>CM077672.1:271672536-274440508 GCA_039707655.1 Elymus sibiricus
CTATGCATCCTTACGAATACAAGAGTGGTTTTTTTTGTTTTGGGTATAGCAGGACTTGAACCTGCGACCATTAGGTTAAAAGCCCAATGCTCTACCAACTGAGCTATACACCCGATTTTACAAGAAGGCTTGGTGCGGAAAAGAAAAGAGGGTGGCCTGGCCCCTTTTCTTCTTATCATATCACAAGGGCGCGACTCTCTATGGTATAGTACTGTGGAGCAAGTCTGGGAGTCCTTTCCACTCATTGAGGATTCTATCTAAAAAAGAAGGTCAACGGGGGAGACTACAGTAGCTCGAACTCAGACTATCTACGAAAAAGGTAAAGTCGTCTTTCCTAGGGTTCGACCGAAAGGAGCTGTGTTCTATGGTTTGACGTTGTGGAGGTCCAGCACTCTTCTAAACGAAGAAAGAGGGGATTTGCGCTACCTCCTACTCCTACAGAAGATCGATTGGCGTGAACTTCCGATCGATTCCTTATTCATTGTTGCCAACCCTTACATCATCATAAAGGGAATCAAGATATCCCAAGAACCCAGCTAGGGATGAATGACTAGTGCTCAAGAACAAGCAAGGGATGAGCGCACGGGAGCGGCGTTGCTTGTTGCTTTATTATCACATTAGAGAAGTGGAACCTCCCAGCTCAGACATCTCGAACTCAGAAACTACCCTTCTATCCCACCCTGCTCCTCCGGCATCGGAAGCAGAACTACCTGACTGAAGGAGATAGATAGGAAGGGAAGACGGTCATACAAAGGCCGAATAAAGCTCTCTTGAAGCTGCATCTGAATAGACCTAGAGTCACTCAGTACATACGAATCCTTGAATAAATAAGAATTGAGAAGTATGAAATGTGGGCATCATAACAAAAAAAGAAAAAGACCGAACTAGTAAGACTAATGTCTACTTATTTATACCTTTGAGAGGTCCACTTAGACTATTATGATTTTCTCTTTAGCTACGTACGTTATATAAGATTCAATTCAATCTAACAAGCGGACTGGACTACCTTCGGCTACTACAAGATATTTAGAAACCTAAGAAGCTGAGCCTACTTTACGCACTTAAGGCAGCAGCAGATGATGAAGAAATGGGCGGTAGATGATAATGAGAAAGGGCGCCCCTTGGCATTTCCTGTGGGGGAGTCTGATTGATCCAATCACGACGAATGATGTCAACCCCCTCTTTTGCACCTAACTTGACTCTTTCTCCCACTACGAGAGCTGATCCAGGGGCTAGTTCGGCTACAGAATGGAATTTACGAAAGCCCCCCGTCTTTCCGACTCAATGTATTGCCCTTTGGGACCAGGATCTGACGAGGAAGTGAGAGAGGGGACACCAAACATAGGTACGTACCATTGCCCCAATCCAATGGACTATGTCATACAGGGAGGAACCCTTGGAGGTTGGGATAGAAAGAAAGCAGGTTTTGCTTCTGCTTCCTTCGAGCTACCAAACTCTTTCGTCAGGTGTGGGTCAAGTTCCCTCATTATTGCTTGACTTCCCCTTTGGGGCACGAAAAGATGGACTAGGACTTAAGTAAGGGAGAGGACAACCCCTGTTTCTGGCTTACCTTCAATGAGTGAGTGCTATTCCCATTCCTTACTTTGATCCGACCCTGTTCCCCAACCAGTTTGCTTGCTCACTAGAAGAGTCAAGCGAGAGCAGCTAGTTTAGAAGGAAAAGGACACCAGGGGCTATTCGGCCTCACTTGTCGGAGACTGAACTACCGCTCGCTTACTTGCTGATCAAGGAGGAAATATCGCGTGAGTGAAGAAGGGCAATGCCGCTTGTAAAGCTCTTTTGTCGAGTGTGCGATCATGACAGGACTCGAGGAAGAAGCCCCGGCTAGCTCCGTGCCAGCAGCCGCGGTAAGACAGGGGGGGCAAGTGTTCTTCGGAATGACTGGGCGTAAAGGGCACGTAGGCAGTGAATCGGGTTGAAAGTGAAAGTCGCCAAAAAGTGGCGGAATGCTCTCGAAACCAATTCACTTGAGTGAGACAGAGGAGAGTGGAATTTCGTGTGTAGGGGTGAAATCCGTAGATCTACGAAGGAACACCAAAAGCGAAGGCAGCTCTCTGGGTCCCTACCGACGCTGGGGTGCGAAAGCATGGGGAGCGAACATGATTAGATACTCTGGTAGTCCATGCCATAAACGATGAGTGTTCGCCCTTGGTCTACGTGTATCAGGGGCCCAGCTAACGCATGAAACACTCCGCCTGGGGAGTACGGTCGCAAGACCGAAACTCAAAGGAATTGACGGGGGCCTGCACAAGCGGTGGAGCATTTGGTTTAATTCGATACAACGCGCAAAACCTTACCAGCCCTTGACATATGAACAACAAAACCTGTCCTTAACATGATGGTACTGACTTTCATACAGGTCCTGCATGGCTGTCGTCAGCTCGTGTCGTGAGATGTTTGGTCAAGTCCTATAACGAGCGAAACCCTCGTTTTGTGTTGCTGAGACATGCACCTAAGGAGAAATTGCCACCGAAGTGAGCCGAGGAGCCGAGTGACGTGCCAGCGCTACTACTTGATTGAGTGCCAGCACGTAGCTGTGCTTTCAGCAAGAATTTCACCATTGGGAGCCGGTGCCTTTCGAAGCACTTTCACGTGTGAACCGAAGTCGTCTTGCCCAAGACCCACAGAGACCTACCTATAGTGACGTCAAAGTACCAGTGAGCATGGAGGTTTGGTTGAAATTGGTTACGACGACGTCGAGTTGGCGGCGGAGGAAGACTCGGCATGAAGGCCAGCCGCCCGGTGGTGTGGAACGTAGTGGTAATAGTACGCACCCCGCTCCAAAACAAAGAAAAAGGTGAGTACCGCACTCACGAGGGACTGCCAGTGAGATACTGGAGGAAGGTGGGGATGACGTCAAATTCGCATGGCCCTTATGGGCTGGGCCACACACGTGCTACAATGGCAATGACAATGGGAAGCAAGGCTGTAAGGCGGAGCGAATCCGGAAAGATTGCCTCAGTTCGGATTGTTCTCTGCAACTCGGGAACATGAAGTTGAAATCGCTAGTAATCGCGGATCAGCATGCCGCGGTGAATATGTACCCGGGCCCTGTACACACCGCCCGTCACACCCTGGGAATTGGTTTCACCCGAAGCATCGGACCAATGATCACCCATGACTTCTGTGTACCACTAGTGCCACAAAGGCCTTTGGTGGTCTTATTGGCGCATACCATGGTGGGGTCTTCGACTGGGGTGAAGTCGTAACAAGGTAGCCGTAGGGGAACCTATGGCTGGATTGAATCCTTCGCAATGGAAATGCCCTCGCCTACTTGACTAAACTAAGGACCTCAACGGTATAAACATGTAGATTTTCTAGTTTTCCATTTTCCTTCTTGTTTATCAATCACCAATCAAGACAAACCGGGCACTACGGTGAGACGTGAAAACACCCGATCCCATTCCGACCTCGATATATATGTGGAATCGTCTTGCGCCATATGTACTGAAATTGTTCGGGAGACATGGTCAAAGCCCGGAGAAAGAGTAAGAAAACTAAAGAAAGCGTTAGCGCATTGGACTCGAAATCCAAATTGTGCTAGCTGACAAAGAAAAAACAGAATATAACAGAGAAATATTGGTTCTGACTGGTTGGTAAAAGGACTCTAAATCCTTTGAGTGGTTCGATTCCACAACAGAACAAAGAATGAGATGAATGAATGAAAGCCATGACCATGCCTCCAGTAGGAAGATCGAGGAACCGGTGCTGGCGCTCCTGGTTCATGGGATCCTAACCGCGATGGGGAGATTAGATATTATTCTTTCGTAAGTCCATCCAATGGAGATAGGTTGAGGAGAAAAAAGGAGAAAACTAAAGAGAAAGATGGACAGTAGATTGACAGTATCCGAATCAAATAAGAAAAAAATGTAGCTATATCATCAAATCCCGATTGTGTGGGTGTGAAGTGGAAAAATCCCGTTCTGGCTGGCAGCGGGCATAGGACTGAAAATCCTCTTTCGCCGGGCCTTTTGGACTCGAAATCCAAATGGAGAGAGTGGTTCGAATCCACCTCAGAACGAACAATGAAAAAGGTGTCGAGCGGGTGCAAGCTCGAGGAGCTAGGAAGGATGGAAGAAAGCTTGACCGTTTTTCACTAAACTACTCAAACTTTTTGTTCGAAAAAGCGGAAATAGCTCAGTTCGAGAGAGGGTTGAGCTTCATCGGTTAGTGTGCACCAAAGGATGAGGTTTCTTTCCTGTCCTACAAATTGAAACCATTCTAGCTTGATACTGCGATATCGTCAAATCATCCAACGGAGGATGGAAACCATTTCGGTGGCGGTAATGGCCTCCAGTAGTTTTCTATGGAACCATACCACTATGGTCATCTATATGATTAGACCGTGCCGCTTCACTAGACTTTCCTGAACCATCCATTTGATCCCCACGGTCGTGACACCACTTTCTAAACAAAAGTTTCCAAAATCCAATGTGGAACCAAGCAGTAAGAGAAATTCATCATGGTAATTATTAGTCGAAAACCAAAGTGGAACGGAGAGTCAGTTACAATGAAAAAATTGTTGAGGAATCATGTTGAAAGAACAACATTCTGTGTCATAAATATCGTATATAGAGATTTTTCATGTATCGACGCTTTTGATTCAATTATGAAAGTACGATGTACTGGACTTGCACCCCTAGTTACGCAGAAGTGCAAGCACAGAAGCGGATGACCGGACCTTACCAACATACTCAAAAAAGTATTCTATACTGGGGTCTGTGCTCTTGACAAGCAGTGTTTCCAGTCTAGCTGTGTCAAATCGGGTGTGAAGTGTCCTTCTAGGTTCTGTCTGGTAGAGCAGAGGACTGAAAATCCTCTTTAGTTTCACGCATGGGACTCTAAATCCCAATTGCGCTAGCTCTATGGTTCGATTCCACAACAGAACGAACAATGAATGAATGTGGGCGGTCAACCAGGTAAGCCTGTGCCCAGGAAAGAAAGGACTAGGGAGGGATTGAGAGAAACTTTCACAGTGGAAAATGAAAAAAAGCATATCGTTCTTAGAAATTGTGGAATTTGACTCAGTTAGAGCTATGGTTTAGCATCAAGAGGGAAGTTTTGTAAAAGCAACAGGAAGAATTGCTCAGATACCCATGAGCGTATATAACTTGGGTCATGTTATAAATGCTCTGGCTAAACCTATTGATGGGAGAGTAGAAATTGTAGCTTCTGAATCTCGCTTAATTGAATCTCTTGCTCCAAGTAGAATTTCCAGGCATTCCGTATACGAACCTCTTCAAACAGGGCTTATTGCTATCGATTCGATGATCCCTATAGGGCGCGGTCAGCGAGAGTTCATTATTGGGGACAGACAGACTGGCAAAACAGCAGTAGCCACATATACAATTCTCAAGAAAAAAGGGAAATATGTAAGAAGAACGAGAGCGAGCCTTCACGAAAGAAAATGCAAGTGAAAGAGAATTGTAAAAATTTCCTAAAAGCGGTGGTTCTTTTATTTATGGATCAGGTAGATCCATATGTTCTGAGGGGGAGACGAGGTGTAGCGCAGTCTGGTCAGCGCATCTGTTTTGGGTACAGAGGGCCATAGGTTCGAATCCTGTCACCTTGATGTGGTATTCACACAATGGGGCCGAATTGCAAAGCCCCGTAGCCTATCCGTGGTCGGGAAGGCAGGCAAAACGCGCACACAAAAGAAAAAGAAAGCTAAAAAGCATATTTTGCAATCCATTATCTTTGGTATTCTTCTATATTTAGATCATATTATATAGCTATTTCACAGGTTTTATTTACATACCTCAGTCATGTTATTTGTCTAGCCTTCAATCAGAATAGCCTCTCCACCGGTTCCGAAGATTCTTTCGGCATCAATGTGCTTTTGGAATCTTCCTATGAAACAAATAACATTCTGGAACAGTTTAGGACAGAACAGGCCTCAGTAGAAAGCGAGCTTTTTTCGCGTATAGCCACCTCGAAGCCCAATTAGTGCACGGGCTGCCCCCTCAACTCAACCCTGACGAGTATGCAAACTTGGTCAGGGAGCATTTAGACGGTGCAGTTAGTATTGACCACTACCGCCAAGTCCATAATTCACAAATTGATGAAGTCCACATAATGGAGCTCAAAAGCCGATTACCAAATCTACCTTTTTAGCATCTTGAAACCGCACATAAGAAATATTATGAATGAATCACCTTACAATAACATACGAGAGACAGCTTTCTATTTTGTCGAACAACAAGTCGAACCCAATGAACAATTCCATTCAAAGGAATGTTCTAGAGTTTTTTCCACTATATTCGCGATATTTCACAAAATGGAAAAAAATTCTTCATGATTTCTAGAGTTCCGGGATTACTTCACTGATATCGATTTTCGCCTAAGCACGGCCTCTAGGTTAGTTCAAAGTGTAATACAATGAACTATCGATACACCGAAAATGAGTCAAGATGGATACATAAAATGGAGACATCGTGGATTACCCAAATTGGGACGACGATAGGACATTTCACTTTCTTTCGCAATATTTTTAATCATGACTCAACTACTAGGAAAGGGGATGGCTTACTCTCAGCCACGTTTTCGCTTATGCTTAGTTAAGTGAGGATTCCATTCGAAGTAACGTAACAGGAGCACCATCTTCAAAACTTCTCGGGATCTGGAGTTTTTCGATAAAAGGTCCCATCCTTCAATATCATGATTGGGTCAACCAGGCTAGATCATAAGTGAAATAGTTTGATCGGGTCGACCAGGTCAGGCCCGATCATGAGTGAATAGAAAATCGAAAACGTACATAGTTGTTCCAGTGGAAATACTTTGTTTAATTCTACCACTTCTACTAGGAGTAGCCTTTTTAGTGCTAGCTGAACGTAAAGTAATGGCTTTTGTGCAACGTCGAAAGGGTCCTGATGTAGTGGGATCGTTCGGATTGTTACAACCTCTAGCAGATGGTTTGAAATTGATTCTAAAAGAACCTATTTCACCAAGTAGTGCTAATTTCTCCCTTTTTAGAATGGCTCCAGTGGCTACATTTATGTTAAGTCTGGTCGCTTGGACCGTTGTACCTTTTGATTATGATATGGTATTGTCAGATCCAAACATAGGGCTACTTTATTTGTTTGCCATATCTTCGCTAGGTGTTTATGGAATAATTATAGCAGGTTGGTCTAGTAAGACGGGGGGCGGCTGTTCGGTCGCCTATGATATACGGACCAATTGGTCAAAAATGGGTTTGTGCCGCAGGTGTTGAACGATCTACTCTACACAGGTGTGGGCTTACAGGGCTAGGGCTCATAAACCCTTTCTTTCATTCATCAAGGGGTCGATCACTTTTCCGGGCCGGGATCGAGAAGTGGAAGTCATAAAAAAGAGATGTTTCTCTTCGCACCTCATATCAAGAGGAAAGGTAGCTTGTCAAGCTGGTCTCACTATTGGAAATTCTAGCTTTTTTTTTCACCGGCTCTTCTTCTTTGTCAACGCTACTAAGGACCTGACGGTTCGCCTACTTGATGGATGAAAGAACATGAGAAAGGGTTCTAAAATAAAAGGCTAGAAAGTCTACTACAGTACAGTCAAAGTCAGCGGCTGAGTTTGCCTAGCCTCGCCTACTCATTTTTGTAGGCGAGCGAGTTAGCGAAGAGGCTTAGGGATAAGAGAGTGTCGGTGCGTACGTAGCCTTCATTCTACTACGCTACACAAAGTCACTTGGCTCGACGTTAATTAAGAGAGTAAAGGAGGAATACCCTACATAGAAGAACCACAGGTCGCTTACAAAGGTATAACCTTTAGCTCTCCGGGGCTAAGCTGCTTCGCACCACTGATAGTTAATTAAGATTCCATTTCAAAGGCGCTACTTTGTTTCGCAAGCCTTTTTCATTGTCAGTCAACTAAGGTTGGCCCTCGGCCCCCTGCGAATCCGTAAATCAGAGAGCATGCCGCAAAAAAAAGGATGGTCCCCTATGCATTTCATTCTTTCCGGAACGCAAAGAATTAAAGTACCTGACCCCCCATCATGGTGAACCTCTCCTTGTGATCGGGATGAGGTAGATGCCTCCCAGCCGGGGGGCGGATCGAATCGGAGTTTCCTTAGGTAGCCACCGACCTATAGTTCTCCTTAAACTTCTGTGCTTGGTGGAAAAGAAGCGAACAAAGGTACGCTCGCTTGCTGTCTTGTTCTCTGCCGCGGACTGGGATTACTCGCCAGCTAGTCCCTCTAGAAAAAAAGTTGGAGCAACATTGTATGAGAACATATTACCCATCTTCGGGGACAAGGGGCGGAACGACCTCTCGATCTACTTACTGCAGCCCAGGACGGGCGTCGTCGTCTAGGCGTGACTTCTTGTTTTGAGCTCCCCTACGCCTAGGACGTTGTCTGGGCCAAGAGCCATAGTTAGTTGCTGTTTCCATTTGGTTCTTCTTTCTCGTTGTTGATACCGGCAAGACCCAGCCAGATGATGATGTCTGCTGGTTGGTAGTGAGAGGACTCTTAGTACCCGCAAAAAAAGGGCGCTGGTGAAAAAAAACAATCATTTGATTTAGTTTCTTGCTCTCCCTTAGCAGCGGGAAAGGAGTCTATCTATCTGCCTAGCTTTGGTAGATTTCCCCCAACGCAATTCAAAAACGGAAATTCCACAAATCCCTGAGGTGGATAAGTCCGACGACTCAGCAGCAGTGTGGAAATGAGTTTCTGGTCCGGTGGATCTGATCTATAGTTAGGGGGCAATACATACCAAAAGGTTCGAAGAAGGAAGGCGCAGTACATAACCAACCCACCCATAGCCGGTCTAACTGCTGAGAGAGAAAAGTGCTTTTCTTTCCCTAAGAGTCCTCGAGTACACACAGCTATTGCGGATCCTTTGCAAGATCAGGATTTTTGATTCATAATTTAGAATCAATCCATGTTAGGTCAACATCGAGACAGAGCATCTCAGTTGGCTCTGTCAAGGAAGTGAAACAGGCATTCCTAGGTTGAGGTTACCATAGGATTGACCCTCAGTCAGGCCTCCGATTCCAAGGAGTTGATTCAGCAAGTTCCCCGCGCTACCCCGCGGGAAGTCTAATCGGATCAATCGGTGGTTCCGTAATGAGTAGTCGAATACACATTGAGGGGGCCTTGCCTCCTCCTTCCCGCCCACACCTTCATTCTTTTCCTCCTCTGATCATAGAAAGCATACTAAACTTCACTCCAATCTTTCTCCATTAGCAACAAGAGCAGCTCTATCTATCGGCCCTTGATGAGTAAGCTTAGCTATACCACTTAGGTTGCAAAGCAGCAAGCTCCCTTCTAATGCGTTATTGCTTGGAGCCTTCTCGCTTAGTAAGCCGCCTTCGGCCCTTCCTCCTTCTTACTCTGTTTGGTATTCACTCGCGGGTTTGTTTCCAGGTTCTTTCGTTCTTGGTTGGCTCTCTCTATTGTTGTTTGTAGATCGTGCGTCCTGCGCATTGATCCGGCAGTGAGACCCGCCCTGGTTGTAAAGCGAAGCGAGCCGTCCTTCCTTTCATTCGTTGCTTTGTCTTCGGTTTGTTTTTAAACTCGACCTTCTATCGGGACTGTGGTGACGAACCTTACTCTCCTCAGTCAAGTGGTTGACCCATCTGTCCAATAAGTTTACTAAGTGAATGGGAATCCTATAGTTTGACCAGCCTGGGAAGAGTAGTCAGAGGCAATTCGCTAATATGGAGCTATTTATATCGGCTTTCTTTCCTAACTAACAGGAAAAGAGAGACATGCAAGTTCGACTCTCGTTCTATCCATGTTCAACAGTCCCTTTCCATCTTGGTACTGTTGATGGTAGTACCGCTCAACTACGAGATGCTTGAAAGTCGATGTATCAATAATGTTCCCAAGAGTAGCATCGATCCTCGAAACGGCAAGCCATGCTTCAAGCTAAGTCAGTATGGATCTAATTGATTGCTAAACTGAAGGAACGATCTCTGTCGAAGATTCTCATTCTGAAGCAGGTGCCTAGCTCTGGAAGGATGGACGGGATCATACCTATTTGAATTTAAGAACATTCTGTAACACTTGTTTTTGAGTGGGGAAGGAAAATAAGCACACAAGCGAACAACCATCTAACCGTCAGTCTGAACTCCTAGGATCAGTCCATCAGTAAGAAAAAGCTTCCGTTTCCGTCATTCAGCAGTGGAATGGAATAGTTCGATGGTATTGATCGTCCAACCATTGATTGGAATGTCTATCGTGATAAACCGTGTAATTCTATAAGCTAAGTAGATGGGGCAACAAAGAACCTAACCATCCTCTCTGATTGACTTCATCAGAAGATTCCTATGGTCTGGTTTACCTTTCTTCTTTCCTTGCAACCTTGGATCGATACGGTTCATTCCTGGGCTATGCTCTTTCAACGGTTGACAGAAGAGGGGGACGGGGAAGGATGATCAGACTGCTTGGTTCGGTTCGTCAGAGGTATTAAAAAAACCTTCTTTTTGTTCTTTTCTTTCTTGCCGCCACTTTAACAAGTGCCGCCGCAATGAGAGCATAAGTTGTGGAGTTTTTTATGGATTCTTTTTTTTGGTGCGCTCTTCCTTTTTTTGGATAGAAAGAAGGGTTCAGTGGGAGGGCAAGGGGTAGTTAAGTTTTAGGTTGGCTCTTGTTTTTTATAGACTTTCTTTTCGGTGTAATTTAATAAAGAAGTAGCAATTGTTCATTTCATTTCATTTTTTTGCATTGGTAGTTCTTTTTCATTTGAAAGGGCAAAGGGGGGAAGGGAAAGGACTGACCCTCAGGGATCATATTACTCAAGAAGACTGGGGGAAAATAGCAGGATTGGAAAAGTTCGAAGAGACTGAGGAAGACAAATCCATTGTCGAATCCTGCAGAGTGATAACATCGAGTAGTGGGGGCTGGCTTCCACCCCTGAGAGAACTTGATTTACCAGAAATCCCGCCGAGTCCTAGTGGGCCTAGATTCCGCGATAAGTTCCGAGAAATGGAGGAAATGATGCATTCAAAGTTCACAGAATTGCAAGAAAGACAAAATCCTTGAAAGAAAAACCAAACAAGACCAGATGTTCCCTATTGTTATCGGGAACGAGACTAAATGTTCGGCCTTAATGAGATGGACCTTGATTCCTCTCCGGCCAGGAAAAGATGCGGCTCCTCTTTGTTCTAATACCTTCATCCTTGGGTGAAGCCGGTTGGCTCACCAAACAAGATATATACTGTTAAATCATTGGTAACCATGCCTAACGGTCGGTCATCTAAGCTATCGGCCAAGGCAAGTGAGAGCTGTTCAAGAGTTGGGGGCATATCTTTAGCTCGAGCAGCATCCGCTCCCGAAATGTGAGTTAAGCTTTAAAAAAAGAAGAAGAGCTACGAGTGGACTTGCTAAACACAAATTCTTCTTTTCTTGTATAGACGAAATAAAAATGAGAACTAAGTAGGTTTCGACCCATTAAAGGAGTCAATGGCACGCACACAAAGCTGGAGAAAATCGGTACCCCGCGAAGCTGGCGAAGTCGGCACAAGAAGTAGGTGGAGTAGAGGCAGCAGTTGCGGGCTCAGGTGCGGCTAAATCGCAATCAATATTCCCGTCTGGGGTTGGCGGAGTTGGTAGAAAGCACGGTTGGCGATAAGCTGGTACTAGTTTCATTCTTTCTATTCCAAAATCCAATACCCAGAACTGGTAAATCAAACAATGTAGGCACACGTTGGCACAGTTCTGTAAATAAGAGATGTCTCATCCGGTTGAGCTGTCGCAATCAGTCTTTCTCTTCCTTTCTTTCTATAGCCACTATACTCCATCGAGGATAAGACGGATACGCGATTTCTGCACTTCCTCCACTTGCCCATCAGTGGATAGCACTTTCTTTCGAGAAATTGGCAGGGACTACGTACCATTAAAGGGAGTCAGTGGGCACCGTAAGTAGTAATCGAGAACTTGATGAACATACCAACCAGTATGTGAATCCGTAAAATAAGTGGAGGAAGAGAGGCTATATCTAGCTTTCCCTGCCTGGTGAGCCCGTTCACCTAGTCTTTTCATGCTTTCAGTGGCATATGACTATCTGAATGCCATATACCAATCTCAATCCTCCAGCTAATAACCTATCACACACAGTGTGATATCTCCCTTTTCTCCATCTGCAGAAACTCCCTTCCCTATGTGACTTCAGCTTTCACCGGATGCGGAATTCTCGTTTTGTAAAGATCTCCTTGGCTTATTATTTCTCATGTCTCTATATAGGTATTCTTGTGTCTCTGCTCTGTTGAGCCTTATTGCCATTTCTTATTGCTATGTGCCCACCCGCTCCTATTGACCAGTGCTGTCTGACCTTCTTCCTTCGAAAGGGAAAGATAATAAGATTGGGGAGAATACCTTGTTATGGCCTTTTCCTTCGATACGAGCTGCTACTCAATGGATTTACCACGGGCATTTTATTGACCAGCTTTCCAATCAATTAAAGAAGAGGCAGGTTATTATGTAAGATAAGAATAGTGGAGTGGAGACAGTGAACTGAACATCGCACTAGAATAGCGAACTTAACTTAATTAAGCACAATACTATATGTAAATTGGTCGTTTTTAACCTATATTGACTAAGCGGTATCATTAACAACCTACCTTTCACTAAGAAGCGGTACCAACCCTGGACTTCCCGGAATCAATGGAGCCTAGTATTTAGATAGAGATCCGCCTACTTCTGATGCTTCTAAATAGCGAGGAAATAGTTCAATTTAGCTTTTAGGGTTGTTTTCACCTTGTTCCGTTTAGAAAGAAGAGCAAAGGCCAAGCCAATCTACCACAAAATATACTAAGTAGCCCCTAGCGGTAGGTGGGTCGTTTCCTGCGTCTTATCATGGCAAGGACACTTTTAACAGGCGTTGGGCTCCATCAAATAGAAATCCTTCTCTTCTGGGAAACCTAAATTTCTAAACCAAAGCAAGTGGTGAACTTCCACAATGGTAGGCACTCTCTACTCTTTTCCCGCTATTGACTAGAGTCAAGAATTAATCCACATCTGCTGAGCCCTATTCTCTGGTATCTGCTGACCCTTCGTTTGTTGAATGAATTATACTTAGCGTACCACCATGGCATGGCTAATAGCACGACCAATGTCTATCTCTACCCTTGCATGAAAAACACTGTCTTGAAAAAACTACTTGCTTTTTGAAACTATACATCAGACTATCAGGCATTCAGGCTATCAGGCAAGCAGTCAAGTAGGAGGGTGCCCATGAAGAGGTTGTCTTACACCGCACAGGTGCTGAATCATTACCATTAAAATATGGCAACGATGGTGAATGTTATCTTAATTAGAGGTTCACTTTCCTTGGATTGAATATGGGGGTCTCTTGCATACATAACTTGACTTTCCCATGCCCACTGAATGCCTATCTGTGAATCCCTTTCCATGAATGCAACTCTTAGGCTATTGAAACCATATCCCGCCTATTTTTAGTAGCTTACTCGTTCATACGTAGCACCTGTTTCTCAACGTTACACATACCTTGAATGCCAACCAACAACTTGTTGACCTAACCAGATGCCTATACCGGTACGTGCTTCTTTGTTAAATACTATCCCTCTAAGTCCATGCCTTTCTGCGAAAGCCTATTCCTTACTTATACCATACATGCCTCCTTCTAGTCCTATTACATACACATATTACACCGCATCTCCTTCCTCTAACAAATAAAAAAATCCATCTCTTCTCCCACTCCGTCCGGGTTTTGCTTGACTTATCACGCATGCATACATGAAATACTTTACTTAGCTTTCTAAACCGGTACTACTCAACGTATACCATTGCTTCTCCATGAATACATACTTGCCTAGCTAACTACCTTAAGAAGTATTAATCACAAGCAAATTCCTAGCTAGCTAAAACAACCTATCCAGATGCATATCTCGATACCTGTTATTCCAGTCGGTGCTTCTTTCAAGGGACAACATCTGCTCGTGGTTCATATCTTGCAAGCTCTGTCCCAAGCTCCTCTTTCTAAGCTAAGTTCCTATGCATTCATATGAATGAAAAAGCAAATGAATCAACCTTACCTTTCCCTTAATGTTTGTAACGTAGGCATATGTTAAGCAATGGATTTCTGTTCTGTTTCAGTACTTGCTTACTACCTTTCTAGTTGACAGGGACAGGCCTTCGTGAGAGAGTAGAAATAAGAGAACAATGAAGGACAGAATAAGGAGTTATAGATAACCCTGTTGTGGGAGTTAATGAGTTGAGCCAAGGTAGGTAAGTAAAGATTGGAGTGATGGGAAAGACTATCTGTTTCCTGTAGATGAGCTAGGCAAAGAACGTTCTCAAGGATAGAGGGGGCCGTTGCTTGAATTCGTATTGGCGTGGAGGAGCCCGAGGAGAGAACCGTTCCCCCTTTCCTTTTGGGAGTACCGCTTACTGATCGGGAGTGGTCAAGGGAGAATCACCTTGCGAAGAAGAAGCACGAGGCTCGCCCACAAAGCGATAAACAGAAGGAGGATGGGCATGCACAACGGATTTCAATTAGAAGAGAAGGTGGGGCCGCCCCTTCCGCTCTGAACTACCACTTTTCCTTTTGGTCCCTGGTGCGATGGACACCGTGTTGCCTTGTGGGATCCGTCATATTCTTATCTTTGGGATAGGAGCATCCAAATCGCTACTCGCTAAATCCAAATGTGCTTAGCCGCTATGTAAGCCGTCAAAAGGGGAATCCAGGCTCTATATATCCATATCTCGTATTTATTTTCTCATAGTTCGTAGGAATAGCTCGTCTCGTATTGATGGATAAAGATGCGAACCCTTTGCCGAGGAATAAGAGTGCTCTTGGCATCCACCTACTTTCAAATCTCTATACTTTACTACAACTAGATTTGACTAAGGAGAGGTGTGAGCCTCAATGCCAAGGAAGTCGGGCAAAAATTAACCCGTTAGCGTATAGGAACTACAGCATATGAAAGTTGGGTGGATACTCCTATTTAATTGGTTTAACCAGAAACAGAGGATAGGATGAGATTAGGATTCGAAAAGTCAACCGGAAACCGAGCCCTAACATTTAATTGATGAGAATTTCAATACCCCTACTACTCGTATGTATTGGCGTGGGTTCGTATGTAAACATTCGTATTGGCTTAGCAGAGCACTTCGTATCCCGCCACAACCGATCCTTTGCTTCCTTCTCACTCAGCTTTTTGACTCAACAGTTGTTCCCCCTGTTACACAAAGCTACGTATACAGGGGTAGTTTTTCATCCCTTTTGCTCATGACATATCCACTCGCTCTGTCTTCTATTCCTTCTGTGCGTTGCGTTACTAAGGCCATCGGTCTTATGGAAAGAAGGCATATAATCGATTCTTTGAGCGGCTTTGCTTCTTTCATGATTCACGTAGATTGGAATTCACTTTCTTTAGGGCATGGCTAGTTTCGGGTTTTCTAAAACCATCGCCCAACTCTTTCTTATTCAGACACGCCAACTGATATGTTGGATTAACAAGCTAGGGAATAATTGGGGCTTATGTGGACCCCTTCCCTTTAATTTAAGAAAGAGGTCTTCCTAGCTGACTTGAAACTAGATCTTCTTCCGAGTTTCGTTCTATATGGCTTGTGAATTGCTGTACTGCCTGTTTCACTCTCTTCTAAGGGATCTCCTCCTATGGAGGTATGTAAAGTGGGTTCTATCGCATTTTCCATCTTAGGGCGAGCAATATAAGCAATTCTAGTATCAACAGATACATTGTTTGGGAAAGAAAGTGAAAACAATAGATCCAATTCTGGGTTTTGGGGATGGATTTCTCACAACCCTGAGGTGCTTGCTAATCTCTCAGACGAGTCGATGTCAATAGCAATTCTGATGAAACATCTTAAACATCTTTAGTGCCTTTTGCCTTTGAGCTCAATCGATCAGAAGAAAGGGAATATAACATGCCCCTCATTGTCCTTCAATCATGGTGCAATGAATATCGTAGGTAGAGTGATTTCGATCTCATATAGCTAGCTTTCCTTTCGAAGTGAAACGATTTTCCTTTTACGTTGAGATATTTGAATTGGATTTTCTTTCACCACTACTATCGTAACACACAGAAAACACTGACGTTTCCGCTTTCAACCACTGCCACTTTACCTGAGCACTGTGACGCAGTCGGTCAAGTATTGAGTTTCTGCTAGTATATCAAGGACTTATGAGAACTGAAAAGAAAAAAACTAAAAAAGGAATTCTCATAGTTCATTGAATTAAGGGAGGACCATTCGTGGGGGGTTCGTGGAAGAGTTGGGTTCGATTCCCTTTATACGCGATGTGGCGAAAAAGACTGATTCAACGAAATATGCCATGCCAGCATTAAGATTTAAAACGTGTCGTCTACTTCCAGGAAATGTTCGGAACAGAGAACTTTCTCTAATCCAACGCCGTATTCTCCGAAGATTGAGGAACAAGAGGAGATCCATTAAAAGAAATCTTTCTCGGAGAGAAAATCTAAACAGTAACATCAAATCACAAACTACACGAAAGTTGTCTCTTTATTATGGGGATTTACCCATAAGGGAGATGCATAGAGGAAGAGAACGAACTTCATATATCCCTTTTTTACTCAATCAAGAAACAAGATCAGACGTGATTCCGTTTCGTCTCCATTTTAGTGACACTCTTCCTCAAGCAAGGCAGCCGATAAGTCATCGAAGGGTTTGTTTGAATAATGGACTGGTAACCATTACTCATTTGAAAGTTTCCCACGGTGATCTAATATCTTTTAAAGAAAATTACGCGAGAACCCGCGGTTTTGAAATAAGGAGATCTTTCTATATCGACATATCAGTTGGAAAAATCATAGGAAAATTCCTATCGGCCATATCAGTTGGAAAAAGAAGAGGAAAATTCCTACAGGCCAGAATCTGGAGAAGAACAAAAACAGAATGGTTCCGCTTACTCACAACTCAGAGGGGATGCCGCTTACTACTCAAATCCATGGAATTGCAAGAGTTGCATTCTTATATGCAAGAAGAAGACTTTGAAAGAACAAAGAAGTTTGGATCCGCAAAAGTATGCTTAGGCAGTTCCTTCGCTGAGCACAACAAAATGAAGAGGAATTTGTTTCATTTCAAATACTTCTTATTGAAAAGAGGGAAGGAGAAAAACCGAAATCTTCCTACTCGAACAATAAGTCCTTTTGTTTACAAGTCTTCTTTATATAGTAATTCGACCTATTGCTCCGGATCCCCGTTTACTAGGAAGATAAGAATCAAAAGGATCGAACTACCTACTCATTATTCGGAGGTGAATCATAGAACACTAAAAGCTGTGGTATCTTATGGACCTAACATAGGTCACATCCCTCACGACATAAGATTGAAAGATCCAAACCTTCCTCTTCGGAGCGAAAACGGACGTGGCCAAAACATATAAGAAAAGATCGGCCTAGTCGCTCATAGGGACATATCTATCCGGATAGAGGATAGTCTAGATCAATTTGGAGAAAAATATCTCTCTATATAGATAGGTATCTCTGTGGATAGAGATAAAGATAGGGATCCCTATAAATCGAAATATATGGAAAAAGTGCACTTTTTGACTACTACTACTACTATTTCTTAGACTTTTTCAAGGAAACATCGTTTTTTCGATTTTGACTGAATTGGTCAGAGCGTAGACGAGCAAGCAGAGCCCAGGAAAGAGGTCAGATCGTCATAGAGCAGTCGACTATAAGTATAAGACTGCTGGCCTGAGAGAAGGCAGTCTCTCTCGGGAAACATGGCCCAATTTCTCTTCTTTCTTTTCACACGGGTAACAATTGGGAATAAAACAGACCATGAACATGAGTTTAAAATGTAAAAAAAAGGGAAGAGTGCATTCTCCACTTTCTTATCTATAAAATGCCTAATATAGTGATGTCATGTGTCTGTTTCTCTGAAAAGGTGGGTTGGCCCTTAGGGCAAACAGTAGTGCCAGGTTCCATTGTGGAACGGTCGTTTGCCGGTGACCTTTGTCCGCTGTAGTACGAGTGACTGGCGCATCGCATCCAATCTCTCATGTCAATGAGTCAGTTAGAAAACTGCTCCAAATGAATCAGTGATTTCCCCTTTATTTCCCTCGGAGCGCAAGGGGAAACAAGATTGAGAATGAATTAAAACACACCAAATGTTTCATTTTTCCTATTATCAGTGGTCAGCTCTGATATAAACCAGGGGAAAAATAACTTGGAACAGCTTCTTTATACTCGAAAGCCGTTGCCTTTCCAACTCGAAAGAATGAAGTTGCGAATAAAAAAATTCTCGATTGTGTGGGTGTGAAGTCTACCGTCAAGCTAGTTTCTAGTCAGTCTAGCTCTTTCTTTCTCACGGCGTGGACTCGAACCACAATTTCTCCTTTTAGTGGATCATGATTTGGTCTGTCGTCCTCCTCATTATAGTCCTCCTAGAATCCAAGGCATTTCGTCGGAATACATCCTGTCTTTTCACCTTTGTAGTCCTATGCATAGTAAGTACTATAGCCCCAATCATAGCAACTAATAAAATCAGACTAGAAACCAAAAACCAGACGGAATAGTAGGTATAAAATAAATTGCCCAATGTTTCCAAATTAGTCCACCTTCGTACCTTTCCGGCATAAACCGTATATCTCAGAGAGTTCGTATTTCTGTGGGTTGGTAGTAATGAAATGGTTTCATTATCTAAAATAAAGAACATTTCCCACCAAAAGATCAGTCCAATAATACCACTCACTGGTAAATAGCGCAATACTTCTTCGTGAATCTCCGCTATTTGAATATTGAACATCATAACCACGAATAGGAATGAAACGGCAATAGATCCTATATGAACTACTGGGGAGATCATAGCGGAGAAGTCGAGACCTAACAAAATAAGTAAACCAGAAGTGTCGCAAAAGACTAGGATGGGAAACAAAACGGAATGTACCGGATTTTTAGCACGTACAACCATCAAACCAGAGACCAAAGCAGGGCTCGACAAAACAGAAAGTATCATGGTACGTCGTCCTCCCTTGAAATGGAACTTGAATGCTGGAGCAAGAAGACGCATTCAAGTCGATCTATTACAACCAGTGCGGTTGTTCGTATTTCGTTTTCTTCTTCCAAGCCGATGCTCTTCTTATAAAATAAAGCACTCACTGAATTACTTACTGAATCTCGTCTTTCTCTCGGCGCCGAGAATTTTTGAAGTGTCCGGGTCGATCAGAGGTTCGGCTTGCTTCTCCCCCACCCTCGCCTATGAAACGGATAACCCTTGCTGCCATAGCAGCAGGATTTTAAGGGCTTCTATTGAAGCGGAATAGGAGGAAGCCATGAATTTTTCAAGAATCTCCAAACCCCCCCTTTACCTTCTCTTTCTATTCTATAAAAAGGCGAACATCTAATCTAGGCCCGGTCGCCTTTCTATGAAGGCGAGCAGCCCAGCCCCCTTGTTGAAATTTGGATATTAAGGAAGCTGTATTTCGCAATAGAAGCTCCAAGAAGCTGGGCTTAGGGTGCGCCTCCTGCGGTCGTTTCAGTGACTCAATTGACTGGCTTCCCTCAGCTCAGACTGGTGTCGCCACCTCTCCCAGGACCGGAATGATTATCCCCGCCCGATGGGTCTACATTCATCCCTGAATGTCGTCAGGTACTCTTCACTTCCCCGCCATTCTTGTAACCGTCACCTGTAATCCGCGCAGGTGTGTCCGCACCCCCTAGAGTGGACGAGAAAGAAAGGATTTTTTCTCGGAGCAACCCCCCCCCCAGGTTCCATACCCAGGAGTTCACTTTCCCGTATGAGCATTCGGTACATATATAAGTCAGTGGAAGAGTCAAAGGGTCACCACTACTGAGGATCTCCCCCCTTATCTTAGAAGGGTCGTCTGAGGGTTCGCCGCGGTTCATTGCTGTGCTTACACACTAGGCTACCCTTCTCCGAAAGCTCCGCGGGACCACCTATCACTAGTCTTCGGCCGGAGGGGTTTATTGCACAAAAAGGCCGGGACGCGGCCTCCCGCAGAGGAAAGCCCAACGAATGTCAGATGCAAAGCCCCACACCTCATTAAGATCATATTGGCATACTCTCCTAAAAAAAGAGCAGACCCCATTGAAGACGGGAGTGAGGTACAACAAGGCCATTTCCGTCCACCTTCTCACGGAGCCGTACGTGGATGTTACCGCTCATACAGCTCCTAGCCAGCAAGCAGTTAGCTTTCCTCTAGAAGTCATGGAAGTGTGGATAAATCGACAGAAGGTTTTTATTTCTTAAAAAATCGTCCTAACTGTCCTAAATATGGACGGAGAGCGGTCTCGAGTTTTTCGGGGTCCTCGAGATCACATTTTAGGTCGAGTAGAGACGCTAGGGAGTCTGTGGGCTTCCCTTGGCATTTCAAGATGGCCTCTATCGTGTTTTCGAGAGCCTCCCGTTTGCCCGTCAAGGGGCATTTGACATCCAGAGACAAAAGCAGTCCCACACGAAACTGGGAATTTTCCCAATGGACGTAACCAGCTCTGGTTTCACGGTCTCAAAAGGAGAAGCCCCGAACGCTTGCAGTTGCTTTTTTCTCTTTATTCCTTCTAAGCGAGCCTCTAAAGACTCTACTCCTACTTTAAACTTAGAGTCCGATTCTTCCAATTCTTCCAAAGACAAAGTAGAACTTCGTTTTGAGGAGTTTGCCCCCCGTTCGCCGCCGTCCAGCCGGCGGCTACTCTGGGATGGATTGAGGTTTAGGCCAACAGAGGGGGCTTGCTCCCTTTCTTCTGGAGCTAAGGAAGGACCTGCAGGTGGCGTTTCCGGTAAAGGGGGAATCTCAAGGAGGGTCTCCAGACCTTCGAAGTGCCCCACCACCAGGGTTGGCGTTGTGTCGACGACCCCCTCTGGCTCCGGGCTAGAGGTAATTTTGATGATCTCCCCGGCCCTTTGTTCCTCGTCACCATCGCAATAACAATAAGGAGACGCGGTGACGTCGTCATCCAGAAGGAAAAACAAAACCCCAAAGGTACCGAATGGAATTCTACTTGTCGGGCTTGGATTCGTTTCGTTTATCAAAAATCGAAATAATAAATAACAACCCATAAATAAAAGAGAAATTATGATAACAAATCTAAAGTGAAGCCAATCGCTTATAAAAATAAACCAGTCTCCTTTTAAAAGGAACTGGCCAATTAACTTCGAAAAACTACGTTCTAACTTGAGCAGAAAAATTGGTGGCATTTGACATCTAAAGTTTCACCACCCCTACTACTGCCCGAAATCCTGGTTTGGTGAGCTTTCCCCAAGGTGACACCGAAGGTCTACCTCCTTTCGTGCGCCCCTCACCTCCTCCATGAGGATGATCCACTGGATTCATTGCAACATCATGAACAATGGGGCATTTGCCTAAGCACCGGCACCCCCACCACGCTTACGGCTCTATACCTACAAGACCTGTATTCGGTAAAGCTTTCTTTCTATATGCTAATTCTCATGCAGTTCATATTGTCGATATGAGTATAATTGCCTCGAGAAATAGATAAGAATTCCTTCCTTTACCGGTAAATGAATAGGAATCAGGTTAATAAAACCGGAACTGTTTCCGCCTTCCTCTCGAACTGAGCTATTTCTCTGAAATATACAGTTTCACATCATTACAGGAAATCCTATACCTATGTATTACCACCCGGTATGGAGCCATCGTCATCTTCGGCATAGCATGAAGACCTTCCCGCGGTCTTCGAGTCGTTCTTGACTGGCTAGCAAGCACCGAATTTAACCACCTTGTGGTCGGGACACCGCCTTCTTCTCTAGAATCACACAAGTGGTACCGCTCCCCACGGTAAGGAGAAAGACCTTAAGGCATAAACGTAGAGCCTGAGTCCACAAGATAGTATTTTCTCGGTGACGATAGTGGCCATTTTCCGGTTCAGTGGTTGTATCCAGAAAGATTCTAGAGTCATTTGCCGTACCCTCCCAACCAACCATCACATATGTGAAACTCATGTGAAAATAAAAAGCACACAAACTCTTCTGTGTTGGCGAAACTCGTTTTCCACGATAACGTATTTGGTTTGCTATTGGAACTCGGGCAGAAATATGTGTCCCGACTCCAACGCTATTCTAGAAATGCAAAAAATATAATAATAGATGAATTAGAAAACTCAACTGTTCTTTGTGATTCGGTACCACTTGAACTAACTGGCCCAATTATTGGTAGGTACTTATTAGGGGGAGGGCCAACCACCGAATGAACAACGATCTCCCGGTCCCACTTGATTCCTGGGGAATTTAGGGAACCCTGCGGACTTGACTCTTTTAAGAGGAAGAAATTCGAAGTGAAATATCTAGAATATGCTTTACACTCCATTTTCACACAGGTATGCCCCTACCTTTCTGTAGATTGATGCACTAATAAGACTCCAAATCCTTGGTTTGAGCATCCCTTTCTTTTGTAACCTCTCTTAGGAACTTCAAACGGAACAAGGCTAGGATCCTAATCTCTATTCCTTCCTCCTTGGCGTCAGATAACTCCAATAAAGCATGACTGAAGTAGATATAAAATGTGTCGAAGAGCAATAGACTCTTTTTTTATAGAGCTTATCATTGTCATGGATTGACCAGCATGACTTATGGATTGAATTTTATACTGTGCTATTTGAATAGCGAGATTCTTGAAAGGCCGAGGAAATAGACTTTCTTGCTCCTGCATCATTCTTGCTAAGGGCATCTAAGGAACTAATCAAAGGTTACGAAAGAGAAGGCTTGAAAAGGAGCTTACTTTTCCCGCTAATGCTACTTCCGCTATCTCGTAAGGAGGATACGACTCATAAACCTCCCTTGGTATTTGGGTAGGGAGAAAGATAATTAATTAGACTGAGTGAGGAATGTATACAACTACTGCTCAAAAGGCAATAAGAAGCACACGCTCCTACTAGACATGGAAGGAGTAAACCTAAAATATGCTTTCTTCCCTTATGTTGAATCGACTTCCTTGTCTCTTTCTAGAAAGCCAGCAGCTGGCCCAAGGTGACCTACTGGGAAATGAAAAAACAATTGGTTCAATCGAGTACTTATAAGCCGAACGGAGTTCTCTCTCATATTGTTATGTTTACCTGGAATGCCATAAGCTTGCTCTCAAGGAACAACTCAAATCACTGCTGACGCGGGACTTGCTTTCGCACGGGGAGTTGGATAAATTACCCTCTTGTGGGTATGGCGATAGATAGCAATAGCAACGGATTGATTATGATTATGATTAAGTAGACTGACTGTTGGATGAGCTCCAAAAGGTGATGAGCCTGATGAGTCAACCAAAGGGAGTGGGCCCTTTAAACCCCTAGGGCGTAAGCATTTCTGCCTATCCAAAATAAGAGGTCAAGTCAATCTTGAATTCGGTTAGTACCTATTAGTATTAGATACAGAATCCTATTTGCTTTGAGCGCCCCTATCCTATATTCTCTCTATCTATAGATGGAGAAAGACATGCTCGATATGAATTGGGACAAAGACGAAAGTCAAAAGCAGGAGGTAGGTCCGTGGTTTCAAGTTGAGTAGTGAGTGGTTCCTTGAGGGGAGTCGGCAGAAACCTTTACTCATTTGATTTACTCCCAAAAGAAGGAGGGGTTTTCCTGTGGTAGGCGCCAAGAAAGATACCATGAAATTAGGCACCAGGTACTATCCATCACACTTAGAGTTGGTATTTATTGTTTGATTCGAATCCCTGCTTACCAAACAGTTGTCATAACAGATTTGAATGACGATATCCAATTATGAAATGGCTAGAGGAGGCACAGAGATAAGACAGAACTGATGGTAAGGTAAATCAAAGGTTTTCATTTACCTTATCATCGTCGTAACTTTCTTATCTATTTGTGTATGCTATTAGAAAGGGAAATTCGATACAACCAACGCGCAAAACCTTCCGTCTTTCCTATGAAAACTACTTCCGCCTGGATAGAATAGTTAGCCAACATGAATTCCTGCTTATTGTCCTTCCTACCCATAAGTGAGAGCAAGGCCGAAGTAGAGCATAGAGCTTAGAAGTAGGATCTGGTGATTGGTTCTGCTCAGCAGATGCAAAAAAAGAGGTGTTTTTGGGGTGAGTCCCTGCCAAGCGGCTTTTGATGACGGCGTCGTCAATGTACACTTCTGCATTATGACCCAACTGAGACCTGAGGATGAGGCTCATTAGGCGCTTAAATGTGGCACCGGCATTTATCAAACCGAAGGGCATCCGCTTGTAGCAGAAGGAAGGGGTGATAAAACTAGTTTTTTCTTTGTCTTCCTCAGCCATATAGACTTGCTGATACCCAGAGTAGGCGTCGAGGAAGCTCAACATCTCGCACCCTGCGGTGGAGTCGACCAGTTTAGTCCTTGTACTTCGGTGGAACCAAATTCCAGTATATGGATTGCAAACCTTTTCTGCTTTGGGTCTTAAGTGAATGAAAGGGTGGGTTAAGAAACCATGGCCAGCCCCCCTCAAGAAATCTCGCCCGTAGGTTACTGATGGGATGCTAGCTGCCGGTATACAGGAAAAACATGGTGCAAAGCACGAACAAGATGTGCTAACACATATCCCTTATATTTATTGGTTCTACAGAAGATGTATGATAAAGAGCTGGCATTAAGTCATGCAACGCGCTCAGGCTTTGTATTATAAGAGGAAAGACTCTCGCCAGTATAGATTGAACGTACGGCGCTTGCTTACAAGACTGCTACTGAAAAAGGCTACCTCTTCAAACTGCTGAATGCCCTATTCCATATGATAGACTATATATCTTTCCCTGAAAAAGCGTATACTTTTGTTCTATAAGCAAATAAAGCATACTTCTTTTGCGGATCAAGCAGTCTTCTACCTTGGTGGGTAGCGGAGAATCAAATCAATATCAGAGTATTGCTCTAGCTGCTACTGAATTAACCTGGATTCAATCATGACTCTCTAAACTAGGCTGTACTTCGTCTTCCCCTCTGGACCTCGGAAATGGAAAAAAGTTACCGGTGCGTAATTGAAGATTCGGTGAAAACTAGTCGACCTTTCATCACAAATTGAAGCAGAGGCTGTTAGTTGAAAATCCATTTGCAGATCCTGTTATTGAGGTAGAACCAGCTTCACCAATAGCATAGACTCTATCAGTCGAAGAGATCAGCAGGTACGAGGATAACAGAGACAGAGATAAAGGCTTCGTCAGTAGAGACGAGAGCGGGGCCCTTTTGAAAATCAGAAATAAAAGGGGCAATCAACGAATTGACTAGGTGTAAGTAGAGGGAACTGGAGCAGAGCAATATGTAGCATACTTTTCCGTTCGAGACCCGTATCTAGACCCTTGTGATCGATAGCCGGACCCATGCTGACGGCACCAAAATCCCGCCCCTCCCGCGGAACTAGTACCACCAATAGATAGGCCTGTCCCTTCTTGGGCAACCCTGAAAGTATCTTCTTGTACGGACTGAAACAAGACAAACTACTCGCGGGACCCACTTAAGATCTCTTTCTTTAGTTTTCTGCTTTATTCCTTTCTTAGAAAAAAGTAGCTTCCCTTATTAGTAGCGCTAGTATCTTTTCATAATGATGACTTTTTTTTCAGAGCTTCCTAGATTTTGAGAAGCTGAGGCATTGCCGGCTGGGGGGAAAATTGATCGAAACGAATAACAACTAGTCATGATTAGGGACAAAGCTCAGCTAGTATACGCAATGTGTTCAAGGCGCATTTCCTCCAACAACTAGACTAAAGAAAATAAGGGCAGAAGGATTTACTTAAACGTTGTTGCATGAGCGGCTTCTAAATGAGTGGTTGATGATTCACTTTCTAATTTAATTAAATACTTCTATGTTGTATGATAATAGAAAGTCAAGATCTCACTCGCTTTTTCTGCTTTGTATTCTCGGCTGTTGCCTTTTTCCACATCGATTGCTATAGGAGTTCCATCCTCAACCTATGTATGCTCAAAGAACTGTATCACGGAAGTCTCAGCCCTTCGCCGCAAGGCTATGAAAACGTTTCTACTCCCTTTCCCTTCCCAACGTCATATCTTTCTTCGACAAGAAGGAAAGATCACTCTCTATCTAAATGGTAGAACCACTGGCACAGTACCTTTCACATTGGTAAGTCAAATCCTGGTGAAGACATCACAAGCAATGACATGACGACATCATCTCCACTTCGTAGCCCATCGGTCTTCATTCATTGAAGCCAGGGCATTGACTGACTTTCAGCGATCGCCATAAGAAAGACATAAAAAAAGTTCTCCTAAACTTGTTCCTTTCCGTTACTACTACTTGGAATTGGAAGTCTAGGAGCAGGACTAACCTTTTTCTTTCGTTTAAATAAAGTTGAGATGTAGCTTTCTCTATCTCAAGAAATTATTCCACCTCCATTCATTGGAGAACAAAGCATTATCTGATTAGATCCTTGCTTCAAACTCAACCGAAGCAAGTTTCAAAAATAGATGTGGAAGAGGCAAAGGGAAGAGCGGGGTTGCCAAATTGTTTCTCAGAGCCGGACGAAACATCTATCTCTATTTACAATACCCTTACCCCCAAGAAAACTTTGTCGAAAAAGGTTGTCATCGTAATAGGGATTGCACGTCAACATGGCAGCCCTCAATTCTGTCAATTGTGTGTGACTTGTACTCTTCTAGGCTTCCTCTTTGCCTCAAGTGATTAAACTCATCAACTACACCAACCACATTTCTTACCTCAAACCTCTCTACAATCTCTTGAATTCTCTCTTGCCAAGATACTTGTCCCCTATTCACTAAGAAACTGTTGTACCAGCTTTCAGCTCTCCCCCTAAGGCGCATAGCCGAAAGTTCTACCTTGTACCAATCTGTAACTTGGTACACTGAAAAGTAATGTTCACACTTTTGTATCCAAGACCTGGCCCCTTCAAATATTGGAAAATAAACTCTAGGAGGTTGATGTATCTGCTGCCCATATTGATATTGATTTTGCGGCCTTTGTTCTTGCAGGTATTGGTATGGGTCATGCTGTTGAGTTGGAAGCGGTTGGTGAAGGTAAGTATATATTGGCACTTCTGGTTTCATGGAATTTCCAGCATAGGGCAAAAGTATTGGTTGGGAAAATTGGATATTTGGTATTGAATTGGGTCTTGGTTGTGGTGGTGGAGGTGCAGGATTAGGTCTAATATTATCATGTTTTGAGCTGTGAGGAAGGGCATAGGTGGCTGGAAACAAGTGTTCGTGCCAAGGTTTTGAGGGGGATAGAGAGGGTTATTTTTGTGATTGGGTCTTTTAGTTGCTTTGCTACTAGAGGTCTAGGTGGTCAGGGGTTTAAAGGTCTGGAATAGGTGTGAGTGGTGGTCGTATTCAGTACCAATGGTACGGTAATTGGAGGTTCAGGCAGTTCAGGCCTAGGATAAGAGCTAGAGGCTTGTTGAGGGGTAGCCATGGTTTCAGCTTCACTGGCAACAGCTGGTAGGGACATTTGTTGTGGTGTTCTAGGAAAATGAACCATATTGCCCCTAGTTGTGTTAATCGAGCTATGCTCTTCTTTAATGCTCCGCGCCTTCAAAAAAGTAGTTTTGTTGCTTGCGCTTTAATTTAGGAGTTTCAACTTAACTAGCATATGTGCATTTGGGTTGTTGGCATATGTCGGCTACATACTGGATGCTTTTCCATCATTGTTTGACTTGCACAGAAACAATGGGTCCCTTCTGGTTTCTTTTTCTCCCTCCAAGTTTGTTCTTCACTGTAATGTGTGTCAACTCAACAAGAGTGAGCACACCCTTCCTGCTGGTCTTCTTCAACCTTTGTATGTTCCATTACAACCTGGGTCTTCTATTTAAATGGATTTTCTTGAGGCACTCCCCAAGTTTTATGGTTTTAGCTCAATACTTGTGGTCGTGGACCATTTCACTGGCTCATTTCATTCCTCTATCTCACCCTTTTAGCTGTATACCCTATCTTGTATCCAGTAGTAAGTCTAGTCTTCTTACCCCCTCTCCTCTACCTTTTGTGGCCCATCTATTAGCTTTTTGACCATCTTTGAGTCATAGCGAGACGGCTCTATCTCTTTTCACAAGTACAGCCGTAAGTACAGTTGCGGGCGTCAACGATCAGCAGTACTGAGCTACGGAAAGTCTATCGAATTATAGCTACGGAAAGTCTATTGAAAGGACCTAATCAAAGGCTACTATAGCTATAACTGACCCACTTATGGAATCTATTGGCTCAGCTGAACCGACGTGAAATGAAAGAGAGGAAGGCGGAAGCTATTGGCAAATAGAGGGGGGATGTTCTCCGTGTCTTTTAGCCCTCACTAGATGACAACTTGCTTACTTTTCACTTCTTCTTAAGCTTGGCAGACTAGTTCCTGACTGACTTGATTGTGCGATGAGCTTACTTGCTCTAGTTCTATCCTCAGGATTGACTTACCTGAGTACCTAGCACCGAGGATCGATGTAATTTACTTTCAAAAATATGTTGTTGATGCTAACACGCATATAAATAGATGTTCCTCACTGCTTGCTCCTCTTACCCGAATGGGGTTATATGCCTTAGTGAAACTCAGGGTAAAGTGGCAGAGGTATGACCTCAGGAAGAAAGAAAGATCGGGCGGGGAAAACGGGGTTTGAACCCGCGACTTCTGGCGTGATAGACCAGCACTCTAACCAACTGAGCTATTTCCCCCTTTCGTAACTACTGTCGATTCAACAGTCACCTACCGGTTACCTTTGTAACTATACCAAAGTAGCTGTACAACAGAATGCCCTTCGCCTTTAGTACTTTTCTTATATATATTATGTTATATACTAAATGTGTCAAAGCAATAGAACTTATTGAAAAAAAAACAAGCCCATCTTTCTCAAAAAGGAAGAGAGGGTGCGCCCCCCCAGAGAGAACCCCATTCTTTCAAGAAAGTTCTAATTAAGTATGTCAAAAAAGAAATAAGGAAAATAGGAGTAAGCGAGTAGGGTCAACAAGATTCTAAACGAATACCACAAGTGACGGAACCGACAATGATGAAGAGATAAGGGGCGAAGGATATTTTTTCTAATATTCCAATTCTTATTTATTGATTGATTATCTAATTTATTTATATCCATATTCATTTTCATTTGCAAATAAAAACTCTCTTTCATTTTCTTTTTACTTTTGTGCTAAGGATAAGGGAACTGAGAAAAAAAGAGCTGGCTTGGCTGGTACATCAAGCATATGACATATTGCTTGTTCGGTGTGGTACACATATCTGTCAATGTCAATCAAGTAAGAAAATGCATTCCCACTGTGTGAGGAAAAGGTGAAGAATTGCAATTTATTGAGCTTGTAAGGCCCGTTGAAGTCCCCGAGAAAGGGTATAAATAGGGCTATAAGTAGGCCGTTTGCTATTGCAATAAGGGCTGCTCGCCTTTCCTTTTGACGGCTTGGCTTCCTATCGCTCCTATGTAGTGGTCGGCCTTAAAAGGAGTCTTCCTACCATACCATCATGCATGCCTATGTTATAGTGCGTTAAGCTTTGCCAGAAGCAAGCAACATGATGAAGCGAAGCTTCGTAGACAAGGCTCGTTCCGTGCTTGACTTACGAGCTCATGTAGTAAGGCCTCACCCTACTTCAATAAGGGCTTATGCACTCCACTCGTAAACGAGCGTTAGAGCTTTTTGAGCGAGCGAGCGAAGCCTTCCTGGAGCTTCCCCCTTCCCTCACCCGAGAATTGCATTTCCGCTTCAGCTTCCCCGGTTTAGTTGGTTTGGAGGATTAATTGATTGGATACCCAATCCGCATAATCTTTCAAAGTCACTGCTTCTACGACGATAGGCGTAAAGGCATGATTAGTTCGACTAATCTCACTGCACTGACCATAGTAAACTCCTTCTCATTGTACCGAGATGGAGGTAAGATTTGAACGACCAGGTACAACATCACATTTGACACCTGAGGAAGGTACAACCCAACTATGAGGTACATCAGCGGGTGTTACAATCATACGTAGATGAGTTTTGGCTAGTACAACCACTCTATTGTCACTACAAGAAATATGTCAACTTGCGACCATCAATATTGGTCATTGAATGGTCATTGTTTTCCATTTGTGACCTTTTTGTGACCAAAAACAGTTCGTCAAAAGCTGGCCGTCTTTAATGAAACTTAACGACCTTTTTTGTGAAATGGTCGTAGAAGCTAATGACCAAAATAAAAGGTCGTAGATTTTACGACCAATTGTTTTGGTCACTGGCAGTCTGCCCTGACCACGTCAGATCCAACGTGGCAAGCTGACGTGGGAAAATTTCGACCAAATGAATTGGTCGTAGATTAAAATCAGCCCGGTCCAGTTCGACCGTCTCTATGGGCCGAGCCCAATAATTCAGCCCATTTAATATATTACTTTCCTGTTAATTCTTGTTAGCTACATGGGCCTAGCCCAAGATTCCGGCCTTTTTTTCTTTCTTTTTTGGTCAAATGATGTTTTACCGATCGAGTCAAGCCCAATATTTTCCAGGCTTTTTCATTCCTAGGCCTTGGCCTTTCCACATTTATTTCGTTCTATTTTATTTTTTTTACCTAAACTATAGTTGTCCAATATAATTTGGGCCTTGGCCTCTTTACGGTCCAACTCCAGCCCATTTGATGAACGTTTTCAAACCAGTTTGAATAAAAAATGAATCAAGTTACAACCAATTAGCTGAGTGTTACAGAAATATCTCAAATCACACATTCTACAAATTTCCATCACATCCGTATTTTATACAGGTCCAAGCAACCTACAACATGTTGTATTCAAGCGTACAGCTGCTGAAATACTCCAGGATAGTAAAAAAAATAGAACTAGCCTATCTAGTACTTCACAGCGACAAAACATGTAATCTGCTTAATGGAAAGATTTCTTCTCTAAGTCCTGCTTCTTCCTTAGCAATGACGGGCTGATGCAAAACATCTGAGCATTCAAAAGAGAACAAAAGCTATGTCATTGGTAGAAGAAATATTACGCGAGTACTTTTAAAATAAAAACTAAAGATACACTAGTATATTATCATTCTACTTATTTTTTTAACAAGATCATTCTACTTATCTAGAATATGCCTATTCATCAAAATTGGGAATTGAATTGGCACATATGACAAACTTAGCAGCAAACAAGCATGGAATGTTTCACATACACAACAAGGTTTAAAAACCATCATTCAAAGTTACAGCGGATCGAAGTTCCATCATTCATATTCAATCAATAGTACCTATTAAACTACCGGGTGCATGATTGAATTAAACAATCACTAGCTATTCATCTTGCCATCTACTGTATAGGTGTAACAGAGCAACTATGTCAAAGTTAATTCAGGTTTACTAATGTGTGTGTCACATGATACATGCATCAAGCATAAGGACATCAAGCATAAGGACATCAAGCATCAGGCCCATATCTGTTCAGCAAGACGAATACATATCTGACTTTGTGTCGATGCGATGGATGGGGCTGTAGTTGAACATATGGTCCGCATCATCGTTGACGCTGGACGTCGCATGTACTTGTCCATTTAGAAGTATGCCATGCAAAATGTTACACATGCAGGTATTAGCATAAAGTAGAGCTTCTACAGTACATGCAAACTTTAGATATGAAGGACCAAGCAATCTGAAGGTAGTCCATCAGAATACTGCTACCTGAAAATTAGTGAAATGGATTTACTGTTAACTGAATCATGACAATGCCAATCATGGAGTAAATTCAGTTGTTAACTTAAAATTCATGGAGTACATTCACTATACAGAAAATGCTGCTGATCATTGTGAACAGAATCATGGATTGCTGTTAACTGGAAATTATTGAAGAAACTGATGCTGATCATGGATTACTGTTAATTAAAAGCTTTCAGTTAAACTAGAAGTGATGTTGCTTGCTTAATGTGTTGATGCAGGGTTAAATTTCAGTTAAACTACTGTAAATGTGTGTAAACAAAAGCTTTCAGTTAAACAAAAGGGAAATTCAGTTAAACAAAGGCCTTGAGTAAATTCGGTTAAAGATGCATTAATAGCAAGGCCTTGAGTAAATTTAGACTTGCTAACAGCATGTTCTGATCCACTAACAGCAAGTCTAAAGTTTCCAGTAAACTGAAAACTGAACATTAACACTTGGTAAATCTGGTCAACAAGAGTACAACAAAATTCAGAACAATTATGATCCATTTTCCTAGAACAATTATGATCCATTTTCCTATTTCAAACAATTTTCAGTGGAGCCACTTAGAGTACTTCCTGCTATGATTTGTAGAGCAGTAGGTCTTTCAGCTGCTGCCACAGCACAAATTCTAGCTAGGCACCAGTAGTCATCTTGGAGAACTACTGATCATATGCTTGCAAAATTGTTCAGTTAACTGTGCAAAATACTCCAAACTCTGAACTAGCAGAACTAGTGCAAATATTCCAACCAGAAAATGAACAGATTTAAAAATATTGTACAAGTTTTATTTGCAACACAAATAGAAGGGGGGATCTTAGTGCAACTAAAATTCACAAGTTGACATCACACTTTACAAGAGTACATCTCACATTCACTAAAATTCAGTAAACAGAGAAGAAGTGGTTCAGAGATTACACACATTCAGTAAATTCAGTGAAATTCAATAAACATGGTGTACAGAAGAGAGGTTCAGACTTCAGACCCAGGCTATAGGCATTGGTGATGGAGATGATCCAGGCTGTAGGACTTGGAGATGATCTGCAGTAGTGGAGAAAACTTGTAGCCGCCGCCACTGCTGCCAAGTGAGCAGGCGCGACCCACTGGATAGCCCAGCCGCGGTGTCGCAGGCGCGGGTCTTCCACTAGAGAAACAGTGAAGAAGACGCCGCCGTGGTCGTATTCCTCGTGGAACTGTCATCGTCGTCTTCCACGCTCGCAAATCCATGGCGACGGGGCTGGATCTGGGAGGACAGAGAGAAGAAAAGGTGAGGAAGAGAGGGGGCGTTGTGAGGACGAGGAGGAGGAGTGGAGGGATTCACCTCATTCACCGGAGACACGCCGGCGTCACAGCAACCAAAACCCTAGCCACGGGAGGGGACGTGGGGGAGTAGTAGAAGCCGCGAGAAGCGGATCTGGCCGGAGGAAAGGGAGAAGCGGAGGCAGGGGAGGTCGGTCCTATGGCAGCTGCGCGAGGAGGTCGTCGCCGTCGCCTTCCTGGTGGCCAGAGACCCATGGCCGGCATGTAGCGCCGCCACCGCAAAACCCTAGGCAGGCCACGCGCGCCGCGGTCCGGCCAGCTCGACGGAGCGCCGCGCATCGAAGTACGCATGCGCGCGCCGGCGAGCAAGCCAGCCGCGACGCTGTTGTCACTGGGCGGCGGCACCTCTCTCTCCGTTTCATGAGGAGAGGAGGTTGCTTGGTCTGGGGGAGAAGGGGGCGGCGGCGGGTGGATGGATGGATCTGAATCGGTGGCGGGTGGATGGATGGATCTGAGTTAGGGTTTGAGGGGCTCGCCGAGGGAGAGAGCCAGGAGGGGATGGGGAGGGAGGTGGCGGCGGCGATCTGGAAGGGGAGGAGGAGAGCTCTCGCTCTCTCTCTCTCTCTGCATCGGGCGAGACACAGAGGGTGGGTGGGTGATGGATGGATGGATGGATGTTGGATGAAGAGATGGATGGATGGATGTGTGCCATGTCATCGATCCATGGCACACATGTTTCCACCAATGATAATTACGCTTATGCAATTGTGTTTTTTCCCTTTTGTTTCTCTTATATATTTTTCCAAAATGAGTTTTTTTTGAAGAACCTGCCAATTAATTGTTGCAAAAAAGGACCGGATCAATGTTGCCTAAGGAAGTTTTCATTTTCTTTGCACGGAAATTTCATTTTCCATTTTTCGAGTGTCCAAAATGAGTTTTTTTTAAGAACCTAGCAAATACTTGTTGCAAAATTGGACCAAATCAATTTTCTAAAATACTAGGCCATATTTAATGTACAATTGATCAAATGGTTGGGTGCCAAAAGCTTTTGATCCACCTCTCGTGAAAAAGACAAATTTCTGCCGATTCAGCAGGAAACGGGTCAAATTTGAACTACAGCTGCCTCATAGTTTGCTCTTTATTTTTTCCAAAAATCATTTCTAGGTACAAAAGTATCTATTTAATTAGTGATACTCCATAAGTTTTGTAAGATTCAACCCCTAGCTACGAACGGTCATGCCCGCCGTTTTGACCGCATTTTGAAACGGGCATAAGAAATTAAAAAAAAAATCAAAAAAATTTGAAAACCTTCGCATTGTGTCATCATATGTGACCTAGTTTCCAGGAAAAATAACAAACTTGGACTACGTGAAATGTCTTAAAAAAGTGTTCCCAGAAACGAGCTATCATGTATGAAGATCCATGGCTTTCAAGGCAAATGGCCGCTGTTATGGCAACATTCATGGCATATTTTGTTTAAATGATATCATATTGTGCACAAGGGTGCATCTTGGAATGGCAAACAATGTTACCTAAGGAATTTTTCATTTTCTTTGCACGAAAAATTCATTTTCCATTTTTCGAGTGCCCAAAATGAGTTTTTTTTATGAAGGACCTACCAAATATTTGTTGCCAATTTGGACCAAATCAATTTTATAAAATATTAGGTCATATTTAATGTACAATTGACCAAATGGTTGGGTGTCAAAAGCTTTTAATCCACCTCTCGTGAAAAAGACAAATTTCTGTCGATTCAGTAGGAAGCGGGTCAAATTTGAACAACATCTGCCTCATAGTTTGCTCTTTATTTTTTCTAAAAATCATTTCTAGGTACAAAAGTATCTATTTAATCAGAGATACTCCAAAAGTTTTGCAAGATTCAATCCCTAGCTACGAACGGTCATGCCCGCCGTTTTGACCGCATTTTGAAACAGGCATAAGAAATTCAAAAAAAATCAAAAAAAATTGAAAACCTTCGCATTGTGCCATCATATGTGACCTAGTTTCCAGGAAAAATAACAAACTTGGACTACGACAAATGTCTTGAGAAAGTGTTCTCAGAAACGAGCTATCATGTATGAAGATCCATGACTTTCAAGGCAAATGGCCGCTGTTATGGCAACATTCATGGCATAGTTTGTTTAAATGATATCATATTGTGCACAAGGGTGCATCTTGGAATGGCAAACAATGTTGCCTAAGGAATTTTTCATTTTCTTTGCACGAAAAATCCATTTTCCATTTTTCGAGTGCCCAAAATGAGTTTTTTTGTAAAGGACCTACCATATATTTGTTGCAAAAATGGACCAAATCAATTTTATAAAATATTAGGCCATATTTAATGTACAATTGACCAAATTGTTGCATGTCAAAAGCTTTGATCCACCTCTCGTGAAAAAGACAAATTTCCGACGATTCAGTTGGAAGCGGGTCAAATTTGAACTGCAACTGCCTTATAGTTTGCTCTTTATTTTTTCCAAAAATCATTTCTAGGTACATAAGTATCTATTTAATCATAGAAACTCCAAAAGTTTTGCAAGATTCAACCCCTAGCTACGAACGGTCATGCCCGTCGTTTTGACCGCATTTTGAAACGTGCACAAGAAATTAAAATAATTGAAAAAATTGAAAACCTTTGCATTGTGTCATTATATGTGACCTAGTTTCCAGAAAATAATAATAAACTTGTAATACGGCAATTATTTAAAAAAAGTGTTCTCAGAAATGAGCTATCATGTGTGAAGATTCATGGCTTCCAAGCCAAATGATCAATCTTATGGCCACATTCATGGCATAGTTTGTTCAAATGATCTCATATTGTGCACAAGGGTGCATAATGGAATGGCAAACAATGTTGCCTAAGGAAGTTTTCATTTTCTTTGGACGAAAAATTCATTTTCCATTTTTCGAGTGCCCAAAATGAGTTTTTTTTGTGAAGGACCTACCATATATTTGTTGCAAAATTGGACCAAATCAATTTTCTAAAATATTAGGCCATATTTAATGTACAATTGACCAAATGGTTGCGTGTCAAAAGCTATGATCCACCTCTCGTGAAAAAGACAAATTTCCGCCGATTCAGGAGGAAGCGGGTCAAATTTGAACTGCAGCTGCCTTATAGTTTGCTCTTTATTTTTTCCAAAAATCATTTCTAGGTACATAAGTATCTATTTAATCAAAGATACATGGTGTGGTGGCGAGACGTCGAGGTTTGGATGGTGGCCGAGGCCCCCAACTCCAGAGCGCGTAAACTGGCATGCCAGCCGCGTGGTCACCGTGTGACCGTGGGTTGCCACGCGTTCTGGGCGGCCTAGGCATGTCTGGTGGGTTGGGCACTCCCCCGGTAGGTGTTAGGAAGAAGAATACAACAGAAGAATCTCACGAGGAGACTGAACTAAGCTCAAACATGAATTAGCAGCCAAGTGTTTGATTAGCGGTGGGGGAAATGCACATGGCCAATGGGCTTGAGTTTTGTCTGAGGATGATCATCTACTAAGGAGACTGTCTTGGCAAATTTGCAGCTCAAATGGAGGAGCCTAGGTGGCACTTGCTTTGCAAAGTACCACACTGGAAAGAAATATGGATGTTGAAGCTGGGCTCAAATGAACGAATGGATTGAGCTGACATTTTGTGGAGGGAAGTTATATAGGTAGGAACATGCCCTAGTAAAGTTTCAGCAATAATAAGCAATATAAAATATAGTTGCTTCACAAACTGAACATATGACCGAAATAAAAGATTGGATGATGAGCTCACATGGATTGCTGGATAGAGCTCAAATTTTATGGAGAGTGATGATTTGAGCATATGGAAGATTTGGAAAAATCTCAAATTATTTGGATAATCCTAGCTAGTACTTCCTTCACAAAGCTTCTCTCTGGATAGAAACTTTGGAAATTTTCTGAGGAAGATTTACTATGCAAATGGAGCTGAATATTTGTCATGTGGCAATGATTTGGATATGGAAGAGTTCCCAAAAAGTTTGAGGGCAATAGGAGTGGTCTAGATAGCACTTGCTTTGCAATGTGCCAATCTGGCCAGAAAATAGAAATTGAAGCTGGGCTCACATAGATGATTCGATTCAGCTGCAATTTGGATGAGGATGATAATTTGGGCATATGAACGCACTGTAAAAATTTCATACCATTTGGATAAATAAAATGGTACTTCCTTCACAATGCTCTCCACTGAACAGAAAATTGGGAAAAATATTGAGGGAAATTGGCTAAATTAAATGATCTAAAATTTGGTGGAGGGAGGTTCTATGGGCAGGGTCATGTCCTGGTAAATTTGCAGCAATTATAAAGTAAAATAAAATATAGTTGCTTCCCAAACTGAAAATATTACTAGAAACAAAGATTGTATGGTGAGCTGACATGGATTGTTAGATGGGGCTCAAATTTTGTGGAAAGCTATGATTTGGGCATATAGAAGATGTGGCAAAAATTCAACTCATTAGGATATGCCTAGCTAGTACTTCCTTCACAAAGCTTCTAGCTGAACAGAAACTTTGGAAATTTGCTGAGGAAGATTTACTAGGCAAATGGAGCTGAATTTTGTCATGAGGCAATGATTTGGATAGGAAATAGTGCCCAAAAATTTTGAGGGCAATCAAGAAAATATAAATAGCACTTCCTTCACAAAGTGCTGTTCTGAACAGAATAGGAAAATGAATATTCCTGAATTAGTTTTGAACTAGGCAAGGAAGGTTTTTGACATATTTGAGGAAGATATGATCCAAAGAATTTATGAGAATTTTTTGGGAATTTTGGGAATGACAGAAATGTAGGCTGCTTCACAACTTAGGGCAAAAATTGACACATGGACATGACACATAGGCAAAACTGATGAGGTGGCGCCTAGTCATAGCAATGCACCACAATTTACAAGGCTATGACCATCTATATTGGTCGTGATCAGCTAGAAATAAGGCAGCGGACCAGTGCTGTCTGCTTTACGACCATTTCATGTAAGGAAATTACGACCTTTCTGACCAAAATGATCGTTATGGTTTAGGGTTTGGAGCCCCCCGAATAGCTTATGACCAATTGGTCTCAAATGGTCATAGATTTACGACCATTTCTTCCTGGGTCACTGACAGAAGGTCACAAGTTAACATATTTCTTGTAGTGTGTCAACTTCTAATAAACGTGATTGACCCAATTCTGGATCATCTTTTGGAATCGTATAACTGTCAAAAGTGAGTGACTGTTCATCGGAACTGTTATAGTCTGAATACTCATAAGGTTGGGTCGACGCCCGCCTCCCCCCAAACTTGACTTGCAAGTTTCCCCGTAAAAAGCTCTCCACGCCTACTCTTATTTATAAAGAGCACTATTCTTCTTTAGTTAGGTAGTTCTCCCCCCTCTATGAGACCGTAAGACCCCGGTGGAATCGAAGGCCCGCTTACTAATAGGCAAGAGGGGACCCTTTCTCGCCCAGCCCTACCTACATCAGTGAAGCTGGAACCGAGGAAGACAATGTTCAACACACATGAGACAAAATGAAGGTATGGGACGACCAGTTCACCACGGAAAGCGAATTCGATCCTTTAGTTTATTAGTCTTCTTTGTTCGAAAAATGCGCAGTGGAAAGGGATGCTAGTCGGCTTTGGCGAAGTTGTAGGCCCCAATAGATCAGATCAAGAGTGATTCCTCACCTATCCTGCCAGGGGCCAAGTCAAAGGCTCGAGTATAGATTCCCTATGCTCATGTGAACGGCCAGCCCGTAGATCTAAAAGGATCCATAAAAAAGACCGGAAAGTATGTTTTTCCACGAAAAAAAACTCGTTCATGGGACCTCGAATTCCCACGTTCCAGCCTGCATTATGCCAGCAGGTCCCACCCCCAATTTCTTGAGTCACCCTTATCTAAAAAAAGGACGGAGTCCATCTAGATCATAGGATCACTGTATTCAGAGGTCAATTCTCTTTCTTTGACCTCCCACCATTCACGACATCCCTTGCTTATCGCAAGAATGGCTCCTCGGTGGAGGAGTAGAAGCGCTGGTCCCCTTCGGTCAAGTGCTTGTGCGTGCTCTTACCTACCGTAGGACCTCCGTCCCCGAAGCGAAGGAGGAGCAGGAACAACAGGTTGTCCTCTCTTGCCCATTAGTTCCACAACTACTACCGTGGTTGTTGCCAACGGGGATCCCCCATTCCGAAAGGTAACGGGACCAGCCCTTAGGTCCAAAGTTGTATGCCACTGCTGTGGTGCCAATAGATTCACTACTGAAGCCCCATTATCAGACATTGCAGGCTTAGCATCTATTTTTCGTATATCGCTCCACCACACCGAGAAGAGGTATGTGTACCTCCAGCAATAACAAGAATGGAACCATAGGCTCCTATGCTAGGAGCATTTCGGGGTATAGGTCTAACCGCCTCAACTCCCCGTTTTTGGCATGCTATAGTTCTTTTAGTCTCTCGACGACGGGAATGGGAGATGACCGGTAAGCCAGATGCTTCGCGAACCACCGGTACATTTCGTTGCACTTAAATCATCCTCGTTAAGAGGCGCACTCCGATACCATTGATGTCCAATAGCTTTGATAGTAATGGCTGGATCTACTAATACCCCGTCCATTGAGTATAACAGAGCAAACGATGGTATAGCAATGAACAAAAGAATGACACTTGTAAATATGGTCCGAATAGTTTCGATAGTAGTTCCATGAACAATCCTTTGTGGGATTGGATTAGTTTGCTCGTTGAAATGCCATAAAGCGCGAACCAACATCCGTGATACGAAAACCAAAATAAGAATGAGGAAGAAAAAGATATCGTGATGTAAGTCAATGATTCCTTGCATCATAGGTGTTGCTGCGTCTTGAGATCCTAATTGCCATGGTTCCGCAGCATCACAAAGAGCGATTGTGAGGAATCGACATGATAATGAACGAAGAATCATTGGAATTTCCCATCTTTTTCAGCTCTGCTCCTGAAAAGAGAAAGGTGACTGATCTTGACGTCGGCGTTGGTTTTTCCAACGAAAAACAAGAACATTCTTTCACGAACTTCCATGACAAAATGCTAGTTGCCTTGTAATGCATACACTGGAGCGTTTGTCCCATTGACGAAGGCCACTATACGTGTTTTCTGAAGAGCAACATTCTCTTATAACCAAGCATCGCAAAGACAGAAAGGAGTATCCTGAACATAAGGCCAATGGCTAGCATACTTCGCTGAACACTCACTATATTCAGCTAAAGCTGGATGCATATTATATTATATTATATTATATCTTGCCTTGGTAGAGCGAAACTTTGAACCCAACACAAGCAACTCTCCCGGTTTAGCGATATTGATGGGTTCCACCTCATTCCACTAGCCCTAAAAGCATTCTAAATATATAAAAGAGGGGGGATGGATTCTACAAGAAAAGGTGGGCAAAGGTAGTTCAGGGGTCAATTCTTGGAGCATAGCTCATTTCTAAGTCCCCAACCCATCTCGTTCTCGTGTTGTACGCGATCGAATCTTGCGGCCGGATAGAGCAATGGAATCACCGAGTCGTATGAAAAGAGGGCTCTTCTTTTTAATCTTAACACAAAGGATAGCTCCCCTAGGGGTTGTCATATTACAATCATTTGTATTACTTTCCTACCAATCCTGAACTAGCTATGACCCTTATAGCGAGCCTCGCTTTACCGTTTCAGATAGAAACATATGGCGCTCCTAAAGTCGATTGGATACTTTCCTTTTTATTGAATTAAGCTAAGCCGTGGACTTTCTCACGTGAAGAACTCCTTCTTATGAGCTCATGGACTTGATCAATGCTAGTTCAAGTTCACGTCATATTAGGAAATTAGTTCATTAATTCGTTTATTTGCCAACGAAGAAGCCTTGCGCTACTCGGAAAGTACTGACTAGAGGGGCGTGTGGATCCACAGTCCTAGCCATTCTCACAACGGGATAATAAAGCGAACAAAGACCATGAGAAGAGATTACAACATCCAGAACGAAGCCTGTCAAGCCAACCTTCCCTCACTGCGAAAATGCAACATCCGGCGTACTCATTGGCTTTGACCTCTGATTCATTACTTGCTAGAGAAGTAGTTTACATAACTGTCACAGCTCCAATGCGATAATCTTGTTAATCAGCAAAGTAGCTAGCCTAAATATGGAGTTTACAATCGCTTGACTATAAAGTAAAGAGCGGCTAATGGGAGATTGCTTGAGTAGGCTCAGTAAGGGATTACCCGCGGGCAGGGTGAAAGAGCTTTCATTAATAGTATGAACTGGTGAATCAGCAAGATAGCTAGAGCTCCTTAAAGGAAAGCAAAATCCAATTCTATATTATATCAAACTATAAAGCAAAGATGAGGAAGCTGCGCCTTTACTCGCTCGAATTAGAGGAAAAAGGGGATATGCAGCAGTAACAGCTTTTCTTTCAATAGTAAGCAAGAAATGCGAATAAGAGAAGGGTAGAAGAAGCGATCCGTGCATTTCCTTATTCAAAACGGATTTGACTCGTTAGAGAAATCATTTCTTAGGTATGCTACATTCTTTGAAGAAAGAGTAGGTTCTGCTATTTAAGACTTAGAGGAAGTGATTTCCGGGAACTAGTAGACCAAGCCAATCAACAAGGAAAGCCTGTCAAGCAAGGAAGCCACCAAGCAAACCTTTAATAAGCATCTCTAGCGCAGTCACTTCTCTATAGAAAGAAAAAACCTGCAGTCAAGACTAGTCACATTAGTGAAACAAGTGATTCGCTGACATTCAATTCAAATAGAAAGAGTAGTCACAACTGCGATAAGTTGCTCTAAGAGGAAGGAGTTGACTTACTTTCAATTCCTAATACAGCAAGAGCGGATTTTTTTCATGTAGCATTTCTACCCCTATAGGATTTCCCATCTTAATCGAGAATGGGTGCCCACCTTGTACGTACCGAGAATGGGTGCAGCCCACCCCATCTAAAGTAGCCTAAAATTCGTTCCTCTACAATCCAGAGCAGTCCGAACATGTACCGTGATCTGGACGGACAAAGAATGCCGTACACTTGAGTGACCCCCTTTTCTGTGACCACCACCAAATTCAAAAGAAGAGGTGAGATCACCCTGAAAAAATCCTTTGTAGCTCTTAAAATATGGGCCAACCTCTCCATTAATATTGATACTCACTGCACCTCCTTCTACCACTTGTTTAATCCAACCTCTCCACTTCTCACTAAAGAAAACCCTTTTTAAGCAAAACCTCTTGTAGAAAATCCCAATTCACCCTGTCATATGCTTTTTCAAAGTCTAGCTTTAGTATGACCCCCTCTTGTTTAGTCCTCCTAAGCTCATGAAACACCTCATGGATAGTGACCACCCCATCTAAAATATTTCCGTTTTTCATAAATGCCGTCTGACTCTTACTCACCACCTTATCTGCAACTCCCTCAAGCCTATTTGTCAGTACTTTAGTCACAATTTTATAACAAACATAATATAAACATATTGGCCGATATTGCTTGATAGTTGCAGCATCTTTCGTTTTAGGAATCAGAGTAACCACCCCATAATTAAGTCTTCTAAGTTGCAACTCCTCAGCATGCGGGCTATTAAGCATTCTTTTGACCATCTCTTTAACCATCTCCCAAAAATGTTTTTAAAAGATTACTGGTAAGCCATCTGGTCCAGGAGCTGTATTGGTTTTCATCTCTTTAACTACTAACTCTATTTCCTCCACAGTGAAAGGCTTAGTCAACTCTTCATTGTCTAGTTCTGATAGCATGTGCTCTGTTGACCAAGGGGCTTCCACCAAGAGATATGTCCCCCTTGTCCTCTGAACCAAATAGTCACTTATAGTAAATAGAAATGTGTTCTTGCAACTCTTTCTCATCTTGTATAACATTTCCTTCATGTTCCAAAGAAGCAATATTACATTTTATGTGTCGTCCTAACCTCTGGACGAAAGGGACCAAAAAGCTATTTTTCATATACTTAAGACAATAGAAGTGGTTCCTTTTCTTTCTATACGAAATTTAGACGATTTTGTTTGTGTTCATGTTGGCGATTTCAGATGTGAATGAGGCCGGTCATCTCCCCTTCCTACGGGTTCCCCAGTGACACATCAACCACGCCCCTTCCTTTTCTCCGATCATGAATAACCTGATCTCTTTCTTTCTAATTCATCCCCTTCTTTCTAATTCAAAAAAGAAAGGGGGCGGTAAGGCGCCTATGGTTTGACAGGCTCACAACTTACAAAGGGCACTCGCTGCTCGCGGTGAGAATTCCATACTTGCACTTTTTTCCATGAAGGGGGAAGTCCGCTGCTTTTCAGTCCTCTGCTCTACCAACTGAGCTATCCTGCACTTTTTACTCAATTGATAACTGGCTGATGTTCAATTCTATAAGGTCAATGTTGCCTTCTCGCTCTTACCAACAGTTCCTACCGTGGTCTCAAGCAAGAGCGGCTGCACACTCCTCTTCAACGCCGGTTCTTACGAAAAGAAAGCAAGAAGCATGCCAGGTAGTTTCCACTTTCTTACCGGGCGAAGGCAGTGAATGGTTAGCTATTCGAATGGTTTACTTTACTTCGATACTGGCATTGTTCTTTAATGAATTCTATTTCACAGGTGGAATGAGGAGAGCAAGAGGTGAGATCCGATTGCACGACAAAGTAGATCTGCACGTGGCGAAAAACAAAAAATCTCATAGATAGACAGAGATTTCAGGAAGGATTCAGTAGTTGAGTGATCTGGTTATCCTTGGGAATCCGGAATGGTACCCGCATTCTAGGTCTAGGACTTCGAGTTCCCTTTAGAAGCAGTTTTCCTCTTCTTCAATCTCTAATCCCGAAGGGGAGGCCTGACGCCTCTACCCGCCCCTGGTGTTCGTAGATCGGTTTTGCCAGTTAGGGTTTATGTGGTGGGTTTCGATGATCTCGGGTAGCTCCTCACTTGGATGAGGAGTGGGGAAAGACGATTGAGGGAGAGATCGGTGAAGAAGTGGAACTAAAGGATACTATAACCAAAGCTTAAAATGGGGGGGATGAGGCTGATGTTGAGCCGGGTGATGAAGCAACTTCACCGCAGCAAGAAGCCTAGTGAGTGGTTGACATGGCGGAAGGTTGTTCTACCTATCCCTGTGCCAACAAAGCAGGCATACTTGATTGACTCTTTGGGGCTCGTGAGAGACATTCATATTACTGCGTTCTGTGATCGTAGATCGTCAGGATTCATCATTGTATATCCGAGATCTGAAAGTGTGGCAAATGGATTTGAAGGCATGGAAAGAGGCCGCCCTCATGCAAGACTTCTTTATTCTCCTGATTTCCCTCCTCCAGTTGGATTGACACGAAAGTCCAGTGATAACGTTGAAGTACTTTAATGAGTCCCTTTCAGCCCCCGCTTTATCATGGGAAGAAGAAGAGTAATCTAGTTTAGGGGTAAGTGCCCTTTTGTTGCCAATATCTAGAGTCCTGTTGTGTCGATAGAGCTCGGAAAACTCCTCTTTTAGTGATGGATTCTAGTAGCCCTATGCCTAGATTGCACAAGAACTACTCCGCTTCTATATTGGAAAACACTGTGTTTGAGCTTCTGAAAAGAAATGAAGCTATTACCTGATCCAAGCAGATAAGATGCTCACAGCCTGTCCTGAGCACTACCGAGATATTTCTTGATCCACATGAGAGTCGGCTCCCTACAACTACACCGGATTATGTCAATGAGAGCTTGCCAATAGAGATACTTCTGACTTAGAGGCACCGGAGTTGGCCAACTCAAATTGCATTGACAGCGAACCCTTGGTAGATGATTCAGAGCAATATCAGATTCTTGATGATTTTTCCCTTTGTTTGATCGAGCGATGCCGAATCTTTATAGCGCATTTCCACCTATCCATGCTTTACGACTTGTCGCCATGAAGCACATGCCTGCGAAACCTTCTTATTCTACAGAATAAATAATAAAGTACTTAGAATGAATGGACTAAAGACCCACTTTTCAAAAGGGACGGCTCAGCCTACATGTGAAGATCTTTCAAGCGAAAATAATGGGTAGCCATGAGAAATCTCGATCGGCGACTCTGATACCATGATATCATTGGTCAAAGAATTCCTTGCCTCGCGGGACACGTAAAGAGACCTACCCACCACCCTTGTGCATGCGAACCTAACAAGAGATGCTGATGCCAGCTACACCGCGCTTTCTTTCCGACCGACCTACGTTCATCGAACGGTCCCACAGATGGTTTGGTTTTTTCCTGTGTATCGCCGTCATGATAATGGTATACGCGGCCAAGGGTTAATAGGAACAGAGACAGCAGATAACGCATTCGATCAAGATGGAGAAAGGGCATCCCTTTCATCTTTGCCTCCCGACCTCTGATCACAGCAGCTTAGCTATTTTTATGGCTTGCTTCCATTCTTACAAAAATGATGTTGAATCGCGTAGTTACCTTCTTGTAATTATGATTCTCGCCATCCTTCAACTCTGGATCTGCCATCCTTCAAAACAACAACTACCAAAACACGAACTCAACGGCTTAGAACCGTAAACCATATACCTTCTCTGTAAAACACATCTCAAACAGATTATTATCGAAATGAATGGATTTTATCGCCTTAAGTAAGAGAAAAGGTTTGTGCTTTCGCCAGAAATTGACTACCTACCCATTGATTGGATTTCTTCTTCTCCCAGATCCAATAGAAGTTTCCAATGAGTCATTGCCAACTGCTTTAGCAGGAATGATCGAAAGCAGCAGGGGTTTAGTGATCAAGCTCTCACTTTAAAGTCCCTGCCAGCAATACCAATCCCATGCTCTTTGATGGTTCTTACGCTCTGAAAAGAATCCTTCTAAGCTTTCCTCCTAAAAAGAACATATGTTCCATTATAGACATAGAATCTATCATTGACCTACCCAAAGTCTTCTTTTGGTTCCTAGAACCATGCAGGAAAATAACTTGAGCAGTGACAGTCAGCATCAATGGTTTTGAGATGAAAAAAATCAGTCAAATAACACTGGCAGATCGGCAATCCGATCGGGACCTTCGCACTTGACCATCGTAAAGGGATCGTTGTTGCTTGGTCGATCGATCCGTCCTTCCACCCCAAAGCTGGTAATCCAGATCAGAGTTCTTTGGATGGCATGTAATGGATTTCATTATGAAAAGGGTCATTTTTTATGTTGTAAACTTCATATCCAGAGAAATGGATGACTGGCAAAACAACAGTAGCCATAGATACAATTCTCAAGAAAAAAGGGAAAGATGTAAGAAGAACGAGAGTGAGCCTTCACGAAAGAAAATGCAAGTGAAAGAGAATTGTAAAAATTTCCTAAAAGTGGTGGTCATTCAATTCTCAATTAGGGAATGGTGTTATTTCATGCTATGGAGCTTCAAACCCACACGGATCCTCGTATCCCAACCAAGTACTCGAGATAAGGCAAAATTTAGTAATTTCTACAACTGATTAGGTTTTCTGATTCAATATCATCCCTGCGTGAAAATCGATCAGACGTATCACGAGAAAAAGAGTGGAGCTGGGCTAGAAGGACTCTGGTTTCACTTTACCTTACCCCGGCCCGGTAGCGATGCCTCTCACGCGGATGGGAGTTACTTTTCTTTATCACCGTAAGCGTTACGAAATGGACCCGCATTCCCCTTTGCTTTTCTTTTGCAACTAAGCTTAAAAGAAACATAGTAGTCTTTCAAGCCATTAGAAAACTCATTAAGTGCTCTATTGAGTGAATGCCTGTTGAGAAGCTTAGGTCATACATTTCTAGCTAATTAGAATACAACCATGAAGGTGGGGTTCGAATGCCATACAACTATTTATTCTGGTGAGTAGGATTGGAATGTAGTCCCTTTTTATTGGATCCGCCGCTCCGTTAAGTTAAATTCAAAGTAGGTGTGGGTCTAGGTAGAGGAAGTCATAAATCAAGTATCAAGTATTGTTATAAATATCGTATATAGTAGTTGCCAAACTCACAAGCATCACACACTTCGATCTACTTTATTGAATAACTTAGCTAGATAGAACCGACTCAAGCTTTTAAATGAAAGAAGCAATAATGGCATAATTTCTGTCTCAAGACCTCTTGCACCTACAACCAATGCAGCACCTCCTTGATCAACATACCACACAGCCCATTACGCCTTGCTCCAGTCGCAGTATAAAGAGAGACTAGAACCTAGCGGGGAGCCCTCGGCAGAGTCCCTATCATTGTTGCAACAATTACACACAGAGTTCCGGAATTTCACATTTGTGAGAAGAAAGGGTATGTGTGTTTGAAAGGAGTGGTGCAAGAACGTATTCTGAGCCTCAGTCAACACAACTTGTTTCGCCTTTTCCGAACTTCTTATCAGTACCCTCCTTTATATAAACCACTCATAGATATATACCTGCCTGTGGCCTCAGATGAATACATCGATAGATAAGAAGGGAAATGCATCATCTAGAAAGACTTACTGAGGTTTAGGGACGTTTGTGTGATGGATCGTACGCTTACTCATGACGACTTGGCTATTCAATAAAGGACGGAGTAAACGTGAGCCTTAGGGTCCAAAAATATTCCATTGGTGTCAGCTATTAGCGATTATTCAAAGTCGTAATGGTATAAATTATTGGTCAAATCCACTGAATCTTCTTTCCCGTTCCTTCACTGGCTATAGCGCCTTACCTCTGCTGTGACTTGTCCTGAGATGAGAAGTATCAAAAGTGTCAGGGTTTGGGTTTATGTCATGCTAGACTCACGTTTCTCGTTCTTACGCCGGGTCCGCGACCTTACAAGGATACACAAGCTGGTGAAGGTTTCGGAGAAGCAGCAAGCTGTTCGGATTCAAGTTAGCTTTGAGCAGGCCTCGGGCGAGGAAATGCTTTGGCTGTGCCAGGAGATAGTCGGCTCAGGGGCTTTTGGGCGGAGCCAAAGTCGTCCACATACGTACCATTTCCATCATCACAAGATCCCCTTTTTCTGTGTGCATAGAGATAAAGCGTGCTCTTATATTTAGATAAGAGAGAGATTTTTCTCAGCGCTTCCCCTTATCGGCTTGATCTTCTTCTGCCCCTCGGTAGAGGGAGTCTACTTAGCGAACTGGCAGGACGCGGAGATCGATTGATCAATATGCATATCGAGCATCTATAGTTATTCTCTCTTCCCAAAAGATATCTCAAGTCGCTTCCAACGTTTTGATGTGTAAGGGAGGGTATTTTCAACAAGATAACTATGGACGACCATCTTCCAATTTCCAATCTATATCTTTCATTGGGTAAGTAAGGGGAATAAGCAAGAACGGTGGAAAGCTTAAGAAAGTGCTAGTTCCTTTGCTACGAATGGGTGGAATTGGTATCCCCAAAAGGTTGTTCTCTTAAAACCTCTAGCAAGGGGGTGTGGAAGAGTTCAAGTCAATCCCTTTGGTTAAGCTACTGTTGTTATACATCTCTACTATTATGGGCCACCACTTACTTAAAGGAAGTCGAGTACACATCTCCATCAACCTGAAGGGCGAGGAACTGCAACGACGTAACGTTTGAAAGAAAAGTAACCAGCATAGGAGAGTGATCAGAAAGCATACGACTCGAGGGAGGGTTGGCTAATCAAATTAGAATGAAGATTCCGCTCTATATGATAAACGTTGGTTGACCTTGATATGAACTATTGATTGTGTTTTCTATTCGTTCAGACCCTGATAGTGCTTCTCGTTGTGACTGAAGGAAGGTTCATTCTGTGCAAGATATATGCTAGTTTACAAGCATGAGACCCTCCTTTCGGGCCGGTAGACAGAGGCCTCAGTTCCAACGAAATGGGGAGCAAAAATAGGTCATGTCATACCATACAGATGAAATGAATGAAAGATATTCCTGCTGTTTCTGTGCCTATTAGTACTTCGCTCTGACCACATCAAGAGGAGTAGTTTTTTTTTCTTTTGTAAAGCGAGCCCAAGGAAATATATAGGAGAACATAGCTTGTTTTGTAGTAAGTAAATTCAAAGGCTCAAATCGTCTATATCAATGCAAGTATAGCTAGATGGAGTGACTCATGCTTTCGAACCATAAACTAATGCCGCCTCTCGAGAGCGCGTGTTACTATTCCATTCTCTGGAGCACAATCCAACGGAAAAAAGTATGTTTCCAACCTACACCTTTAGTTGTTCCAGCTCGTGAGGAAGACGACTATGGAATTCAGATGTCCTTTCTCTCGAAGCAAGCCAGTCCTTAATTAATGATAGGGAAGGAAGGAATTGCTCTTAGGCTTGTGAGTCTTTTTATCATATGGATGGGTCATACAACCCTTACATGGTCTCTTGGCATGAAATTGGGTACTTTTCGTCTATGGCGAGATGAAAGTTATCTGAAAAGAATGCCAACTTAGGACCGTCAAAGTGGAAATCGTATCAACCCACCAAAACCGCTCTTTGGAATGGAATGCTGTGACACCCTGCTTTTTGGCAACTTTTTCTTTGCAAAATATTTCTGGCTTTATTTGCAATTTGGATGGTTTTTGAATCCTTTTCAGTTGACTTTGGACTTGTGAAACTTCTGAATCTCTCTCAGTTATCCAAAGCCCTCAACATCTTGCCAAAATCTTGTCACACACCTACTAGATCAAATTCCAATTCTCAATCTTTCCCAAATATTCATTTTCTTCCTTTGGGAAAATCTGTCATCACTATGGGTTATGCAGCAACCTATAGTTCTGATGATCAAAAAAATCCCAAATTAATACCACACCTTCTTGTCATCATCTACTCCCACAATCTTCAAAAACATTTCATGGTCCAGTATAATATTTTGTCTAGAAAACTCTATTTACCTTCTGGACAGTACTGGCCCTTTGTGAAGCAACCCATATTTTTCCAACTCAGAAAACTCTCAGATAATTCCCTGAGATACTAGGGAACCTATCTTGCCACAATATCCAAAAATGTCATCTTGTCCAGTACAAATTTTCAGCAGCAATATTCTGACAAGTTTCTGCTCAATTCAAACCTCTGTGAAGGAAGTACCAGCTAGAGGTATTCAATTGAGCTGAAATTTTTATGACATCTTCTATCCACCAAATAACCCTCATACACCAAATTTCAGCTCCAGCAGACCAACCAGATGAGTGCAACAAGCTCATCTTGTTTTGGACCAGTAACAACAGTTGTACATGAACTACATTCAAATCTTGATGATAATTTCTCAAACTTGGCCAGTTTGTCGTCCTTCCAAAGTAGATCATCCTAGACATCTCTACTGGCTCCATCTCCAGCTCACCTCTCCTCCAGATTTCTCTCAAAGTTTCTGTCAGAAACTGTAGCTGAAGCTACACTTCGAACCAGAGTGCATCTAGTCGAGCCAGTGGCACAGAGAGGCTAAGTGGTCAAGGGTCGACATGTTGGACAAGATGCGCCAAGCTTGCGTGGCCTCCAGATGCCTGTACCCGTGGTGAGCACGGCATTGGCATGCCAATGCACGCGCTCTGCACCGCGCCCGCGTCTGATGTGATGCATCCGGCTGCCCCGCGTGACCGCGCCTTGTCCCAGCTCGCCGACATCGTCTCCTCCAACCACCTGGCCATTCTGGAGTTCTCCCCTCGCCGGAATCGTCCCCGACGGCCGCCACCGCACACGGGCACTGTGGCACCCATGCGGGCACAGTGGCCCTGCTGGCCGTCGTCTTCCCCCGCTAGCCGCCACCGCCCGCATTAACTTCTCTACCCTTTCCTATCCCGTCGCCCATGCTGAGCCAGCCAGCACGGCGTCCTTGCACCGGCGACATGGCCGAGCTCTGCCAAGTTCCAGAGAGCTCGCCCCCGCCTATAAAAGGCCATGGCCAGCCCTTCCTAGCTCCTCACCGCACTCCGCCTACTCCCAATTGAGCTCCCGAGCAACGAGCCAAGGCCGAGAGGCCCTCTGGCCCTGCATTTCGCCGGCGATCCGCCACCACCCGAACTCCGCCACCTCGCCGTTTCGCTCCACCCCAGCCTCAACCGACTGCACGCGCGAGCTCAGCTAGCTCTCCTGACCCCGCCTGAACCTCTGCCCGACCGAAACTCCGCCGGAATCGCCGTCTCCGACGACACCCGAGCGCAGTCGCCGCCGAAGAGGAAGAGGACGACGTCGTCCGGCCATCTCTCGTCACGCTACGGGTACGTACGTGTTCGTCTCCGTGAGCTCGTTCCATCCCCGTAGTCGCCGGACCTCGCCGCCGTCTGTGCCGCCGGCGACCATCGCCGGAGCTCCGCAACTCTCTGTTCTCTCTCTCTCCCCCTTTTAAATTTGACAGAGGGTCCCGCTAGTCAGTGGCTCGCCGAAGCGGTAAGTGGAGGCGCCCTGGCAAAATACGTCTTCGACGTGGCCCTCTGCTGAGTTTCTATTTTCTGTTTTTAAATCAGATTTGACCAGTAACTTTGACCACCTATAACTTTTTATCCGTAAGTCCAAATCAATTGATTCTTTTTGCATTGGGTTTGTCTTGAGCTCCTCTATTTTCTGGTGAATTTTGGTATTTTTCTCATGCTCACAGAATTTCTGGTGAACGGAACAGTGTTATGAGACATTTTCCTTTGCCTTGTTAAAATATTTTCAGAAGGAAATCCTTTTGGTTTTGAAGCCCAGGAGTTTGTGGACAACCCAACAGAGCAAGGCAAGCCATGTCATCCATCTCATGAAGCATGTCAATAGTGTTGGTTATTTAATTGAATTATATGCATTACTTTAATATGTGATAATTCATAGTAATTTACTTTGATGCGTAGCTACTGCCATGTTATGTTATTCATGATAAATAACCATGCTTGTTAAGTACTTGTTAAAACTAAACCTAATTGGTTGATCTAGTGCCACCTATCCAGACTTATCCGTGCAGCCACATTTGCCGGTATGGGACGGCCTTGACTTGGTCTGGCTTTGTGCTCTTTTATCGGTACCACCAAAGAGGGAGGGTTATGCGTGCGTGCTACCCTGATCAGGTAGACGACGATAATCCTGTGAGCCCAGTTGAGTTATTTTGCCGGCGTCCCCGTTTGGGACAGTTTAGTTAGCCACGACGGTGGCAGGTGTCACGGGGTGACACAGGGGCCACCCAGGACATGACCCTGGGAGGGTATGATTGTCGGTGGTACGATGGTGGAGTCACGGGTTAGGCAAGTTTCGTTGGAGCAGCACCGGTCCACCCGAGAGGGAAGTGTACCGAGGTACGGGACCAGGAGCTTCATGGTGTGGGTAAAGTGCGCAACCTCTGCAGAGTGTAAGAATCTATTCGAATAGCCGCGTCCACGGTATTGGACAGTCCGTACTAGGCCACTGAACGGTCAACCGCAATAATGATAATAATGATGGAAGAACTTGTCGTATGTTCGAAAGTACTCCATGGATCATGAGTATTTCGAGGGTTGTGGGACAACCCAGAGGAGAGTAAGTTGGTATTTGATAACAGTAAGCACTTTAAGCACTTAATATGATCATTGCCATGCTATTGTTGCTGCATTGTTATGGCTGCCATGAGCTTGCGAGTACATTCCAAGTACTCACCTGGCGTATCATGCCAGATGCAGGAGAAGCCGAGGACGGAGGTCCCGATGGTTCGTGCTACGCTAATTAGGCCGTGTCCCAGCAGTGTCCCTGTGGATGGAGTTTTCCACGCTATGTTCCGCTACGCCGTAGAGTCACCTAGTAGTATCGAGGCCCTGCTATGTTCCATAAATAATGTAGATATTGTCATAGCACCTTTGTGCTTCTGGCCTCGCTATCTATGTAAATTATGAGCTTGTACTCGAGATATATCAATAAAGATCAGTTTTGTTCTGTTCCAAGTTGTTGTGTGTTTCCAGAAGACATGATCTCTGGGTTGGAAACACTGGTAAACTGGTTCTCTGAGCCGGGGTGCCACAAATGCATAGTATTGTGCATTGGAATGGAAAAGTAGAATAATCAAGACATGGATCTAGTATCAACATGACCCAACTTCCATTCTCATGACCCAACTTATTCAATCACTTCCATTATCTTTCTATTGCTACAAATCGACAACAAAAAACATCCCTCGGAATTCCTGTTCGATAGGAAAAAATCGCTCTTCAACCAGAAATAGCAAGCAACATGTTTTTCTTCTCTCTTCCGGGCACACACCCTATCGGGTGACGCCACTGACAAACACCCTAAAGGGGAACGCAACACTTCCTATAACAGAAAAAGCAATATCTGAAATCTTTAAGCAACTAAAAAAGACGTATACTAAAAGATATGTGTTGAAAAGGGATGGTTAATAACAAGATGAACCCAATGCCCAATCTTCCCAATAGTATTCCTTAACTCTTGAATTGATACACTTGTTCATGGCATCTATTCTCTATCTTCACTTTTCACCTTCTCATCCTTAACCTCAGTGATCTGTTCCACCTAGACATCCTTCTGCGTACAAAAACAGAAGAAGAAGCACGGGCATAAATCAATAGAATAGTTTAGTTTCAGAAGTATTTTTTGATTGGTATATCAATCATGGTTTATAGGGAAATAGTTAGAAAGGAAAGGGGAATCCGAAGTAAGAGAGCAATGGGCCAGGTCTGGAACTCCACCGAAGCCTCCACCCACTAATCTTTCGAGTCCAAGAGGGCGCTTAGGCCAACAATCCTAAAGGGGGGTCTTTTTGCTAATGTGAGAGGCATCGGCAGCCTCAACCACGGTTCAAGCACCGGCTCACGACAAGGCTTGATCATACCTGGACCTACTTCATTTTTGACTCCTGTAGGTTAGGTTACCGATTTTCCTCCGACGAATCCGACGATGACTCTAGGTGAGGGACTTAGGCCTATCAACGGCATTCTGGACCTGCCTTTCTTCTCACTTGATAACAGATCATCTAGCTCTTTTTTTTATAGTATAGTCAAAGTCTATCTGGGCACGGAAGCTAAGCAGGCTAAGAAAAAGGCTTAATAAGATGAGTGGGGAAGAAAAAGTATAGCATTCATTCCGAGCTGATTCTCAGAATCGCTATTAGATGCTTCTGCAGATTCGTATGTTGCTCTAATTGAAGCAAGGGCTAAGGGTTCGGTGGGTGTAGGCCGGTCAGCCATCAGTCTCAGATCCATTCCCGCATTCTCTTATTATGTAGTCTTGCTCACTTGACGATTCGGAAGATGAGGATAAGAAGAAAAAGGATAAAGAGCGGGATCGTGATGATGTCCCCTAGAGGAGTAAAAAGACCTCCTGTTTAGAAGAATGAATTTCCGAGAAGCCAATATGCATGCCGACAAAGGCGCCTGGAAAACCAACCAAAGAATGGAAGGAATGCGCAGATGTGATGGACCTCTTCTGACGTGAACCAATTTTGCACAGAACCATTGCTACGTGTGTTGTAATGCCAACGAAAGTACTGACGTAGTAGCTGGCGCCTACCTTGGGGTATATACTTATGGGTAGCATGGTTACCAGAGAGGGTTTGGAACCATGTGGTGGGAGGTGTGTTGGTGTGTGAATGACCAACTTTTGTAGACATTTAAGGGGTGGTTTTCTGTTTACTTTGAATCAGCCTACGTCGTCTCTCTTCCAGAACCTCACAATCATCAGTGTCTGATGTTTCATGATGAATATTGGTTTCACATTTTATTGCTTACGTGAGGAAATATCAATTTGGAACTCGAATTTGTATTTGAGTTATGATGAGGAGTGAGGTAGATTTGCATTGTTGAAGAAAGCGAAGAAAAAGGATGCTGCTATGGCTTGCTTGTGGCTCTTTCTTCTATTGGCTAGTCTCAGGCATGATAGTTTCAATTTCTTTTGGAAAGCAAGTGCGGCTCAGTCATAAGTGTTAGTAATAGCATGAAGTAAGTTGTCGGTAGCCGGCATTAGGTAAAAGGAAAAGCTTCTCAAAAGCATCCAGAAATATCATAGAATGGTGATCGAGATCACCTTCACGGGAATCATCCTTTGCAAATTGGGGGAAGGAAACCAATCAAGTCACCAAGAAGTTCCCGAAACTTGGTTTAGTATTAAGGTTCTTCTCTTCCAGCGTTTAGTATTCAAGTTCTTCTCTTCCAGCCCCCTGGCGGGCCCCTCTTTCTTTTCTCTTCCAGCCCCCCGGCCCCTCTTTGATAAGGAAAGTTTTCATTTCTAAAAAACAGCAAATGACAAATCTAGTTCGATGGCTCTTCTCCACTAGCAGGTTTACTGCTTTCTATTTGACCTTATGTATTAAGTTTCTTTATATATACAATTTGATATTATTTTTCTATTTGTCTATTTTTATTACTTTTTCGTTTTATTTCTATTATTCTTCTACCAATTTTGAATCTTTTCGGAGCCTCCTTCCTTATTACTCTACCTCCAGAGATTCAGGATCCCCATGCTCTAGCTCATTTAGCAGGGCTAAACTTCTATCTGAGCCTTTACGAGCAGGATCCTGGATGGGTTACGTTCATTCAGAACGAGCTTAATCACAATACCCCTCTGGAAGACATACCTGGATGGCTTAAGCTCTTCCTAATGGAAGAAAAGCTGTCTAGTATGCGACAAGATGTCATTCAGGATTTTGTGGCACTTTATCAAAGAATAGGTCCTTATCTACCGATCGAGCCCTACTTGGTCGATGAAGCGCTTCGTTCCTATCTAGACCATATTCATGCAACTGATTCTTTCACTATTCTCCAAGCGTCTTATCAAGATCTGCGGGAGAATGAGGGAGGATCAGTTTTATTTAAAAATGCTGTTTCCCACAACCGGGATTTCCTTGAGGCGGAAAGCTCCGCAAGGAGGTGCCTGGAAGTGGAACAGAGGATCCAGTGGGAAGAAATCCCCAAGAGCAAGGCAAGTCTCGAAAGGGCTGAGCACGAGCATGCTCTACTCTTGTTTAAGTTGGAGGATCTTAGAAGGGAATTAGAAAAAAAAAAGAGCGGGGTAGCTCAGTAATTCTGATTCTTTTCTCTTCCAGCCCCCGGGCCCCTCTTTCTTTTCTCTTCCAGCCCCCGGGCGGGCCCCTCTTTCTTTTCTCTTCCAGCCCCCCGGCCCCTCTTTGACAAGGAAAGTTTTCATTTCTAAAAAACAGCAAATGACAAATCTGGTTCGATGGCTCTTCTCTACTAACCACAATGATATTGGGACTATCTATTTCATCTTCGGTGCCATTGTAGGAGTGATGGGCACATGCTTCTCCGTACTGATTCGTATGGAATTAGCCCGACCCGGCGATCAAATTCTTGGTGGGAATCATCAACTTTATAATGTTTTAATAATGGCTCACGCTTTTTAATGATCTTTTTTATGGTTATGCCGGCGATGATAGGTGGATTTGGTAATTGGTTTGTTCCGATTCTGATAGGTGCACCTGACATGGCATTTCCACGATTAAATAATATATCATTCTGGTTGTTGCCACCAAGTCTCTTGCTCCTATTAAGCTCAGCCTTAGTAGAAGTGGGCAGCGGCACTGGGTGGACAGTCTATCCGCCCTTAAGTGGTATTACCAGCCACTCTGGAGGAGCAGTTGATTTAGCAATTTTTAGTCTTCATCTATCAGGTATTTCATCAATTTTAGGTTCTATCAATTTTATAACAACTATCTTCAACATGCGTGGACCTGGAATGACTATGCATAGATTACCACTTTTTGTGTGGTCCGTTCTAGTGACAGCATTCCTACTTTTATTATCACTTCCGGTACTGGCGGGGGCAATTACAATGTTATTAACCGATCGAAACTTTAATACAACCTTTTTTGATCCTGCAGGAGGGGGAGACCTAATATTATACCAGCATCTCTTTTGGTTCTTCGGTCATCCAGAGGTGTATATTCTCATTCTACCTGGATTTGGTATTATTAGTCATATCGTATCGACCTTTTCAAGAAAACCGGTCTTCGGGTATCTAGGCATGGTTTATGCCATGATAAGTATAGGTGTTCTTGGATTTCTAGTTTGGGCTCATCATATGTTTACTGTGGTCTTAGACGTTGATACGCGTGCCTACTTCACCGCAGCTACCATGATCATAGCTGTGCCCACAGGAATCAAAATCTTTAGTTGGATCGCTACCATGTGGGGAGGTTCGATACAATACAAAACACCCATGTTATTTGCTGTAGGGTTCATCTTTTTGTTCACCATAGGAGGGCTCACTGGAATAGTTCTAGCAAACTCTGGGCTAGACATTGCTCTACATGATACTTATTTTGTGGTTGCACATTTCCATTATGTACTTTCTATGGGAGCCGTTTTTGATTTATTTGCTGGATTTTACTATTGGGTGGGTAAAATCTTTGGTCGGACATATCCTGAAACTTTAGGCCAAATCCATTTTTGGATCACTTTTTTCGGGGTTAATCTGACCTTCTTTCCCATGCATTTCTTAGGGCTTTCGGGTATGCCACGTCACATTCCAGATTATCCAGATGCTTACGCCGGATGGAATGCTCAGTTTCGGGTCTTATATATCCATAGTTGGGATTCGTCGTTTCTTCGTAGTTGTCGCAATCATTTCAAGCAGTGGAAAGAACAAAAAATGTGCGGAAAGTCCTTGGGCTGTTGAACAGAATCCAACCACACTAGAATGGTTGGTACAAAGCCCTCCGGCCTTTCATACTTTTGGAGAACTTCCTGCGGTAAAAGAGACAAAAAGCTAAAAAAACCTCTCCTAACTATGAAGGAAGTTTCATAGAGATAGGTGTGGGGAAATCCCTTCACTTTGGAAACATAAGCTGTTTTTGTGTAGTGATCTCAGGTCATGGAGATCTCGAGGCCACTGATGCCCGGTGTGGTACGGTGGGATAGAAGAGCGGGCATGCGGGCTTCTATCAAAAGAGGAAAAGATACCGCTATCGCTAGGCTCATATCTCCCTTCCCTCCCCGAGGTGAGAAGCTGGTGTAGAGAAATGGCATCCAATCTTTTGGTATCTATCATATATTAAAGATGGATAACTTTTGAATCCTCAGCAGAAATGGGCTGATCTTCTGTTTTTTAAATGACCTTCCCCGATCAGAGAAGGGCAAGAAGTCTGTTGAGCAGTGAGGAGCACAATGATTTGTGCTCTGAGCGATAGAGGTCAAAGGTGCTAGTAAAAGGAGCAATGAGATAACAGCTTGAAACAATGGGAGAGAAGTGGTAGCTTCATGTCGGGGCAAACTGAAACATCTTACCCGTAAAAAACCTTCCCTTTTCAAGTGCTTGCTATCCCTCTCGCTCTACCCAACTATCTATAATGGGGCAGAGAAGGATAAGCAAAGTAGGCGCACGAATATTTATTAATTAAGAGTTTTCGAGACTTCATTCTCTTTTTAGTTTTGACTCTGGGTCCGGTACAGGTTGACGCGGAGGATAGGGATGGGAAAAGAAGCCCTAGCTTTGGGAAAGATCGGATCATAACATGAATTTCAGGGCATACTTAGTAGATGCAGATCTAGGTATTCTTTCTTCCCCAGATGGGGAATGGGCCAAGCCGATCCGTTGTTGGCTCTGAAAGTGCATTTGCTAGTTCGAAAGAAGCTGAATCCGGGTGCAAATGGGATTCAAAATGATTCTTATGTTTCGTAGCATGCTGCGCAGACTCACTTGGTAAATAGCCTTCCCTAAAAGAGGCAAGGTGCTCACACATGCAATTCCCTTTTGAAGGATATCCTATTTGACTTTTATGCCATACTTGGGCAAAGCCATCGAGACTATATCCATCACCAGGAAGAAGAGAAGCGAAGCCATAATTTCTTTAGGATAAGCCTGAGATATCCTGTACAATAACAGTGGTCGAATTGCTGCATAGCCCCCCCTAATACGAATTTGGCAAATCCTCGTTCTAAAGTTAGTGTACCATTGAGGTAAGTAAATATTAGTAGGCACACAGGCAGCCCGTTGCAAGGAAGGAAAGAGCAAGAGCTAGGGCTAAGTGCTCGAGTTACGGTTGTTGACTCGGAATTGTAAGCCGAAGAAGCATTCCTGTGACCTGGCCGTATGAATGGTTTCTTTCTCAATACTAGAGCTAAATAATTAGGCATCAAAATTCAAAGAAGGTTTGCCTTCACTTCAACCTTAACCATTGACGGAAGATTCATACCTATGAATATTCCCCTCCTCATTTGCTGAAAGCACTTCCTATAGCGAACCAGGCAAGGAACATATCGAGTAGGCTAGTACCAATTCCTCCACATCAACAGCAAAATAGGCATATGAATCTTAAGTAGGAAATTCCTTCATCTCAGATGAGGTAGGTAATCTACCATAATTTATTTCCATTTCCAGGTAAGATGAGCGGAGACGAGTTTATCAGCACCGATACCCCCACGCATCGTGGCCGGTTCCCTCGGGGGTAGAAACTTAGCTTGGAGAAAGATCCCGTTGTTCTTCGGGCTGGCCCTTCCCTATTGAAAGTATGGTGTCTCATAAATGCTTTGTTAATGCCTCTTATTCGTAGGATCGGTCCAAAGCGCGGCTGAGTTGGCGTTGATAGACTTGTGCGTGCTTTGCCGCTCGTAACCTTTTTTTTCTCCCATCGATCGAATCGAGGAGGTCAAGTTTCGAGAGCAGAGCCTCTCGCTTCTGATTATCAGTCATATCGTCGTCGAGCGGAACGCGCAGGGAAGGAATCGTCGAGTTCACTGGGAAGAATGGCGTCCATGCCAACGACTAAGGAGAAGGGGACCAGTGGCTATACAGATTGACGTCCAATAAGCCCAGAGAGCCTCAAGAAGGCGATCTGGCCAGTCTCCTCCGACTCAAAAGTGTTTGTAGCTATGGTATGGGTCTGGTATGAAGACCAATGGGTCAAAAAAGGGGATATCATCTTCTTTGGCTACACCAACTAATGTAGTAGATTGCGTTCCCGGAGGACACTTTCTCCATTTCGTCGGTACTGGTAACAACGGATCTTGACCTCGTTTCTTTTTCTTGTTATTTGACTTCTTGGAATGGAATTCTTCTCATGATAGTCACACAAGCAAAGGAGAAGAGGATGGGTCCCAAGGGAACTCTTTTTCTTCTATTCTAAGTTTTGATTGCACGAGCAGCATAACAACATAACAATTTTGTGTAAGGAAGTAAGGAAAGACTCCTTTCTAAAATTTAAGGACTTAATTAGCATGTCGTATATAACAGATAATGAGTCTCAAAGAGAGTTTCCAATGGGTTACATCAAGTTCCATTCCCAGTATGCGAAATCAGTAAACACGAATATCTGTATATAAGAAACTTCTATTCCAATCCCCAATCCTTTGCTTGTTCGTTACGAACAAAAGAAGCTGATACCAGTTCTGGTGTTTATCCAGCGGAGGTTCGTATCTCTTCCATGTGAGACCAGCGACCTCAGATCATCCCGGACTTATGTGCTGGAATAGCTTCGTTATGAGTTGAAGCAGCCTCAGCTACTATTCCTACTAAGGAGGAGTCGCCTTTTTCAATTCCCTCCCTTTTGCAATCCCATGTTGATGTAAGGAAGCTGCTTTAGAGTATTGGCAAAAAAAACATTACATGCAGGTCCAGATCTCCTTGCGTTCGTTGGTGGTTGACTACCGGGAAAGGGCAGAATAGCAATAGTGAGGAAGCATACCACCCAAAGCAAGACGTGAAAACCTTCTTCGTATCGAAAAGCCCCTTTTAGTCTGTCTGGCCTTAATATTTATGATACATAATCGCATCTTCTCCCCCTTTCTCGTATCTCCACGGAAGTAAGTACTAGTATGATCTCCACTAGTATTTAGATATATGTGACCCTCTAGCGGTTTGACTCCGTTGATGGTATACGGAACTTCCTTCCCGCGAAAGGGAGAGCGAGCTGGAAATAGGATTTCTGATCTGGGAATTGTTTGTTTCTGAGGCAAAGGAAACTTTAGGTTAAGAAATCAAACCCAAGCAGGTACAAACATTTCCCATAGTGGTTGTGGTTATGGTTGCTAATGGTTAGAACATAATCAGTAAAGCTGTGTATCGGAGGGGGTACATGGAAGGTGCAAGGAGTGGAATTTGAAGCTAAACTGCAAAATTGCCACTGGTTGCCTATGACATGGTGCTAGGAATGGATTGGTTGAATACTCCGCTGGGGAACACGAAGGTGAATTGGAAAGAGAAATACATGTCTTTAGGGAAGGTTCATTGGTAGAAATCAAAGGGGTAGCAAGCTCAGTGGCAGGAGAGCAGCATAGCTTGATTCAGTTTCTTCTTTCTATTGCTTTTCAGATAATATGAACTCTATCTGAAGTATTGAGACTTATTAGTATGCTTTCATTTTGCTGGGAGGGGAACAGACTGGGGTCAGAGGGCATTTTCTCAAGCTTGTGACCTAATCTTGACCCGAAACTACTGCTCTTTCCTTTCCCATCTATAAACCATAGTTAGCACTTAGCTATTTTAATGAAACCACACAAATTGGTTAGTATTTTCTGTTTTGACCAGGGAACCAACCCAATCCATTCGCCGCAGAAAAAGAGAGGCAAAATAGGGCAAATAAACTGAAGCAGATGAACGGACGACCAATCGACTACAAGAAGAAATGAGAACTATTTTTCTATTTGGAACTCCAAAGTCAAAGAATGGTTTTTCACCGCTGCCTCTTTGAATCAAAAGGGTCTTCTTCAACACAAGCAATAGCCTCAATAGCAAGCTTTCTTCCCACCCTCTCTCTAAATGCAACAGAGTCCTACCACGTTAAGGTCAAGCGCCCTACTTGCTTGTTGACACGTGAGAGGAAATAGGAGTAAGAAGTGCCAGGATTTACCACTTTCTAAGAAGTACCGATCTCAAAGAACTGTCCGGCCCACTTTCAGGTTATGAAGGTCGTTGAGAACAAAAGATGTAGTTTCTTTCCTCTCGAGAGGAGGCGCGGCAGAGATAGACAGATTATTACATCGAACTAGCAGTCAAGATATATAAGTCATCTTTCTACTACGAGAATAGTATACTGGATCAAGAGCCGCGCCGCCAACCTCAAACTCTTCATTCCAGGCCAATAGTTTCGCTATAGTGACTACGTACCTTTAACACATTCTTATTGAGGCTAAGCTTCAGGCCAACTATGAATTGAGATTCGAGAGCAGGGTGAACTTCATCACCGGCTGATAGACTGCAGGCTTAAAATATAGACAGAGTTTGCTACTAAAGGCTTGGCTGAAAAGGCTAACTATCTTTTGATTTCGCGTTCTTGAGTATGGAGAAGAACAAAAACGAGTCTAGCCCGGGGACTTTCAGTAACTTGATGGAAGAAGCTTTCAAAAAGAGGCTCAAAGGCTTTTTACGTCAGGCATCTCTTCAAACCTTCCTGCAACTTCTTACTTCCCTTTTGAATTGACCTTCAAAGCTGGCTTTACCTATTTATCTTGACCAGAAAGGAATTGATAAAGGGGATGTTATATCCAGACCATAGACAGCGTTTCAAATTTCACTCTGCCATAGCCACCCAGCTCGCCGGAGCCGCCACACTCGGCACTTCGGCCGCAGCCACACCACAGACTGCCCCGGCCCCAACTCCACCACCTTTGGGCGCGGGATGCAGCCGCGAACCCATCTCCACCGCCGGCTGAGCCCGCCGCGCCCTGCCTCGCCGGCATTAGCCACGGCCGAGCGCCACTGCTCCTGCCCCTGACTTCATCGCGGGGAAGAAGACTGCCCAGGGAGTAGGAGAGAAGTCAATGCGGGGCCCACCTGTAAGCCACTATTAGCCCGGGCCCAGCCGATTTTAAGTGGAAGCGTATTTACAAAAATACGCTTTCCAGTTTCAAAAGCGTATCCCGCCGTGGTTTCAGAAGAAAATACGTTTTCTGTTACTGAAGGCGTAATCTAGAAAAGGCGCTTTCAGCCTCAGCCGCCGGCCGAAACCACTATATGGTGAACGTTCACCCGTTAAGGGCTAAAATGGACAGTTTTTGTCTGTTTTATCGCTTAACGAACGAACGGCCATTTCTCCACGACCGTAACTCCGAATCAGGTGATTCCAAAGCCCATGTTCTCTGTTTGAGGAGCCCGTTTCAATGGTACCATTTTTTGAAAATGACCAAATTACCCCTTCCCTATATTCAGCCCCTCCGAGAGAGAAACTTTTCCGGCGAATCTTTCCGCAAGATGATCGCACTCCCTCCCGGAGCATTCTTCGACCCCAGGCAAGCCGACCATCTGATATATGCCCTAAAGCATTGCTCTATGTTATTCTTGCGTGTTTAATTAATGAATATGCCCGTGTTAGAAATAATTGAACTACTGCTAGGTTGAACTTGCTATTTACATTACTTGCTAATGCTCATCATATTATTGCACTAGCGACTCGTAGGTGACAATATGGAGATAGTTTGTTATGTTTTCATTATGCATTACCATTGTTATTGCAATGATTAAGGATGTGAATTAAAAATGACAACCTCCTTCGTCGGCTGGATCGAGTCATAGTGCCACTGAACCGAGCTCATCAGTGCAGCCACATTTGCCTTTATGGGGAGGCCCTGACTTGGTCTGTTGACTTGCCTCTTATCGGTACCACCAAAGAGGGAAGGTTATGCGCGTGCGCTACCCTGGCCCGGTAGGCGGCGTTAACCTTGTGAGCCCAGTTGTTTGTTTAGCCCAGGGTCCCCGTTCGGGACAATTTTGTTTGGCCACGATGGTGGCCGGTGTCAGGAGTGACACAGGGGCCACCCAGGACTTGACCCGGGAAGGGTATGATTGTCGGTGGGACCGTAAGAGTGCTGGGCAATAGACAAGTCTTGTTGGGGCAGCACCGGTCCACCCGAATGGGAACATGTACGAAGTACGAGGCCGGGAGCTCCATGGCGTGGGTAAAGTGCGCAACCTCTGCAGAGTGTAAATCTATTCGAATAGCCGCGTCCTCGGTCATGGGACACAGTTCGTACTAGGACACAATATTTGGTCCGTGTCGAGTCGGGAGGGATAAACCATATGGCATTGCTAATACTGAACCAGAGAAGGGTAAGACTTGTCAGATGTACAGCACAGATGCATGGACATCGGATGATGTCAGCAATACATGATGCTAGCCATGGGATGGCTATGAGAAAGACGGTCGTATGACCGAAGAATTTGGACTGAAATTGGATTGAACTATGAGAATATTTGAAATATGAACTCGCTACTTGATATGCTTTATCTTTGTCATATTGTATTTACTTTAGTAGTTATCTTGCTAGATAATCCTGTTATGACATGATGAATAATATGGCTAGATAGTTAATCCAGTCCAAGATAGTTAATAATTTTAAGATAACAAATGCATGCTTGAATGCCATGGATTGCTTTGCTTGGTGTATATCTTGGTTTGGTTTGCTTGCGAGTACATTCAAAAGTACTCAGCGGCCTTCAATGTGGCCAGGTTTACCTAAGGATCCGACGTCCACTAGCGAGGAGCCGGTGTGTTCGTGGGCTAGAAGAGTAACCCAGTCAGGTCCCTGTGGATTGGAGTCGCACCAAGACCATGCTGCCGTAGATAGAGCTTTTCCGCTGCCATCACCTTTGTAAAACATTTCATGTAAGACTTATATATCCATTAATAGAAATGCATGTGTTCATGATACTTGTTATAAACGCGCACGCTAGAGTGATCTCCTGGGCTGGTGTGTGCAGCGACCGTCTGGCTAAGTGGTATTCAGGCAGGGCGCCACAACGGATGGTATCAGAGCCAGGCTGACTGTAGGTTACCCTAGCCAGACTTCATTGCCTCTTGATCAGTAGAAAGCCCAGGTGGATTTCAGCTATCTTTGCCAGACCGGCACGGCTACTATTGATCATAAGGCAATCCCGTAAGTTTTTCCCCGCATCAGACCTCCAACTCTCGCGGCCTTTGCCTCCGGTGGGAAAAGTCCGCACCAGGCATTGGCCCATGAGCCCTGAACCCCTAGGTAAACCAGATATCCCCACCTTGCTTGCTAACCATGTCATTTCTCTCCTCAAATCCAGTTTCCTTTGGGAAACACCTATAAATTCCATCTTTCCCTGACAACCCGAGGATCGTTGACCAAGCCACCCTGGCTATGGTCATGCGTCGAGTTTGGTGTTCCCGAAGGAAGGAGTAGGAGCTTGACACCAACTGCTACCAGGAGCGTTGTGTGGTTTTGCTTCTAAGTCCTTAGGGGTGCATCGAGTGCGATATAATAGTTATACTAGTGAATCTCCGGCCACATGTGTAAGGTCTGCAAAATTTGAGCTTTGTTTGCTTTTTGCTTTTTCGTGGTTTTTGCTTCTTTTGTCGATCCCATTCTTTTGCTCCGACTGGATCCATCTGCAAGTGCTGCTAAGAAGACCCGAGCCCAACTTGGATAATACCCAATAGTCCAAATTCAAGAAAAGCCAAGTCAACTGCTTGATATTCAGAGCAGCAACACCGGATCTATCAAGAATAAAGAATGGGTCAGAAGCAGACTCGGCGAGCAACCGAGAAGGCCAGACTACACCTAAGGGAGTTTGCCTCAGAACAGATCCCACCAAGGAATAGTCAAACAAGCTATGAGGAATGGACACCGGCAAGCACGAAGTATTCTGTCCTCGACACAAGGATTACTTCAGTCAGTGGGGTGAACCTTGAGTCTTTTCTCAACAGACTCAAAAATCATGTATTACCCACAGAAGACATGTTTCAAGAATGTGACTGTCCGAGAGCCACAATAAAACTCCGGTATGTTAGTACAAATTTCAAAGCATATTTTGGAATTCACCGGGGTATATACAAAATTTTCTGGGCAAAGGGAACAAGGTTTGCGAGAAATATGGATAAGATCACAACTGTCTGGAATCAAATACCTGGAAGTTCCGCCAAGCCAGGTAGAATTATTCGCCAACTACTTACTACCAGCAATATCTGGTATCCCCAAATTAATTACCAACATCAAGTCTGCATCAATTGTGCAACCTCTACAGCAACAAAGATCAGACCAGTAGAAGGTCAAGTGGTGTGCATGACCAACGGAATATCTTCAGACAAGGTATGGCCTATATCAAGTTTTGGCTCCGCTATGGGTAAATTCCGAATACTCCGGAAGGAAGCTAGAATCGGCCATAGACCCGACCACATATCGCAATGAGAAGACTTCTGGTATGAGAAACCCAGCCATCCTCCGCAAGCTATCAAGAGGAGCTTACGACGCAAGATTCCCAATCTTCCTCGCTACACTACTAAAGGGAAAAATCTTCTGGAGTACGACACTCCAATCTTCCTCAGCTCGCTATCACGGAAAGCTTTCGGCATAAAGCACTCGACTTTCCTCAGTAAGCCACATGAAGGAAAGCTTCTAGGGTATGATACCCAGCCTTCTTCGGCATGCTATCTTTGTAGAAGCTTCGAGCATAAGGACTTCAGCCTTCTTCAACACGCCATCGTACCAACAACAATCTTGTCAGAAGCACGAACTAGTCTAGACACACGTCCGCCTCAGAACTCAATGGCTATGAAAGGATTTATCCTACCCCTGCATATGTTGTGAGCATGCAGTCCAGTGGATCAGTTCATGCGAGCCACTCGTACACAGGAATGACTGTGTCCAGAGAAACATCAGCCCCATATTACACAGAAGGATATGAACGCAGCAACCCCTACGAGATATGCAAGAGTAAGTCGTAAGTGCAAGCCTGACAAGCTGGAGGTAACCAAGGCGCCGTGTTGGCAGATCATGATGGGTCCCTAAAAGGAAACCACAAGAACGAAGAAGTCTTGGATGAACAGTCTCCGCAACAGTCAATAAAATAAAATTTCACAGACAAGATGATATTGTCAATCCTTGTCAGACTCTTGCATATGCGGCCACAACAATACATTACTTGCGGTTACAAGTGAGCTTACCACACTCATCCCGAATACGGGCCATCAACCAAGATAAGAGGCTATGCTCCGAAAGATACATAGTATGCTATCCAAACTACGTTCAGCTCAGTGGTCATACCAAGGACTACAGAGGATATATATAGAAGAGCCACCTTAGTGAATGACAAAGTGTGGCAGTCAGGATACGGAATATCGCGATAAAACCTGAAGCAGCTAGCTCCCGGCCATGGAAACCAAGCTATTTGTTGATACTACCCGCTACCCACCAACCCTAGACAACAGACCGCTAGGACAAAAGGTACACCTGGCAGGAAAGAGAAGGATTCAAGGTAGCTGTGTAAAAAGACAACACCTGAGCCATCAGACAAGATAGTTAAAAGGGCAGTAAACTGACGAAGACAAGAGACAACTGATGGATCCAAGTCACCCACAGGTATGTCCCCCTTAGCCGGAAGGTAAGCCCGGAAATCTCGAGGACGAGATTTTCTTAAGGGGGGTTCATTTGTAACACCTTGATTTTCGCTCCCCGATTTCTTCCTTCGCGGGATTCGACTCCCGTTTTTTTTCCCGAAGTTATTGGGTTTTCCCTCGCTCTTGGGTATATAAAGATGGTCAATTAGCCTTGCCTTTCCCCATCAGACCAGATATTGTCTCCAACCCAACTTCGCCACCCAAACTACATTCTCAGGGTTTTGCCACCGAAACCCTACCTACCGAGTTACCGGAAGGGAAACCCTAATTCCTTCCGTTACAAAGGAACCTCGATTTCCTTTGATCCGTTGCCTCCCAAACTTTTTCCAGTGATCATCCCACATCTATAAACCCTGGATATGCAAAAATATTGCTAAGTCATTTGCAATATTTTCACTTAAAATTAATTCCTTTTTCTGCTGTTTAAAGGAATTAAATGCAGGAAAATATCTATCCATCTCCAAAGTTCATGAAAACTTGTGGAGATATTCTTTGTGATCATATTGAGCTCCCATTAAAATATTGGCCATAATTAAATAAGGGAAATTGCATTTTCCTATTTAAAGCTAATATTGCAATTTGGGCACTTTCTAAAGGAACTACCATTTTGGTAGCCAGGAAAAATCCCAAATAATTTGTGGAGCTTCTCCTATCCATATTTTCACCATTTTCATCAAGATCCCAATTTCGACAGTTCAAAGTTTGAGAGCATTACCCAGTTCTTGTTTCTGGACCCATTTTGAGTTTGTGAAGCAACTATATTTTACATTGCTTCAAAATTCTTGAAATTAATCCAGGACCTCACATTACTTATATGATGTGAGCATGCAAAAATTAACATCATTTTATCTAGCCAATTTCTCCCAAAAATTCCATCTTGCTTCTGTCCAGCAGAAAGCTCTGTGAAGGAAGTACCATCTAGGTTTATCCAAATGAGCAGAAATTTAACCAGTGCCTCCATACCACTAAATAACCTGTCTACCCCAAATTTCAGCCCAATCCTGTTAGCCATTTGAGCACAACTTCAAAATCTAGTCTCTGGACCAAATTTTGCATTGTGAAGGAAGTATATGCAAACCAGGTCCAAATGGCCTTAAATTTTGCAAGCACCTACTCCTTTCTACCACAATTCAGTATGGCAAGGATCCAGCTCAATACCTCCAGTCATTTGTCTAGAAACCTCCATCTAAGTTTCGTGTCAAAATTCTCACCTCAGGACATCTTAGCTGGTTCCAGTCCCTTCCCTCACTTATTTGAGCAGCGAGGGATCTGTTTGGCAAGATCTCGGGTCCATTAAATGCCCCAGACACGTGGTGCCGGTGGTGACCGCCGGTTTAGTAGGAAGACGCCGTGCACCGCGACAACAGCCGCCGGAAGCGGCTAAATCCGCCGTATTTAGCCAGCCCCCAGCCACCCCAGTGCGCCACCTAGCCCCTGGACCCCCTCCACGAAGCCCTGCATCGGTAGCTGGCGCCGGAGTAGTCGCATCCGAGCTCGTAGCGCCATATGCCGACATGGACGACGATGAGCGGAGCACTGTCGTGCCCGTGTCTCGCTACTCGCTTCTTCTCCTTAGCCCTGCCCTCGCCGTCGCGTCGCCCTGACCGTTGTCAGGTCGGCACCGCTCCTCGGCCGCCAGCTCGCCGGAAGCTCCAGCGCATGGCTAAGGATGCCACGGCGGCCGAACCTATCCGCCTGCCTCGGCCGTCTATAAATAGCCGCGACCGAGCCTCTCCCGAGCATCACAACCCCCGCGGCATCCTCCTCTCCCTCCCAACTCTCTTCTAGCAGAGGCATTCGAGCCCTCTCGCTCGAATTTCTCCCCACGGCCGCCGGCCACCGCGGCTCTGCCTCCACCACGACTCCCCCCTCCGGCAATCCCTAGCACCAGCCCAACCACCCCCGAGCCTCGCCTCCCTCCCACGGACCCGCCGGCACCCTAGCCTGGCCGTTTTCCCCGCCATAGCCGCCCAGCTCGCCGGAGCCGCCGTGCTCGGCACTTCGGCCGCAGCCACGCCACAGACTGCCCCGGCCCCAACTCCACCACCTTTGGGCGCGGGATGCAGCTGCGAGCCCATCTCCACCGCCGGCTGATGTAACACCCTGGTTTTCGCTCCTTGTTTTTTTCCCTTCGCGGGATTGGACTCCCGTCTTTTTTTCGGTGTTATCGGATTTTCTCTTGCCTTTGGGTATACGAAGATGGTCATTTAGCCTTCCCTTCCCTATCCAACCAGAGATTCTCTCCAGACCAACCTTGCCACCCAAAATATATTCTCAGGATTTCGCCATCGAAACCCTACTCTCCGGTTCACCGGAAGGGAAACCCTAATTCCTTCCGTTACAAAGGAACCCCCATTTCCTTTGATCTATTGCCTCCCAAATTTCTCCCAGTGATCATCCTATCTTTTTAAACCCTGGATATGCAAAAATATTGCCAAGTTATTTGCAATATTTTTCATTTAAAATTAATTCCTTTTTCTACAAGTTAAAGGAATTAAATCCAGGAAAATATATATCCATCTCCAAAGTTCATGAAAACTTGTGGAGATATTCTTGGTGATTATATTGAGATCACATAAAAATGTTGGCCATAATTAAATATGGGAAATTGCCTTTTCCTATTTAAAGCCAATATTGCAATTTGGGCACTTTCCAAAGGAGCTACCATTTTGGTAGCCAAGAAAAATCCCAAATAAATTGTGGAGCTTCTCCTATCCATATCTTCACCATTTCCATCAAGATCCCAAGTTCCACAGATCAAATTTTGAGCACATCATCCAATTCTTGTTTCTGGATTTATTTTGAGGTTGTGAAGCAACTATATTTTATATTGCTTCAAAAATTCTCACATTAATCCAGGACCTCACATTCCATATATGATGTGAGTAAGACAAAATTCACATCATTTCATCTAGCCAATTTCTCCCAAAAATTCCATCAAGTTTCTGTTCAGATTCTAGCTCTGTGAAGGAAGTACCACTTTGGCATTTCCAATTGAGCTGAAATTTCTGAAGTCCCTTCATATCTCCAAATCATCACCCTACACCAAAATTCAGCTCATTCCACCAAGCCATATGAGTCCAGCTTCAAGGTCAAGTTTCTGGACCAGATTATGCTTTGTGAAGGAAGTGTATGCAAAACTTGTCCAAATGGGCTCAAATTTTTCAATCACCTAGTCCTTCCTACCATATTTCCTTGTGACAACTTTTCTAGCTCATTGGCACCTCTGTTTGACCACAACTTCCTCCCCAAGATTCTGACCAGAAACTATTCTGGATCCCCTCGACCCCTCTAGAGCCATCCTGGTCCATCCAGTGACCAACCTCATCTATTTGAGCAGTGAGGGAGTTGTTTGACAAGGTTGGACATGCAGGAGAGTGCCAGAGCTTGTAGTGCACGTGGTGACCGCGTGGACAGTAGGCCAAAATGGTGCTCTGCGGCACTGTTCTCGTTGGCCAGCCAGCTCCGGCCGTCCCCGACTTGTCCGGCCATGTCTAGTGGGTTCGCGACGTCCACGCGCCCCTCTCCCGCAGCTTCTCCCCTCCTCTTTCTTCCTCTGCACGCCACGGCGATCGCCGCCAAGGTTCTGCTTGCCCGTGACCGCCGTCGTCTTCCTCTCCCCTTGGCCGTTTCCTCGCCATAGCGTCGCGTCGAGCTGCCCCTCGTCAGGTCGGCCGCTCCCCGACGCCCGCATCCAGCCAGCCACCCCACCCCCAAGCTCCAGTGCGCGGATAAGCCAGCCACGGCGGCCGAGCTTATCCGACGAGCTCCCCACCTATAAATAGGCCGCTCCCGAGTCCCTCGAGCTCACCAGCCCCCTTCCCTTCCCCTCCAGATCACTCCCACCTCCTCGCCCGGTCGAGTTCCTTACCGGAGCCGCTCCTCGCCTCCTGTAGCCGCCATGGCCGCCACTCGGCCTTCTTCTCCTCCCACTCACTCCGGCCTCTCCCACCACCTCCCGAGGGCACCATCGAGCCCCTGGTGCTCTGCTGATCCTTCCCCACCCCTCCATTGCTCGGATTGTGGCCGGAATCACTGATTCCGCCAGCACCCGAAGCCGCCACCACTGGAGACGCTGACACCGACGCCGTCCGGCCACCTCAAAGCATCCCCGCCACCGCCACGGGTACCGGCGGGCTCTCCGTCGAGCGCCTCATCCATTCCGCCTCTCGGCCGACCTTCCCGAGCACTCCGGCGACCGGAATCGCGGCGACCGGCCCGCCCCCGTGCTGTCCAGAGGAAGAAGAGAGAGGGAGGAGAGAGGAGATGCCGGTGGGGCCCGCTTGCAAGTGACCGAGTCATCGGGCCCGCGCAAATAAGTGGAAGCACACTCCAGGTGCTACGCTTTCTGTTCGTTGAAAGCGCATTTCTGAAAATGCGCTTTCGTTCCTCAGCCGCCGGCCGAAGCCACTATTCTGTGAATGTTCACTAGTTAGCGGCTAAAATGAATAGTTTTTATTCATTTTACCACTTAACGAACGAACGCTCACAACTTCGCGACTGTAACTCCGAATCAGGTGAATCCTAAGCCCACTTCTTCAGTTCGTCGATCCCATTCCGATGGTATCATTTTCATAATATTTCCAAACTATGAAAATGACCAATTTGCCCTTGCCCTTCTATCAGCCCTCCGAGAGAGAATCCTTTCCGGCGAAGTTTTTCCGCGAGCTTCCCGCACTTCTCCCGGAGTATTCCTTCACCCCAGGCAAGCCGACCATCTGATATATGCCCTAAAGCATTGCTCTGTGTTATTCTTGCGTGTTTATATTAATATGTTGATGCTCGTGTGCATAGTAGTGGGCTGTATGTGACTCTGTCGAACCCTTGTCTGCCTTTCTTTGATGACGGCACCATGCCTATGTTCTGAGCTGCTTTCGGCCGTCTGGGGTGGATGCCGACTTTATATTTCTCTTCTCAAAAACTGGCCCGTGTTCTGAGCTGCTTTTCGGCCGTCTCGGGCAGCTGTTGAATTTCTCTCTGTAGCGGTGCCCCTATGCTCTGAGCTGATCTTCGACTGTCTTAGGGAACTGCTACACTCTTTTTATCAACACCATCTCATGCTCTGAGCTGCTTTTCGGCCATCTTGTGCTGGGGTTGAGTTATTCCGGTAACGTCCCAGATCTGAGTTGTAAAGACCGTTCTGGTGGCTACTGGTTTATTTGCCGGTTTCATACAAGGGTTCAGATGGTTGTCACTTACAGCTAAGACTTGTAAAGTAATTAAACTCCTGCTAGGTTGAACTTGCTATTTACATTACTTGTTAATGCTCATCATGTTATTGCACTAGTGACTCGTATGTAACAATATGGAAATAGGCTGTTATGTTTTCATCATGCATTATTGTTGTTACTGCAATGTTAAAGAATGTGACTTAATAATGACAACCTCCTCCGTCGGCTGGATCGAGTCATAGTGTCACCTATCCGGACTTATCTGTGCAGCCACACTTGCTGGTATGGGACGGCCCTAGCTTGGTCTATTGTCCTGCCTCTTGTCGGTACCACCAAATAGGGAGGGTTATGCGTGCGTGCTACCCTGGCCTGGTAGGCGGCGATAATCCTGTGAGCCCAGTTTAGTTATACGGTACCAGGTCCCCGTTTGGGATAGTTTGTTTGGCCATGACGGTGGCAGGTGTCATGGGGTGACACAGGGGCCACCCAGGACATGACCCTGGGAGGGTATGATTGTCGGTGGGACCGTAAGACTGCCAGGAAATAGACAAGGTTTTGTTCGAGCAGCCCCGGTCCACCCGAATGGGCACATGTACTAAAGTACGAGGCCAGGTGCTCCATGGTGTGGGTAAAGTGCGGAACCTCTGCAGAGTGTAAATCTATTCGAATAGCCGCATCCTCGGTCATGGACAGTTCTTGTAGGCCCCTATTTGGTCCGTGTCGAGTCTGGAGGAACAAACTATATAATGTTATTGCTAAGGTTGAACCAGAGAAGGGTAAGGTTTGTCAGACTTGCAGAGCAGATGCATGGACATCAGTTGATGTCAGGGATATGAAATGCTGGCCATGTGATGGCTATGAGATGAGTGGTCGGATGACCGCAAAGTTTGGACCGGATTTGGATCCTATGATTATTCGGAATATGGATTAACTACTTAATATGATGTATCTTTGCAGTTACTTTGATAGTTATCATGCTTGATAATCCTGTCATAACATAATAGTTAATACTATTAAGATAGAAAATGCATGCTTGAATGCCATGGATTGCATTGCTTGGTGTATATGTTGGTTTGGTTTGCTTGCGAGTACATTCAAAAGTACTCAGCGGCCTTCAATGTGGCCAGGTTCACCTAAGGATTCGACGACCTCTAGCGAGGAGCCGGAGTGTTCGCGGGCTAGAAGAGTGACCCAGTCAGATCCCTGTGGATTGGAGCCGCACCAGGACCATGCTGCCTTAGATAGAGCTTTTCCGCTGCCATCACCCTTGTAATATATCATGTAAGACTTATATACTGATAAATAGAAAGCTTGTGTTCATGATACTTGTTGTAAAAGTGCATGCCAGAGTGATTTTCCTGGGCTGGCATCTGCGGTGACCGTCTGGCTATAGTGGTATTCAAGCGGGGCGCCACAACGGATGTTATCAGAGCCAGGCTGACCGTAGGTTACCCTAGCCAGCTTCCATTGTCTTGTGCTCAGTAGAAAGCCCAGATGGATTTCAGCCATCTTTGCAAAACAGGCACGGCTACTATTGATCATAACGCAACCCCATAGGTTTTTGGCTCCACCAGACCTCAACTCTCGTGGTCTTTGCCTCCGGTGGAAAAAGTCCGCACCAGGCAACGACCCGTGAGCCCTGAACCCCTAGGTAAACCAGATATCCTCACCTTGCTTGCTAACCATGGCATTTCTCTCCTCAAATCTTGTTTCCTTTGGGAAACGCTTATAAATTCCATCTTTTCCCGACAACCCTAGGATCGTTGACTAAGCCACTTTGGCTATGGTCGTGCGTTGAGTTTGATGTTCCCTAAGGAAGTAGTAGGAGCTTGACACCAATTGCTACCAGGAGCATTGTGTGGTTTTGCTTCTAAATCCTTAGAGGTGCATTGAGTGCGCTATACTAGTTATACTAGTGAATCTTCGGCCACATGTGTAAGGTCCGCAAAATTTGAGCTTTATTTGGTTTTTGGTTTTTCGCGGTTCTTGCTTCTTTTGTCGATTCCATTCTCTTGCTCCGACTGGATCCATCAGCAAGTGGCGACCAAAAGACCAACACACACAACCCGGATAATACCCAATAATCCAAATTCAGTAAGAGTCAAGCCAAGCCAACTTCCCAATATTCAGAACATTATCATCGGATCTGTCAAGAATGAAGAATGTGTCAGAAGCAGACTCTGAGTGCAACCAACAAGGCCAGATTATACCTGCGAGAGTTTGCCTCAGAACAAATCACACATGAGAAACGGTCAGATGAGCTCTCAGTAATGGACACTAGCAAGAGCAAATTATTCCGTCCTCGACACCAGGATTATTTCAGTCAATGAGGTAGAACCTTGAGTCTCTTCTCAATGGACACAAGAATCATTTATTACCCACCGAAGACATATTTCAAGAATGTGAAGGTGCCGAGAACAACAACAAAACTCTGGTATGTTGATACAAAATTTCAAAGCATATTTTGGAAGTTATCGGTGCACATACAGAATTCTCTGGGCAAAGTGAACAAGGTTTGTGAGAACTATGGATAAGCTCACGACTGCCCAGAATTAATGAGAATTTCCAGTTCAGTTAAATCGAATGGAATTATCTGTCAACTGCTCAATACCAGCAACACTTGGTTTGAATACAAAGGGGTATTCCGAATTAATTATCAACACAAAGTTTGAATCAGTCGTGCAACCTTTACAACAACAATGATCAGATCAGCAGAAGGACAAGCAGTGTGCACGACCAACGGAATATCTTCAGACAAGATAAGGCCTATGCCAAGTTTTGGCTCCACTATGGGTAAATTTCGGATACTTCGGAAGGAAGCCAGAACCGGCCACAGGTCCGACGGCATATCATAGTGCAAGGCTTTTGGTACAAGGAACCCAGCCTTCCTCCATAAGCTATCGGAAGGAGCTTACGACGTAAGACTCTCCAATCTTCCTCGCTACACCACTTGGTGAGGAAATCTTCTGGGGTACGACACTCCCATCTCCCTCAGCGTGCTACCACGGAAAGCTTTCGGCATAAGGTACCTGACCTTCCGCAGTAAGCCACATGAGGAAAAGCTTCTGAGGTATGATACCCAGCCTTCTTCAGCACGCTACCCTAGCAGAAGATTTGAGTGCACGGAACTCAGCCTTCTTCAGCATGCCAACGTGCCCGCAACAATCTTGTCAGAAGCACGAACTAGTCCAGACACACGTCCGCTTCAGAACTCGGTGGTTATAAAAAGATTTATCCTACTTTGCATATGTTGTAAGCATGCAGTCCGGGGGATCAGTTCATGCGAGCCACTCGTACACGGGAATGACTGTGCTCAAGAGAAACGTCGGCCCCATACTTCAAAGAAGGATGTGAACACAGCAATCCCTACGAGATATGCAAGAGTAAATTGTGAATACAAGCCCAACAAGCTGGGATATGACCAAGGAGCCATGATGGTAGGTCATGACAAGTTCCCCAAAAGGAACCCCCAAGAACAAGGAAGTCTTGAATAAACAATCTCCGCGACGGTCAATGAAGTAAAGCTCCACAGACAAGGTGATATTGCCAATCCTTGTCAGACTCTTGCATATACGGCCACAACAATGCACACAACAGCTCATCATGAATCTAGGCCATCAACCAAGATAAGAGTCTATGCTCCGAAAGATACACCGGATGATATCCATACTATGTCAGCTCAGTGGTCATAGCAGGGACCACAGAGGCTATATATGGCAGAGCCACCTCAGAGATTACCGTCTATGATTACTTTGAGATCGTGCCCGACATTTCAGTTGGGAACCTCCTGAGAGCGAAGTCAGAATGCAAGAGACAGGAAGAAGGCATCCGTAAAGAACCCACAGCCAGATTGAACATTCAGACAAGACAAAAAGAGAGCCACTCCTAGCCACTCCAGGCCATACGAGCACTTGAGTCCGGTACCCAGAAAGAATGTCTCGCCCTTGTACGAAGTATCTCAAGAAAACCCGAAGCAGCTAGTCCCAGGCCATGGAAACCAGACTATTTGTCGATACTCGGAGCTACCCACCAACTCTAGCCAACAAACTACCAGCAAAAAGGGTTTGCCTGACAGGAAAGAGAAGGATTCAATACAACCGTCTGGAAAAGACAGCACATGAGCCATCCAAAGAGGCAGTTAAAAGGTCAGTAAACAAATGAAGACAAGACAGCTGATGGATCCAAGTCGCACACAGGTAAGCCCCCTTAACCGGGAGGTAAGCCCGGAAATCTCGAGGACGAGATTTTCTTAAGGGGGGTAGGTTTGTAACACCCTGGTTTTCGCTCCTTGTTTTTTTCCCTTCGCGGGATTGGACTCCCGTCTTTTTTTCGGTGTTATCGGATTTTCTCTTGCCTTTGGGTATACGAAGATGGTCATTTAGCCTTGCCTTCCCTATCGAACCAGAGATTCTCTCCAGACCAACTTTGCCACCCAAAATATATTCTCAGGATTTCGCCATCGAAACCCTACTCTCCGGTTCACTGGAAGGGAAACCCTAATTCCTTCCGTTACAAAGGAACCCCCATTTCCTTTGATCTATTGCCTCCCAAATTTCTCCCAGTGACCATCCTATCTTTTTAAACCCTGGATATGCAAAAATATTGCCAAGTTATTTGCAATATTTTTCATTTAAAATTAATTCCTTTTTCTGCCAGTTAAAGGAATTAAATCCAGGAAAATATCTAACCATCTCCAAAGTTCATGAAAACTTGTGGAGATATTCTTGGTGATTATATTGAGCTCCCATAAAAATGTTGGCCATAATTAAATAAGGGAAATTACCTTTTGCTATTTAAAGCCAATATTGCAATTTGGGCACTTTCCAAAGGAGCTACCATTTTGGTAGCCAGGAAAAATCGCAAATAAATTGTGGAGCTTCTCCTATCCATATCTTCACCATTTCCATCAAGATCCCAAGTTCCACAGATCAAATTTTGAGCACATCATCCAATTCTTGTTTCTGGATTTATTTTGAGGTTGTGAAGCAACTATATTTTATATTGCTTCAAAAATTCTCAAATTAATCCCGGACCTCACATTCCATATATGATGTGAGTAATACAAAATTCACATCATTTCATTTAGCCAATTTCTCCCAAAAATTCCATCAAGTTTCTGTTCAGATTCTAGCTCTGTGAAGGAAGTACCACTTTGGCATTTCCAATTGAGCTGAAAATTTTCCAGTACCTTCATATCTCCAAATCATCACCCTACACCAAAATTCAGCTCATTCCACCAAGCCATATGAGTGCAGCTTCAAGGTCAAGTTTCTGGATCAGATTATGCTTTATGAAGGAAGTGTATGCAAAACTTGTCCAAATGGGCTCAAATTTTGCAATCACCTAGTCCTTCCTACCACATTTCCCTGTGACAACTTTTCTAGCTCATTGGCACCTCTGTTTGACCACAACTTCCTCCCCAAGATTCTGACCAGAAACTATTCTGGATCCCCTCGACCCCTCTAGAGCCATCCTGGTCCATCCAGTGACCAACCTCATCTATTTGAGCAGTGAGGGAGCTGTTTGACAAGGTTGGACAGGCAGGAGAGTGCCAGAGCTTGTAGTGCACGTGGTGACTGCGTGGACAACAGGCCAAAATGGTGCTCTGCGGCACTGTTCTCGTTGGCCACCCAGCTCTGGCCGTCCCCGACTTGTCCGGCCATGTCTAGTGGGTTCGCGACGTCCACGCGCCCCTCTCCCACAGCTTCTCCCCTCCTCTTTCTTCCTCTGCACGCCACGGCGATCGCCGCCAAGGTTCTGTCAGCCCGTGACCGCCGTCGTCTTCCTCTCCCCTTGGCCGTTTCCTCGACGTAGCGTCGCGTCGAGCTGCCCCTCGTCAGGTCGGCCGCTCCCCGACGCCCGCATCCAGCCAGCCACGCCACCCCAAAGCTCCAGTGCGCGGATAAGCCAGCCACAGCGACCGAGCTTAACCAGCGAGCTCCCCGCCTATAAATAGGCCGCTCCCGAGTCCCTCGAGCTCGCCAGCCCCCTTCCCTTCCCCTCCAGATCACTCCCACCTCCTCGCCCGGTCGAGTTCCTCGCCGGAGCCGCTCCTCGCCTCCTGTAGCCGCCATGGCCGCCACTCGGCCTTCTTCTCCTCCCACTCACTCCGGCCTCTCCCACCACCTCCCGAGGGCACCATCGAGCCCCTGGTGCTCTGCTGATCCTTCCCCACCCTCCATTGCTCGGATTGCGGCTGGAATCACTGATTTCGCCGGCAGCCGAAGCCGCCGCCGCTGGAGACGCTGACGCCGACGTCGTCCGGCCACCTCAAAGCATCCCCGCCACCGCCCCGGGTACCAACGGGCTCTCCGTCGAGCGCCTCATCCATTCCGCCTCTCGGCCGGACTTCCCGAGCACTCCGGCGGCCGGAATCGCGGCGACCGGCCCGCCCCCGTGCTGTCCAGAGGAAGAAGAGAGAGGGAGGAGAGAGGAGATGCCGGTGGGGCCCGCTTGCAAGTGACCGAGTCATCGGGCCCGCGCAAATAAGTGGAAGCGCACTCCAGGCGCTACGCTTTCTGTTCGTTGAAAGCGCATTTTTGAAAATGCGCTTTTGTACCTTAGCCGCCGGCCGAAGCGACTATTCTGTGAACGTTCACTGGTTAGCGGCTAAAATGAATAGTTTTTATTCATTTTACCACTTAACGAACGAACGCTCACAACTTCGCGACCGTAACTCCGAATCAGGTGAATCCAAAGCCCACTTCTTTAGTTCGTCGAGCCCGTTCCGATGGTATCATTTTCATAGTATTTCCACACTGTGAAAATGACTATTTTTCCCTTGCCCTTCTATCAGCCCTCCGAGAGAGAATCCTTTCCGGCGAAGTTTTTCCGCGAGCTTCCCGCACTTCTCCCGGAGTATTCCTTCACCCCAGGCAAGCCGACCATCTGATATATGCCCTAAAGCATTGCTCTGTGTTATTCTTGCGTGTTTAAATTAATATGTTGATGCTCATGTGCATAGTAGTGGGCTGTATGTGACTCTGTCGAACCCTTGTCTGCCTTTCTTTGATGACGGCACCACGCCTGTGTTCTGAGCTGCTTTTCTCCGTTCGGGGTGGATGCCGACTTTATATTTCTCTTCTCAACAACTGGCCCGTGTTTTGAGCTGCTTTTCTCCCGTCTCGGGCTGCTGTTGAATTTCTCTCTGTAGCGGTGCCCCTATGCTCTGAGCTGATCTTCGGCCGTCTTAGGGAACTGCTACACTCTTTTTATCAACACCGTCTCATGCTCTGAGTTGCTTTTCGGCCGTCTTGAGCCGGGGTTGAGTTATTTCGGTAACGTCCCAGATCTAAGTTGTAAAGACCGTTCTGGTGGCTACTAGTTTATTTGCCGGTTTCATACAAGGGTTCAGATGGTTGTCACTTACAGCTAAGACTTGTAAAGTAATTAAACTCCTGCTAGGTTGAACTTGCTATTTACATTACTTGTTAATGCTCATCATGTTATTGCACTAGTGACTCGTATGTAACAATATGGAAATAGGCTGTTATGTTTTCATCATGCATTATTGTTGTTACTGCAATGTTAAAGAATGTGACTTAATAATGACAACCTCCTCCATCGGCTAGATCGAGTCATAGTGTCACCTATCCGGACTTATCCGTGCAGCCACACTTGCCGGTATGGGACGGCCCTAGCTTGGTCTATTGTCCTGCCTCTTATCGGTACCACCAAATAGGGAGGGTTATGCGTGCGTGCTACCCTAGCCCGGTAGGCGGCGATAATCCTGTGAGCCCAGTTTAGTTATATGGTACCAGGTCCCCGTTTGGGACAGTTTGTTTGGCCACGACGGTGGCAGGTGTCACGGGGTGACACAGGGGCCACCCAGGACATGACCCTGGGAGGGTATGATTGTCGGTGGGACCGTAAGAGTGCCAGGCAATAGACAAGGTTTTGTTGGAGCAGCCCCGGTCCACCCGAATGGGAACATGTACTAAAGTACAAGGCCAGGTGCTCCATGGTGTGGGTAAAGTGCGCAACCTCTGCAGAGTGTAAATCTATTCGAATAGCCGCGTCCTCGGTCATAGACAGTTCATGTAGGCCCCTATTTGGTCCGTGTCGAGTCTGGAGGAACAAACTATATAATGTTATTGCTAAGGTTGAACCAGAGAAGGGTAAGGTTTGTCAGACTTGCAGAGCAGATGCATGGCCATCAGTTGATGTCAGGGATATGAAATGTTGGCCATGGGATGGCTATGAGATGAGTGATCGGATGACCGAAAAGTTTGGACCGGATTTGGATCCTAAGATTATTCGGAATTTGGATTAACTACTTAATATGATGTATCTTTGCAATTACTTTGATAGTTATCATGCTAGATAATCCTGTCATAACATGATAGTTAATACTATTAAGATAGCAAATGCATGCTTGAATGCCATGGATTGCATTGCTTGGTGTATATGTTGGTTTGGTTTGCTTGCGAGTACATTCAAAAGTACTCAGCGGCCTTCAATGTGGCCAGGTTCACCTAAGGATTCGACGACCTCTAGCGAGGAGCCGGAGTGTTCGCGGGCTAGAAGAGTGACCCAGTCAGATCCCTGTGGATTGGAGCCGCACCAGGACCATGCTGCCTTAGATAGAGCTTTTCCGCTGCCATCACCCTTGTAATATATCATGTAAGACTTATATACCCATTAATAGAAAGCTTGTGTTCATGATACTTGTTGTAAAAGTGCATGCCAGAGTGATTTTCCTGGGCTGGCATGTGCGGTGACCGTCTGGCTACAGTGGTATTCAGGCGGGGCGCCACAGCTGAGCCTGCCATGCCCTGCCTCGCCGGCATCAGCCACGGCCGAGCGCCACTGCTCCTGCCCCTGTCTTCATCACGGGGAAGAAGACCGCCAAGGGAGTAGGAGAGAAGTCAATGCGGGGCCCACCTGTAAGCCACTGTTAGCCCGGGCCCAGTCGATTTTAAGTGGAAGCGTATTTACAAAAATACGCTTTCCAGTTTCAAAAGTGTATCCCGCCGCGGTTTCAAAAGAAAATACGTTTTCTGTTACTGAAGGCGTAATCTAGAAAAGGAACTTTCAGCCTCAGCCGCCGGCCGAAACCACTATATGGTGAACGTTCACCCATTAAGGGCTAAAATGGACAGTTTTTGTTTGTTTTATCGCTTAACGAAGGAACGGCCATTTCTCCGCGACCGTAACTCCGAATCAGGTGATTCCAAAGCCCACGTTCTCTGTTTGTCGAGCCCGTTTCGGTGGTACCATTTTCATGATGTCATCACATTCTGAAAATGACGAAATTACCCCTTCCCTATATTCAGCCCCTCCGAGAGAGAAACTTTTCCGGTGAATCTTTCCGCGAGATGATCGCACTTCCTCCTGGAGCATTCTTCGACTCCAGGCAAGCCGACCATCTGATATATGACCTAAATCATTGCTCTGTGTTATTCTTGCGTGTTTAATTAATGAATATGCCCGTGTTCACAATAATTGAACTCCTGTTAGGTTGAACTTGCTATTTACATTACTGGCTAATGCTCATCATATTATCGCACTAGCGACTCGTAGGTGACAATATGGAGATAGGTTGTTATGTTTTCATTATGCATTATCGTTGTTATTGCAATGATTAAGGATGTGACTTAATAATGACAACCTACTCCGTCTATTGGATCGAGTCATAGTGCAACTGAACCGAGCTCATTAGTGCAGCCACATTTGCCTTTATGGGGAGGCCCTCACTTGGTCTGTTGACTTGCCTCTTATCAGTACCACCAAAGAGGGAAGGTTATGTGTGTGCGCTACCCTGGCCTGGTAGGCGGCAATAACCTTGTGAGCCCAGTTGTTTGTTTAGCCTGGGGTCCCCGTTTGGGATAGTTTTGTTTGTCCACGACGGTGGCAGGTGTCAGGAGTGACACAGGGGCCACGCAGGACTTGACCCAGGAAGGGTATGATTGTCGGTGGGACCGTAAGAGTGCTGGGCAATAGACAAGTCTTGTTGGGGCAGCACCGGTCCACCCGAATGGGAACATGTACTAAGTAAGAGGCCTGGAGCTCCATGGTGTGGGTAAAGTGCGCAACCTCTGCAGAGTGTAAATCTATTCGAATAGCCGTGTGCTCGGTCATGGGACACAGTTCATACTAGGTCACACTATTTGGTCAGTGTCGAGTCAGGAGGGATAAACCATATGACATTGCTAATACTGAACCAGAGAAGGGTAAGACTTGTCAGATGTACAGCACAGATGCATGGACATCGGATGATGTCAGCAATACGGGATGCTAGCCATGGGATGGCTATGAGAAAGACGGTCGTATGACCGAAGGATTTGGACTGAAATTGGATTGAACTATGAGAATATTTGAAATATGAACTCGCTAGTTGATATGCTTTATCTTCGCCATATTGTATTTACTTTAGTAGTTATCTTGCTAGATAATACTGTTATGACATGATGAATAATATGGCTAGATAGTTAATCCAGTCCATGATAGTTAATAATGTTAAGATAACAAATGCTTGCTTGAATGCTATGGATTGCTTTGCTTGGTGTATATGTTGGTTTGGTTTGCTTGCGAGTACATTCAAAAGTACTCAGCGGCCTTCAATGTGGCCAGGTTCACCTAAGGATCCGACGTCCACTAGCGAGGAGCCGGTGTGTTCGCGGGATAGAAGAGTAACCCAGTTAGGTCCTTGTGGATTGGAGCCACACCAAGACCATGCTACCTTAGATAGAGCTTTTCCGCTGCCATCACCTTTGTAAAACATTTCATGTAAGACTTATATATCCATTAATAGAAATGCCTATGTTCATGATACTTGTTGTAAACGCGCACGCCAGAGTGATCTCCTGGGCTGGTGTGTGCGGCGACCGTCTGGCTACAGTGGTATTCAGGCGGGGCGCCACAACGGATGGTATCAGAGCCAGGCTGACTGTAGGTTACCCTAGCCAGACTTCATTGCCTCTTGATCAGTTGAAAGCCCAGATGGATTTCAGCTATCTTTGCCAGACCGATACGGCTACTATTGATCATAAGGCAATCCCGTAGGTTTTTCCCGCATCAGACCTCCAACTCTCGCGGCCTTTGCCTCCGGTGGGAAAAGTCCGTACCAGGCATTGGCCCGTGAGCCCTGAACCCCTAGGTAAACCAGATATCCCCACCTTGCTTGCTAACCATGTCATTTCTCTCCTCAAATCCAGTTTCCTTTGGGAAACGCCTATAAATTTCATCTTTCCCCGACAACCCGAGGATCGTTGACAAAGCCACCCTGGCTATGGTCATGCGTCGAGGTTGGTGTTCCCTAAGGAAGTAGTAGGAGCTTGACACCAACTGCTACCAGGAGCGTTGTGTGGTTTTGCTTCTAAGTCCTTAGAGGTGCATCGAGTGTGCTATAATAGTTATACTAGTGAATCTCCGGCCACATGTGTAAGGTCCACAAAATTTGAGCTTTGTTTGGTTTTTGATTTTTCGTGGTTTCTGCTTCTTTTGTCGATCCCGTTCTTTTGCTCCGACTGGATCCATCCGCAGGTGCTGCTAAGAAGACCCCAGCCCAACTTGGATAATACCCAATAGTCCAAATTCAAGAAAAGCCAAGTCAACTGCCTAATATTCAGAGCAGCAACACCGGATCTATCAAGAATAAAGAATGGGTCAGAAGCAGACTCGGCGAGCAACCGACAAGGCCAGACTACACCAAAGGGAGTTTGCCTCTGAACAGATCCCACCAAGGAACAGTCAGACGAGCTATCAGGAATGGACACCAGCAAGCGCGAAATATTCCGTCCTCGACACAAGGATTACTTCAGTCAGTGGGGTGAACCTTGAGTCTTTTCTCAATGGACTCAAAAATCATGTATTACCCACAGAAGACATGTTTCAAGAATGTGACTGTGCCGAGAGCCACAATAAAACTCCAGTATGTTAGTACAAATTTCAAAGCATATTTTGGAATTCACCGGGGTATATACAAAATTTTCTGGGCAAAGGGAACACGGTTTGCGAGAAATATGGATAAGATCACAACTGTCTGGAATCAAATACCTGGAAGTTCCACCAAGCCAGGTAGAATTATTCGCCAACTACTTACTACCAGCAATATCTGGTATCCCCAAATTAATTGCCAACACCAAGTCTGCATCAGTTGTGCAACCTCTATAGCAACAATGATCAGACCAGTAGAAGGTCAAGCGGTGTGCATGACTATAGGGGAACGCGACAGAAAACAAAATATTTCGGTACAGCGAGCATGCCCAGGACCACTATGGAGACTGCATACAGGGTTTGATCTGATCATTACCGACTCGTAGCGCAGCGGAAGTAGAGTCGATGTAGATCGTCGGTGCAGATCCCCGCAGCTAGGATTTACAACCTCCCAACCGCGAGGATGTACTCCCTCGTCAGACAGCCCTTCGGGAGGCGGTCGGACAGTCACTCGGACGATGTCACGGACAGCCCTTCGGGAGCACCCTCGAAACCCGAACGGTAACTCGGACAGCCCTTCGGGAGGACCCGCGAACAGTCCCTCAGGCAAAAGATCGAAACTACGACCTCTCTACGGGGTTGCACACATACGGTGTCAGCTATCCGGCAGGGCTTCGCCGTCCAGAACTAGTTCCTGCCAGAACCCAGACAGCCTTTCAGCTCTACGAAACTATTTCACTGGGAGGGAGAGAGAAGGCCAGATCATGCATGGCTTGTGTATGTTGAGAAAGAGTGAGTGTGGAGAGTGCCTTTCCACCTCTATTTATAGGAAAACCCAAGGGGTAGGGTGGCTCCCAAAATACCAAAATACCCATCATATGGATTCTCCACAAGGGTAAAATGGGAAGGCTAGAGGAGCACCATGGATGGCCTCCTCCTTGGCTGGCCACTCTCAAGGGCCCCCCCCAAAGGGGGTTCCTTGGTCCCCAATCCCTTCTAGAAGCCTTTTGGGAAAAGCCCTAAAAGGTGGCTTTCCATAAAGTAACCCAAAAAGCACTTTCACTATTCACGGAAACATTTTTCCACGACCGTTAAATCCGAAAATATTTCTGTAGGTCTTAGAACATTTCCAGTACCCACTAAAATAATTTTGGACGCGTTCTGAAACAATTCCGGATTAGTGATTTTCATCCGCGAAAAGCAACCAAAGCGGTTCCGGCAGCTCCGGAACATTTTCGGGTTTTTTCTCCGGAAAAATCCCAGAAGTTCCCAGAACAATTCTGGCACCCTCCAAGAATTTCCAGGCGTGCGCCAAAACCAATTTAACTTAATGGTATACCCCGAAACAACCTTTCGGTTTTACCGAAACTATTCCGGTGTTCTCTCTCCGAAACTTTTCCGTTGTCTCCGAAACTTTTCCGGTGACTTTCTCTCAGACTCCCTGTCTAGTATTCAACAGATAGATGACCCTTAAGTGTGTGACCCTATAGGTTCGGTGAAGTATAGACATGACCCGGAACACTTTCCGATCAATGTTCAACATCGGAGCCGTGGACACCCATATTGACCCCTATACCCACACGAATAAATATTCGAGTGAACATCCAGTTGCTGTGAGCTATTCCTATTGCTTCATGATATATTACAAACACCCGAGGTGAGATTTATTGGCATCCCCGTGGATCAACAACTTGTCCACTATGCCAGTTACCTCGTTACCGGTTGTGTTCTCTTTTCTCGTTTCCGCGTTCCGGCATCCCAGTGATCAAATCACAATGTGTCTGGCCAGACGATGATGGATACCGTAACACCGAGAGGGCCCGAGAATATCTCTCCATCGTTGGAGGAACAAATCCCAATCTTGAGCTATCTCATTACTTGTCATACTTTTCCGTGAACCCGTAAGCCGCCGTAAGAGCCACCCATTTACGGATGACGTTTAACAAACCCCAAAGTTCACGAAGCAAGTACGAAGGAACTCGATACTCTCATGGTCTAAGGAATTATGCAAACATTAACTTTCTCTGTGTTATTAACCATTAACTTGTGACGAATGTATCTCATAGCATAACATCAATACGGGTCGATTCAACACGAGTGTTCTTCTAACATTGTGCCCTCAAAATTGCCGGCATAGCCATGCCCATGATCAGGAAAACAGGATCATCATGCAATACTTGAGCTAGTCTTAGAGGCATGACTAGGAATACTTTTTACCGTTTATCATACCACACGTGCACATGAGTTTCCCTCCGAGTCTCGTGGATATTGTAGACTCGAGAATCATTGCAGTTATAGCATGGATCATAAACATTCATTACAAACTTGGAGATACAAAATAACTGTTATTACTGCCTCTAGGGCATATCTCCTACAATGACCAACAGAATATCTTCAGACAAGGTATGGCCTATATCAAGTTTTGGCTCCGCTATGGGTAAATTCCGGATACTCCGGAAGGAAGACAGAATCGGCCATAGACCCAACCGCATATCGCAGTGAGAAGACTTCTGGTATGAGAAACCCAGCCTTCCTCCGCAAGCTATCAAGAAGAGCTTACGACGCAAGATTCCCAATCTTCCTCGCTACACTACTAAAGGGAAAAATCTTCTGGAGTACGACACTCCAATCTTCCTCAGCTCGCTATCACGGAAAGCTTTTGGCATAAAGCACTCGACCTTCCTCAGTAAGCCACATGAAGGAAAGCTTCTAGGGTACGATACCCAGCCTTCTTCGGCATGCTATCTTGGCAGAAGCTTCGAGCATAAGGACTTCAGCCTTCTTCAACACGCCATCATACCCACAACAATCTTGTCAGAAGCACGAACAAGTCCAGGCACACGTCCGCCTCAGAACTCAATGGCTATGAAAGGATTTATCCTACCCCTGCATATGTTGTGAGCATGCAGTCCAGTGGATCAGTTCATGCGAGCCACTCGTACACGGGAATGACTGTGTTCAGAGAAACATCAGCCCCATATTACAAAGAAGGATATGAATGCAGCAACCCCTATGACATATGCAAGAGTAAGTCATAAGTGCAAGCCTGACAAGCTGGAGGTAACCAAGGCGCCGTGTTGGCAAATCATGACGGGTCCCCAAAAGGAAACCACAAGAACCAAGAAGTCTTGGATGAACAGTCTCCGCAACGGTCAATAAAATAAAATTTCACAGACAAGATGATATTATCAATCCTTGTCAGACTCTTGCATATGCGGCCACAACAATACATTACTTGCGGTTACAAGTGAGCTTACCACACTCATCCCAAATACGGGCCATCAACCAAGATAAGAGGCTATGCTCCAAAAGATACATAGGATGCTATCCAAACTATGTTCAGCTCAGTGGTCATACCAAGGACTACGGAGGATATATATAGCAGAGCCACCTCAGTGATTGACAAAGTGTGGTAGTCAGGATATGGAATATCGCGATAAAACCAGAAGCAGCTAGCTCTGGGCCATGGAAACCAAGCTATTTGTCGATACTACCCGCTACCCACCAGCCCTAGACAACAGACCGCCAGGACAAAAGGTACACCTGGCAGGAAAGAGAAGGATTTAAGGTAGCTGTGTAAAAAGACAACACCTGAGCCATCAGACAAGATAGGTAAAAGGGCAGTAAACCGATGAAGACAAGAGACAGCTGATGGATCCAAGTCACCCATAGGTATGTCCCCCTTAGCCGGGAGGCAAGCCCGGAAATCTCGAGGATGAGATTTTCTTAAGGGGGGTAGGTTTGTAACACCCTGGTTTTCGCTCCCCTATTTCTTCCTTCGCGGGATTCGACTCCCGTTTTTTTCGAAGTTATTGGGTTTTCCCTCGCTCTTGGGTATATAAAGATGGCCAATTAGCCTTGCCTTTCCCCATCAGACCAGATATTCTCTCCAACCCAACTTGGCCACCCAAACTACATTCTCACGGTTTTGCCACTGAAACCCTACCTTCCGAGTTACCGGAAGGGAAACCCTAATTCCTTCCGTTACAAAGGAACCCCGATTTCCTTTGATCTGTTGCCTCCCTAACTTTTTCCAGTGATCATCCCACATCTATAAACCCTGGATATGCAAAAATATTGCTAAGTCATTTGCAATATTTTTCACTTAACATTAATTCCTTTTTCTGCTGTTTAAAGGAATTAAATCTAGGAAAATATCTATCCATGTCCAAAGTTCATGAAAACTTGTGTAGATATTCTTTGTGATCATATTGAGCTCCCATTAAAATATTGGCCATAATTAAATAAGGGAAATTGCATTTTCCTATTTAAAGCCAATATTGCAATTTGGGCACTTTCTAAAGGAACTACCATTTTGGTAGCCAGGAAAAATCCCAAATAATTTGTGGAGCTTCTCCTATCCATATTTTCACCATTTTCATCAAGATCCCAAGTTACATAGTTCAAAGTTTGAGAGCATTACCCAGTTCTTGTTTCTGGACCCATTTTGAGTTTGTGAAGCAACTATATTTTACATTGCTTCAAAATTATTGAAATTAATCCAGGACCTCACATTACTTATATGATGTGAGCATGAAAAAATTAACATCATTTTATCTAGCCAGTTTCTCCCAAAAATTCCATCTAGCTTCTGTCCGGCAAAAAGCTGTGTGAAGGAAGTACCATCTAAGTTTATCCAAATGAGCTGAAATTTTACCAGTGCCTCCATACCACTAAATAACACCTCTACCCCAAATTTCAGCCCAATCCATTCAGCCATTTGAGCACAACTTCAAAATGTAGTCTCTGGACCAAATTTTGCATTGTGAAGGAAGTATATGCAAACCAGGTCCAAATGGCCTCAAATTTTGCAAGCGCCTACGACTTCCTACCACAATTCAGTATGGCAAGGATCTAGCTCAATACCTCCAGTCATTTCTCCAGATTTCTCCACCTGAGTTTCTGTTCAGAACCAATTTCGTGTCAAAATTCTCACCTCAGGACACCTTAGCTGGTTCCAGTCCCTTCCCTCACCTATTTGAGCAGCGAGGGATCTGTTTGGCAAGATCTCAGGTCCATTAAATGCCCCGGACATGTGGTGCCTGTGGTGACCGCCGGTTTAGTCGGCAGACACCGTGCACCGCGACAACAGCCGCCGGAAGCGGCTAAATCCGCCGTATTTAGCCAGCCCCCAGCCACCCAGTGTGCCACCTAGCCCCTGGACCCCCTCCACGAAGCCCTGCATCGGCAGCTGGCGCCAGAGTAGTCGCATTCGAGCTCGTAGCGCCATATGCCGACATGGACGATGACGAGCGGAGCACTGTCGTGCCCATGTCTCGCTGCTCGCTTCTTCTCCTTGGCCCTGCCCTCGCCGTCACGTCGCCCTGACTGTTGTCAGGTCGGGACCGCTCCTCGGCCGCCAGCTCGCCGGAAGCTCTAGCGTGTGGCTAAGGATGCCACGGCGGCCGAACCTATCCGCCCGCCTCGGCTGGCTATAAATAGCCGTGGCCGAGTCTCTCTCGAGCATCACAACCCCCGCGGCAGCCTCCTCTCCCTCCCAACTCTCTTCTAGCAAAGGAATTCGAGCCCTCTTGCTCGAATTTCTACCCACGGCCACCGGCCACCGCGGCTCTGCCTCCACCACGACTCCCCCCTCCGGCCGTCCCTAGCTACAGCCCAACCACCCCCGAGCCCCGCCTCCCTCCCACGGACCCGCCGGCACCCTAGCCTAGCCGTTTTCCCCGCCATAGCCGCTCAGCTCGCCGGAGCCGCCGTGCTTAACATTTCGGCCGCAGCCATGCCACAGACTGCCCCGAGCCCGCCACGCCCTGCCTCGCCGGCATCAGCCAAGGCCGAGCGCCACTGCTCCTGCCCCTATCTTCATCGCAGGGAAGAAGACCGCCCAGGGAGTAGGAGAGAAGTCAATGCGGGGCCCACCTGTTAGCCCGGGCCCAGCTGATTTTAAGTGGAAGCGTATTTACAAAAATACGCTTTCCAGTTTCAAAAGCGTATCCCGCCGTGCTTTCAGAAGAAAATACATTTTCTGTTACTGAAGGCGTAATCTAGAAAAGGCGCTTTCAGCCTCAGCCGCCGGCCGAAACCACTATATGGTGAACGTTCACCCGTTAAGGGCTAAAATGGACAGTTTTTGTCTGTGTTATCGCTTAACGAACGAACGGCCATTTCTCCGCGACCGTAACTCCGAATCAGGTGATTCCAAAGCCCACGTTCTCTGTTTGTCGAGCCCATTTCGATGGTACCATTTTCATGATGTCATCACATTCTGAAAATGACCAAATTACCCCTTCCCTATATTCAGCCCCTCCGAGAGGGAAACTTTTCCGGCGAATCTTTCCGCGAGATGATCGCACTTCCTCCCGAAGCATTCTTCGACCCCAGGCAAGCCGACCGTCTAATATATGCCCTAAAGCATTGCTCTGTGTTATTCTTGTGTGTTAAATTAATGAATATGCCCATGTTAGAAATAATTGAACTCCTGCTAGGTTGAACTTGCTATTTACATTACTTGCTAATGCTCATCATATTATCGCACTAGCGACTCATAGGTGACAATATGGAGATAGGTTGCTATGTTTTCATTATGCATTACCGTTGTTATTGCAATGATTAAGGATGTGACTTAATAATGACAACCTCCTCCGTTGGCTGGATCGAGTCATAGTGCCACTGAACCGAGCTCATCAGTGTAGCCACATTTGCCTTTATGGGGAGGCCCTGACTTGGTCTGTTGACTTGCCTCTTATTGGTACCACCAAAGAGGGAAGGTTATGCGTGTGCGCTACCCTGGTCCGGTAGGCGGCGATAACCTTGTGAGCCCAGTTGTTTGTTTAGCCCGGGGTCCCCGTTTGGGACAGTTTTGTTTGGCCACGACGGTGGCAGGTGTCAGGAGTGACACAGGGGCCACCCAGGACTTGACCCGGGAAGGGTATGATTGTCGGTGGGACCGTAAGAGTGACGGGCAATAGAGAAGTCTTGTTGGGGCAGCACCGGTCCTCCCGAATGGGAACATGTACTAAGTACGAGGCTGGGAGCTCCATGGTGTGGGTAAAGTGCGCAACCTCTGCAGAGTGTAAATCTATTCGAATAGCCGCGTCCTCGGTCATGGGACACAGTTCGTACTAGGTCACACTATTTGGTCCGTGTCGAGTCGGGAGGGATAAACCATATGGCATTGCTAATACTGAACTAGAGAAGGGTAAGACTTGTCAGATGTATAGCACAGATGCATGGACATCGGATGATGTCAGCAATACGGGATGCTAGCCATGGGATGGCTATGAGAAAGACGGTCGTATGACCAAAGGATTTGGACTGAAATTGGATTGAACTATGAGAATATTTGAAATATGAACTCGCTACTTGATATGCTTTATCTTCATCATATTGTATTTACTTTACTAGTTATCTTGCTAGATAATCCTTTTATGACATGATGAATAATATGGCTAGATAGTTAATCCAGTCCATGATAGTTAATAATGTTAAGATAACAAATGCATGCTTGAATGCCATGGATTGCTTTGCTTGGTGTATATGTTAGTCTGGTTTGCTTGCGAGTACATTCAAAAGTACTCAGCGGCCTTCAATGTGGCCAGGTTCACCTAAGGATCCGACGTCCACTAGCGAGGAGCCGGTGTGTTCGCGGGCTAGAAGAGTAACCCAGTCAGGTCCCTGTGGATTGGAGCCGCACCAAGACCATGCTGCCTTAGATAGAGCTTTTCCGCTGCCATCACCTTTGTAAAACATTTCATGTAAGACTTATATATCCATTAATAGAAATGCCCGTGTTCATGATACTTGTTGTAAACGCGCACGCCAAAGTGATCTCCTGGGCTGGTGTGTGCGGCGACCGTCTGGCTACAGTGGTATTCAGGCGGGGCGCCACAGAAAGCACATTTGCTCCCTTGGTGGTTTTGGTAATCTATGCCAACATACATGTTGTTGGACTAATGTTTCTATCTAGTAAATTTCAGATAAGTTCAGCATTGGCATGGGAAGGACTAGGGATGTGGACCTTCAAAATGCTAAGGACTTATATTGGCAAAAGCTCAAGACTCTTCATTTTTGGTTTAGTGATCCAAGATCACTATTAAAAGGGGATGAGGTTTTGATAATGATCTATTTGCTCAAGTGCTCAATGATATTGCTCCAAAACCCTCAACCACTTTCCCTATCCAAACTTGTCCCATTTCATAAGTCAACTCGGTTCCACCAAAACTTATTCATCCGGACCCACCGAGTTCATCAGGACAGTGCCACTTGCCAAACCCTAACAAATCAGATCCACCGATATGGATCTCGGTCTCACCGAGATGGGTGACCATCTTTCTGTTGCCTAGTTGCAATTCTTTTGGTCCCACCAAAATTGCACTCGGTAACACCGAGATGGAGTGACCAAGTTTTTGTTGCCAAGTTGCATCATTTTGGTCTCACCGAGATTATGCAATCGGTGCCACCGAGACCGGGTCTAACCCTTACCATTGCACTTCGGTTGCTCCGAGATGTTCCATCCGGTCCCACCGAAACTTCAAATGTTCATATCTTTGCACAGGTCGGTCTCACTGAGATTCTTGTTTTGGTGCCACCTATTTTGGTCAAATGTGTGTAACGGTTGGATTTCGTGTGAAGGCTATTTATACCCCGCCACAACCCTCTTACCTAGTAAGAGAGCCATCAGAACGTGCCTACACTTCCACCATACATTTTCTGAGAGAGAACCACCTACTCATGTGTTGAGATCAAGACATTTCAATCCAACCATTTGAACCTTGATTTCTAGACTTTCCCAAGTTGCTTTCCACTCAAATCTTTCTTCCACCATAGCCAAATCTGTGAGGAAGTTCTTGAGTGTTTGGGGAGACTATCATTTGAAGCACAAGAGCAAGGAATTCATCATCAACACACCATCTATTACCTTTTGGAGAGTGGTGTCTCCTAGATTGGTTAGGTGTCACTTGGGAGTCTCCGAGATCATGTGGAGTTGAACCAAGGAGTTTGTAAGGGCAAGGAGATCGCCTACTTCATGAAGATCTACCCCGAGTGAGGCTAGTCCTTCATTGACGTAAACCATGGTGGAATAGGCAAGGTTGCTTCTTCGTGGACCCTTCGTGGGTGGAGTCCTCTGTGGACTCGCGCAACCGTTACCTTCCGTGGGTTGAAGCCTCCATCAACGTGGACGTACGATAGCACCATCTATCGGAACCACGCCAAAAACCACCGTGTCTTCATTGCGTTTGATCTTCCATACTCTACCCCTTTACTTTTCGTATACTTGCATGCTTTACTATTTCCGCTGCTCAATCTCTAGATTTGCTTGTGTAGAAAGTCTTGGTGTTATCTTAACTTGTGCCAAAATCTGCCTAAGTTCCAAGAGAAACTAAACAACTGCACCTTTGGTTTGTTAAGTGTCCATTCACCCCCCTCTAGACCTATCTCCTCGATCCCACACTCTCGTTTTCATCTCCCTCACTTCTAAAACAATTTTACAAAAACACAAAAATATTTTATTTGCTCGTTTGCTTGTGTTGCCACGTGCTTCCTATTTGCTTGCATCTTTGCTTGCTAAAAAATCTATTGATATGGATCCTCATCCACTAGCTAATGTTTTCAAAAGATCCAATTATGATGAACAAATTGCTAGTGATTTGAGTGCACTTGATTATCTCTATGAAGTTTTGCTTGAAAATCATGAATCTGAAAATTGTGATGAAGTGTTGAAAGAAGAAATTTATAAAGTGGTTCATGATAGCTCCTTGAATGAAAAGCATGATTGCAATGATTTTATTATAAATTTTATTAATGTCAATTGTGTTAATAATATACAAAACTACAAGCTTGGGGATGATGGGTTCGTTATGTCCACTACTTATAGTAATGATCATGATTGGGGTGATGCTTCTTATGATCTTGAAAATTTATTTAAGCCTCATGATGAATATGATATTGATAATAATGATTGCAATACTATTGAAAGTGGGTTTGGATGAGTGTCAACTTTAGGAAATAAGAATCCCACATATTTGGAGAGTGTTCAATCTTATGAAATTTTTGATAAAAGTGGGTTTGGAGAGGTCATGACTTTAGTTGATGTTAATCCCATTATCTTGGAAGATTATAAATTTTTTATGCTTGTGGATCATAGGGAGAATATTGTATATGATGGTTATATTGTTGAATTTTATTATGATCCTACATGTAATTATTCTGAGAGAGGAAAATATGGTTATAGAAATCTTCATGTTACTAAATTACCTCTTTTTGTGTTGAAATTATTAATGCTTCATTCTTCCTATTTGCATATGCTAGATATTGGTGGTCTTGAAAATTTGTTTTCCTATAAAATACTTATGCATAGGAAGTATGTTAGACTTAAATGTGTTTTTCATATGCTTCATGATGCTCTCTTTGTGTTTCAATTATTATCTTTCGTGTGAGCATCATTAAAATCTCGAAGCCAATCTTAATGGCTATAAAACAATAGCGCTTGTTGGGAGGCAACCCAATGAATAAAATAAATTTTTAGTTTTACCTAATGTTCTTGTGTGTTTAAAAAATTATATCCTCTGTTATGATTGTATTTTTATGTTTTAATTAGTGTGTGTGCCAAGTAATGCCTTTGGGATGATGTTGATGTTAGTATAATTGATGCTGTTTGGAAAACAGAAAGTTTTGCGTCCAGTGCTGGAATTTTAATTCTGTACTGGAGCGTCAGAAAAATATGAAATTTTTACACGGTATTGGTATATGAATTTTTTAGGTTGTTCTAATTTTTCAGAATTTTTGGAGTTACAGAAGTATGTCTTTTAAACAGATCTTTATAGACTGTTCTGTTTTAGACAGATTCTGTTTTTGTTGCATAGTTTGCTTGTTTTGATGAATCTATGGATTGTATCGGGGGGTATGAGTCATGGAGAAGTTAGAGTACAGTAGAATTATGCCAATATTAAATATGAATCAATTTACAACAGTACCTAAAGTTTAAGATTTTTTTGTTATACTAACGGATCTCACGAGGTTTCTGTTGAGTTTTGTGTGCTGAAGTTTTCAAGTTTTGGGTGAGACTACGATGGATAAAGGAATAAGGAGCGGCAAGAGACTAAGCTTGGGGATGCCCAAGGCACCCCAAGGTAATATTCAAGGAAGACTCAAGTGTCTAAGCTTAGGGATGCCCCGGAAGGCATCCCCTCTTTCGTCTACAATCTATTGGTAACTCACTTGGAGCTATATTTTTATTCATCACACGATATGTGTTCTACTTGGAGCGTCTTGTGACATAGTTTGCTTGCTTTTTAGTTTGTCACAATCAACTTTTCTGAAAACATATTTTTGAGAGGGACACACATTATTCGTGATTTGTTAGAATACTCTATGTGCTTCACTTATATCTTTTGTGCTAGGCAGTTGCTCTAGTGCTTCACTTATATCTTTTAGAGCATGGCGGTGGTTATATTTTAAAGAAATAGTTGCACTCTCATGCTTCACTTATATCTTTTTGAGAGTCTCATGAATAGCAAGGGTAATATGCATGGGTGATGAATTTGGTCCTGATATGATAGGTATTTAAGAGGGATATAATAATTACTTTCATGTAGATCACTGAATATGATAAGTTTGATTCCTTGCAATAGTTTTGCGATATTAAGATGGTAATATGTGGGAGGTATTAGTAGATAATTGTGGTTTAGTAAGAATATTGGTGTTAAGGTTTGTGATTCCCGAAGCATGCACGTATGATCTGTCGTTATGCTATGAAGTTGGAGCATGATTTATTATTGATTGTCTTCCTTTGTGTGGCGGTCGAGGGCGCGCGATGGTTAACTCGTGCTAACCTCCCCCCTAGGGTTATGCGTAGTAGTACTTTGCTTTGAGGACTAATAAACTTTCGCAATAAGTATGTGAGTTCTTTATGACTAATGTCAGTCCATGGATTATACGCACTTTCACCCTTCCGCAATTTGCTAGCCTCTTCGGTACCATGCATTGCCCTTTCTCACATCGAGAGTTGGTGAAAACTTTGCCTGTGCATCCAAACCCCGTGCTATGATATGCTCTATCACACATAAGCCTCTTTATATCTTCCTGAAAACAGCCACCATACCTACCTATCATGGCATTTCCATAGCCATTCCGAGATATATTGCCATGCAACTTCCACCGTTCTGTTTTTATGACACACATCGTCATTATCATATTGCTTTGCATGATCATATAGCTGACATAGTATTTGTGGCTCAGCCACCATTCATCATTTTTATACATGTTACGCTAGCATCATTACACATCCTGGTACACTGCCAGAGGCATTCATATAGAGTCATATTTTTGTTCTAGTTTCGAGTTGTAATATTGAGTTGTAAGTAAATAAAAGTGTGATGATCATCATTATTAGAGCATTGTCCCAGTGAGGAAAGGATGATGGATACCATGATTCCCCCACAAGTAGGGATGAGACTCCGGATGAAAAGAAAAAAAGGGGAAAAAAGAGGCCAAAAAGAGCCATGAAAAAAAATGAGAGAAAAAGAGAGAAGGGGGAATGTTACTATCCTTTTTCCACACTTGTGCTTCAGAGTAGCACCATGTTTTTCATATAGAGAGTCTCCTATTTTGTCACTTTCATATACTAGTGGGAATTTTTCATTATAGAACTTGGCTTGTATATTCTGATGATGGGCTTCCTCAAATGCTCGAGGTCTTCATGAGCAAGCAAGTTGGATGCACACCCACTTAGTTTTCATGTTGAGCTTTCATACACTTATAGCTCTTAGTGCATCCGTTGCATGGCAATTCCTACTCCTCGCATTGACATCAATTGATGGGCATCTCCATAGCCCGTTGATTAGCCTCGTTGATGGGAGACTATCTTCTTATTTTTAACTTCCCCTTATTGATCTCTACCACCACACTCTTCCACCCATAGTGCTATATCCAAGGCTTGCGCTCATGTATTGCGTGCGGGTTGAAAAAGCTGAAGCGTGTTAAAAAGTATGAACCAAATGCTTATCTAAAACCGGGGTTGTTCATGATAAATATTTTGTGTCAAGAAGATGGAGCATGACAGGATTATATGATTTTGTAGGGATAACGTTCTTTAGCATTTTTATTTTGAAAGACATGATTGTTTATTAGTATGCCTGAGTATTGATGTCTTTATATCAAATTATAGACTATTGCTTTGAATCATTCGGATCTTATTATTCATGCCATAAGAGATAGAGATTACATGATGAAACATGATAGGTAGCATTCCACATCAAAAATTCTATTTTTATCATTTACCTACTCGAGGACGAGCAGGAATTAAGCTTGGGGATGCTTGATACGTCTCCAACGTATCTATAATTTTTTATTGTTCCATGCTATTATTGTATCAATCTTGGATGTTTTATATGCAATTATATGCCATTATATCATTTTTTGGGACTAACCTATTAACCCAGTGCCCAGTGCCAGTTGCTGTTTTCTGCTTGTTTTTGCCTTTTCAGAAAATCAATATCAAAAAGTGTCCAAACGAGAAAAAAACTTTGGATTAATTTTTTCTGGGCCAGAAGAGACCCACGAAGCTTCGGGAGAAGACCAGAAGAGCCACGAGGAGGCGGCAAGCCTGGAGGGCGCGCCCAGGTGGGTAGGACGCGCCCCCAGGCTTGTGGGCCCCTCGTGGCACCTCTTGACCTAATTCTAGCGCTATAAATTCCCAAATATTCCAAAACCAACAGAGGGATAGAAGAGAAAACCTTTCCGCCGCCGCAAGCCTCTGTTCTTCCGTGATCCCATTTTGAGGCCTTTTTCGCTACTCTGCCGGAGGGGGAATCGATCACGGAGGGCTTCTTCATCAACCTTGCTGCCCTTCCGATGATGTGTGAGTAATTTACCACAGAGCTACGGGTCCATAGCTAGTAGCTAGATGGCTTCTTCTCTCTCTTTGATCTTCAATACCATGTTCTCCTCGATGTTCTTGGAGTTCTATCCGATGTAATCTTCTTTTGCGGTGTGTTTGTTGGGATTTGATGAATTGTGAGTTTATGATCAGATTATTCATGAGAAATATTTGAGTCTTCTCTGAACTCTTTTATGCACGATAATTATAGCTTTGTATTTCTCTCCGATCTATCGTTTTGGTTTGGCCTACTAGATTGATTTATCTTGCAATGGGAGAGGTGCTTTGTGATGGGTTCAATCTTGCGGTGCTCAATTCCAGTGACAGAAGGGGACATGACACATATTTGTATTGTTACCTTTAAGGATACAAAGATGGGGTTTAATAATATTGCTTGAGTTTACTTTGTCTACATCATGTCATCTTGCTTAAGGCGTTACTCTGTTTCATACTTAATACCCTAGATGCATGCTGGATAGCGGTCGATGGGTGGAGTAATAGTAGTAGATGCAGGCAGGAGTCGGTCTACTTGTCTCGGACATGATGCCTATATACATGATCATTGCCATGAATCCGTCATAATTATTTGCTTTTCTATCAATTGCCCAACAGTAATTTGTTTACCCACTGTATGCTATGTGTTCGAGAGAGAATCCTCTAGTGAAAACTATGGCCCCTGGGTCTACTTTATCGTATATAAAAAAACCTAAAAATACCTTGCTGCAATTTATTTACTTTTATTTTAATTAGTATTTTAGTTTATCTATTTACCTCTATAAGATTTAATCCTTGCAAATAACCGCTAAGAGGATTGACAACCCTCTTATTTACGTTGGGTGCAAGTGTTTGCTCTTGTGTGTGTAGGTGCCCTTAACGAAATTTTGCTTGGTTCTCCTACTGGATTGATAACCTTGGTTCTTAACCGAGGGAAATACTTATCTCTAGTGTACTGCATCACCCTCTCCTCTTCGGGGAAATACCAACGCAGACTACAAGTAGCAGGGTACTAGACCTTAGGGTTTATTACCTATGGGCCAAACTGAGGCCCACCGGCCACCACCTGGAGGATAGCAGAATATCGGTGTAAAAACCAGCTGACCTTGGGGTAGGGAGTCTCGAGCTATGGATCTCGGATCAATGGTAACAGGAACAAAGGAGACGGTGTTTACCCAGGTTCGGGCCCTCTCGAAGAGGTAATACCCTACGTCCTGCTTTGATTATATTGATAATGAAGTATCGAGTACAAGCTTGATCTACCTCGAGATCATAAGGAGAAGTCTAACCCTATGGCTAGGTGGATGGTAATTGTGATTCTGTGTGCTCTACAGGCTAAACCCCTTGGCTTATATATACGCCAGGTAGGGCATCTAGGGTTACAAAGGCAATATCCAGGGATGCGTATGGAGGCGGCAGGAGATGTCTTGGGGTATACTCCAAGTCTTCGGCAGATGTAATCTTGATTACGTCATGGCTTTCAGAGTCCATCTGAATGAGGATGAGGGCCTTCGGGCCCAGCCCGAGGACTATGGGCCAACTAGGTTGGGACCCCCTAGTCTAGGACACCGTCAGTAGCCCCTGAACTGGTCTTCGACGCCGAGGACGACACCTTCGAACTTCGGCTCCAGAGTCTTTGGCTCGATAGACGAGTTCCTGCTTAATATATTTAGCTCAGCTTTGAAGTCATCGGTATATTTGACGATTGTTATTCCGGCCCCACTACACGTGGCCTTCCATCCTTCACCTCAGTCACCGTGCCTCCTGGGGAATCGAGTCGCTTTATAGCGAGACATTGAATCGTCAGCCTCTTTTACTTATAAACTAGATAATTGCCCGTGCGTTGCAATGGGAGTATAAACATTCTAGTAGATTAGCCCGTGACTGCACGTCTATTATTATATTGATGCGCTAAAATCTTAGCAAGTATTTGTAAGCAATCGCCATGAATAGCCCGTGACTGCACGTCTATTATTATATTGAGGCGCTAAAATCTTAGCAAGTATTTGTAAGCAATCGCCATGATTTACTTACCACCTTATTGTTAAGCACGTATTTGGTAAGAATTTAATGACTTACCAAAGAAAATATGTTTTTATTTTGGTAAGTTAATAAAACATGAGACAATTGATTCCATTTTAGGAAAAAATTGACGGGAGAAAAATCAGAAATGGGTGGAAAAAATCAAAGAGAAGAAAGAAAGAGGGGGCGTATATAAGGAACGTTGGACGAAAGAGAGGTGAAAGGAGAACCTTATGTTTTTTTAAGTAGTAGAGATATATAGCCCAGGTCTACGACAAAGCGCATCTTGAGCCTTGTCCGCAGTCCATACGAGTCACTCTCTCTACTCCCAGGTCCAACCCCAAGAGCTTCGAGCGATGGCCAGCAATGCGGGATCCTCACGGCGACCTCATGGCCCCATCAGGGGCGACTGGGGGAGCTGCTCCGTCACGCGCCTCCACCTGGGGTGTCTAGCCACCCAAGGATATCTGCCAGATTCAAATCTGACCTCCACTCACTCGGGGTTAACCATCGCAGACAGGCAGGCACGCGCCGAGAGCTACCCTATCCCTCACGGGGACAAGCGGGTATGCTTCGTTTCCTTTCTCCTCCACGGTCTTGGTTTTCCTATTCATCGCTTCCTCCGGGGCTTGCTTGAATTTTATGGGCTACAACTCCAACACCTCACCCCCAATTCAATCTTACACATCGCAGGGTTTGTCGCCCTCTGTGAAATGTACCTCGGATGCGAGGCACACTTCGGGCTATGGCGGAGGTATTTTTGTATAGTGCCTTGCTCCCCAACCGGGACACTATTCGAAGTGGGCGCAGCCGAGGTCTGTCGAATTGAAGGGATCAGCTATCCATCAGGGACCCCCCCGGGAGGATTCCGATATCTGGCCGTCCGAGTGGTTTTACATAGATAACGTTCCACTATTTGATCCAGTTCGACCCGGGCTCCCAGCATACTCCTCGGAGCCCCTGAAGTAGCGCTATAGCTGGAGACCCAGGAGCATCGCTCAGGAGGACGATACCAACATAAACCGCCTGGCAGCACAAGTGAAGCGGCTGTCCGACACCGGCCTCACTATCATAGACGAAATGGCAACGGTGATCAAGCAAAGAGTCCAGCCCCTCCAGCAACGCCAACACCTATTGTGTATGTACAATGGAACCGACGACGCCTCCCGATTGATAAAGGAGGACCTCGACGACCAAGCGGTGCTCGGGACCGCTCTGGCTGGCAGTTCCGAGACGGGTTGTCTAGTTATAACCCAGCCGATATGGTAAGTTTTCCTGGATTTTCATGTTTATCCGAGCTGTTTCATGGTTAATCTTTTCTGACTGGCCCTTTACTATATCCGGACAGAGATGGAGACAATGGGTCGAGGCATTAAGCAGCCCCGTGCCTGAACCCAAGGCACATCGTCGGGCGGAGGACCCCGTCTTCCATGAAGATGAAGAACTATCCCTCATATACGAGGAGGGAAAGTTTTATATGGAAAGCCTCGATGGCTCAAGGGTAGCCGTCGCCCCCGATGTACCGGGGACGCGGCCGGCCTCATCGGTAAAGCCCCTTGCTTCGACTCGAAAGAGAGCTTCTCATCCTGGGGCCCCAAGTCCTCTGACTTCTTCTCCAAAGGGACGACGCTCAAAGCGCTCACGCGGAGATCCAACCCCTCGAAGGACCCCTCCGCTGGAGATGCGCAGCGCTTGGGCCCCAGCGTCAACCGCGGAAGCAAGCCGAGAGGCTCCTTCCATCAATAGGTAGTATCCTTGCTATTGTATTCCAGGGAACAGGGTCCTGGATTTCAATCCATTTGACCTATTCGCAGGCGGTCTGCTCCTCCTCCGTCAATGGCAGAGACAAGAAGCGAGGGGACCTCGGCTCCAGGCAGCGCTGCAGGGCCTCTCCCTACCTTAGGAGCTACTCCTGAGGTGCCTCAGTCAGAAGATTCAGGGTACTGCTCGGCCACCCCGTCCGAGGTTGAGAGCGCCATGAACCACCGAAGGAGGAAGGCTTCACTACGGAGTTCTGCCTTTACGAGTTAGGAGTTTAATGCCCTGAGTTCGGCGGACGCGTACCTCGGCGCGACCTATTCTGTCTTTGAGAAGGCAGTGGGTGTTTTATCACAGGGGTTTGCAGGTAAGGGCCCATCTAACTTTTCTTTAGAGATTCATTGCGCTTGCCATAATTTGTTTGCTTGAAGGCAAACTAAACTACCGAACATGGCAGCAGCCCCTAAGGCTCGATATGGGTGCTGGCAACCGTGTCGAGGCTTGTTAATGAAAAATACTTGTGCCTTTGACAGGGTGCTCGGGAGAAGAATGAGCACCTTGCCGAGGTGCTTTCCCGGACAGAAGGGAAGTTGAATGCTGCTCTAGCCGAGGTAGAGCTTTTGAAAACTTTCACCAGAGAATCGCACGTAAGTGGTTCCATGTCACACGGTATGATTGTGGGGAGAATCCTTGGGCTATGTAACACCGTGGTGCATTGTAGCAGCGGAAGCCCTTGGCCATCTGGAGAGGGATCTTAAACAAGCCCGCGAAGAGTTGCTCTATACGGAGTCGCAGCGGCAGGCCAGCCAACATGTGCTATCCTAAAGGAGGGAAGATACAAACGCACTAAAGGCGGAAAATGCCCGACGGGCTCAGGAGATTGAGACCCTGAAGGCTCAACTGGCCGCTGCCGAAGCGAAGAACCAGCAAACAAGCGAAGCGATATTTGGTAACCTTTTTGTTTCCATTTGAAGATGGTTTCCTGGTCGTAGGATTGCTAGAGTTGGTCGGTAGGCTAATGTTTCTTTTCTGGCAGCTTCCTTAACCGGTCAGCCCCTAGAAGCCTCTGGCCAGTTGCCCGAAGATGCCACAACTCGTCTAGCGGAGGTGCATGAAAGTGCACGGATGTCGATGAAAGTGGTGGTTAATGCTTTGTGGCCCGAGGAGGAACATGTGCCCGAAGACATGTCAGTCCTTGCCAAGTGTCTTAAGAGAGCGCGGCGCTGGATTTAAGCCTGGAAGGTATTGGCGTGCCACGAAGGAGCGAGGGAAGCCTGGGCCATGGTCAAGACACGGTACACCAAAGTGGATATGGCACACCTGGCTGAGGTAGGGCCCATAGGGCCTGACGGGGAAGAAATCCCCACCAGCCTGGCGTATGAAAATGTCATGCCTGCGGCTCGCTTCTCTCAAAAAGATTGTACCCTCGATACCTTAATAGATGGGATAGACCAAGCATAGTTGAATTTTTGTATGATTCTATGTATCAAAGTACTTTACATCGTGAATCAATTTGCGCATCCAAACCCTGTCAACCAGCCATCGGCTTCGACCTCTTCGTCCATTGGCCGAGGAGTGTCCCTTACTGCTGGCCGAACTAGTCGGGCCAGATACTTCGGGCGACCAGGCAATCCGGCTATATGGTTCGAAAGACGAGAGTGGTGCAAAGAGTTATGTTATATTACTTTTTGACATAACAAACATCTTCCAAGAAAAATAGTTCTTCCAACAGTTCCTCTTCTTGGGTAATTGTGACGAGCACATGTGTCCGAAGACGAAGGACCTTGGGGGGTAAAGCCCCTAGTCGAGGTGTAAAAGACCCATTCCACTGTATTCCTATGCCGTGGCCAACCAATTTGTACGTTTAAGACCGCTAGCTTTCGGCTTTGTCCATCTGAGGTACTGCTCCGGATGACCCGGGAGTAACAATCACAGTGGTGCTCCCTTTGCCCTTTAACCGAATAATCGGGAACGTAAAGGGCAAACACAGGAGCCGGGCAACCCAGCTTGGCCAAATCTTATGTCAAATTTGGTGCCTATGTGGGCTCTATGGGCGATAGGATAAAAGGGGGGAGACGCATGTTATAAAGAACGTGTGGTATGCTGGCATGGCCTGCGGGGAAAGACATGTAAAGATGTCACCGAGGTAGGCCGAGGAAAAAAACATGTTGAATGCAGAAAAATAAAAGGTATGTACATGGGAAGATGATGCTCGGGCTTTTATCCATAGTAGCGCCGAAGTAGCGTGGTGTTCCAGGGGTTGGGCTCTAAACGCCCGTCCATTGGATCTCAGATCCGATAGGCACCTCCAACTAGGATCTGGTCAACAATGAATGGCCCGTCCCATTTGGGCAAAAGTTTATGCTTCTACTTCTCTGGGTGGCGCCTCATGACCAGACCCCTTACATTGAACTCCTTTGCACGTACCTCCCTGTTATGGTAACGTCTCGCTTGCTGCTGATAAATTGCGGAGCGCGCCCTGGCTACGTTGCGTTCTTCTTCCAAGGTGTCCAAAGCGTCTTGTCGATCTAGCTCGGCCTCCCGTTCCTCATACATGCGAACCCGAGGTGCGTCATGTATTATGTCACAGGGGAGTACCGCCTCGGCACCGTATACCATAAAAAATGGGGTGTACCCCGTAGATCGATTTGGTGTGGTGCGTAAACCCTATAGGACGGGATCAAGTTCCTGCACCCATTTGCAGTCCGCCTCTTTAAGGGAGCGTACTAGCCTTGGCTTGATGCCGCTAAGGATTAGTCCGTTGGCGCATTCTACTTGCCCATTTGACTGCGGGTGGTAGACTGACGCGTAGTCGAGCTTTATGCCCATCTTTACGCACCATTCTTTCACTTCTTTGGCGGTGAAGTTTGTCCCATTGTCCGTTATAATGTTGTGGGGGATACCGTAATGGTGCACTACTCTAGAGACGAACTCGATTACTGGGACTGCCCCTGCCGAGGTGACTGGTTTTGCTTCAATCCATTTTGTGAACTTGTCTACCATGACGAGTAGATTTTTTTTTCGTGATCCTCCCTTAAGTGGGCCGACCATGTCGAGCCCCCAGCCCGCAAAAGGCCAAGTGATTGGGATAGTCCTGAGGGCTGTAGGGGGCATGTGGCTTTGTTGGGCGAATACCTGATAGCCGGGGCAGCGTTGTACCAAAATTTTGGCATCGGCCCCTGCTGTTGGCCAGTAGAAACCAGCTCGGAACGCCTTTCTTACCAAGGTCCGAGCAGCGGCGTGATGCCTGCTCATTCCGGAGTGTATTTTGCTAAGTAGTGATCTCCCCTCCTCTTCGGATATACATCGCTGGAGGACCCCTATCGTGGTTTTGTCGCGACAGATGTCCTAGTAAAAGGACTTGGAGATGAAGCCATCGCACTAACGCGGAAGCTTAGCGGGGTTGAACGGGAACGAAAAGACACCGGGTTACCCAGGTTCGGCCCCTCACGGTGGAGGTAAAAGCCTACATCCTGCTTGTCTTTATTGCTGTAAATCTCGATTACAAGGATGCAGATTCGCTAACCTAGCTCTCGACTAGATTGCAACTTAGTCTTTTTCGTACAGGTGCCCCCCTTTATATATACAGGTGGAACCCTAGATTACATGAGAGTCCGGGTCGTTCTCTAACCCGTCTCCTACTTGTCCTCCAAGGCGGCCTCCGCGCCACCCATCATCTCCGTGAGCCGGCCCATTGCCTAAGCCGGCCCACCTTGAGTCCTCCAACCCTGCCATGAGTTGGCCCGCTAAGCCCGCTCTATGGCCGGGTTAACACCATGCCGGGTTTAAATGCTGGTATACATCCCCAACATTAGCCCTCAGTTTGACTTGAATTTATTCACGTTAAACTTCATCCTGAAAAAACAAACATCAGTAATATACTCTCCAAATGCTTCCCAAGCCGGTCATTGAGAACACCGCCTTAGGCCGGCTCAACTTGCCGGGTTAAACGGATCGACAGATCCCCCCTTCAAGCCAGACTTGGCACTTTCTGCTCTTTCTCCTCATGACATCACAATCCACTTCCACAAAATCTGTGATGACATCATACCGAATCTTGAGTGGGTACGTATCGTCTTGTCAGGCGCGATAATCGAGGAGCCACGCCGTCGAAAATTACTGCGCCGCCTGGGGTTCCGCCCCTGCCGTTTTAACTTTTACTGTGCCTATAAAGGCCAGCTCTCCCCATTATCACTTTTTACCCCTCTCTCATCTTCTTCCTTGTGCTTGCCGCTTCACGCACCCGAAGCACCGTCGCCTTCAAGCTCTCCGGCTGGTTCGACCGCGACTTCTTCGCCACCTCAGTCGCCACCGAAGCTCACCAACGCGCTCCGGCCTCACCTGCCGAGCTCAGGTACACTCGAATCCATTTTTTCAGATCTGTAGCGCCCCATTTCCATTGTCGTTCTTCGGTTTTCATCCCCGTTCATTAGTTCATTTTTCCTCCCTACTGGTAGATCTAGTTTCACCGAAATGATCCGAATAAGTATTTTAATACCACAGTAATACCATTTTTCGCATCCAAATCTCTGAATCGTCCTCCACAGACCCGCATTGAGCACAGGCCCTCGTGTCCATCCCCACTTAGGTCTTTTAAATTTTCTTTTCCGCAGTATTTTCAGATCCGTAAAGGTGGCTGCTCCGTCAAATTTTTGTTTATAGAAATCTCAACACTTAGGAGAAACCAAAAGTACCACTGATTAACCAACGCTGGCTCATTGTTACACCGGCTTAACATTGCTTTCGGCGGCTTGCATAACCCGGCCATGACTGCCTTATTACCTTGCCGGGTTTCACCTCATGTGCTTAACACACCGGCTTATGACACCTTTTCCTTCTTTTTCAGAACATGCCTCCCAAGCCCAAGATCGTCAACTGGGGCAAGTCCAGTATGTCTGAACTGAGTCTGCAAGCTCTGACAGACACCGGGTTGCTGCCAGCCAAGGAGATAATTTCATGGCGAGCTCCTGAAGAAGAAATATACCCGCAACCCGACGAAAATGAAGTATTCGTATTTGCTGATCATGTCTCAAGGGGTTTTTGTCCTCCCGGCTCAAAGTTTTTCAGGGACGTGTTACACTTGTTCAACATCAGGCCCCAGGACTTGGCCCCCAACTGCATCTTCAATCTGTGCCAATTCCAAGTATTTTGTGAAGTCTATTTATAGCTCGAGCCGTCTCTTATCTTGTTCCGAGAGCTCTTTTATCTAAACCGCCAAACGGAGCACAAGGACGGCCCCAGCATTGAACTCGGCGGGATTTCTATCCAACGCCGAAAGAATATTATCTTCCCCAATGCCAAGCTGGCCAGTCATCTGAAAGGGTGGCAGAGGACTTGGTTCTATTGCAAAGACACTTCTCCCGCAGGTCAAAATCCATTGCCGGGTTACAGGGTAACCCGGCTCGCCAACGCCATCTTCCCGGGTCCTCCTTCCCAAGAAGAGAGGGAGAATCTAGAGCCATTATATCCAAAGATGAACGCCTTACTTGCTCACGGCCTTACCGGTGCCGATTTGACCCGGACCTGGGTCGAATGGAGGATTCAGCCGCTGAGCTAAAGGACTCGGCTGATGCACACCTACACCGGCCATTGTGAAGATCCACTCCGGTTCAGCCGGGTCAACCTCAAAGAAAAGGAGGTTATAAAACTAGCCAAGAAACTGCTTGGTGAGACGATGGAAGACATCAAAACTGTGGGGCTTGCCCCGTTTAGCACCAATAAGCCGGCCCCTCCAGTAAGCCGCCTTCGCCCTTGATCATTATCAACACTATATTGCCTTTGTCTTCATTTCGCCAATCTGCCCTGGTGTAGGAAAACGACAATTGGTGGTGAGTCGAGCCTGTAAACCCTACTCCTCAAGAGGACGACGAAGTGGAGTCGGATAACAACGAAGACCATGAGGTAGAACTTGACTCTCTTAAGCCACCTTTTTAATCAGACCACTGACGCTTACTCATTCCAGGAAGAAACTGAAGTTAACCATGCAGTTGAGCCAGAGGTAACTTTAATTTCCTCAGATTCAGACTCTCCAGTACCTATTCGGAAGAAAACCTGGGCTGTGATCCGCAAGGTTCGAAGGAAGCCCCGGGTTGCCGTCCGTAAGGTCCCTTTTTCCCATGAAGATGCTCATTTGGACCCCAAATTTGTTTTGAATAAAACTCGTTAAGCCGGGACCACCAAAAGGAAGACCCGGAGCAGCGAAGGCGAGCTAAGTGGCGGGATTCCATATGAGCAGCCATCCCGTAAAGCGCGAGCTGAGGTGCTTCTTAGTCCAACTCCCTCCTTTCCTCTAGCTGGTCGTTTTAAGGAGCCCTTACATTTAAATGACTCGGCATATCAGACGTCCCACTCCTCAGGCGAGTCAAGCGCTACACAAGAGCCGGCGTTCAACATCAACCCTGGGTAAATAATCACTTATGACCTGTAGCAGCTCTTTACTCTTTCACCCTTGCAAATGAATAACTCCCCTGCTCTTTGTACAGCACCAAAGCCATTAAGAAGAAAACAGTTGCCGGGTCATCTGACCCGGCCATTCAAACAGGCCCTCGAGTAGAGGAGGCCCTCTTGGCTACTCAGGATGAGCCGGCCTGGCATAACAGCCCGCCACTTTTGGACACGGCAAACCCGGCTCGCGCCTCCCCTCCAGCTCAGGAGAGGGAAGATGTAATTGCAGATCAAACCGCCCCGTAGCCTGAAGCGCCGGCTCAAGACGAAACGCCTGCTCAAGAAGAGGTAGTGGTGACAAGTGAGCGTCAGACTGCTGCACCAGAATCCTCCACAGCCTTTACCAAAGTTCCGGCCAAGCCTGAGCCGTCCCCGAAGGACAAGGGGAAGATGACTCTTGAATTTTCTACATTTGAAGATCAAGATGCCAGTACCCTGCACCGAACTATGCTGACCCGGCTGTCTGAAAGCCGGAACACAGAGATCGCCATGATAACATCTTTGAAGCGGAAATAGGAGGTAACTTGCGCCCTTTACTTTGTACCATATATATATGTAGCCCCCAAGGGCCGGGTCATTATGCAATAATGACTCGGGACTTCAAAATTAAGCTCGTAAATGGAACCTCAACTGGCGTCCCAAGGGCCGGCTCGTCATTCATGACAAGCGGGTCTTCATAACTTAGGAGGATAGGCCAACTCATGCATTAGCCCCCAAGTGCCATGTAGAGTGCTTGCAGCTGCATGGAACTTGCCGTACTGTATGCTTTAATCTCCAAACCTGTAACTCCCAAGGGCCAGGTTATGATGGAATGATGACTCGGGATTTTAAAGAGTAAACTTGCATGCATAACATCCAAAGGCGACCCCATAGGCCAGCTTGCCATTTACGTTGGGCGGGTCTCCGTAGCTTGAGCAGAGTAGACCAAATGGTGCATTAGCCCCCATGTGCCGGGTCGTCCTATAGGGCGGCTCGGAATAGGCCGATGAAATATAACCGACTCTTGTGCAGGATATGCTGGATCAAGTAAAAACCCAAGCTGCCTTCTTCCGAAAGGAAGCAAGGAAGGAGAAAAAACTGCGCAAAGCCACCGAGGAATCCGTTGTTGAGGCCAACAAATCATTGGCTATTGTGCGTGACTCTTTGCAAGAGACAGAAGCCGCAAGAGCCGCCCAAGCCATACGTGTTGAAGAGGCGGAAGCCAAGCTTGAGCCGGTAACCCAGGAGCTGACAACTCTCAAAGGTCAAATTACCGCCATGTGCCGAGCCATCTTTGGTAAGTAAAACTGAGCATAATTCAACTGGACCGGCTTATCATCCGAAGCCGGCTTAACTAATCGTGCATACTTGTTCTTTACAGGTCGAAAAAATCAAACTCTTGTGCAGCTACCAGTGGTGAAACTGAAGGCGATCTATACCCTAGTAGAACAACTGTACATAGGCAGCTGCCGTTGCATAATGGCCGCCAAGAGCACCAAAGCGCCGCCTCAGCTGATTGCAGACACACTGAAAGAACTATCAGTCGTGCCCAGGTAGTTCGAAGACTGGAAAAGGGCGTGCTGCCGCACAGGGGCTCTGACCGCACTTGCGCGGTCCAAGGCATACGTGCCGGATCTTGACCCGGCTCAGGTGGCGGGCGGGTACCTGGAATTCAACATAGATGACATGCCGTTTACCAAGAGATACTTCCAATGCTGCATCAAGGAAACCCGGGTTGCCGCCACTGAAATCGCAGAAGAGGCAGACCTAGCCCGGTACAGGCGCCGTACTCCAAAGAGAATGAGCGGATAGAGCCGCCGAACCATGAGCCGGTGGCCCTAACCCGTATGGGTAAGCCGTCCTTCGCTCCTGAAGTCGACCCTTCCTCCCTGATATCCAACGATGCCCTATTTGAAGCGTTGCGCTCCATTCAGTGGTCGACCGACGACTCAAGCCAAGAAGCAGAAGATGACGATGGCCGCGAAGAGCCGGCACAGGGTGCTTCCTCAGGCGCTGGTGTCAGTACTGACCCGGCAGCATAGAGAGCCGGCTAAACCTTGCATAGACCTATAATTTTTTTGCCATGGCTGCCATTGGTGAGGGGCTTGTAATAGGATAGGATAAACACTTGGTGCTTGCTGATGCCAGTGCCATCGCGTACTGAACCTTGTAACTGCCTCTGCTCAACACTTATGAATGCCTTGCCTCTTAAGGCCTCTTTGGGCTGCGAGAGCCGGCTTCTGTAATAGAACGGTGCTGCTGAAACAACAAAGGCATGTAATGGTTGCTGTAGATATCATATGAACGAGTAATCTTTGTCACGGTGAGCACGGATGTATGTATGTATGTATGTATGTATGTATGCAAAGATGAGTGCAACAAAGAACATAATCTTAAGCTGGAACAGGCATGAAACCGCCGGCTTGAATAGCATAAGCCGTCCGCTGAACTGAACTTGAAATGGCCGGCTTATAAAGCGCAAGCCGGAAATGCTGTCGTGAAGCTAGCACTTTGGCTTGTTGGTTTGTCCTCGCTCTCTGAAAGCCAGCTCTCACACAACCAATCGAACGCTTTAACTCTGATGAGTTCAGGGTCACAGAAGTGATTGACTCACCAGACGTGCGCCGGGTCATTTTTATAGGGAGTAGCATCTTGCTAACAGGCAGGTTTAACCAATGTTGTGGCATCTCGCCGGGTTAAAAGGGTTTTGTAAGCTAAACTCCATTTGAGTTGGAAGCCCCCAAGTAACCAAGATCAACAAATAAAGATCCAGTACACAAGTTTTGAGGCAGAATACCACCTTCACACAGTGTTGCTGGTCGTTATTAAATTTGATCAAGAACAGGTATATACAGGGTAAAAGGTATGTACAAAGATATGACCCAGTCAAAGAGTTAGGTGTAGTATGGCCGGAGCTGGGCAATGTTCCAGGGCCGGCTTGTTTCTTCCTCATAAGTGCGTGATTTTTCTGTTTCACGTATATCAATCAGGTAATATGACCCATTGTTGAGATTCTTGCTAACCACAAAGGGCCCTTCCCAAGGTGGCGAGAGCTTATGCATGCCTGTCTGGTCTTGTATCAGACGGATCACTAAGTCACCTTCCTAAAAAGTGCGGCTTCGAACTCTACGACTATGATAGCGACGTAGGTCTTGCTGATAGAGTATGGATCTGGATGCAGCAAGGTCTCGTTCTTCCTCTAGAGCATCAAGAGCGTCCTGGCGAGCTAACTCATTATCTGATTCCACATAAGCCGCCATGCGAGGGGAGTCATGACGAATATCGCTGGGAAGCACAGCTTCCGCACCATAGACTAGGAAAAACGGCGTATAGCCTGTTGACCTGTTGGGGGTACTCCGTATGCTCCAAAGTACCGAAGGTAACTCTTCCTCCCAGCAACCCGGTGTGCGCTGCAAAGGCACCAGGAGCTGGGGCTTGATACCGCGTAGCAATTCCTGATTAGCCCTTTCCGCCTGCCCGTTGGACTGAGGATGCGCCACCGATGCTAGATCAAGCCGGATATGCTCCTGTTGACAGAACTGTTCCATGGCTCCCTTGGACAGATTGGTCCCATTGTCTGTGATGATGCTGTGCGGGTAGCCAAATCGGAATATCAGCTTTTTCATAAAATTGACAGCTGTAGCCGCGTCGCAGTTGCTGACCGGCTCTGCTTCTACCCACTTGGTAAACTTGTCCACAGCCACCAGTAGGTGTGTATGTTTGTTCTTGGAACGTTTGAAGGGTCCCACCATGTCAAGCCCCCAGACCGCGAACGGCCAAGTAATTGGGATCATCCTCAACTCTTGAGCCGGCACATGGGCCTGGCGAGCATATTTCTGGCAACCATCACATTTTCGGACAATGTCCTCTGCATCAGCATGAGCCGTGAGCCAGTAAAAACCGTGCCGGAAAGCCTTGGCGACCAATGATCTTGAGCCGGCGTGGTGCCCGCAATCGCCAGAGTGAATCTCATTGAGAATTGCGTGGCCTTCTTCAGGTGAAACACAATGTTGAAAGACACTAGTGACGCTTCGTCTGTGTAACTCGCCATTGACAATAGTCATAGACTTAGATCATCTGATGATCTGCCGAGCGAGAAGTTCCTCCGTTGGCAGTTCTCCTCGGCTTAAGTAAGCCAAGTAGGGGACCGTCCAATCGGGGATAGCATGGATAGCAGCCACCAGAGCCGCCTCTGGGTCAGGAATAGCCAAGTCCTCCTGTGTTGGCAATTTGACAGACGGGTTGTATAAAACGTCTAGGAACACATTGGGTGGCACTAGCTTGCGCTGAGAACCCAAGCGAGAGAGTGCGTCTGCCGCCTCGTTCCGCCGGCGATCAATGTGGTTGACTTGATAACCCTTGAAGTGGCCAGCAATATTTGTGACTGCTTGTCGATAAGCCGCCATAAGAGGGTCCTTAGAGTCCCATGTACCTGACACTTGCTGAGCCACTAGGTCTGAGTCGCCCAAACATCTAACCCGGCTCAGATTCATCTCCTTGGCCATCCGAAGCACATGGAGCAAGGCCTCGTATTCTGCTGCATTGTTAGTACAGGGGAACATGATCCTCAGAACATAACAGAACTTGTCCCCTCGTGGGGAAGTAATCACCACTCCAGCCCCCGAGCCTTCAAGCTGCCTTGAGCCGTCAAAGTGGATGGACCAGTATGTTGTGTCGGGCTTCTCTTCGGGAGCCTGCAACTCTATCCAATCATTAATGAAATCCACCAACGCCTGAGACTTGATTGCTGTGCGAGGCACATATTTGAGATGATGCGGACCGAGCTCGATAGCCCACTTAGCAACACGGCCTGTTGCCTCCCGATTCTGTATTATATCCCCGAGAGGTGCTGAACTGACCACCGTGATTGGATGTTCGTGGAAGTAATGTTTCAGCTTGCGGCTAGCCATAAATACTCCGTAGACCAGCTTCTGCCAATGTGGATATCGCTGTTTGGACTCGGCTAACACCTCGCTGACATAATACACAGGGAGCTGGACTGGATATTCCTTGCCATCTTCCTTGCGTTCGACGACAACTGCTACACTTACCACCCTGTTATTGGCAGCAATATACAATAGCATCGGCTCCTTCTCGCGAGGGGCAGCAAGGACTGGCGGCTCAGACAACTGCTTCTTAAGGGCCTCGAAAGCCTGATCTGCCGCTTTACGGGATGGCGGCTGCTGCTGTTGATCTGGCGTACGAAGTCAGGCCGGCTCTTGCTGCTGAACAGGCTACTGCAGCGGCGGCTCTCTCGTGGGGATAACTCCAGCCCTCGGGTTCGTCGGATCCGGCGGCGTGGTGAACAGCTGAGTTGGCTCGAGATTAGCCGGAAACCGGCTCTGATGACGCCTCCTGTGAACAAGCTCTGACTCGGCCTGCCGGCGGTTCAGGTACTGTGTTTCCTCGTCAAGGCGCTGCCTCTCCGCGGCGATCTGTGCCTGTTCCTGTATCATGCGGGCGTTCTCCGCGTTGATGTCCTCTTGGATCTTGGCCATCTCCTCGCGACACTTCGTGATCTCCGTGTTGCGCGCCGCTGCGTTCTCTGCAGTGACCGGCTCGGCCAACAGGGCTGCCAGCATAGTCATCAAGTCCGCGAGTGCCTGAACCCCGGTCTTCTGAGAACCGGATGCCGAGGCACCGGCTCCTCCTGAGCCGGCCAGGAGGTTGTTCTGTCCCGCCGTCGGATTGGCCGGGTCTCGTGCTGGATCTTGCCTACCTGCCATGTACAGCGATGCGGATCAGGGCTCTCTCGGAAGGCGTTGTCCGTGTGCCCCAGCCCTCCATCATGCTGTGGAAGAATTGACTCAGTTTCCCCCATCGAGGACTTGCCGTCAGTTTGGACAAGCGTGTCGTCCTGAGACAGGGAGTTCTCCGACAGGGCCACCCCTTGGGTGAAGCCCACGAAGACGTGAACTGGCCGGCTTGACGAGGGCCGAGTCTCGCCGGGAGCTGACCAACACGGCGCGCCGACTCGACGCCGGCGATGTTTTCCAACCCGGCGGCCGGCTCACCGACCACGCCGATGAAGGTATGGATCTTGCCGAAGGGGACCCGGTACCCGTACTCGATTGAGTCGGCGTCGGGGCCCTAGTATGAATCGTCGATGTAGAACTTCCTGCGGCGGCTCTTGGACATCATGCCAACCTCGTACTTCCCGAACCCTGGAAGAGATCCCGCTAAGAACTCAACTCCACCGTGCGCGTGCCCCACGGTGGGCACCAACTGTCGTGGTTTTGTCGCGACAGATGTCCTAGTAAAAGGACTTGGAGATGAAACCATCGCAATAACGCGGAAGCTTAGCAGGGTTGAACGGGAACGAAAAGACGCCGGGTTACCCAGGTTCGGCCCCTCATGGTGGAGGTAAAAGCCTACGTCTTGCTTGTCTATATTGCTGTAAATCTCGATTACAAGGATGTGGATTCGCTAACTTAGCTCTCGAATAGATTGCAACTTAGTCTTTTTCGTACAGGTGCACCCCTTTATATATACAGGTGGAACCCTAGATTACATGAGAGTCCGGGTCGTTCTCTAACCCGTCTCCTACTTGTCCTCCAAGGCGGCCTCCGCGCCACCCATCATCTCCGTGAGCCGGCCCATTGCCTAAGCCGGCCTGTCCTCACCAGGCCTCATTAAGCCGGCCCACCTTGAGTCCTCCGACCCTGCCATGAGTTGGCCCGCTAAGCCCGCTCTATGGCCGGGTTAACACCATGCCGGGTTTAAATGCTGGTATACATCCCCAACAACCCCCGTGGTACTTTGCTTGTAGAGCTCACCTTCATGGACCTTATAAGCTTTAGACTGCCTTACGACGTGCGTCGGTTTGGTCCTCAGGGAGCTCTTTTTGAAGTAGGTAAGCGAGGAGGGGCTCGGTCCAGGGTGCAATGACTGCCATGACCTCGTGAGCCGAGGCCGTTTCTTGGACAACTATCCCTCCGATTAACTCTTCCTCCGTTTCGTCCTCGGGTGGGGCGAATTGGCTTGCATCGTTTGACACCGACGTCTCTGTGTCGTCCTGCCAGATTATGAAGGGCTTGAAGAGCCATTCGAGGAAGGTGTTTTCTGGTACCTTATCCCGTTTGGCGCCCATTCGGGCTTGGATATCGGCGGCCTGGTTGCAGTCGCGGGGGATATGATGAAATTCAAGCCCCTCGAACCTGACCGAGATTTTTAGGACTGTGTTCCGGTAGGCTGTCATTTTTGGGTCCTTTGCATCAAACTCGCTGTTTACTTGGGAGATGGCGAGGTTGGAATCTCCTCGGACCTCGAGGCATTTAACGCCCATTGAGACTGCTATCCGGAGTTCGTGTAGAAGGGCTTCGTATTTGGCCGCATTATTGGAGTCTGTGTACATGATCTGCAGCACGTAGCGAATATTGTCGCCTGTTGGTGACGTGAGTACTACTCCAGCCCCTCGCCCAGTGAGCATTTTCGAACCGTCAAAGTACATGGTCCAGTGCGAATATGTACTGTATTCTCTAGGGAGCTCGGCCTCTGTCCATTCGGCTATGAAGTCTACCAGCACCTGAGATTTAATAGCTCGGCGCGGCTGGTATGTTATTTCGAAGGGTAAGAGCTCTATGGCCCATTTGGCTATGCGCCCTGTAGCATCCCTATTGTTAATTATGTCACTTAAAGGGACTTCGGATGCCACCGTGATTGAGTACTCTTGAAAGTAGTGCCAAAGTTTTTGTGATGCCATAAAGATGGCGTAGGCTATCTTCTGATAGTGCGGGTAGCGTGTTTTACACGGGGTTAAGACCTCGAAAACGTAATAGACTGGTTTTTGGACCTGGAACTTGTGGCTCTCCATGTCTCGTTCGACCACGAGTACTGCACTGACCACCCGGTTGGTGGCCGAGATGTACAATATCATTGGCTCACCTATGCCTGGCGCGGCTAAGATGGGGTTTGTGGCGAGGAGAGATTTGATATCTTCTAGGGTGGTTGCTGCCTCATCAGTCCATTTAAAATTCTTGGTCTGTTTTAGTAGCCTGTAAAGGGGTAAAGCTTTTTCCCCGAGTCTTGAGATAAAACGGCTTGGAGCGGCCACACAGCCTGCTAGCTTTTGAACATGCTTGAGCTCGGTTGGCGCCTCTAGTCGGGCCAGTGCTCGTATTTTTGCCGGATTGGCCTTGATTCCTCGGCTAGACACGATAAAGCCGAGGAGTTTGCCTGTGGGTACGCCGAAAACGCACTTCTTCGGGTTGAGTTTGATTTGATACTCCCGTAGGCTGTTAAATGTGTCATGGAGGTTGTCCACCAACTGTCCGACGTGTTTAGTCTTGATCACCACATCGTCGACGTAGGCCTCGACGGTTTTTCCGATGTGTTTTTCTAAGCATGTTTGGATCATGCGCTAGTATGTTGCTGATACGTCCAATTTGCATCATGATTTCCTACTAATAATTATTATGTTTTTGATCATTATTTCACTTTATGGTACAATTCTTATGCCTTTTCTCTCTTATTTTGCAAGATTCACATGAAGAGGGAGAATGCCGACAGCTAGACTTCTGGACCTGAAAGGGGTGAAACAGAGACAGCTATTCTGCACTGCTCCAAATGAACTGAAAATTTATGGAGAATTATTTTGGAGTATATAAAAATACTGGCAAAAGAATCAACAGAAGGGGGCCCACCAGGAAGCCACAAGCCTGGGGGGCACGCCCTACCCCCCTGGGCGCACCCCCCTGGCTTGTGGGGCCCCTGGCAGGCCTCTAGCCCCCTCCTTCTACTATATGAAGCCATTTGCCCTAGAAAAAAATCAGAAGAAGACTTTCGGGATGAAGCGCCGTCGTCTCGAGGCGGAACTTGGGCAGGAGCTATTTTGCTCTCCGGCGGAGCGATTCCGCCGGGATACTTCCCTACGGGAGGGGGAAATCGAAGCCATCGACATCACCAACGATCCTCTCAACATGGGAGGACCAATCTTCATCAACATCTTCACCAGCACCATCTCATCTCAAACCCTAGTTCATCTCTTGTATTCAATCTTTGTCTCAAAACCTCAGATTGGTACCCGTGGGTTGCTAGTAGTGTTGATTACATCTTGTAGTTGATACTAGTTGGTTTATTTGGTGGAAGATTATATGTTCAGATCCTTAATGCTATTCAATACCCCTCTAATCTTGAACATGAATATGATTTGTGAGTAGTTACTTTTGTTCTTGAGGACATGAGAGAAGTCTTGTCACAAGTAATCATGTGAATTTGGTATTCGTTCGATATTTTGATGCTATGTATGTTGTGCTTCCTTTAGTGGTGTCATGTGAACGTCGACTACATGACACTTCACCATCTTTGGGCCTAAGGGAAGGCATTTTGGAGTAGTAATTAGATGATGGGTTGCTAGAGTGACAGAAACTTAAACCCTAGTTTATGCGCTATTCCGTAAGGGGCTGATTTGGATCCATATGTTTCATGCTATGGTTAGATTTATCTTAATTCTTCTTTTGTAGTTGTGGATGCTTGCGAGAGGGGGTGATCATAAATGGGAGGCTTGTTCAAGTAAGAACAGCACCCAAGCACCGGTCCACCCACATATCAAATTATCAAAGTAGCGAACGCGAATCAAACAAACATGATGAAAGTGACTAGATGAAATTCCCATGTGTCCTCGAGAACGCTTTGCTTATTATATGAGTTCATTCTCGCTTATCCTTTGCTACAAAAAGGATTGGGCCACCTTGCTGCACTTTATTATACTTGTTACTTGTTACGAATTATCATGCTACCGAAACTATCTGTTACCGCTACTTTCAGTTCTTGCAGAGAATACCTTGCTGAAAACCGCTTGTCATTTCCTTCTGCTCCTCGTTGGGTTCGACACTCTTACTTATCGAAAGGACTACGATTGATCCCCTATACTTTTGGGTCATCAAGACTCTTTTTTGGCGCCGTTGCCGGGGAGTGAAGCGCCTTTGGTGAGTGGAATTTGGTAAGGAAACATTTATATTACGTGCTGAAATTTACTGTCACTTGTCACTATGGAAAGTAATCTTTTGAGGGGCTTGTTCGGGGTATCTTCACCTCGACCGGAAGCATTGAGAGTTGCTCCTCAACCTATTGAACCTACTGAAAATATTTATTATGAAATTCCTTCGGGTATGGTAGAGAAACTGCTAGCTAATCCTTATGCAGGAGATGGAACGATACATCCTGATATGCACTTAATCTATGTGGATGAAATTTGTGGATTCTTTAAGCTTGCAGGTCTATCCGGAGATGGAGTTAAGAAGAAAGTATTCCCTTTATCTTTGGAGGGAAATGCATTGACATGGTATAGGCTATGTGATGATACTGAAACATGGGATTGGAACCGGTTGAAGCTGGAATTTCACCAGAAATTTTATCCTATGCATTTGGTTCATCGTGATCAAAATTATATATATAATTTTTGGCCTCATGAATGAGAAAGTATCGCTCAAGATTGGGGGAGGCTTAAGTATATGTTGCACACATGCCCCAATTATGAGCTCTCACGAGAAATAATTCTTCAAAACTTTTATGCTCGGCTTTCTCATAATGATCAATCCATGCTTGATACTTCTTCTGCTGGTTCCTTTATGAAGAGAACTATTGAATTCAGATGGGATCTTCTGGAAAGAATTAAACATAACTCTGAAGATTGGGAAATCGACAAAGGTAATGAGTCAGGTATAAACCTCGAGTTTGATTGTGTTAAATCTTTTATGGAAACTGATGTTTTTCATAAGTTTAGTACTAAATATGGACTTGACTCTGAGATAGTAGCCACCTTTTGTGAATCTTTGGCTGCTCATGTTGATCTCCCTAAGGAGAAATGGTTTAAATATCATCCACCTATTGAATTGAATGAAGAACCTGCTAGTGTTAAAGAAGAAACAATTGTTTACCATGTTGATCCAGTTGTGCCTACTGCTTATATTGAGAAACCTCCTTTCCCTGTTAGGATTAAGGAACATGCTAAAGCTTCAACTATGGTTAATACGAGTAATATTAGAGCACCTAGACCTTCTGAACAAATTAAAGTTGAACCTAATATTGCAATTTTTAAAGATCTTTTGGTTGATAATATTGATGGACATGTCATATATTTCTGTGATGAAGCAACTAGAATTGCTAAACCAGACACTAAAGATAAAAACAAACTTGTAATTGGCATGACTGTTATTTCTGTTAAAATTGGAGATCATTGCTATCATGGTTTATGTGATATTGGTGCTAGTGTGAGTGCTATTCCACTTACTCTCTATCAAGAAATCATGAATGATATTGCACCTGTTGAGATTGAAGATATTGATGTTACTATTAAGCTTGCAAATAGAGATACTATTTCACCACTTGGGATTGTTAGAGATGTTGAAGTCTTGTGTGGTAAGATCAAATATCCTACTGATTTTCTTGTTCTTGGATCACCACAAGATGATTTTTGTCCCATTATATTTGGTAGACCTTTCTTGAATACAGTTAATGCCAAGATCGATTGCACTAAAAAAATTGTCAGTGTTAATTTTGGTGAGATGTCTCATGAGTTTAATTTCTCCAAGTTTCGTAGACAGCCTCATGATAAATAATTACCTAATAAGGATGAAATTATTGGTCTTGCTTCTATTGTTGTGCCTCCTACTGATCCTTTAGAACAATAATTGCTAGACCATGAGAATGATATGCATATGAATGAAAGAAATGAAATAGATGAGCTGTTCTTTAAACAAGCACCTACCCTTAAACATAATTTGCCTGTTGAAACCTTAGGAGATCCACCTCCACCCAAGGGTGATCCTGTGTTTGAATTAAAGCAATTACCTGATACTCTTAAATATGCTTATCTTGATGAAAAGAAGATATATCATGTTATTATTAGTGCTAACCTTTCAGATCATGAAGAAAAGAGATTACTTAAAACTCTGAAGAAGCACCAGGCTTCTATTGGATATACTCTCGATGATCTTAAGGGCATTAGTCCCACTTTATGTCAGCATAAAATTCATATGGAGCCAGATGCTAAACCCGTTGTTGATCATCAAAGAAGGTTGAATCCTCGAATGAAGGATGTGGTAAGAACTGAAATATTAAAGCTTCTGGAGGCAGGTATAATTTATCCCATAGCTGATAGTAGATGGGTAAGTCCTGTTCATTGTGTTCCTAAGAAAGGATGTATTACCGTTGTTCCTACTGATAAAAATGAACTTATTCCACAAAGAATTGTAACCGGTTATAGGATGGTAATTGATTTCAGGAAATTAAATAAAGCTACTAGGAAAGATCATTACCCCTTGCCTTTTATTGATCAAATGTTAGAAAGATTATCTAAGCATACACACTTTTGCTTCTTAGATGGTTATTCCGGTTTCTCTCAAATACCTGTGTCACCTGAAGATCAAGAGAAAACCACCTTTACTTGTCCTTTTGGAACTTATGCTCATCGTCGTATGCCTTTTGGTTTATGTAATGCACCTGCTACCTTTCAAAGATGTATGACTGCTATATTCTTTGACTTTTGTGAAAAGATTGGTGAGGTTTTCATGGATGATTTCTCCGTTTACGGAACTTCTTTTGATGATTGCTTGAGCAACCTTGATCGAGTTTTGCAGAGATGTGAAGAAACTTGTGACGCCCCCGACTTAATCATGCACTAATCATACACGCAAATGCACATGATCAAGCCTAAGGACTCACTTGAAGATATCACCACACAACTCTAAACACAAATAAAAGTCATACAAGCTTTATATTACAAGCCAGGGGCCTCGAGGGCTCGAATACATAAGCTTGAGTCATACAAGCATCAGCGGAAGCATCAGATATCTGAGTACAAACATAAAAGTAAAACAGATAAGCCTTAAGACGGCGGGGCAAAACAACTACAAAGATCGAAAGGCGCAGGCCTCCTGCATGGGTGCCTTCTATCTACTCCTGGTCGTCGGTGGTCTCCACGTAGTAGTACTCGCCACCAGAGGGGTAGTAGTAGTAGTCGTCAGCTGGCGCAGCTGGCTCCGGGGCTCCATCATTTGGTCGCATCAATCAGGTATGGGGAAAAAGGGGAAGCAAAGCAACCGTGAGTACTCATCCAAAGTACTCGCAAGACTTACATCAGATCTATTCTAATTATGCATTGGTTTCAAAGGAAGGCTATATCTGTGGGCTAGACTGCAGAAATGCCAGAATAGAGAGAAAGGCCTAGCCTATCGAAGACTAGCATCTTCGGCGTCTTGCAGCATAAGAAGAGTGCAGATTAGTACATAAATATAGTAGTAGCATCAAGTAGCAACAATGCCCAGAGATCATTCCTCGACTCCCTGCGAGAAAGCGATCCCGGAGCCACATATTAACCATTTCTAGTTGTAGAAGATCGGGACACTTTCCGAGCGTCCTGTTACCGTGGACACGGCTATTCGAATAGATATACTTCCCTGCAGGGGTGCACCAACTTACCCAACACGCTCGATTAACTCTGGCCGGACACACTTGCTCGGTCCATGCCCGGCCTCGGCTGATCGGCATGTCGTAGCCCAACCTAGGCTCAACAGAGAGGCCAGCACGCCGGTCTACATCGTAAGAGCTCAGGGGTCTTGGGCCCATCTCCCTTTGCACTCCTGCGTGTTGCGAGGACGGCCGGGAGCAGACCTAGCCCCCTTAATACAAGCGCAGGCTTTCGCGGTCCAACCCGGGCGTGCCACGTAATTATCTCATGGGTACCGTCATGGTCAACCTGACTCCACATCTCTCGCGGGTACCCCTCGGGGCCGACCCGACTTAAACAAGTACCTGTAGTAAAATCTAAGTAACCGTGTGTCCATAACACCAAGAAGGAACCCGAGGAATCACCCTCGTTGGATTCCCACTCGATGTACCCGTCAAGGTGAACCCGGAGGAATCACCCTCGATGGTATTCACACTTGCGGGGTTGCACGACAGAAGCTACATCGGAGGTGGTGGAAGAGGAATCACCCTTGGTAACCCACAGTCGATTAGCTGTACTACAGAGGCAACATCGGGAGTGAGATAGGAGGTATCACCCTCGGCACTCGTTGGTAGCTCTGTAGAGTCGTACAACTTAGGGGGTGTGCGGTGATGTGCTGGTCTCAGCCCGTCGATCACATCGAACGGGGCACTGGTAACTAAGCGGGGCAACTAGGACAAGGAAGAGGGGCCACAGATGGTTTACTAACCAACCTACACTAAGCATTTAGGATATCAGGTAAAGTATCAAAAGCAGTTTACAAAAAATAGGCTATGCATCAGAATAGGTATTCATAACAGCAATTGTAGCAATTCTAATGCAAGCATGAGGGTGAAGGAATAGGCAATATAGGCATGTTCAAGGGGGGGGGGTTGCTTGCCTGGAAGATCTGCGGCAAAGGAGGGGTCGTCAACGGTGTAGTCGGACTACGGAGCTGCGTCGGTCTCGGGGTCTACCGGATAAGAAGAGGGGGAAGAAACAATAAATAAAAGCAAACACAAACAACACAGATGCATGGCATGACGATATGCAGTGTTGGTGGTGACCTAATGCAATGCTACATGTCGCAGACGAAGCGGGAAAATATCTAGGATATTTTCCCGGTGTTTAGGCAGATATCGGTATACCGAACAGGAGGGGAAGGTTCCATGTTCAGATAGTTAGGAGTGATGGTCAAGCATTTTGACCACGTATTCGGATTTGTCTCGTTTTTCTCATCAACTTTCATGTTGAAAACTTTTCGATCCGAGCTACGGTTGAATTTCTACGAATTTTCAAAGATTTAAACCTTTTTCTGAAAATCCTGGAATTATTTTAAATACTAAATTCGCATTATCCAGAATAGTGACTGATGATGTCAGTATGACGTCAGCAAGTCAAACCCAGCTGTTCCAGGTCAAACCTGACAGCTGGGTCCCACTAGTCAGTGACACAGAACTAATTAGGGGTTAAATTAAACTAAACAGGGTTAATTAGGGAGTGGACCCCACATGTCAGTGACTAACTAATTATCAGATAAAATTTTAAAACCTAATTAGTTAATTAAACGCAGGGGGCCCACTGGTCAGTGTCACTGTGCTGCCACGTCAGCACAGCTAACCAACTGGGGCCCCTGGGCCCACTGGTCAGTGACCCAGGGTGCCCCACGTGGCAGCCACTTTGGCGGTTGCCGGCGTTTAAACGCCGGCGACGCCGAAACACGGCGTCGACGCACTGGCCGCATCAGGATTTCGCTACGGTGAACCAAATGGTGCGCGCGATAGCTCGTTCGAACGAGCAGACAACGCCGCGTCGTTTGGTGGCGGTGGTTTGGCCGGAAACGTCCAGAATCGACGACGACGAGTGGCGGATGCGGCAGAGCTCTCGGGTGCTTCTTGGCAACGGCGAATTCGGGCGTGGCAGAGCGAACTAGCGACAGCGTTCGACTCCTACACGTGTACGGAGCACGGCTACGTGCTCGGACGAGCTCGTTGGCGAGCATGGCCACGGCTACGAGCACGTCGGTGGCAACGGGTACGGCCACAGCGTCTACGGCGTCTACGGCGCGAAAAGAAGGAAAAGAAGGAGGGGAAAGAGGCGAGGCTCACCGAGGAGGCGCACGGTGGCCCATTGATGGCTTAGGAGCTGAAGACGGCGGCGAATCGACGGGGAAGAAGACGGCAGCCGAAGAGGAAGAAGACGAGGCGGGATGGTGTCATGGTGCTCCTCGGCTCGCGCTCGTGGACGGGCTCGACGTAGTCGACGACGGCGAGGACGACGGGCACGATGGCGAGGCAAGGCAAGGCGAGTGGCCGCGGTGGATCATAGGTGCGGCAACGGCGGTGTACTGCCAAGGTCGGGGACGAGCGAGAGAGAGCGCGGGGAGAGGGGATGAGTGGATGAGGATGGAGGGGAGGCCGAGGGGGCCATCCTTATCCCCTCGCCCGGCCTCGGGCGTCGCCGTGTCGGCTGTTTGCCGGTGCGCGTGCGCTCAGCCATGGCGACGGCGACATGCGCGAAGAGAGAGAGAGCGGGAGGAGGGAGAAGGGCCGGTTGGTCTGGGCCTAGTGCACTGTGCACTTAGGCCCGGCCGGTTTAGGCCTTTTCTTTTCTTTTTCTATTTTTCTCTTTACAGAAAGTTTAGAAAAATAAAAGAGCTGCCAAAATGCATTTAGTAAAATGTGAACTAGTCCACATAAATACATTGCATTTTTCTGCACTGCCACAAAAATTTTGGGCAATTTTTGAATCCATTTGAATTTTTCAAAAATGGAAATGGCATTAAAGTTGCTGTTTTTGCACTGTTTTAATGCTCTAGCCCATTTTAGGAAAATAGGTGATGTTGTTTTCCTGAACATTAATTTGTTTTGAAATTTTTGCTACAACATGAACTATTTTCCAGCAATTTTTGAGCAACTTCAAATTTCACTGTGAATTTGAATTGAATTCAGTGGAGGAATCACTACTAGAAAAATGGCTATAGCCAATATCCCTATTAGTGGCGCACCATGGTGGTGGTGCGCCACTGCTATGTAGCAATGGCGCACCAGAAGCAGGTGCGCCATTGTTATTTTTTTAGTAGTGGCGCACCACCTGAGTAGTGCGCCATTACTATTTTTTTTGTCCATCCCCCCACCCCACCAGACATAGCAATGGCGCACCACACCAAGGTGCGCCATTACTATGCTACATAGTAATGGCGCACCTTGGTGTGGTGCGCCATTGCTATCTCTGGTGGGGCTGTGTGCCTGCGTGTGTGTAAGGTTAGTAATGGCGCACCCTCCCTGGTGCGCCATTGCTAAGGTTAGCAATGGCGCACCAGGGAGGGTGCGCCATTAATAACGTCTCACACACACCCCCACACACCCCCCCCCCGTGGATCGTTTTTTCAGTTTAAAAATAAATAAAAGAAAATGATAAAAGATTCAAAAAAATTCAAAAAAATAGATGCCCATGTGTTATGTGTTCTAGTTGTTAGGAAAAGTTTTGCATACGACCTCCGATGAAAAAGTTTTTTATATGAAAAAGCATCTACTCGAAAAGTTACATCCGAATTCAACCGGCTACGCCCGTTATCGATTTTTTAGAATCCTCAAAAACCTAACAGAAAAAAAGTTACAGCCATTTTAAGATCTGGAGGCAAAAAAATAAAAAAATTAAAAAAAGTTAGCAATGGCGCACCAGTGCATAGTGCGCCACTACTATTTTCCCGCCTTCAAAATTCAAAAAAATTTAAAAATAGTAATGGCGCACCACACCTAGGTGCACCATTGCTATGTACCATAGCAATGGCGCACCACCCCATGGTGCGCCATTACTAATTTCCCGCCTTCAGAATTCAAAAAAATTCAAAAAAATAAAAAAAATAAAAAAAGGGTTAGCAATGGCGCACTAGTACAAGGTGCGCCACTGCTAAGCCATATATTAAACCCGGTCGGCCTCCTCCTTCTTACCTCTTCATTCTTCTCCTCCTCTCCTCCTCTCCTCCACTCCATCTCCTCCTCTCCTCCACCATGCAACCCTCCTCCTCTCCGGCGACCTCCTCACGGTGCTCTCCGACGACCTCCTCCTCCTCTCCGGTGACCTAGGCGAGCTCCTCTCCGGCGACCTCCTCCTCCCTTCTCTCCGACGACCTCCTCCTCCCTCCTCTCCGGCGACCTAGGCGACCTCCTCTCCGGTCCTCTCCGGCGACCTCCTCCTCCTCTCCGGCGACCTCCTCCTCCCTTCTCTCGGACGACCTCCTCCTCCCTCCTCTCCGGCGACCTAGGCGACCTCCTCTCCGGTCCTCTCCGGCGACCTCCTCCTCCTCTCCGGTGACCTAGGCGAGCTCCTCTCCGGCGACCTCCTCCTCCCTCCTCTCCTCCTCATGGTCTCTCCTCCCTCCTCTCCGGTGACCTCCTCTCCGGCCACATGTGGAGCTCCCCGGCACAAAGAACGTAGCAGAACGAAATTTGAAAAAATATCACAAAAAAAAATCGCAAAAAAAAATCGTGCCAGATCCGGATCTAGAATTCAAAAAAAAGTTAGCAATGGCGCACCAGTGCATGGTGCGCCACTACTATTTTCCCGCCTTCAAATTTCAAAAAAAAAATTCAAAAAAATTCAATAAAAAAAAAGTTACCAGTGGCGCACCTGTAGCAATAGTAATGGCGCACCACATGGTGCGCAACTAGTATTTGGATTACTAATGGCGCACCAGAGGTGCGCCATTACTATTTGTTACTAATGGCATGATAATAGTGGCGCACCTATAGTGCGCCATTAATAGCCAAAATAGGTGCGCCACTAACAGCCTTTTTTCTAGTAGTGAATTTGAAATGAGATATTAATCCACTATGATCTAGCACTGCAAATCAAGGTGACTTGGCATAATCATGATGGATCACTGTTGCTCATTACAGAGGGGTGTTACAATTCTCCTCCTCTAAAAGAAATTCTCGTCCCGAGAATTCAGGAGGTAGAAGGGTAAAGATCGGGATATTCCTCCCGAAGACGATCCTCGTGTTCCCAAGTGGCTTCATCTTCAGTATGATTCGACCACTGCACTTTAAGGAACTTGGTTGTCTTCTGACGGGTCCAACGTTCAGCTTGATCGAGAATGCGGATCGGATGCTCTTTATAAGATAGATCATCTTGCAAATCGAGCAATTCATGATCCACTGCTCGGTGCGGAGATTCCTTGAAGCAACGACGAAGTTGCGACACATGGAAGATGTCGTGGATGTGAGAGAATTGCGGCGGCAACTCCAATTTATATGCCACATGACCACGTCTAGCGAGAATGCGGAAGGGCCAATGTAGCGAGGAGCTAACTTGCCCTTGATTCTGAAGCGATGAGTGCCCTTCATAGGAGTGACACGCAGATAAGCTTGCTCACCAGGTTGATAGATCGATCCCAAGTGTTTACGATCATAATTGCTCTTCTGGCGAGACTGGGCAGCTTTGAGATTTTCCCGCACAATACGGACTTGCTCTTCAGTGTGTTGGATAACATCCGGACCAATGAGTGGTCGTTCCCCAGTTTCTGACCAATTCAGAGGGGTTCAACACTTACGTCCATATAGTACCTCGAAGGGCGCCATTTTCAAGCTTGCTTGATAGCTGTTGTTGTAAGAGAATTCGGCATACGGGAGAGATTCCTCCCACTTCTTGCCAAATGAAATAACACAAGCACGCAGCATATCTTCGAGCACTTGATTCACTTGCTCGACTTGGCCTTGGGACTGGGGGTGATAAGCTGAACTCCAGGTTATATGAGTTCCCATAGCTTCTTGGAAACTTGCCCATAACTTAGAGGTGAAGAGGCTGCCACGGTCGGAACTGATCTCCTTCGAAATACCGTGGAGTGATACAATTCTGGAGATATATAACTCTGCTAACTGACTAGCAGTGATCGACTCCTTGACTGGCAGAAAGTGTGCAACTTTGGAGAGTTGATCAATGACGACAAGAATAGCATCATGACCCTTCTGTGACCTGGGAAGGCCAGTCATAAGATCCATTTGCACTTTGTCCCATTTCCACGCAGGGATTGGAAGCGGTTGCAGAATTCCAGCAGGCTTCTGATGTTCTGCTTTAATGCGACGACAAACGTCACATTGAACAACATATCGAGCAATATCCTGCTTCATTTTGGACCACCAGTACCTTTGTCGGAGATCACGATACATCTTGGTGCTACCCGGATGAATAGACAGTGGTGTATCATGTGCCTCCTTCATGACTTTGTCGGTCATAAGCTCGAACCGAGGTACCACAATGCGGTCTCTGAAATACAATGTTCCATCTTCAGCAAGCGAGAAATCTCTGTACTTTTCAAGGTTAAGATCTCTTTTCATCTGATCAACTTCAGCATCCTTAGCTTGCGCACGCTTAACAGCTTTCACAAGATCTGGCTGTATAACAAGGGTATTAAGAGAACCCCGTGGAACAATGTGAAGGTTCAACTTGCGAAGTTCTTCATACAGATGAGGTTGAGCTCGCTGATCCATGAGGTTGTTACAATAGGACATGCGGCTCAAGGCATCGGCCATCACATTAGCTTTGCCAGGGGTATAAGAAATACCGCAGTCATAGTTCGTAATTGTTTCCAACCATCGCTGTTGTCGGAGATTGAGATCCGGCTGAGTAAACAAATACTTCAGACTTTGGTGATCAGTATAGATCTCACATCGGTTACCGAGAAGGTAATGTCGCCATAGCTTCAATGCATAAATCACCGCAGGAAGTTCAAGATCATGCACTGGGTAGTTCTCTTCATGAGGACGCAACTGTCATGAGGCATAAGCAATTACTCTGCGTTCTTGCATCAGGACACAGCCTAATCCCTGACGAGAGGCGTCGCAATAAATCACGAAATCCTTGCGAGAATCCGGAGGAGCAAGCACTGGTGCAGAGGTCAGCTTGTCCTTAAGGGTCTGGAAACTTTCCTAACATTTGTCTGTCCACTCAAACTTAACGCCTTTGTGAAGCAGATTAGTCAGAGGCTTGGCAATCTTTGAGAAGTTCTCGACAAATCGACGGCAACAGCTTGCGAGGCCGAGAAAACTTCAGACTTGCTTAACATTCTTCGGGAGAGTCCAGTCAAGAATAGCCTGAACTCATTCTGGGTTGATAGCAATGCCATCCTTGGAAATCACATGACCAAGGTAGGTTACTTCAGATAACCAGAATTCGCACTTGGAATACTTGGCATATAGTTGGTGCTCTCAAAGCTTTTCCAGAACTAGACGAAGATGCTCAGCATGTTCTTCCTTATTCTTGGAAAATACCAGAATATCATCCAGATAAACCACGACAAATTTGTCAAGGTAATCCATGAAGATATAATTCATTAGGCGGGAGAACGTAGCTGGAGCATTAGTTAAGCCGAATGACATAACAGTGTACTCATAAGAGCCATAGCGAGTAACGAATGCGGTCTTGGGAATATGCTCTTCGCGGACGCGGATCTGATGATAACCCAACCTCAAGTCGAATTTAGAGAACACTGATGATCTAGCCAGTTGGTCATACAGGTCATTGATCCGAGGAAGCGGATACTTGTTCTGAATGGTGGCTTGATTGATAGGCCGGTAATCTTGGACCAATCGGTTTGTACCATCTTTCTTCTTGACAAAGAGAGAAGGTGCTCCCCAGGCAGAGGAACTTGGGCGAATGAAACCCTTGCGGAGTGATTTGTCGAGTTCGTCCTTAAGCTCAAGGAGTTCATGCGGAGGCATCTTATAAGGACGCTTCGCAATAGGAGTTGTGCCTGGTTTCAAGTCGATAACAAACTCGACAGCTCTAGCAGGGGTACTCTTGGGAGTTCTTCCGAAAAGACATCTTGGAAGTCGTGAACGACTGGAACATTTTCGATCCCCTCAAGAGGAGCAGCGTTCAACGCATTCAGTGCATAAATCTGAGCCTCGGCATTATGAACGAGATGCACATGGTAGTTTACTATCTCATCCGAGGGATGCAGGAGTTGCACAGACTTGGTGGCACAATTGATTAAGGCAATGTGAGCCTTCAACCAATCCATTCCCAGAATGAGGTCAACCTTGAAAGACTTCAAAATAATGGGAAATGCATGGAATTCCAACCCTTCAATTTCAATGGTAACATCGGGGCTGAACATAGAGGTTCGACAATGGCCCGCGGGAGTGTTAACCACTAACGGCTGGTGCAAATTTTCATGTTTAATGCCATGCATGAATGCAAACTCTTCTGATATGAAAGAATGCGATGCTCCTGAATCAAACAAAACAGAAGCTGGTACTGAATTAACAGGAAGTGTACCCATCACAGTAGCTAGTTGGTCTGGGTCTTCACTCATGTTGACATGATAAGCTTGCCCACGACCATAAGTAGGCCTGGCATTGTTGTTGCGAGATTAATACCACGGCCATTACCACGGCTAGCAGGGGGAAGCACAAGCTGATTCTGACTCTGGGAGCAGTCTCTGGCACGGTGACCTGGATGGCCACACTTGAAGCAAAGTCCAATGTCGGGACGGGGAGCAGGAGCTCGAGGCATTAGAGCTTGAGGTCTGAACTGCCTTGGAGGTGGAGGAGGCATACGAGGTGCAACATACGATGGCCTCTGAACAGGTACAGTCGGACGGTACATGCTGTTAGGGATCCATATGCGGCGCTTCTGGGAAGACGAGCCCGAAGATGAGCCCGCTTCACGGGTGCGCATAAGAGCGTCCTTGTGATCATTCAGACCTGTCTCAACCTAGATAGCCTTGTTCACCAAGGTGGCGAAGTCGGCAAAGTCCTGGACTAGCAATGCAAGTTTAATGTCAGGGTTGAGCCCTTCACGGAACTTTTCCTGTCTGCGTGCATCAGTAGCAATATCCTCTTCAGTGTAGCGAGATAGTTCCCAAAATTCCCGCTGATAAGCTTCCACAGACTTATTGCCCTGAGTAAGATTGCGGAACTCACGCTTCTTCCGGTCCATGACTCCTTGTGGAATGTAGCGGGCATGGAAAGCAGCTTTGAACTCCATCTAGGTGATGATAGTCCCAGCAGCTAAGGTTTGCCTGTGAGTGTCCCACCATTGGGCTGCGGGTCCCTTCAGAAAGTAGGAGGCAAAAGTGACATAGCTGGCAGGGGCCACATTCGCAGACTCCAACTCGAAAGTGATGTCGCGGAGCCAGTCGTCAGCGTCAAGCGGCTGAACTGAGTTGCGGAAAATGGTTGGATTCAGATGCACAAACTCTTGCAAAGTGATTGCGGCTGGCTGCTGATTGGCATTGGGACGAGGAAACTGATCCATGAGTCCTTGCATGAACTGACGGTGCATTTTGAATTGTTGCATCATTGCAGCCATATAATCGGGTGGTGGTGGATTGTTGGCACCACGGCCACGACCTGCGGGTCTAACCATCCTGCTAAAATTCAACAGGGGGGTAGTTTAGCAACGAGCATTGCAGTAGTATGGATTCACTCATGAAGTAACATGCACGACAAAAAGAAGTGCAATAGATACATCAACATAGTCAACATGACATACAGATCCATACATAGGTTCGGTTACAAGCCAGCGTTACAACAGCAAAAGGGAAAGCTAGACAACTAGGCATCACGTAGGTACGCGGTGGAGGGATACAACAATGCGACATAGTGATATGCTACATCAACGTCAGAGAAAACGACTGAAGCCAGGCAGCTGCAGGTGACGACGCAGGGTACCATCGATATAAGGATCCTGCGCTCCGTGAACACTCTGGTGTAGAACCTGGTCCCGGACTGGAAGAAGAGGACCACATGAAGGGGTAAGACCTCCAACAGCAGGCCACTCAAGACCTGGTGGCATCTCCGTCCTGTGTGGGTAAAGAATGTCCTCTGGGTGCATCCATGCACTGACTGCTGGTAGCAACTGTGTCAGAGCATCGTAAAGACGAGCACGCGTGGCGTACAACTTGACAGCAAGAGCTCGAGCAGTGCGGTCCAGAGCCTGAGTGTACTGTACCAAAACCTGTGGGTCATAGAGACGCGGCACGTAAGGTGTACAAACAGCAGTGTAGTATCCACTCTCATCCCCAGCGGGGGCATACGGGATGTATCTGAAAGCAGTTTCCTCCAAGTGATTATTGTGCTCTCCACAGAGACGGGCAATAGCAGTATAGGCAGCATCATGGATGCCCATGTCGATAGTCACTCCAACACCATGAAAGGTGTGCAACTCAGTGATGGAGATGTCCTGCCGATCAAAGATGCGGACCACAGCATAGTACTGCTCCTGGTTGAACTTGCGATATTCCTCGTAAACAGTGTAAACAGTGTACTCGGGGTACTAGCAATATCTTAGCCTGGTCAAGAGATCGACCAAGATGGCAGGGAACCCAGTCGCATCAACAGCCATCATCTGGCGCACAAGCTGTCTTGCAGGACGAATCTGAAACAAGGAGTGCAAGATGTCAAACGACAGTGTGAGAGGCATAAGATAGCATTGGAAGAAATGTTTGTAGATAATCCAGCTCTCCGGGTGAATGTGATTACGAGACCCTAATGTCAGAGTTAGCAAAATCATTTAACCCGAAAAGAAGAGAGATCATAGTCCCAGAGTATGGAAGAGAAATAAAAGATCCTAATACCACCCATTGGCGACGTGGGCCCGTAAGCCACACAGCCATGTTAGTAAAACAGTTTTGCAAAGACTAGACTCAACTTCGACAAAGGAGCTGGAAAGGGGGTTCCTACAGGAAGTCGGCTCTGATACCAACTTGTGACACCCCCGACTTAATCGTGCACTAATCATACACGCAAATGCACACGATCAAGCCTAAGGACTCACTTGAATATATCACCACACAACTCTAAACACAAATAAAAGTCATACAAGCTTTATATTACAAGCCAGGGGCCTCGAGGGCTCGAATATACATAAGCTTGAGTCATACAAGCATCAGCGGAAGCATCAGATATCTGAGTACAGACATAAAAGTAAAACAGATAAGCCTTAAGACGGCGGGGCAAAACAATGACAAAGATCAAAAGGCGCAGGCCTCCTGCCTGGGTGCCTCGTATCTACTCCTGGTCGTCGGTGGTCTCCACGTAGTAGTACTCTCCACTAGAGGGGTAGTAGTAGTAGTCGTCGGCTGGCGCAGTTGGCTCCGGGGCTCCATCATCTGGTCGCATCAATCGGGTATGGGGAAAAAGGGGAAGCAAAGCAACCGTGAGTACTCATCCAAAGTACTCGCAAGACTTACATCAGATCTATTCTAATTATGCATTGGTTTCAAAGGAAGGCTGTATCTGTGGGCTAGACTGCAGAAATGCCAGAATAGAGAGAAAGGCCTAGCCTATAGAAGACTAGCATCTTCGGCTTCTTGCAGCATAAGAAGAGTGCAGATTAGTACATAAATATAGTAGTAGCATCAAGTAGCAACAACGCCCAGAGATCCTTCCTCGTGTCCCTGCGAGAAAGCGATCCCGGATCCACATATTAACCATTTCTAGTTGTAGAAGATCGAGATACTTTCCGAGCATCCTGTTACCGTGGACACGGCTATTCGAATAGATATACTTCCCTGCAGGGGTGCACCAACTTACCCAACACGCTCGATTAACTCTTGTCGGACACACTTGCTCGGTCCATGCCCGGCCTCGGCTGATCGACACGTCGTAGCCCTACCTAGGCTCAACAGAGAGGCCAACACGCCGGTCTACATCCTAAGCGCTCAGGGGTCTTGGGCCCATCGCCCTTTGCACTCCTTCGCATTGCGAGGCTGGCCGGGAGCAGACCTAGCCCCCTTAATACAAGCGCAGGCTTTCGCGGTCCAACCCAGGCGCGTGCCGTTCAACCGCTGACATCTGAAGAGCTTTGGCTAATACATACGACGCCGAGTGCCCATACTTATTCCCGCGTGGTGGTTAGTGCGATAAGGCCAGAGGCCTACTCAGATTACATATCCTAACCCATTAGTGTGTTGGGAGCTCGCGGTGACAAGCAGAGACTCACGATCATGTGACCCCGTCGCCCCGTCTCGTGGACTTATGGCAAGGGCTAAGAATGCCCGGCCGTGCCACGTAATTATCTCGCGGGTACCCTCATGGTCAACCCGACTCCACATCTCTCGCGGGTACCCCTCGGGGCCGACCCGACTTAAACAAGTACCTGTAGTAAAATCTAAGTAACCGTGTGTCCATAACACCAAGAAGGAACCCGAGGAATCACCCTCGTTGGATTCCCACTCGATGTACCCATCAAGGTGAACCCAGAGGAATCACCCTCGATGGTATTCATACTTGTGGGGTTGCACTACAGAAGCTTCATCGGAGGTGGTGGAACAGGAATCACCCTCGGTAACCCACAGTCAACTAGCTGTACTACAGAGGCAACATCAGGAGTGAGATAGGAGGTAACACCCTCGGCACTCGTTGGGGTGTGCGGTGATGTGCTGGTCTCAGCCCGTCGATCACATCGAACGGGGCACTGGTAACTAAGCGGGGCAACTAGGACAAGGAAGAAGGGCCACAGATGGTTTACTAACCAACCTACACTAAGCATTTAGGATATCAGGTAAAGTATCAAAAGCAGTTTAAAAAAAACAGGCTATGCATCAGAATAGGTATTCAGAACAGTAATTGTAGCAAATCTAATGCAAGCATGAGGGAGAAGGAATAGGCAATATAGGCATGTTCAAGGGGGGGGGGGTTGCTTGCCTGGAAGCTCTGCGGCAAAGGAATGGTCGTCCAGGGTGTAGTCAGACTCCGGAGCTGCGTCAGTCTCGGGGTCTACCGGATAAGAAGAGGGGGAAGAAACAATAAATAAAAGCAAACAAAAGCAACACAGATGCATGGCATGACGATATGCAATGCTGGTGGTGACCTAATGCAATGCTACATGTCGCAGACGAAGCGGGAAAATATCTGGGATATTTTCCCGGCGTTTAGTCAGATATCGGTATATAGAACCGGAGGGGAAGGTTCCATGTTCAGATATTTAGGAGTGATGGTCAAGCATTTTGACCACGTATTCGGATTCGTCTCGTTTTTCTGATCAACTTTCATGTTGAAAACTTTTCGATCCGAGCTACGGTTGAATTTCTCCGAATTTTCAAAGATTTAAACCTTTTTCTGAAAATCCTAAAATTATTTTAAATACTAAATTTGCATTATCCAGAACAGTGACTGATGATGTCAGTATGACGTCTGCATGACATCAGCAAGTCAAACCCAACTATTCCAGGTCAAACCTAACAGCTGGGTCCCACTAGTCAGTGACACAGAACTAATTAGGGGTTAAATTAAACTAAACAGGGTTAACTAGGGAGTGGACCCCACATGTCAGTGACTAACTAATTATCAGATTAAATTTTAAAACCTAATTAGTTAATTAAACGCAGGGGGCCCACTGGTCAGTGTCACTGTGCTGCCACGTCAGCAAAGTTGACCAGTCAACTGGTCAACTGGGGCCCCTGGGCCCACTGGTTAGTGACCCAGGGTGCCCCACGTGGCAGCCACGTCGGCGGTTGCTGGTATTTAAACGCCGACGATGCCAAAACACGGCGGCGACGCACTGGCCGCGTCGGGTTTCGCTACGGCGAACCAAATGGCACGCGTGATAGCTCGTTCGAACGAGCAGACGATGCTGCGTCGTTTGGTGGCGGTGGTTTGGCCGGAAACGGCCGGAATCGACGACGGCGAGCGGCGGAGGCGGCGGCGCTCTCGGGCGCTTCTTAGCAATGGCCAATCCGGGCGCGGCAGAGTGAACTAGCGGCAGCGTTCGACTCCTACGCGTGCACGGAACGTGGCTACGTGCTCGGACGAGCTCGTCGGTGAGCATGGCCACGGCTACGAGCACGTCGGTGGCAACGGGTAAGGCCACGACGTCTAAGGCATCTACGGCGTGAAAAGAAGGAAAAGAAGGAGGGGAAAGAGGCGAGGCTCACCGAGGAGGCGCACGGTGGCCCGTTGATGGCTTAGGAGCTGAAGACGGCGGCGAATCGACGGGGAAGAAGACGACGGCCGAAGAGGAAGAAGACGAGGTGGGACGGCGTCGTGGTGCTCCTCGGCTCGCGCTCGTGGACGGGCTCGATGTAGTCGACAAAGGCGAGGATGACGGGCACGATGGCGAGGCGAGGCAAGGCGAGTGGCCGCGGTGGAGCAGAGGTGCGGCGACGGCGGCGTACTGCCGAGGTCGGGGACGAGCGAGAGAGAGCGCGGGGAGAGGGGAGGAGTGGATGAGGATGGAGGGGAGGCCGAGGGGGCCATCCTTATCCCCTCGCCCGGTGTCGTGGTTTTGTCACGGCAGATGTCCTCGTGAAAGGACTTAGTCGTGAGGCCATCGCAGCTAGGTGGTAACTTGAACGGGGTTGATCGGAATCGAGAGACAAGGGTTTACCTAGGTTCGGCCCCTCGCAATGGAGGTAATAGCCTACGTCCTGCTTGATTGTTATTTGATGATGATGATCTCGATTACAAGGGTGCGACTTGGCTAACCTAGTACTCAAGAGCTTGTAACTTGGTCCCTCCGCCTCAGGGGCTCCCCTTTATATATAGGTAGAGGCCCTGGGCTTACAATAGAGTCCGGGTCATACCACGATCCGTGACTTGATGTATTTCCTATCTGTCTTGTTTCCTAAGTAAGGAAACTCTAGGCGCGACTTATACTTCTGGGCCATGAACCGCCGTCTGCAAGTACTGGGCCCTGAGTCGGCCCACTCCACGAGCCGCCTCGCAGGCTTTTGAGATCTTGAAAGTCATAGCCCATCTAGAGTCTTGTTCATTAATCGCCACTTGGGTAACCCGGCCCTGAACGGGCGGGTTATACCGTGGGGTTATATCCCAAACATTAGCCCCCAGAGTGACGTGGATTCATTCACGTCAATCTTCAGTCTTATTGTTCTTCCGGGTCATATGAATTCGCCGGCTCATAATACCTGTTTACCTTAGCATTCCTTGCTCCTTCGTGTCAAAACGTCATCTTCCGGAATCAACGGTGCCTAAGCGTGATGTCACAGCAAATCTGGATGTATATCTGTAGGCGCGAGAATCGAGGCGCCTCCTTACCAAAAGTTACTGTGCCTCCTCTGTTTTCGGGCCTGCCTTTCCCCCTTCTATCTTACCATAAATACCCTCGAGGGCCGCAGTCTTCTTTTTTATTGCTTCGTCTTCTTCCTCGCGCCCAGGCCATATGCGACCCAAGTTTTCCGCCGCCGTGTGACCCTGGTGTCTCCGACGATGCCATCCGCTTCAACAGCTCCATGCACGCCGCCGTCGACTCTGTCAAGAGACTCCCGAGGCTTCCACCGCATCCGGGTACGCCCCATTTCTTCCTAGATTCGCAGCAGTTCTTCATTCATTTTACCTAGTTCATCGTTGTTCGTCCGATTATCCTATTATTGCTGTTTTAGATCTAGATTCTGATGAACTCGTCGTAGAAAAACTCCGATGTTGGCTGTAGTACCATTTCTGCATCTAGGAACTTCAGATCTTCACCAAACACTACGAATGAATCAAACCATGCTTCCACTGTATGAGTTGGGAATAGGAAATATTTTTCGTTTTCGCGTATTTTGTAGATCCATAATTGTAACTACTTTGTTTGAAATCTGTTCCTGCAACACTTAGCAAAAAATCAGAATCCCTAACTTTAAGATGAGCCGCCGTATAAATCATGACTCGCCCTCCTTAGGAAGCATAGTTGAATCTCAGTTCGGGCGGCTTGTAATTTTAGTGATTGAATAACCATGTTGGCTCGCTTCTTAATTTCAACCACCTTGTCTTACTAGCTTCTCTTCAAGCCGCCACGGCGATTTTAGCGATCGTGAAATGACTCGCCATTCATATTTTATCCGCAGCCGTTAATTCTTTAGGAGACTTACCATGGCAAAGACAACAGTCTGCAACTGGGTGAGTTCCCAAGTTTCACAACTCGTGCTCAATGATTACGAAGAACAAGGTTTTCTGCCTGCTCAAGAGGTGATTGGCTGGCGGGCTCCTCAAGGCGAAACTGTTCCCCAACCCGGCGAAGGAGAAGTCGTGGTGTTGACAGACCATCTTCTTAGGGGCTTCTCTCCGCCCGGGTCAAAAAATTTCCGGGACGCCTTAAGCTTCTTCAACCTTCATCCTCAAGATCTTGGTCCAAATTCTATATCCAACTTATGTCAATTTCAAGTCCTCTGTGAAGCATATCTGCAAATGGAAGCCACCGTTCCCATCTTTAGGGAGTTTTTCTATATCAACCGCCAGACTGAATGTGCTGATGGCCCCAGTCTAGAACTTGGCGGGGTCTCGATCCAGAGGCGAAGAGACGTTGCTTTCCCTGGAGTCACTCTGCCGAGTCATCCAAAAGGATGGAACAAAACTTGGTTCTATTGTAAGAACACAGCTCCTGCTAATGAGAATCCTTTGCCGGGTTATAGACCTGATCTACTTGACTCCACCATTGAGCTTCCTGGCTGGGCTCTTCAAGAAGAGCACGCTCAAGTCGCCCACGTATACCCAAAGCTGAGGGCTTTATTAGCCAATGGCTTGACCGGAGTTGATCTAACCTGGTGCTGGATTACCTGGAGGATTCTCCCCTTAAGTCGCCAGGCGGATTTAATGTACAATTACTCTGGCAAATCAAATGATGCGCAAAGGTTCAGTCCCATCGACCTGTCAGCTGACGAAATAAACAAGATTGTGAAGAAACTGCTTGGGGAGTCGCAAGAAAGCTGTAACAAGATGGGGCTGAGACCGTTCTATGCCCTTAACCAGGATCCTCCAGTAAGCATTCCTATAATCATTTGTCCAGCTTATCAACTCTTTAAACTTACTTGTTGACCTTGTTTAAAACTGTGCAGGCCGACTCTCCATTCCGGAACAAGAAGAAAAAGAAAATACCAGCAACCAAGCCTAGGCCTGCTAAGGCTGCACCGGCTCAGAAGAAGAATAACCAGCAATTGAAAGTGAGGCAATAGCTAGAGGCGGGTCACCAGCAGCTAATGATGAGTCAGAGGTAGAACTTGACTCCCTTGGCCGTCTTTTTATCGAACTGGCTAACACCTCGTATTCTCAGGGTGATGCTAAAAATAGCCGGGCTGATGATGTTGAGGTAATTTCCATCTCCTCCGACTCAGAAAACTTTGTTCCCCAAAGAGCCAGAAAAACTGTCAGAAAAGTGCCATTTTTCTCATCCACACGCTTATTTAGACCCACAATTTTCTTTAAAGAAATCGCAGCATGCCGGCTCTGCAAGACGCCAAACTCAAAGTGGTTCTAGAGAACTCCTGACCGGCTTACCTGATGCTTCAGCCACCCATAAGCGACGCAAGGAGGTGCCTCACAGTCCAACCCCATCTCTTCCACGAGCCGGCCTATTTAAGCATCCTCTTAACCCGTCTGATTCAAATTACCAGGAGTCGCTACCATCATCTGGCGACTCATCTGCCACTCAACTGCCACCCATGGTCATTAAGCAAGGGTAAGTGCTTCTCTATGAACCGTGCTTCGTTGTAACCATTATGTCACTTATTTGAGTCTGCTTATGAATGCATAGGGCAAAGGCTAAGAAGAGGAAAACTGGCGAGTCATCTTTGACCCCAGAAAACTTGGAAACAGAAAACCCAAATGTGGAGATCCCTGAAGGTCAACATGAGACGGCAAAGGATTAGCCTGGTGAAAATGTTGATCCGCCCAAGCAAAACGAGCCGCCAACAACTGAAAAGGTGGATACTCAAGTCGGCGAGGCTGACATGGAAGAGGATCTTAACCCGCCAAGTCCAACTCGCCCTTCTAGTCCGATGAAGGCGACTGATGATACGATCTTGTCATCTCCCCAAGCCGATGACGACGTTGGCATCACAGGGGTATCCTTCAAGACTCCAGAGACGTCAAGCGTTCTGACCAAGCTTGTATCAAAAGATGAGCCGGTCGCGTCTGAGAAAGGGAAAGGGAAGCTTGAGCTCCCAAACTTTGAAGCTCTCTGCGCGGCCGATCTCCATGAGGCATACTTGACCCGGCTATCTGTAAGCCGGGAAATGGAAGTAAGCCTAGTCAATATGCTGAAGAAGAAATATGAGGTCAGAAATGTCCCTTCTTTCCATACTGTATATATCTTGTGTAGCCGCCAAGTCTTAGGCATAGGGCAGAATGAATATGTGTAAGACTTTCAGTATGATATACTCGCGTCGGGACTGTAGCCCCCAAGGGCCGGGTTGTTATGTATATAACAAACCGGTTCTTTAACATCCGTCTGTTAAAAGCAACGTGTAGCCCCCAAGGGCCGGCTCATTTTGATAAGATGAGATGGATCTTCAACAATTGTCCTTTAAAAGTGACTTGTAGCCCCCAAGGGCCGACTCATTTTGATAAGATGAGCCGGATCTTCAACAATTGTCCTTGAAAAGCAACGTGTAGCCCCCAAGGGCCAACTCATTTTGATAAGATGAGCCGGATCTTATTCCCGTAGTGATCAACAGACGAGAAAAAATGACCTGCATTAGCCCCCAAGTGCCATGTAGATTGCTAGCAAACTGCTTGGAACTTTCAGTGAGAAATTTGAGCCATCTCATAGCCCCCATGGCCCGGGTTGTGCAATATTGTGGTCTCAATAGTATATAGCATTCCTCTAACAAGATCTGGTTATGACAGGATATGCTCAATGACGCCGAGTCAAGGGTGGCCGGCTTACAAGAACAACTCAAAGGCGAGAAGAAGCTTCGTATAGACGCCGAGTCATCTGTTGCCGCCTTGCAAGAAACTGTATCAACAACTGCTAAAAACTTGAAATCTGTGAAGACCTCACACGAGGAAGAAAAGGCAGCGTTGGTGAAACGTGCTGAAGAAGCAGAGAACCGGCTCAAGCCCATTACTGATGAATTAAGCGGCTTGAAGCGCTATATTACCGACATGACCCAGGCCATCTTTGGTAAGTGACCCGCCAACCAGTCAGGAATGACTCGCCCGCCATCAGTGTAGTTTGTATGGGAATGCTGTAATCGAATGTGTTCAAATTTTGCAGGTAGCAGAAGCATCAATCTACGACAAGATCCTCGTGTCAAGCTCAAGGCGGTTTACACATTCTTGGAGCAACTTTATGCAGGGAGCCTGTTCACCATTATGTCTGTTATGGGTCACAAAGAGCCGCCACGTTTCATAAGGGACATGTTGAAGCAAGTGTCAACCATTCCTGGTCAAATTGAAGAGTTGAAGAAATCAGCCGCCCGAGCGGGCGCCATGTTGTCCTTAAGCCGAGCCAAAGCTTATGTGCCAGATATGGATCAGATGGCCGGCGGGTTTCCAGAGTTCAACACTGATGGCAGCGAATTCTCTTCAGCAGATTACACCCGGTGCATGAAGGAAACTCGTGTTTTGGTGAGTCAACTTGTTGAAGAGTTGGACTTGAAGAGGTACCAGCCGGCTTACAACGAAGAGAATGTGCGGGTTACCCCGCCATCTTACATGCCCATCGACCTAACTCCGGCACGACGTAAGCATATCTTTGCTCCTGATGTTGACCCGTCAATTATCATGCAAGAGGATGCCGTCTTTCAAGCCTTGACAACAATCGACTGGGATCTGGACAATATCCAGATCAGAAGAAGAGCGGAGCCGGAGCAGGATGACCCGGAAGCCCAAGCCGCCGACGAACACCAGGAAAGAGCTACCCTGGGAACTAACAACCCGGAGGGCACAAAAACTGGAGCCCAGGAGTAGATGTCTCCAAAAAATATTGATATCATGGAGCCCAGCTGTGGCTTTGTAATAGGATAGTTGGAAACATTTGGGTGCTGAACGTGCCTTCGCGCACTGAAATATTTGGCAGTAATGTGTATGAAATAGCTGCACTGGTGCGATTGTATGTTAACCCGCCAGTCTCCTTTGAAAAAATCTGCGCTCTGTTAACAGTGTGGCGAGTCATAGTAGTTGGAACCATCAATAGTGGATCCTTCTTTTGCATAACACTGGTGTAGAATAACCCAGAGTGCTTAATAGCTGTCCGGCTTGTGGTTAGCACCAGTCTAAAATAAGCTGCTATAATTTTTGTTGACTCATGGTCAATAGGCATCTGTCTTTTGTGTTAAACCGGTTTGTCATCCGGCGGCTTATGGCCAAAGGAAACAAAGATAACCCCTATAAAAAATTGAATAGAAATTGTGAATAGATATCAATGTTAAGTCGGCTTTCGAGGCACGACAATATAGACCGGCTTTCGAGGCTTGAGTCTTGCTTCGATGAAGCTGGCCTGATAGCCCATGGTTTGTCCTCGCTTTCTGTAAGCCGGCTCTCACGTGACATCCGATGCTTTAACCAAGACAAGTTCAGGGTCATAGAGATGATTGACTTGTCAAGAGTACACCGGGTCACCTAATCAGAGTAGCATCAAGCAGACAGGCAGGTTTAACCAAGATAATGTGGTGTCATTTGCCGAGTCAAGAGGGTGAGATAGCTAAACTCGGTGAGTTGGAAGCCCCCAAGTGACCAATGATCAAAAACAAAAAGACTCATGCACAATATTTGAGATGAAACGACAGAGGCCCCGAGTTTTGGGGATGCCGGCTTATGTTTATTGATCATAATATATACAAAGGTATGTACAAGCAAACTTGAGCCAGTGGCTCTAAGTATAGTAAGGACGGAGGTGAGCGATATTCCAGGGCCTGCTGGTCTCTTCCTCCAATGTGCGTGACTTGTTGCGTTCACATATGTCCATCAGGTAATATGAACCGTTGTTGAGATTCTTGCTGATGACAAAAGGCCCTTCCCAGGGAGGGGAAAGCTTGTGCATACCCGCCTGTTCTTGAATCAAACGGAGCACTAAGTCGCCCTCTTGGAAAGTACGGCTGCGAACCCCACGGCTGTGATAGCGACGTAGGTCTTGCTGATAGATCGCAGATCGTGCTGCTGCTAAGTCACATTCCTCTTCCAAGGAATCCAGAGAGTCTTGACGAGCTTGTTCATTGTCTGCTTCGACGTAGGCGGCAACTCTTGGGGAATCGTGACGGATATCACTGGGCAAAACAGCTTCTGCACCATAGACCATAAAGAAAGGTGTATAGCCTGTTGATCTATTAGGAGTGGTACGGATGCTCCAAATGACAGAAGGGAGTTCTTTGACCCAACAACCTGGCGTGCGCTCGAGTGGGACCATAAGCCTAGGCTTAATGCCTCGTAAAATCTCCTGGTTAGCGCGTTCTGCTTGGCCATTGGACTGAGGGTGTGCAACTGATGCAACATCAAGCCGGATATGCTCCCTTTGACAAAACTGCTTCATAGCTCCCTTGGACAAATTTGTGCCATTATCAGTGATGATGCTATGTGGATAACCAAAGCAAAAAATCAACTTTTTCAAGAACTTGACTGTTGTGGCTGCATCACAATTGCTGATTGGCTCGGCTTCAACCCACTTGGTAAATTTGTCGACAGCAACCAAAAGATGGGTCTTTTTGTCTTTGGACGGTTTAAAAGGACCAACCATATCAAGCCCCCAGACTGCAAAGGGCCAAGTTATTGGGATCATCCGGAGCTCTTGAGCCGGAACATGAGCCTGGCGAGCAAACTTCTGGCAACCATCACACTTTTGTACGATATCCTCAGCATCTGCGTGAGCCGTAAGCCAGTAAAAACCATGCCGAAAAGCTTTTGCCACTAAAGACCTTGAGCCGGCATGATGACCACAATCGCCAAAATGAATCTCATTGAGGATCTCTCGCCCTTCATCAGGGGAAACACAACGCTGAAAAACTCCTGTGATGCTCCTCCTATGTAACTCGCCATTAACAATGGACATAGACTTGGAGCGGCGGACTATTTGACGAGCCATGAGTTCATCTTCGGGGAGCTCGCCTCGAGTCAAATAATCTAAATAGGGAACTGTCCAATCCGGAATGGCGTGAAGAGGCGCCACCAATAGTGCCTCCAGGTCAGGGACAGCAAGGTCTTCCTCGGAAGGCAGCTTGACAGAAGGATTATGGAGCACGTCAAGGAACACATTAGGAGGGACCGGCTTACGCTGAGAGCCGAGTCGTGACAATGCATCAGCCGCCTCATTGAGCCGCCGATTGATGTGATCAACTTGATATCCTTTGAAGTGTCCGGCCACATTGGTTACCTCTTGCCGATAAGCCGCCATAAGCGGGTCCTTGGAATCCCACTTTCCTGAAACTTGCGGAGCGACCAAATCTGAGTCGCCTAAACACCTGACCCGGCTGATATTCATCGCTTTAGCCATCCGAAGACCATGGAGGAGAGCCTCGTATTCAGCTGCATTGTTAGTACAAGTAAACAGAATCCTCAGGACATAACAAAATTTATCACCTCGACGGGAAGATATGACCACTCCAGCCCCCGAGCCTTCTAGTTGTCTGGAACCATCAAAGTGAATAGTCCAATATGTATTATCTGGCTTCTCCTCTGGAGTTTGGAGTTCCGTCCAATCATTGATGAAATCCACGAGTGCCTGGGATTTGATGGCCGTGCGAGGCACATATTTAAGATGATGTGGGCCAAGCTCAATCGCCCACTTGGCAACCCGGCCTGTTGCTTCCCTGTTCTTGATGATGTGTCCCAAGGGTGCTGAACTGACCACAGTAATGGGGTGCTCCAGAAAATAAAGTCTGAGTTTGTGACTAGCCATGAAGATGCCAAACACCAATTTCTGCCAATGTGGGTACCTCTGCTTGGACTCAGATAGAACTTCGCTGACATAATAGACCGGCCGCTGCACTGTATATTCTTTCCCTGCCTCTTTCCTCTCGACAACAACTGCAACACTTACTGCTTTGTTATTGGCAGCAATGTACGGGAGCATAGGCTCTTTGGCGATGGGAGCAGCGAGGACAGGCGACTCAGCCAGCTGCTTCTTAAGGGCTTCGAAGGCAGTATCAGCAGCATTGCTCCAGACAAAGTCGTCAGTCTTTTTCAGCATCTGGTACAGGGGGATAGCCTTCTCACCAAGGCGGCTTATGAACCGGCTTAGAGCCGCAATACGACCCGCCATGCGCTGAACGTCATTGATATTCTCTGGTTTCGCAAGCGAGGTTATTGCCTTAATCTTGTCTGGGTTGGCTTCGATGCCATGCTCCGAAACTAGGAAACCTAGCAACTTGCCTGCAGGAACACCAAAAACACACTTATCTGGGTTAAGCTTCATCTGGTAAGTCCGAAGATTAGCGAAAGTTTCCTTGAGATCATCCAGCAAGGTCTCCTCCTTCAATGATTTGACCACGGTATCATCCACATACGCATGAACGTTGCGCCCAATCTGCTTGTGGAAGCAATTCTGGACACACCGCTGATAAGTTGCTCCTGCACTTTTGAGCCCGAAGGGCATAGAGACATAGCAAAAGGCCCCAAAAGGTGTGATGAAAGCCGTCTTCTCCTGATCCTCGACGACCATCTTTATCTGATGATAACCGGAGTAAGCATCCAGGAAACACAAACTCTCACAACCCACCGTGGCATCGATGATCTAATCAATGCGAGGGAGGGCAAACGGATCTTTGGGACAAGCCTTGTTGAGATCTGTGCAGTCAATACACATGCGCCAAGTGCCATTTTTCTTCAGAACAAGCACTGGATTAGTCAACCACTGAGGGTGAAAAACTTCAATGATGAACCCGACAACTAGGAGCCGGGCTACTTCTTCCCCAATAACCTTGTGTCTCTCCTCGTTAAAACGACAGAGGAATTGTTGAACATGCTTCATTTTCGGATCCACATTAAGGTGGTGCTCAGCGAGTTCTCTCGGTACACCTGGCATGTCAGAAGGTTTCCACGCGAAGATGTCCCGATTCTCACGAATGAACTCGATGAGCGCGCTTTCCTATTTGGGATCCATACCAGTCCCAATTGTGAACGTCTTGGACGGGTCGCCAAGGACAAACTCAACCTGCTTGGTGTCCTCGGCCGACTTGAACTTGAGTGGCGGGTCAGACTCTGCGGTGGGTTCCTTCAAGGGCGTCATATCAGCCGGGTCAACATTTGCAGTGTAAAATTTCAACTCTTCCGCAGCGCAAGCCGTCTCGGCATAGGCTGCATCCCCTTCTTCGCACTCAAGGGCGATCTTTTGATCTCCATTAACTGTGATAGTGCCTTTTGGTCCAGGCATCTTGAGTTTGAGGTAGACATAGCAGGGTCGAGCCATAAAGCGAGCGTAAGCCGGCCGCCCAAACAGGGCGTGATACAGGCTCTTGATCTTAACCACCTCAAAGGTCAAAGACTCGCACCTGTAATTATCATCAGTGCCAAACGCGACATCCAGCTTGATCCGCCCGATAGGATATGCAGACTTTCCAGGAACAATCCCGTGAAACACTGTAGAAGACGACTGGAGCTGTTTTTCAGACAAATTCATCCTTCGAAAAGTGTCGTAGTACAGGATGTTTATGCTGCTTCCTCCGTCCATGAGCACCTTTGTGAGTGAATAGCCGCCAACTTGAGGCGCCACCACCAAAGCCAAGCAACCTGGACTGTCGACCCGGGGGGGTGGTCCTCTCAGCTCCATGTAATGGGCTGTTCCGACCAACGAAGATATTCCGGGACGGCCGGCTCGACAACACTAACGGCTCGTTTCCGGAGTTTGCGATCTCGCTTGTCAGTATGGGTCGTGAACACGTGATACTGCCCACTATTGAACTGTTTGGGATTGCTCTGGAAACTAGACTGATTGCCCTATTGTTGATTGCCCTGCTGGTGATTTCTTTGCCCCGGATGCTGATTGCCTCCGTTGTTGCCAGAACCCTGGTAACCTGCTCCTGAGCCGCCCGGGCCGTGGAATCCCGGGTTGTGAAAGCCACCGGATGAGCCGGCTCCAGGCTGCCCCGGGTTGCCTCCTCCACCGCCCTGGCGGTTCTGAAAGAATTGCTCTCCGAAAGCTTGCATTATGTGACAGTTCTCCCAAGAGTGGGTTGACGGCTTATTAGGGAGGCTGTGCTTTGGGCATGGACCTTTGAGGGCTTCCTCAAAATTACGGGGCTTGTTGCCACTATAGGATCTTCCCGAATTATTCCCTCTCGGGTATTTGTAACCAGTGATGGTATTACCAACCAAGTCTGATCCACCTTCCTGATTCTTACGCTTCCCTCCATTGCCTTGATTACCATTGTTTCCATTGTTCCCTGAATTGTTCTGCTGGTTACCCTTGCCACCATTGTTTTTCTTTCCCTTGCCAGTCTGGTCATCGTCTGGGTTAGGATCCTTCGTGGTGTCTGACTCGGCATACCTAGTGAGGACGTCCATGAGCTCGCCCATATCCTGAACCTTCCGCTTAAGCCGGCCAAGCTTCTGCACGAGGGGCTCGAAGTGACAGTTCTTCTCCAGGATCAAAACCTCCTGAGCCGCCGTGATGCTGTCAGAGGCGTCAATAATGTCTGCGACTCGGCGCGTCCAGTGATGGGCCGACTCACCCTCACGTTGGATGCAGTGCTGAAGATCGATGATCGTCATTGGGCGCTTGCAGGTTCCCTCGAAGTTCTTGATGAAACGGTCCTTCAACTCCGCCCAAGTGTTAATAGAGTTAGGGGGCAAGTTTTTCAACCATGTACGAGCCGGCCCCTCCAACATCATCGTCAGGTACTTGGCGCAGACAGCGTCGCTGACATCCAGCATGTTCATGGCTATCTCGTAGCTCTCAATCCAAGCTGCCAGCTCAAGGTCAGCCGTGTAATTTGGAACCTTGCGGGGGCCTTTGAAATCCTTGGGCATGCGCTCGTTGCATAAGGCTGGCACCAAACACGGTATCCCAATGGTCCTGCTACTGGAAGTCAATTGGGTTGTGACAAGCGGCGCTTGAGCTGCCGCATTTGCCGCCGTCGCCGCTCGCTGAGCCCGAGCCGTGTCAACAATCTCCTGGGCATTAAGGGGCCCAAGGCATGGCGGGTCATGAGGCTGCTCGCGATGTCGACGAGCGCTGCTAGAGACGGCCGGCGACTCATCGTGGCGGCTCCTGCTACGGCTTGGAAGCAGGGTAGAGTGGAGTCGCTGCCGACTGTAGGAGTAGTTCGCCTGCTGGGCGATCGCAGTTTTTAACATCTCAATGGAATTCCGGGCCTCAATCTCAACCGGCGAATTTCCTGTAATTGGGAGCGCGGCCAAATTGGTCGCTGCTGCTACCAAGTTGTCCAACGGATTGGAGAAGTGACCCGCCGGCGTAAGGAAACGATGAGGGGGCGTCTGAACCAGCGGGAGTCGCTGGGCCGGCTCCTGCTGGTGCTGCTGAGCCGGCTGGTAAGGTTGACCCGGCGACGGCTGCCTGCCTCTGCTTGGGGGCACAAGCGGTGCTTCTGGGGTGCCTGCCCCAGCCCCCTGAAAAGGCGTATCCTGCGGCGTGTTGAACAGTCGCATGGGCTCGTAGTTAGGTGGCAGACGGCTCATATGGCATCTCTGATGAACCGCCTCTGAGGCATTCTGATGGAGCCCCATGCACCAGGCTTTGGTTTTCAGGTGCTCTACCTCGCTTTGGAATTGGGACTGCAACTCTGCCATACGAGTGTTTTCGGCGTTGATATCTGCCTGTACCTTAGCCATCTGCTCGCGGAGTTTTGTCACCTCCGTGTTGCGTTCCGCCTGGTTCTCTGATGTCACCGGCATCGCAAGGAGAGTCGCCAAGGCGGTTGCCAATTCTATCAAGACCTGAGCCGGTGGTACGGCTGAGCCGGCCCCAGAGGTGCCGGTTCCCGTCACGGCGCCGGCCACCGTGGAATTAAGGGCCGGGGCCGAGCCTGCCATATAGACAGCAGCCCGGGGGGGCGTGTTGAAGGAGTCTTAGGCCGGCTAGTCGTCGGAGTTGTCCCCAAGCCCGCCATCATAAAGCGGGAGAATCGACTCGGTCTCGCCTACCGAGGACTCGCCATCAGAATAGACAAGGGTATCGCCGTCGGACGCAGAGTTATCCGTGAGGTCCACCCCCTGGGTGAAGCCGATGAAGACATGTTTCCGACCGGCTTGAGCCTGGGCAGGTTGCGCGCGCCGAGCCGGCTCGACGATGTCCGGCTTGGGTTCAGATCTGCCGGCTTTGCCGATGAAGATGTGGATTTTGCCGAAGGGGACCCGGTACCTGTACTCTATTGAGTCGGCCTCGGGGCCCCAGCCTGAATCGTCGATGTAGAGCTTGCCGCGGCGTCTCTTGGTCATGCGGCCAATCGCGTATCCCTTGATCCCAGCGGGAGTTCCCTTCAAGTACTCAACACCACCGAGCGATAGCCCCACGGTGGGCGCCAACTGTCGTGGTTTTGTCACGGCAGATGTCCTCGTGAAAGGACTTAGTCGTGAGGCCATCGCAGCTAGGTGGTAACTTGAACGGGGTTGATCGGAATCGAGAGACAAGGGTTTACCCAGGTTCGGCCCCTCGCAAATGGAGGTAATAGCCTACGTCCTGCTTGATTGTTATTTGATGATGATGATCTCGATTACAAGGGTGCGACTTGGCTAACCTAGTACTCGAGAGCTTGTAACTTGGTCCCTCCGCCTCAGGGGCTCCCCTTTATATATATGTAGAGGCCCTGGGCTTACAATAGAGTCCGGGTCGTACCACGATCCGTGACTTGATGTATTTCCTATCTGTCTTGTTTCCTAAGTAAGGAAACTCCAGGCGGCGACTTATACTTCTGGGCCATGAGCCGCCGTCTCCAAGTACTGGGCCCTGAGTCGGCCCACTCCACGAGCCGCCCCGCAGGCTTTTGAGATCTTGAAAGTCACAGCCCATCTAGAGTCTTGTTCATTAGTCGCCACTTGGGTAACCCGGTCCTGAACGGGCGGGTTATACCATGGGGTTATATCCCCAACACCCGGCCTCGGGCGTCGCCGTGTCGGCCGTTCGCCGGTGCGCGCGCGCTCAGCCACGGCGATGGCGACACGCGCGAAGAGAGAGAGCGGGAGGAGGGAGAAGGGCCGGTTGGGCTGGGCCGAGTGCACTCTGCACTTAGGCCCAACCGGTTTAGGCCTTTTCTTTTCTTTTTCTGTTTTTCTCTTTACACAAAGTTTAGAAAAATAAAAGAGCTGCCAAAATGCATTTAGTAAAATGTGAAACTAGTCCACATAAATACATTGCATTTTTCTGTACTGCCACAAAAAGTTTGGGCAATTTTTGAATCCATTTGAATTTTTCAAAAATGGAAATGGCATTAAAGTTGCTATTTTTGCACTGTTTTAATGCTCTAGCCCATTTTAGGAAAATAGGTGATGTTGTTTTTCTGAACATTAATTTATATTGGAATTTTTGCTACAACATGAACTATTTTCCAGCAATTTTTGAGCAACTTCAAATTTCACTGTGAATTTGAATTGAATTTAGTGGAGGAATTTGAAATGAGATATTAATCCACTATGATCTAGCATTGCAAATCAAGGTGACTTGGCATAATCATGATGGATCACTGTTGCTCATTACAGAGGGGTGTTACAAAACTAATCTTGCCTTGAATTGGGAGAAGGGCCACTTTATGGTGAATGAAGGTATAGTTCTTGGGCATAAAATTTCTGAAAGAGGTATTGAAGTTGATAAAGCTAAAGTTGATGCTATTGAGAAAATGCCATGTCCTAAAGATACCAAAGGTATAATAAGTTTCCTTGGTCATGCTGGTTTTTATAGAAGGTTTATAAAAGACTTCTCTAAAATTTCTAGGCCTCTTACTAATCTCTTGCAAAAAGATGTTCCATTTGTTTTTGATGATGATTGCGTAGAAGCCTTTGAAGTACTTAAGAAAGCCTTAATTTCTGCACCTATTGTTCAACCACCTGATTGGAACCTACCCTTTGAAATCATGTGTGATGCTAGTGATTATGCTGTTGGTGTTGTTCTAGGACAAAGAGTTGATAAGAAATTAAATGTTATCCATTATGCTACTAAAACTCTAGACAGTGCTCAAAGAAATTATGCTACTACTGATAAAGAATTTTTAGCAGTTGTGTTTGCATGTGATAAATTCGGATCTTACATTGTTGATTCCAAGGTTACTATTCACACTGATCATGCTGCTATCTCATGGAAAAGAAAGATGCTAAACCTAGACTTATTAGGTGGGTTCTTCTGCTATAAGAATTTGATTTGCATATTGTTGATAGAAAGCGAGCTGAGAATCCCGTAGCTGATAACTTGTCTAGAATGGAAAATGTTCTTGATGACCCACTACCTATTAATGATGATTTTCCTGTTGAACAATTAGCTGTGATAAATGTTTCTCGTAATACTCCTTGGTATGCAGACTATGCTAATTACATTGTTGCTAAATATATACCACCTAGTTTTACATACCAACAAAAGAAAAAGTTTTTCTTTGATTTAAGACATTACTTTTGGGATGACCCACACTTATCTAAAGAAGGAGTAGATGGTATTATTAGACGTTGTGTACCTAAGCATGAACAGGAACAAATCCTACGTAAGTGTCACTCCGAGGCATATGGAGGACACCATGCGGGAAACAGAACTGCACACAAGGTATTACAATCTGGTTTTTATTGGCCTACTCTCTTCAAGGATGCACGCAAGTTTGTCCTTTCTTGTGATGAATGTCAAAGAATTGGTAATGTTGGTAGACGTCAGGAAATGCCTATGAATTATTCACTTGTTATTGAACCGTTTGATGTTTGGGGTTTTGATTATATGGGACCTTTTCCTAAATCCAATGGGTATACTCATATTTTGGTTGCTGTTGATTATGTTACTAAGTGGGTAGAAGCTATTCCAACTAGTAGTGCTGATCATAACACTTCCATTAAAATGCTTAAAGAAGTTATATTTCCAAGGTTTGGAGTTCCTAGATATTTAATGACTGATGATGGTTCACATTTTATTCATGGTGCTTTCTGTAAATTGCTTGCTAAATATGATGTTAATCATAGAATTGCATCTCCTTATCATCCTCAATCCAGTGGTCAAGTTGAATTAAATAATAGAGAAATAAAATTAATTTTGCAAAAGACCGTTAATAGATCCAGAAAGAATTGGTCTAAGAAACTTGATGATGCATTATGGGCTTACAGAACTGCTTATAAAAATCCTATGGGTATGTCTCCATATAAAATGGTTTATGGGAAAGCATGTCATTTACCTCTTGAGTTATAACATAAAGCATATTGGGCAATTAAAGAACTTAACTATGATTTTAAACTTGCCGGTGAAAAGAGGTTATTTGATATTAGCTCTTTAGATGAATGGAGAACCCAAGCCTATGAAAATGCCAAGTTGTTTAAAGAAAAAGTTAAAAGATGGCACGATAAGAGAATTCAAAAATGGGAGTTCAAAGTAGGTGACCATGTTCTATTATACAATTCTCGTTTAAGATTTTTTGCAGGAAAACTTCTCTCTAAATGGGAAGGACCGTACATCATCGAAGAAGTTTATCGCTTCGGAGCCATCAAAATAAACAACTCCGAAGGCAATAGTCTGAGAGTGGTTAATGGGCAAAGAATTAAATATTATATCTTAGGTACGCCCATTAATGTTGAAACTAATATTATTCAAACAATGACACCAGAAGAGCACATAGAGGAAACCTTCCGGAACGCTCCAGAATCCTGAAAAGGAGTAGGTATGTGGTACGGTAAGTAAACTGACTCCAAAACTTCCATAAAAGTATTTCTGTCTGTTTTGGAATATATAAAAATTAGGAAAATAATAAACAGTCCGAAAAGTGCACGAGGAGGCGACAAGCCTGGGGGGCGCGCCCTACCCCACAGGGCGCACCTACCAGGCTTGTGGTGCCCTCGTGGACTTTCCCGACTCCGTTTTTCTTCCATATTACCTGTTTTCCACGGGAAAAATTCATTATATATACTCACGGGTCTTTTCACCACCGCATCACAAGTTTCTCCTCTATTTTTGTTTTGGGCTATTTTCTGATAGATCTAGATCACCATGGCTCCCCGAAGACTCCGCACCAAGCACCGGATTGTTCAACCTTCACCCGGCAAACGTCCTTTCAGTGAAGTATATTATGAGTGGTCGTCCGGAGAGGAGGATACTACTATGGAGGAGGAACCCGAAAAGGTCATGGAGGACCAGATTCAAAGAGAAGAAGATCAAGCCATGCACAAGAAGGAACCTACAGAAAATTGAGATATATTGCAAACTCTTCAGCATAACCTTTCTTTATCTGAAATTAATGCATTAAGGGCTGTTGAAGCAATTTGTGCCCAGAATACGTCGCTCACTCATGAAGTTATTATGTTGGAAAAACAAAATTGTGCCCTTCGAAGGATCAATAGTAATCTAGAGTACTTGCTGAAGTGGAAGGACAAGCCTATCACCTCATCACCACCATCACCCAAGAAGGAGAATTGAGTACATGGGTATGGGCACCACCCTTGGCTTGTGCCAAGCTTGGGGCAGGTGCCCCGGTATCGTATCACCATCACTTTTTATCATCATTATCTATCTTAGTTCGATCCTTAGTTATTTCGTGATTTAGAAGAATAAAGTTTTAGTACGATTTAGTTTCGAGTGCTTGCTTTGTGATCTATCTATCTATGTAATCATGTGTGGAAGTTATATAATAAAGATTAGTTTGAGTTGAGTGTTTTGCTTTTGATGATCCAATCTTAGAAATAAATAAAGAATAAAAAGTAAGATCATATGCTAATCTGAAAAGATTAGTTTGAGCTTGCACATCCAAAAACAAGAAGTGCATGACAACCTCTGCTTCCCTCTACGAAGGGCCTATCTTTTACTTTATGTATTTACATTTATGCAAGAGTCAATAGTATTCTTCTCTATTCCGTTTTTATTTTCTCTCTTGGCAAGCATCATGTGGTGGGATTGATCCAGGCATATATATCCAGTTGGATGTAGGTGATCATGAGTTATTATTGTTGACATTACCCTCGAGGTAAATACGTTGGGAGGTGAAATTATAAGCCCCTATCTTTCTATTTGTTCGACTGAAACTTTTGCTCCATAAGTATGTCGTGAGTGTCAGCAATCATAGAAGACTAAATGATAGTTGAGTATGTGAACTTGCTAAACAAAGCTCTTACATAGGCTCTTTCTGATAATATGATGAATTGCAATTGCTTCAGTGACTGAGATCATAGTTTGTTAGTTTTCAATTTGGTTTATGGTTCATACTTTAACTTGTAGATGAATTGTCACTTTTTCATAAGAAGTTTTATGATGATATATTGCTGTTATAATAAAGATCATGATGCTCCATGTCCGTATTTTATTTTTATCGACACCTCTCTCTCTAAACATGTGGTCATGATTATTGATTTCGGCTTTCGCTTGAGGACAAGCGAGGTCTAAGCTTGGGGGAGTTGATACGTCCAATTTGCATCATGATTTCTGATGTCTACTACACAACTTATTCTTGTAGACTCGTGTTGGGCCTCCAAGCGCAGAGTTTTGTAGGACAGTAGCAATTTTCCCTCAAGTGGATGACCTAAGGTTTATCAATCCGTGGGAGGCGTAGGATGAAGATGGTCTCTCTCAAACAACCCTGCAATCAAATACAAGAAATCTCTTGTGTCCCCAACACACCCAATACAATGGTAAATTGTATAGGTGCACTAGTTCGGTGAAGAGATGATGATACAAGTGTAGTATGGATAGTAGATATAGGTTTTTGTAATCTGAAAATAAAAAAACTGCAAGGTAGCAAGTGATAAAATGGAGCACAAATGGTATTGCAATGCTTAAAAACAAGGCCTAGGGTTCATACTTTCACTAGTGCAATCTCTCAACAATGCTAACATAATTGGATCATATAACAATCCCACAATGTGCGACAAAGAATCACTCCAAAGTTCCTATTAGCGGAGAACATAAGATAGAAATTGTTGTAGGGTACGAAACCACCTCAAAGTTATTCTTTCCGATCAATCTATTGAGCTATTCCTATAAGTGTCACGAACAGCCCTAGAGTTCGTACTAAAATAACACCATATGACACGCATCAACCAACTCTAATGTCACCTAGATACTCCAATGTCACCACAAGTATCCGTGAGTTGATTATTCGATATGCATCAAACAACTTCAGATTCATAATATTCAATCCACACAAAGAACTTCAAAGAGTGCCCCAAGATTTCTACTGGAGAAAGTAGGACGAAAACGTGCATCAACCCCTATGCATAGATTACCCCAATGTCACCTCGGGAATCCGCGAGTTGAGTGCCAAAACATACATCAAGTGAATCAATATAATACCCCATTGTCACCACGGGTATTCATATGCAAGGCATACATCAAGTGTTCTCAAATCCAAAAAAGTATTCAATCCGATAATAGTGAAACCTCAAAGGTAAAAACTCAATTCATCACAACAAGATAGAGAGAGAGAAACACCATATGATCCAACTATATTAACAAAGCTTGCGGTACATCAAGACCGTGCCAAATCAAGAACACGAGAGAGAGAGATCAAACACATAGCTACTAGTACATACCTTTAGCCCTGAGGGGGAACTACTCCCTCCTCATCATGGAGACCACCGGGATGATGAAGATGGCCTCCGATGATGATTTCCCCCTCTAGCAGGATGCCGGAACAGGGCTCCAGATGGTATTTCGAAGGTACAGAGGCTTGCGGTGGCGTAGTCCAAAATCTAGGGTTATTTCTGGGGGTTTTGGTATTTATAAGAATTTTTGGCGTTAGAATCGCGCGAAGAAGTGCCACAGGGGGCCCACGAGGCACCAGGGCGCGCCTGGGGGGGTGGCGCGCCCAGGTGGCTTGTGGGGCCCTTGTGGGTCTTTTGCTGCTCCCCCGACACTTCCTGGGTTTGTTTCCTTCTAGAAAAATCGTCAAAAAGTTTCGTTGCATTTGGACTTCATTTGATATGGATTTTCTGGAAAACCAAAAACAAGCAGAAAGCAGCAACTGGCACTGGGCACTAAGTCAATATGTTAGTCCATAAAAATCATATAAAATCCATATAAAAGTGCACCAAAATCATACAAAACTATAATAAACATGGCATGAATACTTCATAAATTATAGATACGTTGGAGACGTATCAATTTCCTACTAATAATTATTATGTTTTTGATCATTATTTCACTTTATGGTACAATTCTTATGCCTTTTCTCTCTTATTTTGCAAGATTCACATGAAGAGGTAGAATGCCGGCAGCTGGAATTCTGGACCTGAAAGGGGTGAAACAGAGACAGCTATTCAACACTGCTCCAAATGACCTGAAAATTTACGGAGAATTATTTTGGAATATATAAAAAATACTGGCGAAAGAATCAACAGAAGGGGGCCCCCCAGGAAGCCACAAGCCTGGGGGCGCGCCCTACCCCCTGGGCGCGCCCCCTGGCTTGTGGGGCCCCTGGCAGGCCTCTGGCCCTCTCCTTCTACTATATGAAGCCATTTGCCCTAGAAAAATCCAGAACAAGACTTTTGGGACGAAGCGCCGCCGTCTCGAGGCGGAACTTGGGCAGGAGCTATTTTGCCCTCCGGCGGAGCGATTCCGCCGGGGATACTTCCCTCCGGGAGGGGGAAATCGTAGCCATCGACATCACCAACGATCCTCTCATCGTGGGAGGACCAATCTTCATCAACATATTCACCAGCACCATCTCATCTCAAACCCTAGTTCATCTCTTGTATTCACTCTTGGTCTCAAAACCTCAGATTGGTACCTGTGGGTTGCTAGTAGTGTTGATTACATCTTGTAGTTGATGCTAGTTGGTTTATTTGGTGGAAGATTATATGTTCAGATCCTTAATGCTATTCAATATCCCTCTGATCTTGAACATGAATATGATTTGTGAGTAGTTACTTTTGTTCTTGAGGACATGGGAGAAGTCTTGTCATAAGTAATCATGTGAATTTGGTATTCGTTCGATATTTTGATGCTATGTATGTTGTGCTTCCTTTAGTGGTGTCGTGTGAACATCAACTACATGACACTTCACCATCTTTGGGCCTAAGGGAAGGCATTGTGGAGTAGTAATTAGATGATGGGTTGCTAGAGTGACAGAAGCTTAAACCCAAGTTTGTGCGCTATTTCGTAAGGGGCTGATTTGGATCCATATGTTTCATGATATGGTTAGATTTATCTTAATTCTTCTTTCATAGTTGCGGATGCTTGCGAGAGGGGGTAATCATAAATGGGAGGCTTGTTCAAGTAAGAATAACACCCAAGCACCGGTCCACCCACATATCAAATTATCAAAGTAGCGAATGCAAATCAAACAAACATGATGAAAGTGACTAGATGAAATTCTCATGTGTCCTCGAGAACGCTTTGCTTATTATACGAGTTCGTTCCGGCTTGTCCTTTGCTACAAAAAGGATTGGGCCACCTTGCTACACTTTATTATACTTTTTACTTGTTACTTGTTACGAATTATCTTGCTACGGAAACTATCTCTTACCGCTACTTTCATTACGTGCAGAGAATACCTTGCTGAAAACCGCTTGTCAGTTGCCCCGGTGTTTTTCAACCCGAAAGGCATTGTATTGAAGCAAAACGGCCCGTAGGGCGTAATGAAGGCTGTTGCGGCTTGATCGGAATCTTTCATCTTTATCTGATGATACTCCGAGTAGGCGTCCTGGAAGCACAGTGAATCGTGCCCGGCGGTGGCATCCACAATCTGGTCTATGCGGGGTAGTGGGAAGGGGTCTTTGGGGCAAGCCTTGTTAAGGTCTTTAAAGTCGACACACAGGTGCCAGGACTTATCCTTCTTGGGTACCATGACTAGATTGGCGAGCCACTCGGGGTGCTTTATGTCTCTTATGAATCCAGCCTCGAGAAGTTTAGCCAGTTCTTCGCCCATCGCTTGATGCTTGTGTTCAGAGAAGCGCTGAAGTTCTTGTTTGATAGGCTTGTAGCCCTTTAGGATGTTCAAGCTGTGTTCGGCGAGCCTGCGGGGTATCCCCGACATATCTGAGGGATGCCAGGCAAATATATCCCAGTTTTCTCTAAGGAAGTTGCGTAAGGCCTCGTCAATCTCTGGCTCAAGATTTGCCCCGATTGATGTCGTTTTAGCCGGGTCAGTGGGGTGCACCTGGAACATGATTATGTCGTCGGCCGGCTTGAATGAGGTCGACTTCGGTCGTTTGTCGAGGATGACATCATCCCGGTCAACTTCGGCTCGCAGTGTCGTTAATTCCTCGGCTGCGAGGGCCTCGGATAGGGACTCTAGGGCGAGCGATGCCGTCTTGTTTTCGGCCCTTAGCGCCCTGTCGGGGTCGCTCGCGATCGTAATGATCCCGTTGGGTCCTAGCATTTGGAGCTTCATGTAGCCGTAGTATGGAATTGCTTGAAATTTTGAGAAAGCGTCCCGTCCCAGGAGGGCATGATAGCCACTTTTAAAGGGAATGATATGGAACGCTATTTCTTCGGATCGGTAGTTGTCGGGTGTTCTGAAGACCACGTCCAAGGTGATTTTCCCACTGCAATGTGCTTCTCATCCGGGTATTATACCTTTAAAGGTGGTACGACTCTGTTCGATGCGCGATTTATCTATCTGCATCTTGTCCAGAGTATCTTCATATATTAAGTTTAAGCTACTACCCCCGTCCATGAGCACCTTCCGATGACGGCAGTTGCCCATGATTGGGTCAAGAACCAGTGCAGCGGGACACCTGCTCAGGGCGGACCTCGGTTGATCTTTATGATCAAAGGTAATTGGCGTGTCTATCCACGCGCCCCGGGCGGCTACTTCCCGGATTGAATTAACTTCCTGGAGAGCCCGCATCCTCTGGTTGTTGCACGTGAAAGTTTTGTAGATCATTAGGACTTCGTCGTTGCCTGATGGCTCCTCCGAACACCTAGGTGTGGCCAAGAGGAGGGCTAGGCCTCCCTTAGCTACTTGCCTCGTCACCTAGCAGTCACTAAGGCTGTGGGTTGGGTTGGTGTTCAGTAGAACGGAGTGGATTGGGCATGGCTTATTGATAACCCACAAGTATAGGGGATCAATTGTAGCTTTTTCGATAAATAAGAGTGTCGAACCCAACGAGGAGCTAAAGGTAGAATCAATATTCCCTTCAAGTTCTATCGACCACCGATACAACTCTACGCGCACTTAACGTTCGCTTTACCTAGAAGTACTTTGTAGGTGTAGTAGGATAGTTTGCAAGAATAAAACTAGAAGTACTTTGCGAGAATAAAACTACAAGTAAATTACAAGATAATAAAAGTTAGTTGTTTAGTAGAAAGTTTTTGTAACACGAGAAAGTTATTTGTCCCTAGGCAATCGATAACTAGACCGGAAATCAGTGTTGCAATTTTATATGAGGGAGAGGCATGAGCTAACATACTTTCCGTACTTGGATCATATGCACTTATTATTGGAACTCTAGCAAGCATCCACAACTACCAAAGATCATTAAGGTAAAACCCAACCATAGCATTAAGTATCAAGTCCTCTTTACTCCCATACGCAACAACCCCCTTACTCGGGTATGTGTTTCAGTCACTCACGCCACCCACTATAAGAGAATCATGAACGTATTGCAACACCCTACAGCGGGAATCCCTCACGCTTGCGCGACATGGAGGGCACCATAGGACAGCACCAAAATAAAACATACAACTCAAACCAATCACGATCATCAATCAACCCATAGGACAAAACGAATCTACTCAAACATCATAGGATGGCCACAAATCATTGGATAATAATTTGTAGCATTAAGCACCATGTTTAAGTAGAGATTACAGCGGGGAGAAGAGGTGTTACACCGCTGCATAGAGGGGGAGAGAGTTGGTGTTGACGGTAGCGAGGTTGTTGATGTAGATCGCCGTCACGATCCTTGCCCCGGCGGCACTCCAGCGCCACCGGGACAGAGGGGGAGAGAGCCCCCTCCTTCTTCTTCTTCTTTCTTGGCCTCCCCCCTAGATGGGAGGAGAGTTCCCCCTCTGGTCCATGGTCTCCATGGCGGCGGAGGGGCAGGAGCCCCTCCTAGATTGGATCTCTCTCTCTGTTCTCTTCTGTTTCGCGTTCCTGTTTTCTGGCCCTTCACCGTTTCTTAAATTCCCGGAGATCCGTAACTACGATTGCACTGAAATTTTAACACGATTTGTTTCCGGATATTAGCTTCCTTGCGCCCGAAGAATAGCACCAACTGACCTACGAGGGCCTCACGAGGCACCACGGCGCGCCGGGCCCCCCTGGCGCGCCCTGGTGCCTCATGGGGCCCACGAGCACCGCCTTGCGTTGATTCCACCTCCCAAAAATCACATATATTCCAAAATAAATCTTCGTAAAATTTTATTGCATTTGGACTTCGTTTGATATGGATATTCTGCTAAACGAAAAACATGCAAAAAAAGGAACTGGCACTGGGCACTGGATCAATATGTTAGTCCCAAAAATAATATAAAATGTTGCTAAAAATATGTGAAAGTTGTAGAATATTGGCATGAAACAATCAAAAATTATAGATACGACGGAGACGTATCAGCATCCCCAAGCTTAATTCCTACTCGTCCTCGAGTAGGTAAATGATAAAAAGATAATTTTTGATGTGGAATGCTACCTAGCATAATCTTGATCATATACTTTAATCATGGTAGGAATATTAAGACATGAGTTATTCAAAGCAATAGTCTATAATTTGATATAAAGACATCAATACTCAAGCATACTAACAAACAACCATGTGTTTCAAAATATCAATGCTAAAGAAAGTTATCCCTAGCCCAATATGCTCAGTCATTGATCCATTCATGAAACACACTCAAATATTAGCTACATCCAATGCACAAGTATGACAATAGTGCTCTCTAGTTGGTGCTTTTGTAAGAAAGATGGAGACTCAAGTAAAAATAAAAATTGCACAAAAGTAAATAGATAGGCCCTTCGCAGAGGGAAGCAGAGATTTGTCAAATGTGCCAGAGCTCAAAGCTTAAATTAGAGAGATAAAAATATTTTGAGAGGCATGCTTTTCCTGTTAATGAAAACGATCGAGAATTCCCAATATTTTCCATGCTAGACACATTATAGGTGGTTCCCAAACAGAAAGTAAATTTTATTTCCTTTCCTCCATTTCTTTCACAATCCATGGCTAGCCATATCCACGGGTGCCCTCCATACCAAAACTTTCCAAGGAATTTTGTTGTTATTAATTTTTGATTTCATGTGGGACTGGGCATCCCTATTACCAACCATTCTCTCGTGCAATGACAAGTGAATAAACACTCATCGTGAGAATAACACACCTAGCATGGAAAATATTGGCCACCCACTGCCGCCACATGAGCGGTACGAGCACACAAAACATAAATTTATTTTGAAAATTTTAGAGTTGGCACATGCAAATTTACTTGGAACGGCATTGAAATACCGCATATAGGTAGATATGGTGGACTCATTTGGCACAACTTGGGTTTAAGGAGTTTGGATGCACAAGCAGTATTCCCGCTTAGTACAAATGAAGGCTAGCAAATAGATTGAGAAGCAACCAACCAAAAAATGAAAACGGTCATAAACATGCATTGAACACAACTAACACCGAATAATGCACCATAAGTAGGATATAACTTCGTTGCATAACTATTGACTTTACGTGCATGCATAGGGAATCACAAACCTTAACACCAATATTCTTACTAAATCACAATTACTCACTAGCATAACTCACATATTATCATCTCCATATCGCAAAACTATTGCAAGGAATCAAACATATCATATTCAGTGATCTACAAGTTTTATGTAGGATTTTCTAACTAACCATGTGAATGACCAATTCCTGTTGACTCTCTAAATGGATATAAGTGAAGCAATAGAGTTTAATTCTTTCTACAAAAGACCATGCTCTAACAAATATAAGTGAAGCAAAAGAGCATTCTACAAATAACGGTTTTCTTATATGAAGAGAAACAGGCATCCAAACTTCAAATGATATAAGTGAAGCACATGAAGCATTCTATAAAGCCATACTCAAAAGATATAAGTGAAGTGCAAAGAGAATTCTATAAATCAACCAAGGACTATCTCATACCAGCATGGTGCATAAAATAAAAGTGAAAAATAAACACAAAAGACGCTCCAAGAATTTACTCATATCATGTGAACAAAACAAAAACCGAGACATACCGATAATTGTTGAATAAAGAGGCATCCCCAAGCTTAGACGCTTGAGTATCCTTGAATATTTACTTGGGGTGCCTTGGGCATCCCCAAGCTTGAGCTCTTGCCTCTCCTCATTCTTCTCATATCAATACCTCCTCGATCTTTGAACACTTCATCCACACAAAACTTAACAAAACCTTCGTGAGATCCGTTAGTATAATAAAGCAAATCACTACTTTAAGTACTGTTTAAAACCCATTCATATTTTATTTTTGCATTATGCCTACTGTATTCTAACTTCTCCATGGCTTATACCTTCCGATACAATCCATAGTTTCATCAAAACAAGCAAAACAATGCATCAAAAACAGAATCTGTCAAAAACAGAACAGTCTGTAGTAATCTGAACATTGACCATACTTCTGTGACTCTAAAAATTCTGAAACATTAGGAAAAAATATAAAATTTTGCATAGCAGTACTGTGCAAAAATTTCAGAATTTTTGCACTTTCCGGTAAAAAATGTAAATTCACGCACTACAGCAAAAGTTTCTGTTTTTGCACCGCACATACCAAACAAGCAATTTAAACATCCTAAAGGCATATCTTGGCACATTAATTTTATAATACAATGGATTTGTACAAGGGGATAATTATTTTTGTTGAAAAGTTTCTGTAATTCAAGATTCACAAAGTTCCCATGGGCATGAACAAAGTTCAAGGACGTCCCCCACTTCAACGGTGTTCGTCTTTCTTACTTTCACTTTTCTTTTTGAAAAGTTTTAGGTTCCCCTCTATATTTTTTTGTTTTTAAACTTTATAAAAGTACTCAACAGAAATAAATGACTGTCTAAAACTTCCGGGTTGTCTCCCTGGCAGCGCTTTCTTTAAAGCCATTAAGTTAGGCATAAAGTGCTCATGTAACCGATCCACCCGGATCCCAAGGTATATCAAAGCCAATTTTAATTAACAATGATTTGTAATTTAGTAGTGAGCACAAAGCAACATATATCATGCAATGATGAAGTCTAACTCTCTTTCTATGCATCGGCATGTCATAAAAGAACAATTCATGCACATCAAGTAAAGGCCAATGCATAGTATAAACAGTTTCTTGCAATTTTATCGTATTGGAAACATAGAGAGGCGGAGATGTAGTTCCTCTCTCATAATAATTGCAATTAGGAGTAGCAAGCACATGCATATTATATCCATCAAAATTATCATGTGTAGTAGTAAAACACAACCCATCAATGTAATCCTTAATAAGCGCAAACTTCTCCAATATAGTGTAGTTGGGAGAATTCAAAAAGATAATAGGACTATCATGTGTGGGTGCAATAGCAACAATTTCATGTTTAACATAAGGAACTATAGCAAGTTCATCTCCATAAGCATAATTTATATTGGCATCATGGCCATATTCATAGCAAGCATCAACTTCATCAAAAAGGGATATTTCAAACGAATCAAAGGGATCATAGCAATCATCATAGCACTCATCCTTCGGTAAGCACGAAGGGACATTAAACAATGTATGAGTTGAAGAGTTACTCTCATTAGAAGGTGGGCACGGGTAGCTAATCCTCTCTTCCTCCTTTTGTTCTTCGCTCTCCTCATCATCTTTTTCATCTAATGAGCTCACAGTTTTAGCAATTTCTTCTTCCATAGTTTCCTATAAAATATTAGTCTCTTCTTGGACAGTAGAGACTTTCTCAATAAATTCATCAATATCGGCATTATATTTATAATTCTCATAGCAATATTTAAGTATAGCAAAATTTTCAGATCTGTAAACAGCATCATCACAATCTTCATACTTTTCAAACAAAGATTCAATTTCATAAGCACCCTTAAAAGCAACAAATTCTTCTATTCGTTCCACATCATAGTAATCATATATACCATTAGCATAAGAAGCCAAGGTTTCATTATCATTAAATTCACATTGAAAAGGGAAGGTGTGGAGCCTTCATCCTAGAGCAACAAGTATAATCATATCTTAAGCATAAATTCCGAGCATACCAATGCAAATAATGAATTTGATCCCATAAGAGTTTTCCTTTTTGAGACAAGCGATAATCCCTAAAGTATTCCCGTTGATCCAAAGTAACTCCCATTATAAAGTTGAATGGAGTTTTATCAGGATTATCAAAGTAGTATTTAATGTTTTCCACATAACGAGCATCGAGGGTTTTAGGAGGTTCCCCATCTCCATGAGTAGCAAGTACAACTAATTTTTTTGGTGATTCGTGTTCCATATCCATAACTAAAGATATAAAACAACTTAGAATAGAAAAAAAAATCTACTTAGTGATAAAGCAAACAAGCACACACGAGAATATCAACCCCACGCTATTGCTCCCCGGCAACGGCGCCAGAAAAAGGTCTTGATAACCCACAAGTATAGGGGATCAATTGTAGCTTTTTCGATAAATAAGAGTGTCGAACCCAACGAGGAGCTAAAGGTAGAATCAATATTCCCTTCAAGTTCTATCGACCACCGATACAACTCTACGCGCACTTAACGTTCGCTTTACCTAGAAATACTTTGTAGGTGTAGTAGGATAGTTTGCAAGAATAAAACTAGAAGTACTTTGTGAGAATAAAACTTCAAGTAAATTGCAAGATAATAAAAGTTAGTTGTTTAGTAGAAAGTTTTTGTAACACAAGAAAGTTATTTGTCCCTAGGAAATCGATAACTAGACCGGAAATCATTGTTGCAATTTTATATGAGGGAGAGGCATGAGCTAACATACTTTCCGTACTTGGATCATATGCACTTATGATTGGAACTCTAGCAAGCATCCGCAACTACCAAAGATCATTAAGGTAAAACCCAACCATAGCATTAAGTATCAAGTCCTCTTTACTCCCATACGCAACAACCCCCTTACTCGGGTATGTGTTTCAGTCACTCACGCCACCCACTATAAGAGAATCATGAACGTATTGCAACACCCTACAACGGGAATCCCTCATGCTTGCGCGACACGGAGGGCACCATAGGACAGCACCAAAATAAAACATACAACTCAAACCAATCACGATCATCAATCAATCCATAGGACAAAACGAATCTACTCAAACATCATAGGATGGCTAGAAATCATTGGATAATAATATGTAGCATTAAGCACCATGTTTAAGTAGAGATTACAGCGGGCAGAAGAGGTGTTACACCGCTGCATAGAGGGGGAGAGATTTGGTGTTGACGGTAGCGAGGTTGTTGATGTAGATCGCCGTCACGATCCTTGCCCCGGCCGCACTCCGGCGCCACCGGGAGAGAGGGGGAGAGAGCCCCCTCCTTCTTCTTCTTCCTTGGCCTCCCCCCTAGATGGCAGGAGAGTTCCCCCTCTGGTCCATGGTCTCCATGGCGGCGGAGGGGCAAGAGCCCATCCTAGATTGGATCTCTCTCTCTCTGTTCTCTTCTGTTTCGCGTTCCTGTTTTCTGGCCCTTCACCGTTTCTTAAATTTCCGGAGATCCGTAACTCCAATTGCACTGAAATTTTAACACATTTTTTTCCGGATATTAGCTTCCTTGCGCCCGAAGAATAGCACCAACCGACCTATGAGGGCCTCACGAGGCACCACGGCGCGCCGGGCCCCCCCTGGCGCGCCCTAGTGTCTCGTGGGGCCCACGAGCACCGCCTTGCGTTGATTCCACCTCCCAAAAATCACATATATTCCAAAATAATTCTCCGTAAAATTTTATTGAATTTGGACTTCGTTTGATATGGATATTCTATGAAACAAAAAACATGCAAAAAAAAGGAACCTTCACTGGGCACTGGATCAATATGTTAGTCCCAAAAATAATATAAAATGTTGCCAAAAATATGTGAAAGTTGTAGAATATTGGCATGAAACAATCAAAAATTATACATACGACGGAGACGTATCACTTATCTAGGAGGCCATCGAGGGTGGTCCTAGATCGGTCTGCGGTTTTCTTCTTTTTCCGAGGTTGCGTGACTGCCGTGTGTTGATCACGGGACTCATGATGAGGCGTGGGCTTGTCACATTTCAAGTGGTTGCCACAGATCGAATCTGTTTGTTTTTTCTGGGCCAGCCAAGCGTCTTCAATGGCGCAGAATCTCGACACCAGATCGGATAGTTCAGGGAGTGTTTGGACACAGCGGCGGGTGAGAGCATTCGAAACGCCCTTATCTCTACAGCCGCACTGAAAGGCTGCTATTATTTCTGAGTCCTGGTAATCCGGTACGTCATCTTTGACAGACAAAAACCTAGCCCAGAAGTGCCTGATCGACTCGTCAGGTAGCTGTCGCACATAGGCTAGATCCCAAACGTCGGAAGGGCCCGATTTGTCGGGACAATATTTGACGTGGGATGTGTTCAAGAAAGGGACTTCGATCTCCATAGGCCGAGGGCTTGAAGCCCCGACGTTTTTGTCCTGCGAGGGACACTACTACTTGTGAGCTGCGTTGGTAATTCCTTGAAGAGGAAGGGCAATGCAGTACAGTAGAGATAAGTATTTCCCTCAGTTATGAAACCAAGGTTATCAATCCAGTTGAAAGCACACTTGCTCCCTTGGTGGTTTTGGTAATTCATAACAACATATATCTCATTGAACTAATGTCCATTCAAGTTAAAGATTTCAGGATGTTCAATGGTTGGCATGGCATGGACTATAGATGTGGACCCCTCAAAATGCGAAGGACAAGGATTGGCAAAAGATCAAGACTCTACATTTTTGGTTTAGTGATCCAAGATCACATTGAGTCCATAGGAAAGCCAATACTATTAAAAGGGGATGAGGTGTTGCTTAATGGTCTTTCTGCTCAAGTGCTTAGTGACAGTACTCCTAAACCCTCAACCACTCTCTCTACCCCAAATATGTTCAAAACCTACATTCCAACTCGGCCCCACCCAAAATTTCCTATCCGGAGCCACCGAGTTCATCTAGACTTAGCCACTGCCAAAACCCTAACAAATTGGATCCACCGATATGGATCTCGGTCTCACCGAGATGGCCTTGCCAACTCTCTGTAATCGTTTGCACTTACTTCGGTCTCACCGAGTTTTGCAAATCGGTCTCACCGAGATGGCTTGCCAAGTCTCTGTTGCCTTATTGCTACACTTCGGTCCTACCGAGTTGATGCCATCGGTGCCACCGAGATGAGGTTTGCCCTAGCCATTGCACTTCGGTCCATCCGAGTTGTTCCTATCGGTCCCACTGAGATTCCTAACGTTCATATGTTTTACACAGTTCGGCGCCACCGAGTTGGGTCAAAAGTGTGTAACGGTTGGATTTTGTGTGGAGGCTATGTATACCCCTCCACCACTTCCTTCTCAGTAATGAGAGCCATCAGATAATGCCTACACTTCCACCATACATTTTCTGAGAGAGAACCACCTACTCATGTGTTGAGATCAAGTCATTCCATTCCTACCATTTGAACCTTGATCTCTAGCCTTTCCCAAGTTGCTTTCCACTCAAATCCTTCTTCCACCATAGCCAAATCTGTGAGGAGTTGTTTGAGTGTTGGGAAGACTATCATTTGAAGCACAAGAGCAAGGAGTTCATCAACAACACACCGTCTATTACCTTTTGGAGAGTGGTTTCTCCTAGATTGGTTAGGTGTCACTTGGGAGCCTCCGACATGATGTGGAGTTGAACCAAGGAGTTTGTAAGGGCAAGGAGATCGCCTACTTCGTGAAGATCTACCCCGAGTGAGGCTAGTCCTTCATGGACGTAAGCCATGGTGGGATAGACAAGGTTGCTTCTTTGTGGACCCTTTGTGGGTGGAGCCCTCCGTGGACTCGCGCAGCCGTTACCCTTCGTGGGTTGAAGTCTCCATCAACGTGGACGTAAGATAGCACCACCTATCGGAACCACGCCAAAAACCACCGTGTCTTCATTGCGTTTGAAATCTCCGATCCCCTCCTTTACTTACATATGCAATTGTTTACTTTCCGCTGCCACACTCTTAGAATTGCATGTGTAGGGTGATGCTTGACTTGTATGCTTGCTAAAATCTGCCTACAACTAAAATTGGAAAAGGTTAGATTTTTAATTGGTCAAGTAGTCTAATCACCCCCCCCCCTCTAGACATACTTTCGATCCTACAAGTGGTATCAGAGCTTTGGTCTCCGTAAGCCTTGATTTCCATTGCTTTGGTGATCATAGCCTTGGTTTCACAACCTAGGAGAGTATGGCGTCTAGTGAGGGTAACTATCACCGTAGAGGTCCATATTTTGATGGTACAAACTTTGCTAGTTGGAAACATAAGATGAAAATGCATATTCTTGTTCATAACCCCGCCGTTTGGGCTGTTGTTCGTGTTGGCTTGCAAGGTGACTTCTTTGAGGATGGCAAGGAACCGGATCGTGAAGCAACCCCGGAAGAATTAAAGATGTTGCAATACAATGCCCAAGCTTGTGACATTCTATTCAATGGTTTGTGTCCCGAAGAATTCAACAAAATTAGCCGCCTCGAGAATGCAAAGGAAATTTGGGATACTTTGGTTGATATGCATGAGGGTACCGAGTCCGTCAAGGAATCTAAGTTGGATGTGCTTCAAAGTCAACGACAAGTTCAAGATGAAGGATGGTGAAGGAGTTGCTGAGATGTACTCTAGGCTTGCTCTCATCACAAATGAGATTGCCGGCATAGGAAGTGAAGAGATGACCGACAAATTCATCATCAAGAAGATACTTAGAGCTTTGGATGGAAAATATGATACCGTTTGCACATTGATTCAAATGATGCCAAATTACAAAGATCTCAAGCCCACGGAAGTCATTGAAAGGATTGTTGCTCATGAAATGTCACTCAAGGACAAAGAGGAGCTACACAACAAATCAAGTGGTGCTTACAAAGCCTCAACCAATGCTCCAACAACTCCAAGTGACAAGCTAGTATCCAATGAAGAGATTAGCCTAATGGTGAAAAGGTACAACAAGTTCTACATGAACAAAGGGAAAGAAAGAAGCTCTAGCTCAAGACACTATGAGAGAAGATCATCAAGTCGTGACCGTAATTGCTACAATTGTGGAAAGCCCGGACACTACTCCAATGAGTGTACGGCTCCCTACAAGAAAAGAGATGAATCACCAAGAGGAAGACATAGAAGAGATGAATCACCTCATAAGGAGAGAAGGAGTAGAGATGATCGTTATGAACGAAGACACTCTCGAAGAAGCAAGGATTCGGAGAGGAAGGACAAGTCATCCAAGAGTTACACAAGAAGAAGACATCAAGCTCATGTTGGTGAATGGGTTTCCAGCTCCGACTCCGACAACCACTCCGAGAGAAGTTATCACTCCAACTCCGACTATAGTCAAGATGAAGGTGTTGCCGGACTTGCTCTTGTGTCATCCAACTCCTATGATCTATTTGACTCACCAAATGAAGAAATTGGAAGATGCTTCATGGCAAAAGGCCCCAAGGTATCACACCCCGAGTATCTTGATTTCAATAGTGATGAAGATGATTTGATTGGTGATGATGATTTACTTGTTGATAAGGATAGTGATGTGAGCTATAATGAAAATGCTAGTAATCATGATAGTCAAGAGGAAATGAGTGACAATGCTGTGAAGGAGATTGAGCGTCTAACTAAAGAACTAAATGCTCTTAAGTTAGCTCATGAAACAACTCAAGAGGGTCATAGAGAACTTCTAAGAACTCATGAGAAGCTACGCTTCGAGAAGCTAAATTTAGAGCAAGAGCATGAATTTCTTAAAGCTATCAATGACGATCTTCGAAAGAAGAGTTCTTCATATCTTGACAAACGTTTGCTCTTGTGACGCCCCCGAGTTAATCGTGCACTAATCATACACGCAAATGCACACGATCAAGCCTAACGACTCACGGGAAGATATCACAACACAACTCTAAACACAAATAAAAAATAATACAAGCTTTATATTACAAGCCATGGGCCTCGAGGGCTCGAATTCAAAAGCTCGCATACAAGCGTTAGCGGAAGCAACAACAGTATCTGAGTACAGACACAAAGTTAAACAAAGATGCCTTAAGAAGGCGAAAAACAAACAACGACTACGATCGAAAAGGCGCAGGCCTCCTGCCTGGGAGCCTCCTAAACTGCTCCTGGTCGACGTTCTCCACGTAGTAGTAAGCTCCACCGGTGGGGGTTGTAGTAGTCGTCAACGGGATCAACTGGCTTCGGGATTCCATCATCTGGACGCAGCAATTGGGTATGGGGAAAAGAGGTAGCAAAGCAACCGTGAGTACTCATCCAAAGTACTCGCAAGACTAACATCAGAACTATGCTAAGTATGCATCTGTATCAAAGGGAATGGCTGTTTCTGTGGACTAGACTGCAGAAATGCCAGAATAGAGAGAAATGCCTAGCCTATCGAAGACTAGAATCTTCAGCGTCTTGCAGCATTAGAAGAGAGTAGATAGCATAATATAAAGTATCAAGCATGTAGTAGCAAAGCCTAGAGATCCTTCCTCGACTTCCTGCGAGAAAGCGATCCCGAAGCTTACAATTAAAGTAACATGTATCCAGTTCAAGTGGTATTAGATCGGGATACAACACTGAGCGTCCTGTTACCGTGGACACGGCTATTCGAAAATATAATCTTCCCTGTAGGGGTGCACTACTGTTACCCAACACGCTCGATTAACTCTGGCCGGACAAACTTTCCTGGGTCATGCCCGGCCTCGGTTGATCGACACACCGCAGCCCTACCTAGAGCTCAGCAAAGAGGTCCCTGCCGGTCTACATCCTAAGTGCTCAGGGGTCTTGGGCCCATCACCCTTTGCACTCCGGGTCATTGCGAGCAGGGCGAATCTCGGCACCACCTCTCTCCTGGATGGCGCCGGCCCAGCCGTGCCGCAATGCTGAACTGGACGTCTGACAGAGCTTTCGGATGATACATACGGCGCCGAGGGCCCCATTAAACCATTATCCCTCGTGGTGGTAGTGCGTATAGGCCAGTGGCCAACTCAGATCAATGTGACACCCTGGTTTTCGCTCCTTGTTTTTTTCCCTTCGCAGGATTTGGCTCCCGTCTTTTTTCGGTGTTATCGGATTTTCTCTTGCCTTTGGGTATATGAAGATGGTCATTTAGCCTTGCCTTCCCTATCCAACCAGAGACTCTCTCCAACCCAACCTTGCTATCCCGGATTTATTCTCAGAATCTTGCCGCCAAAACCCTACTCTCCGCTCTACCGGAAGGGAAACCCTAATCCCTGCAGTTACAAAGGAACCCCAATTTCCTTTGATATGTTGCCTCCCAAATTTTTCCCAGTGGTCATCCTATCTTTTTAAACCCTGGATATGCAAAAATATTGCCAAGTCATTTGCAATATTTTTCATTTAAAATTAATTCCTTTTTCTGCCAGTTAAAGGAATTAAATCCAGGAAAATATCTATCCATCTCCAAAGTTCATGAAAACTTGTGGAGATATTCTTTGTGATCATATTGAGCTCCAATAAAAATATTGGCCATAATTAAATAAGGAAAATTGCCTTTTCCTATTTAAAGCCAATATTGCAATTTGGGCACTTTCCAAAGGAACTACCATTTTGGTAGCCAGGAAAAATCCCAAATAATTTGTGGAGCTTCTCCTACCCATATATTCACCATTTCCATCAAGATCCCAAGTTCCCTAGTTCGACTTTTGAGCACATCTTCCAATTTTTGTTTCTGGACTTATTTTGAGGTTGTGAAGCAACTATATTTTATATTGCTTCAAAAATTCTCAAATTAATCCAGGACCTTACATTCCCTATATGATGTGACTATGAAAAAATTCACATCATTTTATCTAGCTATTTTGTCCCAAAAATTCCACCTAGTTTCTGTCCAGATTCTAGCTTTGTGAAGGAAGTACCACTTTGGCATTTCCAAATGAGCTGAAAATTTTCCAGCACCTTCATATCTCCAAATCATCACCCTACGCCAAAATTCAGTTCATTTCATAAAGCCAAATGAGTGCAGCTTGAAAGTCAATTTTCTGGACCAAATTTGGCATTGTAAAGGAAGTGCACTCAAATTTGGTCCAATTTGCTTCAAATTTCTCCATCAGGTGCTCTTTCTTATCTCTTTCCCCTGTGACAACTTGCCCAGCTCGTTGGCACAATTTTCTGACCACACCTTCCTGTCCAAGTTTCTGTCCAGAAACTGTTTTGGAGCTCCTCGATCAACCTAGACCCTTCCTGGTCTATCCAGTGCCATATCTTATCTATTTGAGCAACGAGGGATGTGTTGGACAAGGTGTGGCAAGCAGACACGCGCCAGAACAGCCGGTGCGCGTGGTGACCGCGTGAGCTGCACACAGGAACAGCGCTCTGCGCATCCATCGCGTCGGACGGCCAGCTCCGGCGGCCGTACCCTTGCCATTTTGTGCCGAATAGCTTCCCCTCTGTCGCGTGCCCCCTCTGGACCTTTCTCCCCCTCCGTCCCCTTCCTCGCCGCGCCGCGATGAGCGTCGCCGTACGCCACTGTGCTGCTCGTGCGCCGCCGTATCCATCCAAGCCCGAGCCCTCTCGAACGAGCCAGCGCAGCCCTCACCCTGTTCCTCGTCAGGTCAGCCGCTATCCAACGCCGGCAAGCCGCCAACCGCGTGGCTCGCGAGCTCCAGTACCCGGCCAGCGCATCGCGGCGGCCATGCCAATCCGTTGCCTCGGCTGGGCTATAAAAGACCACCTCCGCACCCTCCCCCGAGCATCCACCGCACCCCTAGCAATCCTCCTCCCCCTCCTAGCTCTCTCCCCTGCCCGCAGGTGCACGCTCCAGTGCCTGATTTCTTCACATCGCCGCCATGACCGCCGACGGTCTCTGCTCAAATTTGAGCAAGCCAAGGCCCCTCCCTCCCTTCTTTTGCCACCAGCCGAACCCCCGAACTCTGGCGAGCCCTCCCTACTACTCTCCCTCTTTGGGGAACCCCCAGGTCGCCGGGACGCCGCCGGAACCGCCGCCCATGGCCATCCAAGCTATCGTCGCTCCGGCCCTCTTCAGCATCCGCGTCCGGTAGGGGTGGAGGCGGCGTTCCCTCCTGAGCCCGCCAACGGCTCGAGCTTCATCGGAGGTGGCCTGTGTCGCCGGAGCGAGCGCCGGCGAGCGCTCGGCCTCGCCTCTGGTCTGCCCCATAGCGAGGTAGGAGGAGGAGGCCACGAAGAGAGAGAGAGCCGGCGTGGGGCGCGCCTGTAAGCGACCCAGCCGGCTGGGCCCGCAATTTAAGTGGAAACGTATTTTCCCGAAAGTACGCTTTCCATTTCCTAAGGCGTATGCTGGCGCTCCTTCGGGCAAGAATACGTTTTCTCTTTCTGAAAACGTATTGTCTGAAATGCGCTTTCTGTTTTCAGCTCGGCGGTGAAAGAGTTAAATTGCGGACGTTCACTAGATAAGAGCAGAAAAGCACAGTCACTGTTTGTTTTTCTGCCTATCGAACGAACGGCCGTTTCTTCGCGACCGTAACTCCGATTGAGGTGAATCCAAAGCCCACTTCTTCAGTTCGTCGAGCCCGTTCCGATGATATCACTTTCACCATGTTTACACTTTCTGAAAATGCCCATTTTGCCCCTGCCCTCTATTCAGCCCCTCCGAGAGGGAATCCTTTCCGGCGAATTCTTCCGCGAGGTGATCGCACTTCTCCCGGAGTATTCCTTCACCCCTAGGCAAGCCTACCATCTGATATATGCCCTAAAGCATTGCTCTATGTTATTCTTGCGTGTTTAATTAATGAATATGCCTGTGTTAGAAATAATTAAACTCCTGCTAGTTCGGACTTGCTATTTACATTACCTGCTATTGCTCATCATGTTATCGCACTAGTGACTCGTCGTAATGCATATGGAGATAGGTTGCATTACCATTTTTATTGCAATGAGTAAGAATATGATATAATGACAACAACCTCCTCCGTCGGCTGGATCGAGTCATAGTGCCACCGAACCGAGCTCATCGAGTGCAACCACATTTGCTGGTATGGGACGCCCCTGACTTAGTCTATTGTCTTGCCTCTTGTTGGTACCACCAAAATAGGGAGGATTATACGTGCATGCTACCCTGGCCCGGTAGGCGGCGATAATCCTGTGAGCCCAGTTTGGTTTATGTGCGCACATCCCCGTTTGGGACAGTTTTGTTTGGCCACGACGGTGGCAGGTGTCACGGGGTGACACAGGGGCCACCCTGGACATGACCCTGGGAGGGTATGATTGTCGGTGGGACCGTAAGAGTGCCGGGCAATAGACAGAGTTTTGTTGGAGTAGCACCGGTCCACCCGAATGGGAACATGTACTAAAGTACGAGGCCAGGCGCTCCATAGTGTGGGTAAAGTGCGCAACCTCTGCAGAGTGTAAATCTATTTGAATAGCCGCGTCCTCGGTCATGGGACACAGTTCGTACTAGGTCACACTATTTGGCCCGTGTCGAGTCTGGAGGAACAAACTATATAACATATTGTTAAGACTGAACCAGAGAATGGTAAGGTTTGTCAGACTGGCAGTGCAGATACATGGACATCGGGTGATGTCAGAGGTATGAATGCTAGCCATGCGATGGCTATGAGATGATCGGTTGGATGACCGCAAAGTTTGGATCGGATTTGGATCGTGAGAATACTCGGAGTATGGATTATTTACTTGATATGCTTTACCTTACTGTATTTACTCCAATAGTTATCATGCTAGATAATCCTGCTATGACATGATGCTTAATGCTGCTACATGATTAATCTTGCTAGATAACCCTGCCGTAGCATGATAGTTAATACTGTTAAGATAACAAATGCATGCTTGAATGCCATGGATTGCATTTCTTGGTGTATATGTTGGTTTGGTTTACTTGCGAGTACATTCAAAAGTACTCAGTGGCCTTCAATGTGGCCAGGTTCACCTAAGGATCTGACGTTCGCTAGCAAGGAGCCGGAGTGTTCGCGGGCTAGAAGAGTAACCCAGTCAGATCCCTGTGGATTGGAGCCGCACCAAGACCATGCTGCCTTAGATAGAGCTTTTCCGCTGCCATCACCTTTGTATTATACCATGTAAGACTTATATATCCATAAATAGAAATGTCTATGTTCATGATACTTGTTGTAAAAGCGCATGCCAGAGTGATTTCCTAGGCTGGTATGTGCGGTAACCGTCTGACTATAGTGGTATTCAGGCGGGGCGCCACAATCCATACCCAAATCCGTTAGTGCATTATTAATTTTAGTGACGGCTATCGGGACAAGTCCGGAGCTACCACCACAACCTGGGTGGTACCGCTAAACAGCCAGCCGCTACAGTAACTCTCGCGGGTGCTCTCCGGGCTCGCCCGACTTTCATGTGTATCTCTCGCGGGTACCCCTCAGGGCCGACCCGACTTTAACAAGTATCAATATTAAAGTCAAAGTACCCGTGTGTCCATAGCATCAAGGAGGAATCCGAGGAATCACCCTCGTTGGATTCCCACTCGATGTATCCGTCAAGGTGAACCCGGAGGAATTACCCTCCATGGCATTCACACTTGCGGGGTTGCACGACAGAAGCTTCATCGGAGGTGGTGAAAGAGGAATCACCCTCACTAACCCACGACCGACTAGCTATACTACAGAGGCAACATCGGGAGTGAGATAAGAGGTATCACCCTCGGCACTCGTTGGTAACTCTGTAGAGTCGTGCAACGTAAGGGGTGTGCGGTGATGTGCTAGTCAGCCCGTCAATCACATCGATCAGGGCAATGGTAACTAAGCGGGGCAACTAGGACAAGGAAGAGGGGCCACAGATGGATTTCCATCGAACCTATACTAAGCATTTTAGGATAGCAGGTAAAGTATCAACATCAGTTTACAAAATCAGGCTATGCATCAGAATATGATCAATCAAAAGCAGGAGCAAATTCTAATGCAAGCAGGAGGGAAAAAGAAAAGGTAATATAGGCATGTTCAAGGGGGTTTGCTTGCCTGGTTACTCTGCAGGCGAAAAGGAATCTTCAACGGTGTAGTCGATCCCCGGGTCGTTAGCGGTCTCGGAGTCTACCGAAGAGAAGAGGGGGAGGAAACAGATAAATACAAGCTTTCAAATGCAATCACTATGCATGACATGCCTAAATGATATGCAGGGGTGATATATTGCATCTCTAAATATTTTAGATGATTTAGGAATTAATTTGGAATTATTTACCGGAGGTCACGCACTATTCATCTACCGGAAACGGGCAAAAAGTTCCAAGTTCACCTACTTAGAGGGTTCTAACATGAGTGCAGATGACATATTCGGATTCGTTGGATTTTTCTAATCATTTTTCATATATAAATTATTTTCATCCGAGTTACGGTTTATTTTATATGATTTTTCAAAGTTTTAATAATATTCTGGAATTATTTAATTAAACAGAATTGCCAGAAATGGAATATGACGTCATGCATGCGCAAGCATTGCGTCAGCGGTCGGCTGACCAGCTGACCAGTCAATGGGCCCACTGGCCAGTGACTGGACCAGCCCAGTCAGCACGTTGACCAGGTCAACGTGGTCAACGGCGCTGCGGGGCCCATCGGCCAGTGACCTAGGCGGGCCCCACTGGTCAGTCCACGTGGCGGCGGCACCGGAGACGGCTCCGGCGAGCTCTCCCGCAGTGGTTCTTCGCCGGCGAGGCTCGGATTTGCTCTACAGGGGGCCATATCACGCGATTCCTGCTGCGTTCGATCGGCTACTCCACCCCGCGTCGATCTATGGCATCGGAACGGGCGGAGGTGGCCGGCAAGCCCGCCGGCGTCGAGCTGTGGTGGCGGTGATCTACGGGTGACAACGGCGGCATGGCTGCGATGCATTTTCGCGCGCACAAGCTAGCTGGCGAGGAGCAACGGGCCACCAGAAGCTCTTAGGAGCTACTGGTTTGAGCCGAACGGCTCTGGGAGCGCTGTGCGTGCAACTCCGGCGACGACCAGAGCACGGCCATGGCGCGCGGCGTCGGTAGCTGGCTACGCGGAGAGAGAGAGCAGCCAGAGGAAGGGGTAGTGAGGAGGAGCTCACCGAGTGGCTACGGAAAGCCGGCGACGGTTTTGTAGCGCAGAGCGGCAGTGAATCACGGCGACAGCGTCGTGGTGGCCGGAGATGGGGACGAAGGCGAGCGGCAGCTGTGGAGGACCCCGGCTCCAGGAGAGAGCACTGGACGAAGAGGCGGAGGCCGGCGGAGCCCGTGGACAGCACGGGAGGACGAATGAGCGCCGGTGGCTGTGACGGAGACAGACGGTGGCGACGGCGGCTCTTGATAGAGAGAGGGGAGGAGCGAGCGCGTGAGGGAGAGAGGAAGAGTAGTGGCCAGGGGAGATGGCACGAGGCAGGTGAGCTCGGCCTTATCCCCACGAGGCCTAGGTTGTCGGCGTGGCGCCATCTCTCCAGAGCGCGCGCGCGCGACCATAGTCGGCATGACACGGCAGCGGGAGCAGGTGGGAGAGGGTGGAGATGGGCTGGGCCGCTGGTGAGCGACAGGTAAGCCTTCTCATTTTACCAGTTTTCCTGTTTTTCTCTTTTATTTAAAAACAGAGAGGGATAGGGAAATATTTGGGCTTCCAAATGGCTTAGGAAAAATATGGGACTTGGCCCATTAAATCCAATACATTTTTAGACACTGCCACAAAAAGTTTGGGATTTATTTGAATCCAATTGGAATTTTGCATAAATGGAAAAGGGATTAAATATTGTTGTTTTGGTTGCTAGGGTCAATTTGGGAATGCAAATATTGTTGATTTTATTTTTATAATTGCTTTGGAATTATTTTCAATATTGTGAACTATTTTGTTTTAATATTTGATCAACTTTTATTTTGACTTGCATTTAGAATTTTTGTTTAAAGTGGAATTTGAAATGAGATATGAACAAATGATGATCTAACACTGCAAATGAAGATGACTTGGCATGATTAGAAGGTGATCACTATAATATATTACAAGGGGGTGTTACAATTCTCCTCCTCTAAAAGAAATTCTCATCCCGAGAATTCATTAGGTAGAAGGAAAAAGGTCGGGGTATTTTTCACGAAGAGGATCCTCACGTTCCCAAGTGGCTTCACCTTCAGAATGATTCGACCACTGAACCTTAAGGAACTTGATTGCCTTCTGACGAGTTCGACGCTCATCTTGATCAAGAATACGGATCGGATGTTTCTTATAGGACAGGTCATCCTGCAATTCTAGCACTTCATGATCCACTGCTCGGATCGGATCCTTGAAGCAGCGGCGGAGCTGCGACACATGGAAAACATCGTGAACCTGAGAAAGGTTCGGCGGTAGTTCCAACTGATATGCCACTTCTCCTCGTCTGGCGAGAATACGGAATGGGCCGATGTAGCATGGAGCTAGCTTGCCCTTGATTCCGAAACGATGGGTGCCCTTCATCGGAGTGACACAAAGGTATGCTTGTTCGCCAGGTTGATAGACCATTACCTTGTGTTTATGGTCCTAATTGCTCTTCTGACGGGACTGAGGAGTCTTCAGATGTTCGCGAACGATACAGACTTGTTCTTCAGCTTGTTGGATAATATCTGGACTGAAGAGTGGCCATTCCCGAGTTTCTGACCAATTTAGAGGAGTTCGGCACTTACGTCCATAAAGAATTTCAAATGGTGCCATCTTCAGACTAGCTTGATAGCTATTATTGTATGAGAATTCAGCATACGGGAGAGATTCCTCCCATTTCTTGCCAAAGGAGATGACACATGCGCGAAGCATATCTTCAAGCACTTGGTTGACTCGTTCAACTTGACCCTGGGACTGGGGGTGAAAAGCGGTACTAAAGGACAGATGAGTTCCCATAGCTTGTTGGAAACTTTCCCAGAACCTTGAGGTAAATAAGCTGCCACGGTCAGAACTGATCTCCAACAGAACACCGTGGAGTGACACAATTCTGGAAACATACAAGTCTGCTAACTGACTAGCAGTGATTGTCTCCTTGACTGGCAGAAAATGAGCAACCTTGGAGAATCGGTCAATGACGACGAAAATAGCATCATGACCCTTCTGTGATCTGGGAAATCTAGTAATGAAATCCATTTCAACTTTGTCCCATTTCCATTCGGGAATATCAAGTGGTTGCAGAGTTCCAGCAGGTCTTTGATGTTCTGCTTTGATGCGACGGCAAACGTCACACTCAGCAACATAACGAGCAATGTCTCGCTTCATATCAGGCCACCAGTACCGCCGACGAATGTCTTGGTACATCTTGGTACTACCTGGATGGAATGACAAAGGCGTGTCATGTGCTTCTTTCATGACATCCGAGCGCGAGTCCAGATTGTGCTTTCTGGGAACCACTAGGCGGCCTCTGAAGAACAAGGCACCATCACCATCAACAGTGAAGAACGATGAATTTCCTTTGGAGAGATAGCTCTTGATCTTCTCGACTTCGGAATCATACTTCTACCTTGTCTTGATGTTGTGTTCGAGATCTGGTTCAACAACCAAGGTATTTAGATATCCTTGAGGAACTATCTCGAGATTTAGTTTTCGAAGTCTTCATACAGGAGTGGCTGCTGCAGCTGAACATCAAGTTCACAACAGTAGGATTTGCGGCTCAAGGCATCAGCCATTACATTAGCCTTGCCAGGGGTATAAGAAATACCCAAGTCATAGTCTGTAATTGCCTCCATCCATCTTTGCTAGCGGAGGTTCAAAGATGGTTGAGTGAACAAGTACTTCAGACTTTGATGATCCGTGTAGATCTCGCAACGATTACCAAGTAGGTAATGTCGCCATAACTTCAATGCATAAATAACTGCTGCAAGTTCGAATTCATGCGTTGGATAGTTCTCTTCATGAGGACGCAACTGTCAAGAGCCATAGGCAATCACCTTGCGCTCTTGCATCAGGACACAACCTAATCCTTGACGGGATGCATCGCAATAAATCATGAAGTCCTTGCGAGAATCTGGAGGAGCAAGCACTGGGGCAGATGTCAGCTTGTCTTTGAGTGTCTGAAAACTTTCCTGACATTTTTCTGTCCACTCAAACTTAACGCCCTTGTGAAGCAGATCAGTCAGAGGCTTGGCAATCTTGGAGAAGTTCTCGACAAAACGGCGGCAATAGCTGGCGAGTCCGAGAAAACTTCTGACTTGCTTGACATTCTTCAGAGGAGTCCATTCAAGAATAGCCTGAACTCGTTCTGGGTTAACAGCAATGCCTCTTTGGAAATCACATGGCCGAGATATGTCACTTCAGACAACCAGAACTCACACTTGGAATACTTGGCATACAGTTGATGTTCACGCAGCTTCTCCAGTACAAGCCGAATATGTTCGACATGTTCTTCTTCATTCTTCGAATATACAAGGATGTCATCTAGATAAACCACGACGAATTTGTTGAGGTAATCCATGAAGATGTAATTCATCAGTCGGGAGAAGGTAGCTGGAGCATTGGTTAAGCCGAAAGACATGACGGTGTACTCGTAAGAACCATAGCGAGTAACGAAGGCTGTCTTCAGAATGTCTTCTTCACGAACTCTGATCTGGTGGTATCCCAGCCTCAAATCAAGTTTAGAGAATACCGAGGAACCAGCAAGTTGATCATACAGGTCATTGATTCTGGGAAGCAGATACTTGTTCTGAATTGTTGCCTGGTTGATAGGTCGGTAATCTTGAACCAACTAATTCGTTCCATCCCTCTTCTTAACAAAGAGAGAAGGTGCTCCCCAAGCAGAAGAACTGGGGCGGATGAAACCCTTTTGAAGTGACTTGTTGATTTCCTCCTTAAGTTCATGGAGTTCATGCGGCGGCATCTTGTATGGGCGTTTGACAATAGGAGTGGTGTCTGGTTTTAGGTCAATAACAAATTCGACAGCTCTAGCAGGTGGTACTCCTGGGAGTTCCTCTGGAAAGACATCTTGAAAATCACGAACAACTGGAACGTTCTTGATGCCTTCAAGAGGTGAAGCATTCAATGCATTCAGAGCAAATATCTAGCTCTCGGCATTCTAGATTAACTGGGCTGAGTAGTTGATCACCTGGCCAGAAGGGTGTGTGAGCTGGACGGTCTTGGCGGCACAGTCGATCAAAGCATTATGGGCTGTTAACCATTCCATACCAAGAATGATATCTATGTTGGAAGGTCCGAGCACAGTGAGAGAAGCCGGAAAAAGTAGACCTCCAATTTCTATTTGGTTGTGAGAGCTTACCATTGTGGTTTGCCACTTGGACCCTAGAGATTGAACCGCTAAAGGTGTGGGTAACTTTTCCATGTCCAACTCATGTAACTGAGCAAATTGTTGGGACACAAAGGCATGCGATGCTCCTGAATCAAAGAGAACAGAAGCTGGCACTGAATTAATGCGAAGGGTACCCAACACGATTTTTGGAGCCTCACGAGCTTCTTCAATCTTGACATGGGTGACTTGACCACAATTCATAGCAGGCGGCCTGGCATTACAGTTTCTGTTGCGATGGTTTCGACGGCCCTTCTTGCGGCCAACAGGAGGACGTGATGCATTGTGCAGCTGATCCGGGCGACAATTGATAGTAACGTGCCCTGGATGTCCACACTTGCGGCATAAACCATCATTATGGGGAGGAGCCATAGCATTGAGCTGTCCACCCAGAACCATTAGCTGTCTCGGCGGCAGAGGCAAACGAGGTGCAACATAAGACGGTCTTGGTGTTGGAGCAGGTCTGTGAAAAACATTGTGCGGGATCCAGACTTGACGTTTCTGAGCAGGCTGACCCGAGGATGAGCCATCATCACGAGTGCGCTTGAGCGACTCCTGGTACTCATTCAGACTAGTTTCAGTTCGGAAAGCTGGGCTGACAAGCATCGCAAAGTCTGCGCAATCATGGGCAACAAGTGTGAGCTTTATATCAGGACGCAGTCCTTCACGGAATTTCTCCTGCTTGCACGCGTCAGTGCAGACGTCATCCTCAGCATAGCGGGATAAGTCGAGAAATTTCCTCTGATATTCATCCACAATCATTTTGCCCAGGGTGAGTTTGCAGAACTCCTTCTTCTTCTGGTCCATCAGACCTTGAGGAATGTGCCGTGCACCAAAGGCTGACCGAAATTCCTGCCAAGTGGTTACAGTTCCTGTAGGCAGCATACCCCTATGACTTTCCCACGATTGAGCAACTGGGCCCCTCAGATGATATGTCGCAAAAGTGACGTAACTGTCAGGAGCAACATTTGCCGACTCCATCTGAAAGGCGATGTCACGGAGCCAATCATTAGCATCCATAGGATCAGATGAGTTGCGGAAAGTGGACGGATTGAGGCGCACGAATTCTTGCAGAGTTATTGGGGCAGACTGTTGCTGAGCATTCTGAGTTGGAAGTTGGGCCATTACCCCAGTCATAAACTGACGATTCAGCTCAAACTATTGCATCATTGCGCCAATATAGGGTGGAGGTGGAGGGTCGTCAGCCATCCTGCCAAATCAACAGGGACAGTTTAGCAAGAACAACTGCAAGTGTATGGAGTCATTCATGATGTAAGATGAGCAATGAACCAGAAGTGCATTAGATACAAATTAGTAGTCATTAAAGACATACAGATCCATGCATAGAGTCGGTTACAAACGGCAGCAGGTGTTCGGAACACACGCGGCTAGAAAAACTAGGCGGCACGCAGCACGCGATGGAGAGATACAACAACGGGACATAGCAAAGGCTACATCACGTCGGAGAAAACTACTGGGGCGAGGAATCTGCAAGAGATAACGCAGGGTGCCCTCGATAAAAGGATCCTGCAGTCCGTGAACACTGTGTAGCAGAACCTGGCCCACAATTCAAAGGAGGGTTGATTCAAATCTCCGGGTGGATGTGATCACGAGAACCTAATGTTAGCATTAGTAAAATCTTTAACCCGAAAGGAGGAGAGATCAGAGTCCCAGAGTAAGGAAGAGGAATAAAATATCCTAATACCACCCATTCGCGACGTGCGCCCGTAAGCCACACAGCCATGTTAGAAAAATCGTTTTTCAAAGACTAGACTCAACTTCGGCCAAGGAGTTGGAAAGGGGGTTCCTACAGGCAGTCGGCTCTGATACCAACTTGTTACGCCCTTGACTTAATTGTGCACTAATCATACACGCAAATGCACATGATCAAGCCTAAGGACTCAAGGGAAGATATCACAACACAACTGTAAACACAAATAAAAAATAATACAAGCTTTATATTACAAACCATGGGCCTCGAGGGTTCGAATACAAAAGCTCGCATACAAGCGTTAGCGGAAGCAACAATAGTATCTGAATACAGACACAAAGTTAAACAAAGATGCCTTAAGAAGGCGAAAAACAAACAACGACTACGATCGAAAAGGCGCAGGCCTCCTGCTTGGGAGCCTCCTAAACTACTCCTGGTCGACGTTCTCCACGTAGTAGTAAGCTCCACCGGTGGGGGTTGTAGTAGTCGTCGACGGGATCAACTGGCTTCAGGACTCCATCATCTGGACGCAGCAATCGGGTATGGGGAAAAGAGGTAGCAAAGCAACCGTGAGTACTCATCCAAAGTACTCGCAAGACTTACATCAGAACTATGCTAAGTATGCATCAGTATCAAAGGGAATGGTTGTATCTGTGGACTAGACTGCAGAAATTCCAGAATAGAGAGAAAGGCCTGGCCTATCGAAGACTAGCATCTTCAGTGTCTTGCAGCATTAGAAGAGAATAGATATCATAATATAAAGTATCAAGCATGTAGTAGCAAAGCCTAGAGATCCTTCCTCGACTCCCTGCGAGAAAGCGATCCCGGAGCTTACAATTAAAGTAACATGTATCCAGTTCAAGTTGTATTAGATCGGGATACAACACTGAGCGTCCTGTTACCGTGGACACGGCTATTCGAATAGATAATCTTCCCTGCAGGGGTGCACTACTATTACCCAACACGCTCAATTAACTCTGGCCGGACACACTTTCCTGGGTCATGCCCGGCCTCGGTTGATCGACACACCGCGGCCCTACCTAGAGCTCAACAAAGAGGTCCCCGCCGGTCTACATCCTAAGTGCTCAGGGCTCTTGGGCCCATTGCCCTTTGCACTCCGGGTCATTGCGAGCAGGGCGAATCTCGGCACCACGTCTCTCCTGGATGGTGCCGGCCCAGCCGTGCCGCAATGCTGAACTGGATGTCTGACAGAGCTTTCGGCTGATACATACGGCGCCGAGGGCCCCATTAAACCATTATCCCGCGTGGTGGTAGTGCGTATTGGCCAGCGGCCAACTCAGATCAATACCCAAATCCGTTAGTGCATTATTAATTTTAGTGACGGCTGTCGAGACAAGTCCGGATCTACCACCACAACCTGGGTGGTACCGCTAAACAGCCAGCCGCCACAGTAACTCTCGCGGGTGCTCACCAGGCCTGCCCGACTTTCATGTGTATCTCTCGCGGGTACCCCTCGGGGCCGACCCGACTTTAACAAGTATCAATATTAAAGTCAAAGTACCCGTGTGTCCATAGCATCAAGGAGGAATCTGTGGAATCACCCTCGTTGGATTCCCACTCGATGTATCCATCAAGGTGAACTCGGAGGAATCACCCTCGATGGCATTCACACTTGTGGGGTTGCACGACAGAAGCTTCATCGGAGGTGGTGAAATAGGAATCACCCTCGTTAACCCACGACCGACTAGCTAGACTACAGAGGCAACATCGAGAGTGAGATAAGAGGTATCACCCTCGGCACTCGTTGGTAACTCTGTAGAGTCGTGCAACGTAAGGGGTGTGCAGTGATGTGCTGGTCAGCCCGTCGATCACATCGATCAGGGCAATGGTAACTAAGCGGGGCAACTAGGACAAGGAAGAGGGGCCACAGATGGATTTCCATCCAACCTATACTAAGCATTTTAGGATAGCAGGTAAAGTATCAACAGCAGTTTACAAAATCAGGCTATGCATCAGAATAGGATCAATCAAAAGTAGTAGCAAATTCTAATGCAAGCAGGAGGGAGAAAGAATAGGTAATGTAGGCATGCTCAAGGGGGTTTGCTTGCCTGGTTGCTCTGCAGGCGAAAAGGAATCTTCAACGGTGTAGTCGATCCCCGGGTCGTCAGCGGTCTCGGAGTCTACCGGAGAGAAGAGAGGGAGGAAACAGATAAATACAAGCATTCAAATGCAATCACTATGCATGACATGCCTAAATGATATGCAGGGGTGATATATTGCATCTCTAAATATTTTAGATGATTTAGGAATTAATTTGGAATTATTTACCGGAGGTCATGCACTATTCATCTACCCGAAACGGGCAAAAAGTTCCATGTTCACCTACTTAGAGGGTTCTACCATGAGTGCAGATGACGTATTCGGATTCGTTGGATTTTTCTAATCATTTTTCATATATAAATTATTTTCATCCGAGTTACGGTTTATTTTATATGATTTTTCAAAGTTTTAATAATTTTCTGGAATTATTTAATTAAACAGAATTGCCAGAAATGGAATATGACGTCATGCATGTGCAAGCATTGCGTCAGCGGTCGGCTGACCAGCTGACCAGTCAACGGGCCCACTGGCCAGTGACTGGACCAGCCCAGTCAGCACGTTGACCAGGTCAACGTGGTCAACGGCGCTGCGGGGCCCATCAGCCAGTGACCTAGGCGGGCCCCACTGGTCAGTCCACGTGGCGGCGGCTCCGAAGACGGCTCCGGCGAGCTCTCCCGCGGCGGTTTTTCGCCGGCGAGGCTCGGATTTGCTATACAGGGGGCCATATCGCGTGATTCCTGCTGCGTTCGATCGGCTACTCCACCCCGCGTCGATCTATGGCGTCGGAACGGGCGGAGGTGGCTGGCAGGCACGCCGGCGTCGAGCCGTGGTGGCGGTGATCTACGGGCGAGAACGGCAGCACAGCTGCGGTGCGTTTTCGCGCGCGCAAGCTAGCTGGCGAGGAGCAACGGGCCACCAGAAGCTCTTAGGAGCTACTGGTTCGAGCCGAACGGCTCTGGGAGCGCTGCGCGTGCAACTCCGGCGACGACAAGAGCACGGCCATGGCGCACGGCGTCAGTAGCTGGCTACGGGGAGAGACAGAGCAGCTAGAGGAAGGGGGGGTGAGGAGGAGCTCACCGAGTGGCTACGGAAAGCCGGCGATGGTTTTGTAGCGCAGAGCGGCGGTGAATCGCGGCGACGGCGTCGCGGTGACCGGAGATGGGGACGAAGGCGAACTGTAACTGCGGAGGGCCCCGGCTCCAGCGGAGAGCACCGGACGAAGAGGCGGAGGCCGGCGGAGCCCGTGGACAGCACGGGAGGACGAATGGGCGTCGGTGGCCGCAACGGAGACGGATGGTGGCGACGGCGGCGCTCGGTAGAGAGAGGGGAGAAGCGAGCGCACTAGGGAGAGAGGAAGAGGAGTGGCCAGGGGAGATGGCGCGAGGCAGGTGAGCTCGGCCTTATCCCCGCGAGGCCTGGGTTGTCGGCGTGGCGCCGTCTCGCCGGAGCGCGCGCGCGCGACCACAGTCGGCACAACACGGCGGCGGGAGCAGGTGGGAGAGGGTGGAGATGGGCTGGGCCGTCGCTGGGCCGCAGGTGAGCGACAGGTAAGCCTTCTCCTTTTACCTGTTTTCCTGTTTTTCTCTTTTATTTAAAAATAGAGAGGGATAGGGAAATATTTGGGCATCCAAATGGCTTAGGAAAAATATGGGACTTGGCCCATTAAATCCAGTGCATTTTTAGACACTGCCACAAAAAGTTTGGGATTTATTTGAATCCAATTGGAATTTTGCATAAATGGAAAAGGGATTAAATATTGCTGTTTTGGTTGCTAGGGTCAATTTGGGAATGCAAATAATGTTGATTTTATTTTTATAATTGCTTTGGAATTATTTTCAATATTGTGAACTATTTTGTTTTAATATTTGATCAACTTTTATTTTGACTTGCATTTAGAATTTTTGTTTAAAGTGGAATTTGAAATGAGATATGAACAAATGATGATCTAACACTGCAAATGAAGATGACTTGGCATGATTAGAAGGTGATCACTGTAATATATTACAAGGGGGTGTTACGGCTCTTGTCTACCTTTATGCCACAAGTTAAACCTAAGCAAACTAGCAACAAGGGTAAAAAGGGTTCTACCTCTAGTAGTAACAATAACAATGCTAAATCCAATGTTGTTGCTTCTAGTAGTTCTATTGATTCCTCTAATGATTCTCTTAGCCAAGTTACACTTGAGCAAGAAAATATGCTATTGAAAGGAATTATAGAAAAAGGTGTCTACAAGAGTCTTGCCGGGAGTAAGCAATTTGAGGAAATTGTACGAAGCAAGGAAGGCAGCGGAAGAACCAAGGTGTTGGTTTTGAACGAAAGTTCAATGCCAATGGAGTTGAGTGGGAAGAAGATCAATACCCCAAGACGAAGTTTGTTCCTCAACAAGAGAAGTATGATCCTACTTCCTTCAAGGGAACACAAGCTCGAGAAGATCTTCCGCCACAAGACCACAAGCTAAAAGGCAAGGACAAGCTTCAAGAAGAGATTGATTCATTTGAAGAAGCTCCTCAAGCCTTGGTCAAGTGGGTTCCCAAGACTTCATCAAGTTCTACTTCATCAAGTGCTACTACAACTCCAAGGATTCCCATCAAGTTGATGTGGGTCCAAAAGAAGAAGAACTAGAGAGTTCTTGAGGGTGACTCCGCCAACAAACTTCACTCATATTCATTATGGCAAGAACTTGTGCAACCAACTTCCACATTTTGCACTAGTTCATGGAGTCACAAACCCTCTTGTTGGTAAGGCAAGGGACAAGGTAATCAATCCATTCATGGACATCATCCTATGTGTATTACACTCTATGTCTATGGATATCCTTGTATGTTCCTTGTCGGGGGGATGACCCCCGGTTAGGCAAGCGAACCCGGAGCCCCTCTTTCAAAAGACATCGGGGCAGCCCGTGCCCCTCCTCGCCGGCTGGCGAACCGACCGGCTTCTCAGTGCAAGCCGGCTGGCGGTAGGTCGGCGGCCGTCCCATCGCGTCCGACGACAAGACAGCCCCCCACGAGGGGAGAACATGGCTACAATGCAATCCGTCTCGGGAGGGCGCGCCGGCAAAGCTGCCAATCCTATTGACGCGACGGCCGGCGTCAGCACCAGCGCACCGGTGCAGCCCCCCACGAAGCCGTCTACTCCGGCATGCCTCTGCAGAGCGCGCACGCGCCGTCTACTCCTGCACGCCTCGACAGAAGCGCGCACGCGCCGACCACTCCTGTACACCTCTGCAGAAGTGCGCACGCACCGTCCACTCCGTGACGCTCGAAGCGACGGGCCATAGTGTCGCGCCGCCCTCGGGCGCCGCAGCTGGTGGGGCCCAGCAGCCGGCGGGCCCACTAGCGGCTCCAGATGCCGACGCCCGGGTCCCGGCGCGTGCAGTTTTACCCATTGTACCCCGGGGAGCCGGCCTATAAGACCCCCAGGGAGGCCTCCATGCAGAGGGGTTGGGTCGGTTCTCCTCTTCCTCAGTTGGCTACTTGGTTCATTCCTTCTTCCCCGACTCACACACACGGGAGAGGCTGAACGGAGACCTAGCTCCTTCTGCCTCCTCCACTCAAACAGCTCCAGGAGCACCATTGTAACCATTGTGGCCTCTGAGCCAATCAACCCACTCGGCAGGACTAGGGGTATTACCTCTCCAGAGGGCCCCGAACCTGGGTACGTCTTGTGTCTCTCGCATGCACGTGCCAACCTCGCTTCTGGAACCCACCGGCGTCCTCTCGCAGCCCCCAACTTTTAGCCATCTTATGGCATCTATCGTGATTTCACCACGACAGTTGGCGCCCACCGTGGGGCTGCTCGCGGCGTCGACACCAGTCAAGTTCCGGACGAGGCCCTTCACCAGCTCCGGCGAGCGCATCGTGCACGGTTTGGTCCGTGCGCCTCGCACGGCCAACCCGGCTGTGCCGCCGTATCGGACGCGAACGTCGTCTGCCCCGCAGGCTGCCTCGTCATCCCCCTCGGCATGCAGCGCGTCTTCGTCGCGCTCATCCCCGACGTGTTTCCCAGCAAGGTATGCAGCTTCACCGATTCGCCCGTCCCCGTTGGCGGCGCCGCCTCGGACGACGGCGTGGACATCTGCGTTCGCGCGGAGGTGCTGACCATCGGCACCAGTTCCGGCTCCCCGCGCGCCAAGGAGAAGGCTGCCGCGGCCGCCGCTGCCGTGGCTGCGGCCCCTCATCGCCACGCCGACCCGCTCCATGAGACGATCCGGAGCCTGCGGGCCCCCATCACGCCTGACGCCGACACGGCGGCAGCAGCGGCTCAGCTCAACGAGGACCGTGAGCATCTGCTGGTCGAGGCCACGGAGCTCGCGGCAACGCGGCGCCGGCTGGAGTCCTTCCAGCGAGAGTACGACAGCGTCCACGGCTTCACGCCGGCTGCTGCTGAGCCCAGCCGGGTCACGGAAGTGCGTGTCCGTGGAGGCGCGATCGGCCGTGCGCTAGGCGCAGGCCGGCCCGTCTATGACACCCCCATCAAGAACATGCGCGCGGCGCAGGCGGCCATAGCGGATCTCGAGTTCCTGGAGGGCGAGGAGCTGCTGCAGCAGCAGCAGCGCATCCGCGACCTCATCACCGCGGCAAACGAGCAGCAGAGACGTTTCAACCCGGCCCAGCCGTCCGCCTCCACCTCAGGCAAAACCAGAAACCCGGAGAAGGCTCTTCGGGACACGCAGCAGGCGTCTTCCCCTACTGGCTCGACGAGTCGCGGCTCTGGCCGGCACCGGACAAGCCGGAGCCGACACAACCGCGTCGCGGCCACTGGCGACGGCGTTGCCAACAAGATTGCCGGTGACGGCCGTACCCAGCAGCCGGAACCTCCCCTACTGCCGCCTCGACAACCCCGGCCGGCTGCCGCCGGCGCGGTGCCGCGTGGCCCCGTCGCAAGCCGGCTGGGTCCCCGCGAGCCCTACGACGAAACCGACGCCCGCCACCGCATCGACCGGCTGGCGTGGTTCACGCTTCTCGAGGAGGAGAGCTCTGTCGGCCCGGCGTGCTTTGGCCCCCGCATTCGCGAGGAGCCCTTCCCCAAAGGCTTCTCGCTGCCCCGCGACTCCCCCAAGTACAGCGGCGTCTCCAAGCTGGAGGACTGGCTAATCGACTACACCACGGCTGTCGGCATCGCCGGCGGCAACCGGCGCGTGGCGGTTCGCTACGTTCCCCTCATGCTGCTCGGCTCGGCCCGGACATGGCTTAACAACCTGGGGGCCGGCAGCGTCAATTCCTGGCTGGACTTCGAAGACGCGTTCGTGCGCAACTTCACCAGCACGTACATGCGTCCTGGTCGGCCTCGCCAGCTCTCCATGTGCGTTTAGAACCCAGGCGAGCCCCTCCGCGACTTCCTCACGCGGTGGACCGAGCTGCGCAACTCCTGCGAAGGCGTCCATGAAGTGCAAGCCGTTCAGTACTTCGTCGACGGGTGCCAAGACGGCACCCTACTCAAGCACCGCCTGATGTGCGACGAGCCGGACACCCTGGCGGAGCTCATGGCGGTGGCGGACAAGTACGCCACGGCCGACTCCGCGATGCGCGTCAAAATCACCGTTGACGCGGACGACAAGCCGGTCCCGGTCCAGCCAGCCACCCCGAAGCCGGCTGGCGAGACCAGCCAGCGCCGACAGGACAACAACAACAAGCGGAAGGCCGAGCAGCCGGCTCCTCGCTACGGTAACCAGCAAGTAGCCGCCGTGGGAGAGGAGCAGCCGGCCGAGCAGGGCGGCGCCAAGCAAAAGCGCACCGGCAAGACGGCCTGGCAGCCCAAGCTGTCTTTCGAGCAGATGCTCGACGCCCCCTGCAAGAACCATAGCGGCGCGACACCGTCGACCCACACGCTCCGGCAGTGTAGCTTCACCCAGTGTCTGTTGAAGGGCAACCTTCCACCTCCGCGGCCACCCAGAGCCGGCCCGCAGCAGTCGCCGCTTCCGCCTCCCCTGCCGCCTCCGGCAGCCGGCGCCCTCGCCAATGACCCCTACCCGTAGCAGGACGCGGCCTATGTCGTCTTCACCAGAGAAGGCGACGACAAGCACAGCAAGCGCAAGTACCAGCACGAGGTGAACGCCGTCGTCCCTCCGGTCCCCCAGTACATGCACTGGTCCGACCGTCCTGTCAACTGGACCCGGGAGGATCACCCGGCCGTGATGCCGACGCCAGGTGGCTACGCGCTCGTCCTCGACCCCACTTTCGTCGCTGAGAAGCGCACCTGCCACTTCTCGCGGGTGCTGATCGACGGTGGCAGCAGCATCAACATCCTCTACCGCGACACCATGGTCAAGCTCGGCATCGAGGAGGGCCAGCTCCAGCCCACCCAGACGGTGTTCCACGGCATCGTGCCGGGCGCTTCGTGCTCCCCCATCGGCCGGGTGCGGCTGGACGTGCTGTTCGGCACCAGCGCCCACTTCCGCCGCGAGCCGATCTGGTTCGAGGTGGTCAACCTCGCCAGCCCCTACCACGCGCTTTTGGGCCGGCCCGCCATGGCCAAGTTCATGGCGGTTCCGCACTACGCCTACCTCAAGATGAAGCTGCCAGGTCCCAAGGGCATCATCGTCATTCACCGGCGACTACAAGAAGTCCCTGGAGTGTGCCAAAGCCGGCTCCAAGCTGGCCGAGTCGCTGGTCATCGCCGAGGAGAGGCGCCAGGTCGACCACCTTGTCGCGTTGGCTGGTGAGCAGCCGGTCATGCCGGCTCATCTCAAGCAGCCGGCCTACGAGGGGTCCTTCAAGCCAGCCAAGGGCACAAGGAAGGTTTCGCTCGACCCATCCAACCCCGACTCCAGTGAGTGCGTCGTCGTGGGCTCCGGCCTCGACAACAAATAGGAAGGCGAGCTCGTTGACTTCCTCCGTGAGAATCGGGATATCTTCACATGGTCCCCTAAAGACATGCCGGGTGTTCTGAGGAAGTTCGCCGAGCACAAACTCCATGTCCGGCCAGATGCCAAGCCGGTCCGGCAGCCGCTATGCCGCTTCTCCACGGAGAAGCGAAGAGATCGCCCGGCTGCTCAGAGCCGGGTTCATCATGGAAGTATTCCACCCCGAGTGGTTGGCGAACCCGGTCCTCGTCCTGAAGAAGAACGACACTTGGCGCATGTGTATCGACTACACCAGCCTGAACAAGGCCTGCCCCAAGGACCCGTTTGCCCTTCCCTAGATTGACCAAGTCATCGACTCCACAGCCGGCTGCGAGCTTCTGTCCTTCCTGGACGCTTACTCCGGCTACTACCAGATCAAGCTGGACCCGGCGGATGCCCTCAAGACGTCCTTCATCACCCCCTTCGGGGCATATTGCTACATCACCATGTCGTTCGGCTTGAAGAACGCCGGCGCCACCTTCCAGCGCTGCATGCAAAAATGCCTCCTGCCTCAGATCGGCCGAAACGTGCACGTCTACGTCGACGACATCGTGGTGAAGACCAAGCAGCACCTCACCCTCCTCGAGGATCTCAGGGAGACGTTTGCAAACTTGCGCCAGTACCAGATCAAGCTCAACCCGGAGAAATGCATCTTCGGCATGCCGGCTGGCCAGCTCCTTGGTTTCCTCGTCTCGGAGCGCGGCATCGAGGCCAACCCAGAGAAGATCAAGGCCATCGACTGCATGCGCAAGCCGGCCCGGCTGCGCGATGTCCAGAAGTTCACCGGCTGCTTGGCATCTCTCAGCCGGTTCGTCAGCCGGCTGGGGGAGATGGCCCTGCCCCTATATCAGCTGATGAAGAAGACGACGCCGTTCGAGTGGTCCGACCAGGCGGACGAAGCTTTCCGCGACCTCAAGCGCATGCTCTCCACCACGCCCGTCTTGGCCACGCCGGCTGAGAATGAGCCGCTCCTGATGTACATCGCGGCAACCACCCGCGTGGTCAGCGTGGTGCTGGTGGTAGAGCGCCCCGAGGAAGGCAAGGCACAGCCGGTCCAGCGCCCTGTGTACTACCTAAGTGAGGTCCTCTCCACCTCCAAGCAGAACTACCCGCACTACCAGAAGATGTGCTATGGCGTGTACTTGGCCGCCAAGAAGCTGAGGCAGTACTTCCAAGAGCACGCCATCACCGTGGTGAGCACGGCCCCCATCGGCGAGATCATGGGCTGCCGGGATGCCTCTGGCCGGATCGCCAAATGGGCCATCGAGCTAGCCGGCCACACCATCCTCTACGAGCCTCGCACCGCCATCAAATCGCAGGCGTTGGCCGACTTCCTCGTCGATTGGGCAGAGACCCAGTACTTGCCACCGGCTCCCGACGCAACACACTGGCGCATGCACTTCGACGGCTCGAAGATGGCTTCCGGCTTGGGAGCCGGCATCGTGCTGTCCTCCCCCAAGGGCGACCGGCTACGCTACGCGCTGCAAATCCACTTCGCCGCCTCCAACAACGTCGCCGAGTACGAAGCCATCGTCCACGGCCTCCGGCTGGCCAAAGAAATCGGCATCCGGCGCATCCTCTGCTTCGGCGACTCCGATCTGGTGGTCCAACATGTCTCCGGTGAGTGGGATGCCAGGGACTTCAACATGGCCAGCTACCGCAACCTGGTCCAGCAGATGACCGGCAACTTCGACGGCTGCGAGTTCCTCCACGTCATCCGCAATGAGAACGAGGCGGCCGATACTCTAGCCAAGCTTCGCTCCAGCCGGCGAGCAATCCCAACTGGCGTCTCCCTCGAGCACCTGCGCAAGCCATCCATCAAGCCGTCTCCGGATTCGGAGTCCATCTTCGTCCCGGCCGACCCATCAGCCCTGCCCTCCGTCTCGGGGGCTACCGGCTCCGGCTCGGGGACTGCCAGCGCCGGCCCTCCTCCAGCCCCGGGGGCTGCCGGTTCCGGCCCGCCGCCTCCTGACCCGGCCGAGCCCGCACAAGCGGCCGTCCTCGCGGTGCTGGATGTGCCGTCTTGGCCCCAGCCAATCCTTGCTTTCCTGGCACGCGGCGAGCTACCGGCGGACGAGGTCGAGGCTCGGCAGGTGCAGCGCCGGGCTTCCAGCTATAGCATCATCAACCACGAGCTCGTCAAGCGCAGCACAACCGGCGTCTTCCAGCGATGCGTCAAGACGGCCAAGGGTCTCGAGATCTTGCTCGATATCCACTAGGGCGAGTGCGGGCACCACGCCGCCTCCCGGTCCCTAGTGGCTAAAGCATTCCGCCACGGCTTCTACTGGCCGACTGCGCTGAAGGACGCCGAGGAGCTGGTTCTCAAGTGCAAGGGCTGCCAGCGCTTCAAGACCCAGAGCCACCAGCCGGCTTCGGCGCTCCAAACCATCCCCATCGCGTGGCCCTTTGCCGTCTGGGGCCTCGACATGGTGGGCCCCTTCAAAACTGCTCGGGGCGGCATGACACACCTGCTGGTGGCCGTCGACAAATTCACCAAGTGGATCGAGCCGAGACCAATCAAGAATCTCGACGGCCCCACGGCCGTCAAGTTCATCGCTGACATCGCTGTCCACTACGGCGTCCCCAACAGCATCATCACCGACAACGGCACCAACTTTGCCAAAGGCGCGCTAGCGCACTACTGCTCCATCTCCGGCATCCGGCTTGACCTGGCCTCCGTCGCCCACCCTCAGTCCCAACGGCCAGTCGGAGCGGGAAAACGGCCTCTTCTTGGCCAGCATCAAGCCGCGACTCGTCGAGCCGCTCGTACGTTCACCCGGCAGCTGGATCGACGAGCTGCCGGTTGTCCTATGGAGTATCCGGACCACCCCCAACCGCTCAACCGGCTTCACTCCATTCTTCCTCGTCTACGGGGCCGAGGCAATCATCCCCACGGATCTCGAGTTCGACTCACCTCGGGTCACCCTATACATGGAAGTGGAGGCCGCAACAGCACGCGAAGACGGCGTCGATCTGCTCGAAGAGGCGCGCCTGCTGGCCCTCAGCCGGTCAGCCATCTATCAACAGAGCATGCGCCACTACCACAGTAAGAAGATCAAGCCCCTCGCTTTCCGCGAAGGCGACCTCATGCTCCGGCTGATCCAGCGAACAGCCGGCCAGCACAAGCTCTCCTCCCCATGGGAGGGCCCCTTCATCATCAGCAAGGCCTTGCGCAACAACGCGTACTACCTCATCGACGCGCAGAAGCGAAGCAAGCGCAAGAGAGACACCTCCGGCGAAGAGACGGAATGCCCCTGGAACGCGGAGCTCCTCCGTCCGTTTTACAGTTGAACCATGTATGTATGTATCACTACCCTTTTTTGGAAATTAATGAAAGCAGCAGGTCCCCCGAACGACACTCGGGGGCTACCTTTTCATCTCTACCGAGTTTTTGCCCACTTTACCGCATTCGCCCCCCCCAACCGGGTCGGCAAGGCCGGCTCGCTGGCTCGGGGGCTCGCCGGCTAGCCCGCGCCGAGTTCTCCTCAACCCGATCAGTAACGTGCGTACTGCCAAAGCCCTCTCTGCCATGAGCCACAGACCGGCTCCCGGCTGTTCAAGGCTGGCAAGAGCCAAAGGCTGCAAGCATCCGCACGCGAAACACGGCTAAGTAGGAACAACCGGCTCGGCTAACCCGGCTCTTCTCACTGCACGCTCCGCCGTACAAACTGGCTGCGCTCCAGCCGGCTTTGCCGGCTGCAGCCAGCCGGCCCAGTGGGTGTTTCGCTTGCGCTCAAATCCTAAAGCCCAAGTACTAGGCGCTCACTTCTGAGTCCGGCTCACCGTCCCAGCTACAGACCGGCTCCCGGCTGTCCGGCTGGCGGGGAGAAGGACAAAGGCGGAAGCAAACAGGAAAAACGGCTAAGGGAAAAGAACAAAAGCGAAACTGCCACACGGCAGGCGCAAGCACACGAGAAACAAACATGCATCCACATATACAGCAAGGCCCGCGGCCAATAAGTTCATTACATTAAACTTACACCCCCCCAGTGGGTGGACCTGCCGGCTAACAAAAGCTCCGAGTTCAAAAGAAACAGGAAAAAAATAAAAACCCTAGGCTGCGGCTTCGTCGGCATCGCTCGGCGCCGGGTTCTCTGTGGTGGCGGTGTCGTCCAGCTCGTCAGTGTCGTCGTCCGCGTCGGCGATCGTCTTGGCCGAGCTGCCCTACGGGTCCTCGAGCTCCAGGCCAAAGTCATCAGCGGGAAGCTCCGCGCCGTCCGGCGCCCGCTCCGGCACAAAGTCGCCGTACGGGGCGAACGAAGCAATGTCGCTAGCCCGCACGGCGATCGTCGTCTCCCGCTCTGCCAAGTCCGCCTCCGCCCCAGCCCTCCGAGCGCGCAGTTGGTCCAGGCGGATGGTGGGATACCAAGACAGCACGACCCCAAGCGCCATGTTTGCGCCGGCTCGAGCTGCGGAGGCCCTCCACGCGTTGAGCCGCGCCGTGCCGGCCTCCAGCCAGCGCGCCAGCCGGCTCACGCTGCTCGGCGCCACCGCACCCAGCCAGAGGGCAGCCGCCATCGACAAGCCGGCTTCGAATAGCCGGTTCTTCTGGCGCTCCACCGCCTCCAGGCGAGCCTCTGCGGCCACGGTGATCTACGCAACCGACCAGGCGGTGTACTCCTCGATGGCGGCCCCCGCCGCAATCTGCTCCTGCCGGTGGGCGTTCACCGCTGCCTCGGCCGACCCTTGGGTCTTGGGGAAGAACCCTGGAAGAGAAGGGGAGGAAGATTGACAAAGACACCAAAGGCCGGAAAACAGAAAGAAGCAAAAAGACGTGAGCAAAAGCACTTACGCGTGAGGAGCTCGTCGACGTAGAGCGCTTCCTGCAGTGCTTCCCGCTCCCTCACAACCAGCGCGTTGGCACTGCGGTCGCGGTCCGCCTGGAGCTAGCTGACCTCCTCGGCGGCCTTCTTCGCTGCCTCCTCCTGCCGCGCTGCCGCTTGACGGCGTTCTTCGGCAAGCCGGTCCAGCTCGACCTTATGGGCGGCGGTGGCTTCGTCCCTCTCCCGGACTGCCCGGGCCGCCTCCTCCTGCAGCCGGTCGCGCTCCGCGGCCGCCTGGTCACGGAGTTGGCCAGCTTCCGCCAGTTGGCGCCGGAGCGTCTCCATCTCCGCCGGGTCAACTGCAGCGGTTGCGCATCCGGACCCGGATTCCGGTCAGAAGCCGGACAAGAAAGCAAAACAAGATGCCAAGAAGATCCGACCCGGCCGCTGAGCAAACCGGCCCGGATCTTGGGGGCTACACCCAGTGGGAGAGCTGGCGCGCCCCCACAGGAAGAACGCAAGAGAGAAGTTCGAAGAGTACCTTGGGCCTGGCGAAGTTCCCCCTCCTTGGCCGCCAGCTGGTCCCTGGCCGCGCGGTACCGGCCCAGGAGGCGGTTGTACGCCGCCACCCGCTGGTCGTAGATGGACTGCAAAGTAGACAAAGTCAAAACACGGACGCCTGAGAAGGCCCGACCCGCCTGCTACGCAGCCGGCTCGGGCCTCGGGGGCTACACCCAGTGGGTGCGCTGACGCGCCCCCATTGGAAAAGCGACCAAGCCGGTCGAAAAGAGCAAAAACAAAACGAAAAAGCAAGAAGGCACGAAGGGTAAAAGAACTCACCGCGAAGGTCTGCTCCAACTGTCGCAGCCGGCAGCTCTCCGCCTGGGCGAAGCTCTGCCACTGGCTGTGGTGGTTGGCAATCTGCAGCCGTAGAGAGTCCACCGCCGCGTCCAGCTCGCTTCGGGGGGCGCCGCTCGTCGCCTCGCTGGAGCACGCCGCCCAGGTCCGCTGCGGCTGAACGGCGGACCCGGCGCTGGTTCCGCTGCTGGCCGGCCTTGGTGCGAGGCTAAGCCCCGCGGCCCGCGGCTCCGCCGTCACCAGGGCGCGCGAGGTCCCCGGCGCGGTCTCCGTCCTTGACGGCGGCACTCCTCCTCCACTCGGCGCGGCCTCCGGCTCGCGGTCCCCTCCGCTTCCGCCTCCGCCTCTGGCTCCGTCGACCGGATCTGCAGCCGGCGGCACCTCCTGGTCGGCCGTCGGGTCCGCCTCCAGCTCGCGGTCCTCGGATTCGCCGCGACCGGCATTTTCCTCGGCGGCCGCACGGGCATCCGCCTCCGCCCGGCGGGCCGGATCATGCACCGTCTTGGAGCGATGCTCCGCGACCGGCGATGGTGGCGGCGACGACGCCGTCCACTCAGGCCACGCGGTCTCCTTCACGACCCGCGGCCGCCTCGCCATGACCTCGGCCACGGCGACGCTCCACGCCTTAGCCGACGCCTCGGCCATCTCCTTCTCCGCCTCGGCTCAGGCCCTCCAGGCGTCCCGCTAGGCGTCCTCCAATGCGGAGCCGGCTTGGCGGGCCGCGAGCACCTCTTCGGGGGTCTCCCCCGCCACGCTCTCCCCCGTGCTGCTTCGGCCCCATCGCCAGTCGGCCTCCTCCGCGGCCGCCGCAGCCGTGGCAGCCTCCGCCAGCTCGAGCGCGCTCCTGGACGGCGCGAAAGAGAGATGAAGGAGAAGAAAAGAAAAGAAAGAACGGCAACAGCTACGAGCAAAGCAACAACTCCAACTGCAAAAAAAGGAACTTACCCAATGGCCACGGGAACCGCTCGCGTCGGACCCGCCGGTGGCGCCATCCGGCGTGCCTTCTTGGCAAACCTCTTCAGGGTGTCCGTCTGCGCCGCTGCCGGGCGTTTCGCGGCCGGCCACGCCTCGACCGCCTGCTTCCCATGCGGCCGGCTTGGGCCGTACGGCTCCCCAGTCGCCCTCCTCTGCCGTCCCCTGGGGGTGGCCCCGTCGCCCGCCTCCGCGCCCTGAGGAGCTGCATCGTCCGTCCCGTCCTCGACATCTTCATCATCCTCCGGCCAGTCCCGCAAAACATCCGGGATCAGAGACTTACCGGCTTGAGCGGAGCCGCCGGCTTCCGCATCCGACCACTCATGTACACCTCTGCAGAAGTGCGCACGCGCCGACCACTCATGTACACCTCTGCAGAAGTGCGCACGCACCGTCCACTCCGTGACGCTCGAAGCGACGGGCCACAGTGTCGCGCCGCCCTCGGGCGCCGCAGCCGGCGGGCCCACTACCGGCTCCAGACGCCGACGCCCGGGTCCCGGCGCGTGCAGTTTTACCCATTGTACCCTGGGGAGCCGGCCTATAAGACCCCTAGGGAGGCCTCCATGCAGAGGGGTCGGGTCGGTTCTCCTCTTCCTCAGTTGGCTACTTGGTTCATTCCTTCTTCTCCGACTCACACACACGGGAGAGGCTGAACGGAGACCTAGCTCCTTCTGCCTCCTCCACTCAAATAGCTCCAGGAGCACCATTGTAACCATTGTGGCCTCTGAGCCAATCAACCCACTCGGCAGGACTAGGGGTATTACCTCTCCGGAGGGCCCCGAACCTGGGTACGTCTTGTGTCTCTCGCATGCGCGTGCCAACCTCGCTTCCGGAACCCACCGGCGTCCTCTCGTAGCCCCCCACTTTTAGCCATCTTATGGCATCTGTCGTGATTTCACCACGACATTCCTTGTGTGGGACTAACCCATGTAGGTATTGAAAGCACAAAACTCCAAAGGATTGCTCCCAACTCTTGATGGACTACATCAACATTGAGCATCCACATCTTCAACATCTACATGAAGTCATCATCGACAAAACCCAAGGTTAGTTCATCCCTCTTAAGGGGGGATATCACATCTAGGGGGGGCTTTGCTCTAAACAATTGAGCTAAAGCAACTCTAATGGTGGGAACACATCAATGCTTTATGTAAAAGTGGCAACCCCACTTGTGCTTAAACGATGAGTATGACCTATGATCAAATGCTCTCATTTGACTCCTAAGTCAATATACTCATATATAGATGACCTAGTCATCGCCATTGCTTGATAGATGCTAGAATTGGTTGTGCATCTTTGACACATATTTCATTTGCTATCTTATTGTGTGAGCATGTTGATTTGCATGTTTTCATCATTCAAGGACATCCATTTATTGTTTTGATTGTCTTGGTATTTCTGGCCAAGTGGATGTACAAGAATGCCTAAGTACCTTCTCTAGCTATCTATGCTTTCTTGTCTCAAATTCTATTCATGCTGCATCACAAAAATTGAACAAGTCATTTTCGGACCCTCCGGGTGAGGAGCACTCAGAACCACCGATCTGAAAGGGCTGAACCTCCAAAACCTTCTATATGATTTCGGCCGAACCAATTCACTCAAACTCGGTCTAACCGAAATCACTTAGATTGATCTAGGTTTTCCATCTCGGTGCCACCGAGTTGAACTATTTCGGTGCCACCGATGTGCTAATCTGCATGCAGTAACACATATCGATGCCACCGAGTTGTCCAACTCGGAGCCAGCTACAGCGTACGGGTATATATGTACCTCGCGGGCCGAATGGTTGAAATTTCTCGACTCTTTCGCTCCCGCACCCCGTTGCTGCCGTCGCCAGGTCTCCAGATCATCGCCCTCATCTCCAGTGCGCCCTCGCCGCCTGGTTCCGTCGCCGTCAACGGCAATCTGCCCCGCCGTTGCCGCCGTAGAGAATCTCCACCAAGTTAGGGTGAGATTCGATCCCATTCGTGCACCTATTTCTGATTCAATGCACGATTGGACTGCCATGATTCTTGCCACGGATTGAGAACTCCCATTACACTGCAATGTCCATAGATTAGAATCGAGTAAAAATTTTAGGTTTAAGTTTCCGCCGAACGCATCTCGGACCGACCGATTAGAAATTTTCGGTCCCACCGATTTGGCCTCAGGCCATAGCACAAGTACGTCTCGGTGCCACCGAGTTCTACGAATCGGTGAGACCGAAAGTAAAATCTCAGTGAAACCCTAACAACTCGGAGTCACCGAACCCCATCTCGGTCAGACCGAAATGGTGTGTAAAGTTTTTGTTGAGTGCTTCGGTATCACCGAGATGATCAACTCGGTCCATCAGAAATGCCTTCTGTGAAAACTTGAAACTAAGAGTTGAACTCAATTTTTATGAAAAACTTCTGCTTTTTGTGATGACTCATCTACTCTGCCCATACCCATCTATTCACAGGGTCAGCTCAGCAAGATGTCAGATTGCAGCGGCAGTCAGAACAGGTCAGAGCAGCATGCAGAACTCAGTGAAGGCTCTAGCCCTGCATAAAGTTTTTATGAGGGAGAGAGAAGCTCTCCAGATCTTCCTAAGGCTGCAACTAGAACCAGGAAGAAGAGAACCACAGATAGTGAGGATGAGGACTTTGTGGCAAGTGAGGCCACAACAAAGAATAGGATAGTGGTTGCCAAGGAGTATGGCAAAGCAGCTAGCTCAAAACCTGCTGCCAAAGATAAGACTGCTGTGAGAAAAGACCCTAAGCAAACAATGCAATTTACACTTGAAGAGCCAAGTGACACAGAACCAGCTGCAGGAGCAAAGAAGAAGAGAGCTAGGAAGACTACTACTCAGGTGCTTGGAAGGCCCTCCATGAGGAATGATTCAAGGTGATGAGCTTGATCGTGGAAACTATCAAGAGGACTGCAGCTGATCAGAAGAGATCATGCGGATATGCTCCACACATCCAGATGCTGATCAATTCCAAGGTTGGAACGAGCACATATCTTCTTGATTGTGAGCATCTGCCACTGCGTCCAGAGTTTGAAGTCAATGTGATTGTGATGGATCCTTCGCATCCCATATCTGCTCAAGCCCAACAGAAGATTCAAGAAGCAAAAGAAGCAAAAGCAGTCAAGGAGGCATCAGCTCCCAATGCTCCAATAGCAAATCTCAAGTCTAAATCTGACCAAATGTCATATCTGCTAGAAGCCACCCTGAGGATTGAGCGAAGTCTGGCCAACCTCACCCAGAACCAGGCTAGCTTAGAGCGGATAATCGAGACAAAGTTTCATGATCAAGATGTCAAGGTCACTGAGATCCAGACTACAGTGGAGAAGCTGAAGAGCGATGTTGATGCTGTCAGGACAGCCCCTTCAGATGATAGTGGAGACGACAGACCCACTACCGAGAGATTCCAGACAGTGCCTAGGGCAGCCAGGTCTGCTGCAGTGCCAGTTGTGGATCCAAGGACCACAGTCTCTGCACCTGCTGCTACTGCTGCTACAGTGCCACCTCTGGTGTCCACTCCACCAGCCCAGCAGACATCTGCAGAAGCCTTCGCGGATGCTCTTCTTTCGACGCCGTCTACGCACACCAGAGCCGCCAGCAGGAGATCGCCTTCAGGAGCTTCCGAGGATCGTGCATAGAGTGCCGATTAGTCCTATACCTATTCGATCTTTTTGGTACTTGTTGCCAAAGGGGGAAAATTTGTATAGATCTTAGCTTCGAGAGAGAGAGTTTCGTTTTGCTTTGCCCGTTGGATTTCTCTCGAGTTCTTATGCTACTATTTTTTTGATGGTACTTTGTTTCGTTGTGTGTGCTTGCTACAGTGTCTATGAGATATTTTGTCGTTTATGCTTGTGAGATACTATGCTTCATGTGATTGATCATACTATGCTTCTTGTGATGATCAATGCTTATACTTATCTTGTATGATCACTTACTTGTGTTGGTGATGCATGCTTACTATTTCACTCATATCATTTTGCGCGCTCCACCAAGTTGTATGTGACATCGAAGAGTGACCCATGAGCCTAATCGATTGTGCATTTGCATTCAAACGCAAATTTTTAATAATGCACAAATTTAGGGGGAGCTCTTGCTTATCACATACTTCTCAAAGCGATGATGTACTTCATTCATTTATTCATTTGTCGAAGCTTTGATCTATATGTTGTCATCAATTACCAAAAAGGGGGAGATTGAAAGCACACTTGCTCCCTTGGTGGTTTTGGTAATTCATAACAACATATATCTCATTGAACTAATGTCCATTCAAGTTAAAGATTTCAGGATATTCAATGATTGGCATGGCATGGACTAGAGATGTGGACCCCTCAAAATGCTAAGGACAAGGATTGGCAAAAGATCAAGACTCTACATTTTTGGTTTAGTGATCCTAGATCACATTGAGTCCATAGGAAAGCCAATACTATTAAAAGGGGATGAGGTGTTGCTTAATGGTCTTTTTGCTCAAGTGCTTAGTGACAGTACTCCTAAACCCTCAACCACTCTCTCTACCCCAAATATGTCCAAAACCTACATTCCAACTCGGCCCCACCGAAAATTTCCTATCCGGAGCCACCGAGTTTATCTAGATTTAGCCACTGCCAAAACCCTAACAAATCGGATCCACCGATATGGGTCTCGGTCTCACCGAGATGGCCTTGCCAACTCTCTGTAATCGTTTGCACTTACTTCGGTCTCACCGAGTTTTGCAAATCGGTCTCACCGAGATGGCTTGCCAAGTCTCTGTTGCCTTATTGCTACACTTCGGTCCTACCGAGTTGATGCAAGCAATGCCACCGAGATGAGGTTTGCCCTAGCCATTGCACTTCAGTCCATCCGATTTGTTCCTATCGGTCCCACCAAGATTCCTAACGTTCATATCTTTTACACAGTTCGGTGCCACCGAGTCTTCTGGATCGGTGCCACCGAGTTGGGTCAAAAGTGTGTAATGGTTGGATTTTGTGTGGAGGCTATATATACCCCTCCACCACTTCCTTCTCAGTAAGGAGAGCCATCAGAACGTGCCTACACTTCCACCATACATTTTCTGAGAGAGAACCACCTACTCATGTGTTGAGATCAAGTCATTCCATTCCTACCATTTGAACCTTGATCTCTAGCCTTTCCCAAGTTGCTTTCCACTCAAATCCTTCTTCCACCATAGCCAAATCTGTGAGGAGTTGTTTGAGTGTTGGGAAGACTATCATTTGAAGCACAAGAGCAAGGAGTTCATCAACAACACACCGTCTATTACCTTTTGGAGAGTGGTGTCTCCTAGATTGGTTAGGTGTCACTTGGGAGCCTCCGACATGATGTGGAGTTGAACCAAGGAGTTTGTAAGGGCAAGGAGATCGCCTACTTTGTGCAGATCTACCCCGAGTGAGGCTAGTCCTTCGTGGACGTAAGCCATGGTGGGATTGACAAGGTTGCTTCTTCGTGGACCCTTTGTGGGTGGAGCCCTCCTTGGACTCGCGCAGCCGTTACCCTTCGTGGGTTGAAGTCTCCATCAACGTGGATGTATGATAGCACCACCTATTGGAACCACGCCAAAAACCACCGTGTCTTCATTGCGTTTGAAATCTCCGATCCCCTCCTTTACTTACGTATGCAATTGTTTACTTTCCGCTGCCACACTCTTAGAATTGCATGTGTAGGGTGATGCTTGACTTGTATGCTTGCTAAAAGCTGCCTACAACTAAAATTGGGAAAAGGTTAGATTTTTAATTGGTCAAGTAGTCTAATCACCCCCCTCTAGACATACTTTCGATCCTACACCAGTAGAAGAATCACGCAACACCTCGTTAGTAGCACCTGCACACAAAACAACAAATCCTTGCACCCAATGCAAACAAGGGGTTGTCAATCCCTCGGCGGTAAGTTGCAAGATTAAATTGTATGTGATAGATAGATAGATTGAAACAAAAATACAAAAATAAAATAAATAAAGAAAAAGTGCAGCCAGTATTTTTAGGGTTTTAGTATATGATTTAGATAGACCGGGGCCATAGTTTTCACTAGAGGCTTCTCTCAAGAAAATAGCATACGGTGGGTAAACAAATTACTGTTGGGCAATTGATAGAAAAGCAAATAATCGTGACGATATCCAAGGCAATGATCATGTATATAGGCATCATGTCCGAGACAAGTAAACCGACTCCTGCCTGCATCTACTACTATTACTCCACACATCGACCGCTATCCAGCATGCATCTAGTGTATTAAGTCCATAAAGAACGGAGTAACGCCTTAAGAACGATGACATGATGTAGACAAGATAAACTCACATATGAATAAACCCCATCTTTTTACCCTTAATAGCAACGATACATACGTATCATGTCCCTTTCTGTCACTAGGATTTAGCACCGCAAGATCGAACCCATTACAAAGCACCTCTTCCCATGGCAAGATAAATCAATCTAGTTGGCCAACCAAAATCAATAGATCGGAGAAGAAATATGAAGCTATAATAATCATGCATAAAAGAGATCGGAAAAGACTCAAATAATATTCATGGATAATCTGATCATAAACTCACAATTCATCGGATCCCAACAAACACACCGCAAAAAGTGATTACATCGGATAGAACTCCAAGAACATCGAGGAGAACATTGTATTGGAGATCAAAAAGAGAGAAGAAGCCATCTAGCTACTAACTATGGACCCGAAGGTCTGTGGTAAACTACTCACGCATCATCGGAAGGGCAGCAAGGTTGATGTAGAGCCCCTCCGTGATCAATTCCCTTTCCGGCGGAGTGCCAGAAAAGGCCTCCAGATGGGATCTCTCGAGAACAGAAACTTGTGCGGCGGAATTTTTTTTGTGGACCCCCCTGAGGGTTTCTGATTTTTTGGGAATTTATAGTGGTGGAATTAGGTCAAACGGAGCTGGGGTGGGCCCACGAGGCACCAGGGTGCGCCTACCCCCCCCAGGCGCGCCCTGGTGGCTCGTGGCCACCTCCTCTGGCGTCTGGTCTTCTCCCGAAGCTTCTAGTGATGGTATTGTCCAGAAAAAATCTCCAAAAAGTTTCGTGGCATTTGGACTTGATTTGGTATTGATATTCTGTAAAATAAAAAACAAGCAGAAAACAGGAACTGGCACTGGGCACTAAGTTAATAGGTTAGTCTCCAAAAATGAAATATAATTGCTGTAAATGTATATAAAAACATCCAAGATTGATACTATAACAGCATGGAACAATCAAAAATTATAGATACGTTGGAGACGTATCAGCATCCCCAAGCTTAATTCCTGCTCGTCCTTGAGTAGGTAAATGATAAAAACAGAATTTTTGATGTGGAATGCTGCCTATCATATTCATCATATATTCTTTTCTTTTGTAGCATGGATATTGGACTTGAATGATTCAAAGCAATAGTCTATAATTTGACATGAAGATATAAATACTCAAGCATGCTAACAAGCAACCATGTTTTTCAAAATATCAACGCTAAAGAAAGTTATCCCTAGCCCATTATGCTCAATCATTGATCCATTCATGAAACACACTCAAATATTAGCTACACACAATGCACAAGTATGACAATAGTGCTCTCTAGTTGTTGCTTTATAAGAGAAGATGGAGACTCAAGAAAAATAAAAATTGCATAAAAGTAAATAGATAGGCCCTTCGCAGAGGGAAGCAGAGATTTGCTAATGTGCCAGAGCTCAAAGCTTAAATTAGAGAGATAAAAATATTTTGAGAGGCATGCTTTTCCTGTCAACGAAAACGGCCGAGAATTCCCAATATTTTCCATGCTAGACACATCATAGGCGGTTCCCAAACAGAAAGTAATGTTTATTTCCTTTCCACCATTCTTTCACAATCCATGGCTAGCCGTATCCACGGGTGCCCTCCATACCATCACTTTCCAAGGAATTTTGTTGTTATTAATTTTGGATTTCATTGTGGGACTGGGCATCCCTATTACCAGCCACTCTCTCGTGCAATGACAAGTGAATAAACACTCATCGTGAGAATAACACACCTAGCATGGAAAATATTAGCCACCCCCTGCCGCTTCATGAGCGGTACGGGCACACAAAACAGAAAAATTATTTTGAAAATTAGAGTTGGCACACGCAAATTTACTTGGAACAGCATTGAAATACCGCATATAGGTAGATATAGTGGACTCATTTGGCACAACTTGGGTTTAAGGAGTTTGGATGCACAAGCAGTATTTCTGCTTAGTACAAATGAAGGCTAGCAAAAGATTGAGAAGCAACCAACCAAAAAACGAAAACGGTCATAAACATGCATTGAACATAACTAACATCCAATAATGCACCATAAGTAGGATATAATTTCTTTGCATAACTATTGACTTGATGTGCATGCATAGGGAATCACAAACCTTAACACTAATATTCTTACTAAATCACAATTACTCACTAACATGACTCACATATTATCATTTCCATATCGCAAAACTATTGCAAGGAATCACACTCATCATATCCAATGATCTATATGAAAGTTTTTATTATATCCCTCTTGAATATTCATCACTTTGGGACCAAATTCATATCTTGTGCAAATTACCGTTACTATTGTCAACTCTCAAAAAGATTTAAGTGAAGCATGAGAGTGCAAATATTTCTTCAAATTTTTAATCTTGTCAACTCTCAAAATAATATAAGTGAAGCATGAGAGTTTATTTCTTCAAAATTTTAATCTTGTCAACTCTCAAAATAATACTCCCTCCGTCTGGAAAAGCTTGTCTCTCAAATGGATGTATCTAGCACTAACTTGATGCTAGATACATCCATTTGAGGGACAAACTTTTTCGGACGGAGGGAGTATAGGTGAAGCATGAGAGTTTATTTCTTCAAAATATAGCCACCGCCGTGCTCAAAAAGATTTAAGTGAAGCACTAGAGCAACTGCCTAGCTCAAAAAAATTTAAGTGAAGCACATAGAGTATTCTAACAAATTATGATGATCGTGTGGCTCTCTCAAAATAGGTGTGTTCAGCAAGGATGATTGTGACAAACTAAAAAGCAAACAAAGCAAGGACTCATATAATACACGACGCTCCAAGCAAAACTCATATCATGTGACGAATAAAATTATAGCTCCAAGTAAAATTACCGATGGTTGGTAGAAGAAAGAGGGGATGCCTTCCGGGGCATCCCCAAGCTTAGACGCTTGAGTCTTCCTTGAATATTACCTTGGGGTGCCTCGGGCATCCCCAAGCTTAGGATCTTGCTACTACTTATTCCTTCATCCATCGTGATCTCACCCAAAACTTGAAAACTTCAATCACAAAACTCAACAAAACCTTCGTGAGATCCGTTAGTATAACAAAATAAATCACTACTTTAAGTACTGTTGCAAACCCATTCATATTTTATTTTTGCATTATACCTACTGTATTCTAACTTCTCCATGTCTTATACCCCCCGATACAATCCATAGTTTCATCAAAACAAGCAAGTAGTGCATCAAAAACAGAATCTGTCAAAAACAGAACAGTCTGTAGCAATCTATTTAAAAGCCATACTTCTGTAACTCCAAAAATTCTGAAAATTAGGACAACGTGGGAAATTCGTATACCAATACTGTGTAAAAATTTCAGAGTTTTCTGACGCTCCAGTACAGAACCAAAATTCCAGCACTGGACGCAAAACTTTCTGTTTTCCAAACAACATCAATTATACTATCTTCCAAATCATCCCAAAGGTTTTACTTGGCACAAACACTAATTAAAAACACAAGAACTCAATCTTAACAGTAGCATAAATGTGAAAACACACCATAACAGAAACAAAAAGAAAAATTTATTTTATTCATTAGGTTGCCTCCCAACAAGCGCTATTGTTTTATAGCCATTAAGATAGGCTTCAGATTTTATGGATGCTCACATGAAAGATAAGAATTGAAGCACAAAGAGAGCGTCATGATACATGTGACAAACACATTTAAGTTGAACATACTTCCTATGCATAGGCATTTTATATGCAAACAAATTATCAAGATGAGAAATATCTAGCATATGCAAAGGAGAGGAATAAAACATTAACAATCTCAACATAACGAGAGGTAATTTAGTAACATGAAAATTTCTACAACCATATTTTCCTCTCTCATAATAATTACATGTAGGATCATACTCAAATTCAACAATATAGCTATCATAAACAATACTCTCTTTATGATCCACATGCATAAAGTTTTTATAATCTTCTGAAATAGTGGGATTAGCATTAACTAAAGTTATGACCTCTCCAAACCCACTTTCATCAAAAATTTCATAAGATTGAACACTCTCCAAATATGTGGGATTCTTTTTATTTAAAGTTGACACTCTTCCAAACCCACTTTCAATATTATTGCAAACATTATTATCAATGACATATTCATCATGAGGCTTAAATAAATTTTCAAGATCATAAGAAGCATTATCACCCCAATCATGATCATTGCAATAAGTAGTGGATATAACAAAATTATCATCCCCAAGCTCGTAGTTTTGCATATTATTAGCACAATTGACATTAATAGAATTTATACTAACATTATTGCAATCGTGCTTTTCATTGAAGTAGCTATCATGAATCACTTTATAAATTTCTTCTTTCAACACTTCATCACAATTTTCTGGTTCATGATTTTCAAGCAAAACTTCATAGAGATAATCAATTGCACTCAACTCACTAGCAATTGGTTCATCATAATTGGATCTTTTGAAAATATTAGCAAGTGGATGAGGATCCATATCAATAGACTTCAAGCAAGCGAAGATGCAAGCAAATGGAAGGCACATGGCACACAAGCAAAGATAGCAAACGAACAAAAAGGCAAATGGATTTTTTTTTGTATTTTTATAAAAAATATTTAGAAGTGGGGGAGATGAAAACAAGAGGCAAAGGCAAATAAAATAAATGCAAGGAGATGTAAGTTTTATGCGTAGGTACTTGATAGATGTTGATGATGTCTCCCCGGCAACGGCGCCAGAAATTCTTCCTGCTACTTGTGAGCTGCGTTGGTAATTCCTTGAAGAGGAAGGGAGATGCAGTACAGTAGAGATAAGTATTTCCCTCAGTTATGAAACCAAGGTTATCAATCTAGTAGGAGAATCACGCAACACCTCGTTAGCAGCACCTACACACAAAACAACAAATTCTTGCAGCCAACACAAACAAGGGGTTGTCAATCCCTCGGTGGTAAGTTGCAAGATTAAATTGTATGTGATAGATAGATTGATTGAAACAAAAATACAAAAATAAAATAAATAAAGAAAAAGTGCAGCAAGTATTTTTAGGGTTTTACTTTATGATTTAGATAGACCCGGGGGCCATAGTTTTCACTAGAGGCTTCTCTCAAGAAAATAGCATACGGTGGGTAAACAAATTACTGTTAGGCAATTGATAGAAAAGCAAATAATCATGACGATATCCAAGGCAATGATCATGTATATAGGCATCACATCCGAGACAAGTAGACCGACTCCTGCCTGCATCTACTACTATTACTCCACACATCGATCGCTATCCAGCATGCATCTAGTGTATTACGTCCATAAAGAACGGAGTAACGCCTTAAGAACGATGACATGATGTAGACAAGATAAACTCACATATGAATAAACCCCATCTTTTTACCCTTAATAGCAATGATACATGCGTGTGATGTCCCTTTCTGTCACTGGGATTGAGAACCGCAAGATCGAAACCATTACAAAGCACCTCTTCCCATGGCAAGATAAATCAATCTAGTTGGCCAAACCAAATCAATAGATCGGAGAAGAAATACGAAGATATAATAATCATGCATAAAAGAGAACAGAAAAGACTCAAATAATATTCATGGATAATCTGATCATAAACTCACAATTCATCGGATCCCAACAAACACACCGCAAAAAGTGATTACATCGGATAGAACTCCAAGAACATCGAGGAGAACATTGTATTGGAGATCAAAAAGAGAGAAGAAGCCATCTAGCTACTAACTATGGACCCAAAGGTCTATGGTAAACTACTCACGCATCATCGGAAGGGCAGCAGGGTTGATGTAGAGCCTCTCCGTGATCAATTCCCCCTCCGGCGGAGTGCCGGAAAAGGCCTCCAGATGGGATCTCTCGAGAACAGAAACTTGCGGCAGCGGAAAAAGTATTTCGTGAACTCCCCTGAGGGTTTCTGATTTTTTGGGAATTTATAGTGGTGGAATTAGGTCAAACGGAGCTGGGGGTGGGCCCATGAGGCACCAGGACGTGCCTGCCCCCCCCCTAGGCACGCCCTGGTGTCTCGTGTCCACCTCCTATGGCGTCTGGTCTTCTCCCGAAGCTTCTAGTGTTAGTATTGTCCAGAAAAAAATCTCCAAGAAGTTTTGTGGCATTTGGACTTCATTTGGTATTGATATTCTGTAAAACAAAAAACAAGCAGAAAACAGGAACTGGCACTAGGCACTAAGTTAATAGGTTAGTCTCCAAAAATGATATATAATTGCTGTAAATGTATATAAAAACATCCAAGATTGATACTATAACAGCATGGAACAATCAAAAATTATAGATACGTTGGAAATGTATCAGACATGTGGCCACCGGAGAGGCCGAGCTGATTGGGGGATCCGACTTGTCGGTCATCTCTAGCCGGCCACTGTCGGAATCGCTTTCCAGAAAGTACCTCAACCCTTCGCTCTGTATAGAGACTTCGGCTGGGGTGAAAGAAGGGTCAGGGATAGTTCCTTGCTCGTAAAGGAGAGGGAGCGATCTGGTGAGGGTTTCAGGCATAGAAACAGTGCCCTGGGGGACGGAGTCATTGACCGATGATCCCATCGATCTTTTGCTGATCTCACAGCGGAACTCTCAATGAAAGCACCGGTTTCGGTGTAAAAACTGGCTGACCTCGGGGTAGCGGGTCCCGAGCTGTGGATCTCGGATCAATGGTAATAGGAACAAAGGAGATGGTGTTTACCTAGGTTCGGGCCCTCTCGAAGAGGTAATACCCTACGTATTGATTTGATTTTATTGATAATGAAGTATCGAGTACAAGCTTGATCTACCTCGAGATCGTAAGGAGAAGTCTAACCCTAGGGCTTGGTGGATGGTAATTGTGATTCTGTGTGCTCTACAGGCTAAACCCCTTGGCTTATATACACGCTAGGTATGGCATCTAGGGTTACAAAGGCGGTATCCAGGGATGCGTATGGTGGCGGCAGGAGATGTCTTGGGGTATACTCCAAGTCTTCGGCAGATGTAATCTTGATCACGTCATGGCTTCCGGAGTCCATCTGTATGACGATGAGGGCCTTCGGGCCCATCCCAAGGACTATGGACCAACTAGGTTGGGACCCTAGTCAAGGACACCATCACCAAAGTTGTGGACCTCGTCGTGAGCACGATGACCGAAGGCTTGGTGAGTACTTCAAGGACAACTCTTGTATCCGACATGCTTATCTCTAGTCGGCAACCGACCTTATGTGTAAACCTAGGTAACCCTGGCATCTATATAAGCCGAAGGGTTTAGTCCGTAGAGGCACAATCATAAGCCTTAGGATTAGAACACAATCATACGATCTCGAGGTAGATCATCTTGTACTCGATACTCCATCACATCAATATAATCAAAGCAGGATGTAGGGTTTTACCTGTTCGAGAGGGCCCGAGCCTGGGTAAACATCATCTCCCTTGTCTCCTGTTACCCATTGATCCTAGATCCACAGGTCGGGACCCCCTACCCGAGATCAGCCGGTTTTAGTACCGACAGGGGGGACCAGTCTGAATTTTTTATTCACTGACTCAGACCTAGTATCGAATCCTACTCAGCAATTGTCGAATCCTACTCAGCCGAAGGGGGGGGGACTGATGCGGGAGCCGGCCATCCAAAGCTAGCCGCATACATCTGCCCCCCAATTTGTTTTAAAGTTGGCATACATCCGCACACTCTAAATAGCCGCATATCTAGTTCCAATTTAGCTAAAAATGTTCAAATATTCATATGCAGCAGTAGTTCTAATTTAAATATTATACTCCTACAATGTTGTCCCCTTTAACAGCACACGGATGCTCAATCAGAGCTTCCTTCGGTTGCTTATGAGTTGCTCGATGCCGAATTGGTTGATGCATTTGAACAAACTCATCAAAAGTGGCCGGATTCTGGTCTGGAAGGTATAGGATCATCTATGTTCTCAAATTCAAGACCTATGGCAGCATCCTCACCCTCATCCTCCACGATCATGTTGTGCATGATCACACAACATGTCATCACCTCCCACAAGGTCTTTTGATCCCATTGTTTCGCAGGCCCATGAACAACTGAAAAACGTGCCTCCAGAACTCCAAATACCCTCTCAATATCCTTTCTAGCCACTTCTTCTTTTTTGTTAAAGTGAAACTTTTTCTGGCCAATTGGGTCAGAGTTAGTCTTGACAAAGGTAGCCCACGGAGGATAGATACCGTCAACTAGATAGTAGCCCATGTTGTATTCATGCCTATTGATATTATAATGGCAAGGATGAGCTTTCCCTTCAGTCAGCCTGGTAAACAATGGTAATCGCCGCAGCACATTGATGTCATTGTGAGACCCGGGCATGCCAGAAGCGTGTGATACGTCTCCAATGTATCTATAATTTTTGATTGTTCAATGCTATTATAGTATCAATCTTGGATGTTTTATATGCAATTATATATCATTTTTGGGACTAACCTATTAACCTAGTTCCCAGTGCCAGTTGCTGTTTTTTGCCTGTCTTTGCCTTTTCACAAAATCATTATTAATCGGAGTCCAAACGAAGAAAAAACTTTGGATTAATTTTTTCTGGACTAGAAGGGACCCTAGAAGCTTCTGGAGAAGACCAGAAGAGTCACGAGGGAGCGACAAGCCCAAAGGGCGCGCCCAGGGGGGTAGGCGCGCCCCCAGTCTTGTGGGCCCCTCGTGGCACCTCTTGACCTAATTCCAGCGCTATAAATTCCCAAATATTCCCTATATACCAAAAAGATAGAAGAGAAAAATTTCCGCCGCCGCAAGCCTCTGTTCTTCTGCGATCCCATCAAGAGACCTTTTCCGGTACTCTGCCGGAGGTGGAATCGATCACGGAGGGCTTCTTCATCAACCTTGCTACCCTTTCGATGATGTGTGAGTAGTTTACCACAGACCTATGGGTCCATAGCTAGTAGCTAGATGGCTTCTTCTCTCTCTTTTATCTTCAATACCATGTTCTCCTCGATGTTCTTGGAGTTCTATCCAATGTAATCTTCTTTTGCGGTGTGTTTGTTGGGATCCAATGAATTGTGAGTTTATTATCAGATTATTCATGAGAAATATTTGAGTCTTCTCTAAACTCTTCTATGCATGATTGTTATAGCTTTGTATTTTTCTCCGATCTATCAATTTGGTTTGGCCAACTAGATTGGTTTATCTTGCAATGGGAGAGGTGCTTTGTGATGGGTTCAATCTTGCGGTGTTCTATATCCCAGTGACAGAAAGGGACAAGACACGTATTTGTATTGTTGCCATTAAGGATAAAAAGATGGGGTTTATATCATATTGCTTGAGTTTACTTTGTCTACATCATGACATCTTGCTTAAGGCGTTACTCTGTTTTATACTTAATACCCTAGATGCAAGCAGGATAGCGGTCGATGGGTGGAGTAATAGTAGTAGATGCAGGCAGGAGTCGGTCTACTTGTCTCGGACGTGATGCCTATATACATGATCATTGCCTTGAATATCATCATAATTGTGCGCTTTTTTCTATCAATTGCCCAATAGTAATTTGTTTACCAACTGTATGATATGTGTTCGAGAGAGAAGCCTCTAGTGAAAACTATGGCCCCCGGGTCTACTTTTATCATATATTAAAATCCAAAAATACCTTGCTGCAATTTATTTACTTTTATTTTCTTTTGCAATTTACTTTTCTATCTATCACTATCAGAATTAATCCTTGCAAGTGACCGCTAAGGGGATTGACAACCCTCTTATTTGCGTTGGGTGCAAGTGTTTGCTTTTGTGTGTGTAGGTGCTGCTAACGAGGTTCTGTGTGGTTCTCCTACTGGATTGATAACCTTGGTTCTTAACTGAGGGAAATACTTATCTCTACTGTACTGCATCATCCTCTCCTCTTCGGGGAAATCCCAACGCAGTTCACAAGTAGCAGCGTGCGAAATCCAAAGATCCTGTGATGCAACTGCTTCAAGAATGATGGTGGGCTTCTTAACATGACCCTGACATTGCCCTTGTAGAGCTTTTCGGAAGTTCTTCCATCTCCAATGCATGCAGTTAAGAGATCCGAGCAAACCTGGCCACCCACTTGCTTCATATATTGCCAAGATCCTCTCGGTGTCTGCGACAGTTGGTTCTCTCAGGTACTGAGGTCCAAACACTGAGACCAGTGTAGTAGCAAATCTTACCATGGCATCTCTGCATGTGCTCTTAGAATCCGTAGGTATTCGTCCCACGAATTATCAGTCGTGCCATATGCAAGCATCCACAGTGCGGCTATGCACTTCTGGTAACCAGAGAACCCAATCCTTCCCACGGCATCCTTCTTCAAGACGAAGTAGTCATCAAAGCACCGAACGCCACGGTAGAGACGATCGAAGACATTTTTTCGCATCCAAAAGCATCGGCAAAAATTGTCAGTGAATAGGGCGTAGGGGGAAAAGTAGTCGTCCATCAGCATCAAATGGCCACACGCCCTATTGTGGTTGAGCTCTCGATGACCCTTGATCGATCCCTTGAAATGGAGCACAAGCTCTTCCGCACGCTCCACATCTGCAAGGACTGCCTGCATCATCGCCATCTCATTTGTGTAGTCCTCCTCGTCGGACGACTCAACATAGTGCTCGTATATGTACTCCATATACGAATCCATTGCTTCAAGAAGAAGGGACAAAAAAAATAGCTCAGGTATTTCACCGAACACTTGTCAGGCATGGTGAGTACCATAGGGGCGGATGGTACCTATGCGGCAGACGGAGGAGAGGCATGGAACGGCGGTGCAGGACAAGCAGCGTGGAGCCCTGGTGTAGCGATGGAGGTGACGGAGTCGTCGAGTTCCAGCAAGGGTGTGTTGGGGTGGCCGGGATGGTGGAGCGGCGGCGAAGGCAAGAGAGAAAACGGATGCAGAGAAAGATGGGAGATGGAGGCGTGGTGTCCGGGGCGGGTTTTGGTTGGGTTTTGGGTGTGCCGGGGGTGTCGGAGTCCTACGTGGCTGGTGTCCGGACTCCCGCAAAGCCCCCCCCCCCCCGCCCAAGTTTGTTTTGAATTTGCAGAAAAAAGCGCGTCCGAACCGGTCGGTGGACCGATACAGGCTCGCGTTGGATGGCTAATCAAGTAACTGCGGGCGGTTTGAGGGTCCTCTTTGGAGATTCCCTAAAACCGACAAAGAAATAAACAAGAAAACCAAAGTATAGCGAAGAAAGAAAGAAAAAAACCAAAGTATATCAAAGAATGAAAGAAAAATATAAAAACATTGAGAAAACAAAGAAAACCGAAGTAAAATGAAGGAAAAAAGAAAAGAAATAAATAAAACAGATGAAAAAAAAGAAAAATTAAGGCCATGCTTGGAAGAGGTGTAATCTAATACGGGTGTATTTATTTTATACGCCTATCTTACCGGCCACGAGCTGATTTCCGGCCGGAAACAAAACAATGGGTAGAGACCTATATTTTTTATGAGTAATGCTACTGTTGACACAAGATTTTGGCATGTCCAAAAATGCAATTAAGATGGCCCCCAATGAAAAGGTTTTAACATGAAAAGTCTTCATATCAGGACAACCTTGATATTTGGATCATCTCAATCCAATGTCTTATGCAACCTGTGGAGCCAAAACAAGGTCAGGGACAGAAGTCGCAGAGTCACTTCGGATATATCGAGTGGATTTAGCTCAGTGAGACTGAGTGAATGTTAGAAAATTTGTCATGAAGCACTCGGTTCACTCGGTGAGACCAAACAAAACCACACAAAAACTTTGAACGGAGTATAAAAGAGTATAAAATGTTGGCAATGTTCACTCGGAGAGACCGAACGAAACCACTCGGAGGCTCCTAATGGATCCAGAAAGTTACACAAAATTCCTATCCAAGTTAGGCTAGGGTTTTGGATGTTTTGGACATAATTTTGAGTCCTTTTCTTGTATGGGAAGTCAAGCCGCCTCATAAATATATGAGAGGTGACGGCCGATTGAACAACACACAATCGCAAAACACATCTACTACTTTTCATCTATGTTTCCCTTATTTTGCTTCCTCGTTCTTCATCGTTCTTCGTGATTGAGAGTTGTAAATTCCGATGATCTAGGGGCGGTTGGAATGACCTAGGGTAGCCCATAGCCGCCGCACTCCCTGACGGGGTCCCTCTCGGGTGTGTAGGTCTTCTGGTCTCAAATGTTATCGTCGGCTGTCCTACGAATCACGCTTCCGGTGAGGCTCCTTTGACGTGAGCTGTGGGACATCACCCCCGGCGTCGAGGGTACATGGTGACATGTTTGTGTGCGAACACACTTTTTGGCAAATCTACTGGGACTAAAGTTCAAGAATCATCATCATCCATCATGTCCGACAACGACAAGATCCCCAAGCTGACGCCGATAACATCATCAAGCCCAATCTTGAGGAATTATCGGAGGAACATCACCAAGCTTATGAGGAGTATAAGAAGGTGTGTGAAGAGAAGGAGTTACAGGAGTTCCTTGCAAATTTCAAGAAGGATCGCCAAGGCAACATCACTCTGGTTGGAGAAATCAAGTTCCCTCCTCTTCATGATGAGCGGGTTAAACCCTTTGTGAGTAATACCTTTTCCCTTGAGATATGGGCTGAAATTGATAATCGTAATACTAATAATAATAATCTTATATACCAAGCTTCCATGGAAAATACCAATGCTCAGAAAATATGCCTCAATCATCTATTGGTAATGCTGGTGTGCCTACTAGCGTAGAAAACCCAAATCCAGCTTTGCCTATTTCATCGGCGCCTCCCGTGTCGTTGAATTATTATCCTACCCAAACAAATCAAATTGTGGCTACACCCATTAACCCCATGATGAGTATGCCAAGTTCAGTGGTGACGCCGCACCAAAGCCTACCTATAGTTGCAAACGCGATTAGGTCATTGCCGAATTATGGTTCAGCATGCGCACAAAAGATCATACCAACGGTTAGTAACCCTATTGCTCCTATGCCACTACCACAAGCTTCATCGTCCACTATGGACGATGCTGTAGCTAATCTTAGAGAGGAGATAGCTAAGATGCTCCGAGAGAATTTTGGAGTTGAGTTACCAAGGAACCGGATTTACCAAAAGCCATATCCTGAATACTTTGATACAATTCAATGCCCTCGAGGATATAAAATTCTAGATTTTGTTAAGTTTAATGGGGAGGGCATTCAAACCACATGGGATCATGTTATTCAATACTTTGCACAATTAGGTGAAGCAGGCTCACTAAATGAATTGAAAGTGCGTTTATTTCCTTTATCTTTGACTGGTACCAATTTTTCATGGTTTGCCGCTTTACCACATGGTTCTATATGTTTATGATCGTAACTACAACAAAAATTTCATGATCACTTTTATAGTAGAGATAATGAACTTAAGTTGTCACATCTTACATCGATTAGACAAAACATGATGAATCGGTCTCCGATTACGTCAAGAGATTTAGAGATACAAAAAACCGGTGCTATAGCTTGGTGATAACTGAGAGAGACTTGGCAGATCTGTGCTTAGTGGTTTGAGAACTCACATTAGAGAAAAGTTAGAAGGCTATGAGTTTTCAAGCATCAACCAAGTTTTACAAAGGGCTTTGGATCAAGAAAGTCGAAGCAAAGTTCTTAAAGAAGTGCATAGGTATAAAGCCGATCGTCCTAAGATGCATATGGTTGAATATGATAGTGAAAATTCGGATGATGAGGGTGATGTTTATGCCACTAAATTTGTTTGGCCCTCAAAGGCCAAACCATTTACTTGCAATGATCTAAAGCCGATTCATAAGAATAGTGATGAGGAGATGAAATTCACCTATAACATTGCTAAGTGCGATAAAATATTTGATGCTTTGTTGCAAGCTAAGATTATTAGAATATCTCATACTTTACCGTCATTTGAAGAGCTGAAACGGTGTGCTTATTGCAAGTATCATAATTCTTTTTCTCATGCTACTGACGATTGCAATGTTTTTCGACGCAGATACACTCGGTAATTAATGACGGACGATTGATTTTTACTGAGATGCAAGTTGATAATCAGCCCTTCCCAATGAACACCATGCATTTAGAGGGAGAAAAATATGTTAATTCAACCCAGCATAGCCGAATCCGCTAATAAAAATAATGTTGTTATTGGTGAGCCCATGAAAAGCAAGGAGGGCGATGATACGTCTCCAACATATCTATATTTTTTTATTGTTCCATGCTATTATAGTATCAATCTTGGATGTTTTATATGCAATTATATGCCATTATATATCATTTTTTGGGACTAACCTATTAACCCAGTGCCCAGTGCCAGTTGCTGTTTTTGCTTGTTTTTGCCTTTTTAGAAAATCATTATCAAACGGAGTCCAAATGAAGAAAAAACTTTGGATTAATTTTTTCTGGACCAGAAGAGACCCATGAAGCTTCGGGAGAAGACCAGAGGAGCCACGAGGGAGCGACAAGCTCGGGAGGCGCGCCCTAGGGGGTAGGGCGCGCACCCAGGCTTGTAGGCCCCTCGTAGCCCCTTCTGGCTTAATTCCAGCGCTATAAATTCTCAAATATTCCCAATATACCAGAGAGACAGAAGAGAAAACCTTTCTGCCGCCGCAAGCCTCAGTTCTTCCACGATCCCATCTGTAGGCCTTTTCCGATACTCTACCGGAGGGGGAATCAATCACGGAGGGCTTCTTTATCAACCTTGCTGCCCTTCCGATGATGTGTGAGTAGTTTACCACAGACCTACGGGTCCATAGCTCATAGCTAGATGGCTTCTTCTCTCTCTTTGATCTTCAATACCATGCTTTCCTCGATGTTCTTGGAGTTATATCCGATGTAATCTTCTTTTGCGGTGTGTTTGTTGGGATCCGATGAATTTTGAGTTTATGATCAGATTATTCATGAGAAATATTTGAGCCTTCTCTGAACTCTTTGATGCATGATTGTTATAGCTTTTTATTTCTATCCGATCTATCAATTTGGTTTGGCCAACTAGATTGGTTTATCTTGCAATGGGAGAGGTGCTTTGTGATGGGTTCAATCTTGCGGTGCTCAATCCCAGTGACAGAAAGGGACATGACACGTATTTGTATTGTTGCCATTAAGGATAAAAATATGGGGTTTAATCATATTGCTTGAGTTTACTTTGTCTACATCATGCCATCTTGCTTAAGGCGTTACTTTGTTTCATACTTAATACCCTAGATGCATGCTGGATAGCGGTCGATGGGTGGAGTAATAGTAGTAGATGTAGGCAGGAGTCGGTCTACTTGTCTCGGACATGATGCCTATATACACGATCATTGCCATGAATCCGTCATAATTATTTGCTTTTCTATCAATTGCCCAACAGTAATTTGTTTACCCACCGTTTGCAATGTGTTCGAGAGAGAAGCCTCTAGTGAAAACTATGCCCCCCGGGTCTACTTTTATCATATATTAAAAACAAAAATACCTTGCTGCAAGTTATTTACTTTTATTTTATTTAGTATTTTAGTTTATCTATCTACCACTATCAGAATTAATCCTTGCAAATAACCGCTAAGAGGATTGACAACCCTCTTTTTTGCGTTGGGTGCAAGTGTTTGCTTTTGTGTGTGCAGGTGCTGCTAAAGGGATTTTGCGTGGTTCTCCTACTGGATTGATAACCTTGGTTCTTAACTGAGGGAAATACTTATCTCTATTATACTGCATCATCCTCTCCTCTTCGGGGAAATACCAACGCAGTCTACAAGTAGCAGGAAGAATTTCTGGCGCCATTGCCGGGGAGACATCACCAAAATTTATCAAGTACCTTCGCACAAACTATCATCCACTTGCATTTATTTTATTTGCCTTTTTATTTGCATTTGTCTCTCGTTTTCATCTCCCCCACTTCTAATTTTTTTTTACAAAAACACAATATTTTTTTATTTGCTTGTTTGCTAGTTTGCGTGCCCTACCACTATGGCTAGTTCTTCACTTGTTACTATTACCCCTGAAAATGAAGTGCTTAATTTTAGACAAAGGGGAGGAGAATTTAAAAGATGCTTGGTATAGGATTTGCGATGCTCAAAATAGATCAACTCATAAGCAATCCACTACCGTTCTTCTTCACAATTTTTATGCGGGAATCACTACTTGGTACAGATTTGTGCTTGACACTATTACCGAAGGGAATTTCTTGATGTGTCCCTCTGTGGATGCTTTCAATGCTATGGGGAATTTAGCGGGATCACCACCTATCATTATTAATGAAACAACATTGAGTTTGGAACATGTTATGCAAAGGTTAGAAGCTATTGAAAATAAAATGCCTACCATTGAACATCTTGAAAATTTAGACAAAAAGGTCCATAATCACATTACTCAATTTGGTTCTAATGTGGGGATTACAATAAAAACCTTAAAGGAGAAAGAACCAATAATTAACGAAAGGGTAGAACAAAGTCCCGCTAGAATTGATAAGTTAGAAGAGATTATCAATAATTTGGGTTCCGCTTTTATCTCCGCTAAAACCATTGATAGGACTCCTCCCAATAAAAATTGCAAGTTTATGTATGTTCCTAAGAATAAGTGTGCCACTTGTAGCAAAGGGAATGCGGATCTTAAAATGATTAGTGTGCACCCCAATTTCGTTGATATAATAAAGGAACCTATCTATAAAAGTAGGATTTTTAATTTTGTGCCTAGGAGTGTTATGATAAAAAATTCCTATGCTAATTCTCCTAGAAAGAGTGGGTGTGTAATTGAGGATTTGGAAATGAAGGATGACAACACTTGAAACTATGCATTATGCCTAGCTAGGGGCATAAAACAATAGCGCTTGTTGGGAGGCAACCCAATGAATAAAATAAATTTTTTGTTTTACCTTCTGTTTTTGTGTGTTTACAAAATTATAGCCATTGTTATGATTGTTTTTTTATCTTTTAATTAGTGTTTGTGCCAAGTAATGCCTTTGGGATGATTTGGAAGATAGTATAATTGATGCTGTTTGAAAAGAGAAACTTTTGCGTCCAGTGCTGGAATTTTGATTTTTCGCTGGAGCGTCAGAACCTTCTGAATTTTTTACACAATATTGATATATGAATTTCCCATGTTTTCCTAAGTTTTCAGAATTTTTGGAGTTACATAAGTATGACGTTAATTCAGATCTTTACCGACTGTTCTGTTTTAGACAGATTCTGTTTTTGTTGCATAGTTTGCTTATTTTGATGAATCTATGGATCGTATCGGGGGGTATGAGTCATGGAGAAATTGGAGTACAGTATTATTATGCCAATATTAAATATGAATCAATTGACAACAGTACCTAAAGTTTATGATTTATTTGTTATACTAACGGATCTCACGAGGTTTCTGTTGAGTTTTGTGTGCTGAAGTTTTCAAGTTTTGGGTGAGACTACGATGGATAGGAATAAGGAGCAGCAAGAGCCTAAGCTTGGGGATGCCCAAGGCACCCCAAGGTAATATTCAAGGAAGACTCAAGCGTCTAAGATTGGGGATGCCCCGGATGGCATCCCCTCTTTCGTCTACAATCTATTGGTAACTCACTTGGACCTATATTTTTATTCATCACATGATATGTGTTTTACTTGGAGCGTCTTGTGCTAAAGTTTGTTTTCTTTTGTTTGCTTTTTAGTTTGTCACAATCATCTTTTCTGAACACACCTTTTTGAGGGACACACATTATTCGTGATTTGTTAGAATACTCTATGTGCTTCACTTATATCTTTTGAGCTAGGCAGTTGCTCCAGTGCTTCACTTATATCTTTTAGAGCACGGCGGAGGTTATATTTTAAAGAAATAGTTGCACTCTCATGCTTCACTTATATCTTTTTGAGAGTCTAATGAATAGCAATGGTAATATGCACGGGTTATGAATTTGGTCCTAATATGATAGGTATTCAAGAGGGATATAATAAAAACTTTCATGTAGATCACTGAATATGATAAGTTTGATTCCTTGCAATAGTTTTGCGATATTAAAAATGTAATATGTGGGAGGTGCTAGTAGATAATTGTGGTTTAGTAAGAATATTGGTGTTAAGGTTTGTGATTCCCGAAGCATGCACGTATGGTCTGTCGTTATGCTAAGAAGTTGGAGCATGATTTATTATTGATTGTCTTCCTTTGTGTGGCGGTCGGGGGCGCGCGATGGTTAACTCCTACCAACCTCCCCCTAGGGGCATGCGTAGTAGTACTTTGCTTCGAGGGCTAATAAACTTTCGCAATAAGTATATGAGTTCTTTATGACTAATGTGAGTCCATGGATTATACGCACTCTCACCTTTCCGCAATTTGTTAGCCTCTTCAGTACCGTGCATTGCCCTTTCTCACATCGAGAGTTGGTGCAAACTTCGCCGGTGCATCCAAACCCCGTGATATGATACGCTCAATCACACATAAGCCTCCTTATATCTTCCTCAAAACAGCCACCATACCTACCTATCATGTCATTTCCATAGCCATTCCGAGATATATTGCCATGCAACTTCCACCGTTCCATTTTTTTATGACACACATCGTCATTGTCATATTGCTTTGCATGATCATATAGCTGACATAGTATTTGTGGCTCAGCCACCGTTCATTATTTTTTATACATGTTACGCTAGTATCATTGCACATCCTGGTACACTGCTAGAGAGATTCATATAGAGTCATATTTTGTTCTAGTTTCGAGTTGTAGTTTTCTTTTGAGTTGTAAGTAAATAGAAGTATGATGATCATCATTGTTAGAGCATTGTCCTAGTGAGGAAATAAAAAAAAAGAAAATAAAAAGAGAGGCCAAAAAGAGCCCACAAAAAAAAGAGAAAAAAATGAGAGAAAAAGAGAGAAGGGGCAGTGTTACTATCCTTTTCCATATTTGTGCTTCAAAGTAGCACCATGTTTTTCATATAGAGAGTCTCCTTTTTAGTCACTTTCACATACTAGTGGGAATTTTTCATTATAGAACTTGGCTTGTATATTCCGATGATGGGCTTCCTCAAATGCCTGAGGTCTTCATAAGCAAGCAAGTTGGATGCACGCCCACTTAGTTTTCATGTTGAGCTTTCATACACTTATAGCTCTTAGTGCGTCCGTAGCATGGCAATCCCTACTCCTCGCATTGACATCAATTGATGGGCATCTCCATAGCCCGTTCATTAGCCTCGTCGATGTGAGACTATCTTCTTATTTTTCACTTCCCCTTATTAATCTCTACCACCACATTCTATTCCACCCATAGTGCTATATCCATGGCTTGTGGTCATGTATTGCGTGGGGGTTCAAAAAGCTGAAGCGCGTTAAAAAGTATGAACCAATTGCTTGGCTAAAACTGGGGTTGTGCATGATAAATACTTTGTGTTAAGAAGATAGAGCATGACAGGATTATATGATTTTGTAGGGATAACTTTCTTTAGCATTTTTATTTTGAAAGACATGATTGTTTGTTAGTATGCCTGAGTATTGATGTCTTTATATCAAATTATAGACTATTGCTTTGAATCACTCGGATCTTATTATTCATACCGTAAGAGAGATTACATTATGAAACATGTTAGGTAGCATTCCACATCAAAAATTCTGTTTTTATCATTTACCTACTCGAGGACGAGCAGGAATTAAGCTTGGGGATGCTTGATACGTCTCCAACGTATCTATAATTTTTTATTGTTCCATGCTATTATAGTATCAATCTTGGATGTTTTATATGCAATTATATGCCATTATATATCATTTTTGGGACTAACCTATTAACCCAGTGCCTAGTGTCAGTTGTTGTTTTTTGCTTGTTTTTGCCTTTTCAGAAAATCATTATCAAACGGAGGCCAAACGAAGAAAAAAGTTTGGATTAATTTTTTCTGGACCAGAAGAGACCCACGAAGCTTCGGGAGAAGACCAGAGGAGCCACGAGGGAGCGACAAGCTCGGGAGGCGCGCCCTGGGGGGTAGGGTGCGCCCCCCAGGCTTGTGGGCCCCTCATAGCCCCTCCTGACCTAATTCCAGCGCTATAAATTCTCAAATATTCCCAATATACCAGAGAGATAGAAGAGAAAACCTTTCCACTTCTGCAAGCCTCTGTTCTTCCGCGATCCCATATGGAGGCCTTTTTCGGTACTCTACCGGAGGGGGAATCGATCATGGAGGGCTTCTTCATCAACCTTGCTGCCCTTCCAATGATGTGTGAGTAGTTTACCACAGACCTACGGGTCCATAGCTAGTATCTAGATGGCTTCTTCTCTCTCTTTGATCTTCAATACCATGTTCTCCTCGATGTTCTTGGAGTTCTATCCAATGTAATCTTCTTTTGCGGTGTGTTTGTTGGGATCCAATGAATTGTGAGTTTATTATCAGATTATTCATGAGAAATATTTGAGTCTTCTCTAAACTCTTCTATGCATGATTGTTATAGCTTTGTATTTTTCTCCGATCTATCAATTTGGTTTGGCCAACTAGATTGGTTTATCTTGCAATGGGAGAGGTGCTTTGTGATGGGTTCAATCTTGCGGTGCTCAATCCCAGTGACAGAAAGGGACATGACACGTATTTGTATTGTTGCCATTAAGGATAAAAAGATGGGATTTAATCATATTGCTTGAGTTTACTTTGTCTACATCATGTCATCTTGCTTAAGGCATTACTCTGTTTCATACTTAATACCCTAGATGCATGCTGGATAGCGGTCGATGGGTGGAGTAATAGTAGTAGATGCAGGCAGGAGTTGGTCTACTTGTCTCGGACGTGATGCCTATATACATGATCATTGCCATGAATCCGTCATAATTATTTGCTTTTCTATCAATTGCCCAACAGTAATTTGTTTACCCACCGTATGCTATGTGTTCGAGAGAGAAGCCTCTAGTGAAAACTATGGCCCCCGGGTCTACTTTTATCATATATTAAAACCAAAAATACCTTGCTGCAATTTATTTACTTTTATTTTATTTAGTATTTTAGTTTATCTATCTACCACTATCAGAATTAATCCTTGCAAATAACCGCTAGGAGGATTGACAACCCTCTTATTTGCGTTGGGTGCAAGTGTTTGCTTTTTGTGTGTGCAGGTGTTGCTAAAGGGATTTTGCGTGGTTCTCCTACTGGATTAATAACCTTGGTTCTTAACCGAGGGAAATACTTATCTCTACTATGCTGCATCATCCTCTCCTCTTCGGGGAAATACCAGCGCAGTCTACAAGTAGCAGGCGACAAGGTGACAAGTTGTGCTTGACAAGCAACCTGGTGGCAAGGAAATAATTAAGATCACTATCAAAAATTCTACACTCGGTGGGCAGCCACAAGTGCAAGAGAACACTCATGTTAAGTTTGTAAAGCCCAAGAGTCCCGAAGTTGGCAAGTGGAAGACGAATTAAGCTAAATTGTAGCTCAAGAAAATCAAGCCAACTTTTGATATGTTGCTTTCCAAATATGTCAATCAAGTGGTCGGTTCTAGCTCTAACCAACCATCACATTTGAAGCGCTCAAGATCACCTCTGAAGCAATAATTTCAGTGTCATGTAAGGCCATATGGGTCACATGCCCCGGCACCATGGATGGCGCCACCCCCCTATGCGCCATACTACATGGGAGACTTCAAAGGAGGATGAGGGCAGCCCTCGATGGTCCCTTATGCTTTTCATCTGGGGTGGGAAGCACCTAGGAGGCCCACTCGCGAGAGGCTTTCTTATCCTGTGCAAGGCCGTTAGAACAATGCATGGTCTCAATCGGCCAACACAAGATTATCCAAGAAAGGTCAACAAGCAAGTGTGGCATGCCAAGTCGCCAAGTGCTGAAATTTCAGAGTCCGGCAAGTAAAAGGAGAAGAATACTTGTGCTAAAACTATTATGATAGGCACCGAAGAATTAGTGATCAAAGAGCCGATTATTGTTGGTAATACGACATGTTCTGTCTCCCGCATGGTGTCCTCCATATGCCTGGGAGTACACTTCCGTAGGATTTGTTCCTGTTCATGCTCAGGTACACAACGTCTAATAATACCATCTACTCCTTCTTTATATAGATGTGGGTCATCCCAAAAGTAATGTCTTAAATCAAAGAAAAACTTTTTCTTTTGTTGGTATGTGAAAATAGGTGGCATATATTTAACAATAATGTAATTAGCATAGTCTGCATACCAAGGAGTATTACGAGAAGCATTTATAACAGCTAATTGTTCATCAGGAAAACTATCATCAATAGGCAGTGGGTCATCAAGAACATTTTCCATTCTGGACAAATTATCAGCTACGGGATTCTCAGCTCCCTTTCTATCAATAATATGCAAATCAAATTCTTGTAGCAAAAGAACCCACCTAATAAGTCTGGGTTTAGCATCTTTCTTTTCCATAAGGTATTTAATAGTAGCATGATCGGTGTGAATAGTTACTTTAGAATCAACAATGTAAGATCTGAATTTATCACATGCAAACACAACTGCTAAAAATTCTTTCTCAGTAGTAGCATAGTTTCTTTGAGCACTGTCTAGAGTTTTACTAGCATAATGAATAACATTCAATTTCTTATCAACTATTTGTCCTAGAACAGCACCAACAACATAATCACTAGCATCACACATAATTTCAAAGGGTAGGTTCCAATCAGGTGGTTGGACAAGATATTAAGGCTTTCTTAAGTATTTCAATGGCTTCTACGCAATCATCATCAAAAACAAATAGAACATCTTTTTGCAAGAGATTAGTAAGAGGCCTAGAAATTTTAGAGAAGTCTTTTATAAACCTTCTATAGAAACCAGCATGACCAAGGAAACTTCTTATACCTTTGATATCTTTAGGACATGGCATTTTCTCAATTGCATCAACTTTAGCTTTATCAACTTCAATACCTCTTTCAGAAATTTTATGCCCAAGGACTATACCTTCATTTACCATAAAGTGGCACTTCTCCCAATTCAAGACAATATTAGTTTCTTCACATCTCTGCAAAACTCAATCAAGGTTGCTTAAGCAATCATCAAAAGAAGTTCCGTAAACGGAAAAATCATCCATGAATACCTCAACAATCTTTTCACAAAAGTCAGAGAATATAGTGATACGTCTCCAACGTATCTATAATTTATGAAGTATTCATGCCATGTTTATTATAGTTTTGTATGATTTTTGGTGCACTTTTATATGGATTTTATATGATCTTCATGGACTAACATATTGACCTAGTGCCCAGTGCTAGTTGCTGTTTTCTGCTTGTTTTTGGTTCTCCAGAAAATCCATATCAAATGAATTCTAAATGCAACGAAACTTTTTGATGATTTTTTCAGGAAGAAAATAGACCCAGGAAGCTTCGGGGGAGCAGCAGAAGACCCACAAGCACCCCACAAGCCACCTGGGCGTGCCATCCCCCCCCCCCCCGGCGCGCCCTGGTGCCTCGTGGGCCCCCTGTGGCTCCTCTTTGCGTAATTCCAACGCCAAAAATTCATATATATTCAGAAACCCCCAGAAATAACCCTAGAACTTTGACTCCGCCGCCGCAAGCCTCTGTACCTCCACGATCTCATCTACAGCCCTTTTCCGGCACCCTGCCGGAGGGGGAAATCATCACCGGAGGCCATCTTCATCATCCCGGTGGTCTCCATGACGAGGAGGGAGTAGTTCACCCTCGGGGCTGAGGGTATGTACTAGTAGCTATGTGTTTGATCTCTCTCTCTCTCTCTCGTGTTCTTGATTTGGCACGATCTTGATGTACCGCGAGCTTTGTTAATATAGTTGGATCATATGGTGTTTCTCCCTCTCTATCTTGTTGTGATGAATTGAGTTTTTACCTTTGAGATTTCACTATTATCGGATTGAATACTTTTATGGATTTGAGAACACTTGATGTATGTCTTGCATATGAATACCTGTGGTGACAATGGCATATTATATTGATTCACTTGATGTATGTTTTGGCACTCAACTCACGGATTCCCGAGGTGACATTGGGGTAATCTATGCATAGGGGTTGATGCATGTTTTCGTCCTACTTTCTCCGGTAGAAATCTTGGGGCACTCTTTGAAGTTCTTTGTGTGGATTGAATATTATGAATCTGAAGTTGTTTGATGCATATCGAATAATCAACTCACGAATACTTGTGGTGACATTGGAGTATCTAGGTGACATTAGAGTTGGTTGATGCGTGTCATATGGTGTTATTTTAGTACGAACTCTAGGGCTGTTCGTGACACTTATAGGAATATCTCAATAGATTGATCAGAAAGAATAACTTTGAGGTGGTTTCGTACCCTACAACAATTTCTATCTTATGTTCTCTGCTAATAGGAACTTTGGAGTGATTCTTTGTCGCACATTGAGGGATTGTTATATGATCCAATTACGTTAGCATTGTTGAGAGATTGCACTAGTGAAAGTATGAACCCTAGGCCTTGTTTTTAAGCATTGCAATACCGTTTGTGCTCCGTTTTATCACTTGCTACCTTGCTGTTTTTTTATTTTCAGATTACAAAAACCTATATCTACTATCCATACTACACTTGTATCACCATCTCTTCGCCGAACTAGTGCACCTATACAATTTACCATTGTATTGGGTGTGTTGGGGACACAAGAGATTTCTTGTATTTGATTGCAAGGTTGTTTGAGAGAGACCATCTTCATCCTACGCCTCGCACGGATTGATAAACCTTAGGTTATCCACTTGACGGAAAATTGCTACTGTCCTACAAAACTCTGCGCTTGGAGGCCCAACATGAGTCTACAAGAATAAGTTGTGTACTAGACATCAAGCTCTTTTCTGGCGTCGTTGCTGGGGAGGTGAGTGCTTGGAGGTATATCTTTAGATCTTGCAATTGAATCTTCTAGTTTCTTGTTTTATCACTAGTTTGGTTTATTAAAGAAAACTAAAAAAATGGAATTGAGGTTGCCTCAAATGCTTTATCTTTATAACGTATTTCTTGAAAATAAGGATTCCAATAATAGTGCTCAATTGTTAGAGGAATAATTTAAATAAATGTTTAATGTGAGTTCCTTGAATGATGAGCATGATTGCAATGTTGTTAGTATGAATTCTTTGAATATCCATGATGCTAGTGATATGCAAAGCCATAAGCTTGGGGATGCTATGTTTGATGAAGATGAAATTTTTAGTACCCCAAGTTTTGATGAGCAAATTTATTATGATGATTGCATGCCTCCTATTTATGATGATTATAATTATGAAAGTGGATTTGGAGAGGTCATGACTTTATTTAAAGATGATTCCACTATTTTGGAAGAGGTTTCAATTGATTATGACAACAAAGTTGCTATCTATGATGATTATTGTGATGATACTTATGTTATGAAAAATAGTGATGATTATTATTATAATACTTGTTATAAGTATGAAAATCCTTTTACTGAACATCACTCTTTTAATGTGGAAACTATTTATAGTATTCGAGTTTCATACAATACTCCCACTATTATGAATGAGAAGAAAATTGCTTGTGTGGAGAGTAATAAAAATTATATGCTCATAGATCATGAAAAGAATGCTTTATGTGATAGATATATTCTTGAATTCATTCATGATGCTACTGAAAATTATTATGAGAGAGGATCATATGCTTTTATATATTGCAATAATATCAAGTTTCCTCTCTATGTGTTGAAAGTTTTGAAGTTATGCTTGTTTTGCCTTCCTATGCTAGTTGATTCTTGCTCCCATAAACAATTTTCTCACAAAATCCCTATGCATAGGAAGTGGGTTAGGCTTAAATGTGCTTGCCATATGTTTCATTATGCTCCCATTGTGTTTCAATTCTTTACTTTTATGTGAGCATCATTGAAATCATCATGCCTAGCTAAAAAGGCATTAAAGAAAAGCGCTTGTTGGGAGACAACCCAATAATTATCCTTACTGTTTTTGTGTGTCCAAATGATTAATATACTGTAGTAATCATGTTTTATATGTTTTCTTTCAATAATGTGCCAAGTAAAGCCTTTGGGATAGTGTGGATGCTTGTTGATTTGATTCTGTGCAAAAACAGAAACTTTTGCATCCAGTACTGGAATTGCTATTCTTCACTGGAGCGTGAGAAAATTCTGAAATTTTTACAAAGTATTGGGTTTCAAATTGTTTATGTTGTCCTAATTTTTCATTATTTTTGGAGGTACAGAAGTATGGTTTTTAAATCACTCACTACATGTTGTTCTGTTTTTGACAGATTCTGTTTTCAGTGCATAGTTTGCTTGTTTTAGTGTTTCCATAGCTTATATTGAGTAATATAAATTATGGAAATGATAGAAGAAAGTAGGTATTATGTGAGAACAATTATGAAACTTGTCTTGACAGTACCTAAGTGGATGATTTATTTCTATCATACTAACCTATCTCACAAGATCCGTTAAGTTTTATGTGATTGAAGTTTTCAAGTTTTGGGTGAGATATCGATATGAGGAGAATAAGGAGTGGCAAGACCCTAAGCTTGGGTATTCCCAAGGCACCCCAAGGTAATACTCAAGGAATACTCAAGCGTCTAAGCTTGGGTATGCCTCGGAAGGCATCCCCTCTTTCGTCTTCAACATTATCGGTAACCTTACTTGAAGCTATATTTTTATTCGTCACATGATACGTGTTTTTCTTGAAGCGTCATTTTATTTTGTTGATATTTTCTTGCTGTTATAAATAATCATGTTTTGTATCTTTTAGTTCAATAAACTGTCAAGTATAGCCTTTACCATGCTCAGTTTGAAAGTTTATGTGTTGCTGTTTGAAAACAGAAAATTTTCTGTTATGTCCTTATTTTTTGTGAATTGTCAGAACATGATAAAAATCTGAAATTTTTACACAGTAAGAATGCATGAGTTTTATGTCACGTGGTAATTTTTCAGAAGTTTTGGAGTTAGGGAAGTATGAATTTTAAATCCCACTTTACAGACTGTTCTGTTTTGGCAGATTTCGGTTATAGTTGCATTGTTTGCATATGTTCCTTGTTTAATGATTCTATTTGAGGATAGGAGTATTAAATATGCAGAGGCATTTAGTATGCAATGTTTAATTATAATTTTAGTGATTTGCTACAGTAGAGAATGTTAGGATTTTGAGTTGATTTTTACTAACTTATCTCACGAGTTCTTGTTGAGTCTTATGTGGATGAAGTTTTTAAGATTTAGGAGAAGCCATGATATGAGAGGAATTAAGGAGAAACAAGAGCTCAAGCTTGGGGATGCCCAAGGCACCCCAAGTTAACATTCCAAGAAGTCCCAAGCAACTAAGCATGGGGATGCCCCGGTGGGCATCCCACCTTTCTTCATCAACACCTATCAGTTAGCCTAAGTTTTTACTTGTTCACATAATATGTTCTATTCTTGGAGTGTCCTTTTATTTTCATTTTGTTTGCTGTTTGAATAAAATTTTCAAGATCTGAAATCTTTATTGATAGAGAGTCTTCACATAGCTACTTTATTGTTTGCCTACTCATTGATCTTCACTTATACCTTTTGGAGTTGTTTCTCGTTTACTCTCGTTCTTCACTTATATCCTATGAGTAAATTGTTGAATGAATTGAATATCATAAAGTTGAAATTATATGTGCTTCATATGCTTGTATCATGTCTAGTAGTAGTTTCACATTTGGGTTAGAAAGTGAAATATATTGAAGCTTGACAATCACAATATTGGTCATACAAGCAATTCATGAATGATTAGTATAAGGAAGAGAACTTTCACATATAAATATATTATATTGAACATCTTTTATGATTGTGAATACCCATTAATTATCTTCAAACTTGAGAAAATTAGTTAAAGTTGGACAAGGAAGACAACGTAATGAGTTATGTTTGGGTATATTTGCATAGAAGTTATATTGTTATGGATCCTCCAACATGTGATGCTTGCTTAGGATCTTTTGCTAGCCAAAAATTCGTACTAAGTAGAGATACTACTTGTGCATCCAAAAACCCTTGAACCCAGTTTCTTCCCATGAGTGTCCACCATATCTACCTATGGATTGAATAAGATCCTTCAAGTAAATTCTCATTGGTGCAAAAAGCAACAAAAATTGTTCCTAAAATATGTATGATCTTTTATTGCAAGGTAAAATAATTGTTGTACGAACTTGTGATGGTAAAGAAATAAAAGCGACGGATTGCATAATAAAGGTTGCTATCACAAGGGGCAATATAACGTGACGTTCCTTTGCATTAAGAGCTTGCACATCCAAAAATAAAAAGCGCACGACAACCTCTTCTTCCCTCTGCGAAGGGCCTATCTTTAACTTTTATGTATTTACTTTTATGCAAGAGTCAATAAGTATTCATTCTCATTTCAACCTCAATTATTCTCTAGTTGGCAAGCATCATGTGGTGGGGAAAGATCCAGGCACATATGGCCAGTCAAATATATTTGATCATGAATTATTATTGTTGACAATTATCTCTATGATAAATAAGTTGGGAGGCGAAACATTAAGCCCCTATCTTTCTCTGTGTTTGATGGATGCTGTTTGTTCTAAAAATATGCTTTGAGTACTAGCAATCATAGAAGACTATATGATAATTGAGTATGTGGAGCTCTAACTTAGACTTTGTTGAAGATAAGTTGAATTGCAATTGTTTGGTGACTAAGAACATAGGTTGTTAAGTTTCAAGAGAATGCATTGTTTGAACCATAACATGTGAATTGATTGCTACTTCATCTTGATTAGTTTTATGAGAAAAAGTTGCTGTCATGATGCTAGGAAAAGTGATTGAAATTATCGTTGATCAAACTTATGCACTGTGCTAGCATTGACACTTCATAAATTATTTCTTTTTATCATTTACCTACTCAAGGACAAGCAGAAATTAAGCTTGGGGATGCTGATACGTCTCCAACGTATCTATAATTTATGAAGTATTCATGCCATGTTTATTATAGTTTTGTATGATTTTGGTGCACTTTTATATGGATTTTATATGATCTTCATGGACTAACATATTGACCTAGTGCCCAGTGTCAGTTGCTGTTTTCTGCTTGTTTTTGGTTTTCTAGAAAATCCATATCAAATGAAGTCCAAATGCAACAAAACTTTTTGACAATTTTTTCTGGAAGGAAACAGATCCAGCAAGCTTCAGGGGAGCAGCAGAAGACCCACAGGGGCCCCACAAGCCACCTGGGTGCGTCACCCCCCCCCCAGGCACGCCCTGGTGCCTCGTGGCCCCCCTGTGGCTCCTCTTTGCGTGATTCCAACGCCAAAAATTCATATATATTCAGAAACCCCCAGAAATAACCCTAGAACTTTGACTCCGCCGCCGCAAGCCTCTGTACCTCCACGATCTCATCTACAGCCCTTTTCCGACACCCTGCCGGAGGGGGAAATCATCACCGGAGGCCATCTTCATCATCCCGGCGGTCTCCATGACGAGGAGGGAGTAGTTCACCCTCGGGGCTGAGGGTATGTACTAGTAGCTATGTGTTTGATCTCTCTCTCTCATGATCTTGATTTGGCACGATCTTGATGTACCGTGAGCTTTGTTAATATAGTTGGATCATATGGTGTTTCTCCCTCTCTATCTTGTTGTGATGAATTGAGTTTTTACCTTTGAGGTTTCACTATTATCGGATTGAATACTTTTATGGATTTGAGAACACTTGATGTATGTCTTGCATATGAATACCCGTGGTGACAATGGGGTATTATATTGATTCACTTGATGTATGTTTTGGCACTCAACTCGCGAATTCCCGAGGTGACATTGGGGTAATCCATGCATAGGGGTTGATGCATGTTTTCGTCCTACTTTCTCTGGTAGAAATCTTGGGGCACTCTTTGAAGTTCTTTGTGTGGATTGAATATTATGAATCTGAAGTTGTTTGATGCATATCAAATAATCAACTCACGGATACTTGTGGTGACATTGGAGTATCTAGGTGACATTAGAGTTGGTTGATGCGTGTCATATGGGGTTATTTTAGTACGAACTCTAGGGCTGTTCGTGACACTTATAGGAATAGCTCAATAGATTGATCGGAAAGTATAACTTTGAGGTGGTTTCGTACCCTACAACAATTTCTATCATATGTTCTCCGCTAATAGGAACTTTGGAGTGATTCTTTGTTGCACATTGAGGGATTGTTATATGATCCAATTATGTTAGCATTGTTGAGAGATTGCACTAGTGAAAGTATGAACCCTATGCCTTGTTTTTAAGCATTGCAATACCGTTTGTGCTCCATTTTATCACTTGCTACCTTGCTGTTTTTTTTATTTTCAGATTACAAAAACCTATATCTACTATCCATACTACACTTGTATCACCATCTTTTCGCCGAACTAGTGCACCTATACAATTTACCATTGTATTGGGTGTGTTGGGGACACAAGAGATTTCTTGTATTTAATTGCAGGGTTGTTTGAGAGAGACCATCTTCATCCTATGCCTCCCACGGATTGATAAACCTTAGGTCATCCACTTGAGGGAAAATTGCTACTATCCTAAAAAACTCTGCGCTTGGAGGCCCAACACGAGTCTACAAGAATAAGTTGTGTAGTAGACATCATATAGCAGTCATACATCTTTGAAAGGTAGCAAGTGCATTACATAAACCGAAAGGCATACGACGATAAGCATAAGTTCCAAAAGGACAAGTAAATGTGGTTTTCTCTTGATCTTCTTGTGATACAGGTTTGAGAGAAACCAGAATATCCATCTAGGAAGCAAAAGTGTGTATGTTTAGATAATCTTTCTAACATTTGATCAATAAAAGGCAAGGGGTAATGATCTTTCCTAGTAGCTTTATTTAATTTTCTGAAATCAATTACCATCCTATAACCAGTTTTTTCTTTGTGGGATAAGTTCATTTTTATCATTAGGAACAACAGTAATACCTCCTTTCTTAGGAACACAATGAACATGACTTACCCATCTACTATCAGCTATGGGATAAATTTATAGGGGAACGCAGCAGAAAACAAAAAAATTCCGACCTACGCACCAGCCCAGGACCACTATAGAGACTGCATACAAGGTTTGATCTTTTCGTTACCGACTCGTAGCGCAGCGGAAGTAGAGTCGATGACGATCGGCGGTGCAGATTCCCGCTTCTAGGATTTTACAACCTCCCAACCGCGAGGATGTTCTCCCTCGTCTGCCCCTCGGACAGCCCTCCGGGAGGCAGTCGGACAGTCCCTCGGACGGTGTCACGGACAGCCCTTCGGGAGGACGCTCGAAACTCTGATGGTCACTCGGACAGCCCTTCGGGAGGACACTCGAAACTTGGACGGTCACTCGGACAGCCCTTCGGGAGGCACTCTCGAACAACCCCTCAGGCAAAAAGATCAAACCTACGACCTCGGGGTTGCACACATACGGTGTCATCTATCCGGCAGGGCTTCGCCGTCCAGAACTAGTTCCCACCGGAACCCAGACAGTCTTTCGGCTCTACGAAACTATTTCGCGGGGAGGGAGAGAAGAAGCCAGATCATTGCAATGGCATGTGTATGTGAGAAAGAGTGAGTCTTTAGGCAGCCCCCTCCACCCCTATTTATAGGCCAAGCCCAAGGGTGGCTTATCCAAGAAGCCAAGGGGAAAAATACCAAAAGGCCCTCAAGGTGGCTTCTCCAAGAACCACCCAAAAAGCACTTTCACTATTCACGGACACATTTTTCCGCGACCGTTAAATCCGAAAATATTTCTGTGGGTCTTAGAATAATTCTAGTACCCACTAAAATGATTTTGCACGCGTTCCGAAACAATTCTGGATTAGTGATTTTCATCTGCGAAAAGCAACCAAACCGGTTCCGGCAGCTCCGGAACATTTTCGGTTTTTATCCCGAAAAAAACCCAGAAGTTTCCAGAACAATTCTGGCAACCTCCAAGAATTTCCAAACATGTGCCGAAACCAATTTGACTCAATGGTACCCTGAAACAACTTTTCAGTTTTTCCGAAACTATTCCGGTGTTCTCTCTCTGGAACTTTTCCGCTGTCTCCGAAACTTTTCCTGTGACTTTCTCTCAGACTCCCTGTTTAGTATTTAGCAGATAGATGACCCTTAAGTGTGTGACCCTATAGGTTCGGTGAAGTATAGACATGACCGGAACACTTTCCGATAAATGATCAACATCGAAGTCGTGGACACCCATATTGACCCCTATACCCACACGAATAAATATTCGAGTGAACCTCTAGTTGACGTGTGCTATTCCTGTTGCTTCGCGATATGTTACAAATACCCGAGGTGAGATTTATCGGCATCCCCGTGGATCAACAACTTGTCCACTATGCCAGTTACCTCGTTACCGGTTTTGTTCTCTTTTCTCGTTTCCGTGTTCCGGCATCCCTGTGATCAAATCACATTGTGTCTGGCCAGACGATGATGGATACCGTAACACCGAGAGGGCCCAGAGATATCTCTCCATCGTCGGAGGAGCAAGTCCCAATCTTGAGCTATCAAGTTACTTGACATACTTTTCCATGAACCCGTAAGCCGCCGTAATAGCCACCCATTTACGGATGACATTTAACAAACCCCAAAGTTCATGAAGCAAGCATGAAGAAACTCGATACTCTCATGGTCTAAGGAATTATGCAAACGTTAACTTTCTCTGTGTTATTAACCATAAACTTGTGACGAATGTATCTCATAGCATAACATCAATCGGGTCGATTCAACACAAATGTTCTTCTAACATTGTGCCCTCAAAGTTGCCGGCATAGTCATGCCCATGATCAGGAAAACAGAACCATCATGCAACACTTGAGCTAGTCTTAGAGGCCAGACTAGGAATACATTTTACCGTTTATTATTCCACACGTGCATATGAGTTTCCCTCCGAGCCTCGTGGTTATTGTAGACTCGAGAACCATAGCAGTTATAGCACGGAATATAAACTTAATTATGAACATGGGGATAAATAATAACATTTATTATTGCCTCTAGGGCATATCTCCTACAAAATTATACCTACCTCCAGAAGCTTTAATATTTCAGTTCTTACCACATCCTTCATTTTAGGATTTAATCTTCTTTGATGATCAGCGACTAGCTTAGCATCAGGCTGTGACGCCCCCGGCTCGACCATGCACTAATCATACACGCAAACGCGCACGATCAAGCCCAGGGACTCACGGGAAGATATCACAACACAACTCTAGACACAAAATAAAATAATACAAGATTTATATTACAAGCCAGGGGCCTCGAGGGCTCGAATACATAAGCTCGAAATACACAAGAGTCAGCGAAAGCATTAGTATCTGAGTACAGACATAACTAAACAAGTTTGCCTTAAGAAGGCTGAGCAAAACAACGACATCTAGATCGAAAAGGTGCAGGCCTCCTGCCTGGGAGCCTCCTAAACTACTCCTGGTCATCGGTCTCCACGTAGTAGTAGGGACCATCGAGAATCTCCGGCTCCTGGGCTCCGTCATCTGATCGCAGCAACCGGGTAGAGGGGAAAATGTAGCAAAGCAACCGTGAGTACTCATCCAAAGTACTCGCAAGACTTACATCAGATCTATGCTAAGTATGCATCGGTATCAAAGGGAAAGGGCTGTATCTGTGGACTATACTGCAGAAATGCCAGAATAGAGAGAAGGCCTAGCCTATCAAAGACAAGCATCTTCCAGCATCTTGCAGCAACAGAAGAGAGTAGAGTAACATATAATATAGTAACAAGTATATATTAGCAACGCCCAGAAATCCTTCCTCGACTCCCTGCGAGAAAGTGATCCTGGAGCCATTATATCAATTTAGTATCACAAGTATCCAGTTCTAGTTGTAGTAGGTCGGGATACAACTCCGAGCGTCCTGTTACCGTGGACACGGCTATTCAAATAGATAACTTCCCTGCAGGGGTGCACCAACTTACCCAACACGCTCGATTCACTCTGGTTGGACACACTTTTCTGGGTCATGCCCGGCCTCGGTTACTCAACACGACGTAGTCCTACCTAGGCTCCGCAGAGAGGTCCCCGCCGGTCTACATCCTAAGCGCTCAGGGGTCTTGGGCCCATCGCCCTTTGCACTCCGGGTCGTTGTGAGGACGGTGAATACTAGCGCCACCTCTCTCTCGGATGGCGCGATCCGACCGTGCCGCAATGCTGAACTGGACATCTGACAGAGCTTTCGGGAGAATCGTATGACGCTGAGTGTCCTGCGTACGACCATCTATGGGGCCATCTAGCCCCTTTGTGGTTCGGCTAGGGGAATGCGCAAGCACAAAGAGCAGATTCAACAGAGAACGCAAGGGATTTTACCCAAGTTCGGGCCACCGTGAGGTGTAAAAGCCTACTCCTGCTTTGGTGTATTGGATATGTATGAACACAAGTACAAGCAGCGCTTTCTCCGGCAAGGTGCGGGAGGAGCAGCTACGCATGCAAGTTGTGCCAGGGTTCGATCGGGCCTCTCCTGTAAATGTTGCCCAGGCCCTCCTTTTATAGCTCAAGGGGTCACCACAGTGGAAAAATAGTAATTACAAGTTGATTAGATAGCAAACAGTGCTATCATACCTAACTCTACCAGTTTAGGACAAAAGCAATAAATGCTCCGTTAGGTGTCATGTGGAGGAGGAGCCCCGGCAATGTTTCTGCACCGCTCGCCCAGCTACCTCCTAATAGCTTGACACGCCTTCTGGACGGGTGTCATTAAAGGCAAATCTCCTTCCAGCGTGCTGACACGTGCCCGACAAATCCCACCTAACTGCCTGCAGGCTCGACACCTCATCGATTAGTGACTAGCTGCTCGATGAGGTGGAGCGCTAACAGCTAGCGAGAGCTTGCCGGTATGGAGGTTGCCGAGCCTTCACCTTGCTCGGCCTTGCCGGCAAAGGTTATCTTTGGTGTAGAACTTGATGCTTCGTCTTGATCTTCTCTTCAGTGGCTTCTGCAACTGGGTCTTGAATCTAGGTGTTTGGCAGTTTCCGGCAAGCCTTGGCCGGCAGGGAGGCTGCCACTGTCTGTGCATAAGTCAGGGTATAAAATACCCATGTTTTATACACCGATAGGAGCCCCCGGGCCTGGGCCATACACGCGTCCGAAGCGTCATTGGGCTAGGCCCAAACAATGCACAGACACGCGGTGGGAAAACTGCTGCTGTAATTTTAGTCATGATGGTTTTTGTCTTCTGAGATCTTCTTTGTTTCTTCTTTCCCTGCGCCCTTCCACCACGCGTATTCGCATGCGAGGCAATGGATTGGTGAAGAGGGGCGGTCGTTTGAAGTGGTGCGTCTGGCCAGGGACGTAGGGCACGGGATTGGCGAAACTAGACAGTCGCTGGAGTAGTGCGCTCGGCCAGGAACGCAGGGCACGGGATTGGTGAAGCTAGACGGTCACCCAAAACCCGTGAAGAGCCAGCCCCCGCGCCCTCCCTATAAAGAGGGGCCGTGGAGAGCGATGCTCATCCATCTCTTCCCATTTCGATTCCTCAGCCACCGTCGTCTCTTTCTTCTACCTTCCCCCCCCCCCCCCGCATCTGCTGCCATTATGGCGAGGGGAAGAGGCCGAGCTCGTGCATCTGTCGTTGTTGTGGAGGGCAGCTCCAACGCCAGAGGAAGGGCCGCAGTTTGCGTTCGCGGAAAACGCGGTGCTCGGGGTCGGGGCGGCCATGGCGGAGCGCCCGTTGTTCCGTCTCCGGACACCCCCACCCCAAGCCAAAGGCCATACGGAGGACATGGCGCATGAGTTCGTCGTGGAACCGCGTGATCGGCCACGGAGCTAGCTGCGGCTTCCCTGTCCTTTCGCTAGGGCGATGGAAGATAGTCATCTGTGCGGCTTGTGGCTACGTGTGGACGGCTGCTGCAACGGCCCAGTTGTAACACCCCGATTTTTGGCCCTTTCTTTTTATTTTGGATTTCTTCGAATTTTTATTTGGAGTTCTTTTTCCGTGGCTATGTGGTCTTGAAACCTGGGAAGATCTTCTCTCCTGCCACTTCCTAGTGGCTTGTCACTCTCAAATCTATCCCAAGGCCATGTCATTTCCATCTTAGCCCAACTCCAATATTTATTTATTGGGAATATTCCTTTTTCTATTAAAGGAATAACCCTGTTTGCCCTAGGTTGTGAAGCAACTAATACTTCTGTCTTCCATAAAATTCCCAAAAAATTCTCATAAATTATTTGGATCATATCTTCCACAAATATGTCAAAACCCATCCTTGCCTAGTTCAAAAATAAATCAGGAATATTCATTTCCTATTCTGTCCAGTATGGCACTTTGTGAAGGAAGTGCTATTTATATTTTCTTGATTGCCCTCAAAAAATTTTGGGCACTCTTTCCTATCCAAATCATTGCTACATGCCAAAATTCAACTTCATTTGCCTAGTAAATCTTCCTCAGCAAATTCCCAAAGTTTCTGTCCTGAGAGAAGCTTTGTGAAGGAAGTACTACCTAGGATTATCCAAATGAGTTGAAATTTTGGGAGATCATTCATATGATCAAATCATAACTCTCCACCAAATTTCATCTCCATCCAACAATCTATGTGAGCACAACATTCAAATCTTGGTTTCTGGTCACAATTTCAGTTTGTGAAGCAACTATACTTTATATTGCTTCAAAAATTCTGAAATTAATCCAGGACCTAAATATCCCTAAATAATGTGAGCATGACAAAAATCACATTATTTTTCCAAGCCATTTTCTCTGAAACATTCCCTCAAGTTTCTGTCCAGTGAGGAGCATTGTGAAGGAAGTACCATTTCTACTTATGCAAATGGGATAAAAAATTTATGGTATCTCCAGATTCACAAATGATAATTCTCCACCCATTTTTAGATCAATCCAAGCAACCACGTGAGTGCTACTTCCTGATCTAGTTTCTGGACCAGTTTGTGCAGTTGTGAAGCAACTATGTCAAATACTGGTCCAAATCCCTTTAAAATTCACAGGATCATAGTACTTCCTACCCCTAACCACTGTGACATCTTGTTCCTCTCTTTTACCAAGCCAATTTACCTCAGCTTCTGGATCAAGTTTGCAACAACAATCTTTCCCTGAGCCCTCCTATCAACCCACAGTGCTTTTCTTTTATCCATCACCTCAGGTAGGACCCACTTAGGAGAGACAACACGTTAGACATAGTGTGGGTGGCCCTAAAGTCACGAGTGCACCAGTGCACGCGGTGACCACGCGGTCTGGCACGCCGAAAGCGCGCTCTGGCCGTCGGGGCCCTCTGCCGCCGTCCAAACCACGCCGTATCGCCACCGCACCATGTCCACAGCATCGCCACCACTCTCCTCCGTCCGCGTATACTCTATGGACCCCTCCCCCTCCCCTCTTTCCGCTCCGGCGAGCACGCCATCCCGGGATGCCCGTGGCCGTCGTCGCTTAGCCATTGTCCTCTTCCTCCCCGCGATAACTTTGCACCATATGCACCTCCCCTAGACTCCTCTCCCCCTCCACGCGTGCGCTCGTGCACGCGGACGTGCCAGAGAGCATCAACCGCGAGCTTCCGTCGTCGTCTGGCCACGGCATCGTAGCCCGGCTATATATAGCCACCCCCAAGCCTATCCGAGCTCATCACCAGCTCTACCTCCCTCCACTAGCCCTCCCCAGCCTACCCACCGGAGCTCGAGAGCTCCCCCTTATCCCCACTGCCGCCATGGCCACCTTCGGCCTCCTCCTAAATTCCGGCTGCCCGAGCTCTCCCCCTCCCTCCTGACCTCACCAGAAGACCACCAGAGAAAGGCGAAGCCCCCTCCCTACTCCATTAGCGCCAGCTCGACCCGGGTCTGCGAGCCCCAACGCCGCCCGAGCCGTCGTCCGCCGTCCTCCAAGCCGCCGTCACCCTGGTCCTCCTCGGTGCCCGTGCTATGCAGGGATGGGTGCGGCTCGAGTCCCTGAGCACGCCGGTATGCCGCACGGCTCGAATGATGGCCGGAGCCGCCGCCGGCAGTCGCCGGAGTGCGCTGCTGCTTCTGTTCCTCTGGCGCGCGTAAGGTTGGAGACGAAGACCAGTCAAGGCGGGCCCCACAACAAGCGACCCCACTTGTCAGCCGAACAGATGAGTCAACCCCGGCCCCGCCCAGTTTAAGTGAAGGCGTACTTCGGGAAGTACGTTTCTGTTTTATGAAAACATACTCTGCCACGCCTTCTGTTGAAAATACGCTTTCGCTTCTGTGAAGATGTATTTCTCAAACTGCGTTTTCTCTTTTTCAGCCCAGCGCCGAAAGGCTTATATTGCGGACGTTCACTCTTTAAGGCCAGAAATGAATAATTTTTATTTAAATTTCTGCCTATCGAACGAACGGCCGTAACTTTTCACCCGCAACTCCGAATCAGGTGATTCCAAAACCCACAATCTCAGTTCGTCGACCCCGTTCCGATGGTATCATTTTCATGAGGTTGTCACACTGTGAAAATGACCGTTTTTCCCTTGCCCTTATTCAGCCCCCTCCGAGAGGGAAACTTTTCCGGCAATCTTTCCGCGGGTGTCTCCGCACTTCTCCCCGATGGTTCCTTCATCCCCAGGCAAGCCACAACAGCCACTTGCATGATGGCATTGCAGTAGCCATGGTTTTCCACTTGATTATTTAATAATTGTTTGCGCATTTAATTATTTTATGAATGCTTCGAATATGCTTGTGAATCCATGTCTATGCTTATGCCCTGTCCATTTTCATCTAGTAAGTGATATGATTAATTGCTAAGGATATTCTTATCATGTTTTATCCTTGTAATCATTTCAGCTGATAGTGATAATGACCTGCTCATTATGGATTGATATGAAAATACTTGTGATATTCATCATCGTCATTATGCCATGCTCATTTGCTTCCCGTAGATTAAATGGATTATCATTGTTGATATTATGGTATTAAATGGTTATGTTACCCATCCATGGTTACACTGATATCATGCTCATCTGCATTGTCATTTCATTATGTATTTTATTATGACTCAGCTCATCACCATTCAAGTTAAACCGGACATTAATCGAACTGGAACAAATCTGTTGGCTGAGTCATGGTGCCACCGAATCGAGCTCACCAGTGCAACCACACTTGCCTGGATGGGGAGGCCCTAATGCGGTCTATTGTCATGCCTCTCGCCGGTGCCTCCTACACGGGAAGATTATGGGTGCGTGCTACCCTGATCAGGTAGGCTACCATAGCCTTGAGGACCCGAGTTTTGATGGTACCGAGGTCCCCGTTTGGGACGATGTTTTTGTTTCGCCACGACGGTGGCAGCCACAGAGGTGGCAGATGTCACATGCTGACATCGGGGTCACCCAGGACATAGCCCAAAGGGGAGTGTGTCGGAGTGGCCGGGAGAGTGTCATGCAATAGACTGGTTTTGTCGGAACGTCATTGGTCCACCCGAATTGGAGCACGAGGCCATGAGTTCCGTGGTGTGGGTACAGTGTACTAACCTCTGCAGAGTGTATAATCTATCGATAGCCGCGTCCTCGGTCATGGACACAGTTCGTAGTAGGTCACACTGTGGGCCAACAGTAATAAAAATCTGAATAATAAACAACCCTGGTTCCATGAGGAAAGAAGTTGGTTGATCTTTATGTGGTCATGCGATGATCACAGGTAGAGATCAAGCTCCGTGTGGTCATGTGATGATCACGATGGTAAGTTGGTGGTTACAAGATAACCCCCGAGCAGAGTAAGTTGGTCCATGAGACCTTAAACGTCGACCCCCTTGCATGCTAGGGCTAGTATCATCATGTTCATGAATTATATGTACATGCCATGCTCATGTTGTTGTCATGCTCATGATGTTCTAGTAGTATCATGTTCATCTTTGATGATTAACCTGTAAATGTTATGCTGTTGTATGTCTTGATTGCTTTGGTTGCTGTGAGCTTGCGAGTACATTCAAAGTACTCACCTGGCGTGTCATGCCAGATTGCAGGTGATGCCGTGTTTGCTTGTCGAGGATCTTGAGGTTGCGCTCTAGGATACGTCCCAGCCAGAGTCCCCGCGGAGTGGAGTTCATCACTGTCGTCGTTGTTCCGCTGCTAGAAGTTATTCCGCTTCGAGTTGTTCCGCTGCTAGCATAGAGCTACCTTAGCAGGCGAAGTGTCGTCGTGCCCCTGTAACCCTTGTAATATCGGACCCTTGTACCCCATTTATTCATAATAAACAGCTGATTTGTTCTATGCCAAGCAGTGCCGTATTCCAGAAGACTTGATCTCTGGGCTGGAATACGGGGTGTTCCGGTCTCTCTGAGCTGGGGTGCCACAAGACTTGGTATCAGAGCAGGTCTGGCTGTAGGACGCCCTAGTCAGCGTGAGCGTTAGAAACCGGTAGTTCAGAGTCTAGCTTGCTTGCTGCATTTGGTTGTTGCATTTGTTTGTCGCATAGCATGCATATAGACTCATTATATTGTCACGAACGGTTGATCTTGTGAGTGTAGGTGGCATCGGTTTCGATCCACTACCTGCACCCTCCTGTTTTGCATACTTGCTCTTTGGTGTTGGTGTCATCTCTGTCCCAGCGGAGTGATGCCAAGGTACCTTGTGGTGTCGATCATTTGCAGGATTGATGCACAGGTATCACACCAATATTTTCTCCATCCACTTATCGTTTCGGTGGTAGACATGTTTCTGCCCCGGACCCTGCCATCCAATCCGCCGCTTTGGCAACCCTTACTGGTCTGTGTTACCAGAAAAGGGCAATGCCAGCAGACCCTGCTTTCCACCGCTATCCTACTCTATCACCCATTCTCTGGACGAGTATGGTTCCCTTCCATACGCTTGATGATGATGTGGCCGTGACATCCGTGTCTCGCGACAGGATCACCAAATCCGTCGTCATCCCTAAGCCCGTCCAGATGCAACCGGTGCTGATCCAGCGCTTGGTGTAGCTCTGCTTACACCAATCCCTCCACACGATGATTCACTTTCGTGCACACCGCCACAGCATATTAGATCGTAGTACCGAAGTTTCCTCGAGAATTGTGTGCTTAAGTAGGCATGCATAGTGAGGAGAATAGATGTGAAGTGTGTAGTTCCTTGTATGTAATCTTAATGCTGTGTGTGCTTTTGTTTTAGTCGTTTCTTTTGGCTTCTTTCTTTGGGCCCTCGGTGTTACCTTATTTTCCCCTTATGAAAGTTGCTCACCAACCGACACCGGACTCAGAGAATCACTGAGGATTTCAAATATTTTGAAGCTCAGCTAAACAATATGGAATTATTAGTGGACTGCATTATATTGAGAATATCTGGTTTGAATACAAATGATATTCTGGAATGACTAGCAGCATCAAGTTTACATCTGTATGCAACCATCACAATCGTAATGAACCAGCTGGAAGACCATTTATGTGCAAGACAACAGTACATTTCCAGTCAAAGGAATATCAAGGGGATATATATAAATAACATTCAGTCCGCATATCACAGAGAAAAGCTTCTGGAGTAATCCACCCAGTCTTCCTCCGCACGCTAACAGGGAAGCTTACAACGCAAGGTTCCGCAGTCTTCCTCAGTACGATATGTGCATAACTTCCAGTGTAAGATACTCAGTCAGCTTCAGGCATAAGGCACCGAATCTTCTCTGGTAAGCAACCAGGAAAAGAAACTTCTGAGGTACGATACCCAGTCTTCTTCAGCATGCTATCTCGGCAAAAGCTTCGAGCATAAGATATTACATAGTGAGTTGGCAGTGCATCTCAAGAATCAGATCCGCAGCAGTTTGGTCAGAAACCCGAGCTAGTCAGGACACCAGTCTCCTTCGGGAATCAAATGCTCAGCTACACATGCTTCCATATATATATACTGTGAGCATGCTGCCAAGATAATGCAAGTCACTCGTACGATGATGCAAGCATGGTAAGAAACCAACAACCACATGAATTATGTAAGAGGAAGAAAGCCAGTTATACACCTCAGTATGATGCAAGGATCGACAAGCTATGACAAAAGACAACATTTGGACAACAAATCTTTATAGTGGATATCAAGGCCAGTTTCCTCACGCCCGACAAGGTGATATCATTAACCTCTATCACTGTCATGTATGATTGACCACAACAATGAGCTCTATACAAGTAACTGTGAACCCGGTATATGATCATGATGAACCCTTGCTTACCTTTTTCCTGGTAATGGCACCACGCCTGTGTTCTGAGCTGCGTTCGGCCGTCCAGGGTGGATGCCGATTTTCTATTTCTCTTGTCAACAACTGGCCCGTGTTCTGAGCTGATTTTCGGCCGTCTTGGGCAGCTGTTGAGTTTCTTTTTGTAGCAGCGACCCTCTGCTCTGAGCTGATCTTCGGCCGTCTTAGGGAACTGCTACATTCTTCCTATCAACACGGTCTCATGCTCTGAGCTGCTTTTCAGCCGTCGTGAGCCATGGTTGAGTTATTTCAGTAATGTCCCAGATCTGAGTTGTAAAGACCGTTCTGGTGGCTACTGATTTATTTGCCGATTTCATACAAAGGTTCGGATGATCATTGCCCCACAGTTAGAGCTTGAGCGATGATAAACTTGCTAGTTAAGCGCTGTTGCACGATCAAAGGATAAGGATAAGGTATGTTTGCCGAAATATTGCACCTGACAGCACCTATGGTCACATAAAGAATTAAGGATATATATGGCCAAGTTCTTTCGGCAACCATTTCAGAAAAAGAAAACAATAATGAAGGGGCAAGACCGGCAATACAGGTGTGATAATCGTTGCCCGAACAACACGGTACGGATACCCAAGGCAGTCTGATTCCGTATCGATCACCATGAATATACACCCAAGGGTTATGATTATTAGCATTGTTTTGAACCCGGAGGATATGCGTCTACTCGAGTAACCCAATGCAAGGAATAAATGTTTCATGTCCATCGAGGAAATTTATGCACAACTCCATTGATACTATCGGTGCTGGATAAAAGAATGTCACGTCAATCACTTCCGGACTGATAATAACATATAAGCCAGCAGACATAAAAGAAAGTCAAAGTAAGGATGAACATATGAAGGAAGACCTGTCAGAATGTCGGATACGGTGAAGCAAACCACCCCAGAGCAAGGCAGTCAGTCAGATGCAATTCAAAGGGAACACCAAGGAACAAGGATACCCGAGTTGGAAACGGTTTCCTTAAGTCAGAATATTCATACTTGTTCCCTGAGCAACCAAATCTCGAGGACGAGATTTATCGTAAGGGGGGTAGGTTTGTAACACCCCGATTTTTGGCCCTTTCTTTTTCTTTTGGATTTCTTCGAATTTTTATTTGGAGTTCTTTTTCCGTGGCTATGTGGTCTTGAAACCTGGGAAGATCTTCTCTCCTGCCACTTCCTAGTGGCTTGTCACTCTCAAATCTATCCCAAGGCCATGTCATTTCCATCTTAGCCCAACTCCAATATTTATTTATTGGGAATATTCCTTTTTCTATTAAAGGAATAACCCTGTTTGCCCTAGGTTGTGAAGCAACTAATACTTCTGTCTTCCATAAAATTCCCACAAAATTCTCATAAATTATTTGGATCATATCTTCCACAAATGTGTCGAAACCCATCCTTGCCTAGTTCAAAAATAAATCAGGAATATTCATTTCCTATTCTGTCCAGTATGGCACTTTGTGAAGGAAGTGCTATTTATATTTTCTTGATTGCCCTCAAAAAATTTTCGCCACTCTTTCCTATCCAAATCATTGCTACATGCCAAAATTCAACTTCATTTGCCTAGTAAATCTTCCTCAGCAAATTCCCAAAGTTTCTGTCCTGAGAGAAGCTTTGTGAAGGAAGTACTACCTAGGATTATCCAAATGAGTTGAAATTTTGGGAGATCATTCATACAATCAAATCGTAACTCTCCACCAAAGTTCATCTCCATCCAACAAGCTATGTGAGCACAACATTCAAATCTTGGTTTCTGGTCACAATTTCAGTTTGTGAAGCAACTATACTTTATATTGCTTCAAAAATTCTGAAATTAATCCAGGACCTAAATATCCCGAAATAATGTGAGCATGCCATAAATCACATTATTTTTCCAAGCCATTTTCTCTGAAAAATTCACTCAAGTTTCTGTCCAGTGAGGAGCATTGTGAAGGAAGTACCATTTCTACTTATGCAAATGGGATAAAAAATTTATGGTATCTCCATATTCACAAATGATAATTCTCCACCCATTTTTAGATCAATCCAAGCAACCACGTGAGTGCTACTTCCTGATCTAGTTTCTGGACCAGTTTGTGCAGTTGTGAAGCAACTATGTCAAATACTAGTCCAAATCCCTTCAAAATTCACATGATCATAGTACTTCCTACCCCTAACCACTGTGACATCTTGTTCCTCTCTTTTACCAAGCCAATTTACCTCAGCTTCTGGATCAAGTTTGCAACAGCAATCTTTCCCTGAGCCCTCCTATCAACCCACAGTGCTTTTCTTTGATCCATCACCTCAGGTAGGACCCACTTAGGAGAGACAACACGTTAGACATAGTGTGGGTGGCCCTAAAGTCCCGCGTGCACCAGTGCACGCGGTGACCACACGGTCTAGCATGCCGAAAGCGCGCTCTGGCCGTCGGGGCCCTCTGCCGCCGTCCAAACTACGCCGTATCGCCACCGCACCATGTCCAAAGCATCGCCACCATTCTCCTGCGTCCGCGTATACTCTTTGGACCCCTCCCCCTCCCCTCTTTCCGCTCCGGCGAGCACGCCGTCCCGGGATGCCCGTGGCCGTCGTCGCTTAGCCATTGTCCTCTTCCTCCCCGCGATAACTTTGCACCGTATGCACCTCCCCTAGACCCCTCTCCCCCTCCGCGCGTGCGCTCGTGCACGCGGACGTGCCAGAGAGCATCAACCGCGAGCGTCCGTCGTCGTCTGGCCACGGCATCATAGCCCGGCTATATATAGCCACCCCCAAGCCTATCCGAGCTCATCACCAGCTCTACCTCCCTCCACTAGCCCTCCCCGGCCTACCCACCCGAGCTCGAGAGCTCCCCCTTCTCCCCACTGCCGCCATGGCCACCTTCGGCCTCCTCCTAAATTCCGGCTGCCCGAGCTCTCCCCCTCCCTCCTGACCTCACCAGAAGACCACCAGAGAAAGGCGAAGCCCCCTCCCTACTCCATTGGCGCCAGCTCGACCCGGGTATGCGAGCCCCAACGCCGTCCGAGCCGTCGTCCGCCGTCCTTCAAGCCGCCGTCACCCTGGTCCTCCTCGGTGCCCGTGCTATGCAGGGATGGGTGCGGCTCGAGTCCCTGAGCACTCTGGTATACCGCACGGCTCGAATGATGGCCGGAGCCGCCGGCGGCAGTCGCCGGAGTGCGCTGCTGCTTCTGTTCCTCGGGCGCGCGTAAGGTTGGAGACGAAGACCAGTCAAGGCGGGCCCCACAACCAGCGACCCCACATGTCAGCCGAATAGATGAGTCAACCCCGGCCCCGCCCAGTTTAAGTGAAGGCGTACTTCGGGAAGTACGTTTTCGTTTTATGAAAACATACTCTGCCACGCCTTCTGTTGGAAATACGCTTTCCCTTCTGTGAAGATGTATTTCTGAAACTGCGTTTTCTCTTTTTCAGCCCAGCGCCGAAAGGCTTATATTGCGGACGTTCACTCTTTAAGGCCAGAAATGAATAATTTTTATTTAAATTTCTGCCTATCGAACGAACGGCCGTAACTTTTCACCCGCAACTCCGAATCAGGTGATTCCAAAACCCACGATCTCAGTTCGTCGAGCCCGTTCCGATGGTGTCATTTTCATGAGGTTGTCGAACTGTGAAAATGACCGTTTTGCCCTTGCCCTTATTCAGCCCCCTCCGAGAGGGAAACTTTTCCGGCAATCTTTCCGCGGGTGTCTCCGCACTTCTCCCCGATGGTTCCTTCATCCCCAGGCAAGCCACAATAGCCACTTGCATGATGGCATTGCAGTAGCCATGGTTTTCCACTTGATTATTTAATAATTGTTTGTGCATTTAATTATTTTATGAATGCTTCGAATATGCTTGTGAATCCATGTCTATGCTTATGCCCTGTCCATTTTCATCTAGTAAGTGATATGATTAATTGCTAAGGATATTCTTATCATGTTTTATCCTTGTGATCATTTCAGCTGATAGTGATAATGACATGCTCATTATGGATTGATATGAAAATACTTGTGATATTCGTCATCGTCATTATGCCATGCTCATTTGCATCCCGTAGATTAAATGGATTATCATTGTTGATATTATGGTATTAAATGGTTATGTTACCCATCCATGGTTACACTGATGTCATGCTCATCTGCATTTTCATTTCATTATGTATTTTATTATGACTCAGCTCATCACCATTCAAGTTAAACCGGACATTAATCAAACTTGAACAAATCTGTTGGCTGAGTCATGGTGCCACCGAATCGAGCTCACCAGTGCAACCACACTTGCCTGGATGGGGAGGCCCTAATGCGGTCTATTGTCATGCCTCTCGCCGGTGCCTCCTACGAGGGAAGGTTATGGGTGCGCGCTACCCTGATCAGGTAGGCTACCATAGCCTTGAGGACCCGAGTTTTGATGGTACCGAGGTCCCCGTTTGGGATGATGTTTTTGTTTGGCCACGACGGTGGCAGCCACAGAGGTGGCAGATGTCACATGTTAACATCGGGGTCACCCAGGACATAGCCCATAGGGGCGTGTGTCGGAGTGGCCGGGAGAGTGTCATGCAATAGACTGGTTTTGTCGGAACGTCGTTGGTCCACCCGAATGGGAGCACGAGGCCATGAGTTCCGTGGTGTGGGTACAATGTACTAATCTCTGCAGAGTGTATAATCTATCGATAGCCGCGTCCTCGGTCATGGACACAGTTCGTAGTAGGTCACACTGTGGGCCAACAGTAATAAAAATCTGAATAATAAACAACCCCGGTTCCATGAGGAAAGAAGTTGGTTGATCTTTATGTGGTCATGCGATGATCACAGGTAGAGATCAAGCTCCGTGTGGTCATGTGATGATCACGATGGTAAGTTGATGGTTACAAGATAACCCCCGAGCAGAGTAAGTTGGTCCATGAGACCTTAAACGTCGACCCCCTTGCATGCTAGTGCTAGTATCATCATGGTCATGAATTATATGTACATGCCATGCTCATGATGTTCTAGTAGTATCATGTTCATCTTTGATGATTAACCTGTAAATGCCATGCTGTTGTATGTCTTGATTGCTTTGGTTGCTGTGAGCTTGCGAGTACATTCAAAGTACTCACCTGGCGTGTCATGCCAGATTGCAGGTGATGCCGTGTTTGCTTGTCGAGGATCTTGAGATTGCGCTCTAGGATACGTCCCAGCCAGAGTCCCTGCGGAGTGGAGTTCATCACTGTCGTCGTTGTTCCGCTGCTAGAAGTTATTCCGCTTCGAGTTGTTCCGCTGCTAGCATAGAGCTACCTTAGCAGGCGAAGTGTCGCCGTGCCCCTGTAACCCTTGTAATATCGGACCCTTGTACCCCGTTTATTCGTAATAAATAGCTGATTTGTTCTATGCCAAGCAGTGCCGTATTCCAGAAGACTTGATCTCTGTGCTGGAATACGGGGTGTTCCGGTCTCTCTGAGCCGGGGTGCCACACCAGTCTGGGTGACCGTCGAGACCTCTACTAATGGCATCATGTACTTCACGCGTGGGTGGAAATCCTTCGTCCGTGCTCGCTGCTTGGGGCAGGGACACCTCCTTCACTTCAGGTTGGTTGGATCTGACACGCTCTTTGTGAAGTTCTTCGGGGCTTCGGGCGCTCGCCTGGAGTGCTGCGCGGAGAGCTCGAGCGGCAGCGACACCGCTTTCTCCAGCGAGACCGAGGACGACGACGACAAGGACGATGACAACGGTGCTCCAAACGTCAAGATCGAGGACGATGGCTCCGACTCCAGCTGAACGCCGGCAGCACCATCATCTGGTCTTCCGGGAGCGAGTCGGGCTTCGCCTAGGTGCCCCTTTTGCCCTTGTATTGCACTCGATGTAAACCCTGCGGGGAAGGGTTAAGAAAATATTGTCGAGAACTCTTTAATGAATATCTATAATTTGCCATGCTCAGATGAATGCGTGTTGTTCCCCTTGTTTTTCTTTGTCTTTGTATGATTGTGTTACCTACGCTGTTTGGAAACTTGCCGGCGCGCACACTTGCCGTGAGAGCTTGAGGAACAGGTCTTTAGCAGCCTGCTGGAAGTGCCGCCACCGGCAAGGTAACTTGTCGGTCACAATGCAGCTGCAAATCTTGCCGAGCGGACTCGAGGCAAGACAAGAGCGCAATCCGATCGCGATGAGGTTCCTTCACGTGCAGGTTTTTCATACAAACACAAAATTGTTCAAGGGAAATTGCAAACGTAACAAGGAAGTTGTTTCAAAGTTTTTCAACTTAGCTTTTCCTTGCACTGTCTCTCTTGTCGTATGAAATGATCACTTGAACGTCATTAAATGGTACCCCCATCGTCACTCCCCCCCCCGAGAAACTTGCACGCGAGGGATCCTTCTATCCTTTGAGAAAAAGAAAGAAGAGAAAAGAGTGGTTTGGGAACCTTGACGGTTCATCATCCATTTCATACAAATCAAAGCGTAATCACAACATCACATGCACTTATACATAAATGAATATGTACAAAATGTTGCGAAACACTTAGCTTTATTTTATGCACAGGATCTATGCCTGGCTTTGTACAAAGGGTTACAAGTCATGCCGACAAAGCTTGTACAAAAGGGGTTGCCGGGAGGCCCGACAACTGCGCCTTACGGGTAGAACTTGCGAAGATGCTCAATATTCCACGAGTTTTGCACTGGGATGCCATCTTCGGTCTCTAGACGGACCGCGCCAAGTCTGGTGACTCGTGCTACCTGATAAGGGCCTTCCCACTTCGGTGTCAACTTGTTTGATTTCTTGGCGGACTGAACACGCCGAAGAACAAGGTCGCCTTCCTCAAGGCTTCGGGCATGCACTTTGCAGCTATGATAGCGGCGCAAGGCTTGCTGGTAGCGTGCAGGTCGCACAGCCGCCCGAAGATGATCTTCCTCAGGGAGCGTTGCGTCATCTTGCCGCAGCTGCTCTTGCTCTGCCTCATCGTAGGCAAGCACTCGAGGTGACCCGTATATGAGTTCCGTGGGGAGCACCGCTTCTGCACCATAGACTAGGGAGAAGGGTGTTTGGCCGGTAGCTCGATTTGGTGTCGTTCTGAGTGACCAAAGAACCGCTGGCAACTCATCAATCCAGCGTCTTCCACACTTGCGCAGCCTGTCAAAAGTTCTTGTCTTGAGGCCTCGCAGCACTTCAGCATTTGCCCTTTCCGCTTGACCGTTGCTTCTCGGGTGAGCAACAGATGCAAAACAGATTTTGCTGCCAAGGTATTGGGTGTATTGCATGAAGGTGCGGCTCGTGAATTGTGTGCCGTTGTCGGTGATGATTCTGTTAGGAACCCCGAAACGACAAACTAATCCTTTGAAGAACTTGACGGCTGATTGCGTTGTCACCTTCCTCACCGGCTCCACTTCAGGCCACTTTGTGAACTTGTCGATGGCGACGTACAAGAACTCAAAGCCCCTGGCAGCACGGGGGAAGGGGCCCAAAATATCGAGCCCCCAGACCGATAAAGGCCAGGAGAGAGGAATTGTTTGAAGAGCTTGAGCTGGCTGATGTATGTTCTTGGAATGGAACTAGCATCCTTCACACTTGGTTACTAGCTCAGTTGCATCCTGGACGACAGTGGGCCAATAGAAGCCTTGCCAGAAAGCTTTGCCGGTAAGTGCTCTTGATCCTATGTGAGAGCCACATATGCCTCCATGTATCTCCGCCAACAGCCTTAGTCCATCTTCCCGGGAAATACACTTCAATTTCACACCGTTTGGTCTCTTTCTGTATAGCGTGTTATCCATAAACTGATACATACTTGACTGAGGGGCTACTTTCTCAGCTTCTTCTTGGTCATCAGGAAGTTCTCCTTTTTGAAGGAAATGAACTATTTGTTGTGCCCAAGTTGGAGCATGCGGCTTGACAACAAGGACTAAAGGCATTTCTTCGGCCGTGGGAGCGCTTGCTTCAGCGGCAAGAACCTGAGGTTCTGCGCGAAGCCGCTGCTCACCAGCGGTCGTGTCGTTGTTCCCAGCAACTTTCTTGCCGGCGGCTTCGGGGAGTTCTGCCGGAAAATACTTGCCGGTATTCAACTTTCTTCTTTTGCTGGCCTGTGTTGATGGAGTAACTGACGGTTGATTCAAATGGAGCACAAAAGTTCCCGGTTCCACGGGAAGCTTCTAAGCAGCACACTTTGACAGGCTATCAGCAATGCTGTTTTCCGCACGAGGGATGTACTCTGTTTGCAATCCGTCAAAGTGCTCTGGTAATCTTTGTTTACTTGTTTCACAACAAGCTACGAGTCTCCACGGATGATCAACTTTCTGATTCCAAGGTCCACTGCGATCCGGAGACCGGCAAGGAGCCCTTCGTACTCAGCAGTGTTCTTTGTTGCTTTCTCCCTGGGAAAGTGCATTTGGATTACATACTTGAGGTGCTCTCTGATACGTCTCCAACATATCTATAATTTATGAAGTATTCATGCCATGTTTATAACAATTCTATATGGTTTTGGTATGATTTGATTAGAACTAACCCGGACTGACACTGTTTTCAGCAGAACTACCGTGGTGTTGTTTTTTGTGCAGAAATAAAAGTTCTCGGAATTGGACGAAACTTTTTGATGATTTTTTTGGGACCAAAAGAGACCCCTGAAGCTTAGTGGAAGGATCAAAAGCCTCACGAGGTGCTCACATGTCACCACGGCGCCCCAGGGGGGGTGGCATGCCATGGTGCCTCGTGGGCCCATCTTAGCCCATCTTCGCGTGATTCCAATGCCAAAAAATCCTATAAATAGAGAAACCCCCAGAAATAACCCTAGATTTTGGACTACGCTGCCGCAAGCCTCTGTACCTTCGAAATACCATCTGGAGCCTTGTTTCGGCACCCTGCCGGAGGGGCAATCATCACCGGAGGCCATCTTCATCATCCCGGCGGTCTCCATGACGAGGAGGGAGTAGTTCACCCTCGGGGCTGAGGGTATGTACTAGTAGCTATGTGTTTGATCTCTCTCTCTCTCATGTTCTTGATTTGGCACGATCTTGATGTACCGTGAGCTTTGTTAATATAGTTGGATCATATGGTGTTTCTTCCTCTCTATCTTGTTGTGATGAATTGAGTTTTTACCTTTGAGGTTTCACAATTATCGGATTGAATACTTTTATGGATTTGAGAACACTTGATGTATGTCTTGCATATGAATACCCGTGGTGACAATGGGTTATTATATTGATTCACTTGATGTATGTTTTGGCACTCAACTCACGGATTCCCGAGGTGACATTGGGGTAATCTATGCATAGGGGTTGATGCATGTTTTCGTCCTACTTTCTCCGGTAGAAATCTTGGGGCACTCTTTGAAGTTCTTTGTGTTGGATTGAATATTATGAATCTGAAGTTGTTTGATGCATATCGAATAATCAACTCACGGATACTTGTGGTGACATTGGAATATCTAGGTGACATTAGAGTTGGTTGATGCATATCATATGGTGTTATTTTAGTACGAACTCTAGGGCTGTTCGTGACACTTATAGGGATGGCTCAATAGATTGATCGGAAAAGATAACTTTGAGGTGGTTTCTTACCCTACAACAATTTCATCTTATGTTCTCCACTAGATAAGAACATTGGAGTGATTCTTTGTCGCACGTTGAGGGATTGTTTATATGATCCAATTATGTTAGCATTGTTGAGAGATTGCACTAGTGAAAGTATGAACCCCAGGCCTTGTTTTTAAGCATTGCAATACCGTTTGTGCTCCGTTTTATCACTTGCTACCTTGCTGTTTTTTTATTTTCTGATTACAAAAACCTATATTTACTATCCATACTACACTTGTATCACCATCTCTTCGCCGAACTAGTGCACCTATACAATTTACCATTGTATTGGGTGTGTTGGGGACACAAGAGATTTCTTGTATTTGATTGCAGGGTTGTTTGAGAGAGACCATCTTCATCCTATGCCTCCCACGGATTGATAAACCTTAGGTCATCCACTTGAGGGAAAATTGCTACTGTCCTACAAAACTCTGCGCTTGGAGGCCCAACACGGGTCTACAAGAATTAGTTGTGTAGTAGACATCAAGCTCTTTTCTGGCGCCGTTGCCGGGGAGGTGAGTGCTTGAAGGTATATCTTTAGATCTTGCAATTGAATCTTTTAGTTTCTTGTTTATCACTAGTTTGGTTTATAAAAGAAAACTACAAAAAAATGGAATTGAGGCTGCCTCATATTATTCATCTTTATAATGTCTTTCTTGAAAATGATGGATCGGAAAATTGTGCTCAATTGTTAGAAGAGGAATTCAATAAAATGTTTGGTATTAAATCTTTGAATGATGAGCATGATTGCAATGTTGTTAGTATGAATTCTTTGAATATCCATGATGCTAATGATATGCAAAGCCATAATCTTGGGGATGCTATGTTTGATGAAGATGATATTTTTAGTCCCCCAAGTTTTGATGTGAAAATTTGTTATGATGATTGCATGCCTCCTATTTATGATGATTATATTGATGAAAGTGGATTTGGAGAGGTCATGAATTTATTTAGTGATGATTCCACTATTTTGGAAGAGGTTTCAATTGATTATGACAACAAAGTTGCTATATATGATGATTATTGTGATGACATGTATGCTATAAAGAATAATGATAACTATGGAACTTGTCATCATTATTTTAATTTTGAATTGGATTATGCCAATCAAGTATCACATGATAGCTATTTTGTTGAGTTTTCTCCCACCACTATTCATGAGAATAATTTTGCTTATGTGGACAGTAATAAAATTTCTATGCTTGTAGGTCATGAAAAGAATGCTTTATGTGATAGTTATATTGTTGAATTCATTCATGATGCTACTGAAAATTATTATGAGAGAGGATCATATGCTTGTAGGTGTTGCAATAATATCAAGTTTCCTCTCTATGTGTTGAAAGTTTTGAAGCTATGCTTGTTTTGCCTTCCTATGCTAGTTGATTTTTGCTCCCATAAATTGTTTGCTCACAAAATCCCTATGCATAGGAAGTGGGTTAGGATTAAATGTGCTTGTCATATGATTCATGATGCTCTCTTTGTGTTTCAATTCTTTACTTTTATGCGAGCATCATTGAAATCATCATGCCTAGCTAAAAAGGCATTAAAGAAAAGCGCTTGTTGGGAGACAACCCAACATTTACCCCTATTTTTTTGTTCACATGATTAATCTACTGTATTATTCATGTTTTATAGCTTTTGTTTCAATAAAGTGCCAAGTGAAGCCTTTGGGATAGTGTGGATACTTGTTGATTCGATTCTGTGCAAAAACAAAAACTTTTGCGTTCAGTGCTAGAATTTCTATTCTATACTGGAGCATGAGAAAATTCTGAAATTCTTACAAAGCATTGGGTTACAAATTTTTTACGTTGTCCTAATTTTTCAGAATTGTTTGAGGTACATAAGTATGGTTTTTTAAATCTCTCACTACATGCTGTTCTGTTTTTGACAGATTCTGTTTTCGATGCATAGTTTGCTTGTTTTAGTGTTTCCATAGCTTATATTAAGCAATATAAATTGTGGAAATGATAGAATACAGTAGGAATTATGTGAGAACAATTATAAATCTTGTCTTGATAGTACCTAAGTGGATGATTTATTTTTATCATACTAACCTATCTCACCAAGTTCCATTAAGTTTTGTGTGATTGAAGTTTTCAAGTTTTGGGTGAGATATCGATATGAGGAGAATAAGGAGTGGCAAGACCCTAAGCTTGGGGCTTCCCAAGGCACCCCAAGATAATATTCAAGGAAGACCCAAGCAACTAAGCTTGGGGATGCCCCGGAAGGCATCCCCTCTTTCGTCTTTAACACTATCGGTAACCTCACTCGGAGCTATATTTTTATTCGTCACATAATATGAGTTTTGCTTGGAGCGTCATTTTATTTTGTTGAGATTTGCTTTATGATATCAATAATCATGTTTTGTATTTTTTTAGTTCAATAAAATGCCAATTATAGACTTTATCATGCTCAGTTTGCAAGTTTATGTGTTGCTGTTTGAAAACAGAAAGTTTTCTATTATGTCCAAAATATTCCTGAATAGTCAGGACATGATAAAAATCTGAAATTTTTACACAGTAAGAATGCATGAGTTCTCTGTCACGTGGTAATTTTTCAGAATTTTTGGAGTTAGGGAAGTATGAATTTTAAATCCCCTTTACAGACTGTTCTGTTTTGGCAGATTTCGGTTATAGTTGCATTGTTTGCATATGTTGCTTGTTTAATGTTTCTATTTGTGGATAGGAGTATTAAATATGCAGAGGCATTTAATATGAAATGGTTAATTATAATTTTAGTGATTTTCTACAGTAGAGAATGTTAAGGTTTTGAGTTGATTTATACTAACTTATCTCACGAGTTCTTGTTGAGTTTTGTGTGGATGAAGTTTTTATGATTTAGGAGAAACCATGATATGAGAGGAATTAAGGAGACACAAGAGCTCAAGCTTGGGGATGCCCAAGGCACCCCAAGATAACATTCCAAGAAGTCTCAAGCAACTAAGCTTGGGGATGCCCCGGTTGGCATCCCACCTTTCTTCATCAACACCTATCGGTTAGCCTAAGTTTTTACTTGTTCACATGATGTGTGCTATTCTTGGAGTGTGCTTTTATTTCCATTTTGTTTGATGTTTGAATAAAATTATCAAGATCTGAATTTTTTATTTGGAGAGAGTCTTCACATAGCTACTTATTTACTAAAGTACTCTCTGATCTTCACTTATATCTTTTGGAGTAGTTTGTCATTTATTCTTGTGCTTCACTTATATCCTATGAGTAAATTGTGAAAGAATTGAATATCATAAAGTTGAAATTATATGTGCTTCATATGCTTGTATAATGCCTAGTAGTAGTTTCACATTGGGTTTAGAAAGTGAAATCTATTGAAGCTTGACAATCACAATATTGGTCATACAAGCAATTCATGAATGATTAGTATAAGGAAGAGAACTTTCACATATAAATATATTATCTTGGATATCTTTTATGATTGTGAATACCCATTAATTATTTTCAAACTTGAGCAAATTAGTTGAAGTTGGACAAGGAAGACAACGTAATGAGTTATGTTTGGGTATATTTGCATAGAAGTTATATTGTTATGGATCCTCCAACATGTGGTGCTTGCTTAGGATCTTTTGCTAGCCAAAAATTTGTACTAAGTAGAGATACTACTTGTGCATCCAAAAACCCTTAATCCCAGTTTCTTCCCATGAGTGTCCACCATATCTACCTATAGATTGAATAAGATCCTTCAAGTAAGTTGTCATCGGTGCAAAAAGCAATAAAAATTGTTCCTAAAATATGTATGATCTTTTATTGCAAGGGAAAATAAGCGTTGTACGAACTTGTGATGGTAAAGAAATAAAAGCGACGGACTGGATAATAAAGGTTGCTATCACAAGGGGCAATATAACGTGACGTTCCTTTGCATTAAGGGCTTGCACATCCAAAAATCAAAAGCGCATGACAACCTCTGCTTCCCTCTGTGAAGGGCATATCTTTTACTTTATGTATTTATTTTTATGCAAGAGTCAATAGTATCCCTTCTCATTTCAACCTCAATTATTCTTTAGTTGGCAAGCATCATGTGGTGGGGAAAGATCCAGGCACATATGGCCAGTGAAATATATTTGATCATGAATTATTATTGTTGACAATTATCTCTATGATAAATAAGTTGGGAGGCGAAACATTAAGCCCCTATCTTTCTCTGTGTTCGATGGATGCTATTTGTTCTAAAAATATGCTTTGAGTACTAGCAATCATAGAAGAATATATGATAATTGAGTATGTGGAGCTCTTACTTAGACTTTGTTGAAATTAAGTTGAATTGCAATTGTTTTGTGACTAAGAACATAGGTTGTTAAGTTTCAAGAGAATGCATTGTTTGAACCATAACATGTGAATTGATTACTACTTTATCATGATGAGTTTTATGAGAAAGAGTTGCTATTATGATGCTAGGAAAGTGATTGAAATTATCATTGATCAAACTTATGCACTATGCTAGCATTCACACTTCATAAATTGTTTCTTTTATCATTTACCTACTCGAGGACGAGCAGGAATTAAGTTTGGGGATGCTGATACGTCTCCAACGTATCTATAATTTATGAAGTATTCATGCCATGTTTATAACAATTCTATATGGTTTTGGTATGATTTGATTAGAACTAACCCGGACTGACGCTGTTTTCAACAGAACTACCGTGGTGTTGTTTTTTGTGCAGAAATAAAAGTTCTCGGAATTGGACGAAACTTTTGATGATTTTTTTGGACCAAAAGAGACCCCCGAAGCTTCGTGGAAGGACCAGAAGCCTCATGAGATGCTCACAAGCCACCACGGTGCGCCAGGGGGGGTGGCGTGCCGTGGTGCCTCGTGGGCCCATCTTAGCCCATCTTCGCGTGATTCCAATGCCAAAAAATCCTATAAATAGAGAAACCCCCAGAAATAGCCCTAGATTTTGGACTACGCCGCTGCAAGCCTCTGTACCTTCGAAATACCATCTGGAGCCTTGTTTCGGCACCCTGCCGGAGGGGGGAATCATCACCGGAGGCCATCTTCATCATCCCGGCGGTCTCCATGATGAGGAGGGAGTAGTTCACCCTCGGGGCTGAGGGTATGTACTAGTAGCTATGTGTTTGATCTCTCTCTCTCTCCTGTTCTTGATTTGGCACAATCTTGATGTACCACGAGCTTTGTTAATATAGTTGGATCATATGGTGTTTCTCCCCCTCTATCTTGTTGTGATGAATTGAGTTTTTACCTTTGAGGTTTCGCAATTATCGGATTGAATACTTTTATGGATTTGAGAACACTTGATGTATGTCTTGCATATGAATACCCGTGGTGACAATGGGGTATTATGTTGATTCACTTGATGTATGTTTTGGCACTCAACTCGCGGATTCCCGAGGTGACATTGGGGTAATCTATGCATAGGGGTTGATGCATGTTTTCGTCCTACTTTCTCCGGTAGAAATCTTGGGGCACTCTTTGAAGTTCTTTGTGTTGGATTGAATATTATGAATCTGAAGTTGTTTGATGCATATCAAATAATCAACTCACGGATACTTGTGGTGACATTGGAGTATCTAGGTGACATTAGAGTTGGTTGATGCGTATCATATGGTGTTATTTTAGTACGAACTCTAGGGCTGTTCGTGACACTTATAGGGATGGCTCAATAGATTGATCGGAAAAGATAACTTTGAGGTGGTTTCGTACCCTACAACAATTTCATCTTATGTTCTCCACTAGATAAGAACTTTGGAGTGATTCTTTGTCGCACGTTGAGGGATTGTTATATGATCCAATTATGTTAGCATTGTTGAGAGATTGAACTTGTGAAAGTATGAACCCTAGGCCTTGTTTTTAAGCATTGCAATACCGTTTGTGCTCCGTTTTATCACTTGCTACCTTGCTGTTTTTTTATTTTCAGATTACAAAAACCTATATTTACTATCCATACTACACTTGTATCACCATCTCTTCACCGAACTTGTGCACCTATACAATTTACCATTGTATTGGGTTAAGGATGGCAATTTCACCCATGGGCATGGGTACCCGTGGGTACCCGACCCGCGTGGGTAGGGTATGGGCACATTTTTGTGCCCATGGGTAGTGCCCAAACCCTACCCGATTAGTCATGGGTAGGGCATGGGTACAATTTTGTGTCCATGGGTATTTCCATACCATACCCGATTATCTTACAATATTTTTTATAAACCCTAAGCTACCTAGTCCTTGTATGTAAGCTTCATATCCCACCCCATCCTCCTCCCAATAACCAATTCCCCAACCATAGAAACTCTCGGTGGTTGGCGCCTCCAACACAGATGGAACTATAAATTACGCCACCACCCTTCGATGTTGTGTTCATCTACCCGATGGGTACCAATTGGGTATGGATACCCATAGGGTATGGGCATGGGCATGGATATTAACCCAATGGGTAGGGTATGGGTAGGATTTTACGCCCATGAGAAACATGGGTATGGCTATGGGATTATTGTACCCGCACCATACCCTTCCCATTGCCATCCTTATATTGGGTGTGTTGGGGACACAAGAGATTTCTTGTATTTGATTGCAGGGTTGTTTGAGAGAGACCATCTTCATCCTACGCCTCCCATGGATTGATAAACCTTAGGTCGTCCACTTGAGGGGAAATTGCTACTGTACTACAAAACTCTGCGCTTGGAGGCCCAACACGAGTCTACAAGAATTAGTTGTGTAGTAGACATCACTCTCCGGTGGGTGCAACAAGCAGCACTCCGGCACCGGCGCCTTGCAGCGAGAAGGCACCGTCAAAGTACATGATCCATTCTTTAGCTGTTTCTTTGCCGGGGAGAACTGATTCTTGAATTTCGTCGTTGCATTGGCCTCCATTCTGCAATGAACTCCGCCAAGGCTCTGCTCTGAATAGTTGATGTGCTCTCAAACTTGAGTGCAAAGCTCGACAATTCCAACGCCCACTCCACTATCCTACCAGTTGCATCTGGATTTCTCAAAATACACTGCAACGGAAAGCGAGTGACGACGGTAATTTCATGTGCTTGGAAGTAGTGACGCAGCTTCCTCGAGGCCATGAGAAGGCCGAAAAGCAACTTCTGCACTCCAAAGTATCTTGATCTAGCCCCCTGCAAGAGGGAACTAACAAAATACACTAGACGCTGCACCACCTTCTTCTTCGGCACCACTTGTTGATTAGTTTCATTTTCTTGCGCTATTTTTGATTTGTCAGCACCAGATCTTGCCAGAGAAGATTCCGGTTTGTTGCTGGACGGGCTTGCCGCTGCTGCTTCTACATCATTAGTTTCTCTCTACGCCACTAATGCAGCACTGACCACTTGATTTGTTGCCGCTAGATATAGCAGCAACGGATCTTGTGGTTGAGGCGCAACTAGCGTTGGCGCGGAGGAGAGGTATCTTTTCAAATCCTGCAGCGCGGCCTCCGCTTCCGGAGTCCATTTCACTGGTCCTGCCTTTTTCAAAATCTTGAAAAACGGCAAGGCGCACTCAGCAGATTTTGAAATGAACCTACTCAAGGCAGCAACACAGCTGGCAAGACACCGCACATCCTTGACGCTTTTTGGTGCCTGAATCTCCTCAATTGCTTTGATCTTGTCGAGATTTGCTTCTATTCCACGTTGAGATACAAAGAACCCGAGAAGTTTGCCGGATGGAACACCAAACACACACTTCTCGGGGTTGAGCTTCAAATTGATCTTGCGCAAGTTTGCAAATGTTTCTTCTAAGTCTTGAATAAGGGTTGATTTGTCCTTATTTTTGACTACCATATCATCCATATATGCTTCTACATTTCTGTGCAGCCGGGGCTCAAAACCAATCTGGACTGCTCTTGCAAATGTTGAACCAGCACTCTTTAATCCGAAAGGCATACGCACGAAGTAGTATGTGCCACATGGAGTAATGAATGCAGTTTTCTCCTCATCTTCCTTGGCCATGAATATCTGATGGTACCCAGAATATGCATCAAGGAAGGAGAGTAAATCACAGCCGGCAGTAGAGTCTACAATTTGATCAATGTGCGGCAAAGGGAAAAAATCCTTTGGACATGCTTTGTTAATATCAGTGTAGTCGATACAAAGTCTCCACTTTCCATTTGCTTTTCGCACTACAACTGGATTTGCTAACCAAGTTGGATGTAGTACACCTCTAACCAAGCCTGCTGCTTCAAGTTTTCTGATTTCTTCGGCAATAAACTATTGCTGCTCCAAAGCTTGTTTCCTGATTTTCTGCTTGACGGGCCAAGCATGAGGACAAACAGCAAGGTGGTGCTCAATTACCTCCCTGGGAACACCGGGGATGTCAGATGGTCGCCATGCAAACACATCAACATTCGCCCATAGGAAGGCAATGAGCGCGCTTTCCTATTTGCTGTCAAGGGTGGCACTGACGGTGAAGGTACCGTCAGTGCCATCCTCCTTTGCCGACACCTTCTTTGTTGCTGGTGGAGTGGCCTTGGATTTCTTGCCGGTAGAGCACTCCGGCAAGTCTTCAACAGGTGCGCAGCACTCCGAAGAGGCGCACTTCCCGGAACTCTCACCCGGAATTCATCTTTCTTATCTATATAGTTTGTCGACGCATACGACTTCATCTTTCTTATCTGAGTTGATGGAAATGACACCCATCGGACCTGTCATCTTCAACGTGTTATAGGCATAGTGGGATGCTGTCATAAACTTAGCCAAAGCTGGGCGGCCAAGAATTCCATTGTACGGCAAAGGGATCTTGACAACATCAAACACAATCTTCTCTGTTCTGTAATTCAATTCCCCGCCAAACGTCACCGGGAATGTGATCTTTCCCTTGGGCTGGCTCCTTCCCGGATTCACTCCTTGAAACGTGCCCATTTTCTCGAGTTCCTCATCGGGGATCTGCAACCTCTTGATTACTTATGGAGAAATCAAATTTAAGCCGGCCCCACCATCAACTAACATTTTCGTGACCTAGAGGTTGCGAATTGTCTGTGAAACTTGTAGGGGAACGCAACAGAAAACAAAAAAAATTGGTACTGCGAGCACGCCCAGGATCACTATGGAGATGCATACAAGGTTTGATCTGATCATTACCGACTCGTAGCGCAGCGGAAGTAGAGTCGATGTACATCATCGATGCAGATCCCCACAGCTAGGATTTACAACCTCCCAACAGCGAGGATGTACTCCCTCGTCTGCCCCTCGGACAGCCCTCTGGGAGGCGGTCGGACAGTCCCCCGGACGGAGTCACGGACAGCCCTTCGGGAGGCACTCTTGAACTCAGACGGTAACTTGGACAGCCCTTCGGGAGGACACTCTAACAGCCCCTCGGGCAAAAGATCGCACCTACGACCTCTCTACGGGGTTGCACACATACGGTGTCAGCTATCCTGCAGGGCTTCACCGTCCAGAACTAGTTCCCACCGGAACCCAGACAGCCTTTCGGCTCTACGAAACTAATTCGCTGGGAGGGAGAGAGAAAGCCAGATCATGCATGGCATTTGTATATGAGAGAGAGTGTGTGGATGGAGAGCACCTCTCCACCTCTATTTATAGGCCAAGCCCAAGGGGTAGAGGTCACTTGGAAATACCAAAATGCCCTCAAGGTGGTTTCTCCAAGAAGCCAATAGGGGAAATTACCAAAAGGCCCTCAAGGTGGCTTCTCCAAGAAGCCACCAAAAAGTGCTTTTCACTATTCATGAAAACATTTTTCTGCGACCGTTAAATCCGAAAATATTTCTGTAGGTCTTAGAACATTTCCAGTACCCACCAAAATAATTTTGAACGCGTTCCGAAACAATTCCGGATTAGTGATTTTCATCTTTGAAAAGCAACCAAAGCGGTTCCGGCAGCTCCGGAACATTTCCGGGTTTTTTCTCCGAAAAAATCCCAGAAGTTCCCAGAACAATTCTAGCACCCTCTAAGAATTTCCAGGCATGTGCCGAAACCATTTTGACTTAATGGTATACTCTGAAACAACCTTTCGGTTTTACCGAAACTATTCCGGTGTTGTCTCTCCGGAACTCTTCCGTTGTCTCCGAAACTTTTCTGGTGACTTTCTCTCAGACTCCCTGTCTAGTATTCAGCAGATAGATGACCCTTAAGCATGTGAACCTATAGGTTCGGTGAAGTATAGACATGACCGGAACACTTTCCGATCAATGATCAACATCGGAGCCGTGGACACCCGTATTGACCCCTATACCCACACGAATAAATATTCGAGTGAACATCCCGTTGCCATGTGCTATTCCTGTTGCTTCACGATATGTTACAAACACCTGAGGTGAGATTTATTGGCATCCCCGTGGATCAACAACTTGTCCACTATGCCAGTTACATCGTTACCGGTTTTGTTCTCTTTTCTCGTTCCCGTGTTCTGGCATCCCTGTGATCAAATCACATTGTGTCTGGCCAGACGATGATGGATACCATAACACCGAGAGGGCCCAGAGATATCTCTCCATCGTCGGGGGAGCAAATCCCAATCTTTAGCTATCAAGTCCCTTGTCATACTTTTCCATGAACCCGTAAGCCGCTGTAATAGCCACCCATTTACGGATGACGTTTAACAAACCCCAAAGTTCATGAAGAAAGCATGAAGAAACTTGACACTCTTATGGTCTAAGGAATTATGCAAACGTTAACTTTCTCTGTGTTATTAACCATTAACTTGTGATGAATGTATCTCATAGCATAACATCAATCGGGTCGATTCAACACAAGTGTCCTCCTAACATTGTGCCCTCAAAGTTGCCTGCATAGTCATGCCCATGATCAGGAAAACAGAACCATCATGCAACACTTGAGCTAGTCTTAGAGGCCAGACTAGGAATACATTTTACTGTTTATTATTCCACACGTGCATATGAGTTTCCCTCCGAGCCTCGTGGTTATTGTAGACTCGAGAACCATAGCAGTTATAGCATGGAACATAAACATAATTATGAACATGGAGATAAATAATTGCATTTATTATTGCCTCTAGGGCATATCTCCTATAGACTCCCACTTGCACTAGGGTCAATAATCTAGTCAATGCTAAAGCACTTTACACCTATGGCATACCGGTGTAAAATATGCTTCGCTTGTGGTATAGCCTGATGTCCAACGGTTCTGACAACTTCAGGTCCGTGTGTATCTTTGCATATCCTCGCATTTTCACGCTTTCACAAAATTCATATTTTGTGTGGACTTGGCTTTGTATATATGTGAGTCACTGGTCGAACCTTGATTCTTCAGACTGAGCTATGGAGCAACCATCTACAATAGTGTCCCATTGACCAAAGCCATCTTGGAACCATACTAAGTTCATGAATGAACTATATGATTCAACATCTTCTTTGTCGCTTCTAAAGCGTCAACTTACTTAGCCTTTGTTATAGAATTCGCCATAGTAACCTGTTTAGAACAATTCCAACTTACCGTGCCACCGTATTGTGTGTTACACAAAACCCTTAACTTAAATCAAAAATCGCATGGAGCATTGATGAAGACTGTATCGATGTAACCTTTTACAACGAACTCTTCATAATCTACGCTTGCGAGAAAACATGTCATCAGTGCTACTCTAGTACTCAATGACATCTTTCACTGTTGTCCCATGATCAGTACTTTGATCACTTTGGTATCTATACTCAAAAGTGCTTGGGAGTACCGGACATATCTGGTTGTTTTACATACCATGGAATACATGATTAATCCAAACACGAAAGTGTGTGGAATCTCCATCATGTATTTTGCTCATCAGTGTTTTGGGACACCGAGTCTTGCAAAACTCTTTCCATGTGACTTCGGCAAGAATCACTCCTTGGCGTTTTAATGCTAAACTATTTTAGCATCTTGTCAATATGTATTTTGGCTTAGCCCTATCAGGCAATACTATCTCCGTAGATAATAATGCCTAATATCAGGGCTACTTAGCCCAAGCACTTCATCAAAAAACTATTTTTCAATGAAGTCCTAATTCGTGTCAAGAAATTTATATTATTTCCAATCAATAATGTGTCAAGCACACAAGGTTTTTAGAAATATTATTATGCTCCCACCTACTTTCTTGTAACCACAAGCATCTTCGTTATCCATTGATGAAATCAAACTCTTTTGACTATTTCATCAAAAACAAAGATTCCAACTCCATTTTGCTCTCTTCTGTCCATCGCTGGAACTCTGAAGTTTGCATACTCACTAGCATCCTCTGGATCGACAAAATACTTTGGACAGTATCACATACAAGTCCTAGTTTGAATTCCCATTTCATGGAAATTGTTTTGGCATCCATGTTTCATATCTCATGATTGAAATATGTATTAATTGCTAGTTTAACCCGATCTGACTTTAAGCATCGCTATGGTGAGACAATCTCATCGTAGTCAACTCCTTGAATTTGTTATTGCAACAAGTCGAGCTTTATGGATAAAACATTTTATCCACATCAGTTTATAGTTCCATTAATGTTCGTTAGACTCCAAGTCTTCCGAAGGGTTTATCAAGATATAATCTTGAATCATTCATATGGAAACTATCTTGGATTATATTGGCATTTAGCCAATTCCGGAGTCATGGCCCATCAACGCTTCCTTGTGTATCGTAGGTATACTATTGTCCAACAACAATATCTTGTTTGCGCACCTGAGAGGTTTGCACGAGTTTTGCCTACGTGGTTCAGCTGCAAGTTCGACCGAAGTCCATACATTTTATTGTAGAGCCTTCCGTATCAGTCGCAGGAGGTAACTATGGAATTGCTTCCGAGGTTTCTTTCCCTTGTCATGATAACGAAGATACTGTTATCTCGTCGAGTTGCATTGTCCTCCCACTAACCCTTTTGCAAGAACCATTTTTTTTACAAAATCATACCGTTCTTGTGGCAAACCTTTTGCCTCGGTACAGTGAGGGAGGAATACCCAATAACTTGGGATAACCTGCAAAGTAGCACTTTTCTAATTTGGAATAGGTTTGTAAATATTTTACACAAGCCCCATATTCCAAATGTTAAGAAAAGACATAACATGGTTGGGGTTACCATACCATGGCGTCATTTCAACAGATTTGATGGCGCTCTTTTCAGTGTAAAAGCCGCAGTCTCTAAAGCATTACCTTAAAAATGATAATGGCAAATTGATTTATGTCATCTTTGATCTTACCATGTCATAAATGGTTTGAATACATCTTCACAGACATTCCACTCACAGTGGTGTTCCGAGAGGTGTAAGTTATGAAACTCTTTTCACAACTCATCAAACATTCGCTAAACTTGTAACTCAAATATTCCTTTTTGCAATCAAATTGCAGAAACATAATTTTATTGTTACAATAATTTCTACTTCATTTTGAAAACCTTTTGAATGATTTCAAAAGATCCAGACTTACGTCTCATCAAGTAAATATCCATATATCTACTTGAGTCATTTCTGAAGATAGATAAATCCACTACTAGCAACAACATTTATTGGACTACACACATCATAATGTATGATCACCAATAAGTTCGTTGCTCGTTCCTTATGGCCTATGAACGGTATTTTAGTCACTTTACTTTTCGGAGGAAAGTTGCAAGTGTCAGATGATTTATAATCAAACGACTTCAAAATCCATCATTATGGAATTTCTCCATGCGGGTTTCTCCAATGTGACCAAATGCAGTGCTACACATAAGTGGTATTCTTATAGTCTTGCGACATTTAACGTCAGTGTTATGGATGTATCATATTACCATCAATATTCATAACATACATCCCATCCATGATGGAAGTATGGCCTTTATGTTATTCATAATACTGAACAACAATTGTTCTTTTATGAACAACACTCTTGCAACAAACATTATGCAAAAGGGCTAGAGTGTATAAAACTCTAAAATGAATTATGAAAGTAAATATAGAGGTAATGTATTATTATCAATATTCATAACATACATCTCATTCATAATGAAAGTATGGCCCTTATGTTATTCATAACACCGAACTTCAAAAGTTCTCTTATGAACAACGTTCTTGCAAGATACCTTATGCAATGGGCTAGAGTGTATGAAACTCCAAAAATGAATTATGAAAATAAATACATAGGTAATATACCGATGGGAGGTATAGTAACATTTACTATGTTCCCAACGCGTATCTAAACCTCACTCCGGCAAGTCTTTTAGGCCGTAGTAGTTCTTGCATCGAGTCGCAACAGAATGCAATCGAGCGGGCATCTCTGTGATCAACTCACAATACACAAGAATCAGTGATTAACATGTTTAATCATAATTCCCAAGAATTATATCTTTGACCAGCCTTCTATATATCATTAACTTGTATGACATTCATACATGAGCTGGATATTCCAGTCTTCTCTCTTTTTGCCTTCATACTTCTAACAGTTTAACTTTCAGTATTTCTCCTACTCTCAGAGGAAGCACCCAACTTAAGAGTGGCGTTAGCCCCGGACTTCCTAGGCGTGTAAGTCACACTAACACCCTTTGGACATTTCCTTTCTCTTTAAGTTGTTTGTTTTATTCACCATCATCATATGACCGGCGTTCTTCTGGATCCCTCTATCATCAGTCAAATGCCCAGTAAACACTTTACTAATACTTTGCAAACAAACATTGCTTTGGATATCTCATATCTTTTAGCCTTTGTCTATCTCTGAAAATGATTTTCAGTTTCCATGAATATCACATAACTATCCCAAACTTTTGAAGTTCGGGTCTCACGGAAGCAAACATATTGCACTTGACAGTAATGGAATTCTAGCTTTTGGATCGAAGGACGAGAGTCACATCATCTATAGCATTAGCGGGAGAATACCGAAAGCATGCGATAGGACAAAGTCCTTCTCGTCACTCTTGAGGACAATCCTCACATTACGTTACCAACCGTGAAGTTTTAACCAGATATTTAACAGCTTATTCAATTTAAACAGGGAAGGTGGAAACGCGAGCCATTCTTCTATAACTATTATGCAAATTTTACTTAGACAAGGTTCATAATTAATTGCACTGAGAATTAAACAAGTTAATTCTACAGTGCGCTCCCACTCAAACCAATATCTCTCATAATTGATTGTGAGTGGTTCAAGATCCGCATTACAATTCGACGCCATTGACGGGTTCATCACTAATGACGTGAATTTCAATCGGTAGGCCAACTTGCCAATCACATCTCTATGTGACTCTTGTCCATCTTTTGATGCGCGTGTTCCGAGCTCAGGACTGTCCTGCCTGAACGTCAAGACAACCAAGTGATCACGCAGTGAGGTCTGACCTTCACCCGCCTTACACCTCTCTAATCGTTCGTGCTCATGTGTACATGGCACACCCCAAAAAGATACGTGTTGTAGACGGTTCTACACTTGGGAGAACACTAACTACTTGATATTTTTAAGTGAGAGATCACCCTAATAAAAGCGACTACCGCGCAATCAAAAAGGGTGCATCATAAGGGATAAACATCTCAGGAAATTCATAATAGCATGATATGGTATAGCCCTTTCTGACGGAGAAGTCTTTAATTTCTTCGTCTTCGGCATTTGCGTCGGTGTTCACCTTCGCAAAGATTGCCACCACCTTGTCAATGCACCAGATAATATTGCTATCTCTATAACTAATAAAATAATGCATTACAACAAGGTTGACACGCAGGTCATTTAAAGTGACAATCATATGGCTCCAGCCATCATGCCGAATCATGACACGCAGGTCATGTTAATTTACATTATATAGTCATCTCATACATAATAAAATTAAATATGATGAAGACTATACCACATCTCATGCACATCTCATGTACATCTCATGTCATCCTGCAAAACCAAGTTAGACACCTCTAATCGGTTTATGCAAAAATTTATTTTACGTGGCTTCTAAGGTTTTGACTTAAACCACAGCTACCAACGTTCATCATCAAGTATGATTATTCAAGTCGCTAGATTAACTTTGCGGGGTGTATGAAACACGAGATAATAAAATCTCGAGCCCCATACTGAACTTTGTCATACGCAAGACCCCCGTGCAGATCATATCTGCATTGCCCTTTAGTCTGCGAAATTTCATCTTTCTCATAACTATGGTGGAATTCAACGAACTGTTAGCACTTCGTTGATCAATCAGGATCGCGGATTGCCAGAACTTTGAAACTCCACCATGCCATTAGCAAGATCAGAAATACGCAAATTTCAGGGAAACAACAAGAAAATCGGGTAAAAGATTTCATCTGCTACCCGCACAAATAATTTTCAGTAATAGAACTCATCTACTACAAATTATATTGTGCAACACCCATACATCTCTATGTATTCTAGATCGTAACCTGCATCTACGCATAGCACGGCTCATGATGCCACTGTAGGGGAATGCAGTAGAAAACAAAAAATTTCGGTACTACGAGCACGCCCAGGATCACTATGGAGATGCATACAAGGTTTGATCTGATCATTACCGACTCGTAGCGCAGCGGAAGTAGAGTTGATGTAGATCGTCGGTGCAGATCCCCGCAGCTAGGATTTACAACCTCCCAATCGCGAGGATGTACTCCCTCGTCTGCCCCTCGGACAATCCCTCGGACAGCCCTCCGGGAGGCGGTCGGACAGTCCCCCGGACGGAGTCACGGACAGCCCTTCGGGAGGCACTCTCGAACTCGGACGGTAACTCGGACAGCCCTTCGAGAGGACACTCGAACAACCCCTCGGGCAAAAGATCAAACCTACGACCTCTCTACGGGGTTGCACACATACGGTGTCAGCTATCCGGCAGGGCTTCGCCATCCAGAACTAGTTCCCACCGGAACCTAGACAGCCTTTCGGCTCTACGAAACTATTTCGCTGGGAGGGAGAGAGAAAGCCAGATCATGCATGGCATTTGTATGTGAGAGAGAGTGTGTGGATGGAGAGCACCTCTCCACCTCTATTTATAGGCCAAGCCCAAGGGGTATAGGTCACTTGGAAATACCAAAATGCCCTCAAGGTGGCTTCTCCAAGAAGCCAATAGGGGAAAATATCAAAAGGCCCTCAAGGTGGCTTCTCCAAGAAGCCACCAAAAAGTGCTTTTCACTATTCATGAAAACATTTTTCCGCGACCGTTAAATCCGAAAATATTTCTGTAGGTCTTAGAACATTTCCAGTACCCACCAAAATAATTTTGGACGCGTTCCGAAACAATTCCGGATTAGTGATTTTCATCTGCGAAAAGCAACCAAAGCGGTTCCGGCAGCTCCGGAACATTTCCGGGTTTTTTCTCCGGAAAAATCCCAGAAGTTCCCAGAACAATTCGGGAACCCTCTAAGAATTTCCAGGCATGTACCGAAACCATTTTGACTTAAAGGTATACTCTGAAACAACCTTTCGGTTTTACCGAAACTATTCCGGTGTTCTCTCTCTGGAACTCTTCCGTTGTCTCCGAAACTTTTCCGGTGACTTTCTCTCAGACTCCCTATCTAGTATTCAGCAGATAGATGACCCTTAAGCATGTGACCCTGTAGGTTCGGTGAAGTATAGACATGACCGGAACACTTTCCGATCAATGATCAACATCGGAGCCGTGGACACCCATATGTACCCTATACCCACACGAATAATTATTCGAGTGAACCTCCAGTTGCCGTGTGCTATTCATGTTGCTTCGCAATATGGTACAAACACCCGAGGTGAGATTTATCGGCATCCCCGTGGATCAACAACTTGTCCACTATGCCAGTTACCTCGTTACCGGTTTTGTTCTCTTTCAACAACGGAAAGCACTCGACCGCGGTTGTGCGATCAGGGTGATCCGCGGCATCGAAAATGATAGGCGTGTGTGACCATTTGAGTGGCTTTTGGTCCCCTATTGCTGGTTTTGCTGCATTGACCTCACGCGCCCACTGCTTGAGTTGGCGGTGGGAGGAGTGCAGAGATGCACCTTCGTCAATGCACATGGCTTCAGTTGCCTTCTGGAATTCTTGTTCACTGGACTCGTCATCATCCTCTTCGTCACTTCCATCATCTTCTTCTTTCTTTTCTCAGCCTCTAGCAGGCTTCTCTTTCTGCTGCTTGGCCTTGCCGCGGCGACCTCCTCGACCACCACGACCCTTTTTGCCGGATCCACCAAAAAAATCCTGAACCTTCTCCTTGTCGCGTTTTTCGAATTCAGCTTTCTGCTTTTCTGCGAGGTGCTCGACTTGTCAGCACTCTTGGAGATCATGGCCTTTGGTGCGGTGAATCTTGCAATATGGCCCATCAGACTTGCCGACTTTCTCGTTTGCCGCCGCCTCCTGGCAAGCGGCGCATACAGCAGCCTCCTTGTTGGAGTTTTCTGTTTTGGCTTTCTTGGCGGTGTTAGAGTTGCCGGATCCTTCGACATCCATCATAGTTTTGCCTTTGCGCTTCCTGTTGCGCTTTCGGTCCTTCTTCTTCGGGGTGGCGGCATTGTCGTCTTCCGAATCGACTTCTGCACCCGCAACTTCCCGAGGGAGCCTCCTCCCTTCTTCAGCACATGCACATTTATCCGCCAACGTATAGAGCTCGTTGACGGTCTTTGGCAACTTGACGTTCATCTTCTCCCGCATCCTTCGATTGTGCACATTCGTGTGAAAGGCGGCAATGACGGCTGCGGGGTGCACATCTGGAATGTTATTGTGCACATGGCTGAACCTCTGAATGTACTTGCGCAAAGTTTCACCATCTCTTTGCAGGATTACTTGCAGGTCGCGGGGCTGTCCAGGAGCCTTATGGCCTCCGGTAAAGGCACCAACAAACTCATTGCAAAGATCTGACCACAAAGAAATGGAGTTTTCCGGCAAGTTCATCAGCCAAGATCTCACGTTGGGCTTCAGCACCAGCGGAAAATAGTTGGCAAGAATCTTCTCGTCTCTTCCCTCGGCAGCTTGCACGACAATCATGTAGATGCCCAGAAACTCTGCCAGGTTCAGCTTACCGTCGTACTTTTCTGGCACTTCTGGCTTGAGGGCCCGGATGGACGGCCATCGGACTTGCCGTAGCTCACGAGTGAAGGCTGGACATCCAACCTCATAAGGCAGATATCTGCCAACCCCGGGCACAGGCTCATCAATGACTGGGCTGTTGTGCACATCAGATTGACGGCGCGCCTCCCGGTGCCGTTCGATGGTGGTGCGAGCATCCTCTATCCGCCTGTCTTGCAGCACTTGTTGCTGATATTGCCGTGCTCGCGGATCCGAAGAGGCCATCGACATCTCGTCGGGCTCAAAAGATCGCTGAGCTTGCCGCGGTTGCTGTTGACGTTGTTGCCGTGGAGGTGATTGCACCGTTGGTGCAGCACCTTCAACGCGGTCACCAGTTGGAGCTACTGGTGCTATTTGTGGGCGTCGAGATGGCTCCGCTTGCTGCGATCAGCTAGACTTGGCAAATCCAATTAGGCTCTGAATGGTGGCTCTCCACTCATCTATCTTTCCTGCTGCCGAAGGGAAGTTTAGCAGCATCTGGGCTCGTGCCATCGCATCTACCGCTGTGGCTGGCATGGCCAGAAGCGAAGAACGTGACGTCGCTCTACTCCTGGCAGAGCCAGCAGGAGCGCCATTGCGATCTTGCTGCCGCGGCGCCTGTTCAGCAGTGGGCTGTCATGGCGGAGGTGGAGCTTGAGGATCTGGGACTTGATCGACAGGCGTCTTGCCATGTGGTCTCCGCCGCCCGGAGTCGTCGAGGCCGCTCGGAGTCACATTGCGCCCATCGTGCGACGGGCGCGATGTGTGCCTCGAGGCAGCATCTCTGGACGTCGCAGTGGCGGGATCTTGGCTCACGCCGACCCGGGCATTGTTGCTCCGGTGGCTGCGCTCGTCGACATAGCGAGGAGGAGGAAGACGTTCATCCGTTCCGCCCACGTCGTTGCGGCCTTGCTCGCTAGAGGGTCGAGGAAGTTGACCGCCTCTAGCGCCTCCCCCTCCTGCTCCGGCCACGGTGGGCATGGCGACCGCGCCGCCTGCGCTGGTTGTGCCAACCGCGGTGTTCGCACCGCCCGTGTCGGCCGAGCCGCCTGCGCCTCCTGCGGATACATGTGAAGGAACCTTGGAGGTGGAAGGAGCCATCATTGTGATGCCCTTCTTCTTGGGGGCCATCGACGATGACGAAGACGGTGATGAATCGGATGAAACTGACGCGCACTCTGCTGATTCAGGTTCGCGCAAGCGATCCCCCTACCTGGCGCGCCAAAGATGTCTTGCGTATGACCATCTATGGGGCCATCTAGCCCCTTTGTGGTTCAGCTAGGGAAATGCGCAAGCACAAAGAGCAGAATCAACAAAGAACGCAAGGGATTTTACCCAGGTTCGGGCCACCATGAGGTGTAAAACCCTACTCCTGCTTTGGTGTATTGGATATGTATGAACACAAGTACAAGGACCGCTTTATCCGGCAAGGTGCGGGAGGAGCAGCTACGCATGCAAGTTGTGCCAGGGTTCGATCGGGCCTCTCTTGTAAATGTTGCCCAGGTCCTCCTTTTATAGCTCAAGGGGTCACCACAGTGGCAAAATAGTAATTACAAGTTGATTAGATAGCAAATAGTGCTATTGATACGTCCATTTTGCATCATGTTTTGCTACTATTATTTATAGTGTTTTTAATCATTATAACACTTTTTGGAGTAATTCTAATGCCTTTTCTCTCTTAATATGCAAGATTCACACAAGGAGGGAGAATGCCGGCAGCTAGAATTCTGGACCTGAAAAAGCCCTGTCAAGATACCTATTCTTCACATCTCCAAATGAGCTGAAATTTCACAGAGAATTATTTTGGAATAAATAAAAAATATTGGAAGCAAAAAGTACCAGAGGGGGCCACCGAGGTGCCCATGAGGCACCAGGGCGCGCCACCCCCCCCCCCCCCAGGCGCGCCCTGGTACCTCGTGGGGCCCCTGGCCCACTTCTGGCCCCCATTTTCTGGTATATAAGTGCATTTAACCTAAAAAAATTGAGAGAAGACTTTCGGGATGGTGCGCCACAGTCTCGAGGCGGAACGTGGGCAGGAGCACTTTTGCTCTCCGGCGGAGAGATTCTACCGGGGATACTTCCCTCCAGGAGGGGGAAATCGTCGCCATCAACATCACCAGCGACCCTCTCATAGTGGGAGGGCCAATCTTCATCAACATCTTCACCAGGACCATCTCATCTCAAACCCTAGTTCATCTCTTGTATTCAATCTTTGTCTCAAAACCTCAGATTGGTACCTGTGGGTTACTAGTAGTGTTGATTACACCTTGTAGTTGATGCTAGTTGGTTTATTTGGTGGAAGATTATATGTTCAGATCTATTATGCAATTCAATACCCTACTGATCATGGACATGTTGATGATGTGTGAGTAGTTACTTTTGTTCTTGAGGACATGGGAGAAGTCTTGTCATAAGTAATCATGTGAATTTGGTATTCGTTCGATATTTTGATGATATGTATGTTGTTGATTCTCTTAGTGGTGTCGTGTGAACGTCGACTACATGACACTTCACCATATTTGGTCCTAAGGGAATGCATTGTGGAGTAGTAATTAGATGATGGGTTGCTAGAGTGACAGAAGCTTAAACCCTAGTTTATGCGCTATTCCTTAAGGGGCTGATTTGGATCCATATGTTTAATGCTATGGTTAGAGTTATCTTAATTCTTCTTTCGTAGTTGCGGATGCTTGCGAGAGGGGGTAATCATAAGTGGGAGGTTTGTTCAAGTAAGAACAGCACCCAAGCACCGGACCACCCACATATCAAATTATAAAAGTAGCGAACGCGAATCAAACAAACATGATGAAAGTGACTAGATGAAATTCCCATGTGTCCTCGAGAACGTGTTGCTTATTATAAGAGATCGTTCCGGCTTGTCCTTTGCTATAAAAAGAAATGGGCAAACTTGCTGCACTCTTTGTTACTATTGTTACTTGTTACTTGTTACAAATTATCTTGCTATCAAACTACTTGTTACCGACAATTTCAGTGCTTGCAGAAAACACCTTGTTGAAAACCGCTTATCATTTCCTTCTGCTCCTCGTTGGGTTCGACACTCTTACTTATCGAAAGGACTACGATTGATCCCCTATACTTGTGGGTCATCAGCTATCATACCTAACTCTGCCAGTTTAGGACAAAAGCAATAAATGCTCCGTTAGGTGTCATGTGGAGGAGGAGCCCCGACAAGGTTTCTGCACCGCTCGCCCAGCTACCTCCTAATAGCTTGACACGCCTTCTGGATGGGTGTCATTAAAGGAAAATCTCCTTCCAGCATGCTGACACATACCCGACAAATCCCACGTAACTGCTTGTGGGCTCGACACCTCATCGATTAGCGACTAGCTACTCGATGAGGTGGAGCGCTAACAGCTAGCGAGAGCTTGCCGGTACGGAGCTTGCCGGACCTTCACCTTGCCAGCTCGGCCTTACCGACAAAGGTTATCTTTGGTGTAGAACTTGATGCTTTGTCTTGATCTTCTCTTCAGTGGCTTCTGCAACTGGGTCTTGATTCTTGGTGTTTGGCAGTTTTTGGAAGCCTTGGCCGGCAGGGAGGCTGCCACTGTCTGTGCATAAGTCAGGGTATAAAATACCCATGTTTTATACACCGACACCGAGTGCTAACCCACGTGGTGGTTAGTGCGAAAAGGCCAAAGGCCTACTCAGATAACATATCCAAACCGTTAGTGCATTGGGAGCTCGCGGTGACGATCAGTGCTCCTGTCGCCCCGTCTCGTGGACTTACGGCAAGGTTCAGGCCCATCCCTCTCTTGGGGCAGTCTGCTTGCCCGGCCGTGCCGCGTAATTATCTCACGGTTACCCTCACGGTCAACCCGACTTCACATCTCTCGCGGGTACCCCTCGGGGTCGACCCGACTTCAATAAGGGACTGAGGTAAAAACATGGTAATCGTGTGTCCATAACATCAAGGGGGAAATCCGAGGAATCACCCTCGATGGATTCCCACTCGATGTATCCATCAAGGTGAACTTGGAGTAATCACCCTCGATGGGTTCACACTTGAGGGGCTACACGACAGAGGCATCATTGGAGGTGGTGAAAGAGGAATCACCATCGGTAACCCACAACCGATTAGCCATGCTATAGAGATATCATCAGGAGGGAGGTAGGAGGTATCACCCTCGGCACTCGATAGTAGCTCTGCAGAGTCGTACAACTTAAGGGGGTTGTGCGGTGCTGTGTCGGTCTCTGCAAATCGATCACGTTGATCGAAACATCCAGAAGCAAAGCATGGCAACACAGACAAGGGTGTGGGGCCACTGATGGATCACTAACTGATGTAGGGTGGAACCCTAATTGATGATCTTTTCACACTTTAGGAGGGGGGAAAAGAGAGGAACAACAAAGTCAACCAAGGGAAATCACTCAAACAAACCCAAATCACACATCCACTAGGATAGCATACATGAGATCCACAAGTATACAAGGACAATCCAAGGAAATAAGCACAAGGTAAAGTTCTTCCCACTCCAAAGGAGGTGAGGTCTTGATGATCCTATGATGGGGATCCTTCTCCCTAGAGAGGTCTTGATTCCCCAAGAGGAGATACAAGGAGCAAACCTCAACTAGATGTCTCAAAATACTTTGCTAACCCTTGAAAGGAGGAGGAGGAGGTCTATTTATAGTCTAGGATGAAGTGGGGAGATGAGTGGACGAGATTACACGGCCAGATGGCCAAGGTACGCTCTCAGGGGGCCGGATGTCCGGGCGTCGGGCCGGATGTCCGGCGGTTCGCGGGGGTGCCGGATGTCTGGCCCTGGCGCCGGATGTCCGGCCTGAAGGGGGTCAAGCTACTGTATGGGGCGCCGGATTTCTGGGCAGGGGCCGGATGTCCGGCCTGGTCGGGCCGGATGGCCGGGCCTCTGGCCAGATGTCCGGGCCCTGTAGCACCTGCACGGTTGGGCTGCTGCTTCTGTGCGCTTCTTCCGGGGCCGGATGTCCGGCCGCTGTAGCTTTCCAGCGGTCTTTCTCCTCGCGCACGTCCGTCCGTGTACTTGCCGACTTGGTCTTCGTTCCGAGCATTCCCGAGGCGGTCTTCTTCATACCTGATCACACATAGCACTTCGGCTTGAGGTAGTAGCCATGTCTCACTCGAGTCAAATGGAAGTTCACTTAGGAGAGATGTCACCTCGGTATCGAGAGCTCTTGCACGTGCTCGTGTCATAGGTCCACTTGGCACTTGAGGAGACGTAGGTAGGTCCATGGGGATGACCGTGGGATGCTCCGCATCATCTCCCCCCCTTGAAATAGATCCGTCCTCGGATCGGAATCCACATCACCATGGAAGGGAGATAGGTCCTTGACGTTGAATGTGTTGCTCACGTTGTACTTGTCGCGAGGGATGTCGATCTTGTAGGCATTGTTGTTGTAGCGTGCTAACACCTTGAAAGGTCCGTCGGCTCGAGGTAGTAGTTTGGACTTGCGCTCGTTGGGGAAGCGGTCTTTGCAAAGGTGTAGCCACACAAGGTCGCCGGGGTTGAACACCATGGGCTGCTTGTTGATGTTGACCTTGCTCGCGAGTCGTTGTACCTGGCGCTCAATCGCATGCCTTGTATCTTCGTGCATCTTCTTGAGGTAGCTCGCTCGTGCACTCGTGTCCATGTCGATGTGCTCTTGTAGAGGTAGCGGTAGAATGTCCAACGGAGACAATGGATTGAAGCCATAGACGACCTCGAAGGGGGACTTGCCGGTAGTAGAGTGTCGTGCTCGATTGTAGGTGTACTCGGCGATGGGTAAATATTCCTCCCACTCCCTTATGTTCTTCTTGATCAACATGCGGAGTAGTGTGGAAAGAGTCCGGTTCGTGACCTCCGTTTGGCCGTCGGTTTGAGGGTGATATGCCGATGAGAATAGGAGCTTGATCTATGTGGATGAAATTTGTGGATTGTTTAAGCTTGCAGGTTTATCCGGAGATGGAGTTAAGAAGAAAGTATTCCCTTTATCTTTGGGGGGAAAAGCATTGACATGGTATAGGCTATGTGATGATATCGATACATGGGACTGGAACCGATTGAAACTAGAATTCCATCAGAAATTTTATCCTATGCATTTGGTTCATCGTGATCGGAATTATATATATAATTTTTGGCCTCATGAAGGATAAAGCATCGCTCAAGCTTGGGGGAGGCTTAAGTACATGATGTACACATGCCCCAATCATGAGCTCGCAAAGGAAATTATCTTACAGAATTTTTATGCTCGGCTTTCTCATGATAATCAAAATACTCTCGATTCTTCTTCGACCGGCTCCTATATGAAGAAAACTATTGAATTCAGATGGGATCTTCTGGATAGAATTAAATGCAACTCTGAAGATTGGGAACTCGAGAAAGGTAATGAGTCAGGTATAGTACTTGAGTTCGATTGTGTTAAATCTTTTATGACTACCGATACCTTTCATAAGTTTAGCACTAAATATGGACTTGACTCTGAGATAGTAGCTTCCTTTTTTGAATCATTTGCTACTCATGTTGATCTCCCTAAGGAGAAGTGGTTCAAATATCATCCCCCTGTTAAAGAAAAGATTGAGGAACCCGTTAATGTTAAAGAAGAAACAATTGTTTACCATGTTTATCCAGTTGTGCCTACCGCTTATATTGAGAAACCACCTTTTCCTGTTAGGATTAAGGAACATGCTAGAGTTTCAACTGTGGTTAACAAAAGTCACACCAGAGCACCTAGACCCTCTGATCAAATTAAAGTTGAACCTAATGTTGCTATGGTTAAAGATCTCTTGGTTGATAATATAGATGGGCATGTTATTTACTTCTGCGATGAAGCAGCTAGAATTGCTAAACCTGATTCTAAAGATAAAAACAGACCCGTTGTGGGCATGCCTGTTGTCTCAGTTAAAATAGGAGATCATTGTTATCATGGCTTATGTGATTTGGGTGCTAGTGTGAGTGCTATTCCGTTTACCTTATATCAAGAAATTATGAAGGATATTGCGCCTGCTGAAATTGAGGACATTGATGTTACTATTAAACTTGCAAACAGAGATACCATTACACCGCTTGGGATCGTTAGAGATGTTGAAGTCTTGTGTGGAAAAATCAAATACCCTACTAATTTTCTAGTCCTTGGTTCCCCACAAGATGATTTTTGTCCCATTATATTTGGTAGACCTTTCTTGAACACTGTTAATGCCAAGATTGATTGCGCTAAAGAAATTGTTAGTGTTGATTTTGGTGGTATGTCTCATGAGTTTAATTTCTCTAAATTTCGTAGACAACCTCATGATAAAGAATTTCCTAGTAAAGATGAAATTATTGGTCTTGCTTCTATTGCCATACCTCCTACTGATCCGTTAGAACAATATTTGCTAGACCACGAAAATGATATGCATATGAATGAAAGAAATGAAATAGATAGAATGTTCTTTGATCAGTCACCCATCCTTAAACATAATTTGCCTGTTGAAACTCTTGGAGGTCCTCCTCCACCTAAGGGTGATCCTGTATTCGAATTGAAGCAATTGCCTGACACATTGAAATATGCTTATCTTGATGAAAACAAGATATATCCTGTTATTATTAGTGCTAAACTTTCAGCTCATGAAGAAAAGAGATTACTAAAAACTCTGAGGAAGCACCGAGCTGCTATTGGATATACTCTTGATGATCTTAAGGGCATTAGTCCCACTCTATGTCAGCACAAAATTAATATGGAGCCTGATGCTAAACCAGTTGTCGACCACCAACGACGATTAAATCCTAAGATGAAGGAGGTGGTAAGAACTGAAATATTAAAACTTCTGGAAGCAGGTATAATCTATCCCATAGCTGATGGTAGATGGGTAAGTCCTGTTCATTGTGTCCCTAAGAAAGGGGGTATTACCGTTATTCCCAATGATAAAAATGAACTCATCCCACAAAGAATTGTAACTGGTTATAGGATGGTAATTGATTTTAGAAAATTAAACAAAGCTACTAGAAAAGATCATTACCCCTTACCTTTCATTGATCAAATGTTAGAAAGATTGTCTAAGCATACACACTTTTGTTTCCTAGACGGTTATTCTGGTTTTTCTCAAATAGCCGTAGCGCAATCTGATCAAGAGAAAACCACCTTTACTTGTCCTTTTGGAACTTATGCTTATAGACGTATACCTTTTGGTTTATGCAATGCACCTGCTACCTTTCAAAGATGTATGACCGCTATATTCTCTGACTTTTGTGAAAAGATTGTTGAGGTATTTATGGATGATTTTTCCGTTTACGGAACTTCTTTTGATGATTTCTTAAGCAACCTTGATTGAGTTTTGCAGAGATGTGAAGAAACTAATCTTGTCTTGAATTGGGAGAAGTGCCACTTTATGGTGAATGAAGGTATTGTCTTGGGGCATAAAATTTCTGAGAGAGGTATTGAAGTTGATAAAGCTAAGGTTAATGCCATTGAGAAAATGCCATGTCCTAAAGATATTAAAGGTATAAGAAGTTTCCTTGGTTATGCTGGTTTCTATAGGAGGTTTATTAAAGACTTCTCTAAAAAAATTCGGCCTCTTACCAATCTTTTGCAAAAAGATGTTCCATTTGTTTTTGATGATGACTGTCCAGAAGCCTTTGAAACACTTAAGAAAGCCTTAACCACTGCACCTGTTGTTCAACCACCTGATTGGAACTTGCCTTTTGAAATTATTTGTGATGCTAGTGATTATGCTGTTGGTGCTGTTCTAGGACAAAGAGTTGATAAGAAATTAAATGTTATCCATTATGCTAGTAAAACTCTAGACAGTGCCCAAAGAAATTATGCTACTACTGAAAAAGAATTTTTAGCAGTTGTGTTTGCATGTGATAAATTCAGATCCTACATAGTTGATTCTAAAGTAACTGTTCGCACTGATCAGGCTGCTATTAAATATCTTATGGAAAAGAAAGATGCTAAACCTAGACTTATTAGGTGGGTTTTATTGCTACAAGAATTTGACTTACATATTATTGATAGAAAGGGAGCTGAGAATCCCGTAGCAGATAATTTATCTAGAATTGAAAATGTTCTTGATGACCCACTTCCTATTAATGATGATTTTCCTGACGAACAATTAGCTATCATAAATGCTTCTCATAATACTCCTTGGTATGCAGACTATGCTAATTACATTGTTGCTAAATTTATACCACCTAGTTTCACATACCAACAAAAGAAAAAGTTCTTTTATGATTTAAGACATTACTTCTGGGATGACCCACATCTTTATAAAGAAGGAGTAGATGGTATTATTAGGCATTGTATACCTGAGCATGAACAGGAACAAATCCTACGGAAGTGTCACTCTGAAGCTTACGAAGGTCACCATGCGGGAGACAGAACTGCACACAAGGTACTACAATCTGGTTTTTATTGGCCTACTCTTTTCAAAGATGCTCGTAAGTTTGTCTCCTCTTGTGATGAATGTCAAAGAATTGGTAATATCGGTAGACGTCAGGAAATGCCTATGAATTATTCACTTGCTGTTGAACCATTTGATGTTTGGGGATTTGATTATATGGGACCTTTTCCTAAATCCAATGGGTATACTCATATTTTAGTTGCTGTTGATTACGTTACTAAGTGGGTAGAAGCTATTCCAACTAGTAGTGCTGATCATAACATCTCTATTAAAATGCTTAAAGAAGTTATTTTCCCAAGGTTTGGAGTCCCTAGATAATTAATGACTGATGGTGTGGTTCATATTTTATTCATGGTGCATTCCGTAAATTGCTCGCTAAATATGATGTCAACCATAGAATTGCATCTCCTTATCATCCTCAAACTAGTGGTATAACGCCCCGGACACACCCGCCGGTGGTCGTTACTCCTGGCGGGATCTAGACTGGCCTCACAGATCAATACTAGTCTTTCCTGCGCACTTTGTCCTCACTCATGCGCACCCGGGAGCAACTTCTCGGTCGGTCACCCATCCTGAAATTACTCCAAGCTGAGCACGCTTAACTTTGGAGTTCTTTCCGAATGGGCTCCCGGAAAAGAAGGAATTCCTTATTGATATGAGTAGTCTATCATCCCTAATAAGCCAGGCTATCACATACACCCCCACTCAGAGGAACCGACGTCCTCGTCGGCCCACAGGAACGTTCCCTCTTGGCACATACGTCTGTGCATCCAGTCCGGCACATGTGCCATGTTGTGTGCCACGACGGGTCACAAACGTCATGCACAACATGACCGCGCACCTGTCCGCAAACATCCGTGTAACCGCGAGGGTCAGCTCTGATACCAACTTATAACGCCCCGGACACACCCGCCAGTGGTCGTTACTCCTGGCGGGATCTAGACTGGCCTCACAGATCAATACTAGTCTTTCCTGCGCACTTTGTCCTCCCTCATGCGCACCCGGGAGCAACTTCCCGGTCGGTCACCCATCCTGAAATTACTCCAAGCTGAGCACGCTTAACTTTGGAGTTCTTTCCGAATGGGCTCCCGGAAAAGAAGGAATTCCTTATTGATATGAGTAGTCTATCATCCCTAATAAGCCAGGCTATCACAAGTGGTCAAGTTGAATTGAGCAATAGAGAAATAAAATTAATTTTGCAAAAACCGTCAATAGATCTAGAAAGAATTGGTCTAAGAAACTTGACGATGCATTGTGGGCTTACAGAACTGCTTATAAAAATCCTATGGGCATGTCTCCTTATAAAATGGTTTATGGAAAAGCATGTCATTTGCCTCTTGAGTTAGAACATAAAGCATATTGGGCAATTAAAGAACGGAATTATGATCTTAAACTTGCCGGTGAAAAGAGGTTATTTGATATTAGCTCATTAGATGAATGGAGAACCCAAGCTTATGAAAATGCCAAATTGTTTAAAGAAAAGGTTAAAAGATGGCATGATAAAAGAATTCAAAAACGGGAATTCCAAGTGGGTGAGCAAGTTCTACTATACAACTCTCATTTGAGACTCTTTGCAGGAAAGCTTCTCTCTAAGTGGGAAGGACCGTATATCATCGAAGAAGTTTATCGCTCCGGAGCCATCAAAATAAATAACTCCGAAGGCACTAATCCGAGAGTGGTGAATGGTCAAAGAATTAAGCATTATATTTCAAGTACCCCCATTAATGTTGAAACTAATGTTATTGAAACAATTACACCCGAAGAATACATAAGGGAGACCCTCCGGAACACTCCAGAACCCTGAAAAGGAAGAGGTACGTGATACGGTAAGTAAACCGACTCCAAAAATTCCATAAAAATATTTTCTGTCAGTTTTGGAATATTTAGAAAAATAAGAAAATAAGAAACAGCCGAGGGGACCCACCTGGTGCCCACGAGGCACCAGGGCGCGCCACCCCCCCAGGCGCGCCCTGGTGGCTCGTGGGCCCCACGTGTACCTTCCCAACTCAGTTTTAATTCTGTATTACTTGTTTTGCAAGATAAAAAATCGATATATATACTCCTGTATGTTTTGACCACCATATCGCAGAAATCTCCTCTGTTCTTGTTTCGTGCTATTTTCCTGGCAGATCTGGAAGTATGTCGTCTCAGGACTCTGAGGGGGGGAGCTTCGTATGACACTATGTTGCAAATCCGAAGATCTATGGGGATATAGACCCCTATGGATGGTCTGAAGAGGAAGAGCAAGATGCCTACATATAGGGGACGGAAGACGCGAGTTCGGATGAAGACGATGCTCCTCTACCTCAACCTGGAGATATGCATGTGGAGTTCAAGAAGTCGAGCCTCCCAAACACTATTAACAAATCTAAGATCCAATTTATCCCGTCCCATTTTCTGCAGGAAAGGAAGGAGGCATTATGTAAGAAGGTGTTGAAGCTTGAGCAGGAAGTCGATGATTTGAGGGAGGAAAATTTCATCCTCAAACGTAAGCTGGCCAAGCTTACCACTGCACCACCACCACCATCACCGAAGAAGGAGACTTGAGCACATGGGTATGGGCACTCCCCTTGGCTTGTGCCAAGCTTGGGGGAGGTACCCCAGTATCGTATCACCATCACCTTTATTATCTTTACCTACTTTTAGTTCGATCCTTAGTTATTTCGTGATCTAGTTGAATAAAAGTTTAGTATGATCTATTTTCGAGTGTTAGTTTCGTGATCCATCTATCTATATAATCGAGTTGAGAATTATCTAATAAAAAGTAGTTTGAGTTTTTGCCTCTTTACTTTCATGTTCCAACCCAAGCAATAAAATAATGAAAAAGATCATATGCTAACCCTATGGAAAGTAATGACATTACATAAAGAAAAGTATAAGTGGTAAAATTTATTGGAAGTTAACAAACATAGTATTAGTCAATGATGCAATTCATGAAAGAATTAATAAGGGAAGAGAAGATTCACATGCAAATATACTATCTTGGACATCTTTTATGATTGTGAGCCCCCATTAAGTATTTTATGCCAAATTGTTGAAGTTGGACAAGGAAGACAACGTAATGAATTATGTTTGTTCATATTCACATAGAAGTTATATTGTTATTGATCCTCCAACATGTGGTGCTTGCCCAATATCTTTGCTAGCCAAAAATCTGCACCAAGTAGAGATACTACTTGTGCATCCAAAACCCTTAAACCCAGTTTCATGTCATGAGAGTCCATTATATCTACCTATGGATTGAATAAGATCCTTCAAGTAAGTTGTCATCGATGCAAAAAATCAATAAAAATTGCCTCTAAATATGTCTGAACTTTTATTGAAAGGGAAATAAGCTTTGTACGAACTTGTGATGGTAAAGAAATAAAAGCGACAGACTACATAATAAAGGTTGCTATCACAAGGGGCAATATAAAGTGATGTTCCTTTGCATTAAGAGCTCTTGCATCCAACAACAAAAAGCGCATGACAACCTCTGCTTCCCTCTGCGAAGGGCCTATCCTTTACTTTTATGTATTTACTTTTTATGCACGAGTCAATAGTGTTCTCCTCTATTTCCTTTTTATTTTTCTATTTTGCAAGCATCATGTGGTGGGGAAAGATCTAGGCACATATATCCAGTTGGATATGAGTGATCATGAGTTATTATTGTTGACATCACCCTTGAGGTGAATAAGTTGGGAGGCGAAATCACAAGCCCCTATCTTTCTATGTGTCTGGCTGAAACTTTTTGCTCCATATATACGTCGTGAGTGTTAGCAATCATAGAAGACTAACTGATGGTTGAGTATGTGGACTTGCTAAAATAGCTCCTACATGAGACCCTTCCTGAAAATATGATGAATTGCAATTGCATTGCTGACTAAGAACATAGTTTGTTAGTTTTCAAGAAAGTTTATGCCTTATACTCCATTGTTGTGATGAATTGTTACTTGCTCATGAGAAGTCTATGATAATAAATATTGCTGTTATAATAATGATCATGATGCTTCTATGGCCGTATTTTGTTTTTATCGACACCTCTCTCTCTAAACATGTGGACATGATTATCGATATCGGCTTTCGCTTGAGGACAAGCGAGGTCTAAGCTTGGGGCAGTTGATACGTCTATTTTGCATCATGTTTTGCTACTGTTATTTATAGTGTTTTTAATCATTATAATACTTTTTGGAGTAATTCTAATGCCTTTTCTCTCTTAATATGCAAGATTCACACAAGGAGGGAGAATGCCGGCAGCTGGAATTCTGGACCTGAAAAAGCCCTATCAAGATACCTATTCTGCACATCTCCAAATGAGCTGAAATTTCACAGAGAATTACTTTGGAATAAATAAAAAATATTGGAAGCAAAAAGTACCAGAGGGGGCCACCGAGGTGCCCACGAGGCACCAGGGCGCGCCACCCCCCAGGCGCGCCCTGGTTCCTCGCCTGGCCCACTTCTGGCCCCCATTTTCTGGTATATAAGTGCATTTGACCTAAAAAATTAGAGAGATGACTTTCGGGACGGTGCGCTGCTGTCTCGAGGCGGAACTTGGGCAGGAGCACTTTTGCTCTCCGGCGGAGAGATTCTGCCGGGGATACTTCCCTCCGGGAGGGGAAATCGTCGCCATCGACATCACCAGCGACCCTCTCATAGTGGGAGGGCCAATCTTCATCAACATCTTCACCAGGACCATCTCATCTCAAACCCTAGTTCATCTCTTGTATTCAATCTTTGTCTCAAAACCTCAGATTGGTACCTGTGGGTTACTAGTAGTGTTGATTACACCTTGTAGTTGATGCTAGTTGGTTTATTTGGTGGAAGATTATATGTTCAGATCTATTATGCAATTCAATACCCTACTGATCATGGACATGTTGATGATGTGTGAGTAGTTACTTTTGTTCTTGAGGACATGGGAGAAGTCTTGTCATAAGTAATCATGTGAATTTGGTATTCGTTCGATATTTTGATGATATGTATGTTGTTGATTCTCTTAGTGGTGTCGTGTGAACGTCGACTACATGACACTTCACCATATTTGGTCCTAAGGGAATGCATTGTGGAGTAGTAATTAGATGATGGGTTGCTAGAGTGACAGAAGCTTAAACCCTAGTTTATGCGCTATTCCTTAAGGGGCTGATTTGGATCCATATGTTTAATGCTATGGTTAGAGTTATCTTAATTCTTCTTTCGTAGTTGCGGATGCTTGCGAGAGGGGGTAATCATAAGTGGGAGGTTTGTTCAAGTAAGAACAGCACCCAAGCACCGGACCACCCACATATCAAATTATAAAAGTAGCGAACGCGAATCAAACAGACATGATGAAAGTGACTAGATGAAATTCCCATGTGTCCTCGAGAACGTGTTGCTTATTATAAGAGATCGTTCCGGCTTGTCCTTTGCTATAAAAAGAAATGGGCCAACTTGCTGCACTCTTTGTTACTATTGTTACTTGTTACTTGTTACAAATTATCTTGCTATCAAACTACTTGTTACCGACAATTTCAGTGCTTGCAGAAAACACCTTGTTGAAAACCGCTTATCATTTCCTTCTGCTCCTCGTTGGGTTCGACACTCTTACTTATCGAAAGGACTACGATTGATCCCCTATACTTGTGGGTCATCAGCTATCATACCTAACTCTGCCAGTTTAGGACAAAAGCAATAAATGCTCCGTTAGGTGTCATGTGGAGGAGGAGCCCCGACAAGGTTTCTGCACCGCTCGCCCAGCTACCTCCTAATAGCTTGACACGCCTTCTGGATGGGTGTCATTAAAGGAAAATCTCCTTCCAGCATGCTGACACATACCCGACAAATCCCACCTAACTGCTTGTGGGCTCGACACCTCATCGATTAGCGACTAGCTACTCGATGAGGTGGAGCGCTAACAGCTAGCGAGAGCTTGCCGGTACGGAGCTTGCCGGGCCTTCACCTTGCCAGCTCGGCCTTACCGACAAAGGTTATCTTTGGTGTAGAACTTGATGCTTTGTCTTGATCTTCTCTTCAGTGGCTTCTGCAACTGGGTCTTGATTCTTGGTGTTTGGCAGTTTTTGGAAGCCTTGGCCGGCAGGGAGGCTGCCACTGTCTGTGCATAAGTCAGGGTATAAAATACCCATGTTTTATACACCGACACCGAGTGCTAACCCACGTGGTGGTTAGTGCGAAAAGGCCAAAGGCCTACTCAGATAACATATCCAAACCGTTAGTGCATTGGGAGCTCGCGGTGACGATCAGTGCTCCTGTCGCCCCGTCTCGTGGACTTACGGCAAGGTTCAGGCCCATCCCTCTCTTGGGGCAGTCTGCTTGCCCGGCCGTGCCGCGTAATTATCTCACGGGTACCCTCACGGTCAACCCGACTTCACATCTCTCGCAGGTACCCCTCGGGGTCGACCCGACTTCAATAAGGGACTGAGGTAAAAACATGGTAATCGTGTGTCCATAACATCAAGGGGGAAATCCGAGGAATCACCCTCGATGGATTCCCACTCGATGTATCCATCAAGGTGAACTTGGAGTAATCACCCTCGATGGGTTCACACTTGAGGGGCTACACGACAGAGGCATCATTGGAGGTGGTGAAAGAGGAATCACCCTCGGTAACCCACAACCGATTAGCCACGCTATAGGGATATCATCAGGAGGGAGGTAGGAGGTATCACCCTCGGCACTCGATAGTAGCTCTGCAGAGTCGTACAACTTAAGGGGGTTGTGCGGTGCTGTGTCGGTCTCTGCAAATCGATCATGTTGATCGAAACATCCAGAAGCAAAGCATGGCAACACAGACAAGGGTGTGGGGCCACTGATGGATCACTAACTGATGTAGGGTGGAACCCTAATTGATGATCTTTTCACACTTTAGGAGGGGGGAAAAGAGAGGAACAACAAAGTCAACCAAGGGAAATCACTCAAACAAACCCAAATCACACATCCACTAGGATAGCATACATGAGATCCACAAGTATACAAGGACAATCCAAGGAAATAAGCACAAGGTAAAGTTCTTCCCACTCCAAAGGAGGTGAGGTCTTGATGATCCTATGATGGGGATCCTTCTCCCTAGAGAGGTCTTGATTCCCCAAGAGGAGATACAAGGAGCAAACCTCAACTAGATGTCTCAAAATACTTTGCTAACCCTTGAAAGGAGGAGGAGGAGGTCTATTTATAGTCTAGGATGAAGTGGGGAGATGAGTGGACGAGATTACACGGCCAGATGGCCAAGGTACACTCTCAGGGGGCCGGATGTCCGGGCGTCGGGCCGGATGTCCGGCGGTTCGCGGGGGTGCCGGATGTCTGGCCCTGGCGCCGGATGTCCGGCCTGAAGGGGTCAAGCTACTGTATGGGGCGCCGGATTTCTGGGCAGGGGCCGGATGTCCGGCCTGGTCGGGCCGGATGGCCGGGCCTCTGGCCAGATGTCCGGGCCCTGTAGCACCTGCACGGTTGGGCTGCTGCTTCTGTGCGCTTCTTCCGGGGCCGGATGTCCGGCCGCTGTAGCTTTCCAGCGGTCTTTCTCCTCGCGCACGTCCGTCCGTGTACTTGCCGACTTGGTCTTCGTTCCGAGCATTCCCGAGGCGGTCTTCTTCATACCTGATCACACATAGCACTTCGGCTTGAGGTAGTAGCCATGTCTCACTCGAGTCAAATGGAAGTTCACTTAGGAGAGATGTCACCTCGGTATCGAGAGCTCTTGCACGTGCTCGTGTCATAGGTCCACTTGGCACTTGAGGAGACGTAGGTAGGTCCATGGGGATGACCGTGGGATGCTCCGCATCATCTCCCCCCCTTGAAATAGATCCGTCCTCGGATCGGAATCCACATCACCATGGAAGGGAGATAGGTCCTTGACGTTGAATGTGTTGCTCACGTTGTACTTGTCGCGAGGGATGTCGATCTTGTAGGCATTGTTGTTGTAGCGTGCTAACACCTTGAAAGGTCCGTCGGCTCGAGGTAGTAGTTTGGACTTGCGCTCGTTGGGGAAGCGGTCTTTGCAAAGGTGTAGCCACACAAGGTCGCCGGGGTTGAACACCATGGGCTGCTTGTTGATGTTGACCTTGCTCGCGAGTCGTTGTACCTGGCGCTCAATCGCATGCCTTGTATCTTCGTGCATCTTCTTGAGGTAGCTCGCTCGTGCACTCGTGTCCATGTCGATGTGCTCTTGTAGAGGTAGCGGTAGAATGTCCAACGGAGACAATGGATTGAAGCCATAGACGACCTCGAAGGGGGACTTGCCGGTAGTAGAGTGTCGTGCTTGATTGTAGGTGTACTCGGCGATGGGTAAATATTCCTCCCACTCCCTTATGTTCTTCTTGATCAACATGCGGAGTAGTGTGGAAAGAATCCGGTTCGTGACCTCCGTTTGGCCGTCAGTTTGAGGGTGATATGCCGATGAGAATAGGAGCTTGATCTATGTGGATGAAATTTGTGGATTGTTTAAGCTTGCAGGTTTATCCGGAGATGGAGTTAAGAAGAAAGTATTCCCTTTATCTTTGGGGGGAAAATCATTGACATGGTATAGGCTATGTGATGATATCGATACATGGGACTGGAACCGATTGAAACTAGAATTCCATCAGAAATTTTATCCTATGCATTTGGTTCATCGTGATCGGAATTCTATATATAATTTTTGGCCTCATGAAGGATAAAGCATCGCTCAAGCTTGGGGGAGGCTTAAGTACATGATGTACACATGCCCCAATCATGAGCTCGCAAAGGAAATTATCTTACAGAATTTTTATGCTCGGCTTTCTCATGATAATCAAAATACTCTCGATTCTTCTTCGACCGGCTCCTATATGAAGAAAACTATTGAATTCAGATGGGATCTTCTGGATAGAATTAAATGCAACTCTGAAGATTGGGAACTCGAGAAAGGTAATGAGTCAGGTATAGTACTTGAGTTCGATTGTGTTAAATCTTTTATGACTACCGATACCTTTCATAAGTTTAGCACTAAATATGGACTTGACTCTGAGATAGTAGCTTCCTTTTGTGAATCATTTGCTACTCATGTTGATCTCCCTAAGGAGAAGTGGTTCAAATATCATCCCCCTGTTAAAGAAAAGATTGAGGAACCCGTTAATGTTAAAGAAGAAACAATTGTTTACCATGTTTATCCAGTTGTGCCTACCGCTTATATTGAGAAACCACCTTTTCCTGTTAGGATTAAGGAACATGCTAGAGTTTCAACTGTGGTTAACAAAAGTCACACCAGAGCACCTAGACCCTCTGATCAAATTAAAGTTGAACCTAATGTTGCTATGGTTAAAGATCTCTTGGTTGATAATATAGATGGGCATGTTATTTACTTCTGCGATGAAGCAGCTAGAATTGCTAAACCTGATTCTAAAGATAAAAACAGACCCGTTGTGGGCATGCCTGTTGTCTCAGTTAAAATAGGAGATCATTGTTATCATGGCTTATGTGATTTGGGTGCTAGTATGAGTGCTATTCCGTTTACCTTATATCAAGAAATTATGAAGGATATTGTGCCTGCTGAAATTGAGGACATTGATGTTACTATTAAACTTGCAAACAGAGATACCATTACACCGCTTGGGATCGTTAGAGATGTTGAAGTCTTGTGTGGAAAAATCAAATACCCTACTAATTTTCTAGTCCTTGGTTCCCCACAAGATGATTTTTGTCCCATTATATTTGGTAGACCTTTCTTGAACACTGTTAATGCCAAGATTGATTGCGCTAAAGAAATTGTTAGTGTTGATTTTGGTGGTATGTCTCATGAGTTTAATTTCTCTAAATTTCGTAGACAACCTCATGATAAAGAATTTCCTAGTAAAGATGAAATTATTGGTCTTGCTTCTATTGCCATACCTCCTACTGATCCGTTAGAACAATATTTGCTAGACCACGAAAATGATATGCATATGAATGAAAGAAATGAAATAGATAGAATGTTCTTTGATCAGTCACCCATCCTTAAACATAATTTGCCTGTTGAAACTCTTGGAGGTCCTCCTCCACCTAAGGGTGATCCTGTATTCGAATTGAAGCAATTGCCTGACACATTGAAATATGCTTATCTTGATGAAAACAAGATATATCCTGTTATTATTAGTGCTAAACTTTCAGCTCATGAAGAAAAGAGATTACTAAAAACTCTGAGGAAGCACCGAGCTGCTATTGGATATACTCTTGATGATCTTAAGGGCATTAGTCCCACTCTATGTCAGCACAAAATTAATATGGAGCCTGATGCTAAACCAGTTGTCGACCACCAACGACGATTAAATCCTAAGATGAAGGAGGTGGTAAGAACTGAAATATTAAAACTTCTGGAAGCAGGTATAATCTATCCCATAGCTGATGGTAGATGGGTAAGTCCTGTTCATTGTGTCCCTAAGAAAGGGGGTATTACCGTTATTCCCAATGATAAAAATGAACTCATCCCACAAAGAATTGTAACTGGTTATAGGATGGTAATTGATTTTAGAAAATTAAACAAAGCTACTAGAAAAGATCATTACCCCTTACCTTTCATTGATCAAATGTTAGAAAGATTGTCTAAGCATACACACTTTTGTTTCCTAGACGGTTATTCTGGTTTTTCTCAAATAGCCGTAGCGCAATCTGATCAAGAGAAAACCACCTTTACTTGTCCTTTTGGAACTTATGCTTATAGACGTATACCTTTTGGTTTATGCAATGCACCTGCTACCTTTCAAAGATGTATGACCGCTATATTCTCTGACTTTTGTGAAAAGATTGTTGAGGTATTTATGGATGATTTTTCCGTTTACGGAACTTCTTTTGATGATTTCTTAAGCAACCTTGATTGAGTTTTGCAGAGATGTGAAGAAACTAATCTTGTCTTGAATTGGGAGAAGTGCCACTTTATGGTGAATGAAGGTATTGTCTTGGGGCATAAAATTTCTGAGAGAGGTATTGAAGTTGATAAAGCTAAGGTTAATGCCATTGAGAAAATGCCATGTCCTAAAGATATTAAAGGTATAAGAAGTTTCCTTGGTTATGCTGGTTTCTATAGGAGGTTTATTAAAGACTTCTCTAAAAAAATTCGGCCTCTTACCAATCTTTTGCAAAAAGATGTTCCATTTGTTTTTGATGATGACTGTCCAGAAGCCTTTGAAACACTTAAGAAAGCCTTAACCACTGCACCTGTTGTTCAACCACCTGATTGGAACTTGCCTTTTGAAATTATTTGTGATGCTAGTGATTATGCTGTTGGTGCTGTTCTAGGACAAAGAGTTGATAAGAAATTAAATGTTATCCATTATGCTAGTAAAACTCTAGACAGTGCCCAAAGAAATTATGCTACTACTGAAAAAGAATTTTTAGCAGTTGTGTTTGCATGTGATAAATTCAGATCCTACATAGTTGATTCTAAAGTAACTGTTCGCACTGATCAGGCTGCTATTAAATATCTTATGGAAAAGAAAGATGCTAAACCTAGACTTATTAGGTGGGTTTTATTGCTACAAGAATTTGACTTACATATTATTGATAGAAAGGGAGCTGAGAATCCCGTAGCAGATAATTTATCTAGAATTGAAAATGTTCTTGATGACCCACTTCCTATTAATGATGATTTTCCTGACGAACAATTAGCTATCATAAATGCTTCTCATAATACTCCTTGGTATGCAGACTATGCTAATTACATTGTTGCTAAATTTATACCACCTAGTTTCACATACCAACAAAAGAAAAAGTTCTTTTATGATTTAAGACATTACTTCTGGGATGACCCACATCTTTATAAAGAAGGAGTAGATGGTATTATTAGGCATTGTATACCTGAGCATGAACAGGAACAAATCCTACGGAAGTGTCACTCTGAAGCTTACGAAGGTCACCATGCGGGAGACAGAACTGCACACAAGGTACTACAATCTGGTTTTTATTGGCCTACTCTTTTCAAAGATGCTCGTAAGTTTGTCTCCTCTTGTGATGAATGTCAAAGAATTGGTAATATCGGTAGACGTCAGGAAATGCCTATGAATTATTCACTTGCTGTTGAACCATTTGATGTTTGGGGATTTGATTATATGGGACCTTTTCCTAAATCCAATGGGTATACTCATATTTTAGTTGCTGTTGATTACGTTACTAAGTGGGTAGAAGCTATTCCAACTAGTAGTGCTGATCATAACATCTCTATTAAAATGCTTAAAGAAGTTATTTTCCCAAGGTTTGGAGTCCCTAGATAATTAATGACTGATGGTGTGGTTCATATTTTATTCATGGTGCATTCCGTAAATTGCTCGCTAAATATGATGTCAACCATAGAATTGCATCTCCTTATCATCCTCAAACTAGTGGTATAACGCCCCGGACACACCCGCCGGTGGTCGTTACTCCTGGCGGGATCTAGACTGGCCTCACAGATCAATACTAGTCTTTCCTGCGCACTTTGTCCTCACTCATGCGCACCCGGGAGCAACTTCTCGGTCGGTCACCCATCCTGAAATTACTCCAAGCTGAGCACGCTTAACTTTGGAGTTCTTTCCGAATGGGCTCCCGGAAAAGAAGGAATTCCTTATTGATATGAGTAGTCTATCATCCCTAATAAGCCAGGCTATCACATACACCCCCACTCAGAGGAACCGACGTCCTCGTCGGCCCACAGGAACGTTCCCTCTTGGCACATACGTCTGTGCATCCAGTCCGGCACATGTGCCATGTTGTGTGCCACGACGGGTCACAAACGTCATGCACAACATGACCGCGCACCTGTCCGCAAACATCCGTGTAACCGCGAGGGTCAGCTCTGATACCAACTTATAACGCCCCGGACACACCCGCCAGTGGTCGTTACTCCTGGCGGGATCTAGACTGGCCTCACAGATCAATACTAGTCTTTCCTGCGCACTTTGTCCTCCCTCATGCGCACCCGGGAGCAACTTCCCGGTCGGTCACCCATCCTGAAATTACTCCAAGCTGAGCACGCTTAACTTTGGAGTTCTTTCCGAATGGGCTCCCGGAAAAGAAGGAATTCCTTATTGATATGAGTAGTCTATCATCCCTAATAAGCCAGGCTATCACAAGTGGTCAAGTTGAATTGAGCAATAGAGAAATAAAATTAATTTTGCAAAAACCGTCAATAGATCTAGAAAGAATTGGTCTAAGAAACTTGACGATGCATTGTGGGCTTACAGAACTGCTTATAAAAATCCTATGGGCATGTCTCCTTATAAAATGGTTTATGGAAAAGCATGTCATTTGCCTCTTGAGTTAGAACATAAAGCATATTGGGCAATTAAAGAACGGAATTATGATCTTAAACTTGCCGGTGAAAAGAGGTTATTTGATATTAGCTCATTAGATGAATGGAGAACCCAAGCTTATGAAAATGCCAAATTGTTTAAAGAAAAGGTTAAAAGATGGCATGATAAAAGAATTCAAAAACGGGAATTCCAAGTGGGTGAGCAAGTTCTACTATACAACTCTCATTTGAGACTCTTTGCAGGAAAGCTTCTCTCTAAGTGGGAAGGACCGTATATCATCGAAGAAGTTTATCGCTCCGGAGCCATCAAAATAAATAACTCCGAAGGCACTAATCCGAGAGTGGTGAATGGTCAAAGAATTAAGCATTATATTTCAAGTACCCCCATTAATGTTGAAACTAATGTTATTGAAACAATTACACCCGAAGAATACATAAGGGAGACCCTCCGGAACACTCCAGAACCCTGAAAAGGAAGAGGTACGTGATACGGTAAGTAAACCGACTCCAAAAATTCCATAAAAATATTTTCTGTCAGTTTTGGAATATTTAGAAAAATAAGAAAATAAGAAACAGCCGAGGGGACCCACCTGGTGCCCACGAGGCACCAGGGCGCGCCACCCCCCCAGGCGCGCCCTGGTGGCTCGTGGGCCCCACGTGTACCTTCCCAACTCAGTTTTAATTCTGTATTACTTGTTTTGCAAGATAAAAAATCGATATATATACTCCTGTATGTTTTGACCACCATATCGCAGAAATCTCCTCTGTTCTTGTTTCGTGCTATTTTCCTGGCAGATCTGGAAGTATGTCGTCTCAGGACTCTGAGGGGGGGAGCTTCGTATGACACTATGTTGCAAATCCGAAGATCTATGGGGATATAGACCCCTATGGATGGTCTGAAGAGGAAGAGCAAGATGCCTACATATAGGGGACGGAAGACGCGAGTTCGGATGAAGACGATGCTCCTCTACCTCAACCTGGAGATATGCATGTGGAGTTCAAGAAGTCGAGCCTCCCAAACACTATTAACAAATCTAAGATCCAATTTATCCCGTCCCATTTTCTGCAGGAAAGGAAGGAGGCATTATGTAAGAAGGTGTTGAAGCTTGAGCAGGAAGTCGATGATTTGAGGGAGGAAAATTTCATCCTCAAACGTAAGCTGGCCAAGCTTACCACTGCACCACCACCACCATCACCGAAGAAGGAGACTTGAGCACATGGGTATGGGCACTCCCCTTGGCTTGTGCCAAGCTTGGGGGAGGTACCCCAGTATCGTATCACCATCACCTTTATTATCTTTACCTACTTTTAGTTCGATCCTTAGTTATTTCGTGATCTAGTTGAATAAAAGTTTAGTATGATCTATTTTCGAGTGTTAGTTTCGTGATCCATCTATCTATATAATCGAGTTGAGAATTATCTAATAAAAAGTAGTTTGAGTTTTTGCCTCTTTACTTTCATGTTCCAACCCAAGCAATAAAATAATGAAAAAGATCATATGCTAACCCTATGGAAAGTAATGACATTACATAAAGAAAAGTATAAGTGGTAAAATTTATTGGAAGTTAACAAACATAGTATTAGTCAATGATGCAATTCATGAAAGAATTAATAAGGGAAGAGAAGATTCACATGCAAATATACTATCTTGGACATCTTTTATGATTGTGAGCCCCCATTAAGTATTTTATGCCAAATTGTTGAAGTTGGACAAGGAAGACAACGTAATGAATTATGTTTGTTCATATTCACATAGAAGTTATATTGTTATTGATCCTCCAACATGTGGTGCTTGCCCAATATCTTTGCTAGCCAAAAATCTGCACCAAGTAGAGATACTACTTGTGCATCCAAAACCCTTAAACCCAGTTTCATGTCATGAGAGTCCATTATATCTACCTATGGATTGAATAAGATCCTTCAAGTAAGTTGTCATCGATGCAAAAAATCAATAAAAATTGCCTCTAAATATGTCTGAACTTTTATTGAAAGGGAAATAAGCTTTGTACGAACTTGTGATGGTAAAGAAATAAAAGCGACAGACTACATAATAAAGGTTGCTATCACAAGGGGCAATATAAAGTGATGTTCCTTTGCATTAAGAGCTCTTGCATCCAACAACAAAAAGCGCATGACAACCTCTGCTTCCCTCTGCGAAGGGCCTATCCTTTACTTTTATGTATTTACTTTTTATGCACGAGTCAATAGTGTTCTCCTCTATTTCCTTTTTATTTTTCTATTTTGCAAGCATCATGTGGTGGGGAAAGATCTAGGCACATATATCCAGTTGGATATGAGTGATCATGAGTTATTATTGTTGACATCACCCTTGAGGTGAATAAGTTGGGAGGCGAAATCACAAGCCCCTATCTTTCTATGTGTCTGGCTGAAACTTTTTGCTCCATATATACGTCGTGAGTGTTAGCAATCATAGAAGACTAACTGATGGTTGAGTATGTGGACTTGCTAAAATAGCTCCTACATGAGACCCTTCCTGAAAATATGATGAATTGCAATTGCATTGCTGACTAAGAACATAGTTTGTTAGTTTTCAAGAAAGTTTATGCCTTATACTCCATTGTTGTGATGAATTGTTACTTGCTCATGAGAAGTCTATGATAATAAATATTGCTGTTATAATAATGATCATGATGCTTCTATGGCCGTATTTTGTTTTTATCGACACCTCTCTCTCTAAACATGTGGACATGATTATCGATATCGGCTTTCGCTTGAGGACAAGCGAGGTCTAAGCTTGGGGCAGTTGATACGTCTATTTTGCATCATGTTTTGCTACTGTTATTTATAGTGTTTTTAATCATTATAATACTTTTTGGAGTAATTCTAATGCCTTTTCTCTCTTAATATGCAAGATTCACACAAGGAGGGAGAATGCCGGCAGCTGGAATTCTGGACCTGAAAAAGCCCTATCAAGATACCTATTCTGCACATCTCCAAATGAGCTGAAATTTCACAGAGAATTACTTTGGAATAAATAAAAAATATTGGAAGCAAAAAGTACCAGAGGGGGCCACCGAGGTGCCCACGAGGCACCAGGGCGCGCCACCCCCCAGGCGCGCCCTGGTTCCTCGCCTGGCCCACTTCTGGCCCCCATTTTCTGGTATATAAGTGCATTTGACCTAAAAAATTAGAGAGATGACTTTCGGGACGGTGCGCTGCTGTCTCGAGGCGGAACTTGGGCAGGAGCACTTTTGCTCTCCGGCGGAGAGATTCTGCCGGGGATACTTCCCTCCGGGAGGGGAAATCGTCGCCATCGACATCACCAGCGACCCTCTCATAGTGGGAGGGCCAATCTTCATCAACATCTTCACCAGGACCATCTCATCTCAAACCCTAGTTCATCTCTTGTATTCAATCTTTGTCTCAAAACCTCAGATTGGTACCTGTGGGTTACTAGTAGTGTTGATTACACCTTGTAGTTGATGCTAGTTGGTTTATTTGGTGGAAGATTATATGTTCAGATCTATTATGCAATTCAATACCCTACTGATCATGGACATGTTGATGATGTGTGAGTAGTTACTTTTGTTCTTGAGGACATGGGAGAAGTCTTGTCATAAGTAATCATGTGAATTTGGTATTCGTTCGATATTTTGATGATATGTATGTTGTTGATTCTCTTAGTGGTGTCGTGTGAACGTCGACTACATGACACTTCACCATATTTGGTCCTAAGGGAATGCATTGTGGAGTAGTAATTAGATGATGGGTTGCTAGAGTGACAGAAGCTTAAACCCTAGTTTATGCGCTATTCCTTAAGGGGCTGATTTGGATCCATATGTTTAATGCTATGGTTAGAGTTATCTTAATTCTTCTTTCGTAGTTGCGGATGCTTGCGAGAGGGGGTAATCATAAGTGGGAGGTTTGTTCAAGTAAGAACAGCACCCAAGCACCGGACCACCCACATATCAAATTATAAAAGTAGCGAACGCGAATCAAACAGACATGATGAAAGTGACTAGATGAAATTCCCATGTGTCCTCGAGAACGTGTTGCTTATTATAAGAGATCGTTCCGGCTTGTCCTTTGCTATAAAAAGAAATGGGCCAACTTGCTGCACTCTTTGTTACTATTGTTACTTGTTACTTGTTACAAATTATCTTGCTATCAAACTACTTGTTACCGACAATTTCAGTGCTTGCAGAAAACACCTTGTTGAAAACCGCTTATCATTTCCTTCTGCTCCTCGTTGGGTTCGACACTCTTACTTATCGAAAGGACTACGATTGATCCCCTATACTTGTGGGTCATCAGCTATCATACCTAACTCTGCCAGTTTAGGACAAAAGCAATAAATGCTCCGTTAGGTGTCATGTGGAGGAGGAGCCCCGACAAGGTTTCTGCACCGCTCGCCCAGCTACCTCCTAATAGCTTGACACGCCTTCTGGATGGGTGTCATTAAAGGAAAATCTCCTTCCAGCATGCTGACACATACCCGACAAATCCCACCTAACTGCTTGTGGGCTCGACACCTCATCGATTAGCGACTAGCTACTCGATGAGGTGGAGCGCTAACAGCTAGCGAGAGCTTGCCGGTACGGAGCTTGCCGGGCCTTCACCTTGCCAGCTCGGCCTTACCGACAAAGGTTATCTTTGGTGTAGAACTTGATGCTTTGTCTTGATCTTCTCTTCAGTGGCTTCTGCAACTGGGTCTTGATTCTTGGTGTTTGGCAGTTTTTGGAAGCCTTGGCCGGCAGGGAGGCTGCCACTGTCTGTGCATAAGTCAGGGTATAAAATACCCATGTTTTATACACCGACACCGAGTGCTAACCCACGTGGTGGTTAGTGCGAAAAGGCCAAAGGCCTACTCAGATAACATATCCAAACCGTTAGTGCACTGGGAGCTCGCGGTGACGATCAGTGCTCCTGTCGCCCCGTCTCGTGGACTTACGGCAAGGTTCAGGCCCATCCCTCTCTTGGGGCGGTCTGCTTGCCCGGCCGTGCCGCGTAATTATCTCACGGGTACCCTCACGGTCAACCCGACTTCACATCTCTCGCGGGTACCCCTCGGGGTCGACCCGACTTCAATAAGGGACTGAGGTAAAAACATGGTAATCGTGTGTCCATAACATCAAGGGGGAAATCCGAGGAATCACCCTCGATGGATTCCCACTCGATGTATCCATCAAGGTGAACTTGGAGTAATCACCCTCGATGGGTTCACACTTGAGGGGCTACACGACAGAGGCATCATTGGAGGTGGTGAAAGAGGAATCACCCTCGGTAACCCACAACCGATTAGCCACGCTATAGAGATATCATCAGGCGTGTGGTAGGAGGTATCACCCTCGGCACTCGATAGTAGCTCTGCAGAGTCGTACAACTTAAGAGGGTTGTGCGGTGCTGTGTCGGTCTCTGCAAATCGATCACGTTGATCGAAACATCCGGAAGCAAAGCATGGCAACACAGACAAGGGTGTGGGGCCACTGATGGATCACTAACTGATGTAGGGTGGAACCCTAATTGATGATCTTTTCACACTTTAGGAGGGGGAAAAGAGAGGAACAACAAAGTCAACCAAGGGAAATCACTCAAAGAAACCCAAATCACACATCCACTAGGATAGCATACATGAGATCCACAAGTATACAAGGACAATCCAAGGAAATAAGCACAAGCTAAAGTTCTTCCCACTTCAAAGGAGGTGAGGTCTTGATGATCTAGATGACATCCTTCTCCCTTAGGAGGTCTTGATGATCCTATGATGGGGATCCTTCTCCCTAGAGAGGTCTTGATTCCCCAAGAGGAGGTACAAGGAGCAAAGCTCATCTAGATGTCTCAAAATACTTTGCTAACCCTAGAAAGGAGGAGGAGGAGGTCTATTTATAGTCTAGGATGAAGTGGGGACATGAGTGGACGAGATTACACGGCCAGATGGCCATGGCACGCTGTCAGGGGGCCGGATGTCCTGGCGTCGGGCCGGATGTCTGGCAGTTCGCGGGGTTGCCGGATGTCTGGCCCTAGCGCCGGATGTCCAGCCTGAAGGGGGTCAAGCTACTGTATGGGGCGCCGGATTTCCAGGCAGGGGCCGGATGTCCGGCCTGGTCGGGCCGGATGTCCGGGCCTCTGGCCGGATGTCCGGGCCCTGTAGCACCTGCACGGTTGGGCTGCTACTGCTGTGCGCTTCTTCCGGGGCCAGATGTCTGGGCCAGGGGCCGGATGTCCGGCCGCTGTAGCTTTCCAGCGGTCTTTCTCCTCGCGCACGTCCGTCTGTGTACTTGCCGACTTGCTCTTCGTTCTGAGCATTCCCGAGGCGGTCTTCTTCATACCTGATCACACATAGCACTTCGGCTTGAGGTAGTAGCCATGTCTCACTCGAGTCAAATGGAAGTTCACTTAGGAGAGATGTCACCTCGGTTTCGAGAGCTCTTGCACGTGCTCGTGTCATAGGTCCACTTGGCACTTGAGGAGACGTAGGTAGGTCCATGGGGATGACCGTGGGTACTCCGCATCATCTCCCCCCCCCCCTTGAAAAAGATTCGTCCTCGGATCGGAATCCACATCACCATGGAAGGGAGATAGGTCCTTGACGTTGAATGTGTTGCTCACGTTGTACTTGTCGCGAGGGATGTAGATCTTGTAGGCATTGTTGTTGTAGCGTGCTAACACCTTGAATGGTCCGTCGGCTCGAGGTAGTAGTTTGGACTTGCGCTCGTTGGGGAAGCGGTCTTTGCGAAGGTGTAGCCACACAAGGTCGCCGGGGTTGAACACCATGGGCTGCTTGTTGATGTTGACCTTGCTCGGGAGTCATTGTACCTGGCGCTCAATCGCATGCCTTGTATCTTCGTGCATCTTCTTGAGGTAGCTCGCTCGTGCACTCGTGTCCATGTCGATGCGCTCTTGTAGAGGTAGCGGTAGAATGTCCAACGGAGACAATGGATTGAAGCCATAGACGACCTCGAAGGGGGACTTGCCGGTAGTAGAGTGTCGTGCTCAATTGTAGGCGTACTCGGCGATGGGTAAACATTCCTCCCACTCCCTTATGTTCTTCTTGATCAACACGCGGAGTAGTGTGGAAAGAGTCCGGTTCGTGACCTCCGTTTGGCCGTCAGTTCGAGGGTGATATGCCGATGAGAATAGGAGCGTGATTCCGGGCTTGGCGCATAGTGTCTTCCAAAAGTAGCTAAGGAACTTGACGTCTCGGTCCGACACGATCGTCTTTGGCACTCCATGCAAACGCAAGATTTCCCTACAAAAGAGATTTGCAACATGTGAAGCATCGTCTATCTTGTTGCAAGGAATGAAATGTGCCATCTTAGAGAAACGGTCCACAACAACAAAGGAATCTTTGCCGTTTTGAGTTCGAGGCAAACCAAGGATGAAATCCATACTAATATCTTCATATGGATGATATGGAATAGGAAGTGGCATATATAGACCATGAGATTGAGCTTTGGACTTAGCATTGCGGCATGTAGAGCACCGGTTGGTGTAGCGAGAAATGTCTCAAAACATCTTTGGCCAAAAGTAGCTCTTGGAGAGCGTAGCAAATGTCTTGTCGCGTCCAAAATGTCCCATGAGTCCTCCACCATGAGCCTCTTGCAAAAGCAACAAACGAAGAGAAGACTCGGGGATAGAAAGTTTGTTAGCTCGCATAAGATAACCATCTTTCAAATAGTAGCGCTCCCAAGTGTTGTGTGCTAAGCATTGGGCATATGGAATCACAAATGAAGCATCATGCGCATAAAAATCTTTAATGTGCTCAAATCCTATGACATTCAATTCAAGTTTGGTAACTAGCATGCACTTGCGTGGGAGAGCGTCCGCCACAACATTTTCCTTACCGTTGATATACTTGATAACATAAGGAAATGACTCAATGAACTCACTCCATTTAGCATGACGCTTATTCAATTTTGTTTGTCCCTTAAGGTACTTAAGCGTTTCATGATCCGTATGGATGACAAATTCACGTGGACGGAGATAATGTTCCCACACATGCAAGACTATCACTAAAGCATATAACTCTTTGTCATCGATGGGGTAGTTAAGTTGCGCGCCGGAGAGCTTCTCACTAAAATAAGCAATAGGTCGCCTCTCTTGCATCAACACACCACCAATACCATTACCACTAGCGTCACAATGCACTTCAAAAGTTTTGTCAAAGTTGGGTAATGCAAGTAATGGAGCATGTGTACGCAAGGTTTTAAGCTCATGAAATGCGACATCTTGAGATGGACCCCAAACAAATGGTGCATTCTTCTTACTCAATGCGTGCAATGGTGATGCAATGGTGCTAAAATCCTTCACAAAGCGACGGTAAAAACCGGCTAAGCCAAGGAAACTACGCACTTGAAGAAAATTGGTTGGTTGTGGCCAATTCTTAATAGTATCAATTTTAGTTTCATCCACTTGAACACCCGTAGAGGAGACAAGAAAGCCCAAGAAAACAAGCTTATCAACACCAAAAGTGCATTTTTCCATGTTAGCATAAAGTTGCTCGTCTCTAAGAACTTGCAATACGTCTCTAAGGTGTTTGACATGATCTTCAAGAGTTTCACTAAACACAAGGATGTCATCAAAATAAACCACAACACAAATACAAATATATTTGCGAAGAACATAATGCATCACACACATAAAAGTGCTAGGAGCTTGCGACAAACCCATAGCCATGACTAACCATTCATACAAGCCAAATTTGGTTTTGAAAGTGGTTTTCCATTCATCACCTTCTTGCATGCGTATTTGATAGTAGCCACTTTTAAGATCAATTTTTGAGAAAATAGTGGCTCCACTAAGTTCATCAAGCATGTCATCAAGGCGTGGAATTGGATGTCTATATCTAACGGTGATAGCATTAATGGGCCGGATGTTCGGCGGTTCGCGGGGGTGCCGGATGTTTGACCCTGGCGCCGGATGTCCGGCCTGAAGGGGGTCAAGCTACTGTATGGGGCGCCGGATTTCCGGGCAGGGGCCGGATGTCCGGCCTGGTCGGGCCGGATGTCCGGGCCCTGTAGCACCTGCACGGCTGGGCTGCTGCTGCTGTGCGGTTCTTCCGGGGCCGGATGTCCGGCCACTGTAGCTTTCCAGCGGTCTTTCTCCTCGCGCACGTCTGTCCGTGTACTTGCCGACTTGGTCTTCGTTCCAAGCATTCCCGAGGCGGTATTCTTCATACCTGATCACACATAGCACTTCGGCTTGAGGTAGTAGCCATGTCTCACTCGAGTCAAATGGAAGTTCACTTAGGAGAGATGTCACCTCGGTTTCGAGAGCTCTTGCACGTGCTCGTGTCATAGGTCCACTTGGCACTTGAGGAGACGTAGGTAGGTCCATGGGGATGACTGTGGGATGCTCCGCATCACTAACTAGTCTATACTAAGCATATGGTACAACGGGTAAGGTATCAACAGTAGGTTACAAAATCAGGCTATGCATCATAATAGGAGCATTCGAATACAGTAGCAAAATCTAATGCAAGCATGGGAGAGAAAGAATGGGCGATATAGGGATGATCAAGGGGGTTTTGCTTGCCTGGTTGCTCTGCAGATGAAAGGAATCTTCGGAAGCGTAGCCGTAGTCGATCACCGAAGCATCAACGGTCTCGGGGTCTACCGAAGAGGAAGGGGAAGTGGGAAACAAATAAATAACGAAGCAATCAAATGCAACACAGATGCTATGGCATGGCAAGAGGTGTTGGGGATATGCTCTAATGCATTACTAGACATTTTAAAAGAAGAGGGAAAATATTCCTGACTATTTTCCCAGCTCCAAGCACTATTCATTTAGCGGTTCCGGTAGCAAATGTTCAACGTTCGGTATGTTAGAGGGGTGTGACAGGTATGTGGATGACATATTCGGATTCATTATATTTTTTTGATCATTTTTCATATATAAATTATTTTCATATGAGTTACTATTTAGTTTATATGTTTTTCCAAAGTTTTAATCAATTTCTGGAATTAATTCTAATCTTGAAAGTAAATAGCAAAATGCTATATGTACACAGAAGGGTACCCAGCCAGGCCACACAGGGGCTGACTTGTGGGCCCCAGTTGACTGGGTCAACTCCTAGTTAGCAGAGGCTGACTGGTGGGCCAGCTGCCCAGTCAACAGGCTGACTGGGTCAACCTTATCCACTGGAACAGTGGGATGGCCCACATGTCATACATAGTAGGTTAATTAGGGTTTATTCAAATTAAACAGGGATTAATTAGTGGTGGGCCCCACTTGTCAGTTGGTAGTTTAGTTATTTTAAACATTTAATTAGCCGGTTAACTAAACCTTGTGGGACCCACTGTCAGTGGCTATTAGGGGGTTCCGGTTAGTGGCTAATGACGCCACATCACCGGATTAGCGCCGGCGACGACCTACAGGGCGGCGGCGATGCGGAACCTCGCCGGAAATGGCTCACAGGGGGCCGTTCAACGCGCGGGTGGGTTCGTTCGAGAGCTGGGACTCGCCCGCATCGAATGGTGGTCGTGGCGCGGCTGGAGGTGGTCCACAGGGGCGACGGCGGCGATTGGAGCGGCGACAGCGCTCGGGCTCCATTCGGAAACAGGGTGGGAGCGGCCTAGGGAGCTAGCTAGGGGCTGCGTTCGATTCCAGGGGCGCTCTGGAGTGCGTCCATTGCACGCGCGGGTGCTGGAGAGCTCGCCGACCTCGCGAGTTGCGACCATGGCGGACGGCGAGCTTCGACCGTGGTGGATCTAGCGCCAGAGGACGCAAACAATGACGAGAGGAGAGGGGAAGGGAGCAGAGGCTCATCGGGGCCTGTAGGGGTGCAAAATGGGCTCGGGGGAGGCTCGATGCTGCCGGAATCGACGACGGCGATCTGCGGTGGCCGGGGAGAAGACGAGGTCGAGGGGCTCGAAGCAGAGGCGATGAACTCCGTCGGGTGGCCTCAGGTGATGTAGGGGAGCGCGGCAGAGCTTGGGGACATGTCAGCTAGGCGAGAGATGGCCGGTGGCCGTGACGGGGACGATGGCGCGGTGACGGATGCGTTCGGGCGTCACCGAAAACGAGGGGAAGAGAGGAGCGAGGGGGAGAGTGGGGGTTGCTAGGGTTTCGGGGAGAGAGAGAGCGTCAGGGTGCCCTTATCCGTCGAGGGGACCGCGGGATGGCCGGCGCGTGGCCACTCGGTGGCCACGGGCACGCGCCAGCCGACAGCTGCCGAAGGAAGGAGATGAGTCAGAGCGGGCTGGGCCGGGGTACTGTTGAACTGAATCCCAGGGGCACAGTATAGCGTTTCATTTTTTCTTTTCTTTTTCTGCTTTGCCTTTTCTTTCTGTTTTGCAATTTTTTTGGCCACCAAATAACTTTTGAAAAATGTGGAGCTTTGCCCATAAATATCATTGCATCTTTCTGCACTGTCACAAAAAGTTTGGGAGAAGTTTGAATTGATTTGGATTTTTCATAATTGGAAAAGCATTTAAAAATGCTGATTTGGCACTGTTTTAATTGCTATAGCCCATTTAAGCAAATAAGTGATGTTGTTTTCCTTAACAAATAATTGTTATGGAATATTTGCTAAATGATGAACTATTTTGCAGCCATGTTTGAGCAGCTTTAAATTTTACTTGCAATTTGAATTGATTTTGGTGGTGGAATTTGAAATGAGATATGATTCCAAAGGTGAACAAGCATTGCAAACCAAAGTGATTAAGCATAATCATGAGGTTCACTGTAGCTCATTACATAGGGGTGTTACAATTCTCCTCCTCTAAAAGAAATTCTCGTCCCGAGAATTCAGGAGGTAGAAGGGAAAAGGTCGGGGTATTCTTTTCGAAGACGATCCTCGCGTTCCCAAGTGGCTTCATTATTAGTATGATTTGACCACTGCACTTTAAGGAACTTGGTTGCCTTCTGACGGGTCCGACGTTCAGCTTGATCCAAAATGCGGATCGGATGCTCCTTATAAGAGAGACATCTTGCAATTCGAGCATCTCATGATCCACTGCACGGTGCAGATCCTTAAAGCAACGGCGAAGTTGCGATACATGGAAGACATCGTGGATATGAGAAAACTGCGGTGGCAATTCCAATTTATATGCCACATGTCCACGTCTGGCGAGAATGCAGAAGGGACCAATGTAGCGAGGAGCTAACTTGTCCTTGATCCCAAAACGATGAGCGCCCTTTATAGGAGTGACACGCAGATAAGCTTGTTCACCAGGTTGATAGATCAATCCCCAGTGTTTACGGTCATAGTTTCTCTTCTGACGGGACTGGGCCGCCTTGAGATTTTCCCGGACAATACGGACTTGCTCTTCAGCTTGTTGGATAATATCCGGACCGATGAGTGGCCGTTCCCCAGTTTCTGACCAATTCAGAGGGGTTCAGCACTTACGTCCATATAATACCTCGAAGGGTGCCATCTTCAAGCTAGCTTGATAGCTGTTGTTGTACGAGAATTTAGCATACGGGAGAAATTCCTCCCACTTCTTGCCAAATGAAATGACACAAGCACGCATCATATCTTCAAGCACTTGATTAACTCGTTCAACTTGGCCTTGGGACTAGGGGTGATAAGCTGAGCTCCAGGTTATATGAGTTCCCATAGCTTTTTTGAAAACTTTCCCAGAACTTTGAGGTGAAGAGGCTGCCACGGTCTAAACTGATCTCCTTCAGAATACCGTGGAGTGTTACAATTCTAGAGATATACAAATCTACTAACTGACTAGCAGTGATCGTTTCCTTGACTGGCAGAAAGTGTGCAACTTTGGAGAATTGGTCGACGACGACAAGAATAGCATCGTGACCTTTTTGGGATCTAGGAAGGCCAGTGATAAGATCCATTTGAACCTTGTCCCATTTCCATACAGGGATAGGAAGCGGTTGCAGAAGTCCAGCAGGTTTTTGATGTTCTGCTTTGACGCGACTGCAAATGTCACACTCAGCAACATATCTAGCAATGTCTTGCTTCATATTAGACCACCAGTACCTCTGACGAAGGTCTTGATACATCTTGGTGCTACCCGGATGAATAGACAGTGGTGTATCATGTGCCTCCTTCATAACTTTGTCTATCATAAGCTCGAACCGGGGTACCACAAGGCGATCTCTGAAGTACAATGTTCCATCTTTAGCAAGCGAGAAATCTCTGGCCTTTTCAAAGGCAAGATCCCTTTTCATCTGATCAACTTCAGCGTCTTTTGCTTGCGCAGACTTAATAGCTATCTCCAGAGTTGGTTCCAAAACAAGGGTATTAAGAGAACCCTGTGGAACGATGTGAAGGTTCAACTTACGAAGTTCTTCATGAAGAAGGGGTTGAGCTCGTTGAACCATGAGATTGTTGCAATAGGACTTGCGACTCAACACATCGGCCATAACATTAGCCTTACCAGGGGTATATGTAATACCACAGTCATAGTCTGTAATTGTTTCCATCCATCTTTCTTGATGGAGATTCAAGTCTGGCTGAGTAAACAGATATTTTAGACTTTGATGATCAGTGTAGATCTCACAACGATTACCGAGGAGGTAATGTCGCCACAACTTCAATGCATAAATAACTGCAACAAGTTCAAGATCATGAACTGGGTAGTTCCCTTCATGAGGACACAGCTGTCGTGAGGCATAAGCAATCACTTTGCGCTCTTGCATTAGGACACAGCCTAATCCTTGACGGGATGCATCGCAATAAATGACGAAGTCCTTTGCGGGAATCTAGAGGAGCAAGCACTAGTGCAGAAGTTAGCTTGTCCTTGAGTGTTTGGAAACTTCCCTGACAATTTTATGTCCACTCAAACTTAACGCCTTTGTGAAGTAGATCAGTCAGAGGCTTGGCAATCTTAGAGAAGTTCTCGACAAAACGGTAGCAATAACTGGCAAGTCCGAGAAAACTTCTGACTTGCTTGACATTCTTCGGGGGAGTCCAGTCAAGAATAGCCTGAGCTCATTCTGGGTTGACAGCAATACCATCCTTGGAAATCACAAGACCAAGGTAGGTCACTTCGGATAACCAGAATTCACACTAGGAATATTTGGCATATAGCTGATGCTCTCGAAGCTTTTCCAGCTCAAGGCAAAGATGTTCAGCACGTTCTTCCTAATTCTTCGAATAAACCAGGATATCATCCAGATAAACCACGACGAACTTGTCGAGGTAATCCATGAAGATATAATTCATCAATCAAGAGAACGTTGCTGGAGCATTGGTTAAGCCGAAAGACATGACAGTGTACTCGTATGAACCATAACGAGTGACGAAAGCGGTCTTCGGAATATCCTCTTCACGGACTCGGATCTGGTGGTATCCCAATCTCAAATCAACTTTAGAGAATACTGAGGAACTAGCAAGTTGATCATACAGATCGTTGATTCTGGGAAGCGGATACTTGTTCTGAATTGTTGCTTGGTTGATAGGTCGGTAATCTTGGACCAAATGATTCGTACCATCCTTCTTCTTAACAAAGAGAGAAGGTGCTCCCCAAGCAGAGGAATTTGGACGAATGAAACCCTGCGGAGTGATTTGTCGATTTCCTCCTTAAGTTCAAGGAGTTCAAAGATGTCAAAAGACAGTATGTGTATGATGTGTCAGACATTTAATGATATAGTTGTAGGTAATCCAGCTCTCCGGGTGGATGTGAACACGAGAACCTATTACTAGAGTCAGCAAAATCTTTAACCCGAATAGAAGAGAGATCAGAGTCCCAGAGTAAAGAAGAGGAATAAGATATCCTAATCCCAACCATTGGCGAAGTGGGCCCGTAAGCCACACAACAGGGTTAGCAAAACAGTTTTTCAAATACTAGACTCAACTTCGGCCAAGGAGTTGGAAAGGGGCTTCCTACAGGCAGTCGGCTCAAATACCAACTTGTGACGCCCCCGACTCGACCGTGCACTAATCATACACGCAAACGCGCATGATCAAGCCCAGGGACTCATGGGAAGATATCACAACACAACTCTAGACACAAAATAAAATAATACAAGCTTTATATTACAAGCTAGGGGCCTCGAGGGCTCGAATACATAAGCTCGAAATACACAAGAGTCAGCGAAAGCATTAGTATCTGAGTACAGACATAACTAAACAAGTTTGCCTTAAGAAGGCTGAGCAAAACAACGACATCTAGATCGAAAAGGCACAGGCCTCCTCCTTGGGTGCCTCCTAAACTACTCTTGGTCATAGGTCTCCACGTAGTAGTAGGCACCATCGAGGATCTCCGGCTCCTGGGCTCCGTCATCTGATCGCAGCAACCGGGTAGAGGGGAAAAATGTAGCAAAGCAACCGTGAGTACTCATCCAAAGTACTCGCAAGACTTACATCAGATCTATGCTAAGTACGAATCGGTATCAAAGGGAAAGGGCTGTATCTGTGGACTATACTGCAGAAATGCCAGAATAGAGAGAAGGCCTAGCCTATCGGAGACTAGCATCTTCCAGCATCTTGCAGCAACAAAAGAGAGTAGCGTAACATATAATATTGTAACAAGTATATATTAGCAACTCCCAGAGATCCATCCTCGACTCCCTGCGAGAAAGCGATCCCGGAGCCATTATATCAATTTAGTATCACAAGTATCCAGTTCTAGTTGTAGTAGGTCGGGATACAACTCCGAGCGTCCTGTTACCGTGGACACGGCTATTCGAATAGATAACTTCCCTGAAGGGGTGCACCAACTTACCCAACACGCTCGATTAACTCTGGTTGGACACACTTTTCCAGGTCATGCCCGGCCTCGATTAATCAACACGACGTAGTCCTACCTAGGCTCCGTAGAGAGGTCCCCGCCGGTCTACATCCTAAGCGCTCAGGGGTCTTGGGCCCATCGCCCTTTGCACTCTGGGTCGTTGTGAGGACGGTGAATACCAGCGCCACCTCTGTCCTGGATGGCATGATCCGACCATGCCACAATGCTGAACTGGACGTCTGGCAGAGCTTTTGGGAGAATCGTACGACACCGAGTGTCGTGCGTACGACCATCTATGGGGCCATCTAGCCCCTTTGTGGTTTGGCTAGGGGAATGCGCAAGCACAAAGAGCAGAATCAACAGAGAACGCAAGGGATTTTACCCGGGTTCGGGCCACCATGAGGTGTAAAACCCTATTCCTGCTTTGGTGTATTGGATATGTATGAACACAAGTACAAGCAGTGCTTTCTCCGGCAAGGTGCGGGAGGAGCAGCTACGCATGCAAGTTCTGCCAGGGTTCGATCGGGCCTCTCCTGTAAGGGTTCCCCTCCTGTAAATGTTGCCCAGGCCCTCATTTTATAGCTCAAGGGGTCACCACAGTGGCAAAATAGTAATTACAAGTTGATTAGATAGCAAACAGTGCTATCATACCTAACTCTACCAGTTTAGGACAAAAGCAATAAATGCTCCGTTAGGTGTCATGTGGAGGAGGAGCCCCTGCAAGGTTTCTGCACCGCTCGCCCAGCTACCTCCTAATAGCTTGACACAGCTTCTGGACGGGTGTCATTAAAGGCAAATCTCCTTCCAGCGTGCTGACACGTGCCCGACAAATCCCACCTAACTGCCTGCGGGCTCGACACCTCATCGATTAGTGACTAGCTGCTCGATGAGGTGGAGCGCTAACAGCTAGCGAGAGCTTGCCGTTACGGAGGTTGTCGGGCCTTCACCTTGCTAGCTCGGCCTTGCCGGCAAAGGTTATCTTTGGTGTAGAACTTGATGCTTCGTCTTGGTCTTCTCTTCAGTGGCTTCTGCAACTGGGTCTTAAATCTAGGTGTTTCGCAGTTTCCGGCAAGCCTTGGCCGGCAGGGAGGCTGCCACTGTCTGTGCATAAGTCAGGGTATAAAATACCCATGTTTTATACACTGACAGGAGCCCCCGGGCCTGGGCCATACGCGCGTCCGAAGCGTCGTTGGGCTAGGCCCAAACAATGCACAGACACGCGGCGAGAAAACTGCCGCTGTAATTTTAGTCATGATGGTTTTTGTCTTCTGAGATCTGCTTTGTTTCTTCTTTCCCTGCACCCTTCCACCACGCGTATTCGCATGCGAGGCAATGGATTGGCGAAGAGGGGCGGTCGTTTGAAGTGGTGCGTCTGGCCAGGGACGCAGGGCGCGGGATTGGCGAAACTGGACGATCGCTGGAGTAGTGCGCTCGACCAGGAACGCATGGCACGGGATTGGTGAAGCTGGGCGGTCACCCAAAAGCCATGAAGAGCCAGCCCCCGCGCCCTCCCTATAAAGAGGGGGTCGCGGAGAGAGATGCTCATCCATCTCTTCCCGTTCCGATCCCTCAGCCACCGTCGTCTCTTTCTTCTACCTCCCCCCCCCACATCTGCTGCCATTATGGCGAGGGGAAGAGGCCGAGCTCGTGCATTTTCGTTGCTGTGGAGGCCGGCTCCAGCGCCAGAGGAAGGGCCGCAGTTCTCGGTCGCGGAAAACGCGGTGCTCGGGGTCAGGGCGGCCATGGCGGAGCGCCCGTCGTTCCGTCTCCAGACACCCCACCCCACGCCGAAGGCCATACGGAGGACATGGCGCATGAGTTCGTCGTGGAACTGCGTGATCGGCCGCGGAGCTGGCTGCGGCTTCCCCATCCTTTCACTAGGGCGATGGAACATAGTCATCTGCGCGGCTTGTGGCTGCGTGTGGACGGCTGCTGCAACGGCCCAGTCTGGGTGACCGTCGAGACCTCCACTAATGGCATCCTGTACTTCACGCGTGGGTGGAAATCCTTCGTCAGTGCTCGTTGCTTGGGGCAGGGACACCTCCTTCACTTCAGGTTGGTTGGATCTGACATGCTCTTCGTGATGTTTTTCGGGGCTTCAGGCGCTCGCCTGGAGTGCTGCGCGGAGAGCTCGAGCATCAGCGACACCGCTTCCTCCAACGAGACCGAGGACGGCGACGATGAGGACGATGACGATGGTGCTCCAAACGTCAAGATCGAGGACGATGGCTCCAACTCCAGCTGAACGCCGGCAGCACCATCATCTGGTCTTCCGGGAGCAAGTCGGGCTTCGCCTAGGCGCCCCTTTTGCCCTTGTATTGCACTCGATGTAAACCCTACGGGGAAGGGCTAAGAAAATGTTATCGAGCACTCTTTAATGAATATCTATTATTTGCCATGCTCAGATGAATGTGTGTTGTTCCCCATGTTTTTCTTTGTCTTTGTATGATTGTGTTCCCTACGCTATTTGGAAACTTGCTGGCGCGCACACTTGCCGCGAGCGATTGAGGAACAGGTCCTTAGCAGCCTGCTGGAAGTGCCGCCACCGACTAGGTAACTTGTCGGTCACAGTGCAGCCGCAAATCTGGCCGAGCGGACTCGAGGCAAGACAAGAGCGCAATCCGATCGCGACGAGGTTCCTTCGCGTGCAGGTTTTTCATACAAACACAAAATTGTTCAAGGGAAATTGCAAACGTAACAAGGAAGTTGTTTCGAAGTTTTTCAACTTAGCTTTTCCTTGCACTGTCTCTCTTGTCGCATGAAATGATCACTTGAACATCATTAAATGGTACCCCCATCGTCACTCCCCCCCGGGAAACTTGCACGCGAGGGATCCTTCTGTCCTTTGAGAAAAAGAAAGAAGAGAAAAGAGTGGTTTGGGAACCTTGACGGTTCATCAGCCATTTCATACAAATCAAAGCATAATCACAATATCACATGCACTTATACATAAATGAATATGTACAAAAAGTTGCGAAACACTTAGCTTTATTTTATCCACAGGATCTGTGCCTGGCTTTGTACAAAGGGTTACATGTCTTGCCGACAAAGCTTGTACAAAAGGGGTTGCCGCGAGGCCCAGCAACTGCGCCTTATGGGTAGAACTTGCGAAGATGCTCAATATTCCATGAGTTTTGCACTGGGATGCCATCTTCGGTCTCCAGACGGACCATGCTAGGTCTGGTGACTCGTGCTACCCGATAAGGGCCTTCCCACTTTGGCGTCAACTTGTTTGATTTCTTGGCGGACTGAACGCGCCGAAGAACAAGGTCGCCTTCCTCAAGGCTTCGGTCATGCACTTTGCGGCTATGATAGCGGCGCATGGCTTGCTGGTAGCGTGCAGCTCGCACAGCCGCTCGAAGACGATCTTCCTCAAGGAGCGTTGCGTCATCTTGCCGCAGCTGCTCTTGCTCTGCCTCATCGTAGGCAAGCACTCGAGGTGACCCGTATATGAGTTCCGTGGGGAGCACCGCTTCTGCACCATAGACTAGGGAGAAGGGTGTTTGGCCGGTAGCTCGATTTGGTGTCATTCTGAGTGACCAAGAACTGCTGGCAACTCATCAATCCAGCATCTTCCACACTTGCGCAGCCTGTCAAAAGTTCTTGTCTTGAGGCCTCGCAGCACTTCAACATTTGCCCTTTCCGCTTCACCGTTGCTTCTCGGGTGAGCAACAGATGCAAAACAGATTTTGCTGCCAAGGTATTGGGTGTACTGCATGAAGGTGTGGCTCGTGAATTGTGTACCGTTGTCGGTGATGATTCTGTTAGGAACCCCGAAACGGCAAACTAATCCTTTGAAGAACTAGACGGCTGATTGCGCTGTCACCTTCCTCACCAGCTCCACTTCAGGCCACTTTGTGAACTTGTCGATGGCGACGTACAAGAACTCAAAGCCCCGGCAGCACGGGGGAAGGGGCCCAAAATATCAAGCCCCCAGACCAAGAAAGGCCAAGAGAGAGGAATTGTTTGAAGAGCTTGAGCTAGCTGATGTATGTTCTTCGAATGGAACTGGCATGCTTCACACTTGGTTACTAGCTCAGTTGCATCCTGGAGGACAGTGGGCCAATAGAAGTCTTGCCGAAAAGCTTTGCCGGCAAGTGCTCTTGATCCTATGTGAGAGCCACATATGCCTCCATGTAGCTCTGCCAACAGCCTTAGTCCATCTTCCCAGCAAATACACTTCAATTTCACACTGTTTGGTCTCTTTCCGTATAGCGTGTTATCCACAAACTGATACATACTTGACTGATGGGCTACTTTCTCAGCTTCTTCTTGGTCATCAGGAAGTTCTCCTTTTTGAAGGAAATGAACTATTTGCTGTGCCCAAGTTGGAGCCTGCGGCTCGACAACAAGGACTAAAGGCATTTCTGCGTCCGTGGGAGCGCTTGCTTCAGCGGCAAGAACATGAGGTTCTGCGCGAAGCCGCTGCTCACCAGCGGTCGTGTCGTTGTTCCTAGCAACTTTCTTGCCGGCGGCTTTTGGGAGTTCTGCCGGAAAATACTTGCCGGTATTCAACTTTCTTATTTTGCTGGCCTGTGTTGATGGAGTAACTGACGGTTGATTCAAATGGAGCACAAAAGTTCCCGGTTCCACGGGAAGCTTCTGAGCAGCACACTTTGACAGGCTATCAGCAATGTTGTTTTCCACACGAGGGATGTGCTCTGTTTGCAATCCGTCAAAGTGCTCTTCCAATTTCCTCACTTCCTCCACATACGCTTCCATCAACGGGCTCTGGTAATCTTTATTTACTTGTTTCACAACGAGCTGCGAGTCTCCACGGATGATCAACTTTCTGATTCCAAGGTCCACTGTGATCCTGAGACCGGCAAGGAGCCCTTCGTACTCAGCAGTGTTGTTTGTTGCTTTCTCCCTGGGAAAGTGCATTTGGATTACATACTTGAGGTGCTCTCTGGTGGGTGCAACAAGCAGCACTCCTGCACCGGCACCTTGCAGCAAGAAAGCATCGTCAAAGTACATGATCCATTCCTTAGCTGTTTCTTTGCCGGGAAGAACTGATTCTTGAATTTCCTCGTCTTGCGTTGGCGTCCATTCTGCAATGAACTCCGCCAAGGCTCTGCTCTGAATAGTTGATGTGCTCTCAAACTTGAGTGCAAAGCTCGACAATTCCAACGCCCACTCCACTATCCTGCCAGTTGCATCTGGATTTCTCAAAATACGCTGCAACGGAAAGCGAGTGACGACGGTAATTTCATGTGCTTGGAAGTAGTGACGCGGCTTCCTCGAGGCCATGAGAAGGCCGAAAAGCAACTTCTGCACTCCAGAGTATCTTGATCTAGCCCCCTGGAAGAGGGAACTAACAAAATACACTGGACGCTGCACCACCTTCTTCTTCGGCACCACTTGTTGATCAGTTTCATTTTCTTGTGCTATTTTTGATTTGTCAGCACCAGATCTTGCTGGAGAAGATTCCGGTTTGTCGGTGGACGGGCTTGCCACTGCTGCTTCTTTGTCATCAGTTTCTCTCTGTGCCACTAATGCAGCATTGACCACTTGACTTGTTGCCGCTAGATATAGCAGCAACGGCTCTTGTGGTTGAGGCGCAACTAGCGTTGGTGCGGAGGAGAGGTATCTTTTCAAATCCCGCAGCGCGGCCTTCGCTTCTGGAGTCCATTTCATTGGTCCTGCCTTTTTCAAAATCTTGAAAAACGGCAAGGCGCGCTCAGCAGATTTTGAAATGAACCTACTCAAGGCGGCAACACAGCCGGCAAGACGCCGCACATCCTGGACGCTTTTTGGTGCCTGAATCTGCTCAATTGCTTTCATCTTGTCGGGACTTGCTTCTATTCCACGTTGAGATACAAAGAACCCGAGAAGTTTGCCGGATGGAACACTAAACACACACTTCTCAGGGTTGAGCTTCAAATTGATCTTGCGCAAGTTTGCAAATGTTTCTTCTAAGTCTTGAATAAGGGTTGATTTGTCCTTGGTTTTGACCACTATATCATCCATATATGCTTCTACATTTCTGTGTAGCTGGGGCTCAAAACCAATGTGGACTGCTCTTCCAAATGTTGAACCAGCACTCTTTAATCCAAAAGGCATACGCACGAAGCAGTATGTGCCACATGGAGTAATGAATGCAGTTTTCTCCTCATCTTCCTTGGCCATGAATATCTGATGGTACCCAGAATATGCATCAAGGAAGGAGAGTAAATCATAGCCGGCAGTAGAGTCTATAATTTGATCAATGCGCGGCAAAGGGAAAAAATCCTTTGGACATGCTTTGTTAATATCAGTGTAGTCGATACAAAGTCTCCACTTTCCATTTACTTTTCGCACTACAACTAGATTTGCTAACCAAGTTGGATGTAGTAAACCTCTAACCAAGCCTGCTTCTTCAAGTTTTCTGATTTCTTCGGCAATAAACTGTTGCCGCTCCAAAGCTTGTTTCCTGATTTTCTGCTTGACGGACCGAGCATGAGGACAGACAGCAAGGTGATGCTCAATTACCTCCCTGGGAACACCGGTGATGTCAGATGGTCGCCATGCAAACACATCGACATTCGCCAGCAGGAAGGCAAGGAGCGCGCTTTCCTATTTGCTGTGAAGGGTGGCACTGATGGTGAAGGTACCGTCAGTGCCATCCTTCTTTGCCGACACCTTCTTTGTTGCTGGTGGAGTGGCCTTGGATTTCTTGCCGGTAGAGCACTCTGGCAAGTCTTCAACAAGTGCGCAGCACTCCGAAGAGGCGCGCTTCCCGGAACTCTCGCCAGAGGTCTTGCCGGATTTCTTGCTCTTCTTTTCCTTGGCGAAAGGTGGCGCCTTGGCGGCCTCTGCTGCAACTGCATCTCTGTATAGTTTGTCGACGCATATGACTACATCTTTCTTATCTGATTTGATGGAAATGACACCCATCGGCCCTGGCATCTTCAACGTGTTATAGGCATAGTGGGATGCTACCATAAACTTAGCCAAAGCTGGGCGGCCAAGAATTCCATTGTACGGCAAAGGGATCTTGACAACATCAAATGCAATCTTCTCTGTTATGTAATTCAATTCCCCACCAAACGTCACCAGCAATGTGATCTTTCCCTTGGGCTGGCTCCTTCCCGGATTCACTCCTTGAAACATGCCCGTTTTCTCGAGTTCCTCATCAGGGATCTGCAGCCTCTTGATTACTTCTGGAGAAATCAAATTTAAGCCGGCCCCACCATCAACTAACATTTTCGTGACCTGGAGGTTGCGAATTGTCGGTGAAACCAACAACGGAAAGCACCCGACCGCAGTTGTGCGATCAGGGTGATCCTTGGCATCGAAAATGATAGGCACGTGTGACCATTTGAGTGGCTTTTGGGCCCCTATTGCCGGTTCTACTGCGTTGACCTCACGCGCCCACTGCTTGAGTTGGCGGTGAGAGGAGTGCAGAGATGCACCTCCGTCAATGCACATGGCTTCAGTTGCCTTCTGGAATTCTTGTTCACTGGACTCATCATCATCCTCTTCGTCACTTCCATCGTCTTCTTCTTTCTTTTATCGGCCTCTAGTAGGCTTCTCTTTTTGCTGCTTGGCCTTGCCGCGGCAACCTCCTCGACCACCACGACCCTTTTTGCCGAATCCACCAGCACCATCCTGACCCTTCTCCTCGTCGCGTTTTTCATATTCAGCTTTCTACTTTTCTGCGAGGTGCTCGACTTGTCGGCACTCTTGGAGATCATGGCCTTTGGTGCGGTGAATCTTGCAATATGGCCCATCAGACTTGCCGCCCTTCTCGTTTGCCGCCACCTCCTGGCAAGCGGCGCTTACAGCAGCCTCCTTGCCGGAGTTGCTGCTTTGGCTTTCTTGGCGGTGTTAGAGTTGCCGGACCCTTCGACAGCCATCACAGTTTTGCCTTTGCGCTTCCTGTTGCGTTTTCGGCCCTTCTTCTTTGGGATGGCGGCATTGTCGTCTTCCGAATCGACTTCTGCACCCGCATCTTCCCCAGGGAGCCTCCTCCCTTCTTCAGCACGTGCACATTTATCCGCCAACATATAGAGCTCATTAACAATCTTTGGTAACTTGACGTTCATCTACTCCCGCATCCTTCGATTGCGCACATTCGTGTGAAAGGCGGCAATGACGGCTGCGGGGTGCACATCTGGAATGTTACGGTGCACACGTCTAAACCTCTGAATGTACTTGCGCAAAGTTTCACCATCTCTTTGCGGGATTACTTGCAGGTCGCTGGGCTGTCCAGGAGCCTTGTGGCCTCCGGTAAAGGCACCAACAAACTCATTGCAGAGATCTGACCACGAAGAAATGGAGTTTTCCGGCAAGTTCATCAGCCAAGATCTCACGTTGGGCTTCAGCACCAATGGAAAATAGTTGGTGAGAATCTTCTCGTCTCTTTCCCCGGCAGCTTGCACGGCAATCGTGTAGATGCCCAGAAACTCTGCCGGGTTTAATTTGCTGTCATACTTTTCTGGCACTTCCGGCTTGAAGGCCCAGACGGACGGCCATCGGACTTGCTGTAGCTCACAAGTGAAGGCTAGACATCCAACCTCATAAGGCAGATATCCGCCAACCCCGGGCGCAGGCTCATCAACGATTGGGCCGTTGCGCGTGTCAGATTGACGGCGCGCCTCCCGGCGCTGTTCGGTGGTTGTGCCGACATCCTCTATCTACCTGTCTTGCAGCACTTGTCACTGATCTTGCCGCACTCGCGAATCCGAAGAGGCCATCGACATCTCGTCGGGCTCGAAAGATCGCTGAGCTTGCCGCGGTTGCTGTTGACGTTGTTGCCGTGGAGGTGATTGCATCGTTGGTGCATCACCTTCAACGCGGTCACCAGTTGGAGCTACTGGTGCTGTTCGTGGGCGCCGAGATGGCTCCGCTTGCTGCGATCTGCTCGACTTGGCAAATCCAATCAGGCTCTGAATGGTGGCTCTCCACTCATCCATCTTTTCTGCTGCCGGAGGGAAGTTCAGCAGCATTCGGGCTCATGCCATCGCCTCTGCCGCTATGGCTGGCATGGCCGGAAGCGAAGAACGTGACGTCGCTCTACTCCTGGCAGAGCCAGCAGGAGCGCCATTATGATCTTGCTGCCACAACGCCTGTTCAGCAGCGGGCTGTCGTGGCGGAGGTGGAGCTTGAGGATCTGGGACTTGATCGACAGGCGTCTTCCCATGTGGTCGCCGTCGCCCGGAGTCGTCGAGGCCGCTCAGAGTCACATTGCGCCCATCATGCGACGGGCGCGATGTGTGCCTTGATGCATCATCTCTGGACGTCGCCGTGGCAGGATCTTGGCTCGCGCCGGCCCGGGCATTGTTGCACCAGTGGCTGCGCTCGTCGACGCGGCGAGGAGGAGGAAGACCTTCATATGTTCCGCCCACGTCGTTGTGGCCTTGCTCACCAGAGGGTTGAGGAAGTCGACCGCCTCCAGCGCCTCCGCCTCCTGCTCCGGCCACGGTGGGCATGGAGACCACGCCGCCTGCGCTGGTCGTGCCAACCGCGGTGTCCGCACTTCCCACATCGGCCGCGCCGCTTCCTCCGCCTGTGGATACATGCGAAGGAACCTTGGAGGTGGAAGGAGCCGTCATCGTGATGCCCTTGTTCTTGGGGGCCTGATGTCTAGTACACAACTTATTCATGTAGACTCGTGTTGGGCCTCCAAGCGCAGAGTTTTGTAGGACAGTAGCAATTTTCCCTCAAGTGGATGACCTAAGGTTTATCAATCCGTGGGAGGCATAGGTTGAAGATGCTATCTCACAAACAACCCTGCAACCAAATACAAGAAATCTCTTGTGTCCCCAACACACCCAATATGTGACACCCTGGTTTTTGGCAACTTTTTCTTTTTGAAATTTTTCTGGTTTTATTTGCAAATTGGATGGCTTTTGAATCTTTTCAGTTGACTTTGGACTTGGGAAACCTTTAAATCTCACTCTAAGTGATCCAAAGCCCTCAACATCTTGCCAAAAATCTTGTCACACACCTTCTGGATCAAATTCCAATTTTCATTTCTTCCAAAATAATTCATTTTCTTCTTTGGGAAGATCTGTCTTCACTATGGGTTGTGATGCAACCTATAGTTCTGATGATCAGAAAAATCCCAAATTAATACCACACCTTCTTGTCATCATCTACTCCCACAATCTTCAAAAACATTTCATGGTCCAGTACAAAATTTTGTCCAGAATATTCCATTTGTCTTTTGGACAGCACTGGTCCTCTGTGAAGCAACCCATATTTCCTCAACTCAAAAAACTCTCAAATAATTCCCTGAGATACTAGGGGACATATCTTGCCACAATATCCAAAAGCATCTCCTTGTCCAATATAAATTTCCAACAAAAATATTTTGCCAAGTTTCTGCTCATTTCAAACCTCTGTGAAGGAAGTACCAGCTAGAGGTTCCTATTTGAGCTGAAATTTTTATGACATCTTGGCATGACCAAATAACTCCCACACACCAGATTTTAGCCCTAGAAGATTACCCATGTGAGTGAAACAACCTCACTAATTTTCTAGGCCAGAATAGCATTTGTACATGAACCACGTTCAAATATTGACCAAAGTTTCTCAAATTTGTCCAGCTTGTAGTCCTTTCAATGTAGATCACTCCAGACATCTCCATTGGCTTCATCTCCAGCTCATCTCCTCTCCAGATCCCTCCTAAGTTACTGACAACAAACTACAGTTGATGCTACACTTCGACTCAGTGAGTCTCTGGATGAACTAGTGGCACGAGAGGGTTCCAGTATGCAAGGAGGACGCACCAGACACGGCCTGGCAGGCCAGCTCGCGCCGCGTCTGCCTGTGCACACGGTGACCGCGTGGCCAGCCCTGCCAAAACCGCGCTCGGGGCACCGGCAAGCACGGGTCTCGTCGGAGGCCGACTACCGCGTCGCCGTACCGTGTCCCCTTGCGCCGGCTAACTCTCTGCCATCCACCTAGCCGCTCCAGGTTCTTCCCCCTCGCCGGAATCGCTTCCGCCGGCCGCCACCGCACGCGGCCAGTGTGGCGCCCGTGCTGTCACTGTGCCCTCGCTGGCCGTCTTCTTCCCCCGCGTGCTGCCACTGCCTGCATTAACTCTCTCTGCCTCCTCCATCCCGTCGCCCGCGCCGCGCCAGCCAGTGAGACGTCCTCACTCCGGCGACGTGGCTGCGGCGCCGCCCGACTCCAGAAGCTCCGCCCCTCTGTATAAATAGGCCTCCCCGGCCTCTCCCAGCTCCTCACCCCACTCCCTCCGCCTCCTATTGACCACCAGAGCACCGAGCCACGGCCGAGAGGCCCTCTGACCTCACAGCTCGCTGGCATTCTGCCGCCAAGCCCACTCCACCGTCCGCTCGATTCACTCCACCCCAGCTCTGCCCGACCGCATACCCGAGCTCAGTGCACTCCCACGACTCTCCCCGACCTCTTGCCTATCCGAGACTCTGCCAGATTCGCCGTCGCCGACGACACTTGAGAACAGCCGCCACCGGAGAGGAAGGGGACGATGCCGTCAGGCCGTCTCTGGAGACGCTGCGGGTACGTGGAGAACCGCTGTCGTGCGCTCGTTCCAACCCCGCAGTTCCCCGACCTCGCTGCCATCGCTAACTCCCGCTATCGCCGTCGGTGAGCCGCCCTCTTATTGTTCCCCTCTTTGCCTTTTTAAATCTGACAGCGGGTCCCACTCGTCAGTGACCCGTCGCACGCCGAAGCGGTACCTAAGTGGAAGCGTATTCGGGAAATACGCTATCGACGTGGCCCACTGTGGGATTTTCTAATTTCTGTTAAAATCCGTCTTTGACCAGAAACTTTGACTGTCCATAACTTTTTATCCACAAGTCCAAATGATTTGATTCTTTTTGCATTGTTTTTGTCTTGAGCCCCTCTATTTTCTGAAAAATTTTGGTATTTTTCTCACAAGTACAGAATTTCTGGTGACCAGAAATGTATTATGTGACATTTTCTTTTGCTATTTTAAAATATTTTTAGAAATAAATCATTTTGGTTTTGAAGACCAGGAGTTTGTGGACAACCCAACAGAGCAAGGCAAGCCACATCATCCATTACATGAAGCATTTCAATAGTATTGGTTTATTATTTGAATTATTTGCATTATTTTTAATATGTGATAATTCATAGTAAAGTATATATGGTTGCATAGCTACTGCCATATTAATTTATTTATGATAAATAACTTTGCTGGTAATGTAATTGCTAAAACTAAACTTAATGGTTGATCAAGTACCACCGACCCGGACTTATCCGTGCAGCCACATTTGCCAGAATGGGACGGCCTTGACTTGGTCTGACTGCGTGCTCTTTTATCAGTACCACCAAAGAGGGAGGGTTATGCGTGCGTGCTACCCTAATCAGGTAGGCGACGATAATCCTGTGAGCCTGTTGAGTTATTTGCCGGCGTCCCCATTTGGGACAGTTTATTTGGCCACGACGGTGGCAGGTGTCACGGGGTGACACAGAGGCCTCCCAGGGCATGACTTCGGGGGAGGATGATTGTCGGTGGTACGGTGGAAGAGTCAAAGGTTAGGCAAGTTTTGTTGGAGCAGCACCGGTCCACCCGGATGGGAAGTGTACCGAGGTACAGGACAAGGAGCTCCATGGTGTGGGAAAAGTGCACAACCTCTGCAGAGTGTAAGAATCTATTCGAATAGCTGCGTCCACGGTATTGGACACAGTCCGCACTAGGTCACACTGAGTGGTCAACCGTAATGATTATAATGATGGAAGAACTTGTCTTATGCTCAGAAGTGCTCAGTGAGTCATGAGTATTCTGAGGGTTGTGGAACAACCCAGAAGAGAGTAAATTGATATTCGGTAACAATAAGTAAGCAACTTAAGCATTTAACATGATAATTGCCATGCTATTGTTTGCTGCATTGTTGTGGTTGCTGTGAGCTTGCGAGTACATTCCAGGTACTCACCTGGCGTATCATGCCAGATGCAGGAGAAGCCGAGGACGGAGGTCCCGATATTTCGTGCTATGCTAACTAGGCCGTGTCCTAGCAGTGTCCCTATGGGATGGAGTTTCCAGCACGATGTTCCGCTACGCCGTAGAATCACCCAGTAGTGCTGAGGCCCTTGATGTTCCATAAATAATGTAGATATTGTCATAGCACGTGTAGTGCTTCTGGCCTCGCTACCTGTTGGGGATATAACCCCTGGGTATAACCCGCCTGGAAGTAACCCGCCCGTTTAGGGCTGGGTCATCACATGGCGACTCATGAAGAAAGCTTTGGCCAGGTGGGCCGTGATGATCCAGAAGACATGGGCCAGAGGATGAGCCGCCCTTAGTGGGCCGACTTACGGTCGACCGCCTTGAGTGCTTTTCCTTGTAAGGCATCACAAATAGTTCCCTTGTGTAACAAGATGAGGAGTACGAGTAGGTCACGGGTCATATTACGACCCGGACTCTGTTGTAAACCCAGGGCCTCGACCTATATATAAAGGCGAGCCCCTGAGGCAGAAGGACTAAGTTACGAGCTCTCGAGTACTAGGTTAGCCAAGTCGCATCCTTGTAATCGAGATCATCATCAATACAACCAAAGCAGGACATAGGCTATTACCTCCATCGAGAGGGGCCGAACCTGGGTAAACCCTTGTCTCTCTATTCCGATCAACCCCGTTCGAGTTACCACCTAGCTGCGATGGCCTCACGACTAAGTCCTTTCACAAGGACATCTGCCGTGACAAAACCACGACAGTTGGCGCCCACCGTGGGGCCTTCGCTCGGTGGTTTTGAGTACTTGAAGGGAACTCCCATAGGGATCGAGGGATACGCGATCGGCCACATGACCAAGAGTCGCCGCGGCAAGCTCTACATCGACAATTCAGGCTGGGGCCCCGAGGCCGACTCAATCGAGTACGGGTACCGGGTCCCCTTTGGCAGCATCCACCTCTTCATCGGCAAAGCCGGCGGATCTGAGACCGGGCCGGACATCTGCACCAACATCGTCGAGCCGGCTCGGCGTGCGCAACCCGCCTCGGCTCAAGCCGCCCGGAAGCACGTCTTCGTCGGCTTCACCCAGGGGGTGGACCTCGCAGATAACTCTGCGTCTGGCGGCGAAACCCTCGTCTACTCTGATGGCGAGTCCTCGGTAGGCGAAACCGAGTCGATCCTCCCGCTTTACGATGGCGGGCTTGGGGGCTACTCCGACGACCAGCCGGCTCAGGACTCCTTCAACGCGCCTCTCCGGGCTGCTGTTTATATGACCGGCTCAACCCCGGCCCTTAACTCCAGGTTGGCTGGCGCGACGACGGGAACCGGCACCTCAGGGGCCGGCTCAGCCCTGCCGCCGGCTCAGGCCTTGACAGAATTGGCAACCGCCCTGGCGACGCTCCTTGCGACACCGGTGACCGCAGAGAACCAGGCGGAACGTAACACGGAGGTAGCTAAGCTCCGTGACCATATGGCTAAGGTACAAGCAGATATCAACGCTAAAAACACTCGCATGGCGGAGTTGCAGTCTCAAGTCCAAGCTGAGGTAGAGCGCCTGAAAGCCGAAGCCTGGAGCATGGGGCTCCGTCAGAATGCCTCAGAAGCGGTTCATCAGAGGCGCCACATGAGTCGGCTACCGCCCAACTATGAGCCCATGCGTCTGTTTAACACGCCGCAGGATGCGCCTATTCAGGGGGCTGGGGCAGGCACCCCGGAAGCTGCGGTTGTACCCCCAAGCGGAAGCAGGCAGCCGTCGCCAGGTGAACCACATCGACCGGCTCAGCAGCGCCCGCAAGAGCCGGCCCAGCCGGTTCAGACGCCTCCTCATCGTTTCCTTACACCGGCGGGTCACTTCACCAACCCTTTGGATAACTTAGTGGCAGCAACGACCAACCTGGGCGTGCTCCCAATCACGGGAAACTCGCCGGTTGAGATTGAGGCTCGGAATTCCATTGAGATGTTAAAAACTGCGGTTGCCCAGCAGGCGAACTACTCCTACAGTTGGCAGCGAATTCACTCTACCCCGCTTCCGAGCCGGAGCCGGAGCCGCCATGATGAGTCGCCGGCCGTCTCTTGCAGCGCTCGTCGACATCGTGAGCAACCTCATGACCCGCCGCGTCATGAGCCCCTTTGCGCCCAAGAGATCATTGACACGGCTCGGGCTCAGCGGGCAGCAGAAGCAGCGAATGCGGCGGCGAATGCAGCGGCTCAAGCACCGCTTGTCACAACCCAACTGACTTCCAGTAGCAGCACCATCGGGATACCGTGTTTGTTGCCAGCTTTACGCAACGAGCGCATGCCCAAGGACTTCAAAGGCCCTCGCAAGGTTCCGAATTACACGGCTGATCTTGAGCCGGCTGCTTGGATTGAGATCTACGAGATAGCCATGGACATGCTGGATGTGAGCGATGTTGTCTGTGTCAAGTACCTGACGATAATGTTGGAAGGGCCAGCTCATACATGGTTGAAAAACTTGCCCCCTAACTCCATTAACACCTGGGCGGAGCTGAAGGACCGTTTCATCAAGAACTCCATTAACACCTCGTCGATCTTCAGCACTGCGTCCAACGTGAGGGTGAGTCGGCCCATCACTAGACGCGCCGGGTCGCGGACATTATTCACGCCTCTGATAGCATCACGGCGGCTCAGGCAGTGCTGATCCTGGAGAAAAACTGCCACTTCGAGCCCCTCGTGCAGAAACTTGGCCGGCTCAAGCGGAAGGTTCAGGATATGGGCAAGCTCATGGACGTCCTTACTAGGTATGCCGAGTCAGACACCACGAAGGATCCTAACCCAGATGATGACCAGACCGGCAAGGGAAAGAAAAATAATGGTGGCAAGGGTAACCAGCAGAACAATTCAGGGAACAATGGAAACCATGGTAATCAAGGTAATGGAGGGAAGCGCAAGTATCAGGAAGGAGGATCAGATTTGGTCGCCAATACCAACACTGGTTACAAATACCCGAAGGGGGATAATCCGGGAAGGTCCTATAGTGGCAACAAGCCCCGTAATTTTGCAGAAGCCCTCAAAGCCCCATGCCCAAAGCACAGCCTCCCTAACAAGCCGTCAACCCACTCTTGGGAGAACTGTCACATAATGCAGGCTTTCGGCGAGCAGTTCTTTCAGAGCCGTCAAGGTGGCGGCAGAGGTGACCCGGGGCAACCCGGAGCCGGCTCGTCTGGCGGTTTTCATAACCCGGGTTTCCATGGCCCGGGCGGCTCAGGAGCAGGTTATCAGGGGTCTGGCAACAACAGTGGCAATCAGCATTCAGGGCAAGGAAATCAACAGCAGGGCGGTCATCAGCATGGCAATCAGTCTGGTTTTCAGAGCAATCCCAAGCAATTGAATAGTGGGCAATACCATGTGTTCACGACTCATACTGACAAACGAGATCGCAAACTCTGGAAACGGGCAGTCAATGCTGTTGAGCTGGCGGTCCCGGAATACCTACGTTGGTCGGAATAGCCCATTACATGGAGCAGAGAGGATCACCCTCCCCGGGTTGAGAATCCGGGTTGTCTGGCCCTGGTGGTGGCGCCTCAAGTAGGCGGTTATTCACTCACAAAGGTGCTCATGGACAGCGGAAGCAGTATAAACATCTTGTACTATGACACTTTCCGACGGATGAATCTGTCTGAAAAACAACTCCAGTCGTCTTCCACCGTATTTCACGGGATTGTTCCCGGAAAGTCGGCATATCCTATCGGGCGGATCAAGCTAGATGTCGCGTTTGGCACTGATGATAACTACAGGTGTGAGTCATTGACCTTTGAGGTGGTGAAAATCAAGAGCCCTTATCATGCCCTGTTCGGGCGGCCGGCTTACGCTCGCTTTATGGCTCGACCCTGTTATGTCTACCTCAACCTCAAGATGCCTGGACCAGATGGCACTATCACAGTTAATGGAAATCGACAGATCGCCCTTGAGTGCGAGGAAGGGGATGTAGCCTACACTGAGACGGCTTGCGCTGCGGAAGAGTTAAAATATTACACTGCACACGTTGACCCGGCCGATATGACGCCCTTGAAGAAACCCACCGCAGAGTCTGACCCGCCACTCAAGTTTAAATCGGCCGAGGATACCAAGCAGGTTGAGTTTGTCCTTGGTGACCCGTCCAAAACGTTCACTATTGGGACTGGTATGGATCCTAAATAGGAACGCGCGCTCATCGAGTTCATCCGTGAGAATCGGGACATCTTCGCATGGAAATCTTCTGATATGCCAGGTGTACCGAGAGAACTCGCTGAGCACCACCTTAATGTGGATCCAAAAATGAAGACGGTTCGACAATTCCTCCGTCGTTTTAACGAGGAGAGACACAAGGTTATTGGAGAAGAGGTAGCCCGGCTCCTAGCTGCCGGGTTTATCGTTGAAGTTTTTCACCCTCAGTTGTTGGCTAATCCAGTGCTTGTTCTAAAGAAAAATGGCACTTGGCGCATGTGTGTTGACTACACAGATCTCAACAAGGCTTGTCCCAAAGACCCGTTTGCCCTCCCTCGCATTGATCAAATCATTGATGCCACAGCGGGTTGTGAGAGTTTGTGTTTCCTGGATGCTTACTCCGGCTATCATCAGATAAAAATGGCCGTCGAGGATCAGGAGAAGACGGCTTTCATCACACCCTTTGGGGCCTTCTGTTATGTCTCTATGCCTTTCGGGCTCAAAAGTGCAGGGGCGACTTACCAGCGCTGTGTCCAGAATTGCTTCCATAAACAGATTGGGCGCAACGTTCATGCTTATGTGGATGATATCGTGGTTAAGTCAGTAAAAAAGGAGACGTTGCTGGATGATCTCAAGGAAACTTTCGCTAATCTGCGGACTTACCAGATGAAGCTTAACCCGGATAAGTGTGTTTTTGGTGTTCCTGCAGGCAAATTGCTTGGTTTCCTAGTATCGGAGAGAGGCATTGAGGCCAACCCGGATAAAATCAAAGCCATCACCTCACTTGCGAAGCCAGAGAATATCAATGACGTTCAGCGCATGGTGGGTCGTATTGCAGCCCTAAGCCGGTTCATAAGTCGCCTTGGTGAGAAGGCTATTCCCCTATACCAGATGCTGAAAAAGACTGATGACTTTGTATGGAGTGATGCAGCTGATGCAGCTTTTGAAGCCCTCAAGAACAGCTGGCTGAGCCGCCTGTCCTCGCCGCTCCTATATCTAAAGAGCCTATGCTCATGTACATTGCTGCCAATAATAAAGCGGTAAGTGTTGCAGTTGTGGTCGAGAGGAAAGACGCAGGGAAAGAATATCCAGTCCAGAGGCCAGTCTATTATGTCAGCGAAGTTTTGTCCGAGTCTAAGCAAAGGTACCCACATTGGCAGAAACTGGTGTTTGGTGTCTTCATGGCTAGTCGCAAGCTCCGACATTATTTTCTGGAGCACCCCATTACTGTGGTCAGTTCAGCACCCTTGGGAGATATTATCCAGAACAGGGAAGCCACAGGCCGGGTTGCCAAGTGGGCAATTGAGCTTGGCCCACATCATCTTAAATACGTGCCCCGCACGGCCATCAAGTCTCAAGCACTTGTTGATTTCATCAATGATTGGACCGAACTCCAAGCTCCGGAAGAGAAACCTGATAACACATATTGGACTATACATTTTGCTGGTTCCAGACAGCTAGAAGGCTCGGGGGCTGGAGTGGTCATAACTTCTCCTCGAGGTGATAAATTTTGTTATGTCCTGAGGATCATGTTTACCTGTACTAACAATGCAGCTGAATACGAGGCTCTCCTCCATGGTCTTCGGATGGCCAAAGAGATGAATCTCAGCCGGGTCAGGTGTTTGGGCGACTCAGATCTAGTCGCACAACAAGTTTCCGGAACGTGGGATTCCAAAGACCCTCTTATGGCGGCTTATCGGCAGGCGGTAACCACAGTGGCAGGACACTTTAAAGGATATCAAGTTGATCACATTGATCGGCGGCTCAACGAGGCGGCTGATGCATTGTCGCGACTCGGCTCTCAACGTAAGCTGGTCCCTCCCAATGTTTTCCTTGACGTGCTACATCATCCTTCTGTCAAATTGCCTTCCAAGGAAGATCTCGCTATTCCTGACCCGGAGGCACTGTTGGTGGCGGCTCTTCATGCAATTCCGGATTGGACAGTTCCTTATCTGAATTATCTGACTCGAGGAGAGCTTCCTGCTGATGAACTCATGGCTCGTCAGATCGTTCGCCGTTCCAAGTCTATGACAATCGTCAATGGCGAGTTACACAGAAGAAGCATCACAGGGGTTTTTCAGCGTTGTGTCTCCCCTGACGAAGGGCGAGAAAATCTCAATGAGATTCATGATGGTGATTGTGGTCATCATGCCGGCTCAAGATCCTTGGTGGCAAAAGCTTTTCGGCATGGTTTTTACTGGCTTACAGCTCACGCAGATGCTGAGGATATCGTACAAAAGTGTGATGGTTGCCAGAAGTTTGCACGCCAGGCTCATATTCCGGCTCAAGAGCTCCGGATGATTCCTATCACATGGCCTTTTGCAGTCTGGGGGCTCGACATGGTTGGCCCGTTTAAGCCGTCCAAGGACAAGAAAACCCATCTTTTGGTTGCTGTTGATAAATTCACCAAGTGGGTTGAGGCCGAGCCAATCAGCAATTGTGATGCAGCCACAGCAGTCAAGTTTTTGAAAAAGTTGATTTTTCGCTTTGGTTATCCACATAGCATCATCACTGATAATGGCACAAATTTATCAAAGGGAGCTATGAAGCAGTTTTCTCAACAAGAGCATATCCGGCTTGATGTTTCCTCAGTTGCACACCCTCAGTCCAATGGCCAAGCAGAACATGCTAATCAAGAGATTTTACGTGGTATCAAGCCAAGGCTTATGGTCCCCCTCGAGCGCATGCCGGATTGCTGGGTTGAGGAGCTTCCTTCTGTCCTTTGGAGCATACGGACTACCCCTAACAGATCCACAGGCTATACGCCTTTCTTCATGGTCTACGGTGCCGAAGCTATCCTACCTAGCGATATTCGCCATGATTCCCCCCGGGTCACCGCCTACGTCGAAGCAGATAACGAGCAGGCTTGTCAAGATTCTCTCGATGCATTGGAAGAGGAACGGGAATTAGCAGCAGCACGATCTGCAATCTATTAGCAAGACCTACGTCGCTATCACAGCCGTCGGGTTCGCAGCCGTACTTTCCAATAGGGCGACTTAGTACTCCGTCTGATTCAAGAACAGGCGGGTATGCACAAGCTTTCCCCTCCCTGGGAAGGGCCTTTTGTCATCAGCAAGAATCTCAACAACGGTTCATATTACCTGTTGGATATACGTGAGCACCATAAATCACGCACGTCAGAGGAGGAGACCAACAGGCCCTGGAATATCGCTCATCTCCGTCCTTATTACACTTAGAGCCACTAGCTCAAGTTACTTGTACATACCTTTGTATATATTATGATCAATAAAACATAAGCCGACACCCTCGAAACTCGGGGTCTCTGCCGTTTCATCTCAAATATTGTGCATGAGTCTTTGTTTTTTGGATCATTGGTCACTTGGGGGCTTCCAACTCACCGAGTTTACCTATCTCACCCTCTTGACCCGGCAATTAACACCACATTATCTTGGTTAAACCTGCCTGTCTGCTTGATGCTACTCCGATCAGGTGACTCGGTGTACTATAGACAAGTCAATCATCTTTATGACCCTGAACTTGTCTTGGTTAAAACATCGGATGTCACGTGAGAGCCGGCTTACAGAGAGCGAGGATAAACCATGGGCTATCACGCCAGCTTCCATGAAGCAAGACTCGAGCCTCGAAAGCCGGTCTATATTGTTGTGCCTCGAAAGCCGACTCAACATTAATATCTATTCTTGACTTATCTTCCATTTTTACAGGGATTACAATTGTTTCCCATTGGCCATGAGCCGCCGGATCATGGATGAGCCGGGTTAAATAAAAATCCTAAATGGGTTATTTCATATTTGTGCTACCACAAGTCGGACAGCTATTAAGTGCTCGGGGTTATTTTGTGACCTATGTTCTGCAGTGAAGGATCAGTAACTGTTGGTTCATACAAGTATGACTCGCCATCCTGATATTCAACAAAGCAGTTTTTCCAAAAGAAGATTGGGCGGGTTAATATTCAATCATACCAGTGCAACAGTTTCATCCAAAATACTGCAAAATTTCAAGTACGTGAAGGCACGTCAGAGCACTCAAGTGTTTTTTCTGCTATCCTATTACATAATGCCAAAATTAGGCTCCATACTGTCAACGTTCTATGGAGCTCTACTCCTGGGCACCCGTTTCAGCGCCCTCCGGGTTATCAGCTCCCGGGTTAGCTCCCTCTTGCTGTTTCTTGGTGGCTTGAGACTCCGGCTCATCCTGTTCCGGCTCTGTTGTTCCTCTTATCTGAAGATTTTCGAAGTCCCAGTCGAGGGTGGTCAAGGCTTGGAACTCGGCGTCCTCTCCCAAGATAATTGATGGATCAACATCAGGAGCAAAAATGTGCTTACGGTGTGTTGGCGTCAGGTCGATTTCCTTGAAGATTGGCGGTGTGACCCTTTGGTTATTTTCACCATAAGCCGCCTGGTACCTCTTCAAGTCCACCTCTTCGGCAATTTGACTCGCCACGACGCGCGTTTCTTTCAAATAGCGTGCATAATCAGATGAACTGAATTTTGTGCCGTCCTCCTTCAATTCCGGAAACCCGCCAGCCAGCTCAGATAAATCCATATCCGGCACATATGCCTTGGCTCGGCCCAGGGCTAGCATGCTGGCTGATCGGGCGGCTGATTTCTGGAGCTCCTCGATGTACTTTGGCACGGTGGACAGTTGATTCAACACGTCCTTGATATATTTTGGTGGCTCTTTATGTCTCATCACTGACATAATCGTGAACAAACTCCCGGCATAGAGTTGCTCCACAAAGGTGTACATCGCCTTTAGCTTGACCAGCGGCTCTTGTCCAAGATTTACAGTCCGGTACCCTGCAATTTTTTGCCCAAGTATGACTCAACTACAGTTTGCAGTTCGCAGGCGAGTTAACAGCACAAAATATGACTCGAATAAAAGATTGGCGGGTACTTACCAAAGATAGCTTGGGTCATTTGGTTGAGGTGACACTTTAACCCGGATAACTCTTCAGAGAGAGGCTTGAGTTTGTTCTCTGCTTCTTCAGCACGTTTCAGCAGCAAGTTTCTCTCTCTCTCATGAGATGCTGTCAATACTCTCAATTTTTCGGCGGTCGTTGATGTTGCTTCTTCCAGAGACGCGGCTGCCGACTCGGCATCAGCTCGAAGTTTTTTCTCCGCCTTCAGTTGCTCTTGCAAGCCGGCTGCTCTTGACTCGGCACCATTCAATAGATCCTGTCATAACCAAGTCACATTAGTACAATAATATATAATCTTGGAAGTCCCAAGCAGTTGCTAGCAATCTACCTGGCACTTGGGGGCTAATGCAAGTTCATTTTTTAAATATCAAGGGAAAGCTCCAACTCATTCCAATACAATGAGTCGGCCCTTGGCGGCTATTACAGTCACTTTTCTTCTACATACTGAATAAATTGATGCAGACCCGGCTGTTTCACAGAAACAAGCCGGCCCTTGGGGGCTACACATCATTTTGCTCTATAATTGATGAAGACTCGGCTGTTTCACAGAAACAAGCCGGCCCTTGGGGGCTACACATCAGTTTGCTCTATAATTGATGAAGACCCGGCTGTTTCACAGAAACAAGCCGGCCCTTGGGGGCTACACATCAGTTTGTTCTATAATTGATGAAGACCCAGCGGTTTTATAAAAACAAGCCGGCCCTTGGGGGCTACACGTTGCTTTTACAGACGACAATCGTTGAAGATCCGGCTCATCTTATAAAAATGAGTCGGCCCTTGGGGGCTACACGTTGCTTTTCAAACATGTTAAAGAACCAGTTTGTTATATACATAATAACCCAGCCCTTGGGGGCTACATTTCCGCACCGAAGTATTATCATCCTGGAAGTCTTACACACATTCATGCTGACCTCTATCTAAGACTTGGCGGCTACACAAGATATATAAGCATGGAAAGGACGAGATTTACCTCATATTTCTTTTTCAACATGTTGACCAAGTTGGCTTCCATCTCCCAGCTTGTTGATAGCCGAGTCAGATATAATTCATGAATATCAGCTGCGCTGAGTCCTTCAAGCATTGGGAGTTCAAGTTTGTTTTGCCCTTTTTCAGCAGCCATCGGGTCATTTTTTGATACAAGTTTGGTCAAAACAGTCGATGGCTCTAGAGCTTTAAAAGACGCCCCTGTGATGGTGACTTCGTCGGCAGGTTGCGGAGATAATAAAGCTATATCTTCAGTCGCCTTCCATGGACTAGAAGGGTGAGCAGGACTTGCCGGGTTAAGATCCTCCATCGTGTCAGATGCGCCTACTTGAGTATTCACCTCTTCAGTAGTTGGCGGCTCATTTTGCTTGGGCGGATCAACATTGGCACCAGCTTGATCCTTCGTCGTCTCATGTTGTCCTACAGGGGTCACCAAATTTGGATCTTCCGGTTCAAGGTTTTCTGGGGTCGAGGATGACTCGCCAGTTTTCCTCTTTTTGGCCTTGGTCCTGCGAGGGTACAAGCAGATTCAGATCAATAATACGACACGTATAACCTAGCATGACTCATCGACAAGCACTTACCCTGGTTTTATGATCAAGGGTGGCAATTGAGTGGCAGATGAGTCGCCAGATGATGGCGGCGACTCCTGATAATCCGAGTCAGACGGGTTAAGTGGTTGTTTAAAAAGACCGGCAAGCGGGTGAGATGGAGTGGGACCGTGAGGCACCTCATTTCAACGCTTGCGAAGGTTTGGCGTATCAGATAAGCCACCCAAAAGCTCTCCAGAGCCACTTCGAGTCTAGCGCCTTACGGATTCGGCATGCTGTGATTTCTGTAAAGAAAATTGTTGGTCTAAGTGAGCAAGTGGATGAGAAAAGGGCACTTTCCTCACAGTTTTTCTTAGCTTTTGGGGAACAAAGTTGTCTGAGTCGGAAGAGATAGAAATTACCTCAACATCATCAGCCCGGCTTACATCAACATCGTCCTGGAAATAAGAGGTGTCAGCCAGTGTAACAAAAAGACAGCCAAGGGAGTCAAGTTCTACCACTGATTCATCATCAACCAATGGCGACTGGCCCATAGCTGCCGTCTCATGTTCAGCGGCCGGCTTGTTCTTTTTCCGAGCTGGCGCAACTTTGGATTTGGCGATTGCCTTCTTCGTCCTCCTATTCTAGAATGAAGAGTTAACCTGCAGTTTAACGAGATCAACGAGTAAGTTTAATTTATGGATTGATAAGCCGGATGAAACAATTACAAGAATGCTTACTGGAGGAGCTTGGTTGAGGGCATAAAATGGCTTCAATCCGGTCTTGTTGCATGCTTCTTGAGTTTCCCCAAGTAGCTTCTTCGTCGCCTTATTTATCTCATCAACTGACATATCAACAGGACTGAACCATTGAGGGTCGCTTGACTCGCCAGAATAATTACACATTAAGTCGCCTCGGCGGCTCAAGGGCAAGATCTGCCAGGTAAGCCAGCACCGGGTTAAGTCAACACCAGTCAGACCGTTCATTAGCAAAGCTCTCAACTTTGGATAGACGTGGGCGACTTGCGCACGTTCTTCTTGTGAAGCCCGGCTAGGAAGTTCAAAGGTTGGGGGAAGGCGTTCAGGTCTATAACCCGGCAGAGGGTTTTCGTCAGCTGGAGCCGTGTTCTTGCAGTAGAACCATGTTTTGTTCCAACCTTTAGGGTGACTTGGCAGAGCAGCTGCAGGAAAAGGAACGTCTCTTCGTCTTTGAATTGAGACCCCACCAAGTTCCAGACAGGGGCCGTCAGCGCACTCAGTTTGCCGGTTGAGGTAGAAGAACTCTCTGAAGAGAGGAACGGTGGGCTCTATTTGCAAATATACCTCACATAAAACTTGAAATTGGCATAGGTTGGATACAGAGTTTGGACCAATGTCTTGCGGGTGCAGGTTGAAAAAGTGTAGAACATCCCGGAAGAATTTTGACCCGGGTGGAGAGAAACCTCTGAGAAGATGGTCAGTAAAAATCATGACTTCCCCTTCGCGGGGGTGAGGGGTGTCTTCTGCTGCTGAAGGGGCTCGATAGCCAATTACTTCTTGAGCCGGCAGGAAGCCTTGCTCTTTATAATCTTTCAGTACAAGATCAGAGACTTGAGAATACATCCAGTTGCAGACTGTGGTCTTCGCCATAGCAAGTCGCCTAAATATGAAATGAGGAATGCAAAAGCATAAATGGCAGGATTACTCATGTTCATGATAAAGCTCGCATCTTGTGATCAAAGGTACAGGGGTGAGTCACCACGTTCAGTAAGTCGCCCGACTGGGATTTCAGCTATAAGTGGACATGAGACGCCAAGAGTAAGGGTAGCTTACCAGATGCTAGAATTTCTAGTTTTTGCTAAGTGTTGCACAAACAGGTTTCACACAGATCGGATGATTTTTCAGATCTATAAAATCAGTTTAAAGAAAAATATTTTCAGCGCCGAGTTCATTCACTAGAAGGCCTAAGTTGATCTATCTATTGTTTCTACCAAAGTTCAAGTTCGTCCAGATACCAAAATGATGCTGCAATTAATGGTGGAGCATTTCTGAATCAAGGAAGTGCAAACCTAGATCTAGCGATGGCAATGGCGGTATGGCCGAGGCAAGAACAACGATGAACTAGGTCGAGCTACAGTGTAGATCTATGGCGACGGGAATGAGTACCTGGTTGCGGGAGATGATCTCGGGCGGTGTGAATGAGCTCCGACGACGATGCACACGAAGAAGATGAAGGCTGGGGGACGCCGGGGAGCTAAAGGGCGAGCGGCGGTGGAGCTCTAGGCGCACGTGTGGCGAGAGGAGGAAGAAGAGGACTCGAGGGGGTAAAGTGAAAATGAGGACCCCTCGGGAGCACTTAAAGGAAAGGAGAAGCGAAACGGCAAGTGCGAGAATCAAGGCAACACAGTGATAAAAGGCGCCTCGTTTATTGGGCTTGTCAGATCCACTCAAGATTATAAATGACGTCACGCGAGATTTGCGGATATCAGTTGAATGGAGTCATAGACTTCAAAGGGAAGATATGACAAGTGTGAAGCACGTTATAAGCCGGCAACTATAAGCCGGCCGCGACCCAGAAGATCAGTACGGGTTATTCTTATTTTGAAGGTTGACGTGAATAAATTCAAATCAACCTGGGGGCTAATGTTGGGGATATAACCCCTGGGTATAACCCGCCTGGAAGTAACCCGCCCGTTTAGGGCCGGGTCATTACATGGCGACTCATGAAGAAAGCTTTGGCCAGGTGGGCCGTGATGATCCAGAAGACATGGGCCAGAGGATGAGCCACCCTTAGTGGGCCGACTTACGGTCGACCGCCTTGAGTGCTTTTCCTTGTAAGGCATCACAAATAGTTCCCTTGTGTAACAAGATGAGGAGTACGAGTAGGTCACGGGTCATATTACGACCCGGACTCTGTTGTAAACCCAGGGCCTCGACCTATATATAAAGGCGAGCCCCTGAGGCAGAAGGACTAAGTCACGAGCTCTCGAGTACTAGGTTAGCCAAGTCGCATCCTTGTAATCGAGATCATCATCAATACAACCAAAGCAGAACGTAGGCTATTACCTCCATCGAGAGGGGCCGAACCTGGGTAAACCCTTGTCTCTCGATTCCGATCAACCCCGTTCGAGTTACCACCTAGCTGCGATGGCCTCATGACTAAGTCCTTTCACAAGGACATCTGCCGTGACAAAACCACGACACTACCCGATGTAATTTCCCGAGTTTGTACTTGTACAATATTAATAAAGATCGGTTCAGTTCTGTTCCAAGTTGTTGTGTGTTTCCAGAAGACATGATCTCTGGGTTGGAAACACTGGGTAAACCGGTCCTCTGAGCTGGGGTGCCACAATGCTTGGTATCAGAGCCATGCTGACTGTAGGACACCCTAGTTAACACTACGTTAGAACCACGATTAGCTTAGAGTCTTGGTATGTGCTTTGTTTGTTGCATCTGGTTGCTGCATGGCATGCATATAGTTTTTGTTGTGCTAACCGTTAGCCTTGTGAGTGTAGATGGCACCAGTTCCGTACCACTACAACCATGAGCCGGCACCATTCACTTTTCCAGTACTGCTCCGTAGTGTCTGGCTTCGGCTGTACCCCAACGGCGAAGACCCAGTGTATCAGGTGTTCCGAGAGAAGCTTGCTGGTTCAGTTTACGAGTATCACGCAGAGGCCTTTCTTACTGCAAGTTCGGATATTGGCAGCTACTCCCACTCTTCCAAGGGCGGAACTGCTTCTACTCCGGAGCTGGCGATCCAGTTTGCTGTGATGAAGGCTCTCACTGACTTGCATTTCCACGAGGTCGAGATGCAGACACATCCAGGTTTCTTTCACTACCCCACCCTGTCGCCTACGACAGGGCGAGTTCTTTTCGCACCTGTTGACCCGGCGAGTGATCGTGCTACTGGTGTTTTATCTCGTTATCTGAACGCTAGTTACCGTATGATCACTTCACTAGCTGAGGAGATGACTCATGCCCGAGAGGCACTTGCAGTAGTTGCGGCAGCACAGTCTCCTCTTCCTCCCGCGTTTTCACCTGTGTATACTCCACCTGTTCCACCTTCACTAGCACCTGAGACTCCTTCTAGCTCGTTCGGACCACCAGCCTTTTCGTCTGGTAGCCGACGTGAGACCCCGGCAGAATGGGCCTCACTCCTAGCTACTCCAGCTGCTTCGATGTTGTGGCGTTGTGCTTCTTCTCCTTCAGAGGGAGAACCTTCCCGTCAGCGCCGCCATGTTTCCTTTAATCCGGAGGCCGAGATTCACGTCATCAGCTCAGATTCCGAGACAGGATCAGACGACGAGGAGTCTTCCGTCTGCCAGTGTCCGTGCCACCCGCGTTACTAGAGTGGAGGTTTGAGTTTCAGTGCATGCATCGTAGCATCTCTACATGTGTCAACTGCCGTATGAGCAGTTCTAGCCATGATAACCCCCCTGAGGGTGTCCCGGACTAGGGGGTACTCGGGCTGCCGGCCTATCTCTCGTAGGCCGGACTGGTGGGCCGCTCTCTACTCGTCGATGGAAGGCCGGATTGTGGGCGACCCCGTGTATCAGAAGGGAACCTCCGAAGACTTGGCGTCTCCTCCAAGGAATAATTGGCGTGACCGGCATGTTTATCCCCTGATGGTAACCGACCATATGTAACCCTAGGACCTTCTGGTGTCTATATAAACCAGAAGGCTAGGTCCGTAGAGGATCATCATATCCATTGCCTAGGGTTTAGCCCATCTGATCTCGAGGTAGATCAACTCTGTAACCTTCATACAATCACATCAATACAATCTAGCAGGACGTAGGGTATTACCTCTTCAAGAGGGTCCGAACCTAGGTAAATCATCGTCTCTACGTTCTCTGTTACCCATTCATTCCTAGACCCATAGTTCGGATCCCCTACCCGAGATCTGCCGGTTTTGGTACCGACATTGGTGCTTTCATTGAGAGTTCCGCCGTGGGTCACCAAGGACCAATGGCTCGCCTTCTCATCAGCGATGGAATCCGCAGCGGGGACATCTTCGTCCCCGGACAGCTCTTCGCGTTCGGCAGCATTGTGCTGCACGCCGATCCGACCGGTCACCTTGACCAGGTCGGTAGCTTCGCCCCTGAGCAGGAAATCAGGTTCGGCGGCCTTGAGTATGTCGCCGATGCTCGAGGCGATCTGGTCTTTACTGGGTTCTCGGCTGTACCCGAGGAGCCTACCAATCCCGAGGCCTTGACCTCGGCTTCCCTCCCCGTCCCTGTCCCCGGACCGGGCCTCAGTTCGGATCTAGCCTTGAGTTCAGATCCAACCCCAGCGCCACAAAACCAAGGGTCACCCTTGGCCGAACACATTCACAGTATTGGCGCGCCGGAGCTCAACTCCGACGGATGCCCAAACGTGAATCCGGCTGACCTCTCGTTTTTAAGCGAGATGCTAGATCGGATCCAGAGGATGAATATCGCGGATGGCCCGTCCTTGGAGTAGGAGCAGGTCGGACGGGAGGCCAGCCGCGGGGAATTTTGCGTCCCACCCACCACCCACTTGGTAGCCCCTGTCGAAGATTTAACCGACATGCTGGACTAAGCCTCCGAGGAGGCTGACGACATGGACGAGGATATCGACGTCCCGCCCAACACGGCTCCCTCCCTTGCCACTTCCAACACCAGAAAGTGGACCTCCACCTATGACGTTTACATGGTCGACACCCCCATGAAGGACGGCGACATGACCAAAAAGGATGGCGACAATCGCGCCGAAGAACCGCCCAGACGCCGACGACAGCAAGCCAAAGGGCGAGGAAAGGGCAAGGAAAATCACACAGACACGAATGGCACCGGAGATAATGAGACTCCGGACAACATGGGGGAGCTCGGCGACAACACACCCGAGCAGCGCCCCGACGCCCCTGAAGGGCACAAGGACCAGGGTGACCCCGAGGACCCTGAGGATTCCGAGGACAGCAATTACCTCCCTCCGTTCGAAGAGGAAGATAGCCTCGGACCCGAAGACTTTATCGTGCGCGTGGGAGGAACGCTATGCTGTGGACTGCTAGGTCCGATCACACAGCCTGCGGCACGTGGAGGTAGCTAGTTGCAACACATGCAAAGCCCTAATGATGACGCCAAAGCGATCAACCTTGATAAGCGTGTTGTACCTCCACTATTTATAGGCATCCGTCGTGGGCTCAACACTTGGGCCTCACACAGATCCTAAAGCCCAAAGTCTACTCGGTCACGATCCAAGTCCAGCTCGGATCTCATCCGAAGTGTCCTCGGATCCGACCTCGTATATTCCTTCCCGTAAGCGCGCGACCCCTTAGGTTCAAGTCGACTTGGTCGCAGTTCGGATCACCTCCGAACTGCTCGGCAGGTAGCGGCCTCTAGCAAGGCGTGCCGACCACCAAGTATACTATGAAGCCGGTTGGCGAACCTGTATGTCACACTTCCGTTCCCTTTGCCACATGATATATGTTGTCGGGCTCAAGGCGATGTGGCCATCCCTGTTACAGCCCGACCTCTCTCTCGTTTCAGTGAATCCGACCAACACCTCAGATTATCTCATAATCCTCATCGCATGGCCATGCTTATTCAAGTCGGATCACACGAGTGGCCCAGAGTATATCTCTCCTCATCGGAGGGGCAAATCCCATCTTGCTTAACCATGTCTCGCAGCATGGGTCTGGACAAGCCCGAAACCTACCTTTATAACTACCCAGTTACGAAGTAGCATTTGGTCGGTCCAAAGTAGGTCGGTCACCATCCCAAGCACATGCGTCAGCTCAGGTCCGAGGACACAGAACGTATGTGTACTAGAGACTAACAGATGACCTATCGCTGTGTCTCATAGTTGGGTCTGTCCAATCCGATATCCATCTGAGCTCGGATACGGTCACCCGTATCCTATCTCAGATCCGATCAGATCCATGCAGTTCGGCAGCATCACATGCTTCATGGCTAGTGAGACAAAACCATCCACCATATTGCATACTAGTCTAGTCCGTCGTGTGCCCACACGTTACTTACGACTAGGGACCATTTTAGGACGTATCGTATAACACAAGATCTCACAGACAAGTCACGTACTTGTCAACAAGTATCATTGATAACATCCGAGGACTACATCGGTTCATAAACACATCGGAAATATCATCATACATGATTGCCTCTAGGGCATACCTCCAACAGTCTCTCACTTGCACTAGAGTCAATCAAATAGGCATCGTATGCCCATGGCTCTAATATGCCCCTCATGCTTGGGTTGTGGAAGCAGCTTAGTCAACGGATCTACAACATTTGCATCTGTGTGAATTTTGCATAACTCTATATCACCACTCTTTACGATCTTACGTATCAGGTGATATTTCCGATCTATGTGTCTGGTCTTGTGGTAGTTCCTTGGGTCCTTAGCTTGTGCGATGGCACCAGAATTATCACAATAAAGGTCCAACGGTTTTACCAAGGTTGGGAAAACACCAAGATCATCCAGAAAGTTCCGGATCCAAACACCTTCCTTTGCAGCTTCACAAGCCACAATGTATTCGGCTTCCGTTGTGGAATCGGCCACCGTATCTTGCTTGGAACTGGTCCAGCTCACTGCTCCTCCATTCATGATGTACACAAATCCGGACTGTGATCGACAATCATCTCGATCGGTTTGGAAACTAGCATCGGCGTAACCCTTTACAACGAGCTCCTCCTCACCTCCATAAACTAGAAACATTTATTTAGTCCTTTTCAGGTACTTTAGAATATTCTTCACCACCGCCCAATGAGCTTCACCGGGGTTTGCCTAGTATCTGCTCGTTAAGCTTATTGCAAAAGCAACATCAGGCCGGGTACATATCATGGCATACATGATGGATCCGATTGCCGAGGCATATGGTATCCGGCTCATCCTGCTTTGCTCATCAGATGTCGAAGGACTCTGAGTCTGACTCAGCCTTATACCATGTGAGAGTGGCAAGAACCCTTTCTTGGCCTCACTCATGTTGAACCGTTTCAACACTTTATCTATGTACATGCACTGGCTCAAGCCGAGCAGTCTCCTCGATCTATCTCTATAGATCTTAATGCCCAATATGTAAACTGCTTCACCGAGGTCCTTCATCGAAAACTTTTCATTCAATGATTCTTTGACCGAGTTCAGCATCGAAACATTGTTTCCGATAAGTAGTATGTCATCCACATACAGGATCAAAAACACTACCGAGCTCCCACTCAACTTCTTGTATAAACAAGCGTCCTCTTCGCTTTTGATAAATCCGAGGTCTGTAACAACCTCATCAAAACGAATGTTCCAGCTCTGAGATGCTTGTCTCAATCCATAAATGGATCTCTTGAGCTTGCATACCTTACCAACACTAGTTGGATCGACAAAACCCTCGGGCTGTATCATATACACGTCCTCGATTAAATTTCTGTGAAGGAAAGCCGTTTTGACATCCATCTGCCATATCTCGTAATCGAAATATATAGCTATAGCTAGTATGATCCTCACCGATTTCAGCATCGCTACAGGCGAGTAGGTCTCATCGTAGTCAATCCCTTGAACTTGTGTGTATCCTTTTGCAACAAGCCAAGCTTTGTGGATCTGAACATTTCCATCCACATCGGTTTTCTTCTTAAAGACCCATTTGCAACCAATGGCAGTGACGCCAGGTGGCAGATCAACCAAGTCCCAGACTTGATTGTGATCCATGGACTTTAACTCAAATCTCATGGCTTCTAGCCACTCCTCGGAATCCGGGCTCACCATCGCTTCCGCATACGTAGCCGGCTCGTCGCTTTCCAGCAACAGCACATCGCGCACTCTGCGCAATCTTTCCGACCTCCGTGGTTGTGGTGCTGCTTCCACCTCGGGTTCCCTGACAGACTCCGGTATGATCACATCACCAGCCGAGCTATCCCCAAGTGGTTCTCGAATTTCTTCGAGTTGCACCTGCCTCCCACTGGCTTCCCGTCCGAGAAACTCTTTCTCAAGGAAGACCCTGTTCCGAGCAACAAACACTTTGTTCTCTTCGTGGTTGTAGAAGCTATATCCCAAGGTTTCCCTCGGATATCCCACAAATATGCACTTATCCGACTTGGGTGTAAGCTTGTCCGACATGAGTCACTTGACAAATGCTTCACAGCCCCAAATCTTTAGAAAAGACAGCTTGGGACTCTTCCCAGTCCACATCTCATGTGGTGTCTTGTCTACAGATTTTGATGGTACTCTGTTGAGTGTAAAAGCTGCAGTTTCTAGAGCGTATCCCCAGAATGACAAGGGTAAATCCGATTTGCTCATCATAGATCAGACCATGTCTAACAAGGTACGATTCCTTCGTTCCGATACGCCATTTCTCTATGGTGTACCCGGAGGTGTGAGTTGAGGTACTATACCTCGGGCTTTCAGATGATTATCAAACTCCTGACTCATGTACTCACCTCCACGATCAGATCGTAGAAGCTTTATAGTCTTGCCGAGCTGATTTTCAACCTCGTTCTGAAACTCCTTGAACTTTTCAAAAGTTTCTGACTTGTGCCTCATCAAATAGATATATCCATATCTACTCAAGTCGTCGGTAAAAGTCACGAAGTACTGATAGCCACCTCTGGCAGTTGTGCTCATCGAACCACACACATCACTGTGTATCAGTTCCAACAGCTCGGACGCCCTTTCGCAACTCTTTGCAAAAGGTGACTTAGTCATCTTGCCGAGGAGGCATGATTCACATGTCTCAAACGACCCGAAGTCAGACGAAGTTAGAAGCCCATCATCATGGAGCTTCTTCATGCGTTTCAGACTAATGTGTCCAAGCCTGCAATGCTAGAAGTATGTTGGATTTATCTCATTAGGCTTATGCCTCTTGACATTCACATTATAGACAGGTTCAGATTCCAGATTCAAAATAAATAACCCATCAGCTATGGGTGCATAGCCGTGGAACATTCCATTCAAAGATATCGAACAACCATTGTCTTTTAAATTGAATTCATAACCCTGACTCATCAAGCATGAGGCAGAAATAATGTTCCGACTAAGCGCAGGAATATAATAACAATTATTCAAAACCAAAATGAATCCGGAAGGTAGCTGGAGTTGCATCGTGCCGACCTTCAACGCAGCAACTCTTGCTTTGTTGCCGACCCTGATGTCAATCTCCCCTTGTGACACACGCCTAGTTCTTACCAGCCCCTGCATCGAGTTGCAAATATGAACAACCGATCCGGTATCAAATACCCAAGAGCTACTAGGTATGTCGGCAAGGTAAATGTCTATAACATATGTAACAACTGTACCTTTGCCCGAAATCGCACTTCCGGCCTTCTTGCCATGCTCGGCAAGCCACTTGCTATAGTTCCTCTTCCAGTGACCGGTCTCCTTGCAGTGATAGCAAACAGTTCCCGAGTCCGGTCCAGACTTCGGTGTAGCGGCGGAGCTCGGAACAGATTCCTTCTCCTAGCCCTTTGCCTTAGCCTTTTTCTTGGACCAACTTTTCTTGAACTTGCCCGAATTCTGCACCATCAACACTTGATGCGTGCCTTTCTTAATATCCTGCTCTGCTACTTTAAGCATCCCATGCAATTCAGTGAGCTTCTTATCCATGCAAAGCATATGATAGTTCGAAATGAACATCCCATAGCTAGCTGGAAGAGAACCCAAAACTGCATCGGTAGCCAGCTCATCCAAGAGCGGGAAGCCTAAGCGTTCCAAAGCTTGCACGTATCCGATCATCTTGATCACATGCGGGCTCAGTGGATCACCCTCCTTCAGCTTACAATCCATCAAGGATCGCCAGACGTTGAACCTTTCGGTCCTAGCCTGCATCTGAAACATGCTCTTGAGATTCTCGATCATATCGAAAGCCTCAACGCTTTCGAAATGCTGTTGCAAATCGGGCTCCATACAAGCCAGCATCAGACAGCTGATCTCCGTTGAATCATCAATGAGTTTCTGGTAGGCATTCCTTGTTGTGGCAATAGCATTCTTGGCAGGTTCATCTGGAAGTGGATTCTCTAGAACATGTTTCTTCTTATCATGCTTGAGAACAATTCTCAAATTTCTATACCAGGTGGTAAAATTTGTTCCATTAAGTTTATCCTTTTCCAAGATTGATTTCAATGCAAAGTTGGGTTGAGCAGGTGGTGCCATCAAACTACAACAGAAAAATACGCAAACACTAAGCACTGTGTTTATGTAGAGTAAATCAAGCCAAAACAGATATACTCCCACTGAAGTTGACATCCCTCTGCAACTTCCAGTGATCCAGGATCCGAGTAGTGCAATCCGACTAGTGAGCTTTAGCATCACTGCTAGCCGAAGTGACTATCCGGTAAGCAACTCTTTGCTAATTGTATCTCTATACGACTCCTGTCGGCTGGGTTGGTATCTTATACCAAGGCTCCCGACCTCTTTTGCCGCAAGGCCCAAAACCGTTTTGATAGCCTTGTCAAGTTAACCTGATGCAGTGCATGTCCGTGTCCGTCACGAACCCTTCAGTTCAAGGACACCTAGCAGCACCCCAATTTTATGAGCCCACTACTAGACGTACTTGACATGCGAAGGTGCAACATCGGGGATGGCAATGTACTTGATTTTAACGAGGGATCTTTCTACCATTTTTTTAACATGTGTAGAAGACAAGAAGCAATATCAATCACAAATAAATAAATATTGTGAAATAGTATGGCTCCTTCATGGACGTCCGAGGACCAGGTCGGCTCCATCTTGTCATACCGGAACACCACCTCGGATCTCTATCCGAGTAGTGACTTGATCTCTGTCCTCCAACTACTACAACTAGTAATGAATTTACAGAGAATCACAAGTCGACACGCAGGTCGTTATACATTATAATGACAGCACTTTGGCTCCTGCCGGCTGACAAATCATGACGCGCAGGCCATATATAATTTACACACATGCATCACATACACACGAGCCATACTATTCACATCAGACCTGCAAAACAAAGTTATGCATAGAATCGCATTCTACCGGTTTGAGTGAACATGTACGAAAACTATGGCGCTACGCAAACGGCGGTCCCGCTAGCCGGTTAGCGGGTGGGGTTCGAAGGGGTAGCGCCCGACGTTTTCGGAAATCACAGATCGGATCTGCACTCCGATCACGCCGAATTTTCCGACCAGACCGATCTCATCGATCATCACGAATCCGAATCGGATTTACGTTTCACTATTAACCCCGATGGCGGAAACCGACCGGTAGGGGTAGGTTGTGTCATGACCTCATCGATTCCGATCGTCAGAAAACATCGCCTCAACGATCCCTTGTGCAATTGATCTCATCAACCGTGCACATAGCCAATCTCTTAAATGACAACAGATCACATCTGCTGCCTCCACATATCTAATATGCATACGATCTGAATCCAAATCCTATAACAGAGGCTCTGATACCACTGTTGGGTTATGGGGTAGGGTGCGTCGACTGCAAATTAAAATTTTCCTACCCGCAGAACAACCAGGAACATGCTAACAGAGATGGATCACAGATCATTACCACTAGACGCGCAGTGCCGTGCAGCGGAAGTAGAGTCATGGCAGCGCGTCACCGAAGTCGTCTCCTCCTCGTCGATCTCCCACGTACAGCCGATCACCAAGTCCCACGAACAGGTTCGCCGGAGTGGCACAATTGCACCACCTCTAATGGTATCCGCGCGTGCGGGAGGAACGCTATGCTGCGGACTGCTAGGTCCGATCACACAGCCTGCGGCACGTGGAGGTAGCTAGTTGCAACACATGCAAAGCCCTAATGACGACGCCAAAGCGATCAACCTTGATAAGCGTGCTGTACCTCCACTATTTATAGGCATCCGTCGTGGGCTCAACACTTGGGCCTCACACAGATCCTAAAGCCCAAAGTCTACTTGGTCACGATCCAAGTCCCGCTCGGATCTCATCCGAAGTGTCCTCGGATCCGACCTCGTAGATTCCTTCCCTTAAGCGCGCGACCCCTTAGGTTCAAGTCGGCTTGGTCGCAGTTCGGATCACCTCCGAACTGCTCGGTAGGTAGCGGCCTCTAGCAAGGCGTGCCGACCACCTAGTAGACTATGAAGCCGGTTGGCGAACCTGTACGTCACACTTCCGTTCCCTTTGCCACATGATATATGTTGTCGGGCTCAAGGCGATGTGGCCATCCCTGTTACAGCCCGACCTCTCTCTCGTTTCAGTGAATCCGACCAACACCTCGGATTATCTCATAATCCTCGTCGCATGGCCATACTTATTCAAGTCAGATCACACGAGGGGCCCAGAGTATATCTCTCCTCATCGGAGGGGCAAATCCCATCTTGCTTAACCATGTCTCGCAGCATGGGTCTGGACAAGCCCGAAACCTACCTTTATAACTACCCAGTTACGGAGTAGCATTTGGTCGGCCCAAAGCAGGTCGATCACCATCCCAAGCACATGCGTCAGCTCAGGTCCGAGGACCCAGAACGTATGTGTACTAGAGACTAACAGATGACCTATCGCTGTGTCTCATAGTTGGGTCTGTCCAATCCGATATCCATCCGATCTCGGATCTGGTCACCCGTATCCTATCTCGGATCCGATCAGATCCATGCAGTTCGGCAACATCACATGCTTCATGGCTAGTGAGACAAAACCATCCACCGTATTGCATACTAGTCTAGTCCGACGTGTGCCCACACGTTACTTACGACTAGGGACCATTTTAGGACGTATCATACAACACAAGATCTCACAGACAAGTCACGTACTTGTCAACAAGTATCATTGATAACATCCGAGGACTACATCGATTCATAAACACATCGGAAATATCATCATACATGATTGCCTCTAGGGCATACCTCCAACACCGACCGCCCCCCTCGAGGACGGGATAGGCCGGCTGTGGAAACCGAACTCCCACCTGCGCCCCCTCGAGGACGGGATAGGGCGGCCGGGGAAGCCGAATACCCACCCGCGCCCCCTCGCCGAGCAGGCAAAGACCCGGTTCAACCGAACGACCAATACGATCTGCGCCGTGACCTGAATGCCAGAGGGATCCAGTCGAGATCCATCTATGGATCCACAGGATACGCACCCGCCGGACGGGACGGATACCAAGCTTGGCGCGATAGGAACGACAGAGCTCGGGAGCAGCACCGTGCCCGGATGATAACCGATCTCCGGCGCGATGTGGCCCGGGCCATGGGCGCCGCACACCCAATGTGCTTCACTAATGAGGTGATGCAGCATCAGTTCCCCAAGGGGTTCAAACCCGTCAGTAAAGAATCCTACGATGGGACAACTGACCCAGCCATGTGGATTGAGGATTTTCTTCTCCACATTCATATGGCCCGAGGAGATGATCTCCACGCTATTAAGTACTTACCGTTGAAACTCAAGGGACCAGCAAGGCATTGGCTGAACAGCCTACCCGAAAACTCCATCGGGAGCTACGAAGAGCTCGAGGATGCATTCTGAGCTAACTTTCAAGGCACCTATGTTCGGCCACCGGACGCCGATGACCTGAGCCATGTCATTCAGCAGCCCGGGGAGTCAGCCCGGCAATTCTGGAACCGGTTCTTGAACAAGAAGAACCAGATCGTTGACTGTCCGGATGCCGAAGCGATTGCGGCATTCAAACACAGTATTCGGGATGAGTGGCTCGCCCGCCAGCTCGACTAGGATAAGCCGAGAACAATGTCAGCCCTTACCTCCCTAATGACCCGCTTTTGCGCTGGTGAGAATAGCTAGTTAGCTCGTCGAAGCAACCACCCCGAAGACCCCGGCACCTCAGAGGCCCGGGACGGGAACGGGAAACCCCGGCGCAATAGGAACAATAAGCACCGGCACTCAAACAACGGCGGTGAAGCCGGATTCAGCGGCTCAAAATCGGGACCACGGAAAAAACCCTCTAAAGGGAACCGGGACGGCCCGTCTGCGCTGGATAGAATATTGGATAGGCCCTGCCAGATTCACGACACTCCTGACAAGCCCGCTAACCACACCAACCGTAACTGTTGGGTAATCAAACAGGCCGGCAAGGTCACATCCGAAGAACAGGGCAAGGGCCCCCGCAGCGAGGATGATGACAAACCTCGCGGGCCGAACAACGAAGGCCAAAAGCAGTTCCCTCCAGAGGTCAAAACCGTGAACATGATCTACGTCACGCATATACCGAAGAAGGAGCGGAAACGCGCACTTCGGGATGTCTACACCTTAGAACCGGTAGCCCCGAAGTTCAACCCGTGGTCGGCTTGCCCGATCACTTTCGACCGTTGAGACCATCCGACCAGTATACGCCATGGAGGAACGGCGACTCTGGTGCTCGACCCCATCGTGGATGGATTTCACCTCATCAGAGTCCTTATGGACGGAGGTAGCAGCCTCAACCTGATTTACTCAGATACAGTGAGGAAAATGGGGATCGACCCATCAAGGATCAAACCCAGCAACACCACCTTTAAAGGTGTAATCCCAGGTGTCGAGGCACGCTGCTCGGGATCCGTGACATTGGAAGTTGTCTTCGGCTCGCCCGATAACTTCCGCAGCGAGGACTTGATCTTCGATATTGTCCCCTTCCGCAGTGGTTACCACGCACTCCTCGGCCGGACTGCGTTCGCCCGCTTCAACGCCATCCCGCACTATGCATACCTGAAGCTCAAGATGCCAGGACCAAAGGGCGTTATTACCATCAACGGTAATACCGAGCGCTCGCTATGAACAGAGGAACACACGGCGGCTCTAGCCGCCGAAGTCCAAGCCGCCGAAGAGGCGTCGCAAGCCCAGTCTACTGCCAAGACACTGGACGCACGCAAGCGCTCCCGAGCTGCAGCCTCGGTCCCGGAGCACTCCCATGCTCACACCAAATAGGGGTACGCGCCCCACAGCACGGCCCACCTAGTCACAAAATACGTACCTCGAGTGCACAATTTCACGCTCAAAATTCCATGGGCAGTTGTGGGGACACATGAAACAGAGGCCGAGAGCTCGGTTCGACCGAGCAATGGCCAACAGATGTCTTCGAATCACATCAACAACGGGCACCATCTAGGGCCTGATCAGCGTCAAACTGATATACCACGGCGACTTCTCAAAACCCTTCCCCAAGGGCTCGTCTGCCGAACATTACTACTTCCGCCGAACATACGGTTGACAGCTCCGCTCACACAGAAGCTTCTTAAAAGAGCAAAGGTGCAGACGTGCAGCAGGGCGTAGTAGGGACGTCAAACCACTCATGAAGGCCCTGTGTCAACCTTTACTCTAATGTATTTATTTCTTCCCAACTATCTGTCAAAGTTACTTCGGCAATCCGGATTGTACGGTTGGACGTCACATATTCAAAGGAAATAAAGACCAATTTTTCTCTGGTAATTGTGCAGTCATTCGTGTTGCATATTCCTTTCCGCTTTTTTAGGCCGAAGTAAACTATTGTGATACGTCCCTTTTTTTAGTAACCGGCTAATAGACCAGGGGCTCGAACATAAATCTTGCCTCAAACTTTATCCCGGCACCTATTTTTACTTTATGTACTCGGCGTCACGGATATTGCACTATATGAATCAGTTCCAAATTGCGTCTTTGGTCAATAGTTGGGTTGCCCGGCTCCTGTGTTTACCCTCTTACGTTCCGCACTGTTCGGCTAAGAGGGTAAAGGGAGAACTACTGCGATTGTACTTCTAGCTATCCTGGTTAAGTACCTTAGTAGAGAAAGCCGAAAACTGACTGTCCCAATAAGCGAGAACTGGTCGGCGATCCGATGACTCGTGTCAAACCAAAAATCGTTGGAGGTTAGTCCGTATTAAATGAAGGGTTCTCTGTTACAGAAACCATGTGATGATGGTATCGACCGCGGCTCGTCCGACTATCACAAACACTGGGGGCTAGTCACCAGCCCCCGCAGTCAAGCTCCTATGGCTAAGTGAAAGCACTAAAACCGCATAGTCTGATTGCCTGGTTTTCCGTACATACAACCGCCTCCGGGCACCGAGACGTCGGCTAAGGGTTCAAGTATTACGAGAAAACACCCCATGTAGTATCTGCAAGGGGGCTGAAGCGGACGACTGGTAACTTTCAGTTTAAAAACGGCCGCACATGAGTCAAAATTAACATAAGCAGGCACTATATTCACAGCCAACAACTTACATTACAATAAAACAAAAGTTTCAACTCCTTGGCTACAAGGAAACTAAATCCACTCATAAATTACATCTTTCAAGCACTGGGCCTCTATTGCCCGAGCACCATCCATCACGATGGGAAAATATTGCTCGGGGCGCCTATGCTCCTTCCCTGGCAGCGGAGGTCCGGTGGCCATCTCGGCCGGCTTTATCTTCGGCCAATGTACCATTGTTTTGCCGAAGGCCATCCGAGCCCCCTCAATGCACGTGGAGCGCTTCCAGGCGTCGATCTGGGAAGTGGCGTCCTACAGCCTCTGCACCAGATCGAAGTGGCTGCTCGATAGCGGCTCTGACGACCATAGCTTGACGCAGAGGTCCTTCATCAACTGCTCCGCCATCCGATGCAGCTCCATCAACTGCTTCATTTGGTTGTTGAGGAGGCGAGGGTGTTCGGGCGCTTGAAATTGCGCCCAGAATAACCTCTGCTCAGCCCGACCCTCCTGGGCGGCGACGAACCTCACCGCATCAGCCGCACTCTTCGGGAGGTTCGCAAAGGCGCCTGCGGAACGCCACACCCGCGTGAGCAAAGTGAACCTGTTACCACCAAAGACACTTTGCAGCAAATACGGCTTACCATCCGCAATGAGCTTCACTTGGCGGAGTTCTTCCTGGTAGCCGCGTGCCTCTGTCCGTGCTTCCTTGGCCACCGACCCCAATGAGGTTAGCTCGGCGGCCTGCTCTTTATTCTTCTGCTCGAGGGCCTCACACTTTGTGACGGCTTCTGCGAGCTCCTATTGCACTTCAGCCACTCTGGCTTCGTGCTTCTGACTAGCGGTTTTCACCGTAGCCAGTTCGGCTGCTGCTTGTTCGGCTGCTGCTTGTTCGGCTGCCGACCTATGCTCCGCCGCTTCTAGCTGAGCCGTCCTCCGCGCGGCCTTGAGGTTCTCGACCTCCACGGTGGCAGCTGTAGTCACATCCACTGATTCCGTTTAAGACTACTTTAAACCTTACTTAACAAAAATGCAACGGCTGTAGTAAATACTGCAGTTCGGACTTGCCTTGCACCTCGTCGAACCTCTTGTTCACCAGGCTGAGGTCGTCCTCAGAGCTTTTGAGCTTCCGATTCAGCTCGGCCAACTCCTCGGCGTTGGCGGCTGCCGCCGCAGACGACGCCTGCGCATCACTCTACGCACATTAGTATCCGAGATATTGATTTTTGATCCTCTAACCGGCTTTGATCAAACCAGTCAGAGTCTCGGGGGCTACTATGTATCAGGCTATACATTTATACAGACGAAATTCTTTAAGGGAAAACATTACTTGGCTCACCTTGAAGCCTGTGAGAAGGCCATTGCAGCCTCCTTCAATCCGCTATCAACGGACCGAAGACTTTGCAACACGGCGCCCAAAAGGGCACGGTGCTCTTCGGCGATGGAGGAGCTGGTTAGAGCATCCTCCATCTCATCCGGCCACCCAGTCGACGCCCGCTCCGGGGCGGGTGGGGGTGGCGGGGGTACCTCGGTTGCTTCCCTTTCGGAGGCCGAAGTGCCCGGCTCCGGACGCCTTGACGACTCCGGAGCCACCCCCAGGGAGAGCTCGGGTCGTCCGGGCTCCTCCTCCTCTTCTTCTACCAGAGGGGCCCTCCCCTCCTGGTCTTCGGCGGCCGAGGTATTCACCTCAGCCATGACGGTGTCGCCTCCTCCCGCAGTGTGTGGCACGGGAGGGGTCCTCCTCGACAGGACCTCCTCGGCCTCCTCGATGATTGGGGGAGGCGAGGCGCGCGATTCGGTCCCGCTCTCCGCTAGCGCGGCCGGTGGAGAGTCCCCCTCCGAGACTCGGTCGGTGGGGAGGTCGCGCAGCGGGCTACGATGTTAAAAGCAAAAAATGATCGATATTGAGCTCAGTTCGGCCGAAAACACTTACGCGGATACTGGAACGCGTACCATTGAGCCTGTGGCTTGGCCCTGGGGACCCTCCGAGGGACCTCTTCGGAGGCCTCGGAGTCCTCGGCCGAAGCCGAACTATTGTCGGATAGGGCCACCTTGGCCCTGCATGTTCTTTTGTGGGAGGGACGAAGCGGCTCCTCCTCGGTATCCTCGGACACCGCCCTCTTCTTCGATCGGGGGGAGTGACCTTCCTCACCCTCCTCCCCCTGCTCCTTCTCCTCCTCTCGTGCGGAGGGAGCATGGGTGTCCCCGGATCTAGTGTCCGGGGGTCCTCGGGAACGGAGGCCCTCTCTGGCCTCCCTCTTCTGGTCCTTCTTCTTCTCCTTCCTCTCTGGCGCCTCGTATGGCTCCACGGCCAACATGGCCGTCAGTAAGGGTGTCCTGGGCCCCTCTGGCAACGGCGCCGGACTGTCGATCCGCTTTGCCTTCTTTAGCGAGTTCCGCGGATGGGAAGTAAAGAAGCTAAGTACCTTATCAAAAGGGAACAGTTCGGGTATAAGAACAAAATTAGTCATACCTCCCGTGGGGGATTTGCGGCGTCGAGTCTGATGTCTTCCTCCTCGGCCGGCCAGTCCTTCTGCGGCTTGAACGGTGCCCTCCACAGCTGAGCATGGGAGGTGCGGAAGAAGTTGTGCACGGTGGCCGGGTCTTCGGGCTTGTAAGCCCACATGGGGGAGGCCCTGTCCTGGCATGGGAGGATTCGGCGGCCGAGCATGATCTGGATCACGTTGGGCAGCTCGACGCCCTGCTCTATCATCTTGGCGATCCGGCTCTGCAGCTGCGCCACCTCCTTGTTCACCCCCTAGTCGAGGCCCTTCTTGGTCCATGAGACCAGCCTCGTAGGGGTCCGGATCGGAAGGCAGGAATCGCCCCCCAATCCGTGCACCTTGGCTCGGTGATGTAGAACCATTCCTTCTGCCAGACCTTGACGGTCTCGATGAAGGTGCCCTCTGGCCACTCCACTCGGGGGAGCTTGCTGACCATCGCGCCCCCACAGTCCACCTGCTGGCCATCGACGATCTTCGGCTTGATATTGAAGATCTTCGGCCATAGGCCGAAGTGTGGCCGGATCCGGAGAAAGGCCTCGCAGATGATGATGAAGGCCGAAATGTGGAGGAAGCAGTTCGGTGCGAGATCGTGGAAATCAAGCCTGTAGAAGAACATAAGGCCCCTGACGAAGGGATGGAGGGGAAAGCCTAGACCTCGAATGAAGTGGGGCGGGAATACCGCCCTCTCGCCCTGCCGCGGTGTGGGGACGACCTGGCCTGCCTCTGGGGCGCGGTGGGCGACGTTGGTAGGGAGATAGCCCGCGTCCTTCAACTCCAAGATGGCACTCTCAGTGATGACGGACGCCTCCCACTTGCCTTTGGACCTGGAGCCCGCCATTGCTGGATTGGAACTGGCGGCCGGAGAGGTTCTTGGATAGGAGAGTGGATCTGGGCGCTGGAGCTCGAAGATGGAGAAGGCAGTGGCAAGGGCAGAAGTGAGAGCGTGTAAAGGAGATGGAGATCGCTCCCCTTTAAAGGGGCTATAAAACCCACGGTCCTTTTACTGTGCCGCAGTCCTCACCATTTCCCCATGTAACCGTGCCATTATGCGCGCGTGGGATGAGACGGATTATTGATCATATCCCTTGAAAACAGGACACGATCTCCATGTCGATGGGACGTGCCAGCGAAAAAACCGCCTCGAACCGTGAATCGAGTTTTTCATAAACCGACTTGCGGTCCTAGCGCATGGTGACCCTTTGCTAAAAAGTTGTCAGATGGGGGTACTGCTCATACCGAGGTGACTGGCCTTCGGGGCTAAGTTATCGGTGCCCCTCGGCGACCGAAGTGTATTTCGGGCGTGTGCTGTCAGGCAACACTTAAAGACTCGACCCAGAGGAGATACAGGCCGGTCATCGATATCACAGACGGAAGGGAACTAGTCCACAAAGCCGATGGTGTTCGGCGTCTACCTCAGCTTCGAAGACTAGTTCGGGGGCTACTGAGGGTGTCCCGGACTAGGGGGTACTCGGGCTGCCGGCCTATCTCTTGTAGGCCGGACTGGTGGGCCGCTCTCTACTCGTCGACGGAAGGCCGGATTGTGGGCGACCCCGTGTATCAGAAGGAAACCTCCAAAGACTTGGCGTCTCCTCCAAGGAATAATTGGCATGACCGGCATGTTTATCCCCTGATGGTAACCGACCATATGTAACCCTAGGACCTTCTGGTGTCTATATAAACCAGAAGGCTAGGTCCGTAGAGGATCATCATATCCATTGCCTAGTGTTTAGCCCATCTGATCTCGAGGTAGATCAACTATGTAACCTTCATACAATCACATCAATACAATCTAGCAGGACGTAGGGTATTACCTCTTCAAGAGGGCCCGAACCTGGGTAAATCATCATCTCTATGTTCTCTGTTACCCATTGATTCCTAGACCCACAGTTCGGATCCCCTACCAGAGATCTACCGGTTTTGGTACCGACACCCCCTACTAGCTTGTCATGTATGATGTTGGGTTGCCTTGTATAATTATGTTGTTCGTCTTGTTCTCTTTTTATTTGATTTCTTTTTCTGGTGTCATATTGCTATATTTCCCTTATGGATGTTGCTCGTCGATTCGGTATCTTGCAATGGGAACAAATATAGGATGAAGAGGTATAGTAACCAAGGTGGCGATGGAACTCCCATTCGTCGATCCGCCCGACAAGTAGGACAATCACCAGAAGATTTGCCACCTCCACCACCACAATCACCAACCACGGATCAGATCATGAGAATGTTTGAAGAGAAAAGAAATCAAGATCTCATGGAATTTCTAAAAAGTATGCAGACTATGGTGGGTCAGAATCACAACAACGGGACACACTCTAAATTATCTGATTTTCAGTGTACCAAGCCACCCAGTTTTGGTCAAGCTGTAGATCCTATGGAAGCTGACGACTGGCTGAGGACCATGGAAAAGAAGTTGGACATAGCCCGCTGTGATGAGTCTGACAAGGTTCCTTTTGTTACTCACTACCTGGAAGGACCGGCAGCTATATGGTGGGACAATACAAAAATAATGTGGCCTCCTGGGGAAGATATTTCCTGGGGAAAAATTCAAGGACGTATTCCGCAAGTATCATATTCCTACCGGCATAATGAAGGTGAAGCAGAGGGAATTTCTTGCTCTTACTCAAGGGAATATGTCCGTGGGTGAGTATCTGAACAAGTTTAACAATCTGGCACGGTACTCCACTCACGACGTGTCCACAGAAGAAAGAAAGGTAGACTGATTCTTAGGAGGACTTAATCATACCCTCCGTTGTCAGCTTTGTATGCTGGATTTTCCTGACTTCCAGACATTGGTAAACAAGGCTTTCATAGCTGAACGAGAGCATAAGTCAGGATATGACCAACGCAAACGGAAGTTTGAGCCCAAGAAGGATAACCGTGAGCAGTTTGTGCAAAAGCCACGTATCTGGCAACTAGGTCCGTCTGAGTACAAGCCTGCCTGGAGCAATGGCAACAAAAATAATAAGCCAGGCAGCCAGGATAAGACCTTTGGCAAACAGCCAGTGCTGGAAGACTGCCGCCGCAACAATACTTGCTTTACTTGTGGTCAGGGCGGGCATTACTCCAGGCAGTGCCCCACAAGAAACGGGAAGCCACCGTCCGACTACAAGCCACAAGTCAACAATGTTGGACGCCGCCCCAATCAGAACTTCTATCGTGGCCAAGTGCATCATATCTCCGCTGAGGAAGCCCGTGAAGCACCAGACGTGGTCCTTGGTATGTTTTCTGTTAACGACATACCTGCAATAATTTTATTTGATTCTGGGGCTTCCCATTCATTTATTTCAAGAAGTTTTTCCACCATACAAAAACTTTCTCCTTCTCTTTTGGACAAAATCATGGTGGTACAATCCCCTGGCTCCATGCTCAGAACAAATGTTATATATAAGGATCTGGAAATCTTGATACATGGAGTTAAGTTTCCAGCTACCCTTGTTGCCATTGAATCCCCTGGACTGGATATAATACTGGGAATGGATTGGTTGACACCACATCAGGTGTGTATCAACTGTGCCACCAGGACGGTGACATTGGTTAACCTAGCACGTCAAACAGTACAATTCACTGCTAGCAGAATGATGTCAAAGAAGGGAATGGCATTCAAGGCCACTACTACAGATATAAATTTGATTCCAGTAGTCAGTGAGTTTCCGGACGTATTTCCGGAAGAACTACCAGGAATGCCACCTGATCGGGAACTAGAGTTTGCTATTGATGTTGTTCCCGGAACCGCCCCAATTTATAAGAAGTACTACCGCATGCCTTCCCTAGAGCTTGTGGAATTAAAGAAATAGCTGGATGAATTATTGCAAAAAGGGTACATTCGTCCAAGCACCTCACCATGGGGATCACCTGTGCTGTTTGTTAAGAAGAAGGATGGCAGCCTACGGATGTGCGTGGACTACCGCCAATTGAATGAGGTCACCATTAAAAATAAATATCCGCTTCCCTGCATTGATGATCTGTTCGACCAGTTAAACGGGGCCCGGGTATTTTCTAAGATTGATCTTCAAATGGGGTATCATCAGATAAAAATCAGGAAAGAGGATATCCCCAAGACAGCTTTCACTACCCGATATGGTCTGTATGAATTTACAGTCATGTCATTTGGGCTGACAAATGCTCCAGCCTACTTCATGAGCATGATGAACAAGGTCTTCATGGACTTCTTGGACAAGTTTGTGGTAGTATTCATCGATGATATTCTTATCTATTCTAGAGATGAAGAAGTGCACAAGCAACACCTCCGTACTGTACTGGAAAGACTAAGGACCCATCACTTGTATGCCAAGTTCAGTAAATGTGAATTTTGGCTAAAAGAGGTGGGATTTCTGGGACATGTTCTGTCAGAACAGGGTGTGGCCGTCGACCCCAGCAAAGTAACTGTTGTGTTAAACTGGAAGACACCAGCCACGGTAACTGAAGTCCGCAGTTTTCTGGGATTGGCAGGCTACTACCGTCCTTTCATTGAAGGCTTTTCAAAAATAGCCAAGCCATTGACAGAACTGTTGAAAAAGAATCACAAATTTGCCTGGACGGAAGAATGTGATAGCAGTTTCATGGAGTTAAAGACGAGGCTAACTACGGCCCCTGTCTTAGTTCTTCCAGACATCCACAAGAGCTTTGATATATATTGCGATGCTTCCAGGCGTGGAATCGGCTACGTTCTAATGCAAGAAGGAAGGGTTGTAGCATATGCATCCAGACAGCTACGACCCCATGAAGAGAATTGTCCCACTCACGATCTGGAATTGGCAGCCGTGCTTCATGCATTAAAGATTTGGAGGCATTATCTCATTGGACAGCGATTTGAAATATACACAAACCACAAGAGTCCCAAGTATATTTTCACCCAACCCGACCTTAATCTCAGACAAAGAAGATGGCTTGAACTGGTCAAGGACTATGACATTGGAATTAATTATCATACGGGAAAAGCCAATGTGGTCGCCGATGCTCTCAGTAGAAAACAAGGCACTATGAATGCACTAACTGAGGGTATCCATCCAAGGCTACAAGAAGAGTTTGCCAAGCTGAATATGGTATTATGCGGCCCAATTAGCCCGGATACATTGGAAAATCATTCCAACACTTATGGAAGAAATTAAGGCAGCTCAGAAGTCAGATAAAAGTGTACAAGAGATCAAGGAGAAAATTCAGCAAGGGAAGGCCAAGTCCTTCCATATCGATGACCAGGACACTTTATGGTTTGAGGACTAAATATGTCTGCCTGATCAAGAAAACTTGAGACAGCAAATACTTAGAGAGGCACATGAATCCGCATACTCTATCCATCCGGGAGGAACAAAAATGTACCAGGACTTAAGGGAAACCTTTTGGTGGCCAGGAATGTGAAGGGACATTGCGTACTATGTCGCCTGTTGCGATGTCTGCAACAGAGTCAAGGCTGAACACCAGAAACCCACTGGACTACTGCAACCTTTACAGGTTCCCCAGTGGAAATGGGATGACATATGCATGGACTTCATTGTTGGACTACCCAAGTCAACAAGAGGCCATGATGCTATCTGGGTCATCGTGGATATACTTACGAAAGTGGCTCACTTTATTCCAGTGAAAACCACCTTCAGAGCCGATCAGCTTGCACAACTCTACATGTCCCGGATTGTTAGTCTTCATGGAGTACCCAAGTCTATCACATCAGATAGAGGATCCTTGTTCACTTCAGCATTCCGGCTGCGGTTGCACCAAGCCCTGGGAACCGTGCTAAAGCATAGCACGGCATATCATCCACAGACGGACGGGCAGACCGAATGAGTGAACCAGATATTGGAAGATATGCTTCGGTCTTGTGCTCTCACCTATGGACCCAAATGGGAGGATAGTCTACCCTACGTGGAATTCTCCTACAATAACAGTTATCAGTCGAGTCTCAAGATGTCACCATTCGAAGCCCTGTATGGACGGAAATGTCGCACTCCTTTAAATTGGTCCCCGACAGGAGACAGCCATATCTTCGGCACGGATTTGATGCTCGAGGCTGAGAAGCAAGTTAAGGATATTCAGGAACGTTTTCGAGCAGCCAAGTCCCGTCAAAAGAGTTACTATGACCCTAAGCACTGAGATATATCGGTCCCTTTCCAGTAATTGCTAGGAGAGGCAGAGTAGCATATCAGCTAGAGTTACCACCGGAGTTGTCTGACGTTCACGATGTCTTCCACATATCACAGTTGGGAAAGTGCATTGCACTACCGATCAAGCAGGCAGATATGAGTGAGCTAGAGCTGACTAAGGATTTGACCTACGAAGAAAAACCTGTCAGAATTTTGGATGAGATGGAAAGAACTACCAGAAGTAAGATAATTAAATTTTACAAAGTATTGTGGGATCATCATACTGAGGAAGAAGCTACCTGGGAAAGAGAGGATTTTCAGAGATCAGCATATCCGCATTTGTTCCCTGAGCAACCGAATCTCGAGGACGAGATTCATCCTAAGGGGGGTAGGTTTGTGACACCCTGGTTTTTGGCAACTTTTTCTTTTCAAAAAATTTCTGGTTTTATTTGCAAATTGGATGGATTTTGAATCTTTTCAGTTGACTTTGGACTTGGGAAACTTTTAAATCTCTCTCTAAGTGATCCAAAGCCCTCAACATCTTGCCAAAAATCTTGTCACACACCTTCTGGATCAAATTCCAATTTTCATTTCTTCCAAAATAATTCATTTTCTTCTTTGGGAAAATCTGTCTTCACTATGGGTTGTGAAGCAACCTATAGTTCTCATGATCAGAAAAATCCCAAATTAATACCACACCTTCTTGTCATCATCTACTCCCACAATCTTCAAAAACATTTCATGGTCCAGTACAAAATTTTGTGCAGAATATTCCATTTGTCTTCTGGACAGCACTGGTCCTTTGTGAAGCAACCCAAATTTCCTCAACTCAGAAAACTCTCAAATAATTCCCTGAGATACTAGGGGACATATCTTGCCACAATATCCAAAAACATCTCCTTATCCAATATAATTTTCCAACAAAAATATTTTGCCAAGTTTCTGCTCATTTCAAACCTCTGTGAAGGAAGTACCAGCTAGAGGTTCCTATTTGAGCTGAAATTTTTATGACATCTTGGCATGACCAAATAACTCCCACACACCAGATTTCAGCTCCAGAAGATCACCCATGTGAGTGCAACAACCTCACTAAGTTTCTGGGCCAGAATAGCATTTGTACATGAACCATGTTCAAATCTTGACCAAAGTTTCTCCAATTTGTCCAGCTTGTAGTCCTTTCAATGTAGATCACTCCAGACATCTCCATTGGCTTCATTTCCAGCTCATCTCCTCTCCAGATCCCTCCTAAGTTACTGACAGCAAACTACAGTTGATGCTACACTTCGACTCAGTGAGTCTCTGGACGAACTAGTGGCACGAGAGGATTCCAGTATGCAAGGACGACGCACCAGACACGGCCTGGCAGGCCAGCTCGCGCCGCGTGTGCCTGTGCATGTGGTGACCGCGTGGCCAGCCCTGCCAAAACCGTGCTCTGGGCGCCGGCAGGCACGGGTCTTGTCGAAGGCCGACTACCGCATCGCCGTACCGTGTCCCCTTGCGTCAACTAACTCTCCGCTGTCCACCTAGCCGCTCCAGGTTCTTCCCCCTCATCGGAATCGCTTCCGCCGGCCGCCACCGCACGCGGCCACTGTGGCGCCCGTGCTGTCACTGTGGCCTCGCTGGCCGTCTTCTTCCCCCGCGTGCTGCCACTGCGCGCATTAACTCTCTCTACCTCCTCCGTCCCGTCGCCCGCTCCGCGCCAGCCAGTGAGACGTCCTCACTCCGGCGACGTGGCCGCGGCGCCGCCCGACTCCAGAAGCTCCGCCCCTCCCTATAAATAGACCTTCCCGGCCTCTCCCAGCTCCTCACCCCACTCCCTCCGCCTCCTATTGACCACCAGAGCACCGAGCCATGGCCGAGAGACCCTCAGGCCTCGCAGCTCGCCGGCGTTCTGCCGCCAATCCCACTCCACCGTCCGCTCGATTCACTCCACCCCAGCTCTGCCCGACCGCATACCCGAGCTCAGTGCATTCCCATGACTCTCCCCGACCTCTTGCCTAGCCGAGACTCTGCCGGATTCGCCGTCGCTGACGACACCCGAGAACAGTCGCCGCCGGAGAGGAAGGGGACGACGCCGTCAGGCCGTCTCCGGAGATGCTGCGGGTACGTGGAGAACCATCGTCGTGCGCTCGTTCCAACCCCGCAGTTCCCCGACCTCGCCGCCGTCGCTAACTCCGGCTATCGCCGTCGGTGAGCTGCCCTCTTACTGTTCCCCGCTTTTTCTTTTTAAATCTGACAGCGGGGCCCACTCGTCAGTGACCCGTCGCGCGCCGAAGCGGTACCTAAGTGGAAGTGTATTCGGGAAATACGCTATCGACGTGGCCTGCTGTGGGATTTTCTAATTTCTGTTAAAATCCATCTTTGACCAGAAACTTTGACTGTCCATAACTTTTTATCCACAAGTCCAAATCAATTGATTCTTTTTGCATTGTTTTCGTCTTGAGCCCCTCTATTTTCTGGTAAATTTTGGTATTTTTCTCACGAGTACAAAATTTCTGGTGACCAGAAATGTATTATGTGACATTTTCTTTTGCTATTTTAAAATATTTTCAGAAGGAAATCATTTTGGTTTTGAAGACCAGGAGTTTGTGGACAACCCAACAGAGCAAGGCAAGCCACATCATCCATTACATGATCCATTTCAATAGTATTGGTTTACTATTTGAATTATTTGCATTATTTTTAATATGTGATAATTCATAGTAAAGTATATATGGTTGCATAGCTACTGCCATATTAATTCATTTATGATAAATAACTTTGCTAGTAATGTAATTGCTAAAACTAAACTTAATGGTTGATCAAGTGCCACCGACCCGGACTTATCCGTGCAGCCACATTTGCCGGAATGGGACGACCTTGACTTGGTCTGACTGCGTGCTCTTTTATCGGTACCACCAAAGAGGGAGGGTTATGCATGCGTGCTACCCTGATCAGGTAGGCGACGATAATCCTGTGAGCCAGTTGAGTTATTTGCCGGCATCCCCTTTTGGGACAGTTTAGTTGGCCACGACGGTGGCAGGTGTCACGGGGTGACACAGAGGCCACCCAGGGCATGACTCCGGGGGAGGATGATTGTCGGTGGTATGGTGGAAGAGTCACGGGTTAGGCGAGTTTCGTTGGAGCAACACCGGTCCACCCGGAAGGGAAGTGTACCATGGTACGGGACAAGGAGCTCCATGGTGTGGGAAAAGTGTGCAACCTCTGCAGAGTGTAAGAATCTATTCGAATAGCCGCGTCCACGGTATTGGACACAGTCCGCACTAGGTCACACTGAGTGGTCAACCGTAATGATTATAATGATGGAAGAACTTGTCTTATGCTCAGAAGTGCTCAGTGAGTCATGAGTATTCTGAGGGTTGTGGAACAACCCAGAAGAGAGTAAGTTGATATTCGGTAACAGTAAGTAAGCAACTTAAGCATTTAACATGATAATTGACATGATGTTGTTTGCTGCATTGTTGTGGTTGCTGTGAGCTTGCGAGTACATTCCAAGTACTCACCTGGCGTATCATGCCAGATGCAGGAGAAGCCGAGGACGGAGGTCCCGATGGTTCATGCTACGCTAACTAGGCCGTGTCCCAGCAGCGTCCCTATGGGATGGAGTTTCCCGCACGATGTTCCGCTACGCCGTAAAATCACCTAGTAGTGCTGAGGCCCTTGATGTTCCATAAATAATGTAGATATTGTCATAGCACGTGTAGTGCTTCTGGCCTCGCTACCTGATGTAATTTCCCGAGTTTGTACTTGTACAATATTAATGAAGATCAGTTCAGTTATGTTCCAAGTTGTTGTGTGTTTCCAGAAGACATGATCTCTGGGTTGGAAACACTGGGTAAACCGGTCCTCTGAGCCAGGGTGCCACACAATACAATGGTAAATTGTATAGGTGCACTAGTTCAGCGAAGAGATGGTGATAAAAGTGTAGTATGGATAGTAGATATAGGTTTTTGTAATCTGAAAATATAAAAACAGCAAGGTAGCAAGTAACAAAAGTGAGCACAAATGGTATTGCAATGCTTAAAAACAAGGCCTAGGGTTCATACTTTCACTAGTGCAATCTCTCAACAATGCTAATATAATTGGATCATATAACCATCCCTCAACGTGCAATAAAGAATCACTCCCAAGTTACTATTAGCGGAGAACATAAGATATAAATTGATTGTAGGGTACGAAACCACCTCAAAGTTATCCTTTCCGATCGATCTATTGAGTTATTCCTATAAGTTGTCACAAACAGCCCTAGAGTTCGTACTAAAACATCACCATATGATACACATCAACCAACTCTAATGTCACCTAGATACTCCAATGTCACCACAAGTATCCATGAGTTGATTATACAATATGCATCAAACAACTTCATAATCATAATATTCAATCCACACAAAGAACTCCAAGGAGCACCCCAAAGTTTCTATCGGAGAAAAGATAATGAAAACGTGCATCTACCCCTATGCATAGATTACCCCAATGTCACCTCGGGAATCCGCGAGTTGAGTGCCAAAACATATATCAAGTGAATCAATATAATACCCCATTGTCACCATGGGTATTCATATGCAAGACATACATCAAGTGTTCTCAAATCTGAATATTTGATCCGATAATAACGAAACCTCAAAGGGAAAAGATTCGATTCATCACAACAAAGATGGAGAGGGAGGAAACACCATATGATCCAACTATATTAACAAAGCTCGCGATACATCAAGATCGTGTCTCTTATGTTCCAGAAAAAATCGTCAAAAAGTTTCGTTGCATTTGGACTTCATTTGATATGGATTTTCTGGAAAACCAAAAACAAGCAGAAAACAGCAACTGGCACTGGGCACTAGGTCAATATGTTAGTCCATGAAAATGATATAAAATCCATATAAAAGTGCACCAAAATCATACAAAACTATAATAAACATGGCATGAATACTTCATAAATTATAGATACGTTGGAGACGTATCAGGGCCATCGAGGATGATGAAGACGGTGATGAATCGGATGAAACTGACACGCACTCTGCTGATTCAGGTTCGCGCAAGCGATCCCCCTACCTGGCGCGCCAAAGATGTCGTGCATACGACCATCTATGGGGCCATCTAGCCCCTTTGTGGTTCGGCTAGGGGAATGCGCAAGCACAAAGAGCAGAATCAACAGAGAACGCAAGGGATTTTACTCAGGTTCGGGCCACCGTGAGGTGTAAAACCCTACTCCTGCTTTGGTGTATTGGATATGTATGAACACAAGTACAAGGAGTGCTTTCTCCGGCAAGGTGCGGGAGGAGCAGCTACGCATGCAAGTTGTGCCAGGGTTCGATCGGGCCTCTCCTGTAAATGTTGCCCATGCCCTCCTTTTATAGCTCAAGGGGTCACCACAGTGGCAAAATAGTAATTACAAGTTGATTAGATAGCAAACAGTGCTATCATACCTAACTCTGCCAGTTTAGGACAAAAGCAATAAATGCTCCGTTAGGTGTCATGTGGAGGAGGAGCCCCGGCAAGGTTTCTGCACCACTCGCCCAACTACCTCCTAATAGCTTGACACGCCTTCTGGACGGGTGTCATTAAAGGCAAATCTCCTTCCAGCGTGGTGACACATGCCCAACAAATCCCACCTAACTGCCTACGGGATCGACACCTCATCGATTAGCACCAGCTGCTCGATGAGGTGGAGCGCTAACAGCTAGCGAGAGCTTCCCGGTACGGAGCTTGCCGGGCCTTCACCTTGCCGGCTCGGCCTTGCCGGCAAAGGTTATCTTTGGTGTAGAACTTGATGCTTCGTATTGATCTTCTCTTCAGTGGCTTCTGCAACTGGGTCTTGAATCATGGTGTTTGGCAGTTTCCGGCAAGCCTTGGCCGGCAGGGAGGCTGCCACTATCTGTGCATAAGTCAGGGTATAAAATACCCATGTTTTATACATCGACACCGAGTGCTAACCCACGTGGTGGTTACTGCGAAAAGGCCAAAGGCCTACTCAGATAACATATCCAAACCGTTAGTGTATTGGGAGCTCGCGGTGACGATCAGTGCTCCTGTCGCCCCGTCTCGCGGACTTACGGCAAGGGTCAGGCCCATCCCTCTCCTGGGGCGCTCTGCCTGCCCGGCCATGCTGCGTAATTATCTCGCAGGTACCCTCACTGTCAACCTGACTTCACATCTCTCGCGGGTACCCCTCGGGGCGACACGACTTCAACAAGGGACTGAGGTAAAACATGGTAACCGTGTGTCCATAACATCAAGGGGGAAATCCGAGGAATCACCCTCGATGGATTCCCACTCGATGTATCCGTCAAGGTGAACTTGGAGGAATCACCCTCGATGGGTTCACACTTGAGGGGCTGCACGACAGAGGCATCATCGGAGGTGGTGAAAGAGGAATCACCCTCGGTAACCCACAACCGATTAGCCACGCTACAGAGATATCATCAGGAGTGAGGTAGGAGGTATCACCCTCGGCACTCGATAGTAGCTTTGCAGAGTCGTACAACTTAAGGGGGTTGTTGTAGGGGAACGCGACAGAAAACAAAAAATTTCGGTACAGCGAGCACGCCCAGGACCACTATGGAGACTGCATACAGGGTTTGATCTGATCATTACCGACTCATACCGCAGCGGAAGTAGAGTCAATGTAGATCATCGGTGCAGATCCCTGCAGCTAGGATTTACAACCTCCCAACCGTGAGGATGTACTCCCTCGTCGGACAGCCCTTCGGGAGGCGGTCGGACAGTCCCCCAGACGATGTCACGGACAGCCCTTCGGGGGGACCCTCAAAACTCGAACGGTAACTCGGACAGCCCTTCGGGGGGACCCTCGAACAGCCTCTCGGGCAAAAGGTCGAACCTACGACCTCTCTACGGGGTTGCACACATACGGTGTCAGCTATCCGGCAGGGCTTCGCCGTCTAGAACTAATTCCTGCCGGAACCCAGACAACCTTTCGGCTCTACAAAACTATTTCGTGGGAGGGAGAGAGAAAGCCAGATAATGCATGGCATGTGTATGAGAGTTGGAGTGAGTGTGGAGAGCTCCTCTCCACCTCTATTTATAGGAAAACCAAGGGGTAGGGTTGGCATATTAAAATACCAAAGCACCCACACTTTATGTCACACATAAAGGGCATAAAGGGCATAAAAGGATGGCAAGTGGAGCTCCATGGAGGAGCTCCACCCTTGGCCGGCTACCCTCATGGGCCCCCCCCAAAGGGGATTCCTTGGTCCCTAATTCCTTCTAGAAGCCTTTTGGGAAAAGCCCTAAAAGGTGGCTTTCCAAAAAAGTAACCATAAACTGATTTTCCCTATTCACGGAAACATTTTTCCGCGACAGTTAAAACCGAAAATATTTCTGTGGGTCTTAGAATAATTCCAGTACCCACTAAAATGATTTTGGACGCGTTCCAAAACAATTCCGGATTAGTGATTTTCATCTGCGAAAAGAAACCAAACCGGTTCTGGCAGCTCCGGAACATTTCCGGTTTTTATCCCGGAAAAATCCCAGAAGTTTCCAGAACAATTCTGGCACCCTCCAAGAATTTCCAGGCATGCGTCGGAACCAATTTGACTTAATGGTATACTCCGAAACAACTTTTCAGTTTTACCGAAACTATTACGGTGTTCTCTCCGGAATGTTTCCGTTGTCTCCGAAACTTTTCCGGTGACTTTCTCTCAGACTCCCTGTCTAGTATTCAGCAGATAGATGACCCTTAAGCGTGTGACCCTATAGGTTCAGTGAAGTATAGACATGACCAGAACACTTTCCGATCAATGATCAATAGCGGAACCGTGGACACCCATATCGATCCCTATACCCACACGAATAAATATTCGAGTGAACCTCCAGTTGCCGTGTGCTATTCCTGTTGCTTCGCGATATGTTACAAACACCCGAGGTGAGATTTATCGGCATCCCCGTGGATCAACACTTGTCCACTATGCCAGTTACTTCGTTACTGGTTTTGTTCTCTTTTCTCGTTTCCGTGTTCCGACATCCCTGTGATCAAATCACAATGTGTCTGGCCAGACGATGATGGATACCGTAACACCGAGAGGGCCCGAGAATATCTCTCCATCGTCAGAGGAGCAAATCCCAATCTCGAGCTATCTCGTTCCTTGTCATACTTTTCCATGAACCCGTAAGCCGCCGTAATAGCCACCCAGTTATGGATGACATTTAACAAACCCCAAAGTTCACGAAGCAAGTACGAAGGAACTTGATACTCTCATGGTCTAAGGAATTATGCAAACATTAACTATCTCTATGTTATTAACCATTAACTTGTGATGAATGTATCTCATAGCATAACATCAATTCGGGTCGATTCAACACAAGTGTTCTTCTAACATTGTGCCCTCAAAATTGCCGGCATAGTCATGCCCATGATCAGGAAAACGGGATCATCATGCAATACTTGAGACATTCTTAGAGGCATGACTAGGAATACATTTTACCGTTTATTATACCACACGTGCACATGAGTTTCCCTCCAAGCCTCGTGGATATTGTAGACTCGAGAATCATTGCAGTTATAGCATGGATCATAAACATTCATTACAAACTTGGAGATACAAAATAACTGTTATTACTGCGTCTAGGGCATATCCTCTACAGACTCCCACTTGCACTAGAGTCATAATCCAGTTACATGGCTTCCCTAACACCAATGGCTATCCGGTGCTGCTCATGCTTTGCTCGTGGTAGAGGCTTTGTCATCGGGTCTGACAAGTTCAGATCCGTGTGAACTTTGCATACTTTCACTAAACCCGCTTCGACATGATGTCGAATGAGTTTATATTTGCATTCAATATGTCTTGTCTTATGGTGTGAAGATGGCTCCCTAGCCTGAGCCACGGCGCCACTATTATCACAATAGATCTCCACCAGGTCCAGCGCTCTTGGAACCACACCAAGGTCTTCAAGAAACTGCTTAATCCAGACCGCCTCCTTGGAGGCTTCTGAAGCTGCAACATATTCCACCTCCGTCATAGAATATGCCACAGTCTTTTGTTTGGAACTTTTCCAATCAACTGCGCCACCGTTCAATATGAAAACATAGCCTGATTGAGATTTGAAGTCATCTGGGTCAGTCATGAAGCCTGCATCAGTGTAACCACTTACAATGAGGTCTTTATCACCTCCGTACACAAGGAGTAAATCCTTGGTCCTTTTGAGGTACTTAATAATACTTTTGACTGCGGCCCAGTGTTCCAGTCCTGGATCACTTTGGTACCGGCTGCTAACACTTAGCGCATAGGAAACATCCGGTCTTGTACGTAGCATGGCATACATAATAAAACCAACTGCCGAGGCATATGGAACATCATTCATTTGTACTCGCTCATCGAGAGTCCGAGGACACTGATTCTTGCAAAGTATTGTGCCAGGTGACATGGGGAGTAGGCATTTCTTGGAGTTCTCCATGTTGAACCTTTTCAACACCTTGTCAATGTACGTGCTTTGGCTAAGCGCTATCAGGCGTTTTGATCTATCTCTATAGATTCTGATGCCCAATACATATTCCGCTTCGCCTAAGTCTTTCATTGAAAAACTCTTCTTCAATGAGTCTTTTATTTCACTAAGAAAATTCACGTCATTTCCAATCAACAATATGTCATCCACATACAAGATTAGAAATGCTTTTATGCTCCCACTAAACTTCTTGTAAACACAAGATTCTTCGTCATTCCTGATGAAGCCAAACTCTTTGACTACTTCATCAAAACGAATGTTCCAGCTCCTTGATGCTTGCTTCAGACCATAAATGGCCTTCTGAAGTTTGCATACCTTTCCAGCATTCTCATGAATGACAAAACCTTCAGGCTGTATCATGTATACATCTTGTTTGAGATTTCCATTTAGGAAAGCCATTTTGACGTCCATCTGCCATATTTCATAATCGAAATAAGCAGCTATTGCTAGTAATATCCGTACAGACTTAAGCATAGCTACAGGTGAGAAAGTCTCGTCGTAGTCCACTCCAGGAACTTGCGTGAACCCTTTTGTGACAAGTCTAGCTTTATGGATAGTAATGTTACCATCTGCGTCCATCTTTGTTTTGAAAATCCATTTACAACCAATGGGCTTTACGCCTTCTAGAAGTTCTACCAAGTTTCAAACTTGATTTTCGTACATGGACTCCATTTCGGATCTCATGGCTTTGTGCCATTCCCTTGAGCTAGGCCCTGCCATCGCTTCCTTGTAGTGCGCAGGTTCATTGTCTTCAAGAATGAAGATTTCGTTATGAAACCACTCAGGTGGCTTGATAGTCCTACCTGATCTGCGCGGTTCAAATACAAACTTGTCTGAAGTTTCCGCATCACATGCGACAACTTCTGGCTAGGTTGTAGGGATAATTAGCGGAATTTCTTCCGGTTCCTTAGCCATATCAACGGTTGCCGAAGATTCACAAATCTCATCAAGCTGTATTGTCCTCCCACTTACTTCTTTAGCGAGAAACTCTTTCTCGAGAAAGACTCCGTTTCTAGTGACAAACACTTTGTGCTCGGAGGGAAGATAGAAGGAATACCCAATGGTCTCATTGGGATAACCTACAAAGTAGCATTTATCTGCTTTGGGATCGAGTTTGCTAGGTTGTAAACGTTTTAGGTATGCCTCACAACCCCAAATTTTGAGATGCGACACAATGGGTTTCATCCCATACCATAATTCAAATGGCGTCATCTCAACAGACTTAGACGGTGCTCTGTTTAATGTATAACGGCAGTAAGTAGTGCGTGACCCCAAAAAGATATCGGTAGATCTGTAAGAGACATCATCGACCTCACCATGTCTAACAGGGTTTGGTTATGTCATTCCGACACTCCGTTTCGTTGTGGAGTTCCGGGAGGTGTAAGCTATGAAACGATTCCATGGTCACTCAGATGTTGGCCAAACTCATGACTAAGATATTCGCCTCCGCGATCTATCAACAGAAACTTAATCCTTTTGTTACGATGATTTTCTACCTCATTCTGAAATTCTTTGAACTTTTCAAAGGTTTCTGACTTATGCTTCATCAAGTAGATATATCCATACCTACTTAAATCGTCAGTAAAAGTCACGAAGTAGAAATACCCACCCCGTGCGGTTGTGCTCATTGGACCACATACATCACTATGTATTATTTCCAACAATTCACCAGCCCGTTCAGGATGACCCATGAACGGCGTCTTGGTCATTTTTCCCATCAAGCAAGCTTCACATGTGTCAAATGATTCAAAATCAAAGGACGGTAAAACTCCATCTTTATGGAGTCTTTGCATGCGTTTCTTTCCGATGTGGCCAAGGCGACAATGCCACAAAAATGTGGTGGTGGTATCAGCCTTCTTAAGGCGTTTAGCATTCACGTTAAAGACATCATTTCCACATTCAAGATTCAGTATGAAAAGGCCCCCAACAATGGGTGCAAATCCATAAACCGTATCATTACAATAAAGTGAACAACCATTGTTCTCAGACTTGTAGGAATACCCATCGTGTACTAAACATGATCCAGAGATAATGTTTCTACACAATGCCGGCACAAAATAACAGTTACTTAGTTCTAGGGTAAATCCTGAAGTGAGACGTAGAGGCATAATGCCAACGGCTTGAGCGGCGATTCCAGCGCCGTTCCCGACATGCATCACGATTTCATTCTTTGCCAGCTTACGCACCTTCTGAAGCCCCTGTATCGAGTTGCAAATGTGAGCAACCGATCCGGTATCAAATACCCAAGACTTAGAATTTTCGCTAGCAAGCAAAACGTCAATGACATTAACCTGTATAACAGTTATACCTTTTCCGGTTTTACCAGACTTCTTATCTTCCAGATACTTCTTGCAGTTTCTCTTCCAGTGTCATGTGCCCTTGCAGTAGAAGCACTCAATTTCATTCTTGGCTCCGCCCTTAGAGTTGCTTTGGGAGCCGGTCTTACCGGCGCCCTTGCCCTTCTTGGACTTGCCTTTCTTTTTGAAACTGGCGGTTTTATTCAGAAGCAACACTTGCTTGCGATTTTTCCGCAGTCCTCCTTCCGCAGTTTTCAGCATGGCGAGCACCTCATTTGGTGTCTTCTCCTTCCCACTCATGTTGTAGTTCATGACAAAACTGTCGTAAGACGTGGGGAGTGAAGAAAGCAACATGTACATCATATGGGCTGGTGGAATTGGAAATTCCATGGTTTTAAGCCTTTCAGCGTAGCCAATCATTTTGACCATGTGTTCGCCAACTGAACTGCCCTCAGCCATCTTGCAATCCATCACGGCCTTCATGATATCAAAACGTTCAGACCGTGTGGTTTCCTTGTACAGAGCATCCAATTCCCGGATCATATCGCAGGCATTATGGAATTCAAAACATTTTTGAAGCTCTGGACTCATGCAAGCTAGCATAAGGCACTGCACTAAGTTGTAATCATCATCCTTAGTGGCCCAGACATTTTGTTCATCTTCTGGGGCAGTTGCCGCCGGTTTAGCTGGAAGAGGAGTTTCAAGCACATACATCCTCTTAGCGCTCCTGAGGACAATCCTCAGGTTATGGACCCAGTCCGCATAGTTGTTTCCAGTCACAGCTAACTTCTCTTTCTCTAACATTGGGCCTAAGTTGAACGCGGTGTTGCGAGCCAATTGATCTACAACAGTAAACACGAGTTTCACTTAGACTTTGTTCATAATTAATTTGCACTAGTGAATAAACAATTTTATTCTAAAGTGCGCTCCCACTCAAATCAATATCTCTCATAATTTATTGTGAGTGATTCAAGATCCAAATTGCAATTCAACGCCATTGTTCGAGATGAACACTGATGGTACGAACTTTAATTGGTAGGCAAACTTGCCGATCACATCTCCATGTGACTCTTGTTCATCTTTCGATGCATGTGTTCCAAGCTTAGGACGATCCTGCCATGAACGTCAAGACAACCAAGTGATCTTGCTGCGAGGTCTGACCTCACCCGCCTTACACCCGTACAATCGTTCGTATCCATGTAGATCATGGCGCACCCTGAAAGAAAAGATGTTGTGACGGTGCTACACTTGGGAGAACACTAACTACTTGATATTTTAGTGAGAGATCAACCTAATAAAAAGCGACTACCGCGCAATCAAAAGGGTGCATCAAGAGGGATAAACATCTCAGGCAATTCAAAATAGCATGATATGGTATAGCCCTTTCTGACGGAGAAGTCTTTATTTTCTTCGTCTTTGGCATTAGCGTCGGTATTCACCTTCGCGAAGATTGCCACCACCTTGTCGATGCACCAGATAATATTGCTATCTCTATAGCTAATAAAATAAGTGCATTACTTAAGGTTGACACGCAGGTCATTAAAGTGACAATCATATGGCTCCAGCCATCATGCCGAATCATGACACGCAGGTCATGTTAGTAAATTTACATCATATAGTCATCTCATACATAATCGAATTAATAGGAGATCTGCTATACCACATCACATGCACATCCTGCAAAACCAAGTTAGACGCCTCTAATCGGTTTATGCAAAATTTTATTTTACATGGCTTCTAAGGTTTTGACTTAAACCGCAACTACCAACGTTTATCATCAAGTATGATTATTCAAGTCGCTAGATTAACTTTGCAGGGTGTATGAAACACATGATAATAAAATCTGGAGCCTCATACTAAACTTCGTCATATGCATGAACCCCGTGCAGATCATATCTGCATTGCCCTTTCGTCTGCGAAATTTCATCTTTCTCTTAACTATGGTGGAACCCAAAGAACTGAAAGCACTTCGTTGATCAATCAGGATTGCGGATTGCCAGAACTTTGTGAAATTCCACCATGCCGTTTCAAGATCAGAAATACGCAAATTCTAGGGAAGCAACAAGAACATCGGGTAACAGATTATATCTGCCACCCGCATAAATAATTTTCAGCAATAGATCTGATCTACTACAAAATTATATTATGCAATACCCATACATCTCTATGTATTCTAGATCGTAACCTGCATCTACGCATACCAAGGCTCTTGATGCCACTGTAGGGGAACGTGACAGAAAACAAAAAATTTCGGTACAGCGAGCACGACCAGGACCACTATGGAGACTGCATACAGGGTTTGATCTGATCATTACCGACTCGTAGCGCAGTGGAGGTAGAGTCGATGTAGATCGTCAGTGCAGATCCCCGCAGCTAGGATTTACAACCTCCCAACCGCGAGGATGTACTCCCTCATCGGACAGCCCTTCGGGAGGCGGTCGGACAGTCCACCGGACGATGTCACGGACAGCCCTTCGGGAGGACCCTCGAAGCTCAAACGGTAACTCGGACAGCCCTTCGGGGGGACCCTCGAACAGCCCCTCGGGCAAAAGATCGAACCTACGACCTCTCTACGGAGTTGCACACATATGGTGTCAGCTATCCGACAGGGCTTCGCCGTCCAGAACTAGTTCCTGCCGGAACCCAGATAGCCTTTCGGCTCTACGAAACTATTTCGTGGGAGGGAGAGAGAAAGCCAGATAATGCATGGCATGTGTATGAGAGTTGGAGTGAGTGTGGAGAGCTCCTCTCCACCTCTATTTATAGGAAAACCAAGGGGTAGGGTTGGCATATTAAAATACCAAAGCACCCACACTTTATGTCACACATAAAGGGCATAAAGGGCATAAAAGGATGGCATGTGGAGCTCCATGGAGGAGCTCCACCCTTGGCCGGCAACCCTCATGGGGGCTCCCCAAAGGGGGTTCCTTGGTCCCTAAGTCCTTCTAGAAGCCTTTTGGGAAAAGCCCTAAAAGGTGGCATTCCAAAAAAGTAACCATAAAGTGATTTTCACTATTCACGAAAACATTTTTCCGCGACCGTTAAAACTGAAAATATTTCTGTGGGTCTTAGAATAATTCCAGTACCCACTAAAATTATTTTGGATGGGTTGCGAACCAATTCTAGATTAGTGATTTTCATCTGCGAAAAGCAACCAAACCGGTTCCGGCAGCTTTGGAACATTTCCGGTTTTTATCCCGGAAAAATCCTAGAAGTTTCCAGAACAATTCTGGCACCCTCCAAGAATTTCCAGGCGTGTACCGGAACCAATTTGACTTAATGGTATACTCCGAAACAACTTTTCAATTTTACCGAAACTATTCCGGTGTTCTCTCCGGAATGTTTCCGTTGTCTCCGAAACTTTTCCGGTGACTTTGTCTCAGACTCCCTATCTAGTATTCAGCAGATAGATGACCCTTAAGCGTGTGACCCTATAGGTTCAGTGAAGTATAGACATGACCAGAACACTTTCCGATCAATGATCAATAGCGGAACCGTGGACACCCATATCGATCCCTATACCCACACGAATAAATATTCGAGTGAACCTCCAGTTGCCGTGTGCTATTCCTGTTGCTTCGCGATATGTTACAAACACCCGAGGTGAGATTTATCGGCATCCCTGTGGATCAACACTTGTCCACTATGCCAGTTACCTCGTTACCGGTTTTGTTCTCTTTTCTCGTTTCCGTGTTCCGGCATCCCTGTGATCAAATCACAATGTGTCTGGCCAGACGATGATGGATACCGTAACACCGAGAGGGCCCAAGAATATCTCTCCATCGTCGGAGGAGCAAATCCCAATCTTGAGCTATATCGTTCCTTGTCATACTTTTCCATGAAACCGTAAGCCGCCGTAATAGCCACCCAGTTACAGATGACGTTTAACAAACCCCAAAGTTCACGAAGCAAGTACGAAGGAACTTGATACTCTCATGGTATAAGGAATTATGCAAACATTAAATATCTCTGTGTTATTAACCATTAACTTGTGACTAATGTATCTCATAGCATAACATCAATTCGGGTCGATTCAACACAAGTGTTCTTGTAACATTGTGCCCTCAAAATTGCTGGCATAGTCATGCCCATGATCAGGAAAACAGGATCATCATGCAATACGTGAGCTAGTCTTAGAGGCATGCCTAGGAATACATTTTACCATTTATTATACCACACGTGCACATGAGTTTCCCTCCGAGCCTCGTGGATATTGTAGACTCGAGAATCATTGCAGTTATAGCATGGATCATAAACATTCATTACAAACTTGGAGATACAAAATAACTGTTATTACTGTGTGATGGCCTGGCATAATAGGGATGATAGACTACTCATATCAATAAGGAATTCCTTCTTTTCCGGGAACCCATTCGAAAAGAATTCCCAAGTTAAGCCTGCTCAGCTTGGAGTAATTTCAGGATGGGTGACCGACCTGGAAGTTGGTCCCGGGTGTGCACGAGTGAGGACAAAGTGCGCAGAAAAGACTAGTATTGATCTGTGGGGCCAGTCTAGATCTCGCCTGGAGTAACGACCGCCGGCGAGTGTGTCCGGGGCGTTACATACTGCCTCTAGGGTATATCTCCTACAGTTGTGCGGTGCTGTCTCGGTCTCTGCAAATCGATCACGTTGATCAAAACATCCGAAAGCAAAGGATGGCAACACGGACAAGGGTTAGGGGCCACTGATGGATCACTAACCAGTCTATACTAAGCATATATGACAACGGGTAAGGTATCAACAGCAGGTTGCAAAATCAGGCTATGCATCAGAATAGGAGCATTCGAATACAGTAGCAAAATCTAATGCAAGCATGGGAGAGAAAGAATGGGCGATATAGGGATGATCAAGGGGGTTTTGCTTGCCTGGTTGCTCTGCAGACGAAAGGAATCTTCGGAAGCGTAGCCGTAGTCGATCACCGAAGCATCAACGGTCTTGGGGTCTACCGGAGAGGAAGGGGAAGGGGAAACAAATAAATAACGGAGCAATCAAATGCAACACAGATGCTATGGCACGGCAAGAGGTGTTGGTGATATGCTCTAATGCATTACTAGACATTTTAAAAGAAGAGGGAAAATATTCCCGACTATTTTCCCAGCTCCAAGCACTATTCATTTAGCGGTTCCGGTAACAAATGTTCAATGTTCGGTATGTTAGAGGGGTGTGACAGGTATGTGGATGACATATTCGGATTCGTTATATTTTTCTAATCATTTTTAATATATAAATTATTTTCATCCGAGTTACGGTTTATTTTATATGATTTTTCAAAGTTTTAATCAATTTCTGGAATTTCTGGAATTAATTCTAATCTCGAATTTAAATAGCAAAATGCTATATGTACACAGAAGTGTACCCAGCCAGGCCACATAGGGGCTGACTGGTGGGCCCCAGTTGACTGGGTCAACTCCCAGTCAGCAGAGGCTGACTGGTGGGCCAGCTGCCCAGTCAACAGGCTTACTGGGTCAACCTTATCCACTAGAACAGTGTGCTGGGCCCACATGTCATACACAGTAGGTTAATTAGAGTTTATTCAAATTAAACAGGGATTAGTTAGTGGTGGGCCCCAGTTGTCAGTGGGTAGTTTAGTTATTTTAAACATTTAATTAGTCGGTTAACTAAACCTTGCGGGACCCACTGTCAGTGGCTATTAGGGGGTTCCGGCTAGTAGCTAATGACACCACGTCACCGGATTAGCGCCGGCGACGAGCTACAGGGCGGCGGCGATGCGAAACCTCACCGGAAATGGTGCAGATGGGGCCATTCCACGCGCTGGTGGGTTCGTTCGAGAGCTGGGACTCGCCCGCGTCGAATGGTGGTCGCGGCGCGGCTGGAGGTGGTCCACAGGGGCGATGGCGGCGATTGGAGCGGTAGCGGCGCTTGGGCTCCATTCGAAAATAGGGCGGGAGCTAGCTAGGGGCTGCGTTCGACTCCAGGGGCGCTCTAGAGCGCGTCCATTGCACGCGCGGGTGCTGGAGAGCTCGCGAAGCTCGCGAGTTGCGACCATGGCGGACATCGAGCTTCGACCGTGGTGGATCTAGCGCCAGAGGACACAAACGAAGACGAGAGGAGAGGGGAAGGGAGCAGAGGCTCACCGAGGCCTGTAGGGGTGCAAAATGGGCTCGGGGTAGGCTCGATGCTGCCGGAATCGACGACGGCGATCTGCGGTGACCGGGGAGAAGATGAGGTCGAGGGGCTCGAAGCAGAGGCGATGAGCTCCGTTGGGTGGCCTCAAGTGATGTAGGGGAGCACGCCGGAGCTTGGGGACATGTCGCCTAGGCGAGAGATGGCCGGTGGCCGGGACGGGGACGACGGCGCGGTGACGGATGCGTTCGGGCGTTGCCGAAAACGAGGGGAAGAGAGGAGCGAGGGGGGAGTGGGGGTTGCTAGGGTTTTGGGGGAGAGAGAGCGTCGGGGCGCCCTTATCCAACGAGGGGACCGCGGGATGCCCGGCGCGTGGCCATTCGGCGGCCACGGGCACGCGCCAGCCGACAGCTGCCGAAGGAAGGAGATGAGCCAGAGCGGGCTGGGCCGGGGTACTGTTGAACTGAATCCCAGGGGCACAGTATAGCGTTTCAGTTTTTCTTTTCCTTTTCTGCTTTGCCTTTTCTTTTTGTTTTGCAAATTGTTTGGCCACCAAATAACTTTTGAAAAATGTGGAGCTTTGCCCATAAATATGATTGCATCTTTCTACACTGACACAAAAAGTTAGGGAGAAGTTTGAATTGATTTGGATTTTTCATAATTGGAAAAGCATTTAAAAATGCTGATTTGGCACTGTTTTAATTGCTATAGCCCATTTAAGCAAATAAGTGATGTTGTTTTCCTTAACAAATAATTGTTATGGAATATTTGCTAAATGATGAACTATTTTGCAGCCATGTTTGAGCAGCTTTAAATTTCACTTGCAATTTGAATTGATTTTAGTGGTGGAATTTGAAATGAGATATGATTCCAAAGGTGATCAAGCATTGCAAACCAATGTGATTCAGCATAATCATGAGGTTCACTGTAGCTCATTACATAGGGGAGTTACAATTCTCCTCCTCTAAAAGAAATTCTCGTCCTGAGAATTCAGGAGGTAGAAGGGAAAAGGTCGGGGTATTCTTCTCAAAGACGATCCTCGCGTTCCCAAGTGGCTTCATTTTTATTATGATTTGACCACTGCAATTTAAGGAACTTGGTTGCCTTCTGACGGGTCCGGCATTCAGCTTGATCCGAAATGCGGATCAGGTGCTCCTTATAAGAGAGATCATCTTGCAATTCGAGCATCTCATGATCCACTGCACGGTGCGGATCCTTGAAGCAACGGCGAAGTTGCGATACATGGAAGACATCATGGATATGAGAAAACTGCGGTGGCAATTCCAATTTATATGCCACATGTCCACGTCTGGCGAGAATGCGGAAGGGACCAATGTAGTGAGGAGCTAACTTGCCCTTGATCCCAAAACGATGAGCGCCCTTCATAGGAGTGACACGCAGATAAGCTTGTTCACCAGGTTGATAGATCGATCTCCAGTGTTTACAGTCATAGTTGCTCTTCTGATGGGACTGGGCCACCTTGAGAATTTCCCGGACAATATGGACTTGCTCTTCAGCTTGTTGGATAATATCCGGACCAATGAGTGGCCGTTACCAGTTTCTGACCAATTCAGAGGGGTTCGACACTTACGTCCATATAATACCTCGAAGGGTGCCATCTTCAAGCTAGCTTGATAGCTGTTGTTGTACGAGAATTTAGCATACGGGAGAGATTCCTCCCACTTCTTGCCAAATGAAATGACACAAGCACACAGCATATCTTCAAGCACTTGATTAACTCGTTCAACTTGGCCTTGGGACTGGGGGTGATAAGCTGAGCTCCAGGTTATATGAGTTCCCATAGCTTTTTGAAAAATTTCCCAAAACTTTGAGGTGAAGAGGCTGCCACGGTCTAAACTGATCTCCTTCGGAATACCGTGGAGTGTTACAATTCTAGAGGTATACAAATCTGCTAACTGACTAGCAGTGATCGTTTCCTTGACTGGCAGAAAGTGTGCAACTTTGGAGAATTGGTTGACGACGACAAGAATAGCATCGTGACCTTTTCGGGATCTAGGAAGGCCAATGATAAGATCCATTTGAACCTTGTCCAATTTCCATACAGGGATAGGAAGCGGTTGCAGAAGTCCAGCAGGTTTTTGATGTTCTGCTTTGACGCGATGGCAAATGTCACACTCAGCAACATATCTAGCAATGTCTTGCTTCATATTAGACCACCAGTACCTCTGACGAAGGTCTTGATACATCTTGGTGCTACCCGGATGAATAGACAGTGGTGTATCACGTGCCTCCTTCATAACTTTGTCTATCATAAGCTCGAACCGGGGTACCACAAGGCAATCTCTGAAGTACAATGTTCCATCTTTAGCAAGTGAGAAATCTCTGGCCTTTTCAAAGGCAAGATCCCTTTTCATCTGATCAACTTCAGCATCTTTTGCTTGCGCGGACTTAATAGCTTTCTCCAGAGTTGGTTCCAAAACAAGGGTATTAAGAGAACCCTGTGGAATGATGTGAAGGTTCAACTTACGAAGTTCTTCATGAAGAAGGGCTTGAGCTCGCTGAACCATGAGATTGTTGGAATAGGACTTGCGACTCAACGCATCGGCCATAACATTAGCCTTACCAGGGGTATATGTAATACCGCGGTCATAGTCTGTAATAGTTTTCCATCCACCTTTGTTGACAGAGATTCAAGTCTGGCTGAGTAAACAGATATTTCAGACTTTGATGATCAGTGTAGATCTCACAACGATTACCAAGGAGGTAATGTCGCCACAACTTCAATGCATAAATAACTGCAGCAAGTTCAAGATCATGAACTGGGTAGTTCTCTTCATGAGGACGCAGCTGTCGTGAGGCATAAGCAATCACTTTGCGCTCTTGCATTAGGACACAGCCTAATCCTTGACGGGATGTGTCGCAATAAATGACGAAGTCCTTGCGGGAATCTGGAGGAGCAAGCACTGGTGCAGAAGTCAGCTTGTCCTTGAGTGTTTGGAAACTTCCCTGACATTTTTCTGTCCACTCAAACTTAACGCCTTTGTGAAGCAGATCAGTCAAAGGCTTGGCAATCTTAGAGAAGTTCTCGACAAAACAGCGGCAATAACTGCCAAGTCCGAGAAAACTTCTGACTTGCTTGACATTCTTCGGGGGAGTCCAGTCAAGAATAGCATGAACTCGTTCTGGGTTGACAGCAATACCATCCTTGGAAATCACATGACCAAGGTAGGTCACTTCGGATAACCAGAATTCACACTTGAAATATTTGGCATATAGCCGATGCTCTCGAAGCTTTTCCAATACAAGGAAAAGATGTTCAGCATGTTCTTCCTTATTCTTCGAATAAACCAGGATATCATCCAGATAAACCACGACGAACTTGTCGAGGTAATCCATGAAGATATAATTCATCAATCGAGAGAACGTTGCTGGAGCATTGGTTAAGCCGAAAGACATGACGGTGTACTCGTATGAACCATAACGAGTAACGAAAGCGGTCTTTGGAATATCCTCTTCACGGACTCGGATCTGGTGGTATCCCAATCTCAAATCAAGTTTAGAGAATACTGAGGAACCAGCAAGTTGATCATACAGATCATTGATTCTGGGAAGCGGATACTTGTTCTGAATTGTTGCCTGGTTGATAGGTCGGTAATCTTCGACCAAACGATTCATACCATCCTTCTTCTTAACAAAGAGAGAAGGTGCTCCCCAAGCAGAGGAATTTGGACGAATGAAACCTTGCGAAGTGATTTACCAATTTCCTCCTTAAGCTCATGGAGTTCAAAGATGTCAAAAGACAATATGTGTATGATGTGTCACACATTTAATGAAATAGTTGTAGGTAATCCAGCTCTCTGGGTCGATGTGAACACGAGAACCTATTGTTAGAGTCAGCAAAATCTTTAACCCGACTAGAAGAGAGATCAGAGTCCCAGAGTAAAGAAGAGGAATAAAAGATCCTAATCCCAACCATTGGCGAAGTGGGCCCGTAAGCCACACAACAGGGTTAGCAAAACAGTTTTTCAAAGACTAGACTCAACTTCGGCCAAGCAGTTGGAAAGGGGCTTCCTACAGGCAGTCAGCTCTGATACCAACTTGTGACGCCCCTGACTCGACCGTGCACTAATCATACACGCAAACGCGCATGATCAAGCCCAGGGACTCACGGGAAGATATCACAACACAACTCTAGACACAAAATAAAATAATACAAGCTTTATATTACAAGAAAGGGGCCTCGAGGGCTCGAATACATAAGCTCAAAATACACAAGAGTCAGCGAAAGCATTAGTATCTGAGTACAGACATAACTAAACAAGTTTTCCTTAAGAAGGCTGAGCAAAATAACGACATCTCGATCGAAAAGGCGCAGGCCTCCTGCCTGGGAGCCTCCTAAACTACTCCTGGTCGTCGGTCTCCATGTAGTAGTAGACACCATCGAGGATCTCCGGCTCCTGGGCTCCGTCATCTGATCGCAGCAACCGGGTAGAGGGGAAAAATGTAGCAAAGCAACCGTGAGTACTCATCCAAAGTACTCGCAAGACTTACATCAGATCTATGCTAAGTATGCATCGGTATCAAAGGGAAAGGGATGTATCTATGGACTATACTGCATAAATGCCAGAATAGAGAGAAGGCCTAGCCTATCGAAGACTAGCATCTTCCAGCATCTTGCAGCAACAGAAGAGAGTAGAGTAACATATAATATAGTAACAAGTATATATTAGCAACGCCTAGAGATCCTTCCTCGACTCCCTGCGAGAAAGCGATCCCAGAGCCATTATATCAATTTAGTATCACAAGTATCCAGTTCTAGTTGTAGTAGGTCGGGATACAACTCCGAGCGTCCTGTTACCGTGGACACGGCTATTCGAATAGATAACTTCCCTGCAGGGGTGCACCCACTTACCCAACACGCTCGATTAACTCTGGCCGGACACACTTTTCCAGGTCATGCCCGGCCTTGGTTAATCAACACGACGTAGTCCTACCTAGGCTCCGCAGAGAGGTCCACGCCAGTCTACATCCTAAGCGCTCAGGGGTCTTGGGCCCATCGCCCTTTGCACTCCGGGTCGTTGTGAGGACGGTGAATACCAGGGCCACCTTTGTCCTGGATGGCGCGATCCGACCGTGCCACAATGCTGAATTGGACGTCTGACAAAGCTTTCGGGAGAATCGTACGACGCCGAGTGTCGTGCGTACGACCATCTATGGGGCCATCTAGCCCCTTTGTGGTTCGGCTAGGGGAATGCGCAAGCACAAAGAGCAGAATCAACAGAGAACGCAAGGGATTTTACCCATGGGATTAGCATATGATCTTTACTTTTTATTCTCTTTATTTATTTCTAAGATTGGCTCAACAAATGCAAAACACTCAACTTAAACTACTCTTTATTATATAACTTTCACACACGATTACATAGATAGATAGATCATAAAGCAATCACTCGAAACTAAATCATACTAAAACTTTATTCTTCTAAATCATGAAAAAACTAAGGATCGAACTAAGAAAGATAATGATGATAAGAGTGATGGTGATACGATACCGGGGCACCTCCCCCAAGCTTGGCACAAGCCAAGGGTGGTGCCCATACCCATGTACTCAAGTCTCCTTCTTCGGTGATGGTGGTGATGAAGTGATAGGCTTGTTCTTTGACTTCAGTAAATACTCCAAATTTCCATTGATCCTCTGAAGAGCTCGATTCTGCTCTTCTAACATAATAACTTCATGGGTAAGTGACGTATTCTGAGCACAAACTACTTCAAAAACCTTTAGTGTATCGATTTCAGATGGGGAGAGGTTATGATAAATATTTTGCCATGTATCTTCCCTTTTTGGTGCTTCTCCCGTGCGCGTGGCTGGCCCTTCTTCTCCCTGAACCCGGTCCTGCATGACCTTTCCTGATCCCTCCTCCATCTCGATGTCCTCCTCTTCGGATGACCACTCATAATAGACTTCGCTGAAAGGACGCTTGCCGGGCTAAGGTTGCACAATCCGGTGCTTGGTGCGGAGTCTTCGGGGAGCCATGGGGATCTAGATCTGTCAGAAAAAAACAGCCCGAAACAAGAACAGAGGAAAAACTTGTGATGCGGTGGTCAAAACACCCGTGAGTATATATAAAGAATTTTTATCTTGCAAAACATGCATACGAGAGGAAAACGGAGTCGAGAAGGCACAAGAGGGGCCCACAAGGCAACACAGCGCGCCCTAGGGGGGTCGTGCCCTGTTGCCTTGTGACCTCCTTGTGGGTCCTCTTAGCTGTTTCCTATTTTTGTATTTTTTCTAATATTCCAAAACGGACAAAAATATTTTTTATGGAATTTTTGGAGTCGGTTTACTTACCGTATCACATACCTACCCCTTTTCAGGGTTCTGGAGCATTCCGGAAGGACTCTTTGATGTGTTCCTTCGGTGTCATCGTCTGAATAATATTAGTTTCAACATTAATGGGTGTACCTGAGATATAATGCTTAATTCTTTGCCCATTAACCACTCTCGGATTAGTGCCTTCAGAATTGTTTATTTTGATAGCTCCGAAGCGATAAACTTCTTCGATGATATATAGCCCTTCCCATTTAGAGTGAAGTTTTCCTGCAAACAATCTGAAACGAGAGTTGTACAATAGAACTTGCTCACCTACTTTAAATTCCTGTTTTTGAATTCTTTTATCATGCCACCTTTTAACTTATTCTTTAAACAACTTGGCATTTTCGTAAGCTTGGATTCTCCATTCATCTAGAGAGCTAATATCAAATAACCTCTTATCACCAGCAAGTTTAAAATCATAGTTAAGTTCTTTAATTGCCCAATAAGCCTTATGTTCTAACTCAAGAGGTAAATGACATGCTTTTCCATAAACCATTTTATATGGAGACATACCCATAGGATTTTTATAAGCAGTTCTGTAAGCCCATAATGCATCATCAAGTTTCTTAGACCAATTCTTTCTAGATCTATTAACAGTCTTTTGCAAGATTAACTTTATTTCTCTATTAGTCGGTTCAACTTGACCACTAGACTGAGGATGATAAGGAGATGCAATTCTATGATTAATATCATATTTAGCAAGCAATTTACGGAAAGCACCATGAATAAAATGTGAACCACCATGAGTCATCAAATATCTAGGGACTCCAAACCTCAGAAATATAACTTCTTTAAGCATTTTGATAGAAGTATTATGATCAGCACTACTAGATGGAATAGCTTCTACCCACTTAGTAACGTAATCAACAGCAACTAAGATATGTGTATACCCATTAGAGGAAGGAAAATGTCCCATATAATCAAATCCCCAAACATCAAATGGTTCAATAACAAGTGAATAATTCATAGGCATTTCCTGACGTCTACCAAAATTACCAATTCTTTGACATTCATCACAAGAGAGGACAAACTTACATGCATCTTTGAAAAGAGTAGGCCAATAAAAACCAGATTGCAATACCTTATGTGCAGTTCTGTCTCCCGCATGGTGTCCTCCATATGCCTCGGAGCGACACTTCCATAAGATTTGTTCCAGTTCATGCTCAGGTACACAACGTCTAATAATACCATCTACTCCTTATTTATATAGATGTGGGTCATCCCAAAAGTAATGTCTTAAATCAAAGAAAAACTTTTTCTTTTGTTGGTATGTGAAACTAGGTGGTATATATTTAGCAACAATGTAATTAGCATAGTCTGCATACCAAGGAGTATTACGAGAAGCATTTATAATAGCTAATTGTTCACCAGGAAAACTATCATCAATAGGCAGTGGGTCATCAAGAACATTTTCCATTCTGGACAAATTATCAGCTACGGGATTCTTAGCTCCCTTTCTATCAATAATATGCAAATCAAATTCTTGTAGCAAAAGAACCCACCTAATAAGTCTGGGTTTAGCATCTTTCTTTTCCATAAGGTATTTAATAGCAGCATGATCGGTGTGAATAGTTACTTTAGAATCAACAATTAAGATCTGAATTTATCACATGCAATTACAATTGCTAAAAATTCTTTCTCAGTAGTAGCAGAGTTTCTTTGAGCACTGTCTAGAGTTTTACTGGCATAATGAATAACATTCAATTTCTTATCAACTCTTTGTCCTAGGACAACAGCAACAACATAATCACTAGAATCACACATAATTTCAAAGGGTAGGTTCCAATCAGGTGGTTAAACAATAGGTGTAGATATTAAGGCTTTCTTAAGTATTTCAAAGGCTTCTACGCAATCATCATCAAAAACAAATGGAACATATTTTTGCAAGAGATTAGTAAGAGGCCTAGAAATTTTAGAGAAGTCTTTTATAAACCTTCTATAGAAACCAGCATGACCAAGGAAACTTCTTATACCTTTGATATCTTTAGGACATGGCATTTTCTCAATTGCATCAACTTTAGCTTTATCAACTTCAATACCTCTTTCAGAAATTTTATGCCCAAGGACAATACCTTCATTTACCATAAAGTGGCACTTCTCCCAATTCAAGACAAGATTAGTTTCTTCACATCTCTGCAAAACTCGATCAAGGTTGCTTAAGCAATCATCAAAAGAAGTTCCCTAAACGAAAAAATAATCCATGAATACCTCAACAATCTTTTCACAAAAGTCAGAGAATATAGCAGTCATCCATCTTTGAAAGGTAGCAGGTGCATTACATAAACCAAAAGGCATACGATAATAAGCATAAGTTCCAAAAGGACAAGTAAATGTGGTTTTCTCTTGATCTTCTTGTGATACAGGTTTGAGAGAAACCAGAATATCCATCTAGGAAGCAAAAGTGTGTATGTTTAGATAATCTTTCTAACATTTGATCAATAAAAGGCAAGGGGTAATGATCTTTCCTAGTAGCTTTATTTAATTTTCTGAAATCAATTACCATCCTATAACCGGTTACAATTCTTTGTGGGATAAGTTCATTTTTATCATTAGGAACAACAGTAATACCTCCTTTCTTAGGAACACAATGAACAGGACTTACCCATCTACTATTAGCTATGGGATAAATTATACCTACCTCCAGAAGCTTTAATATTTCAGTTCTTACCACATCCTTCATTTTAGGATTTAATCTTCTTTGATGATCAATGACTGGCTTAGCATCAGGATCCATATGAATTTTGTGCTGACATAAGGTGGGACTAATGCCCTTAAGATCATCAAGAGTGTCATGCGTACGACCATCTATGGGACTAGAGAGGCCCCTTTGTGGTTCGGCAGAGGGGACACAAAATACAAAGAGCAGATCTAGCAACTCAACACACAAGGATTTACCCAGGTTCGGGCCACTGTGAAGCGTAAAACCCTACTCCTGCTTTTAGTGTATTTGATGTGTATGAGCACAAGTACAAGGAGCGCTTCTCCCGGGAAGGTGCAGAAAGAGCAGCTACGCATGCGGGTTGTGCCCCGGTTCCCCCCTTGTAAACATTGCCCTGGCCCGCCTTTTATAGCTCAAGGGGTCACCACAGTGGCAAAACAGTCATTATACAGGGGGTAGATCGTGGCTTGACACGCATATGGACGTGTGTCGATAAAGGTATTTTCTTGAGCGGCGATCTGCCACGTGCCATAACAGGCTCTACCTAACCATCTGCGCGCCCACCATCTGTCGGCAAGAGCCTGATAGGTAGGTGCAGCGACTCGGTGGAGGGAGCTTGCCGGCTTGAGGCTTGAGCTTGCCAGCTTCTGGCTTGCCGGCGCCGTCTTGATCTTCCTGGCGACTCTTTGATAACCTTTCTGGAGGCCTTGGTTTCCCGGCTCTGTCCTTGCCGGGTCTTATCTTGCTGGGAAGTCATACCGCTAGGAAGAAGCTTCTCCCCAATGAGCTCTTGTTCTTGCTTGGTGACACAGCGCTTACCGTACAAAGTGCTTGCCGGAAAGACTGGTCCTTTGCCAGGGCTGCCTTGAGACAACCCTAGACTGGCACAACTCCAAGTTCAGAAGGTTTGTGAGGCCCTGGTTCTCACTACACCGACAGGATCCCCTGAGATCGCCTTTAATAGAGAACTCGAAAGATCTCGATGTTTAAGGTGGGACCAAAAAACTGGCTTGGATTATGACAGTCATATCTTGCTTGCTGGGGAAGATGTTTCCCCACGGCCGCCAGCCCCCGAGCTTGCTTTGGGAGTTCGGGGGATCTTTATGTTGAGACTTCCGTTTAGCAGAGAACTTTAAAGATCTCGATGTTAAAAGAAAACTTGTTTCTGGCAGAGAACTTCATGTTTCTCGATGTCAATTCTGTTCTCAACGGAGAACTCTATGGTTCTCAACGTTGGCTTCCGGGAAAGCTATCCCCGGGAAGGCTTTATCTTCCGGCAGAGGACTTTAAGGTTCTCGATGCCAGCTTTTGATTTCAGTAGGGAACTCTGAGATTCTCGATGCTGGCTTGCCAGAAAGGCGATTCCCTGCAAGGCTTTTGTCATCGGCAGAGAACTATGAGTCCTCAATACCAATTTCTAGGAAGGTGTTTTCGCTAGTTGCCAATGTCTTCGCCTCCCTCATACGCTGAAAGCGATTTGTCCGGTCGCTACCCATGATCCCCGGCAAGACCATCATAGAAGCCATCGGGAAGGCAAGGCATCTGCTGTTACCAGAATCCTTTCGGCATATCTGCTGCTGCAAGACACATATAAAGAAAAATAGTTTTTTTAGTTAGTCCAGCTTAATTATGTATGTAACACATACTTTCATTTGGTATGCTTCTCCCTTGAGTAACACTATCCTTGTAAATTGTTACACCCTACGCTCGCCGGAATGCTTCTTGGTGTGCATGATCCAGTCAGCAGCGCTTGAGGAAACGGGCCCTTAGCACCTCGCTGGGAACGCCGCCTCCCAAAAAGGTTTACCTTATCGATCCTAGTGCAGCTGCTCATGTTGCCGAGCGGACTCGAGGCAACTAGGAGCGCAACTAGGCCCGAAAAGGCTCCTTCGCATGCAGGTTTACGTACAAGGATGAAATTGTTCAAGGGAGAGGGACAAGAAGCCGGAAATTAACTCAAAGTTTTTCAACTTAGCTTCTTCCGCTGTCCATCCTACCCAGAGCGCATTCAATTTTCTTTCTTGAACGTTCTTGGATTTGGGGTATCACACCCTGCTATGCTTCCGCCCTCGTCGGAGCACTTGTCTCGACAACAAGAGCGAAATCCCCCTTGTTGGAGCGCACTGCTCAACGACAAGGTTTGCTACGTTTCCGCCCTCGTCAGAGCACTTGGCTCAACGACAGGAGTGAAAGCCCCCTTGTCGGAGCACACAGCTCAATGACAAGGTTTGCTATGCTTTCGCCCTCGTCAGAGCACTTGGCTCGACGACAAGAGCGAAAGCCCCCTTGTCGGAGCGCATAGCTCAACGACAAGGTTTGCTACGCTTCCGCCCTCGTCAGAGCACTTGGCTCATCGACAAGTGCGAAAGCCCCCTTGTCAGAGCGCACAACTCAACGACAAGGTTTGTTACGCTTCCGCCCTCGTCAGAGCACTTGGCTCGACAACAAAAGCAAAAGCCCCCTTGTCGGAGCGCACAGCTCAACGACAAGGTTTGCTTGCCGGAAGCTTACTGTTTAGCAGTAAATCTTCGATTCTGCCTCCGAAAAAATCTTTCCAAGAGGGCTTCTGGTTTCGACAAAGAAATCCGTGATTCTTGATGTTGGCTTCCAAGGAGAAAGTTCCCGGGAAGGCTTTAGCCTCCGGCAGAGGACTTCAAAATTCTCGATGCCGGCAAAGATCATCGCCAGAAAGGTTTTGACCTCAGTAGAGAACTCTAAGGTTCTTGATGTTGGCTTCCAGAAAGGCGTTTCCGGGAAGGCTTGTTGTTTTTCAGCGGAGAACTCTAGGTTCTCGACGCCGGCTTTCGGCAAAAATATTCCCGAGAAGGCTTTTAATTGTTGGTGGAGAACTGTAAAATTCTCGACACTGTCAAGATCGTTGCCGGAAAAGCTTCGATCTCAGTAGAGAACTCTAAGATTCTCGATGCTTAGTGGTAGCTTCTGTAAATACCAATACTGGTATTACCGTGAAACTATCTTCCACTTTCATACCTGCAACACTGATCAGGGCATGGAAATGCTACAGCAGCGTTTCAACACAAGTTAATTAGTGGCTGATTAGCACTTAACTTATGCATACATTTTGATTCCTGCTGGATATCCCCCTCGCTTGCCGGAATACTTTGCCGGTGTGCACGATCTAGTCAGCAGTGCTTTGAGGAAACGGGTCCTTAGCAGCTTGCTGGAACAGCCGCCTCCCAGAAAGTTTTACCTTGTCGGTTTCAATGCAGCTGCTCTCATTGCCGATCATAATCGAGGCAACAAGGAGCGCAAACGCAGCTGCTCTCGTTGCCGAGCGAACTCGAGGCAACTAGGAGCGCGAATGCAACTACTCTCGTTGCCAAGCAGACTCGAGGCAACCAGGAGTGCAACCGGCCCCGACGAGGCTCCCTAGCGTACGGGTTTTATGCAGAAATCGCAATGATTAAAAACTTATTAAGCCTTTTCCTTAAATGACCATATTTTTGCACGATTGTTCCTTACGCTTGCCAGAATACTCCTCGAGTGCGCACATTCTAATCGATGGCGCTTAGGATTGGGTCTTGGTTAGCAGCCTATCGAGAACGCCGCCTTCTCAGGAGCTTAACGCTCTAGAAACAAACGCAGCTACATGAGCGTTGCTGGGCGGACCCAGAACAATCAAGAGTTCAGGATATTTCGAGAGCGCTCCTTCGCGCACAGGTTATGCACAAAAATGCCATTCAAGGACAAGACTAATTAACAGAAAGTAACTAAAGCACTGGAACTTAGCTCTCTCTGTAGTACGACAAAGTCGTTGTGATTCATCAGGGTGCTACACGGCGTGCTCGGAGTGCCCACGATGAATGTTGCTCCGCCGTCGTCGCCAATATGTCTTCCCTCAAGTGGTTGAAATTGCGCCTTGAAGTAGACGCGGCAGCGACGCCCTTGCTCTTCTTGGACGCCGTTGATGATGAAGATGAGCATGAAGTCAATGCTGCTGGAGCAGATTCGCATGCGCGATCCCCCTACCTGGCGCGCCAAAGATGTCGTGCGTACGACCATCTTTGGGACCAGAGAGGCCTATTTGTGGTTCGACAGAGGGGATGCAACATACAAAGAGCAGATTCAGCAACTCAACACACAAGGATTTACCCAGGTTCGGGCCGCTGTGAAGCGTAAAACCCTACTCCTGCTTTTAGTGTATTTGATGTGTATGAGCACAAGTACAAGGAGCGCTTCTCCCGGCAAGGTGCAGAAAGAGCAGCTATGCATGCGGGTTGTGCCCCGGTTCCCCCCTTGTAAACATTGCCCTGGCCCTCCTTTTATAGCTCAAGGGGTCACCACAGTGGCAAAACAGTCATTATACAGGGGGTAGATAGTGGTTTGACACGCATATGGACGTGTGTCGATAAAGGTGTTTTCTTGAGCGGTGATCTGCCATGTGCCCCGATAGGCTCTACCTAACTATCTGCGCGCCCGCCATCTGTCGGCAAGAGCCTGATAGGTAGGTGTAGCGACTTGGTGGAGGGAGCTTGCCGGCTTGAGGCTTGAGCTTGCCGGCTTCTGGCTTGCCGGCGCCGTCTTGATCTTCCTGGCGACTCTTTGATGACCTTTCTGGAGGCCTTGGTTTCCCGGCTCTGTCCTTGCCGGGTCTTGTCTTGCCGAGAAGTCATACCGCTGGGAAGAAGCTTCTCCCCAACAAGCTCTTGTTCTTGCTTGGTGACACAACGCTTTCCATACGAAGTGCTTGCCGGAAAGACTGGTGCTTTGCCGGGGCTGCCTTGCGACAACCCTAGACTGGCACAACTCCAAGTCCAGAAGGTTTGTGAGGCCCTGGTTCTCACTACACCGACAAAGAGTATATCCAATAGTAGCACGGTGCTTCCTCAGAGTTTAGAGTAATCTCTTTCCTTCATGCTCTGAAAGGTTAGCACTAATAATAACAGGATATATTTTCTTTTCATCAAGATAAGCATATTTACGTTTATCAGGTAGTTGCTTTAAATGAAACAGAGGATCACTCTTAGGTGGAAGAGGATCTCCCAGAGTTTCAACAGGCAAATTATGTTTAAGGATAGGTGCTTGTTTAAAGAACATCTCATCTATTTCATTTCTTTCATTCATATGCATATCATCTTCATGTTCTAGTAAATATTGTTCTAAAGGATCAATAGAGGCACAGCAATAGAAGCAAGACCAATAATTTCATCCTTATTAGGTAATTCTTTATCATGAGGTTGTCTACGAAACTTAGAGAAATTAAACTCATGAGACGCATCACCAAAATTAACACTGACAGTTTCTTTATTGCAATCAATCTTAGCACTAACTGTATTCAAGAAAGGTCTACCAAATATAATGGGACGAAAATCATCTTGTGGTGATCCAAGAACAAGAAAATCAGTAGCGTATTTGATCTTTCCACACAAGACTTCAACATCTCTAACAATCCCAAGTGGTGCAATAGTATCTCTATTTGCAAGCTTAATAGTGACATCAATATCTTCAATCTCAACAGGTGCAGTATCATTCATGACTTCTTGATAGAGAGTAAACGGAATAGCACTCACACTAGCACCAATATCACATAAACCATGATAGCAATGATCTCCAATTTTAACAGAAATAATAGGCATGCCAATTATAGGTTTGTTTTTATCTTTAGTGTCTGGCTTAGCAATTCTAGTTGCTTCATCACAGAAATATATGACATGTCCATCAATGTTATCAACCAAAAGATCTTTAACCACTGCAATATTAGGTTCAACTTTAATTTGTTCAGAAGGTCTAGGTGCTCTAATATTACTTTTATTAACCACAGTTGAAGCTTTAGCATGTTCCTTAATCCTAACAGGGAAAGGAGGTTTCTCAAAATAAGCAGTAGGCACAACTGGATCAACATTGCAAACAATTGTTTCTTCTTTAACACTAACAGGTTCTTCATTTAATTCAATAGGTGGATGAAACTTAAACCATTTTTCCTTAGGGATATCAACATGAGTAGCAAAAGATTCACAAAAAGTAGCTACTATCTCAAAGTCTAGTCCATATTTAGTACTAAACTTATGAAAAGCATTCGTTTCCATAAAAGATTTAACACAATCAAACTTAAGATTTATACCTGACTCTTTACCTTTGTCGATTTCCCAATCTTCAGTGTTGCATTTAATTCTTTCCAGAAGATCCCATTTGAATTCAATAGTCCTCTTCATAAAGGAACCAGTAGAAGAAGTATCGAGCATGGATTGATCCTTATGAGAAAGCCGAGCATAAAAGTTTTGAATAATTATTTCTCTTAAGAGCTCATGATTGGGGCATGTGTGCAACATATACTTAATCCTCCCCCAAGCTTGAGCGATACTTTCTCCTTCACAAGGCCAAAAATTATATATATAATTCCGATCACGATGAACCAAATGCATAGGATAAAACTTCTGGTGAAATTCCAGCTTCAACCAGTTCCAATCCCATGTTCCAGTATCATCCAATAGCATATACCATGTCAATGCCTTTCCCTCCAAAGATAAAGGGAATACCTTCCTCTTAACTCCATCCTTGGATAAACCTTCAAGCTTAAACAATCCACAAATTTCATCTATATATATCAAGTGCATATCAGGATGTACCTTTCCATCTCCTGCATAAGGATTAGCTAGCAGTTTCTCTATCATACCCGAAGGAATTTCATAATAAATATTTTTAGTAGGTTGAGGGGCAACTCTCAATGCTTTCGGTCGAGGTGAAGATACCCCGAACAAACCCCTCAAAGGATTACTTTCCATAGTGACAAGTGACAGTAAATTTCAGCACGTAATATAAATGTTTCCTTACCAAATTACACTTACCAAAGGCGCTTCACTCCCCGGCAACGGCGCCAAAAAAGAGTCTTGATGACCCACAAGTATAGGGGATCAATCATAGTCCTTTCGATAAGTAAGAGTGTCGAACCCAACGAGAAGCAGAAGGAAATCACAAATGGTTTTCAGCAAGGTATTCTCTGCAAGTACTGAAAGTAGCGGTAGCAGATAGTTTTGATAGCAAGGTAATTCGTAACAAGTAACAAGTGAAAATCATAACAAGGTGCAGCAAGGTGGCCCAATCATTTTTATAGCAAAGGACAAGCCAGAACGGTCTCTTATATAAAGCAAAGAGTTCTCGAGGACACATGGGAATTCTCATCTAGTCACTTTCATCATGTTTGTTTGATTCGCGTTCGCTACTTTGATAATTTGATATGTGGGTGGACCGGTGCTTGGGTGCTGTTCTTACTTGAACAAGCCTCCCACCTATGATTACCCCCTCTCACAAGCATCCGCAACTACGAAAGAAGAATTAAGATAAATCTAACCATAGCATGAAATATATGGATCCAAATCAGCCCCTAGCGGAATAGCGCATAAACTAGGATTTAAGCTTCTGTCACTCTAGCAACCCATCATCTAATTACTACTCCACAATGCCTTCCCTTAGGCCCAAATATGGTGAAGTGTCATGTAGTCGACGTTCACACGACACCACTAAAGGAAGCAACAACATACATATCATCAAAATATCGAACGAATACCAAATTCACATGATTACTTATGACAAGACTTCTCCCATGTCCTCAAGAACAAAAGTAACTACTCACAAATCATATTCATGTTCAAGATCAGGGGGGTATTGAATAGCATTAAGGATCTGAACATATAATCTTCCACCAAATAAACCAACTAGCATCAACTACGAGATGTAATCAACACTACTAGCAACCCACAGGTACCAATCTGAGGTTTTGAGACAAAGATTGAATACAAGAGATGAACTAGGGTTTGAGATGAGATGGTTCTGGTGAAGATGTTGATGACAATTGGTCCTCCCATGATGAGAGGATTGTTGGTGATATCGATGGCTTCGATTTCCCCCTCCCGAAGGGAAGTATCCCCGGCGGAATCGCTCTGTCGGAGAGCAAAATTGCTCCTGCCCAGGTTCCGCCTCGAGACAGCTGTGCTTCATCCCGAAAGTCTTCTTCTGATTTTTTTCTAGGGCAAGTAGCATCTTATAGGAGAACATGGGCCCCGGAGGCCTGCTAGGGGTCCCACAAGCTCAGGGGGCGCGCCCTACCCCCTGGGCGTGCCCCCCAGGCTTGTGGCTTCCTGGTGGGTCCCCCTCTAGTATTTCTTCCGCCAATATTTTTTATATATTCCAAAACAATTCTCCGTAAATTTTTAGGTCATTTGGAGATGTGCAGAATAGCTATCTCTGTTGTAGCCCTTTCCGGTCCAGAATTCCAGCTGCCGGCAATCTCCCTCTTCATGTAAAACTTGCAAAATAAGAGAGAAAAGGCATAAGAATTGTATCATAAAGTGAAATAATGACCCAAAACATAATAAATAGTAGTAGGAAAACATGATGCAAAATGGACGTATCAGTAACCTTCTTTTGCGGTGTGTTTGTTGGGATCCGATGAATTGTGGGTTTATAATCAGATTATTCATTGAAAGTAATTGAGTCTTTTCTGAACTTTATTATGTATGATTGTTATAGCTATCTAATGCTTTCCGATCTATCCGTTTGGTTTGGCCAACTAGATTGATTTATCTTCAGTGGAAGTGGTGCATAGTAGTAGGTTCAATCTTGCGGTGTCCTCACCCAGTGATAGCAGGGGTAGCGAGGCACGCATTGTATTATTGCTACTAAGGAGAAAATGACAGGGTTTAATCATATTGATTGGTTTTATTCTATCTACATTATGTCATCTTGCTTAAAGCATTACTCTATTTGTTATGAACATACTACCAAAGATGCAGGCAGGAGTCGGTCGATTGGTGGAGTAATAGTAGTAGATGCAGGCAGGAGTCGGTCTACTTGTCATGGACATAATTCCTATGTAAATGATCATGCCATGAATAACGTCATAACTATGTGCTTTTCTATCAATTGCCCAACAGTAATTTGTCTATCCACCATATGCTATTTTTATGAGAGAGATGCCTCTAGTGAAAACTATGGCCCCCGGGTCTATTTTAATCATATTACAAAAACCAAAAATACCTTGCTGCAATTTATTTACTTTTATTTTACTTTGCAATTTATCTATCTACCACTACCAGATTTGATCCTTGCAATTAACGAGTACAAGGGGATTGACAACCCTCTTGCCCGCGTTGGGTGCAAGTATTTGTTGTGCGTGCACGTACAGCTAAGGAGTGTTTGCGTGGTTCTCCCAGTGGTTCGATAACCTTGGTTCTCTACTGAGGGAAATACTTGTCCGCTACTATATTGCTTCACCCTTCCTCTTCAGGGAAAATCCCAACGCATTTCACAAGTAGAAGGGTGCCTAAGCGAAAAGAAACCATAGCAACTTCTGGATTGATTACAGCAGCACCTAAACCACCAAAGGAGGACGATGCATCTGTTATTGCATCGTCCGCAACACCTATTACACACCCTTCACTCGAGGAGAATTCATAGTCAATGGATACATCAAGAGATGAAGACGAGATGGTGGAGTATTAGCCTACGCCAGTTCGGGGAGGTATGGATATAATATGGTGTATTACTCACCCGCCAAATTTCATGTTATAGATGAATAAGGAGAGGTGGCTCGGTTGGATTTTGGTCCTAAATATGCTATATTTGAGAAACCAAAAGAACCAGTGATGCACTTGAAGCCATTGTTCCTTAAAGGTCATATTAATGGATTACCAGTTGCTAAAATGCTTGTTGATGGTGGTGCTGTGGTGAATCTTATGCCATATTTGGTTTTCAAAAAATTGGGTTTGCACGATGAAGAGTTAATAAAGACCAATATGGTGCTTAATAAATTTGAAGGCAAAGAGAAAACTAAAGCCAAAGGTGTTATGTATGTGGAGCTTATGGTGGGTGATGAGTGATATTTTTACACTCATTTTAACCTTGTTTAAACCGAGATATTTCATTAAAAGAGATATATTCACTCCGACATTGCCACTCATGACTAATGAATGCAAAGGATTCCACAAATCCTCTCTTTGATATTTTTCCACAGGATATGGGCTAAAAAAGGAAGAAATCATGTGGGAGAAAGGAAAGGAAGGAAAATGGAGAAGAAATAAGTCACCAGGAGGCGCCAGAAGGCAACCAGGGTCAAAGACGGTGTTCCATACGACCGCACGTGCTCGCATGAGCAGTCGTTTGGCGTGGAAACCAAGGCAGGTCGTCCACCTGAACAACTTTTATAAAGGGGACCCCGTCGAAATGTCAATAGAACAGCGTCGAGCACAGCCAGAACCTCTTCATCATCATCTTCATCCACAAACCCTAGCCACCGCCATTTTCATCCCCATAGCCATCTCCACCACCATAGTGCTCTCTCATCTAGTTCATACTTGTAATCGTGCATCGCACAAGGCATCCATTGTAAGAAATATTGCAATCAATCAATCCCAAGATGTGTTCTTCAATGTTTTCTTCTCGCGATCTAATCTCCATGTGTGAGTAGTTCGGTAAGGTATGGGGTGAGGCATGAGCCTTGCAACCCCAGGTATTTGGTGAAGGGATCAATGGAAGTCTTTGACATAACGTCTTGTATGTGTGAAATAAAATTGTTTCGTGAAGTGTCTCTTGTCTTGTCTGTGATCTTCATCCCTACAGGTACCCAGGATCATGGAGGTTGAGCACCGGTGAGGCTAGGAGCAAGGGGACCATGAAGTGTTATACCGAACACCGGTGATAGTAAGGTTTAGTAGGGTAACATGGATCATATACTTGGGGATTCATGAGGTGTAGTCATTAAACACCCAATACTTTTGTCTGATATTATTATCTTAATTCTTGGGGCAACCCCGCGAGACAGATAGGGCCTTCGGTAGGACAACTGATTCTTGATGCAGGACTCGTGCCGGTCAAGATGTTATTTGGACACATCCCCCACTCCGATATGAAAGCAAGCACCTCTTGATGGGTGACTTCCCGAGCACAAACTAATATCATTTTTTATCCCAACACCAATACATGGTTGTAAGCATTAAGACCTCATCCCCGTACCTTCTTTTTATTATAAGTGTTTGAATCACAATTTGCTTGCTGATCCGATCAAAAGCTGGATTTGACACTTTGGCAAAAGCTTGCTAGAGACCATTGCTTCAAGGGAATCTTCCTCTTGTGGGTTCGATACCCAGGGTCACCTCTGGGGAAATAGGTATGGGATACCCTCTCTTGTTCCAATACCAGATCAATAAAAAGGAGATATCAAGCCATTTTTCTGGCGCCGTTGCCGGGGAGGAGTTTAGTATTCCTAGTCTTTGTGTTTAGAGTTTTTGTTAAAGTTAATTTTCAGTTTTTGTTTGTACTTTTTTAGTTTTTAGTAAAAGTTTTATTTTGTTGCAAGTCTTTTAGTTCAAAATACCAAAAAGTTACTTGATACGTCTCCAACGTATCTAAATTTTTTATTGTTCCATGCTATTATAGTATCAATCTTGGATGTTTTAATATACATTTACAGCAATTATATATCATTTTTTGGGACTAACCTATTAACTTAGTGCCCAGTGCCTGATGTCTACTGCACAACTTATTCTTGTAGACTCGTGTTGGGCCTCCAAGCGCAGAGTTTTGTAGGACAGTAGCAATTTTCCCTCAAGTGGATGACCTAAGGTTTATCAATCCATGGGAGGCGTATGATGAAGATGGTCTCTCTCAAACAACCCTGCAACCAAATAACAAAGAGTCTCTCGTGTCCCCAATACAATATTAAAATGTATAGGTGCACTAGTTCGGCGAAGAGATGGTGATACAAGTGTAGTATGGATAGTAGATATAGGTTTTTGTAGTGCGAACAATAAAAAAACAGAAACGTAGCAAGTAACAAAAGTGAGCATAAACGGTATTGCAATGCTTGAAAACAAGGCCTAGGGTTCATACTTTCGCTAGTGCAATCTCTCAAGAATGCTAATATAATTGGATCATATAACCATCCCTCAATGTGCGATAAAGAATCACTCCCAAGTTCCTATTAGCGGAGAACATAAGATAGAAATTGTTTGTAGGGCACGAAACCACCTCAAAGTTATCCTTTCCGATCGATCTATTGAACTATTCCTATAAGTGTCACAAACAGCCCTAGAGTTCGTACTAAAATAACACCATATGATACACATCAACCAACTCTAATGTCACCTAGATACTCCAATGTCACCACAAGTATCCGTGAGTTGATTATACGATATGCATCAAACAACTTCATAATCATAATATTCAATCCACACAAAGAACTCCAAGGAGCACCCCAAAGTTTCTATCAGAGAAAAGATAATGAAAATGTGCATCAACCCCTATGCATAGATTACCCCAATGTCACCTCGGGAATCCGCGAGTTGAGTGCCAAAACATATATCAAGTGAATCAATATAATACCCCATTATCACCACGGGTATTCATATGCAAGACATACATCAAGTGTTCTCAAATCTGAATATTCGATCCGATAATAACGAAACCTCAAAGGGAAAAGATTTGATTCATCACAACAAAGATAGAGAGGGAGGAAACACCATATGATCCAACTATATTAACAAAGCTCGCGATACATAAAGATCGTGCCAAATTAAGAACATGAGAGAAAGAGATAAAACACATAGCTACTGGTACAAAAGCTCAGCCCCGAGGGTGAACTACTCCCTCCTCGTCATGGAGACCGCCAGGATGATGAAGATGGCCTCCGGTGATGCTTTCCCCCCTCCGACAAGGTGTCGGAAAAGGGCTGTAGATGTGATCGTGGAGGTACGGAGGCTTGCGGCGGCATAAAAACTCATTTAGGTTAATTTCGGGGCTTTCTGAATATATATGATTTTTCAGCGTTGGAATCACGCGAAGAGGTGCCACAGGGGGCCCACGAGGCACCAGCGCGCACCTGGGGGGGCTGGCGCGCCCAGGTGGCTCGTGGGGCCCCTGTGGCTCTTCTGCTACTTCCCCGAAGCTTCCTAGGTCCGTTTCCTTCCAGAAAAAACTGTCAAAAAGTTTCGCTGCATTTGGACTTCATTTGATATGGATTTTCTGGAAAACCAAAAACAAGCAGAAAACAACAACTGGCACTGGGCACTAGGCCAATATGTTAGTCCATAAAAATCATATAAAAGCCACATAAAAGTGCACCAAAGTCATATAAAACTATAATAAACATGGCATGAATACTTCATAAATTATAGATACGTTGGAGACGTATCAGCATCCCCAAGCTTAATTCCTGCTCGTCCTCGAGTAGGTAAATGATAAAAGAAATAATTTATGAAGTGTGAATGCTAGCATAGTGCATAAGTTTGATCAATGATAATTTCAATCACTTTTTCTAGCATCAATATATATCATAATCAGTAGCTCATCTCATAAAACTTCTCATGATCAAGTAGCAAGCTATTCACATGTTTAAAGTATAGGCCATAAACTTTCTTGAAAACTGACAAACTATGTTCTCAGTCATCAAACAATTGCAATTCATCTTATTTTCAGGAAGGGTCTATGTAAGAGCTTTGATCTAGCAAATTCCACATACTCAACCATCATTTAGTCTTCCATGATTGCTGATACTCAAAGCATATTTTTAGAACAACCCGTTTCAGTCAAACACATAGAAAGATAGGGGCTTAATGTTTTGCCTCCCAACTTATTTATCTCATGGATAATGTCAACAATAATAACTCATGATCACCTATATTCAACTGGATATATGTGCCTGGATCTTTCCCTACCACATAATGCTTGCCAACTAAAGAATAAATAGAGCGGAATAGGGATGAACATTAATGACTCTTGCATAAAAGTAAATACAGAAAAGTAAAAGATAGGCCCTTCGCATAGGGAAACAGAGGTTGTCATGCGCTTTTTGTTGTTGGATGCACAAGCCCTTAATGCAAAGGAACGTCACGTTATATTGCCCCTTGTGATAGCAACCTTTATTATGAAGTCCATCGCTTTTATTTCTTTACCATCACAAGTTTGTACAATGCTTATTTTCCCTTGAAATAAAAGATCATACATATTTTAGGAGCAGTTTTTATTGCTTTTTGCACCGATGACAACTTACTTGAAGGATCTTATTCAATCCATAGGTAGATATAGTGGACTCTCATGGCAAGAAACTGGGTTTAAGGGTTTTTGGATGCACAAGTAGTATCTCTACTTAGTACGAATTTTTGGCTAGCAAAAGATCCTAAGAAAGCACCACATGTTAGAGGATCCATGACAATATAACTTCTATGTGAATATAAACAAACATAACTCATTACGTTGTCTTCCTTGTCCAACGTCAACTACTTGATCAAGGTTGAAAATAATTAATGGGGGCTCACAATCATAGAAGATGTCCAAGATAGTATATTTATATGTGAAATTTCTCTTCCTTCAAAATTCTTTCATGAATTGTTCAAGTGACCAATGCTATGTTTGTTAACTTTCAGTAAATTTTACCTTTTATACTTCTTGTATGTGCAGTCACTACTCCCCATGGGATAAGCATATGAAGCATATAAATTTCAAATTTATGATATTCAATTCATTTCAACAATTTACTCATAGGATATAAGTGAAGAACAAGAGTGAATGACAAACTACTCCAAGAAGATATAAGTGAAGACCAAATGAGTAGTTAAGTAAATAGGTAGCTATGTGAGGACTCTCTCTCATTTAAAAGTTTCAGATCTTGAGTATTTTATTCAAACAGCAAAGAAAACAAAATAGAATAACATTCCAAGAATAGCACATATCATGTGAAGAAGCAAAAACTTAGGCTCAACCAAGACTAACCGATAATTGTTGAAGAAGAAAGGCGGGATGCCTACCGGGGCATCCCCAAGCTTAGATGCTTGAGACTTCTTGGAATAATAACTTGGGATGCCCTGGGCATCCCCAAGCTTGAGCTCTTGTGTCTCCTTAATTCCTCTCATATCACGGTTTCCTTAAATCTTAAAAACTTCATCCACACAAAACTCAACAAGAACTCGTGAGATAAGTTAGTATAAATCAACTCAAAACCTTAACATTATCTACTGTAAAAAATCACTAAAATTATAATTAAACATTGCATACTAAATTCCTCTGCATATTTAATACTCCTATCGACAAATAGAAACATTAAACAAGCAAACATATGCAAACAATGCAACTATAACAGCAATCTGCCAAAACAGGACAGTCTGTAAAGGGTGAATAAGAATTCATATTTCCCTAACTCCAAAAATTCTGAAAAATTACCACGTGAAAGAGGACTCATGCATTCTTACTGTGTAAAAATTTCAGATTTTTATCATGTTCTGACTATTCAGGAATATTCTGCACATAACCAAAAACTTTCTGTTTTCAAACAGCAACACATGAACTTGCAAACTGAGCATGGTAAAGGCTATAATTGGCATTCTATTGAACTAAAAGATAAAAAACATGATTATTGATAACATCAAGCAAATCTCAACAGAATAAAATGACACTCCAAGCAAAACTCATATTATGTGACGAATAAAAATATAGCTCCGAGTGAGGTTACCGATAATGTTGAAGAAGAAAGAGGGGATGCCTTCCGGGGCATCCCCAAGCTTAGTTTCTTGGGTATTCCTTGAATATTACCTTGGGGTGCCTTGGGCACCCCAAGCTTAGGGTCTTGCCGCTCCTTATTCTCCTCATATCGATATCTCACCCAAAACTTGAAAACTTCAATCACACAAAACTTAACGGAACTTCGTGAGATAGGTTAGTATGATAAAAATAAATCATCCACTTAGGTACTGTCAAGAAAAGATTCATAATTGTTCTCACATAATTCCTACTATATTATATCATTTCCACAATTTATATTACTCAATATAAGCTATGGAAACACTAAAACAAGCAAACTATGCATCGAAAACAGAATCTGTCAAAAACATAACAGCATGTAGTGAGCGATTTAAAAACCATACTTCTGTAGATCCAAATATTCTAAAAAATTAGGAAAACGTAAAAAAAATTATATCCCAATACTCTGTAAAAATTTCATAATTTACTCATGCTCCAGTACAGAATAGAAATTCCAGCACTGGACGCAAAAGTTTCTGTTTTTGCACAGAATCGAATCAACAAGCATCCACACTATCCCAAAGGCTTTACTTGGCACATTATTGAAAGAAAACATATGAAACATGATTACTACAGTAGCTTAATCATGTGAACACAAGAAAAACAGTAGGGGTAAATGTTGGGTTGTCTCCCAACAAGCGCTTTTCTTTAATGCCTTTTAGCTAGGCATGATGATTTCAATGATGCTCACATAAAAGTAAAGAATTGAAACACAAAGAAAGCATCATGAAGCATATGACTAGCACATTTAAGCCTAACCCACTTCCTATGCATAGGTATTTTGCGAGCAAATAACTTATGGGAGCAAGAATCAACTAGCATAGGAAGGCAAAACAAGCATGACTTCAAAACTTTCAACACATAGAGAGGAAACTTGATATTATTGCAACACCTACAAGCATATGATCCTCTCTCATAATAATTTTCAGTAGCATCATGAAGAAATTCAAAAATATATCCATCACACAAATCATTCTTTTCATGATCTACAAGCATAGAAATGTTATTACTCTCCACATAAGTAGAATTATTCTCATGAATAGTAGTGGGAGCAAACTCAACAAAATAGCAATCATGTGATACTTGATTCGCATAATCCAATTGAAAATTAAAATCATGATGACAAGTTTCATGGTTATCATTATTCTTTATAGTATACATGTCATCACAATAAATTTTCTCATCAAAACTTGAGGGACTAAAAATATCATCTTCATCAAACATGGCATCCCCAAGCTTGTGGCTTTGCATATCATTAGCATCATGGATACTCATAGAATTCATACTAACAACATTTCAATCATGCTCATCACTCAAAAAATTTATGCCAAACATTTTATTAAATTCTTCTTCTAGCAATTGAGCACAATTTTCCGCTCCATCATTTTCAAGAAAGACATTATAAAGATGAATAATATGAGGCAACCTCGATTCCATATTTTTTGTAGTTTTCTTTTATAAACCAAACTAGTGATAAAACAAGAAACTAAAAGATTTGATTGCAAGATCTAAAGATATACCTTCAAGCACTCACCTCCCCGGCAACGGCGCCAGAAAAGAGCATGATGTCTACTACACAACTTATTCTTGTAGACTCGTGTTGGGCCTCCAAGCGCAGAGTTTTGTAGGACAGTAGCAATTTTCCCTCAAGTGGATGACCTAAGGTTTATCAATCCATGGGAGGCGTAGGATGAAGATGGTCTCTCTCAAACAACCCTGCAACCAAATAACAAAGAGTCTCTTGTGTCCCCAACACACCCAATACAATGGTAAATTGTATAGGTGCACTAGTTCGGCGAAGAGATGGTGATACAGGTGTAGTATTAGTAGATATAGGTTTTTGTAGTGCAAACAATAAAAAAACAGCAAGGTAGCAAGTAACAAAAGTGAGCATAAACGGTATTGCAATGCTTGAAAACAAGGCCTAGGGTTCATACTTTCGCTAGTGCAATCTCTCAACAATGCTAATATAATTGGATCATATAACCATCCCTCAATGTGCGATAAAGAATCACTCCCAAGTTCCTATTAGCGGAGAACAAAAGATAGAAATTGTTTGTAGGGTACAAAACCACCTCAAAGTTATCCTTTCCGATCGATCTATTGAGCTATTCCTATAAGTGTCACAAACAGCCCTAGAGTTCGTACTAAAATAACACCATATGATACACATCGACCAACTCTAATGTCACCAAGATACTCCAATGTCACCACAAGTATCCGTGAGTTGATTATACGATATGCATCAAACAACTTCATAATCATAATATTCAATCCACACAAAGAACTCCAAGGAGCACCCCAAAGTTTCTATCCGAGAAAAGATAATGAAAACGTGCATCAACCCCTATGCATAGATTACCCCAATGTCACCTCGGGAATCCGCGAGTTGAGTGCCAAAACATATATCAAGTGAATCAATATAATACCCCATTGTCACCACGGGTATTCATATGCAAGACATACATCAAGTGTTCTCAAATCTGAATATTCGATCCGACAATAACGAAACCTCAAAGGGAAAAGATTCGATTCATCACAACCAAGATAGAGAGGGAGGAAACACCATATGATCCAACTATATTAACAAAGCTCGCGATACATCAAGATCGTGCCAAATCAAGAACACGAGAGAGAGAGAGAGAGAGAGAGAGAGAGAGAGAGATAAAACACATAGCTACTGGTACAAACCCTCAGCCCCGAGGGTGAACTAGTCCCTCCTCGTCATGGAGACCGCCGGGATGATGAAGATGGCCTCCGGTGATGCTTTCCCCCCTCCGGCAGGGTGCCAGAAAAGGGCTGTAGATGAGATCGTGGAGGTACAGAGGCTTGCGGCAGCGTAAAAACTCATCTAGGTTAACTTTCGGGGGTTTCTGAATATATATGATTTTCAGCGTTGGAATCACGTGAAGAGGTGCCATAGGGGGCCCACGAGGCACCAGGGCGCGCCTAGGGGGGGCAGGCGTGCCCAGGTGGCTGGTGGGGCCCCTGTGGCTCTTCTGCTGCTTCCCCAAAGCTTCCTAGGTCCGTTTCCTTCCAGAAAAAATCGTCAAAAAGTTTCGCTGCATTTGGACTTCATTTGATATGGATTTTCTGGAAAACCAAAAACAAGCAGAAAACAGCAACTGGCACTGGGCACTAGGTCAATATGTTAGTCCATAAAAATCATATAAAAGCCATATAAAAGTGCACCAAAATCATACAAAACTATAATAAACATGGCATGAATACTTCATAAATTATAGATACGTTGGAGACGTATCAGTGCCAGTTGCTATTTTTTGCCTGTCTTTGGTTTTCCAGAATATCAGTACCAAACGAAGTCCAAATGCCACGAAACTTTTTGGAGATTTTTTTCTGGACATAAGAGACACTAGAAGCTTCGGGAGAGGGCCAGAGGCCAGAGGAGGTGGCCACGAGCCACCAGGGCGCGCCCCAGGGGGGTGGCGCGCCCTGGTGCCTCGTGGGCCAACCTCTGCTCCGTTTGACCTAATTCCACCTCTATAAATTCTCTAAAATCGGGAAACCAACAGAGGAGTCCACGAAATACTTTTTCCGCCACCGCAAGTTCCTGTTCTCGAGAGATCCCATCTGGAGGCCTTTTCCGGCACTCTGGCGGAGGGGGAATCGATCACGGAGGGGCTCTACATCATCCTTGGTGCCCTTCCGATGATGCGTGAGTAGTTTACCACAGACCTTCGGGTCCATAGTTAGTAGCTAGATGGCTTCTTCTCTCTTTTTGATCTTCAATACAATGTTCTCCTCGATGTTCTTGGAGTTCTATCCGATGTAATCACTTTTTGCGGTGTGTTTGTTGGGATCCGATGAATTGTGAGTTTATGATCAGATTATCCATGAATATTATTTGAGTTTTCTCTGAACTCTTTTATGCATGATTATTATAGCTTCGTATTTCTCTCTTCTATTGATTTGGTTTGGCCAACTAGATTGATTTTTCTTGCAATGGGAGAGGTGCTTTGTAATGGGTTCGATCTTGCGGTGCTCAATCCTAGTGACAGAAAGGGACATGACACGTATGTATCGTTGCTATTAAGGGTAAACAGATGGGGTTTATTCATACGTGAGTTTACTTTGTCTACATCATGTCATCTTGCTTAAGGTGTTACTCCGTTCTTCATGAACTTAATACACTAGATGCATGCTGGATAGCGGTCGATGTGTGGAGTAATAGTAGTAGATGCAGGCAGGAGTCGGTCTACTTGTCTCGGACGTGATGCCTATATACATGATCATTGCCTTGGATATCGTTATGATTATTTGCTTTTCTATCAATTGCCCAACAGTAATTTGTTCACCCACCGTATGCTATTTTCAAGAGAGAAGCCTCTAGTGAAAACTATGGCCCCCGGATCTACCGTTATCATATATTGAAAATCCTAAAAATACCTTGCTGCACCTTTACTTTATTTATTTTATTTTGTATTTTTGTTCGATCTATTTATCTATCACCATACAATTTAATCTTGCAATTGACCACCAAGGGATTGACAACCCCTTGTTCGCGTTGGGTGTGAGGATTTGTTGTTTTGTGTGCAGGTACTGCTAATGAGTTATTGCGTGATTCTCCTACTGGATTGATAACCTTGGTTTCATAACCGAGGGAAATACTTATCTCTACTGTACTGCATCATCCCCTCCTCTTCAGGGAAATCCCAACGCAGCTCACAAGTAGCAGGAAGAATTTCTGGCGTCGTTGCCGGGGAGACATCATCAACATCTATCAAGTACCTATGCATAAACTTTCATCTCCTTGCATTTACATTATTTGCCATTTGCCTCTCGTTTTCATCTCCCCCACTTCTAAAAAAGTTTTTACAAAAAAAAATTATTTTCCATTTGCCTTTTTGCTTGTTTGCTATCTTTGCTTGTGTTGCCATGTGCCTTCTATTTGCTTGCATCTTCGCTTGCTAAAAATCTATTGATATGGATCCTCATCCACTTGCTAATCTTTTCAAAAGACCCAATTATGATGAACCAATTGCTAGTGAGTTGAGTGCACTTGATTTCCTCTATGAAGTTTTGCTTGAAAATCATGAATCTGAAAATTGTGATGAAGTGCTGAAAGAACAAATTTATAAAGTGATTCATGGTAGCTCCTTCAATGAAAAGCATGATTGCAATGATGTTATTATAAATTCTATTAGTGTCAATTGTGCTAATGATATGCAAAACCACAAGCTTGCAATGATCATGATTGGGGTGATAATGCTTTTTATGATCTTGAAAATTTATTTAAGCATCATGATGAATATGATATTGATAATAATGCTTGCAATAATATTGAAAGTGGGTTTGGAAGAGTGTCAACTCTAGGTAAAAATAATCCCATATATTTGGAGAATGTTCAATCTTATGAAATTTTTGATAAAAGTGGGTTTGGAGAGGTCATGACTTTCGTTGATGATAATCGCACTATTTTGGAAGATTATAAAAAAATTTATGCATGTGGATCGTAAAGAGAATATTGTTTATGATAGCTATATCATTGAATTTGAATATGATCCTAAATGTAATTATTATGAGAGAGGAAAATATGGTTGTACAAATTTTCATGTTACTAAATTACCTCTCTTCATGTTGAGATTGTTATTGTTTCTTTCCTCTTCCTTGCATATGCTAGGTTTTGCTTGTCTAGATAATTTGTTTGCCTATAAAATGACAATGCATTGGAAGTATGTTAGACTTAAATGTGTTTTTCACATGCTACATGATGCTCTCTTGTGTTTCATTTATTATCTTTCATGTGAGCATCAATAAAATCTCAAGCCTGTCTAAATGGCCAGGGACGATTTCAAGGGGGGCGAGACCCCCCCCCCCCCAACGATCTCGTTGCACCTTAATAGGGATTAGGTAGTATCTGTTTTTTTTGCGTACGCATGCATTTTGTGGCTAGTCCCGCCCCCCCTATGCGGTTGTGACTCCCATAGTCAAAGTCGTGTAAGTACGTGATTGCAGCCAGCAGGTCAAATAGGCCTAAATATCAGGAGAAGAAAAAGGAAGAACAACCCACCGTGGAAGGAAATGGCCCACGCTCAAGCAGCACTCCCGTACACGGTAGTTACGTCTCCTCTAATTGCTTCCTTTCCAATCTGCTCGTCCCTGTTCCAGTGATCTGGTCGCTGCCGCCGGCCTCTAGTAGATCGTCCACCGCAAGAAGAGAAGGTCAAGAAGAGAAGGGAACAGGCAAGCGCGGTTGCGCTGATCCACACGCGCATTCCGGCCGGCCGCCGGCCGCACGGATGAGCGACTAAACAGCCAAAAAAAGTTAGTTTATTTTCAGTGTTAGATTAGTTTGTGTCTTATAATGCAATTGTAGAACTGCAGACATGGAAAACTAATTAGAATTTTTTTGATTCTCCAAGCTTTGTATCTCCCCATCTATCATTGTGTTAGCCAGCATAAAGGGAATTAGGGGAAACACCATCACCATTAGCGACCCCATGGTACGTCCCCTCTCATCAACTTCAATTTCTAAAACAAAATTTCTCTAACATGAATGATCATTGTCTGATGGACATGAAAGTTGGATTGCAATCAATTAGTTATAGTACAGTGTACCAAATTTTAGTATATAAATATATAAATTTGAATCTTTTTTTTTGGCAAAGTTGGACAATTTGGTAGTGTTCTTCTAGTGTTCACATCAAGGAAACTTAATTTTTCTGTTTAGGCCTTTTTGACAGTCTAAATGTTTTATGGATGGGCCGATGCTCATTTGTCTTTTAAGAGCCCAAGTGTCGAACTCGCCCCCCCTATACCAAATTTCTGGCTCCGTCCCTGTTAATGGCTATAAACAAAGAGCTCGTTGGGAGACAACCCAATAATTACCTTTCTGTTTTTTTGTGTGCACACAATTATGCTACTGTTATGATTGTGTTTTTATGTTTTAATTAGTGATTGTGCCAAGTAAAGCCTTTGGTATGATTTGGAAGATAGTATAATTGATGCTGTCTGGAAAACAGAAAGTTTTGCGTCCAGTACTGGAATTTTAGTTCTGTACTGGAGAGTAAGAAAAATCTGAATTTTTTACACAGTATTGGTATATGAATTGCCCACGTTGTCCTAATTTTTTAGAATTTTCGGAGTTACATAAGTATAGCTTTTATATAGATCTTTACAGACTGTTCTGTTTTAGACAGATTCTGTTTTTGTTGCATAGTTTGCTTATTTTGATGAATCTATGGATCGTATCGGAGGGTATGAGTCATGGAGAAGTTGGAGTACAGTAGCATTATTACAATATTAAATATGAATCAATTTACCACAGTACTTAAAGTTAAAGATTTATTTGTTATACTAACGGATCTCACGAAGGTTTTGTTGAGTTTTGTGTGATTGAAGTTTTCAAGTTTTGGGTGAGATCACGATAGATGAAGGAATAAGGAGTGGCAAGAGCCTAAGCTTGGGGATGCCCAAGGCACCCAAGGTAATATTCAAGGAAGACTCAAGCGTCTAAGCTTGGGGATGCCCCGAAAGGATCCCCTCTTTCTTCTACCAACTATCGCTAACTTTACTTGGAGCTATATTTTTATTCATCACATGATATGTGTTTTACTTGGAGCGTCGTGTATTATATGAGTCTTTGCTTTGTTTTCTTTTTAATTTGTCACAATCATCTTTGCTGGACACAACTATTTGAGAGAGCCACACGTTTATCATGATTTGTTAGAATACTCTATGTGCTTCACTTAAATCTTTTGAGCTAGGCAGTTGCTCTAGTGCTTCACTTAAATCATTTTGAGCACGGCGGTTGCTATATTTTTAAGAAATATTTGAACTCTCATACTTCACTTATATTATTTTGAGAGTGGAGAAGATTAAATTTTGAAGAAATATTTGCACTCTCATGCTTCACTTATATCTTTTTGAGAGTTGATAATAGTAATGGTAATTTGCACAAGATATGAATTTGGTCCCAAAGTGATGAATATTCAAGAGGGATATAATAAAAACTTTCATGAAAGATCATTGGATATGATAAGTTTGATACCTTGCAATAGTTTTGCGATATGGAGATGATAACATGTGAGTCATGTTACTGAGTAATTGTGATTTAGTAAGAATATTGGTGTTAAGGTTTGTGATTCCCTATGCATGCACATGAAGTCAATAGTTATGCAACGAAATTATATCCTACTTATGGTGCATTATTCGGTGTTAGTTATGTTCAATGCATGTTTATGACCGTTTTTGCTTTTTGGTTGGTCGCTTCTCAATCTATTTGCTAGCCTTCATTTGTACTAAGCGGGAATACTGCTTGTGCATCCAACTCCTTAAACCTAAAGTTGTGCCAAATGAGTCCACCATACCTACCTATATGCGGTATTTCCATGCCGTTCCAAGTAAATTTTCTTGTGCCAACTCTAATTTTTCAAAATAATTTTCCGTTTTGTGTGCCCGTACCGCTCATGAAGCGGCAGGGGGTGGCCAATATTTTCCATGCTAGGTGTGTTATTCTCATGATGAGTGTTTATTCACTTGTCATTGCACGAGAGAGTGGCCGGTAATAGGGATGCCCAGTCCCGAAATGAAAAAAAAATTAATATGATGATAATAATAAATTCCTTGGAAAGTGTTGGTATGGAGGGCACCCGTGGATACGGCTAGCCATGGATTGTGATAGAATGGTGGAAAGGAAATAAACTTTATTTTCTGTTTGGGAACCGCCTATAATGTGTCTAGCATGGAAGATATTGGGAATTCTCGGTCATTTTCGTTGACAGGAAAAGCATGCCTCTCAAACTAATTTTATCTCTCTAATTTAAGCCTTGAGCTCTGGCACATTTGCAAATTGTCGATGTATAAAACATGGGTATTTTATACCCTGACTTATGCACAGACGGTAGCAGCCTCCTTGCCAGCCAAGGCTTGCCGGGAACCGCCAAGACCAAGATTCAAGGCCCAATTACAGAAGCTACTGGAGAGAAGCTCAAGACACAGCACCAACAAACACTCAACTAGTAGTGAAGATGAAGACATTTCTTGCCGGCAAGGCTAAACCGGCAAGATGATGACCCGCCAAGCTCCGTGCCGTCAAGCCTTTGCCAGCTCATCAGCGCTCCACCTCACCGGGCAGCTAGTCACTGGTCAGTGAGGTGTCGACCGCGCAGGCTGGTTGGTGAGGTTTGTCGGGCACATGTCAGCACGCAGGGAGAAGATTTACCTTTAATGACACCCGTCCAGGTGGCGTGTCAAAATAATACGAGGTAGCTGGGCGAGCGGTGCAGGAACCTTGCCGGGGCTGCCTCTCCGCATGACACCTAACGGTGCATTTAATGCCTTTGTCCTAAACTAGCAGAGTTAGGTATGATAGCACTGTTCACTATCTAATCGCTATGTAATTACTGTTTTGCCACTGTGGTAACCCCTTGAACTATAAAAGGAGGGCCAGGGCAACAGTTAGGGGGATTCGGACCCCTTTTCAAACACCTGCACGTCTCGCGTAGCAGCTCTCTCTGCACCTTGCCGGAAGAAGCACTCCTTGTACTTGTGCTCTCACACAACCAATACACCAAAAGCAAGAGTACGGTTTTACGCTTCTCAGTGGCCCGAACCTAGGTAAATCCCTCGCGTCTTCCATTGTTTATGCTCTTTGTGCACGTTGATCTCCCCTGCTGAACCACAAGGGGCTGGATGGCCCCATAGATGGTCGTACCCATGACATAAATCTCTGCTTCCCTCTGCGAAGGGCCTATCTATTTACTTTTATGCATTTTTTATTTTTATTTTGAGTCTCCATCTTCTCTTACAAAGCACCAACTAGAGAGCACTATTGTCATACTTGTGCATTGTGTGTAGCTAATATTGAGTGTGTTTCATGAATGGATCAATGATTGAGCATAATGGGCTAGGGATAACTTTCTTTAGCGTTGATATTTTGAAAGACATGGTTGCTTGTTACTATGCTTGAGTATTTATGTCTTCATGTCAAACTATAGACTATTGCTTTGAATCATTCAAGTCCAAATGTCCGTGCTATAAAGAAAAGAATATATGATGAATATGATAGGTAGCATTCCACATCAAAAATTCTGTTTTTATCATTTACCTACTCGAGGACGAGCAGGAATTAAGCTTGGGAATGCTTGATATGTCTCCAACGTATCTATAATTTTTTATTGTTCCATGCTATTATAGTATCAATCTTGGATGTTTTTATATACATTTACAGCAATTATATATTATTTTTTGGGACTAACCTATTAACTTAGTGCCCAGTGCCAGTTGCTGTTTTTTGCCTGTTTTTGGTTTTCCAGAATATCAGTACCAAACGAAGTCCAAATGCCACGAAACTTTTTGGAGATTTTTTTCTGGACATAAGAGACACTAGAAGCTTCGGGAGAGGGTCTGAGGCCAGAGGAGGTGGCCACGAGCCACCAGGGCGCGCCCTAGGGGGGTGGCGCGCCCTGGTGCCTCGTGGGCCCACCTCTGCTCCGTTTAACCTAATTCCACCTCTATAAATTCTCTAAAATCGGGAAACCAACAGAGGAGTCCACGAAATACTTTTTCCGCCGCCGCAAGTTCCTGTTCTCGAGAGATCCCATCTGGAGGCCTTTTCTGGCACTCTGCCGGAGGGGGAATCGATCACGGAGGGGCTCTACATCATCCTTGGTGCCCTTCCGATGATGTGTGAGTAGTTTACCACAGACCTTCGTGTGACACCCTGGTTTTTCCCAGCTTTCCTTTTAAAAATTTATTTGAAATTTTATTTGAGTTTTGCTTGGTTTTGTTTTGAATGGCTCTATGGACTTAAAACTTGGGAATTTCTTTTGACTTTCTTTCCCAAGTGACTCAGGCTCTCAAAAACTTCTCTCAAGTCATGTCACTTCCATTCTTGCTCAATCTTAATTTTATTCCAACCTAATATTCCTTTTTTCCATTAAAGGAATAACCCTTTAAGCTCTAGGTTGTGAAGCAACCTATATTTCTGTTCTTCCAAAAATTCCAAGAAAATTCTCATAAATCCTTTGCACCATGTGAACCTTGAATATGTGAAAATATTCAAGATTTAACTCTCATGGTGAGCACAACATCCAATCTTTGATTCTGGTCCTAATTTCAGTTTGTGAAGCAACTATATTTTATATTGCTTCAAAAATTCTGAAATTAATCCAGGACATTCTCCTACCCATATTATCAGTCTCCACATATTTTGGGCTCATTTCATTCAGCCAATTTCTCTATAAAACTCCCCCAAGTTTCTGTCCAGTGGGAAGTGTTGTGAAGGAAGTACCCTGTACACTAACTCAATTGGGATGAAATTTTTATAGCATGTTGGCATTCCCAAATCACTCACAAATACCAAGATTCAACTCCAGGAACCCATCCAAGTGATTGCAACATCCTCAGCAAGATTTCTGGACCAAAGAGGCAGTTGTGAAGCAACCATGCTCTACACTTGTCCTTTTGGTCTGAATTTCTCCCAGTATGTGCACCTTCCTACTACATTTTAGAATGGCAAACTTTTACTCCCAAAACCCTAGCCATTTTTCCTCAACTTGCTGCCCAAGTTTCTGTCCAGAAACTTCCCTGGAACCTATCCAGCTGTCCTAGCCAGCTCTTGTCAAACCAAAGGCATAGGGAGGACTCAGGCTGAGAGGACTACCCCGTAAACATGATCGTTGGGGACAGAGCATGCCGCGTGCGCCAGTGCACGCGGTGACCACGTGTCTGGCCGAGCCTAAACCGTGCTCTGCACGTCGCCCGCGTCGGACACGCTCGCTCCGGTCGCCTCTTGATGCCTCTCCTTGTCCTAGTATGCCGACGTCGTCGCCACCGTCCACCTGGCCAGCCTGGACCCTTCTACCCCCTCCGGCGAGGCTCGCCGCCGCACACGGCCAAGTGCGCGCACGGGCGGCACAGTGACCGTACGGGGATGAGCTGGCTGGCAGCTTCCCGGCGAGCCGTCGCCTTGCGCTTAACTCCCCTGACCTCTCTCGTTGCTTCACCTCGCTCCGCGACGGCCACCTCACCGTACCCACTCCGGCGACGTGTCCGCGGTGCTGAGTGGCTCGGCAACCCTCTGCCCACCTATAAAAGGCCCCTCCCGGCCTCTCCATCCCTCACCACTCCACACCTCTCCCTCTTAATCGCCACCAGCAGCGCCAGGGCAGGCCGGAGAGCCATTCTTCTCCAACTCCGGTGAAGAGCTCCGCCACTCTACCCCAGCTTCGTCCGCTCACCTCCGCCCACCCCAGCTCCAGCTGAGGCCACCCCCGAGCTCGTGGCACTCCACTGACTCGTCCCAGCCCTTTCCCACCCCCGGAGTCGCCAGATCCGTCGAGCCCCGAAGCTCGCCGCCGCCTGAGACGAAGGGGGCGACCATGTGCGGCCACCGTTCGAGGAGCCGCAGGTACGGGAGTGCTCGCCGGCATCCGCCCGATCCATCCCCGCCCTCGCCCAGCTCCACCGCAGCCTCTACGTCGGTGAACGTCGCCGGTGAGTCCCGCCGTCCACTGTTCCCTCTCTCTCTCTCTCTCTCTCTCTCTCTGTTCAAACCTGGCAAGGGGGCCCCACCTGTTGGTGACTCCACGTGCGACCGAAGTGGTACGCAAGTGGAAACGCCCAGCTGGTTTACGCCTTCGACGTGGCCTCCCCTGGGTTTTTCTGTTTTTCTGTTTAAATTCATTTTAAATCCAGATTTGACTGAACTTTGACCAGCTATAACTTTTAAACCATAAGTCCAAATGAGTTCGTTCTTTTTGCATTATTTTTCTTATGAGCTCCTCTTTCTGCTGTAAAATTTTGGAATTTTTCTCTGCTTTCTAGAATTTCTGGTCAAAAGGAAATGCTTTATGTGGTATTTGAAAATGCTTTCAAAAATGCTTTTCAGATTGTTTTGCCTAGTTGGTGAAGACCAGGAGTACTCCCACCCTCTATTGGTACAAGGCAAGCCACAACTCTCATTTGCATAATTGCATTGCAATATCATAGTTTAATTAATTGTTTTAATGCCAAATATGATTTATTTATGAATGGATTAATTCATGTAATACTTTGGAGATTTTGAATGAGTTACTGTCATGATGATGATGGGATTATAGGATAGTAGTAGATTTCCAGATTTATGCCGTAATACGGTCGGACTGTGAGATTACCGTCTATGATTATTTTGTGACTCCGCCGGCACCGCATATATGGGATTAGTAGTAAAAGATGATCAAGTTGCTCATTGGATTTTTAGTTGGTTATTGTGATGACTTGGATCACTTGTATATCGGAGTGTCAGTGATGACTATGAGTACTCGGGGATAAAATCATTCATTCTTGATCAAGTGCCACTGAACCAAACTTTCCAGTGCAGCCACACCTGCTGGAATGGGACGGCCTTGGCTTGGTCTAACAGCGTGCTCTTTTATCGGTACCACCAAAGAGGGGAGGTTATGCGTGCGTGCTGCCCTGATCAGGTAGACGACGATAACCTTGTGAGCCCAGTTTGGTTTTTGAGCTCAGGTCCCCGTTTGGGACAATTGGATGGCCACGACGGTGGCAGGTGTCAAGAGTGACACAGGGGCCACCCATGGCAGGACTCCGGGGGAGGATGATTGTCAGTGGTACGGTGGAAGAGTCACGGGTTAGGCAAGTTTCGTTGAAGCAGCACCGGTCCACCCGAAAAGGGAAGTGTACCGAGGTACGGGGCCAGGAGCTTCATAGTGTGGGTAAAGTGTGTAACCTCTACAAAGTGTAAGAATCTATTTGAATAGTTGAGTCCACGGTATTAGACGCAGTTCGTACTAAGTCACACTGTCTGATCAACACCAATGAGGGAATGATGTGTTAATGATGGAAGAACTCGTCTCAGTATAGTTAAGTGACCGATTGTTGAGAACCGCTGGTAATTGTTGAGAATGATTCTCGGGGATGATTGTCAGATGTTCTTGAGGTGAACATGAGTTGGACACAGGAGTAAGTGGTTCCTGCAGTAGTAACAAGATTGATGGTTGTAGCAACAGCACGTTATTATTTTCTTCCACCCCTTTTTGTAGCATTTAAGTTTGATTCAATCATGATTGCTATGACATTGTTATGCCTTGATGCTCTTGATTGTTGCGAGCTTGCGAGTACATTCAAAGTACTCACCTGGCGTGTCATGCCAGTTTGCAGGTGCTGCTATGTTTGCCTAGTGGAGGTGTTCGTGTTGCGAGCTAGGACGTGTCCTAGCCAGAGTCCCTGTGGATTGGAGTCGATTTTGATGCCGTGATTCTGCTGCTAGGTTTCGACCTGCTGCTAGCATAGAATTTTCATAGAAAGCATAGCTTTGCTAAGGCAATCCTTTGTAATGTCTCAAACCCTTGTAACCACCCATTTGTAATAAAGAGCTGATTTGTTCTATGCCAAGCAGTTCCGTATTCCAGAAGACTTGATCTCTGGGCTGGAATACGGGGTGCTCTGGTGACCCTGAGCCGGGGTGCCACACTTCGGGTCCATAGTTAGTAGCTAGATGGCTTCTTCTCTCTTTTTGATCTTCAATACAATGTTCTCCTCGATGTTCTTGGAGTTCTATCCGATGTAATCACTTTTTGTGGTGTGTTTGTTGGGATCCGATGAATTGTGAGTTTATGATCAGATTATCCATGAATATTATTTGAGTTTTCTCTGAACTCTTTTATGCATGATTATTATAGCTTCGTATTTCTCTCCGATCTATTGATTTGGTTTGGCCAACTAGATTGATTTATCTTGCAATGGGAGAGGTGCTTTGTAATGGGTTCGATCTTGCGGTGCTCAATCCCAGTGACAGAAAGGGACATGACATGTATATATTGTTGCTATTAAGGGTAAAAAGATGGGGTTTATTCATACGTGAGTTTACTTTGTCTACATCATGTCATCTTGCTTAAGGCGTTACTCCATTCTTCATGAACTTAATACACTAGATGCATGCTGGATAGCGGTCGATGTGTGGAGTAATAGTAGTAGATGCAGGCAGGAGTCGGTCTACTTGTCTCGGACATGATGCCTATATACATGATCATTGCCTTGGATATCGTCATGATTATTTGCTTTTCTATCAATTGCCCAATAGTAATTTGTTCACCCATCGTATGCTACTTTCAAGAGAGAAGCCTCTAGTGAAAACTATGGCCCCCGGGTCTACCGTTATCATATATTGAAAATCCTAAAAATACCTTGCTGCACCTTTACTTTATTTATTTTATTTTGTATTTTTGTTCGATCTATTTATCTATCACCATGCAATTTAATCTTGCAATTGATCGCCAAGGGATTGACAACCCCTTGTTCGCGTTGGGTGCGAGGATTTGTTGTTTTGTGTGCAGGTACTGCTAACGAGTTGTTGCGTGATTCTCCTATTGGATTGATAACCTTGGTTTCATAACTGAGGGAAATACTTATCTCTACTGTACTGCATCATCCCCTCCTCTTCGGGGAAATCCCAACGCAGCTCACAAGTAGCATTACTATGGCTCGTAATCTTGGGAGTTTTGCTACTCCTAGCAACAATTTCCTGCGTGAACCAATAGGACAACCTGATGTTGCAGCTGCAGCATATGAGATCAAACCGAACCTAGTTTCCATGGTTCAATAGGACCAATTTGGAGGCTCTGCTTCTGAAGATGCAGGTATGCATTTACATAATTTTACTGAATTGTGCAACATGACACGCATAAAGGATTATGACACAGATGCTCTTAAACTTCGCTTATTTCCTTTCTCTTTGAGAGGAAAAGCTAAGGAATGGCTTTTAGCTTTGCCTAAAGGCAGTATTACTTCTTGGGCTGCTTGTTGCAGTAAATATTTATCTAAGTTTTGTCCACCTGCAAAAATTATGGAATTACGTTCTCAGATTACATGTTTCAAGCAAGAGGAACATGAGCCACTAGCACTTGTGCGGGATAGAATGAAGGAAGCTATAAGAAACTGCCCCAATCATGGAATGGAGGTGTGGTTAATCCTTCATATGTTTTATAATGGCTTGAATCACATGTCAAAAATTATGCTTGATACAGCTGAACGAGGAACAATCATGGGAAAGCCCATAGAAGATGTCAAGAGGATACTAGATGATATGCAAGAGAACCATGCCCAATGGCATGTTGAGAGAACCACCACCAAGAAGGTGAATGTCATAAAAGAAAATAGCTTAGAGTTGACAACCAAGCTAGAAGAACTTATCTCTTTGATGAAAGGTAAAGAAGAGGTAAATGTCAATGCCATCACTAATGAAGATACTAGTGATGTGAATTTTATTGCTCGTAATAGCTATAATCCCAATTGGAAAAATAATGGATATGATCCTAAACTTCCTTATCCTAATAATGGAGGAGCATCCAATAATTTTAATGGAGCTAATGGTAGCAATAGAAATACTCTTGAAGGAACTCTTAAAAGTTTTATTGCTAGCCAGACTGAGCAGAATGAAAACTTCAAGAATATCTTGAAGAATCATGATAACTTACTTGGTCAATTGACCGGTAAGGTTGTTGGACTAACAAATGATGTGCAGATACTTGAAGCCAGATCCAAGAATATGGAGGCACAAGTGGCAAAGATAGCAGAGAGCCAAACCTTGATTTTGGCCATGTTTGCAGGTAAACCGGAGCCTAACCCGGTTGAAGAAGTTAAAATGGTGAGAAGCAATAAAGAGAAAGCTGAGGTACTTGACACAAGCCATGTGCCAGAGTACAATTATACCATTGTAGATTTTGTCAAGATGATATCCATGAAGTATCCACTACCGGAGGTAACTAACGATGAGGCATATAATGTCTTTGTTGAACAAGTTGCAGCCAAGGAACATGAACTTGATGATGAAAGGAAAAAGTTATTCAGTAAGTTACCAGCTAAGCAAGAAGATACTTTTGAACCTACTATAGAGATTGAGATAGGATTTAATAAGTTCAGTGCTTTATGTGATCTAGGGGCAAGTGTTTCCACTATCCCCAAATCTGTTTATGATAGTCTCAATCTTGGTCCTTATGCTAATACTGAGATTATATTGAATATGGCTAACTCTACTTTTACTCAGGCAGTAGGCATTAAGCATGGAGTTATAGTTCAAATTAATGATTGCCATGTCATGATTGATCTTGTTATAGTAGATATGCCTAAAGATCCAATTGCTCCTATAATTCTCGGTAGACCTTTTCTAAGGACCATCAAAGCTGTGACAAATGTGTTTGAGAGAAATGTTCATTTTGATTTACCATCTAAAGATCCCTTTATAAGGCATTTCCCCAGGAAAAAGAAATTGAAGACCTACACAGGAGGTGGCATCATTTTGAATGCCAAAAGCTATGGTCTCGGTGTTCTAGCACCACCCTGATCACCACTACAGTCGAGCTATCCGACCAAAAACAAGCACTTCGTGGGAGGCAACCCACACAAATAAAGTAGATAAGTAAGTTTTTATTTACGTTTTTAATAAAAGAGTGACTGAAGTTCCATATGAAGAAGTGAGTTTGGAAGAGTTGTTCTAATGAAGGTGATGAGGACATCCCTACACTTGTTCCATCTCCAACCCATGCTGATGAACAACCAATTGCTGCAAAGAAGGTGTCTAATGATGAAATCAGAATTGGACCAATCACAAGAGCTCGTGCAAAGCTATTAGAACAACAGGTGAATTCACTCCTAGCTGATTATGATAATTTTATTCATGAGAATTTTATACTGCCTAAGTCTTTGCATATATGTATGATCAGGTATGAACATGAGGCAAGCATTGCACGTGGGAGCGAGGAGTTGCAGCAAGAACATCCACTACTGATTTCCAATATCAGCAAGAGCGCGAGGGAGGAGAGGGAGGTATGCGCGCTAGGAGTAACGAAGGAAATCACACAAGAATAAAGGCAAACATGGTGGCGCACTAGGACAGCCAATGGAGAGTTGTTTTCACGTCTAAGGTGCACCACATGAGATAGGCCTGCGTGCCAAATAAGGCCGAACCCATGTTAGGTCGGTTTGTATCAGTTTGAGTCAAACTGAGTCGGTTTGTGTTGAACCCAAGTTGGGTTCGGTTCTGGTTTGTGTGATGGACGCCCCCACCTCTATAAGTACTCTTGGGGCACCCACAATTAGGGTTAGACCACGTTAAAATTAAACCCTAGTTTCGTTGAACTTGCTATCAAGCATTCATCTGAAATTGCATCTCCAATTCGTATCGATCTGGAGATTTGAACTACAAGTTGAGTGTAATCTGCTGTTCCATTGGGAATTAGTGAATTGCAATTATACCGTTTCGTGGTCGACGGCTACGTTGTGCAAGTGTGTGAAGTCGTGAATATCCGAAGGGTAGAGAGCTGTTGCATTGGCATCAGGGATCTAGCGAGGAGAGATCATCGGCGACACCTAGTTATCTATCATCATCATCATACCACCACCAGCTTACTGAGAAGATCGGGCCACCCCATATCATCTTGGTATCAGATTTCCAGTGTTGCCTCTGTAAGCATCCACCGAATTCACCCATAGTTTAGTTGTTTTTCTTCCTATACAGAAAAAGCCAAAAATATTAGGGTTCTTAGTTTTCGCCATAGCCTAGATTGCATCAATGTCAAGTTTTAGTTTGCTGGTCGTTTCTTTTGCATAGCTTTTATTCTGTTCAGAGTCATAGATCATCTAGGGGTTTGTTTCCGCGTCGTTAGGGTTTAGTCTTTCTAGTCGGAGTCCTGGTTGAAGTATAATCCGAGTCGGCTGTTTAATTCCTTTTGTTGTCCGGCTTTGATCTAGTCCGAGTTGGCTTTGATCTAGAGTTAGGGTTTTTCTGTTTCTTTTACTTTGCGTCCACATAGCGTTCTTGTCTTTTCTTTGTGAGCCATAGACATAGCCTTTCTACTAAATATTGTGTAGGCACTTTACCTACGAGACTAGCATACCCATGTGCTCCTCAGCCTTTTTAGTTTTACTGTTCATGCGACCCAAAGTTGAAAAAAAAGAGCAAAAAAAAGAGTACAAAAAAATCAGAGAAGAAAAAGAGCTTTGTTTCATTGAGAGGCCGTAGCATACATACATATCTCTTGTGCACTAGTAGTTTGAGCAATCTTGTGCCTATTTACATTGAGCATTGCTAGTGTCTCTCTTGTGCATTGCAACATATCCTGTCTTTATAGTTGCTTTGCCACATTTATCTCCACTGCGTGAGTTTCCTTGGGTGTGTATCACACGATCAGCACTAGGACTTGTCTTCGGTGTAGTTAGGATACCATACCTATAGCTCCACCATATAATCCTGCTTTGTCGTGTGATTGCTCTTATACCCTGGTATTCACTTCATCACATCCGTGCATTGGTCATCTATCCGAATGGGCACACATTACTATTCACTTTGGAACGGTAAGATTCACCTTTCTTGTCAGTTTTTGAGTGAGTTGTGAGTGTTCCACCAAAACGATTTTTGATTTAGTGCACTAACCTGCTAATCATGTCTGAGAGTGGTGTTGATGTGATGCAGAAAAAGGCTGGTGACGAGTGTGTTACATGGAGGGAATATGAAGCTCTCCGCGATCATTTGACAGGGGTTATCAATAGATCCACTGACAATATTGACGCTGATATTCAAGATATACAAATGAAAGTGGATGCAACTGAAACTACCGTCAATGCTATGCAAACACAAGTCAATGATCTCCAAACAAGCATACAGCAATTGACAACTTCAGTCAATGGGCTGCGTGTAGCTATTGAGCAACGCCAACATGCCGGCCATGAAGATGATGATAGTGTCCATGGAGACAATGAAAACATGGTGGGCAATAATGGCCGTGGGCGTGTCTTTCAAGGGCATGGTCGCCCCGCACCACTTGGTGCTCGGCGTGTACCACTTCAGGAGGATGATGGCTTGGGCAAGCCTAAGTTCACAATTCCCAGATTTGAAGGCTCCACTGATGTAGAAGAGTACCTCACTTGGGAGCTCAAGATGGAGAAATTATGGCGTTTGCATGACTACACTGAAGATAGGAAGATCAAGCTTGCTTCCTCAGAATTTGATGCTTATGCTTTGCGTTGGTGGGATAGCATTGTGCACGAACGACGAGAAGACAATGAGTTACCAATTCTTACATGGCGCAATATGAAGGAGATCATGCGAGCTTGTTTTGTTCCCACTAATTACTTGCGGACAGTTTATGATAAATTGACACAATTGAAGCAAGGTTCCATGACGGTTGATGCATATTACATGGAGATGGAGATGTTGCTGCAGCGTGCTCGAGTTAGAGAATCTGTTGAGATGAATATGCAACGTTTTCCCAATGGGCTGAAATATAACATCAAGGGTATTGTTAGGCATCACCAATACAATACAATGAACGAGCTGCTCCATCATGCAAGAGAAGCTGAGTCCCAGTTGGCCGAAGAAGATCAAATTAAAGGCCGTTATACTACAGTTGGGCGGTTCTCCAATAGAACATAGCCGCCCCCTTACACACCTAGTGAGGGTGCTGCCAGTCGCCCCTCTTCTTCTGCAACAAAACCAGCCTTCACTATTTCACAATCAAAGCAACCTGCTGCTCCTGCTGCTAGCTCAGGTTCCAACATGTCTACAGCCCGTAATAGAGATATGCTATGTCATACATGTGGAGGCAAGGGACACTTCAAGAGAGAGTGCCCAAACAGAAAAGTGATGATTGTGAACGATGACAATGAATATGAGACTGGAGATGACGCTGATCCATATGCTTCCGATGACGATGGGTACACACGTGAAGGCGGCATAGATGCCTTTGCTTCTCCAGCGCCTACTATTGTTGTCTCGCAGCGTGCTCTTAGTGTGCAGCCACATGTTGATTCACAGTGCTGCAATCTGTTCCAAACAAAAGCACTAGTTGGCCCCAACAAAGCTTGCAAGGTGATCATTGATGGAGGTAGCTGCCACAATCTTGCAAGCAAGGAGTTATGTGCCAAGCTAAATCTGAAATATTTACCTCACCCAAATCCATATTACATACAATGGTTGAGTGACAATGGTGAGATGAAGGTGAATCATATGGTGCGCGTAAATTTTGAGATAGGACCATACAAGGATTCCATTGAATTTGATGTGGTGCCTATGACAGTTTGCCATCTTTTATTGGGTTGGCCATGGCTCTATGACCGCCATGTGCAACACAATGGCCGTGCCAATACTTATCACTTGGAGTTCAAGGGCAAGAAAATAAATCTACACCCTATGTCACCGCAGCAAATTGTGAATGAGTCTCGTCAGAAAACAGAAGTGAATATCGAACAGTGACCTGCACTAGAGAACAATGTAATAGCCGTGAGTGATAATATAACAAAAAGTGCGAGAGTGCCTAGTTTGCTTCTATTAGCCACCAAAGAAGACATGAGAGAATTTAGTGAGGATCCTACAGCCATGCCACTTGTGCTTATGTACAAAGGCAAGGTTTTAGTTTCTAACGACATGACCCCTATTTCTCTTGGTGTGTCTAATGTTTTGCAGGAATATGGCGATGTGTTTCCCGAAGAAGTTCCAGCGGGGTTGCCTCCATTGCGTAGCATTGAGCATCAAATTGACCTCATACCTGGCGCCACATTGCCTAACCGTGCACCCTACAGAACCAACCCCGAAGAAACAAAGGAGATACATCAACAAGTGCAAACGCTTCTGGACAAAGGGTATATTCGTGTCAGCCTTAGCCCTTGTGCTGTTCCTGTTATTTTGGTTCCTAAGAAAGATGGTACATGGCGCATGTGTGTAGATTGTAGAGCTATAAATAACATCACTATTCGATATCGTCATCCTATTCCACGCTTAGAGGATATGCTAGATGAATTGAGTGGTGCTGCTGTTTTCTCTAAGATTGATTTGCGTAGTGGTTACCATCAAATTCGGATGAAGGAAGGGGATGAATGGAAAAATGCTTTCAAAACTAAATTTGGTTTATATGAGTGGTTAGTTATGCCTTTTGGTCTTACTAATGCACCTAGTACCTTCATGAGATTAATGAATCATGTTTTGAGAGAGTTTATTGGTCGTTTTGTGGTTGTATATTTTGATGATATACTTATTTACAGCCGCAATGAATCTGAACATTGTGATCATATTCGACATGTTTTGCAAGTGTTGCATGATGCTAAATTGTATGCAAATATTGAGAAGTGCACATTTGCAAAAGATAAGGTCATATTCCTGGGATACGTTGTATCTAAGCATGGGGTAGAAGTAGATTCATCTAAAATTGAAGCAATTCAAAATTGGCCTACTCCCATGAATGTTAGTCAAGTACGAAGTTTTCACGGTCTTGCTAGTTTCTATCGGCGTTTTGTGAAAGACTTTAGTACTATTGCTGCACCATTGAATGAATTAACTAAGAAAGGAGTGCCTTTTGTTTGGGGCGCTGCACAAGATCATGCATTTGATGAGCTGAAATGTTTGCTTACTTCTGCACCATTACTTCTGCACCATTTGATGATTTGGGGCGCTGCACAAGATCATGGGGTTGAATGTGCTGCTAGTGGTATAGGAATTGGTGGTGTGTTGATGCAAGAAGGTAGACCTATTGCTTATTTCAGCGAGAAACTTTCTGGTGCTAGACTGAATTATCCTGTTTATGACAAAGAATTGTATGCACTTGTTAGAGTTCTTGAGGTTTGGCAACATTATTTGTGGCCAAAAGAATTTATCATATATTCTGATCATGAAGCTTTAAAATATCTGAAAGCTCAATCTAACTTGCATAGGCGCCTAGCTAAGTGGGTTGAGTTCATTGAGTCATTTCCCTACATAATTAAGCATAAGAAAGGGAAAGATAATGTTGTTGCTGATGCTCTATCTAGGAAGAACATGTTATTGACACATCTAGATGTTAAAATTCCTGGTTTAGAGAGCTTGTGTGATTTGTATGCAACTGATCATGATTTTGCTAAACCATATCGTTTGTGTATGCTTAGAAACGCATGGGACAAGTACCACATACATGCTAGATTTTTGTTTCGTGCTAACAAACTATGTGTTCCAGAATCGTCGGTGCGTTTGCTATTGTTGCAGGAATCACATGCAGGAGGATTGATGGGTCACTTTGGGCGTGAGAAGACGTTGCTCATGCTAGCTGATCACTTTTATTGGCCCAAGATGAGGCGCGACGTGGACAGGTTTGTTAGGCGCTGCATTACATGTAACAAGTCCAAGTCAAAACTGAAGCCTCACGGTTTGTATACGCCACTACCTACACCTACCACACCATGGGAAGATATAAGTATGGATTTTGTGTTAGGTTTGCCACGCACTAAAAGAGGTCATGATTCCATATTTGTGGTAGTGGATAGATTTTCTAAGATGGCACATTTTATTGCATGCCACAAAAGCGACGATGCGTCGCATATTGCTAACCTGTTTTTCAGGGACATCGTACGCTTGCATGGAGTGCCAAAGACAATTGTTTCTGATAGGGATGTGAAGTTTATGAGCTACTTCTGGAAGACACTATGGGGAAAGCTAGGAACGAAGCTGCTGTTCAGTACTACATGTCATCCCCAAACTGATGGTCAAACGGAGGTGGTGAATAGAACATTGTCACAATTGCTGCGAGCTATGATCAAGAAAAATCTGCGTTAGTGGGAGGAGTGTTTGCCACATGTTGAGTTTGCATATAACAGAGCGGTGCACACTACTACCCAGCTTTGTCCTTTTGAGGTGGTGTATGGCTTCAAACCAATCACACCGCTAGATTTGCTGCCTCTTCCATTGCATGAGAGAGTAAATATGGAGGCATCAAAAAGAGCAGATTATGTGAAGAAAATTCATGAGAAGACACGAGAGGCTATTGAGCAGAAAGGAAAGAATGTTGCTGCTGCAAGAAACCAATCAAGAAAGAAAGTTTTGTTCCAGCCTGGAGATATGGCGTGGGCGCATCTGTGCAAGGATAGGTTCCCACAGCTGCGGAGTTCCAAGTTGAGGCCGCGTGGTGCTGGTCCTTACAAGGTGCTAGCCAAGATAAATGACAATGCCTACTTGATTGATATTCCTATTGCTGAGTTGGGTGATGTTAGCAACAGTTTCAACATTGCTGATTTGTCACCATATGATGGAGAAGACCTTGGAGCGTCGAGGTCGACGCCTTTTGAAGGGGGGGAGATGATGAGGACATCCCTACACTTGTTCCATCTCCAACCCATGCTGATGAACAACCAATTGCTGCAAAGAAGGTGTCTAATGATGAAATCAGAATTGGAATAATCACAAGAGCTCGTGCAAAGCTATTAGAACAACAGGTGAATTCACTCCTAGCTGATTATGATAATTTTATTCATGAGAATTTTATACTGCCTAAGTCTTTGCATATATGTATGATCAGGTATGAACATGAGGCAAGCATTGCACGTGGGAGCGAGGAGTTGCAGCAAGAACATCCACTACTGATTTCCAATATTAGCAAGAGCGCGAGGGAGGAGAGGAAGGTATGCGCGCCAGGAGTAACGAAGGAAATCACACAAGAATAAAGGCAAACATGGTGGCACACTAGGACAGCCAATGGAGAGTTGTTTTCACGTCTAAGGTGCACCACATGAGATAGGCCTGCGTGCCAAATAAGGCCGAACCCATGTTAGGTCGGTTTGTATCAGTTTGAGTCAAACTGAGTCGGTTTGTGTTGAACCCAAGTTGGGTTCGGTTCTGGTTTGTGTGATGGACGCCCCCACCTCTATAAGTACTCTTGGGGCACCCACAATTAGGGTTAGACCACGTTAAAATTAAACCCTAGTTTCGTTGAACTTGCTATCAAGCATTCATCTGAAATTGGATCTCCAATTCGTATCGATCTGGAGATTTGAACTACAAGTTGAGTGTAATCTGTTGTTCCATTGGGAATTAGTGAATTGCAATTATACCGTTTCGTGGTCGACGGCTATGTTGCGCAAGTGTGTGAAGTCGTGAATATCCGAAGGGTAGAGAGCTGTTGCATTGGCATCAGGGATCTAGCGAGGAGAGATCATCGGCGACACCCAGTTATCTATCATCATCATCATACCACCACCAGCTTACTGAGAAGATCGAGCCACCCCATATCAGAAGGCCTAGCCTTGTGCAAGATGATTTATAAGCTAGATTGATGTTTGAATGCCTGGAAATATGTCTATGTATTGTCTTGGAACTAACCCCGCAGGAGAGCAAAGAAAAAGAAAAGTTTCGAAAGAAACAAATGAAAAGACGGCGTTCAAAATGACCGCCAGCGGTCGTATGCGCAGCACATGACCTGCCGGAGGTTCCAGCGCAAAACAACCAGAGGCAGCAGGAGAAAAGACGGTGTTTCAAATGGGCACGAGCGCCCGTTTGAGCGGTCGTTTGATTCTTTGGTAGAAAACAAAGAAAATTCCAGAGCGTTTGATGGCATTCCAAACGGGCGCATGCGCCCGTTCGAGCGGTCGTTTGACATCTTTGACCAGAAGCACAAAAAGAACAGAATGAACGACGATGTTCAAAACGAACGCAGGCTTCCGTTTCAGCGGTCGTTTCATCTGCATGCAGCCAAAGGTGAGTTAAACCGGGTTGAAGACGGCGTTCCATACGGGCGCTCGCGCCCGTATGAGCGGTCGTTTTGCGCGCCGGCGGCTCTAATAAGCCCGAGGAAGGAGGTATTTTGCCCCCATCTCTCTCTTTTCTTCTTCTTCTTCCTCCAAACCTCTCCAAACCCTAGCAAAACTTCACCCGATCTCTCTACTCGTTCATTTTCAGTTCAAATCCTTTCGTGTGATCGATCTATGGTACGTTTCTCCTCCGATCCCCAATTTATTTTTCGCGAATCCACGTTCTACATGCCTAGCATTGCCATGTCTAGGATATGCATATTTTTGATTCAAACTTGCGTTTGGCATGGATTTGTTGATGTTTTTAGAGGAGTATGATGTTGTGAGTACCGTAGGATCATTATTTGTTTTATTGTATTGGACCAAAAAACTGTTTTATAGATGTTTACACGGAGGTCTTCTCGCGTACGCGGTGGTTCGAGTTCATCCACCACACAACCGCAACAAGTTTTCACTCAGGGGGTCGTCTTCACCGACCGTGGAGCAAGGAAGAAGTTCCAGAAGCTCACCACAAGGAAGATCAAAGCAACCAAATGGGCTTGTGCGAATACTCTCGCCAAGCTAGGTATCACTGATGATTTTAATTTGCTTTGTCATAATGCCAGGTTGCATCATTTTGTTTATCAGGGATGTGAGACTTATGAACGATTGATGCTTGAGTTTCTTAGTACTCTCTCGCACAATGTTGGTTTAATGCCAAATGCATAGGAGGAGGAGAGGATCACTTTCCGTCTCCGTAATCAAGACTTTAATATCACTTTTGTTGAGTGGTGTAACTACTTTGGCTTCCCCAACAATGATGATGATATTAGATATGTTTATGATTTCACTGACCCGCATCCAAGGCAATCCTTTTACCGTATGAGTCACCATGCCTCTAAGCAAAGAGCCAGTTGCATTGAAAGTCCTACTATACGTGATTTCTACTATGTTATCACTAACTCATTGCAGGCACGAGGAGAAGTTTCTAAGGTGAATGATGAGAACAAGCTAGTTCTCGGGAAAGCAACAAACCTGGACGTCGGTTATTCGCCCAACCTAGGAGCAATACTTTTGCTACACCTCGCGCATTGCTACTTGTAGACTGCATTGGTATTTCCCCGAAGAGGAGAGGAAGATGCAGTATAGTAGAGATAAGTATTTCCCTCAGTTAAGAACCAAGGTTATCAATCCAGTAGGAGAACCAAGCAAAATTCTGTTAAGCGCACCTGCACACACAAAAGCAAACACTTGCACCCAACGCAAATAAGAGGGTTGTCAATCCTCTTAGCCGTTATTTGCAAGGATTAATTCTGATAGTGATAGATAGATAAACTAAAATACTAAATAAAATAAAAGTAAATAAATTGCAACAAGGTATTTTTAGGTTTTTTATATATCATAAAGTAGACCCGGGGGCCATAGTTTTCACTAGAGGCTTCTCTCTCTAACGCATAGCATACGGTGGGTAAACAAATTACTATTGGGCAATTGATAGAAAAGAAAATAATTATGACGGATTCATGGCAATGATCATGTATATAGGCATCACGTCCAAGACAAGTAGACCGACTCCTCCCTGCATCTACTACTATTACTCCACCCATCGACCGCTATCCAGCATGCATCTACGGTATTAAGTATGAAACAGAGTAACGCCTTAGGCAAGATGACATGATGTAGACAAAGTAAACTCAAGCAATATTATTAAACCCCGTCTTTTTATCCTTAATGGAAACAATACAAATACGTGTCATGTCCCCTTTTGTCAGTGGGATTGAGCACCGCAAGATTGAACCCATCACAAAGCACCTCTCCCATTGCAAGATAAATCAATCTAGTAGGCCAAACCAAATCGATAGATCGGAGAGAAATACAAAGCTATAATAATCATGCATAAAAGAGTTTAGAGAAGACTCAAATATTTCTCATGAATAATCTGATCATAAACTCACAATTCATCGGATCCCAACAAACACACCGCAAAAGAAGATTACATCGGATAGAACTCCAAGAACATCGAGGAGAACATGGTATTGAAGATCAAAGAGAGAGAAGAAGCCATCTAGCTACTAGCTATGGACCCGTAGGTCTCTGGTAAACTACTCACACATCATCGGAAGGGCAGCAAGGTTGATGAAGAAGCCCTCCGTGATCGATTCCCCCTCCGGCAGAGTACCGGAAAAGGCCTCCAGATGAGATCGCGGAAGAACAGAGGCTTGCGACAGCGAAAAGGTTTTCTCTTCTGTCTCTCTGGTATATTGGGAATATTTGGGAATTTATAGCGCTGGAATTAGGTCAGGAGGGGCAATGAGGGGCCCACAAGCCTGGGGGGCACGCCCTCTAGGCTTGTCACCTCCTCGTGGCTCTTCTGGTCTTCTCCCGAAGCTCCGTGGGTCTCTTCTGGTCCAGAAAAAATTAATCCAAAGTTTTTTTCTCGTTTGGACACTTTTTGATAATGATTTTCTAAAAAGGCAAAAACAAGCAGAAAACAGCGACTGACACTGGGCACTGGGTTAATAGGTTATTCCCAAAAAATGATATATAATGGCATATAATTGCATATAAAACATCCAAGATTGATACTATAATAGCATGGAACAATCAAAAATTATAGATACGTTGGAGACGTATCACGCATCAGGCAAATCATGCACAAGGAGATATCGTGTGTGGAGGAGTGATCACCATGTTGGCCAACTCCCTTGGCCTTAACTATAATCATCTCCTCCCCATTGTTGGTAACACACTTGTTAACATTCGTGTTCTTACTAGCGCTGGTATGGTAGTAGTTCTTAATGGTCGTCATTGTATCAAAATTCCTAGAGTGGCGTACTTGTTACCCACACCTATGCCTAACCGTTTCTCCATCGAGAATGGACAATTGCATTATGTTGCACAGGAAGGAGATGCAGCTTTTGACCAAGAAGGGCCAGAACCTGAACAAGTAGATGAAGAAGAACTCGCCACCGATGAAGAGGAGGAGCAGCCCCAGCAAGACTACACCACCTACGCGGAGCTCAACAACCTCCAGGGCTCTATCCATGATATGAGCAACCTCGCATCATCCCTGAGAGGCACGGCTGCCAACAAGAACATGGACTTCTCCAACTGGAGGTAGGAGTGGGCTCCTGACCAACCGCCACAATGATCTCGCAGGTTTGGGCTTGCAAGAGCCTAAGCTTGGGGGAGGTTATCACCACTTCTACATCAAGATGTGGCGGTATTTGAATAAGTTGTAATGAGTTTGTACTTAAGCTCGAGGAGCTTCAAATCACTCGTGTTGGTTTGTTCCAACACTTTGCTTTTTATTTGCTTTTGCTTTTTATTTTTGCCTTTGCGATTTTCCAGTTGCAAGTTAGTTTTCAAAAACCAAAAAACCAAAAAAATAGAATAAGCTTTGCTTTGCTCTTGTTCTTTATTTATCCCCATGGAGTTTGTTTGCATTTTGTTTTCAGAGGAGTTGATCTATGCTAGGACAATGAGGAATGCAAGAGTAAGGAAGAGAAGTGTGTAAATTCGCAACCGTGAAGGTATGTCCTACGACACCCGTCTTTTGCACTTGGATACTTAGAGTAGATGTAGTAGTTGTATGTGTGATATGTGTAGATGGGAGTAAGTCTTGATAGTTTATACAAAGGTTTTGCTCTAGTAGCTGAAATAATTTTATAGCCTTTGTTTTCTTCAGTTTAGACAACTAAGACTTGCCGTGGGACAGTTTTTGAATGAAATGTTATTAACCAAGTATAAGTCTGCACAAGAGAAAGTATCTCAAGACTTGGGAGTTGAGAAATTGTAGTGGAAGTGATGTTTAACATGCTCAACCCCATGTTGTTGATTTTAGTAGACTTGATAACACATGTGGATTAAATTGTCTAGAGGAACTTAGTTGAAAGGTGGGTGAGATTATGCCAAAAATATGTGTTGTATATCTCAACATGGTGTTACAGCCTCCGGCTGGTGCCATGGCCTTTGCTACTATATACGCGTTTACATGTGTAAATGTGGCTTTGTCACCCTTCTTGATGTTATGCTGACGACTTCGCTGGCCAATGAACGATCCACCAAGAGCGATAGCTCAGATTTCGGCTATGAGTTTGTTACCGTACGTAGTGGCAACACTACAAACGAATATTATTCGGCTTTCTCTTGAGTGGGTGTGTATGTGGTAAATAAAGGGGACTGATCAAAAGAGCTCGAAAGAGACATTATTGCTAAAGGTCCATAGTTCCCAAACATTAAGCAACAGTGAAAACCTATGCATGATCACTTATTTGGCATTATCTCCTTCACGTGACAATCAAAGTTCCAACAAACAATGATTGAAACAAAGTGTTTAAGAGCCTAGAGGAGGAGACAATTGTGGGTGTGCTCATGAGCACTTGAGCATCATATTTTACACAAGCTTTCTACTCCCTAACTTATGTTTTCATGGCTCTATCTAAAGAAACTCTTCCGTGCATTCCCGGCAAGCAAGTGTTGTCTAGATTAAAAGAAATGAAGTGTTGCAAAGTTGTTTTATCTAGTAGATCAGAAACTTTGTGCTGATTATCTTTGCTTCACTAACACTTGCACTATAACCATGCCACCGCTATATCTATGATAAGTTTTCAGGTCAAGAAGCGGAGGGCTATCTAGGCATACCGATCATAAGTGAACCAAAACCTTCACGTTATTTCGGTTTAAACAACTGAGTTCCTTATGCTTCGGATTTCTCTCTATGTTGCTCGAGGACGATCAAGTTTAAGCTTGGGGGAGTTGATGAGTGATATTTTTACACTCATTTTAACCTTGTTTAAACCAAGATATTTCATTAAAAGATAGATATTCACTCCGACATTGCCACTTATGACTAATGAATGCAAAGGATTCCACAAATCCTCTCTTTGATATTTTTCCACAGGAAATGGGATAAAAACGGAAGAAATCACGTGGAAGAAAGGAAAGGAAGGGAAATGGAGAAGAAATAAGTCACCAGGAGGTGCCAGAAGGCAACCAGGGTCAAAGACGGCGTTCCATGCGACCACACCTGCTCGCATGAGTGGTCATTCGGCGTGGAAACCGAGGCAGGTCATCCACCTGAACAACTTTTATAAAGGGGACCCCATCGAAATGTCAACAGAACAGCGTCGAGCACAGCCAGAACCTCTTCATCATCATCTTCATCCACAAACCCTAGCCACCATCATTTTCATCTCCATGGCCATCTCCACCACCATAGTGCTCTCTCATCTAGTTCATACTTGTAATCGTGCATCGCACAAGGCATCCATTGTAAGACATATTGCAATCAATCAATCCCAAGATGTGTTCATGAATGTTTTCTTCTCGCGATCTGATCTCCATGTGTGAGTAGTTCGGTAAGGTATGGGGTGAGGCATGAGCCTTGCAACCCCAGGTATTTGGTGAAGGGATCAATGGAAGTCTTTGACATAACTTCTCGTATGTGTGAAATAAAATTGTTTCGTGAAGTGTCTCTTGTCTTGTCCGCGATTATCATCCCTGTAGGTACCCAGGATCATGGAGGTTGAGCATCGGTGAGGCTAGGAGCAAGGGGACCGTGAAGTGTTATACCGAACACCGGTGACAGTAAGGTTTAGTAGGGTAACATGGATCATATCCTTGGGGATTCATGAGGTGTAGTCATTAAACACCCAATGCTTTTGTCTGATATTATTATCTTAATTATCGGGGCAACCCCGCGAGACGGATAGGGCCTTCGGTAGGACAATTGATTCTTGATGCAGGACTCGTGCCGGTCAAGATGTTATTTGGACACATCCCCTACTCCGATACGAAGCAAGCACCTCTTGATGGGTGACTTCCCGAGCACAAACTAATAACATTTTTTATCCCAATACCAATACATTGTTGTAAGCGTTAAGACCTCATCCCCGTACCTTCTTTTTATTATAAGTGTTTGAATCACAATTTGCTTGTTGGTCCGGTCAAAAGCTGGATTTGACACTTTGGCAAAAGCTTGCTAGAGACCATTGCTTCAAGGGAATCTTCCTCTCATGGGTTCGATACCCAGGGTCACCTCTGGGGAAATAGGTGCGGGATACCCTTTCTTGTTCCAATACCGGATCAATAAAAAGGAGATACCAGTGGGAAGCAAAACTTTGGCTATCACGTTCTTTGTCGCCGAGGTGCAAGGTAACTACAATGTTATATTAGGCCGCGATTGGGTTCATACAAACCAATGCATGCCATCTACGATGCACCAATTTTTAATTCAATGGGTTGATGACAAGGTGGAAGTCAGTCATGTAGATAATTTGGCTTGTGTTGCTTTGGACGATGCATTAGTGGATTGGCAACATCCCAATGCTACTTGCTTGACAGGGCGTGACTTATCGGAATTTGATTTGCTCAGTGCCACAAAGAATGGTTTCATGCATGTTTCTTTAAAGCATATTGGTTGTAATCAGCTCCTAGGTATGATGTATTTAAATGGATTCTAACCCAGAGTGGTTACAAAAGCGTCTTGTAGAATATCGGTCCAATGACAACGATCTGTATGAGTCTATAGAAGAGTTAGATGGTATGGATAAGTTAGGACAAGGTTTTACATCAGCCGATCAATTAGAGGAGATAGATATAGGAGATAGTTCAATTACTAGGCCAACGTTTGTAAACAAAAGTTTGAGAGCTGATTATAAAGCTAAGTTAATCGAGCTATTAAAAGAATATGTTTGTTGCTTGATGACCCACAAGTACAGGGGATCAATCGTAGTCCTTTCGATAAGTAAGAGTGTCGAACCCAACGAGGAGCAGAAGGAATTGATAAGCAGTTTCAGAAAGGTATTCTCTGCAAGTGCTATAAGGTAGTAGTAACAAATAGTTTGATAGCAAGATAATTGACAGCAAGTAACAAGTAACCAAAGTAATAAAGTGCAGCAAGGTGGCCCAATCCTTTTATTGCAAAGGACAAGCCAGAAGTACTTCTTATAATGAGCAAGGCATTCTCGAGGACACATGGGAATCTCGTCCAGTTACTTTCATCATGTTTAGTTAATTCACATTCACTACTTTGATAAATTGATATGTGGGTAGACCGGTGCTAGGGTGTTGTTCTTACTTGAACAAGCAACCCTCTTATGATTACCCCCTCTCGCAAGCATCCGCAACTATGAAAGAAGAATTAAGATAAATCTAACCATAGCATGAAACATATGGATCCAAATCAGCCCCTTACGGAATAGTGCATAAACTCAGGTTTAAGCTTCTATCACTCTCACAACCCATCATCTACTTACTAATTCCACAATGTCTACCCCTAGGCCCAAGCATGGTAATGTGTCGTGTAGTCAACGTTGCTACTTGTAGACTGCGTTGGTATTTCCCCGAAGAGGAGAGGATGATGCAGTATAGTAGAGATAAGTATTTTCGCCGGTTAAGAACCAAGGTTATCAATCCAGTAGGAGAACCACACAAAACCTCGTTAGCAGCACCTACACATACAAAAGCAAACACTAGCACCCAACGCAAATAAGAGGGTCGTCAATCCCCTTAGCGGTTACTTGCAAGGATTAATTCTGATGGTGATAGATAAAAAGTAAATTGCAAAATAAAATAAAAGTAAATAAATTGCAGCAAGGAATTTTTGTATTTTAATATATGATAAAGGTAGACCCGGGGGGCATAGTTTTCACTAGAGGCTTCTCTCTCGAACACATAGCATACGGTGGGTAAACAAATTACTGTTGGGCAATTGATAGAAAAGCAAATAATTATGATGGATTCATGGCAATGATCATGTAGATAGGCATCACGCCCGAGACAAGTAGACCGACTCCTGCCTGCATCTACTACTATTACTCCACCCATCGACCGCTATCCAGCATGCATCTAGGGTATTAAGTATAAAACAGAGTAACGCCTTAAGCAAGATGACATGATGTAGACAAAGTAAAATCAAGCAATATGATTAAACCCCATCTTTTTATCCTTAATGGCAACAATACAAATATGTGTCATGTCCCTTTCTGTCACTGGGATTGAGCACCGCAAGATTGAACCCATCACAAAGCACCTCTCCCATTGCAAGATAAATCAATCTAGTTGGCCAAACCAAATGGATAGATCGGAGACAAATACAAAGCTATAACAATCATGCATAAAAGAGTTCAGAGAAGACTCAAATATTTCTCATGAATAATCTGATCATAAACTCACAATTCATCGGATCCCAACAAACACACCGCAAAAGAAGATTACATCAGATAGAACTCCAAGAACATCGAGGAGAACATGGTATTGAAGATCAAAGAGAGAGAAGAAGCCATCTAGCTACTAGCTATGGATCCGTAGGTCTGTGGTAAACTACTCTCACATCATCAGAAGGGCAGCAAGGTTGATGAAGAAGCCCTCCGTGATCGATTCCCCCTCCGGCAGAGTACCGGAAAAGTCCTCCAGATGGGATCACGAAAAAACAGAGGCTTGCGACGGTGGCAGGGTTTTATCGTCTGGCTCTCTGTTGGTTTCCGAATATTTGAGAATTTATAGAAGTGGAATTAAGTCAAAAGGAGGCACGAGGGGCCCATAAGGCATCAGGGCGCGCCCCCCTGGGGTCGTGCCCTGTTGCCTTATGAAGCCCTCATGAGGCTTCTGGCTTCCTCCCGAAGCTTCCAGGGTCTCTTTTGTCCAGAAAAAATCGTTAAAAAGTTTTCTGGCATTTGGACTTCATTTGGTATCGATTTCCTGAAAAACCAAAAACAAGCAGAAAATAGCAACTGGCACTGGGCACTAGGTTAATAGGTTAGTCCCAGAACTTGATATATAATTGCATATAAAACATCCAAGATTGATACTATAATAGCATGGAACAATCAAAAATTATAGATACGTTGGAGACGTATCAAGCATCCCCAAGCTTAATTCCTGATCATACTCGAGTAGGTAAATGATAAAAACAGAATTTTTGATGTGGAATGCTACCTAACATGTTTCATCATGTAATTCTCTTTATGGTATGAATATTAAGATCCGAATGATTCAAAGCAATAGTCTATAATTTGATATAAAGACATCAATACTCAGGCATACTAACAAACAATCATGTCTTTCAAAATAAAAATGCTAAATAAAGTTATCCCTACAAAATCATATAATCTTGTCATGCTCCATCTTCTTAACACAAAGTATTTATCATACACAACCCCGGTTTTAGCCAAGCAATTGGTTCATACTTTTTAACGCGCTTTAGCTTTTTCAACCCCCACGCAATACATGAGCGCAAGCCATGGATATAGCACTATGGGTGGAATAGAATGTGGTGGTAGAGATTAATAAGGGGAAGTCAAAAAGAAGAAGATAGTCTCACATCGACGCGGCTAATCAACGGGCTATGGAGATGCCCATCAATTGATGTCAATGCGAGGAGTAGGGATTGCCACACAACGGATGCAGTATTGTAACATCCCAAAATTCTAAATTTTGGAATGTTATATTAATTAAATGAATATGATTGATTGTTTGATTGTTTGCTTAATTGATTGATTGAAAGTGAGTGGAATTTGAATCTTTTTGAAAGTTTAATGAGACGGAATGAAATGACTTTCCCAAAACTTTCACTTTGCATTTTGATCCCCAGGAATTCAAATTCATTTCACCACAAAACCCTAGAGTGAAGATGATATGACTTCTTCCATTTAAAGAAATGGAAAGGGATTTGAAAATGATTTGAATTCCATTTGAAAATATTTCAAACTTCAAGCCACTCAAGTATTTTCATGAGGGAAGATAATATGACTTCATTTATTTGGAATAGAGTGGGAAGTAGAAGGCCCTTTTCAAAATGTCATTTGAATTTAAAAGATTTCATTTGACTTCATTTCAAGCATGGCATTTGGATTTTATTTCAAAAATCCCTGACAAAATACTTTGAACAAAAAGTGTGAGAGGAGGTAACATGACCCTCCAAAAAGTCAGAAGATATAATGCCAAAATATTTGAAAGTCAAATTTGGATTTATGTGAATTTTCCAAAAAATGATTTCATAAAATATTTTGTTTTGCCTCTAAGAAATAGTTCATCTTTTAGGATATTTTCTCCTGATCATTTTGGTATATAATACGTATATATAATATTTTTATTTATTTTCCTTTTATTTCTTTTCTGTCTCTGTATTTCAAAATTGGAAAATATCTTTTAAAGAGGAAACACTAGCGCGCGGCCCACTTAATTAGATCCAGCCCACCGCGCCAAACCGCCATTGGATCGGCCGCCCGATCCGATCCGATCTCCCTCTGTCTCACTGGCGTGCGGGACCCACCGACAGCTCCCGTCCACCCCGCGCTCGCCTTCCTTCCCCGTGCTGATGCCCTGCCGCTCGCCGGAGATCGCCGCGGATCTCTTGCCATTCGAGCACGCCCAAGAGCTTCCCTATATAAACCCCGAGCCCCGGTTTCGTTTCCCCCTGCTTCCCCACTCTTTTGTCGACCACCGCCGCCGCAATTTCTCGCCGGAGGAGCTCTCTGCCGCCGCACGCCACCGCTCGCTCCGCCACCCTCCGACCACCCTAGCCCCTACCACCGCCACCAAATGCCTCAACGCCCTCGCCCGCGTCGTTTGGAGCCAACCGCCATCACCGGAGACCACCAGAGCGACCACCCCGACGACCACCGCCGTCTGCCTCGCCGTCGACCTCGCCGCCCCACCGTGAGCACCCCGCACACCCCCACCACCGTCCGATCTCAATGCAATGGCTCGGATAGATCGTAGTTATTTTTTTTTATAGGCCGAATCATTTTCTGTTTTGGATCGATAGACCGCCCGTAAGCATCTTTCGGCCACCGCCTTCGCCCAATCCCGTAGCGCCACGTAGCCCCTGTCCGATCGGTAGCTAGTTTACTTTTCTGTTTTCTGTTCAGATTTTAGATTTGCTATATCTTTTATGTTTTTAATTGTTTTTGAGTGATTCTTTTTGCATTAGGTTTAGAATTTTAAGAAGTTTCTGTAGAAGCCAAGTTTGACCATATTTGAAAATTTTAAATTTGAATTTGCGTGAATTTGATCAAACACTAGATTGCTAATATCTTTTGTTTGAAAATAGGTTTTTAGTTGAATCTTTTTGCACTTGGTCACTAGATTAGCTATGTATCCAGTAGCACTTCAACTTTTATTTTTGGTTTATTTTAAATTTATTTATTTGCGAAAACAGTACTGTTTTAGTGATGGCTAGGTTAAATCCAATTTCTTTTAGTTTTATTTGCTTTCAATTATTTTCTTTAGTCATTTTTGACAAGTTTTAAATTGTTTCTGTTAGTTAACAGTAGCCACTTTTATTTGTAGTTAAAATAATTTTATTTCTTTTATTTCTTTTCTATGAAAACTTGTTTTGATCATAAGTGGAGTTTTATAATAAGCTTTTAGGTTGATTCTTTTTTGCATAGAAAACTTTAGGTAAAATTCTTTTTGTTATTTTAATAAAGACTTTATTTCTTTTCTGTTAAATTATTAGTTTAGAGTTTTATTTGCTGTTAAGTTTTACTTAGGACAAAAATCATTGTTATTGTTTGTAGTAAAGTCTTAGGCCCCTTTTCTTTAGTAGTTTTCTTTAGTGGTTTTCTTTTGAAGTTTTTCTTTGGATTTTATTTGGTTTTTCTTATTGATTTTTCATTATTGATTTTTCTTTAATGATTTCCTTATTACTTCTATTTGATTGGTTGTTATTTTGATTGTTAGAATTGATTGCTAGAATGTTTGCTTATATGGATGCAATGCTTGTTTATATAGATTTTCTCGGAGTGATGAATAGTCTATCAAGTTATTTCTGGGAGCGATATTATCTTCATCAACTATACCAGGCAAGTTCACTTTGACCATATTTTCATACCTATGTTTTTATTGCATTTAGTGTCACCATTTCCTCCAGTAGTATATTGAATCTTGTAGTTGAGTAGAAGCATGAGGTAGGAACCCACACCCCTGTTACCAACCCCAGGAACGTCATTTATTTTAACGCTACGCTTCAGTAGACAGGGATTGGTATGAGAGTTCATGAGTGGTGTGAGAAGGAGGACTCTACGTCAATGACGACAACTAGCATCTTCAAGGCCTGCATCTACAAGACCTCAAGACTTCAAGACTCGAGACAAGAATTCAATATACCTCTAGGTGGAGAATGGTTAAGAAGGGTACATATGGTGGGTCCAGTACTCAGTGATTCCGGAGAAGCGTCGTGATATCATGCGGAAAGCTCCACCCAGGCTCAATGAGACGGAAGAATACTTCATGCCCAGAAGCTTACTTGTGCAGCCACAAGTCAATATGGGCTCTGGCTTGGTTGACCTTGGTTGTGACTCTGGCTGGGACGGTGCTAGCAGATGTAGAACTATGGTAGGATTGGATGAGCACCGGACAGTGGTCAGAGGAACTCTTCAGAAGACCATGTTTTGGTCGTCTTGTTCTCAAACACCCTGAAGTGCGAGAACGTAAAAAAGAGGGATCGAATCTTGTGGGTAAAGTGTACAACACGCTGCGGAGTTAAAACCTAATCGATTAGCCGTGTCCCCGGTTACGGACAATTTGAGCCTCTGGACTTGTATCTATCTCTGAACTCTCAACACCAGTCTGATAACTAATTGTGGGCAACTTATGATACTTGTGGGCTATGAGACATCGGTTGGCGGAACCATGTCTTAGTAGATAACTCCGTAGTGAAGACTCCTGATATTCCATTGTTGTAGGGCAAATAAAATAAGCTTTATGCAAAAACTCAGACACAGAGCCACAAAGCAATATTGCATATAGAATAGTCTTTTCATCTGATTTCTATTGTGATCTTGCCGGTACATTCAATGTACTGACCTACACGGCTGCAATGTATCATGTTGCAGGTATTTCTACGACGAGTAAGAGTTACGTTGTAGGGTTACGGTATACACTCAACTTGCCGTTGGCGTTGATGGGACTCCACACCCTTATTGCTTGTTTCCGCTGTGATATATAAGGTATACTCTAGATCTACCATAATTATTTTACATGTGATGTTATGGTATTTCATCGAAGCACTATGTGTGCCAGCATACTGATCCAGGGATGGCACAGAAAGCACAGAGACTTGACCGTATTGGGTCGGGTCGCTACAGAGATGGTATCAGAGCACATGTTGACTGTAGGACCCTAGAATTTGTAAAGCCCTAGGACAGGATATCTCTAAAACTTTATTTTCAAAAAGATCCTTTACTTTTCGTCTTCTCTGATTTTACCAAATAGTCCCTCTTAACTCAAATAGTTAGAATACACCCTTTCCCTTTTGACCACACGGAGAATCAACTGAGAACCACCTCAGAGTACAAGGATTGAAGCTACAACAATTGAAGACCCTGAAGACCCGAAGAATTTGAAGACCCTGAAGAATTCCAAGAATTATATGACCCCTTTAGAAGACCAAAACCCCTGATGTACACTCACGTTAGATGCGATGATTTGTGAGCTGTCATTTGTGTGTGTTTTCCGACAGCCACAAATAAAACCTATTTTCAAAACTATTGTTTGTATTGTGTGTATCCCTCTCTTGTATCTCATCCCGAAACCCTTGGACCCAATAGATGATGAATGAAGATGGACTTGTATTCTCTGGACCGATGACTCAGCCGAAGGCAGAGCTATGGATCCAGAACATGGAAAACCACTTCGGGAAAAATTTGATTGCAAGGAAGTATGAGGTTCAATACGCTCTTCAGTACTTTACAAAAAGTGTTGCAACCTGGTGGGAAATGCACCAAGCCATACAAGGATGTAATAGAGCAAGAACTTGGGAGGAATTCAAGACGACTCTGTTAAGATCCCGTCTTATCCGGAAGAACGGTGATAAACCGATGAAGAAACCTTGTGCTTGCAAGATATGCGGAGAAATAGGACACACCCAGGAAGAACACAAGGATGGATGCCCTCATTGTGAAGACAATCACCTGGATGGAGAATGCCCAACTAGGCTGGTGACATGTTTCTTGTGTGAAGGAACTACTCATTACCCGGCTCAATGCCAAAAGTACCCCAAGGTACAAGAAGTCATCAAGCAGCAGAAGGAAGCCATGAAGGAAGCCTTCAGGGAAAATTTAGGAGAACCTGTGATGAAGGAAGATATTGAGGACCCTGATGGAGAAGGCCTAACCAGATTTTACTCGAGTGCCTGCTATTCATGTGGAGAAGAAGGGCATTTCTTCCAGTATTGTACGAAGGAAAGAAAGGAGTATCTGGGAAACTTTCCGACGGAAGAAGTGAAGTTTGATCCACAGGAAATAGGAGGTTTGATCGGAACAAAGAAGCCTAGGAAGAGAAAGCAAAGACATCCTCAGAACAACCCAATTTCTGCAAAGAAGGACCTGAGTTATATCACATGTTTCAGGTCTAAGATCTTAGGTTGTAGGGGAACGCGATAGAAAACAAAAAAAATCGGTACAGCGAGCACGCCCAGGATCACTATGGAGATGCATACAAGGTTTGGATCTGATCGTTACCGACTCGTAACGCAGCGGAAGTAGAGTCGATGAAGATCGTCGGTGCAGATCCCCGCGGTTAGGATTTACAACCTCCCAACCGCAAGGATGTACTCCCTCGTCTGCTCCTCGAACAATCCCTCGGACAGCCCTTCGGGAGGCGGTCGGACAGTCCCCCGGATGGTGTCACGGACAGCCCTTCGGGAGGCACTCACAGAAACTCGGACGGTCACTCGGACAGCCCTTCGGGAGGCACTCTCGAACAGCCCTCGGGCAAAAAGATCGAACCTACGACCTCTCTACAGGGTTGCCCACATACGGTGTCAACTATCCGGCAGGGCTTCGCCGTCCAGAACTAGTTCCCACCGGAACCCAGACAGCCTTTTGGCTCTACGAAACTATTTCGTGTGAGGGAGAGAAGAAGCCAGATCATTGCATAGCATAATGTATGAGAGAAAGAGTGAGTTTGGGAAGCCCCCTCTGCCCCTATTTATAGGCCAAGCCCAAGGGGTAGAGGACACTTGGAAATACCAAAATGCCCTCAAAGGTGGCTTCCCAAAGAAGCTACCAAATAGTGTTTCCACTATTCATGAAAATATTTTTTAACGTCTGTTAAATCCGAAAATATTTCTATAGGTCTAGAACATTTCCAGCACCCACTAAAACAATTCTGAACGCGTTCCAAAACATTTCCGAATCAACAATTTTCTTCAGCGAAAACCAACCAAAGCAATTCCGGCTGCTCCGGAACATTTCCGGTTTTTTCTCCGGAAAAAATCCAGAAGTTCCCAGAACATTTTTGGAACCTCCAAAAAGTTCCAGGTGTGTGCCGAAACCTATTTGGCTTAATGGTTTACTCCGAAACAACCTTTTGGTTTTACGGAAACTTTTCCCGTGTTCTCTCCCGGAACTTTTCCGTTGTCTCCGAAACTTTTCCGGTGACTTTCTCTCAGACTCCCTGTCTAGTATTCAGCAGATAGATGACCCTTAAGCGTGTGACCCTATAGGTTCGGTGAAGAATAGACATGACCGGAACACTTTCCGATCAATGATCAACATCGGAGCCGTGGACACCCATATTGACCCCTATACCCACACGAATAAATATTCGAGTGAACCTCCAGTTGCCGTGTGCTATTCCTGTTGCTTCATGATATGTTACAAACACCTGAGGTGAGATTTATCAGCATCCCCGTGGATCAACACTTGTCCACAATGCCAGTTACCTTGTTACCGGTTTTGTTCTCTTTTCTCGTTCCCGTGTTCCGGCATCCCTGTGATCAAATCACAATGTGTCTGGCCAGACGATGATGGATACCGTAACACCGAGAGGGCCCAAAGAATATCTCTCCATCATTGGAGGAGCAAATCCCAATCTTGAGCTATCAAGTCCCTTGACATACTTTTCCATGAACCCGTAAGCCGCCATAATAGCCACCCATTTACGGATGACGTTTAACAAACCCCAAAGTTCATGAACCAAGCATGAAGAAACTCGATACTCTCATGGTCTAAGGAATTATGCAAACGTTAACTTTCTCTGTGTTATTAACCATTAACTTGTGACGAATGTATCTCATAGCATAACATCAATTCGGGCCGATTCAACACAAATGTTCATCTAACATTGTGCCCTCAAAGTTGCCGGCATAGTCATGCCCATGATCAGGAAAACAGAACCATCATGCAACACTTGAGCTAGTCTTAGAGGCCAGACTAGGAATACATTTTACCGTTTATTATTCCACACGTGCATATGAGTTTCCGTCCGAGCCTCGTGGTTATTGTAGACTCGAGAACCATAGCAGTTATAGCATGGAACATAAACATAATTAGGAACATGGGGATAAATAATAACATTTATTATTGCCTCTAGGGCATATCTCCTACATAGGTCACTATGCCAATATGTGTCCAGGAAAGGAACCATGAAGCCCTGAGACTTGTCTGTTTACTTTGCAAGGAAGTAGGACATGGTGCCAGGGAGTGTTCAGATCAGTAGAAGGCTTGAGCGAAGTACTTCAGATTTTGGTACTGGAATAAGGAATGTAATAAATATAGTAGGAAACCCTTTTATTTTCATGAGGATATTGAGTTAAATTATGTACTGGAAATCACGAAGATTGTAATGGTTCAAGAATCAATAAAAATAAAGGTGTCCTGATCTTATTTATTGAATTGTATGTTATTGTGATCATGTTCGGAGATATGAAGAATAAGACCTATGGATGGACTAGTACATTTCATTTTAAGTGTGGTAGAAATCGGTAAAACCACCGAAACAAAGGAGAATAATGTACCATTCATGCCAAGGAGTTTGGAAAAATGAATAAAGATGAAAGTAATGCTTGACCATACCAAACTATGTGGATGGCAGCATTTGTAATAAAGTACTTTTGAAATTTGAGTTTTGAGAAGTGGTTATGGGTGTAGAAAGAGGATTTGTTATGAAAAGAATATGAGTTATGGATGAATCAGTGCATGATATTTTAATGGTGATATTTTTTCTGTGGGGGTACTTAACCAATGGAAAGGAAAATGTATTCCACAGAGTGGAGTTTGGACAAAATAAGTTGGAATTCTGGATACTACCCCAAGAGTATGAATGAATCAAATATTATTGGATTTAAAGCAGGTTTAAATGGGAAACATTGGTAACACCAAGGATGAATTAAAGTTGTACCAATGTTGAAGTGGACCCATACCCCACATGCCCAGGTGACGAGGGCATGTACTAGGGATAGGGTAACAGGCCTGACCTACGGACCCTACCCTAGGACTCGTCACACCTTATACTGGGCCCCAGGGCCAGATCAGCGACCCAGAATTCCGCAGACTGACATTCACTCGGAGTTCAACGAACCACTCGGGAGGCAAGAGTTCACTCGACCAGCTTGTTTCCCTCGGAGCATCCGAAAGTCACTCGACCAGAGAAGACCAGGAGACTCCAGGAGTGCAACGGTCGGGACACACGTTTGCCTGTATTAATTGTATTCAATGCGCCCGTTACCTGGCGCTCTTAAACCCCCCCTCCTAACCCCTAGTAATGGCAGCCTTCATGGGGGGACTTGGCGGAGACTATATAAGCCACCCCCCAGCTCCATTCCAAGGGTTCGCAACCTCTGTAATCATACACTCAAGCAATACAGCTCCAGAGCACCGAGACGTAGGGCTATTACCTCCACCGCTGAGGGGCCTGAACTCGTAAATCCGAGTGTAACACCTGCGCCGTAGCTAGGCTCTGCCCTCTCATCCGTACCCCTACACACTACTGTCAGACTTGCACCCACGACAGTTGGCGCCCACCGTGGGGCAGGCGTCTAGCGACTTCCGGCGTAGTTGCATTTTTTCCACCATCACCATGGTTTCCGGCGGCGGACTGACTCTGGGCGGCGAGATCCGTTTCGGCGTCCTCAGCTTCATCGCCGACGATTCGGCGTGGCTCCAGGAAGCCTCGCTGGATGTCAAGGCGTTGCCCGTCCGCGGCGCGGCGCACTTCCGCGCGAGTACCTTCGGCGTCCTTCTTCGGCAACCGTCGACTCCGTATCAATCGGTGCCTTCACTCTCCACCAACCGTCGTCGCAGGCGCTCCGGGCACTCACGGCTTCAGCGGTGGATCAAGCACGCGGTGGCCCAGCGGGTTACAGCCCCGCAGGTCGCGGAAATCGAGCCCGATGAACCTGTTTTCGATCTGTTCGCCTCCGTGCATGAGCACTCGGAAAGCCTATCCGAGTGCGAGAGCAGCGATCCCGCTGCGGAGGTGCTGATGGCCGATTCCCCGCCCAGTCCGCCTGGATACGGCCGCGGCGGCGCGGAGAACGGTGACCCATCATGCCCTGATCTTGGCGGTGGCAGGGACCGACATGACGACGAGTACGTCCCCCGACCTCTCACTCGGCAGCAGAGGGAGGAACAGCAGCGCAGGACCGATCAGGCCCTCCAGACGCCCATCGTTGGGACGACCCCCGAGGCTCGGGCTTTGGAGGCCGTGCGCCAGGCCAACTTGGCTGAGCGCAATCGTCTGGAAGCGCTCCAGAAGTCACTCGACGATCGCGCCCGCAGGCAGCATCAGCCCAGTTCTAGTCGGCGGCAGCGGCAATTGTTCTCGAATGACCAGCAGCAGAGTTTCCAGGTATTCCGCACTCCTGTCCAGAATCTGGCGGCGGCCACTTGGATAGCAGATTCCATTGAGCCGTCCTGATCCGAGGTGGGAGAGGGTCTTCGGCAGATCCGGGCCCTGCTCAGGGCGGCTGAAGGGCAAAATTCGGCAGTGTCCCAGTCGCGCAACAGGATTCACAGCAGATCCATTCGGGCTGACACCGTCCAGTCGGCCCACAGTCCAGTGTCCCCAAGGAGAAACAGACACTCGCCTCCGCGGCGAAACGACCAAGACCGCCACTGAGACCAGCACTCGGAGCAGGGTCGTAGTCGGAATACGCCTCCGTGGCGTCAGGATGATCGTCGCCGCATGCAGTCGCCCCCTCCGCGGGATGGCTTGTACGCGCCCCGGCCATACGACGCCAGGCGTCCTTACGGCAATGATCGGAGGTCCAGCCCTCCCCGCCATGGTGACGGTTATCACCAGAGAGAGCCAGTCGACCATCGAGACCCGCAGTTCAACGCGAGATCCGTTCTCGCTCAGAATCTGGTCGACAGAGGCAGAGCTCAGAGAGAGAACCTGGATAGAGATCGTCCGAGTGGAAGTGGAGCATTCATCTCCGGGCCCGAGTGTTTCAGTAGGGCCATCCGGGCCGCTGAGATTCCGCCAAACTTCAGATTGGCAGCTGGAGTAAGCAAGTTCACCGGTGAGTCCAAGCCAGAAACTTGGTTAGAGGATTACCGAGTGGCTGTGCAGATTGGAGGAGGAAATGACTATGTGGCTATGAAGCATTTGCCATTGATGCTAGAAGGGTCCGCCCGCGCCTGGCTCAATCAGCTCGCTCCGGCCAGCATATACTGCTGGGAAGATTTGGCCCGAGTGTTCATCAAAACATTCGAGGGCACGTGCAAATGCCCGGCTGGATTGTCTGAGCTACAGCATTGTGTGCAGAAGCCGAATGAAACCTTGAGGGAGTACATTCAGTGGTGGACAACCTTGCATCATGTGGTGGAGAATGTCACGGAGCATCAAGCAGTTTGTGCCTTCAAAGCAGGAGTCGGATATCGGGAGCTCATCCTGAAATTCGGTCGGTCGGGATCTTTGACCATGAGCCGAATGATGGAGATCGCCACTCGGTACGCAAACGGAGAAGAGGAAGACCGTCTAGATGTAATAAAAGTACTCGAGTGATATTTGATGAATAAAAGCATGACTTTTCCAGATCCACATTGAAGTTCACTCGTACGCAAAAGAGCTCTAAGGCTCCCGCCGACTGCCCGCAGCCGACGGTAGCCTCGGGGACTACACCCAGTGGGTGCACTCAGCGTGCCCCCACTGGAACGGTATCCACTCGGAACGGTCCGCCCGATCCGAGTGACGGCCGCCCAAGTAAAAACGCTACTCCGAGTGAAGAGCATCCCTCTCACTCGGGGGCTTGCTGCGAACCAGCTTTCGCCCAAGTTAAAATCCTACTCGGAGTGAAGAGCATCCCTCTCACTCGGAGGCTTGGCTGCGAACCAGCTTTCGCCCAAGTTAAAATCCTACTCCGAGTGAAGAGCATCCCTCTCACTCGGGGGCTTGGCTGCGAACCCGCTTTCGCTCAAGTTAAAAACGTTACTCCGAGTGAAGAGCATCCCTCTCACTCGGGGGCTTGGCTGCGAACCAGCTTTCGCCCAAGTAAAAACGCTACTCCGAGTGAAGAGCATCACTCTCACTCGGGGACTTGGCCGCGAACCAGCTTTCGCCCAAGTTAAAACGCTACTACGAGTGAAGAGCATCCCTCTCACTCGGGGGCTTGGCCGCGAACCAGCTTCGCCCAAGTTAAAACTCTACTCCGAGTGAAGAGCATCCCTCTCACTCGGGGGCTTGGCTGCGAACCAGCTTTCGCCCAAGTTAAAATGCTACTCCGAGTCAAGAGCATCCCTCTCACTCGGGGGCTTGGCCGCGAACCAACTTCGCCCAAGTTAAAACGCTACTCCGAATGAAGAGCATCCCTCTCACTCGGGGACTTGGCTGCGAACCAGCTTTCGCCCAAGTTAAAACGCTACTCCGAGTGAAGAGCATCCCTCTCACTCAGAGGCTTGGCTGCAAACTAGCTTTCGCCCAAGTAAAAACGCCACTCCGAGTGAAGAGCATCCCTCTCACTTGGGGACTTGGTGGCGAACCAGCTTCGCCCAAGTTAAAACGCTACTCAAAGTGAGAGAATCCCTCTCACTCGGGGGCTTGGCTGCGAACCAGCTTTCGCCCAAGTTAAAACGCTACTCCGAGTGAAGAGCATCCCTCTCACTCGGGGGCTTGGCCGCGAACCAGCTTCGTCCAAGTTAAAACGCTACTCCGAGTGAAGAGAATCCCTCTCACTCGGGGACTTGGCTGCGAACCAGCTTTCGCCCAAGTTAAAATGCTACTCCGAGTGAAGAGCATCCCTCTCACTTGGACGCTTGGCTGCGAACCAGCTTTCGCCCAAGTAAAAACGCTACTCCGAGTGAACAGCATCGCTCTCACTCGGAGGCTTGGCTGCAAATTAGCTTTCTCCCAAGTAAAAACGCCACTCCGAGTGAAGAGCATCCCTCTCACTCGGGGACTTGGTGGCGAACCAGCTTCGCCCAAGTTAAAACGCTACTCAAAGTGAAGAGCATCCCTCTCACTCGGGGGCTTGGCCGCGAACTAGCTTCGTCCAAGTTAAAACGCTACTCCGAGTGAAGAGCATCCCTCTCACTCGGGGACTTGGCTGCGAACCAGCTTTCGCCCAAGTTAAAACGCTACTCCGAGTGAAGAGCATCCCTCTCACTTGGAGGCTTGGCTGCGAACCAGCTTTCGCCCAAGTAAAAACGCTACGCCGAGTGAACAGCATCCCTCTCACTCGGGGACTTGGCGGCGAACCAGCTTTCACCCAAGTAAAAACGCTACTCCGAGTGAAGAGCATCCCTCTCACTCGGGGACTTGGCCGCGAACCAGCTTCGCCCAATTTAAAACGCTACTCCGAGTGAAGAGCATCCCTCTCACTCGGAGGCTTGGCTGCGAAACAGCTTTTGCCCAAGTTAAAATCCTACTCCGAGTGAAGAGCATCCCTCTCACTCGGGGGCTTGGCTGCGAACCCGCTTTCGCCCAAGTTAAAAACGTTACTCCGAGTGAAGAGCATCCCTCTCACTCGGGGGCTTGGCTGCGAACCACCTTTCGCCCAAGTAAAAACACTACTCCGAGTGAAGTGCATCCCTCTCACTCGGGGACTTGGCCGCGAACCAGCTTTCGCCCAAGTTAAAACGCTACTCCGAGTGAAGAGCATCCCTCTCACTCGGGGGCTTGGCCGCGAACCAGCTTCGCCCAAGTTAAAACGCTACTCCGAGTGAATAGCATCCCTCTCACTCGGGGACTTGGCTGCGAACCAGCTTTCGCCCAAGTTAAAACGCTACTCTGAGTGAAGAGCATCCCTCTCACTCGGGGGCTTGGCCGCGAACCAGCTTCGCCCAAGTTAAAACGCTAATCCGAGTGAAGAGCATCCCTCTCACTCGGGGCCTTGGCTGCGAACCAGCTTTCGCCCAAGTTAAAACGCTACTCTGAGTGAAGAGCATCCCTCTCACTCGGAGGCTTGGCTGCGAACCAGCTTTCGCCCAAGTAAAAACGCTACTCCGAGTGAAGAGCATCCCTCTCACTCGGGGCCTTGGCGGCGAACCAGCTTTCGCCCAAGTAAAAACGCTACTCCGAGTGAAGAGCATCCCTCTCACTCGGGGACTTGGTCGCGAACCAGCTTTCGCCCAAGTTAAAACGCTACTCCGAGTGAAGAGCATCCCTCTCACTCGGGGGCTTGGCCACGAACCAGCTTCACCCAAGTTAAAATGCTACTCCGAGTGAAGAGCATCCCTCTCACTCGGGGGCTTGGCCGCGAATCAGCTTCGCCCAAGTTAAAACGCTACTCCGAGTGAAGAGCATCCCTCTCACTCGGGGGCTTGGCTGCGAACCCGCTTTCGCTCAAGTTAAAAACGTTACTCCGAGTGAAGAGCATCCCTCTCACTCGGGGGCTTGGCTGCGAACCAGCTTTCGCCCAAGTAAAAACGCTACTCCGAGTGAAGAGCATCACTCTCACTCGGGGACTTGGCCGCGAACCAGCTTTCGCCCAAGTTAAAACGCTACTACGAGTGAAGAGCATCCCTCTCACTCGGGGGCTTGGCCGCGAACCAGCTTCGCCCAAGTTAAAACTCTACTCCGAGTGAAGAGCATCCCTCTCACTCGGGGGCTTGGCTGCGAACCAGCTTTCGCCCAAGTTAAAATGCTACTCCGAGTCAAGAGCATCCCTCTCACTCGGGGGCTTGGCCGCGAACCAACTTCGCCCAAGTTAAAACGCTACTCCGAATGAAGAGCATCCCTCTCACTCGGGGACTTGGCTGCGAACCAGCTTTCGCCCAAGTTAAAACGCTACTCCGAGTGAAGAGCATCCCTCTCACTCAGAGGCTTGGCTGCAAACTAGCTTTCGCCCAAGTAAAAACGCCACTCCGAGTGAAGAGCATCCCTCTCACTTGGGGACTTGGTGGCGAACCAGCTTCGCCCAAGTTAAAACGCTACTCAAAGTGAGAGAATCCCTCTCACTCGGGGGCTTGGCTGCGAACCAGCTTTCGCCCAAGTTAAAACGCTACTCCGAGTGAAGAGCATCCCTCTCACTCGGGGGCTTGGCCGCGAACCAGCTTCGTCCAAGTTAAAACGCTACTCCGAGTGAAGAGAATCCCTCTCACTCGGGGACTTGGCTGCGAACCAGCTTTCGCCCAAGTTAAAATGCTACTCCGAGTGAAGAGCATCCCTCTCACTTGGACGCTTGGCTGCGAACCAGCTTTCGCCCAAGTAAAAACGCTACTCCGAGTGAACAGCATCGCTCTCACTCGGAGGCTTGGCTGCAAATTAGCTTTCTCCCAAGTAAAAACGCCACTCCGAGTGAAGAGCATCCCTCTCACTCGGGGACTTGGTGGCGAACCAGCTTCGCCCAAGTTAAAACGCTACTCAAAGTGAAGAGCATCCCTCTCACTCGGGGGCTTGGCCGCGAACTAGCTTCGTCCAAGTTAAAACGCTACTCCGAGTGAAGAGCATCCCTCTCACTCGGGGACTTGGCTGCGAACCAGCTTTCGCCCAAGTTAAAACGCTACTCCGAGTGAAGAGCATCCCTCTCACTTGGAGGCTTGGCTGCGAACCAGCTTTCGCCCAAGTAAAAACGCTACGCCGAGTGAACAGCATCCCTCTCACTCGGGGACTTGGCGGCGAACCAGCTTTCACCCAAGTAAAAACGCTACTCCGAGTGAAGAGCATCCCTCTCACTCGGGGACTTGGCCGCGAACCAGCTTCGCCCAATTTAAAACGCTACTCCGAGTGAAGAGCATCCCTCTCACTCGGAGGCTTGGCTGCGAAACAGCTTTTGCCCAAGTTAAAATCCTACTCCGAGTGAAGAGCATCCCTCTCACTCGGGGGCTTGGCTGCGAACCCGCTTTCGCCCAAGTTAAAAACGTTACTCCGAGTGAAGAGCATCCCTCTCACTCGGGGGCTTGGCTGCGAACCACCTTTCGCCCAAGTAAAAACACTACTCCGAGTGAAGTGCATCCCTCTCACTCGGGGACTTGGCCGCGAACCAGCTTTCGCCCAAGTTAAAACGCTACTCCGAGTGAAGAGCATCCCTCTCACTCGGGGGCTTGGCCGCGAACCAGCTTCGCCCAAGTTAAAACGCTACTCCGAGTGAATAGCATCCCTCTCACTCGGGGACTTGGCTGCGAACCAGCTTTCGCCCAAGTTAAAACGCTACTCTGAGTGAAGAGCATCCCTCTCACTCGGGGGCTTGGCCGCGAACCAGCTTCGCCCAAGTTAAAACGCTAATCCGAGTGAAGAGCATCCCTCTCACTCGGGGCCTTGGCTGCGAACCAGCTTTCGCCCAAGTTAAAACGCTACTCTGAGTGAAGAGCATCCCTCTCACTCGGAGGCTTGGCTGCGAACCAGCTTTCGCCCAAGTAAAAACGCTACTCCGAGTGAAGAGCATCCCTCTCACTCGGGGCCTTGGCGGCGAACCAGCTTTCGCCCAAGTAAAAACGCTACTCCGAGTGAAGAGCATCCCTCTCACTCGGGGACTTGGTCGCGAACCAGCTTTCGCCCAAGTTAAAACGCTACTCCGAGTGAAGAGCATCCCTCTCACTCGGGGGCTTGGCCACGAACCAGCTTCACCCAAGTTAAAATGCTACTCCGAGTGAAGAGCATCCCTCTCACTCGGGGGCTTGGCCGCGAATCAGCTTCGCCCAAGTTAAAACGCTACTCCGAGTGAAGAGCATCCCTCTCACTCGGAGGCTTGGCTGCGAAGCAGCTTCGCCCAAGTTAAAATGCTACTCCGAGTGAAGAGCATCCCTCTCACTCGGGGGCTTGGCTGCGAACCAGCTTTCGCCCAAGTTAAAATGCTACTCCGAGTGAAGAGCATCCCTGTCACTCGGAGGCTTGGCTGAGAAGTAGCTTCGCTCAAGTTAAAACGCTACTCCGAGTGAAGAGCATCCCTCTCACTCGGGGGCTTGGCTGCGAACCAGCTTTCGCCCAAGTTAAAACGCTACTTCGAGTGAAGAGCATCCCTCTCACTCGGAGGCTTGGCTGCGAATCAGCTTCCCCCAAGTTAAAACGCTACTCCGAGTGAAGAGCATCCCTCTCACTCGGGGGCTTGGCTGCGAATCAGCTTCGCCCAAGTTAAAACGCTACTCCGAGTGCAGGGCGTCCCTCTCACTCGGATCGGGGAGGAACAAACTTGACCAGTATCAGATTCTAAGTTCTAAGACTCCCGCCGACTGCCCGCAGTTGACGGCAGTCTCGGGGACTACACCCAGTGGGTGCACTCAGCGTGCCCCCACTGGAACGGTATCCACTCGGAATGGTCAGCCCGATCCTAGTGACGGCCAAACGACACAAAAAAAAGAGCTCTAAGGCTCCCGCCGACTGCCCGCAGCCGACGGTAGCCTCGGGGACTACACCCAGTGGGTGCACTCAGCGTGCTCCCACTGGAACGGTATCTACTCGGAACGGTCCGCCTGATCCGAGTGACGTCCGAACAACACAAAAAAAAGAGAGCTCTAAGGCTCCCGCCGATTGCCCGCAGCCGATGGTAGCCTCGGGGACTACACCCAGTGGGTGCACTCAGCGTGGCCCCACTGGAACGGTATCCACTCGGAACGGTCTAAACGATCCGAGTGATGGCCAAACAACACAAAAAAAAGAGCTCTAAGACTCTCGCCGACTGCCCGCAGTCGACGGCAGTCTCGGGGACTACACCCAGTGGGTGCACTCAGCGTGCCCCCACTGGAGCGGTATCCACTCGGAACGGTCCGCCCGATCCGAGCGACGGCCCAAAGAAGAAAAAACACCCAGTGGGTGTACCGGATATTTTCCGACTGAAATTCCTACTGAAGAAAAATGACTTGGAGATTGACTTACAAGACCACTTACTCGAACGTTCTCCTGGAGAGCGGCACTGGCATCGTACGCCAGCTTCCCAGCTGCGCACATCTCCTTGAGCCGTTGGGTCATCAGCTCCGCCTGGATCATCGCCTCCTTGCTGGCTCCAGTTTGGTCCTCCGGCACCTTGTACAGATTGAAGATGTTGACGGGAGGAGTCGGAACCGAAGCCAAAGCAGTCGACGGAGCCGCGGCAGGACTAGCTCCAGCCTGTGAGGAACCCAGCCCAGAGACGCGGTCGCGGCAGGTGCGAGGGAAACTTGAGGCGCTTCGCTCGGTGGCATCTTTCGTGTGGTGGTCTGAGAAGCAGTCGGAGCTGCGGTTCCCTTCTCGGCGCCCTTCCGTGGCGGCTCTTCGTCATCGTCCCCGACATGGATGACCTCTGCAAGCGCTAGGTCCACTCGACGCAATCAGTTGCAGTTCTCATTTCACTCGGATGGAGGCTACTCATTTCATTCGGATGGAAACTACTCACTTCACTCGGATGGAGGTTACTCATTTCATTCGGATGGAGACTACTCATTTCACTCGGATGACACACGGTCCGGAATCCGTCAAGGTGCCACGCGAAGACAAGGCCGTCTAAAGACCAGCGGGAGTTCTTGAGCACCTCCGTAGCGCTCAACTCGCCTAGGGATTCGCCTTGACTCGACCCGCCTAACCTCGACCGATTCGGGGGCTAATGACGAGGGCATGTACTAGGGATAGGGTAACAGGCCTGACCTACGGACCCTACCCTAGGACTCCTCATGCCTTATACTGGGCCCCAGGGCCAGATCAGCGACCCAGAATTCCGCAGACTGACATTCACTCGGAGTTCATCGAACCACTCGGGAGGCAAGAGTTCACTCGACCAGCTTGTTTCACTCGGAGCATCCGAAAGTCACTCGACCAGAGAAGACCAGGAGACTCCAGGAGCACAACGGTCGGGACACACGTTCGCCTGTATTAATTGTATTCAATGCGCCCGTTACCTGGCGCCCTTAAACCCCCCTCTTAACCCCTAGTAATGGCAGCCTTCTTGGGGGGGCTTGGCGGAGACTATATAAGCCACCCCCCAGCTCGATTCCAAGGGTTCGCAACCTCTGTAATCATACACTCAAGCAATACAGCTCCAGAGCACCGAGACGTAGGGCTATTACCTCCACCGCTGAGGGGCCTGAACCCGTAAATCCGAGTGTAACACCTGCGCCGTAGCTAGGCTCTGCCCTCTCATCCGTACCCCTACACACTACTGTCAGACTTGCACCCACGACACCAGGAATTAATAAGGAATTGGAGGAAGCTATGATTTGATCAGCAGACATTTCTTAGGAGATACGAAAACCCTAGAATTATGCAAAAACGATAGATGCTTTGTTCAGCTTGCAGAATCAATGGAATTATCCGAACTTAGTTCGTCGACAAGAGGAACCTCTGCAATGCTTGTGAGGATGCCCAACTGTTAGAATACGTGATTCGCTGTCTGCGTATGTAGTAATGATTCAAGTACGGGATGGATTGGCCCCCATACCGGAGACTTTTATCATGGACTATCATATGTTGATGGAAAATCAGAGAGCCTTAAAAACCCGAGAAGAGTGTCGACATGACAAGCCAAAGACCTTAGAATGGCAGAACAATGGAACCCCGTACAGGCAACCGTTGCCAATCGTAGGTTAAACAGTGAGAGTCAACCCAGACCATTTTCCCTGCAAGAGAAACCAGTAATTGTTGACCACCATGAGATTTACGACAATTGTTTAGAATTGGCGGCAGACCTGTCAGCTAAGGAGACCCAGTCTCGGAAGGATCCTATTTTGATGAAAGGACACAGGATTATGAGCAAAGAGGTTATGCCCTTATCGGAAAAGCATCAAAGAAGGAATTATCCCGAAGATATGAGAAGACTGACATTGTCAACCCAAAAGGTGGAATACCGGAGTTTGAAGGAACCGTGACTCTGATTTTAAGTGTGGTAGCACCCTAGACCTTTCCGAACAATGGATTTGCTGGAATACCCCCAAACCCTAACCTTTTCTTGCTAGCCTCTCCAAATCTCGAGGACGAGATTCATTTTAAGTGTGGTAGCTTTGTAACATCCCAAAATTCTAAATTTTGGAATGTTATATTAATTAAATGAATATGATTGATTGTTTGATTGTTTGCTTAATTGATTGATGGAAAGTGAGTGGAATTTGAAACTTTTTGAAAGTTTAATGAGAGGGAATGAAATGACTTTCCCAAAACTTTCACTTTGCATTTTGATCCCCAGGAATTAAATTCATTTCACCACAAAACCCTAGAGTGAAGATGATATGACTTCTTCCATTTAAAGAAATGAAAAGGGATTTGAAAATGATTTGAATTCCATTTGAAAATATTTCAAACTTCAAGCCACTCAAGGATTTTCATGAGGGAAGATAATATGACTTCTTCATTTATTTGGAATAGAGTGGGGAGTAGAAGGCCATTTTCAAAATGGCATTTGAATTTAAAAGATTTCATTTGACTTCATTTCAACCATGGCATCTGGATTTTATTTCAAAAATCCCTGACAAAATACTTTGATCAAAAAGTGTGAGAGGAGGTAACATGACCCTCCAAAAAGTCAGAAGATATAATGCCAAAATATTTGAAAGTCAAATTTGGATTTATTTGAATTTTCCAAAAAATGATTTCATAAAATATTTTATTTTGCCTCTGAGAAATAGTTCATCTTTTAGGATATTTTCTCCTAATCATTTTTCTATATAATACGTATATATAATATTTTTATTTATTTTCCTTTTATTTTTTTTCTGTCTCTGTATTTCAAAATTGGAAAATATCTTTTAAAGAGGAAACAGTAGCGCGCGGCCCACTTAATTAGATCCAGCCCACCGCGCCAAATCACCATCGGATCGGCCGCCCGATCCGATCCGATCTCCCTCTGTCTCACTGGCGTGCGGGACCCACCGACCGCTCCTGTCCACCCCGCGCTCACCTTCCTTCCCCGCGCCGATGCCCTGTCGTTCGCCAGAGATCGCCGCGGATCTCTTGCCATTCGAGCACAACCAAGAGCATACCTATATAAACCCCAAGCCCCGATTTCATTTCCCCCATGCTTTCCCTCTCTTTTGTCGACCACCGCCGCCGCAATTCCTCGCCGGAGGAGCTCTCTGCCGCCGCACGCCACCGCTCGCTCCACCGCCCTCCGACCACCCTAGCCCCTACCACCACCACCAAACGCCTCAACGCCCTTGCCCGCGTCGTTTGGAGCCAACCTACGTCACCGGAGACCACCAGAGCGACCACCCCGATGACCACCGCCGTCTGCCTCGCCGTCGACCTCGCCGCCCCACCGTGAGCACCCAGCACACCCCCACCACCATCCGATCTCAATCCAATGGCTAGCATAGATCGTAGTTGTTGTTTTTAGGCCGAATCGTTTTCTGTTTTGGATCGGTAGACCGCCCGTAAACATCTTTCGGCCACCGCCTTCGCCCAATCCCATAACGCCACGTAGCCCCTGTCCGATCGGTAACTAGTTTACTTTTCTGTTTTCTGTTCTGATTTTAGATTTGCTATATCTTTTATGTTTTTAATTGTTTTTGAGTGATTCTTTTTGCATTAGGTTTAGAATTTTATGAAGTTTCTGTAGAAACCAAGTTTACCATATTTGAAAATTTTAAATTTGAATTTGCGTGAATTTGATTCAAACACTAGATTGCTAATATCTTTTGTTTTAAAATAGGTTTTTAGTTGAATCTTTTTGCACTTGGTCACTAGATTAACTATGTATCCAGTAGCACTTCAACTTTTATTTTTGGTTTATTTTAAATTTATTTATTTGCAAAAACAGTACTGTTTTAGTGATGGCTAGGTTAAATCCTATTTCTTTTAGTTTTATTTGTTTTCAATTATTTTCTTTAGTCATTTTTGACAAGTTTTAAATTGTTTCTGTTAGTTAATAGTAGCCACTTTTATTTGTTGTTAAAATAATTTTATTTATTTTATTTCTTTTGTATGAAAACTTGTTTTGATCATAAGTGGAGTTTTATAATAAGCTTTTAGGTTGATTCTTTTTGCATAGAAAACTTTAGGTAAAATTCTTTCTGTTATTTTAATAAAGACTTTATTTCTGTTCTGTTAAATTATTAGTTTAAATTTTTATTTGCTGTTAAGTTTTACTTAGGACACAAATCATTGTTATTGTTTGTAGTAAAGTCTTAGGCCCCTTTTCTTTAGTAGTTTTCTTTAGTGGTTTTCTTTTGAAGTTTTTCTTTGGATTCTATTTGGTTTTTCTTATTGATTTTTCTTTATTGATTTTTCTTTAATGATTTCTTTATTACTTTTATTTGATTGGTTGTTATTTTGATTGTTAGAATTGATTGCTAGAATGTTTGCTTATATGGATGCAATGCTTGTTTATATAGATTTTCTCGGAGTGACGAATAGTCTATCAAGTTATTTCTGAGAGCGATATTATCTTCATCAACTATACCAGGCAAGTTCACTTTGACCATATTTTCATACCTACGGTTTTATTGCATTTAGTGTCACCATTTCCTCCAGTAGTATATTGAATCTTGTAGTTGAGTAGAAGCATGAGGTAGGAACCCACACCCCTGTTACCAAGCCCAGGAACGTCATTTATTTTAATGCTACGCTTCAGTAGACGGGGATTGGTATGAGAGTTCGTGAGTGGTGTGAGAAGGAGGACTCTATGTCAATGAAGACAACTGGCATCTTCAAGGCCTGCATCTACAAGACCTCAAGACTTCAAGACTCGAGACAAGAATTCAATATACCTCTGGGTGGAGAATGGTTAAGAAGGGTACATATGGTGCATCCAGTACTCAGTGATTCCGGAGAAGCGCCGTGATATCATGCAGAAAGCTCCACCCAGGCTCAAAGAGACGGAAGAATACTTCATGCCCAGAAGCTTACCTGTGCAGCCACAAGTCAATATGGGCTCTGGCTTGGTTGACCTTAGCTGTGACTCTGGCTGGGACGGTGCTAGCAGATGTAGAACTACGGTAGGATTGGATGAGCACCGGACAGTGGTCAGAGGAACTCTTCGGAAGACCATGTTTCGGTCGTCTTGTTCTCAAACACCCTGAAGTGCGAGAACGTAAAAAAGAGGGGTCGAATCTTGTGGGTAAAGTGCACAACACTCTGCAGAGTTAAAACCTAATCAATTAGCCGTGTCCCCGGTTACGGACAATTTGAGCCTCTGGACTTGGATCTATCTCTGAACTCTCAACACCGGACTGATAACTAATTGTGGGCAACTTATGATACTTGTGAGCTATGAGACATCGGTTGGCGGAACCATGTCTTAGTAGATAACTCCGTAGTGAAGACTCCTGATATTCCTTTGTTGTAGCGAAAATAAAATCATCTTTATGCAAAAACTCGGACACAGAGCCACAAAGCCATATTGCATATAGAATAGTCTTTTCATCTGATTTCTATTGTGATCTTGCCAGTACATTCAATGTACTGACCTACACGGCTGCAACGTATCATGTTGCGGGTATTTCTACGATGAGTAAGAGTTACGTTGTAGGGTTACGGTCTACACTCAACTTGCCGTTGGCGTTGATGTGACTCCACACCCTTATTGCTTGTTTCCGCTGTGATATATAAGGTATACTCTGGATCTACGGTAATTATTTTACACGTGATGTTATGGTATTTCATCGAAGTACTGTGTGTGCCAGCATACTGATTCAGGGATGGCACAGAAAGCACAAAGACTTGACCGTATTGGGTCGGGTCGCTACAACTACGAGCTATAAGTGTATGAAAGCTCAACAAGAAAACTAAGTGGGTGATACGTCTCCAACGTATCTATAATTTTTTATTGTTCCATGCAGTTATATTATCAAGGGATAATTAATTTTATGCCCCTAGTTGGGTCCCACTCGTTTGTTTTATCCCTAACTTCAGAAACTCACCTGTTCTGTACAAGCCACTTTGCAATTCTTATGCTTTTGCCCTTTGACCCTTTGACCGTCACTTTGAAAAAATCATAACAAATTCATACTAACTCAGAAAAATGCAAATAAGATATCAAAATGTTCACAAAAACATCACCTATATGTGCATCTCATTTTCATTCTTAACAAACGTGTTGGAAAGTCCTTATCTCAGTTTTAGCTCATATGACCTTAGCATGAACAGTACCATCTAAAAAAATTCTAATTTTTTTTGGTGGCAAACAATGATGTTTTGAGTGCTTGCCAAGTTTCATAACAGAATGACATTCGTGGAAGTCGTGGCAAAAAAACAAAATTTTGAAGCATTGATTTTTTTTTTGCCACGACTTCCTCGAATGTCATTCTCTTATGAAACTTGGCAAGCACTCAAAACATTGGTCAATGTTTGCCACCAAAAAAATTTAGAATTTTTTGAATTTTTTTAGATTGTACTATTCATGCTAAGGTCGTATGAGCTAAAACTGAGATGAGGACTTTCCAACACTTTTGTCAAGAATGAAAATGACATGCACATATAGGTGATGTTTTTGTGAACATTTTGATATCTTATTTGCATTTTTCTGAGTTAGTATGAATTTGTTATGATTTTTTCAAAGTGACGATCAAAGGGTCAAAGGGCAAAAGCATAAGAATTGCAAAGTGGCTTGTACAGAACAGGTGAGTTTCTGAAGTTAGGGGTAAAACAGAGGAGTGGGACCCAACTAGGGGCATAAATCTAATTATCCCTATTATCAATCTTGGATGTTTTTATATACATTTACAGCAATTATATATCATTTTTGGAGACTAACCTATTAACTTAGTGCCCAGTGCCAGTTGTTCTTTTCTGCCCTGTTTTTGTTTTACAGAATATCAATACCAAACGAAGTCCAAATGCCACGAAACTTTTTGGAGATTTTTTTTCTGGACAAGATAAACACTAGAAGCTTTGGGAGGAGGCCAGAAGCCCCAAGGGGTGCCCACGAGGCACCAGGGCGTGCCTGGGGGGGGGGGCAGGCGCGCCCTAGTACCTCGTGGGGCCCACAGAGCTCCGTTTGTCCTAATTCCTCCACTATAAATTCCCAAAAAATCAGAAACTCTCAGGGGAGTCCACGAAATACTTTTTCCGCCGCCACAAATTTTTGTTCTCGAGAGATCCCATCTGGAGGCCTTCTCCGGTTCTCCGTCGGAGGGGGAATCGATCACGGAGGGGCTCTACATCAACCTTGCTGCCCTTCCGATGATGTGTGAGTAGTTTACCACAGACCTTCGGGTCCATAGTTAGTAGCTAGATGGCTTCTTCTCTCTTTTTAATCTTCAATACAATGTTCTCCTCGATGTTCTTGGAGTTCTATCCGATGTAATCACTTTTTGCGGTGTGTTTGTTGGGGTCCGATGAATTGTGAGTTTATGATCAGATTATCCATGAATATTATTTGAGTCTTCTCTGTTCTCTTTTATGCATGATTATTATAGCTTCGTATTTCTTCTTTGATCTATTGATTTGGTTTGGCCAACTAGATTGATTTATCTTGCCATGGGAAGAGGTGCTTTGTAATGGGTTCGATCTTGCGGTGCTCAATCCCAGTGACAGAAAGGGACATGACACGTATGTATCATTGCTATTAAGGGTAAAAAGGTGGGGTTTATTCATACGTGAGTTTATCTTGTCTACATCATGTCATCCTTCTTAAGGCGTTACTCCGTTCTTTATGGACTTAATACACTAGATGCATGCTGGATAGCGGTCGATGTGTGGAGTAATAGTAGTAGATGTAGGCAGGAGTCGGTCTACTTGTCTAAGACGTGATGCCTATATACATGATCATTGCCTTGGATATCGTCATGATTATTTGCTTTTCTATCAATTGCCCAACAGTAATTTGTCTACCCAACGTATGCTATTTTCTCGAGAGAAGCCTCTAGTGAAAACTATGGCCCCCGGGTCTATCTAAATCATATTACTAAAACCCTAAAAATATTGCTGCCATTTTCTTTTATTTATTTTATTTTGTATTTTTGTTTCAATCTATCTATCTATCATATACAATTTAATCTTGCAATTGAGCGCCGAGGGATTGACAACCCCTCTTTTGCGTTGGGTGCAAGGATTTGTTGTTTGTGTGCAGGCACTGCTAACGAGGTGTTGCGTGATTCTCCTACTGGTTCGATAACCTTGGTTTCATAACTGAGAGAAATACTTATCTCTACTATGCTGCATCATCCCTTCCTCTTCGGGGAAAATACCAACGCAAGCTACAAGTAGCAGTGGGTGTGCATCCAACTTGCTTGCTCATGAAGACCTCGGGCATTTGAGGAAGCCCGTCATCGGAATATACAAGCCAAGTTCTATAATGAAAAATTCCCACTAGTATATGAAAGTGACAAAATAGGAGACTCTCTATATGAAAAACATGGTGCTACTTTGAAGACAAGTATGGAAAATGATAGTAACACTGCCCCTTCTCTCTTTTTCTCTCATTTTATTTTTTTCTTATTTTTTTCTTTTTTTTTCTTTTTTCGTGGGCTCTTTTTGGCCTATTTTTTTCTCCTTTTTATTATTATTTCCTCACTGGGACAATGCTCTAATAATGATGATCATCATACTTCTATTTACTTACAACTCAAAATTACAACTCGAAACTAGAACAAATATGACTCTATATGGATGCCTCCGGTAGTGTACCAGGATGTGCAATGATACTAGCATAACATGTATAAAAAATGATGAACGGTGGCTGAGCCACAAATACTATGTCAGCTATATGATCATGCAAAGCAATATGACAATGATGATGTGTGTCATAAAAAAAATAGAACGGTGGAAGTTGCATGGCAATATATCTCGGAATGGCTATGGAAATGCCATGATAGGTAGGTATGGTGGCTGTTTTGAGGAAGATATAAGGAGGCTTATGTGTGATAGAGCATATCATATCACGGGGTTTGGACACACCGACGAATTTGCACCGACTCTCGATGTGAGAAAGGGCAATGCACGGTACCGAAGAGGCTAGAAAATTGCGGAAAGGTGAGAGTGCGTATAATCCATGGACTCACATTAGTCATAAAGAACTCACATACTTATTGCGAAAGTTTATTAGCCCTCGAAGCAAAGGACTACTACGCATGCCCCTAGGGGGGGAGGTTGGTAGGAGTTAACCATCGCGTGCCCCCGACCGCCACACAAAGGAAGACAATCAATAATAAATCACGCTCCAACTTCTTAGCATAACGACAGATCATACGTGCATGCTTCGGAATCATAAACCTTAACACCAATATTCTTACTAAACCACAATTATCTACTAGCACTTCCCACATATTACCATCTTAATATCGCAAAACTATTGCAAGGAATCAAACTTATCATATTCAGTGATCTACATGAAAGTTTTTATTATATCCCTCTTGAATACCTATCATATTAGGACCAAATTCATAACACGTGCATATTACCATTGCTATTCATTAGACTCTCAAAAATATATAAGTGAAGCATGAGAGTGCAACTATTTCTTTAAAATATAGCCACCGCCGTGCTCTAAAAGATATAAGTGAAGCACTAGAGCAACTGCCTAGCTTAAAAGATATAAGTGAAGCACATAGAGTATTCTAACAAATCACGAATAATGTGTATCCCTCTCAAAAGGGTGTGCTCAGCAAAGATGATTGTGGTAAACTAAAAAGCAAACAAACTATAGCACAAGACGCTCTAAGTAAAACACATATCATGTGATGAATAAAAATATAGCTCCAAGTGAGTTACCGATAGATTGTAGACGAAAGAGGGGATGCCATCCGGGGCATCCCCAAGCTTAGACGCTTGAGTCTTCCTTGAATATTACCTTGGGGTGCCTTGGGCATCCCCAAGCTTAGGCTCTTGCCGCTCCTTATTCCTTTATCCATCATAGTCTCACCCAAAACTTGAAAACTTCAGCACACAAAACTCAACAGAAACCTCGTGAGATCCGTTAGTACAACAAACAAATCTTAAACTTTAGGTACTGTTGTAAATTGATTCATATTTAATATTAGCATAATGCTACTGTACTCCAACTTCTCCGTGACTCATACCCCCCGATACAATCCATAGATTCATCAAAAATAAGCAAACTATGCAACAAAAACAGAATCTGTCTGAAACAGAACAGTCTGTAAAGATCTGAATTAAAGTCATACTTCTGTAACTCCCAAAATTCTGAAAAATTAGGAAAATGTGGGAAATTCATATACCAATATTAAAGGTTCTGACGCTCCAGAAAAAAACCAAATTCCAGCACTGGACGCAAAAGTTTCTGTTTTCAAAGAGCATCAATTATACTATCTTCCAAATCATCCCAAAGGCATTACTTGGCACAAACACCAATTAAAAGATAAAAACACAATCATAACAGAGGCTATAATTGTGTAAACACACAAAAACAGAAGGTAAAACAAAAAGTTTATTTTATTCATTGGGTTGCCTCCCAACAAGCACTATTGTTTTATGCCCCTAGCTAGGCATAATGCATAGTTTCAAGTGTTGTCATCCTTCAAATTAATTCCATAGGTGGCCCTCATAGTGGATTCATATGGTGGCTTAATTCTCTTTCCAGGGAAGTGTTCCATCCCTTTCTTTAACGGAAATTGAAATCTTATATTACCTTCTTTCATATCAATAATAGCACCTATGGTTCGTAGGAAAGGCCTACCAAGTATTATTAGGGAAAATTTTGTTTTTGCCACTCTAGATTTTGCCAATTTTCCTTATGCCACTCTAGATTTTGACATTTCACTTTTGCCACTCTTAATTTTTGACAATTATCACAATTACCATTCCCGTGGCAAAAGCAAATTTTTCAGAGTGGCAATTGTGATAATTGTCAAAAGCTAAGAGTGGCAAAAATGAAATAAAATTATTTTGCTTTTGCCACGGAATGGAAATTGTGATAATTGTCAAAAGCTAAGAGTGGCAAAAGTGAAATGTCAAAATCTAGAGTGGCATAAGGAAAATTGGCAAAATCTAGAGTGGCAAAAACAAAATTTTCCCTTATTATTAGTATTGGAAAAGTCAAACAATTTTGTGTTTTCTTGAGACATCGCGATGAAGCAAGCAAACTAGCAAACAAGCAAAAGAAAGTATTTTTGTTGTTTTTTTAAAATTGTTTTAGAAGTGGGGGAGATGAAAACGAGAGGCAAATGAAAATAAAAGGCAAATAAAATAAATGGAAGTGGATGATAGTTTATGCGAAGGTACTTGATAAGTTTTGATGATGTCTCCCCGGCAACAGCGCCAGAAATTCTTCCTGCTACTTGTAGACTGCGTTGGTATTTTCTCGAAGAGGAGAGGATGATGCAGTATAGTAGAGATAAGTATTTCCCTCAGTTAAGAACCAAGGTTATCAATCCAGTAGGAGAACCACATAGAACCTCGTTAGCAGCACCTACACACACAAAAGCAAACACTTGCACCCAACGCAAATAAGAGGGTTGTCAATCCCCTTAGCGGTTGTGGCACCCCACCTCAGAGGACCGGTTTACCCGGTGTTTCCAACCCAGAGATCATGTCTTCTGAAAACACACAACAACTTGGAACAGAACAGAACTGATCTTTATTGATATATGTCGAGTACAAGCTCATAATTTACATCGATAGCGAGGCCAGAAGCACTACACGTGCTATGACAATATCTACATTATTTATGGAACATAGCAGGGCCTCGGTTCTACTAGGTGATTCTACGACGTAGCGGAACATCACGGAAAACTCCATCCACAGGGACATTGCTGGGACACGGCCTAATTAGCGTAGCATGAACCACCGGGACCTCCGTCCTCGGCTTCTCCTGCATCTGGCATGATACGCCAGGTGAGTACTTGGAATGTACTCACAAGCTCACAGCAACCATAACAATGCAGCAAACAACAGCATGGCAATTAACATGTTAAGTGCTTAAGTTGCTTACTTACTGTTACCAAATACCAACTTACTCTCTTCTGGGTTGTCCCACAACCCTCGAAATACTCATGATCCATTGAATACTTCCGAGCATAAGACAAGTTCTTCCATCATTATTATTATTACGGTTGACCACTCAGTGTGACCTAGTGCGGACTGTGTCCAATACCGTGGACGTGGCTATTCGAATAGATTCTTACACTCTGCAGAGGTTGCGCACTTTACCCACACCATGGAGCTCCTTGTCCCGTACCTCGGTACACTTCCCTCTTGGGTGGACCGGTGCTGCTCCAACGAAACCTGCCTAACACGTGACTCTTCCATCGTACCACCGACAATCATACCCTCCCAGGATCATGTCCTGGGTGGCCCCTGTGTCACCCCGTGACACTTGCCACCGTCGTGGCCAACTAAACTGTCCCAAACGGGGACGCCGGCAAAATAACTCAACTAGGCTCACAGGATTATCGTCGTCTACCTGATCAGGGTAGCACGCACGCATAACCCTCCCTCTTTGGTGGTACCGACAAAAGAGCACGCAGTCAGACCAAGTCAAGGCCGTCCCATACCGGCAGATGTGGCTGCACGGATAAGTCCGGGTTGGTGGCACTTGATCAACCAATTAGGTTTAGTTTTAACAAGTACTTAACAAGCATGGTTATTTATCATGAATAACTTAACATGGCAGTAGCTATGCATCAAAGTAACTTACTATGAATTATCACATATTAAAATAATGCAAATGGTTCAATTAAATAACCAACACTATTGAAATGCCTCATGTAATGGATGATGTGGCTTGCCTTGCTCTATTGGGTTGTCCACAAACTCCTGGGCTTCAAAACCAAAAGTATTTCCTTCTAAAAATATTTTGAAAAAGCAAAGGAAAAAGTCACATAACACATTTCTGTTCACCAGAAATTCTGTGAGCAAGAGAAAAATATCAAAATTTACCAGAAAATACAGGGGCTCAAGACAAACCCAATGCAAAAAGAATCAATTGATTTGGACTTATGGATAAAAAGTTAGGAGTGGTCAAAGTTTCTGGTCAAATCTAATTTAAAAACAGAAAATAGAAAAAATCTACAGAGGGCCACGTCGATGGCATAAAGTGGAGGGGCACCTCCACTTACCGCCTCGGCGCGTGGGGGCGAGCCGCTGACGTGCGGGCCCCGCTGTCAGATTTGAAAGGGGGGAGAGAGAGAACAGAGCGCTGCGGTTCTCCGGCGATGGTCGTCGGTGATGCAGACGACGGCGAGGTCAGGAAGAGGTGGGGATGGATCGAGCACACGGAGACGAAGCCGTACGTACCCGTAGCTTAGCGAGAGATGGCCGGACGACGTCGTCCCCTTCCTCTCCGGCGGCGGCAGTTTTCGGGTGTCGCCGGAGACGGCGATTCCGGCAGGGTTTTGGTTGGGCAAGAGGTCGGGCGAGGTCACGAGAGTGTGTGGAGCTCGCATGTGAAGTCGGTTGAGGCTGGGATGGAGTGAGACGGCTGGGTGGCGGAGCTCGGGTGGCGGCAGAACGCCGGTGAGATGCGAGGCTAGAGGGCCTCTCGGCCTTGGCTCGTTGCTCGGGAGCTCGATTGGGAGCGGGTGGAGGGCGATGAAGAGCTGGGAGGGCTGGGCGCGGCCTTTTATAGGAGGAGGCGAGGTTTCTGGAGCGAGCGGCGCCACGGCCACGTCGTCGGAGCAAGGACGCCGCGCTGGCTGGCTTGGCGCGGGCGACGGGATGGAAGAGGACAGGAGGAGTAAATGCGGGTAGTGGCGGTTTGCGAGGAAGACGACGGCCAGCAGGGCCACAGTGCCAGCACGGGCGCCACAATGGCCGCGTGCGGTGGCGGCCGCCGGGAGCGATTCCGGCGAGGGGAAGACTCCAGAGTGACCAGGTGGTTGGAGGAGAGGTTGTCGGCGAGCTAGGACAAGGCACAGCTACGCGGGGCAGCTGGATGGATCACATCAGACGCGGGCGAGGTGCAGAGCGCGCGCACTAGCATGCCAGTGCCGTGCTCACCACGGGGGCTGGCACCAGGAGGCCACGTACGTCTGGCGCACCGTGTCCAGCACGTCGACCCTCGACCACTTAGTCCCCTGTGCCCTTGGTTTGGCTAGATACACTCTGATTCAAAGTGTAGCTTCAACAACAGTTTCTGGCAGAAACTTTGAAAGAGATCTGGAGGAGAGATGAGTTGGAGATGAAGCCAGTAGATATGTCCAGAGTGATCTACTTTGGAAGGACTACAAACTTGCCAAGTTTGGGAGATTTTCATCAAGGTTTGAATGTAGTTCATGTACAACTGCTGTTACTGGTCCAGAAACAAGATGAGCTTGTTGCACTCACCTGGTTGATCTGGTGGAGCTGGAATTTGGTGTGTGGGGGTTATTTGGTGGATAGAAGATGTCATAAAAATTTCAGCTCAAATGGATACCTCTAGCTGGTACTTCCTTCACAGAGGTTTAAAATGAGCAGAAACTTGGCAGAATATTACTGGTGAAAATTTGTACTGGACAAGATGATATTTTTGGATATTGTGACAAGATAGATTCCCTAGTATCTCAGGGAATTATTTGAGAGTTTTCTGAGTTAAGGAAATATGAGTTGCTTCACAAAGGGCCAGTGCTGTCCAGAAAATAAATGAAGTTTTCTGGACAAATTTTTATACAGGACCATGAAATGTTTTTGAAGATTGTGGGAGTAGATGATGACAAGAAGATGTGGTATTAATTTGGGATTTTTCTGATCACCAAAACTATAGGTTGCTTCATAACCCATAGTGATGACAGATTTTCCCAAAGAAAGAAAATGAATTATTTGAAAAGAATAAGAATTGGAATTTGATCCTGAAGGTGTGTGACAAGATTTTGGCAAGATGTTGAGGGTTTTGGATCACTTAGAGAGAGATTCAGAAGTTTCCTAAGTCCAAAGTCAACTGAAAAGATTCAAAACCATCCAAATTGCAAATAAAGCCAGAAAGATTTTGAAAAGAAAAAGTTGCCAAAAACTAGGGTGTCACAGCGGTTACTTGCAAGGATTAATTATGATAGTGATAGATAAAAAGTAAATTGCAAAATAAAATAAAAGTAAATAAATTGTAGCAAGGTATTTTTGGATTTTAATATATGATAAAGGTAGACCCGGGGGCCATAGTTTTCACTAGAGGCTTCTCTCTCGAACACATAGCATACGGTGGGTAAATAAATTATTGTTGGGCAATTGTTAGAAAAGAAAATAATTATGACGGATTCATGGCAATGATCATGTATATAGGCATCACGTCCGAGACAAGTGGACCGACTCCTGCCTGCATCTACTACTATTACTCCACCCATCGACCGCTATCCAGCATGCATCTAGGGTATTAAGTATAAAACAGAGTAACGCCTTAAGCAAGATGACATGATGTAGACAAAGTAAACTCAAGCAATATGATTAAACCCCATCTTTTTATCCTTAATGGCAACAATACAAATACGTGTCATGTCCCTTTTTGTCACTAAGATTGAGCACCGCAAGATTGAACCCATCAAAAAGCATCTCTCCCATTGCAAGATAAATCAATCTAGTTGGCCAAACCAAATGGATAGATCGGAGACAAATACAAAGCTATAACAATCATGCATAAAAGAGTTCAGAGAAGACTCAAATATTTCTCATGAATAATCTGATCATAAACTCACAATTCATCGGATCCCAAATAACACACCGCAAAAGAAGATTACATCGGATAGAACTCCAAGAACATCGAGGAGAACATGGTATTGAAGATCAAAGAGAGAGAAGAAGCCATCTAGCTACTAGCTATGGACCCGTAGGTCTGTGGTAAACTACTCACACATCATCGGAAGGGCGGCAAGGTTGATGAAGAAGCCCTCCGTGATCGATTCCCCCTCCGACAGAGTACCGGAAAAGGCCTCCAGATGGGATCACGGAAGAACAGAGGCTTGCGGCGGTGGTAGGGTTTTCTCATCTGGCTCTTTGTTGGTTTTCGAATATTTGAGAATTTATAGAAGTGGAATTAGGTCAAAAGGAGCCACAAGGGGCCCACAAGGCATCAGGGCGCCCCCCTGGGGTCTTGCCATGTTGCCTTGTGAAGCCCTCGTGAGGCTTCTAGCTTCCTCCCGAAGCTTCCAGGGTCTCTTTTGTCCAGAAAAAATGTTTCGTGGCATTTGGACTTCATTTGGTACTAATTTCCTGAAAAACCAAAAACCAGCAGAAAACAGCAACTGGCACTGGGCACTAGGTTAATAGGTTAGTCCCAAAAAATGATATATAATTGCATATAAAACATCCAAGATTGATAATATAATAGCATGGAACAATCAAAAATTATAGATACGTTGGAGACGTATCAGACATTCACACGACACCACTAGAGGAAGAGCAACATAACACATCATCAAAATATTGAACGAATACCAACTTCACATGGTTACTTATAACAAGACTTCTCCCATGTCCTCAAGAACAAACGGAACTACTCACAAATCATATTCATGTTCATGATCGAGGAGAATAATATGTGATTAACAATCTGAACATATAATCTTCCACCAAATAAACCAACTAGCATCAACTACAAGATGTAATCAACACTACTAGCAACCCACAAGTACCAATCTGAGGTTTTGAGACAAAGATTGAATACAAGAGATGAACTAGGGTTTGAGATGAGATGGTGCTGGTGAAGATGTTGATGGAGATGAGTCCTCCCACGATGAGACGAACATTGGTGATGATGAAGGCTTCAATTTCCCCCTCCCGGAGGGAAGTATCCCCGACAGAATCGCTCCGCCGGAGAGCAAAAAGTGCTCCTGCCTAGGTTCCGCTTCGAGATGACGGTGCTTCATCCCGAAAGTCTTCTTCTGATTTTTTCTAGGGCAAATGGCTTCATATAGGAGAAGATGGGACACAGAGGCCTGGTGTGGACCCCACAAGCTCACCTGGCGCGCCCTAGGGGGTGGGCGTGCCACCTGAGCTTGTGGCTCACTGGTGGGTCCCCTCCTGGTGATTCTTCTTCCAGTATTTTTTATATATTCCAAAATAAATCTCCGTAAATTTCAGGTCATTTGGAGCTCTGGAGAATAGCTATCTCCGTTAGAGCTCTTTTCAGGTCGGAATTCCAGCTGCCAGCAATCTCCCACTTGTGATGAAACTTGCAATTTAAGAGAGAAAAGGCATTAGAATTGCATCTAAAAGTGAAATATAAATTTAAAACAATGTAAGTAACAGTAGGAAAACATGATGCAAAATGGACGTATCATTGCTTTGCATGGTAATATCATGAAATGTCGGGTTTAAGCCGAGAGCTAGTGGAGCATCGGTTGCCTATAAAGGCTGGTTGTAGACCTTACAAAGAAACGACCAGAAGGTTTTATCCTAAAATATATGACCGGATTAAGGAAGAGATCGTTCGTTTGCTTAATGCTAATTTTATTAGACCTTGCAGGTATGCTGAATGGATTTCTAATATTGTACCTATGGAGAAGAAATGATCCGGCAAATTGAGGGTGTGCATTGATTTTAGAGATTTAAATAGAGCTACGCCCAAAGATGAGTATCCTATGCCCATAGCCAATATGCTTATTAATGATGCTTCTAGATATAAGGTCATTAGCTTTCTTGATCGTAATGCGGGGTATAATCAAATTTTTATGGCCTAAGAGGACATGTCCAAAATGGCTTTCTGATGCCCCGGTTTCCTTGGTTTATTTCAGTAGACAGTGATGACCTTTGGATTAAAAAATGTCGGCGCCATGTATCAAAGGGCTATGAATTTAATTTTTCATGATTTACTTGGTGTTATGCTCGAGGTCTATATTGATGATATTGTTGTCAAATTGAATGCTTTTGAATCTCATTTAGCTGATATGCATTTAGGTTTTGAAAGAATGAAAAAATATGGACTAAAAATGAATCATTTAAAGTGTGCTTTTGGTGTATCATTTGGGAGATTTTTGGGTTTCATTATTTATCAAGATGGAGTAGAGATTGATCCTCGAAAAATAGAAACTATACAAAAGGTGGAGGCTCCAACATGTAAGAAAGATATGCAAAAAAATTCCTTGGAAAATTATTTGAGGAGGTTCATAACTAATTTGTCACGGAAGGTTGATGCATTCACTCCTATCCTTCTGTTAAAAAGTGATGATGGTTTTACTTAGGGGGTGGGGCAAAGCAGCAAGAAGCATTTGATATGATCAAAACTTATTTGTGCACTCCTCTGGTGTTGAAAGGGTCCAGACATAGAGAGCCCTTTAGGCTTTATATTGCGGCGGAGGAAGGTGTTATTGGTGTTGTTTTGACTCAAGAGACCGAAGGAAAGGAACATGCTATTACTTATTTGAGCCGACACCTATTGGACATCGAGACAAGGTATACATTTATTGAAAATTTATGTTATGCTTATATTATGCTTGCACAAAATTGAGACGCTGTTTAGTACCTAGTGCTTGCATAGTAGCTTGTCAAACCGATGTCATTAAATACATGTTGCATAGACCAATTCTTAGTGGTAGAATTGGCAAGTGGACTTATGCTTTAATTGAGTATGATTTGGCTTATGAATCTCTAAAATCTATGAAAGGCCAAATCGTTGTTAATTTTATTACCGAGCATCGGATTGATGAAAAACATGATATTGATATAAACCTTGTCTCATTAGTACAAGGGAGATTATATTTTGAAGGTTTGGTCTGTAGCAATGGCCAAGGTGTTGGTTTTGTTTATATATGTCCTCATGGTGCTGTTTTTGAAGCCTCATGCCGCTTAGAATATCTTTGCACAAATAATCAAGACGAATATGAAGCATTGTAATTCTTCTTAGAGATTTTACTTGCTATAGGAGCTACACATATTGAGGCTTTTGGTGATTCGTTATTAGTAGTACAACAAATATCCAAAGTTTTTCAATGTTTTGATGGATCACTTAATGTTTATCTTGATAGATGTCTAGATATAATTTCTACCTTGGATTGCTTTAGTATTGCTCATATATCTAGGCATGATAATTGGAGAGCAAATGAGTTGGCACAACAAGCATCTGGCTATCATGTTGATCATGGTGTATTTCATATTGCTCAAGAGCCAATGCTTAGTTTTGCCAACATAGGGGAGGTCGAACTAGAGCCCACCATTTCGGCCAGTAACGAAAAATCTAATGCAGGTGAAAATCAAGACTGCAGGAAACCCATTATTGATTATTTGTGTGATCCTAGTAGATGGGTGGACAGGGACGTTCGGCGTATGGCTTTCAAATATACAATGATGGATCGTGATCTTTATCGCCGAACGGTTGATGATGTTCTTCTAAAGTGCTTGGACGAAGACCAAGCGAGAGTTGCTATGGGAGAGGTACATGAAGGCATTTGTGGCACTTATCAGTCGTCTCACAAAATGAAGTGGTTATTGCGAGGTGCTGGATTTTATTGGCCGACGATGATTAATAGTTGCTTCAGGTATTATAAAGTGTGCGAAGCTTGTCAAAAGTTTTGTGATATTCAATTGGCTCCTGCTGCTATGTTACATCATATTATCAAGCCGTGGCCTTTTAGAGGTTGGGTATTATACTTTATTGGAGAAATTCATCCTTCTTCTTCAAAGGGGCATTGGTTCGTGTTGGTGGCAACTGATTATTTCACTAAATGGTCTGAAGCGGTACCTCTAAAAAATATGACACATACAGATGTAATTCAATTTATAACTGAGCACATTATTCATAGATTCAGCATTCCTCAAACAATAACTACAGATCAAGGTTCATCTTTCATGTCACATCAAGTTAGAGAATTTGCCGAATCTTATAAGATAAATATAACACTCCGGACACACCCGCCGGCGGTCGTTACTCCTGGCGAGATCTAGACTGGCCCCACAGATCAATACTAGTCTTTCCTGCACACTTTGTCCTCACTCGTGCGCACCCAAGAGCAACTTCCCGGTCGGTCACCCATCCTGAAATTACTCCATGCTGAGCACGCTTAACTTTGGAGTTCTGTCTGAATGGGCTCCCGGAAAAGAAGGAATTCCTTATTGATATGAGTAGTCTATCATCCCTATTAAGCCAGGCTATCACATACACCCCCACTCAGAGGAACCGACGTCCTCGTCGGGCCACAGGAACGTTCCCTCTTGGCACATACGTCTGTGCTTCCAGTCCGGCACATGTGCCATGTCGTGTGCCACGATGGGTCACAAACGTCATGCACAACATGACCACGCACCTGTCCGCAAACATCCGTGTAACTGCGAGGGTCGGCTCTGATGCCAACTTATAACACTCCGAACACACCCGCCGGCGGTCGTTACTCCTGGCGAGATCTAGACTGGCCCCACAAATCAATACTAGTCTTTCCTGCACACTTTGTCCTCACTCGTGCGCACCCGAGAGCAACTTCCCGGTCGGTCACCCATCCTGAAATTACTCCAAGTTGAGCACGCTTAATTTTGGAGTTCTGTCCGAATGGGCTCCCGGAAAAGAAGGAATTCCTTATTGATATGAGTAGTCTATCATCCCTATTAAGCCAGGCTATCACAATAAAGTTGCTCAATTCTTCTCCATATTATGCCCAAGCCAATGGACAAGCCAAGTCTACTAATAAAATATTAATCAAGCTCATCAAGAAAAATATTGAGGATAATCCAAGGAGATGGCATGAGTTATTGTCCGAAGCTCTGTGGGCGCATAGAATTTCAAGACATGGTGCTACAAAGGTAACTCCGTATGAGCTCATATATGGTCAACAAGTCGTTTTACCAGTGGAAGTTAATTTCAATGCTTTGAGATTAGCCAAATAAAATGATTTATTGGCGGTGGACTTTTATAAATTGATGATGGACAATATTGATGAAGTCACCGGTAAATGTTTGGCTGCTTTGAAGGCCATAGAGAGGGACAAGTTGAGGGTGGCAAGAACTTACAATAAGAAAGTCAAGTTAAAGAATTTTCAAGTTGGCAATCTCGTTGGGAAGGTGATCCTACCAATTGGTTCAAAAGACAAAAAAATCGGGAAATGATCTCCAAGTTGGGAAGGTCCTTTTAAGATTACAAGAGTAGTTCCCGGAAACTCATATTTGATGGAATCCATACAAGGGACATTGTTACGTCGAGTTCTCAATGGCAAATATTTGAATAAGTACCACTCCAGTGTGTGGCAAGAAGCCTAGGTAGGCAAAGGCCGAGATACTATTATTGCCCTAAGCATAAACATGGCCGATATACAATTATCATCCTAAGCATAAACATGGCCGATATACAATTATCGCCCTAAGCATAAACATGACCGATACAACATTGTCGCCCTAAGAACATATAAATGGTCGATGGAGTGTTGATATTGTCCTTATAATAAACACGATACAAATTATTTTTTGGTATGCTAGCTTTGACAAAAAAAAAAAGGGGGACATGTGTTGACATCATATTTTGGCATGTCTAAAAACACAATTAAGATGGCCTCCAATGAAAAGGTTTCAACATGAAAAATCTTCGTATCATAGAAACATACGATTTTGATATTTGGAGCATCTCAATCTAAGGTCGTATGCAACCTGTGGAGCCAAAATAAGGTCAGGGACATAAGCTCCAGAGTCACTTCGAACATACCAAGTGGATTTGGCTCGGTGAGACCGATCGAATGTCAGAAAATTTGTCACGAAGCACCCGGTTCACTTGATGAGACCGAACGAAACCACTCAAAAATTCCAAACATAATATAAAAGAGTACAGAAGGTTGGCAACGTTCACTTGGAGAGACTGAACGAAACCACTAGGAGACTCCAAATGGATCCGGAAAGGTTCACAAAATTCATGTCCGAGTTAGGCTAGAGTTTTGAATGTTTTGGACGCACTCCCTCACGGGGTCCCTCCTGGGTGTGTGAGGCTTCGGGTCTCAAAAGTTCTCGCCGGCTGTTCTGCGAATCACGCTTCCGGCGAGGCTCCTTCGACATGAGTTGCGGTGCATCACCCCCGGCGTCGAGGGTACACGGTGATGTATTTGTGTGCGAACAATTACATCAACGGGGAATTCTTTTACGGATTTAACGGACTATTAGCGTGGACCAATAGGATTCAAGATTAGGGAAGGAAGGGGCCCACCCCAGCTAAAATTCAGGGGGGAGAAAGATTAGTTAGAAGGAGATTCTGTAAAACGCCTAGGTTTACTGATTTTTTACAAGGTATTTGAGATGAAAAAGGGTAACCCAAACGAGACATAAAAGAAAACGAATAGAAAAAAAACGAAGGCACATCGAGGCATCAAAGCCAGCCGCTCGTTTCCCGTCCCGACCTCCCGATTTCGCCGTCTCGCTGGCTCGCCGCTCGCCGGACGCCCAGGAGCCGCAGTCTCTCCGTCCCGCCTGCTCGGCGTTTGGGGCTCGGCGGTAGCCACGCCACCGCAACTGTGCGGCCGTGCCCCCTGCCTCTGGCCACCAGGCGCCCCTGCAAGCCGGCGCACGCCTCCCACTCCACACACCGGCGCTCGGCCGGCAGGCAGCAGCAAACCATCAACCATCCTTGTCGATTTGAGGTACCAGTTCAGCTCGCCCACTGCCCGTTCGTCCATTCCCCAAATGATTTAGGGTTTGCTCTTCCCTGTGCTACTCACCATCCAGTACGCAATTTGTATTCCGTTATGTCATTATATGAATTTGTGATTGATAGAAAGTAAATTAGTTAGAACGTTTGTATGTCTTCTTTTATGCAAAACTGAGACTTAATTGAAAATTTTAGTATGCTTGTAAGACCATATTGGTAGTTAGTTAGAACGTTCATATGTCATATCTGTTGTCAAATTTTTTTAGGAGGACCATCCTGTTTTCAAATCCTAAATCCTCCACTGTCCTCACCTGACCTGCTAGCCGAGGGCCGGCTACAACTTCATCTTCTTCACCACTCGACCCAGCATAGCAGCAAGGAAGCGGACGGGAGGATGATGGGAAGCAACAACCCCGGCGGCGCCTGTTGGGACAAACCTGGTCCGGCGACGAACGCCGAGTAGGCTCCGGCGACACGAACGCCGGACGAACCCCTCTCTCTCTCACACTCGGACGTACGTAGGTAGAAGAAGAAGAGGAGCACACTGACACAATAATTTCCGGCGACAAACGCCTCGCCGCACGAACGGCGCCACGCCGCACGAACGGCGCCTCGGCCACACGCACGGCCCTTCTTTTTACTCAGCTCAAACTATGGCACGTACCACGTACATGCAACCAACTCAGATCGGCCTCTATTTGTAGGCTGGCACACACGCCACCTCCCCTATTCTGATGCATGCTAAGTTGCTAACTAACCATGGAGTCTATCCGGCCAGCTAACAACTTATCCAGCTAACTAACTACATGCATGACTATCCTATCACGCCATGAAGCTAGCTAACCAACTAACCACCTGGACTAAGCACTACGCGTTGGACTAACCTACTCGCCACGGCCACGAGTGCACGCGCACGCACGTACACCATCGTGACACACACACGCACACACGTACTCTGGGTGCATACCCGTCACGGTTTATTTCTAACATTCTCCCCCTAAACCGTGACTTGTCGTCGCCGGAGTTGTTGCCGCTCCCGTCGTTGTCGTCGCCATGGCCGCCGCTACGGCCTCCGTCACGCTTGACGCAGCCTCCATGCTCTTCCTCGGCGACACACGCCGAGCTCCTTCTCCACCGGCGACACACGCCTGACGTTCCGGCGACATACGCCGTCGATGCCGTCGCGCTCGAACGCTTGACACCACCGCGCCACCGCGCGTCTCAACGCACGACTGCGCCAACACGGTCGTCGTTCCCCGGCGGCCGCGCCACGGCCGCCGCGGCATCCACGCCGCCGCGCCGTGCCGCGCCTTCGCGAACTCCGCGCCACCATGCAGGACTTCCGCGGCCTCCTCGCCGCGCCGCCGTGGACTCACCGCGGATCGACAAGGCTCTGATGCCAATTGTTGGGACAAACCCGGTCCGGCGACGAACGCCGAGTAGGCTCCGGCGACACGAACGCCGGACGAACCCCTCTCTCTCTCTCACTCGGACGTACGTAGGTGGAAGAAGAAGAGGAGCACACTGACACAAGAATTTCCGGCGACAAACGCCTCGCCGCACGAACGGCGCCTCGGCCACACGCACGGCCCTTCTTTTTACTCAGCTCAAACTATGGCACGTACCACGTACATGCAACCAACTCAGATCGGCCTCTATTTGTAGGGTGGCACAGCGCCGGCGGAGGGATGGCTCCGGGCATGGGGGCGGGCGGAAGCGACGGGCGGCATGATGACGAGGCCGTACTCACCGAGTTCCTATCCTCCCTCATGGACTACAACCCCACGGTATGCCCCCGCCGTCTGCCCTAATCCCCTTTCTTTATGCCGAGTTCCGTGTTTGACGCGGTGGCGCGGCAGATTCCGGACGAGCTCGTGGAGCACTACCTTGGCCGCAGCGGCTTCCACTGCCCCGACCTACGCCTGTGAGTACTCTTTACACCTCCAATTCCTCTCCCGAGAAGACTTCATGTCTGAATCGGTAGTTAAGCTGAGACCCCCTTTGCTGCTCTAGGATAATCTCGAACTGAAATTTGCTAAGCATGGTGATATATGGAGCCACATAGAGGTTTTTTAGCACGTTGTTGTTATAGTCTGAGAGAAATTGCTAAGCATAGTCTGAGAGAAATCTTCAGCTCAGGTGATTATTTGTCCACATGAATGTCATGTTTTTTTCTTTTCTTTCCTAATTTTGTGGTATGCAGTACAAGGCTGGTTGCTGTAGCTACTCAAAAGTTCATTTCAGACATTGCAAGTGACTCCCTTCAGTACGTGAACCCACAACCGCACTAGCTTGTTTTCTCACCTCAATGCAATTCGTCTATTGGTGTCAGCATGGCATAACTCATAGCAATTGCAGTATATCTTGCACACCAATTTGATATTGCACTATTCTCTCCCTTGAATTAGGCACTGCAAAGCCAGGGTTGCAGCACCTATCAAAGACAACAAGAGCAAACAACCGAAGGTGAATTTATTAATTTGCTTCTTAATTTAAAATTCCATGTTACTTCTAGCATGAAACCTGGCTTGCCATTCTTACTTCTTATGGCTTACTGATGACATGCTTTATTGTACTTCAGGATAGACGTCTTGTATTGACGATGGATGATCTTTCAAAAGCCCTGCGTGAGGTAAACCATTTTTCTATTACATCTGAGTTATTGTTTTATTTTTATATGAAACAGCACACAATTTACTTCCTTATTTCTCATGTTTGAAACCCACATTATTTTGTTTGAACACAGAATAACACTCAGCCAGTTACACTCTTAGGAGTTGAATCCCTGCACTGATAAATCCGTTGAAAATTACTATGGATGAATGGCCAAGCGGATTGCTTGATGTTGTAAAAATCAAATATGTCATATGGATTCAGTTTTACATGTTCCAAGCTTCTCACAGCTCACCAAATTTCATACGAACAAACTGAGCAATCAGTGGCAGCTAGGAACATCTTACCAGCATACCAGTACAAAGGCACATTACATTAAAATATGAAATCAGCATTTAAGCACGGTTGCACAAGCTTGGGATAGTGCGACCGCCTGACACTTACATGTCTAATTGACAAACGATTTCCTAGAGTTTTGCCTTCTAACCTTGTTTTGGAGGCCATACTGGTGGCAGTTCCTTAACATTGAGTTATAGGGCCTGTATCTGTAGAAGAACGAACTACCCAGACATCTAGTATTATGGATATTGCACATGCTCCAAAGCAGCCAAAGCATACAAGGGTATAAAGAGATAACAATAAATATATATCCTGTTCTCTGTACTGAACAAATTGACTCAATTGTTAATTTCCGCCCTAATTAGAAAAGCAGTTAAAAGAAAGGGAATGTGAATGGCACTACAAAGGTTAAGATATGTCCATCTCCCAAGTAACACAGGCAACAGCACAAATGCACAATCACTAAAGATGACGTGAGCAGAAGCAGTTTACACATGCCTAATCTAACCACCATTTTCTGATCATGTTTTGTGAGAATGCCCATGCTTATCAAAACCCGCCAAACCATTATTTTCAAGCAATTGCACACTTGTCGGATGAAGTTATAAACTTAAAATGGTACTCCATCTGTAAAGAAATATAAGATCGTTTAGATCACTAGTGATCTAAATGATCTTATATTTCTTTAAAGAGGGACTATTATCCAATTTTCTACAAGCATATATTCCAAGACGGCAAATCTTCTGTCCACACCTTCGTGGGCTGGTAGTTTGCTACCTTCTTTGGTAATCAAGTTCTAGTTGTGTTTAGTTTCATGCAAGTAGTCAGGATGGCATTGTTTGTAATCTTCAGGTTCTGAATCAATCTACCTTCAACCCAAACCTCACGTAAAAGGGCATGCTGCTTATGCAATATATCATAACCCAAACCCAAACCTCACGTAAAAGCGGTGGTTTTGGAGTACCCTAGCCACAAATGTGGTGGTTTTGAGCAATTTACTCTATTGCTCAAGATGTTAGACATGGAAATATCCTTCAGCCACTTGTCAGACACCCTCCTGAAAATTTTAGCTTGATATAAAAAAACTCTATTTCCCATCAGACATGCTTTTGCAAGTGCAACGTACCTCTGATTTGAGAAATTCATTTTTATTCTCTCTCTCAACAACGCCTGCTGCCAGCAGCTCATCATTGTTAGTGAATGCTACCAAGCAATGAGGCTCCTAAAATCTTTATCCTGTTTCGGCTTAGCTGACCCACTAGTCCACAAACAGCACCCTAGTCTAGTGATCTGATACATTTTAAAGAAAAGGCATTTATGACTCACATTGCAAATACTAACATACCATACCAATATAGGTCATCAATATACTCATACTTTGTCACAAACATGACCATTTTAGGCTAATCCCCCACTTATTTGGTGGTTATCACAGACGCATACCAGGCTAAAATCCACCGCATTCAGGTGTCATATGTTTGCAACTGTTGTCTGTACAAAGAACATGGTGGTGCATTAGCCTGGGCTACTGAGAAAAGTGCACCACAGAGCACTGTTCTAAAAGATGATGTCCGCCTAGAGGAACACGCTCTCACCTCACATGTTTAGGGCCTATTTGGGACTGCTCCGCTCCCTAAAACTCAGCTCCGCTCTAAAAAACGCAAGCCAAACAGGGTAGCTCCATGATGTCCCGCTCCACAAAAAAACTAGAATCTGGGGTCAACTCCCTGTTTTTCGTGAAGCTCTTCAGGGGGTGTTCAAAAACTCTAGTTCAAAAAGTCCTCATGGAGTTGGGGGGAAATTACCCACCACTGCCCCCGGCAAGTGGATACCCCTTCATTTCTTTCCCCATGTCACACAGCTCCCAATAGACCTTTCCCATCAAATTTTCCCAGGAAGCCAAACAGGATAAACTGCTCTATGATGGAGCTGCAACTCCCGGGAGGAACTGCTTCAAAGTGAATTTGGTGGAGTGGAGCAGTCTCAAACAGGCCCTTAGCCTACCTAAGAGCATGGTTAATAGTGTAGCCAACGACCGGCTATATGAAGTTGCCATGTCACATATAGTCAACCTAATAGCCAACATGTATAGTAGTTACTCCCTCCGTTCCTAAATATAAGTCTTTCTAGAGATTCCACTACGGACTACATACGGAGCAAAATGAGTGAATCTACACTCTAAAGTATGTCTATATACATCCGTATATAGTCCGTAGTGGAATCTCTTAAAAAGACTTATATTTAGGAACGGAGGGAGTAGTTCCTAAGTAGTACTACTTTATTAATGCATGGCCCACCATACAATCTCACAATGTTTTTTGAAGTCCGTGCTATAGCCGGCTGTTAATCTACAGCCCGCTTCCCTTCTCTCTCCTCATCTCTCTCATCCAACTCATCACAAATATAATTGTTTAATCCTTATAGCCTGCTGACTATACCTTATTATACTTGAGCATGGTTAATAATATAGCCAGTTGCTGGCTATAATATGTTGCCATGTCATTTATAGCCAATGTAATAGCCAACACATATAATAGTTGGCTACAAGAAAGTACTACTTTGTCAACATATGGCCCACCTTCCACTCTCACAAAGCTTCTTGGAGCTCGTGCTACAGCCGGCTGTAAGTCTACAGCCCGCTTTTCTTCTATCTCCTCTTCTCTCTCTTCCAACTCAGCAATAATATAATATTTAAATCCTTACAGCGCGCTTACGTCACCTTATTATACTTGCTCTAAGGTGTTGCCAATCTACAGCCAGCATGTATAGTAGTTAGATATAAATATGCACTACTTTATTGTTACATGGCCCACCTCACTCTCTCACAAAGTCTCTTGGAGCATGTGCCACAGCTGGCTCTTAATCTATAAGCCCGCTTCTCCTCTCCCCCAACTCAGTAAAAATATAATATTTAAAGTCTTATAGCCCGCTTACATCACCTTATTATACTTGCTCTTAGAGCTTCTGTGTACTACGAGCATATGCTTTATTTTTATTTTATTTATGCGTTTGTGAAAATTTCTTTCAACATGGTGTTAACCTGAAACATCCGGAGTATTTTGCGGACAGCCCATCAGCGGGGATGGGACCTTCAACAAGAGAGGGCTAGAAGAATCCAGTGAACAGTCATGTCGGCATCCTTCCAACTTTATGTAACATTGTAGCAACATCCTTCCAACTTTGTGTGACGTCGTAGTAACAAAACCTTATAAGCATGTTTTTTTTATGTATTATGGACCAGTTGTATGTGGTCGCCATAATTTTGGTGCTTATGTATAGTATTGCTGATTAAGTTCTCTCAGTTACCCCCTATCTTGAATTGATTGCATCTTGAGACTATAGATCATATGAAATTGATTTTGTGCATCACGTAAGTTTGATTCCTGGTGGTTGGCTAGCATAGCTTATCTTCAGCATCAAATTGCAGGAACATAAGTCGAAATTGCATACCGCGTTCTGTGAAAGAAAGGTCATAAATTGGACGCCGTTTGAATTTCGAGACATAACACTCCACGAAACGCATCGATAAAATATGCAACACACTGAAAGGAATAAAGGCATATTCTTTCGTTGACTTGTTATCCAGAAGCAACTATTGCATCAACTATCAATCACCTCCTCTATATTGCCATGACGAAGACTGTCTGATTGTAAAACAAATTGCGTGCGTTTAAATGAAAATTATCGTTGCAAGGATACAATCCAAGCACCGGCCCCTTTTGGAGGGTTTCCAAGTTTATATAGTTCTTATTCATCAATCATTGAATGATTGATTAGTGTGTGCCTGTCATGGCTAGCTATTGGACGTACCCTTGGTTTGTCAGTTTGTCCATACAACAGCACTTCCTAGACTTCAAAGGTCGCCTCATACTTCTATATCGTTCATGCAAGCTTGACCTTGAATTGTTAATTTGCCAAACAGGAAGCAAATTACTCACTGTTTCACCAAGGAAGTTTTGTATTAGTGTCTTTAGAAAAAAAAACATAAGCACTGCAGCTGGATTTCTGAAAGGGACCAGCCCTAATATCATAATTAGGTCCCCGACCAACCATCGGGTATTACAAATCCTATATATTGTCACACCCCGGTTTTATTTACAATTTCTAGTGAATGAAGTCACTGATGTTATCACTTGTGTGGACTTAAAAAATAAGATAAAGCCCTGACTTAATCGCGGATATTTCTGCTGCTGATGATATGGAGGAGACTTAACAAAAGATGGCCGGCGCAATGATATCATTTAAGACACTAATAATATGGTAACTTACGGGTATTATATAAGATACTCCCTCTGATCCAAATTAATTGTCGCTCACTTAGTATAACTTTAGTACAAAGTTGTACTAACTGAGCGATAATTAATATGGATCGGAGGGAGTAGTATAATTGTTTGAATAGCCTCTGTAGGAAACTTGCAGAGTTGATTTTCATCAATTCGTTAAAACAAATTCACTAATCACGTCATGATTTGAGAGGACAAAACAAAAGGAGCCATGTCATGATCTTGTTTGTTTGCGCGGTCAGCAGGGACAAAATTATCGGTTTGGTTTAACCAAGTGTCACGTCGGAACGAGTTAAAACACGTAGATCCTCATGGTTAACCTCTTAAGAAACTACCCTGATTAAGATGCATGCATGAACACTGACCAGCTAGGGAGCAGTAATGTACTCCCTCTAAAACGTCTTATATTTGTTTACAGAGGGAGTACTCTTAGCTAGTGGATCAAGAGCTTTTGACTTCACTGTCATTCACTCGGCAGGAGATGCTGACATGGCCTTATATATGCCATGAAGTCATGCATGAAGGCGCAGCAGCCTCTGCATCCAATCCAAGCACCTTTCTTGTCCGCATGCTAATCAAGCCATGACGGCATGCTGATGCTGATAGAGGAGAGAAACTAATCAAATGGCAAAGGCGCATGCGCCATGGGATCCATTCTTCCAGAACCCGGACGCCGACCCGGCCGTCCATGCGGAGACAAGGAGAGAAAAACACCCACATCCGCAGCCACTTTAGTTTGCTACCCTGTGAATTCTGAATTGTGATATGATCCACGCATCCCCTTGGCCTGGCTTGGCCAAGTCGTTGCTGCTTTGCTCTATCGCTTTGGAGTAAACAACACGACGGAAGGCGGATCGGCCGCCACATTCTTTTGTGGAAAGAAGATGGCAATGATCCCCGCCTTTCTTCGGTGCCACTTTCTTTCTTTCAAGCCCGGGAACCAGGTCAATGTGGGCGTGGGTCTTTTTGTGCCGGCCGGCATCGGGGAAAAGCGCAGGGTGTTCTCATCTGGTGTTTGTTGTTGTTGTTGTTGCCTTTGGGGGGTTAAATTAAATTGGTGTGGAACTACCGGTACTGCCACCTGCATTCTAGATCCTGCTGATTGCTCCTTTTCTGGCCTTGAAAGTGTTTGGTTTTCTTTCAAGAAACAAGATGCAAACCTATAGGTTCATAGTCACGTACGGACACTCGTCCCTATGAACGCATGCACGCACATCCTACTTTACTTTTGTAAGCACTTCCGTGAGACCAGGAGGGTAAATCTTGAGATTAATGAAGTCGTACAAATGCCTCGTAGTCATGAAATATTGTCTCCTATTGAATGAACATGGTCAGAAATCCTAAAATAAATCCAGAAAAAAGCGAGTACCCATGTTAACTCTACAACTTTAACCCGGGTGGGCTGGTTTCACCGTCGAGAACCTCACCAATTGAGCTATGCCAAGTTGAGAGAGTGTTAAGCTTTCCGTACCGTCTTCTTTAGACATTTCACTTGTGTCCATTAATAGTGTGCATGTTTATTTCATAGTGAGTTGAATGGAGGCTTTACGTTTACCACAACATGAATTCACCATATGTACCAACAAGCAAGTGTCGTGCAGTGACATGCATGCTTACTACTACTTCCGTCTCATAGAAATTGACGCTGGAATGGATGTATCTAGACGTATTTCAATGCTAGATGCATCTATTTCAGCGTCAATTAATATGTGACGGAGGTAGTACTAGCTAGCTGATGGCTACGGGGAATGAAAATATGGCAATAATTAGAGCATCAGATTGTTGAACAAAATTTATAGCAATATATGCTGGCAAGTTGCATGCATGTTGACTTGAGTTTGATTGGCATAGTGGAAATTATGCAAAGCTGTCAATGACAGCGATTACAGCACTTTGGTGACACATTTGTCACGGCGTATTACTTAGGTTAGTCTCGTTGAGGAAAGGGAAAGAAGAGAAGAAAGTGATAGTGATCTTGTCCGATCCTCTCATTTCTAAAAGAGAAAACTACTAGCGAAAGTTTTCACATGCATGGCGAATAATTTGTTCTGCACTATATGAAGTACCAACTATACATACACAAGGGTACTAAAAATTCCGTGAGCTTTTTTCTCTGCTTATTACTTTTCCAATATCTTTCTGTTTATCCCTGATTTACGTGTAAACATCTATCTGTATTTTAAAAAAAAATTGTGGGAGAAATATCTATCTGTATTAACATCATATGTGACATATTTTCATCTTTAGTAGTACTATATTAAAACTGTATTAAATCTACGACAATTAATATAGATCGGAGGGAGGGAGTATTAAAAAGCTTGCCTTCTCAAGGAATGCGAAAATACCTCATGGGCAACAATAAGAACATGGCGTTACTTCTTTTTTTTGTTGTTTGGATTGCTTACCACACGTGTCACCGTGATAGAACATGGCGTTACTTTATAATACATACGTTCGCAAACGTCATAGAGTTCATAAAAATTGTCAAATCACACCGGAAAACATGATTAGTCGGTCAAAAAAAAAATTCCTCCATGGGGATATATATATCATACATATATATGCTTGAATCACCCATAATTTTGGCTAAGTGCTCGTTGATATATTTTTAACTACGTTCTCCAAACTGGGTCGACCGTACCCAACCGTACCGACGAAGAACAACGGGTGTGAAACCTCAGCTGAACGGAATATAAATCGTTACGCCATGAGCCATCAGATTAAAAACGCAGATCGAGAGCTCTATGTATATCCATAGCCTGGTCGGTAATGGCCGCCGGCTCCACTAAGCACGTACTTTGCGACTATACCCTCCCTGACGTCCCGTCGTCGGCGAAATGGTCAAAATCAACAGAGAAAAGAGGTCGTCGACGCCGCAGCAACTTTGTGCGCTGGATGATGTTTTCTCACTGCATCTTCTGCGGCGAGTATCCTCCTTGATGATCTGGCCGATCAGGAAATAGTTTCGCAGGCCTTTTGTTTAGCACAAGGGAGAAAGAGGGAAAAGTGATTCCAGGGTCTCACATTTACCGGCATCAACTTGTTGAAACTTGGCGTGCATATGACAAAATTTTCTTGCTTATACACTTGAGAGATTGTAAAATATTATCTCTATTGAGTTCGTCATTACAAATCTCAAAATTGGCTCGCGTCCCGCTTTATAGATAAAGCACATACCAAAGTACACGGCCGAACGATACAAAGGCCCTCTTACAAAGCAGACCCCGGGATAGGAGGACAACATAAAGGCATGCGACTACGTTGCCGAAATAGAACACAGGAAAACCTGAATACAACATCACGACACGTCCTAGGACACCTAAGCTGCACGACAACACCCTCAAAAGGGGAGATGGTGCCAAGCATCGCCTCTGCTGAGTCGGAATGGACAAGGGTCTTCACTCGAAGCCCTGACACGGAGAGGAGAACCAGAACGACGTCCTCAAGGCACCTGCGAGGGTCGCCACCGTCAACGCAGAAGTGTGGAGCTTTCGCTTGGCAGCTCACCCGTGCCACCACGAGGCACCCAGAGACACCGAGACAGGCACAAGCCTCCAGATCTGGATCTGGGCTTCTTTCCTAGCATCGACAAAGAGGAGCCTGAGTCACCCGCCACTACAACCCTCGTCGCCCAGACGACAATGAGACATAGTCACTATTGCCGCCATGATGCCCGCTAGAGAGCCAATCATGCGAACCGCCACCCGGGGATGCCGCCCCGACATCCATGACCCGAGACATTGCCAACCATCCATTTCACAGCACACTAGCCATGGTATGTAGGGCAGAAGGCACCTCCTTCCACACCTAACCCGACACCAGCCAACGGGTTTGGGTCGACGCCTCCACCGTAGGAGGCGACCATGCTTGTGTCCCTAGTCGATCCTGGTGGATCGAGGGGGACACAACCCAGTGATTGTCGACGACCGTCGCCGAGCACGGAGCTCGCACTCCACCACACCTGTAGCCATCGACGCCGATTCGTCCGACGGTATATTAGCGTCAGGAGGGCCTGACTCGGACTGACATCACCAACCCGCAGACTAGAAGGGCACAACGCGCCATCATCGTGGACTAGGTCGGCCCTCTGAACATGCGTGTCGCCAGACGTCATCCACCACCACGAACCAGATGCGCGCCGCCCACCGTAGCATGCCAACAGCCCAAATCACACCGCCCAATCAACGCCCTGGAGGACCCCGAGTAGTGGCATCGTCAAGCCACCATGAACCGTGGTGCTGCCGGCCAGTCACCACAAGCGCGAGAGGCCAGCACCCCGTCGTCGTGATGTATCTCCCAACCGAGAGCCCCATCGGGCCGCCACCACCCTTGCACCGCACACTGGCCCACCGGAGCCAAATCCGGCTGGATCTGGCCATAGACCAGCCCGCACGCCACCTCCTCGCGCAGCACCACCAGCCCTCCCATGGTGCCCATGCAGCTCTGCCGCAAGCACCCAACACTAGGCCGCCGACGCGTGTTGTCACCAGGAGCGAGCCGCCGCTCCACCGTGACCCAGATCCGGGGTTGCACCCCCGCGCACTTGGGTGTCCCGCACCACCCGACCACGACGCGAGAGGGATGAGGGCCTACGCCACAGTCGTCGGTTTCCTCCATTGGCAACGGAGGGGGAGGTGCGGCGGGATCTAGAGGCTAGATTTTGGGTTCCGCCCAAGTCGCCAGAGCGGGGGGGGGGGGGGCGACGCGGGGACGTTTTTTTCGTCTAGCCTCGCATTCGTCTCGCCATTACAAATGTTAAGGATTTCACGACAAATCGAACGACTGATTTTTTAGCATGGCAAATCAAACACCCGTGATGGCAAATTATGTTGTCGTGAGGATGACAATTTTCTTTAGCAAGCATGACAAATAATTGTCATGATCAGTTTTTTGCCAAGATTTGTCATGCTTGCTAAAGAAATTTGCCATCCTCAGGACAACATAATTTGCCATAAAAAATACTTGATTTGTGATGCTTAAAATCTGATGTCAGATTTTTAAGATTCCTGAATGATAAATGTAAATACCTTCTGTAGATTATCCTTCCCAAATGAGCACATGCTACAGTCCATGGCCACATCGATCAGTGTACGTACGTGCTGCTCTCTGCACTACCTTTGTGTGATGGACGATGCTCTCTCGATGATAAGAAAATGGTTAGCTAAACCGCCGCGGCTATCACAATCAGTGAATGTATGCACCACATCATCATGTGTCCCAATGATAAGGATTACTTTTTTGTTATAGATGCGTCGTCGATAATATAGTTTTATACTGTTGTCGATGCGTTATTGGAGTACGGACGCAGCTGACTTTTGCTCGGTATATGTACGTACGCTGTTTGGCATGGAAAATACTATTTTATTTTTAAAATAATAGTAGCTGATCGAACACCGGCCCAATGTTTTGTTTAGGGAAAAATATAGTAGACTCTGTGACTCTGTAGTGTAATCCAAATTATTTTCACATGTGGGCGTTCGTACCAAATTGGTAAGGGCGGCTGTTGTCTTACTTCAAACTACTACTGCAATTTGTGACACGTAGGGGCAGGGGAACGCATATTGTGGGATGCCAGGATGCCAATCCGCGCCAAGATTCACAAACTCGATTGCATATTGCGAGCAGTTTCCTGATATATCGGCAATATCGCTGGTTATCGGTGTAATGTGACTGTAAATGATTCAAGCTGTATATACTTGTACATGGGACCGGTTTACTGATCTGAGTTATTTTCACAAATAGTGCATCCGGTTGCGAATATCCATTTCTTAGTCAAGGCTCATCTGCACCCAGTGAAGAGAAAATTCATAAAAAAAAATACTTAAAAAATTCAAAAGAATCCTTTTTTTTTTTTGCATGGAAGAAAATTTGGTGCTCGAGGCGCACTACAATTTTCATATCATTTGGACATATGAGTAGCTCTCAGCAAAAAAGACAAATTGGGTCAGAACAATATATGAACAGTAAACATTTTCACATACCCCAAATTTGTCTTTTTCGTCGAGGGCTACTCAGATGTCCAAGTGATCTGAAATTTGGAGCGCACCTCATGCACCAAATTATCTTCCATGCAAAAACAATTAGTATTTTTTTGAATTTTTCTAGTATTTGTTTTGAATGTTATATTCATCACGGGTGCAACTGAGCCTGGGCACCGAATCGCCTCGTCCGTTCAGTTGGCTATCTTCTTCGTTCTTCATCTAGCTCATTGTTCTAACAACTTTCCTCTTTGGCCATACTGAAATTTCACTTGGAAGTAAATTTCAAAGTCCTTACTCACTGAGGCTCGACTGAGCACACACATGAAGACTTCAATATTATTTCCACTTAGACCCCCTCCCCTTAATACTACGGTTTTCCCTACGACTCAATTAAGAATAAAGAAACTAGTAAACAAAAGTATACACATCATCTTCCAATTCTTCAATGGGCATTATGAAGACTTTCATTGTTCTCACAATATTTTTAGGGATCATCACCCACTGGTTGAATCAAAACCTTGGGGCTTTCACATGTGTATACTCACATACACATTAGTTCCTTAATTGTTTTGTCAATAATCATCCAAAACCCACTAGAGGGGACATGCTTGACCCAGCGCAAAAACGGGAATTCATAAATATTCTGAATTTTTGAAGACCAAAAGCACTTTAATAACCTAGTGCCTGATCTATTGAAAGCAATATTTACTGTCAGATAGAGAGATGTTGATAGGAAAAAGGATGGCGAAAGAGGATGAAACGGATCAGCCGATTCAACTTAGCATTACCTGACTCGTAACTTCAATACATACACCCGTGGAAAATAAACAAATTGCATCGAAATCCCCGTGGGCCAACCGTCGTCATCCTCCCGGATGGGCCGATGGCATGCCACCGCATGCCACTCTAATGTCGAAGCCCACCTATCGTTGTTGACCGTCGGTCCTGCCAAACCAACACCTTGGAGAAGAAGCCGTCATGGTCGAAAAAGCCATAATCTCACCGGCCAGAATGGCCGATGGGAAAATACGTCATTGAGACATTGACAGTGCCAAAAATGACACCGTCAAAATGGAGAGGCTCGAGGAAATCTTATTCACCGAACCGGCGGTTCCACCACTACCGATGACGCGCCGCCAAAGAAGACTATATTGTGCACCACCGCGGGAAGGAGCGAAGCGGCATATGGCAGAAACCTGCCTAAAAGCCCCCAACCAGAGAAAGCTACAGTTACATCCGGTAGATCGGGCCTTCCCGCACTTCTACACTAGCTAAGCCGGCGAAGGAGGAGGGGTCGGCGTCCTACCGATGGCGGAGTGGTGACCCATATATCGCCTCTCTAGCGTTTGGAGACCAAACTTAGACTTTGCCAATAGTCGAAAAATATATACCTTTTCCCTAAGAAAAGATGTGTATTATTCGATATAAAACACACATATATCTTTTAGCCTTTTTCTACTTATTACAGTTTTACAGTTTTGTTAGCACAAGACCGTAAGAGTCTACAAAACGCAACTTTGTTCCTTTGGTAGTACTTAAGTTTGGCCTCTGTTGACTGTTAAAATGCATCGCTGCAAAAAAAAAAAAAAAACTGTTAAAATGTACGTAGGCTTTTTTTAATAATCTTATTAAATGTACGCAGACTTGGCCGTAAGCATTCAAATCATTCAAAAAGGAAAACATGACGACATGAAGCACACGAGATGTCCCGTGGGAAAAAAAACATGAGACTGAGAGGGAGCGGAGCGGCCAGATACGATAGACACTACCGGAATCAGGGCCTATGCCGACGGCCTTAGGCCGTCGGCTTACATCATAAACCGTCGGCATACACCTATGCCGACGGCAGCCGTCGGCATAGACCCGTCAGCCTCGATTACGTCGGCGTACCCCGGGAGGGCCGTCGGCATAGCCCGATATCCCGACGGCTTCGGTTAGGCCGTCGGCATAGTATCATCGTCGGCAACAAATTACACCAGACGGCAGCTGACGGCGCCGTCGTCGAACCTACCCAATCAGAGCGCGCCACGTGTCGATCCTATGCCGACAGCCTAGCCGTCGGCATACATGCGGAAACTATGCCGACGGTGAGGCCATCGGCATAGGTGTAACACGTGGCAGGCCCTGGTCTTGCCTGGGATTTAGATATGCCGACGGCCTGGCCGTCGGCGTAGAGAAGTATGCCGACGGCCTAGCCTTCGGCGTAGGGGGGGTATGCCGACGGCCAGGCCGTCGGCATATATCTGGGATGTTTTATTTTATATTTTCTGTTTTCCTTCATTCAATTTCACAGCAGCACATATATATATAAAAAGTGCACAGCATGATATATATAAGAAATAGCAGGACATATGTAACATCAACATTATCATATAAAGAAAACAGAACCAAGATCATCCTCAAGATCACATAGAAGATCATCTAAACATGAGCAGAGCCAAAAGTTGTCAAGTTCATCATCGTCATCTAAACAAGATCATAGCGCCCACGACACAACTCATCTCATATAAGATCATAAGCACCTAAACACGTGTACGACCATCGGAAGCATCGGAAGCACCACCGTCGTGGGCGCCGCCAGCAGAAGCACCAGGCGGAGCACCGGCGAGGTAGAGCGGAGTAGTGTGTGGGCTCTGTGTAGCAGAAGTACCAGCACCGCCACGAGCGGATGATCCGCCGGTTCCCTACATGTTTGAGAAGATATGGTAAGGGGAAATATGATAGTGCTGAATCTGGGAATAACTACTGGTTGAAAGGTCTGACGATGTACTAACCGGAGTCCAACTGCGTGTTGCCACAAATTGTTCAAACGAAAGCATAATCGGTCGTGGTCCAGGAGGTGGTGGTGGTGGTTCCATATCAGGAACCGTGCCGCTTCTCATAGCCGCAAACATAGCCTGAAAGTTAGTTGACCAAGGAAACACAAAGATGAGAAGAAATGAAAGTGCAATATTGACGTTGGTTCTAAGTGGGCAAAACTAACCGGAATCACCCTACGGTTGTAGTCCGATTCTGCTTGAACTCTCAGGTCGTACTGGGTGAGCTCCTCACGAAGAGCCTCCACATAGTCGACGTAAGCCTACAATATGACATGACATGATGGAACTCGTCAAACATAGCAATGCAGGAAATAAAGTGAAAAAAAAGAAGATAAGAGGGAAAATGCTTACAGCGTGCTGCACGGCTAGGCTGGGCTGTGGACGGGCCTTGCTCGAGGTCTGGTTGGTAGCTCGGAGCCGTGTGTAGGAGACAGAAGGAGTGATCACGCCATCCAGAACCGGGTAGCGGCCATGCCACTTCGGTTGAATGGCCACCACCGCCGTCTCGTTGGTCTCCGACTGTATGCAGTCATCAACGGTCGACCCAGGATTGAACTGCTGAAACGAGTGCGTGTAGTCCGTCAGGTGCTGCTCGGCCTGGCCGTAGTACTCGCCCTCGCCCTCCTGGCGGTTACTCCGCACGTGGGCAAGCTGCCACGCCTCGATGTGTGAGACCGGCCGATTCAACTTTTCCTCCTGCATAGAAGAAGAAAAAGAACAGAAGTTAGTCATACATAAGAACATGAAGGTAAATAGAAGAAGAATAATGTTTCATGTATATAGATATACCTGGAGTTTCTTGTAGCGCCAGTGGTTCCGGTTTCCTTGACGGTGTGTTCCGTCGGTTCCTCGATTAGCCTGGTTTTTTCTGCTCTTGGCAGCAAACTCTGCATCCTCCCCGAGCCACTTATCCACCAAACTCTCCCATCCATCACGCCTTCCGTAGCACCAAGAAGGAACAACCTACATAATGGAAGCATAGCATGTCAACACGAAACAATGAAATTTACCGCAAACGTCGCATTCTGAAGTATGGGATACTTACGTCCAAGTACTGCTGCCTGGTCAAGGTAAGCTTCTCCTTCTTCGCCTCCTTCTTGGTCATCTTCTGGCCCAGAGCGTTGTGATAGTAGTGCGAGATGGCCACCCAGCGCACCTCGTACTGCATCTGACGGGCCTTCTTCCTCGCAGCCTTCACGAAGACCACGTCCGCAGTCGCCTTGTCCTCCTCACGAACTCTATACAATTCCTAGAATCATCCATAAAACCAGAATGAAACATGACATAAGTGATTTCGATGATAAACTATAAACGGAACTGAAGACTCGTGCTTCTGAAGAGAACTTACCCAAATTTTTTGGGTCACGGCCTTAGCTGTCGTCCCGTACCCCGAAAGGCTGGCAGCTTCGTAGTGCTCCCAACTCGTGGCCAAAACCCGAAGCTCCAGGTTATCCCTTGGCTGTGGGTTGTACAGCCCCGACCAAAATTTCTTCAACAATATAGTGATAATGCCATTTGGAAGACGGCCGGGTCCAACAACTTTCCAGTTGCTGCAAAAGAATCAAAATATTAGCATGTACAATCAAAATAGTAGTATGTGTTCAATATATGATTAAGAGCCACTTACTCTGTCCCCGTGGGCTCAAGGAGCCACTTCTGCTCCTCGGTAGCAGGAGGGGGAGGTAGTCGCGCAATACCACGCAGCCACCCCTCTTACCACCCCCTCCCCGCCACAACCCTCCTCGCCACCCCCCTCCTCGCCACCACCACCCTCCTCCTCAACATCCTCCTCCTCATCCTCCTCAACCTCCCCCTGAACCTCCTCCTCCTCCTCGAACTCCCTCTCATCGCAAAACTCATCCTCGGACTCAGAGGGTCCCTCACTATAGGAGGGCCTCGAAGACGACCCCCCTATGTCGGCCACGGAGCGCAGTTTCTTGCTCCGACCCCGTACTCTAGGGGCTCCCCCCTACCCCCTCCTCTAGGGGCTCCTCCCCCACCCCCTCCTCCTCTAGGGGCTCTTCCCCCGACCCCTCTGCCTCCCTGTGAGGTGTCATCCTCAAGTAATCGGGTGGGAAGATTACGGGGTCGTCCAGTGCGAGTAAAAGTTCCAACGACTTTGCGTAGAAAACCCGTGCCGTCAGCCTTGCCCTTGCCCATGCCTGCATTGAAAAGAGAATAAACGATTAGTATATTAATAAGGAAGAAACGAAAGAAGAAAGAACATTAATAAGCATATTAATAAGGAAGCATAGTAAGAAGCATAATAATATGAAAGAAACAAAAAATGAAAGAAGAAAGCATATTAATAAGGAAGCATATTAATAAGGAAACAAAAAATGAAAGAAGAAAGCATATTAATAAGGAAGCATATTAATAAGGAAACAAAAAATGAAAGAAGAAATAAGGGACATAAAACATACCAAAAATGAGAATAAAAAAATCAGACAGTCTTGAATCAAAGAGGCAACAGTGCATCTGCTAGAACCCGTACGAATCATCACTGTTGTAATCGATTCCTCAACTGGTCTCATCATCACTATCAACCATATCATCTTCGTTGTCTGACGGAGGTGGCGGCTCTTCCTCGTCGTCAGCGTCTTCATTTAACTTTTCAAGCATGGTTACGTCTTTTATATTCATAATGGCCTCACCATCATTCCCATCGTCATCGTCTGGGTCCACATCAATATCACCCGAGTCGTCATCGTCATCGTTTCGGATCACATCATCAGGTTGCTCTTGATAGAACACTCCCTCGTATGTCATGGGATTTATGTTGTAGTAATCGTCATCGTTCGGGTCTGGCAGCTTACCATGTGGCGACACCTTGAACACAACTTCCCAACCCTTTAGGTACTCTTTCTGGCATGGGTAGGGCAGATAATAAACTTGTGTGGCTTGGGTAGGGCAGATAATAAACTTGTGTGTCAAACTTTTTTCTTCACATTCATACAACATTAAATATAGTACCAACAAAATTTCAGGTACCTGACGTATAGTCGGTCCCAATAATAAGAGTTGAGTTTCAGTTAGGGTTTTTGAATTTTAAAAAACTCCCAATCGGGATCCTCAATTTGTGGTTGAAAAATTAGGGGGGAAATGGTCAGAACCCAATTTATTTAGTTTGAAGTACATATATTGGATTTAGTTTCAAGACTAGTGTCAAACTATTATAAAAATGTCTAATCTATTTTTCGACCGTTGCTTTTTAGGCTAATTCTTTCTTACATTGAGAGATTTTGCACAATTAATTTGTCTTCACTTATTTAACAGAAAACGGGACATAATTAAAGTTAAAGGAGGGCTTCTTCAATTTATACATGCATTTTGTTGTCAAATTCAGAATAACAAATTGCTGAACAAACCGGTCTAGCGCGCCCTATTAATGGTTCAGCTCGTCTAATTAACATAGATATTCAATGCAAATTTATTTACCAAATATCCAACACTGATTGCGAATTTGTATCTCTGGTCATAGCATTAATCATCATAATGTTAAATATGTTGATGAAGTTCAGCAGAAAATACGAGGATGAAAACGACAACACAAGCATGCCAGAGCAGGTAGAGTTAACATTCTAACAAAGGACACAACGACCATGATGGCAGTAGATAACCACCCATGATAAACAACATCCATTCATCTAGCATCATCTAACAAACATTTACAATCATCTAACAACATCAACAATCAATTGACAAAAAAAACATCCATTCATCCATTCATCCATTCATCTAGCAGGGGTTGAGCAAGCAGCAGTTATGGCGACCAGCAAGCAGCAGAGCAGCAGGGGCAGAGCAAGCGGCACCGGCCGGCGACCAGCAGCGGCGCGGGGAGGAGGCCGGAGAGGGAGATGAGGAGGAGGGGTATACCTACCGCGGGCGAGGACCAGCAGCGGCGCGGGGAGGAGGGACGGTGGAGGCGAGCCAAATACGGCGGCGGCGGCGGCGACCCGCGGGCGAGGACCAGCAGCGGCGCGGGGAGGGGGGACGGTGGAGGCGAGCCCTACGGCGTCGGCGGCGGCGACCCGCGGGCGAGGACCAGCAGCGGCGCGGGGAGGGGGGACGGTGGAGGCGAGCCCTACGGCGTCGGCGGCGGCGACCCGCGGGCGAGGACCATCAGCGGCGCGGGGAGGGGGGACGGTGGAGGCGAGCCCTGCGGCGGCGACCCGCGGGCGAGGTCAGTGGGAAGGGGGGACGGGGCGGGCAACGGCGCAGGGGGCGGGCAACGGCCCGGGATAGGGCGGCGGCGCGCTGGTCGGGATCCGGGGCAGGAGGGACGGCGGAGGCGAGTCGCGAGCGGGGTGGCGGCGGTGCGGGGCGACGGTGCGGGGCGGAGAGGGTGGCGGCGCTGGTCGGGATCGGGCGGCGGCGCGGGTGAGAGAGAGAGAGAAATGAGCGGTGGAGGCGAGCCCGTGAGTGGATAAGGTCAATCTATGCCGACGGCTTTGCCGTCGGCATAGATCGTCATCCTATGCCGACGGCAAACCTACTTTTTTTTAATTCTCAATATATTTACCAACCGGGACTAAAGGGGTTGAGGCTTTAGTCTCGGTTGGTGTCTCCAACCGGGACTAAAGGTTAGACCTTTAGTCCCGGTTGGAGACACCAACCGGGACTAAAGGGTTCTGAAAATTTCTTTTCTGTTTTTCCATTTGTTTTCTGTTTTTAGTTTCTGTTTTAAATTGCTTATATATTTTAGGATATTTGATGTTTTTGAGTGATTCTTTTTGCATTAGATTCAAAATTTTGTCTAGTTTCTGTTTGTGCCATTAGTTTTCAAATTTGAATGGTTTAAATTTGAATTTGTTCAAATTTGCTTCAAACCCTAGATTGTGAATAACTTGAGTTTAAAAATAGTTTTTAATTTAATTCTTTTTGCTCCTAGTAACATGTTAGATTGTTGTCACAGTAAAATTTATTTGGTTATTTTTAGAATAATTTAAATTAGGATTTTAATTAAAACAGTACTGTTTTGCTTATATAGTTGTTTTAGTCATTTAATTGTTGTTTTTTATTATTTTTAGTTAGTTCTTTCTGTAGATTTTAACATGTTGTAGTATGGTGCATATTGAATGCATAAAAAGTCTAGAGTTGAAATAAGTTTAAAAAAATGAAATGCCTTTGTAACAGATGAGTTTTCGTCCGAAACTTTGATACTTCGAAGGAGATGGTCCAGTTTGTACACGAAATGCATCCAGTTTTTGCCGTAACCCTCTCAACTTTTTAGCACATGCTATGTGGGTGAAATGATGATACCATGCCAAGTTTCAACCTTTTCAGAGTTCATTTGTAGTGCTTTTCAATTTTAGGGTCATTTATCTCAAAAAAATCATTAAATACATGAAAAATAGCAAATGAAGTTAGAAAGGGTTGAAATTTGAGGATATGGCTTTGAATGGTGCATATTGAATGCACAAAAAGTCTGGAGTTGAAATAAGTTAAAAAAATGAAATGCCTTTGTAACAGATGAGTTTTCGTCCGAAACCTTGATACTTCGAAGGAGATGGTCCAGTTTGTACACGAAGTGCATCCAGTTTTTGCCGTAACCCTCTCAACTTTTTGGCACAAGCTATGTGGGTGAAATGATGATACCATGCAAAGTTTCAACCTTTTCAGAGTTCATTTGTAGTGCTTTTCAATTTCATACCCCCGGCCTGCCTAACCCTGGCCCCGTTGACCCGGAGATCTACCCCTTTGACTTTCGCCGGACGGCCTTTGACCGATGGACTTCTGCACCTGGTTCCCATCGGCCAGCCCGTGGGAACACTTCAGAACAAGGTCTGGGACAAACCGACCACCAGATTCCCTCCGTGTGGGCCCGACGCGGCTGTTTCCCCCCTCCAAGTGCCGGCGGCAGCGCGGTCCGTGAAGGGGGTCACACTCCGGAGCCGCGTTAGGGGTGTTTGCACCTGCCACCACACTTCCAGACATGTATGAGGGCCATCGCAAGATTTGGTGGCATAGCTACCCCCCGAAGGCCCCCGGCCACACTAGTAGACATGCGAAGAACAATCCGCACAGAGGAAATTTTTCAGATACCTCTTCATCTCAAAAAAAACTTGAAAAATACCACACATCCTGTATCACATGTGCCAGCACCGTGTAAAAAATTCATGATTTTATCACCCTCCGGGTGTTCAGGAATATTCAAGCAGCACCGAAACCTGCAGGACGTCACTTCGATGCCATCGCCGTCCGTGAGGGGGCCCACACTACGGAGACGCGTATTGACTCTTCAGACATGCCACCACACCTTAAGACATGTATGAGGCCCCGGCGCGATGATCTGGTGGCATTGCTACCCCCCCCCCCAAGGCCCCCGGCCTGCCTAACCCTGGCCCCGTTGACCCGGAGATCTACCCCTTTGACTTTCGCCGGACGGCCTTTGACCGATGGACTTCTGCACCTGGTTCCCATCGGCCAGCCTGTGGGAACACTTCAGAACAAGGTCTGGGACAAACCGACCACCAGATTCCCTCCGTGTGGGCCCGACGCGGCTGTTTCCCCCCCCCCCCCTCCAAGTGCCGGCGGCAGCGCTGTCCGTGAAGGGGGTCACACTCCGGAGCCGCGTGCGGGGTGCTTGCACCTGCCACCACACTTCCAGACATGTATGAGGGCCCAGCGCAAGATTTGGTGGCATAGCTACCCCCCGAAGGCCCCCGGCCACACTAGTAGACATGCGAAGAACAATCCGCACAGAAGGAATTTTTCAGATACCTCTTCATCCCAAAAAAACTTGAAAAAATACCACACATCCTGTATCACATGTGCCAGCACCGTGTAAAAAATTCATGATTTTATCACCCTCCGGGTGTTCAGGAATATTCAAGCAGCACCGAAACCTGCACGACGTCACTTCGGTGCCATCGCCGTCCGTGAGCGGGCCCACACTACGGAGACGCGTATTGACTCTTCAGACATGCCACCACACCTTAAGACATGTATGAGGCCCCAGCGCGATGATCTGGTGGCAATGCTACCCCCCCAAGGCCCCCGGCCTGCCTAACCCTGGCCCCGTTGACCCGGAGATCTACCCCTTTGACTTTCGCCGGACGGCCTTTGACCGATGGACTTCTGCACCTGGTTCCCATCGGCCAGCCCGTGGGAACACTTCAGAACAAGGTCTGGGATAAACCGACCACCAGATTCCCTCCATGTGGGCCCGACGCGGCTGTTTCCCCCCTCCAAGTGCCAGCGGCAGCGCGGTCCGTGAAGGGGGTCACACTCCGGAGCCGCGTGCGGGGTGTTTGCACCTGCCACCACACTTCCAGACATGTATGAGGGCCCAGCGCAAGATTTGGTGGCATAGCTACCCCCCGAAGGCCCCCGACCACACTAGTAGACATGCGAAGAACAATCCGCACAGAGGAAATTTTTCAGATACCTCTTCATCTCAAAAAAACTTGAAAAAATACCACACATCCTGTATCACATGTGCCAGCACCGTGTAAAAAATTCATGATTTTATCACCCTCCGGGTGTTCAGGAATATTCAAGCAGCACCGAAACCTGCAGGACGTCACTTCGGTGCCATCGCCGTCCGTGAGGGGGCCCACACTACGGAGACGCGTATTGACTCTTCAGACATGCCACCACACCTTAAGACATGTATGAGGCCCCGGCGCGATGATCTGGTGGCATTGCTACCCCCCAAGGCCCCCGGCCTGCCTAACCCTGGCCCCGTTGACCCGGAGATCTACCCCTTTGACTTTCGCCGGACGGCCTTTGACCGATGGACTTCTGCACCTGGTTCCCATCGGCCAGCCCGTGGGAACACTTCAGAACAAGGTCTGGGACAAACCGACCACCAGATTCCCTCCGTGTGGGCCCGACGCGGCTGTTTCCCCCCTCCAAGTGCCGACGGCAGCGCGGTCCGTGAAGGGGGTCGCACTCTGGAGCCACGTGCGGGGTGTTTGCACCTGCCACCACACTTCCAGACATGTATGAGGGCCCAGCGCAAGATTTGGTGGCATAGTTACCCCCCGAAGGCCCACGGCCACACTAGTAGACATGCGAAGAACAATCCGCACAGAGGGAATTTTTCAGATACCTCTTCATCTCAAAAAACTTGAAAAAATACCACACATCATGTATCACATGTGCCAGCACCGTGTAAAAAGTTCGTTTGGCCAAGGAATTAAAACTATACAAAAAGTCAAAACAAAATGCTGTTTTCTGTAAATATGAAGCAAACATGATTTATTTTGTTCAAATTCGAAAACATAGTATAGCAACAAAATCCTTTGAAGATTCTGATAAGAAACCATATATAATTTTCCAAAATCGATGCAACTATCAATTACTTGTGATTTAAAAAAAGTGTAAGGGCCTATATGCAGAAGTACATGAGGTCACATTTCTAACATACACAAAAATCAAAACAAACTAGATATTCGTAATCTATGAAAAATTCTACCCCATATCGATATATAAATTGTTTACGTTTAAGTTTCGATAAGTCAGATTTAAATTAACCAAAAAAAAAGAAATGACTAAAAATAATAATAAAAAGATATAAAATATGCCGACGGCCTCCGTCAGGGCCGTCGGCATAGAATTGACGGCGCCAGCGGCCTGGCGGAGGCAGGGATGTCAGGCCCAACTATATGCCGACGGCTGCCGTCGGCATAGGAAGAGGTATCCCGACGGCCTAGGTATGCCCACAGCAGCCCTTGGCATAATCTAAGATATGCCGACGGCCTTTCTGTGCCTACGGCTTGGGCCGGGCCGTCGGCATATAGGAAACTATGCCGACGGCCCCGACTAAAGGTCGTCGGCATATAATAGGCCGTCGGCATAGGCCCCGATTCCGGTAGTGAGAAGTCAAGAGCACATTACTTTCTCCTCCCTGGTCGTCAGGGCTAGATCCCAGCCTCCCTAGCTCCTCCTCACTATAAAATGCCCGGTTCTCGCGGTACATCCGCACCAGCCATCCATCGCCGTCGACTTGGTCACTCAGCTGCTGCATCGACCACTGTGGTGCATGCCACATATGCGATCGAGCTAGCTAGCCGGAGGTGAACCCAAGCAGCCGGCCAGAGCGGAAGAGGTCGATCGAGAGCTCGAGCTCGAGCTCGGTGTCGAGATGGGCAGGGCGCCGTGCTGCGACAAGGCGAGCGTGAAGAAGGGGCCGTGGGCGGCGGAGGAGGACGCCGTGCTCAGGGCCTACGTCGCCGAGCACGGCACCGCCGCCAACTGGATCGCGCTCCCCCGCAAGATCGGTACGTACTGCCTTGCTGCTGCTGCCGCCGCTACTTCGTGCCCGGCCGCGGACTATGCCTCTCTGGCACCGGAGTGATCAAGGGTTACATATGAACACGTTGATGCTGGCTGCAGGGCTCAACAGGTGCGGCAAGAGCTGCCGGCTGCGGTGGCTCAACTACCTCCGGCCCAACATCCGGCACGGCGGCTTCACCGACGAGGAGGACCGGCTCATATGCAGCCTCTACGCCAGCATCGGGAGCAGGTGGTCGACCATCGCCGCGCAGCTGCCGGGGAGGACAGACAACGACGTCAAGAACTACTGGAACACCAAGCTCAAGAGGCGCCTGCTCGGTGGCGGCCGCCGCCCCATCAGGTACGCGCTGCCGCAGCCGCAGCAGCCGCGCCTCCTCCTCATGAGCCCCACGGGCGGCGCCGCGTCGACGGCGCTGGAGAGGATGCAGCTAAGCGTGCAGCAGCTCCAGCGGCGCCACGTCGGCCTTCAAGACACCCCGGGGCTCACCTTTTACGGCAACCTCGCCACGCCACCGTGGCCTGCCCAGCAATCTGTACTCTCTCCTGCCGCTGGTTACTCCGGGTTCTGGTCTCATATCCAAACTAGTACCTACCCGGGCCGCGTTAACGTGCAAGATCATCAGCGCGCCTGGGGCAGCAGCAGCAGCGGCGGCACCACCCCGCTGTCCACCAGCCCCACCGGCGAGACAGCGGTGGGCCTAGGGAGCTCGAGCTCGACACCGGCAGCGAGCTCCGTGACTTTCGACGGCGACATGGAGGACGAGATCGAGATGCTGCTCCAGCAGATAGGGTGCTGGGAGGAGGAAGACAGCCGCCAGCTGATCGGCGGCGAGGCGGGCAGCGCTGGTTCTTGGAGCTCCTGTTCTACTCCAGGAGTGGACTCAGTGTTCCAGGGCTAGGGCACGGGCAGTAGAATTGTATGCATTTCAGACCTGAATATGATCCGTATACTATAGTCCATAGGTATGGGGAAATACACTTTGGTTCTTTGGTTCCTGGTTGTATATGCACCCTATATGGAAAAAAAATTAATAATTAATTAAAAAGTCAAAATAGTTCATAAGTATTTTTAGATTAAACTTGACTATGTTTTGCACTAGTATATAAATTTTCATGAAAAAAAGTCAACATTGACTTCTGGGCAAAAAAGACAAAATTTATTTGCTATTATAGGTCACTATTCACACTATTTTGACCGAAAATTTGTCTTTTTTGAAAAGAAGTCAAAGTTTAATTTTCCTTTTGTGGAATTTTTCTCACAAATACAATGGAAGGTCAAGTTTATTTCAAAAATATATTCAGATTTTTTTGACTTTTTGTTGAATTGCTAAAAAAAAATGCATATAGGGTGTATATACACCCAGGAACCAAAGTTCCCACCCGTAGGTATGTAAATATGTATGCTATAGTTCAGTAGCTTCTTTACTGAAGACCTGGATTGATATGAGTGTATCGTAAATGCAGAACCAATATACAGTATACATATGGGATATCAGTGGATTGCCCCCATCCATGAAACTCATGCTCACTGCATCAGTTTAAAGCCAGTGGTTCTTTGGCTAAGCTGCTTGTCCATTGAACAGCAGATGAAGGGGATGCCTCGTTTCATTCCTATCACAGAGGTACTGGGTAGTTTAAGTACCTCATCAGTTACCATCAGCAAGCACGCATGCAATGACAATGGTAGAAAGATCGACAAAAAAGTTCAAGAGCTACTGTAACAACTAAGCAGCAGTATTCTTGCATATATATAGCTTGCACACATGTCTAAGTACACATTGCATTCCATATGTGATATCGAACAGATCTGGAAAACAGCATCAGGTGGCACCTTATAATACAGATCTGGATGCCAGATTAAATGTTCTTGCATCAATCTATCTATGCCTTAAAAGATCTAAACATAAATACAAATCAACAGACAAACGAATAAAGAATTGTGGCCATCAGTAGCTATAACGCTCACTGTGTAGTTCTAGTTCATTACACGCTTATCTGTCCCGGGCATTTTCAGCTCCCACAGCGAGACAAACAAGGCACTCAATCATGCCCCCTCTCAGGAGGAGTCAGGATGCATGCGTACAACTACAAACAAAGGTGGTTTTGCTCTTCACACTCGTGATCCTTGTCCTTCTGGTGGCCTTCCTGTATTACCAGTATTTGCCACTGGTCTCATCATTATTTGGAGTATATTACTCTTGTGGAAGAACTTGAGTACCTTTATTGGTTATGAGAGCATGCAGGATTAATGCCAGGATTGAACATGCTCCGGAGATGCCGAACAACCCCTGAAAGCTGTGCAACGTAAGGCTGCTTGAAGTTTGGGAGTCATCTTTGTCGGGGCATGACTTATCACCATACAATTCTTTCTGAAGCTCAGCCATTCTGCCACTCGATGCGAGCTTCAGTATCCCCCTCGTAATATCAGCTGTGAGTGGAGAGCCTTGAGGGAACGCCTGCACAAATGAGGATCGGAAAAGGCATCAGCGGTGAAATAAAAGCCTCGCATAACACTGATATCCAGTTATATAAACATTTATACCAGCCCAGGATAACGGTGAGGCAGTTATATTAATCATTTATGCAAGCAGCTTGGCAAGGTGAGGCAATCATGTGGATCATAGTTAACGAACTTCAGACAGTTTAGTCTAATACGAAGATCAAATTCAAGTAAACCAGTCGAAAACCTGATCAAGTAGATTTATCATGTTATTTAACACTTCAAGGAGCAAGAAAGCCTTCTATTTCCCAACAGAAAACCAATAATATTTGCACCACTTTCCACACAAACATGATGATGCATTTTAGGTTCCTGACTAACAAATTTAATCTCGCATCCATCCTTCAGCATGTGCACAAATTCACAGATTGGCTGAAACTATAATCTTAATTAAAAGTTTTTTCTGATTTTTTGTTTGTTTGAGAGATATTTTGATGGTATGTAAAATAACAAATATACAAATTTGAGCTACTAGGACGATTCTACTACTAAAAAATAGTGGCGGAAATTGATTCAGCATATAGGATTTAACAGTGCCAAAGATGTGCTACTGCGCAACAGCTGGAAAGACGGTACTCACATAACCAAATCCATCGAACCTGTAGGTTGGTCCAGTCATAGTGTAGTTGTGGCAATATTTTGAAAGGAACAACTTAAGGTATGGTATCTCATCAACAATGACGGCAACTTTTCCAGTTGACAAGGCGTCATTGTATTCCTCGACAGAGTTGAGCGCAACCATCTTTGATTCATCAATTTTCAAACTTTTCAAAAGCCCAGGCAAGAATGAATCATTGAGGTAGCCGACATGGCTCCCTTTCCTGATAACCTCATCTAAATTGGTAACTGTTGGTTGAAGTTGTTCCACTGTGAGAATTGAGCTTAAACTTGCAGTATAACTCTGCTGCACTATCAGCACCACAAAAAGCCAAACAACTACTACAATTCTCGATAAGTTGTTCTTAATCTTCTCCCTGTGAGCAAATACGAGTGTTGAAAAGGAAAAGTAGAAGACCGATCCAAGTTGATTAGCTGGGGTACCTTTGAAATCTTCGTGATTCTCAATACACCAGACTACAAAACCAGTGAAAACAACAAAGGCCCCAGTTCCTAACCAAAGGTCAGCTGTCAAAGGCTTTAGGAATGTCCATGCAGTCTTCTGTCTCCGGTCCAGGACCGGAACCAGCATGCGCACCCCTGACTCTGTATAGGGAAGAGTAAAGTCCACATATAAAGAGCGGTTGGCCAAGATTGTTACATCACCTACCACTGCATCAAATTCCTGTCAGGAACAGATATAATGTGAGTTGAGAAACTTTTGAGCACAGGGTATATGGCTCTACAAGTTTATGCAATAGAAATATATAGTTAGGCTAAACTATTAATCATCATAATTCAAAAGCATTTGTCTTACAAATTAACAGGGGTGCTGATTATTCTATTGGTTATGTTTTCTTTACTGCATGCACTTGTGTCATGTCCGAGAGAAAAATAATCCGTACAAGGAGGAATTATATGCTTTTTCTGATTGGAGCTTGTAATTAAAAAAATTAGTACTCCCTCCGATCCATACTAACTGTCGCTGATTTAGTACAAAGCGACAACTAATATGGATCCTCCAGTACAAAGCGACAACTAATATGGATCGGAGGGAGTAGTTGATCAAATAAAAACCCAGGAAACTGCCCTCTGCTTGGAGCATTCAAATAAAACCACCACGCATAATGATGCAGATCTGTTTCAAATGTACGCATTTACGCCAATACGTCCCCTAGAACAGGAGGCGAATGCTTTTAAGACCTCTCATGTAACTTAAGTGTACAAAAGAAGGAATCTGACCCAATGCGATATAATAGCAGTAAAATTGGCACAGTACACTGATATTTGATGCACATGGACTAAACACATAGTATGGTAGGCTCTCTCTAACAAGTACCCAGATGTAATCATACATGTTTGCACACTAAAGACGAATAATTGATTGGGAGTAAACTATTAGTTCTGTATACTTGAGAAAACAACAAGAAAAACACAACGTGAATAGTTATTTCTGATCTTCTCAAACATTATTTCCAAGATTTAGCTGCTCTGTCTAGGAGAGATCATGTGAAAGCGCAAAACAGAGCAAAGAGAAGATAGAAGAGTACATACCTTAAGATAAAGCTTGTAGATAAGTTCATCATATGTTCCATTACTATTTCCTTGCCCGTCATCAAATCCATGGTAGGTATATCAGTATATGGTACTTGGTAGGGTAAATTAGCAACTACTTCATCAAAAACTTTGATGCAGAACCCTTTTTTGCCTTCGGGGCCATCTTCATATCTTACAAATTGGCCAAACCCAGGATTTGCAGGTACACCTATTTGGAGTCTTTTATTCCTCGGCAATAGCCAGCCTCTAGGCACAGTTTCATGATCTCCTGGCCATATGATGGTGTTAATATCAGACTTCATATTTAGACTACCAGAGATGCCAAATTCTGGAGTCCAAAACTCGACTTCTCTTCTCTCCTGACTAACAATGTTGATTATCTTATAATTTGATGATACTAACTGTGTGTTTTCAATACGAAATTTCCCGCTCATGCCCAAAAAGTTCACCTTCAGTAGTGCACCTCGCAGTTTTTCAGCAGCCTTTGAAGTATTTATTCTGTCAAAGTCAGTGGACCCACTCTTTGTTACAGACAGCCCAAAGTCTGGATTCGCATATCCAGCCTTCTCTGCGGCTGATGCTAACGCCCGTATGGTATCATAAGCATAGAGACCAGACAGTGTGGGTTCACTTAACGAGCTGCCTGGATTTTCTAATCGGTACTTGCTGTGCCATCTCTGTGTAAAGTTTTGAAGTTCCACGGTATCTTGAACATGAGGTTTCACCCCAAGAACTCCTTGCATCACATCTAGAGCCGGAGAACCAACTACATCAAAGATATCTGTCAAGCCATACGCAGTAATCCAGACAAATCCCTGGCCCATCATCCCTTCGTCCTTAGCAAGCTTGAAAAACTTGAGGGCTAACGCATGCGACATACGCACAACAAATACGCTTGTCCAATTGCATTTTAAGCTGGAGATAGCACTCTTTATATCATCCTCTGTAGCTGAAGGATGGATCTTGCGCCTGTAAGAGACACGTGTGTCAACTTGTTTGAGGGCATCAACAAGGTCAGGAATGAACTTGGTATTGGTATCGTCATCCTCAAAGACAGGGACGACTTCCCTCCAATTGTGTTTCTGAACAAGAGAGGCAATAGCTTGTGCTTGAGAGGAGTCGTTCCATGCGGTCCGGATGAAGTATGGAGTTAGTCCTGATCGTGACGGGCAATCTGCGGAGAACGAAATGATCGGAACCGATGATTTGTTCCCAAGCCGCGCAAGAAATTTAGCCTGAGTTGACGTCTGCGGCCCGACGATCGCTTGCACGCCCACATTTTTCAGTAGATCAACACCTGCAATGCTGATATTGCTTAGAAAGAGATTTCACAGCAGTGGCTCTCATTCATAACACATGATTAATAAATTGGTTGCAAATCCGCGGTGGAAAAAGAAGACGCAATGTCGTATTTACCCTCACTAACGGCGCTACCAACAATAAACGAAATGTTGGAGGGAGCCACGTTGGCTCAACGGCTCTAATTCTCCAATTTGTTCATAACATCAGGAAAATGCTGAACTCCCCATACTCTCTTCAGGCCGGTCTTTTGGGATGTGGTGGGCTCTCCACTTGTAGTGGAGTGTCTGATGCGCACCGGAAACGTCCGAACGTATGCCGATGGACCGGGAGCTGGGCTTGGGTTGCTAACAGAGCCACGTTGGCTCAACGGCTCTAATTCTCCAATTTGTTCATAACATCAGGAAAATGCTGAACTCCCCATACTTGGGCTCCAACTCAATGTCTGACGTCCCCGGCATGGGTAAAAACTGGACATCAACACAGTCTCCCAATTGGGATTCTAATTTCTAAATCGATTGGCGCCACGACCCCCGAGATGGGGGCCGGGAGAAGAAGGAGTACCTTGTCTGTGCACCGCGGAGGGTGGTGTCAGGACGAGGAGAAGATGTAGGAGACTAGCAGCGGAGCTCGGACCGCCGGCACCATGGGAAGAGAACGGAAAAATGCAACGGCGAGGAGAGCGCCGCCGCCGGGTCGGATTTGTTTTTTTTTTTTCAGTGGAAGTCGCCGGGTCGGATGTGTTTGTGCCTTTGTGGCCTAGATATGCAGCGGCACCGACGCAGGGCTCGGCTCACGCAGAAAATTTGGCCCATATTCAGCCCATGCCAGCCATTTTTTTTTTTTGCGGGAAAACTAAGACTCGATTGAGATCAGTAAACATGGAGAAACATTTGCGTGCATGGAGCTTCTCCGTCTTCATACGCTTCTACCAGTAGACTCGCAAGATCACATCCAATCTTTTGGGATATGAACTACTCACGTCATTTTTATTACAGCTCTTTTGTTCTTGCTTTTGCTTTGTACTCCTACTATGATACGCACGTACGTACCTGCGGCGGCGGCGTCGACGGCGTTGGGGCCGGTGTCCCGGAGATGGAGCTTCAGCCTGGCGCTGTAGTTGGCCTGGCTCGCGTTGGCGTAGAAGTCCTCCAGGGCCAGCTCCATGCACGTCCAGCTCATGTTCCCCACCCATGTCGTCCTGTCCAGGATCACGCCCACGTCCACCGTCCGCGGAATCGCACCGCCCCCCTGCGCCGCGACACCGGAAGCAGCGCTGACGAGAAGCACGAGAGCGAGGAGGAGGCCGTGGCGGCGGAGGACCCGGAGAAGCGTCGTCGCTGCCTTCATGGATCGATCGATGCCTGGCCGAAGAAGGCTTCGCTGCTACGTTTGATGAATGAAACGACTTTTCCTTTTGGCTTCGTGGCTGCCTTTACATGCACGTACGTACGAGCCACGGTGCGAGGCAATACGTTGACCCGCTACTCGATCTTACTATGCATCTTCCTCCCTCCAAGCTCCATCGCTCTCAATCGGTTGTCTCTTGTGTGCGACAATGGTGGTACTATTCCCGCCGGCCATGCATCGTGGAAGTCGGCGTGGGTATACTTGTCGTACTTTTGCTCGGCCGAGATCGATGCCGTGCTCGGATTAGCTATCCAGGGTCGTCCGTCTAAGCCCGAGTCAAGATTTTCTCAAGTCTCAATCAGTTTAGAAAAGCTTACTCTTAGTTTGATGATGAAAAACTCATGATATTTAAAAAAAAAGGGTTTGACTATGTCACATCTAGATGTGAGATATTATCTCACATCTGTTTGTGGCCCCCCTCTGTTTTGTTTTTTTTAATTGTCCAGCCGTGTTTCTCGTTCGCATAGGCGCACAACCCTCCACGGTCACGACCCAGGACAAAAAGGTCTCAAAAAATACAGCGCACCTAAACAGGAATCGAACTACTAACAACCTGCTCGTAAACAAGTCCTTTTAGCCACTTACACACATAGGCGTTCGTGGCAAGTAATCAACGCGAGTCTTCAAAGGACTCCCTACAGCGTCCACCAGTAGAAAAAGGACCTTCGGTTCAACACATTAGTCTCGGCTAGAGTTAGAACCGGGACTAATATGAGCATTAGTCCCGGTTCCAAGTTTCATGGGCGTCAGAGGAACACCAACCCGAACTAAAGGTCCTATATTACCAACCGGGACTAAAGGCCTTGACCCTTTAGTCTCGGTTGATAACACTAACCCGGACTAAAGGGTCTACCTTTAGTCCCGATTGGTATTACCAACCCGAACTAAAGGACCATTTAGTCCCGGTTGATAACATCAACCCGGACTAAAGGGTCCTCCATAGGCTAGTTCAAAAGGAAAGCATCACATCCAAAGTCACATGTGCTGTGTAGGTGGGGTGGTAAGCTACGCGCGAGGCAACACATGAGGTCTTGAGTTCGAATCCCACGAGTTGCATTGGTGGGAGGCATTATTTTTTCTAGCCTGGAGGACCTTTACTCCCGGTTGTTACCTTTACTCCCGGTTGTGAAGGATCATGCCTTTAGTCCCGAATCCATAGTCCCGGTTGGGAAAACCGGGACTAAAGGGGGTTTTTCTACTAGTGGTCGGGTTTGAAACCTTTTTTGAACAATTACTGAAAAAATTATGAATAATTTTAAAATATTGATATTTTTATTGAAACGCAAAGAATTTTTGGAACTCCAGACATTTTTGAAAAGTGTGAACAATATTTGTAATTCTGTAATTCAGTGCATTATTTTTTGAAAAGATGAACTATTTTTGAAAATCCTGAACAGTTTTATAAAATGCGATTTTTTTCAAAAAAAATCCAAACATTTTCTGAAAACACTAAACCTTCCCAGAAACCACTAATGTTTTTTGAAAACGGGAACATTTTTTTAAATTCCCGAAGATTGTTTAAAAATGTCAACTTTTTTTAATGAAAACATGAATATTTTTTGAATTTGTGAACAATTTTTCAAAATGGGTACATGTTTTGAACACTCAGAACATTTTTTGAAAAAATATGAACATTTTATGAAAACGCTTACATTTTTTTTGCATTTGCGACCAATTTATAAAAAGGGAACATTGTTTCAAACATTCGAACTTATTTCGGAAAAACATGAATATTTTTTAAACTTGTGGACATTTTTTTGAAAAACACGAACCTATTTTGATATTTGCAAACATTTTTTGAAAAGCCCAAACAAATTTTGAAAAACCAAAGAATTTTTCATATTCCATACACTTTTTGAAAAAGTGAACATTTTGGAAAACAAAAAGGGGTCAGGCCCAGTTGTGTGTCGAGGGTGGACTTGCAACTGAGAAACAAAGGGGTCAGGCCCAGTTGTGTGTCGAGGGTGGACTTGCAAATGGGACAAAAAGGGGTCGAGCCCAGTTGCATGTCGAGGGTGGACTTGCAACTAGGACAAAAAAGATTGGGCCCCAGTTGCGAGTTGAGGATGGACTTGCAACTGGGACAAAAAGAAGGTCGGGCCCGAGTTGCGAGTGAAGGATGGACTTGCAAGTGGGACAAATTGCAAGTGGGACAAAAAAAAGGTCAGACCCCAGTTGCGAGTCGACGGTGGGATTGCAACCGAGACTAAAAAAGGCGGGCCCTAGTTGCGAGTCGAGTGTGGACTTGCAACTGGAAAAAAAGGTCGGGCCCTAGTTGCGAGTCGAGGGTGGACTTGCAACTGGGACAAAAAAAAAGTCAGGATACAGTTGCGAGTCAAGGGTGGACTAGCAACTGGGACAAAAAAGGTCGCGCCCCAGTTGCGAGTTGAGGGTGGACTTGCAAGTAGGACAAAAAAAAGTGTTGGGCCCCAGTTGCGAGTCGAGGGTGGACTTGCAACTGAGGGAAAAAAAGGTCGGGCCCTAGTTGCGTGTTGAGGATGGACTTGCAACTAGGACAAAAAAAGGTCGGGCCCCAATTGCGAGTCAAGGGTGGACTTGCAACTGAGGAAAAAAAGGTCAGACCCCAATTGCGAGTCGACGGTAGACTGGTAACTGTGACAAAAAAAGGCCGGGCCCCAGTTGTGAGTCGTGGGTGGACTTGCAATTGGGACAAAAAAGGTTGGGCCCAGTTTTGAGTCGATGGTAGACTTGTAACTGAGACAAAAAAGGTTGACCCCAGTTGTGAGTCGAGGTTGGACTACCAACTGGAGAAAAAAGGTCGGCCACGGTTGTGAGTCGATGGGTGAACTTGTAACTGGGACAAAAAAAGTCGAGCCCCAGTTGCGAGTCGAGGGTGGCATGCATTTGGGACTAAAAAAGGCCGGGTTCCAGTTGCGAGACGAGGATGAAGTTGCAACTGGACACAAAAGGTTGGGCCTCAGTTGCGAATCGAGGGTGGACTTGCAACTGGGAAAAAAATTGGGCCCTAATTGCAAGTCGAGGGTGGACTTGCAACCGAGACAAAAAAAAATGTCGATACTCAGTTGCGAGTCGAGGGTGAAATTGCAGCTGGGACAAAAGAAGATCGGGCCCCAATTGCAAGTTGAGGATGGACTTGCAACTGGAACAAGAAAAAAACAGCCCTCTGTTTGGTGGTGGACAGTCAACTAACAACGATGAAAAAAATTCAAGAATTTAAAAAAATGAAAAAGAAAAAATTGAAAAAGAGAAAAGAAAAATAAAAAATAGAAAAATCATGAATCTTACATTCTTAAGAAGTTGGTCCCAATTCTCTCAACATGCAAAGTGTCCACCTCAATGTCCCACTAAGCACCCACTACTTCAATTATCTCAACATGCAGCTATGGCATGTCAGCATACATGCCACGTCACTAGCTTCCCTGAAACGCAAGTAAAGTTCTGAGAAACCAATAGCATCTTCGTTTCACATTCCTTTCTCATTAGTGGTTCTGTTTCCAACGTATCAGTGGAACAGACGAACAGTCTCTCTCTCCCCTCCCACGTAGAATGGTTGGCTTTTCCTCTACCTACAACATCCATGGAAGGCCAGCCCTCTCTCTAGAAAAAAAATAGAAACCACTTTTTCCCTTAGCCATAGTAGTCCGGCGACCATCAGGTGATCTCCACGTTAAAGTCCGGTCCTCCCGCTCAACAGCCGGTCTGCCTCGCCTCCGACTCCTCGCTACGTGGGTCGGGGCCGCCACCGCCGACCACCCAAATCGCCGTGGAAGGAATAGCCAAGTCGGCCTGTGCGCGCAATTGTTGTACTCCCGACCTCCTCTAGCAGGCCCGCTGGTCTGACTTGCCTCCGACTCTTTTGGCGTTGAGTCGTTCCGTCGGCGGACATCCAAACTTCAGATCCTCGATGAAGGCAAAACCAATGAGGCTTCTTCAGTACTTCGCATCATTTCTCTGCTCCACGGCCGTTGTCGGAGGCGGCGAGTATCAAGGAGTCTGCCTCGATCAACAAAGACGACTTCCCCAGAGGCTCCAACTTTGGTACTTGAAAATCAGCTTATGAGTGAGCTCCGCTGCACTTACTTTCACCAGGAAGATGGAGAATACCACTGTTGACATGCTTTTGTGTGTCCTTTCATTTGGATTATGCGTTCGTGTTCAATTCTCACTTTTCAGTCCATACTCTGCCGACTGCACCATCTGTGCCTCCGCGCTGCACGCTTAGCTATCAACTCCATGCTCTTTCACTTGGAAATAAGGTAGCAGACATCTTTTTATACTATTGTGATTTCAAATTTTTCTCATCTTTCCCACGCAAGTGTTTGATTACTAATATATGTCTTTGTTTTTCTTGTGCCTTTGGAACAACAGTATTGATGTGTCATGTCATGACCCTTACCAAGGGGTTGCGAAAATTCTCAAGCAAGTCAACTGATTCATGAAATAATTCACTGAGGTGGCCACGTATATGTGCTTCCTTTTTCTCTGCTAATAGTTTTACATATTTTTTTATTGTACTAATTGATCTTAATACTGCATTTATCCATGCATTTTTTCTTGCCTGATGCATCTTACCAAACTGGACAAGGCGTTGTCAATTAATTTTGCGCCCCATTCTTTCTTTGGTGCTTTGTTCTTACATTTATTTGTTCCTAGCAGAAGGTGGCAACATATATCAAAAGATACTACGTTTTGTTGCTTATCCTAAAATAAGCGGCTCAAGAAGGTGAGGTAACTACAATGAATTTTAAAGAATTGTTTCAGTTTAGTACGGTGGTCTAATGTTTGCATTTTGCAATATTTTGGCCCACCATTTGTTTCAGATTGCATCCATGCAGCAGAGAGAATATTTCGAAAGTCGTTGGAATCTAACACTGATGCAGAGGCCGGGGGTTTAACCTCCTTTTCTAAAAAAAAAGTAAACACTGATGGACACAGATTGTGATTATGTCTGATGTGGAAAACGTGAACCATTCGTTATTTGTTTGTGAGGCCCTATAACTGAGGTGTGACCTTTTTTTCTACCGATTTATTGAAGATGCTCACTACGGATTTATTTTTCAATGCAGCTGCTCTGTTCTTTAGGATATATACGTCCTCATTCACCGTTGAAACAAACTTCAGTTAGTTTTATTGTAAAAATGTGCTTCACTTAGCTTTGTTATAATAATTATATTATATATATATATATTGCTATTATTAAGTCCATTCCACATTTTTTCCAAAATTAAAGATGTCATTTTGTGTTTAATGCAGTTTCAAATTAAGTTTGGTGGTTATTTGTATATATTATAAATTTGTAATTGAATTTTTTTGTTCTTTTTTAGGTAACAACAAGTTTTCACATTGATGAGGATGGTTATTTGTATGGAGTGATAGGGACCAGGACAAATTGTAACAGTGAGCCATATTTTACACGTATTCAAACCACTTTTTATCTGGATGCTTAGTGTCATTTCATTTGTCTTTGAGACTTCCTATGCATAGGATTCGTATTGCGCATGCGGCAATCCAAGAGGCACCTGCCAAATGGTTTTCTAAATATTTTTTATATGTATTCAATATTCTATATATAATATTTTTCCAGCGTATCTTATAAATATGTATCTATGCATTCCCGCAGCAACGCGCGGGGTAAAAGAGAAAAGAAAAATAAAAAATAGAAAAATCATGAATTTAAGAAGTTTACGAACTTGAAACAAAAAATGAAAAAAGAGGGGAAAAAAGGAAAAAGGAAATTAAAAAATCGCTTATGGCTGTGGCCGCTGCCCATGCTGAGGGAATGATGTCTACTACACAACTTATTCTTGTAGACTCGTGTTGGGCCTCCAAGCGCAGAGTTTTGTAGGACAGTAGCAATTTTCCCTCAAGTGGCTGACCTAAGATTTATCAATCCGTAGGAGGTGTAGGTTGAAGATGGTATCTCTCAAACAAACCTGCAACCAAATACAAGAAATCTTTTGTGTCCCCAACACACCCAATACAATGGTAAATTGTATAGGTGCACTAGTTCAGCGAAGAGATGGTGATAAAAATGTAGTATGGATAGTAGATATAGGTTTTTATAATCTGAAAATATAAAAACAGCAAGGTAGCAAGTAGCAAAAGTGAGCACAAACGGTATTGCAATGCTTAAAAACAAGGCCTAGGGTTCATACTTTCACTAGTGCGATCTCCCCACAATGTGCAACAAAGAGTTCACTCCAAAGTCACTTATAGCGAAGAACAAACGAAGAAATTGTTGTAGGGTACGAAACCACATCAAAGTTATCCTTCCCGATCAATCTTATGAGCCATCCCCATTAATTGTCACGAACAGCCCTAGAGTTCGTACTAGAATAACACCTTAAGATACACATCAACCAAAACCCTAATGTCACCTAGGTACTCCAATGTCACTACGAGTACCCACGGGTTTGATTATATGATATGCATCACACAATCTCAGATTCATCTATTCAAACCAACATAAAGAACTTCAAAGAGTGCCCCAAAGTTTCTACCGAAAAATCAAGACGAAAACGTGTGCCAACCCTTACACCACAGGAATCAGCTGATTTGCCGTCTGCCATGGCAGACGGCAAAGGACCAGTAAGCTGACGGCAAAGGTCTTTGCCGTCAGTGGCAGACGGCAAACATGGCCGGCACTGTAAGTTACGGTAAAGAGCTTCTTTGCCGTCTGTTTTCAAACAGCGGACGGCAAAGAAAGTTGACGGCAAAGGATAGACGTTAGCCACGTTAGGTGTCTAACGGGAGGCTTTGCCGTCTGCCGGCTGACAGCAAATGTGCCCTCCACTTTGCCGTCTGCTTCATGACGTCATCAGACCCGTCACCCTCCCCGCTCTTTGCCGTCTGCCGCTGCCACCTCTTTGCCGTCTGCCACGGACGGCAAACCACGCCATCCTTTGCCGTCTGCCACAGACGGCAAAGTGACCAAATGGGTCAGCCCCTAGTGCTCCCAGGTTGCACAGGTTGCTGCCACGTGGACACTTTGCCGTCTGCAGCAGACGGCAAAGAGCCTGCATTACCTCTTTTTATTCTGTTTTTTCTTATATCCAAGCATTTTCACAGTAAATATAAGATATATATATATATTTCACAGGGCAAGTTTCACAGCAAACATATGAGATATCCAACACATAAGTTTCATCCATACATACATAGCAAGTTCCACATACATAGTTCCATCCATACATATTACAATAGTTTCATCCATATAGCAAGTTCCACATTGTTCAAAGGTACAAAATCAAAACAAAAAGTAAAAAGAAGCACTCCATCAATGCAAGCTTCCGTGAAGTGAATGAAATCTGCAAAATGGGAAATAAGAAAGTTAGAAGAAGAAGACTAGAAGAAGAAGAAGAAGAAGAATAAGAAAGTAAAAAGAATCACTCCATCAATGCGAGCTTAGCAAGGCTATCATGCCATTTATGAGCTAAGTAAGCTAAGTATATGACATTTATGAGCTTACCAAGGTTATCATGCCATTTTTGACCTAAGTAAGCTAAGTATATGACATTTATGAGCTTAGCAAGGTTATCATGTCATTTATGAGGTAAGTAAGCTAAGTATATGACATTTATGAGCTTAGCAAGGTTATCATGCCATTTATGAGCTAAGTAAGCTACTTATGTCATAAATGAACTAAATAAGCTAAGTATAGGTCATTATTGAGCTAACCTAGGTAATTATGCCATTTTTGAGTTAACTAAGCATATTATGCCATTTTTGACATAAGTAAGCTAAGTATAGGTCATTATTGAGCTAACCTAGGTAACTAAGCATATTAGAGCTAACTTAGGTCATTTTGGAGCTAACTTAGGTAAAATGGATCATTTTGGGGCTAAGTAAGCTTATTATGTCATTTTGGACGAAAATAAGCTAAGTATATGTCATTATTGAGCAAACCTAGGTAACTAAGCATATTAGAGCTAACTTAGCATATTAGAGCTAACTTAGGTCATTTTAGAGCTAACTTAGGTAAAATGGATCATTTTGGAGCTAAGTAAGGTTATTATGTCATTTTGGAGGAAAATAAGCTAAGTCTAGGTCATTATGGTAAGCATATTGGAGTAAATAAAGCTAAGTCTAGGTCATTATGCATTTGTTAAGCAAAACACTAGAGAAAACTTACCCTCATCACGGAGGTGAAGCACCGGAGTTGCTCGTGCCGGTAGCACCTGGAGAAGGATCATGCGATGCTTGTCTGGAGTTACGCTGCACCAAAGATCATTTGCAATGTCTCGTTAGCATGATGACACTCAAATGTTAAGACTAGTAACTAATGACCATTCAAATGAAACTCACCGTGGTCCCCGGAGCAATGACTGGCATCGGCGGAGGGGTCTGACTGGTCTTCTCGCACATAGACTGCACATTTGGTTTTGACGAGTCAGTCATGTTAGTTAGTAATGAAATGAACATTAAGTGCATGATTTGGCTAATATGCAGAAGAAACTTACCACGAGGAGCTCGTACATGGCCCGATTCGCCATGTCATTCCGTGCCCTCTCCTCCTCCAACATCCTAGCCGTCCTCTCCTCCAACTCCCGATCCTTCTCCGCCGCCTGCCGGTCCCTCTCCTGCAGAAGTGCCTGGGTTTTCTCTCTCTCTTTCTGAATAGCAGCCTGCAACACCACTCCTCATTAGCATTGTAATCATCGATGGCTGCACACACAATGTAATGGAGAGGAAAGAAATCTGAGTCCGTATAACTAACCTCGATGGCGAGTTCCATTGGCCGTGGACGAGGCCTTATCTCAGGGGCGGAGCTCGTTTGGCGCGCCTTGATCTCCGGGAGAGTGCTAGGACAACGTATAAGTCCATCTCCAATGGCTATCGAGCCATGTGACCTCCCGCCACCAGATATCATCACCATCTCTGGATCAATGGAACCCTGGCTCGGGTTAAAGTCCTCCCCTTTCCTCGCCTTCCCCTCATCTCTGTACCTCACGAGCTTGTTATGCGAGGAGATGTTGATGAAGCTGTCTGGATGATCGAGGTCAGACGCAGAGAATACATTGACCTTCTTGTACGAGGCAGTATGGGCCATGGCATAGAGGTCGTACACCTCTGGCACCTCCGCCTTATTGTATCGCCCCTAAAAGAGAGGAACAGAGTAAATTAGTAATTAAAGGGCTCAAGCTAGCATGAAGAATGAATTGCATGAATCATGAAGCAAACCACATACCCAGTTCCGCCCGAACTGATATAAGTTGGCGCTGCCTTGATGGTGTGGTACACCTTCCATTTGGGCACGCCGGTCCTTGGCATTGTTGTGGAGGGCTAGCCATTGGTCTGAGCACCACTCATCCACCAACACCTCCCAACAATCCATCTGATCCGCACACCATCTCGGGGGCACCTAAGTTAGTAAAGAGAAACTTGAGCGCTACGCCTACGAATCAAATCAAGGAAACTAAGTACAAGGCCTTAAGAATAGGTAATTACCGTCATGTACTGCTCCTTCTTCAGAAACTTTTTGCGGCACGCCTGCTTGGTCTTCTTAATACCACGCGAGGCGTAGTAGTCTCGAACAGCCTGCACCCGAGCCTCGTGCCGTAAGTTTTGTAGTAGGCGCTTGCACGCGGCATCGATAACCTGTGTCGCGGCCTCCTCGTATCCCTCCTCACACCTGTAGAAGGTCTGCAATCAAACGAGACAACATTGATTAGTACAATAACTAGCTATTTGAATATTTTTAATTGTGTAAAGGAGAAATTACCCAAAACTTTCTGATCACCATCTCTGCCCTCGTGTGGCACAAGACACCGTCGATCATCTCCTCCGGCGGGGCCGGGGCAGCCAAGTAGTGCTCCCAGCTCAATCCTAGCTGTGGAACCTGACCCTCACCGGGCAACGTGACAAACCCTGGGAAGTTTTGCCGGCAAAGCACACCAAGGACGGTGTTGGGCCTGCGGACATTTGGAGCGTGGTCCCAACCCCTGCAGCATGACAAGGCCAACGCATTAGATATTTGAAGAAACGTGAAGGCAAAAGGTACAAAAAGAGTAAATGCACTTACCTCTCCCCATCAGGGAAAATCAACCACCTCTGCTCGCGGGTCGCCGGCACGGTCGGGAGCCGTGTACAACCACGCTGGTAGACGGTGGCCCCCTCAACCACCTCGCCCTCGCTATCAGCCGAATCCCCTCCACCATCAGCATGGCCACTCGGCCCCTCAGGCGGATCCGGCCAGGTACCCCATCCGGACGTCTCCTGGGACGTACCCTGGTCCGGAGTCTCGTGGGCCGAAGTCTCGTGGGCCGAAGGCCTGTCGACCCGAGGCTTGTGGACCGGAGTCCGCGTAGCCTCCTCCTCAGACGTGTCCACCCTAGCAGTCCTGTGCTCGGGTGAATCAGCTGGGGGTGGCGGCGAGGAAGGCGTACGAGCCTGCCTACCTCTCCCACGGCCACGTCCTCCCCGACCTCCTCTCTTCCTTCCTCCCTGACCTCCTCTCCCAGTGGGCAACGACGCCGACGAAGAAGCGCCCATCGGTGAAGCCATACCCTCGTACAACGCTCTCCGGAGAGGTACGGGTGGAATGGAAGTACCACTCCCACCACGCGCTGACGAGAAGGAGCCTTGGAGTGCTCCTTACCCGCGCCCACCATCTTTCAACACCTGCCATGACAAAGAGTAAATGAAATTAGTACAACATAAAAAAAATTAATACCGACATGAATAATAATATGTATATAACTTAAGTGTATCATCATCAAGCATCCGATGTGTGTACCATCATCTGATTCCCATCTGCATCTAGTTCGGTTCTTTTGCCCATTTTGTGCCATGTCATCTGTCTGGCCGTCTCTTCGACCATGAAAAGACGTTGAAGTCTTGGTACGATTGGCATATACCGAAGAACATTAACGGGGATTTTGGTCTGCGACTTCTCACCCATACCGTTGTCTACCACAACATACCTGGAAGACTTGCAAATGGGACAATAGTTCAAGTCCGCATACTCAAGCCTAAATAAGGCACATCCTTTCTCATAGGCATGTATCTTCTCATAGGGCATCTTAAGTGCACAGAGGATTTTGTCCGACTGGTACAGGTTTGCAGGCATTACATGGCCTTTCGGTAGAAAGCGTCCAAATACTGTCATCATCGCGTCGTAGCATTCTCTGCCCAAGTTGAATTGAGCCTTCAGATCCATTACTTGTGAGATGGCATCCAGCTGACAAAGCTCAGTGTGCTCGTGGAGAGGACGTTTTGAAGACTCCAACATTTCATTGAAGGCCTTTGCAGATTCCTCCATCTCCTCGTCCGAATCCCGAGCATCATCAAAGTCTTGCACCATGTCTTCCATCCCGGTACCATGCTCGTCGGTGCGACGACGAACCACCTCAGCTCTGGCACGTTGGGCAGACTCACCATGAAATGTCCACACCGTATAACCGGGCGTAAAACCACGCTTTTGCAGGTGTTTACCCATTTCATCCTCTGTCCTCTTGTACCAATTGTCGCACCGGACACAGGGGCACCAGTTTTTTCTCTGGCCATTTGCAAATGCGGCTTTCACAAACCCCTTGGTTTTTGTGAACCATTCAGTGGTCTTTTTTTTCTGACTAGTGTGGCCGGTGTACATCCACGCACGATCACTCATCTTGCCTACCTACTAAACACACAAGATATATATATAAATAATTCATCATATATATTCATCAGTTAATCTAGTTTGTCAATTTTATTACGTCCATGCAACCTACACTCTAATAGGTAAATATAGGTCCTGATCCCACCCGAGTATGTGTAGATTGAGTACGTTCTCCATGCTCTACCCCATTCCGAGACAAAATTTCGGCAGCACCTCCCCGCTGTTCTCCAAATACACGTCTCGGCAAAAAGCCGAGAGAATGTGCATCCGGAGAACAACAGGGAGGCACTGCCGAAATTTTGTCTTGGAATGGGGTAGAGCATGGAGAACGTACCCAATCTACACATCCTTGGGCTGTCCATGGAAATCGCTGGACAATCCGAATGAGTTACGGTGATAAATATGCAACTGAATGCATATTTATCGATGCAACCCTTTCGGACGGGAGACGCCTAGGTTACGCGACTTAGCATGAAAATGAAATCTACTGACATGATTAAAAGAGCGTAGGACGTGAAGGTGGATTCGTAGCTCACCCTCGGCTGTAGAGGAAGTAGTCGAACAACAGCAGGATCACGGACCAAAAACTTCGACCACGATGACTCCAAGGAGATGAAATAGCACAAAGCCTGTAAATTTTACAGATCGAGTCAAGAAAATTTAGGACATCACATCACATAAAGCATTGACACATCAAACTATGAAAAAAATCATATTGCTAATGACATGTAGTCAAGTTTTTAGATCATCATGATACTTCAAATCCTAATTTCTCCTCTTCCCCTCTTCTTCTTCTTCTTCTTCTTCTTCTTCTTCTTTTTCTTCTCCTCCTCTTCTTCTTCTTCTTCTTCTTCTTCTTCTTCTTTCCTTCTCCTCCTCCTCTTCTTCTTCTTCTTTTTCTTCTTACTTCTTTTCCTTTTTCCTCTTCTTCTTCTCCTCTTCTCCTCTTTTTCTTCTTCTTCTTCTCTTCTACTTCTTCTTCTTCTTCTTCTTTCCTTCTCCTCCTCTTCTTCTTCTTCTTCTTCTTCTTCTTCTTCTTCTTCTTCTTCTTCTTCTTCTTCTTCTTCTTCTTTTTCTTCTTCCTTCTTTTCCCTTTTCCTCTTCTTCTTCTCATCTTCTCATCTTTTTCTTCTTCTTCTTCTTCTTCTCCTCCTCCTCCTCCTCCTCCTCCTCTTCTTCTTCTTCTTCTTCTTCTTCCCCCTTCTACTTATTCTTCTTTTCATCTTCTTCTTTTTTCATCTTTTTTCTACTTCTTTTAATTATGACTAATTAACTAAAACCTAGCACTAATCTAATCTAATCTAATCTAGCACTAAACCTACACTAACATATCTAATCTAATCTAACAATTAAACAACAAAAAAAGAAGAAAATAGAAAAAAAGGGCTCACCGGAGAGGGCGTCGGCCGGGGCTTCGGAGCGGCAGGACGACGGTGGCGCCGGGGACCGCAGGGCTCCGGGGCGGTGGGGCCGGGCCGCGGCGGCGCCGACCCGGCAGGGCGGCGGGGGCGACGGGGCCGCGGTGGCGCCGGGGCGGTGGGCCGGTGGGGCGGCGGGGTGGTGGGGCGACGGGGCGGCGGCGGGTGGTGGGGGCGGCGGCGCGCGTGCGGTGGTCGTTGGGGAGGAGAGGGAGAGAAACAGAGACAGAGAGGGGGGCGGGGTGGGGCACGGCCGTTAGTTAAGTCAAACCTTTGCCGTCTGCCCCGCCTTTGCCGTCTGCCTTTTTGCTCTTTGCCGTCTGCTAGCAGACGACAAAGAGGGGGCCGTTAGGTTTTTTTGTAAGCAGCTCGTTAGTGGGGCCTTTGTCGTCTGCCCCGCCTTCGCCGTCTGCCTTTTTGCTCTTTGCCGTCTACTAGCAGACGGCAAAGAAGTGGCTGATGGCAAATATGATCTTTGCCATTAGCCAGGCAAAGACCTCCTTTGCCGTCCGCTAGCAAACGGCAAAGAAGTGGCTGATGGCAAATCCTCTGATTCCAGTAGTGTTATGCATTGATCCCCAAGGTCACGGAACCTGCAAGTTGATCACCAATACATACATCAAGTGACTCAAGTGGATATTCCATTGTCACCACAGATATCCATATGCAAGACATACATCAAGTGTTCTCAAATCCTTAAAGACTCAATCCGATAAGAAAACTTCAAAGGAAAAACTCAATTCATCACAAGAAGATAGAGAGGGGAAAACTCCATATGATTCATCTATATCAACAAAGCTCGCGGTACATCAAGATCGTGCCATCTCAAGAACACGAGAGAGAGAGATCAAACACATAGCTACTAGTGCATACCCTCAGCCCCGAGGGTGAACTACTCCCTCCTCGTCATGGAGACCGCCGGGATGATGAAGATGGCCTCCGGTGATGATTCCCCCCTCCGGCAGGGTGCCGGAAAAGGGCTCCAGATGGGATATCCTTGGTACAGAGGCTTGCGGCGGCGTAAAAACTCATCTAGGTTAACTTTCGGGGGTTTCTGAATATATATGATTTTTTGGCATTGGAATCACGCGAAGAGGGGCTACAGGGGGCCCACGAGGCACCAGGGCGCGCTTGGGGGGGTGACGCGCCCTGGTGGCTCGTGGGGCCCCTGTGGGTCTTCTGGCCACCTCCCGAAGCTTCTAGTGTCTCTTATGTTCCAGAAAAAATTGTCAAAAAGTTTCGCTGCATTTGGACTTCATTTGATATGGATTTTCTGAAAAAGCAAAAACAAGCAGAAAACAGCAACTGGCACTTGGCACTAGGTCAATATGTTAGTCCATGAAAATCATATAAAAGCCATATAAAAGTGCACCAAAATCATACAAAACTATAATAAACATGGCATGAATACTTCATAAATTATAGATACGTTAGAGACGTATCAGCATCCCCAAGCTTAATTCCTGCTCGTCCTCGAGTAGGTAAATGATAAAAGAAATAATTTATGAAGTGTGAATGCTAGCATAGTGCATAAGTTTGATCAATGATAATTTCAGTCACTTTTTCTAGTATCAATATATATCATAATCAGTAGCTCATCTCATAAAACTTCTCATGATCAAGTAGCAAGCTATTCACATGTTTAAAGTATAGGCCATAAACTTTCTTGAAAACTAACAAACTATGTTCTCAGTCATTAAACAATTGCAATTCATCTTATTTTCAGGAAGGGTCTATGTAAGAGCTTTGATCTAGCAAATTCCACATACTCAACCATCATTTAGTCTTCCATGATTGCTGACACTCAAAGCATATTTTTAGAGCAAACTGTTTCAGTCAAACACATAGGAAGATAGGGGCTTAATGTTTTGCCTCCCAACTTATTTATCTCAGGGATAATGTCAACAATAATAACTCATCATCACCTATATTCAACTGGATATATGTGCCTGGATCTTTCCCTACCACATAATGCTTGCCAACTAAAGAATAAATAGAGCGGAATGGGGATGAACATTAATGACTCTTGCATAAAAGTAAATACAGAAAAGTAAAAGATAGGCCCTTCACAGAGGGAAGCAGAGGTTGTCATGCGCTTTTTGTTGTTGGATGCACAAGCCCTTAATACAAAGGAACGTCACGTTATATTGCCCCTTGTGATAGCAACATTTATTATGCAGTCCGTCGCTTTTATTTCTTTACCATCACAAGTTCGTACAACGCTTATTTTCCCTTACAATAAAAGATCATACATATTTTAGGAGCAATTTTTATTGCTTTTTTGCACCGATGACAACTTACTTGAAGGATCTTATTCAATTCATAGGTAGATATGGTGGACACTCATGGCAAGAGACTGGGTTTATGGGTTTTTGGATGCACAAGTAGTATATATCTCTACTTAGTACGAATTTTTGGCTAGCAAAAGATCCTAAGCAAGCACCACATGTTAGAGGATCCATGACAATATAACTTCTATGTGAATATAAACAAACATAACTCATTACGTTGTCTTCCTTGTCCAACGTCAACTACTTGATCAAGCTTGAAAATAATTAATGGGGGCTCACAATCATAGAAGATGTCCAAGATAGTATATTTATATGTGAAATTTCTCTTCCTTCAAAATTCTTTCATGAATTGTTCAAGTGACCAATGCTATGTTTGTTAACTTTCAATAAATTTTACCACTTATACTTCTTGTATGTGAAGTCACTACTCCCCATGGGACAAGCATATGAAGCATATAAATTTCAACTTTATGATATTCAATTCATTTCAACAATTTACTCATAGGATATAAGTGAAGCGCAAGAGTAAATGACAAACTACTCCAAAAAGATATAAGTGAAGATCAAATGAGTAGTTAAGTAAATAGGTAGCTATGTGAGGACTCTCTCTCATTTAAAAATTTCATATCTTATTATTTTATTCAAACAGCAATAAAAACAAAATAAAATGACATTCCAAGGATAGCACATATCATGTGAAGAAGCAAAAACTTAGGCCCAACCAAAACTGACCGATAGTTGTTGAAGAAGAAAGGTGGGATGCCTACCGGGGCATCCCCAAGCTTAGATGCTTGAGACTTCTTGAAATATTAACTTGGGATGCCTTGGGCATCCCCAAGCTTGAGCTTTTGTGTCTCCTTAATTCCTCTCATATCACGGTTTCCCTAAATCTTAAAAATTTCATCCACACAAAACTCAACAAGAACTCGTGAGATAAGTTAGTATAAATCAACTCAAAACCTCAACATTCTCTACTGTAGCAAATCACAAAAATTATTATTAAACATTGCATACTAAATGCCTCTGCATATTTAATACTCCTATCCTCAAATAGAATCATTAAACACGCAAACATATGCAAACAATGCAACTATAACAGCAATCTGCCAAAACAGAATAGTCTGTAAAAGGGGAATAAGAATCCATACTTCCCTAACTCCAAAAATTCTGAAAAATTACCACGTGACAGAGAACTCATGCATGATTACTGTGTAAAAATTTCAGATTTTTATCAAGTTCTGACTATTCAGGAATATTCTGGAAATAACAGAAAATTTTCTGTTTTTAAAAAGCAACACATGAACTTGCAAACTGAGCATGGTAAAGGCTATAATTGGCATTTTATTGAACTAAAAGATACAAAACATGATTATTGATAACACCAAACAAATATCAACAGAAGAAAATGATGCTCCAAGCAAAACTCATATTATGTGACGAATAAAAATATAGCTCCGAGTGAGGTTACCGATAGTATTGAAGACGAAAGAGGGGATGCCTTCCGGGGCATCCCCAAGCTTAGACGCTTGAGTCTTCCTTGAATTTTACCTTGGGGTTCCTTGGGCATCCCCAAGCTTAGGGTCTTGCCACTACTTATTCTCCTCATATCGATATCTCACCCAAAACTTGAAAACTTCAAACACACAAAACTTAACGAAACTTCGTGAGATAGGTTAGTATGATAAAAATAAATCATCCACTTAGGTACTGTCAAGACAAGATTCATAATTGTTCTCACATAATTCCTACTGTATTCTATCATTTCCACAATTTATATTACTCAATATAAGCTATGGAAACAGTAAAACAAGTAAACTATGAATCGAAAACAGAATCTGTCAAAAACAGAACAGCGTGTAGTAAGCTATTTAAAAACCATACTTATGTACCTCCAAAAATTCTGAAAAATTAGTACAACGTAAACAATTTGTAACCCAATACTTTTTAAAAATTTCAGAATTTTATCATGCTCCAGTACAGAATAGAAATTCCAGCACTGGACACAAAAGTTTCTGTTTTTGCACAGAATCAAATCAACAAGCATCCACACTATCCCAAAGGCTTTACTTGGCACATTATTGAAAGAAAACATATAAAACATGATTACTACAGTAGCTTAATCATGTGAACATGCAAAAACAGTAGGTATAAATATAGGGTTGTCTCCCAACTACCACTTTTCTTTAATGCCTTTTTAGCTAGGCATGATGATTTCAATGATGCTCACATGAAAGTAAAGTATTGAAACACAAAAAGAGCATCATGAAGCATATAAGTAGCACATTTAAGCCTAACCCACTTCCTGTGCATAGGGATTTTGTGAGAAAACAATTTATGGGAGCAAGAATCAACTAGCATAGGAAGGCAAAACAAGCATAACTTCAAAACTTTCAACGCATAGAGAGGAAACTTGATATTATTGTGTGACGTCCCCAGATTACTAAACCCAGGTTATGCTAATCAGTCATGCCAAGTCATCATCATTATGCCTAAGAAAAACAATTAAGAAATATTCCAACCTCAAATTCAAATTTAGAATTAAGTCCAAATTAATAATTATCCAAACAGCAAAACAAAAGTGTTCATAATTTTGCAAATAATCATTAAGTAATTGTAAAATAGAAACCAACATTTATTGGATTATTAATATGCCCCTAACTTATTTAAAACAGTACCAAAACATCCATAATTAATCCAATTTCATTTAAACAAAAATCAAATGAATTTAAATAATGCCAAACCTTTTTGTGGCAGTGCAGAATAATGCAATGCTAATTATGTGGCAAGTTGCACATTTTGCAACAGTCCTTTGTTAGCCAAATAAAATGCAAAACACGCTCTGGAAATTAAAATAGAAAAGAAAAAGAAAAGAACTTAAACGCTACTGTGCTGCTGGGCTCTAGGTCAACAGTGCCTGGCCGGCCCATCTCCACCGTCGTCCTCTTCCTGCCTCGCTGTCGGCAAGGCAGAGCGCGCGCGCGATGCGCCGCGCGATGCTCGACACCGCGCTGCTCCAGCTGCCGTGGGCGTCTATAAGGCCTCGCCCGCGACCCACTGGACGGACCCCGGCCACTTCGTTCCTTCTCCTCGCTCGCCCCTTCTTCTTCCCGCACGAACCCGTCGCCGCGTCGCCGTCGTCCGCGAAGCCAGGAGCTTCCCCGAGCCCCATGGAGATGTCCAGGAGCACCCTCATCCTCGACTACGTCCTCCCCATGTACCAGTTCGAGCTCGCCCCCCCTTCATCGCCAGATCGGACACCTTCTCCCCCTTCGGCCGCCACACGCCATCGCCGCCGATCCGCGACGGCCAGCACCTCCCCGAGCCCGCTGCCCTTCCCTACAAGCTCGCCGTGAGCCCACGCTCCTCCCCGACCTCTTTATCCCTTTCCCTGTGCCCCGTAGACGTCGGTCCGCCGAGCTCCGAACCCGACCGCCGCCGTCCGTCATTGCAGCGCATGACTCCGGCCGTTGTAGTGGTCCCGTTAGACGCGCGGCATTGTGGCCGTTCTGTAGGGCCAAATCCCGGCCCAAATGGTCGCCGGAGGAGGCCGCTAGGGCCTCGCCGCCGCCCCTATAGCTCGTCGCCGGCGGGCACGTACACGTGCGCGACCAAGTCAAACCCTGTGGGCCCCGCCTGTCAGCTAATTAGCTTAGTGTTAATCACCGGTTAGATTAAAACATCTGCTAACAGACACTTACAGGTTGACCCCCCCCCCCCCCCCCCCGCCTCTAAATAACCCTTCGATTAAAATAAGCCTATGACATGTGGGTCCCATGCACTGTAGCGATTAGTTAACCTAATTACACTGACATGTGGGACCCAGGCCTAATTAAGTTAATTAAAATCAGCTAATAACCTCTGTTAAAATGTGAGTCTATGACAGGTGGCCCCCACCTGTCAGGTTGACCAGTCAACGGTCACAGTTGACCGCTGATGTCATCAATTCGTCATGCTGACGTCATCATTTACTGTTTCGGATAATTCTAAATTAAATAATTTCATAAATTCCAGAAAATGTTTAAAACTTTGAAAAATCATATAAAATAAACCATAACTCGGATGAAAATAATTTATATATGAAAAGTGATCAGAAAATATATGTAGAATCCGAATATCCCACCCACATACCTGTCACACCCCTCTAACATACTGAACATGGGACTTTTTGCCCGTATTCGATAAATGAATAGTGCATAACTTTAATAAAATAATTCCAAATAAATTCCTAATTAATCTAATACGGTTAGATAGGCATTATATCACCTCTGCATATCAATTAGGCATGTCATGCATCCCTGTTGCATTATTGCCGTGAATTTATTGTTTCTTTCCCCTCCTTCTCTCTCGATAGCCCCCAAGACTGCCGACGACGCTCCAGAGTACGACGACGTCGCCGACGACCAGACCCCTTCAGCAGAGCTTCCAGGCAAGCAAAACCCCCTTGATCATAAGATATCGCCCATTCCTTCTCTCTTATGCTTGCATTAGAATTGCCCCTGCTACTATTCCAATAGCTCCTATTCTGATGCATAGCCTGATTTTGTCGTCTGCTATTGCTACCTACCTGTTGTCCCATGATGCTTAGTTAGCTATGCCGTTGTTCCACCTGTGACTTTTCACCTTGTCCATATGCCATGCTTGTTATCGGGCCGTGATCACTCTGGGTGAGGATCACGGAAATGATTACATTACTGTCATACTTTAAATTGCTAAAGTCGGGCTGGCCCCAAGGGTGCCCGCGAGAGAATAATACCAAAGAAGGGTCGGCTCCAAGAGCACCCGCGCGTCGTGACTTACCAAGTCGGAGCGACAGGAACCCTGTTCGTCTCTGCGAGTTACTAAACATGATTAACGGATTTGGGTATTTGATCTGAGTGGGTCGTTGGCCCTATACGCACTACCACCACGTGGGATAATGGTTATGGGACCCTCTACGTCGTAGTATCAGACGTCACAACTCAGAGATGCGGCCTGATTGTTGGGGTGGGCTGGTTACATCACTGGTGTATACAGTGTCGCGCCTGGGCCCCGACCAGCCACGCAACGTGCAGGAGTGCAAAGGGCGATGGCCCAAGACCCCTTCGCACTTAGGATTTAGACCGGCGTGTTGACCTCTCTGCTGAGCCTAGGTAGGACTGCGTCGTGTTGATCACCCGAGGCCGGACATTACCCAGCAAGTGTGTCCGGCCAGATGTGATCGAGCGTGTTGGGTAACAGTAGTGCACCCCTGCAGGGAAGTTATCTATTCGAATAGCCGTGTCCACGGTAACAGGACGCTCAGAGTTGTATCTTGATCTGCTACAACTACAAATGGATACCGTCACATTATTAAACTGTTACTACTGCTCTCGGGATCACTTTCCGTAGGGTAGTCAAGGACGTATCTCAGGGAGTTACTAAAACATGATTGATATATATTATCTTGCTCTACTCTCTTCTGATGCTGCAAGAACTGCTTCAAGATGCTAGTCTTCGATAGGCTAGGCCTCTCCCCCTCTGTTCCAGCATTTCTGCAGTTTAGTCCAAAGATATAGCCCCATTTCTTTGATACCGAAGCATATGTAGTATAGTTCTGATGTCAGTCTTGCGAGTACTTTGGATGAGTACTCACGGTTGCTTTGCTATCTTTTTCCCCATACCCACTTGATGAAATCAGATGATGGAGTCCAGAAGCCAGACGCCGCCACAGGAGACTACTACCAGGAGAGCCCCGGAGGCACGTACTACTGGGTTGAGCCAGCCGACCAGGAGTAGATTCGGAGGCTCCCAGGCAGGAGGCCTGCGCCTTTTCGATCAGATGTCGATGTTTGTGCTAGCCTTCTTAAGGCAAACTTGACCAACTATGTCTGTACTCAGATATTATTTGTGTGTATGAATTATGTATTCGGGTCCTCGTGACCCCTGGTTTGTAATATGAAGATTTATGTTTAAATTTGAGTTTAGAGTTGTGTTGTGATATCTTCCCGTGAGTCTCTGTTCTCGATCGTGTGCATTTGTGTGTATGATTAGTGCACGGTCGAGCAGGGCCGGCACATATTGCAATACTTACAAGCATATGATCCTCTCTCATAATAATTTTCAGTAGCATCATGAATGAATTCAACAATATAGCTATCACATAAAGCATTCTTTTCATGATCCACAAGCATAGAAATTTTATTACTCTCCACATAAGCAATTTCTTCTCAATCATAATATGGGGAGCAAACTCAACAAAATAACTATCATGAGATACTTGATTGGCATAATCCAATTGAAAATTAAAATCATGATGACAAGTTTCATAGTTATCATTATTCTTTATAGAATACATGTCATCACAATAATCATCATAGATAGCAACTTTGTTGTCATAATCAATTGAAACCTCTTCCAAAATAGTGGAATCATCACTAAATAAATTCATGGCATCTCCAAATCCACTTTTATCAATATAATCATCATAAATAGGAGGCATGCTATTATCATAATAAATTTTCTCATCAAAACTTGGGGGACTAAAAATATCATCTTCATCAAACATAGCATCCCCAAGCTTATGGCTTTGCATATCACTAGCATCATGGATATTCATAGAATTCATACTAACAACATTGCAATCATGCTCATCATTCAAAGATTTTATGCCAAACATTTTATTGAATTCTTCTTCTATCAATTGAGCACAATTTTCCGATCCATCATTTTCAAGAAAGACATGATAAAGACGAATAATATGAGGCAACCTCAATTCCATTTTTTTGTAGTTTTATTTTATAAACCAAACTAGTGATAAAACAAGAAACTAAAAGATTCGATTGCAAGATCTAAAGATATACCTTCAAGCACTCACCTCCCAGGCAACGGCGCTAGAAGAGAGCTTGATGTCTACTACACAACTTATTCTTGTAGACTCGTGTTGGGCCTCCAAGCGCAGAGTTTTGTAGGACAGTAGCAATTTTCCCTCAAGTGGATGACCTAAGGTTTATCAATCCGTGGGAGGCGTAGGTTGAAGATGGTATCTCTTAAACAACCCTGCAACCAAATACAAGAAATCTCTTGTGTCCCCAACACACCCAATACAATGGTAAATTGTATAGGTGCACTAGTTCGGCGAAGAGATGGTGATAAAAGTGTAGTATGGATAGTAGATATAGGTTTTTGTAATCTGAAAATATAAAAACAGCAAGGTAGCAAGTAACAAAAGTGAGCACAAACGGTATTGCAATGCTTAAAAACAAGGCCTAGGGTTCATATTTTCACTAGTGCGATCTCCCCACAATGTTAACATAGTTGAATCATATGAAAATCCCTCATGTGTAACAAAGAGTTCACTCCAAAGTCACTTATAGCGAAGAACAAACGAAGAAATTGTTGTAGGGTACGAAACCACCTCAAAGTTATCCTTCCCGATCAATCTTATGAGCCATCCCCATTAATTGTCACGAACAGCCCTAGAGTTCGTACTAGAATAACACTTTAAGATACACATCAACCAAAACCCTAATGTCACCTAGGTACTCCAATGTCACTATGAGTACCCACGGGTTTGATTATACGATATGCATCACACAATCTCAGATTTATCTATTCAAACCAACATAAAGAACTTCAAAGAGTGCCCCAAAGTTTTTACTGAAAAATCAAGACGAAAACGTGTGCCAACCCTTATGCATAGATCCCCGAGGTCACGGAACCCGCAAGTTGATCACCAAAACATACATCAAGTGACTCAAGTGAATATCCCATTGTCACCACAGATATCCATATGCAAGACATACATCAAGTGTTCTCAAATCCTTAAAGACTCAATCCGATAAGAAAACTTCAAAGGAAAAAACTCAATTCATCACAAGAAGATAGAGAGGGGAAAACTCCATATGATTTATCTATATCAACAAAGCTCGCGGTACATCAAGATCGTGTCATCTCAAGAACACGAGAGAGAGAGAGAGAGATCAAACACATAGCTACTAGTACATACCCTCAGCCCCGAGGGTGAACTACTCCCTCCTCGTCATGGAGACCGCCGAGATGATGAAGATGGCCTCCGGTGATGATTGCCCCCTCCGGCAGAGTGCCGGAAAAGGGCTCCAGATGGGATCTCCTTGGTACAGAGTCTTGCGGCGGCATAAAAATTCATCTAGGTTAATTTCGAGGGTTTCTGAATATATATAATTTTTTGGCATTGGAATCACGCGAAGAGAGGCCACAGGGGGCCCACGAGGCACCAGGGCGCGCCTGGGGGGATGGCGCGCCCTGGTGGCTCGTGGGGCCCCTGTGGGTCTTCTGGCCACCTCTCGAAGCTTCTAGTGTCTCTTATGTTTCAGAAAAAATCGTCAAAAAGTTTCGCTGCATTTGGACTTCATTTGATATGAATTTTCTGAAAAACAAAAAACAAGCAGAAAACAACAACTGGCACTGGGCACTAGGTCAATATGTTAGTCCATGAAAATCATATAAAAGTCATATAAAAATGCACCAAAATCATACAAAACTATAATAAACATGGCATGAATACTTCATAAATTATAAATACGTTGGAGACGTATCAGGGAACACACAAGGGCTGTGAAAAAAAAGAAACAACAGACCCCTCGCGACACGTACAGGACAAACACCAAACGGCAAAAAAGACCAAAAATCGAATCTTGATGTCTAAATCATGTGGTTAGAAAGTTAGATGTGAGGTAATTATTTCACATCTAGATGTGAAATAGCAAATCTGTTAAAAAAATCATCAAATGATAAGTGTCACACGTGTGGCACGAAGCACTTCGGTCCTGGCATTTTTTGCAACTAAAGTTGTCATCCGAAAAGAAAAAACAAACCCCCCAAAAAACTGAAACTTGACATCCGAAAAGAAAATTGCCATGCTTGACAACTAAAGTTGCCATCCTCGCGTCACTAAACTTGCCATAAAAAATGTTTGGAGTTGTCATGTGTTTGTGCCACACGTGTGGCACTTATCAGGGTCCAAAAAAAGTGCAAATTATATATTTTTTAAACATAATTTTTGCGGGTCTTTTTAATATAACACGCTAGTAGAAATCTACTGTAATAGGTAATTCACACGTTACACTGACCAAGGTGATGAAATAATAATCGCGAACCAACCTGTGGTTGGATGGTTAGAGGGACTGTGGTATCCCCAGCCCACCAGGGTTCAAATCCTGGTGCTCGCATTTATTCCTGGAATTATTTCAGGATTTCCGGCGATGCGCATTCAGTGGGAGGAGACGTTCCCATCGACGACGAGGTGCCTACGGTGACTTCGTAAATTTCAAGATGATATGCCGGCTCAGTCTCTCGAAGGTGCTCATAGGGGTAGGGTGTGCGTGTGTGCGTTCATAGGGGTGAGTGTATGCGCGTGTATATGAGCGCTTGCGTCTGTACTGTGTTAAAAAAAGTGATGAAATAATCCATGTCATCATTTTTAGGTGTGGCTGCAGTGGCACGGAAGCAACGTGGGCGTTCAAATTAAGTTGCGGACCAGACCAGTAGTCCGCCACCTCGCCTCCAACACCGGATGATTGCCATGGTTTTTCACAACACCGGATGTGAAAAAAAAGAAACAACGGACCCCTCGCGACACGTACAGGACAAACACCAAACGACAAAAAAGACCAAAAAATACGAATCTTGATGTCTAAATCATGTGGTTAGAAAGTTAGATGTGAGGTAATTATTTCACGTCTAGATGTGAAATAGCAAATATGTTAAAAAAAATTATCAAATGATAAGTGTCACACGTGTGGCACGAAGTACTTCGGTCTTGGCATTTTTTGCAACTAAAGTTGTCATCCGAAAAGAAAAAACAAACCCTCAAAAAAACTGAAACTTGACATCTGAAAAGAAAGTTGCCATGCTTGACAACTAAAGTTGCCATTCTCGCGTCACTAAACTTGCCATAAAAAATGTTTGGAGTTGTCATGTGTTTGTGCCACCCGTGTGGCACTTATCAGGGTCCAAAAAAAAGTGCAAATTGTATTTTTTTTTAAACATAATTTTTGCGGGTCTTTTTAATATAACACGCTAGTAGAAATCTACTGTAATAGGTAATTCACACGTTACACCGACCAAGGTGATGAAATAATCCATGTCATCATTTTTAGGTGTGGCTGAAGTGGCACGGAAGCAACGTGGGCGTTCAAATTAAGTTGCGGACCAGACCAGTAGTCCGCCACCTCGCCTCCAACACCGGATGATTGCCATGGTTGGCCGTGAATGAATAGTTAGCCTTTCTCTGCAGCAGCGTCAGCAATCAACCACACGATTAAGAAAATCTTTGAGTATTTTTTTAGGCGAACTTGTGGGAACTTCTTCCACGGAGTATATTTATAAAATTTACATTTTTTTTGCAATGTACAAACTTAGAAGGAGAAAGCAAGGGACAAAAAATGCCGTGGAATTGATAGTTACCTAGGGTCCGCCCTGAGTGGCACGTGGATTTTCTCTTTCGAGGCGGACTAGTCAATAACCGAATTTCTTCGACTCGATAGAGGAAAATATGGAACTAAATTTGTAAGATTTACAACATCAAATAATTTCAATTAATTTGAAACAGAGGGGGTATGTACAATGACAGTACAATACGAATCCACCTAAAAGAAAACTCGGCACTACTAATTTCTACTCATGGCAGTTTGAAGTAGTTGATCAGTCATTGGCCGGGTTTCTTGGCATTCTCTCCATAGCCGTTAGCCGGTCAGCGTGACGAGTACGAGCTACCTCCTCCGCCGCCTAGCCGCCGGCGAACGGCTCGATCTCACTAGTTGTCTGGGTTGTCATCTCAACCGATCCCTCGTTGGTGTGTGGCATGCTGGGCAGTCTGCCGACGATGCTCACATCGCCCGAGGTACGAGGGGAGGCAACCGCTCCCACATCGTTCTGGTTCTGGCCGGGCATAGTTTCGCTGTAGACCTTTCTGTCAAGGAGCTTGGCCAACATCCGGAGCCTGGCCTTCCACGATGGGCGTGACATGATCCGCGGGAGGGGCAGCCAGTAGTCCTGCTTATAGAAGAAAGCGAGGTGGATGGTGAGGCAAATGAGCGAGGTGGCGCCGGTGATGACGAACAGGCTTCGGAAGCTGCTGAAGCGGAGGCGGTTCGTCGTGAACGGCCCGCCGCCCTGCGACCTGTGGTCATCCGGGTCGCCGAGCCACTTGCGCTCGATCCTATTCATCTCTCCGCTCTCGGTGAGGTTCAGGATCGCCTGCGACAGGTCCGTCACGTACGGCGACCCCCTGGGGAACGCGAACGCGAAGCCGCCGGTCATGTTGGCCTGGCCGGTCACGGTGAAGTTGTCCCGGTAGGTCTTGAGGAAGATGTTGAGGTAAGGCGTCTCGTCAATGACGGCGCCGATGCTGCCGTTCAACAGCGCCTCCTGGAAGCTCGCCGCGTTCGGGTACCGCACCACCCTGTCCCGCGGGAGCCCAGACTGGTTTATGACCTGCGGCGTGAAGGAGTTGTTGAGGATCCCCACCTTCTCCGTGCCCTGCAGCAGCGTGCGGTAGTCCGCGATGGTCGGCCCGATCTGCGGCACCGTGAGCAGGGAGGTGAGGCTGGCGGTGTAGCTGGACTGCAGGATGAGCACCACGAAGACCCACACCACCACCACCACCCTCGACAGGTTGCTCTTGAGCTTCTCGTTGTGGGTGAAGACGAGGGTGGAGAAGCCAAAGTAGAGCATGGTGCCCGCTTGGTTTGACGGTGTCCCGCCGAACCTCTCATTGTCGCGGCGCTCGATGGCCCAGACCACGAAACCGGTGAAGATGAAGAAGGCGGCGCTGACGAGCCAGAGGTCGTAGCGGAGCGGCTTGAGGAAGACCCACGTCCACTTGTTGTTGCTCCGTTGGTCGCGCAGCTGTACAATCATGGTGATAGACGTGGCGATGAAAGGCATCGTGAAGTCCACGTGCTTCGACCGCTCCGCCGTGATGGTCATGTCCGCCACCAGCGCGTCGTATGTCTGCAGCAAAGGACGAGGCCACAAAGGTATATTTATCCAAATTTTGCTCAACTGAAATCCTTTGGTATGTATAAACACATGAATAATGTGTAACGAAGTATGTAATGTATGAAGAGAAGCCCAATGCTAGATCCTCTATAAGCTTTTCTATTTCGCACGTGACTGGGAATTCAGGGGCCGACTATACATAGGACGCCTAAAAAATAGGGTCCGTCGAATTTCCACCCGATGAATTGAAATCCAACGGCTGGCATTATTCATCTTTCCCCCCAACCGCCCAGGTTATTGTTCATCTTCATTCGCGTCATATATATTGATATGCGCTAGGTCAGGTCTCGATCGAGTCGTTGGAAAAACAGTCTTGCTAAGTCTCAGTCGACTGAGACTTCATTAAGTCTCAGTCGATGTTGTATCCATAGGATCTTACATTGAGATCCGTGCAAAATTTTCTTTTTAGTTTTTTTTTTCTCTCTAGCATGATATGCCATTTGACTGAGACTTGTTTAAATCTCAGTCGACTGAGACATAGCCACACCCTTGGAAAAACACACTGCAGATTGACCGGTCTATGTTTTTCTTTTCTTTTTTGCGAATGAGATTGACCGGTCTATGGTCTACGATTATAGCCAACTTGGTAAGGATGTCGCTCTCCTCTAAATTCATAGTGATCAACTGGCTATGAATATTGAGGAAAAGAACAACTGACTAGGAAGCAAAAGAACGTAGCACTAAAGAATGGGAAACGAATTTGGATTCTAGAAAGCCTGTTTTGGAATGTACAACAATCGAAAGTCAAAAAATTTCTAATCTACATAGTACGTCTATGGGTCTAAATCATGGGAAAATCAAAATGCAGTAGAAAAGATTAATCCACAAAGTAAAGCCAGAGATCTACGTTCTTGATGCTTAGTGAGCTGCAAGTTGTGTTCAGTTGATATATGCTTGATTTTGATTTTTCACAAAGAAGATGGCATGATATGCACTACTAATAACACCACAGTTACATTTTTTTTTAAGATGTGCAACTTTTTATTGTACATGAGGTAAAATAAAAAAAACCATGATGTCGGTGCCACAAGCTACGAGCAGCCAAGCCGCGGCTAGCAAGAGCACCGTCGATGCGTACGCCGTCGAGTTTCACGGCCACGCCACAAAAGTCGCGCGACACCACCCACTGTTGTGGGCCGCGCGTGGATGCTGAGTAGGCGTTGCTGCGGGAAGGGAGGAGGTGGCGCTCCGGACGTGGACGTGCTCGTGAGCGAAGTGCCACAACCCAGGCGGGCATGTTGGGACTGGTCGGGGGCAGTGTTGCAACCCTAGCGTAGGCATGCTGGGATCGATGCTAGTGCTGTGACCCCAGCGCGGGCATGCTGAAACGGGCCTACGACAGTGTTGCGACCCTAGGGCCGGGATACTGGCTCGCGGCAGTGCTGCAACTCCAGTGCGGGGCAAGCTGGAACGAGCCGAGGGCACTACTACAACGGCGGCTGGCGCAACCGGCAAACAAATGCATGCACAGCTACGAGTCGACCGGTGGCGCCACTGCGAGCCGGTGAGGGCGACTACAATGATTGCGCGCCGCGAGCCTTATCGAGAAGGGCTGCGGCTGGCGGCAAGCCGTGCTACGAGGTAGGCAACTGAGGCGACCGACTGTGATAAGGCGGTCGCGACGACGGTGCTGCGAGCGAAGGGCATCGGTGTCGCGAGCTTGTCGGTGAGTGTGGGGCTGCTGCGAGCGCGGCAGCAGGGCACGAGGCGTACGCGGCTAGCGATGTAGGGGAGGAAGACGCGCAGTAGGCAATATAATCAAACGGCTCGGCAAAAGGATGACATGATTAGACTTGATGAGGTGGCTTGGTTTGAATTGATAGATTAATGCAAAAATGAACGAATGCATGCATGACAGCCAGAACCCGATGCCCTTCGCTTTCCCATCGTCGATGTTTAACACGCGGAAGGCCGGCACAGCGAGCTCGCCGTCGATGAGCTCGAACCTGCCGCCGAGGCCCTCGAATGTCGTGTCGTTGATAGCTCGGAGGAACTTGTCGCCCGATCTTGACTTGCCGAGCCCGGAGATGTCGGTGGGGCCGCCCTTGCCCCCTACCAGCCCCGGTGGCGATGATAAGTCGCTGGAGCTGAGCCGCTCTGCCGCGGACGCGACGGCCCATGCGGCGTCGTACGCCCACACGGCGTAGCAGCCAACCAAGGCGTGCGCCGGTTCGTCGTTCGGGTGGTCACGCATGTACCGGTGCGCCCAGCGCTTCTTGACATCGCGCAGCCGCGGCGTGGTCGGCACGTAGGGCGCGAGCCCGAGGACGCCCTGCGGCGGGTCGACGAAGCCGATGAGGCCCGTGAGCCCGTCGGTGATGATCCACGCGTAGCCGGCGCCCGTCATGCCCGCCTCCGCGGCGGCGGCGAACACGCGCCTCGCGACCTCGGCGCGCGTGTGCAGCACAAAGACGCGCGTCTGCTCGGACTCCATGCGGTACAGCTCCGCGGCGATGGCGTCAGGGGTCGCCCCTTCCGGGAGCGCGCAGCGGTAGGGGACCTCGGCGCGCGCGGCGGTGAGGGCGTCCACGAGGATGGGCACGAAGGCGGCGCCGTAGTCGTCGTCCTGGTAGATGGGCACGACGCGGCGCCAGCCGAAGTACGTGGCGAGCGCGGCGATGGCGCCGGCCTGCGCCGCGTCGCTCACCGCGGCGCGGACAAAGAACCTCGCCGAGGCGGGCGACACCGACGGGCTGGTGGCCGAGAAGGACACGACGGGGACCTCGGCCCGCGTGGCGAGGTCGGCGACGAAGGCCGCCTCGACGGACGACTGCGGGCCGAGGATGGCGCGCGCTCCCTGGCTCGTCATCAGCTGCAACGCTGCACGCAACGCAGAGGAAATTAATCACGACCATGCACCGATGCACGTGACGTCAAACGAAACGAGCCGCGGAATGGAACAGAAGCGGTTGCCGGTCATACATACCGGCCGACGCGGCGGCGACGACGTCACCACCGGAGTCGTGCTGCAGGATCCGAACCCGAGCGGAGGAGTTGGGAAAGGCGGCGTAGAAGTCCTCGAGGGCCATGGGGATGGTGGTGTTGGCGACCTTGCCGACCGGCGATTCGGCGTCGATGATGAGCCCCACCTTGACCTCCGTCGGCGCGGTCGGCTGCGCCCGCGACGTCAACACGACGGAAGCGGAGAGGCCGATCAGGAAGAATAGAAGGCAGGGACGAGCGCACGCGTCCCCGGCCATGGCGAGATCGAGGAGGGCGGGAGAGAGCAGGGCAATCAATTGCTTGGGCGAGACAACTACCAGAGTTTGGTCGCATACTGACTTGCCATTCTTCCTTCTTCTTTTTTAAGATAAGAATTTGACTTGTTATTCTTCCTTCTTCTTTTTCAAGAATTTGACTCGTCATTCTACCAGAGTTTTGCACTGGAAGCTGGAGATGCTCCTTCTTTTCTGAAGAATCGTCAGTGCTGAAGCAACACATATGGTTAGACAGAAATATGAGTTAGTTTCCCTCATGGACTCATGCTTACGGCATCAATTATTACCTACAGTCCACCTCTTAATCTGCCTGTCCATAGAACTAGAGACATGTGTGACTTCTCATCAGTTACTATCAGCAAAAGCAAGAAGTGACAGTGCCAGAATGCTACACAAAAGTTCAAAACCAAACAAGTAAAACCACTACTCGTTGCATATTTTTGTATACTTTGCATTTGATAAAAACAAAACAAGTCAAACCAATACTGGAAAACAGCATCAGGTGGCACCTTACAAAGACGACGTCATTTGATAATTTCTTCGAATTTCGACGGGGTGAGAAAACCAGTATACAGGCTAGCACTTTACAGGTTTTTCAGAAACCACAAGCATCAGAATCCCTTGCTTCTCACAGCTACCATCAACTGCCAATGTCGCAATGCACATCAAGCATTGCGTTTCAAAAGAGATAAACTGTAAACATGTACAGACAGCTAAATGAATAACTAAATTGCAACGATCAGTAAGTTATACGCTCGTCAAGTAGTTCATTCCATGCTTATCTGTCTCCTGCGAATTGAGCTCCCACTCCGAGACAAAGAGGCTGCTCTATTTTGCTCCCTCTGAATGCATGTAAGCAAACGACAGCGGTTCAGTGTCCTGAACTGAGAGCTCCCTCCCTGGTGTTCCTTCCCCTTCTGGTGGGCTTCCTGTCTCCGTGTCTGACAGGTGCTCGACAATGTGAGTAGGTATGCGTATGCTTAGTGGGGTCTCAACTGCACCACCAACATTTTCCCTTGCGGGTTCATCTTTATCTGGAGTGTTAGAAGAATTATCATCCCCGTGGAAGAGCTTGGAGAGAATGGCAGGCCATCTGCGCAATGAACTCTGACTGCTGTCAGTGTTGAATTCGTGTCGGTTGTTAAAAATGGTTATGACAGCGTGCAGGATTAATGCCAGCACTGAAGATGCTCCGGTGATGATGAACAGCCCCTGAAAGCTGTGCAATGTAAGGCTGCTTGAAGTTTGGGAGTCATCTTTGTCGGGGCATGACGTATCGCCATACAAGTCTTTCTGCATCTTAACCATTCGGTCATCTGATGCGAATTTCAGTATTCCCCTAGAAATATCAGGTGTGAGTGGAGAGCCTCGAGGGAATGCCTGTAGAGTTAGCACACGATGAGGATCAGAAAAGGCTTCAGTGGTGATAAACAAGTCTGGCATAGTGCTGAGTCAATTATATCATCATTAATTTACACCAGCCCAAAATAACGTTGAACCAGTTATATTAATCATCACTTATGCAAGCCCTTGGTAAGGTGAGACAATCATATTGATCATAATATTCCATCGTTCTGAATGAACTTTAGAAAGTCTAATATAAAGATAAGGTTTAAGTAAACTAGATGAAAACCTGATCAAGTAGATAGATTTATCACGTTACTGGATACTTCAATAAGTTAGCAAGTCTTGTAGTTCCCAATAGAAAACCATAAAATCGGCACTACTTCCCCCAGAACATGATCGTGCATTTTAGATTCTTGACAAAACAAATATAATCTTGCAGTTGTCCTTTAGCATGTTCACATACGACAAATTTAGGAATTTCGAAGTACAACTCAAACATGAGCTGAAACTATAATCTTAATCATAAGTTTAAACTGATGGTGTATTAATATACAAATTTGAGCTACTAACAGGATCCTGCAACAACTTAACAGCAAAAATGGATTCGGCATCTAGGATTTAACCGTGTCAATAATGCACTATTGTTCAACAACTGGAAAAATGGTACTCACATAATCAAATCCATCAAACTTGTATGTTGGTCCAACCATAGTGTACTTCTGGCAATATTTTGAAAGGAACACCTTAAGGTATGGTATCTCATCAACAATGACGGCAACTTTTCCAGTTGATAACGCTTCATCGTATTCCACAGGGGAGTCAAAGGCAATCATCTTTGATTCATCAATTTTCAACCTTTTCAAAAGCCCAGGCAAGAAAGAATCATTGAGGTAGCCAACATTGCCCCCATTTCTGATAACTTCTTCTAAATTTGTGACTGTTGGCTGAAGTTGCTCCACTGTAAGGATCGAGCTTAAGCTTGCAGTATAACTCTGCTGCACTATTAGCACGACGAAAAGCCAAACAACTATTGCAATTCTTGATAAGTTGTTCAGGATCTGCTCCCTATGAGCAAATACAAGTGTTGAAAAGGAGAAGTAGAAGACTGATCCAATTTGACTGGCTGGGGAACCTCGGAAGTCTTGATTTATTCTATGCTCAATACTCCAGACTACAAAACCTGTAAAGACAAAGAAGGCCCCAGTTCCTAACCATAGGTCAGCTGTCAAAGGCCTTAGGAATGTCCATGCAGTCTTCTGTCTCCGGTCCTGAACCGGAACCAGCATGCGTACCCCTGACTCCATGTAAGGAAGAGTAAAGTCCACATAGGAAGAACGGTTGGCCAAGATTGTTATATCACCTACAACTGCATCATATCTCTGCCAGCAACACATATAAAAGTAAGTTGGGGAACTTTGGAGTACATGCTATAAGGATTTACAAACAAAAAAAAGGGCAGCCTTGCGCAGGGTCCGGGGAAGGGTCCGACCACTTTGGGTCTATAGTACGCAGCCTTTCCCTACATTTCTGCAGGAGGCTGTTTCCGGGACTCGAACCCGTGACCTCATGGTCACAAGGCAACAGCTTTACCACTGCACCAAGGCTATAAGGTTTTACAAGAGTACACAATACAATTTTACAGACAGGCTAAACTATTAATCACCTGAGAATGCAAGTCATACAGAAGTATACTACAGATTCAGAGGGGGTAACGATTTTTTTAGAACACAATACAAGGGGGAATTGTAGCTTTTGCTGTGGAACTGGTAAGTTAGTACTTGAGCGTTAAGCTTATCAAGGTACACTGTTTTCTATTGTACATGGCTTAAACAAGCTCATAATAAAGAAAACTGTTTGAACCCAAGTCCTACAGTGACGAATACAAGCGCAATTGAAATTCCTAGAAAGTTATACATATGTGTATTGATAAGACCATACACAGTGAAGCTTCATCACCCCCTCCAACCACCCCTAACCTCAGCTTATGGTGGTACCTATTTAAGAAGTATGGCCTATACATCATATCTTGTGGGAAGGGAATGGAGGGACAATGATATCCTACAGGTCTATTTGTCTTGATCTTTCTGGTTGACTGGGGAGACGGGTTCCATTGAATTGGAAGACGGCTCGATAGCAACCACAATGCTGCTTGTTTAGTTTTGGGAGTGGTGAAAAAAAAGATATGCTATTGACCGACCCTCTTGTACTTACTTCAAATCAATAGGCCTATCAATTTTCATTAGGTGGGCCAAACAGTGAATAAAATGAAAAAATAGGGGAAGAGGAGACGATCGTGCCTTTGATTTTGTTTAAGGGCGAACGGGTGCAGAGATATAGTCTTACATGTCTGCATACTAAAGACCAATGATCAATGAAGCAGAATAGAACAGAAAAAGGACCATGCATACCTTAAGATAAACTTCGTAGACAAGCTCATCATAAGTTCCGTTACTCGATCCTTCCCCGTCTCCAAACTGCTCATAGTGACGGGGTACATCATAGGACAATTCTTTAACTACTGCCTCAAATACATCGACGCAGAACCCCGTGGCGTTACCATTTTCGAATCTTACAAATTCTTCAAACCCAGGTTTCACAGGCATGCCTATTTTGAGAGTTTTATTCGTTGGAAATATCCAGCCTCTAGGTGCAGTTTCATTATATCCTGGCCATATGATGGTGTTAAGATCAGATTTCATTTTTGGACTACCAGAGATGCCAGATCCTGGAGTCCAAAAACTGACTTCTCTTCTCTCCTGGCCAACAATGTTGATTATTGTGTAGTTTGATGATACTAACTGCATGTCTTCAATGTGAAATGTCCCGCTGATGCCCAAAAAATTGACCTTTAGGAGTGCACCTCGCAGTTTTTCAGCAGCTTTTGAAGTATCTATTCTGTCAAAGTCAGTGGAACCATTCTTTGTTAAAGACGGCCCAAAGTCTGAATTCACATATCCAGCCTTCTCTGCTGCTAATGCTAATGCCCATATGGTATCATAAGCATAGAGGCCAGATACTGTGGGCTCAGTTAATGAGGTGCCCGTATTTTCTAAATGGTACTTCTTGCGCCATCTCTGTCTAAAGTTTTGAAGTTCCACGGTATCTTGAACATGAGGTTTCACCCCAAGAACTCCTTGCATCACATCAAGTGCCGGCGAACCAACCACATCAAAGATATCTGTCAAGCCATACGCGGTAATCCAGACAAAACCCTGGCTCATCATCCCTTCCTGTTTGGCAAGCTGGAAAAACTTATGAGCTAAAGTATGCGACATACGCACAACAAATACACTTGTCCAATTTTGTCTTAAGCTTGAGATAGCTGCCTTCATATCATCCTCTGTAGCTGTAGGATGAATCTTGCACCTGTATGAAACACGAGTGTCGACTTGTTTGAGGGCATCAACAAGGTCGGGAATGAATTTGATATTGGTATCATCATCCTCATACACAGGGACGACTTCCCTCCAATTGTATTTCTGAACAAGTGAGGCAATAGCTTCTGCTTGAGAGGAGTCATTCCATGCAGTCCGGATGAAGTATGGAGTTAGTCCGGATCGTGACGGACAATCTGCAGAGAATGAAATGATTGGAACCGTTGATTTGTTCCCAAGCTCCGCAAGAAATTTAGCCTGAGTTGACGTCTGTGGTCCAACAATCGCTTGCACTCGGACATTTTTCAGTAGATCAACACCTGTAATCCTTATGTAACTTAGAGAGAGATTTCACAACAAATTAATATCAAGCAACTGCAAGGAAACCGTAGGCACTGCATATATCAGTACTGGAACTTTTTGATGGCTCACATTCATAACACATGATGAATGGATTTAATTTATAATCCCTTCAGAATAGCAATGTCAGATTTACCCTAACTAACAGCACGGCTAATACGAATTCAAGAGTGCATTTTCCTTGAAAACGAAAACAAAGTTAAGAGTACTTCTACATATTCAGTCCATGGCTCGTATGCTTCAGTTCCAAATCTAATGTCTACCTGGCGTGGATGAAAACGGGAATCACGAGTTCACGACAGTCTTCTAATTGGGGTTCGAGGGCTAAGACATTCCTAAGTACTTGGCGCTGCGACGAGCGCCGCGGGGGGGGGGGGGGGGGGGCGGGGGGGGGGGGGGGGTACCTTCTCTCTATGCCGGAGAGGGCGGCGTGAAGGTTCTCTATGCCGGAGAGGGCGGCGTGAAGGTGTTGCCCAGGGCGAGGCTAGGAGCGCAGCCCTGACCGGCGGCGCCACGGGAAGTGAATCGGCGCGACGGCGCGCCACCGCAGATGGGCCAAACGCCACACGCAGGTCTAAGGAGGAGAAAGAGAGAGAAGGGTTTTTTTTTTTCGAAGGCAAAAGAGAGAGAAGGGTAATCTGAGTGTCTCCATTCCCACGCAGATTCGGCCCATGTTTCAGCCCAGGCCACTCACTCCGTCGTCTTCCTCCTAGTCCTAGGCTCCGTCTGAGAGGGGGGAGCCGTGCGCGGCGCAAGTACCTGCGGACGCGGCGTCGACGGCGCCGGAGCCGGTGTCCCGGAGGTGGAGCTTCAGCCTGGTGCGGTAGCGGGCGTGGCCAGCGTTGGCGTAGAAGTCGTCGAGGGCCAGCTCCATGCACGTCCAGCTCATGTTCCCCAACCACGTCTTCGTGTCCAAGATCACCCCCACGTCCACCACCTGCCGCCGCCGCCGAGGAGCCACACCACCCCCCTGAGCCGCGACACCGTAAGCGCCGATGAGCAGAAGCAACAGGACGAGGAGGAGGCCGTGGCGCCGGAGGGCCGCCGTGGAGACCCGGAGAAGCGCCGGTGCCGTCGTCATGGATGCTAGCGCGCGCTGGTGTGCCACTACATACTTTTGGTGAAGCGGTGGCTTCTGTGGCTCCCTTTACATACATGCCCACGCCAGCCAATTCGTTCCCTCGATCGGCCATTGACCAGTTGCGCAATTGTCTCCCAAGCTCACACTCAATTGGCTGCGTGTGAGTGTGACAGGTTGATAGGTAGATACGAGTAGATAATTATGATGATGGTGTTTCTGCCGGCCATGGAATTCTCCAATCATACTTGTCGTGCTTTTGATTGGTTGAGAACTTGAGATCGATGGCGTGGTCAAAGTTAACTAACAAGTTCTTCTGGCAATTTCGAGGGTAGCACCTATAATGAACAAAAGTGTGAGCAATCCATGGCATTTCCAGGACCAGGCCGGTGTGCGTGGCCACTACGACGTGGGAGCTGCGTGTGGAGGGTGTGGGGTCAAATTAAGTTGCTGACCATACTCATGGTCTGGGTCTCCCCCTCAAGGACCGCCCCAAGATTGCCAACTCGCCGTGGTTGGCCGTTGAAATAGTCAGCTTACCAGTTTCAAAAACAAAAATCAGCTTACAATACTGCTACTGCGTACTGTTCCTACCGTTGGAGTTTTCTGCAGCAGCAATCTGCTAATGAGAATTCAAGACCGTTTTACGTGCTGGATCAAAGTCAGCTCAGCTGGCAACAAGCCAAAGATAAGCTCGACAATCTTTTTCAAGGAAACAAGCTCGGGATCGAACGACGCGACGGGTAATCAATGGTCAATGAGAGAGGATTTCAGAGCAGGGGTTGTGTGGAGGAAAAGGAAGCTATCACGCGGTGAGTGGGACGAGGACTCTGTCTCCTGGCCCCATTCGCGGTCTGTTCGCTTCTCTGTGAAATCGTTGTACTCTAGGCTTATCGCGGGCTCCGCCACTTCCAAATTTAAAATCGATTTGGGAGGCTAAGATCCCCAAAAAATTAAAATCTTTATGTGGCAAGCTATTAGGGGTCGGCTGCCTACGGCGAGAGCAACTAATTAAGGAGCGCTCCTTCGTAGCGCTAGGAAGGAACGGCGCGGGAGCGCTCCGCGCGCGAGCAGATGCGGTTGGTTCCCGGTTTTCCCTTTCCGGTTTCAGGTTTGGTACATTTTGCAGTTTGCCCCTCATAGTATTCCTTTTTTCCGTTTTCCCTTTCCGCGCGATAACAGACACAAATACCAGGCAACCGCGTGGTTGTTCCCTGCTTCCGGTTTGTTTCCCTTTAATTTCCCATTATATTTCCGGGAAATGGAGTTTTATGGGGAAAGTACGGGCGAGGGCTTCCAACACTATCAAATGTCAGCTTTCAACACTATCACTTGTCGTCGCGGTGGCACACGGCGCGAGACGTCTCCTGCTCGCCTTCGGCTCGTTAAATTTTCATAAACATCTTGAAAGGGGGCATAGGTCGAAGTGTGTGTTGGTCGTGCAGCGCGTTTGTCGTCGCGGTGGCATACGACGCCTCCGGCGCGAGACATCTCTTGCTCGCCTTCGGCTCGTTAAATTTTCATAAACATCTTGAAGGGGGTGCATAGGTCGAAGTGTGTGTTGGTCGTGCAGCGTGTTTGTCGTGCAGCGCGTTTGTCGTCGTGGTGGCACACGGCGCCTCCGGCGCGAGACGTCTCCTGCTCGCCTTCGGCTCGTTAAATTTTCATAAACATCTTGAAGGGGGTGCATAGGTCGAAGTGTGTGTTGGTCGTGCAGCGCGTTTGTCGTGCAGCGCGTTTGTCGTCGCGGTGGCACACGGCGCCTCCGGCACGAGACGTCTCCTGCTCGCCTTCGGCTCGTTAAATTTTCATAAACATCTTGAAGGGGGGGCATAGGTCGAAGTGTGTGTTGGTCGTGCAGCGCGTTTGTCGTGCAGCGCGTTTGTTGTCGCGGTGGCACACGGCGCCTCCGGCGCGAGACGTCTCCTGCTCGCCTTCGGCTCGTTAAATTTTCATAAACATCTTGAAGGGGGGCATAGGTCGAAGTGTGTGTTGGTCGTGTAGCGCGTTTGTTGTCGCGGTGGCACACGGCGCCTCAAGAAGCACGGGAGTTAAGCCTCTCGAGTCTCCAGAGGCATGGGCGTGCGTTCTCAAGAAGCACGGGAGTTAAGCCTCTGTAGGCACGGGCGAGAAGCATCTTTACGCATGTGTGCGCAACACGTAATCATTGACGAGGCGCGTGAGGCATGGCTATGGAGTCTCCAGAGGCATGGGCGTGCGTTCTCAAGAAGCACGGGAGTTAAGCCTTTGGAGGCACGGGCGAGAAGCATCTTTACGCATGTGTGCGCAGCACGTAATCATTGACGAGGCGCGTGAGGCATGGCTATGGAGTCTCCAGAGGCATGGGCGTGCGTTCTCAAGAAACACGGGAGTTAAGCCTCTGGAGGCACGGGCGAGAAGCATCTTTACGCATGTGTGCGCAGCACGTAATCACTGACGAGGCGCGTGAGGCATGGCTATGGAGTCTCCAGAGGCATGGGCGTGCGTTCTCAAGAAGCACGGGAGTTAAGCCTCTGGAGCCACGGGAATGAATGCTCTGCATGCACAGGTGTGTACTCTAGAGACACGAGCATGCGGCTTCCAGAGGCTTTGTTGGGTATCCTCTATAGGGACGTGAGTGCGGCTTTCTGTGGCACATGTAAAGATGCACGTGTGCCTCCAGAGGCACGGAATTGCGTGAGAAGTGCAGTGGCACTGTTCTGCTGCAGCAAAGTCACGGTTCTGGCATAGAGTTTCAAATGTTTTTGTGAATGGGTTCAGTTAGGAGGCACGGTTTTTCCTTGGGGTAGTGGCACCGTCATGAGAAGCAAGTTCTCTCTTCAACATGAACATCCAACTGCTAATCATAATCAGAGAGAAAAAAAATGACATGTATTCAGTGACACGTTTACTCTAAGAGACTTGGTTAAGACTGTAGAGGCAGGATGAGATTTGTTAAGCACTGTAAAAGAGGAACGGTTAAGTCGTCTTGTCAGGTTTGGTTGGAATTAACATCAGTGGCTAATCAAAAGTTTTATTCTTCATTCTTGTTGAAGATCTTGCTAATCTCATCACCCATATTATTAGGTTTGACTTCATTCTTCTCGCTAAGTAACAGCATGTATAGTGCCTCTGCCCTCCAGTCTTCCGCTTCATCCTATGAAAATTCACTGATAAGTAAAAAAAATCCAAAAATTTCTATATCTTGCGGTTTACAGGAGTTTCAAGGAAAACTTACGGTGAAATCATTAATGTCTTCTATGAACTTTACACCATTGTAGAGGAATGCAAGCTTTAGAACAGCAAATGGTGATTCGCCCTTTTCTACCATTGGAACATCTTGTACAAACTTATACTGCCATTTTGCACTCTTGGGTTTCATTGTTTCGTTTAGTATGACGTCGAAGACTTCTTTAATCCTAGTTACCTGTAATTGCATTTTGTTTTTGTTTTAATAAAACATTGACCCAGTGCAATTTGTAAAACTGAAAAATTGGTATTTAGAAATACTTACGATTTTCGCTTTTTGAATGTGATAATCCTCAAACTTTTTTTTCTTTCCACTTCAGCGGCGTTCATTTCGTCAAGCTTTCGTTCTGCTTCAGCTTCATCAGTAATACCATCAAACGGGTCTCTGCTTTGTTTCTCTACTTCCTCGGGAGTTGTTTCTTGAGGTTCAATAATATGAACTGTCCTCGTATATTTGTCCAGCATATATAGGATGTACCGGTTTTCATTCTCAAGTGGCATGAATATCTGCGTACAAAAGTTTTTTTGTTAGATAACTGTTTAATATAAAGGAATATGTTAAAGGGAATATTTTGATTTTGTTGTAGAGAAAAGGGCTATTACCATGTTTGCTGTCAAGAGCTTATTCTGTTGATGTTGTTTGAGATACATAGGAACCAGTTGATGCTTCCTTTTTTGCAATTCACTTCTAAATTTTTTAGGAGGTGTACTGTGATTCTTTATATCTAGTAATTGCTGCACAAACAATAATTGTGATAAAAAAAGGTGTCGGAAAAAACAAATTTAGAAGATAAGAGTCAGAGGTATCATTATAAAAAAAGAGGCGTTGCAAAACAGACGAATTTGTGCTTTTTAAAATTTTACCTCTGCAAAGCTTGGGCCTAATAGTAGCCTATCACTCTCTTCTGAAGCTTGTCTGCTTTCCCAGATATCTGCTATTTCATCGAGCACCCTCTTTTCTATATGATGTGGTATGTTCGTCTGTGCTGGTCTTGGACCGAATGCTGCCTTAAGGTTGGCTCCAGTGAGAAGCGTGCTTTCGCTTTCTCTACGAATGCGCTTAAATACAGTTTTGTTGTGACACAGAAAAATAAAAGAATATTTGAAGTGAGGGTCAATGACAAACTGAATTTGAGAATCTTTTTGTCCTCGGTCCAACTATTTAGAGGTGCAATAGAAAACCACTCACTTGTTGAATCTTTTCTGCCAGCTCTCGCTCATGACTATTTGGAAGAGCTCGGAGGCCTCTTCTGTGTGTTCAAAGTTATGTTCATGTTTTGGGTATGGGTTGCTGCTTCGTCCTTTATTCTTTTTTATCCCACCTGTCTCTGTCGGAGCAGGCAGAAAATTGATGGTTGTTATGTTCATGCTAGAGAGATAACTCAAAACCGTGTCGTTATTTCCTTGCTAAAAAGGTAGCATGCAAGCTTTTGTGATACTAAAAATATAGATTAACACCATGGGTTGTTACAGAGAAAGTAAGCAGAAATAGTTATTTTACCTTTGCTGGCTGAAAAAAGGTTTGAAGTTCTTGGTTTGAATTCTTTTATTCTTCCAGGCAGATCCTTCCACTTTATTTGGTTCGTTTTACCAAATATGGCTGTAAATAGGAACTCCGGTTTCCACTCGGCATCTACCTTGCTATGCTGCAGGAAGGTCATTCATTGGATATTATTTATTTTTCTTGGTGTTCACATGCATGTTGAATTTTTTTGAAGAATTCAAGCAGTGCTGATAGTAAAAGAAAATTGTTGCGCGTAGTACTGACTTACATGAAAGTCTTCATCGTCCTTTGTCAGATCAATGCCGTTCCAGTATTTTACAAATTGGACCATGAAGTGTCCGCATTGTGTACCCTGTTGTTTTGGCGAGCAAATTCTCGTAGGCCTTTCTGCTATCCTCGTCCAGTTCGGTTCATTTGTGGCTTTTAGTGCCGTTTCTCCATAATGCTTCTTCATCAGTGCATACATCCTCTTAATCTGATTTTACAGTTTGGTTTTGTTGTTGGATGTGGCCGTTAACAAAAGTAATCGTAGAAAAAACCAAGGTTCAAAGTACGTACCAGTTCTGTATGATGTGTATGGTGTTGTTTCCAAGACTTTTTGTCTCCGTGTCTGTATTTCATTGAGTCAAGAATGTCGACGGAACTCGTGTACTTGTTCAAAACATAGACTGTGTGGTGATAAGCTGTGTTATGAGGGATCATAATCTGCGGTGTTGGGCACAGAGAGATTTGAAGATCATGGTTGTTGGTAAAAATTAAATCTCATGTAAATGTGCAAGCTTAAGTGTGTATACTTCTATTCGGTATTAATTCTTAACTTACCAGCTTTTTCTCTAGAAGTTCTTTCCCTCTTACAAGGGGTTCAAACTCTTTCAATGCTTCTTCCTCATTGAATTCTTGTAGTTCTCCTTCGAAAAGGCTCAGACCGAGCGCAAGCTGCAAGATAGAGGGCGTGTACTTTTTGTCAAAACATTTCATCAGAGTATTGATGCAAGTGTTGACATGTACTTTCATACATTTGCAAATTCTGAAGTGAGTATGGCTTTATCGCTTGTGTTGTATTGTTTCTGATGCGTCCATTCTTCGAACAATGCGTTTGTCATTGAGCCCTCCATTTCTGCATCTCCTTTTCTTAGTTGTTGCTTTATGTTTTTCCCGGTAATAGAATCCTCTCGGTTTGAGCTCTTATATATGTTTAGACTGCAAGCAAAAAAGGTTTACACAAAAATAGAGCCACTTGTTAGGTGGTTTAAAGAGGAGCCGCACTTATCTGCTTTTTCTTTTCAGATGAGAAAGTACTTACTGTCCGCAATCTTGTTGTCCTTCTTCACTCATTAGATATTCATAAAGAGCTTTTGCCTTGTCCATATAAATGAAATCTCCTGGTACAAATGTTGGAATGTTGACTTTTCCATAGAGCCTGCTCGATGGCTTCAACGGCCTCTTGATCGATATTATGTTTGCTGAGCTGATCTCAGATGATTGAACCGTTGAAGGTTCTGGGGAATCTTGCTGCAACCTTGCCAGATGTTGCGTTCCTTTTTTGATGTATTCTTCCTCTTCTGCCTGAATTTTGGCTGTTTTGAATTCATCGAACGACATTCCTCCCTTTTCAACTAGTTCTATGTAGAGGTTTAGGTCGTGCTTGGTAAGGCTTTGAATAAATTCATCAATTTCTTGATGCTTTTCTGTCGTTTTGGGGGCTAAGAAGTCCAAAGATACGGTACTTGAGATGCCTTGCTGATCGTTTGTGGATCCTAGGGCAGCATCTTGTTTGCTCTTCTCAAGTATCTTTTGTTGTAAGTTCTTCTGATCACTTGTTCCTGCTAATTTGCAATCTTGAGCAACAGACTGCTTCTTCTGCTCGGAAAGCTGTCCTTGCCTAGTCGGTTCGTCGTTCCTTCTGTTATCCTCTTTTAAAGCAATGCTTGTTTGCTTAGGTTGCTGTGTGCTCAAGATTTTGCTGTTTATGTTTTCCTCGTTAGTGATGACCGTTACCTCTTCATGTTGGTGTTCTATCTGGTCGTCTGGGGGTGGTCGATCTGGTTCTATTGGTGGATCCTTCCATTCGTGTTCCCTCTGTAAGTCGCTGTTTTGTTGAACATGCTGCTTTGCGCAAGTTTCTTTGACGACTTCCTGGCTGCTTACATGCATAAGTTCTTCGTCTTCACTGCATATATCAATAACTTCTTGCTCTTGAGTGGTTCTCTCAATAGTTTTTTCCTCGGTCTCGGGAGTTGGGGCAAACTCTTCTAGTACATCACATCTTGTCCGTTGCATTTCTGTGTCTCCGTTATCGACTTGATGCTTCAGCATATCTGTTAGAATAAAAAAAAATTAAAATAATTCTAATTAGTACCTGGTGAAGGCTGACAAAAATTTGAGGCTTTGTTTTTTAAAATTACTTGAGCAAAATATTACTTATTTTTGTTTTAAGAAATACTAACCTGTTGTACATTTGATTAACGATAGTACTGTATTGCCTCTGTGTTGGCTGATTAGTTGATATAGAATTTTTTTCCTCAACTCTGGGACTTGTTCTTCTGTCAAAAGCACTGTTGTTCCATCTTGCGAGTAGTGCTTGATGTTCATGTACATATAGAATGTGCAGTCCATTCTGCATGTAGAAGAATGATTGGTTATAAGACGTTGGGGCAGTTTGGGTTAAACTGCCCTAACTTCCTGTATTTATGAATGGAAGTAGAAAATGTTGCAGGAAAGAAACAGAAAAGAAAAAGGTTGGTAGTGTTTACGTCTCTCCCTGAAGCGGCACCTGCATTTTGACCTTTTTGAAATGGTCGATACAACTTGGTGAAAGCTGGAGCTCTGTGCTCATTTGCTTCCAGATCTTCTTCACTCAGCTTGTTAGAGTGTTGAAGAATTGTACTGTCCCGGGATATGCAGTTAGAGAGTCAAGGAGTTCGAAGCGCTCTTTTTTCATGTTAAGTGTGATGGTGAAGTAGTGACCGATATCTCCGTCTTTCTTATACCCGCCTATGGAAGCTGGTAGAAAGAACTGCAAGAGGCAAAATAAAAAGAAACCATTTGCAATCCTTCTTAGATTTAGGCATGGTTTGTTGGACATAAAAGAGAACTGTAGAGCCGTAATTGGATTTTCGTATCTGTAACAGGTGATCTGCTTACCATGTCGTAATCTTGCAGTTTTTCTCCTTCTTCCATATTGAAAAATCTTTTAAGCCTGGCAGGTAGTAGTTTATTTCTGATACGTGCTTGGTCTTTATTTTTGAAGCACATTGGATCATTGTCATCGGCTCGCTTTATTGAGTGCTGCTTGTTTTGTCATATGTACATAAAAAGGAATTTGTCAGTTCACTTGTAGACAGAGTTGATCGTTTGATAGACTGGTATTCATTGTTGTCGTGATCTTTACTTACATTGTTGTTTAATGATAGAATCTTTCGCCCCGTGCCCTTGAGTTCATTTCTCAAGATCACTAGCATTGTTTCGATGGCTACGTTGCTCACTGGATTTCCGATTGTGAAGCTTTTGGCCACATGACCTAGATTCACTTCTAACTTGTTTGTTGTGCTGAAAAGCTTATCTCTGCAATGCATATTTAGAAAAATATTTTAGTTTACACAGTTTACAGGTAAAAAGATTGGAAGAAATGTGTTTTGTGGCAGTTACATGAACTTACCCTTCTTGCTTTGTCCGTGGCCTACATACAGCGTTGTACAGGTCTTCGATGGCTTTGCTCATGGGATCACTATCTTTGCTCCCTTTCTTCTTTGTGGCTGCGATGATTTTAAAATTAATGTAAATAATTTCAAGTGGGAAGATAGTACTTAAGTTTATTTTGTGTTAGCTCTTTTGTTGTTTTGTTTTAAGTTACAGATTCTGAGATAGTACTCGAGTTTCTTTTGTCTTGCCTATTTCGCTGCTAGAAGATATGCCTTTTCCTTTGTTGTTCTATTTCCTCTTGTGCTTCCATGTGTTGTTGTCCCTTTTGGGGTGTACATTTGAAGCTGGATTCATCAGTACCCTTCCGTGCAGTTTCTGCTTCTTCATCCTTGTTTGAGTCCGTTGTGCATTGCTGATAGACTTTTCCGTCTTCTTTTTCAGTGTCTGATTCTTTCTCTGAGATATCATCCCCTTGTTTTTCCAGAACACTCTGAGGGTTTGCTTCATTGCTTGCATCCGTGTCCTTGTCTTGTTCAGGTTTCTGCGTTGTCATGGAATAGCGTAGTTAAAAACAAATAAATTCACAACTTTAATTTGATTGTACTTATCGCCTATGCGCTAGGAAAATAGCGAAACGTCTAGTGCGTCTTTGAGCTATGTGAACGTGAAGAGGTATTGTTTTATGGAGTTTTGTGGTTTTGTTTGCAGAAGCTAAGCTTAAATTATATAGAATCGTTTTTTGCAACTTCACCTCTTTAGTCGTTGTTGCTGCTCTCGTCTCTTCCACCTGTTCTTTGTTGAGTGGAGGTTTTTGGGCCTCCTCATGTTCTTTGTTTTGCTGTTCATCGCCATTGTCCTCGTTTTTCTGTTGCGGCTGTTCAAACATAGAGGTCGGTAAGTGGTGGTGCATTTGAGCTCATATAAGCAGCTTTCGTAACTTTACCTCTTCAGTTGTTGTCGGTGTTGTTGTCTCTTGTACTTCTTGTTCGGTGAGTGAATGTTTTTGGACTTTGTCTTTAGTGACATCGCTTTGTATCGTTTGAAGAACATGTTCCCCTTGTTCAGTGCCCTCTTCTAGTTGTGTTTGATGGTCTTGAATGTTGGTGCTTTCCTGTGTTTCTTGCCCCTGTTCCAACACAAAAAGTAATTAGGTGGGTCTGCATTTCTGTCTATGCAGTTATTTTTTTATATGTTATAGAAACAGGTTTTGTAAGACCCCTTTCTCTCCAGTGTCAGGACTGTGTACTGCTGGAAAGACGTCTTCTCCTTGTTTCCTGCTCTCCTCTTGTTTTGTGCGTTGACTTTCTATGCCAGTGCTTTCGTTTGTTTCTTTTTTCTGTTCAGGAAAAAATGTAAATAAAGAAGGGACTCCATTTGTGTCTGTGTAACAATATTATTTTTATGTTACTGAAACAGGTTATGTAACTTTACCTCTTCAGCCGTTGACACTTGTGGGATGTCTTCTACTTCGTGTTCGTCAGCTGAAGGCTGCTCTTTAGTTGGAGCACTGACTTCTATTGGAATGACAACTTGTGTCTGTTTTTCGGCTTCCTCTGGTTGTGCTCCTTGTTTGTTCTTTGAGATCAGTGTTCTCGTTTGTTTCCTGCGTCTGTTAAGAGAAAAGGGTGATTCATTTCTTATATTTTTTGTGGCAGCGTTTACTAGCTAGTTCTTCCCTTATAAACCTTTGAAAAAGGTTGTTGTTGAATTTTACCTTTGTGTCGGTGGTTGCGATATTCGTGTATGTGTTCTCTGTTACTCTGTCAGGTATAACATTCTCTAGTCTGTAATCAATTTGGATGTCCGAGGCTTTCTCCTGTGCATTGGTCATCTGCAATGTTGTGGCAGTGGAAAGCTCTTGTACACCAACTTCCTGTTCAGCGTCGCTTTCATGCGTCTGAGATTCATCGTGGGATTCAGGTTTGACACGGGTCGCCTCTTGTTTTTGGTGTTCTTGTAAGACCTGTAGATGGAACTTGATGAGTTTTCGGTGCATTTTCTCCGCTTATGATGGTTTCCGGTATGTTGTGTAGTGGGTTGCGGAAGTTTACCTCGTCTTCGTTGTTTTGTTCTTGTTCATCTTCTGTGATGTTGACAGTCGGTGGTGGGTCATCTTGTGCTTCGTTGGCAGGACTGCTAGGTTGATTGTTGTCCATCTGAGTCTATAATTCGTTGCAGGTTTGTGAGTTATCCCAGAGCCGTATGTTGTTTATAAAGAAAAATGGATGTTTATACTTACGTGTTTGCTGGTTCCGATCCCGATCGTCTCTTGTACTGCTTTTGGGGTCATGGTTGAGGGAGCATTATCTGTCGTGAGGTTGCTTGATTTGTTGCTTGCATCCTCGTGCTTGGTTTTGTTGACATCATCCTGCTGTTGGCGTTCATCTTGGGCTGCTGTGCTGTTGTCATGTGTCTGGGAGTACGGAACACAATTTTTTTAGATCAAGTATGAAAACTGCGGTTTAGAGTCAGACGACATCGTGTATTGTAATTATTTACCTGTTTTTCTTGTTCTTGCTCTGCATCTTTTATTTCTCCTGCTACTTTTCTTCCTTGACTTTGTTGTTCTTCGAAGCTTGTGTTAGTTGGTATGTGCGTCTCCTTCTGCTTCTTCTGTACCTTTTTCTGCTCCTTTGTCTCTGCCTTGTTAATTGTCGTGTTCTCTGTCCTTGTCCTTGTTCTTCTCTTCTCTTGGTTTTCTTCTGCGGTCTTTCTTTTTCACGTTTGCCCGGCTTCCGTTGTGGCTACAACTTCTTTTGTGCGGTTGTCATCCACTAGTGTAGTCGTGGCTCCTGCGTCTACTTGCTCTACCACCTTCAGGGTCCCCTCGTTTGTTTTGATCTTTCTTGCCTTGCAAATCATGTTCTGAAATAGATTGTGTTGTTTGAAAGCTTTCATCAGGGACTTTGTCTCGATCAGTGATTCCCTGGCTTGTTGATCGAAATTTTCCTCTCCATCAGTGCATTGGTGTTCAGCCCTGCTGGTTATTGTGGGTAATAGTGCTGCTTCGTTAAGCACACTTTCCAACATTTCATTGATCCTTTCGAATCCTTGTTCTGATCCTTTGCTTGTGCTTGTGTGAAGTTCCCTGCTTCCACTGGTGCTGCCTGTTGCTTGACGCCGGACCTTGGGTGGGGGTGGTAGCAGCTTGGTCGTGTGCTCGTGATGTTTTTGATGCTGTGCTGCTATGAGTTGCATTGAAGATGAAGGTGCTTCTTTGTTTCTTTCTTTCGTATAGAAGATCCTCTCTTCTGTTCCTTTCCATGTCTGCCATTGTTTCGTTATAATGAAATTTGTTAGGATGGGGAATATGTTTTTGCAAGGTACAAGGAATTTATAGACAACAGAGCCATACCTGTATGTTGCCAAATTCATAGTCATCCGGCCGTGCTTTCCCATCCTTCTTCATGTCTGCTCTAGCTATTTTTGCTAGGTCGTTCTCTTTGAGATAGTTTGCTCGTGGTAGTGAGGTCTTGTCCATTCTCATAGCAATTTTGTTCATTTCTCTGGTGTTGGGTAGCAGTAGGGAGTCGAGGTACATGATTACTGGTCCCTGTGCCAAACCATTTAGGTGCTTTTGGTTCTTAATTTTCTGATCTATGGTGTGATTTTGCCATTCGATAGCTCCTGCCTTTATCCTTTCGACGATGACCTGGCAGAAATCCATCTGTGCCATATCTTCGTATTTCATGTCCTTGACCATTATTGCTTGTTTGCTAAAGATAGGAGCGGTTGTCCCACAGACAACCTTGTGGAAAAGAATGAGGAAAAATATTTTAACTGCTTTCTTGTTTGCTTCTGGCTCGTCTATTTTGACCAATTCTTCTAGCTTCTCAAGCAGTGTTCCGGCTGAGAAATCCGGAGTTTCTAAGTCAAGGTCTGACCTCAGTTCCTTCATTGAAGTTGGGGAAGTCTGTGGCCTTGGTGTTGTCTTCTGTTTGCCGTTTGGGTATTGAAAAACCTTATGGATGCCATCCTTGATAATCTTTATTTGCTTGTCTTCATCAGCGTCCCCGAAGCTTATTGTCATGTTGTCCGTGTTCAAATTTTGGTAGATGTGTGCTGCAAGTGGTCTGGAGATGGAGCCTGTTATTTGGCAGTGCTCTATGCTGCCAAATCCTGCCGTCCTGACATCTTGTCGGTGACGGTCTTTAAGTAATTTCCATGCTTGCTTGACTTGAACGAATGATGCTCCTGCTTTGATTTTACATTTGTCTTCGTCGGTTTTTGCCTCTCCTTCATGATCTGTTGGCAATTCTTTTCTGCTTGTCTTTGTCCTCTTTGCGCGCTTCCGGTTTGATTTTGGCTGTTACAGAAAAAAAAAAGTGCTCTGTTAGAAAGGATCGTTTGATTTTCAGTGGTGAACAGTGGCAACAGAATTTTGTAGATAAATGTGTTTTTACCTTATCATTGTCGTCCTCTTCGGCATCATTGTTGTGCTCTTCGGCGTCATTGCTGTCTGTAGGAATGAAATCGTTGTCTTGTTCTGTGTCATTGTCGGCACCATCAGGCTCTGAATCTTTGCTGGCATCATCCTGTTCTTCTTGCACCCGCCATCGTTTGTTTTCCTTCTTGCTTTCACTTTGTTTATTGGTGGCCAATGGTGCTGGTGGTGGGAGTACCATTAGAGGCTTTGGCTGTTGCTGCAAAGTACTACTGTCGACGATGAGTTGAGTGTTGTCTTTTCGCCTTTGCCTTTTTGCTCCAGGAGTAACAACAGACTTGGTATCCGATTGCCTCTTTATTTTGCTTGTTGATACCTGTTTGCTCTTAGGCAGCCTGCTGTAAGTTACCAGTGGTACGGCAGGTGCTTTGCTCTGCATGTTTTGTTGTTGCGTGCTTTTTTCTGATGGGTGAGGAGAGACGCTGTCTCTTTCTGCAATTTCAATATTAATTTCAGACAGTGTGTTTTCAATATCACCGTCTTCGTGCGCTGCATAATGATCAGGTAGCAAAAAAGGTTATAGTTTCGTTCACGAAAAAAAGGGATACAGTTTTAAAAATATATCTTCCAGGATTATACATAAAGAATCTGAAAGTCTTAAAAGAGCCTTTTCCTTCCTTTCCTTGGCTTAAAAAAGGTAATTAGTCCTTTTTCCTGATTGAGTCAATCAGGGATAGAAATTAGGATTAACTATAAGGAGTAGTGTTGCTTGGCAAGTGAATGTATTCTGTCCTATGTACTTCTAATAAGTTTAGTGAAGCTAGGGTGAAGGCATTTTTTGAGATGGATAATACACACTGGAATTGATATCCCATATTGGGAGGAATATTATTTAGCAGAGTGGAAGAATTTAGTGGATAAGATAAAATGTTTTTGAAATAGAAATTTAGATACTGTGTGAACATTTTGAATGTTTTCAAGACTTATAAAAAAACAAACAGGTAGTTTTAATTGCAGAATAGAATATAATTTTTTATGATTGTGTTCAGGAGGACAGTTATATAGTTTTTGTTAGATTGACAGTGGACACTTTGGTTAAACCTTTGACAGGACCTTGCTGGATGGCAGGCTCTTCCTTAGGGTTCCTGTTTTCCTTTACACCAGTCATTGCTGCATTAAAAATGGCCAGGTGTTAGAAGGATAGTTTTATCTCAAAGCAAAAGAGGACATACAACGCGTGAAAAATAATTGTATGGTTAGTGAGGCACAGGTTGTTTCACCACAGAAGCACAGGTGCACCTATTCCTGGAGCACGGTTTTTAATATGAGAGGCACTTAATTTGAAACATATACAATCAAGGGGCAGGGAAAATCTCGTGTAATTATCACATTTGATACCTCATGACGCTCCCAGGGTTTGAATCTACAGTGGTGGCCTTGTTAGTGATGGCAGGTACGTTTTAAGCAGTATCCTCCAACCAAGATAATTACGCGGGGAGGAGTAGCATTTCTTTTTCACTCTTGTCCACGCTATTCCTATTTGTTAGGGAATTTGAAACAGGCTATTCGATAACTGAGTTGTTGCGCCGGCTAGGGTTTCTGTCCGTGGAAGGGGGGAAATCACTAGGAGCGACCTTGTGGATTGGAATGAAGTTGATGAATTGTTACCTTCGATTGCGGGTGTGGGGTTTCTCGCATCCATCGGCTGATTCTGTCGTTGCTGTTTTTTTTTGCGATCTCCGCTGCCGGTCTTGAGAGCGCAGGTCGTCGACGTCAGTCGCCGCCGCCGGGAGGGGATTTTGGTGCTGTCGCGGGCACCTTTTGACGGTCTGTATCTCGAAGTGGACGGCGGTTGGCGAAGCGCGGTGGCGGTTGTTCGGTGAGGCGAACTCGATTTCGAATTTGGGTTGGTGTGCGGGTTTGGAGGAGGGGGCAGAATGAAAGAGGAGAGCGTGCGGGAGTGGCGAAGGTTTGGAGATTTCGGGTGGAGAGGGGTAGCAAGAGAGTAGTATTAGAGGGAGGGAGGGTTGGAAATGATCGAACCGTCTCCAATCTTCTACCGTCCGTTTGGGCATCAAGGTTGGTGCGGCCTTGTTGTGCTTGTTTCGTTTGCTTGCTTCTTACTAAACAGTCAGTTCGCGGTGGGACGCTAGCATTTTTTGATTTTAGTGTAGTGAAACAACTAAAAAAAGAAGCACGTGATAGGCACCGGCGAGAAGCATCTCGAGGCACGGGTGCGCAGCACCTAGTCATCCGCGAAGCGTGTGAGGCATGGTGTGGATTGTCCAGAGGCATGGCCGTGCGACCCCCGGAAGCACGGGAGTGAAGCCTCTACAGGCACGGACGTGGGGCTGCTGTAGGCATGGGTATGAATCCTCTGCGTGCATAGGTGTGAAGTCTCCAGAGCCACGGGCGTGTGGCACCAGAGGCATGGGTCCGAATACTCAGTTAGAGAGGCACGGTTGTACATAGGCGGCAGTGGCACAACCTTGTTTCTTGCTGCGCCCAGCAGCACACGGTTGTGGCTCCAGTAGGCACCAAGAGGCACGGGGGACCAGCGTCTGGAGTCACGTGTGTGCAGCACCTAGAGTCACGGTGAGGAGCCTCCAGAGGCATGGCCGTGCGACCCTCGGAAGCACGGGAGTGAAGCCTCTACAGGCACGGACGTGGGGCTGCTGTAGGCATGTGTATGAATCCTCTGCGTGCACAGGTGTGAAGTCTCCAGAGCCACGGGCGTGTGGCACCAGAGCCATGGGTCCGAATACTCAGTTAGAGAGGCATGGTTGTACATAGGCGGCAGTGGCACAGCCTTGTAGCTTGCTGCGCCCGGCAGCACACGACTGTGGCTCCAGTGGGCACCAAGAGGCACGGGGGACCAGCGTCTGGAGTCACGTGTGTGCAACACCTAGAGTCACGGTGAGGAGCCTCCAGAGGCATGGCCGTGCGACCCCCGGACGCACGGGAGTGAAGCCTCTACAGGCACGGACGTGGGGCTGCTGTAGGCATGTGTATGAATCCTTTGCGTGCACAGGTGTGAAGTCTCCAGAGCCACGGGCGTGTGGCACTAGAGCCATGGGTCGGAATACTCAGTTAGAGAGGCACGGTTGTACATAGGTGGCAGTGGCACAGCCTTGTAGCTTGCTGCGCCCGGCAGCACACGGCTGTGGCTCCAGTAGGCACCAAGAGGCACGGGGGACCAGCGTCTGGAGTCACGTGTGTGCAGCACCTAGAGTCACGGTGAGGAGCCTCCAGAGGCATGGCCGTGCGGCCCCCGGAAGCACGGGAGTGAAGCCTCTATAGGCACGGACGTGGGGCTGCTGTAGGCATGTGTATGAATCCTCTGCGTGCACAGGTGTGAAGTCTCCAGAGCCACGGGTGTGTGGCACCAGAGCCATGGGTCCGAATACTCAGTTAGAGAGGCACGGTTGTACATAGGCGGCAGTGGCACAGCCTTGTAGCTTGCTGCGCCCGGCAGCACACGGCCGTGGCTCCTGTAGGCACCAAGAGGCACGGGGGACCAGCGTCTGGAGTCACGTGTGTGCAGCACCTAGATTCACGGCGCGTGGCACGTGAGGCACGGTTGTGCAACCTCAAGGGGCACGGGAGTGAAGCCTCTAGAGGCATGTGTATGAATCCTCTGCGTGCACAGGTGTAAAGTCTTCAGAGGCACGGGCGTGTGGCACCAGAGGCATTGGTATGAATCCTCTGCGTGCACGGGTGTGAAGTCTCTTGAGCCACGGGCGTGTGGCAACAGAGGCATTGGTCCGAATACTCAGTTAGAGAGACACGTTTATACATAGGCGTGTGGCACAGTCGTGTAGCTTCTACAGGTACATGCAGATGCATACGAATCCAGAGGGACGGGTGTGCAGGACAAAGAGGCACATGCGATGAGCATCCGGAGTCACGTGTGTGCATCACGTAGAGTCACGGCACGTGGCACGTGAGGCACGTCTCTACAGACTCCAAAGGCAAGGGAATGAAACCTCTACAGGCTTGGATGTGGGGTTTCTCGAGGCTAGGCATCGGTATGAATCCTCTGCGTGCACAGGTGTAAAGTCTGTAGAGGCATGGGCGTGTGGCACCAGAGTCATGGGTCCGAATACTCATTTATAAAGGCACGGTTTCTTCATAATGTTTTTGTGCCTAGTTTAGTTATAGAAGCACGGTTGTACATAGACTAGTGGCGCAGTCGGGAGATGCACCGTAAGAGCCATGGTTAAGCTTGTAGAGGCACGGTTGTACATAGACTAGTGGTGCAATCGGGAGATGCACTGTAAGAGCCATGGTTAAGCTTGTAGAGGCATAGAGGAATTACATGAATAAAAGATTTAGTAGGTACATGATCACAATACGAGGCACGGTTAAACCGTTTTGTGAGGTTTTGATGGAATTAGCCTCATTTGCTAATCAAGAAGTTTTAGTTTGCATTGTTGTTGAAGATCTTTCTAATTTCATCACCCATATTAGTGGGTTTCACTTCATTCTGTTCGCTGAGTAACAACATGTATAGTGCTTCTGCTCTCCATTGCTCCGTTTCATCCTATGAAAAGTTCAGCAAAACAAGAAAAATATATCTTTGAATTAGTGCGTGCAGGTTTATTATATGTAGCAGAAGTAAAATATACTCCAAAGTTTTTATATAGTGCGTCTAGAATAGTTTCAACGAAAACTTATGTCAAAATTATCTATGTCTTCAATGAAGTCCTTGCCATCATAGAGAAATGCAAACCTTAGAACAGCGAACGGTGATTCACCTTTCTCAACTTTTGGAACACCTTGTACAAAGTGAATGTCCCATTTGCTCTTTTCGTTTTCCATTTGGTTTTTGAATATGATGTTGAAGACTTCTTTAAACCTCAGTACCTGCAATTGCATTTAGTTTTGGTTTTAGAGAATCATGCAGTGTAACTCGTAAATTGAAATAGTGTTATTTACAGCACTTACCACTTTGTTTTTATGGTTGTGGTATTTATCATGGTCCTTCTCTTTTTTCCTTTGAATGGCTGGCATGTCATCAAGTGCTTTATTTGTTTGATAAGTGCGCTGATTTTGTAGTTTTATTAATGCTTGTTCCTTCTTGAATTCTTTGAGAGAGGTTTCTTGAGGTTCAATAATGTGTAGTTTCCTCGTATATCTGTCCAGCATAAATAGTATGTACCGGTCTTCCTTCTCGAGTGGTATGAATACCTATGTACAAAAAAAAATTATGTTAGATGAGAGTTTAGTATAAAGGAATATGTTAAAACACATATTTTGATTTTGTTGTAGGGAAAACGGTAATACCATTTTTGCTGTGGAGAGCTTCTTCTTTTGATGGTCTTTAAGATATATGGGAACCAATTGATGCATCCTATCCTCGAAATTAGTTTTAAAGTTGGAAGCAGATGTAGATGTATTCTTTATATCCAGTATATGCTACAGACAACTAATATGAGATAAAGGAGTTAGAAAAAATAATTTGGTAACAATAGATAAAATAGTCGTTGTAAATAGACAAATTCATGTTATGTTTGTGGTTTTTTGAAATTTACCTCTGCGAAGCTTGGCCCTAATATTAGTCTATGTCTTTGCTTTGAAGCCTGTCTGCTTTCCCAGATTTCTGCTATCTCATCGAGGACCCTCTTTTCAATGTGGTCACGTTTGTTCTTCTGTGCTGGTTTTGGACCAAATACTGCCTTGAGGCTGGCTCCAGTTAAATATGTGTTTTCGCCGTGTGTACGTGTCCGGCTATATATCCGTGTTCTGTTGACAGGACAGTAAAAGAATTTTTCCTTGTGAGATCCAGTGACAAACAAATTGATAAACAAGAATTTAAGAATGTTTTTAGTTTGGTGTGTTCTTTCTCTGACTGTGTGCTCACTCCAACTAATTTGAGTTGCATAAGGAAACAAGTCACCTTTTGAATTTTTTCTGCCAGCTCTCACTCATGACTATTTGGTAGAGCTGAGACGCCTTGTCCATGTGTTCAAAGGAGTATTCATGTTCTGGATATTTCATGGTGCTTCCTGCTTCATCCTTGTTTTTTCTCCTTGGTTCTGTCAAATCAGGTAAAAATTTATAGCTGTTACTATTAAAAGTAATATGCAAGCTTTTGTCATGCTGAGAAGATAGACCAACCATGAGTTGTTGAAAAGAGTAAACAGAAAATAGTTATATTACCTTTCCTGGTCAAAAAAAAGTTTGTAGTTTTTGGTTTGAAATCTTTGATTTTTCCTGGAAGCTCATCCCACTTTAATTGGTTGGTTTTACCGAATATGACTGTGAATACGTACTCTGGTTTCCATTCGGCATCCACCTTGGTAGGCTGCAGGCATGTCATTGGATGTTTTATTTTTTCGAGGTCTCCCCGTATATGTTGATTTTTTTTGAAGAAATCAAGTAATTACGCTATTTAAGTAAATTGTTGCGTGTAGTACTGACTTACATGAAAATCCTCTCTGTCCTTGGTCAGATCAATGCCGTTCCAGTATTTTACAAACTGGACCATGAAGTGTCCGCATTGCGTACCCTCTTGTTTCGGCGTCCAAACTTTGTAAGGTCTGTCTGCTATCCTGACCCAATTCGGTTCATTGCTGGCTTTTAGTGCCGATTCTCCGTAATGGTTCTTCATCAGTACGTACATCCTTTTAATCTGTGATTACATTTTGGTTTTGTAGTTTGGATGCGCAGTTGAGAAAAGTAATCATATTGTATTATCATCAGAAAAAAATAAAGCAAGGTTCAAAGGACATACCAGTTCTGTACGATTCCTATGGTGTTCCTTCCAAGTCGTATCGTTTTTGAGTATGTAATTCGATGAGTCAAGTATGTCGATGGTACTCCTGTACTTGTTCAGCACATACAGCGTGAAGTGATGTGCCGTGTAATGAGGTATCATGATTTGCGTTGTGTGTCAGAGAGATAGTTGAAAATCATGTGTGCATACTTTTATTCGGTAATAATTCTGAACTTACCATCTTCTTTTTTAGAAGGTTTTTTCCTTTCACAAGGGTTCCAAATGCGTTTAGTGCTTCTACCTCGTCGAATTCTCTTAGGTCTCCGTCTTTAGAATCGAGACCGAGCACCATCTGGAAGAAAGAGTGTACGTAGTTTTAGTTAAGAAATTTATCACAACAATGGTGGATGTGTTTTTGTGTAAGAGGTACTCATACATTTGCGAACTCTGCTTGTAGTACGATTGTGTCGCTTCTATTGAATTGTTGCTGTTCTGCCCATTCTTCCAATAATGCGTTTGCCATCGAGCCCTCCATTTGTGCATTTCCTTGTCGTGCCTGGTCCATCATGGCTTTTCCGATAATGTTATCTTCTCGCTTTGAGCTTTTATATACGTTTTCTCTGCAAGCAAAAAAGGTTTACGCATAATAGAGTCAGTGGTTAGCTGGTTTTAAGAGTAGCTGCACTTCTCTGTTTCTTGTTTTTGGGAAGAGAGAGAATCTACTTACTTTCCGCATTCTTTCTGTCCTTCTCGGCTCATTAGATATTTATAAAGTGACATGGCCTTGTCCTTATAAATGAAATCTCCTGGCACAAATGTTGGTATGTTGACTTTCTCAGAGACCCTGGTCGATCGCTTCAACGGCCTCTTGATTGAGATTATGTTTGCTGAGCTGATCTCAGATTATTGAATCTTTGAAGGTACAGAGACGGCAGCATCGTGTTTCCTCTTCTCAAGTATCTTTTGTTGTAAGATCTTATTGTCGATGTGCTTCTTTTCTTCAGTAACAGGGTGCTTGTTCAGCTTGGAAAGCTGGTCTTGCGCAGTTTGTGTATCCTTCCTTCTGTTATCCTCTTTTAAACCAATGTGTGTTTGCTCAAGTTGCTGTGCTATGAAGCTGTTGTTGTTGCTGTTGATGTTTTCTTCATATTGGTGAGTTTCCTGGTGTTCAATCTTTTCTTCTGGGGGTTGTCGATCTGGTTCTATTGGTGGATCGTCGCGTTCGTGTTCCCTTTGTAAATTAGCTTCTGTTTGCCCATGTTGTTGTGAGTCAATTTGTTCAATTGGTTCCTGGCTTCTTACATGTATAACTTCTTGCTCTTCGGTGCATGTGTCAGTAATATCAATAACTTGGTCTTGACTGCTTGTTCCTATAGTTTTTTCCTTGGGCTCGGGAGTTGGAGGAAACTCTTCTAGTACGTCACATTTTGTCCGTTGCATTTCTGTGTCTCCGATGTCGACCTTATGCTTCAGCATATCTGTTAGAATCAAGAAATAAAAAAAGTCATTATCAACTGGTAGGCTGAAAAATTATGAGGCTTGGTTTCTAAAAATTACTTAAGCAAAGTATTACTTGCTTGTCTTTAGAAATACGAACATGTGGTATAGTTGATTAATGATAGTACGGTATTGTCTCTGCCTTGGCTGATTAGTTGATATAGAATTTTTTTCCTCAACTTTGGGACATGTTCTTCCGTTAAGACCACTGTTGTTCCATCTTGGGAGTAGTGCTTCATGTTCATGTACATATAGAATGCGCAGTCCATTCTGCATGTAGAAGAATGATTGGTTATTATTGCTGGCTTGTGTCATGAAAATACCTTATATTTTATATAAGACGTTGGGACAGTTTGGGTAAAACTGCTTTAACGTCCTGTATTTAGGAAGGGAAGTAGTAAATGTTGCAGCAAAAAAAAAGAGAAAGGTTGGTAGTGTTTACGTCTCTCCTCCCTGAAGCGGCACCTGCATTTTGACCTTTTTGAAATGGTCGATACTTCTTGGTGAAAGCTAGAGCTCTGTGCTCATTTGCTTCCAGATCTTCTTCAATCTGCTTGTTACAGTGTTGAAGAATTGTACTGTCCCGGGATATGCAGTTAGAGAGTCAAGGAGTTCGAAGCGCTCCTTTTTCATGTTAACTGTGATGGTGAAATAGTGACCGATATCTCCATCTTTCTTATACCCGCCTATGGAAGCTGGTAGAAAGAACTGCAAGAGGCAAAATAAAAAGAAACCATTTGCAATCCTTCTTAGATTTAGGCATGGTTTGTTGGACATAAAAGAGAACTGTAGAGCCGTTATTGGATTTTCGTATCTGTAACAGGTGATCTGCTTACCATGTCATAATCTTGCAGTTTTTCTCCTTCTTCTATATTGAAAAATCTTTTAAGCCTGCCAGGTAGTAGTTTATTTCTGATCTGTGCTTGGTCTTTATTTTTGAAGCACATTGGATCATTGTCATCGGCTCGCTTTATTGAGTGCTGCTTGTTTTGTCATATGTACGCAAAATGAAATTTGTCAGTTCACTTGTAGACAAAGTTGATCGATTGATATACTTGTATTCAATGTTGCCGTGATCTTTACTTACAGTGTTGTTTAATGATAGAATCTTTTGCCCTGTGCCCTTGAGTTCATTTCTCAAGATCACCAGCATGGGCTCGATGGCTTCGCTGCTCACTGGATTTCCGACTGTGAAGCTTTCGGCCACATGACCTAGATTGACATCTAACTTGTTCGTTGTCAGGAAAAGCTTATCTCTGCAATGCATATTTAGAAAAATATTTTAGTTTACACAGTTTACATGTAAAAACATTGGAAGAATGTGTTGTGTGGTAGTTACATGAACTTACCCTTCTTGCTTTGTCCGTGGCCTGCATACAACGTTGTACAGATCTTCGATGGCTTTGCTCATGGGATCACTATCTTTGCTCCCTTTCTCCTTTGTAAAACCCTAAAGGGACATCATCACATGCAAGCACAAGCGGAAAAAGAACAAGAAAGGAACGACAAAGGACAAGGCGTATCTTCTAGCAGTGAAACAGGCAAGACAAAAGAAATTTAAGTACTATCTCACAATCTGTAAATTAAAACATAACATCAAAAGAGCCAGCACAAAATAAATTTAGAGGAGAACATAGGGGTCAGTAAATGGGATTTCATTTGTGTCTGTGACGGAAGCTATTTTTTAATTTCACCTTATGTAACTTTACCTTTTCGGTCGTTGTCGCTGCTCGAGCGCCTGCTATTTCTTGTTTGTTAAGTGAAGTATTTTGGGCTTGGTCATGAGTGCCATCCCTGTCTACCGTTGGAATATCTTGTTCCCCTTGTTTAATTGTCTCCTCTGGTTGCTTTTGTTGATGTTGAATGTCGGTGCTCTCCTCTGTTTGTTGCGGCTGTTGTAAGACAAAAAAGTAGTTAAATGGGACTGCATATCTGTCTGTGCAGCTATTTTTATATATATTTGTTGTAGAAACATGTTTTGTAGCTTCACCTCTTCAGTCATTGTCTGCGGTGCCGTGTGTGCTTCTTCTTCTTTGTTTTCTGAATGTTTTGCGTCTTGTCCAGTGGCAGCAACATTGTCTATTATTTGTAATACCTCTTGCTTAGTTGCAGGGTTGTCTACTACTGTAAAGACACGTTGTCCTTGTTTCTTGTCGTCCTCTTGCTGTGAGTTTTGCTGTTCTACGCCAGTGCTTTCGTTTTCTTCTTTTGTCTGTTCAATCAAAAATGTAGATAAAGGTGGGACTTCATTTGTGTGTGCTTAAATATTTTTTATTTTCTTATGTTATAGAAGCAGGTCGTCTAACTTCACCTCTTCAGCCGTTGACGCTGCTGGGGCATTTTGTAGTTCCTGTTTGTCAAATGAAGGTTGGTCTTCATTTGCAGCACTGGCTACTATTGCAGTGACAACTTCCCCTGGCTGTGGTCCTTGTTGATTCTTGACAGCAGCGTGCTCGTTTGTTTCCTGTGTTGTTCAGAGAAAAAGGTTATTCATTCCTTGTAATTCTTGTATTTTCCATATTGTTGTCGTAGGCTGTACTAGGTAGTTCATCGGTTATAAATCTTCAAAAAAGGGTTGTTGTTGAATTTTACCTCTTTGTTGGTGGTTTGGATGTTTTCGTCTGCGTCTACTCTTTCTTTGTGAGGTATAAGATGGTCTAGTTTGTGGTCATCTGGGATGTTCGGGTCAACTTGTGCTTCGTCGTGCGCTGAGTCTAGCTCGGCGGGACTGCGGAGCTGAGTCAAGTAGGTTTGTTAGTTAACTCACAACTCTATGCAGTTTAAAAGTGGAAAAGGGTTGTTTATACTCACATTTTTGCTGCTTCCTATCCCGGTTGTGTCCTGTACTGCTTTCGCGGTTGTGCTTGATGGAACATCATCTATTGTGAGGTTGGATGATTTGTTCGTTGGATCCTCGTGCTCGGTGTTGTTGCCATCATCGTGCTTTCTGCCTTCATCGTGGGCTGGGATGCATGCCTGGAGGGTATGAAACAAAAAAAATTAGTGTGAGTATGAGAACAGACCGACGAAGTCAAACCACATCGTGTATTGTTAATATTTACCACCTTTCCTTGTTCGTGATCTGCAACTTTTATTTCTGCTGCTACTTTTCTTTGTTGCTTTTGCTGTTCCTTGACGTTTGTGTTGCTTTGTATGTGCTTCTCCTTGTGTCTCTTTGGTACCTGCTTGTGCTCCTTTGTGTCTTCCCTGTTAATCGTTGTCTTTTGTATCCTGGATCTTGTCTTTCTCTCCTTCTCTTCCTCTCCTTGGGGTGCCTTTCTTTTTCGCGTTTCTTGTGCTACTGTTGTCACTACGTCTTTTTTTGTGAGGTCATCATCAACTACTCTAGTTGTGTCTTCTGCATGTTCTTGCTCTACTGCTATCAGGTTCCCCTCGTCCTTTTCCTTCTTTCTTGCCTTGCAAATCATGCGCTGGAAGTTACTGTGATGATCGAAAGCTTTTATCAGGGACGTCGTTTGTTCTATCAGTGATTCTCTGGCTTTTTATCGAAATCTACCTCTTCATCGGTGTATTGGCATCCTGCTCTGTTTCTTATTGCGGGTAACTGTGATGCTTCGTCAAGCACGTTTTTCAACATTGCATTGATTATTTTGAATCCTTCTGCTGATCCTTCGCCGGTGCTTGTCTCGAGTTCCCTGCTTCCCGTGGTGCTGCCCAGTTCTTCACGCCAGACCTTTGGTGGGGGTGGTAGCAGTTTGGTCGTGTGCTGGTGATGTTTTTGTTGCTGTGCTTGTATGAGTTGCATTGAAGGCAAAGGTGATTCCGTGTTTCTTTCGTTTGTGTAGAAGATCCTGTCTGCTGTTCCTTTCCATGTCTGCGTTGTTTCGGTAGAATGAAATTTGTTAGAATCGAAAATGTTTATACAAGGTACAAGCAATTTATGGACGAAAGAGCCATACCTGTATCTTGCCAAATTCATAGTGATCCGGACATCCTTTTCCATCCTTCTTCATGTCTGCTCTAGCTACTTTTGTTAGATCCTTCTCGGTGAGATGGTTCGCTCGTGGTGTCGAGGTCTTGTCCATTCTCTCAGCAATTTTGCGCATTTCTCTGGTGCTTGGTAACAGCAGGGAGTCGAGGTACATGATTATTGGTCCCTGTGCCAATCCATTAAGGTGCTTTTTGTTCTTAAATTCCTGTTTTTCCTCTTCGTGTTTTTGCCATTTTTCAGCTCCAGCCTTAATCCCTTCGACAACGACCTGGCAGTAGTCCATCTGTGCCATTTCTTTATAATCCATTTTCTTGACCATTATTGCTTGCTTGCTGAAGATTGGGGCGGTTGTTCCACAGATGACCTTGTGGAAAAGAATGAGGAAAAAGATTTTAACTACTTTCCTGTTTGCTTCTGGCTTGTCTATTTCTACTAATTTTTTTAGCTTTTCAAACAGATCTTTAGTTTTGAAATCTGTTTTTTTGAGGCCTAGTTCTGACGTCACTTCCTTCATATCTCTGGGGGAAGTCTGCGGCCTTGGTGCTGTCTTCGGTTTGCCGTTTGGGAATCCAAAAGCCTGATGGATGCCTTCCTTGGTAATCTTGATTTTCTTGTCTTCATCAGCTTCTCCAAAGCTTATCGTCATGTTGTCCGTGTTCAGATTTCTGTAGATGTGTGCTTTAAGTGGCCTGTAGATGGAGCCCGTTATCTTGCAGTGCTCTATGCTGCCAAATCCTGCCTCCAGAACATCTCTTCGGTGACGTTCTTTAAGTAATCCCCATGCTTGTTTGACGTGTACGAATGTTGCTCCTGCTTTGATTCTACATTTGTTTTCATCGGTTGTTGCCTCTCCTTCATCATCTGTTGGTGCTGCCATTTCGTTCCCACTTGTCTTTCTCCTCTTTGTGCCCTTCCTGTTTGTTTTTGGCTGTTTCAGAAAAAGAAAAAAGGGGTTTCGTTAGAAAAGGATCATTTGGTTTTCAGTGGTAATCAGCGGCAAACAAAAATTCCTAGAGAAATGTGTTTTACATGATCGCTGTTGTCCTCTTCGGCATCATTGCCGTCCTCTGGAGGAATGAAATCGGCATCGCCTTCTGTATCATCGTTGGCACCATCAGGCAATGAATCTTTGTTGGCGTCATCCTGTTCTTGTTGCACCCGTGGTCGTTTGTTTTTCTTCATGCTTTCAGTTTGTTTGTTGCTCGTGGGTGGTGCTGGTGGCGGCAGTACCATTAGAGGCTTTAGCTGTTGCAAGGTATCACTTTTGAGGATGACATCAGTGTTGTTCTTTCGCTTTTTCCTTTCAGCTTCAGGAGGAACAACAGCCTTTGTTTCTGATTGCCTCTCTCGTCTGCTTGTTTTTTACTCGTTTGCTCTTGATAGCATCATTTTTATCTGTCTGCCTGCTGTAAGTTACCAGTGGTGTATTGTTTTTGTGTAGGATTGGCATGGCCACTGCTTCGTTCTGCTTGATTTGTTGCGTACTTTTTTCTGATGGGTGAGGAGAGATGCTGCTCTATCTTCATTTTGCATGTTAATTTCAGACAGGATTGTTTGAATATCACTATCTTTGTGACCTGCATAATGATCAGGTAACAAAAAAGGATATTGATTCGTTTGCAAAAAAGGAAAGGGATATACTTTTGGAAACACACAGGCACAATTTTATTTGCAGAATGTAATACAAGTTTTTATACTTGTGTCAAGGAAAACGGTTAACTTATTTATGTCGCTATATAGTTTTTCTTAGTTGGAAATTAGAGTGGATAGTTTGCTTAAACCTTTGACAGGACCTTTCTGCATGGCAGGCTCTTCCTCAGGCTTCCTGTTTTCCTTTACACCGGTCATTGCTGCATGAAAATGGCCAGGTGTTAGAAGCAGAGTTTAATCTCACAGGAAAATATGACATGCCTTGCGTGGAAAAAATAAATGGTATGGTTGAAGAGGCACAGGTTGTTTCACCGTAGAAGCAAAGGTGCACTTATTCCTGTACCACGGTTTTTGAAACCAGAGGCACGTAATTTTAAACAGATATAATCAATGTGTGTAGAAAATAACGTGTAATTATCAAGTTTGGTCTGTCTGGATGCTCGCAGAGTTTAAATCTACAGTGGGGTCATTCTTAGTTAAGTCAGGTACGTGTTAAGCAATATCCACCGTCCAAAAATCTGTAATGGGGAGGAGTAGCATTTCAATTGCAGTCTTCCCTAAGCTATTCCTATCTGTTAGAGAAGTTTAAACAGAGTAATTCAAAAAACAGAGTTTCTGCGCCGGCTAGGGTTCCTGACCGTGAAAAGGGGAAAATCACTATGTCCGCCCTCGTGGAATGGAATGGAATGTACGAACTTTTACCTTCATTTGTGTGTGCTGGGTTTCTCGCATCCATCGGATGATTCTGTCGTTGCTCTTTGTTGCGATCTCCGCCGCCGGTCTTCAGAGCGCAGGTTCTCGCCGTCAGTCGCCGCCGCCGGGAGGGGTGTTTTCGTGGTGTCGCGGGTACCGTTTTACGGTTTGTGTCTCGCAATGGAGGGCGGTTGGCGAAGTGCGGCGGTGGTTGTCCGGTGAGACGAACTAGATTTCGTAGTTGGGTTGCTCTGCCGGTTTGGAGGAAGGGGCAGAAGGAAGGAGCAGAGCGTGCGGGAGGCGTAGTGTTCGAGATTTTCCCCGCGAAAGGTGAAGGAGGAGACCAGCAGAGCGAGGGGAATGATCGAAGCGTCTCTAATTTTCCACCGTCCGTATAAGCATCAAGATTCGTGCAACAGTGTGTGGGCCTGTCTGCGTTAGTTTTTTGATAACCTGGGTGTGTTTTTTTTGTTTGCTTCCTACGTGTCAGTCGGTGGGACTCTGGCATTTCTGTGTTATGCAGAGTCACGTTCGTGCGTCTCTGTGTTATGCAGAGTCACGTTCGTGCGTCTCTGCGTTCCAAATGTCTTCACTCATAGACGCACGGCCATGACTTTTGTGAGATAGGCATGGACGTGACACGCCATTCGTGCCTTCTCGTGTTCCAGACGTTTATAGTGACTGTTTTAAGTGCGTGGCGTGGAGCATCTGCATGTACGATTTTAGATGGGTTGGACGTTCGTGCCTGTTTTGCAAATGTTTTTATAGTTCACTGTGAGAGGCACGAATGTGCGGACACGACAGGCACAGTCATGTATTAAATTGCGGCACGGTCGTGCCTCTGTCTTCTAAATGTATCAACGATACGCTTCGCTGTGAGAGGCACGGCCGCGACTCCTCTGGAAGCACGAACGTGACACGGACGTGAAGCATGGAGCTTATGCCTGTGCGATAGTCTCGTTCTGTATTAAGCAGAAAGTAAATCTCCTTGGATCTGTTGGCTCGGAATAATGCCTACGTGTCTCTGTTTAATAAAGAGAAACCCTAAACCATGTGAACGCTATGAACGAATGATTCATAGCGTGCCTCGGAAGAACGCCTCGAACTGCGAGAGGCATGGAGCAGAGTCACGTTCTTGCCTCTCTGTTTTTTCGCTGACTCATTTACTGATTGAGGCACGGACTTGACACCACTGTAGGCAAGGTCCTATATGTTATGCAGGGGCAGCGTCTTGACTCTGTTCACATTGCACTGACGTCACGTTTAGTGTGAGAGGCGCTGTCGTGCTCCTCTTTTCCTGATGTTTTACCTGACTTTAGGAGAGGCACGAGAGTGCATACATGAGTGGCATGGTTACATGCGAAGTGGGGTCTCGGTTACGTCTGAAGAAAAATCACGGTTACATGCGTTTCAGTCAGAGAGAATGCCTCTCACACTCCCTTTGCGCGCCGCTAGCCCATCCATTTCTCTTGCTCTTCTCGCTCCTGCCCCCCTCCGCCATGGCCGGGAAGAAGAAGACTTCTCCGGAGTGCCGCTTGCAGATGCAGGAGGAGATCCTAGCTGGGGAGGGTTCCTCATCTGTAAGTTGACTCTGTTTCTACTTCTTGCGTTTTCTCTCTCTTCCTGCTAGTTGATTTAGTTGTGAATTATTGTTGTCAGGTTCCTCCTAATACCATGAGGATGTGTCTTCATGATGCTGGATCAGGGTCAATTGGAGCTAGGCTTAGGCTCCGTCGCGAACTCGAACAGAAACCCTCTACAGTAGGATACCAGCAGCATGAGGGTGTATCTTCCAGCAGATTAGGGAGGAGTTCTGGGTCGAGAAAAAAGAAGAGGGTGGTGAGCAGGGCGGCGGTGGAAAGAGGTAAGATGTCCCGTGGCGACGCGGAGGCCTCACGGGCTGGCGACGGCTCTCACAAGGAAATTCATGTTGGAGGCGAACAAACTCAGAGCTCCATGTTAATTAATCTTAATAAGCTGCTCGATCAGATCAGTGCCTCGGTTTCAAAGCTGGAGGATGACAAGTCGTACGAGCAGATTTTGGGGGTCACCTACAGCTGGAAGAAGCTCTTCGAGGCGAGCAATGCCGAGGTGGAGAAGATGGACGCGATTATCGAAGAACTTCTCGATGAGAAGGCGAAGCTCCTCGTCGAGCGCGACCGTCTGGTGGAGAAATCCGTGGCCGCTGTGAACCAACGTGCAGAGGAGATGAAGGTCGCGGAGGCTATGAAGAAGGAGATTGAGGAACTCCGCGCCCAGCAATCGAACAAGAAGGTCGCTGGGATCTAAGTAGACAGCAGCTACCCTGATCGTTGTCTGCGTCTGAAGTTATTAAGCAGTGGACTGGAGTTTCTTATTTTGTCTTAAAAGCATAAGTGCCACATTTTTAAAAGCATGAGAGGCGCGCTTTGTAAATCACATTCGTGAAGTCTTTACAGCCACGGTTCTGTACTAATTAGCGTCATGCTTTGACATTTTCACTCAAAGAGTCACGGATGTGACGCTACGAAAGGCACGGTTGCGTATTTCGAAGAGGCACGGTCACGTATTTCAAAGAGGCACGGTTGTGCAGCAACGGGAGGCACGGTCTGCAAATCTTCCTGTTTAGGGGCATGGGACGTAGGCAGCCGTGCTGCTTTTTTCACGTACACTAAGAGGGGTCCTGGCGTGAAGTCAAGGTAGGCACGGTTGATTGAACACTAAGAAGGACCGTGCATCTCGTGACCTCACCGCCATGGCTCTAACGGTGAACGCGGTGGAGGAAATATTTGCAGACCGTGCTTCCGCTATCTGTGAAACCGTGCGTCTGTCGTGGCTTCACGTCCTTGCAGGGGAAACATTTGGAAGACGGAGGGAGGACCCTGAATCTCCTTAATGTGAAACCGTGCTTTCACAGTGAACGTGCCCGTGGAAAATTTTGCAACCGACAGAGGCACGATGCATGTAGAAGCGTGCGTGCGACGTCGAACAGAATCCAGCGACGAAGGTTTGCCTGTAAACAATTAAAACACAATGGGTCACGCCCGTGCCTGGGCTGCGTGTAGAACAGTGCATCTCGTACCTTCAAGGCCGTGCTTTTATTTAATCTTCTGCAGCCCTTGACTTGTTAATAATTAATCTGGAACCCTCCCCTTCCCCTCCCCACTTAACCTTTTTGTATCAGTGCAGTGAATGCCTAGCCTCTAACCCATTTTTCCATATCCACCGTACGGAGCGGTGGTCGTAGGTGGCGCGACCCCAGCAATGGAGATGGAGATGGAGATGGAGCCCGGTGCCCCTAGAACCAAGAGGGCGAGGCTCGCGCCACCGGCGACGCCGTCCTCTGGGGGTGTGGTGGTGGTGGAAGGGGCGACAAGCGGCGACGGTGGTGCGTCCACTGGATCCGAGGAGGGCGAGGAAGAATCTCGTCCGGACCGCATCAGCAACCTGCCGGACGCCATCCTAGGTGAGATTATCTCCCGTCTCCCCACCAAGGAGGGCATCCGCACTCAAGTCCTTGCATCTCGATGGCGCCCTCTATGGCGCACCGCTCCTCTGAATCTTGACTGCCGCGAGATCCCTGCCGCTCGTGTTTTTAACCTTCCAGAAACAGTTCAGATTGAGATAATCTCCATGGATTCCGGCGGTGAACCCCCCACCTGGGAGCTCGTCCGCGAAAGATACTTCGCAACTCGGTGCCGTGGTAAATCTGAAGCTGATGATTTCAATCTTCCGGAGGCCATCCTCTCCGGCCATGAGGGCGCAGTTCACCGCCTCTCTATCCCGGCGTGCTACCTCCAGTGCAGACCCTATGCCGTCGACTTCTGGCTCCAATCCTCGAAACTCGACAATCTCCAGTTGCTAGAGTTCTTCTACCCAGAGGACAGACTAGCACACACATGCCCTTCATCTGCGCCCTCTGCACCAACGTCCATCTTTCGGTTTGCGTCCTCTCTCCACACCGTCACCTTTGCTCTTTGTCAAATACCAGACAATTATGTACAAATGCTTGAACTACCACTGCTCGAGAGACTTTCGCTTGTATCTGTTGATATATCAGACGTCTCGCTGCAAAGCATGATCCACTCTAGTTGCCCTACACTCAGATGCCTGCTGCTTGTTTTGAATATGGAAAGCCATTGCATCAGAATAAACTCACCTACCCTTGTAAGCATTGGCATTCATTGCGACGGCATTGCCGAACTCATTATAGCGGATACCCCCTCACTTGAATGCCTGATTCACGATATTCAGACCAGGGACTTGCAGATAACTGTCATCTCTGCACCTAAACTGGAGACCTTGGGCAAATTCCCTGATTTTTTGTCTGAATCAAAGGTCACATATCACCCTACTGTTATCCAGGTACTCACTTTCATCTGCATTTGTTCGAGTAAACAAGTTTCATGTAATCCAACCTTTATTCCATTTTTAATATTTTTATCCATGCACCATGCAGGGTTTGCCGACAGTCAGCCTATCAACAGTGCTGCAATCTGTCAAGAGCTTGCTTATCCACATGGCTTACGAAGTGGACACGGTCGTTTCCTTGATGCGATGCTTTCGAAGCCTGGAAAACTTGTTTATCGAGGTGATGATTCTCACACACCTTGAAAGCCCATACAAAGCTTAGTGTACTAATTTGTCCGTCCCAAAAATCTTTGTCTTACATTTGTTTAGATACATCTGTGCACAGACATGTTTTAGTGTTAGATACATCTGTATCTAGACAAAACTAAGAAAAACTTTATTGGGACGGAGGTGATAGAATTAATCGTTCCTTTGCTCTTTCGACATATTCTCTCTTTATAGAACTCAAGTATTTTCAGTGCTCATGTTTTTCTAGGGAGGTGTCCGTTATGGAGTAACAAATAGGTGGCGTCAGAAGCACCGGGTGTTTCTCAAACATCATGACATTCGTTTGAAGACAGTTACTCTGGAAGACTATGAACACTACCGGGCAAACATTGAGTTTGTGACATTCTTTGTTCTGAACGTAAGGGAGCTAGAGACCATCAGGCTTAGGTTTCGCTTCCACAAAGACTTCACGGAAGAATTTTACAAACAGCAGCACAAGGTGCTTCTATGGGACAAAAAGGCTTGTAAACATGCTCGCCTTATATTATCAGCAAGCTGCCACCACGCGTGCTTGGATTTGAAACACACGCGTGTTGAATACCTGGATTTGACGGATCCATTCAGCTGTGGATGTTGAAAACAGGGCTGGAGTTAGTTGTTCTTAAGCTTACAGGTTCCAGTGTCGTTGTGCCCTTTTGAGGTTGGCTGATGTGTAAACATGATCAAACGGTGCTTTTAGTTTTTGCATCGTCTGTAAGCTTGGATAGAAACGGTTCTAGATGTGCTCGTCTTCCACTTATGGAAAGTAGTATGCAGGACCCGGGTTAGATTCTCTCAATCATTTTCGATAGATCCACTGTTGTTGTCAACATCTGGTTACAAACAATCACTGTGCTTTTGCGTCGTGTGTTAACTAGTAGTTGCGATAAAAATAGTCTGTGTGAATGAGTGGCCTAGAAAACGTTTGGATCACAAAGGCATGACCGTGACTCTGTTTCATATGGAATCTTGCGTCTCGTGACCTTACGGCCGTGCCTCTCACAGTGAACGTGTCGGTGGTAAATTTTTGAATACAAGGAAGCACGATGCACGTACAACCGTGCCTGTGTTGCATTTAGAACAGTACCTCTTGTATCTACCTCTCATATACACACAAAGGCAGGTGCAATTGAGTGGGTCAATAAGGTTTCTAAATGAGCTCGCCTTAGATTATCCTCTACATAAAATTGTACTCCACGCCTCGGTAGCAACAACACACCTGTGCCAACAGTACCCCTTGTTGGCACGTTCACTGAGAGAGTTACGGATGTGATGCTATGACACGCACGGTCGCATTTTATGTAGAGGCACGACTGTGCGGACGAGAGGCACGGACCTGAAGCCGCGGGAGGCACGGACCTGAAGCCGTGCCTCTATTTTGCAATTGTTTTCAGTGACACGTTTTCACCGCGGGAGGCACGATTTTAGTTGCATGAGAGGCACGTTGGTGCCTCTGAGGTCGAGATGTTTTCACTGACACGACTCATTGTGAGATGTCGGAAGTAGAGACTCTAGAGGCACGGTTTAGTAGTATAAGAGGCATGGGGGTGACATAATTGGAGGCACGTTTTTCAAGCATGGGAGTCACGGGTTACAGTAGCAAAAAGAGGAACGGTCGTGTGCGTGTGTTCCAAACGTCTCTAAAAATTACACGTTTACTTATTAAGTCCATGCCTATGTTTTCCGACTATTTTTCACTGACTCGTTGACTCGTTAAGGCACGGACCTGATGGCGTTTTCACCCGGAACAGGCTTGATCGTGTCTCTTATGTTTCAATTGTTTTCAGTTTTACGTTCACTGGGGGAGGCACGAAATTACATCCCGCGAATGCAAGGTCGTCCGTTTGTGTTCCACTTCTTTCCACTGTCACGTTCACTCAGAGAGTCACGGACGTGACGGTACCAAAGCCACGGTCACATATTACGAAGAGGCCCAGACATGCAGGAAATGGAGGCACAGACGTGAAGGCCCGTGACGCACGGAGGTCAAGCCGTGCGTCTGTTTTCCAAATGTTTTCAGTGACACGTTTTCACTGCTACAGGCACGGTTTTGCGGCATACGAGGCACGTTCGTGCCTCTGTGCTATAGATGTTTTCACTGACACTACTCATTGTGAGATGTCGGAAGTAGAGCGTCTAGAGGCACGGTTTTAGTAATATAAGAGGCACGGGGGTGATGGTATTGGAGGCACGTTTTCCAAGAAAAAGAGGCAGACTCGAGGTTCTGGGTTCCCGTTGTGGAGGCACGAAATTACATCCAGCAGAGGCACGGTAATTCCTCCATGTGGAAGTGGAGTGGTCGTAGTGTGGACGAGCAGTTGGGGAGACGATAGGAGAGGAGTGGTTTCCAGTGCGCGCAGAGGTCGAGGTATTTAAGAGCGATTGTGGGAATACGAGGCGTCGCTTTGCTAAGTTTGACCGTCTGACGGGTGTCTGCGACGGGGTGCGTTTCGGGCTTCGAAACCAGAACCATCAATAAATTTCTACCTTATTTTCCGCAGTATTCCAAATTAATTGCAAACCTAAACGTCTTCCGAATTTGCAGTATATAAAGGGCACCTACTCCAAAAACACTGCACATCCCCATCCCTCCTCGTCCCTAATTCTCTACAGAAAAACAAGAGTTTCTTGTTCGTAGCTCTTTGCGTGTGCCATGGCCGGTAACCAGGAAGAAACGACCAAGGCCGCGGAAGCAAGAGAGAGGGCCCGCCGTAAGGCGCTAGCCGCAGCAGAGGTGTCCTGCCACGCTGCTGAGGTCTCGAACGATCTCTCACGGGCAGGTGATTGCTCTCACAAGCGCATTCGTCTTGGAGGCGATCTCGATGAGCCGGCATTGCTGAATTCCTTGGACAGTGACGATGTGCTCGCTGAGCTAATTAAGCAGCAGGAGCTGATCGCCCGCTTGCAGAAGCTGCTGGAGAAGAGCGATGCCTCGGTTGAGAAGGCGACCGGTCTCATCTCGCGTCTTGCCAACGAGCTCCACAAGAAGAACGAGGAGGCCACCCGCTGGATGAAGCTGCACGAGAAGAGCAGTGCCTTGGTGATGAAGCTGGAAGCCGTCGTCGAGGAACTTATGGACGAGAATGCGAAGCTCCTCACCAAGCACAAGCGGCTGGTGGAAGATTCCGCGGCTACTGTCGAGCAACAAGTTGAGGCGATGAAGAAGGAGATCGAGGAACTCTGCGCCGAGCAACCCAGGAAGAAGGTCGCTGATGACTAAGTAGAGAGCAGTGGAATGAAGTTTCTTATTTTGTCTTGTGTCAAATAGTTGTCAGGAACTTTGTTAGCAAATGTATTTTCGTTTCCTGTATCGCCTTAATTTTCCTTAGTTAGTCAAATCTAATTAGCAGTGGACCGAAGTTTCTTGTTTTGTCTTGTGTAATTTTGGTGTCAGGAACTTTGTTTACAAATGTAATTGGCATGTTCCAACTGTGTTCCAACTGTCTGCATATTGGCACGTTCACTCAGAGAGTTAGGGATGTGACGCCACGACACGCACGGTCGCATATTATGTAGAGGCACGACAGTGACGGACGAGAGGCACGGACCTGAAGCCGCGGGAGGCACGGACGTGAAGGCGCGCGAGGCACGGACGTGAAGTCGTGCCTCTGTTTCCCAGATGTTCTGAGTGAGACGTTTTCACTGTGAGAGGCACGATTTAAGTTGCATGGGAGGCACGTTGGTGTCTCTGTGCTCCAAATGTTTTCACTCAAACAAGTGACTGTGGGCGGCACGGAAGTGAAGCCCCACGAGGCACGGTTTTAGCCCCACAAGAATATGAGGCGTCTCCTCTTGTTGGGATGTGAACGCCATGTGGCGTTACTCCGGAAGCCCAATGCTTTTAAAGGTATAAGTGCCACGTTTTTAAAAGCATAAGAGGCACGCTTTGAAAAGCACGCACGTGGAGTCTCTACGTCCACGGTTCTGTACTAATTAGCGTCACGGCTGAACCTCTGTGTTCCAAAATTTTTTCGCTGACTCGTTCAGTTATAGAGGCATGGACATAGGCTGCCGTGCAGCTTTTTTTACGTACATTAAGAGTTGCTCTGGCGTGAAGTCAAGGTAGGCACAACTTTACAAGTATATGTTTGCGCTTTAAAATCGATATGAGCACGGTCGTGTCTGCATGTTCCAATTGTTTTCATTGATACTTTCACTGAGAGATGTACGGCTGTGTGTCTCTTGGAGGCACTGCCCCGGATTATGTAGAGGCACGGGCGTGAAGCAACGGGAGGCACGGACGTGAAACAACGAGAGCCATAGATGTGAAGCCGTGTGATGCACGAATGTGAAGCTACGTGTGGCACTGACGCGAAGCCGTGCCTATGTTTGTCGAATGTTTTTCAGTGACATGTTTACTTTGAGATGCACGATTTTAGTATCATTGGAGGCATATTCGTGCCTCTGTGTTCCAATTGTCTGCATATTACGTGGAGTTACGGTCGTGACGCTATGACAGGTACGGTCGCATAATATGTGGAGGCACGACAGTGACGGACGAGCAACGAGGGGCACGGACCTGAAGTAATGGGAGGCACGGACGTGAAGCCGCGTGACGCACAGACGTGAAGCCGTGCCTCTTTTCCAGATGTTTTCAGTGACACGTTTTCACTGCGGGAGACACTGCCCCGGATTAATTAGAAGCACGGGCGTAAGCCACGGGAGGCACGTACTTTTCTTTGAGAGGCACGATTTTAGTATCATGGGAGGCATGTTCCTGCCTCTGTGTTCCAGATGTTTTAGTAGCATTGGAGGCACGGACGTGAAGGTGTGGGTGGCACGTTTACCAAGCAAACGAGGCACGGCTTTGACCTCTGCACGGCGCGCAGAGGTCGAGGTATTTAAGAGAGATAGTGAGAATATGAGGCGTCTCCGGTGGGTGTGCGAACGCCACGTGGCGCCGCTCCGGAAACCCAACGGTCCGATGGGTGTCTCCTTTGGTGGGGTCGTGAACGCCGCGTGGCGTCGCTCCGGAAACCCAACGGTCCGATGGGCGTCTCCTCTGGTGGGGTTGTGAACGCCGCGTGGCGCCGCTGCGGAAGCCCAAAGGTCTGACGGGCGTCTCCTCCGGTGGGGATGTGAACGCCGCGTGGTGCCGCTCCAGCTCCTTGCCCGAGGCCAAGGTCCGGCTATTTAAGGCGGACGGCGTCCCCCAACCCTAGCCACATCTTGTTCCTTCCTCTTCCCGCCGCCAGACCAAGCCAATCCATTTCTCTTCCTCTTTTTGCTCCAGACCACCTCCGCCATGGTTCGGCAGAAGAAGACTACTTACGCCATGCTGACTCCGGAGCGTCGCTTCCAGTTGCAGGAGGAGATCCGTTCGAGGCGCGCCACGCGGGTCGCAGCCGGCCTGCCTCCGGATTCGCCGGAGCCGGAGGAGAATGAGGAGGAGGAGGAAGACGAGGGTGACGTGTTGGAGCTCATGCAGGGGGTTGATCCAGTGGGGGAAGACGCGGTGGAGCCGGAGGAGGAGCCGGCGTCGTTTTCGGGCTTCGCCATGGAGGATGACGAGGAGGAGTTCGTGCTCAGTGAAGCGGCGTTTATGGCGGAGCAGACCGCCATCCTGGAGTCCATCCAGGATGAGGCGTATGTGGAGTCCAACCGGCGCTTCCTCAAGGAAGAACAGGCGAAGACCGATGCGCTTTTCGACGAGCTGGATGCGGAGGAGGAGGCAGAGGCCGACGCCGACCCTAGAATGGAGATAGTGCACATCTCCGACGACGGCGAGTAGTGTAGTCTTGTTGTTAGATGTTTGCTTCGCATGGTTTATTAAGCAGTGGACTGAAGTTTCTTATTTTGCCTTGTGTAATATGGTTGTCAGGAACTCTGTTAGCAAATGTATTTTGGTTTACTGTAACACGTTAATTTTTCTTAATTAGTCAAAGCTATTTAGCAGTGGAGCGAAGTTTCTTGTTTTGTCTTAGTGTAATTTTGTTGTCATGAACTTTGTTATCAAGTGTAATTTTGTTTCCTATATCGCGTTAATTTTCCTTGATTTTCCCATTATATTAATTGTATAATTGGAGGTTTATATGCGGTCGGGTATTCCAACACTATCAAATGTCAATTTTAATCTTTCACTTTGTGAGGCACCGAAGGGAAGCATCTAGACGCACGCTCCTCTTTGTGTGTCCCAAAAGTTTTGAGAACCATGTTTAACTGTGAGAGGCATGAGAGAGGCACGGACATGCAGCAGCGGGAGGCACGTACGTGAAGGCGCGTGATGCACGGACGTGAAGCCATGCCTCTGTTGTCCAGATGTTTTCAGTGACACGTTTTCTCTGCGAGAGTCACGATGTTAGTAGCATCAGAGGCACATTCGTGCCTCTGTGCTCCAAATGTTTTCACTGCCACGAGTGACTGTGAGAGGCACAGAAATGTAGCCGCACGGTTTTAGCCCCACGAGAACATGAGGCACGGACGTGAAGTTTCTTGTTTTGTCTTGTGTAATTTTGTTGTCATGAACTTTGTTAACAACTGTAATTTTGTTTCATGTGTCGCGTTATATTCCTTTGGATTTTTCCCATTATTTTCTTGGTATAAAAGGAGGTTTATGCGGTCGGGTATTCCAACACTATCAGATGTCAATTTTAACCTTTTACCTTGTGAGGCACGGAAGGGAAGCATCCGGAGGCACGCTTTTTAAAGCATAACAAGCACGTCTTCAGTACCACGTTTAACTATGAGAGGCACGGAAGAGAAGTCTCTACAGCCACGGTTCTGTATTAAGTAGTGTCATTCACTCATAGAGGCATGGACATAGACATCATCGTTCTGCTTTTTTCACGTACACCAAGAGGGATCCTGACGTGAAGCCAAGTTAGCCACGGCTTTACAAGTATATGTTCGCGCTTTAAATCGTTAATATATAGGAACAACCGTGTCTCTATATTTGAATTGTTTTCAATGATACGTTCACTGAGAGAAGCACGGTCGTGTGTTTCTAGGAGGCACGGTCGTTTATACGTTTTCTCTGCCAGAGGCACGATGTTACTAGGATGGGAGGCATGTTCGTGCTTCTGTGCTCCAAATGTTTTCACTGCCACGAGTGACTGTGAGAGGCACGGACGTGAAGTTTCTTGTTTTGTCTTGTGTAATTTTGTTGTCAGGAACTTTGTTAACAAGTGTATTTTTGTTTCCTGTATCGCGTTAATTTTCCTTGATTTTTCCCATTATATTCATGGTATAATTGGAGGTTTATGCGGTCGGGTATTCCAACACTATCAGATGTCAATTTTAATCTTTTACGTTGTGACGCTCGGCAGGGAAGCATCTAGACGCATGCTTTTAAGGGCATAAGAGGCACGTTCTAACCTCTTTGTGTCCCAAAAGTTTTGAGTACCATGTTTAACTGTAAGAGGCATGAAAGAGACACGTACATGAAGCAACGGCAGCATCGGAGGTGAAGGCGCGTGATGCACGGACGTGAAGCCGTGTCTCTGTTGTCAAGATGTTTTCAGTGACACGTTTTCTCTGCGAGACGCACGATTTTAGTAGCATGGGAGGCACGGAAGTGAAGTACCATGAGGCATGGTTTGAGCTCATTATATTTGTGCGAACTGGAGGTTTATGGGGTCGGGTATTGCAACAGTGTCAAATGTCAATTTTAATCGTTTAATTTTTGAGGCACGTCAGGGCTGCACCCAGAGGCACGCTTTTAAAAGCATAAGAGGCACGTTTTTAAAATAATAAGATGCAGGTTTTTAAAACAACATTGTCAGAAGTCTCTATAGCCACGGTTCTGTACTAAGTAGCGTCACGGCCGAGCCTCTATGTTCCAAATATTTTTCGCTGACTCGTTCAGTTACAGAGGCATGGACATAGGGAGCCGTGCCTTCTAGAATGTGAAGGTACGTGTGGCACGGACGTGAAGCCATGCCTATGTTTGTCAAATGTTTTTCGGTGACATGTTTACTTTGAGAGGCATGATTTTAGTATTATAGGGGGCATGTTCGTGCCGCTGCGAAAGCCCAAAGGTCCGACGGGCGTCTCCGGTGGGTGTGCGAACGCCGCGTGGCTCCGCTCCGGAAACCCAACGGTCCGATGGGCGTCTCCTTTGGTGGGGTCGTGAACGCCACGTGGCGTCGCTCCGGAAACCCAACGGTCCGACGGGTGTCTCCTCCGGTGGGGTTGTGAACGCCGCGTGGCGCCGCTGCGGAAGCCCAAAGGTCTGACGGGCGTCTCCTCCGGTGGGGATGTGAACGCCGCGTGGTGCCGCTCCGGCTCCTTGCTCGAGACCAAGGTCCGGCTATTTAAGGCGGACGGCGTCCCCCAACCCTAGCCACATCTTGTTCCTCCATCTTCCCGCCGCCAGACCGAGCCAATCCATTTCTCTTCCTCTTTTTGCTCCAGACCGCCTTCGCGCGCGTCCCCCAGCCCTAGCCACATCATCTTCCTCCCTTTGCCCTCCGCCAACCCATCTGCTGCTCTTCTCGCTCCTGACCCCCTACGCCATGGCCGGGCAGAAGAAGACTACTCCGGAGCGCCTCTTCCAGAAGCAAGAGGAGATCCGGGCTGGCGAGGGTTCCTCATCTGTAAGTTGACTATGCTTCTACTTCTTGCGTTTTTTTCTCTCTTCCTGATAGTTTATTTAGTTTTGAATTATTATTGTCAGGTTCCTCCTAATACGATGAGGATGTGTCTTCCTGATACTGGATCAGAGTCATTTGGAGCTAGGCTTAGGCTGCCTCGCGAACTTGAAAATAAACCCCCTACAGTAGGAAGCCAGCAGCATGAGGGTGTGTCTTCTATCAGATTAGGTGGCAGTTCTGGAGGAGATCAGACCGAGAGTTCCTTGTTAATTAATCTCAACAAGTTGCGCGATCAGATGCGTGCCTCGGATTCGAATGCATTTGGCCTCATCAATGAACTTATCAGTGACAAGGTGAAGCTCCGCTCTGATCTCGACCAGGCGTTGGAGGTCATCGAAGGCTGGAAGAAGCTTTTCAAGGATAGCGATGCCGAGGTGAAGAAGACGAAGTCCATGATCACAGAACTTATGGATGAGAAGGCGAAGCTCCTCGTCGAGCGCGACCGGCTGCTGGAGTACTCCGTGGCTGCTGTCAAGCAACGTGATGAGGATATGAAGGTCGTGGAGGTGATGAAGAAGGAGATTGAGGATGTCCGCGCCCAGCAACCCAAAGAGAAAAAGAGAAGGTCGTTGGGGGAGTAAGCAGAGAGCAGCGCCCCTGATTGTTGTCTGCGTCTGTAGTTTTTAAGCAGTGGACTGAAGTTTCTTATTTTGTCTTACGTAATTTGGTTGTCAGGAACTTTGTTAAGAAATGTAGTTTGGTTTCATGTATGGCGTCAATTTTCTTTAATTTTTCTCATTATATTCCTTGGAATTGTTGGTATATGGGGTCGGGTATTGCAACACTGTCAGATGTCTATTTTTACCTTTTACCTTGTGAGGCACGGAAGGGAAGCATGCGGAGGCACGGAAGGGAAGCATCCAGAGGCACGCTTTTTAAAGCATAACAAGCACGTTTTTAGTACGACGTTTAACTATGAGAGGCACGGGCGTGGAGTCTCTACAGCCACTTTTCAATATTAAGTAGCTTGACGGCCGTGCCTCTGTGTTCCAAATATTTTTCTGTGACTCGTTCACTCATAGAGGCATGGACATAGACAACGTCGTGCTGCTTTTTTCACGTACACTAAGAGGGATCCTGATGTGAAGCCAAGGTAGCCATGGTTTTACAAGCATATGTTCGCGCTTTAAATCGATATATAAGGACAACCGTGTCTCTATGTTGCAATTGTTTTCAATGATACGTTCACTGAGAGAAGCACGGCCGTGTGTTTCTAGGAGGCACGGTTGATCGTCCGTGTCCAAATTGACGTTACGGCAGGCACGATCCCGTATTATGAAGAGGGACGGAAGTGACGCCACGAGAGGCACGAACCTGAAGCAATGAGAGGCGCGGACGTGAAACAGTGAGAGGCACCAGTGTGACGCCACGTGAAGCTATGTGTGGCACGGACATGAAGCCGTGCCTTTGTTTTTCAAATGTTTTTAGTGACACGTTTCACTTTGAAAGGTACGGTTTTAGTAGCATAAGAACCACATTCGTGCCTCTGTGTTCCAAATGTTTTCAATGACACGAGTCTCTTGCATGCCTCACTGTGTTTGAAATATTTTCTCTGAGTTGTTCACTCATAAAGGCATGGACCTCTGTTTTCAGATTCACTTCGTAAAGGCATGGATGTTTAAGGCAATGGAGGCACGGGTGGAGGCACCGGTTTTTGCATAGTATACAGAGGGGTATTTTTGAGTTAATCGCAACAAAAAACTTAGCATGTTGCTCTGTTGCAGAGCACAGTAATTCCGTAGTGAATATGTAAACAACTCATGTGGTAAGCAAGGAACATCACTAAACTATACAAAAAGATACTTCACCACACCCATTCATTATCCGTTTTTATTCAGCAAATCCATTTATTATTACGACAGATAAATAAAGTAATCCTTGACAGTAATTCACCTTTTTGATTGAGAATTTACAACATCGTCCTCTTGGATATAATTATATGCTCAGTTATATACCATGACATACCTAAATAGCAAAAGTGCAATGTACGGCATGTTCAAAAACCAAATATAGATAGCACCTACAGCTACTAGCAAAACATTATCAGGAAAGGTCGTTGATTATCAGCCGCAGTAGCTTCATGTTTCCTAAACTTGGCCAGCGCTTTTCAATGGTGATAAGGACAGTTGAACCAACCCTTAGCTGAGCTTCACGGGCAAAATCTGAAAAACCGGTCACCTGCATTCGTCCATCTGTTTGTATCGAGTATGTCGTGGTCATGTCAATTGCATCGTACAACTGTGATAGGCTGATTGCACCCTTCTCAGGTAGGTATCCCAGGTTTAGCTTGAGACGTCTCACAACAGAAGTTGGGATTCTCTGCAGATTGTAGTGATATAAATAAATAAAATATTTATACAAGGACATAAAACATCGTAATGTAATTACCAAATGAAACGATGAGTAGATCAAAAAAAAGATTAAATGACTAACCAAACGACCATTTATGACGTTGGTGACATTCAGACGGTGGACAAAGGGTACGATGGGGAACTCATCGGCATCAAAGACAAAGTATATTAACTCTCCCATTTGTCTGAAGGATAGGTTTATGCCTGGACCGTACAATGTATTCCCAATGTACTCTTTCTCCGAAGCATTTAGATAATCAAGCGCTACAGGGAAGAAAAACTCATTTTAAACCAGTTTGCTTGAAGAAATAAACTCATTTTGAACGGGTGAAAAAGTATAGTTATTATACCGAGAAAGAAAATTTGAATCCAGGTGATCCAGTTAAAATGACAATCAACAGTATTGCAAAATGTTTTGAAAATAACTATGATTATAATTATAACATAAATTCCATGGACAGAGGTAGGTAGGAGCAGCTTGGTAGTGCAAACAAAGTAAGCTGATAAAGGAAGTTGATAAAGCAGGACAGAAGTTGATGCACTTACCCAGTGATGGCTTGGGAAGGGGTCTGTGACCTCCTCGAGATTCACTGAGCCTCAAGTCTATCTCAATGGACAGACTCCCGGTATCCAGGTTTATGATGATTAGATCTCGATAATGAAGATCATAGTCGCTCATTAACTTTTCCCAGCCAGGTCCATGAATTTTAGATCGGTGAGGTTCATCGGTGATGTAGATCTCATATGACAGATCTTCATTGGTGATCAGTACTGGGTTCCTTTGTTTTCCTTGTTCTTGAAATGCTTCCTGCTTCAAGTGGTTGATTGAAGAAGTGACTTGCTGCCTGCAATAGCATGGCACATACTGCAAAAAAAAACCCTTCAAGTTCTCAGACCGATATGTATAATCAACACAGACAAGGGTTTTCTGATTTCTACAAATTGTTTCAAGATGTAGCATCTCATAAAACATAAAACAATGAAAATTGAAATCATTTCGTTATGGGAGAAACTTGAATTTCGTGCCGTCAGAAACATACAGTAGTTGGTAGTAAGTGATGGGCATGGGGTCCAAACATTTCTCCTTACCAGGCATGTGTTGTAGCAACGTGGAAGGGGTAGTGTTATTGTAGTGTGCAGAACGCCTGATTCCAATCCAGGGCAACTGAAGTTGCTACATACATCACAAGACATGGTTTCCCCTGCAATATGTAGCAAAATAAGTTATATATGAAATTCTCGACAGAAGCAATCTTAAGTTATCTTGAAAAATTATTCGGCTAAAGGGGGTATTTTCATAAATAGTTGTTCAAAGACATATTCCTAAAAAGTCATGCGCACAGCATGACAGTTTTACAGCGGTAGTAATAATAAAGGACATATGAAATAATTAAATCAGAGTTAATTGTTCAACAGGGTTGCTTAATTTATGACAATTCAGTATTGACAGCGGTTCACATTGTTGCAATGTCACTCTCACTCAATGAAAGGATCTCTACTTAGTTATAAAAGCAGCAGCATTACGAAATGTATATTTCGACACAAGATAAACAGAGAGCAGAGGTAATAGTATGCTAATCAGGCGGCTCAAAAAGTGTTTGTAACATTAAAATTACATCTAGTCAGTCAGATTTGCATCCAGCAGCGTCATCCACACCCCTAGCCTACTGTCGCCAACACCAACCACATGGCGTCTCTGAAACGTGTGATCCAGCAAGGTCAACCACGCCCCCAGCCTACACCGCCCAAACCTCCGGCCTCCAGCACCCCGCGGCCGGTTAGCAATACCGCGCAACGTCTCCCCGCTGCCTTCGACGTCCGCCTACCGCCGTTGCTGGCAAGCCCTATCAGGCTTCACTTTAAACTTGACACCTCCCTCGGTGAAGTTTATTTCTCACCTGGAACTTGGACGCCGTAGCTCACTGCCGCTCCTAGCGTTGTTCCTTTCTCCGGCGAGGTCGTTGGAAAAGTGTCGGACACTCGGGCCGTGCACAGGTTCGGGCTCGTACTGTACGGATTTGGCTGAGTTCACAACAAATTTCCAGGCAATTCTTAGCATAATAGCATAGATGTATCGCTTTAAAACACGAACAGACAAACCAAAGAGATTGAAACGGATCACACCGAAAAACTGATGTGGAAATGAAGACAAAATGTACTAACCCTAGATCGAGTTGGAGAAGCGAGAGAGAAAAGAGGGTGAACTGTACAACAGCTGAGTCGGAGCAGGTATACAGGTTTGCAGAAAACAGAGAGTTATATTACGCGCTTGCTCACTGGCATGGGGCCACAAAGAAGATGATGCACTTTTTTTTTGAAGGAACGCATGTTGCCCTTTGGATGTAGAGGTTGGCAGAAAACGATGTCAGTTCCAGAAAAAGTGCACAATGAGACGCAATGCTCTTCCCAGATGCAGCTGATTTGGCAAACAGAGGCACGGACGTGATGAGTCAGAGAGGCACGGACATGGTGGTTTTAATGAGGCACGGTTTTAAAAGCACATAAGGCACGGCCGTGCCTCTGTTTCACTAATGTTTTCCCTGACACGTTCACTCAGAGAGAGGCGCGGTCTTTAAGCAGTTGGGGTACGGTTGTACATGTTCCTGACGCATGACCGTGCTTCTGTTTTCGGAAATGTTTTCCCTTGACGCGGTCACTCGGAGGGACAGGGACGTGAAGCCACAGTAGGCACGGTTCTATAAGGATACGAGGCACGGAATTGCGTCTATTTTTCCAAATGTTTTCAATGACACGTTCAGTCAGAGAGGCGCGGTGTTTAAGCAGTTGAGGCACGGTTGTACATGTCATTGACGCACCACCGTGCTTCTATTCTTTTGATTTTTACCTCTCTACTTCACTGACACGTGAGGCTCGGTTGTATGTTATGAATAATCACAGTTGTGCGTTTTCTGATTCTAAAGCACTGTTGTGCAAACATTGCTTTCACTCAAAGGTAAACGGTTTCATGACTGTGCCTCTGTGTTCCAAATGTTTTGACTGACACGTCGAGTGTGAAAGGGACGACCGTGACCCCGGAGGGACTACCTGCAGCAGACGCACATTCCAGCATGCGTGACAGGCATGCCTCTGTGATCCATGTTTCTTTCTAGCACGTATGAGGTGATTTCTTTGTGTTTTGTGAAATTGTTCACGGCTCTACAAACACATAATGAGAAATTGGAGACAGGAACCACAACATTGATATCATAAATATTCACGTTTTTAAATATGAACTTATCGCCTAAAAAAAAGAGCTTACAGACGGTACGGTGCAAAAAGAATGAGAATTGTTTGACCATGTTTACGCAAGACCCACACTGAATATGGCAAGTATATCTCTCCACACCTGTTTTCAGCATTCACAGTTGAACGGATCGGACAACTCCAGATATTCAACAGTTGTGTTTTTTGAATCCATGTGCATATGCTTGCAAGTTGTTGTTAATTTAAGCTGAGCACATTTAGAAGCCCTTTTCTCCATTTGTAGTACCTTTTGTTGCTCCTTGTAAAATTCACCCGTGAAATTTTTGTGGAATCCAAACTTAAGCCTGATACTCAGTAGCATCCTCGCATTCAGAATAAAGAATGTCACAAATTCAGTGTTTGCCTCTGTGACTTCATAATCTTCCAGCGTTAATGTCTTCAAACAAATGTCATGATCCTTGAGAAACACCCGCTGCTTTTGACGCCATTCATTTGTTAAACCTCGTTGATCCCATCCTCCTCCCTAAATACACATGAAAACTGAAAAGACTTAAGGTCTATAAAGCATTGCATAGTAGGTATTTGATTTTTTTTCAGCACACATAAGCTGTTTTTATTTTGTTTCGTGTGGCTATTCATGGCTCTACAAGCTCATAATAATACACATGAAGAGCAACTGAACGGTTGATGCTAATATCACACACACACACACACACACATATATATATATATATATATGGTATGGGCTTTCAACGTGTGTGAAATCATCACCTCAATAAACAAGTTCTGCAGGCATCGAAAGCATCGCAACAACCTACGACCTCATCCAGATTAAAGCATGTCTGTGAGATAAATAAGGTCTTGACAGAATCCAGCACCGCGGATGGGTTGCTTACGGACAGACCCTTCATTGAGCATAGAACATTATATTATTAGCTTGTGGATGTCAATCTTGTGTGCTCGAATAATGCAGCTCAAAGTAAAGTACCGTGCAAAGGCAGTACATGTATAACTGTAGAGTCAATGATGATCTTTGATTCATCCGATAAATCAGAAATTTTTCCCAAGGTGTCCAATTTAGGCGCAGAGACAACGGTTATTTCTAGTTGTGCATCTACAGAGTCATGGAGTCGCCTTCGAAGTGAAGGGGCATCCTCAATGATGAGCTTTCCTCTCTCAGAACGAATGCCAATGCCTACAAGGCTAGGCGAGTTTATTCGCAGATAGCATAATTTTTTATTGCAAACAAGCAGCAGCCACTTCATGGCTGGGCAACTGCAGTGGATGACGTTTTGCAAAGAGACATCCGATATGTAAACTTCCACTAGTGAAAGTCTTTTGAGCAGTGGGAGGCGAAGCATTTGTACCAGATTGTCTTGTAGTTTGCACATGGCGAAGGTGACGGTGTGAAGTGAGGAGTAAAACCTCAAGATGGACGCCGGTGGCGAGGGCATAGATGAATGGTATCTGCGTGGTTGTCTGGACCCTGGGTAGAAGAAATTCGGTAATAGGTAGTAGAACTCTAGCACCTGGAGTTTGTCCAGTTTTTGAGACTGGAGCAACTCATCGACTACACAAGGTTGGCACTGGAGGTAGCTTGTCGGGATGCACAAGCGGTGAACCGGGCCCTCATGGCCAGAGAGGATGGCCACAGCAAGGCTGAAATCATCAGCGACAGATTCTCCACGCCAGTCGTGACTAAGAGGTCGGCATTGAGTTCCGACGTATGTTCTCTGCACGACCTGCTTGTTGGGCAGAATGCGGACGATTTCGCAACAGATTGTTTCTAGAGCATTAGTAGGACTAGTGTCAGGGATCACACGGAAGTCGAGGTTGAGAGGTGCGGTGCGCCATAGGTGGCGCCACCGAGATGCGAGGACTTGGGTGCGGATGCCATCCTTGATGGGGAGACGAGAGATGATCTCGCCAAGGATGGCGTCCGGGAGGTCGCTGATGCGGTCCAGACGAGATTCAACGTGCTTCTCGGATCCAGTGAGTGGACCCTCGCCGCTCCTCTCCACGACCTTAGCGGGCAGGTGTACAACCGGCGTCGCCCGTGCCGCGAACCTCGTCTTCTTGTTGCTAGAGGCACGCGTCTTCATCTGCATTACCGTGGTCGTGCCGCCTCCGTTGCAGCTCTCTGTGCGGTGGATCTGGAAAGAGGGCTAGGGTTTCACGATTCACCTTTTTTTTCTCGAAGTATATATATATATACCTAAACTAAAAGGGTTCAGTGGGGTGGTGCACCAGTCACGGCCTTGACGGTGGAAGAGGCATGGTTGCACTGAAGCAGAGGCACGCCCGTGCCTTTCCGCTTCAAGTAATTCCATTGACACATTCATTCACCCTTCGCACACAAGCGAAATTTATGGAGCCCCGGTTCTACGTGCACCAAGGGCACAGACGTGCCTTTGTGTTCCAAGTGTTTTCAAGTGACCTGGATTACGAACGAGGCATTAGAGGGTTCTACATGCATCAGACGATGTAGAATTGAAAAACTTTTTAATTATAATTATAAAACTGCTTGCTTGATTTTCGCCTCTAATGTTCCTATCCTTAAGCACTCGAAGCATTGTGCTTGTCGTTGAACTGTGTGATTTTCCGTTGTCGTCTTTTCTGATTTCAACTACTATACACAAGGTTCTACAAAAACCAAAAGGCACGACCGTGCACTGAGAGAGGCTGAGTCTGTGCTGCTAGGAGAGGCATGGTGAGCTGTTAGGAGAAGACATAGTACCTGAAAACAACAACAACCACGACTAGCTCTGCATCAGGTTTGTGTACCCTGGTTTGAATAACACACATACGATACTGAACTGATATCAGTACTTAACATTTATATGATGTAATGCCATCCCTGCATCGTTGCACGCGTCACGCATCAGGCAGTTTTATTGTAGAGACCGGTGATTAGCAGCGAGAGCAAATCCTTGTCGCCCACAGTGTGCTTTTGGATAGTGATGAGTACAACCCAACCAAATGTCAGCCTGGCTGCATCTGCAAAAGCAGAAAACCCGGAGATCGCCATCCTTCCATCCTTGTGAATGCAGTAGGTGCCAGGCAAATCAACGGGACTAAATTTTTGAACAAGTCTGATGCTGCCCCTGAGAGGAAGACATCCAAGCTTCATCCTAAGGTTATCGATAACAACAACTGGGATTTTCTGTACAAGAACAAATCATTCTGGCATTAAATTAGGAGGACAGACATGCGGAGGGTGGAATAAACAAAGAAACAATGACCTACCAAACGGTCTTTGAGAACGTTGGTGAAACTTAGACAGTGCACAAAGGTAATGGCATGGATGTCTTTAGCATTTAAGACTAGTTTAATCGAAACATTTAATACATTGTATAAACTGAGACCTTCAAGAGCTAAAGTATAAAACCATCTATAAGTCACTGTGTCTGAAGCAGTGAATAAAATATAAAATGTACAATAAGCCTTACACACTCCGACTACTGTCAGAACTAATCGAAACATTTAATACATTGTATGGAGAAAGACTGAGCAAAGAAATGCGAGGAACATGTTAAAGTATAATTATAACAAATAATCAGTCAGGTGTCATCTTGGGAGGCAAATACAGCATACCAACGGAAGTTTTGGGAACGGCTTTGCGACTTCCTCGGGATTCACTCAGCATCATATCAATGTGAAAGAAGAAATCATCGCCTTGCAAATCCAGTTTAATAATATCACCGTAACACAGGTCAGAATCACATATCAACTTTTCCCATCCAGGTCCTTTGAACCTTAGACCTGTGAGTGCCATCAGTAAACTTAATATTGTATGACAATTCGTCGTTAGTGCCAAACACAAGGTTGATATCCTCTACTTCAAAGCCATCCTCAAAAGCTTCTTCTTTCCATAAAGAAATCAAAGAAAGGACCTGCTTCCGGTAATAGCATGGGACATACTGCAAAAAAAAGAAGATAAAACAGACATATGTAAAACTTTTAAGTATTTCAGAATAATACTTGGAACCACCGTTTTCTTATTTTTAATACAGGACAAGCGTCTTTTAGGCTCAGGCACAGTCACTGTTTATGATATTTGATTAAGCCTAAACAACGCAGTTAAACTTCTATTTATACCAAGTGAAAAACAACCATGTGAACCATATTTGCCGAGAAGGAGAATGTGTAGTTTGTGTCTACGGAACAAAAAGAAACGGAAGTGTCGTCTGGTAAAACTATAACTTACGACTTTGCAATCAGTTGGCTGAAAACTATGTATCCAATCAGAATGGATAAAAGATTTGTTATCTAACAAGAGACAATTACCAGGCACGACTCATAATGACGAGGCAAAGGCACAATCAAGAAAGAGTGGTTAACATCAGAATCACCGCCATGACAGTTGAGGTTCCTGCAAACATCACAGGCCATGGTTGTCTGCAAGATATAACAATATATAAGACTGGTGTCCATTTTAATGTTACACAGATACTGGAGTCCAATGAGTAAGACTATGTAGATCTATAACTGTATGTAGATCCATCCATTTCAAAGACTTAACTAGCAATACATAGAATTAAAAGACTGTAAATCAGTGGTACCGGCGGCGCGGAATGGTGATATCCAATTATGGTAGTGTCTATAAAAACAGTACCACACACCTACTGAAATCTATTAGGTGGAAGACTCTAGCGGAACAGAGCCAACCCCACGCATTCAAAGATTGCTCGCCCAGATCTTTAAAAGGTATAGCATATAGCAATATTCCAACATACATATAACGAGATTACTGTCAGAGTGGGCAACGCAGATCTAATCAGCAAAGGAATGAAAAATACTGTTTTTCAGGGGAAATGGACGGACCGTGGAGCGAGGCAGAGCAAGGAGGTAAGGGATGAGAACCAGAGTTATCGTCGGAAGAGCAAGTGACTCGGAAATGGACGAACCGTGGAGCGAGGCAGAGCAAAGGGGTAAAGTTGGGAAGTTATAGAGGCAGCTTTGTGAGTCTCGCGCCTACGAAAAGTAGAAGACTTTTCGTCACCCCCAACTGCTCATAGCGCACAAAAAAATATAAAAAATAAAAATAAATTAAAAGGGAGTAGGTGGGATCTTTCTCGAGCCTGGCCAGAACAAACCGGACCAGTCATTTGGTCGAGTCAGACCATGTCAAAACCACCTGCCCGAGGCTTTCTATCTCTGTTGCCGTCCCTCGCTTTCATTTGCCCTCCCCCTCTCTCCTCACTAATTAGACGACGCCGACGGCGCCGCCTCTGCTCACATCCGCCGTGTCATGTCGACATCTAAGATCGGAGAAGAGAGGAAGAACGAATAGTTGAACTTCCTTGAGCTGGATTTTGATTTCTATGTAAGTGATTTCCGGTTACATACGCACTGTTGAACAGGGTTTTTGTTTTGCGAACAATTGATTTGAGCTCTAAACGTAGATGTTTCTTTGTAGGAGAACCCTGATACCATTGAAGACCGAGATTTTACTGGTAATGAGGTGGACCTTCCTCTGTACTGCGTGCTCCACGATACCAAGCCTCTAAGGTGTGTGTGGCCTTTAAAGGAAGTGACACGGGGAGGAGGTTCTACGGCTGTGCTGTGAAAGTTAGTCACTTTCGAAATTTGTACTAATTTTTAAATGATAGGAGATGTAGTTTACAAAAAAGACTGGTCACTTCTTGTATTTTACAGAAATCATTGTGTACACTTTTTAGTTTCCATAAAATCTAAAGGTCACTGCTTATTATACCTAGCTTGCTTCATTTAGATAGTTCTAGATACTACTATTTAAAGATCACTAGTTTCTTAAAATAACTCTCTAAATAAGTTGGCTGAAGAGGTAGCTCCATATTAATTTAAGCTGGTTTAGAAGAAAGTTAGTAACTCCGTGGACATAGGAAGCACAGCAGGTGGTGGAGGTACAGAATTAGTGGTGCGAGTGCCTAACCATTGACGAGCCTTTTTCCGCATGGAGGTGTGAACTGTGGAGTCGTGGAATGGGTTGACCACCCTTGGCCTATCATTATGCATAGGTGCCTACTCAAGCTCTGGAAGATGTTGCATGAGAGCAATGATGATAGGCAAGCACAGAATGAAGAGATAAGCAAGCTTAAAAAGGACAATGAACAAGTGAACCTTAAGCTCAAGAACCTTGTTGCAGATGTGGAAAGAACTAGTGTAACTACCATGGAGATTGACAGGCAGAAGAAGCAAATGGGTATCGTTGATAAAGACCTCAAGCGTATTCAGGTGTCTCTCACATGTGCCATTCGGAATCTCAAGCAGGAGAGGGATGAGATTAAGCTGGAGAGGGATTTTCTGAAAGAGGAGGTGCACATGCTGAAGGAGAACAAGAAGAAGGTGCAAAGCATCATCTATGATCTCTTGGTGCAAGGGTTTGCGAACAATAATGAGCTCCTGATGATCAAGGAAATTCTTGATGACTGATCATTAAGAATTAATTTCTGTTGCAACGTTGAGAGGAATACTCGTCTAGTATAACTTTGCGGTTGGACATTGATACAGGTGCCGAACTTATTTTCGCAATCTTTCAAACACCGTGTGGTGGTCTACATGTATTCTGTTAGATATGAATGCTCTATTGCATTATAAAATTTGTAATGAACCTCCAAAAGGCCGTCTAGTGGCCTGCATGCAAGCTACTGGATATGTATGCTCACTTGAATATGTACCTGATCTTCTAAATGTTTTTCTTTTCAAATGACACATGTTGCTGGCAAGGCGCACTCGTGAATCTTTCGGCTGGCACGGTTCCACATGACATGTATTACTACTGTCTAGCGGGGCACGGTTCTACGCGATGCAAGAGCATGGCACTACCATCGACAAAAATTGAATCTACAGAGAGGCACGGCCGTGACCTTGAGGCGGCACGGCTACTCCTGAAGCAGAGGCATGGCTGTGCAACCGCGTCTCGAATGTTTGCAATCACGCATAACTCATTCGAGATGTGTGTGTGCAACCGCGTGAATCTACCAGGCGCACGGTTCAGTATGCATCGTGCCTCTGTATGTTCCAAAATTTTCCACGGAAACGTTCATTGTGAGATCACTGGAAGCATGTTTTGACATTAAAAAGATTCACGGTCCTGCCGCTGTCTTCCAAATGTTCCTACTGAAACGCTCACCGACAGACACATGGTTCTTGAGGTACCAGAGGCACGGTCCTGCCTCTGTATTACAAATGTTTCTGGTGACACGTTAATTGTCAGAGGCACGGCCGAATGGTCAGGAGGAGGCACGGTTATACGGGCAGACGAAGCACGATCGTGCTTCGGTATTGCAAATGTTTCCAATGACACATTCATTGTCAGGAGCACGGTCCTACACTAAGAAGAGTCACGGTCGGGGCTAAGTATTCCAAAAGTTTCCGCTGAAACATTCACTGTGAGAGGCACGGACGTGGGGTAGCACGATGCACGGTTTTACATTAAGCAGAGCCACGGTTTTACAAGCAGCGAATCCACGAGTTTACAACCACGTCTAGAGCTCTTCTTCTTCTAAATGGTTTTTATACGGCAACGACTGTCTGGTTGAGGCAAATACAGTTCTCCAGGTCGTATGAAATGCGTAGGTCTGGGCATTTTGGTTGATCTAACAACAACTATAATATTTTTTTCCTGTGCAGCTGCCACAGCTCCACATCACAGAACTAATCTAGTAATATAAACCATAACAATTAGAAGACGAGCACGATTAGAAGACTTTCTATCCAATGATTGTTATGACAAGCTTACAGACGGTGCAAGAAAGTACAAGGGTTGTTTGATCATGTTTAGACAAAACATAGACTCAAAAGGGCGCAACAACATCTAACTCTGTAAGCTTGAACAACTAACTCCAGCCCTATTTTCAGCAGTCACAGCTGAATGGATCCTTCAAATCCAGGTATTCAACACGCCTGTGTTTCAAATCCAAGCGCGCATGGTCGCAAGATGTTGATAATTTAAGATGGGTGCGATTAGAAGCCTTATTGTCCCAATGGAACAACTTCTGTTGTTGTTCGTAAAATTCTTGCGTGAAGTTTTGGGGGAAGCGAAACTTAATCCTGATGGCCTCTAGCTCCGCTGCATTCAGAATAAAGAACCTCACAAATTCAGTGTTTTTCCCGCTGCGTTCATAATCTTCCAGCGTTATTGTCTTCAAATGAATGATGTGTTCTTTGAGAAACACCCGGTGCTTCCGACGCCAATTATTTCTTATACCATCAGCAACGAATCCTCCCTGAAAACACATAAAGGTTGAAAAAGCTTAAGGTCTATAGAAAGAGGAATTGAACGATAATTTCTATTACCTCCGATCCAAAAAGTTTGTCGCAGATCGTATCTAACAATAGAACATGTATTGAAACGAGTGTATCTAATTTACAGACAAATATAAAACAAGCTTTTCATCAATGTCTGTGAAAATCATCATCACCTCGACGAACAAGTTCTGCAGATTTGGAAGGCATTGCAACAAGTGAACGACCATGTCCACTTCATAAGACATGCTGATAAGCAAGGTCTTGACAGATTGCCGCATTGTAGTTTGGCTGACCGTCTCCAAATCCTTCATAATATTAATATAATAAAGGTTTAATGACATGAAACTCGTTTCCTCAAACAAATGCAGCCGAAAGTATTGTGAAAAGTCAGTACCATAAGACCTGTGGGGCCATGCGAGACCCTGAATTTGCCCAAGGTCTCCAGTCTAGGTGCACAGACGACGGTTACCTGCATATTGTTGCTCTGAATATTGTGAATCAACCGTTGAAGTGAGGGGGCATCCTCGATGTTGAGTTCTCGTTTCTCACCACGGATGCCGATGCTTACAAGGTTAGGCAAGTTTATTCTGATGCAATGCTTTTCTCTATTGCAAACAAGCAGCAGACACTCGAGTGCACAGCAACTAGAGTGGATTATGCTTTGCAGCGAGAAGTCTGATATATCAACCTCAACAAGTGAAAGCCTCTTGAGCAGTGGTAGTTCAAGCATTCGTACACAATTGTCTGGTATCTGGCAACAGGCGAAGGTGGGGGTGTGAAGAGAGGAGGAAAACCGAAAGACGGACGTGGGTAGTGAGGGCGTAGATGAATAGCATGTGTGTGGTTGTTTCACCGTTTGTTTCATGAATCGTGGGAACATGTAGTAGAACTCAAGCACTCGGAGATTGTCGAGTTTTGGGGATTTGAGCCAGGCGTCGACGGTAGAGGGTCTGCACTGTAGGTAGCACGCCGGGATGGATAGGCCGTGAACCGAGCCCTCATGGCCTGACAGGATGGATTCTGGAAGGTTCGAATCATCATCAGCGACAGATTGTCCACTAAAAACAGTTCCGATGTATCTTATGCGGACGAGCTCCTCGGTGTAAGGGGAGACCCTAGAGATAATCTCGAAATGAACTTTTTCTAGGACGTTAAAAAGACGAGCGACAGGGATCTCGCGACAGTCCAGATTCAGAGGAGCGGTGCGCCAAAGAGGGCGCCACCGAGTTGCGAGGATTCGTGTGCGGATGCCCTCCTTGGTGGTGAGACGGGAGATGATCTCACCGAGGATGGCGTCCGGGAGGTCGCTGATGCGGTCCGGACCAGATTCCTCCTCGCCCTCCTCGGATCCAGTGGGCGCACCACCGTCGCCGCTTCTCGACCCCTCCACCACCACCGCACTCCCAGAGGACGGCGTCGCCGGCGGCGCGAGCCTCGCCCTCTTGGTGCTAGGGGCACCGGACTCCATCTCCATTGCCGGGGTCGTGCCGCCTACGACCAGTGCTCTCTGCGGTGTGGAACTGGAAAGACGGTTAGCTCTTCACTGCGCGCAGATTCAAGTGAGTTAAAGTATAACTGAGGAGGGGAGGGGAGGGGACGGGAGGGGTCGAGGGGCAGTTGCAGGACAGCTATATTATTATTATTTTCTTTCCTGATGTGGAAGAAAACGAAGGCACTGTTCACTGTGAGAGCCACGACTGTGAGGTCAAGAGAAGCACTCCTTTAGATTAAGCAGTTGCACGGGTGTAGACGAAGCAGAGCCACGGTCATGCCTCTGTGTTCCAAATGTTTTTCCACAAACATGTTTGCTTGGAGAGCCTCAGCTGTGAAGCTAGCCGTGGCACACTTTTAAATAAAGCACATGCACGGAGATTCCACGACAAGCACGTCTCAATTTGCTGTAAGAGCACGGACATGAAGCTAGCCGACAGCAGAAGCATGCTTTTACATTAAGCAGAGTCACGGCCGTGCGTGAGTGTCCCAGATATTTCGGCCGAAACATTCACCCACAGAGTCACGGCCCTGAGGTCGTTGTGAGAGGCACGGCCGTCAGGTCACCCGTGCTTCCGTGTTCCAGATGTCTTTCGTCGCTCGTTCACTTCATACAGAGAGCCACACATTCACTCGATCATATCCTCAAGGGTGGGGTCTCTACAAAAAAAAGGCAAAAACTAGAATGATTTTTGCAGTTGTCAGCTGCTTCATGGATGCACAACACAAAAACAATGTTCTAACAAGCTTACAGACGGTGCATAAAGAACATGTATTCTTTGATCATGTTTAGACAAAACACAAGCTGTCAGCGTGAGAACCATTTTCAGCAGTCATAGGTCAATGGATCCGGCAAATCGATGATTGGACACTGCTTTATCCAGATGTGCATTTTTAAATCCAAGTTCATGTGCCTGCAATATGGTGACAATTTAAGGCGAGCACGTCTAGAAGCCTTGTTGACCCATTGAAGCACCTCTTGTTGATGTTCGTAAAATTCTTCCGTGAAGTCTGGGGGGGAGCGAAACTTAAGCCTCATGGTCTCTAGCTCCTTTGCATTCAGAATAAAGAACCTTGCAAATTCAACGTTTTTCCGGCAGTGTACATATTTTTCCAGTGTACTGTCTTCAAACGAATGTCATGCTGTTTGAGAAACCCCCGGTGCTTGTGACGCCACTTATTTGTTACACCTTCTTCACGACAGACTCCTCCCTAAACATACACAAAGACTGAGAATACTCAAGGTATACAAAAAGAGAAAGAGACTTCCAATAGAGTACGCTATGCATGCTATGTGCTTTCAATGTGTGTGAAAATCATCACCTCGATAAACAAGTTCTGTAGGCTTGGAAAGCATCGCATCAAGGCAACGACCTTGTCCAGATTTAATGACATACGGATAAGCAGGGTCTTGACAGACTGAACCACTGTTGATAGGCTGACTACGGACAAAGCCTGCATTGAGCATGGATCATAAAATTAGCAGGATAAAGGTTGCATGACAACAAACTTGTGTACTGGAACAAATAGTATTGGGGAAAGTCGGTACCTGAATAACTGTAGAACCAAACAAAATCTTCGATCCAGGAGATCCTTCATAAAAATTGCCCAGAGCCTCAAGTTTAGGTGCAGAGAAGACAGTTATCTGCAGGTGCCGGCTCTGAATATCGTGAATCAACCATTTAAGTGAGGGGGCATCCTCAATAATGAGTTCACCATTCTCACAAAGGATGCAAATGCTTTGAAGTTTAGGTGAGTTTATTCTGATGCATTGCTCCAGGTTATTGCAAACAAGAAGCAGCCACTCAAGGGCAGGGCAACTAGATTGGATTATGTTTTGCAGCGACACGTCTGATATATCAACCTCCACAAATGAAAGCCTCTTGAGAAGTGGTAGTTCAAGCAATCGTGCAAAATTGTCTGGTATGTGGCAAAGAGCAAAGGTGACGGTGTGCAGTGAGGAGGAAAACCTCAACATGGAGGTCGGTGGTGAAGGCATAGATGAAGGGCGGTTGTGTGGTACTGTCACACTTTTTCTCACGAACTGTGGGAACATGTAATAGAACTCAAGCACATGGAGATTGTCCAGTCTGGGTGATCGAAGCCAGGCATCGACGATAGACGATCTACACTGGAAGTAACACGCCGGAATGCAAAGGCGGTCAACTGCACCCTCGTGGCCGGACAGGATGGCTTCCGGAAGGCTCAAATCATCAACGACAGATTGTCCACGGCACCGAGTCCCAAAGTATCTTATGCGGATGAGTTCCTTGGTGGGGAGCATGGAGACTATGTCGATATGAACTTTTTCTAGAGGGTTAAAAAGACGACCGACAGGGATCTCACTGCAGTCCAGGTTGAGAGGTGCGGTGCGCCATAGACGACGCCACCGAGTTGCGAGGATTTGTGTGCGGATGCCCTCCTTGGTGGGGAGACGGGAGACGATCTCACCGAGGATGGCGTCCGGGACGTCGCTGATGCGGTCTGGACAAGATTCCTCTTCGTCCTCCTCGGATGCAGTGGGCGGACCCCCGCCTATTCCCGCCGCTATAGCCAAACTCCCAGAGGACGGAGAAGCCGGTGGCGGGAGCCTCGCCCTCTTGGTGTTGGGGGCACCGGATTTGATCTCAATCTCCAACTCCATTGTCGGGATCACGCCGCCTCCGAGCAGCGCTCTGTGCGGTGTGGATCTGGAAAGATGGTTAGGTCTTCACTGCGCGCAGATCCAAAAAGGTTAAAGGATAACTGAGGAGGGGAGAGTCCGGCGGCAGTTGAAGGCAAAGTATAATATATATTTTTTTCTTTCCAAGGACGACAGGATTCCTACATTCATTTTAATCTAAGATAAAGAGGAACAGAGTCACCGCCTTCTAGATACGTGCAGGAACACGGTTCTACATGCACCGTGCTTCTCTGTATTCCAAAATTTTCCGGTGACACGTACACTGGGAGAGGCACGGGCGTGATGTCAGGAGAAGCACGGTTTTAGAATAAGCAGATCCACAGGTGTGGATGCAGAAAACCCACGGTCCTGCCTCTGTATTGGAAATGTTTTTCCACAAACGTGTTTACTTAGTGAGCGGACGACACTGTAGCTACTCGGGGCATGGTTTTAAATAAAGTAGATGCATGGTCGTTCCACGGTGTTCCAAACAGTTCCGCTTACACATTCGCTGCGAGAGGCACGGCCGTGAGGTCATGGGAAGCATGGTTTTAGATTAAGCAGAGTCGCAGTCCTGCATTCGTTTTCTTCCACGTCGGGAAAGAAAAAATAATAATATAGCCTGATGGCAGCGTAGCACAATAACAATGTTGTAACAACCTTACAGACGGTGCAAAAAGTACAAGGATTCCTTGATCACGTCTAGACAAAACACAAACTGGAAAGGGTACAACAACATCTAGAAGCCCTCATTTTAGCATTCACAGGTGAATGGGTCTGGCAAATCAAAGCCTGGGCACTGTTTTGTCCAGATATGCACTTTTAAAAGCAACTGCATGTGGTTGCAATATGTTGATAATTTCATGCGAGCATGTCTAGAAGCCCTGTTGTCCACTTAAGATCCTCTTGTTGCTGTTTGTAAAATTCCTCCGTGAAGTCTGGGGGGGTAGCGAAACTTAAACCTGATGATCTCTAGCTCCTTTGCATTCAGAATAAAGAATGTCGCAAATTCAATGTTTTTCTTGCAGTGTTCATATTTTTCCAGCGTTACTGTCTTCAAGTGAATATTGTGATCTTTGACAAACAGCCGGTGCTTACGATGCCACTTATTTGTTACACCTTCTTCATAACAGACTCCTCCCTAAAATACATGAAGATATACTTAAGGTCTATAAAGAGAGATACTGCCGAAAGAGCAAATGAACGATTAATTCTAGTACACTATGCATGGTATGGGCTTTCAATATGTGTGAAAATCATCACCTCGATAAGCAAGTTTTGCAGGCTTGGAAAGCATCGCATCAAGGCAACGACCTTGTCAAGGTTAAATGACATGTAGATAAGCAAGGTCTTGACAGATTGAAGCACTGTTGATAAGCTAACTACGGACAAAGCCTACATTGAGCATAGATCATAAAATCAAAAAAATAGAATAAAAGGTTGGGTGACATGAAACTTGTGGTCTAGAACAAATGCAACTCACAGTATTTGGGGAACTTGGTACCTGAATAACTGTAGAGCCAAACGAAATCTTCGATTCAGGAAATCCTTAAAAAAATTGCCCAGCGCCTCAAGTTTAGGTGCAGAAGCGACAGTTATCTGCAGGTGCCTACTTTGAATATCGTGGATCAACCGTTTAAGTGAGGGGGCATCCTCAATAATGAGTTCACCATTCTCACAAAGGATGCAAATGCTTTCACATTTAGGTGAGTTTATTCTGATGCAATGGTCTAGGTTATTGCAAACAAGAAGCAGCCACTCAAGGGCAGGGCAACTAGATTGGATTATGTTTTGCAGCGAGACATCTGATATATCAACCTCCACAAACGAAAGCCTCTTGAGCAGTGGTAGTTCAAGCAATCATGCAAAATTGTCTGGTATGTGGCAAAGAGCAAAGGTGACGGTGTGCAGTGAGGAGGAAAACCTCAACATGGAGGTCGGTGGTGAAGGCATAGATGAAGGGCAGTTGTGTGGTACTGTCACACTTTTTCTCATGAACTGTGGGAACATGTAATAGAACTCAAGCACATGGAGATTGTCCAGTCTGGGTGATCGAAGCCAGGCATCGACGATAGACGATCTGCACTGGAGGTAACACGCCGGAATGCAAAGGCGGTCAACTGCACCCTCGTGGACGGACAGGATGGCTTCCGGGAGGCTCAAATCATCAACGACAGATTGTCCATGGCACCGAGTCCCAAAGTATCTTGTGCGGATGAGCTTCTTGGTGCCGAGCATCGAGATGATCTCGATATGAATTGCTTCTAGAGGGTTAAAAAGACGAGCGGTAGGGATCTCACTGCAGTCCAGGTTGAGAGGAGCGGTGTGCGGATTTGTGTGCGGATGCCCTCCTTGGTGGGGAGACGGGAGACGATCTCACCGAGGATGGCGTCCGGGACGTCGCTGATGCTGTCCGGACAAGATTCTTCTTCCTGCTCATCAGATCTAGTGGGCGGACCCTCACCGCTTCCCGTCACTACCGCCAAACCACCAAAGGAAAGCGTCGCCGGTGGCACGAGCCTCGCCCTCTTGGTGCTAGGGAAAGCGGACTCCATCTCCAACTCCATCTCCATTGCCGAGATAGCGCCGACCCCGAGAATCTCTGTGTGCGGTGGATCTGGAAAGACGGTTAGGTCTCCACTGAGGAAAACTACGGCAGGGGAGGGGTCGACAGACAGTATTTTTTTCTTTCCTACATTCATTTAATTTAAGAAGAGAAAGAGGCATGGCCTTGTAGATACGGGAGGCACTGTTCAACATGCAACACAGGCACGGGAGTGCCTCCCTGTGTTTCGATGGTTTCAAGGCACGCGTCGATCAGTCGGGTAGGAGCACGGTACTACATGCATCGTGCTTCCCTGTATTCCAAAAATTTCCGGTGACACGTTTACAGTGAGAGGCACGGACCTGATGTCAGGAGAAGCACGGTTTTAGATTAAGCAGATGCACATGGTGTGGACGCAGCAAAGCCACGGCCCTGCATTTGTGTTGGAAATGTTTTTCCACAAACATGTTTATTTAGTGTGCGGACGACACTGTAGCTACTCGGGGCATGGTTTTAAATAAACAAGATGCACGGTCGTTCCACGGTGTTCCAAACAGTTCCGCTTACACGTTCGCTGCGAGAGGCATGGCCGTGAGGTCATGAGAAGCATGGTTTTAGATTAAGCAGAGTCACAGTCCTGCCTTCGTTTTCTTCCATGTTAGAAAAGAAAAAAATATATAGTTGTCCTCCAAGTCCAACCGTCCCCTCCCCTCCCGTCCCCTCCCCTCCCCTCCCATCCCAAGTTATCCTCTTAACCTTTTTGGATCTGCGCGCGGTGGAGACCTAACCGTCTTTCCAGTTCCACACCGCACAGAGCGTTGGTCGTAGGCGGCGCGACCCCGGCAATGGAGTTGGAGATGGAGATGGAGATGGAGTCCGGTGCCCCTAGCACCAAGAGGGCGAGGCTCGCGCCACCAGCGACGCCGTCCTCTGGGAGTGCGGTGGTGGTGGAGGGGTCGAGAAGCGGCGACGGTGGTGCGCCCACTGGATCCGAGGAGGGCGAGGAGGAATCTGGTCCGGACCGCATCAGCGACCTCCCGGACGCCATCCTCGGTGAGATCATCTCCCGTCTCACCACCAAGGAGGGCATCCGCACACGAATCCTCGCAAGTCGGTGGCGCCCTCTTTGGTGCACCGCTCCTCTGAATCTGGACTGCCGCGAGATCCCTGTCGCTCGTCTTTTTAACGCCCTACAAAAAGTTCATTTCGAGATCATCACCGCGTCTTCCGCCACACCGGAGGAGCTCATCCGCATAACGTACTCTGGAACTTTTCTTAGTGGAGAACCTATCATTGATGATGATTCCAACCTTCCGAAAGCCATCGTATCCGGCCATGATGGCCCAGTTCACCGCCTATGCATGCCGGCGTGCTATCTCCAGTGTAGATCCTCTATCGTCGACGCCTGGCTCCGATCCCCATATCTCGACAATCTCCAGGTGATTGAGTTCTACTACCTGTTCCCACATAATCTGAGGCAAGATGCCATACTACCAATCACATGCCCTTCACGTATGCCATCACCACCGGCGTCCATCTCTCAGTTTTCCTCCTCTCTCCACACCGTCGCCTTTGCTCTTTGCCAGATACCAGATAATTATGTACGAATGCTTGAACTTCCACTCCTCAAGAGACTTTCGCTTGTGGATGTTGATATATCAGACGTCTCGTTACAAATCATGATCCACACTAGCTTCCCTGCACTCAGATGCCTGCTGCTTGTTTGGAATGCCAGGAGCCACTGCATCAGAATAAACTCACCTAACCTTATAAGCATTGGCGTTCGTGGTCACCACGGGAAACTCGTTATAGACAATGCCCCCCTCACTTAAACGGTTGCTTTGCGAAGATTATAGCATGGACTTGCGGATAATTATCATCTCTGCACCTAAACTGGAGACCCTGGGCAGAATATGTGATATTTTTAATGAATCGAGCACCGCACATCAACGTACTATTATTCAGGTACTGACTTTCCACAATACTTTCAGCTGCATTCGTTCGAACAAACAATTTCCATGTAATCCAACCTTCATTCTATTAATATCATGGTATATTCCCCATGAAGTGTTTGCCATCAGTGAGGACATCAACGGCGCTTCAATCTGTCAAGACGTTGCTTATCAGCATGGATTATAATCTGCACGCAGTCTGTGCGTTGATGCAATGCCTTTAAAGCCTGGAGAACTTGTTTATCGAGGTGATGATTCTCACACACATTGAAAGCCCATAGCAAGCATAGTGTACTATATGAAAGCCCATCCGTATGAAAAAGATTATCTTACATTTGTCTGTAATGGATACACCTGTATATATACTTGTTCTAGTATTATATACATCCGCATCTAGCCAAATCTAAGAGAAACTTTCTAGGACGAACGTAATAGAGTTAATCGTTTATTTTGTGTTTCGACCTTAAGCATTTTCAATCTTCTTGTATACTTAAGGAGGAGTCTCTATTGAAGAGAGTGTTGCAAATGATTGTTCTTGTGGGCACCATCACGACATTCGTTTGAAGACAGTGACGCTGCAAGGCTATGAACACTGCGAGAAGAACATTCATTTTGCGACATTCTTTATTCTCAATGCAAGGAAGCTGGAGACTATCACGCTTAAGTTTCGCTTCCCCGAAGACTTCACCGAAGCATTTTACAAACAGCAAGAAAAGGTGCTTCAGTGGGACAATAAGGCTTCTAAACGTGCTTCCATTAGATTATCATCAAGTTGCGACCACATGCACTTGAATTTAAGGCACGCACATGTTGAGTACCTGGATTTGACGGATCCATTCATTTGTGAGTGCTAAAAACAGTGTTGGGGTTACATGTTGTTCTCCCCTTTCCAGTTTGGGTTTTACCTCGACGCGATGAAACAATGCTTGTACCTTTTGCACCATCTGTAAGCTTGTAAACAGCATTGTAATTGTGCCAAAAACTGCTAAGATCAATCTAATTTATGTCTTTTTATCTTGATGCTACAACATTTTATAGTCTCTAGCCCTGTGGAAATGCCAAAAACTTCACACTTCATACAGCACACAAATCAGACACACTGCTGTGAATGTGCTCTTTCTGCACCAAGAAGCTACCTAGAAGTCGAGCCACCGAGTGAGTGAAAACATTTTACTGTCCACCGAATGATCTCACCAAGGATAGCGTCCAGTAGATCGCTGATGCATTCCAGAGGACGGCGTCGCCGATGAGGCGAGCCTCGTTCTCTTGGTACTAGGGGCAGCGGAATCCATCTCCAACTCCATATCCATTGCCGGGATGTCGCGCCGCCTAGAACCAGCGCTCTGTGCGGCGGGTCCGGAAAAATGGGTTAGATGTTAGGTATTCACTGTGCTCATACGAAAAAGGTTAAGTGGAGAGGGCAAGGCGAGGGGTCCAGATCCACCGCTGCACAAGATTAAATGGAAGCACGGCCTTGAAGGTACGAGATGCACTATTCTACACGCAACCCAGGCACGGCCGTGACCCTCTGTGTTTTAATTGTTTACAGGCATACGTTCGTCAGTAGAATCTGTTGGACGATGGACTCACGCTTCTACATGCAACGTGCCTCTGTGGGTTGCAAAAATTTCCACTGGCACGTTCACTGTAAACAAGAGTCACAGTCGTACCTTTATGTGTTCGAAAATTTTCCACGGACATATTCAGTGTCAGAGGGCATGGTCGTGATTGTCACTAGGGGCACGGTATTACATAAAGCAAAGCCACGGTCGTGCATCAGTGTTCCAAATGTTTCAGCAGCAACGTTCACCCATAGAGGCATTGACGTGAAACTACGACAACACGCACGGTTTTACTGTGAGAGCCACGGCCGTCAAGTGACGAAAGACACGGTTCCATGAGAACCAGAGTCACGGCCGTGCCTTTGTGTTCCAAATGTTTTCATATAAGCAAACGAGAAACAAAATCCGTGGCTCTGCTACTAGATTATTTTTATTGTAATAATTAGTTAGCTAGCTTCTTTGTGCGGAAAGACAACATTCACAGCCACGGTTATCCGCTTTATGTTTCAATTACTTCCAGACACGCATTCATAACAGAAGCACGGCCGTGAGACCAAGAGAGCCATGGTTATACATTCTCCAGACGCACGGCCCTGATTCTGTGTTTCAAATGTTTCCGTGCAACGATCGTAGGCACCACCATGAAGCCATGAGACTCACGGTTCAACACGCAGCAGTGCCATGGTCGTGGTTGTCTGTGTTTCAGTTCTTTTCATCTCTACATCCAGAACATGCACGTTGAGAGACCCACGGCCGCATAAAATTATAAGGAAACCTATGCCTCTTCTATTCTGCTCCGCTGAGTAAAATTACCTAGAGAAGCAAAATGTGTTCTTCTTAACTTTGTTTTGCTTCTATAGCTGCACGAAACTAACTTACAAGCCGTTTTTATTACCACGACACGGGAAAAATAAAACTTTGCCAACAGCCCCACACCCCTCACTTGATGTTTCATCCCTCCACAGACGGTCTTGTTTTTCTATCTTCACCAATCCATTCTACTTTCTCCACCTTTGAGCATAGCTTTGCAACCTCCTTCCCTGTAATATTATTATCCATAAACAGCAAAAAAGGAAAAAATTAGAAATATGGCGGTCATGGATCTATTCCTTAAGTTCTGGTGTTTAAGTTGCGTTATTACCTTTTAATTTTTTATTCGAACTCTTCTCCGGTACCAAACAGTCTCCATTCGGTTCTTTCTTTTCTTAAAGAAGGTTGGGCACATTCTGTACCTTGTTCCGGGCTTGCCTGCACGCATCCTGTCTGTCTGGCTTGTGTGATATTGGATTCTGGTGTAGATGGAGGACTTCGGTTAATGCTGGCTGTTGTCAGTGGGGTTGTTGGAGTTGCTAGTGGTGTTTGCCGTCTTGCTCCTGGGCTTGCAGTGCATTCTCCTGCTCTGTTTGATGTCCTCGATGGTGCTGTCGGTGTTGTGGGCCATTTCATTGACCTTTCCCTCTTCTCCTGCTGCATTTTCCTCATCTCCTCTTCAATCCTCATCCTTTCCTGGACTTCAGGATTTGTGGGGCAGTTTGTTTTCTTGTGACCCTTTAGTCCGCAACGGCCGCACTTGGGTTTGGCTTTGCAGCCTTTTCCTTTCTTCTCAGAACCAGCTTTGATTCGATCTCCTTTTTTCATGCCCTTTGAGCCACTCATGGGAGGGTTTTTGAGAGTTGCGGCAACGATGCATGTGTCTGGTTCCTCAGCAAGTGCCGTCATGACTTTTATTTTCATATCTTGAATACACCCCAGTAGCACATTGTATGCTTTGTCTTTTCTGCAAGCATGTGAACAGATATCCGACAACTCAGCGTACGCAAGGCCGAATCTCATAGTTTCATCATCTTGTGCGGTCATGCTATTATCATGACTTGTAGCCAGGACTTTCAAGCTCTCTGATACATTCTTGGTCCATCTGGGGTTGATGAAAGATTTTGGAAGATGTTCGACCATGCCTGTTTGGTCCATCACCTTAAGTACGTGGCAGCACTGTATGCCATCCCTACTCATTTTCTTGCAGCTGCAATTGTATATTTCCTTGTGCTCATCCACATCTACCCTGAATTCAGACCTATCGAATTCCTCACCTGGGTACGATTTCCACTCTTTTGTTTCATCATAAATCCTTTTTAGAAAGTACTGCCTCCCTTTTGCCAGCTCGGAGCATTTGTAGTATGTACGGTTCCGTAGCTCTAGCTGGAATCTCCTGAAGATCTCGTTCGTGTATACTTCACTTGCTTTTGTTTTGATTGGAAACCCTGTCTCTCGTGACGGTGTCTTCTCGACTGTTCGGTGTCTTTTCTTGTCGAGCGTAGCAAGACAATTTTGCTGAATGATGTGATACGCACCAACAAACCTTGTTATCATGTCCTTGTGGCTCACATAATTTTTCCACATCGAATTGGTGCTCTCACTCCGTGTGGTTGTTGATGAGAAAGGATAGAAGCAGTCCTTGAAGTAGGCTGGCACCCAGAATGTTCGGAGTTCCCAGAGCGTGTTCAGGTGTTTGTTACCTTCTGCCTTGTATAATGCGATCGCATTTTTCCATGAACGTTCAAACTCGTCTAGATTAAGTGAGTTCTTGACTATTCGAAAGAGATGATCAGACATCCTTGGATGCTGCACAAACACTGTTGCGTTGTTTTCCTTCGTGTTCTTCCTAATATGCCACCAGCAGAACCTGTGTTTGGTCCTTGGAAGTGCTTTTGCGATCGCTGTCTTCATCACCTTGTCCTGGTCTGTTATTATGTAAGTCGGTTATTTTCCTCCCATCGCCTCGGCAAATGTGGTTAGAAGCCACTTGAATGACCCTATCATCTCGTCCTTTAGAAGGCCTATTCCAAACAGGACGGTCGACCCATGGTTGTCGACACCAATGATTGGTGCAAACGGTAAGCCATAGATATTTGTAGAAAATGTTGTGTCAAAAGAAACGTACTGTCCGTACAGGTCGTAATTCATCTTGCGCAAGGAGTCTGTCCAGAACAAGCTACGCACCGAGTTGTTCCCGTCTGTCTCCTCCACGTGGTGGAACCCCGGCCTTCTCCTCTGCATATCCGCAAAACAGTTTCATCGTGTCCTCGATATCAGTATTCCTTTCTCCCGCCCTGTCCTGGCATGCAATGTTGCTTATGTCGATCGTGTCGAACATAATTTCTCGCCTCGGTTTCCCCATCGCAGTGAAGATCTGCATAACCTTCCTTGGCTCTAACCTTGCCTTCTGCAGAACTTGTATAAAGAATTTCTCCTGAGGTGTCATCTTCTTATAGCATCTCATGAACTTCAGCATCCAATCAGATGGGTGAAGTTGATGATTGTGCTCTAGGCGTATGTTCTTCAGGTACCATATTCCCCTATCTGTATCCCTCTTTGTTGTTATTTGAACTGGGCAGCCTGTCCTGGTCAACCAGTTGCTCCTTATGTACTTCGCATGTCTCTCGGTTGTTTTATTCTCCCCTTCCTTGGTGCATTGGAACACCTGCTTGTCAATCTCTTGGTCAGCTACCGATCTTCTACTGGTCGATCGCTTCACAGCAAAGCCAACCCTTCTGGCATACCTGCAGAAGAAATAGTAGGCCTCATCCAATGTTTTGAATGAAAGGTCACCCACTGGTTCGCGTGCTTCGGTCACTTCCTCAATCATTGGGAATGTGCCTCCTTTGAACATTTCGTCCATTTCTTTCTCTTCATGCGTTTGCACCCCCATGTTGATGTTGTCTACAGTGTCTTCATTCGTGTCATCGCAGCCACTTCCAGCGGCATCAGTTTCATGGCCAAATACAAGTCCATTCCTCACAGAGCTACTGCAGCTCTGTTGTTTGTCACATGCGGGAGCGTCGTTTCTGTATGCCATGGTCCAATCCATAATTGATTCTGCTTCTCGACTGTCACCTTCTTGAATGTTGCTCCCTATTTCTCCTGCACTCATGCATCTAAGGGACTGTCCTACTTCTCCAATAACATCTGTGCTGCCGTGGTGGCTGACGCTGTAAACTACTTGCTGCTGTGCAGGTTGTTTTCCATTAATGATGGATGCAGGACCATCGTATTTCTTTGGCTCATCTGTTATCCTCACCGTCAAGTCCTGAACGTAATGCATGCAACAAATTAGATATCGTAGGCACATGAGAAATATAATTTTTTTTTCTTTAGAAACAATTGAAAACAGAGGTTTATATACTACATCAGGTGTGTCTCAGTAGAGACTCATCTGGTAGCATTTACGTGGAATACCAGAAACACACATGTGCCTCTTCTGCACATACACGTGGTTGGTATACCTGAGGCACACCTGTGCTTCTGTTCGCATTTTATCCGGGAGCACAGCAGTGACCCTGCTGCACATACATCTGGACCAGAAGCACAACTGTGCTTCTGCCTAAACTTTACAATCAGGGTGTGCCTCTGGTCGCAAAATATCCAAAACCACATTACCCCATGCTTGGCAAAGCTGTTTGTGTAGTGAGTTGAAGAGCATAGTTCTGCCGTCACCTTAGTTTTCTCATGTCTCTCATGTTCAGCAAATCTTGGCGACATCCTCCGTGCATTGGTGATTTCGCTCACAATTCTGAATGCCATCGGTGATCCTTTGGAAGGACCTTTCATGTTCAACACCATGGGTGATCCTTTCAAAGGCCCTTGCCTCAAGTTTTCGGTGTGCCGTGGACTGGACTGACGCTTGATTCCTTGCTCGTAGGCCTGTGTATGTGATATACTGTAATTTATACCATGCGAAAACACACAAAAAATTTGCTGAAAAAAACAGTACATGTGCTATAGATGTTTTTCCATGTTCGTATTTTGTGGTCACCTGTGTTGGTTTCTGCTGATGTTGTGTAGTAAACTTTCTTCCTCCCATGTTTGATTTTGCTGTTGGGCTCTTCTTGCTTGTGCAAACTGTACTCGATCCTTCAACATCTGTGCTTTTGTTGGCAATGTTCCCTCTGCTTGCCTCAATGAAAATCCGGTTACCCTGTACCTCTTCATTATGACCTCATGGAACTGTTTGGCCATCAGAACACCTACTCTGTGCTTTTGTGGACACCTGTGTTTTGAAGCACATAATCATTAGATGCACGTAATCATTAGATGCACGTGCGTCAATTTTGAAGCATTAACAAGTAAATAAACATATAAAACTTTCTAGCGTGTTCAAAAGCTGTACAACAAAGTTGGATTTTGAAGATTTTTTCGTTACCTGCGGCGACTGGTTGTTAGAGTTTCTGTGTCGCAACTTTGGATTACACACTGAATACGAGGACGACCCATCAACAGTTTCTTTTTCAACAATCACTCTGCTGCTTAAAATGCTCCTCTTTGCAGGTGTCTGATGCAAAACATGCTCCTGGTTGGGACGTTTGCCGAGAACTTGTATCTCAACCTTGACTCCATTTACTCCAGCCCGCTTTGCAAGCGCCTGTTGGACGGTATCTGCATCCTTTTTCTTCTCGCTTTGTAGAACTTTCTTTTTCTTCTACCTTTCGAGACTTAACTGCGGAGTAGAAACACAAAATAAAGAGTTGTTTACTGCATTCAACCAAGAGATATTCAAAAATTCTTGTTTCTATAATTGATCTGCTTTTTGGTGTTCAGTGGTGGCGCCTTGACAGTATACAATACAGAAAAAAAAGAGGAAATAACCTCCAACACTAAGATTGAATTGCTTTGGTATTACCTTCCTTTCATAAGCCTTGCCAAAATCGTTCCAAGATAGGCCGACCCTGTTGTCCTGATCAGCTGATGCGATCCTGAACATCTGCACGAAAAAATAGTTATTCAAAAGAAAAAATTATACATCTATAGCATCAGCTGATGTTATTTTTGCAATTGATAAACAGCCTCTTGTATTTTTAGTTGGTTTCTTAATATAGAACTGAGATATATATTTAGTTCTACAGAATTGAGATTTTTTTTTACTTGAGGAGAAAAGGCAGTATCCTGAAAATTACACAGGAACCTCAACACAAGTGACATACTGATGCTAATCTGACACTGCATCGTTTAACAAAACATGACCAAAAATTCTACCCAAAGAAACAAACTGATCCTGCAAGTACGAAAGTTAATAAAACAACAGCAAGGGATAATGACAGACACAAGGTAGAAACAAGAAATTTTATACTATGCATCCTGAGCTCAGGTAAATTAACAACCACAGCACGGCAAACCTCAACAACAAATAGGGCAGTAGGATTGTGATATTGTGTTCATAGACGAGCAGTAGGATTGTGATAATTTTTAATAGAGGAACAATTTTGAATCATGGCCACAGCACCTACTGCTACGAGGCAACTGAAACCATGACATCTTCACAAATTTGACGATTCATAAACTGCCAAGCATCCAAGACGTATCACGACAACATAAATATACTAGGGTGAGTCTACCAGATCTCAAGAATAGATTAAAAGGGCGCGCGGCAACAATTAAATCTCCTGCATCAGGAATCAACACGGGGTGAGCTAATCGATTTTTAACTAACCTTCGTTTACGATTTTCAAACAACTAAATCTTATTCCCTGGTTGTTCAGAGCGGACCACCTTCAATTTTGTGCGCGATCTACTTTGCTGATCACGGCAACTTGTGGGAGATCTCATAGGATGATTTTGAATTTGAACGAGAGAGAGAGAGAGAGAGAGAGGGGCTGCTTCCTTCGCTTTTCGCATGGAAGAGGATATTGAGCCAATAGATGGGGTAAGTTTTGTTCTGCGTGAAAGATGCATCATGTTTTTCGGAGCGAGCACATGTGTTTGGTAAACTAGAGCAGTCCTACTGACATGTGGGCTCTCCAACGGTACGTCTGTCTAACTTGTGGGGCCACCTTTCCCGCGTGAGAGGCGAAAAACTTTCGGGAGGTAGCGCTTCTGCGAGTTGGTTGAGCATCGCAGTCGTGGAAACTTTCGGGAGGTAGCGCTTCTGCGAGTTGGTTGAGCATCGCAGTCGTGGAAACACGGAAGTAGGGCGCGAACCTCGAATCGATTTATTTTTAGAAATCACGGGGCTGATGATCGTTGGTAGGGCTCTTGCGGTTTGCTTCACAGGATAATTGTTACGGGTTATGGGCATTACTTAGAGTTCGGAGTGACATTTGACTCTTCTGACCACAGATTCATCCTGCCAGATGCATGAGTCTTTTAATTTGAGACATGGTTTTGGTAGTGTAGTTATGTATACAACCTAGAGTGCATGCGAAGGTTAAAGAACTAACGTGAGCACAACTTAAATTAGTTGCAGAGCTCAATGAGAGAGCAGTGAGAATTCACTCTACTGGTCCCTATCATAGACAGACGTCGATGAATGTATAAACCTGCAACTTAAAGCAGAGATGCAAAAAAGTTACGTCTGTTAATACAAATAAAATACTAGCAGTTAGTAACTCAGAGTTAACATCCGTCTTATCGCTAATTGAGGTGTTAATGGCGATGTCACATGACCTATTATGTAGTGATGGATGAGATGGGCTCCACTCCATAGCTGTCAGAGACTCAGTCTCAGTCTGTGGATGGCACAGAGATTGTCACACAAGATTTCATGGTCGCTGATCAACTAGAGACGGAGAGGTTAAGGATTGAGTCGAAACGTGCAGCGCACGAAAAACTTGTTGAGGAGTACAGGAGGAAGAAGCACCTTTCTGGCTGGAAGTAGGTGTATTTTCGTGCTTCCCATATGGGTTGATGCATTTGGTTTACAAATAAGTACTTCTCATTCTACATTACTTTTTCATCTGCACTTAATAAGTACTTCCCATAAGTTTTCATCTAAGCTTCTCTTACAAAAGTATTTTGCATACTCATGTATGTTTTAAAAATACATCTATTCAAAAGTCAATTCCTATTTCCTTCGCAGGAGTGTTACAATGGCTGAGTATGAGGAAGAGTTTAGCACAAAGCTGAGCCTGCAGAAGTTCATTATTGTCTGTGAGAAGCTGACAGAAGCTCAGAAGCAACTAGTCAGAGATATTGGCTTTGGATACCTTCTGGACCTGTGCTACCGGGAGCTTCCGAGGTGTTTGGTTCGGTGGCTTGTTCGCTACTTTGATGGCCCCTCTAGAAGTTTCATCTTGCCTAGTGGATTCAGATTCTCTGTCAATTCTTACACTGTGCACCGCATCCTGGGGATACCACTGGGAGGTCAAATTATCCCTAAAAAGTGTTCAGATGCTTTCAGGTGTCAGATTAAAACTGAGACTCAGTGTGCTGCGCATGCTCCAAACATCAGAGAGCTGACTGATCTGTTGACCCCAGACCTGCTGGGAGAGGTGTTTCAGCGGGTTTTTGTGATGTTTGCAACAGCTGTCTTTCTATGCCCAACGACTTACGACTGTGTCAGCCCGGACTACCTAGCGGCTCTCGAAGGACCAACAGCTGATATCTCATCCTATGATTGGTGTGGGGCTATCCTAGACAAGTTGGTGACGTCACTACAGACCTTCAAGAACAAGGGATTCACAGGCGCATTGTGTGGCTGCCTCCTCATTCCAGTGGTTCGTTCACTTCCTTTTTTAATTCTTTACCTTCCAGCTCAGACTTCCCGAGTATGTGGTTCATTTTTGCCTTTTTGTCTCTGGCAGATAAGCTATTTTGAGTACCTGGATATAAAGGTTATGGATCTGAAACCTGATCTACCTGCAAGGCTTATTATCTGGGATACAGACAGTGTTAAGAATTATGCTAACCTAGATAGACTGTCAACGGAACATGGAAATTTTGGGAAGCACTCAGTGAGTGTACTTTTTATATTTTTTTTCTTTGGTCAACTCTTTACCTCAACAAAATGATTTAGCTGCCATACATTAATTTGGCTTGAAGCTATTTTTTTTCCCATCTCAGTTGAAGGATATTAGGCGCACGCCTTTCCACCCATCCACTACCTTTGAAGGGGCATTTTTTCAAATGAGTCCAAAACTAGACGCATACCTGCAACTGTGGCACCCCGGCTCAGAGAAACCGGAACACCCCGTATTCCAGCCCAAAGATCAAGTCTTTTGGAATACGGCACTGCTTGACATAGAACAAATCAGCTCTTATTACAAATAACAAGGGTACAAAGGTTCTGAAGGCACGAAGGTTACAGGGGCACGGCGACACTTCGCCTGCTCAGGTAGTTCTATGCTAGCAGCGGAACATCTCGTAGCGGAATCAATTCTAGCAGTGGAACATCGACGACGGTGATGAACTCCACTCCGCAGGGACTCTGGCTGGGACGTACCCTAGAGCGCAACCTCGGGATCCTCGACAAACAATCAATCACGGCATCACCTGCAATCTGGCATGACACGCCAGGTGAGTACTTTGAATGTACTCGCAAGCTCACAGCAACCAAAGCAATCAAGACATACAACAGCATGGCATTTACAGGTTAATCATCAATGATGAACACGATACTACTAGAACAACATGAGCATGGCAACGACATGAGCATGGCAACAACATGAGCATGGCAACAACATGAGCATGGCATGTACATATAATTCATGATATGAACAGGATGATACTAGCACTAGCATGCAAGGGGGTCGACATTTAAGGTCTCATGGACCAACTTACTCTGCTCGGAGGTTATTTTGTAATCACAAACTTACCATCGTGATCATCACTCGTTCACCTCATAGTCAATCAACAGCGGTATCCATGATACCATCGTGATCCTCTCATGATCACATAAAGATCAACCAACTTCTTTTCTCATCGAACCGGGGTTGTTATTATTCAGATTATTATTACTGTTGACCCATAGTGTGACCTACTACGAACTGTGTCCATGACCGAGGACGCGGCTATCGATAGATTATACACTCTGCAGAGGTTAGTACAATGTACCCACACCACGGAACTCATGGCCTCGTGCTCCCATTCGGGTGGACCAACGACATTCCGACAAAACCAATCTATTGCATGACACTCTCCCGGCCACTCCCGACAAACTCCCCTTTGGGCTATGTCATGGGTCGCCCTGATGTCAACTCGTGACATCCACCACCTTTGTGGCCGCCACCGTCGTGGCCAAAACAAACTCGTCCCAAACGGGGACACCCGGGTACAACACAACTTGGGCACAAGGCTTATGGCCGCCTACCTGATCAGGGTAGCACGCGCACATAACCTTCCCTAGTTGGAGGCACCGGCGAGAGGCATGACAATAGACCGAATCAGGGCCTCCCATAAGGCAAGTGTGGCTGCACTGGTTAGCTCGATTCGGTGGCACCATGACTCAGCCAACAGATTTGTTCAAGTTCGATTAATGTCAGGTTCAACTTGAATAGTGATGAGCTGAGTCACAGTAAAATACATAATGAAATAACAATGTAGATGAGCATGACATCAGTGTAACCATGGATGGGCAACATAACCATTTAACATCATAATGATAAATCATTTGTGCTACGGGATGCAAATGAGCATGGCATAGCGATGATCATAACTATCACAAGTATTTTCATATCAAACCGTAACTACTCAAGTGAGCATAGCATTATCACTAGCATCGAAAATAAACACAAGAATAAAACATGATAAAATATCCTTAGGAATTAATCATATCACTTACTAGATGAAAATGAACATGGCATAACCATAGACATGGATTCATAAGCATATTCGAAGTATTCACAAAATAATTAAATGCGCAAACAATTATTAAATATTCGAGTGGAAACCATGGCTACTGCAATGCCATCATGCAAGTGGATGTCATGGCTTGCCTGGGCATAAAGGATTCACCGGGGAGAGGTGCGATGAACTCGCAGAAGGAATCGCCGGAAAAGTTTCCCTCTCGGCGGAGCTGTTTTAAGGGCAAGGGCAAAATGGCCATTTTCACAGTGTGACAACCTCATGAAAATGATACCATCGGAACGGGCTCGACGAACTGAGATCGTGGGCTTTGGAATCACCTGAATTGGAGTTACGGTTGCCGAGTTACGGCCATTCGTTCGTTAGGCAGAAATTTAAATAAAAATATTCATTTCTGCTGCTAACGGACGAACGTCCGCTATTTAGAGGTTTCGGCTGGCTAGGTTAAACTGAAAGCGTACTTCGCTGAAATACGTTTTCAGAACAGAGAAAACGCACTTTCAGCAGAAGCACTAGGAGAATACGCTTTCTTTAAGCCAAAGCGTATTTTGAAAATTCGTGTCCACTTAACGGGTTGGGCCCAGCCGCCTGTGCCACTAACGATCGGGGCCCGCCTGCAGGTCGCTCACGTCGTCTTCAACCTCCATCGCCCGCTCCTGGCCGTGGACAGGGCCGACTCCGGCGAGGTTTGCCGGCGGCTCCGGCCGTCTCCCGTGGCGTGCGACCTACCCACGAGCTCAGGAGGACGGGCCGCATCCATCCCCGCACAGCACGGCCGCCGAGGAGGACTGAAACGGCGATGGCATGGGCTCCGGCGGAAATGGCCATCGGCCGATCTTGGTTTTGGGCATGGGTTTGTTTCCAAGATGAAGCGAGGACATGGGGATGCTCAGCGAGCTCCGGGTGGTCTTCTGGTGGTGGTAGGGGAAAGAGTAGGGCCCGGGCTCGCCGGAATTTAGGCCGACCCGAGCGGCGGCCATGGCGGCAATGCTCGAGGTGGAGAGCTCCTCGAGCTCGGTGGGGAGGCTGGGGAGAGCTAGTGGAGGGTGGTGAGGTGGTGGATGAGCTCGGGAGGCCTCGGGGTAGCTTAAATAGGCGAGGGAGGGGAGGCACGGGCTGGTTGCCGCCGCGCCCAGAAGAGCTCGCCCCGGCAAGGCGACAAGCACAAACGGCGGCCACAGTGGCTTTGGACGGCAGATGGAGAAGAGGCTGACGAGCGGACCAGACGCCCGGGGAGGCAGGAGGAGCAGGGCACGCGCGGCCAGAGCTATCGGCCATGAATGGCCACTATTCCCGCGTGCGCCCGCGGTTTGGCTCGTTCCGACTAGCTCTTAGCGGGGGAGGGCGAACCAGAGAGGCGAGGGCGAACTGGGGAAGGACTGCGGCAAGGCGAGGTGTCGCGAGGACGACGTTTGGACGGCGGCAGGAGGGTCCCGACGGCCAGAGCGCACTTTCGGCGTGCCAGACCACGTGGTCATCGCGTGCACAGGCGCACGCGGTGCACTCTGGCCAACCAAGCTATGTCTAGCGTCTTGTCCTTCCTAAGTGGGTCCTACCTGAGGTGATAGATTGAAGAAAACCACTGTGGGTTGATGGGAGGGATCGACTGAACTTTGCTGTTGCAAACTTAAGCCTGAAGTAGTGATCAACTTAGAGAGGATAAGAGCTAACCAGGATGTCTCAGGGGTTTAGGGTAGGAAGGACTACGATTCTGTGGAATTTTAAGGGATTTGGACCAGTATTTAACCTAGTTGCTTTGCAACCACCAAATCTGGTCCAGAAGCTAGCTCAGGAAGTAGCACTCACATGGTTGCTTGGATTGAGCTGAAAATTTGTGTAGGATTATTATTTGAGCATATGAAGGTACCATAAAAATTTCATCCCATTTGGATAAGTAAAAATGGTACTTCCTTCACAATGCTCCTCACTGGACAGAAACTTGGGGAAATTTTGTGGAGCAAATTGCTTGGCAAAATAATGTGAGTTTTATCATGATCACATTATTTAGGGATATTTAGGTCCTAGATTAATTTCAGAATTTTTGAAGCAATATAAAATATAGTTGCTTCACAAACTGAAATTCTGACCAGAAACCAAGATTTGAAGGTGTGCTCACATAGATAATTGGATGGAGATGAAATTTTGTGGAGAGCAATTAGTTGACCATATAAATGATCTACCAAAATTTCAACTTATGAGGATTAGCCTAGCTAGTACTTCCTTCACAAAGCTTCCCTCTGGTCAGAAACTTTGGGAATTTGCAGAGGAATATTTACTAGGCAAATGAAGCTGAATTTTGGCATGTGGCAATTATTTGGATATCAGAGAGTGCCCAAAATTTTTGAGGGAAATCAAGAAAATATAAATGGCACTTCCTTCACAAAGTGCCATTCTGGACAGAATGGAAAATAAATATTCCTGAATTATTTTTGAACTAGTAAAGGAAGAGATTTGACATATTTGTGGAAGATATGATCCAAATAATTTATGAGAATTTTTTGGGAATTTTGTGGAAGACAGAAATATAGGTTGCTTCACAACCTAGAGAAAACAGGGTTATTCCTTTAATAGAAAAAGGAATATTCCCAAGAAATAAAAATTGGGGTTGGGCTAAGATGGAAATGACATGGCCTTGGGATATATTTGAGAATGACAAGCCACTAGGAAGTGGCAGGAGAGAAGATCTTCCCAGGTTTCAAGACCACATAGCCACGGAAAAAAAAGAAATTCCAAATGAAATTCGAAGAAATCCAAAAGAAAAAGAAAGGGCCAAAAATCGGGGTGTTACAAACCTACCCCCCTTACAATAAATCTCGTCCTCGAGATTTGGTTGCTCAGGGAACAAGTATGAATATTTTGACTTAAGGAAACCGTTTCCAACTTGGGTATCCTTTTCCTTTATAAATTGTTCCCACTGAATTGCATCTGACTGACTGCCTTGCCGTGGGGTGGTTTGCTTCACTGTATCCCACATTCTGACAGGTCTTCCTTCATATGTTCCTTCTTGTTCTGACTTCAATTCTTTTATGTCTGCTGGCTTGGCTGAAGTATCATCATGACTGGAATATATCATCTTTCCATAAGTCCGGGAGTGATTTTTAATTGACGTGACATTCTTTTATCCATCACCGATAGTATCAATGGAGTTGTGCATAAATTTCCTCGGTGGGCATGAACCTTTAATCCTTGCCTCGGGTTACTAGATGCATGTCCTTCGGGTTCAAAACAATGTTGAGAATCACGATGTTTCTCTTGGCGGAATCTGACTACTTGTAGGGAGTTCTGAATCATCTTGGCTGACTTCTTTGTCTCAGATCCGTACCGATGATTCAACTGTCCTCTCGATATGAGATCCTTACAAACAAAGTAGACCCCTTGGGTGTGTGTTCATGGTGATCAATACGGAATCAGACTGTCTTGGGTATCCATACCATGTTGTTCATGCAACAATTATCATACATGTATTGCTGGTCTTGCTCCTCTGATTGCGCAATTGTCAGCTATTAGTGAACGAACCAGTGGCCCTGACACCGCTGTTAACATCTTTTCAAAAGACATAAAGGAGCTCACTGTATCCAAAGTTGCACCCAAGATAGACACTGTTATTGAACAATGTTCTTCTTCACAGACAAATGCTCAAGTCGATGTTCTTTCGACTTTGGAAGACGAGGAGAACATTAGTGGATCTGAATCCAAGGTTAGTTGCTACCCTGCCCACACAGTATCCATCCCCTGCGGTTCTGGCACTGCACTGAATACGGAAAAAACAATTGCATCCAGTAGTAATACTCCATATGTTGATGCCGCACCTATCAATACAAATGACAATGTCATTTCAACAGTACATGCACCATGTACCGAGCATCGAGCTATTGTTCCCAGCGTCAGTGCTGCTGTTACCAGAAATGACCATCTGAAACAAACGGACGTATGGATGCCTACTGACAAGAGGTCCTTACCAGAGTCAGTAAATGCAACAAACGAAAGTATGCCACCTGCTAAAAAAAGAGTTAGGATACTAGAACCTGTAGAAAATTAACCCAAAGGTGCAACCAATCAGCATGTACTTGTTCAGAATCACAAAGCACTGCTTCATTGTGACTTCATTGATAATGATGCAATATGGTCTGACCCAGCTATCTATGAACAAGTTGACAAGGACATTGAACAAAAGAAAAGGAAAGCCATTTCTCAAGAATGCCAACCTGATACTGTGATGCACTTGTCCAAGCATTCAAGCTCATCAGCGAGATCTACATTTTCTGTAGGATCGAGGAGATAGGTCTAGAGGGGGGGTGAATAGACTCCTAACCAGCCAAATTAGCAGTTTTTAATATCTCTTAGAACTTAGGCAGATTTTGGCACAAGTTAAGATCACTCCAATACTTTCTACACATGCATATCTAGAGATTGAGCAGCGGAAACAATAAAGCATGCAATAGTACGGAAAGTAAAGGGGTAGAGAATGGAAGATCAAACGCAATGAAGACACGGTGGTTTTTGGCGTGGTTCCGATAGGTGGTGCTATCGTACGTCCACGTTGATGGAGACTTCAACCCACGAAGGGTAACGGCTGCGCGAGTCCACGGAGGGCTCCACCCATGAAGGGTCCATGAAGAAGCAACCTTGTCTATTCCACCATGGCTTACGTCCACGAAGGACTAGCCTCACTCAGGGTAGATCTTCACGAAGTAGGCGATCTCCTTGCCCTTACAAACTTCTTGGTTCAACTCCACATCTGGTTGGAGGCTCCCAAGTGACACCTAACCAATCTAGGAGACACCACTCTCCAAAAGGTAAAAGACGGTGTGTTATTGATGAACTCCTTGCTCTTGTGCTTCAAATGATAGTCTTCCCAGCACTCAAACTCTCCTCACAGATTTGGCTATGGTGGAAGAAGAATTTGAGTGGAAAGCAACTTGGGAAAGGCTATAGATCAAGGTTCAAATGGTAGGAATGGAATATCTTGATCTCAACACATGAGTAGGTGGTTCTCTCTCAGAAAATGAATGGTGGAAGTGTAGGCACGTTCTGATGGCTCTCCTTCCTGAGAAGGATGGGGTGGAGGGGTATATATAGCCTCCACACAAAATCCAACCGTTACACACTTTTGACCCAACTCGGTGGCACCGAAACGATCATCTCGGTAGCACCGAACTGTGTAAAAGATATGAACTTTAGAAATCTCGGTGGGACCGATACGAACAACTCGGATGGACCGAAGTGCAATGGTAGGGCAATCCTCATCTCGGTGGCACCGATTGCATCAACTCGGTAGGACCGAAGTGAAGCAATAAGGCAACAGAGAGTTGGCAAGCCATCTCGGTGAGACCGATATGCATAACTCGGTGAGACCGAAGTGAATGCAACCGATTACAGAGAGTTGGCAAGGCCATCTCGGTGGGACCGAGATCCGTTTCGGTGGATCCGATTTGTTAGGGTTTGGCAGTGGCTAAGTCTTGGATAAACTCGGTGGGGCCGGTTTGGAAATTTCGGTGGGGCCGAGTTGGACTTTAGGTTTAGGACATATTTGGGTAGAGAGAGTGGTTGAGGGTTTAGGAATACTGTCACTAAGCACTTGAGCAAAAGGACCATTAAGCAACACCTCATCCCCTTTTAATAGTATTGGCTTTCCTATGGACTCAATGTGATCTTGGATCACTAAACCAAAAATGTAGAGTCTTGATCTTTTGCCAATCCTTGTCCTTAGCATTTTGAGGGGGTTCCACGTCCTCTTGTCCACGCCACGCCATTGTTGAACTTGTCTGAAATTCACTAGATAAAAGCATTAGTCCAACAACATGTATGTTGACATAAATTACCAAAACCACCAAGGGAGCAAATGTGCTTTCAATCTCCCCCTTTTTGGTAATTGATGACAACATACATCAAAGCTTTAAATAAAGATTTAGCAGAGGTATGTATGAAAGCTTTGAAGGAAACATGTAACATGTATGAGCTCCCCTGAACTCCCCCTGAAGATGTGCATAACATGATGATATCTTATGGGAAATATACATGCAACATGTATCTTGGCTATATGCATCAGAGCAATATGTATATGTGACATTAGGGTATCCACATGTACAAGATTTTCTCCTTGCAAACAATATATACTTAGCAAGAGGTCAACCATGTACATGAGTGTGATGCATATACTTACCTTGAAGTTCTTGATCAAGTACCTGAAGAAATACACTTGAGAAAACAGGGTTAGATAACACAAGATAATTTCTTCAAGAAAAGGACACAAGATCAATAAGAAACCAAGATTGGGATGACATGTAGAAGAGAGTATCACTAGGTGAATACTTCTTTGACGCAGACATGTCCCCAAAAGAAATAGCTGTCTCCCCTTAAAGAATTCCTCTCCCCCTGAATCTGACATGGATATTGGGAGTAGGTAGGGTGAGAACACTCAAACAACAGCCAAAGAACAGACTAATCATGTTTCTCCCCTCTTAGAAACATGTAACATTCTCTCCTCTTGTAAGGTGCATCTTTCTTTTAAATAGATAAGCTTAAGCTTTGATGTATTCCTCTCTCCCCCTTTGACATCAATTTCCAAGAAGGGACTTCAAGGTTATTGATTAAGTGAGTTTGGTCCTTGAGAAATACAGCTAGATGCATGTAGAGGATAAGAATCATCGAGTGGAGCTGGAGCAGAAAAACTCAGGGAAAATTTGACAGAAAATTCCTTAGAGCAGTCAAAATCGGTGACACCGAGTTGAGACAATTCGGTGGAACCGAGTTTGATGCAATGGAATATTTTGTCAACTCAGCTCACTAGGTAAGGAAATCTCACAAGGATTTGCAAAGAATTAACTGCGAATCAAGCTAAAAGAGAAGAAACGGAAAAGAAGCAAAGAAACGTCTAGATGAAGTTTTTTTTTGAAAAGAAACACTCTAGCAAGAAGAGAACAAGCAGAAGAAACACTAGAGAACTTCATCTACATGGGTCGGCGACTAGGTCACCTATGTTAGAGTATTTTGACTTAGGAGTCAGGTGAAAACACTTGATCATAGGTCATACTCGTCGTTAAGCTCAAAATGGGGTTGCCATTTTTCTTTTTAGCATTTCAATGTATTCACATCTTGTTGAGTTGCTTTAGCTCATGTCTTTGAGTGAAGCTTCTCTAAGATGTGAGAACTTACATTGGTATTTGGTGGTGAAGTCCATCATGCAGTTGAACTTGAAGTGGATGCTCATGAATTGAAGTTTGGAGCTATCCTATCATTTGTAGTTCATCTTCCTACATGGGTTAGATTTTCAAGGAACAACATGTGTATCCAAAATGACAAGAATGAAGCATAACTCAAATGTTGTCAAAGGATATGTTTAGGTTGTCTTGTTCCTTGTTACTCCATCAATTGTTGATACTTGGGTTATACAAGATTGCTCAAGATAAGAGTGTGATTCAATCTTGTGACATGAAACTTGTCCAAGTACCTACAAAAGGTTAGATACCATACAAGGGAGCAAAATGTCCAAGATATAAAATGATCATGAAGGATATCATGGATTAGTCAAGAATGCTCATGCCCTTGTATGCTTTCGCAATGAACCTCTAGTTTACGTTTGAAGCATCAATGATGTTCAATTCACTTCTCAAGTGACAAAACACTTTCTCATCAAGGGGTTTGGTAAAGATGTCCGCCAATTGTTTGTCAGTCCGAACATGTTTAAGGTCAATATCACCTTTCTAAACATGATCTCGAATGAAATGGTGACGAACCTCAATATGCTTAGTTCGAGAATGTTGCACGGGATTGTGTGCTATCTTAATAGCACTCTCATTGTCACAAAGTAATGGTACATGTCTCACATGCACACCATAATCTTTAAGAGTTTGTGCCATCCATAGTAATTGAGCACAACATGATCTCGCGGCAATGTATTCCGCTTCAGCAGTAGATAGAGATACAGAATTTTGTTTCTTGGAGGACCAAGGCACAAGAGATCTACCAAGAAATTGACATGTACCCGAAGTGGATTTTTTGTCAACCTTGTCTCCAGCATAGTCCGAATCGGAGTAGCCAACAAGATTGAAAGAAGATCCTTTGGGATACCATATGCCAAAGTTTGGTGTATGTATCAAGTATCTCACAATTCTTTTCACCGCCTTAAGGTGACACTCTTTTGGTGCCGCTTGGTATCGTGCACACATGCACACACTTAGCATAATGTCGGGTCAGGAGGCACATAGATATAATAATGAACCAATCATCGATCGATAAACCTTTTGATCAACTGGTTTGCCATCCTTGGTCAAGTCAAGATGTCCGCTCGTTGGCATGGGAGTTTTCATACCTTTACTCTCTTGCATGTTGAACTTTTTTTATAAGTCCTTGGTATACTTTGTTTGAGAGACAAAGGTACCTTCCCTAGTTTGCTTGATTTGCAAACCAAGAAAGAATTTGAGTTCACTCATCATAGACATGTCAAACTTCTCCGACATCAACCTTCCAAACTTTTCACTAAAAGAGGGGTTAGTAGATCCAAAGATAATATCATCAACATAAATTTGGCATACAAATAATTCTCCATTAACCCTCTTAGTGAACAAAGTTGAATCAATCTTCCCAATTTCAAAACCTTTTTCAAGAAGAAACTTTGTCAAGCATTTGTACCAAGCTCTAGGGGCTTGCTTGAGACCATAAAGAGCTTTACGAAGTTTGTACACATGATTAGGTTTCTTGGGATTCTCAAATTCGGGAGGTTGTTTAACATATATTTCCTCCTCAATTTCACCATTTAAGAAGGCACTTTTAATATACATTTGGTAAAGAGTGATATCATGGTGATTGCATAAGCAAGTAAAATGCGAATGGATTCAAGTCTTGCAACGGGGGCATAGGTCTCACCATAGTCCATACCTTCGATTTGTGTGTAACCTTGTGCTACGAGACGAGCCTTGTTGCGTACAACTTGTCCATCTTCATCTTGCTTATTCCGAAACACCCATTTGGTTCCAATGATGTTTTGCTCTTCCTTAGGCTTCTCAACCAATGTCCACACTTGGTTCCTCTCAAAGTTGTGTAGCTCTTCGTGCATTGCATTCACCCAATCGGGGTCCTTGAGAGCATCTTCTACCTTCAAGGGTTCAACACTAGAGATAAATGAGTAATGCTCACAAAAGTTAGCTAAACGAGATTTAGAGCGAGTAATTCTCCCGGTTTGGATATCTCCAAGTATTTGTTCGACGGGATGATCCTAGTCGATTCTTGCTCTAACTCGAGGTAGCTTTTTCTTGGGTTGTGGTGAGGCTTCCTCATCATCATCATCATCTTCTTCTTCGTTGATGTTGTCGTTGTTTGTTTGTGGAGGTGGATAAGGAGGTTGAGGTGGATCATCTTGTTGCACTTCCTCATTCCCATCGTCTTGACGTGTTCCACTTGTGGATGCCTCCATATCAGCTTGTCGTTCACCTTGATGTGAGGTTGGGGCTTCCACTTGAATAGACGAGGCACTCTCCTTTACTTCCACGGGGCGAATCTTGCCAATGGGCAAGTCTTGGATTGCTTCCGATGGTTCTTGATCTCCTACATCAAGTGGCAATTGCTCGACTTGCGAGCCGTTAGTCTCATCAAACTTCACATCTACCGTCTCTTCAACTTTTCGAGTGAAGTTGTTGTAGACACGGTAAGTGTGAGAGTTCGATCCATAACCAAGTAGGAAACCTTCATGAGATTTAGGAGCAAATTTTGAACGACGATGCTTATCAAGAATGTAACATTTTGAGCCAAATACTCGAAAGTATCCAACTTGTGGTTTGTTACTGGTGAGCAGTTCATACGCCGTTTTACCAAGAAGCTTGTGAAGATAGAGTCGGTTTGTTGCATGACAAGCTGTTTCAACCGATTCTGCCCAAAAATGTCTTGGCGTCTTGTATTCATCAAGCATTGTTCTTGCCATCTCAATAAGTGTACGGTTCTTCCTCTCAACAACTCCATTTTGTTGAGGTGTGTACGTAGCCGAGAACTCATGTGAAATACCCTCCTCATCAAGAAAGGTGTCCACATTTGAGTTCTTGAACTCCGTTCCGTTGTCACTCCGAACCTTCTTGATCTTTACTTCAAATTGATTTTGAGCCTTTCTTGCGAAGTTCTTGAAGATCTTTTGTACCTGCGATTTGTCATCAAGAAAGAACACCCACGTAAATCTGGAAAAATCATCAACATTGACTAAACCAAAAGAGTTACCACCAAGACTCTTATAGGCGTTGGGACCAAACAGATCCATATGAAGTAGCTCGAGTGGTCTCCTCGTGGTCATAATGTTCTTTACGGGATGGCTTCCTCCAACCTGTTTTCCTGCTTGGCAAGCACTACAAGGTCGATCTTTGTCAAATATAACATCTTTCACTCCAAGAATGTGATCTCCTTTAACAAGTTTATCAAGGTTACGCATACCAACATGTCCAAGTCTTCTATGCCATAACCAACCTTTAGAAGATTTTGCAATTAAACATGTACGAGGTTGCGCTCTCTTAGTGAAATCAACAATGTATAGATCACCTCTATGAATGCCGGTAAAGACTATATCATGATTATCTTGGCGAAACACTTGGCAATCTACTTTGGTAAATAGAATATTAAAACCAAAATCGGCTAGTCTAGATACGGAAAGAAGATTGTAACCAAGAGATTCAACAAGCATAACATTTTGTATGGAGCTATCATTGGATATGGCCACCTTACCAAGGCCAAGTACCTTACCCTTGGAGTTGTCTCCAAAAGTCACATACTTGCGTGGACCATCATTTTTAGTAACCTCACGAAACATGTCTCTATCTCCAGTCATGTGATCGGTACAACCGCTGTCAAGAATCCACTCTTTTCCTCCAGCCATATAATCTCGAAGATTTGCCATAAGGCTGAGATTCCTCATGGTCTTCTCAAATTCAATATCAAAGTCTTCGTCTTCATTATAATAGCCGTGCTCAACATCATCATCATCATGCATGTGATTAACAAATTCATTAGTCTCATGATCATGACAATGTTCAAGTTTATGAATTCTAATAGTTTACATGATAATATTGCTAATAGTTCTAACATCTCCTTTGGCACGCATGAGATCACGAAGCTCAAACAAGCAATCATCAAACTTAGGATCATTAGGACTCATCTTGTGAAAAACAACAGCCTTATGAAGAATCTTATCAAGACTCTTTAGAGAATAATCGGGATATTGCTTTTCTAAATCATGCCATAGAGTATAAGCACATGCAAAGTTTCGCATACAACCAAGCACAATCTTAGGTAATCCTCTAATGATAAGATTGACGGTTCTAAGATTACGAAGCATGTCAATTTCCTCTTTATGAGTAGGATGCAAGGGATCAATAGGGGGCACATAAGTATTATGAATATACTTGCTCAAGTTAAACTCATCAAAGATATCAAGCATTTCATCCCTCCAAAAGTTGTAATACTCCCCATTGAGAATAGGCACTCTACGTCTAATACTCCCGAACGTAGACATATCCATCTCCCTCCAATGGTGATGAAACCAAAGCAATGGAGACCAAAGCTCTGATACCAATTGTAGGATCGAGGAGATAGGTCTAGAGGGGGGTGAATAGACTCCTAACCAGCCAAATTAGCAGTTTTTAATTTCTCTTGGAACTTAGGCATATTTTGGCACAAGTTAAGATCACTCCAATACTTTCTACACATGCATATCTAGAGATTGAGCAGCGGAAACAATAAAGCATGCAATAGTACGGAAAGTAAAGGGGTAGAGAATGGAAGATCAAACGCAATGAAGACACGGTCGTTTTTGGCGTGGTTCCGATAGGTGGTGCTATCGTACGTCCACGTTGATGGAGACTTCAACCCACGAAGGGTAACGGCTACGCGAGTCCACGGAGGGCTCCACCCACGAAGGGTCCACGAAGAAGCAACCTTGTCTATTCCACCATGGCTTACGTCCACGAAGGACTAGCCTCACTCAGGGTAGATCTTCACGAAGTAGGCGATCTCCTTGCCCTTACAAACTTCTTGGTTCAACTCCACATCTGGTTGGAGGTTCCCAAGTGACACCTAACCAATCTAGGAGACACCACTCTCCAAAAGGTAAAAGACGGTGTGTTGTTGATGAACTCCTTGCTCTTGTGCTTCAAATGATAGTCTTCCCAGCACTCAAACACTCCTCACAGATTTGGCTATGGTGGAAGAAGAATTTGAGTGGAAAGCAACTTGGGAAAGGCTAGAGATCAAGGTTCAAATGGTAGGAATGGAATATCTTGATCTCAACACATGAGTAGGTGGTTCTCTCTCAGAAAATGAATGGTGAAAGTGTAGGCATGTTCTGATGGCTCTCCTTCCTGAGAAGGATGGGGTGGAGGGGTATATATAGCCTCCACACAAAATCCAACCGTTACACACTTTTGACCCAACTCGGTGGCACCGAAACGATCATCTCGGTAGCACCGAACTGTGTAAAAGATATGAACTTTAGGAATCTCGGTGGGTCCGATACGAACAACTCGGATGGACCGAAGTGCAATGGCTAGGGCAATCCTCATCTCGGTGGCACCGATTGCATCAACTCGGTAGGACCGAAGTGAAGCAATAAGGCAACAGAGAGTTGGCAAGCCATCTCGGTGAGACCGATATGCATAACTCGGTGAGACCGAAGTGAATGCAACCGATTACAGAGAGTTGGCAAGGCCATCTCGGTGGGACCGAGATCCGTTTCGGTGGATCCGATTTGTTAGGGTTTGGCAGTGGCTAAGTCTTGGATAAACTCGGTGGGGCCGGTTTGGAAATTTCGGTGGGGCCGAGTTGGACTTTAGGTTTAGGACATATTTGGGTAGAGAGAGTGGTTGAGGGTTTAGGAATACTGTCACTAAGCACTTGAGCAAAAGGACCATTAAGCAACACCTCATCCCCTTTTAATAGTATTGGCTTTCCTATGGACTCAATGTGATCTTGGATCACTAAACCAAAAATGTAGAGTCTTGATCTTTTGCCAATCCTTGTCCTGAGCATTTTGAGGGGCTTCCACGTCCTCTTGTCCACGCCACGCCATTGTTGAATTTGTTTGAAATTCACTAGATAAAAGCATTAGTCCAACAACATGTATGTTGACATAAATTACCAAAACCACCAAGGGAGCAAATGTGCTTTCATTTTCTTATTGTCCAGGGTCATCCATGCCCAGAGGATCAGGCTCCAAGTCATTGTCAAGCAGTAGTCGCCTCTCACAGCCCTTTGATACATCAAACTCTGTGGGTTTAACTCAAACTGCCTTGTCTGAAAGTTTCACAGCAACTGCTTTGTCCCAACACTACCAGCAGCCAGCTCTTGATTTTAATCTCCACTTCTCCCAACGTCCTGATGTTCAGAAGAACAGTGGTTCACAGAGTTGCCAACGCTCACCTTATGGAATAAACAACCAGACTTACCATCAACAGTGCCAGCAGCAACCTGCTGACTATAATTTCCACTTCACCCAGCACAATGATGTTCAAAATAACAGACATTCACAGAGCCACCAACGACCACCTGATGAAATGAACCAATAGCATACACATGGAACCCAGTCTCATGGGCAAATTTACAGTGCCTCAGAACCACAGTTAAACGATAAAAACTCTTTCTGCCCTCCTGTACGACATTTTTCCAAAGACATGCCTTCAAGTTCAACCAGCCATCCAGCTGTCGGTATGTCAGCAATGCACAAGCAGCAGCAACCACAAGGGCCAGTGCTCCAAAGAAACAAGTAGTATAATGAGGGTCGTCAGTGTATCAGTGAAGGTCAAATGAGCTCCCATGGACCTGTCTTCCAACATCATCACCATCCTTCTCAGCTAGAGCAACCTCGGTTCAATGATACAAGGAATGACTATCAAGATTGCCTTCAAGTCTTGGAAATAAGAGAATCTTCAATCATGGAGAAACATGTGTATGAAACAGTTGTCGATAATACGCCACATATTGGTGTAAATAAGAGGTAATAAGTTAGCTGTTCTTGAACTAGTAATACTTTGGTCCCTTATTTTATTATTTTAATATTTTTTGCCAAGCAATTACTGTTACGGTTTTGTAATATATAAATATACATGTCCTTGTAGTTTGTTTGCGCTACATGTTCTTCTGATGGCAGCAGATTACGGGGAGACAATATTTTTGCATTTTCAACACTCGCCAACTCTCATGTTAAATCAGAAAAACACGGAAGTTAACGGATGTTTTTTTTGGGGGGGGGGGGAGGTAGCCTGAGGATATTTCAAATCAAACGACGCTGGGCTGATCATTGAACCTTCGGTTTATCGATGAAGATCTACGGTTATATGGGCACATTCGTTATGGATGCGTACTCAGAGTTGCTGTTGACAGAACAATTTTACGCACCGCCCACAGATCTACACAAGCATATAATGTACTTGGAAGCTTCCGTAAGTTCTGAATTCCAAACTCTTGAATTTTTTAAATAATAATAAAAAACTAGAAACAAAAAATATGTTGAGTGAAACGGCTTCTCCTTTTTCCAGGAAAAATTCACGGTTGAAGATGCAAGCACTGAACTTCTAAAGGAACACATCATCGAAAAAACGGTTGGGTACAGACTGCCCAACAAATGTAGATTCGTGAGTTGATCTTACTTACTCTACTGTCCAGTGTTGGTCTTTGTTTCTCGAATTGTTGTTATTATTCTAATAAATGATGATGTTCAATGTTTCAGATATTAATTCCTGTGAGAAAAAAAGAACACTTCATCTACCTGATCGTCGTGAATTTCGACAGGACTCGCTTCGAAATAATGTGTCCTTACATCAATTGCGATGGTATAAAAGAACATTCGGATGTCGTTATTCAAAACTTCAAAAGAGCTTACCAATCAGCTTATAATAATTTTCGGCATAACATCAACAAACTTCAGTGTTCAGCCTGTGCAGAGTGTATGTAACTCAGAGAGAGAGTGAGTTTCTTGTTACTGCAGCTCTACATCAACCTCTTCTTTTTGTTGTAATACGTATTCAACCTCTTGTGACATATTGATGTCAATTAACAGGGAAGACAGCGGTATTTACATCATGCATTTGATGCCACTCATTGATTTAAAGACTTCCTTTTTTATCAACAAGGTAAGCTTGCTCCCACGGACAAGATGTCGCTATATGTTAAAACAAGCCAGTTGTGTTCATTGTGTTTTACAATAACTTTTGTTAATTTCCTTTTTTCTGTGTTTCCAGATCTATGTGAAGCCAATGAGGGAACAACTAACTTTCAAAATCATGACATCTACCCACAATAAAGGGCCAATATTTGAAGCACTGAGGGACGACTTCAGAAAATACAATATAGAGCACCCAAGAGCAAGTAACAGATGACTACAACCATGCTATAGCTTATTTTACCTGGAGTTGTAGGAACAACACGGTTTCACCTTTTTTAACTGATGTCGTTGCAAGACCAGATACCTTGTTGTGTTCCTGTTAAACAGAGTTGTGCGTTTAAATTTTGAAGTCCTGAAATCATGAATCACAGTTGTGTTTGTTCTACATTAAATCGTATTTTCCAACGGAACTTGAAAAAGTGAAGTTTCAGAACATCACTATATTGCATTAGAACATCACTTCCTTGGAGTACACGTGGAAGGAACATTTGCAAAAACAGAAGCATGACCGTGACTCTTCGAAACAAAGGACAGTGCCTCCACTAGCTTGACGGACGTGCCTCTGTGACTAGACGAGTCTTCATAACATAGCTGAAAAAATGCAAACAGAGAGGCACGACCGTGCCTCTTCATAACATAGGACCGTGCCTGTCTAAATGTACCTCAGACGCGAAACACGGGAAATTAGAGAACATGTGACTCCGAGACAATAAAAAAACAGGCAGGTGTCTCTACTACACGTGGAACCGTGCCTCTACTAGAATCACGGCCGTTGCTCCCTCAGAAACCAAATGATATCTAAATATTTCAAACACGGAGGCACATACATGCCTTTGTCACTGATTGAACATTGTACTTCAAATCTTTGAATCATGAATCACAATTGTGTTTGTTTTACTTAAAATCATATTTTTCCCAACAGAACTTGGAAAGGTCAATTTTTCCGAACGGCCGTGCTTGAAATCGCTTACTCAAATTAAACATCTCAGCAGAAACATTTGGAAAAGAGAGCACGACCATGACTCTTCTTCTTAATATGGGACCGTGCATCCACTAGTTGGATCGACGTGCCTCTCTGAGTAGACAACAAGGCACTATAGTGACTACTCTAAATTTAGCACCATGCCACCACTAGCTTCACGGTTGAGCCTCTCTAAGTAGACGAGTCATCTAAAATAAACGGAACCTCACAGGCACGACGGTGACCCTTCTTAACATAGGATCGTCCATCACTGTTTTTTTCATACATAAAACAGTGAACCGAAAAACCACCTGTGAATTCCCTAACTAAACATCTTCCCACTAGTTTCTACACTGGCAAATGTGCCTCGTCAGACGCACAAGCATTTGGAACATTTCGAACAGAGAGGCGCCTCGCTAAGTAGGCGACTCAGCACATATAATGATAGAACAAAGGCACGACCGTGACTCCTCTTAACATAACCATGCCCTCACTAGATTCAAGGACGTGCTTCTCTGAGCGACCGTGTCATACGAAACATTTCAAGCACGGAATTTTCAAATCGCAATAATAGAAACATTACTCAAAACACAAAATGCAAACCTGGCACAGTTCTCAAACACATTAATTCAGAAAAGTAAACACAAAAATACACATAACCTAGCACAGTTCCAAAATACTCAATTATGCTACTGTAGTCTCCCCACTGAAACCTTCTAGCTGTGATGCTGATCTTCGCAGCCCTTCAAGTTGCAGAACTACTCAGAAACGACCTCGACGTCTCCGATCAGCAAGAGAGCGACAATGCATCATGTCCCTCATAGACAGATACCGGCGGTAAAGCTCATAGCTCACATATCCGTCCTAAAAGGAAAACCGGAAGATAATGAAAATTTAGAAGCACAAGCATGTTGTTCTTGAAATAAAACAAAAAAAATTCAAAACAGAAATTCACAAAAAGGAAATTTCACTTACAATTGCTGCATATTTGACATGCTCAAACGAAAGTGGCTTCCAACCCCAATAGTTATGGTGACCTATTGGTAAAGCTGACTTCATCGTCGAGTAAGATTTGTCTATGACGGCTGCCGCTAGGTCTTCCATAGAGTCCCTTTCTTCGCCGCCTTTGATCATGAACTTCTCTTGAATGTCGATGTGGTACTCTCTTGGAATTATGATGAAATCTTGAAAAAGAACTTCTCTATCCTTGGTGACGTCTACACTAGCGAAAGATATACCTCTGTTTTCAAGGAAATCCTTCAGAACAGGGCACGCCGTCCTAGCCTTGCAGAAGTGATAGACTAGAACATGATTGCGCATCGCCAATTGCATGACGGCGACTTTTCTAAAACCATAACAATCCTCTCGTGTGTACTCCAGGTCCAGACCAACAAACTTGTACCTGTCCTCCCGCAACCACTACTCATACATGGCAATGATCTCCTCCACCTTGTAGGGCTCGTTGGTGTACCACACGTCGAGCTTGGTGTTACCATCGGCCGCTATCTCGCGATACTCCGTAGTGTTCCTCCCGTCATCCATGGCAGCGAGGAGGAGGGCGGCAATTGAGATTGGCTGTGGTTCTGTGGCAAGGCTGGGACGCCGCGAGGCCGATGGGAACTGCCTGCGGTTCTGTGGCGACAATGCGACGTGGTGAACTGCATGAATCGGGGAGTATCTAACCAGGACGAAAGACGACTCGGTTACCATGACCATTGATGTCAATTGGAAACCGTGAAAAGACGGTTCTGCTTCTGCAGCTTGTGGAACCATGCACCTCCTAGAGTCACGGCTGTGCAAAATGATGATGGTGTGGAGAAATCGAGGAGACCCTAACTTAATACTAGCACGGTAACTGACACACTGAATAGTCACATCGAACAGCTGTCCGATCGGTCATCAGATCGCATTTTTGACCGAATGACCACCGAGAGACGAATGCGAGGAGGCACACAACGACCCTATCGTCCATCTTAGAACCAACGGCGAATACATATACTAGAGCAACGCGAACAGACAGGAATCTCAAGCATCTGAAACACAGCCGTGCTTCTCGTATCTAGACAACCATGCCTCTCTCAGTGTGCGTACATCTGACTTAGGCACGACCATGCCTCTGAATCAGCTATAACAGTGGTCTCTCATAGCACGGCCGCGCCGCAGTTCCAACAGTCGCAACCAAACCCGCCGTGCGTCTGTTAGAGAACATGTGACTGGCAGACGATAAAAATAGAGGCACGAGAATACACTACATGAGAAACCATGACTCTACTAAAATCACGACGGTTCCTCCCTAGGAAACCATGTGATGTCGAAAATTTTCGATCGCAGAGGCACGGACATGCCTCTTCCTCTCATAGAACCGTGCCTCTTTCACCTTCACGGCCGTGCCTCACGGACCAATGTGTGCCTGAAAACTAAAATTTCACATCACCTCCAACAAACATAATAACTCAAAAAAGTTGTTTCCGTAAGCCCTGACATGGTAGAACATCCTCGTGAACTTGGGGTCCGAAAATGCAGCCGCAGACTCATGTGAATGATCCTTGTTTGAAACGAACAAAGGGACTCAGAATATGCTACCGTGGTGACAGAGGCACAAACATGCCTCTGCCTCTCATGGAACTGTGCATCTTCTACATTCACGACCGTGCTTCTCAGAGCAACGTGTGCCTAAAAACTATAATTTCACATCGACACAGACATGTCTCTGCCTCTCATGGAACCGTGCCATCTCCACCTTCAAGGTCCTGCCTCTAGGAGCAACGTTTGCCTGAAAACTAAAATTTCACATCACCTGCAATAAACTTCATTACTCAAGAAAGTTGCTGCCGTGACCCCTGACGTCATATAACATCCTGGTGAACTAGGGTCTGAAAGGCATAGTAGAAACGTAACCGTCGACTAATGTGTGTGATCCTTGTTTCAAAATGAACAAAAGGTCATAGAAGAACTGAGGCACCTAGCCAACTATATACTCTATGGATCAGACACGGGTGCAACGAACAGTCAAAGCACCTCCCCCACTTTCTTCGAGCTCGATCTGCACGAACAAAGGAAACAGCTCACCCACGATCTTACTATCATAGGGGACGCCATAGCCGCAAACCTCCAGATCATTCAGTTTTCTCATCTCGATTCTTTTTTTTTCTCCTTTCTCCAAGAATGATACACTGAAATTGTAGTTGCATAAAGAAGAAGAATACACTATAAGAGAAGCAAACAAATAGAGAAACCTGAACCATCTAAAACATAGAAGCACACGCATGCTTCTTCCCCACACTGATACCTGCCTCTTGTGTATTCGCGGCCGTGCCTTTGAGAATGAATGAAAGAAGAAAACACTTAAAACTCGAAAAGCACGGCCGTGCATCTGATTCATCTGTAATATTGCCTATCGTAGGTTCACGGCAGTGCCTCTCTTTGTGAACGCGTGAATGACAACAATCGAAACCCAGACGCACGACAATGCCTTTTCACCACAAACAAGCAGTGCCTCTCCTAAATGTACATACATGCATCTCTCACATCCATGCTTAAGCTTTGCATGGATACTTTGCTTTTAAGCCTTTTTCCATGAATAGTTAAAAGCATAATCTTATACGACCAAACATAAAAAATTATATTCTTATAGCATACAAACAAGACAACACAAAACTCTGAAAATAAAAGCAAATTTCCAAACTAGCACTCCGTTCGACTCAACAAAAACAGTGACATTTACTATTTATCATAGAAAAGTACTAGTTGTCTTCCAAGCTGTTAACATTTAACCACCATGTATCTCTCTTCGCAGCCCTTGCAGATGGAGTCCTGCTCAGAAACGTCCTCGACGTCTGTGGTCATGTGGATTCGAGGAGATAGGTCTAGAGGGGGGGTGAATAGACTCCTAACCAGCCAAAGGTGCAGTTTTTAATTTCTCTTGAAACTTAGGCAGATTTTGGCACAAGTTAAGATCACTCCAATACTTTCTACACATGCATATCTAGAGATTGAGCAGCGGAAATAGTAAAGCATGCAAGAGTACAGAAAGTAAAGGGGTAGAGTATGGAAGATCAAACGCAATGAAGACACGGTGGTTTTCGGCGTGGTTCCGATAGGTGGTGCTATCGTACGTCCACGTTGATGGAAACTTCAACCCACGAAGGGTAACGGCTGCGCGAGTCCACGGAGGGCTCCACCCACGAAGGGTCCACGAAGAAGCAACCTTGTCTATTCCACCATGGCTTACGTCCACGAAGGACTAGCCTCACTCGGGGTAGATCTTCACGAAGTAGGCGATCTCCTTGCCCTTACAAACTCCTTGGTTCAACTCCACATCAGGTTGGAGGCTCCCAAGTGACACCTAACCAATCTAGGAGACACCACTCTCCAAAAGGTAATAGACGGTGTGTTGTTGATGAATTCCTTGCTCTTGTGCTTCAAATGATAGTCTTCCCAGCACTCAAACAACTCCTCACAGATTTGGCTATGGTGGAAGAGGGATTTGAGTGGAAAGCAACTTGGGATAGGCTAGAAATCAAGATTCAAATGGTAGGAATGGAATATCTTGATCTCAACACATGAGTAGGTGGTTCTCTCTTAGAAAATGTATGGTGGAAGTGTAGGCACGTTCTGATGGCTCTCCTTACTGAGAAGGAGGTGGTGGAGGGGTATATATAGCCTCCACACAAAATCCAACCGTTACACACTTTTGACCCAACTCGGTGGCACCGAAACGATAATCTCGGTAGCACCGAACTGTGTAAAAGATATGAACTTTAGGAATCTCGGTGGGACCGATACGAACAACTCGGATGGACCGAAGTGCAATGGCTTAGGGCAATCCTCATCTCGGTGGCACCGATTGCATCAACTCGGTAGGACCGAAGTGAAGCAATAAGGTAACAGAGACTTGGCAAGCCATCTCGGTGAGACCGATTTGCATAACTCGGTGAGACCGAAGTGAATGCCACCGATTACAGAGAGTTGGCAAGGCCATCTCGGTGGGACCGAGATCCGTTTCGGTGGATCCGATTTTTAGGGTTTGGCAGTGGCTAAGTCTTGGATGAACTCGGTGGGGCCGGATAGGAAATATCGGTGGGGCCGAGTTGGAATGTAGGTTTTGGACATATTTGGGTAGAGAGAGTGGTTGAGGGTTTAGGAATACTGTCACTAAGCACTTGAGCAAATAGACCATTAAGCAACACCTCATCCCCTTTTAATAGTATTGGCTTTCCTATGGACTCAATGTGATCTTGGATCACTAAACCAAAAATGTAGAGTCTTGATCTTTTGCCAATCCTTGTCCTTAGCATTTTGAGGGGGTTCCACGTCCTCTTGTCCATGCCACGCCATTGTTGAACTTGTCTGAAATTCACTAGATAAAAACATTAGTCCAACAACATGTATGTTGGCATAAATTACCAAAACCACCAAGGGAGCAAATGTGCTTTCAGGTCAGCAAGAGAACGACAATGCATGATGTCCCTCATCGACAGATACCGGCGATAAAGCTCGTAGCTCACATACCCGTCCTAAAATGAAAAGCGCAAGTGAATGAAAATTTTGAAAAAAGACAAGCACGCTGTTATTGCAATAAAACAAACAAAGTCAAGACAGATATTAACAAAAATGAAATCTTCACTTACAATTGCGGCATATTTAACATGATCAAAGGAAAGTGGCTTCCAATCCCAGTAGTCATGCGCTCCTAGTGGCAAAGTTGACTTCATCTTCGAGTAGGATTCGTGTATGATGGCTCCCGCTAGGTCTGCCATGGAGTCCCTTTTTCGCCGCCTTTGATCATGAACTTCTCTTGAATATCGATGTGGCACTCTCTCGGAATTTTAATGGAATCTTCTAAAAGAACCTCTCTGTCGTTCCTCACGTCTACACTAGCGAAAGTTATACCTATGTTCTCAAGGAAATCCTTCAGGACAGGGCACTCTGTCCTGGCCTTGCAGAACTGATAGACCAGAACATGCTTCCGCATCGCCAGTTGCATGACGGCGACTTTCCTATACCTATAATAATTCGGTTGTGTGTACTCCAGGTCCTGACCAACAAACTTGTACCTGTCCTCCCGCAACCACTGCTCATACTTGGCAATGATCTCCTCCACCTTGTAGGGCTCATTGGTGTGCCGCACGTCAAGCTTGGTGTTCCCGTCCGCCGATATCTCGAGATGCTCAGTAGTGTTCCTCCCGTCATCCATGGCAGCGAGGAGGAGGGCGAACATTGAGACTGGCTGTGGTTCTGTGGCAAGGCTGGGACGTGGCGAGGCCGATGGGAACTGCCTGCGGTTCTGTGGCGAGAATGCGACGTGGTGGCCAGCACGAATCGACGAGTATTTAACCAGGGAGAAAGACGACTCAGTTACCAAGCCCATTAATATGAATTGGGAACACTAAACAGACGGTTCTGCTTCTGCACCTCCTAGAGTCACGGCTGTGCAAAATGAAGATGGTGTGGAGAAATCGAGGAGACCCTAACTTAATACTAGCACGGTAACTGACACACTGAATAGTCACATCGAACAGCCGTCCGATCGGTCATCAGATCGCCTTTTGACCGATGACAAGCGAGAGAAGAATGCGAGGAAGCAAACAACGACAATATCATCCATCTTAGAATCGACGGCAAATACATATACTAGAGCAGCGCTCACAGAGAGGAACTTCAAGCATCTAAAACGAAACCGTGCTTCTCGTATCTAGACAACCGTGCCTCTGTGCGTGCATCTGACTTAGGCACGACCATGCCTCTGAATCAGCTATAACAGTGGTCTCTCATAGCACGGCCACGCTGCAGTTCCAACAGTCGCAACCAAACCCGTCGTGCGTCTGTTAGAGAACATCTGAAATGAAGCCGTGCATCTGGTCCACAATAATACGTCCGTCTCGTATCTTCACGGCGGTGAATCTATCAGTAAACGAATGAATGGATGCAATTAAAGCTATCAGTGCCTCTACGGGCGTGAAGCCCATGGAGGCACGGTTATGTAGGCACAAAAAGCACGAGTGTCAATTTGACTTACCCGTAATCATGACTCTCTTATCTTCACGCACGTGCCTCTATGGGTGTGCATGCCATCGAAAACATTTGGAACGCAAAGGCACGGCCATGCCCCTGACTTAGGTACAAACGTGGACTCTACTCTAATAGCTCCACGGCTATTCCAAGGAACATTTGAAAAACAGAAACACAACCATGGATCTCTGGGTGAACATTTGACTGCAAACATTGCAAACGAAAAGCCACGATTGTGATGCTGCTGGATACACAGCCGTGACTCGGCAGTTCTTGAAAAGTTTTTGCAGCTGAAACTCTTTCGAGTTTTTGCACTACAAAGAAAGGAAGAGTATATCACTGAATTTGCCTCCCCTAACGAAATGATCATGCCTCTCCTGACGTCATGGCCGTGCATCTCCTATCGTCAGGAACGTGTCTCTCATAAAGTCACATCCGTGCCTCTCTGATTGACTTTGAGTTTAAAGACATTTCGATTAGACAGACATGACCATGCATTTTCGGCTAGTAGAAACGTGCCTCGTATAGCTCTGGGAGGCACGGTGAGCAGGTGGACTAATCCCGTGGGAGGTAGCTGGACGAGTCAAACGTCTCGTGTCCCCGTAACCCGTCGAAATGCGTGCCCATGTACAATAAGCATTCATTCAATTTCAGGAAAAGAAAAATCGAGCATTCATATCGTCCCTTGGTGTCTCGCGTTCCCTTATATTTTATTTTCCAGTCAGCCGCTCTCAGGCACCTCACTCCCTCTCTGCGTGTGCAATCGTCTGCATCTAGGGTTCGTGGTTCTTGGCACTCCCGTTCTGATTTCCCCTTTAGTTATCCTACGAATTTGACTGGGTTTCTGGATTACAATAATTTTTAAGCTGTTTTTCTTCAGATACGGGTGCGGTGCTTTCTACTAAAGTTCCTCTGCTCCATCCCCGTTCGTCGCCGGCTGTTGGTCTTCTTATGCAGGTATAAAATATATGCGTCCGCCATGCTCCAATCGGTGTTTATGTTTTGATCACGTTCTTTTAATTATTCTTTATTTCACGTTTAAGGGTTTACGATTGTGGTCAATTTCTATTTGTCTAGCTTCGTAGCTACCTATCTCCCCAGATTTTTACCCCAACCATGAGCAAAAACCCCAAATCCGCTGCTTTTCTCTTTTGAGGGATGCCTAATTAAACTCGTTTAGCTATAATCATGCTGTATTCACTGTTCTAACATCCTTCTAGGTAAGTAAACTATGAAATGTTAGTATTTTTCATAGCTTAAATTGGTTGTCAATGAACCTTCTTTTAAATCATGATACTCTGATTGGTTTGACCTACTTGTTCAGATCTGCTATTCCTGTTGCTATTGTTATCTGTTAAACCTAGTGTGCTTTTGTATGCCATCTTTTAGTTATTCCATGATTTTTGTTCTTAATTTATATAGGTATGGTTTGCCCTACTTGCCGTCATCCAGACGGCCCTCTTCAACCTCATCCAGAAGTTCTCCAGGAGTTTGAGGTTATTCTTGATGAGAATTGCTGGAGACGCGTGGTTAGTGAACATATTAGTTGGCTAAAACACGTTTGAAATCGCAACTGTTGAACTTTTGGTATCCCTTTGTATCTGTACTAGGTTCCCCTACTATTGTCACTTTCATTATCTGTACTAGCTTGCCTGTTTATACCTTAACTGTTTTCATGCCAAATCTCTAGTCATTAATCCATCAAAGTACTATGTTTGTTATCTTTTAGTGTCACAGTTGGGTGCACTTTACGCCTATTTTTCAAATTGATGTTCAATAATTTTGAATTTATAGTTATAGCTCTTTATTTTTTATATTTTCCACAGTATGTACCTTGTAATGTCAGAGCTTTTCTCGCTGAATACATTGATGAGAGGAAAGAGCATGCAAGGATATTGCTTAACAAGCAGGTTGAGCCAGCACTTGTTACCCATGAAGGAAGGTCTTACAATGCTTTGTTTAAGCACAGGCCTAACTACACCAAGTTCTATGGTGATGTTTGGTGCAACCTTGCTGAAGATTATGATCTTCGTGCTGGAGACCGTATAGAATTTACACTGCCTGATGTGGGACTGAATCTGGCAATCAAAATATATCGCGGTGACAATAGGCTGCTTCCAATACCTCATGTTGGTACGTATTCAATTTCTAAGTTAAATTTTGTCGCTGCTTTTTTTATAAAAAATGCCTGATGTTGTATGCTATTTACCTCCTGATAGATTATATATCTTGTTCTAATTTTACATGCTGGGTGTTTTTCTAGCTCTCGACGATCTTTCTTCTGTTGATTTCGACCACATTCAGAGTTGTGTATACTCTCGGGATATTGAGCTTACGTACGACCAGACACGCTTCTTACTACAACGCCTTTTTGGAGACATTTTCATCCGTTGCCACCCGTTTGTCCATGTGCTGACTACCACTAACACCAGAGACAGAATCATGGTTAGTTAACTCTCTCTTTGTTAAAACACCCAACACACTTTCAATCGTACGTCTACAATTACTGTTCTATGATGTCGAATTAATTTTGCTTACATATAATATTATAAATAAATTATACCCTAAACACCCAAAATGTTGATAAAATTTGATTATGCGTTCCTAGTATTTAATGTTTACCATTCAGTACGAAGTGTCTTATCACATAATATTGAATAATTCATTAAACCAACAATACTTTGGTAGCCCTCTTTTTTTTATGTACTTAATTAGGAACTTGAACAAGCTGACAATCTCATACTACAAATTATGTATTTCTATTATTCAAACGCTGTCATAAAAAATAGTCTGCTGAATTATCTTCAGTCGCAAATTAACCTCAATGCATGCCACTTTGGTGTTACTCTCATTACGTGCTCTATAAATGTTAATTTTGCTGTATTCTCTATAAATTTTAACTTGCTGTTTTCATAAGAAATTCTACATATGTTAGATTCAATATTATAAAATTTGTTGTTTGCACACGCAGTTTATTCAGTATTTTCTTTTGAATGTTCAAATGACAAATTAACCATTAATTATTCTTCTATTATCTCTGTTTCTTTTTAGAAAATTCCAAAGAGTGTTGTTTCAACCTTGAAGAGATGGGTGGACGTGCCAACCAATGCCAAGGTGACCCTTGAAGCTCCTAATGAACCTACACATGTCATCACTCCTTCGTCATACTCGATCTGCAAAAAAGACGGCGGGATGGTGATTGAAAAGTCTTCTTTCAGAGACTTCCTGTCAGCTACATCTTTTGTTGAAGAGAACATTGTTCTAATCACGTTCAAAGAGCGCAGTGATCGTTCCGTGTCCATCATCCTCCAGCGCATTCCTTAGATTCTGTTAGTACCAGCAGTTGGAAGCAACGGTGTTTCTCAAGGATTTGTTTGTTTGGTAGTTGGAATAGACTTCTGGGGTGCTCAGTGATCGTTTCGTGCTGATCATAATCCAGGACAAATGCCTGCTTGCTGTTTGTTTGGTTCTAGAAATGGTACTAATGTAGCTGTTATGGACCAACCGGCTATTTTGAAGTATGGCAATGATCCTTTTCCGAATGATCTTTTTTGAATTATTAGAATTAAATAAATCAAACAACAAAGAAAACAATTTTCTTCAACTGTAAATCAAAATCCAAACAAATACGACACAGTTTTTGCATCAAAAACTATAACCAAGTAAGCAAGTTATTAAAGTTCTTCAACCTCTCTTTTCAAAAGAATCCTAAATAATCCCCAGACATAACTCCAAACTATAACCAAGTACGCTATGTTTTCTTTTTAGCATAACACAGTCTTTCTCCAAACGTGAATCCGCTAACAGAGCGTTTCTACTTTAAAATACCAGCGTGCACCCAGTAACATAACTACAGTGACTCATTCAGGAGAGATGTTGTTAACGCAAAAAACACTTCGACCACAGAGGCACGACCGTGGCTCTGCTGCGTGTACAACTGTGTCTCGACTACCTTCGCGTGCATGTCTCCCCAAGAAAGCGCGTCCATCCGAAACAGCTGGAAATACAGACGCACTTCACGAATAAAACATTTCATTCAACAAAACAAGTGGAGCGTGCCATATCAACAGCATGCACAGACAGGCATATCGAGCTTGTGGTGTCACGACGGTACACAATACATTGCTCAAACCGCTAAAAAAATTACTCTAACAGACACCTGTTTCCCAAAACTGCCTAGAACCGCCAGATGACGTCGCAACTGCTCCTCTCGGTTACCCTTTTGACACGACAAAGTAACGACCCCATTCCTTTTGTACCGCACCCATCTGCCTCATCTTCCTAGGCCGTTCCTCGCCGGCAGCCACAAACCCACATAGCCTCCCTGCAGCCATGGACGACGAGAAACTAACAACAGAGACCAAACACATCACTGCCCATGGCACAACCGTGCTGGATGTGGTGTACACCAACGAGCCAAAGACTGTGGAGCGAATCATCAAGATGTACGAGCAATGGCTCCAGGAGGAGAAGAACAAGTTCGTCGGCCTCGACCTCGAGTACACGCGTAAGAGCAGTTACACACGCCAAGGGGTCGCCGTTGTGCAACTTGCCATGCGCCAGCATGTCCTCGTGTACCACTACTACAGGTCCGAGCGGTGCCAGGCATTGCTTGAATTCCTGCAACGCAAAGCGATCACTTTCGCTAGCGTCGACACCAGGGGCGACAAGATGATGCTTGCCCGTGCATGGATCAGAATTCCAGACGAGCACCACATCGACATCCAAAGACAGTTCTGTATCAAAGGTGTTGGAGAAAGGGACTCCATGGGTGACCTTGCAGCGGCCATCATCGACCCCTCCTACAAGAATATGAAGAAATCATTCCTGAAGGACAAGCACCAGTACTGGGAGTGGAAGCCGCTCTCCCCACTACACCTCGAGTACGCAGCAAAAGACGGGTACGTTAGCTACGAGTTGTACCAAAGGATCCTAATCATTAAAGACGGGCTACGTCACCTGCTGCAACCACCACTGAAAGAACGACTCCGTCCCCGTAAGAAGACAGAAGACCGATCCTCGACCGGCTAGAAGCGCCACAAGGGAAACCACGGATGGTGAATTGCTATGTCTTTGGATATCTATATTTAATTAGTAAGTTGATTTAGATTGAGCAAACATATGTTTCTAACTATGATTATAGTACGTCAAAGATGTCGTGTGTGTTATTGTATTATAGTACTTACTTATTATACTTATAGAAAGGATTCATGGTGCTTATGTAATAAAAAATATTATTTGTATCCTTGTTAACTATTTCTGTAAATGCTTTTTTATGATTGGTGACAGCAATTTCATAAATATTTGTAAGGAACTTCAATATATCCATCTCCAGCTTTCAGAAACAGTATGAGTACTTCCACAAATTTGGGTATTCCATTGCGGAAAGCACTGGGAGCACTTTCAGGCTCTTAAGCGCGTTGAAACAAAATAAATCACGCAGACACCACTGACATCAAACACTGTCTCAATGTAGGAGCGCGCCTCCACTAGCATCACACCACTGACTTTATCAATAAACATGTTAACCGAAAAATAAAATACAACGACCGTGACTCTCTGCATGTACCACCGTGACTCGACTAGGTTCAGGGCAGTGCCTCTCTCAGTAAGAGTGTCACCTGAAATAACCGAAACACAAAGGCACGACTGTGCCTCTACGTAATATAGGACCATGCATCCTCTAGATTGACAGACCGTGCCTCTCCGAGTAAACATGTTGGCGCAAAAACATTGGAAACAAAGACGCGCCGACGTGGCTCTCCTTAATATACAAGCATGCAACCAGTAGCATCACAACATCCAATCTCTCAGCAGAGTTGTTAACGGAAAAAACATTTGGAACACAGAACCACGAACAATGACTGCTGCGGGTACCAACGTGACTCTGCTCCATGGACGCAAGGGACAAGCACCACCACTAAACAAAAACATTTGTCACTGTATACACTTCGAAAACAAAAGCACGGCTGTGCCACTAATTTATAAGTAACCATGCCTCTAGTATATTCATGACCATGCTTCTCCGAGTGTAAGCACCAACGGAAACATTTGAAACAAACAAGCAGAACCGTGCCTCTAACAGCTGCACAGACCGTGCCTCCTTGAGTCTCCATGCCAGGCATACGGAACACAAAGGCACGCCAATACCCGTGATTTACATATAACCGTGCCTCTCATAGTATCACATTTGTCCAAAATAATAATTAAAACACAGATGCATACCAGTTTTATATATCTGAATAACATTTATATTCTACCATATATTTAAATAACATCTGTTCTACTTCACAGTCTATAACTAACATCACTACGGCAGAAAGCTGAAGATAACAGCAAGCCCCCCATCACGCTCCTTGAAAGTTATGAGCACCAAGCTGTTTACTTCAATAGATGATGCTTGAAGAAAATCACTGAAACCTTCCTTCTTGAACACCATTCTACCACCCAAGCCAATGAAATAGTGACAAGGGATGCTCACATATATCTCATCATCACGATACTCCAAAGTAACTTCAAGAGTTAAAACGCCAGAACTAGGAACTGACACAAGTTCTTTCAAACTCCTCACAACCATGCTCGGAATAACCTGACGAAAACATCAAGATATTAGAATAAACAAAATTGAAAAGCTATAAAAGAGCAAAAAATAAATATAGAAACTGACAAAAACAAAGAAAAATAAATCTAACCATATGATGACCATTAACATTCATGGAAGTAATCCTGTGCACAAAAGGACAGCAGAGTATGTAGTTGTCATCAAATAGTCGTCGCGACATGAAATACAATTGATGATAATTGAGATCAACACCACGAGTGTAAAAACAGCTGCCAACAAGATCCTTCTCAGACTCACTTAGACCTTCGAGTGCTACAAAAAGAAACTTCACAGGATCAAGAGAACAGCAAATCATGTGACGTCAAACAGGGTAAAAACTTCTTTGAAAATAAACCTTACCAACACAGGTTAAAGGGAACATCATATCTCCACCCCGATAAAAATCAACACCAATCAACGTTCCATAGTGCTCAAGCCTAACAGTCATTATATCACGATGACGGAGACCATAATCAGCCACCAGTTGCTCCCATGAAGAACCATGGAATTTGCTGCTCACCCGACCATGACTAAACAGAACACCATATAATTCACCCTCACTGCTGTGAAAAGCAAGCTCAGGATATTTGTCACCCTTCCGAATAGCTAAAACCCTGCACTGCTCAATGTACCGAGCAAGATGATCTCTAACACTGCACGGAACATACTGCAAAACGAACCAAAACAAAACCATAAATCAGAATAATTTCCATTTAAAACAACAGCAGCAACACCAAAAGAAATAGGTATGTGTGCAACAACAATTTTTAAAACCAAAATTTGAACAAGTAAACAATGTTAATCTTACAACACGCCTCGAACAGCGCCGATCCAGCACCACAGTGAAAACATCCGCAGAAGAGTCAAAAGAGGAACAAGGGCCACTTGGCATACGGCAAAAAGGGCAAGCCATACCTACAAAGAACACAGTGATTATTAAGAACTGATTGCACAACATAGTTGAAAGTTGACATTTGATAGTGTTGGAAGCCCCCACCCGTAACTACCCCATAAATCTCCATTTCCCGGAAATATAATGGGAAATTAAAGAGAAACAAACCGGAAACAGGGAACCAACGAAGGCAGCCGGTAGGTAGGCGGAAGGCAACGACGACGGCAGGAACGGGGACGGAGCCGTGCACGGCGAACAAAGGCCGCCTTAGGCAGCCGGTAACAGCGACGACGGTCGGCGAGGACGGCAAACGAAAGGGAAAAATGAAACCACGCACGAAAGCCCAGGCGGCTACAGGGACGGCGACGCGAGAGAGAAACAGATCTCAGAAACAGATCAAAACTATATTACAATACAGTAAAAGTTGAAGGACTAAAGTGAAAAAAGGGAAAACCAGAAAGGAAAACCGGAAACCGGAAATCACGGGAGGGCTCCTCCGCGCGACAAATGTCGCGCGCGGAGCGCCCCCGAAAAGTCTCAGGAGCGCTCCGCGCGCGACACTTGTCGCGCGCGGAGCGCTACCCGACTAACCTTTGCGGGGAGCGCTCCTCAACTAGTGATTTCGCTAAGATCCCCCCAAAAATTAAAATCTTTATGTGGCAAGCTATTAGGGGTCGGCTGCCTACGGCGGATCAAATTCGTAAGTGGAACGGGCCTGGTTCTGATCGCTGCGTCCTATGTGGGTCTATTGAGAATTCTGATCATATCTTCAGCATTTCCTAAACGGCGCCCGCTGCGCCCGTTACAGTAGTTTGTGCAATCGGGCGCACACCCCCGTTACGCACCTGGGCCGGCCCGTCTTATCTTTTTTTTTCTTTTTCTGTAAAATCTTTCAAAAAACGTGCGCAGGGGAGATTCGAACCCTACACCCCACAGGCTCTGTACGAGTGTGGTAACCACCGGGGACAGCGTCCCTTTGTGATTGCTAGCATCATTCATAATTCTTCAAATAACTAACATGAATCTATTTGTTTGTTTTTCTCTTTGACCAGTTTTCTTCTGTTTTTTCCTTTTTTCCGTTTTTTTTAAAATTTCGTGAACCTTTTCTCGATTTCGCGAACATTTTTTTGTGAACCTTTTTTGAATTCATGAACTTTTTTCAAAATCGTTGAACTTTTTGCAAATCCGATGAACTTTTTTTCAAAAGTCGATGGCCTTTTTTCAAATTGGATGAACTTTTTTTGAAATCAATGAACTTTTTTTTGAACCTTTTTTTGAATTTGTGAACTGTTTTCACAATCGATGTTTTTTTTTGCAAATCCGATGAATTTTTTTTTTCAAAATTGATGAACTTTATTCAAATTCGATGAACTTTTTTTGAAATTGATGAACTTTTTTCAGAATTGATGAAATTTTCTTCAAATTCGATGAACTTTTTTTTAAAAAACCGATGAACTTTTTCAAATTCAATGAAGTTTTTTTCAAGTTCAATGAACTTTTTGTTCAAATTCGATGAATGTTTTTTGAAATTTGTTAAAAAAATTCAAAATCCGTAAACATTTTTGAATTCATGATTTTTTTTAAATCGTATTTTTTCCAAGTCAACGGTTGACCAGTCAACTGGCCAACCACGATTTTTTTTGAGGGGCTGGTCCACGACTTTGTGGCGCTCGAGCGACCAGGGAGGGGAGGCTATTGTAGCGATCGAGCAGGGGAACCGGTGGAGCGCTCGCCTCACATGGGCCAGCCCACGAACAGGGTCGCGTGAGCGCCCTTTCCTCAAAGTGGCGCTGAAGGCGCCACTTAGGAGCTCCCCATATCTTCTTTGGGTGTGTCCTTGCCAAGTTGGCCTGGTGTTGTATTCGTTCTGGACTAGGCGTCTCTTGGGCCCCCAATTCTTTTTCTTAGCTTCGTTCTTTGTCGTCCGGCTTGCGGGGCCAGTTTAAGAGGTTGTTCTGATTTGGGTTTCCCGCGCTGTGCTGGTCCTTATGGACCACTTGGAACAAATTTACTATCTAACGGGCCTTCCCTAACAGACCGTCTGATTATTTGTTTAAAATGTGTATCTTCTTGCAGCAGTGAAAATTATTGACTAAGGAGGGTGATCGGGATGCAACGGAGGTGCCAATTTCCAAGGATTCGAGCTTCTGCTGTTGCGCTGGTTCAACATGTTCCTCCTGGCCGGGCCTAATCTACCTTCTGCTTCTATCGCGGGTGTGTTGGCTGTAGGTTGATGGCCTGCGCGCCATTTTATCTTGTTAGTGTGTGCTGGCCTGCAAGCTGTGAACTCATCGGGCCGTTGTGCCTTTTGTTTGTTATTTTGCGTGGCCCAGGTGGGTGATACTTTGTTCTGTTGTGATCGTGTGTGTAAACTCTGTCTGGTGGCTTTATTTATAAAGTCGGACGTATGCCTTTTCTCTAAAAAAAGTGGGGCATGGAATTTTCTAGTCCCGGTTCCCCGTCGTCTGGACGACAGTCAAACGTTTGCTAGTTTTCGTCGTGAGGTTAAAGAGAAGGCCACTTTTAAAGAAGGGGTAACTCCATCCATTCTCAAAAAGATGGCGTATGAAAGTCGAAAAACAATATTTTTTAAGTTACAAATTTGAAGATAATCAATACCCAATCAATATCAATATATCCACCATTTGATATATTTTCATATTTTATTCATTTCATATTATAGTTGTGAATAGTTTCTTCTATTTATTTGATCAAACTTAAAAATAGTTGACATTTTAACAGAATTTATACACCATCTATTTTTTTGCGAAAATTATCAGATCTATTATAAAGATTCACCGGAAGTACAAAACACCTCAAATATAATAAAAATTACACCGAGGTCCATGGACCACCGAACGGCCATTGTCGCCGCTAGAACGAGCCACAGACGCGCCGCTGTCGCCGCTCCCATACTGGAGCTGGCCTGACCTCGTCGATGACAGCCGCGAAGTCTTCGTGCACGTGCCCCTAAGGACCAGCGCCCTGGAGCCGCAGTCGTCGCCGTTGAATCCTTGAATCGGTCTAAAGAACCTGACACCAAATATCGCCGTTGCGTACACACGACGAGAAACCCTAACCTCACCGCCCTGAGGAGCTGGCAGGAATCTACGCCGGAGTTCCGTCTAATCCGTCCCAACGGACGAATTTGAGTAGGATCGAAGCCCGGAAGACTGACTCGAAGAAGAAGCGCTGCCATCCATCCAAACGCCGCCCCCTACGAGGACTAAAACTCTACCAATCTACTAGCCGGATCCGAGGCACCAGAAATCCCTTCCCCGCCACCGACCGCCAGAGCGGCAGACGGAGGGGAGGCGAATCCACGGGCTCGCCGGTGAAGATCGAGGGGAGGAAGGCTTTCCCTAGTCGCCTTGCGAGAGGGGAATCTATTTAGGGATGAGGGTATACATTAACTAAGAAGCATAAGAGTCATTGCAACGACCGGGTGGTAGATCTGGTTATCAATCTCAACCTTAGTATTGATACATGCAGTCATACTTCATTGGTTACTTGCCTTGATGTTGATAAATGCAATACCAAGAGTCATTGCAACCACACAGGATTGGATTCGACATAGAAGTTGACATTCGACCCTGCAACACCCCACAACTCAACTCCCTAGGAGCAAATTGTGCTAACCCACGGGACAAGCCGTCATGTGATACAACAAGCCGATCTGGAGTCGCCGCCTGCCGCCGCCGAGGCCCAGGACTTGCCCATCGCTGGATTGGTAGAGGAAGAAGGGAGTGAAGGAGGTGCAGAGTGATGCGGTGTGGAGAGTATGTTGTGGACGACGCCGACGATGGGCTTAAATAGCCGCAACCAAGGCCAGACAATCGGACGGTCAGCCCGCTTCAATGTGGCGCAGCGGCCGACGTTGGTTTCTCTGAACGTTGTGTCTGCATTGAAGCGCCGTCGCCCAAGAAGTCACGTCGGTCAGAGTCGCCCTCCTGTCCGGTCACATCGCGCGGCATCAATGCCGACCGTTGCATGCTCTGGGGCGGCATGAATGCGCCGCGGGAAGCGGCGTCTGCGTCGGACAGAAAGCGCGGGAGACGAGGAAGGGAGTTTTGGGTGGGCCAGGGTTATTGGACCAGTTTGTGGGAAAAAGGACGTCCGGACCGGCACGCGAACGGATACAGCCCCGCATTGGATAGCAAAATACGTCCGGACAGCTCGGTCCAGATGGATACAGGCGGTTTGAGGGTTCGCGTTGGAGATGCCCTTACTCTATCCATTCCCAAATAGATGGCGTATGAAATGAGTCAAAAAACAATAGTATTTTTTAAGTTTGATCAAGCATGAACATATATACAAATATGAAGATAATCATTACCAAATCAATATCAATATATCCATCATTAGATATATTTTCATAATGTATTTATTTCATATTATAGTTGTTAATAGTTTCTTCTATTTATTTGATCAAACTCATAAATAGTTGACATTTAAACTGAATTTATACACCATCTATTTAGGGATGGGTGAGTATATATTAACTAAGAAGCATAAGGCTGCTTGTAATGGGTAGTACCATAAGTTAGTATCATACATATGATACTAGTCTATGATAGTACCTCCCTAATGCATAGTATCATATATCAGTATCATGGATGACTATATTTATTGCCATGCATGATACATAGTAGCATAGCATTTATTATGATATGGTATCATGATATGATACTCAACACTCTCTTTCTTCATTTAATTCTATGCCACCTCATTAAAATTGCCTAGTTGGCATGCATGATACTACCTATGATACTTCTATTGCGACCAGCCTAAGAGTCATTGCAACGACGCAGGATCGGATCCGACATACATGTCAGCATTGAACCCTGCAACACCACACAACTTAACTCCCAAGGAGCAAATTGCGCTAAACCATGGGACAAGCCGTCATGTGATGCAACAAGCGGTCGCCGCTGCTCCAAGACGGCACCAGGGATGCGCCGCGCTGCAAGACTACACCAGGGATGCTGCACCGCTGCAAGCCAGCAGTTGGGATGGCGCGCTGCTGCTGCAAGCGGGTCACAGGCTGCTGCAAAGGCCGCTGATGCTGCAAGGCTGGGACGGCAGTGCTGCAAGACCGGTAGCTGCTAGATGCGCACTGCTGCAAGCCTGGGCCGCTAGCGCTGCAATCCCTCCTGCGAGCTGGTCCACCGGCAGCCGCCGCCAATGCTGCAAACTCTATCTCCCACACATCAAAAGGAGGGAGAAAGGAGTGTCTGACAATTGGGAGCAAGGGTATTTTTGTCATATAACATGGTCAACAGGCTTTGACCCGAAGGTAATGGTGGAACACAACATTTTAGTACGTGTCTAACGGAAAGATAACAATTTTGGGCATTTAGAAACATTAGTGGCAAAACCGAATGGCGTGGTAGAAACCGAACCCCTTATATATAAAGATTCTGAGCATTCTGAATAGCATTGGTGTCAGTTTGATCAGACTACCAATCTGAAGAGCTGCAGAGATGCTGATGGATATACACCAGGAAGAAAATAGCTTGAACATGTTTGGCATAAACCAACTTAAAAGATAGGAAAAGAATGTGGATTCAAACATGTTTGGGACACAGCAATTTTCTCCAACTTAACAAAATTAACTATTATTTTGATACTCAGCTACAATTTCAAACTGCCTGGTGGTCAGCTAGAGAATACAGTGTACTCTGGTGCAAAGTAAACTTATCGGGGTTTACAATGCAGTGGTTAGTACGGGAGTACATTTTACCTATCCATGGCAACAAAACAACGTTACACTAAATCAGGTTATGCGAGCTCAACCTCATTACAGCATACCCTAACAGGAAGTTCCCTGAGGCAAAACAGTCTCAAGTTACATTTTGACCGCATTGCCTGAAAGATGAATAGAAGAGGCCCTACAGGTGAATTTTTTCAAACTTTCACGGGAAGATATCATACATGAAGGGGGAAACGGATAGCAACAGGACGACTGTAAAGAAAAGACCATCGTCCCCTTCTAGCAGCAGAAGCTAAGAATTTTCCAAGGCAGAAGAACATCGCTTGGTCGAGCCATATGGATGCTTGTGAGGCATTTCTTAACCATGAATCTGATAGTTATGGTTTTCATAAAGCTGGATGATCGCTGTGAGCATCTGCTGGTTTGTCAGATGATTGGTCCATATTCTGTGACCGGTGCTCTTTTGCAGTTGTTGGTAACATGGTCACAAACTCCGCTATCAACTTTGAGATTTCCTCATATGCATCCACCTGAAATTGCAAAATAAGGGGAAAAACCAATCATAATCTCAGCTTGCTTCTTTGCTATATACTCCCTCCGTCCCAAATTACTTGTCTAGATGTTTTAGTGTTAGATGCATCCGTATGTAGATAAATCCAAGACAAGTAATTTGGGACGGAGGTTGTACTACAGTAGAATGTTGCAAACCAAAGCCTAATTAAAAATACTACCACGATGACGGCAATATGACCCTAGTTAAGCTCTTTAGTTATAAGGGGAGACTACAGACAGTCATATATCAGTACTAATAACTTATAAGGGGAGGTCTTTAGTTGGTTCCCTATAAAATACAGGAATGAGATTGGGACTACTAACTCGTTTCTCAAAATGCCAATTGAAAATATGATAACAATGCCAATAGAACTACTTTGTCAAGAAATTTCATGGTCAATTCACGGCAAGCTGCATCAGGTGGGTATATTAGGATGGTACAGAGTGTGCAGTGTGCTATACTGCAAAATGGATATCGTCCTACTATTTGGCAGTTTGATCGACATCATCTCATTCTGAAATCTCTAGAAGTCTCACTTTGAGCAAGTACTAATTTGGTTCAATTATATCCCAACTCTTTGAAACAATGATGCAGAGTAATAGTGATCCACATAGAGGCAGAAGACCAACCATGACTATGTCTGCACCTCTGCATCTACTAAGCTTGTCAAAAAAAAGACATCCACGAATACTACGCATACTCCCCAAAAGTGAAATTGGTAAACATGTGTAGACAATCAGACTGACCTGAGGCCATCGGCCGCCATAATGGTAGATGAATTTGGCGTCCGGCAACGCCTTGGTCACCTTCTTCCCCTCATCGATCCACTTATCCGACCAAGAACCCGACCACAGAACCATCATCGGCAGCTTCTTCACCTCCTCTGAAGAACTCCTCCACTCTCTCAGGTCAAAGCTCTGATTCATGGCCTTCCAGGCCTCAAACACTGCATCCCTCTTCCCCTGCCCCTGCATCGCAGCCCTGTGCGCGTCGGCCTCTTCTGCATCCATCGCCCGGGCGCAGGACAGACGCATCAGTCCCTTGAACAATGCCGGCACCCGCAGCACCAGCCTCCCCAGCACCGGCACGCCGAGAACCGCCGCCGGGAAAGCCGGCAAAGTGGCAGTGGCGTCGATCAGGGTGACACTCTGCACGGCCGCCGGGTTGGCCGACACGAAGGCGGCACCGGCGGCGAGGGCGGAGTCGTGGAGCACGAGGTGGACAGGCGCGAGGCCGAGCGCGTCCACGGCACGGGCCACAGCCGCGCCCGCCTCGCTGGCCGCGTAAAAGGAGTGGGACGGCTCGGGGGCCGTTTCCTGGAACGGGACCTCGCCGGTCTCGACGAGGTGCTCGAAAGCGTGGAAGATGCCGCGGTCCATGATCTCCCGGAGCGGGTTTGTGCGGGGAGGAGGGGCGGCCGGAGGCGGCGAGAGGCCCTGGCCAGGGAGGTCGACGGCGGCGGCGACGAGGCTCCGGGACGAGAGGGAGGAGAGGAGGCGGCGGAAGGAGAAAGATCCGGCGGCGAGGCCCGGGAGGACGAGCACGGGGTGGTGGTGCGCGGAGTGGGTGGTGGGGCGGGAGGTGACGGCAAAGAGGTCGGGGCCTGGGTGGAGCTTGAGGAGGCGGCCGTCGGAGAGGTGTCGGCGGAGGAGAGGCGGGAGGGGAGGGGAGGCGTGGGGAGAGAGGAAGTGGGGGAGGACGAGCGCGAGGAGGGAGACCGCGGCGGTGAGGTAGAACCAGAAGGGGAGAGCGGAGACAACAGAGAGCGGCCTCGGCGGCCGGGCCGGCGGCGGCGGCGGCGTTTCTCCGCCGAGCCCCGCGGCGGCGGAATCGTCTGTCATTGCTGGCTCGCTCGGGGCCAGGGTTGGAGTGAGGAGTGGGGAGTTGGGGAGTGGGGAAAGCCTGGGAAAGCAGAGTTTTGTCCCCTGCTTTTGGGTGCGCGCGATCATGTCGCCGGTTTGCCATCGAAGGATAGCAGGCACTTCACATGGACACCAAAGCATCTTTGCTCGTAGATGGATGCAATCGGCGACGCCAAACGGCTAGCATGGGAGCGAGGAGTGTTTTTTTTTTTCTCTTTCTGGCTTTACTATTCCTCGGACAATGCATGATGTTTATGTTCATTTCGCTGCTTAATTGTTGGTTGAAACTGTCGTGGTTTTGACACGGCAGATACCCTTGTAAAAGGACTTGGAAATGAGGCCATCGCACAAGGGTGGAAGCTTAACGGGGTTGATCGGAAACAAGAAGACGCGGGATTACCCAGGTTCGGCCCCTCACGATCGAGGTAAAATCCTACGTCCTGCTTGATTATATTGCTGTGGATCTCGATTATAAGGATGCAGATCCGCTAACCTAGCTTTCGAGGGATTGCAACTTAGTCTTTTTCGCTTAGGTGCTTCCCTTTATATATACAGGTGGAACCCTAAATTTACATGAGAGTCCGGGTCATAATCCTGACCCGTATCCTACTCTTTCCTACTTATCCTCCAAGGCAACCTTGAAGCCGTTTGTCTTCTTGCTGAGCCGGCCCGCAGCCTGAGCCGGCCTTTCTTACAAAGCCTCCATCAAGCCGGCCCATCGAGTATCCTCTTAGCCTTGCAGTGAGATAACCCGATGAGCCCTTTAGCTCTATGACCGGGTCATCTTCCTGCCGGGTCTACATGCTGGGAAATATCCCCAACATTAGCCCTCAGTTTGACATGAATTCATTCATGTTAAACTCCACCTTGAAAAACAGAATCATTAATAAGATACCCACCAATTGCTTCTCAAGCCGGCTTTTTGGAGCACCGTCCGTATCAGGCACAATTTCCCGGGTTAAACAAACGCTGGGTCATTCTTTCTGTCTTCAGACTTGGTACTTTTTCATCGCTTTTTCATCATGACGTCACACTCCACCTCCACAAAATCCGGAATGACGTCACAGGGAATCTTGAATAGATTTGTATTGCCTCGTTAGGCATGAAAATCGAGGAGCCCTTTCAGCCTCTATTCACTGCGCCGCCTGGGGTTTCGCGCATGCCGCTTCGGGCCCGCTGTGCCTACAAATAGACCGGCGCCTTCCCCATTTTCTTTTTACTGCTCCTCGTCTTCTTCTCCTCTGCGACGCCGCTGTGCCCGTTCGAGCTCATCCCCGCCGCCCGTTCAACACTGCCCAAACCTTCACCCCGTCGCCGGAGCCAATCCGGCCATGCTCGGCCGCATCTGCAGCACATCGCCATCTGCAGACCTCGCCGACCAGATCTGTAAGCTTCCTTTCTGCCATTGTTGCGGTTTCTTGCTTGTTCTTCTAGTTCTTCCTTCGAACTGTCGTAGATCTATCGAATTGTTGTAAGGCCATGCCTTGCAGTTCCCAGACGTGATCCGCAGCATTTCTCATGTGTCATAGATCTTCCGTACTGCGTTAATAGATCCCATTGCGGTTCATCTCACAGTACGAGGAACATACCTAGGTTTTATCTTTTCCTTTTTTACCCATTTCTCAGATCTGTTGGATCTTTGAATGTATACGAAATCTGTTTATTGAGTCATCTCCCAGTCTCTGTCCAACACTTGTAAAAATCCATGCTAAGCATTTTGCCGGCTAATCTTCGTCAAGAACCTTGACCCGGAATTTATTTGCATCCCCTCTCGTGACGCAGCCAAGTATCTCAATTGCCGACTCGTATGTATCGTTCATACTCCATCAAAAAGCTCATGTTTGCCGGCTTATGACATCTTCCCTTTTTATAGCAGCTGAATCAATGGCTCCCAAGCCCAAGATTGTTAACTGGGCAAAATCCAGCATGTCTGAACTTAGTCTGCAGGCCCTGGTGGATTCTGGGTTGCTGCCATCTAAGGAAACGATTGGATGGTGCGGTCCTGAAGAGGAAATGCATCCTCAGCTGGATCAAAAGGAAATCGTCGTATTCGCTGAACATGTTTCGAGGGGTTTTCGTCCTCCAGGCTCGAAGTTTTTCAGAGACGTACTGCATTTTTTCAACATCAGGCCTCAAGACCTGGCCCCCAATTCCATCTTCAACTTGTGTCAGTTCCAAGTTTTTTTGTGAAGTGTATCTGCATCTTGAGCCGTCCATCGACCTGTTCTGAGAATTCTTTTATCTGAACCGCCAAACGGAACATAAGGATGGTCCAAGCATTGAACTTGGCGGGGTCTCCATCCAACGGCGGAAGAATATAGTCTTTCCTGAAGCCAAGCCGGCCAGTCACCCCAAAGGGTGGCACAGAACCTGGTTCTACTGCAAGGACACCTCCCCTGAAGGGCAACACCCGCTGCCGGGTTACAGGGCAAACCGGCTTGCCGCCAATGCAGCCTTCCCAGGTCTTGCTTCCAGGGAAGAGAGGGAAAATCTGGAGCCCCTATACCCAAAAATGAATGCGTTGATCACTCATGGTCTCACCGGCGTCGATCTGACCCGGACTTGGATTGAGTGGCGGATCCAACCACTCAGTTTTAGGACCCGGCTTATGCATACCTACACCGGCCATCACGAAGACCCACTTCGATTTAGCCGGGTTAATCTCAAGGAGAAAGACGTCCTAAAATTTGCCAAGAAGCTTCTTGGTGAAACAAAGGATGACATTAAGCTCGTGGGGCTCGCCCCATTTTACTCCAACAACCCGGCTCCTGAGGTAAGCCGTCTTTGTCACCTTTCATTTTGCCAATACTTGTTTTATCCTTGTCACAATTTTATCAATCTGTCATATTACAGGAGAATGCTGACTGGTGGCGGGTTGAAGTTCAAGATCCTACCCCCCCTCGAGAAGATGACGAAGAAGACCCGGATGATGATGATGACAATGACGTAGAACTTGACTCTCTTGGCCGCCTTTTTAATCAGATTGTTGATGCTAACTACTCACAGGAAGAAGCTGAAATTAGCCACACCATCGAGCCAGAGGTAACTTTGATTTCTTCAGACTCCGACTCCCCAAAACCTGTTCGAAAGAAATTCCAGGCTGTAGTCCGCAAAGTCTGAAGAAAACCCCGGGTTACCATCCGTAAAGTCCCTTTTTCACATCAAGATGCTCACTTGGATCCCCAATTTCTTTTGAAGAAAACACAGCACGCCGGTACATCCAAAAGAAAGACCCGAAGCACTGAAGGAGAACTGAGTGGCGGGCTACCATATGAGCCGCCAGCACGCAGAGCGCGGACAGAGGTGCTTCTTAGTCCAACTCCCTCTTTTCCTCTAGCTGGTCGTTTCAAAGAGCCCTTACATTTGAATGACTCGGCATACCAGATGTCCCCCTCTTCGGACGAGTCAAGCGCTACTCAGGCGCAGGCTTTCAACATTAACCCGGGGTGAGCACTTTGATTATTCCTGTGTCGTATAATAGTCTTGCCCTTTATCTTTTGATTGGATAACTCTTTGTTCCTTGTATAGCGCCAAGGCCATTAAGAAGAATACCGCCGCCGGGTCATCTGACCCGGTCATTCTGACAGGTCCTTCCCAAGAAGAGACGGCAGCTACCTTGGACCCCCAGGACGAGCCGGTGTTTCAGAACAGCCCGCCACCCGAAGACACTACTGTGAGCCCGGCTCATGCCTCCTCTCCTATTATTCAGGAAGAGGAAAATGTACTTGAAGATCAGCCCGCGGCACCGGCTCAAGATGAAGTAGTGGTGACCAGTGAACAGCAAAATGCTCCACCGGAAACCTCTACTGTTCTAACAAAGATTCCTTCCAAGGCTGAGCCGGCCCTTAAGAGCAAGGGGAAGACGGCTCTTGATTTCCCTACTTTTTAAGAACAACATGCCAACACATTGCACCAAGCTGTGCTGACCCGGCTGTCTGAAAGCCGTGACACAGAAATTGCAATGGTAACTTCATTGAAGCGAAAATACGAGGTAATTTTTGTCCTGTCATTATGCATATATATATGTAGCCCCCAAGGGCCGGGTCATTATCAGATGATGACCCGGGACTTCAAGAACTTATCTTGCATGCATAACCTCAAACGGTGGCCCCCAATGGCCGACTCGTCATACGATGACGGGCGGGTCTCCATATGTAGTAACATAGATTGAATTATGCATTAGCCCCCAAGTGCCATGTGGAATGCCTGCATCTGCATGGAACTTGCTATCTTTGGGAAGCGCTGAAACATGTAGCCCCCATGTGCCGGGTCGACCAGAAGGGCGGCTCGGGACAGGCTTATATGACGTATAACTGAAGCCGTCTTGCAGGACATGCTGAATCAAGTGGAGACGCAGGTATTGTCGTGGTTTTGACACGGCAGATGCCCTTGTGAAAGGACTTGGAGATGAGGCCATCGCACAAGTGTGGAAGCTTAACGAGGTTGATCGGGAACGAGAAGACACGGAGTTACCCAGGTTCGGCCCCTCACAGTGGAGGTAAAAGCCTACGTCCTGCTTGATTATATTGCTGTGGGTCTTGATTACAAGGATGTGGATTCGCTAACCTTGCTTTCGAGGGATTGCAACTTAGTCTTTTTCAACTAGGTGCCCCCCTTTATATATACAGGCGGAACCCTAGATTTACATGAGAGTCCGGGTCGTCATCCTGACCCGTCTCCTACTCTTTCCTACTTATTCTCCAAGACAACTTTTAAGCCGTTCATCTTCTTCTTGAGCCGGCCCATAGCCTGAGTCGGCCTTTCTTAATGTGCCTCCATCAAGCCGGCCCATCAAATATCTTCTTAGTCCTGCAATGAGTTAACCCGCTGAGTCTGCTCTAAGGCCGTGTTACCATCCTGCCGGGTCGAAATGCTGGGAAATATCCCCAACATTAGCCCTCAGTTTGACTTGAATTCATTCATGTTAAACTCCATCCTGAAAGACAAAACAAACCATTAACAGGGAAATAAACCCACAAATTGTTTCGCAAGCCGGCTTGTTGGAGCACCATCCTTATCAGGCATAATTTCCCGGGTTAAACAAATGCCGGGTCATTCTTTCTGTCTTCAGACTTGGCACTTTTCATCTCTTTTTCCTCATGACGTCACACTCCACCTCCACAAAATCTGGGATGACGTCACATGGAATCTTGAATAGATTTGTATTGCCTCGTTAGGCATGAAAATCGAGGAGCTCTTTTAGCCACTATTCACTGCACCACCTGGGGTTTCGCGCATGCCACTTCGGGCCCGCCGTGCCTATAAATAGACCGGTGCCTTCCCCATTCTCTTCTTACTGCTCCTCATCTTCTTCTCCTCTGCGACGCCGCCGTGCCCGTTCGAGCTCATCGCCCAAACCTTCACCCCGTCGTCGGAGCTCCTCCGGCCCTGCTCGGCCGCATTCGCAACACATCGCCATCTGCAAACCCCGCCGACTAGATCTGTAAGCTTTGCCTCCGCCATTCTTATGGTTTCTCACTGTTCTTCTAGTTCTTCCTTCGAACTGCTCATAGATCTACTAAATCATCATAAGACCATGCCCTGTAGTTCACAGAATCAATCCACTGCCTTTCCCACACGTCATAGATCTTCTGTTCTGCTTTAGATAGACCACATTGTATTTCTTCTCAGAGTACGAAGAACGTACCTAGGTTTTATCTTTTCACTTTTACCCATTTTTTAGATCCGTAGGATTTTCTCACCCAATTGAAACTTGTTTGCTGACTCGTAGTCCAGGCCATGTTAACACTTGTAAGAATCCGCGTTATGTAATTTCCAGCTTATCTTCGTCCAGAACCTTGACCCAGAATTTATTCGCATCCTCTCTCATAACCCGGCCAAATATCTCAATCGCCGGCTCGTATGCACCGTTTATATTAAATCAAGAAGCTCATGTTTGCCGGCTTATGACATCTTTTTCTTTTTCGTAGCAGCTGAATCAATGGCTCCCAAACCCAAGATTGTCAACTGGGCAAAGTCCAGCATGTCTGAGCTTAGTCTGCAAGCCCTAGTAGATTCCGGGCTGTTGCCGGCTAAGGAAGCAACTTCATGGCGAGCTCCTGAAGAAGAAATTCACCCCCAACCCGACCAGAACGAGATCATCATATTTGCTGATCATGTTTCAAGGGGCTTCCGTCCTCCAGGCTCTAAATTTTTCCGAGACGTGCTGCATTTCTTCAATATTCTGCGAATTCCAAGTATTCTGGCCCCTAATTCTATCTTCAACCTGTGCCAATTCTATCTTCAACTTGTGCCAATTCCAAGTATTCTGCGAAGTTTATCTTCAACTCGAGTCGTCCATTAGCTTATTCCGGGAGTTCTTCTATTTGAACCGCCAAACAAAGCATAAGGACGGCCCAAGCGTTGAACTTGGTGGAATCTCCATTCAAAGAAGGAAAAACATAGTCTTCCCCAACGCCAAACCGGCCAGCCACCCCAAAGGGTGGCATAGAACCTGGTTCTACTGTAAAGACACATCCCCCGAAGGACAACATCCACTCCCGGGTTACAGGTCAAGCCGGCTTGCCACCAATGCAGCCTTCCCGGGTCTTGCTTCCAGGGAAGAGAGAGAGAACCTGGAGCCTCTGTATCCAAAGATGAATGCGTTGATTGCTCATGGCCTCACTGGTGTCGATCTGACCCGGACTTGGGTTGAGTGGCGAATTCAGCCACTCAGCTCTAGGACCCGGCTTATGCATACCTACACCGTCCATTCAGAACATCCACTTCGATTCAGCCGGGTTAACCTTAAGGAGAAAGACGTCCTCAAATTTGCCAAAAAACTTCTTGGTGAAACAAAGGATGACATCAAGCTCGTGGGACTCGCCCCATTCTACGCCAACAACCCGGCTCCTGAGGTAAGCCGTCCCTGCCATCTTTCACTTTGCCACTACTGTTTTATCCTTGTCATAATTTCATCAATCCATCATATTACAGGAGAACGCTGACTGGTGGCGGGTTGAAGTTCAAGATCCTACCCCTCTTCGAGAGGACGACGAAGAGGATTCGGAGGATGATGATGACAATGAGGTAGAACTTGACTCTCTTGGCCGCCTTTTTAATCAAATTGCTGATGCTAACTCCCCACAGGAAGAAGCTGAAATTAGCCACACCGTCGAGCCAGAGGTAACTTTGATCTCTTCAGACTCTGACTCCCCAACACCTGTTCGAAAGGAAACCCGGGCTGTAGTACGCAAAGTCCGAAGAAAACCCTGTGTTACCATCCGTAAAGTCCCTTTTTCACATCAAGATGCTCACTTGGATCCCCAATTTCTTTTGAAGAAAACACAGCACGCCGGAACATCCAAAAGGAAGACCCGGAGTAGTGAAGGAGAGTTGAGTGGCGGGTTACCATATGAGCCGCCAACACTTAAAGCGCGGACAGAGGTGCTGCTTAGTCCAACTCCCTCTTTTCCCCTAGCTGGTCGTTTCAAAGAGCCCTTACATTTGAATGACTCGGCATATCAGACATCCCCCTCTTCGGACGAGTCAAGCGCTACTCAGGCGCCGGCCTTCAACATTAACCCGGGGTGAGTACTTTGATTATTCCTGTGTTGTATAACAGTCTTGCCTTTTATCTTGTAGTTGAATAACTCTTTGTTCCTCGTATAGCGCTAAGTCCATCAAGAAGAAGCCCGCCGCCGGGTCATCTGACCCGGTCATTCCAATAGGTCCTTCACAGGAAGAGATAGCGGCTGCCTTGGACACCCAGGATGAGTCGGTGTTTCAAAATAGCCCACCGCCCCAAGATACTCCTATGAGCCTGGCTCATGTCTCCTGTCCTGTCATTCAGAAGAAGGAAAATGTAACTGAGGAGCAGCCCGCGACACCGGCTCAAGACGAAGTAGTGGTGATCAGTGAACGGCAAACTGCTCCACCAGAAACCTCTACTGCTCTAACCAAGATTCCTGCCAAGGCTGAGCCGCCCCTGAAAGACAAGGGGAAGACGGCTCTTGATTTTTCTGCCTTTGAAGATCAAGATGCCAACACACTGCACCAAGCTGTGCTGACCCGGCTGTCTGAAAGCTGGGATACAGAAATTGCAATGATAACTTCATTGAAGCGAAAATATGAGGTAACTTGTGCCCTTTGTCATGATATTCTTATATATATATATATATATATATATATATATATATATATATATATATATATATGTAGCCCCCAAGGTGACGGTGTCCTGGATTAGGGGGTACTAACCGGGCCGACCCGTCTCCTCGTTCGGGCCAATGTACCCCCGCACGTAACCAAGATGGACTTCGGAGGCTGTACGTGGGAGGCGTGATCAAGGCTGTTCCTACCGAAGACTTGACGTATACTTCAAGATTTCTCCTGCCGCCTCTCTCCTAGCATACCGACTTTGTAACCCTGGATACCCTCCCTGGCGTGTATATAAGCCATAGGGTTTAGCCCGTAACGGAGAGATAGACGACATCGCTTACCTAGCCATAGAAGTTAGACTCATATTACGATCTCGAGGTAGATCAACTCTGTACTCGATACATCTTCATCAATATAACAAAAGCAGGACGTAGGGTTTTACCTCCATTAAGAGGGCCCGAACCTGGGTAAACACCGTCTCCATTGTCTCTGTTACCATCGATCCTAGATCCACAGCTCGGGACCCCCTACCCCGAGGTCTGCCGGTTTTTACACCGACACTGGTGCTTTCATTGAGAGTTCCGCTGTGAGATCGCCGGAGGGATCGATGGGATCGCCAGTCAACGGCTTTAAACCCACGGAGCATGGCTCCACATCTGAAGCTTTGGTCTCGCAGACACCCCCACGTAACGTGGAAGCGAATCGAGACCCTTCCCCGGCTCCAACGAAGGCCCCCCTCGCCGATGAGGGGGTAAGATACTTCCTGGAGATCGGATCGGACGACGACCCACTAATGACCAACTCCCAGATCGAATCGGCTAAACCGATAACTACGGATCCACCGTCAGGTGAACGGGACGAGGTCTTCAGCCCGCGGTCTTTAGAGACTAGATCTAGTCCGCCCACCTCTTGTATAGAATATCGCCCCGACGACTCCGGCCCCTCCGACATCTGGGACTTAGCTTACGTACGGCAGATCCCTGGTGAGCCGATCCGGCAATACTGGGCCAGGTTCTTGATCGTCAAGAGCAAGATACTAGAGTACCAAGACTCTGATATAATCGCCGCTTTTGAGCATGGATGCAAGTATAAAGGCGTCTTGAACGCCCTCGCCCGCCGTTGCGTCCGAACACTCCCTGAATTAACCAGCTTGGTAGCGCGATTTTGCGCCATTGAAGACACCTGGCGAACCAAGTAGAATACGGACTCGATCCATGAAGACTACCCGGAACGCGACCGGTTGGCGCCTCGGCGCGAAAATCACAAATGCGATACCTCGGGTGATCGACCCCGGAAGAAGAGGAAAACCTCCGATCACCCCGGAACGGCCCTGGACGGCTTTCTGGGTAAACCATGCCCGATCCACGCCGTGTTAGTTAACTCCTGCCCAACCCACAGCTTTCAGGACTGTTGGGTGCTAAGGCAGGCGGCCAAAGGGGGACCCACCCTCTTGGCGGGCGCCTCCAGCCACTCTGGACGGACCTCGGATGAAGACGAGGTCCTAATGATTTATGAGACATTTACGTCTAAAAACCAGCGCAAACAGGCCTTGCGGGAGGTTAACGCCGTCCGGCGGGTATCGCCTCGGGATGTGTGGATAGACACGCCGATCTCCTTCACTCAGAATGATCAGCCGAGGTCTGCCCCGGGCAGGTTCCCTGCCGTGCTAGTCCTCGATCCCATCGTGGACCGCTGCCGCCTCCATAAGGTCCTGATGGACGGAGGCAACAGCCTGAATTTGATATATGAAGACACTCTGGATAAAATGCACATCGATAAAACACGCATAGAACCGAGCACCACTACCTTTAAAGGGATAGTGCCCGGGAGAGAGGCACGCTGCAGTGGAAAGATAACCTTAGACGTAGTCTTCGGGACCTCGGACAATTATCGCTCCGAGGAGATTACATTCCACATCGCGCCTTTCAAAAGCGGGTATCACGCCCTCCTCGGACGGGACGCCTTTTCAAGATTTCAAGCGGTACCGCATTATGGCTACATGAAGCTCAAGATGCCGGGCCCAAAAGGGATCATTACCATTTCAAGTGATCCTGACAGGGCGCTCAAAGCCGAGAATAAAACGGCGTCCCTTTCCCTCGAGACCCTGGCCGAAGCCTTCGCGGCCGAAGAATTAACCGCACTACGCGCCGAAGTCGATCAGGACGATGTCATCCTCGACAAAAGATCAAAACCTACCTCCTTCAAGTCGGCCGACGAGATCGTCAAATTCCAAGTCCACCCCACGGACCCCGCTAAAACGGCGTCCATTGGGGCTAACCTCGACCCAGAGGTTGCCGAAGCCCTACGTGCTTTCCTTAGGGAAAACTGGGACATATTCGCATGGCACCCCTCCGACATGCCTGGGATACCCCGCAGGCTCGCAGAGCACAGCCTAAACATACTGGCAGGCTATAAACCCGTTAAACAAACACTTCGGCGTTTTTCCGAGCCCAAGCGTCAAGCAATGGGCGAGGAACTGGCAAAGCTGCTGGTGGCGGGATTCATCAAGGATATAAAACACCCCGACTGGCTAGCCAACCTGGTCATGGTAGCAAAAAAGGATAGGTCCTGGCGGTTGTGCGTCGATTTTAAAGACCTCAACAAAGCTTGCCCTAAAGACCCCTTTCCCCTACCCCGTATTGACCAAATTGTGGATGCCACTGCGGGCCACGGCGCATTGTGCTTTCTAGATGCCTATTCAGGGTATCATCAAATAAAAATGAAGGAATCGGACCAGGCAGCAACAACATTTATTACGCCCTACGGACCGTTTTGCTTCAATACGATGCCCTTCGGACTAAAGAATGCTGGCGCTACGTACCAGCGTATGATTCAAACATGCCTGAAAGAACACATCGGAAAAACTGTGGAGACCTACGTAGACGACGTGGTTGTCAAAACTAAACGCGTCGACCAACTGGTGGACAACCTCCGTGATACATTTGCTAGCCTACGGGAATATCAAATAAGACTCAACCCCGAAAAATGCGTTTTCGGGGTCCCGGCAGGCAAACTCCTCGGTTTTATTGTATCTAGCCGAGGAATTGAGGCCAATCCGGCCAAAATTCGAGCTCTGGATCGCTTAGAGGTCCCTACAGAGCTCAAAGATGTACAAAAGCTAGCGGGCTGCGTAGCAGCCCTAAGTCGTTTTATATCACGGCTTGGTGAAAAAGCTTTACCATTGTACAGGCTGTTAAAGCAGACTAAAACGTTCAAATGGACCAAGGAGGCTGCGGCGGCCCTACAAGACATTAAGGCCCTCCTCGCCACCAACCCAATCATGGCAGCACCAGGCGTTTGCGAACCGATGATATTATACATCTCGGCTACAAACCAGGTGGTTAGCGCAGTCCTCGTGGTCGAACGAGACATGGAAGGTCATAAGTTCCAAGTCCAGAAACCCGTATACTACGTGTCCGAGGTCTTAACCTCCTGTAAGACATGTTACCCTCACTATCAAAAGATAGCGTACGCAGTCTTCATGGCATCACGAAAGCTTCGACACTACTTTCAAGAGTGCGTGGTGACCGTGGCATCCGACATCCCTTTAAGTGACATAATCAACAATAGAGATGCAACGGGGCGCATCGCCAAATGGGCTATAGAGCTCCTGCCTTTTGAAATTATCTATAAACCATGCCGGGCAATTAAATCCCAGGTGTTGACAGACTTCGTGGCTGAATGGACCGAAGCCGAACTCCCTCGTGAGTACAATACCTATTCGCATTGGACGATGTATTTTGATGGCTCCAAAATGCTCGCCGGCCTAGGGGCCGGCGTGGTACTCACGTCCCCCACGGGAGATAACATTCGATATGTACTGCAAATCATGTACACAGACTCCAATAACGCAGCCGAATACGAAGCCCTCTTACACGGACTTCGGATAGCGGTCTCCATGGGTGTTAAACGCCTCGAGGTCCGAGGTGATTCGAACCTCGCCATTTCGCAAATCAACGGCGAGTTCGACGCCAAAGACCCCAAGATGACAGCCTACCGAAATGTCGTCCTAAAGATCTTGGCCAGATTCGAGGGGCTGGAATTTCACCATATACCCCGAGATAGCAATCAGGCCGCGGACATTCTTGCCCGACTGGGCGCGAAGCGGGACAAGGTTCCCGAAAACACCTTCCTCGAGCGGCTTTTTAAGCCATCCGCAGTCTGGCAAGACAGTACAGGAACATCGGACTCAAACGATGTCGGGCAACAGCCCTCGCCCGAAAGGGACGATGGTATCATAGGCGCGTCCATGATCCGAAAAACGGATTCAGCGCATGACGTCATGGCAGTGATCCCACCATGGACTGAGCCGCTTCTTGCATACCTACTCCGAAAAGAACTCCCTGATAACCAAGCCGACTCCCGTTGGATCGTAAGGCAGTCTAAGGCCTACAAGGTTCATGAAGGGGAACTTTACAAAATGAGTACAACGGGCGTCCTCCAGAGATGCATATCCGAGGAAGAAGGACAACTTGTACTTCAGGAGATACACTCCGGCATGAGCGGACATCACGCCGCTGCTCGCACCCTGGTTAGCAAGGCTTTTCGCGCCGGTTTCTATTGGCCAACGGCCAGTGCCGATGCCTCGGCATTAGTACAGCGTTGCCCGGGCTGCCAGGTATTCGCGAAACAGAGCCATATGCCCCCCACGGCTCTTCGCACCATTCCAATTACATGGCCCTTCGCGGTCTGGGGGCTCGACATGGTTGGGCCACTCAAGGGTGGATCAAACAAAAATAAGTACCTCCTCGTTATGGTAGACAAATTTACCAAGTGGATCGAAGCAAAGCCGGTCACCTCGGCCGAGGCTGTCCAGGTCATCGGATTCATTTCGGGGGTAGTTCACCGTTACGGTGTCCCCCACAGTCTGATCACAGACAACGGAACCAACTTCACGGCTAAAGAGGTTAAGGCATGGTGTAAGAAAATGGGCATTAAGCTCGACTACGCGTCCGTCTATCACCCGCAGTCTAATGGGCAGGTGGAGCGAGCCAACGGGCTTATCCTTAGTGGAATTAAGCCACAGCTAGTTCGCTCCCTTAAAAAAGCCGATTGCAAATGGGTTGAGGAACTTCATTCCGTCTTATGGGGCTTGCGTACAACACCAAATCGGTCCACCGGGTATACCCCGTTTTTATGGTGTATGGCGCCGAAGCGGTCCTCCCTTGCTACATCATACATGACACACCTCGGGTGCGCATGTACGAGGAATTGGAGGCCGAACTCGATCGGCAAGACGCCTTAGATGCTCTCGAGGAAGAGCGCAACATCGCACGGGCTCATTCTGCTATTTATCAACAGCAGGCACGACGCTACCACGGTAGAGAGGTCCGTGCTAAAGAATTCAACGTCGGGGATCTCGTAATGAGATTGCACCCCGAAAAACAAAAACACAAGCTCTCCCCTAGATGGGAAGGACCGTTCATCATTGACCAAGTGCTCATCGGAGGAGCTTATCGAATCCAAGATCCAGAGGACGGCCGATTACAGCCCCACCCGTGAACGCGGCGCTACTCCGACGCTTCTATGCATAACTTTGAGTATACGGTCTGTGTCAATAACTTGTGCATTTTCTTTCGATTTAAACCTTTTTCTTTCTTATCTTCTCACCTCGGAAAGTTCTTTTATGACCCCGAGGACAATCTAGCTGGTTCTTTTCAAAACAATAGCTATTCCGCCCTTTATGTACTATTGTCTTTCGAGCCACTATATGAATCGATTCGCTTTAAGATTTGGCCAAGCTGGGTTGCCCGGCTCCTGTGCTTGCCCCTTACGTTCCCGATATTTTGGCTAGGGGGCAAAGTTAGCACCACTATGATTGTTACTCCCGGGTCAGCCGGTGTAGTACCTCAGACGGATAAAGCCGAAAGCTAGCGGTCCTATAATGCGAATTGGTCAGCTATGACATAGGACTAACGTGGCAAGGGTCTTTTCAAACCCCGACCAGAGGCTTTAACCCCGAGGTCATCCGTCTTCGGACGGGCGTGTTCGACACTTTCCCCGCGGAAAGGAACTGTTGGAAGAACTATTTTCCTCGGAAGATGTTTCTTACGTTAAACAGTAATATAACATAACCTTCCGTTACCCTCTCGTCTTTCGAGCCGCATTGCCCGATTGCCTGGTCCCTTGACGCATCTGGTTCGATCACCTCGGCCAGTAGTCTGGGACACTCCTCGGACTTTGTTCGAGGAGGCGGAAGCCGACGGCGGGCTGACAGAGTTCGGTTACACGGGCGGAAATTTGACATAGAATACCTCGGTACATAAAGTCATACTACAATTTTCAAGCACGGTCTAACCCGTCTATTAAGGTGTCTAGTACGCAATCCTTTTGCGAGAATCGTGCGGCGGGCATTGAACTATCGTATGCCTGGCTGATTGGGATCTCCTCCCCATCCGACCCCAGGGGTCCTACCTCTGCTAATTCTGTTGTCCTCAAGCCGGTGTAATGGGTCTTCACCATGGCCCAGGCCTCTCTGGCACCCTCTCGGCAAGCTGATACTTTCCACGCTTGGATCCGGCGCCGCGCTCTCTTAAGATGTTCGCCAGCGCGGCCATGTCCTCGGGGACTGGCATCACCTCGGGCCATAACGCCTGGTGCACATCCTTCATCACTTTCCGAGCTCCTTCATGCACCTCGGACAGACGATTGCTCATGTCTTCGGACACCGGACCCCGCGACTCTGGAGGAAGGCCAGTCAGGCACACTGTCAAACAACACCACATTTTGAATGACATATTTCCTTGGACAACTTGCATAACAAGTGTCTTTCGTATTTTCTAACTTACCATAAATCATATCGTCCGCTCGCCGATTCTTTGCTTCCGCAGCGGCTAGGCAAGTTTTTAAGCTCTCAATTTCCTGGGCCTGCCGGGCGTTTTCAGCCCTAAGCGCATTCCCGTTGCCCATATGATGAATTGCCTGGCGCTGCGCTTCAGCATACGCCAGATCTTCGCTGGCCTGCTTCAGATCTCTTTCAAGATGGCCCAGGGCTTCCGCTGCTACAAGCAATGCTAGGCGTCAGCTCTGCTTTTTTAACGTTACCCACTTCAATGGGTAAACGCTTACCATGCGCCTCTCTGGTGAATTTCTTCACCTGGTCAACCTCGGACAATGCCGCGTCAAGCTGCACCTTTGTTTGGTCTAACGCCGAGGTCAATTGTTCGTTCTTCAAGCGCGCTTCCTGTTATGACAACAAATACGGGTTAGAATTCAAGCCTTGATTCGACCCCAGGGGCTCGTATCAAGCCTTAGGGGCTCCTATTATACTTGGTAGTCATATTCGTCTTTGAAAACCTTACCCGCAGCCCTCGCGACAATACATCCAGCGACTCGTCAAAAGCACCTCGGGTCGCCCCGAGGTATGCGTCCACTGTGCTGAGAGCCTTAAACTCCCTGTCTGAAAAGGCCGGATTATTCAAGGAAGCCTTTCACCGGCGATAATTCACGGCGCATTGAATTTCGAACGGAGTGGCCGATGTCGCTAAGTCCTCGGGCTGGGCAGCTCCGGGGTCAACCCTTGCCAGATTTCGAACCTCTGCTTCCTTGGGCGGGACCGTACCTTCCTCGGCCTCCGCGTGTGCGGTGGAAGGTGGAGACTGTCTGCGAATAATTGGCAGTGTCAGAACCCAAGGTGTCTTTTTCTATGACATGGAACTAAAATATTACCTGATTACGGATGGAGCACTCTCGTTTGCCCTCGCAACCTCGGACGGAGCTTCTTGAACCTCTGGCCGTGCCCTTTCCGGTGGAGCCGCCTCTCTGCGGAGGCGTTGGGAGCGCCGCCCCTTTGGAGGAGAAGTCAGAAGATTGGAGACTAGGAGACGAGGGGCCCTCTTTCGCTTAGAGGAAGGGAGAGTTACCGATGAGGCTGGTCTTGTCCCCGGCGTGTCGGGGACGACCACTACCTTTGAGCCATCAAGGCTCTCAACTCCTCCCCTCATAGATAAGCCCCAGGTCTTCGTCCTCATGGTAGAGAGGATCTTCTGCACGGCTGTGCAACTCCGGCTCTGGAGCCGGACTGCTCACCCCTTCGAGCCAACGCCTCCACCGCTGATCAACCAATATATAAAGGATTAATGATAAGGATTCCGAGGTGAAACAAGAAAACCCGGAATAAAGACTTACGATGTCGGCTAGGTTGTAGTATGACAACCCGTCCTGGAACTGGCGTTTAGCAAACTCCTCGGCTGACCCTTGATACATGCTGGCTAGTACAGCTCCGAGGGTCATTTGGTCCATAAAAGCCCCCTCGATGGATCGAGAGGCGTCCTCGGACCCGTTATACTCGCACAATAAATGTTGGCGCTGCCGAAGAGGCTGGACTCTCCGGTCTAGAGCCACCGCCATCACATCGATGATGGTGAGACCCGCGCTTGACAGAAGCTTCACCTTGGCCGCTAGCCTAGTCACGGCTTCATCTTCTTCTTGAGTCGAACTCATTGGCCTCCAGCTATAACACTTCCTCGGTGGATCTAGGGATAAGAATGGAAGGCCTGGCCGGACTGGCTCGTACAACAGGACGTCGGTGATATAGAACCACTCGGAAGGCCAGTGATCGGCCTCCTCCCGAGGTGTTCCTGCTGGATAGCCAGTCTTGTCGATTCGGCAGACTTCGGCTCCCCCAACCTCGAATAGCTTGTCGGTCGAAGAGCGGGGCACGATGCAGAAGAACTTCCGCCATAACCCGAAGTGCGCCTGACAGCCGAGGTGCAGCTCGCAGAGCGCAACGAACCCCGTGATATGTAGCACCGAATTCGGAGAGAGATGATGTAGTTGTAACCCGTAGAACTCCAGCAAGCCGCGGAGGAATGGGTGGATTAGAAACCCTAAGCCACGGAGGAGGAAAGGTACGAAGCATACTCGCTCGTCCCCCCGTGGCGAGGGGAAATTTTCGGCGTGGGCTTGACCGTCAATGGATGTTAATCCAGGGCAGGTAGCGGCTAGATCCGCATCCGGCAGATATCCCTGCGTCGCCAGACGCTCTAATTGAAGGCGCGCGATGGAGCAGCTCCCCCAGTCCCCCCTATCCGGGCCGTGAGGATGCCTTGACGATCCCTCGCCGCTCGCCATTTTTTGGGGCTCCTAAGTTGGGGCTTGAGGAAGGGGGAATTTCTCGCTGCGGTTGCAAAGGCGTATAGCCACGAGCAAGGGTCAGGCGTCTATTAAGTAGGGGTAGAAAGGGCTGACGCTTCGACGTTTTTGCCATAAAGGGGCCCAATTACCTAAGCGGCATGACTTTCAACATTTGATATTGAGCTCTCGGCGAATTCTAAAGGTCGGCCGAGGTCTTTAACTCTGTTCGGAGAATAAAAGCACGGGAACTTGTCTGTCGAGCCAAGACTCCGGAATGTGAAAAGCGACGACTTCGGCATTGAAGACTAGTTCAGGGGCTAGTGACGGTGTCCTGGATTAGGGGGTACTAACCGGGCCGACCCGTCTCCTCGTTCGGGCCGATGTACCCCCGCACGTAACCAAGATGGACTTCGGAGGCTGTACGTGGGAGGCGTGATCAAGGCTGTTCCTACCGAAGACTTGACGTATACTTCAAGATTTCTCCTGCCGCCTCTCTCCTAGCATACCGACTTTGTAACCCTGGATACCCTCCCTGGCGTGTATATAAGCCATAGGGTTTAGCCCGTAACGGAGAGATAGACGACATCGCTTACCTAGCCATAGAAGTTAGACTCATATTACGATCTCGAGGTAGATCAACTCTGTACTCGATACATCTTCATCAATATAACAAAAGCAGGACGTAGGGTTTTACCTCCATTAAGAGGGCCCGAACCTGGGTAAACACCGTCTCCATTGTCTCTGTTACCATCGATCCTAGATCCACAGCTCGGGCCCTCCTAACTCGAGGTCTGCCAGTTTTTACACCGACACAAGGGCCGGGGCATTATCAGATGATGACCCGGGTCTTCAAAATATTTTATTGCATGCATAACCTCAAACGGTGGCCCCCAAAGGCCGGGTCATCATACCATGACAGGCTGGTCTCCATATGTAGTAAGATAGATCAAATTATGCATTAGCCCCCAAGTGCCATGTGGAATGCCTGCATCTGCATGGAACTTGTTATTTTTGGGAAGCGCTGAAACATGTAGCCCCCATGTGCCGGGTCGACCGGAAGGGCGGCTCGGGACATGCTTATATGATGTATAACTGAAACTGCCTTGCAGGACATGCTGAATCAAGTGGAGGCTCAGGCTTCCTTCTTCCGGAAGGAAGCAAGGAAGGAGAAAAAATTGCATAAAGAAGCTGAAGAATCATCTGCAGAAGCTACCAAGTCTCTGCTCCTTGTGAGGAGCACCTTGAAAGAAACCGAGGCAGAAAGAGCCGCCCTAGCTGAGCGTGCTGAGGAGGCCGAGGCCAAACTGGAGCCGGTAACTCAAGAGCTAGCCACTCTAAAGGGCCATATCACAGCCATGTGCAAGGCCATCTTCGGTAAGTAAAAAGACTGCCATGAGTCACTTATATCAGCTTAATATGCTAAGCCGGTTTTACTGATCGCGCGTACTTATCCTTGAAGGCCGCAAGAACCAAACCCTTGTTCAGCAGCCACTGGTGAAATTGAAGGCGGTTTATACCTTTGTGGAGTAGCTGTACATAGGCGGCTCCCGTTGTGTAATGGCCGTGAAAAATACTAAGACGCTGCCACAATTGATTGCTGGCATGTTGAAGGAACTGTCAGTTGTGCCCAAGTGGTTTGAAGAATGGAAGAAGGCGGCTTGTCGTGCTGGGGCTCTCACAGTTCTTGCTCGTGCCAAAGCCTATGTGCCAGAACTGGATCCGACTCAGATTGTGGGCGGGTATCCGGAGTTTAATGTAGATGACACCCCATTTAGTGAGAAGGACTTCAGACGCTGCGTAAAGGAAACCCGAGTTGCCGCCACTGCCATTGCCGAAGAAGCGAACTTGTCCAAATATCAAGCCGGATATACAGAAGATAATGAGCGGATTGAGCCGCCAAACCCTCAACCGGTGGCTCTTACTCGTGCACGTAAGCAATCTTTTGCTCCGAAGTTGATCCTTCTTCCGTGATTTCCGCCGATGCAATGTTTGAAGCCTTGCGCTCCATTCAGTGGTCGACCGGCGAGTCCACAAGCCAGGAAGGGGCGGAGGATGACGACAATTGCGAAGAGTCGGGACAAAGCGCTCCTTGATCCTCCAGCGCCTGTAATCTGGCACACACCGGCTCTTCCTTGCTTGCAGTAGGATTTGAATGAATATTATTTAAGTCGGCAGCCCGATGGGCGACTTGTAATAACTTAGTGTCAAACTGTTGCTGATGCCAGTGCCATCGTGCACTGTGCTGCTATTGCCTGTACAAACACTTTTGTGGATCCCTTGCCATTGTGAATCCTCTGTTCGGCCTCGAGAGCCGGCTTTTGCAACAAGAGTGATTCTGCTCACACAATATCAACTGCATATAGCAATAGTTGTGATTACTGAATATTTTAGAGATAACTAGTAACCTTATGACTGTTTGTAATGAACCAAGACTATCAAATTTAACCAAGGTAGATGCCATGTATGAATATATGTATGCATGCAGAGATGAAATGAATACAAAAAAGAGAACATGACTATAACAAGCCGGTTTTTAAAACACAACTCGAAAGACCGGCTTATAAAGCTCAAGTCTGAATTGCATTCATGAAGCTGGCACTTTGGCCTGTTGGTTTATCCTCGCTTTCTGAAAGTCGGCTCTCACGCGACCAATCGAGCGTTTTAACTCTGATGAATTCAGGGTCACTTTTGTGATTGACTCATCAGGCGTACGTTGGGTCGCCTTTTTGGAGTAGCATCTTGCTAACAGGCAGGTTTAACCAACTTGTGGCATTTTGCCGGGTTAAAGGGTTTTGTAAGCTAAACTCAATTGAGTTGGAAGCCCCCAAATAACCAAGATCAACAAATAAAGACTCAACACACAACTTTGAGGCGAAACGACAAAACTCTCTTATACAGAGCTGCCGGTCTTTATTTTATTTGATCGAAAATAGGTATACACATGATAGAAGGTATGTACAAAGATGTAACCCAGTCAATGACTTAGGTGTAGTACGGCCGGAGATGGGCAATGTTCCAGGGCCGGCTTGTCTCCTCTTCAGAGGTTCATGACTTATCTGCCTCACGTATATCAACCAGGTAATATGACCCGTTGTTGAGATTCTTGCTGACCACAAAGGGCCCTTCGCAAGGTGGTGAACGCTTGTGCATGCCTGTCTGGTCTTGTATTAGACGGAGCACTAAGTCACCTTCCTGAAAGGTACGGCTTCGAACTCTACGGCTGTGATAGCGACGTAGGTCTTGTTGATAAATTGCTGATCTGGATGCGGCAAGTTCGCGTTCTTCCTCCAGAGCATCAAGAACGTCTTGTCGAGCTTGCTCATTATCAGACTCTACATAAGCCGCCACCCGAGGGGAGTCATGACGAATATCGCTTGGAAGTACAACTTCTGCAGCATAGACCAGGAAAAATGGCGTATAGCCTGTTGACCTGTTGGGAGTAGTCCGTATGCTCCAAAGCACCGCAGGTAACTCTTCTTCCCAGCAACCCAGCGTGCGTTGCAAAGGTACCATGAGCCGGGGTTTGATACCATGCAGCAATTCCTGATTGGCTCTTTCTGCCTGCCCGTTGGACTGAGGATGCGCAACCGATGCTAGATCAAGCCGGATGTACTCCTGTTGACAGAACTGTTTCATGACTCCCTTGGAAAGATTGGTTCCATTGTCTGTGATGATACTGTGTGGATAGCCAAAGCGAAATATCAACTTTTTTAGAAACTTGACGGCTGTAGCAACGTCACAATGGCTGACCGGTTCTGCTTCTACCCACTTGGTAAATTTATCCACATCCACCAATAGGTGTGTATGCTTGTTCTTAGAACGTTTGATGGGTCCAACCATGTCAAGCCCCTAGACTGCAAAAGGCCAAGTTATCGGGATCATCCTCAACTCTTGAGCCGGCACATGAGCCTGGCGAGCATATTTCTGGCACCCATCACATTTGCGCACAATATCTTCTGCATCGGCGTGAGCTGTGAGCCAGTAAAACCCGTGCCGGAAGGCTTTGGCGACCAGGGATCTTGAGCCGGCATGGTGACCACAATCACCAGAATGAATCTCATTGAGAATTGCCCGGCCTTCTTCAGGTGAAACACAATGCTGAAAAACACCAGTGATGCTTCACCGGCGCAACTCGCCATTGACGATAGTCATAGACTTGGATCGTCTGATGATCTGTCGAGCGAGGATCTCCTCTATTGGAAGTTCTCCCCGGCCTAGATAAGCCAAGTAGGGGAATGCCCAATCAGGTATAGCGTGGACAGTAGCTACTAGATCCGCCTCGGGGTCAGGGATAGCTAAGTCCTCCTCTGTTGGTAACTTGACAGACGGGCTATGCAAAACGTCTAGGAAAATATTGGGTGGCACCGGCTTGCGCTAAGAACCCAAGCGAGAGAGTGCATCTGCTGCCTCGTTCTGCCGGCGATCAATATGATCAACTTGATAACCCTTGAAGTATCCGACAATGTTGGTGACCGCATGCCGATAAGCCGCCATAAGGGGATCCTTGGAATCCCATGTACCAGAAACCTGTTGGGCCACCAAATCTGAGTCGCCCAAACACCTGACCCGGCTCAGGTTCATCTCCTTGGCCATGCGAAGTCCATGAAGCAATGCCTCATATTCTGCTGCATTGTTAGTACAAGGGAACATAAGTCTTAAAACATAACAGAACTTATCTCCTCGCGGGGAAGTGATCACCACTCCAGCCCCCGAGCCTTCAAGCTGCTTGGAGCCGTCGAAATGTATGGACCAGTATGTTGTGTCGGGCTTCTCTTCGGGAGCCTGTAACTCTGTCCAATCATTAATGAAATCCACCAACGCTTGAGATTTGATCGCTGTGCGGGGCACATATTTGAGATGATGTGGACCGAGTTCGATGGCCCACTTAGCAACCCGGCCTGTGGCCTCCCGGTTCTGGATTATGTCCCCAAGAGGTTCTGAGCTGACCACAATGATTGGTAGACCAGTTTCTGCCAATGCAGATATCGCTGCTTGGACTCGGTTGATACTTCATTGATATAATACACAGGGCGCTGAACTGGATATTCCTTGCCTTCCTCCTTACGCTCTACAACAACTGCAATGCTTACAGCCTTGTTGTTGGCAGCAATGTATAACAACATAGGTTCCTTCTCCTGAGGGGCGGCGAGGATAGGCAGCTCAGACAATTGTTTTTTGAGGGCCTCAAAAGCTTGATCTGCAGCATCACTCCAGATGAAGTTATCTGACTTCCTAAGCAATTGATACAATGGGATTGCCTTTTCTCCAAGCCGGCTTATGAACCGGCTCAGCGCCGCAACCCGCCCAGCCAGCTTCTGCACAGCATTAAGATTTGCCGGCTTAGCTAGGGTCGTGATCGCCTTGATCTTTTCCGGGTTAGCTTCAATGCTATGCTCAGAAACAAGGAATCCCAGAAGCTTTCCTGCAGGGACACCAAAAACACACTTCTCCGGGTTGAGTTTCATATGGTAGACGCGGAGGTTATCAAATGTTTCCTTAACATCCTCCAACAAGGTTTCTTTTTTTGTGGGATTTAACCACAATGTCATCAACATAAGCATGAACATTCCGCCCGATCTGCTTGTGGAAACAGCTTTGGATACAGCGCTGATAAGTCGCCTGTGCACACTTCAGACCAAACGGCATGGTCGTATAACAGAAGGCTCCAAAGGGTGTGATGAACGCCGTTTTTTTCTGGTCTTCCAGCTTCATTTTGATCTGATGATAACCAGAGTAAGCATCCAGGAAGCATTAACACTCACAACCCACCGTAGCATCGATGATCTGGTCAATACGGGGCAAGGCAAAGGGGTCACTAGGACAAGCCTTATTTAGGTCTGTGTAATCAACACACATCCGCCAAGTCCTCTTTTTCTTCAGAACAAGTACCGGGTTGGCTAGCCATTCAGGATGGAAGACTTCAACGATGAACCCGACAGCTAGGAGCCGGGCCACTTCTTCACCAATAGCTTTTCGCCTTTCCTCATTAAAGCGACAGAGATACTGGCGAACCGGTTTAAACTTGGGATCCACATTGAGGGAGTGCTCAGCGAGTTCTCTCAGTACACCCGGCATGTCAGAAGGTTTCCATGCAAAGATGTCCCGGTTCTCACGGATGAACTCGATGAGCGCGCTTTCCTATTTGGGATCCATATTGGCCCCTATGGTGAACTGCTCAAAAGAATTGCCCGGGGTGAAATCAACTTGCTTGGTGTCCCTGGCCGATTTAAACTTGAGCAAAGGGTCTGACTCCATCGTGGGCTTCTTCAGGGAGGTCCTATCAGACGGGTCAACATTGTCCTTATAATACTGCAATTCTTCTGCAGCGCAAGCCATCTCGGCATATGCTACATCTCCTTCCTCGCACTCGAGTGCAATCCTCCGGTTGCCTTCAACTGTGATGGTTCCCCTCGGCCCTGGTATTTTAATTTCAGATAAATGTAACATGGTCGTGCCATGAATCATGCGTAGGCTGGCCTACCGAATAGAGCATGGTACGGGCTTTTCAACTTGACTACCTCAAAGGACAGGAATTTAGAATGTCAGTTATCCTCTGAGCCGAAGGCCACCTCCAGGGATACCCTTCCATGGGATAAGCTGATTTGCCAGGAACGATGCCATGAAAAACTGTAGAGGACAGAGTCAACTGCTTATCAGACAGATTCATCCGCCTGAACGTGTCATAGTACAGAATATTGATGCTGCTGCCTCCGTCCATGAGCACTTTAGTCAATGTATAACTGCCAACTTGTGGCGCCACCACCAAAGCCAAATGGCCGGGGTGATCAATGAGGACTGGATGATCCGCCCTGCTCCAGGTAACCGGCTGTTCGGACCAATTGAGATAATAAGGGGTTGCCGGCTCAACCGTGTAAGCGGCTCGTCGTTGTACCTTCCGATCCCGTTTGCAGGTGCTGGTGGTGAAAATATGATACTGCCCACTATTTAGCTGCTTTGGGTTACTTTGGAACCCTGTCGGACCGGCTTGGTGCTGACTCCCCTGGTTGCTCCGCTGATTGCTGCCTCCAGTATTACCAGCCCCCTGAAACTCGCTGCTCTGGTCACTATTTCTGTGGAAACCAGGACCTGCGAAGGGCCCTTGCAAGCCGGCTTCCGAGAAGCCGGGTCCCTGGTTACCGGGTTGTCCGCCGTTGCCACCCCCGTTATGATGATTCTGGAAGACCCGTTTGGAAAACTCTTGCATGATATAGCAATTTTCCCAGGAGTGGCTGGACGGCTTACCATTGTAACTATGTTTCGAACATGGACCCTTGAGAGCCTCCTCGAAGCTGAGAGGGCGATTACCGGAGGACTGCCTCCTAGAGCCATCGTTCTGACGCTGATTTTTGTTACCCGTATTTGTGTTTGCCACCAGATCGGTGCCACCTTCATAACCTTTGTGTTTACCGTCGTTATTGCTCTGCCCATTACCATTGTTCTACTAGTGGCCCTTGCCACTGCCTTTCTTGTCTTTACCGGTTTTTTCCTCGTCAGACGGCGGATCTTTAGTATTGTCAGACTCCGCATACCAGGTTAAGACATCCATGAGATCACCCATATCCTGGGCCCTTCTCTTGAGTCGCCCTAGTTTCTGGACCAGTGGCTGAAATTTGCATGTTCGTTCCAGAACGAGCACCGCCTGTGCAGCCGAGATGCTGTCGGAACTGTGTATAATCTCCGCAACGCGGCGAGCCCAATGGTGCGCCGACTCATCCTCCCGCTGAACGCAACGTTCAAGATCAACAATTGTGGTTGGCCTTTTACAGGTTCCCTGAAAATTCTTGATGAAGCGCTCCTTCAGTTCCTACCAAGTGTTGATAGAATTCACTGGTAGGTCTTTCAACCAAGTGAGAGCGGGGCCTTCCAACATGAGAGGCAGATAACGCGCACACACTGCCTCACTTGCGCCCAATAAGTCCATTGCCAGCTCGTAACTCTTGATCCACTCGGTGGGCTCCAGATTCGCTGTGTAATTAGGAACCTTGCGAGGACCTTTGAAATCTGGGGGTATGCGCGCTTCTCGCAGCACTGGTACTAAACAAGGAGTTCCGATCATGCGGCTTGATAAGCCCCCAAGCCGGCCAGCTGTCTGGGTTGCGGTGGGCGGGTCGTGTGCCGTTGGCGGGTTGACGTTCGCCGGCGGGTTATACACTGCGCGCGTTTTCCTCCAACGCTCGGAGAGCCCGGGCGGCGTCCACAATGTCCTGTGCATTCGGGATTCTGGGTTGGTGTTGATCCGCCAGCAGTTGGGCGGCTCTTCTGTGGTGTACCCTGCTGGAAACCGCCGGCGACTCTGGACGTTGGCTCCTGGTGCGGCTCTGGTGAGGGGTCGAGTGAAGTCGATGCTGGCTATGAGAATAATTGGCCTACTGCACTACTGCTGTCTTGAGCATCGCAATAGCGTTTCTAGCCTCCGACTGAACCGGACCATCTCCCTCGATCGGAATTGCCGCCAAGTTGTGAGTTGCTGCCAGCACGTTATCGACCGGGTTGGAATAGTGTCCAATTGGGGTCTAGAACCGGTGAGACGGCGGCTGTTGTTGCTGATCTGGCGTACAATGTTGGGCCGGCTCCCTCTGCTGAACCGGCTGCTGCAAAGGTGGTCCTCCCGGGGGGACAACTCCAGCCCCCGGGTTCGCCGGAGCCGGCGGTGTGGTGAACAGCTGAGTCAGCTCGAGATTAGCTGGAAGCCGGCTTTGATGACGCCTCCGGTGGACGAGTTCTAACTTGGCCTGTCGACGGCTTAGGTAATGTGCCTCCTCATCCAGGAGCTGCCTCTCCTTGGCAAGCCGGGCCTGCGCCTGTGCCATGCGTGTGTTCTCCGCATTGATGTCCTCTTGGATCTTGGCCATCTGCTCACGATACTTCATGATCCCCGCGTTGCATGCCGCTGCGTTCTCCACAGTAACCGGCTCGGCCAGCAGGGCTGTCGGTGTATTCATCAAGTCCACGAGGCCCTACACCCCGGTTCTCTGAGGGCCGGCGGCTGCCGCACCGGCTCCTCCTGAGCCGGCCAGGGTGAGGTTCTGTCCGGCCGCTGGATCAACCGGATCACGGGTAGGATCTTGTCTACCCGCCATGTACGCCGCTGCAAAACGAGGCGGCTCAAGGACTTCTGGAAAGACGTCGTCAGTGTGTCCGAGCCGTCCATCATGCAGGGGACGAATCGACTCGGTTTCTCCCATCGAGGATTCGCCGTCAGATTGGACAAGCGTATCGTCTCCAGACAGGGAGTTCTCTGACAAGGCCACCCCTTGGGTGAACCCCACGAAGACATGCTTCCGGCCGGCTTGCGGCGGGCCGGGTCTTGCTTGGCTCGGAGCGTGGCACGCCGACTCGACGCCGGTGACGTCCTCCAACCCAGCGGCCGACTCACCGACCACGCCGATGAAGGTATGGATCTTGCCGAAGGGGACCCTGTACACGTACTCAATCGAGTCGGCGTCAGGGCCCTAGTATGAGTCGTCGATGTAGAACTTCCCACGGCGGCTCTTCGTCATCAAGCCAACCGCGTACTTCCTGAACCCTGGGAGAGCTCCCGCTAAGAACTCAACTCCATCGTGCGTCTACCCCACGGTGGGCGCCAACTGTCGTGGTTTTGACACGGCAGATGCCCTTGTGAAAGGACTTGGAGATGAGGCCATCGCACAAGTGTGGAAGCTTAACGGGGTTGATCGGGAATGAGAAGACACGGAGTTACCCAGGTTCGGCCCCTCACAGTGGAGGTAAAAGCCTATGTCCTGCTTGATTATATTGTTGTGGGTCTCGATTACAAGGATGCGGATTCGCTAACCTAGCTTTCGAGGGATTGCAACTTAGTCTTTTTCGCCTAGGTGCTCCCCTTTATATATACAGGCGGAACTCTAGATTTACATGAGAGTCCGGGTCGTCATCCTGACCCGTCTCCTACTCTTTCCTACTTATTCTCCAAGACAACTTTTAAGCCGTTCATCTTCTTCTTGAGCCGGCCCATAGCCTGAGCTGGCCTTTCTTAATGTGCCTCCATCAAGCCGGCCCATCAAATATCTTCTTAGTCCTGCAATGAGTTAACCCGCTGAATCTGCTCTAAGGCCGGGTTACCATCCTGCCAGGTCTAAATGCTGGGAAATATCCCCAAGAGGTATCCTTCTTCCGGAAGGAAGCAAGGAAAGAGAAAAAACTTCGTGAAAAGGATGAAGAAGCATTTTCAGAGGCCAACAAGTTGCTGCAACTTGTGAGGAGCACCTTGAAGGAAACCGAGGCAGAAAGAGCCGCCCTAGCTAAGCGTGCTGAGGAGGCCGAGGCCGAACTGAAGCTGGTAACTCAAGAGCTATCCACTCTAAAGGGCCATATCACAGCCATGTGCAAGTCCATCTTTGGTAAGTGAAAAGACTAGCATTAGTGCATTATACATCTTAGTATGCTAAGCCGGCTGTACTGACCTCGTGCATTTGAAGGCCGTAGGAACCAAACCCTTGTTTAGCAGCTACTGGTGAAATTGAAGGCAGTTTATACTTTTGTGGAGCAGCTGTACATAGGCGGCTCCCGTTGCATAATGGCCGCAAAGAATACCAAGGCACCGCTGCAATTGATCTCTGACATGCTAAAGGAACTGTCTGTGGTGCCTGCATGGTTGGAGGAGTGGAAGAAGGCGACTTGTCATGCGGGGGCCCTGACGGTATTAGCGCGCACCAAGGCGTACGTGCCAGAATTGGACCCAGCTCAGGTGGTGGGTGGATATCCTGAGTTTAATGTAGATGACTCCCCCTTCACTAAGAAGGACTTCCGACGTTGCCTAAAGGAAACCCGGGTTGTTGCCACTACCATTGCCGAGGAGGCGAACTTGTCCAAATATCAAGCTGGATACTCTGAGGACAATGAGCGGATCGAACCGCCTAACCTTTGCTCCTGAGGCGAACTTGCCATTGCCGAGGAGGCGAACTTGCTCTCACTCATGCGTGTAAGCAATCCTTTGCTCCTGAAGTTGATCCTTCTTCTGTGATTACCGCTGATGCAATGTTTGAAGCCTTGCGCTCCATCCAGTGGCCGACCGGCGAATCGACAAGCCAGGAAGGGGCAGAGGATGACGACAATCGCGAAGAGCCGGGTCAAAGTGCTCCTTGATCCTCCCGTGTCCTTAAGCTGGCACACACTGGCTCTTCCTTGATTATAGCAGAATCTGGAGGAATAACATTTAAGTCTGCAGCCCGCTGGGCGACTTGTAATAACTTTAGCGTTCAAAACAGTTGTTGATGCCTGTGCCATCGTGTACTGTGCTGCTGTTACTTGTACAACCATTTTTGTGGATGCCTTGTCTGCGCACTTATTCAGGCGTTTTGTCATTGTGAATCCTCTTTTCGGCCTCTAGAGCCGGTGTTAGCAACAAGAGTGATTTTGCACAAACAAGAACAACTGCAGCTAGCCATAGTGTTGATTGATGAATATCATCTAGATAACTAGTAACCGTGTTACTGTTTGTAATAAAACATGAATATCTAATTTAACTAAGGTAGATGCCATGTATGAATGTATGTATGCATGCAGAGATGAAATGAATGCAAAAAGAAAATATGAGTGTAATAAGCCGGTTTTTGAAAACACAACTTGAAAGACCGGCTTATAAAGCCCAAGTCTGAATTGCTTTCATGAAGCTGGCACTTTGGCCTGTTGGTTTATCCTCGCTTCCTGAAAGCCGGCTCTCACGGGACCGATCGAGCGTTTTAACTCTGATGAATTCAGGGTCACCTTTGTGATTGACTCATCAGGCGTACGCCGGGTCATCTTTTTGTTTGGAGTAGCATCTTGCTAACAGGCAGGTTTAACCAACGTTTGGCTTTTCGCTGGGTTAAAGGGTTTTGTAAGCTAAACTCAATGAGTTGGAAGCCCCCAAATAACCAATGATCAACAAATAAAGACTCCACATGCAATTTTGAGGCGAAACGACAAAACTCTCTTATACAGAGTTGCCGGTCTTTATTTCATTGATCAAAAAATATGTATATACATGATAGAAGTTATGTACAAAGATGTAACCCAGTCGATGACTTAGGTGTAGTATGGCCGGAGATGGGCAATGTTCCAGGGCCGGCTTGTCTCCTCTTCAGAGGTTCGTGACTTATCTGCCTCACGTATGTCAACCAGGTAATATGACCCGTTGTTGAGATTCTTGCTGACCACAAAGGGCCCTTCCCAAGGTGGTGAAAGCTTATGCATGCCTGTCTGGTCTTGTATTAGACGGAGCACTAAGTCACCTTCCTGAAATGTACGGCTTCGAACTCTACGGCTGTGATAGCGACGTAGGTCTTGTTGATAAATTGCTGATCTGGACGCGGCAAGTTCACGTTCTTCTTCCAGAGCATCAAGAGCATCTTGTCGAGCTTGCTCATTATCAGATTCAACATAAGCCGCCACCCGAGGGGAGTCATGACGAATATCACTTGGAAGTACAGCTTCTGCACCATAGACCAGGAAAAACGGCGTATAACCAGTTGACCTGTTGGGAGTAGTCCGTATGCTCCAAAGCACCGCAGGTAACTCTTCTTCCCAGCAACCCGGTGTGCGTTGCAAAGGCACCATGAGCCGGGGTTTGATACCACGCAGTAATTCCTGATTGGCTCTTTCTGCCTGCCCGTTGGACTGAGGATGCGCAACCAATGCTAGATCAAGCCGGATGTGCTCCTGTTGACAGAACTGTTTCATGACTCCCTTGGAAAGATTGGTTCCATTGTCTGTGATGATACTGTGTGGATAACCGAAGCGAAACATCAACTTTTTCAGAAACTTGACGGCTGTAGTAGCGTCACAACGGCTGACCGGCTCTGCCTCCACCCACTTGGTAAATTTGTCCACTGCTACCAACAGGTGAGTATGCTTATTCTTAGAATGTTTGAAGGGTCCAACCATGTCAAGCCCCCAGACCGCAAAAGGCCAAGTGATCGGGATCATCCTCAACTCTTGAGCCGGCACATGAGCCTGGCGAGCATATTTTTGGCAACCATCACATTTGCGCACAATATCTTCTGCATCGGCGTGAGCTATGAGCCAGTAAAACCCATGCCGGAAAGCTTTTGCAACCAGTGATCTTGAGTCGGCGTGGTGACCACAATCACCAGAATGAATCTCATTGAGAATTGCATGGCCTTCTTCAGGTGAAACACAGCGCTGAAAAACACCAGTGACGCTTCGCCGGTGCAACTCACCATTGACGATAGTCATAGACTTGGATCATCTGATGATCTGTCGAGCAAGGATTTCCTCTGCTGGAAGTTCTCCCCGGCCGAGATAAGCCAAGTAAGGGATGGTCCAATCAGGTATAGCGTGGACAGCAGCCACTAGAGCCGCCTCCGGGTCAGGAATAGCCAGGTCTTCCTCTGTTGGCAACTTGACAGACGGGTTATGCAAAACATCCAGAAAAACATTGGGTGGCACCGGCTTGCGCTGAGAACCCAAGCGAGAGAGTGCATCTGCTGCCTCGTTCTGCCGGTGATCAATGTGATCAACTTGATAACCCTTGAAGTTTCCAGCAATGTTGGAGTCCGCATACCGATAAGCCGCCATAAGGGGGTCCTTGGAATCCCATGTACCGGAGACCTGTTGGGCCACCAAATCTGAGTCGCCCAAACACCTAACCCGGCTCAGGTTCATCTCCTTGGCCATCCGAAGTCCATGAAGCAATGCCTCATATTCTGCAGCATTGTTAGTACAAGGGAACATAAGTCTTAGAACATAACAGAACTTATCTCCTCGCGGGGAAGTGATCACAACTCCAGCCCCCGAGCCTTCAAGTTGCCTCGAGCCGTCGAAATGTATGGACCAATATGTCATGTCGGGCCTCTCTTCGGGAGCCTGTAACTCTGTCCAATCATTAATGAAATCCACCAACGCTTGAGATTTGATTATTGTACGGGGCACATATTTGAGATGATGTGGACCGAGCTTGACGGCCCACTTATTAACCCGGCCTGTGGCTTCCCGGTTCTGGATTATGTTCCCGAGAGGTGCTGAGCTGACCACAGTGATTGGATGCTCGTGGAAGTAATGCTTCAGTTTGCGACTAGCCATGAACACTCCGTAAACCAGTTTCTGCCAGTGTGGATATCGCTGCTTTGACTCCATTAATACTTCACTGGTATAATACACATGGCCCTGAACTGGATATTCCTTCCCTTCCTCCTTGCGCTCTACAACAACTGCAATGCTTACAGCCTTGTTGTTAGCAGCAATATATAGCAGTATAGGTTCCTTCTCATGAGGAGCAGCGAGGACAGGCGGCTCGGACAATTGTTTTTTGAGGACTTCAAAAACCTGATCTGCAGCATTACTCCAGACGAAGTTATCTGACTTCCTAAGCAATTGATACAACAGGATTGCCTTTTCTCCAAGCCGGCTTATGAACCGGCTCAGCGCCGCAACCCGCCCAGCCAGCTTCTGCACAACATTAAGATTTGCCGGCTTAGCTAGGGTCGTGATCGCCTTGATCTTTTCCGGGTTAGCTTCAATGCCATGCTCAGAAACAAGAAATCCCAGAAGCTTTCCTACAGGGACACCAAAAACACACTTCTCCGGGTTGAGTTTCATCTGGTACACGCGGAGGTTTTCAAATGTTTCCTTAAGATCCTCCAACAAGGTTTCTTTTTTGCGGGATTTAACCACAATGTCATCAACATAAGGATGAACATTCCGCCCGATCTGCTTGTGGAAACAGCTTTGGACACATCGCTGATAAGTCGCCTGTGCACACTTCAAACCAAACGGCATGGTCGTATAACAGAAGGACCCAAATGGAGTGATAAAAGCCGTCTTTTCCTGGTCCTCCTGCTTCATTTTGATCTGATGATAACCAGAGTAAGCATCCAGGAAGCATAAACACTCACAACCCGCCATGGCATCGATGATCTGGTCAATACGGGGCAAAGCGAAGGGGTCACTAGGACAAGCCTTACTTAGGTCTGTGTAGTCGACACACATCCGCCAAGTCCCATTCTTCTTCAGAATGAGTACTGGGTTGGCTATCCACTCAGGATGGAAGACTTCAACGATGAACCCGGCAGCTAGGAGCTGGGCCACTTCTTCACCAATGGCTTTCCGCCTTTCTTCATTAAAGCGAGGAGTGTTTTTTTCTCTTTCTGGCTTTACTATTCCTCGGACAATGCATGATGTTTATGTTCATTTTGCTACTTAATTGTTGGTTGAAACCATCCTCAAAATTCACTGCAAGTTGAGGGAGTTGTATTGTGCATATTACCATGTTTGTGAATTCATGCGTTGCTGACTTTGTACAGCTCTGTAGGGCGCGCTACGGCAACTTTTCTAACTACGCTTTCTGCTTGCTGGTTTTTCCATCATCCAATCCACAACAAATCAAATGAAACCGCTTCGGATTTCTTTTGATGAAAACCCTTGTTCCACTCTCGCTCACCGTTACTAATGGGGACTCGATTGATTTCCTTCCTTTAGCTACTCAGATGTTTCTGTTTGCTAAGTTTAAAAAGTCCAAAGAGCGCAGACTAGTCACGGAGCTTGGATACGGTTTCCCGATCGGAGATCCATGGATCACAAACGCTCTCTCTCTCCCCCCATGGCCTTTCGCCTCTGAAAGCGTCCTTCCTTCTCAATGCTCATGCATCCATCCAATGCATGATTTTTGATAGCGTTGAACATGAGCGGACACCCACATAATCTCAATTTGACACAGCAACACTTTTCACCTCTCATCCTTTCCTTGGATCGGATAGGAAAGCCTCACTTTTCGAAGACAGGAGAGAAGCAAGCAACGGATTGATCAACTAGCGCGAATCGTATTGTTAATGTACAACACCACAAATGTTACATCAGAGCAAGGTTTGTTTGTGCTATTTACTGAATTTCTTGTGGTGAAAGATGGAAGTGAATACCAGCAGAACGATATCTTTGAATGGTACAAATTATTAGGCTTGGAAGGGCAAGATAGAGTCCTATATGTCAAAAGTACTGGAAACCAATGCTCTCCACTATGATGTCGTAGGGCATTAGTTAAGATCCGTGAAAAGTACTACATCACCAAGCTTGTGGGTTTATTCGACAATGGGCCAATGACAATGTTTATAACCATATCACTTGATGAGACACATGCCCACACCTTATGAAGAGAATTGTAGGAGCTTTTTGCCCGAAAGGAAGGTACCAACAAAATCTTCTTGATCAAACAACTAATATGTTTGAGGTACAAAGATGACACTAAAATCACATATCGTGTGAATACCAATCAAAAAATCACAAATCAACTTTCTTTACTATGAGTTACGCTTAAAGATCAAGTGAGACCTTGCTGCTACTAAGCTCATTATTGGACAACTGAGAGACGTTTAACGCCATATTTTGCAATTCATCACCTAATGGAGTTGTCACTTGGAATCTTGTGAAAACTAAGATACTAAATAAAGATTCTAGAAAGGTAGCTGAAGCTAGTTAGAGCGGCTACATCCATGATTACAAAATCTGGCACCCTGTACCAGTGATCGAGAAAAACCTCAAATTCTCGCACGCACAACCGCGTACCTCATATCCGGCACTCTAAATCGATACTACGCATACAACGTGAAACTAGTGTATGTAAATCATCAATGAAACAGAGGGACATTTAAACAACGGACATAGAAATCGACAGCAAACGGACACCGAAATGCACATAATCCACTTACATCATCCAAAAGATCACCACAGTTCATCGCCTAACAGGTTCTAAAGTTAAACAACTAAAAACGATAATCTAAAACGGAGGGCAAAGCTTCTTCACCACTTCCTCACCAGCCCTTTGCCCTTCTAGTTGTCGGCACAGTGATACGTTCATTTTGCATCATGTTTTCCTACTATTATTTATAATGTTTTTGGTCATTATTTCACTTTATGATGCAATTCTAATGCCTTTTCTCTCTTAATTTGCAAGATCTACATGAAGAGGGAAATTACCGGCAGCTGGAATTCTGGACCTAAAAGAGCTACAACAGAGATAGCTATTCTACGGAGCTCCAAATGACCTGAAACTTTACGGAGATTTTTTTATTGAATATATAAAAAAATACTGGAACGAAGAACTACCGGAGGGGGCCCACCTGCTGTCCACAGACAACAGGTCGCGCCCACCACCCCAGGGCGCGCCCTGATGTCTTGTGGGGCCCACAGATGCCCTTCGGTGCCCCCTTCTGCTATATGAGGCCTTTTTCCCTAGAAAAAATATAAGAGGAAGACTTTCGGGACAAAGCGCCGCCGTCTCGAGGTGGAACCTGGGTAGGAGCACTTTTGCTCTCCGACGGAGCAATTCCGCCGGGGATACTTCCCTCCGGGAGGGGGAAATCGAAGCCATCGACATCACCAACGTTCCTCTCATCGTGGGAGGACCAATCTTCATCAACATCTTCACCAGCATCATCTCGTCTCAAACCCTAGTTCATCTCTTGTATTCAATCTTTGTCTCAAAACCTCAGATTGGTACCTGTGGGTTGTTAGTAGTGTTGTTTACGTCTTGTAGTTGATGCTAGTTGGTTTATTTGGTGGAAGATTATATGTTCAGATCCTTAATCATGTACAATACCCCTCTGATCTTGAACATGAATATGATTTGTGAGTAGTTACTTTTGTTCTTGAGGACATGGGAGAAGTCTGGTTATAAGTAATCATGTGAAGTTGGTATTCGTTCAATATTTTGATGATATGTATGTTGTTCTTCCTCTTGTGGTGTCATGTGAACATCAAGTACATGACACTTCACCATATTTGGGCCTAGGGGAAAGCATTGGGGAGTAATAAGTAGATGATGGGTTGCGAGAGTGACAGAAGCTTAAACCCTAGTTAATGCGTTATTCGAGGGGCTGATTTGGATCCATATGTTTCATGCTATGGTTAGATGTGTCTTAATTCTTCTTTCGTAGTTGTGGATGCTTGCGAGAGGGGGTAATCATAAGAGGAAAATATCAAATTATCAAAGTAGTGAACGTGAATCAACTAAACATGATGAAAGTGACTAGACGAGAATTCCCGTGTGTCCTCGAGAATGCTTTGATCACTATAAGAAGCACTTTCGGCTTGTCCTTTTCTATAAAAAGGATTAGGCTACCTTGTGATGACCCACAATTATAGGGGATCAATTGTAGTCCTTTCGATAAGTAAGAGTGTCGAACCCAATGAGGAGCAGAAGGTAATGACAAGCGGTTTTCAGCAAGGTATTCTCTGCAAGTACTGAAAGTAGCGGTAACAGATAGTTTCGATAGCAAGATAATTCGTAACAAGTAACAAGCAACAAGTATAATAAAGTGCAGCAAGGTGGCCCAATCCTTTTTATAGCAAAGGACAAGCCGGAACGAACTCGTATGATAAGCAAAGCGTTCTCGAGGACACATGGGAATTTCATCTAGTCACTTTCATCATGTTTGTTTGATTTGCGTTCGCTACTTTGATAATTTGACATGTGGGTGGACCGGTGCTTGGGTGTTGCTCTTACTTGAACAAGCCTCCCACTTATGATTACCCCCTCTCGCAAGCATCCGCAACTACGAAAGAAGAATTAAGATAAATCTAACCATAGCATGAAACATATGGATCCAAATCAGCCCCTTACGGAATAGCGCATAAACTAGGGTTTAAGCTTCTGTCACTCTAGCAACCCATTGATGTCTACTACGCAAATTTTATTCTTGTAGACATTGTTGGGCCTCCAAGTGCAGAGTTTTGTAGGACAGTAGCAAATTTCCCTCAAGTGGATGACCTAAGGTTTATCAATCTGTGGGAGGCATAGGATGAAGATGGTCTCTCTTAAACAACCCTGCAATCAAATACAAGAAATCTCTTGTGTCCCCAACACACCCAATACAATGGCAAATTGTATAGGTGCACTAGTTCGGCGAAGAGATGGTGATACAAGTGTAGTATGGACAGTAGAAATAGGTTTTTGTAATCTGAAATAATAAAAACAGCAAGGTAGCAAGTGATAAAACGGAGCACAAATGGTATTGCAATGCTTAGAAATAAGGCCTAGGGTTCATACTTTCACTAGTGCAATCTCTCAACAGTGCTAACATAGTTGAATCATATAACAATCCCTTAACGTGCGACAAAGAATCACTCCAAAGTTCCTATTAGCGGAGAACATAAGAAAGAAATTGTTGTAGGGTACGAAACCACCTCAAAGTTATCCTTTCCGATCAATCTAGTGAGCCATCCCTTTAAGTGTCACAAACAGCCCTAGAATGCGTACTAAAATAACACCATATGATACGCATCAACCAACTCTAATGTCACCTAGATACTCCAATGTCACCACAAGTATCCGTGAGTTGATTATTCGATATGCATCAAACAACTTCGAATTCATAATATTCAATCCACACAAAGAACTTCAAAGAGTACCCCAAAGTTTCTTATCGGAGAAAATATAATGAAAACGTGCAACCAACCCCTATGTCTAGATCACCCCAAGGTCACGGGAATCCGTGAGTTGATTACCCAAACATACATCAAGTGAATCAATAGAATACCCCATTGTCACCACGGGTATCCACATGCTAGACATACATCAAGTGTTCTCAAATCTGAAATATTCACTCCAACAATAACCTCAAAGGGAAAGACTCAATCCATCACAAGAAGATAGAGAGGGAAGAAACACCATATGATCCAACTATATTAACAAAGCTCGCGATACATCAAGATCGTGCCAAATCAAGAACACGAGAGAGAGAGAGAGAGAGAGAGAGATCAAACACATAGCTACTGGTACATACCCTCAGCCCCGAGGGTGAACTACTCCCTCCTCGTCATGGAGACCGCCGGGATGATGAAGATGGCCTCCGGTGATGATTCCCCCCTCCGACAGAGTGCCGGAACAAGGCTCCGGATGAGATCGCTTCGGTACAGAGGCATGCGGCGGCGGCGTGGAAGTTCTCCATTTCTTTTCGGGGTTTCCTCTATTTATAGGAATATTTGGAGTTGGAATCATGTCAGGGGGGTGCCCGAGGGTCCCACAAGCTCGGGGGGGCGCCCTAGGGGGGCGCCCCCCAGGCTTGTGGCACCCCCGACCACTTCCTGGTCCAGCTCCGGTGCTCCGTGGGTCTCTTTTGGTCCATAAAAAATCACCAAAAAGTTTCAGCCAATTCCCAGAACTTTTATTTCTGCACAAAAAACAACACCACGGTAATTCTGCTGAAAACAGCGTTAGTCCGGGTTAGTTCCATTCAAATCATACCAAAACCATATAAAATTGTTGTAAACATGGCATGAATACTTCATAAATTATAGATACGTTGGAGATGTATCAGCATCCCCAAGCTTAATTCCTGCTCGTCCTCGAGTAGGTAAATGATAAAAGAAATAATTTATGAAGTGTGAATGCTAGCATAGTGCATAAGTTTGATCAATGATAATTCCAAACACTTTTTCTAGCATCATTATATATCATAGACAGTAGCTCATCTCATAAAACTTCTCATGATCAAGTAGCAAGCTATTCACATGTTAAAGTATAGATCATAAACTTTCTTGAACTAACAAACTATGTTCTCAGTCATCAAACAATTGCAATTCATCTTATTTTCAGGAAGGGTCTATGTAAGAGCTTTGATTTAGCAAATTCCACATACTCAACTATCATTTAGTCTTCCATGATTGCTGACACTCAAAGCATATTTTTAGAACAAACCGTTTCAGTCAAACACATAGGAAGATAGGGGCTTAATGTTTTGCCTCCTAACTTATTTATCTCATGGATAATTTCAACAATAATAACTAATGATCACCTATATTCAACTGGATATATGTGCGTGGATATTTCCCCACCACATGATGCTTGCCAAGAGAGAAAATAAAAATGGAATAGAGAAGAACACTATTGACTCTTGCATAAAAGTAAATACATAAAGTAAAATATAGGCCCTTCGCAGAGGGAAGGAGAGGTTGTCATGCGCTTTTTATTTTTGGATGTGCAAACTCTTAATGTAAAGGAACGTCACTTTATATTGCCCCTTGTGATAGCAACCTTTATTATGCAGTCTGTCGCTTTTATTTCTTCACCATCACAAGATTGTACAAAGCTTATTTTCCCTTACAATAAAAGTTCATACATATTTAGAGGCAATTTTTATTGCTTTATGCACCGATGACAACTTACTTGAAGGATCTTATTCAATCCATAGGTAGATATAGTGGACACTCATGACATGAAACTGGGTTCAAGGGTTTTGGATGCACAAGTAGTATCTCTACTTAGTGCGGATTTTTGGCTAGCAAAGGATAGGGGGCAACCACCACATGTTAGAGGATCCAAGAACATATAACTTCTATGTGAATATAAACAAATATAAACCATTACGTTGTCTTCCTTGTCCAACATCAACTACTTGATCAAGGTTGAAAATAATTAATGGGGGCTCACAATCATAGAAGATGTCCAAGATAGTATATTTATATGTGAAATCTCTCTTCCTTCAATATTCTTTCATGAATTGTTCAAGTGACCAATGCTGTGTTTGCTAACTTTCAATAAATTTTACAACTTATAATTTTTATATATGAAGTCACTACTCCCCATGGGACAAGCATATGAAGCATATATAATTTCAACTTTATGATATTCAATTCATTCAACAATTTACTCTTAGGATATAAGTGAAGCACGAGAGTAAACGAGAAACTACTCCAAAAGATATAAGTGAAGATTAATGAGTAGTTAAACAATTAAATAGCTATGTGAAGACTCCCTCTCAATAAAGATTTCAGATCTTGATAATTTTATTCAAATAGCAAACAAAATGAAAATAAAATGACACTCCAAGAATAGCACATATCATGTGAACAAGTAAAAACTTAGGCTAACCGATATGTGTTGATGAAGAAATGTGGGATGCCTACCGGGGCATCCCCAAGCTTAGTTGCTTGAGACTTCTTGGAATGTTATCTTGGGGTGCCTTGGGAATCCCCAAGCTTGAGCTCTTGTGTCTCCTTAATTCCTCTTATATCATGGTTTCTCCTAAATCTTAAAAACTTCATCCACACAAAACTCAACAAGAACTCGTGAGATAAGTTAGTATAAATCAACTCAAAATCTTAACATTCTCTACTATAAAAAATCACTAAAATTATAATTAAACATTTCATACTAAATGCCTTTGCATATTTAATACTCCTATCCACAAATAGAAACATTAAACAAGCAAACATATGCAAACAATGCAACTATAACAGCAATCTGCCAAAACAGAACAGTCTGTAAAGGGTGAATAAGAATTCATACTTCCCTAAATCCAAAAATTCTGAAAAATTACCACGTGACAGAGAACTCATGCATTCTTACTGTGTAAACATTTCAGATTTTTATCATGTTCTGACTATTCGGGAATATTCTGGACATAACAGAAAACTTTCTGTTTTCAAACAGCAACACATGAACTTGCAAACTGAGCATGGTAAAGGCTATAATTGGCATTTTATTGAACTAAAATATACAAAACATGATTATTGATAACATCAAGCAAATCCCAACAAAATAAAATGACGCTCCAAGCAAAACACATATCATGTGACGAATAAAAATATAACTCCAAGTGAGGTTACCGATAGTGTTGAAGACGAAAGAGGGGATGCCTTCCGGGGCATCCCCAAGCTTAGACGCTTGGGTCTTCCTTGAATATTAACTTGGGGTGCCTTGGGCATCCCCAAGCTTAGGGTCTTGCTTCTCCTTATTCTCCTCATATCGTTATCTCACCCAAAACTTGAAAACTTCAATCACATAAAACTTAACGGAACTCCGTGAGATAGGTTAGTATGATAAAAATAAATCATCCACTTAGGTAATGTCAAGAAAAGATTCATAATTGTTCTCACATAATAACTACTGTATTATATCATTTCCACAATTTATATTACTCAATATAAGCTATGGAAACACTAAAACAAGCAAACTATGCAATAAAAACAGAATCTGTCAAAAATAGAACATCATGTAGTGAGCGATTTAAAAACCATACTTCTGTACCTCCAAAAATTCTGAAAATTTAGGACAACGTAAATAATTTGTATCCCAATACTGTGTAAAAAGTTCAGAATTTTCTCACGCTCCAGTACGGAATAGAATTCCAGCACTGGACGCAAAAGTTTCTGTTTTTGCACAGAATCTAATCAACAAGCATCCGCACTATCCCAAAGGCTTCACTTGGCACATTATTGAAAGAAAACATATAAAACATGATTACTACAGTAGCTTAATCATGTGGACATACAAAAATAGTAAGGATAATTATTGTGTTGTCTCCCAACAAGCGCTTTTTTTAATGCTTTTTTAGCTGGGCATGATGATTTCAATGATGCTCACATAAAAGTAAAGAATTGAAACACAATGGGAGCATCATGAAACATATGGCAAGCACATTTAAGCCTAACCCACTTCCTATGCATAGGGATTTTGTGAGAAAACAACTTATGGTAGCAAGAATCAACTAGCATAGGGAGCACTGGTACAGCGAGCTGCTATACAAACGGTTTTTAACCCCTTTCCGCGACGTAGTTTTAAACCGCCGCCTTGCCTATGTGTGCGATAGGGGGGGTCTTCCCACACGACCCAGAAACCATTGGCGATAGGGAGCACGCAAGCATACGTTTCGCAGAACTAAGCGTATGCGATGCCCGAATCTTTCCCAAACGATCCGTCCTTGCTACTCGTTTGTGCTCGCATTACCATCGCACTCGGTATTCAGTGCTACAATGTTTGTGATGCTCACCCTATCACAAATAGCTCACAATTGTACACCGTATGCGAAGCTTGAATATCCCACACATTTGTATGTACATAAATGTTTGAGATGTATAAAATGTCCCAAACAATTCATCCGTATTACCCGTGTCGGATGAAGGCCTATCGCACGCGTTCTTCTATGAGCAAACGTATACGATGCACTCGACATCATAAACAGTTCATAATTTCCTAGCGTGTGTGATAAGGTGACTTTCACAAACATTTATTAAGAAGGAACTATGTGCGTTGTTGTTGTTAATCTCACACGTTTTTTCTTGTCTGATCGTGTGTGCAGTAGAGTTTCATCGCACATGTACTGATCTGAGAAACGTGTCTGATCTTGACGTTTATCACAGACGTTTTGCTTTCGCTAACCGTGTGCAGTGTAATGGCATGCAGATCATAATTTATCCCTAATTTAATCCCTGCATTTAAAATTAATTTTAAATTGAAACAAATTTTCAATATGAAAGTAGGCAATCACTTATTTCATATCGAACCATGTTTATTACAAATACAAGTTCAAGGACGAATGAATAATTCGATGCATAGGTACATATGCTGAAGAACTAGAGAAGCAGCAAGGAAAGAATGATGAACCACAGTTGTACTAAAGACTGTAAAGAGAGAGGTGGAAGACATTCTGGTTGCTGGAGAAGGTGAAGTGGAATGCCCGTATTGTGCCCTCCTCCATGCCTAATGCACGCATGGCTCTAGGCCAACCCCTTGTGATGGCCGCCCGCCCACCTTTGACTGTCTTCATTAGGACTTCTCGATGCTCATTGTAGTCTCGATGAAAATACTTTAACCTTCATTGCATGTCCACCAATCATGTACTTTGCGAGATAATCTTGAGTAAACTACTTTGGGAACCACTACAAACGAAAAAGATTCAGACATTGTTGTCTAACAACTCATTATAGGCAGTAAAAAGGGAAGGCTATAGAGTTCGTAGTTACCATCCTACAGCTCACTGTTGTGTTGGATAGAGCGTAGACAAATAATTTAATTGCCATCAGTCGTATCTTTTTGCTAATAATTCTTATCAGTTTCCTCACTTGATGCTGGTTCATGAATATCTTATTGCCCCATACGCAAAAACGGTCGAGGCGTGGATCTTTGCCTAGGAATATGTACCTACAAGCGACAAGTCAATATTAGAAGCTAAAAAGTGTCCAGCCGTGGATTTGTATGCACTACATTATGGAACGGAGGCAGTATAAGCTGAGGGATGAAACTAACCTCGGTGGAAAATGCTGGCCACTCCCGTTGTTATCCTGCGTAAGTACATGAAAAGGCGTGATAAGTACTACAGGCTTAACATCAACCAAATATAGCCATGGTAAACAACAACATCTCAAAATGACAGCTTGAATGTGTTGGTTTCAGCATGATGTTAAATCAGTTAAAAAATGGAAGGGAATGTTAAGTACAACAGGCTTAACAGGGACCAAATATTGTATTTCAAACAGGTACTGTTGAAAATGAATAAAAGATAGCTCATGCTTAAACATCACACCTCATAAATGTGTAAAACTGAAATAAAGGGCATGTGTTAACTTCACCAGGTATAACAGGAACCAAATATAGCCGTTCAAACTGGTATTGATGAAATCGAACTGCACAGTTCATACTTGCACATAATGAACACCACATTGTGAATAACTGAAATAGACAAGGCATATATGCTCACTATAACAACCTAATATAGCCATTGAAAATTGGACAGAGGCTCACTGCAACCAACCTAACATGCAAATGCAGATAAACAAGGCACTGATAACCCACAAGTATAGGGGATCAGTTGTAGCCTTTCTCGATAAATAAGAGTGTCGAACCCAACGAGGAGCTAAAGGTAGAATCAATATTCCCTTCAAGTTCTATCGACCACCAATACAACTCTACGCACACTTAACGTTCGCTTTACCTAGAACAAGAATAAAACTACTTTGTAGGTATAATGCTAGAACTACTTTGCAAGAATAAAACTAGGAGTACTGTGCGAGAATAAAACTATGAGTAAATTGCAAGATAATAAAAGTTAGTTGTTTAGTAGAAATCTTTTGTAACACAAGAGAAAGATTTGTCCCTAGGCAATCGATAACTAGACCGGTTATCATTATTGCAATTTTATATGAGGGAGAGGCATGAGCTAACATACTTTCCGTACTTGGATCATATGCACTTATGATTGGAACACTAGCAAGCATCTGCAACTACCAAAGATCATTAAGGTAAAACCCAACCATAGCATTAAGTAACAAGTCCTCTTTACTCCCATACGCAACATCCCCCTTACTCGGGTGTAAGATTCTGTCACTCTAGCCGCCCACAATAAGAGAATTATGAACGTATTGCAAACCCTACAGCAGGAATCCCTCATGCTTGTGCGACACAGAGGGTACCATAGGACAACACCAAAATAAAACATACAACTCAAACCAATCATGATCATCAATCAACCGATAGGACAAAACAAATCTACTCAAACATCATAGGATGGCCACAAATCATTGGATAATAATATGTAGCATTAAGCACCATGTTTAAGTAGAGATTACAGCAGGGAGAAGAGATGTTACACCGCTGCATAGAGGGGGAGAGAGTTGGTGTTGACGGCGGCGATGTTGTTGGTGTAGATCACCGTCACGATGATTGCCCCGGCGGCGTTCTGGCGCCACCGGGAGAGAGGGGGAGAGAGCCCCCTCCTTCTTCTTCTTCCTTGGCCTCCCCCCAGATGGGAGGAGAGTTTCCCCTCTGGTCCATGGCCGCCATGGCTCCCGGAGGGGAGGAGCCCCTCCGAGATTGGATCTCTCTCTCTCTCTCTGTTTCTCTTCTATTTCGCGTTCCTGTTTTATGGCCGAAAACCGTTTCTTAAATTCCCGGAGATCCGTAAATCCGATTGGGCTGAAATTTTGAGGGGATTTTTATCCAGATATTAGCTTCCTTGCGGCAGAAGGACACCCTCAACTGACCTACAGGGCAGCCACAAGCCCCCTAGGCGCACCCAGAGGGGCCCGCGCCCTGCAGGCTTGCCGTGTCCTAGGCATCGTCTCGCGTTGATTCTTTCTCCCAAAAATCGCATATATTCCAAAATAAATCTCCATAAATTTTTATCGCGTTTGGACTTCGCTTGATATGGATTTTCTGCGAAGCAAAAAATATGCAACAAACAGGAACTGGCACTGGGCACTGGATCAATATGTTAGTCCAAATAAATCATTTAAAATGTTGCCAAAAGTATATAAAAGTTGTAAAATATTGGCATGAAACAATAAAAAATTATAGATACGGCGGAGACATATCAGCATTCCAAACTTAATTCCTGCTCGTCCTCGAGTAGGTAAATGATAAAAAGATAATTTTTGATGTGGAATGCTACCTAGCATAATCTTGATCATGTAATCTAATCATGGCATGAATATTAAGACACGAGTGATTCAAAGCAATAGTCTATAATTTGATATAAAGACATCAATACTCAGGCATACCAACAAACAATCATGCCTTTCAAAATAAAAATGCTAAAGAACGCTATCCCTACAAAATCATATAGCCTTGTCATGCTCCATCTTCTTAACACAAAATATAAATCATGTACAACCCCGATGTCAGCCGAGCAATTGGTTCATACTTTTTAACGCGCTTCAGCTTTTTCAACCCCCACGCAATACATGAGCGTGAGCCATGGATATAGCACTATGGGTGGAATAGAATGATGATAGAGATTAATAAGGAGAAGTCAAAAAGGGAGAAAGTCTCGCATCAACTAGGCAGATCAACGGGCTATGGAGATGCCCATCAATCGATATCAATGCAAGGAGTAGGGATTGCCATGCAACGGATGCACTAAGAGCTATAAGTGTATGAAAGCTCAAACTGAAAACTAAGTGGGTGTGCATCCAACTTGCTTGCTCATGAAGACCTCGGGCATTTGAGAAAGCCCATCATCGGAATATACAAGCCAAGTTCTATAATGAAAAATTCCACTAGTATATGAAAGTGACAACATAGGAGACTCTCTATATGAAAAACATGGTGCTACTCTTAAGCACAAGTGTTGTAAAAGGATAGTAACATTGCCCCTTCTCTCATTTTTTTTGTTTTCTCTTTTTTTATGAGCCCCCCTTTTTTTGGCCTTTTTTTAGAACAGTCTCATGGACCTCATCCCCACTTTTTCGAGGACTCATTAGTCTCCACAATTCTTTCCTCACTGGGACAATGCTCTAATAATGATGATCATCACACTTTTATTTACTTACAACTCGATATTACAACTCGATAAAACTGAAACATATGACTCTATATGAATGCCTCTGGCAGTGTACCAGGATGTGCAATGATCTAGCATAGCAAAGATATCAAAAAATGGACAAGCCATGAAAATATCATGCTAGCTATCTTACGATCATGCAAAGCAATATGACAATGAATGCTCAAGTCATGTATATGATGATTATGGAAGTTGCATGGCAATATATCTCGGAATGGCCATGGAAATGCCATAATAGGTAGGTATGGTGGCTGTTTTGAGGAAGATATAAGGGGGCTTATGTGTGATAGAGCGTATCATATCACGGGGTTTGGATGCACTGGTGAAGTTTGCACCAACTCTCGAGGCAAGAAAGGGCAATGCACGGTACCGAAGAGGCTAGCAAATTGCGGAAGGGTGAGAGTGCGTATAATCCATGGACTCACATTAGTCATAAAGAACTCACATACTTATTGCGAAAGTCTATTAGCCCTCAAAGCAAAGTACTACTACGCATGCCCCTAGGGGGGAGGTTGGTAGGAGTTAACCATCGCGCGCCCCCGACCTCCACACAAAGGAAGACACTCAATAATAAATCATGCTCCAACTTCTTAGCATAACTAAAGACTATACGTGCATGCTTCGGGAATCACAAACCTTAACACAAATATTCTTACTAAACCATAATCATTCACTAGTACACCCACATATTACCATCTTAATATCGCGAAACTATTGCAAGGAATCAAACATATCATATTCAGTGATCTACAAGTTTTATGTAGGATTTTATGACTAACCATGTGAATGACCAATTCCGGTTGACTCTCTAAATAGATATAAGTGAAGCATGAGAGTTTAATTCTTTCTACAAAAGACTTGCCCATGCTCTAATAAATATAAGTGAAGAAAAAGAGCATTCTACAAATAACGGTTTTCTATATGTAGAGAAACAGGCATCCAAACTTCAAATGATATAAGTGAAGCACATGAAGCATTCTATAAAGCCATACTCAAAAGATATAAGTGAAGTGCATAGAGCATTCTATAAATCAACCAAGGACTATCTCATACCAGCATGGTGCATTATTAAAAGAAAAATAAAAAGCACATGACGCTCCAAGAATTTACGCATATCATGTGAACAAAACAAAAACCGAGACATACCGATAATTGTCGAAGAAAGATGGGATGCCTTCCGGGGCATCCCCAAGCTTAGACGCTTGAGTCTCCTTGAATATTTACTTGGGGTACCTTGGGCATCCCCAAGCTTGAGCTCTTGCCTCTCCTTATTCTCCTCATATCGATACCTCCTCGATCTTCGAACACTTCATCCACACAAAACTTAACCGAACTTTTTATTAGAGGGGTTAGTACATATAACATCAAATCCCATCATGTCCTGCTGTAACATTATTGTATAATTATAATCAAACATTACCCACTGTATGCTATCACGATTCTATGGCTCCCAAGTCAATGGGGCTCAACAAGATTTCAAACATACGCAAATAAAGAAACTATAACAGCAATCTGTGAAAACAGGACAGTCTGTAAAGATGCAAATGAAATTTTACTTCTGTAACTCAAAAAATTCTGAAAAATTAGGAAAAAAATAAAAAATTTGCATATAAGTACTGTGTGAAAATTTCAGAATTTTTTCATGTTCCAGTAAAATATAGAAATTCAAACACTACAGCTAAAGTTTCTGTTTTTCACAGCACACACCAAACAAGCAATTTAAACATCCTAAAGGTAAATCTTGGCACATTATTTTTATAATACAATGGATTTGTACAAGGGGATAATTATTTTTTTGAAAAGTTTCTGTAATCAAGATTCACAAAGTTTCCATGGGCATGAACAAAGTTCAAGGCTAGCCCCCACTTCCACATTGCTCATCTGTCTCACTTTCACTTTTCTTTTTGAAAAAGTTTTAGGTTCCCCTCTATATTTTTTTTGTTTTTAAACTTTTTAAAAGCACTCAACAGAATAAAATGACTCTCTAAAACTTCTGGGTTGTCTCCCAGGTAGCGCTTTATTTAAAGTCATTAAGCTAGGCATAAAGTGCTCAAGTAATCGATCCACCCGGATCCCAAGGTATATCAAAGCCAATTTTAATTAACAATGATTTATAATTTAGTAGTGAGCACAAAGCAACATATATCATGCAATGACGAAGTCTAACTCTCTTCCTATGCATCGGCATGTCATAAAAGAACAATTCATGCACACATAATAAAGGCCGATACATAGCATAAACAGTTTCTTGCAATTTTATCGTATTAGAAACATAGAGAGGTGGAGATGTAGTTCCTCTCTCATAATAATTGCAAGTAGGAGCAGAAAGCACATGCATATCATATTCATCAAAATCATCATGTGTAGTAGTAAAACGCAACCCATCAATGTAATCCTTAATAAGCGCAAACTTCTCTGATATAGTGTAGTTGGGAGAATTCAAAAAGATAATAGGGCTATCATGTGTACGTGCAATAGCAACAATTTCATGTTTAACATAAGGAACTATAGCAAGTTCATCTCCATAAGCATCATTCAAATTGGCATCATGGCCACAAGCATAGCAAGCATCAATTTCATCAAAAAGGGATATTTCAAACGAATCCAAGGGATCATAGCAATCATCATAGCATTCATCCTTCGGTAAGCACGAAGGGAAATTAAACAATGTATGAGTTGAAGAGTTACTCTCATTAGAAGGTGGGCACGGGTAGCCAATCCGCTCTTCCCCCCTTTGTTCTTCACTCTCCTCGTCATCTTTTTCATCTAATGAGCTCACAGTTTCAACAATTTCTTATTCCATAGGTTCCTGCAAAATATTAGTCTCTTCTTGGGCAGCGGAGATTTTCTCAATAAATTCATCAATATAGGCATTGTATTCATAATTCTCATAGCAATATTTTAGTATAGCATAATTTTCAGATCTGTAAACAGCATCATCATAGTCTTCATACTTTTCAAACAAAGATTCAATTTCATAAGCACCCTTAAATGCAACAAATTCTTCTATTTGTTCCACATCATAGTAATCATATACACCATTAGCATAAGAAGCCAAGGTTTCATTATCATTAAATTTACATGAAAAGGGAAGGTGTGGAGCCTTCATCTTAGAGCAATAAGTATAATCATATCTTAAGCATAAATTCCGAGCATACCAATGCAAATAATCAATTTGATCCCATAAGAGTTTCCCTTTTTGAGACAAGCGATAATCCCTAAAGTATTCCCGTTGATCCAAAGTATATCCCATTATCAAGTTGAATGGAGATTTATCAGGATTATCAAAGTAGTAATTAATGTTTTCCACATAACCAACATTGAGGGTTTTAGGAGGTTCCCCATCTCCATGAGTAGCAAGTACAACTAATTTTTTTGTTATTTCGTGTCCCATATCCATAACTAAAGATAGAGAACAACTTAGAACAGAAAATAAAAACTACTTAGTGGAACAAAAAATAAAAACTACTTAGTGATAAAGCAAACAAGCACACACGAGAATATCATCCCCATGCTATTGCTCCCCGGCAACGGCGCCAGAAAAAGGTCTTGATAACCCACAAGTATAGGGGATCAGTTGTAGCCTTTCTCGATAAATAAGAGTGTCGTACCCAACAAGGAGCTAAAGGTAGAATCAATATTCCCTTCAAGTTCTATCGACCACCGATACAAATCTATGCACACTTAACGTTCGCTTTACCTAGAACAAGAATAAAACTACTTTGTAGGTGTAATGCTAGAACTACTTTGCAAGAATAAAACTAGGAGTACTTTGCGAGAATAAAACTACAAGTAAATTGCAAGATAATAAAAGTTAGTTGTTTAGTAGAAAGCTTTTGTAACACAAGAGAAAGATTTGTCCCTAGGCAATCGATAACTAGACCGGTAATCATTATTGCAATTTTATACGAGGGAGAGGCATGAGATAACATACTTTCCGTACTTGGATCATATGCACTTATGATTGGAACTCTAGCAAGCATCCGCAACTACCAAAGATCATTAAGGTAAAACCCAACCATAGCATTAAGTAAAAATTCCTCTTTACTCCCATACGCAACAACCCCCTTACTCGGGTGTAAGATTCTGTCACTCTAGCCACCCACTATAAGAGAATTATGAACGTATTGCAAACCCTACAGCGGGAATCCCTCACGCTTGCGCGACACGGAGGGCACCATAGGACTGCACCAAAATAAAACATACAACTCAAACCAATCACGATCATCAATCAACCCATAGGACAAAACGAATCGACTCAAACATCATAGGATGGCCACAAATCATTGGATAATAATATGTAGCATTAAGCACCATGTTTAAGTAGAGATTACAGCGGGGAGAAGAGGTGTTACACCGCTGCATAGAGGGGTGATACGTCTCCAACGTATCTATACTTTTTTATTGTTCCATGCTATTATAGTATCAATCTTGGATGTTTTTATATGCAATTATATATCATTTTCTGGGACTAACCTATTAACCTAGTGCCCAGTGCTAGTTGCTGTTTTCTGCTTGTTTTTGGCTTTTCAGAGAAACAGTACCAAATGAAGTCCAAATGCCACAAAACTTTTTGGAGATTTTTTTTCTGGACAAAAGAAACCTGGAAAGCTTCGGGAGGAGGCCAGAAGCCTCATGAAGGCTTCACAAGGCACTAGGGTGCGCCCCAGAGGGGGCGCCGTGCTACCTTGTGGGGCCCACGTGACTCCGTTTGACCTAATTCCACTTCTATAAATTCACAAATATTGGGAAACCCCCAGAGAGCCAGAAGAGAAACCCTTTCCGCCGCCGCAATCCTCTGTTCTTCCGCGATCCCATCTGGAGGCCTTTTCCGGTACTCTGCCGGAGGGGGAATCGATCACGGAGGGCTTCTACATCAACCTTGCTGCCCTTTCGATGATGTGTGAGTAGTTTACCACAAACCTACGGGTCCATAGCTAGTAGCTAGATGGCTTCTTCTCTCTCTTTGATCTTCAATACAATGTTCTCCTCAATGTTCTTGGAGTTTTATCCGATGTAATCTTCTTTTGCGGTGTGTTTGTTGGGATCCGATGAATTGTGAGTTTATGATCAGATTATTCATGAGAAATATTTGAGTCTTCTCTGAACTCTTTTATGCATGATTGTTATAGCTTTGTATTTCTCTCCGATCTATCGGTTTAGTTTGGCCTACTAGATTGATTTATCTTGCAATGGGAGAGGTGCTTTGTGATTGGTTCAACCTTGCGGTGCTCAATCCCAGTGACAGAAGGGGACATGACACGTATTTGTATTGTTGCCATTAAGGATAAAAAGATGGGGTTTATTCATATTTCTTGAATTTGCTTCTCTACATCATGTCATATTACTTAAGGCGTTACTCTGTTTCATACTTAATACCCTAGATGCATGCTGGATAGCGGTCGGTGGGTGGAGTAATAGTAGTAGATGCAGGCAGGAGTCGGTCTACTTGTCTCGGACGTGATGCCTATATACATGATCATTGCCATGAATCCGTCATAATTATTTGCTTTTCTATCAATTGCCCAACAGTAATTTGTTTACCCACCGTATGTTTATGTGCTCAAGAGAGAAGCCTCTAGTGAAAACTATGGTCCCCGGGTCCATCTTTATCATATAAAAAACCTTAAAATACCTTGCTGCAATTTATTTACTTTTATTTTAATTAGTATTTTAGTTTATCTATTTACCTCGATAAGATTTAATCCTTGCAAATAACCGCTAAGAGGATTAACAACCCTCTTATTTGCGTTGGGTGCAAGTGTTTGCTCTTGTGTGTGCAGGTGCGCTCAAATGGGATTTTGCTTGGTTCTCCTACTAGATTGATAACCTTGGTTCTTAACTGAGGGAAATACTTATCTCTATTGTACTGCATCATCCTCTCCTCTTCGGGGAAATACCAACGCAGACTACAAGTAGCAGGAAGAATTTCTGGCGCCGTTGCCGGGGAGACATCATCAAAATTACCAAGTACCTTCACACAAATTATCATTCACTTGCATTTAGTTTATTTGCCTTTTATTTGCATTTGCCTCTCGTTTTCATCTCCCCCACTTCTAATTTATTTTTTACAAAAACACAAAAATATTTTATTTGCTTGTTTGCTTGCTTTACCATTATGTCTAGTTCTTCACTCGTTACTACTACCCCTGAAAATGAAGTACTTAATTTTAAACAAAGGGGAGGAGAGAATTTAAAAGATGCTTGGTATTGGATTTGCGATGCTCAAAATAGATCAACTCGTAAGCAATCCACTACCGTTTTTCTTCGAAATTTTTATGTGGGAATCACTACTTGGTATAGATTTGTTCTTGACACTATTACCAGAGGGAATTTCTTGATGTGTCCCACTTTGGATGCTTTCAATGTTGTGGGAAATTTAGTGGGTTCACCCCCTATCATTATTAATGAAACAGCATTGACTTTGGAGCATGTTATGCAAAGATTAGAAGCTATAGAAAATAAAATGCCTACTATCGAACATCTTGAAAATTTAGATAAAAAGGTCCACAATCATATTACTCAATTCGGCTCCAAGGTGGGGATTGCTTTGAAAACTTTAAAGGAAAAGGAACCAAAAATTAACGAAAGGATAGACCAAAGCTCCGCTAGAATTGATAAGCTAGAAGAAATTATCAACAACTTGGGCTCCGCTTTTTCCTCCACTAAAAACATTGATAGGACTCCTCCAAATAAAAATTGCAAGTTTATATATGTTCCTAAGGTCAAGGGTGATACTTCTAGTAAAAGGAGCGAGGATCTTAAAATGATTAGCATGCACCCCAATTTCATTGATATAATTAAGGAACCTATCAACAAAAATAAGATTCTTGATTTTGTGCCTAGAAGCATGATGATGAGAAACTCCTATTTTAAATCTACTATAAAAAATGGATGTGTGATTGAGGAGTTGGAAACCAAGGATGACAACACTTGAAACTATGCATTATGCCTAGCTAGGGGCATAAAACAATAGCGCTTGTTGGGAGGCAACCCAATGAATAAAATAAATTTTTGCTTTTACCCACTGTTATTGAGTGTTTGCATGATTATATATTCTGTTATGATTGTGTTTTTATGTTTTAATTAGTGTTTTTGCCAAGTAATGCCTTTGGGATGATTTGGAAGATAGTATAATGGATGCTGTTTGGAAAACAGAAAGTTTTGCGACAAGTGCTTGAATTTTAATTCTTCACTGGAGCGTCAGAAAAATCTGAAATTTTTACACAATATTGGTATATGAATTTTACACGTTGTCCTAATTTTTCAGAATTTTTGGAGTTACAAAAGTATGGATTTTAAATAGATCTTTACAGACTGTTCTGTTTTAGACAAATTCTGTTTTTGTTGCATAGTTTGCTTATTTTGATGAATCTATGGATCGTATCGGGGGGTATGAGTCATGGAGAAGTTGAAGTACAGTAGAATTATGCTAATATTAAATATGAATCAATTTACTACAGTACCTAAAGTTAAAGATTTGTTTGTTATACTAACAGATCTCACGAGGTTTCTGTTGAGTTTTGTGTGCTGAAGTTTTCAAGTTTTGGGTGAGACTACGATGGATAAAGGAATAAGGAGTGGCAAGAGCCTAAGCTTGGGGATGCCGAAGGCACCCCAAGGTAATATTCAAGGAAGACTCATGCGTCTAAGCTTAGGGATGCCCCGGAAGGCATCCCCTCTTTCGTCTACAATCTATCGGTAACTCACTTGGAGCTATATTTTTATTCATCACATGATATGTGTTTTACTTGGAGCGTCTTGTGAAATAGTTTGTTTGCTTTTGTTTGCTTTTTAGTTTTTCACAATCATCTTTGCTGAACACACCTTTTTGAGAGGGACACACATTATTCGTGATTTGTTAGAATACTCTATGTGCTTCACTTATATCTTTTGAGCTAGGCGGTTGCTCTAGTGCTTCACTTATATCTTTTAGAGCACGGCGGTAATGATATTTTAAAGAAATAGTTGCACTCTCATGCTTCACTTATATCTTTTTGAGAGTCTCATGATAGCAATGGTAATATGCACGGGTTATGAATTTGGTCCTGATATGATAGGTATTCAAGAGAGATATAATAAAAACTTTCATGTAGATCACTGAATATGATAAGTTTGATTCCTTGCAATAGTTTTGCGATATTAAGATGGTAATATGTGGGAGGTATTAGTAGATAATTGTGGTTTAGTAAGAATATTGGTGTTAAGGTTTGTGATTCCCGAAGCATGCACGTATGATCTGTCGTTATGCTAAGAAGTTGGAGCATGATTTATTATGATTGTCTTCCTTTATGTGGCGGTTGGGGGTGCACGATGGTTAACTCCTACCAACCTCCCCCCTAGGGGCATGCGTAGTAGTACTTTGCTTCGAGGGCTAATAAACTTTCGCAATAATTATGTGAGTTCTTTATGACTAATGTGAGTCCATGGATTATACGCACTCTCACCCTTCCGCAATTTGCTAGCCTCTTCGGTACCGTGCATTGCCCTTTCTCACATCGAGAGTTGGTGCAAACTTTGCCGGTGCATCCAAACCCCGTGATATGATACGCTCTATCACACATAAGCCTCATTATATCTTCCTCAAAACAGCCACCATACCTACCTATCATGGCATTTTCATAGCCATTCCGAGATATATTGCCATGCAACTTCCACCGTTCCATTTTTTTTATGACACACATCATCATTGTCATATTGCTTTGCATGATCATATAGCTGACATAGTATTTGTGGCTCAGCCACCATTCATCATTGTTATACATGTTACACTAGCATCATTGCACATCCTGGTACACTGCCAGAGGCATTCATATAGAGTCATATTTTTGTTCTAGTATCGAGTTGTAATGTTGAGTTGTAAGTAAATAGAGATGTGATGATCATCATTATTAGAGCATTGTCCCAGTGAGGAAATGATGATGGTGGCTATGATTCCCCCACAAGTCGGGATGAGACTCCGGGCGAAAAAAAAGAAAAAAATTAGAAAAAAGGCGAAAAAGAGCCATGAAAAAAAAAATTAAATAAATGAGAGAAAAAGAGAGAAGGGGCAATGTTACTATCCTTTTCCACACCTGTGCTTCAGAGTAGCACCATGTTTTTCATATAGAGAGTCTCCTATTTTGTCACCTTCATATACTAGTGGGAATTTTTCATTATAGAACTTGGCTTGTATATTACGATGACGGGCTTCCTCAAATGCCCGAGGTCTTCATGAGCAAGCAAGTTGGATGCACACCCACTTAGTTTTCATGTTGAGCTTTCATACACTTATAGCTCTTAGTGCATCCGTTGCATGGCAATCCCTACTCCTCGCATTAACATCAATTGATGGGCATATCCATAGCCCGTTGATTAGCCTCGTTGATGTGAGACTTTCTCCATTTTTTGACTTCTCCTATTCATCTCTATCATCATACTCTATTCCACCCATAGTGCTATATCCATGGCTTGCGCTCATCTATTGCGTGGGGGTTGAAAAAGCTGAAGCACGTTAAAAAGTATGAACCAATTGCTTGGCTAAAAGCGGGGTTGTTCATGATAAATATTTTGTGTTAAGAAGATGGAGCATGACATGATTATATGATTTTGTAGGGATAACGTTCTTTAGCATTTTTATTTTGAAAGACATGATTGTTTATTAGTAAGCCTGAGTATTGATGTCTTTATATCAAATTATAGACTATTGCTTTGAATCATTCGGATCTTATTATTCATACCGTAAGAGAGAGATTACATGATGAAACATGATAGGTAGCATTCCACATAAAAAATTCTGTTTTTATCATTTACCTACTCGAGGACGAGTAGGAATTAAGCTTGCGGATGCTTGATACGTCTCCAACGTATCTATAATTTTTGATTGTTCCATGCTATTATAGTATCAATCTTGGATGTTTTTATATGCAATTATATATCATTTTTTGGGACTAACCTATTAACCTAGTGCCCAGTGCCAGTTGCTGTTTTCTGCTTGTTTTTGGCTTTTCAGAGAAACAGTACCAAATGAAGTCCAAATGCCACGAAACTTTTTGGAGATTTTTTTCTGGACAAAAGAAACCTAGGAAGCTTCGGGAGGAGGCCAGAAGCCTCACGGAGGCTTCACAACGCACTAGGGCGCGCCCCAGGGGGGGTGCGCCGTGCTACCTTGTGGGGCCCACGTGACTCCGTTTGACCTAATTCCACTTCTATAAATTCACAAATATTGGGAAACCCCCAGAGAGCCAGAAGAGAAAACCTTTCCGCCGCCGCAAGCCTCTGTTCTTCCGCGATCCCATCTGGAGGCCTTTTCCAGTACTCTGCCGGAGGGGGAATCTATCATGGAGAGCTTCTACGTCAACCTTGCTGCCCTTCCGATGATGTGTGAGTAGTTTACCACAGACCTACGGGTCCATAGCTAGTAGCTAGATGGCTTCTTCTCTCTCTTTGATCTTCAATACAATGTTCTCCTCAATGTTCTTGGAGTTCTATCCGATGTAATCTTCTTTTGCGGTGTGTTTGTTGGGATCCGATGAATTGTGAGTTTATGATCAGATTATTCATGAGAAATATTTGAGTCTACTCTGAACTCTTTTATGCATGATTGTTATAGCTTTATATTTCTCTCTGATCTATCGGTTTAGTTTGGCCTACTAGATTGATTTATCTTGGCATGGGAGAGGTGCTTTGTGATGGGTTCAACCTTGCGGTGCTCAATCCCAGTGACAGAAGGGGACATGACACGTATTTGTATTGTTACCATTAAGAATAAAAAGATGGGGTTTATTCATATTGCTTGAATTTGCTTCTCTACATCATGTCATTTTACTTATTAAGGCATTACTCTGTTTCATACTTAATACCCTAGATGCATGCTGGATAGCGGTCGATGGGTGGAGTAATAGTAGTAGATGCAGGCAGGAGTCGGTCTACTTGTCTCGGACGTGATGCCTATATACATGATCATTGCCATGAATCCATCATAATTATTTGCTTTTCTATCAATTGCCCAACAGTAATTTGTTTACCCACCGTATGTTTATGTGCTCAAGAGAGAAGCCTCTAGTGAAAACTATGGTCCCCGGGTCCATCTTTATCATATAAAAAACCTAAAAATACCTTGCTGCAATTTATTTACTTTTATTTTAATTAGTATTTTAGTTTATCTATTTTGCTCATTAAGATTTAATCCTTGCAAATAACCGCTAGGAGGATTGACAACCCTTTTATTTGCGTTGGGTGCAAGTGTTTGCTCTTGTGTGTGTAGGTGCGCTTAAACGGGATTTTGCTTAGTTCTCCTACTGGATTGATAACCTTAGTTCTTAACTAAGGGAAATACTTATCTCTACTGTACTGCAATATCCTCTCCTCTTCGGGGAAATAACAACGCAGACTACAAGTAGCAAGGGGGGAGAGTTGGTGTTGACGGTGGCGAAGTTGTTGGTGTAGATCACCGTCACGATGATTTCCCCGGCGACGTTCCGGCGCCACCAGGAGAGAGGGGGAGAGAGCCCCCCTCCTTCTTCTTATTCCTTGCCCCCCCCCTAGATGGGAGGAGAGTTTCCCCTCTGGTCCATGTCCGCCATGGCTCCCGGAGGGGAGGAGCCCCTCCGAGATTGGATCTCTCTCTCTGTTTCGCATTCTTGTTTTCTGGCCGAAAACCGTTTCTTAAATTCCCGGAGATCCGTAGCTCCGATTGGGCTGAAATTTTGAGGGGATTTTTATCCGGATATTAGCTTTCTTGCGGCAGAAGGACACCCTGAACCGACCTACAGGGGAGCCACAAGCCCCTAGGCGCGCCCAGGGGGCCCGCGCCCTGCAGGCTTGCCGTGTCCTCGGGCATCGTCTCGTGTTGATTCTTTTTCCCAAAAATCACATATATTCCAAAATAAATCTTCCTAAAATTTTATCGCGTTTGGACTTCGTTTGATATGGATTTTCTGCGAAACAAAAACATGCAACAAACAGGAACTGGCACTGGGCACTAGATCAATATGTTAGTCCAAGAAAATCATTTAAAATGTTGCCAAAAGTATATAAAAGTTGTAAAATATTGGCATGAAACAATCAAAAATTATAGATACGACGGAGACGTATCAGGCACCTGCTTGAAAACTAGACAAAGGATCACTGCAACCAACCTAGCTAACAAGCAAATACAGATAAACAAGGCATCTGCTTCAAAACTGGACAAAGGCTCACTTCAACCAACCTAACAAGCAAATACAGATAAACAAGGCATCTTCTTGAAAACTGGACAAATGCTCACTGCAACCAACGTAACAACCAAATACAGATAAATAGGGCATCTTCTTGAAAACAGGGCAAATGCTCACTGCAACCAACCTAACAACCAAATACAGATAAACAAGGCATCTACTCTCTATAAACAACCAAATATAGCCATTCGTGAAACTGAAGTGGACAATTCATACTTAAACATCAGATAGCCCTATTGAACATTACATTTTTGCATAACTGAAATAATTGAACACGACACAGTTAAAACATCGCATGGCAAAAGCTACTACAACAATGGGTACGAGTTGGCTAGCTAGAAAAAGTAAGATTTGCTTATAGGATATGGGCTCACTTGTCATGGATGGGATCCTTCCACTTGGAAGAGCACAGACCCAGGGTGCGATCCCTGATGTCGCAGATGGGCTGTCTCACCTTGGAAGAGCCGTAGTGGGTGCCCTTCGCGTTGTCGTGGTCGATGAGATCTGACTTGGCAGCTGAGGATCCCAAGCCACCGCCGTAGAATGTGTCCTTCAGAAATGACATAATGGGCTCGATGGCGTACAAGGATCGCAAATCCTTGACCGCGAGGTGGAGGAGATCAGCGGTGGGGCCTTTGAAGAGATCGACGGCGGTTGAACCAGAGGCGTTGGGGATGGACCACTTAACCTGTGACATGGCCCACGTGAAGCCTTCGCTGTCGACGAGCTTGATGTCGAAGCCGGCTGTCCTGAGATTCAGTAATACGTGAGCCCGCTGACGTGAAGCCTTCACCATGGCGGCGTAGTCAATGTCCTTGCCGGCTTCCTCGGCGAGGTGTTCCTCCGGAATCGATAGGTCGGCACAAACGGCGGCCACCCCGACATCGTCCGGCGGAGAGGCCATGATAGACCTCCTTTTGGCCGTACGCTCCTTGGGCTCCCCAGGATATGTGGTCGGGCTTAGGCTGCGACTCTCTGTAGTAGGGGATGGGGATCTGTGGGGGGGGACACCGCAGGCCTCTTCTAAAAACTCAGGGCGGCGAGGGTATGGGAATCGGTGGGTAACCTGAACTTATCTAAGCTAGGAGGCACAGGCAGACCGACAGGGGTTGGTGGTGGCGGCGGCGGCGGCGAGCTAGGGTTCGAGCGGGGGGGGGGGGGGTGTAGACTATGGAGGGGGCGGGGTTAGGGCGGGTGGTGTTTGAGGATATGCCGCGGCTACTGAAAATTTTAGTAATGGTGGGTGGAGATGGTGGTGGACGAGGGAGGGCGATGGTTCAAATGCCTCGGCTACTGGAGTTTTACTATGAGGTCGGTGGTGGAGGAGTGATGGCGACGGTTGAAATACCGCGGCAACTACAATTTGGGTAAAGGAAATGAAGTGGGGCGGGAGCAACCAGATCGCACACAGTCCAAACATAATAATTGTGTATGATAATAAGGAAAAGCCGTGGAACCACTAATTTTTGCATCGCTCAAGGCGGGTAGCTTTTTTTGATATTTCTAGCTAGCTGGTTTATTGCACATGGTTCGTCCTAATTTTCAAACGCATACGTGGAATTCATCCTAAATATCGTGTACACATTACCCCTTCACCCTTGCTGGCGCTTGCAAAGTCGTGGCGATTTTATAGGGCACGAGCTTCGGACACGGTTAAGCCAGTGCACCCGTGTCCATTGCGCGTACGTTCGCACACAGTTTTTCATCCGAGGCGTCTGCTATTTTAAATAGCACCATTTGGCAACAAAAAAACGCGAGAGAGGATAAGAACACAACCACAACAGCATGTGGCCCAAATATATATGTATGAAAAGGGTGGTGTGTGATGTTCAAATTCCCAATGCACAACTTTGATGCGCGGGCCCACGGGTGGGCGCGTCGTCGAAGATCGGGTGAGAGGGGCCAGAAGACAACAACCACCTGGAAGTGGCCAAATATATGTAGGAATAAAGGGTGTGATGTTTAAATGCACAATGCACAACTTTGATGTGGCACCTCCCTCGCAAACTGGAAAGCCCCCTTGGATATCTATAATGACGGGTTAAGGTCGTAGCTAGGTGCCTGCCCCACCCCCACTTCGTGTCGGCGGGATGCATGCACGTACTCATACTTTGGTCGGACATGCATGCATGTCACCATGACCTACCATAAGACGGACCAAGTGAATCTATCTTGACCAAACAACCACTGTTGTTGTCGGTTAAAAAGGGATATAATAGACCGCTCGGGCCCATAGATTGGACCATCACCGTAAACCGCACGAGAGGAGCCACAAAACCATCACCACCTGCATGGGGCCCAAATTGATGTACGTTGGAAGGGTGATGTGTTTTAAATACCCAATAATGTACAATTTTGATGAGGCGCCTACCTCACAAAATGGACAACCCCCATGAAAGGTAGGTAGTAATTAAGGACGACGTCGACGTACGTAGGGTGTCGATCCAACCCACCATTTCGAGCGCATGGGAGGGAATCCTGAGAACGCATGAGCTCAAACTTTGCTCGGACATGTCACCATGACCCGCGGTAACACGAACCAGGAGGAATCCATTCATGGCCAAACCCCCTCGTTGTCGGCCAAAGGGATGATATATATAGACCAGGCCCACAGATAGGTGTGTCGTTGAAAACCGCACATGGGAGATGGGGTCGATCAGAAGACCCTATACCCTGCATGCGACCCAAATATATGTATATATGGGTGGTGTGTGATGTGATCAAATCCCCAGTGCACAACTTCGATGGGGCACCAGTTGCATTACAAACCAAACACCGTACCCCGAGGAAGCCACGTTACGTATGATGTCGAGGTTCCCCAACTTCGAGCCGGTGGGAGGGAATCAAACAAATGTTCCCCAACTAAATTTGGTCTGACATGTCGTGACCGATACCAAGAGGAACCCGTCATGGTCAAACCCTTCACGTACGTTGTGGGTCAAAGGATAGAACATGCGGGCCCACAGATCTCGAACGTTGTGGGTCAAAGGATAGAACATGGCGGGCCCACAGATCAATCTCAATCATTCTTCGATTTTTCAAAACAACAAATAACAAAAAACATCATTCTCCAAAATAGAACGTGGCGGGCCCATAGATCAATCTCGATCATTCTCTGATTTTTCAAAACAACAAATAACAAAAAACATCATTCTCCAAATTAGAACGTGGCGGGCCCACAGATCAATCTCGCAATCATTCGATTTTTCAAAACAACAAATAACAAAAAACATCATTCTCGGAATTTTCAAAACAAGAATCTCAAGGTTTATTTAATCGACATGACATGTCACTACAGACACATTTAGATGCTAAATGTCTGTAATGACCGTATCATGGCGCTTAAATGAAGCTTGAGATATAGCAACTTCCCACCCGGTCACCCATCCTTAGACTGCTCCAGCCCCAAGCTCACTTAACTTGTGTGTTCTATTCGACTAGGCTAGCGGATGGGAAGATGCCCCTTGCTGATAAGAGTTGCCTCCTCGCGTTTAAGTTGTTTACCGATGGTCACCGTGTGGGACCTACTCCTTACTATCACACACATTTGTGCTTTTAGAAACTGTGTGCAATCTTTACATACCGGACCACTTCCATTCAAACTTACATTATTTTTTTACTACTTAAAACTAGCCGGAAGAAGCAAAAGCTTTGCATTTTCATTAATTAAGAACAAGATAGTTGCCTAGTTAATTGCGGAAAACCGGGCGAAAACCGATACAAACAGGGCCTAAACCTACGGGAACTCCTGGCTAAGCATGAATTGGTACATGCCTTCGTCCACGCGTCTGATACGCTCGCGGAACTGCTGTACCGCAATATCAATATCCACCCAGGATATTTCATCGGCGACGGTCGATTCCAAGCCGCGACGAGTATTTTGCTCTGCTTCGTCGTTGGCGGCACCTGGGGGGCCGAGGAGGTCGAAGAGCCAATCGACCATCCCGTTGGTGTCGTGGCGGCGGATTCTGGCACTGCAAACTTCGTCCGGCGCAATTATGGCGCTAACGGCGTCTGCCCATTCTTGGCGGGGAATCGGGATGCTTACCGGCCCTAGAAACGACCTCTTGAGTGGTTGAGTCAACAGGATGCTGATACGGCTCCGCTCAGATAGTGTGGTGCACCACACCTGATGCGCAGCGGCGTTCTCCCACTCTTGCTCGACAGCGCTTTGCCACTCTTGCTCCGCTCTGCTCCATGGGCGGCGACGAACACATGTGTAGACATTGGCCCGCTCAAGCACTAGGGCACGATGATACCGCTCACGCTCGGCGGCGCACCGTCGTTCTGGCTCTCCGGCCTGCTCCGGCTCGTTCTCCTCGTCGAGGAGGTTGATGACGGCGGCGGCGCTTCGCCGGATTGGCATGCTTGGAATGGTATACTGTGGTATGGCCGGTGTGTCGCCGCATAGCCTCCTATGCCCACTGACACTGGCAGCGGGAAACCAATGGGGGGAGTGGTGGGAAACCGATTGGGGGGAGTGGCGGGAAACCGATTGGGGAAGTGGCGGGAAACGGTAGCGTGTTTGGATATGTAACACCATTAATATGGAAAACTTGGGAAAGAAGGAAGCGCGAGCTAGCACGACGCGTGCGCACAGTACTTACCCACGGGTTGAACAGAACTGCTTTAAATTATTCAGGGTTCGTTTGGCATTTTTTATACATTATAATAGAGTTTTCTAGGCATTTAATGTGCAAAATTCAAATTTGAACTACAAATACATGCTCCAGTGCACCAAAATGGGTTGAAAAATCATATATGTGTCCTTGGGTGCATGTTTAGGTCCCATGCAAGGAATGGGGATGAATTACAAACATCTCGGCGTCCTGGCTCGGCCTCAAACATTGAGAATCTTGGTTTCTAAATTCCCATAAATCCAGAACTCACCTGAAATTCATGAAACTTTACATGGTGTCATGACATGGCACATATATGCCATGATAAAAAAACTAACCAATTTGGGGCAAGTTTTGGTACAAGCCTCTTACAAACCGAAGCTTCTCGCAAGAAACCTCCGATAGGGAACGTGTCACCCTTGTGGGCGAAACGACAATCGCTGCCTCATCTTGCCTTGTATTTTTTTTCTACGGGCAACATAGACCAATAGGAGATTTGTGCTGAAATATGGAATTATTCAGGGTTCATTTGGCATTTTTTATACATTAATTGAGTTTTCTAGGCATTTAATGTCCATAATTCAAATTTGAACTACAAGCACATGATACAGTGCACCAAAATGGCTTCAAAAACCATACATGTGTCCTTGGGTGCATGTTTGGGTCCCATGCAAGAAATGGGGATGAATTACAAACATCTCGGTGTACTGGCTCGGCCTCAAACATTGAGAATATCGGTTTTTAAATCCCCGTAAATCCAAAACTCACCCGAAATTCATGAAACTTGGCATCGTGTCATGACATGGCACATATATGCCATGGTAAAAAAAAATTCCAATTTGGGGCAAGTTTTGGTACACGCCTCTTACAAACCGGAGCTTCTAGCAAGAAGCCTTGTGGTTCCGATAGGGAACGTGTCACCCCTGTGGGCGAAATGACAATCCCTGCCTCTTCTCGCCTTGTATTTTTCTTCTACAAGCAACATAGACCAACAGGAGATTCATGGTAAAATATTGAATTATTTAAGGTTCGTCTGGCCTTTTTATACATATATTAATTGAGTTTTCTAGGCACATAATTCAAATTTGAACTACAAGCACATGCTCCAGTGCACCAAAATGGCTTCAGAAACCATACATGTGTCCTTGGGTGTATGTTTAGGTCCCATGCAAGAAATGGGGATGAATTACAAACATCTCGGCGTACTGGCTCGGCCTCAAACATTGAGAATCTCGGTTTTTAAGTCCCCGTAAATCAAAAACTCACCCGAAAATCGTGAAACTTGGCATCGTGTCATGACAAGTCACATATATGCCGTGGTAAATTTTTTGTCCAATTTGGGGCAAGTTTTGGTACAAGCCTCTTACAAACCGGAGCTTCTAGCAAGAAGCCTCGTGGTTCCGATAGGGAATGTGCCACCCTTGTGGGCGAAACGACAATCGTCGCTGCCTCTTATCGCCTTGTATTTTTTTTCTACAGGCAACGTAGACCAACAGGAGATTCGCGCTGAAATATGGAATTATTCAGGGTTCGTTTGGCCATTTTATACATTAATTGCGTTTTCTAGGCATTTTTGGATTCACAAGTAGTATCTCTACTTAGTACAGAATTTTTGGCTAGAAGAAGATAGGGGGCAAGCACCACATGTTAGAGGATCCAAAACAATATAACTTCTATGTGAATATAAGCAAACATAACTCATTACGTTGTGTTCCTTGTCCAACGTCGACTAATTGACATAGAATATTTAATGGGGGCTCACAATCATAAAATATGTCCAATATAGTATATTTATATGTGAGACCTCTCTTCCTTTATTACTTTTTCATGAATTGCAACAATGACCAATGCTATGTTTGTCAACTTCCAACAAGTTTTATAAATTATACTTCTTTTATGTGAAGTCATCACTCCCCATGGGATTAGCATATGATCTTACTTTTTATTCTCTTTATTTTATTTCCAAGATTGGGTCAACAAAAGCAAAACACTCAACTCAAACTACTATTTATTATATGACTTTCACACCCGATTACATAGATAGATAGACCACAAAGCAAGCACTCGAGACTAAATCATACTAAAACTTTATTCTTCTAAATCATGAAATAACTAAGAATTGAACTAAGATAGATAATGATGATAAAAGTGATGGTGATACGATACCGGGGCACCTCCCCCAAGCTTGGCACAAGCCAGGGGTGGTGCCCATACCCATGTACTCAAGTCTCCTTCTTCGGTGATGGTGGTGATGAAGAGGTAGGCTTGTCCTTTAACTTCAGTAAGTACTCCAAATTGCCATTGATCCTCTGAAGTGCATGATTCTGCTCTTCTAACACAATAACTTCACGGGTAAGCGACGTATTCTGAGCACAAACTGCTTCAAAAACCTTAAGTGTATCGATTTCAGATGGGGAGAGATTTTGATAACGATTTTGCCATGTATCTTCCCTTTTTGGTGCTTCCCCCGTGCGTGTGGCTGACCCTTCTTCACCCTGAACCTGGTCCTCCATGACATTTCCTGATCCCTCCTCCATCCCGGTGTCCTCCTCTCCAGACGACCACTCATAATAGACTTCGCTGAAAGGGCGCTTACCGGGCGAAGGTTGCACAATCCGGTGCTTGGTGCGGAGTCTTCGGAGAGCCATGGGGATCTAGATCTGTCAGAAAAATAGCCCAAAACAAGAACAGAGGAAAAACTTGCGATGCGGTGGTCAAAACACCCGTGAGTATATATAAAGAATTTTTATCTTGCAAAACAAGCATACGAGAGGAAAACAGAGTCGAGAGGGCACACGAGGGGCCCACAAGGCATCACGACGCGCCCCAGGGGGGTCGCGCCCTGTTGCCTTGTGGGCGACTCGTGGGTCCCCTCGGCTGTTTCTTATTTTTGTATTTTTTCTAATATTCCAAAACAGACAGGAATAATTTTTTTTGGAATTTTTGGAGTCGGATTACTTATCGTGTCACATACCTACCCCTTTTTAGGGTTCTGGAGCGTTCCGGAAGGACTCTTTGATGTGTTCCTCCGGTGTCATTGTCTGAATAATATTAGTTTCAACATTAATGGGGGTACCTAAAATATAATGCTTAATTATTTGTCCCATCACCACTCTCGGGTTGGTGCCTTCGGAGTTGTTGATTTTGATAGCTCCGGAGCGGTGAACTTCTTCGATGATATATGGTCCTTCCCATTTAGAGAGAAGTTTTCCTGCAAAAAATCTGAAACAAGAGTTGTACAATAGAACTTGCTCACCCACTTTAAATTCCCGTTTTGGATTCTTTTATCATGCCATCTTTTGACCTTTTCTTTAAATAACTTGGCATTTTCATAGGCTTGGGTTCTCCATTCATCTAGAGAGCTAATATCAAATAACCTCTTTTCACCGGCAAGTTTGAAATCATAGTTAAGTTCTTTTATTGCCCAATATGCCTTATGTTCTAACTCAAGAAGTAAATGACATGCTTTTCCATAAACCATTTTATATGGAGACATACCCATAGGATTCTTATAAGCAGTTCTGTAGGCCCATAATGCATCATCAAGTTTCTTAGACCAATTTTTCCTGGATCTATTAACGGTCTTTTGCAAAATTAATTTTATTTCTCTATTACTCAATTCAACTTGACCACAAGACTGAGGATGATAAGGAGATGCAATTCTATGATTAACATCATATTTAGCGAGCAATTTACGGAAAGCACCATGAATAAAATGTGAGCCACCATCAGTCATCAAGTATCTAGGGACTCCAAACCTCGGAAATATAACTTCTTTAAGCATTTTAATAGAAGTGTTATGATCAGCACTACTAGCTGGAATAGCTTCTACCCACTTATTAATGTAATCAACAGCAACTAAAATATGTGTATACCCATTGGATTTAGGAAAAGGTCCCATATAATCAAAACCCCAAACATCAAATGGTTTAATAACAAGTGAATAATTCATAGGCATTTCCTGACGTCTACCAACATTACCAATTCTTTGACATTCATCACAAGAAAGAACGAACTTACGTGCATCTTTGAAGAGAGTAGGCCAATAAAAACCAGATTGTAATACCTTGTGTGCAGTTCTGTCTCCCGCATGGTGTCCTCCGTAAGCCTCGGAGTGACACTTCCGTAGGATTTGTTCCTGTTCATGCTCAGGTACACAACGTCTAATAATACCATCTACTCCTTCTTTATATAAATGTGGGTCATCCCAAAAGTAATGCCTTAAGTCAAAGAAGAACTTTTTCTTTTGTTGGTATGTGAAACTAGGTGGTATATATTTAGCAACAATATAATTAGCATAGTCTGCATACCATGGAGTGTTACGAGAAACATTTATTGCAGCTAATTGTTCATCAGGGAAATCATCATTAATAGGAAGTGGGTCATCAAGAACATTTTCCATTCTAGACAAATTATGTGCTACGGAATTCTCAGCTCCCTTTCTATCAACAATATGCAAATCAAATTCTTGTAGCAAAAGAACCCACCTAATAAGTCTAGGTTTAGCATCTTTCTTTTCCATTAGATATTTAATAGCAGCATGATCAATGTGAATAGTAACTTTGGAATCCACAATGTAAGATCTGAATTTATCACATACAAACACAACAGCTAAAAATTCTTTCTCAGTAGTAGCATAATTTCTTTGAGCACTGTCTAGAGTTTTACTAGCATAATGAATAACATTCAATTTCTTGTCAACTCTTTGTCCTAGAACAGCACCAACAGCATAATCACTAGCATCACACATAATTTCAAAGGGTAGGTTCCAATCAGGTGGTTGAACAATAGGTGCAGAAATTAAGGCTTTCTTAAGTATTTCAAAGGCTTCTACGCAATCATCATCAAAAAAAAATGGAACATCTTTTTGCAAAAGATTAGTGAGAGGCCTAGAAATTTTAGAGAAGTCTTTTATAAACCTTCTATAGAAACCAGCATGACCGAGGAAACTTCTTATACCTTTGATATCTTTAGGACATGGCATTTTCTCAATTGCATCAACTTTAGCTTTATCAACTTCAATACCTCTTTCAGAAATTTTATGCCCAAGGACTATACCTTCATTCACCATAAAGTGGCACTTCTCCCAATTCAAGACAAGATTAGTTTCTTCACATCTCTGCAAAACTCGATCAAGGTTGCTTAAGCAATCATCAAAAGAAGTTCCGTAAACGGAAAAATCATCCATGAAAACCTCAACAATCTTTTCACAAAAGTCAGAGAATATAACAGTCATACATCTTTGAAAGGTAGCAGGTGCATTACATAAACCAAAAGGCATACGGTGATAAGCATAAGTTCCAAAAGGACAAGTAAATGTGGTTTTCTCTTGATCTTCTGTTGATACGGGTATTTGAGAGAAACCAGAATAACCATCTAGGAAGCAAAAGTGTGTATGCTTAGATAATATTTCTAACATTTGATCAATAAAAGGCAAGGGGTAATGATCTTTCCTAGTAGCTTTTTTTAATTTTCTGAAATCAATTACCATCCTATAACCAGTTACAATTCTTTGTGGGATAAGCTCGTTTTTATCATTAGGAACAACAGTAATACCTCCATTCTTAGGAACACAATGAACAGGACTTACCCATCTACTATCAGCTATGGGATAAATTATACCTGCCTCCAGAAGCTTTAATATTTCAGTTCTTACCACATCCTTCATTTTAGGATTCAATCTTCTTTGATGATCAACAACGGGTTTAGCATCGGGCTCCATATGAATTTTATGCTGACATAAAGTGGGACTAATGCCCTTAAGATCATCGAGAGTATATCCAATAGCAGCACGGTGCTTCTTCAGAGTTTTAAGTAATCTCTTTTCTTCATGCTCTGAAAGGTTAGCACTAATAATAACAGGATATATCTTCTTTTCATCAAGATAAGCATATTTAAGCGTATCGGGTAATTGCTTTAATTCAAACACAGGATCACTCTTCGGTGGAAGAGGATCTCTCAAGGTTTCAATATGCAAATTATGTTTAAGGATAGGTGCTTGCTTAAAGAACAACTCATCTATTTCATTTCTTTCATTCATATGCATATTATTTTCATGGTCTAGCAAATATTGTTCTAAAGGATCAGTAGGCGGCAGAACAATAGAAGCAAGACCTATAATTTCATCTTTATTGGGTAGTTCTTTATCATGAGGTTGTCTACTAAACTTAGAGAAATTAAATTCATGAGATATATCACCAAACTTAACTCTAACTTTCTATTTAACACAATCAATTTCAGCATTAACGGTATTCAAGAAGGGTCTACCAAATATAATGGGACAAAAATTATCTTGTTGTGAACCAAGTACTAGGAAATCAGTAGGGTATTTGATTTTACCACACAAGACTTCAACATCTCTAACAATCCCAAGTGGTGTAATAGTATCTCTGTTTGCAAGCTTAATAGTAACATCAATATCTTCAATCTCAACAGGTGCAATATCATGCATTACTTCTTGATATAAAGAAAACGGAATAGCACTCACACTAGCACCCATATCACACAAACCATGATAGCACTGATCTCCAATCTTAACAGAAACAACATGCATGCCAACTACGGGCTTGTTCTTATCTAGCATATCACGTTCATTTCTAACAGGTTTGGCAATTCTAGCAGCCTCATCACAAAAGTATATAACATGCCCATCAATATCATCAACCAAAAGATCTTTAACCATCGCAATATTAGGTTCAACTTTAATTTGTTCAGAAGATCTAGGTGTTCTTATATTACTTTTGTTAACCACGGTTGAAACTTTAGCATGTTCCTTAATCCTAACATGGAAAGGAGGTTTCTCAATATAAGCAATAGGCACAACTGGATCAACATTGTAAACAATTGTTTCTTCTTTAACACTAATAGGTTCTTCATTTAATTCAATAGGTGGATGATATTTAAACCATTTCTCCTTAGGAAGATCAACATGAGCAGCAAAAGATTCACAAAAGGTAGCTACTATCTCAGAGTCAAGTCCATATTTAGTACTAAACTTATGAAAATCATCAGTTTCCATAAAAGATTTAACACAATCAAACTCGAGATTTATACCTGACACTTTACCTTTGTCGATTTCCCAATCTTCAGAGTTACGTTTAATTCTTTCCAGAAGATCCCATCTGAATTCAATAGTTCTCTTCATAAAGGAATCAGCAGAAGAAGTATCGAGCATGGATTGATCATTATGAGAAAGCCGAGCATAAAAGTTTTGAATAATTATTTCTCTTGAGAGCTCATGATTGGGGCATGTATGCAACATATACTTAAGGCTCCCCCAAGCTTGAGCGATACTTTCTCCTTCACGAGGCCAAAAATTATATATATAATTCCGATCACCATGAACCAAATGCATAGGATAAAATTTCTGGTGGAATTCTAGCTTCAACCGGTTCCAATCTCATGTTCCAGTATCATCACATAGCCTATACCATGTCAATGCCTTTCCCTCCAAAGATAAAGGGAATACTTTCTTCTTAACTCCATCTCCAGATAAACCTGCAAGCTTAAACAATCCACAAATTTCATCCGCATATATCAAGTGCATATCAGGATGCATCGTTCCATCTCCTGCATAAGGATTAGCTAGCAGTTTCTCTGTCATACCCGAAGGAATTTCATAATAAATATTTTCAGTAGGTTGAGGAGCAACTCTCAATGCTTCCGGTCAAGGTGAAGATACCCCGAACAAGCCCCTCAAAGGATTACTTTCCATAGTAACAAGTGACAGTAAATTTCATCACGTAATATAAATGTTTCCTTACCAAATTCCACTCACCAAAGGCGCTTCACTCCCCGGCAATGGCACCAGAAAAGAGTCTTGATGACCCACAAGTATAGGGGATCAATCGTAGTCCTTTTGATAAGTAAGAGTGTCGAACCCAACGAGGAGTAGAAGGAAATGACAAGCGGTTTTCAGCAAGGTATTCTCTGCAAGTACTGAAAGTAGCGGTAACAGATAGTTCCGATAGCAAGATAATTCGTAACAAGTAACAAGAAACAAGTATAATAAAGTGCAGCAAGGTGGCCCAATCCTTTTTATAGCAAAGGACAAGCCGGAACGAACTCGTATGATAAGCAAAGCGTTCTCGAGGACACATGAGAATTTCATCTAGTCACTTTCATCATGTTTGTTTGATTCGCGTTCGCTACTTTGATAATTTGATATGTGGGTGGACCGGTGCTTGGGTGCTGTTCTTACTTGAACAAGCCTCCCACTTATGATTACCCCCTCTCGCAAGCATCCGCAACTACGAAAGAAGAATTAAGATAAATCTAACCATAGCATGAAACATATGGATCCAAATCAGCCCCTTACGGAATAGCTCATAAACTAGGGTTTAAGCTTCTGTCACTCTAGCAACCCATCATATAATTACTAATCCACAATGCCTTCCCTTAGGCCCAAAGATGGTGAAGTGTCATGTAGTCGACGTTCACACGACACCACTAAAGGAAGCAACAACATACATATCATCAAAATATCGAACGAATACCAAATTCACATGATTACTTATGACAAGACTTCTCCCATGTCCTCAAGAACAAAAGTAACTACTCACAAATCATATTCATGTTCAAGATCAGAGGGGTATTGAATATCATTAATGATCTAAACATATAATCTTCCACCAAATAAACCAACTAGCATCAACTACAAGGTGTAATCAACACTACTAGCAACCCACAGGTACCAATCTGAGGTTTTGAGACAAAGATTGAATACAAGAGATGAACTAGGGTTTGAGATGAGATGGTGCTGGTGAAGATGTTGATGAAGATTGGTCCTCCCATGATGAGAGGATCGTTGGTGATGTCGATGGCTTCGATTTCCCCCTCCCGGAGGGAAGTATCCCCGGCGGAATCGCTCCGCCGGAGAGCAAAATAGCTCCTGCCCAGGTTCCGCCTCGAGACGGCGGCGCTTCGTCCCGAAAGTCTTCTCTATATTTTTTTAGGGCAAATGAGCTTATATAGCAGAAGGAGGGGGCCAGAGGCCAGCCAGGGGCTTCACAAGGCATCAGGGCACGCCCAGGAGGGGCCGCGCCCTGTTGCCTTGTGGGAAACTGGTGGGTCCCCTCCAGTATCTCTTTTCTCCAGTATTTTTTATATATTCAATAAAAAATCTCCATGAAATTTCAAGTCAATTGGAGCTCTGTAGGGTAGGTATCTCTGTTGTAGCTATTTCAGGTCTAGAATTCCAGCTGCCGGTATTCTCCCTCTTCATATAAATCTTGCAAATTAAGAGAGAAAAGGCATAAGAATTGCATCATAAAGTGAAATAATGATCAAATTCATTATAAATAACAGTAGGAAATCATGATGCAAATTGGACGTATCACCTTGCTACACTCTTGTTACTATTGTTACTTGTTATGAATCACCTTGCTACAAAAGTAGCTGTTATCACTACTTACAGCACCTGTAGAAAATACCTTGCTGAAAACCGCTTGTCATTTCCTTCTGCTCCTCGTTGGGTTCGACACTCTTACTTATCGAAAGGACTACGATTGATCCCCTATATTTGTGGGTCATCACATAGTTGTAGGCGTCCGCGACAGGTGGTGGATCGTCAGAGTCATTGGAGTCGGAGCCGTAGTCGTCGTTGGAGGAGGAGGAATCGAAGATGATGATGAGGCCCTTCATCCACTGGACGGCCCGGCCCTGCTGCCGCTTGAGCTTGGCCACCCTCACCGCCTCCCTTGCTGCCTCCACCGCCTCGCGCTCAGACTGCTTAATGGCTAGCCGGAGCGCCTTGGCGTTCTTCCTCCGGAGCCAGTGAGCGTCCGTCTCCACCGTCGTAAGTGACCGGCGGTAGACCCAAGCGAGAAGCTGCTCCTCCTCGTCGAGCACCGCCGACAACCCGCGGCGGCAGTGAACGGATTGCTCCACTGCCTTCCTCTCCCTTCCCCGCCGCCTCTCGCAGCGGGCGGGCACTATAACGACCGCTGCCCTTGCGGAGCAGTGGCCAGCGGGGGACGTCGACGACGAAGGGGCGGCACGGATTGAGCAGCCCTCACGGAGCTGCGTGCGGGACGGGAGGGGCCAGCTCTGGCTTCCGCGCTGCACCGACGGGTGAGCGACGATGGAGCAGATCCGGAATTGCCCCGTGTCCACCCGCGCCCACTCCAGCACAATGCGGAGGGCGAGCTCCTCATCGACATCGATGGCATCATCGTCGGAGCGGCTGCCGGAGCTCGACATGCTCGCCGGAAAGAAGATTGGATTGAATCAGAGAAGGGGAGGAAAAGAGACGGAGCTCGAATCGGAGAAGGGGAGGAGAAGTGAGCATAGGGTTTTGGATTGGGGTATTTTGTGGGGACAGACTGGGGTCGGTGGTGGGCCGGGTTGACGTGGCGGACGCGCTCGGGCCGCCCCATATCCGCCCTATATTTGGGTTGGATATGAGGCCTGCCGGACAACCCGGGCATTTCTGCCCGGTTTGAGGCGCCCGGGTGGGTTAGGTTTTTTTGACCGGTCAGTGACCGGTCCGCTCGCCCAGGCGTTTGAGGCCGGTTTGAGGCGCCTGGCTGTAGATGCTCTTATTCCTCACATTCAGAAGTGTTAGTCACTCAGTCCAGGGGAGAAGCAAGAGCAGGTGTTCAAGTAAAGGAGCAGAAAGAGGTAGTAGAAAATCATGAGGCAAGTATACTGATAATGAGTGCGATCAATGTCATGAAAAAGGACACATCAAGTGGCAATGTGAAAAGTGGAAGAAAGACAAAAAGAAATACCATCGTTGAAACCAAGGCAACCAGATCACTTCAGTAGGACATCAAGCTTGTTACGCATGGAAAAAAATGAGGTCAAATTTAGTTGCGCTGTTTGAGTGGATCGTTGTAGTCTCTAAGGAAGTTGTGAACCTTGTGGATGGTGAAGAGACTAAATGGATATCGAACGGCGGTGGCCATTGCCATGTCAAGATGAAGAATGACCATAAGGGCCATTTGTAGATGAAGTTTGGCGTTGGAAAAAAAGGTTTTTGCCCCGAACTTTTAGTTGTTAGCCGTTGTAGCTTTGAAATAGAAGTTGTCACGACTCAGTGTGGCTCGAGGGCTCATTCCAAGCATTTGAACAACGTCCAAGAAGTCGGGCATCTTGATCAAGAAATTTTCAAACTTGAAGGATCTAAGTTCCTTGGTCCCTTGCTGCACACTTGCAAGGAGGAGAGGGCAATGAATCTTCATTGCAGAAGAAGATGTCAGGCTTGCTCATGGTTGGATTAACCCTTTCATTAGACCAAGTGAAGCAGTAGTGTTGTAGGTGGATTTCCTTGAGCTCGCAATAGTGCAAGGCGGATCTGAATCAATTGAGGCAGCTACAGCTGATGTTGTGATTATGTAGGATCAGGAATCAACTAGAGGAGGGGGGTGAATAGGAGATTTATAATTTTCTTCGAGATAGTAAATCTATCAACACAACACAATGGAATAAAATGACTAAGGCAATTCTAAGCAGAGGAACAACTACGGAAGGAATTAACTCAGATGAAAAACAAAAGGACACTATTGCGAGATATCTATCAGAACAGAAGCTAGAATGATAATTAGGTAGCAGTAGATGTAAAACATGCGAACATAGAGGCACATCACATTGAGTATAGCGAAATGGAAAACAAAGACAAACATGGTTGTGGTACAGATGGAAACGCTCTTCAGTCTCGAAAGACTGAACACAGATAAACAACACAACAAGGGATAACTCAACAAAATCTACATACCGAAAGTAATACTGAAAGAGAAAGAACCTGTGTTGCTCGATGGAGACAAGCTATTTGTTCGACCAGTTCACACTTATGCCAAAGTGCTACGTCTGGTTGGAGGGCCTTGTGATTGAACTTAGGAGCAAAAGTCTCCCCGTCCTATTCTCCTTTGACTGCAAGTTTCTCGAACTCCAGTCAATTTATTTGGGTAGATTCCTCAAGGCAATCTCCAAACCTTCACAGACAAAGTCCTTGGCACACCACAATAACTCTTAGTTGCTCAGACTGCCACCTAACCATCTAGTGAGTGTGCAGCTCACAAGAGTAATAGGCACAAGCTAGATCTCAACTTAGTTCTCTGTGATTGTGCGATCACTTCACTTTGGGGCCTGGGTTTTTCTCTCAGTGAAATCTCTCAACAAAGGGGTTGCTCAGACAAACTCTTGTCAATTCAAATGGAGCAGCCAACTGGCAAAGGTTGGGGTGAGGTGGCTATTTATAGTTGGAGCAATCTCGAGGGCAAAATGACCAATAGGGGCCTACGCCACACAACGGTCAACCGACACGTGTCCAACGGTCGGATTTCAAACTCACGTGACATCAAGTAAAGTTGACTCAACTGCCCGTTTCTCTCGCAGTTCAGAAGAACATCGTCTCTGACTTCGAGTAAAAACACAACGCACGAAGAGATTTCTCTCGACTTCACTGGGAGATTGGTTAATGATTGAACATTCAACAAAGACTTAAATCTCGACTATCTTGGACCTCCCTTAATAGTACGGTTGCCCTATGGCTCAAATGAAAGAAATGAATTTGCGAAAAGGACCACGTCAATTGTTCCTCGATCAACACACCGAACCAATTGCTCACACAACAATTTTTAGGGGTCGTGTCCACATGTAATCTTCTCAATAGCAAACTCCTCAACAGCTCAACAATCTTCTCTGCAGCGCAGATAACCTTTGCGGAAGTTTTATCAAACTTCTCGATAAGTCCAGGGACCATTTTACTCTGTGTGCACTAGCAAACACATTAGTCCCTCAACTATTTTGTTCAACAATCTCCAAAATACTCAAGGAGCACTAGATTGCACCTACAGATTATTTTGTCCAGGGCATGGTAGATTTGGTAGTTGTGAGTCTCAGCTTACCATGTCTCAGCACATACACAGCTACCTAACAATAGCAAATGCATGTACTCAGCATGTATCAGAGAAGAACAACCATGCTAGGTTGAGAATGCTACCAAACACACCTTAGGGTAAGCGATCGAGTTCCCGCAGGGAGCTTGGGCAAGTCTCTTATGACGTGTTTGGTTGCCTGCATTAGGTCCAACCAGGCCCGCGCGGGAAAAATCCGGCCTGTTTTGTTACCCGCATACACTGTTGGGCCTGCACCGCACGAACTTTAAAGCACCTCTGGGCCTGTCTCGCTGGGGATGCTCAGATCGACAGTTTCCAGCGAGCCAGGCCGAGCTGAGGCACAGCGAGAGCACATGGGTGGGCCCCTTGCATGAGAGGAGGCGGGAGGGATGCTAGCTGTGTACGTGCTTCTTCTTCTACCTCCACTAACCTCCTCACTAATCTCCTTTCTTCCTTCTCCCCTCTAATCTACACAACGGTGCTTCGATTCGAGATAAGCTCTACACGAAAAAGATGCACATCAATGTTATGGTTCCATTCAGGCGATTGGTTCGTAGTTTCGTCGACCGTAAATGCTCAATTTTGTGTTCACGTTTGGAGCAATTTTGGATGAATTTTGTCAAATTCGTCGCGCACGATCGACCGTTTGAAATTTCCTTTGACCAGTAGCCTAATCTCACAGTTCGCCACGACATTCGTGTTGCAAGTTTTCTGTTTTGACGATTGTTCATCACATCCTTCTCTCCTCGATCCGCCATGACGCACACACTGTATTTCTTCTACTCTGTCCTCTGCTTCAGAGCCCTCCTATTCGTCCCTCTCGACGCCGGCGCCGTTCCTCTTGACCTCCTTGCCCGCGTCCTACTCCTCTTGACCTCCTTGCCCGCGTCCTACTACACTGGAGTCGTTTCTGGCATCGTTCATCTCGGCCTCCTCTCTCTCGTCCTACTGCACTGACGCTGCCATGGCGCTTGCACTGCATTTCTCCTCCTCTGTCCTCTGTGGCGACAAGGGTAGCAACTAGTTCGTCGCGCCGCTGACGGGGTACATATTTTGCATGTAGGACGCGGAGCCATATTTTGCATGTGGAGTACATATTTTGCGTTCCATATATGAGTAGTATGTAACAGCTCCTGGAAAATAGCATCAGGTGGCACCTTACAAGACAAACAGCTCCTGGAAAATCAATATGCAGGCTAATAATTTTCTGTTTATCGAAACCACAAGCATCTGAACCGGTTGCTCCTCACAACTACCATTAATTTCCAATGTGGCAATGCACATCAAGCTATGTGTTCCAAAGAGAGAAACTGTAAACATATACAGAGGGCTAAATGAATGCCTAAATTACAGTTATCAGTAATTACACGCTCACCACGTATGTCATTCCATGCTTATCTGTCTCCTGCGGATTGAGCTCCCATTCCGAGACAAAGAAGCTGCTCCATTATGCCCCCTCTCAGAATGCATGTATGCAAATGACAGTGGTTCCGTGCCCTGAACTGAAAGTTCCCTACCTGGTGTTCCTTCTCCTTCTGGTGGGCTTCCTGTATCCATGTCTGTGAGGTGCTCGATAATGTGATTAGGTATGTTTAGTGGGCTCTCCGTTGCACCATCAACATTTTCTATTGCAGGCTCGTTTTTAAATGGAGTATTAGATGGATTATCGCCCTCATGGAAGAGCTTAGAGAGAATGGCAGGCCATCTGCGCCATGAACTCAGACTGCCGTCACTGCTGAATTCATGTCGGTTGTTATAAATGGTTATGACAGCGTGCATGATTAATGCCAGCACTGAAGATGTTCCAGTGATGATGAACAACCCCTGAAAGCTGTGCAATGTAAGGCTGCTTGAAGTTTGGGAGTCATCTTTATCAAGGCATGACGTAGCGCCATACAATTCTTTCTGCATATTAACCATTCTGTCGTCTGATGCGAATTTCAGTATTCCCCTCGAAATATCAGGTGTGAGTGGAGAGCCTCGAGGGAATGCCTGCAGAGTTAGCACACAATGAGTATCAGAAAAGGCTTCACTGGTGGTATACATGCCAGGCATAGTGCTGAGCCAGTTAAATTATCAATTTCCACCAGCCCAAAATAAAGCCGAGGCGGTTATATTGGTAATTCACGCAAGTCCTTGGTATGGTGATTGATCATAATGCTTGCTCTCAGAATGGCTAATGATCTTACTGAAATTAAACTCAATGAACTTGATACAGCTTAGTGTAATACAAACAGAAAGTTAAAGCAAAGTAGATGGAAACCTTATTAAGTAGATTTATCATGTCATTCAATACTTCAAGAAGCAAGTAAGCATTATATTTCCCAATTGAAAACAAATAATATAGCACCACTTTCCACAGAACATGATCATGTATTTTAGTTCTTGACAATAAAAAAAAATCTTAAGTTCGTCCTTCTTTAGCATGTTTACATGCAACAATTCAGGAATTTGGAAGTACAATTTAAAGATTGGCTAAAACTATAATTTTAACCAACAGTTCACTCTAATAATGTTTCTTATGGAGATACTCTGATGGCATATAAATATATACAAATTTGAGCTACTAGCATGATCCTACAGCAAAATAGCAGCGGAAATTGATTCGGCATCTAGAATTTAGAATGCGAGAAATGTGTTACTATAAAACTACTGGAAACTGGTACTCACATAACCAAATCCATCTAACTTGTAGGTTGGTCCAACCATAGTGTAGTTGTGGCAATACTGTTTAAGGAACACCTTAAGGTATGGTATCTCATCAATAATGACTGCAACTCTTCCAGATGTTAAGGCTTCATTGTATTGCTCAGGAGAGTCTAAGGGAATCATCTTTGATTCATCAATTTTCAACCTTTTCAAGAGAACAGGCAAGAAAGAATCATTGAGGTAGCCGACATAGCTCCCGTTCCTGATAACTTCTTCTAAATTGGTGACTGTTGGCTGAAGTTGTTCCACTGTGAGAATTGAGCTTAAACTTGCAGTATAACTCTGCTGCAATATCAGCACCACGAAAAGCCAAACAACTACTGCAATTCTTGATAAGTTGTTCAGTATCCTCTCCCTATGAGCAAACACGAGTGTTGAGAAGGAGAAGTAGAAGACCGATCCAATTTGTCTGCCTGGGGGCCCTCTGAAATCTTTATTTGTTCTATGCTCAATACACCAGACTACAAAACCTGTGAAGACAAAGAAGGCCCCAGTTCCTAACCATAGGTCAGCTGTCAAAGGATCTAGGAATGTCCATGCAGTCTTCTGCCTCTGGTCCCGGACTGGAACCAGCATGCGGACCCCTGACTCTGTGTAAGGAAGAGTAAAATCCACATATAGAGAACGGTTGGCCAAGATTGTTATATCACCTACCACCACATCATATTCCTGCCAGCAACACATACAAAGTGAGTTGAGAAACTTTCGATGGCTTTAAAAGTCTATAATTCCCCTTTTAACCTTACAGGGCTTTACAAGAGTACAACTAATGCAAAGTACTTGATTGTTAGTTAAACTAATAACTGGGAGACAGCCCTCAGCCTAGGAGTATTCAGATAGATACACATAGACCAATAAAATAATCCAGATCAGCCAAAAATGCAAGCAATTAAGCCAAATCACCTAGAAGAAGAGATGAAAAGATTTAAAAAATTCTCATGAATGGTAATTGTACAAAAAAAATGTAAATAGTAACTATAATTTTTTCAATGTAGTCTGTATTTTTTCCTTGCTTCTGCACGGGTTAAACAAGTACACAATAAAAAAGCTTTCTTGAACGAATGCACAGATATGATCGTACATGTCTCCACACTAATCCCCAATGATCAATTAGATAACTATACTCTACTCTTTGTATACTTAATATTTGAGAAGAAAAACAATGAAATCCTAGTGCGGATAGGCCATTCTGATCATCTCATGAATTTATTTCATTTTTGCCAGTTTTAGCTCCAACTTGATCTCCTCTGGGGTAGGAAAGATAATGAAAAAGAGGAAAATGGGACAAAAAGAATTCCATGCATACCTTACGATAAACACTGTAGACAAGATCGTCATAAGTTCCTTTACTGTTTCCTTTCTCGTCTCCAAACAGATTATAGTGAAGGGGGACATCGTAGGATAATGTATTAACTACTGCCTCAAACACATCTATGCAGAACCCCTTGGGTTTACCATTTTCAAATTTTACAAATTCACCAAACCCAGGTTTTACAGGTAAACCTATTTCCAGAGTTTTATTCATTGGCAATAGCCAGCCTCTAGGTACAGTTTCATTATCTCCTGGCCATATGATGGTGCCAAGAGCAGCCTTCACATTTAGACTGCCAGAGACGCCAGATCCTGGAGTCCAAAAACCGACTACTCTTCTCTCCTGGCCAATAATGTTAATTATTGTGTAATTGACTGATACTAACTGCATGTCTGCAATATTGAAGTTCCCACTCATACCCATGAACTTGATGTCCAAGAGTGAGCCTCGCAATTTTTCAGCAGCCTTTGAAGTATCTATTCTGTCAAAGTCAGTGGACCCATTGTTTGTTACAGATGTCCCAAAATCTGAATTCACATATCCAGCCTTCTCTGCTGCTAATGCTAATGCCCATATGGTATCATAAGCATAGAGACCATACACTGCGGGCATACTTACTGCAATTCCAGGATTCTCCAACTGGTATTTCTTGCGCCATCTCTGACTAAGGTTTTGAAGTTCCACAGTATCTTGAACATGAGGTTTCACCCCAATAACTCCTTGCATCACATCAAGTGCCGGCGAACCAACCACATCAAAGATATCTGTCAAGCCGTATGCGGTAATCCAGACAAAGCCCTGGTCCATCATCCCTTCATCTTTAGCAAGCTTGAAAAACTTAAGGGCTAAAGTATGAGACATACGCACAACAAATACACTTGTCCAGTTTTTTTTCAAGCTTGAGATAGCGCCCTTTATATCATCCTCTCTAGCTGAAGGATGGATCTTGCACCTGTACGAAACATGAGTGTCGACTTGTCTGAGGGCGTCAACAAGATCAGGAATGAACCTGGTATTGGAATCGTCATCCTCAAAGACAGGGATGACTTCCCTCCAACTGTATTTCTGAACAAGTGAGGCAATAGCTTCTGCTTGAGAGGAGTCGTTCCATGCCGTCCGGATGAAGTATGGAGTTTGTCCAGATCGCGACGGGCTATTTGCAGAGAATGAAATGATTGGAACCGATGATTTGTTACCAAGCTCCGCAAGAAATTTAGCCTGAGTTGACGTCTGCGGCCCAACGATCGCTTGCACGCCGACATTTTTCAGTAGATCAATACCTACAACGCCGACATTACTTTAAAAGATATTTCACAACAAATTAAGGGACACTATCAAACAACTGCAAGGAAAACATGCATAAGTACAGTACATACCAGTACCTAAGCTTTTCCGTGGCTCTATACTATTCACTAACATATGATTAAATTGGTGTAAAATCTGCAGTACAAAGGTTCGGGATACACGAGGTCGGTTTTACCATAACAAAAACCACAACTGATAACAACTTTTGAGAGTAGCTCTAGCTTTTCAACTCATATACTTCAGTTCCAAATCTAATGTCTCCCCTGCCATGGGTGGACGCGGAGACTTCCGAAATTACTTGCCTAACGAGCTGGGGGACGGAGAAGCAGGGGGATACCTTCTATCTATACCTCGGAGGGCGGCGCGACGGTGTCGAAACAAGCAAGCAAGGAGCCGAGGGCGCGCCTAGGAGGGCAGCGCCGGCCGCCGGCGACATGGGAAGTGAAAAAAAAAGTAGAAAAGGGCAACCGCGCCACCCCCGCCGGACGCCATGGACTCGCCGTGTCGCACTGATGGGCCACGGGGCAAACTATGTACGGAGGTTGATCTTAAGTTGCTCAAGGCCCATGATCGGCCCACCCAAAAGATTAGGCCCATGTTTTTTCAGAAGATCTATTCGGCCCACTGCCTAGTGCCTACTGCTCAGTTTGAACGGGGAGGCTGTGCAGCGGGTACGTACCTGCGGACGCGGCCTCGACGGCGTCGAGTCCGGTGTCCCGGAGGTGAAGCTTCAGCCTGGTGTGGTAGCCGGCGTGGCTAGCGTCGGCGTAGAAGTCCTCGAGAGCCAGCTCGATGCACGTCCAGCTGATGTTCCCCACCCATGTCGACCTGTCCAAGATCACACCTACGTCCACCACCTGCTGCCGCCGCCGAGGAACCACGCCACCCCGCCGCGCCGCGACACCTGAAGCGCCGAATAGAAGCACTAGAGCGAGGAGGAGGGCGTGGCGGCGGAGGACCGCCATGGCGACCCGAGGAAGCGTCACGGCTCTCATACTTTTGATGAAGCGATGGGTTTGTGATTGTGGTTGGTGCCTTTACATGCACACGCGACACACCAGCCAATTTCTTACACTGACCATTTACGCGGTTCTCTCCCCAAGGTCACATTCAACGATCCTAATTGTGTATTAACTGGCCATGGAATTATCCAGGAATACTTCTGGATAATTGCGTGCTTCCGACCGAGCCAAGTGCACGCGTGGCTCCTTCTGCGACGGGTAATTTTTTATTTAGTACCGTGAGGAAACATGATGAAAAATCCAAGAGTTCTACGTACTAGATACTATCAGATGTTACTCCAAAAAAATTCATGGCATTTCCAGGAGTGCATGGCGCAGCGACGAGGGAGCAGCGTGTGGACGGTGTGGGTTCAAAGTTGCTGACCGCACTGTTTGTCGAGGTCTCCCTCCTCAAGGAACTCCGGAAGATTGCCAAGTTGCCGTGTCTGGCCGTTGAAAAGTTGCCAAATTTTTGCCGTGTCTGGCCGTGGAGAAGTCAGCTTACATACAGTAGGCGTGCGTACTGAATGATCCTACTCCTGCAGCAGCGATCTGCTAATGGGGACTCAAGATCTTGCACGCGCTAAATCAAAGTCAGTTGGTAAAGCCAAAACAAGGTCGATCGAGAATCTTTCTGAAAGAAACAAGCTTCAGAACGACTGGTAATTAATGTCTACTTGTAGAGGATTTCAGAGCGGGGGGTGTGCGTGTGTGTGTGGAGGGTGTAGAAGTGCATGCTCTAGCCAATGCAATCAAAATACCGATCTGATGGAAGAGATCAGGCAATACATTTATACGTCAACACTCCCCCTCACGTGTGGCTCCGTCAGCCGGGTCTTGAACTCAAGACCTCTTGCCTCCGATACCATGTAGAAGTGCATGCTCTATCTAATGCAATCAAAAGACCGATCTGATAAAAAAGACTAGACAATACATTTATACGGTGGAACATTTATCTTTGGTCTCTGGTTCCGGTCATATGGACGAACAGTCATTCAGTCACGCGCATGGGAACTTATTGCATAGCCCTTGATTACCTTGGGGGTCCACGCCACCATTTTGTAGTACATATAAAACATCAATCTATCTAAACAAGACACTATGTAAAGCCAAAATTGAAACTAATACTAGTACTCCCTCTGGTCCTTTTTACTCCGCATATTAGATTTGTCTGAAGTCAAACTTTGCTAAGTTTGACCAAATTTATATTAGAAAATATTAACAGCTATAACACCTAATAAATATAATATGAAAATATATTTCAAGATGGATCTAATGATGTTGGTGTTGTTATGTGAATGTTAATAAATTTTTGTTTAAACTTGGTCAAACTTTGAACAGTTTGACTTAAGACAAACCTAATATGCAAAGTAAAAGGAACCGGAGGGAGTACTTCTGTAACTCGAAAACAGCTGAAAAATTAGCATCGTATTTTGGGTCAAAGTGATGGAAATATGCCCTAGAGGCAATAATAAAGTTGTTATTATTTTATATTTCCTTGTTCATGATAAAGGTTTATTATTCATGCTAGAATTGTATTGACCGGAAACTTAAATACATGTGTGAATACATAAACAAATACCGTGTCCCTAGTGAGCCTCTACTAGACTAGCTCGTTGATCAAAGATGGTTAAGGTTTCCTAACCATAGACATGAGTTGTCATTTGATAACGGGATCACATCATTAGGAGAATGATGTGATGGACAAGACCCATCCGTTATCAAACGTCACAACGTAACTGGGTGATCATAAAGATGCTCTACAGGTATCTCCGAAGGTGTCCGTTGAGTTGGCATGGATCGAGACTGGGATTTGTCACTCCGTGTTTTGGAGAGGTATCTCTGGGCCCTCTCGGTAATGCACATCATAAGAAGCTTGCAAGCAAAGTGACTAAGGAGTTAGTTACGGGATGATGTATTACGGAACGAGTAAAGAGACTTGCCGGTAACGAGATTGAACTAGGTATGGAGATACCGACGATCGAATCTCGGGCAAGTAACATACCGACGGACAAAGGGAATTACGTATGTTGTCATTGCGGTTCGACCGATAAGATCTTCGTGGAATATGTAGGAACCAATATGAGCATCCAGGTTCCGCTATTGGTTATTGATCGGAGAGGCATCTCAGTCATGCCTACATCATTCCCGAACCTGTAGGGTCCGCACGCTTAACGTTCGTTGACGATATAGTGTTATATGAGTTATGTGAATTGGTAACCGAATATTGTTCGGAGTCCCGAATGAGATCCCGGACGCCACGAGGAGTCTCGAAATGGTCGAGAGGTAAAGATTTATATATGGGAAATCATATTTTGGGTTCCGGAAAAAGGTGCAGTTTTTTCGGTATTGTACCGGGAAGCTTCCAGAAGGTTCCGGAGGATTCCGGAGGGGTCCGGAAGTCCACAAGTGGGTCCACCATGTCCCAAATGGCTGGCATGGGCTAAGGGGAGGCGCCCTGGCCTTATTGGGCCAGGCACAGCAAGTCCTCAAAAGCCCACACAGCTAGGGAAGGAAAAAAAGGGAGAGTCCTAGTAGGAATAGGATTGGACTTTGGAGTCCAAGTCCACGTGTGTACTATTCACGGTTACTGTTCACGTGGCACTATTCCTTCTACTCCAAGCCCCTACACATATATAAATAGAGGAGAGGGGGCACCCCAAAAGAGAACACAACATTGTCTTAGCCGTGTGCGGCGCCCCCCTCCACAGTTCCGTCCCTCGGTCATATTTTCGCAGTGCTTGGGCGAAGCCCTGCGGAGATAGCATCAGCATCACCGTCACCACGCCGTCGTGCTGCCGGAACTCATCCACTACCTCGCCGTCTTGCTGGATCAAGAAGTCGAGGACGTCACCGAGCTGAACGTGTGCTGAACGCGGAGGTGTCGTACGTTCGGTGCTCGGTCGGTTGGATCGTGAAGTTGTTCGACGACATCAACCGCGTTGTTCTAACGCTTCCGCTTACGGTCTACGAGGGTACGTAGACACACTCCCCCTCTCGTAGCTATGCATCTCCATGGATAGATCTTGCGTGTGCGTAGAATTTTTTTTGTTTTCCATGCAACGTTCCCCAACAGTGGTATCATGAGCCAGGTCTATGCGTAGATGATATGCACGAGTAGAACACAAAGAGTTGTGGGCGGTGATCGTCATACTGCTTACCACCAACGTCTTATTTTGATTCGGCGGTATTGTAAGATGAAGCGGCCCGGACCAACCTTACATGTCCACGTATATGAGACCGGTTTCATCGACAGACATGCAACTTGTTTTGCATAAAGGTGGCTGGCGGGTGTCTGTTTCTCCTACTTTAGTTTAATCGAATTTGACTGCGGCCGGTCCTTGTTGAAGTTTAAAACAGCAAACTTGATAAATCACCGTTGTGGTTTTGTGCCGTAGGTAAGAACGGTTCTTGCTAGAAACCCATAGCAGCCACGTAAAACTTGCAACAACAAAGTAGAGGACGTCTAACTTGTTTTTGCAGGGTATGCTGTGATGTGATATGGTCAAGACATGATGTGATATACGTTATTGTATGAGATGATCATGTTTTGTAATTTATCGGCAACCGGCAGGAGCCTTATGGTTGTCTCTTTATTGTATGAAATGCAAGCGTCATGTAATTGCTTTACTTTATCGCTGTGCGTTAGCAATAGTTGTAGAAGCAATAGTTGGCGAGACGGCCACGACACAACGATGGAGATCAAGGTGTCGAGCCGGTGACGATGGAGATCATGACGATGCTTTGGAGATGGAGATCAAAAGCACAAGATGATGGCCATATCATGTCACATATTTTGATTGCATGTGATGTTTATACTTTATGCATCTTATTTTGCTTAGAACGACGGTAGCATTATAAGATGATCCCATTCACTAAATTTCAAGATAAAAGTGTTCTCCCCGAGTATGCACCGTTGCTAAAGTTCGTCGTTTCGAAGCATCTCGTGATGATCGGGTGTGATCGATTCTACGTTCACATACAACGGGTGTAAGCCAGTTTTACACAAGCAGAATACTTGGGTTAAACTTGACGAGCCTAGCATGTACAAACATGGTCTCGGAACACTGGAGACCGAAAGGTCGAACATGAGTCATATAGTAGATATGATCAACATGGAGATGTTCACCATTGATGACTATCCCATCTCACGTGATGATCGGACATGGGCTAGTTGATTTGGATCATGTAACACTTAGTTAACTTGAGGGATGTTAATTTAAGTGGGAGTTCATTAGTAATTTGATTAATTGAACTTAATTTATCATGAACTTAGTCTTGATAGTTTCTTTGCATATCTATGTTGTAGATAAATGGCCCGTGCTACTGTTCTGTTGAATTTTAATGCGTTCCTAGAGAAAGCTAAGTTGAAAGATGATGGTAGCAACTACACGGACTGGGTCCGTAACTTGAGGATTATCCTCATTGCTGCACAGAAGAATTATGTCCTTGATGCACCGCTAGGTGATGGACCTGCTACAGGAGCTGCTGCAGACGTTGTGAACGCCTGGCAGGCTCGATCTGATGACTACTCGATAGTTCAGTGTGCCATGCTCTACGGCTTAGAACCAGGACTGCAAAAGCGTTTTGAACGCCACGGAGCATATGAGATGTTACAAGAGCTGAAATTGATATTTCAAGCTAATGCCCGGGTTGAGAGATATGAAGTCTCCAACAAGTTCTTTAGCTGTAAGATGGAGGAGAACAGTTCTGTCAGTGAACACATACTCAGAATGTCTGGGTACCACAACCACTTGACTCAGCTGGGAATTGATCTTCCGGTTGAGAGTGTTATTGACAGAGTTCTTCAGTCACTGCCACCAAGCTATAAAGGCTTCGTGATGAACTATAATATGCAAGGGATGGAGAAGACAATTCCCGAGCTCTTCGCGATGCTGAAATCAGCGGAGGTAGAAATCAAGAAGGAGCATCAAGTGTTGATGGTTAACAAAACCACTAGTTTCAAGAAAAAGGGCAAGGGAAAGAAGGGGAACTTCAAGAAGAACGGCAAGCAAGTTGCCGCTCCCACGAAGAAACCCAAAGCTAGACCCAGGCCTGAAACAGAGTGCTTCTACTGCAAAGGGACTGGTCACTGGAAGCAGAACTGCCCCAAGTATTTGGCGGATAAGAAGGATGGCAAAGTGAGCAAAGGTATATTTGATATACATGTTATTGATGTGTTCCTCACTAATGCTCGCAGTAGCGCCTGGGTATTTGATACTGGTTCGGTTGCTCATATTTGTAACTCGAAACAGGAGCTACGGAATAAGCGAAGATTGGCTAAGGACGAGGTGACGATGCGCGTCGGGAATGGTTCCAAGGTTGATGTGATCGCCGTCGGCACGTTACCTCTACATCTACCTTCGGGATTAGTTTTAGACCTCAATAATTGTTATTTGGTGCCAGCGTTGAGCATGAACATTATATCTGGATCTTGTTTATTGCGAGACGGTTATTCATTTAAGTCAGAGAATAATGGTTCTTCTATTTATATAAGTAACATCTTTTATGGTCACGCACCTTTTGTGAATGGTCTATTCTTGTTGAATCTCGATCGTAGTGATACACATATTCATAATATTGATGACAAAAGATGCAAAGTTGATAATGATAGTGCAACATACTTGTGGCACTGCCGTTTAGGTCATATTGGTGTAAAGCGCATGAAGAAACTCCATGCGGATAGACTTTTGGAATCTCTTGATTATGAATCATTTGATACTTGCGAACCATGCCTCATGGGCAAGATGACTAAAACTCCGTTCTCCGGAACAATGGAGCGAGCTACTGATTTGTTGGACATAATACATACCGATGTATGCGGTCCGATGAATGTTGAAGCACGCGGCAGGTATCGTTATTTTCTAACCTTCACAGATGATTTGAGTAGATATGGGTATATCTACTTGATGAAACACAAGTCTGAAACATTTGAAAAGTTCAAACAATTTCAGAGTGAAGTAGAGAATCATCGTAACAAGAAAATAAAGTTTCTACGATCTGATCGCGGAAGCGAATATTTGAGTTACGAGTTTGGCCTTCATTTAAGAAAATGTGGAATTGTTTCACAACTCACGCCACCTGGAACACCACAGCGCAATGGTGTGTCTGAACATCGTAACCGTAGTTTATTGGATATGGTGCGTTCTATGATGTCTCTTACCGATTTGCCACTATCGTTTTGGGGTTATGCATTAGAGACAGCTGCATTCACGTTAAATAGGGCACCGTCTAAATCCGTTGAGACGACACCATATGAACTATGGTTTGGCAAGAAACCTAAGCTGTCGTTTCTTAAAGTTTGGGGATGCGATGCTTATGTGAAAAAGCTTCAACCTGATAAGCTCGAACCCAAAGCGGAGAAGTGCGTCTTCATAGGATACCCTAAAGAAACAATTGGGTACACCTTCTACCACAGATCCGAAGGCAAGGTCTTTGTTGCCAAGAATGGATCCTTTCTAGAGAAGGAGTTTCTCTCGAAAGAAGTGAGTGGGAGGAAAGTAGAACTTGATGAGGTAATTGTACCTTCTCTCGAATTGGAAAGTAGCTCAATAGAGAAAACCGTTCCCGTGATGCCTACACCAATAAGAGAGGAAGATAATGATAAAGATCATGAAACTTCATATCAAGTTACTACTGAACTTCGTAGGTCGACCAGAGTACGTTCCGCACCAGAGTGGTACGGTAATCCTGTTCTGGAAGTTATGTTGTTAGACAACAGCGAACCTACGAACCATGAAGAAGCTATGATAAGCCCGGATTCCGACAAATGGCTTGAGGCCATGAAATCTGAGATAGGATCCATGTATGAGAACAAAGTGTGGACTTTGGTGGACTTGCCCGATGATCGGCAAGCCATTGAGAATAAATGGATTTTTAAGAGGAAGACGATGCTGATGGTAATATCACTATCTACAAAGCTCGACTTGTCGCAAAAGGTTTTCGACAAGTTCAAGGGGTTGACTATGATGAGACTTTCTCACCCGTAGCGATGCTTAAGTCTATCCGAATCATGTTAGCAATTGCCGCATTTTATGATTATGAAATCTGGCAAATGGATGTCAAAACTGCATTCCTTAATGGTTTTCTCAAAGAAGAGTTGTATATGATGCAACCAGAAGGTTTTGTCGATCCTAAGGGTGCTAACAAAGTGTGCAAACTCCAGCGATCCATCTATGGACTGGTGCAAGCATCTCGGAGCTGGAATATACGCTTTGATGAGGTGATCAAAGCATATGGTTTTGTACAGACTTACGGTGAAGCCTGTATTTACAAGAAAGTGAGTGGGAGCTCTGTAGCATTTCTAATATTATATGTGGATGACATATTGTTGATTGGAAATGGTATAGAATTTCTGGATGGCATAAAGGGATACTTGAATAAGAATTTTTCAATGAAAGACCTCGGTGAAGCTGCTTATATATTGGGCATCAAGATCTATAGGGATAGATCAAGACGCTTGATAGGACTTTCACAAAGCACATACCTTGACAAAGTTTTGAAGAAGTTCAAACTGGATCAGTCAAAGAAAGGGTTCTTGCCTGTCTTGCAAGGTGTGAAGTTGAGTCAGACTCAATGCCCGACCACGGCAGAAGATATAGAGAAAATGAAAGTCATTCCCTATGCCTCAGCCATAGGTTCTATTATGTATGCCATGCTGTGTACCAGACCTGATGTGTGCCTTGCCATAAGTTTGGCAGGGAGGTACCAGAGTAATCCAGGAGTGGATCACTGGACAGCGGTCAAGAATATCCTGAAGTACCTGAAAAGGACCAAGGACATGTTTCTCGTTTATGGAGGTGACGAAGAGCTCGTCGTAAAGGGTTACGTCGATGCAAGCTTCGACACTGATCCGGATGACTCTAAGTCACAAACCGGATACATATTTATATTAAATGGTGGAGCTGTCAGTTGGTGCAGTTCCAAGCAGAGCGTCATGGCGGGATATACGTGTAAAGCGGAATACATAGCTGCTTCGGAAGCAGCGCATGAAGGAGTCTGGATGAAGGAGTTCATATCCGATCTAGGTGTAATACCTAGTGCATTGGGTCCAATGACAATCTTTTGTGACAACACTGGAGCAATTGCCATAGCCAAGGAGCCCAGGTTTCACAAGAAGACCAAACACATCAAGAGACGCTTCAACTCCATTCGTGAATATGTCAAGGATGGAGACATAGAAATTTGCAAAGTACACACGGATCTGAATGTGGCAGACCCGTTGACTAAGCCTCTTCCACGAGCAAAACATGATCAGCACCAAGACTCCATGGGTGCTAGATTCATTACTATGTAATCTAGATTATTGACTCTAGTGCAAGTGGGAGGCTGATGGAAATATGCCCTAGAGGCAATAATAAAGTTGTTATTATTTTATATTTCCTTGTTCATGATAAAGGTTTATTATTCATGCTAGAATTGTATTGACTGGAAACTTAAATACATGTGTGAATACATAAACAAATACCGTGTCCCTAGTGAGCCTCTACTAGACTAGCTCGTTGATCAAAGATGGTTAAGGTTTCCTAACCATAGACATGAGTTGTCATTTGATAACGGGATCACATCATTAGGAGAATGATGTGATGGACAAGACCCATCCGTTAGCTTAGCATATGATCGTTCTGTTTATTGCTACTGCTTTCTTGAATGTCAAATACATGTTCCTCAGACCATGAGATCATGCAACTCCCGGATACCGGAGGAATACCTTGTGTGCTATCAAACGTCACAACGTAACTGGGTGATCATAAAGATGCTCTACAGGTATCTCCGAAGGTGTCCGTTGAGTTGACATGGATCGAGACTGGGATTTGTCACTCCGTGTTTCGGAGAGGTATCTCTGGGCCCTCTCGGTAATGCACATCATAAGAAGCTTGCAAGCAAAGTGACTAAGGAGTTAGTTACGGGATGATGTATTACGGAATGAGTAAAGAGACTTGCCGGTAACGAGATTGAACTAGGTATGGAGATACCGACGATCGAATCTCGGGCAAGTAACATACCGACGGACAAAGGGAATTACGTATGTTGTCATTGCGGTTCGACCGATAAGATCTTCATGGAATATGTAAGAACCAATATGAGCATCCAGGTTATGCTATTGGTTATTGACCGGAGTGGCGTCTCAGTCATGTCTACATCATTCCCGAACCCGTAGGGTTCGCACGCTTAACGTTCGTTGACGATATAGTGTTATATGAGTTATGTGAATTGATAACCGAATATTGTTCGGAGTCCCGGATGAGATCCCGGACGTCACGAGGAGTTTCGGAATGGTCGAGAGGTAAAGATTTATATATGGGAAGTCATATTTTGGGTTCCGGAAAAAGGTGCAGTTTTTTCGGTATTGTACCGGGAAGCTTCCAGAAGGTTCCGGAGGATTCCGGAGGGGTCCGGAAGTCCACAAGTGGGTCCACCACGTCCCAAAGGGCTGGCATGGGCTAAGGGGAGGCGCCCTGGCCTTATTGGGCCAGGCACAGCAAGTCCTCAAAAGCCCACGCAGCTAGGGAAGGAAAAAAAGGGAGAGTCCTAGTAGGAATAGGATTGGACTTTGGAGTCCAAGTCCACGTGTGTACTATTCACGGTTACTGTTCATGTGGCACTATTCCTTCTACTCCAAGCCCCTACACATATATGAATAGAGGAGAGGGGGCGCCCCAAAAGAGAACACAACATTGTCTTAGCCGTGTGCGGCACACCCCTCCACAGTTCCGTCCCTCGGTCATATTTTCGCAGTGCTTGGGCGAAGCCCTGCGGAGATAGCATCACCATCACCGTCACCACGCCGTCGTGCTGCCGGAACTCATACACTACCTCGCCGTCTTGCTGGATCAAGAAGTCGAGGACGTCACCGAGCTGAACGTGTGCTGAACGCGGAGGTGCCGTACGTTCGGTGCTCGGTCGGTTGGATCATGTAGTTGTTCGACGACATCAACCGCGTTGTTCTAACGCTTCCGCTTACGGTCTACGAGGGTACGTAGACACACTCCCCCTCTCGTAGCTATGCATCTCCATGGATAGATCTTGCGTGTGCGTAGAAAAAAATTTGTTTTCCATGCAACGTTCCCCAACACAAAGTTTGATCACATATTTTGTTTTCCATGCAACGTTCCCAACACAAAGTTTGATCACAACGTTCCCCAATGCATGACACAAAAAATTATACTATTGGGTTCCTATTTGAACGTAGTTTTTAATGATATTATTTTTGCTACGTATGATTTGTATTTTATTAGTTAAAAACATGGTCAAAATGTCACCCAAAATACGAGGTGACTAGTAAACCTGAACAAACGTACGTAACTCATATAGTAGGTGTGTTGTGTTAAGTTATCATTATTTTAGTGTGCTCTGTTGTAGCAGAAAAAATTGTTTCAGTACAGTAACACATACAATTGCAAACTTAACATGCTAAAGGCAATTCTTCATACTTTATTTAAGAAGAAGATAAAGGACTTTCTTGCTACAAAAAAAAGGAAACTTTATCGACACCTATAGCAAAACAAAAGACAATTGTGTGTTGCCTCCAAACCCACGCGACGAAGAGTCCACCTGGGTGCACTGAGTGGGTGGATTTAGGGTAGCAAGTGTGTCATCGAAGAAGTAGTTCCTGAAATTGCCGCCGTCGGACGTTTCCCCTCTCCTACCTCCCTTGCTCTTGATTTCGAGACCCCCCCCCCCCATGGGTTATACAATAGATGCAAACAATAGACAATAACTCCTCCCAGAACACATTTTACGTAGTGGCAAGTGCGCCTGCCACCTCCGCAGTAGGTCGCGATCATCCGAACCCTCCTCGCGCACATTGATTTAACGACTCTAGCTTATCCATGTGGCATCGGCCTTGCGTCAATATCCATGTGGCATCGACCTCGCGCACATTTTTGCCATGGACCAAAAACGAAATGCCATGCTGTAAATTTTTGATTTATTCGGTCTACTCTGTAAAAGAAAATCATAAAAAAATGCCATGCCAAATGAAAAAAATAATTAAAAATTGACATCCAATAAAGAAATGACACCCTCTTAATAATAAAAATTATATCCTCTTAATAATAAAATGTCATGCCAACAATAATAAAAACGCCATGCTCTCAAATAATAAAATTGGCATCCTGTTAATAATAAAACTGCCATCCTCCAAAAAATAAAACTGCCATGTTACTAATAATAAAAATGTCATGCTCTTAAATAATAAATCCGCCATCCTCTTAATGATAAAAAAATCCATGTTATTACTAATAAAAAATGACATGATGTAAATAATAAACTGCCATGTGAGAAAAGTAGAAAACAATTCCAAAAAATGTCATGGACTTGCAAAAAATGGCACATGGCGAAAAAATAGAATTTTTTCTCTTTCAAAAAGATGATTTTTTTTTGAGATTTTTGGATTTTTTCGGCCGAATTTCCAAATGAAAAATCAAGTCAAAAACACAAATTAACTTCAATTATACATATAGCAGCTTAAACACAAGATTTCACAACCTCCGCTTCAATCCAGTGGCAAGTGCGCCTGCCACCTCCGCAGTAGGTCGCGATCGTTTGAACCCTCCTCGCGCACATTGGTTCAAAACTCTAGCTTATCCATGTGGCATCAGCCTTGCGTCAATATCCGTGCAATGGTAGGGAAGGCGTTCGCCAAGATTGGTCCCCAGGCGAACGTTCGCCACATATCATTTTCGTTTACAACTTACAGTTGCTTGTCTACAATGTACAGTAATTCCCCACTGCCCACTACAATCAATCTATTCATCGTCATCGAACTCCCCTTACCACACGGAGCATCGAACAATTATTAATCGTCGGTTTGCTGCAAGAGAATCAAGTCGGAGAGCCGCAGTTGATCAGCCAAGGTTTAAGGGCCTCGGCCATTCTCTCCAGAGCCGTCAGGATTCGGAGCCACCTCATCTCTCTCCTGTCGACCGGCGGCGAGCTCGATCTCACCGGTCGTTGGGCTTGCCGTCCCCGACCACTCGCTCGTGTACGGCGCGCTGAGCGGGCTGCCAAGCTCGCTGTGCGCGACAGGAGGGGAGGCAACCGCGTCGTTCCGGACGGACACGGCGCCACCGTCGTCCTTGACCCTGAAGGTGTGCGACGCGGGGTCCTTGCTGTCGAAGAGCTTGACCAACATCCAGAGCCTGTCCTTCCAGGACAAATGCGAGGGGAACTCCCGCCGGTTGGTCGCGATGAAGTAGGCGAGGTGGACGACGCAGCAGAGGAGCGAGGTGGCGCCGGTGATGAGGAACAGGCCCCAGAAGCTGCTGAAGCTGAGGCTGTTGGACGTGAACGGCCCGCCATCCTGCATGGCACCATCGTTGTCGGCGTCACCGAACCACTTGCGCTCGATCATGTTCATCTCGTCGCTCTCGGTCAGCTTCAGGATCGCCTTGGACAGGTCCGTCACGTACGGCGACCCTTTGGGGAACGCGAAGCCGAAGCCGCCGGTCCTGTTGAGCTGAGGGGTCATGGTGAAGTTGCTGCCGTAGGTCTTGAGAAAGATTTTGAGGTAGGGCGTCTCGTTCACGATGGCGCCGATGCTGCCATTGAGCAGCGCCTCGTGGAAGCTCGTCGCGTTCGGGTACCGCACGATCCTCGCCGGCGGGAACCCAGACTTGGTCATGGCCATCTTCATGAAGGAGTTGTTCATGATGCCAACGTTCTCCGTGCTCCTCAGGAGCGCACCGTAGTCGGCGACAGTGGGCTCCAGCTGCGGCACCGTGAGCATGGACGTGAGGCTCGCCGTGTAGCTGGACTGCAGGATGAGCACGACGAAGACCCACACCAGCACGGCGAACCTCGAGAGGTTGCTCTTCAGGTTCTCCCTGTGGGCGAAGACGAGCGTGGAGAAGCCGAAGTAGAGGAGGGTGCCGACCTGGTACAAGGGAGGGCCGCGGAAGTCCTCGTTGCCGCGGTGCTCAATGGCCCAGACCACGAAGCCGGTGAAGAGGAAGAAGGCGGCGCTGACGAGCCAGAGGTCGTAGCGGAGCGGCTTGAGAAAGATCCACGTCTGCTTGCTGCTCCGCTGGTCGCGCACCGGTACCACCATTGCGATGGCTGTCCCCGCGTATGGCAGCGTGAAGTCGACGTACAGCGACCGGTCCGCGGTCATGGTGATGTCTGCCACCGCCGCGTCGAACGTCTGCAGAAAAGGGCGGGGCGACAAGGCTGATTAATTGATTTAAAATTTGCTCAATGGATACAAATCTTTCGGCATGTAATGTGAAAACTGATAGGTCTACACATAATCTGTACTTGTTGAAGAAGAGGCCTTGCAGATTATGTATAGAAGAAGCTGGACAAAATTAAACTATTTGAGCACTAGCTTCTAAGTGAATTCAAGTCATCAGTCGGTACGATTGCTTGCTCAATTGTTCGTTTGAAAGAATTAGCTGTTAATTTGACTTGATAACTAGAACAGTCAGAATAAGGTTGAAATAACGGAAATCTTATCTGGCTGGCGTTTGCTTGCTGGGAGAGCATGACATTTTGAACGTTTTCCCTTGCAGTTCTAGTTGTATCAGTGGTGACAGTTTCTTTAAAACAACATGATATTTTCTATGGGCACCCCCTAAACCAACTAGAATTGCCATCGAAACGTTTGCAAATACCACCTCCTCCCAGCGAATGCCAGCCAGATAAAAGGGTCCTAGAATAACGAATATTGGAGTCATATTTGTTTAGCCTAAAAAGAGCGATCGTTATGTCGCAGTCCTATTTGTTTAGCCTAAAAGGAGCGATCGATATGACCAATGCGACCGGTAACGCAGTCGACATGAGTTGTCCACACATGGATCTTCGGCGTGGTTGCCCATCGTTTTCGGCGACGGTAGCGGTCTTGGGCGTGTCACCTCCTCCGAACAAAAACAAAGGGAAAAGGGTGCATACATGTTTCACACGCGCATGACTTTTTATAAGCCAAATGGTACCCGGACCAGCCAAGCTGTAGTAAGTAGGACTGGCGCGGCACATAAGACTGCAACAAGTTGTTGCTAATTTAAGCAGTATAAATATGATCACTTGCTTAATCGCTTACCGCCAGACGAGATCACCCGAGCACGATTCGATTCCCGAAACAAGCAGCCACGGCCACCCACTACGCTATACGACAAGCTCAGTAAGCGCGCTGTGTGCAGTGCAGACCCCAGTGTTCAGACGACATGGAATGTTCAGTACGTGGGGCGTGATGTCGTCAACCGTGACATACTGGGCTCACGTTGGCAGCGCACACATCATGCCTCGCTACGTTCCAAATTATAGGGGTATAGACGTATAGTACTACAAAATTAAGGGGGTGCTAGCCACCTAATCTAAATTTTCGCCACCTCCTCATAAATCACAACGCCATCATCGGACGACTTAATTCTATCCAAACCGAAAAGTTACTAAAAAGATTGAACTATTACGTACTGATATGTAGCACTCCCTCCGTTCCAAATATAGTGCGTTTTCGGTTTCCGCGCTTCAACTTTGACCATAAATTTGACAAACGAGACCGACTGCGGCGGGGGCAAAAATTATACCAGTGAATTCGTATTCGAAAGAAGTTTTCAATTATATAATTTTTGCTCCCGCCGCAGTCGGTCTCGTTGGTTAAATTTATGGTCAAAGTTGAACATCAGGAAGCGCGGACGCACTATATTTTGGAACGGAGGGAGTAGTAAACACAAAAGGAGAATGCAGCTTTTTATCATTCTCCTTAACAAGGGTGAAGGGTTGTGTAGCTTTCATGCACTAGCTCATGAGCCGCTGGTTATAAATGCTCTAGTGTGCATTGGTTTTCCTAATACGTACTTGTTGACATTTCCGTTAAAAAAGATCATTAGAGCCCTTAGATTTTGCAATATGCTAATTTTATGTACAAAAAAGGTACTACCGTGAGTTTCAGGGAACCACCGTCGGTTGTCTAAAAAAATACTAGTGCATATAGATTTTTGAAAAGTCAAACCTCACAAATTTTGACAAAGTTTGTGGAGAAAAACATTTACATATAGAATGACAAACATATATCATTAGAATCATCATAAGATGTAGTTTCATATTTTATATATTTGATATTGTAGATATAAATAGTTTCTGTATAAACTTGGTTAAAATTTGTAAAGTTTAACTTTTCAAAAAATCTATACGCACTACATTATGAAACAGAGGGAGTGCGGTTTTTTGCATGGTAGGTGTCTAATAAGATAGAAAATAATAAAATTCATAATCAAGTCTAGTAAGAGAGCGAGTGTATATTACTTATTTGGCTTATACTCCTATTACTAGAAGGGTTGGGCGCGCTTTGCTGCGCCTTGATGTTGTTGGATTTTCATAAATTTTTTACTCCATCAATTTCAAAATATAAGATGTAGTAGTTTTTTGAAAAGTCAAACCTATTTAAGTTTGATCACATTTTTGTAGAAATATATCAATATCCATAGTATCAAATCAGATTTTTAGATTTATTTAGTATTGTGGATATCGACATTATTTGCTATGAACTTGGTCAAAGTTAAAGAAATTTGACTTTCAATAAACTAATTTGCTAGGGATGTTATGCAAGTCAAAATATTCGTCAAAGAAATTTGAATAAGGTATGTCCAAAAACTGTCGTGTCAATCACACACAGTCTAGTCTATGCTGGCCCACACACCGAATTTTTTCTCACAAAACAATACCCTTTATTGAAGTTGACCCTTGCTAATGTCTTGACTCTTATTTGTACTACTACCTCCGTTTCAAAATATATGTCGTTTTGGTAGGCTAAACTAGCCTACCAGAACATTTATAGCCTACCAAATCAACATATATTTTGAACGGAGCTTCTGTACATGATATATGTTTATATTTGGTACTAATAGTTTGATCCAGCATGGAGTACTGATCCAAATTTTATGTAACGTGTAACTTGCATATCATCACGTCAGGATATTAAATGGTGGTTAATTGAGGTGATGCGCTTAAGAACGACTATAGTACTACTGCAGAACTTAAAAAACATGTGATGATTAAGGACCACTTACCCCATTGCCAACCGCCTGGACCAGCTCGTCGTAGGGCATGGACGCCGCCTTCACGTACTCGAACGGCAGAGCGTAGGGCAGCAGCCGCACCGCCGCCTCGAACACCTCGATCACGAACCCGCTGGCCGTCGTCTGGTTCGTCGTCGGATCCACCTCGAGGTGCACGATCGGCTTGTAGCTGTCCGACACATTCCCCGGCACCGCCACCCGCAGCTTCCGCGCGCTCGTCGGCTGCACCCACCCTGTTGGCCGGACCGTCGAATCTCCCGGCCAGATCACCGGCCCGAGCTCGCCGGTCGATTCGTTCGAACCGCGGTTCACGTGCCGGCTCAGCCCGTGCAGAGGCGACCAGAACCCGATGCCCCTCTCTTTTCCGTTGTCCATGATGTTCACCACCTGGAAGGCCGGCACGGCGAGCTCGCAGTTGACGAGCTCGAACCTGCCTCCCAGACCATCGAATTTCGTGCTGTTGATAGCTCGGAGGAAACTGGGGCCCGATCTTGACTTGCCGAGCCCGGCGATGTCGGTCGGGCCGCCCTTGCCGCCTACGAGCCCCGGTGGCGACGACAAGTCGCTGGAGCTGAGTCGCTCTGCTGCGGACGCGACGGCCCACGCGGCGTCGTACGCCCACACGGCGTAGCAGCCCATCACGGCTTGCGCCGGCTCGGCTTTCCGGTGGTCGCGCATGTACCGGTGCGCCCACCGCCTCCTGACGTCGCGCAGCCGCGTCGTGAGTGGCACGTAGGGCGTCAGCCCGATGACGCCCTGCGGCGGGTCGACCGAGCCGAGGAGGCACGTGAGCCCGTCGGTGATGACCCACACGTGGCCCTCGGCCATCATGCCGGTCTCCATGGCGGCGGTGAACACTTTCTTCGCGAGCCCGGGACGCGTGTGCAGCACAAAGACGCGCGTCTGCTCGGACTCCATGCGTAACAGCGCCGCGGCGATGGCGTCGGGGGTCGCCGCGGCCGGGAGCGCGCAGCGATAGGGAACCTCGGTGCGCTCGGCGGTGAGGGCGTCCACGAGGAAGGGCACGAAAGCGGCGCCGTAGTCGTCGTCCTGGTAGATGGGCACGACGCGGCGCCACCCAAAGTGCGTGGCGAGCGCGGCGATGGCGGTGGCCTGCAACGCGTCGCTCAGCGCGGCACGGGCGAAGAACCCCGCCGTGGCAGGCGACACCGACGGGCTCGTGGCCGAGAAGGACACGACGGGGACCTGCGCCTGCGTGGCGAGGTCGGCGACGAACGCCGACTCGACGGACGACTGCGGGCCGAGGATAGCGCGCGCTCCCTGGATGGTCATCAGCTGCAACGCTGCACGCACGCAGCAAGGCAAGAACACGCGACGTCAAAACAACGACCGTGGAAACGCTCTGGTGCGCGCGTGGAGAGGATCAGAAGCGTTGTCAGTCCATACCGGCGGACGCGGCGGCGACGACGTCTCCGCGGGAGTCGTGCTGTAGGATCCGAACCCGAACGGAGGAATTGGGGTAGGCGGCGTAGTAGTCCTCGAGGGCCATGGGGATGGTGGTCGTGGCGATCATGCCGACCGGCGAGGCGGCGTCGATGATGAGCCCCACCTTGACCTCCGTCGGCGTGGTCGGCTGCGCCCGCGACGGCAACAGGGCTGAGGCGGCGAAGCATACCATTACCAGGAGGAAGCGAGCGCGGGCGTCCCCAGCCATGGGAGAGAGATGAGAGCAGTCAACTGCTTCGTCGAGGGAAGAAGTTATTTGGTCCGCGAAGACGGACGCCCTGCGTGGCAGCTTTGTATAGTCACCACAAGTGTAGAGAGCTTTGTTTGTTTTTGGTTGGAATGGACGCTGGTTTGCGCGTGTGCAAGTTGGGCAATTTGGGTGGAACAAACTTGGAAGTGGTCGTCAACTCGCTAATAGGCCCAGAACTGGAGAAGGGTCAAAGATGCTAATAGGGCTGGGATGGGCTTGACACGCGCGGTTCATGAGCTCATCGTTGGTGATTTTCCTGGGCGCGTTTTATGTATTCTCTATTTGACCGAAAGTATCCTTCTGCTTCCGAGCTCAAATAAGTTTAGTGAACAGTAAAATCAAAAACAAATCGAAAAACTTTCCAAAAAATCTGATTTTTTTTGTGACAAACATTGACAAAAGTTTCAAGTGCTTGCAAAAATTCGTCATGGAATCACATTCCTGTAAGGCGTGCCAAAAAAAAATATTCAGTGCTCCAAAATGCTTTCGAAAGTAGCATTTTTAGAGTACCGATTTTGCTTTTTTTGCCACGCCTTCTAGAAATTTGATTTCATGACGAATTTTTGCAAGCACTTAAAACTTTTGTCAATGTTTGTCACAAAAAATCAGATTTTTTTTGAATTTGTTTTTTTACTGTTCACCTGAACTCATTTGAGTTCAAGCTCAGAAACTCCGCGTCCCTATTTGACGCTCTCTGCGACAAATTATCGCAGAAACGCACACAGAGACTCATCTACTCTATTACCCGGTTTTGGGAATCTGCTATAACGTTCCTGACAGTTTTGGAAACCATTTATGACTTTTTTTTATTAAAGTTATGTCTTCCCTTTACTTTTTTTTATTTTTTTCCTTTTCTTTTTCAAAAAACTAAAAAAAATTCAAAATACTAAAAGTGTTCAGATTTTTTTTAGAAGAATCATGTTTATAATTTTATAATTTATTTAAAGACTTTAAAATTCGTTAAAAAAAATAAAAAAACAATGTTTGGAATTTAATAAAATGTTTGAACATTTTAAAAATGTTTTATTTTTAAAATATGGTTAAAAAATATCAACAATGTTCGCGTTTTAAAAAATATTTGTGTTTTCAACAAATTTAAGTGTTTTTAAAAATATTCTATAGTTTCAAAATGCTTGTGCTTTCTCAAAATGTTTGTGTTTCTCAAAAAAAAAATCAAAAACATTTCAGAAAAGGTTTTATGAAGAAAAAAAATCACCTTTTAAAAATAATGCTTTACATATTTTCTCAAACAACCAAATGAAAACAAAAAACTAGAAAAAGAAGTATAATACAGTATTGAGCCGATACAGTGGCCGGATCACACTACACTAGACCACTTGCCATAGGATCGCTACATGGGCCGACCCAATAGGGGCTGCGCCGTCAATTTGACGAGAACAAATTTGCTCCCACTATTATTGATGAGAACAAATTTGCCTATGTGGAGAATAATAAAATTTCTATGCTTGTAGATCATGGAAAGAATGCTTTATGTGATAGTTATATTGTTAAATTCATTCATAATGCTACTAAAAATTATTATTAGAGAGAAAGATATGCTTATATATATTTCAACAACATCAAGTTCCTCTCTATGTGTTGAATGTTTTGAAGTTATACTTGTTTTGCCTTCCTATGCTAGTTGATTCTTGCTCCCATAAATTGTTTGCTCGCAAAATCCCAAGCATAGGAAGTGTGTTAGACTTAAATGTTCTTGCCATGTGATTTATGATGCTCTCTTGTATGTTTCAATTCCTTATCTCTTGTGTGAGTATCATTGAAATCATCATGACTAGCTAAACGACATTAAAGAAAAACGTTTGTTGGGAGACAACCCAATATTTATAGCTACAGTTTTTGTGTGTTCACATGATTAAGCTACTGTAGTAATCATGTTTTATAGCTTTTGTTTTAATAATGTGCCAAGTAAAGCCTTTGGGATAGTGTGGATACTTGTTGACTTGATTCTGTGCAAAAACAGAAACTTTTGCGTTCAGTGCTGGAATTTCTATTCTGTACTGGAGCGTGAGAAAATTCTGAAATTTCTACACAGTACTGATATACAAATTGTATATGTTTTCCTAATTTTTCAGAATTTTTGGAGGTACAGAAGTATGCTTTTTAATTCTCTCACTACACGCTGTTCTGTTTTTGACAGATTTTATTTTTATTGCATAGTTCGCTTGTTTTATTGTTTCCATAGCTTATATTGAGTAATATAAATTGTGGAAATGATAGAATACAGTAGGAATCATGTGAGAACAATTATGAATCTTGTCTTGACTGTACCAAAGTGAATGATTTATTTTCATACTAACCTATCTCACGGAGTTCCGTTAAGTTTTATGTGATTGAAGTTTTCAAGTTTTGGGTGAGATAACGCTATGAGGAGAATAAGGAGCGGTAAGACCCTAAGCTTGGGGATGCCCAAGGCACCCCAAGGTAAGAGCATCTCCAGCCGTTTGGGCTCCCCAGAGGCATTTTTTCAGCCGGATGGGGTTGCGTCGGCAGAATTTTGGCTCTGGGGTCCGGATTTTTTCCAGCCGTGCCCCCGCCCAAGAAGCAGCAGATCTTCATCCAGCGGACGCGTGGCACCGCGTCCAGGCGCCTCTCCTCCTAGGCTCTTCGCCGAGCACCTCCTCGAGCCGGACCAGGCCGCGGCAGCCGCGGCGCTCGCGTCCGCGCGCTCAGCTCGGCCGGCCTCCAGCCATGGCTCAGCATCTGCTCGACCTCCGGCGTCCGCGCGCGCGCGTGCTCGACCTCCGTGCGACCCGAGCTCCACCCCGGACGCCGGCCACCACGAGGCCGAGGAAGGAGAGCGGCCTGGCTCGTCCGCGGCCTCGGGCGTGGGCATGGCGCGGAGCTGGTCCGGCGTGTGGGCGAAGAAGCAGACGCGGCGGCACGCCACGCCCCGACCAGCCCGGCCGCCCCACGCGCCGCCCGGCCTCCCACCCTGGCCGCCGCGCTTGCCCCGGCTCCCCGATGGCCGCCGCCAGCCGTGCCCGTGCAAGGGCTGCGCCCGCCGGTGCGTGGCTCGGGGCCGGGGCCGGCCGTGGCCTCCGCGCTCGGGGCCGGCCGTGGCCGGCCGCTGAGATCCCGGCGCCGAGACGTCGAGCTGTTCAAGATCGACGTCGGGCATCTCGAGCTGGAGAGAGTCTGCCGGGCACGGTGCTCCGGCAGTGTCAGCGACGGCTGGTGGGCCTGTGAGGAAGAGGAGAGAGAGTGGGGAGAGAGACTGACTTGTGGGGTTTTCGCATGTGAAAAATAGCGTCGGCGCCCCCAACTGCCCCCCAGCTCCCTGGGTTTGGGTTGGGATCGCCGGACGTAATTTTGGCCAAATCCGGCGCTATTTGAGCTTTTGGGGGCACGACTGGGCGAAAAAGTGTGCGCCGGCGATAAAAAAGGCCTCCTGGAGGGCTCTCGGGGGACGGCTGGAGATGCTCTAACATTCAAGAAAGACTCAAGCGTCAAAGCTTGGGGATGCACCGGATGGCATCCCCTCTTTCGTCTTCAGCACTATCGGTAACCTCACTCGGAACTATATTTTTATTCATCACATAATATGTGTTTTGCTTGGAGCGTCATTTTCTTTTGTTGGGATTTGCTTTCTGTTATCAATAATCATGTTTTATACATTTTATTTCAATAAAATGCCAAGTATAGCCTTTACCATGCTCAGTTTACAAGTTTATGAGTTGCTGTTTGAAAACAGAAAGTTTTCTGTCATGTCCTGAATATTTGTAAATTGTCATAACATGATAAAAATCTGAAATTTTTACACAGTAAGCATGCATGAGTTCTCTATCACGTGGTAATTTTTCAGAATTTTTGGAGTTAGGGAAGTATGAATTTTGATTCCTGCTTTACAGATGGTTCTGTTTAGACAGATTGCGGTTATAGTTGCATTGTTTGCATATGTTTGCTTATTTGGTGTTTCTATTAGGTGATGGGAGTATTAAATATGCATAGGCATTTAGTATGAAATGTTTAATTATAAATTTTGTAATTTTCTACAGTAGACAATGTTAAGGTTTTGAGTTGATTTATACTAACTTATCTCACGAGTTCTTGTTGAGTTTTGTGTGGATGAAATTTTTAAGACTTAGGAGAAGCCATGATTTGAGAGGAATTAAGGAGACACAAGAGCTCAAGTTTGGGGATGCCCAAGGCATCCCAAGTTAATATTACAAGAAGTCTCAAGCATCTAAGCTTGGGGATGCCCCAGTAGACATCCCACCTTTCTTCATCAACGACTATCGGTTAGTCTCGGTTGAGCCTAAGTTTTTATTTGTTCACATGATATGTGCTATTCTTGGGAGTGTCCTTTTATTTTCATTTTGTTTGCTGTTTAATAAAATCATTAGATCTGAAAGCTTTATTGAGAGAGTTTATACATAGCTACTTAATTGTTTGACTACTCATTGATCTTCACTTATATCTTTTGGAGCAGTTTGTCATTTATTCTCGTGCTTCACTTTTATCTTAAGAGTAAATTGTTGAATGAATTGAATATCATGAACCTCAAACTATATATGTTCCTTATGCTTAGTAGTAATTTCATATTGGGTTTAGAAAGTAAAATCAATTGAAATTTCACAATCACAATATTGGTCATACAAGCAATTCATGAATGATTAGTATAAGGAAGAGAAATTTCACATACAAATATATTATCTTGGACATCTTTTATGATTGTGAATACCCATTAATTATTTTCAAACTTGATCAAATTAGTGGAAGTTGAACAAGGAAGACAACGTAATGAGTTATGTTTGGGTATATTTGCATAGAAGTTATATTGTTATGGATCCTCCAACATGTGGTGCTTGTTTATAATATTTTGCTAACCAAAATTTCTGTACTAAGCGGGATTACTGCTTGTGCATCCAATTCCTTGAACCAAGTTTCTTCCATAAGTGTCCACCATATCTACCTATATGCGGTATTACCCTGCCGTTCCAAGTAAATTTGCATGTGCCATCTCTAAAATCTTCAAATAAACATCTGTTTTTGTGCGCCCATACCGCTCATGGAGCGACGGGGTGGTCATTATCTTCCATGCTAAGCGGGTTATTCTCATGATGAGTGTTTATTCACTTGTCATTGCACGAGAGAGGCTGGTAGTTGGGATGCCCAATCCTACTAAACAAAAATAAAGAAAAATATAATAAAAAAAACTCCCCCTAGAAAGTTGATTGTTTGGAGGGCACCCGTGAATTCGGCTAGCCATGTCTTGTGTTTGTATGGTTGAGGGGGAGTAAACTTTTCATTTCCGCATGGGAACCGCCAATAATGTGTTTAGCATGGAAGATATTGAAATCCTTTGTCGTGACGTTGACAGGAAAAGCACACCACTCAAAATATATTCATCTCTGCTTTAAGCAATGAGCTCTGGCACATAAGCAAATCCCTGCTTCCCTCTGCGAAGGGCATATCTTTTACTTTTTCTGTCAATTTTATTTTTGTTGAGTCAACTTCTTATTTCAACCTCAATTATTCTCCACCTGGCAAGCATCATGTGGTGAGGATAGATCCAGGCACATATATCCTGTCAAATATATTTGATCATGAATTATTATTATTGACAATTATCTCCATGATAAGTAAGTTGGGAGGCGAAACATTAAGCCCCTATCTTCCTATGTATTCGATGGATGCTATTTGTTCTAAAAATATGCTTTGAGTACTAGCAATCATAGAAGACTATATGATAATTGAGTATGTGGAGCTCTTATTTAGACTTTGTTGAAAATAAGATGCATTGAAATTGTTTGGTGACTAAGAACATAAGTTGTTAAGTTTCAAGAGAATGCATTGTTTGAACCATAACATGTGAATTGATTGCTACTTTATCATGATGATTTTTATGAGAAAGAGCTGCTGTTTATGATGCTAGGAAAATTGATTGAAATTATCATTGATCAAACTTATGCACTATGCTAGCATTCACACTTCATAAATTATTTTTTTTATCATTTACCTACTCGAGGACGAGCGGGAATTAAGCTTGGGGATGCTGATACGTCTCCAACGTATCTATAATTTATGAAGTATTCATGCCATGTTTACAACAATTTTATATGGTTTTGGTGCACTTTTATATGATTTGAATGGAACTAACCCGGACTGATGTTGTTTTCAGCAGAACTACCATGGTGTTGTTTTTTGTGCAGAAAGAAAAGTTCTCGGATTGGGCTGAAAATTTACGGTGATTTTTTACGGACCAAAAGAGACCCCCGAAGCTTCGAGGAAGGACTAGAAGACCCACGAGGACATGACAAGCTCACAGGGCACGCCCTACCCCCCCCAGGGCGTGTGGGCTGAGCTTGTCATTCCCTCGTGGGCCCCCCTGGCATGAAACCAACGCCAAAAATTCCTATAAATACAGAAACCCCCAAAAAGAAACCTAGAACTTCCACGCCGCCGCCGCAAGCCTCTGTTCCAAAGCGATCTCATCTAGAGCCCTGTTCCGGCACCCCACCGGAGGGAGAAATCATCACCGGAGGCCATCTTCATCATCCCGGCTGTCGGTGTGAAAACCGGCTGACCTCGGGGTAGGGGGTCCTGAGCTGTGGATCTCGGATCAATGGTAATAGGAACAAAGGAGATGATGTTTAGCTAGGTTCGGGCCCTCTCTATGAAGGTAAAACCCTACGTCCTGCTCTTGTTTATATTGATGATGAAGTATTGAGTACAAGCTTGATCTACCTCGAGATCGTCAGGAGAAGCCTAACCCTAGAGCTAGGTGGATGGTAATTATGATTCCGTGTCCTCTACAGGCTAAACCCTCTGGCTTATATACACGCTAGGTAGGGGCGTCTAGGGTTACATAGGCAGTATCTAGGGATGCATATGGAGGCAGCAAGAGATGTCTTGAGGTACACTCCAAGTCTTTGGCAGAGACCGTCTTGATCACGTCACAGCTTCCAGAGTCCATCTGGATGAGAACAGGGCCTTCGGGCCCAGCCCGAGGACTATGGGCCGTCTAGGTTGGTACCCCCTAGTCCAGGACACCGTCAGTAACCCCCGAACTGGTCTTCTATGGCGAGGACGTCACCTTCGCTCTTCGCAACTTCGGATCCGGAGTCCTTGGCTCGACAGACGAGTTCCCTCCTCCTGTTGACACTTCTCTTCTTACTCAGGGCTGCCGCAGACCACTCCTCGAAGGAGTGGCATCTCTTGTTCGGAACCCGAAGACACGACCCATATCCGAGGTCGTGGGGTTACTTAGCCTCAAAGGCCTACCGCGTAGGTGTGAACAGTGCTTTCTAGCCTGACAACTTTATCGAAGAGGCACCACCCGCGACCCGGCTAGCAGTTACTGCTCACTCGAATCGCGGCCCGAGGCAATCTTTTTACAGGCGCGTTCCATCGAAACGGAGATCATGCCCACTTTTAAGGGATATCATTATGATTTTGTTTCTCCCCATATGCATAATGGCATCTTTTACGGGTAATGTCGATTTCAACGGCGCGGAAGGGGGGACTCTTGGCCTTTTTACCAGTCCATATAAGAGCGAGGGGGTATCAACAGAGGGTACACACTCCCTTGCTTCCCTGCCTATCGCCTCCCAAGCTCCACCGCTCAGATCCAATCCCGAACTCTCCCCACTCCCTCAGTGCCCTTCGCCTCAACAATGGTGGAGCCCAACCTCAAGGGGCACTGGGGCAGCTCCTTCATGACGGAGGGCACCATTCTGGAGCTCCGCAGCGCGGAGTACATCCATGCGGAGGTCCACACTCGCGCGCCCACTCCAAAGCAGCGCATACCCACCCCCGAAGCCGGGGAGCGGGTCGTCTTTGTCCCCCACTTCATCAGGGGTTTGGGGTTCCCGCTGCACCCCTTCGTGCATGGGATCCTGTTCTACTACGGGCTAGATTTTCACCATCTAGCCCCGAATTCCATCCTCCACCTCGCCACCTTCATCACGGTCTGCGAGTCCTTCCTCCACATCGAGCCACACTTCAGGCTGTGGCTGAAGATCTTTGGCGTCAAGCCGAAGTCCAGCGACTCCGAGCTCGCAGAGTGCGGGGGAGCAATGATCAGCAAGAACCAGAAGGCGGTCTGGTTCAAAGGCACCTTCATCGAGACCGTCAAGGAGTGGCAGCGCGAGTGGTTTTACATTACAGAGCCGCTCGCTGCCGGCCAAGCCGAGGTTGAGTTTTTGGCTGGCCCTCCGAAGAAGCTCGTGTCCTGGAAGAGGAACGGCATGGACTGGGGGAACCCGGCGGAGGTGGAGGTGCTGACCAAGAAGATCGACTTCTGGATAAACCAGAGGGGCATCAAGCTGACGGACGTGGCGAACGTCATGCTCCACCACTGCATCCTGCCGCTTCAGGCCCGGGCCACCCCGATGTGGGCGTACAAGCCCGAGGACGCGGTGCCCCTCCACCACTTCTTCCGCTCCACCCCGGCAGGGATGTGGAAGCTGCTGTTCAAGCCGTCCAAGGAGGGCTTTCCCGAGGCTTGGAGAGATTTTGGCTTCGAAGCCGCCCACGACAGCCCCGAGGTAAATTTCCATGCTCAATTACATGTTTTGTGCTTATCAATTCCTCACAAATTTTGGCTAACTGATCCATCATTCACAGAAGTGGATTCCCAAGGCACAGCGGATGCTGTGCTCGGCGCCGCAGCCTGAGGGGGAGAGGACTCCCCAACTTGTGGCCCTCCTGATCGAGGAGCCACACGTGGTGATCCCCAAGGAGTCCAGGCCTCCAAAGGGCAGAGCGGGCCTCCGAGGTCGGGAGGCCTCGGTCACCTGGTCCGAGGAAACCCATGCCTCCTCCACCCATGAAGACAAGGAGGGAGCCGAGGAAGAGAGGTCTTCCCCTAAAGGGAAGAGGGCGGCGTCCGAGGGCGCCAAAGAGCAGGCGAGGCCGAAAGGCCCGAAGAGGCCGTGCAAGGCCTTAGCCGACCCCGTCCTGCCGGAGAAGCCTAGCTTCCCCGAAGATTCGGACGAGGACCTCCTCGCCCTGGGGAGGAGGAAACCAGTGCCCCAAAGGTATGTAATCAGTACTTAATTTAGACTTCGAGAGCATGTTTTTCCACATGAGACTTACAAGGGATCTTTTGCCAGCCCGCCAGGGGGCCGCCTCAGCGGTGACACCTCGGGCAATCTGCCCCCGTCGGACAGCGGGACGCCCAAGCGTACCAAGACTCCCCCAGCTCACGAAGGGCTGGGGGAAGTGTCGTCCAGTCCGGCCCCTCCAGTCAACACACCGGGGGCCGAGGTACCGGTCGTTGCGACCGAGGTTGACACCTCGACCGCACTGGGCCAAGGGGAACCAGTCCCCGAGGTCCTCAAGGAAGGGTTGGGCCATGAAAGTGCTAGTTATCGACTAGAGGGGGGTGAATAGGCGATTTTTATGAAAGGCTTCGAAAACAGGCAATGTCTTCGAAGTAAGCGGAAGCAAGATGAGAACTAGCAAAGCCTATCAATAAGATGAACAGATATGACAAGCATAGACATCATACATACAAGCATGCGTTGAACATAAACACAAGAAGCATGAAGATAAATGAGTAAATAGATGAATGGCTTCAGGGAATATCTTCAAACACAGACAAGCATGCAAAGGCTTCATAGTTCAAAACAGTAAGTAAGGAAGTGAAAGGATAGAACCAGGAGCTCGGGGAAGACAATGATTTGTTTGACCAGTTCCAACTGCTGTGACAGTTGTACGTCTGGTTAGGGAGGTTGAGATTGAACTCAGAAGACCACGTCTTCACCTTATTCCCCTTGAGCTAAGGTCACTTAGACCTCTGTAAGTGTATCAAGTGCCCCCTTAGTGGTTTTGGAGTATTGAAGACAAATAGGTTGAGGAACTAATGTGTTTGTGAGTATACACAGGAGACAGAGTCCCTGAAGATTTGGTTTAACACATGGAAGACGACCCCTAAAAATAGATTTCTTCAAGTGAAGAATTTGGTGATAAAATTGGTACGGCCTTTGAAGAAATTGATGTGAAGACTATGAAGCTTGAAGACTTTGGTTTTCATAGTTTCTTTTCTTCTTATTTGAGTCATAGGAAAAACCGTACTATTAAAGGGGGTCTTGGTGAAACATATTTCACATTTCCAAAGTGATGCTCAAAACTTCTCAAACCTATACACACAAAAGCCGCTTCGAGTGAAGCCTTTGGAAATCTCCAGTACAGTTGACGCATTTGCTAGCGACAATGACGAAGTTCATCTAGTCGCTGACGAATTTGGTCAGGCTGAGCAGTTAGGAGTTCACCAGTGCGAGCTACCTACCGTGAGAAAATTGAGTGCCCTGACGAATAGAGAGTTAAATTTTCCGACCGTTGCTGCACCGCGTGCCAGCTGTCGAGTGGATCCTTATCCTGACAACGGTCGAATCAGACAAGGGCATTTATGACAATTTATGTCGGGTTGCCCCCTGGCTATAAATAGCTGCCCCCCACAACCACTTGTTGGTTGGCTGCTCCGAGAGAACTTGACACTTGTCATTTGAGAGCAACCCATCCTCTGACAACTTTGAGTGAACCCAAGTGAGGAAAAACCCAACCAGAGCCTAAGTGATTGAGCATCACTGAAGAGATTGATCCGTGCGATCCGACGCTTGTTACCTTTGAGGACTGTCATTCCTCCAGACGGTTAGGCATCATGTTCTGAGCACCCAAGAGTAATTGTGGTGTGCCGGTGAACAAGTCTGTGAAGGTTTTGGAAGTCTACCTTGAAGACTTACCACGAGTGATTGGGCGAGGTCTAAGTGACCTTAGCTCAAGAGGAATACGGTGAGGACTAAGTGTTCTCTGAGTTGCGACTCAGCCGCCTCAACCAGACGTACAGTTGAAACAGCAACTGGAACTGGTCTACCAAATTCCATTGTCTTCACCGAGCCAACCTGGTTTCAAATTCCTCACCCTCCCTTACTTTATTCCGCTGCTGAAGAATTTGTGATCTATCCTCTGAGGAACTTGAACTGAAGTATTTGATCATGCTATCTTTTATTTCCTCAGTTCATATTCTTCATGCGTGTATGATTGTATGATTGCATGTTCTTCACCCTTATGTATGCTGTTCGCATGTACTCTGAATCTGAGATGACTTAGTTTCCCATGCGTTTCTATTTCTTCATTCTGATCTTTGTCAAATTCATCAGAGTTTGACGAATTTCTAATAATCTCCCATTCACCCCCCTCTGGGAGATAACCTGCGCTTTCAATTGGTATCAAAGCTTGGTACTCCCTTGTTCTGTGTGATTTTGGTTTAACCACCTGGAGTTTTAGTTATATCGACCGCAGGTATGATCAAGGTCTCCGCTGCGTGCCCCATCTTCGATGGCACAGACTATCCCTACAGGAAGAACAAGATGCGAATGAATCTGGAGGCTATTGACAACGATCTATGGTTCGTCATCGAGAACGGCATCCCCACCATTTCATGAAGTATCAATGCTGCTGATGTGAAGCGATTCAAGCAACTGGACTCTCAAGCAAAGAACATCATTTGTGGTCATCTCAACAAAGGACAGTATGGCAGAGTGAGTGCACTGGAAACCTCGAAGCTTATCTGGGACCGGCTTTCTAAAGTGAATGAGGGTGTTTCCACTCAACGTGACTCCCGAGTTGATGTTCTGTGCAATCTCTTCAATCATTTCAAAAGACTCGACAACGAAAATGTGCAGCAAACCTTCGATCGCCTCACTAATATCTCCAATGAGCTTCAAGCTCTTGGTGCTGCTGACATCACCGATCATGAGGTGGTGAAGAAATTGCTGAGGTCTCTGGACAATTCCTTCGAAACTTTGGCATTGATGATACAAGAGCGCCCTGATTACAAGTCACTGGATCCTGCTGACATTCTTGAGAGGCTCAACACACATGAATTTCAGCAAGCAGAGAAGAGAGATATGTATGGACCCAGCTATGGTCGCCCTCGCGCTCTGAAGGCTAAAGCAAAAGCCAAGACTATTTCTTCATCTGAAGAAGAAGAGGAATATGAGAGCAGTTCTGACGGTGCTGAGGAAATTGGCAGAGAACTGGCTATGCTGGTGAAGAAGTTCCAGAAGTTTTCCAAGAAGAACAGATTCGGAAAATCTTCAATGTATGACTCGAAGAACACTGGAGAAGCGTCTGCTCGAGACTACAACAAAAGAACCTGTCACAAATGCAAGAAGTCAGGCCACTACATCGCCGACTGCCAGGTTTGGCAGAAGAAGAAGAAGAAGAAGAGCAGGGATGATGATGAATCTAATGGGAAGAAAAAGAAATCCTCAAAGTTTTCATCAAAGCCCTCAAAGTCTTCATCAAAGTCCTCATCTCACAAGAAATCTAGTTCTAGCAAAGCTCATGCATTCCTTGGGAAGGAAATGGATTCTGAAGAAGAATCTGATGATCAGCAAGCTGAGGAATCTGAGGAGTCAGACACTGGTGTGGCAAGCCTTGCTCTCGCCACTGAATACGTCAGCAAGGCCATCTTCAACACTGAGGATAATGGTATCTCCACCAACAATGATGACTGTGCTGATGACTACACTCCCACCTATTGCTTCATGGCTCGAGGTGCTAAGGTAACATCACGAGAAGCTTACTTTGAAACCTCCAGTGATGATGACTCTGAGTGTGAATCTAAACCAAGCTATAAGAAACTTGCTAAAATTGCAACTGAACAGCAACATGCCATGGAAAAGATTCAAAAACTGCTAGACAAAAGTGATGATCTGTTGAATGATGAAATGGAATGCTCACAAATCTTGACTGATGAAATCAAACGTCTTCAGTTAAAATTTGACGAACTTGAAAGTCGTCATGTGTCCCTCTCAGCTGAACATGAGAAGCTATCCTATGAATTTCTTCAAAGGAAGCAAGATCTCGAGAAGTTGAGAGCGTCTCATGATGATCTTCAAAAGGAAAACGATTCACTCCTAGCTCAATAGATCAGTACCGCTCAGGAAGAATTTGTTGCTCCATGCTTAAAATGCCTTGAACGTGATAATGCTAATTCTTCAGCTGAATGTTCAAATGCTTCTGTACTAGCAATTGCTTCAACTGCTACGGTGGCCACTAACCCCGCATCTGAGGAAGCCATCAGTGATACTGATGAAAATGCAGGGCTGAAGGAATTGTTTGTCACTGGCATGTACAAAAGCCTCAAAGGGCATCAAACCCTGTGTGACGTGCTCAAAAAGCAAATTCTTCACAGGAACCCTAGGAAAGAGGGTATTGCCTTTGAGAGAAAGCTCAACGCTGATGGTTCGTACTGGAAGCCTGAGCAGTATCCCAAAACTACTTGGGTTGCTGCAAAAGGACCTCCAATAGACCCATCCACTTTATCTGGCTACACTTGTGATTCTCCATATTCTTCAGATGAGTCATTTGACTCCAACTATAAACTGTTCAAGAATCAGAATGGTGAAGTCTTTGCCAGATTCATTGGTACTAACTGCAGGAACGGTCCACCTGTGAAGAAAATCTGGGTTCCTAAAATCCTTCTGGAAAATCTTCAGGTGAATGTCATCATGACACCACCGATGAAGAAGAAACTTCCCAGGGCAAATTCTTCACAGGGATCAAAGTCGTCAAACGGACACAGACCCACTTATGGTCGCACTAATGCCTCTGTTTTGCAGGGAAACAGACAGCGTGTTGATGAATATGAGCATTATTCTTCGAACCACTATGTTCACAAATCTTCGAAGAATTTCTCTGCTTATTCATTCAATTACTATAACCCTCCTGTGAAGAGAAATGCATATTCTTCAATGCCTAAGTTCTCCATCAATGCACTTTGTCACATTGCTTCTCAGTCACCCATTCAGATGTGGGTGGTTAAGAAGAAGAATTAATCTCATCTGCAGGGTCAGGTCTTCAGACAACTGAATGTCTGATGAATTTGCTGAAGACCTGACAAAATGCCTGTTGGGATGCAGGCTAATCATGCTGGAATGAGTGCTTCATTTCACACATCCCTTATGCTGCTAAATATTATTCCTTGATGAAATTGTCTGACGAAATTGATCATTATCATATTCTTCACTTTGAAGCATATGGATTTGTAAGTCAGACTAATGCTTCTACAGGATGATACACCTTCAGCCACTGAATGGGTATCGGACAGTGGCTGCACGAATCATATGACTGGAGATAGGAATCTCCTCACTGATGCTCCCCTTACTCCGTCTCATCTGAAGCATATCACATACGCTGACAAAGGAAAAAGCAAGGTATTGGGTCTAGGTAAGGTTGCTATCTCAAAGGATCGACACTGTGACGCCCCCGGCCCGACAATGCGCTAATCATACACGCAAATGCACACGATCAAGCCTAGGGACTCACTTGAAGATATCACAACACAACTCTAAACAAGAATAAAATAATACAAGCTTAATATTACAAGCCAGGGGCCTCGAGGGCTCGAATACATAAGCTCGATGTCATACAAGCATCAGCGGAAGCATTAGATATCTGAGTACAGATATAAAAGTAAGCAGATAAGCCTTAAGAAGGCGGGGCAAAACAACAACACTGATCGAAAAGGCGCAGGCCTCCTGCCTGGGAGCCTCCTATCTACTCCTGGTCATCGGTGGTCTCCACGTAGTAGTAAGCTCCTCCAGAGGAGTAGTAGTAGTCGTCGACTGGGGCAGCTGGCTCCGGGGCTCCGCCATCTGGTCGCAGCAATCGGGTATGGGGGGAAAAGGGAAGCAAAGCAACCGTGAGTACTCATCCAAAGTACTCGCAAGACTTACATCAGAACTATTCTAATTATGCATCGGTATCAAAGAAGGGCTGTATCAGTGGACTGGACTACAGAAATGCCAGAATAGAGAGAAAGGCCTAGCCTATCGAAGACTAGCATCTTCAGCATCTTGCAGCATTAGAAGAGTGTAGATTAGTACATAACATAAAGTAATAGGTTGTAGTAGCAAAGCCTAGAGATCCTTCCTCGACTCCCTGCGAGAAAGAGATCCCGGAGCTTCCGAATAATTAACATTTATCCAGTTCAAGTTGTAGTAGATCGGGATACTTTACTAAGCGTCCTGTTACCGTGGACACGGCTATTCGAATAGATAATCTTCCCTGCAGGGGTGTACTACTGTTACCCAACACGCTTGATTAACTCTGGCCGGACACACTTTTCCGGGTCATGCCCGGCCTCGGCTGATCGACACACCACAGCCCTACCTAGGCTCAGCAGAGAGGTCCCTGCCGGTCTACATCCTAAGTGCTCAGGGTTCTTGGGCCCATTGCCCTTTGCACTCCGGGTCGTTGTGCGCAGGGTGAATACCAGCGCCACCTCTGCCTGGATGGTGCGATCCGACCGTGCCACAATGCTGAATTGGACGTCCGACAGAGCTTTCGGCTAATACATACGGCGCAGAGGGCCCCATTAAACCATTATCCCGCATGGTGGTAGTGCGTATAGGCCATTAGCCAACTCAGATCAAATACCCAAATCCGTTAAGTGTATTGGGAGCTCGCGGAAACGAGCAGAGATCCACGATCATGTGACCCCGTCGCCCCGTCTCGTGGACTTACGGCAAGGGCTAGGAATGTTTGGCCGTGCCACGTAATTATCTCACGGGTACCCTCACGGTCAACCCGACTTCACACCTCTCGCGGGTACCCCTCGGGGTAAACCCGACTTTATTCAATATCTGTAGTAAAGTCAAAGTACCCGTGTGTCCAAAGCATCAAGGAGGAATCCGAGGAATCACCCTCGTTGGATTTCCCTCTCGATGTATTCGTCAAGGTGAACCCGGAGGAATCACCCTCGTTGGATTCACTCTTGAGGAGTTGCACGACGGAAGCTTTAACGGAGGTGGTGAAAAAGGAATCACCCTCGTTATCCCACATCCGACTAGCTAAGCTATAGAGGCAACATCAGGAGTGAGATAAGAGGTATCACCCTCGGCACTCGATGGTAGCTCTGCAGAGTCGAGCAATTTAGGGGGTGTGCGGTGATGTGCTGGTCTCAGCCCGTCGATCACATCGATCGGGGCACTGGCAACTAAGCGGGGCAACTAGGACAAGGAAGAGGGGCCACAGATGGATTACCAACCAACCTATACTAAGCATTTAGGATAGCAGGTAAGGATATAATAGCAGTTTACAAAAACAGGCTATGCATCAGAATAGGATCAATCAAAAGCAGTAGCAAATTCTAATGCAAGCAGGAGGGAGAAAGAATAGGTGATATATGCATGCTCAAGGGGGTTTGCTTGCCTGGAAGCTTTGCGGTAAAAGAGGGGTCTTCGGTGGAGTAGCAGTCCTCGGAGCAACGCCAGTCTCGGGGTCTACCGGAGAGAAGAAGGGGAGGAAACAGATAAATACAAGCATTCAAACGCAATCACTTATGCATGACATGCCTAAATGATATGCAGGGTTGATATATTGTATCTCTAACTATTTTAGTTAATTTAGGAATTTATTTGGAATTATTTTACCGAAGTCATGCACTATTCATTTATCCGAAACAGGCAAAAAATTCTATGCTTATCTACTTAGAGGGTTCTAGCATGCATGTAGATGACATATTCAGATTCGTTGGATTTTTCTGATCATTTTTCATATATAAATTATTTTCATCCGAGCTACGGGTTATTTTATATGATTTTTCAAAGTTTTAATCATTTTTTGGAATTATTCTAATATATAAAATTAAATGGGAAATTGCTACGGGTACCCAGAAATGTACCCAGAGAGTTGCATGTGTGGCTGACAGTGGGACCTAGTCAACTGCCTAGTCAGCAGTTGACTGGTCAGCTTTGACTGGTCAACTGGACCAGTGGGTCCCACCAGCCAGTGACTGGGCTTGCCCAGTCAGCCAGTTGACTGGTCAAAGGGTCCAGGGGGACCCACATGTCATTGGTTGGGGCCAGCCCAGTCAGCATTTGACTGGGTCAATGGGTGAACAGTGATGGGGGCCCAGGTGTCATTGACACCCGTTGGTTTAATTAGTAAAATGGGTTAATTAGCACATGGGTCCACCAGTCAGTGTCTCAGGAGCATTAATTAGAGTTAATTAATCGCTACAGTGTACGGGACCCACATGTCATAGAGATGACTTTAAGTGAAGGGTTATTTAGCTGTGGGCCCCATTGTTAGTGAGTGGTTAGGATTAGGCAATTAGATTAGCTCCTAATCTAATCCGATTGGGGCCCACATGGCAAGAGCCAGCCGGCCGGTTTAAACGCTCGCGCGCGCGTGCGTGCTCGCCGGCGACCATAGAGCACGGCGGCGTTGCACGGGCGGCCTGCTCCGGCGACCATTCGTCGCGGCGTTTGGTTCTACGGGGTCGGCGCACTGCCGCGCATCCAGTGGCGCAAGCAATCGAAGCCAGAGATGACCGAAACGACGGCAATGACAGCAGCAGATGGCGGCCGGAGCTCGGAGCTCGGGCGACAGCGGACAGAGGACGGAAATGACACCAAGAGGAGAGGGGATCGAGGCGGATCTCACTGTGATGTCGAGGAGAAGCTTGGGGAGGCCGGGGATGCAGCGAGGCGGCGGATCGAGCGACGGCGACCGGCGGATGCAGTAGAGGGGATCAGCTCGATCAGGCGGCTCGACGGCATCCCAGCTCGTTCTGTTGCCCGCAAACGAAGTGGTCGACGCCGGCGATCCTCCTAGACAGGGTGGTTGGGCATGGGGTGCTCGGTGGCCGCGGGATAGACGGCGGTGCATCGGCGACCGCGCTCAAGTGTTGATGGAGGGCGAGGGAGAGGGCGTGAGGAAGGGGGAGAGGTGGATCCAGAGGGTCCAGGGGGTCGAGGGGTCGGCCTTATCCCCTTGGCTCACCTGCCCCGGCACCGTGGCGGCCAGAGGCCGGTGCTCCGCGCGCCGGCGAGTGCCCTGCCGACAGCACGGGCGGGAGCAAGTAGAAGAGGGGAGGTGGGCTGGGCTAGTTGCTGTAGTCTAAGGCCCAGTCTACAGTAAATATCTGAGTTACGAGTTTGGTATATAACTTAAGACAATGTGGAAGTTGTTTCACAACTCACGCCACCTGGAACACCATAGTGTGATGGTGTGTCCGAACGTCGTAGTTGTGCTCTATTAGATATGGTGCGAACTATGATGTCTCTTATCGATTTACCACTACCGTTTTAGGGTTATGCATTAGAGACAACCACATTCACTTTAAAAGGGGCACCATAAGTCCGTTGAGATGACACCGTATGAATTTTGGTTTGGCGGAAACCTAAGCTGTCATTTTTTAATGTTTGGGGCTGCGATGCTTATGTGAAAAAGGGTTTTCACCTAATGAGCTCGAACCCAAAGCGGACAAATGCATCTTCATAGAATACCCTAACGTAACAGTTGGGTGAACCTTCTATCTCAGATCCAAGCACAAAGTGTTTGTTGCTAAAACGGGTCCTTTCTCGAGAAAAAGCTTCTTTCGAAAGATTGAGTGGGAGGAAGATAGAACTTGATGAGGTTGTTGAACCTTTGTTTCAACCAAAGAGTAGCGCAGCGCAGAAAGTTGTTTCTGTGGAGCCTACGTTAGTTGAAGAGGAAGTTAATGATGATGATCATGAAACTTCGGATCAAGTTACTATCGAACCTCGTGGGTCGACAAGGACGCGTACTGCTCCTGAGTGGTACAGCAACCCTGTCTTAGAGGTCATGTTGTTGAACAACGATGAACCTACGAGCTATGGAGAAGCGATGATGGGCCCGGATTCCGAGAAATGGTTAGAGGCCATGAAATCCGAGATGGGATCCATGTAAGAAAACAAAGTATGGGCTTTGGAAGTATTACCTGAAGGGCGTAAGGCCATTCAGAACAAATGGATTTTTTAAGAGGAAGACGGACGTGGACGGTAATGTCACCGTCTATAAAGCTCGACTTGTGGCAAAGGGTTTTTCACAAGTTCAAGGAGTTGACTACGATGAGACTTTCTCACCCGTAGCGATGCTAAAGTCTGTTGGAATCATGTTAGCAGTTGCTGCATTTTTCAATTATGAAATCTGGCAGATGGATGTCAAAACATCGTTTCCTTAACGGTATCCGTAAGGAAAGGTTGTATGTGATACAACCGGAAGGTTTTGTCAGTCCTAAGGATGCTAAAATGTATGCAAACTCCAGCGATCCTTCTATGGACTGGAGCAAGCATCTCGGAGTTGGAATATACACTTTGATGAGGTGATCAAAGTTTTTATGTCTATACAAAGTTTATGAGAAACTTGTATTTACAATAGAGTGAGTGGGAGCACTATAGAATTTCTGATAAGTATATGTGGTTGACATATTGTTGATCGGAAATAATGTAGAATTTCTGGAAAGCATAAAGGGTCGTTTGAAAGGAGTTTTTCAAAGGAAGACCTGGAATGAAGCTACTTAAATATTGGGCATCAAGATCTATAGAGATAGATCAAGACGTCTGATAAGACTTTCAATGAGTACATACCTTGACAAGATTTTGAAAGAGTTCAAAATGGATCAGTCAAAGAAAGAGTTCTTGCCTGATTTGTAAGGTGTGGAGTTGAGTGAGACTCAAAGCTCGACCACGGCAGAAGAAAGAGAAAGGACGAAGGTAATCCCCTATGCCTTATCCATAGGCTCTGTATAGTATGCCATGCTGTGTACCGCACCTGATGTGTGCCTTGCCATGATTCTGTTAAGGGGTACAAGAGTGATCCAGGAGTGGATCACTGGACATCGGTCAAGATTATCCTTAGTAACTAGAGGACTAAGGAAATATTTCTCAATTATGGAGGTGATGAAGAGTTCGTCGTAAAGGGTTACGTCGATGCAAGCTTTGACACCTATCCGGACGACTCTGAGTAGCAGTCAGGATACATATAGTGGAGCAGCCATTTGGAATAGCTCCAAGTGGAGTGTGGTAGAAGTGTCTACAGTATGACATAGAGATTTGCAAAGTACACACGGATCTGAATGTCACAGACCCGTTGACTAAAGACCTCTCTCACATGCAAAGCATGATCGAACCCCAGAACTCATTGGGTGTTAGAACAATGTAAATCACATGGTGATGTGAACTAGATTATTGACTCTAGTGCAAGTGGGAGACTGTTGGAAATATGCCCTAGAGGCAATAATAATTTAGTTATTATCATATTTCCTTGTTCGTGATAATCGTTTATTATCCATGCTATAATTGTATTGATTGGAAACTCAAATACATGTGTGGGTACATAGACAACACTGTGTCCCTAGTATGCCTCTAGTTAACTAGCTCGTTGATCAAAAGATGGTGAAGGTTTCCTAGCCATGGACATGAGATGTCATTTGATAACGGGATCACATCATTAGGAGAATGATGTGATGGACAAGACCCAAACTGTAAACGTAGCATATGATCGTGTCAGTTTATTGCTATTGTTTTCTGCATGTCAAGTATCTGTTCCTATGACCATGAGATCATGCAACTCCCTGACATCGGAGGAGTACCTTGTGTGTATCAAACGTCGCAACGTAACTGGGTGACTATAAAGGTGCTCTACAGGTATCTCCGAGGATGTCTGTTGGGTTGGCATGGATCAAGACTGGGATTTGTTACTCCGTGTGACGGAGAGGTATCTCAGGGCCCACTCGGTAATACAACATCACAATGAGCCTTACAAGCAATGTGACTAAAGTGTTAGCCACGAGATCTTGTATTACGGAACGAGTAAAGAGACTTGCCGGTAACGAGATTGAACTAGGTATAGAGATACCGACGATCGAATCTCGGGCAAGTAACATACCGAAGAACAAAGGGAACAACATACGGGATTAACTGAATCCTTGACATAGAGGTTCGACCCATATAGATCTTCGTAGAATATGTAGGAGCCAATATGGGCATCCAGGTCCCGCTATTGGTTATTGATCGTAGAGGTGTCTCGGTCATGTCTACATAGTTCTCGAACCCGCAGGGTCTACACACTTAACGTTTGGTGACGATATAAGTATAGTTGAGTTGTTATGTTGGTGACCGAAAGTTGTTCGGAGTCCCGGATGAGATCCCGGACATGACGAGGAGCTCTGGAATAGTCCGGAGGTAAAGATTGATATATGGGATAATAGTGTTTGGTCTTCGGAAGGGTTCCGGAATTCACCGGAAGGAGTTTCGGATGTTTCCCGAAATGTTCGGGTACGAGAACACTTTATTTGGGCCAAGGGGTAAAGCCCACGAGGCTTTAGGAAGGTGCAAAAGGAAGTTTTGCGGAGGCCAGGGGCCAGACGCCAGGGACCCTGGCGTCTGGGGCCAGACGCCGAGGACCCTGGCGTCTGGTCCTGGAGTCCGAGCAGGACTCTTGCCTTGCGGGCCAAACCGACTTTGAGGAGGCTTTTTCTCCAAGTTTCGACCCCAGGGCTCAACATATAAATAGAGGGGCAGGGCTAGCACCCGGAAGACATCAAGATTTCCCCAAGCCGTGTGCGGCAACCCTAACCCTCTAGTTCCTCCGTCATAATCTCCGTAGCGCTTGGCGAAGCCCTGCAGAGATTGTTCCTCACCACCATCACCACGCCGTCGTGCTGCCGGAACTCATCTACTACTTCACCATCGCTCGCTGGATCGAGGAGGTGAAGGCGTCATCAAGCTGTACGTGTGTTGAACGCGGAGGTGCCGTCCGTTCGGCACTAGTTCGTGATCGGTTCGAGGGACGACTTGCGATTTGAATCGCGGAGACGTTCGACTACATCAACCGCGTTTCTTAACGCTTCCGCTTAGCGATCTACAAGGGTATGTAGATTCACTCTCCCTCTCGTAGATGCTCATCACCATGGATAGATCTTGTGTGTGCGTAGGAAATTTTTTTGTTTCCCATGCAACGTTCCCCAACACCCCTCGGGGTCAACCTGACTTTATTCAGTATCTGAGTAAAGTCAAAGTACCCGTGTGTCCAAAGCATCAAGGAGGAATCTGAGGAATCACCCTCGTTGGATTTCCCTCTCAATGTATCCGTCAAGGTGAACCCGAAGGAATCATCCTTGTTGGATTCACTCTTGAGGAGTTGCACGACGGAAGCTTTAATGGAGGTGGTGAAAAAGGAATCACCCTCATTATCCCACATCCGACAAGCTAAGATACAGAGGCAACATCAGGAGTGAGATAAGAGGTATCACCCTCGGCACTCGATGGTAGCTCTGCAGAGTCGAGCGATTTAGGGGGTGTGCGGTGATGTGCTGGTCTCAGCCCGTCGATCACATCGATCGGGGCACTGGCAACTAAGCGGGGAAACTACGACAAGGAAGAGGGGCCACTGATGGATTACCAACCAACCTATACTAAGCATTTAGGATAGCAGGTAAGGTTTCAATAGCAGTTTACAAAAACAGGCTATGCATCAGAATAGGATCAATCAAAAGCAGTAGCAAATTCTAATGCAAGCAGGAGGGAGAAAGAATAGGTGATATAGGCATGCTCAAGGGGGTTAGCTTGCCTGGAAGCTTTGCGGTAAAAGAGGGGTCTTCGGTGGAGTAGCAGTCCTCGGAGCAACGTCAGTCTCGGGGTCTACCGGAGAGAAGAAGGGGAGGAAACAGATAAATACCAGCATTCAAACACAATCACTTATGCATGACATGCCTAAATGATATGCAGGGTTGATATATTGTATCTCTAACTATTTTAGTTAATTTAGGAATTTATTTGGAATTATTTTACCGAAGTCATGCACTATTCATTTATCCGAAACAGGCAAAAAGTTCTATGTTTATCTACTTAGAGGGTTCTATCATGCATGCAGATGACATATTCAGATTCGTTGGATTTTTCTGATCATTTTTCATATGTAAATTATTTTCATCCGAGCTACGGTTTATTTTATATGATTTTCAAAGTTTTAATCATTTTCTGGAATTATTCTAATATTCAAAATTAAATGGGAAATTGCTACGGGTACCCAGAAATGTACCCAGAGAGTTGCATGTGTGGCTGACAGTGGGACCCAGTCAACTGCCTAGTCAGCAGTTGACTGGTCAGCTTTGACTGGTCAACTGGACCAGTGGGTCCCACCAGCCAGTGACTGGGCTTGCCCAGTCAGCCAGTTGACTGGTCAAAGGGTCCAGGGGGACCCACATGTCATTGGCTGGGGCCAGCCCAGTCAGCATTTGACTGGGTCAATGGGTGAACAGTGATGGGGGCCCAGGTGTCATTGACACCGGTTGGTTTAATTAGTAAAATGGGTTAATTAGCACATGGGTCCACCAGTCAGTGTCTCAGGAGCATTAATTAGAGTTAATTAATCGCTACAGTGTACGGGACCCACATGTCATAGAGATGATTTTAAGTGAAGGGTTATTTAGCTGTGGGCCCCATTGTCAGTGAGTGGTTAGGATTAGGCAATTAGATTAGCTCCTAATCTAATCAGATTGGGGCCCACATAGCAAGAGCCAGTCAGCCGGTTTAAACGCCCGCGCGCGCATGCGTGCTCGCCGGCGACCACAGAGCGCGGCAGCGTTGCGCGGGCGGCCTGCTTCGGCGACCATTCGTCGCGGGGTTTGGTTCTACGGGGTCGGCGCACTGCCGCGCATCCTGTGGCGCAAGCAACCGAAGCCGGAGATGACCAGAACGATGGCAACGACAACGGCAGACGGCGGCTGGAGCTCGGAGATTGGGCGACAGCGGACAGAGGATGAAAACGACGCCAAGAGGAGAGGGGATCGAGGCGGAGCTCACTGTGATGTCGAGGAGAACCTCGGGGAGGCCAGGGATGCAGCGAGGCGGCGGATCGAGCGGCGGCGACCGGCAGATGCAGTGGAGGGGATCAGCTCGATCTGGCGGCTCGACGACGTCCCAGCTCGTTCTGTTGCCCGCAAAGGAAGTGGTCGATGCCGGCGATCCTCCTGGATAGGGTGGTTGGGCATGGGGTGCTCCGTGGCCGCGGGATAGACGGCGGCGCATCGGCGACCGCGCTCGAGTGTTGATGGAGGGCGAGGGAGAGGGCGTGAGGAAGGGGGAGAGGTGGAGCCAGAGGGTCCAGGGGGTCGAGGGGTCGGCCTTATCCCCTTGGCTCACCTGCCCCGGCACCGTGGCGGCTGGAGGCCGGTGCTCCGCGTGCCGGCGAGTGCCCTACCGACAGCACGGGCGGGAGCAGGTAGAAGAGGGGAGGTGGGCTGGGCCAGTTGTTGTAGTCTAAGGCCCAGTCTACAATAGCTTCTTTCTTTTTCTATTTTTTTTCCTGTTTTTCATTTATAGCTTCTGTTTTGCATTTTCTTTGAGCATTAAATCAATTCTGTAAAATGTGTAACTTGTCTCAATAATTCTTAGGCAATATACCTCACTGCCACAAAAAGTTTGGAACTGAATTGAATTCATTTGTATTTTTCAAAAATGAAAATGGATTTAATAAGGCTGTTTTGGGTGCTGTTTTGGTTGCTAGGGTCAAATTTGGAATTTAAATAATGTTGGCTTTATTTTTATAATTCCTTTGGGAATATTTGCAATATTATGAACATTTTTGTTTTGCTGTTTGGATAATTACTAATTTTGACTTTATTTTAAAATCTGAATTTGAAGTTGGATTATTCTTAATTGTTTTTATAGTGCTTAATTATGATGACTTGGCATGGCTAATTAGCATAACTACTGTTTAGTAATCTGGGGATGTCACAGACACATGGAGAAGGTGATGCTTGTCGAGTCCCTTGGATTCAACCTCATGTCTGTCTCAATGCTTTGTGATCTTGATATGATTGTCATCTTTGGCAAATATAGATGCATTGGGCTGTTGGAATCTGAAAAATCAAAAGTCTTCAAAGGCTTTAGGAGAGGTGACTTGTATATTGTAGATTTCTCTACAGGTCCTCAGCCTGCAACATGTCTAATGGCAAAAGCTTCGGAATGCTGGCTATGGCATCGACGACTTGGACATGCTGGAATGAGGAATTTGAGCACTCTCGTCAAGAAGAAGCACATCATTGGCGTCGAGGGTGTAAAATTCATCAAGGATCACCTCTGTGGTGCTTGTGAGTCTGGAAAGATGACCAGAGCCAAGCACCAGGCGAAGACAATCATGACCACTACTCGTCCTTTTGAATTACTTCAGATGGATTTGTTTGGTCCTACACATTATGCCACACTAACCAATGCAACATCTCTCCACGGATTCGTCATTGTTGATGACTACTCTCGCTACACCTGGGTGCACATCATTACCTACAAGACTGAAGTTCAGAATGTCTTCAGGCGATTCTCCAATCGGGCCATGACGAATTATGGTCTCAAGATCAAGCACATCAGGAGTGACAATGGCACTGAGTTCAAGAACACTGGCCTCGACGACTATCTTGATGAACTTGGTATCACTCATGAGCTCTCTGCTCCCAACACGCCTCAGCGGAATGGAGTCATGGAGCGCAAGAACAGAACCCTCATCGAGATGGCGCGTACTATGCTTGATGAATACAAGACTCCTCGTCACTTCTGGCCTGAGGCAATTGACACTGCATGCCACATCATCAACCGGGTATATCTTCACAAATTCCTCAAGAAGACCTCATATGAGCTCCTCACAGACAAGAAACCCAATGTGAGTTATTTCAAAGTCTTCGGTGCTAAATGCTAGATTAGAGATCCTCATCACAATTCTAAATTTGCACCGAAAGCACATGAAGGTTTTATGCTTGGTTACGGAAAGGACTCGCACACCTACAGAGTCTTCAACTCCTTCCACCACAAGGTTGTTGAAATTGTAGATGTGCGGTTCGATGAAACTAACGGCTCGCAAAGAGAGCACCTGCCTCCTGTGCTAGATGAAATGACACCTGAGGAATCTATCAAGCTGATGGGCACTGGTGAAATCGTGCCCAGTGAAGAAATAACTACTGATGAAGAAGTGGTCATTCCTCGTCGTGAAGAAAATGAACATTCTGATGAAAATGATGCTGAGGATTCTGCACGGCAACAACAACAACAAGGCCCTCGTCCAGCACATCCACGAGTGGCGAATGAAGTGCAGATTGAGAAGATCCTCGACAACATCAATGCACCTGGTCCCCTCACTCGCTCAAGAGCTTCACATTTAGCTAACTTTTGTGGGCATTACGCGTTTGTCTCTATTTCAGAGCCCACCAAAGTTGATGAAGCCTTTCTGGAACCTGGATGGATTCAAGCAATGCAAGATGAATTGCGCCAATTCGAGCTCAACAATGTGTGGGAGCTTGTTAAGCGTCCTGATCCATGCAAGCACAATATAATCGGCACTAAGTGGATCTACCATAACAAACAAGACAAAAATGGCCAAGTGGTGAGGAATAAGGCTCGTCTTGTAGCTCAAGGCTACACACAGGTTGAGGGTATTGATTTCGATGAAATGTTTGCACCTGTTGCTAGGCTTGAAGCCATTCGTATATTGCTTGCATATGCTAACCATCATGATATCCTCTTATATCAAATGGTTGTGAAAAGTGCATTCCTCAATGGTAAGCTCGAGGAAGAAGTATATGTTGCTCAACCACCAGGTTTTGAGGACCCAAAGCATCCTGACAAAGTCTTCAGACTCAACAAGGCTCTCTATGGCCTCAAGCAGGCCCCTAGGGCTTGGTATGATACACTGAAGGAATTCCTGAAGAAAAAGGGGTTCAAGCCCGGTTCACTTGACCCTACTCTCTTTACTAAATCTTATGATGGTGAACTGTTCATGTGCCAAATATATGTTGATGATATTATCTTTGGTTGCACTAACAAGAAATACAGTGACGAATTTGCTCATATGATGCAAGAAGAATATCAGATGTCTATGATGAGGGAGTTGAAATTCTTCCTCGGGCTTCAAATTCTTCAACAACCCAATGGCATCTTCATATCTTAGGAGAAATACCTCAAAGATTGCCTGAAGAAATTCGGAATGCAAGATTGCAAAGGCCTCAAGATACCAATGCCAACAAATGGCCAACTCAACACTGACGAAAATGGTAAAGATTTCGATCAGAAGGTATATCGCTCCATCATTGGTTCGCTGCTTTACCTATGTGCATCTAGGCCAGATATTATGCTTAGCGTTTGCATGTGTGCCCGCTTTCAAGCGTCATCGAAGGAATCACACCACCAGGCTGTGAAATGAATTCTTCGATATTTGGCTCACACCCCAACGCTTGGATTATGGTATCCCAAGGGCTCAACACTTGATCTTGCTGGATATTCCGATTCTGATTATGTTGGTGAACGTGTGGACCGCAAGTCAACATCAGGCACATGCCATTTCCTCGGATGATCTCTTGTATGTTGGTCCTCGAAGAAGCAGAACTGCGTCTCACTTTCCACTGCCGAGGCTGAGTACATTGCTGCTGGCGCCTGCTGCTCTTAGTTACTATGGATGAAGCAAACCCTCAAGGAATATGGCGTCAACGTGAAGAAAGTGCCACTCTACTGCGACAATGAGAGCGCCATCAAGATTGCCCACAACCTAGTGCAATACTCAAGGGCGAAGCATATTGAGATTCGTCACCATTTTCTTCATGATCATGTGCTGAAGGGAGACATCACCATCGACCATGTGAAGACTGAAGACCAGCTTGCAGATATCTTCACTAAGCCCTTGGATGAGAGAAGGTTTTGCATGTTGCGGTGTGAGCTAAACATCTTAGAATCTTCGAATGTCCTTTGAAAAGGACACACATCCTAATGCTTATGCATTCTTGATGACTTTGATGCACAACACACGAAGTAACATTTTTCTTCAATCAATGAAGACTAACCCTCTAAGTGTGAAGAAATTAATGAAGAACTTGATTCTCAGAACCCTACGACAATTGTACGCGGTGTCTGAAATCATCATAGTTCTTATACGGTGGGTAACGCCACCACCTCTTTTTGACATTCTTCAAATTTAAGTTTTTCGTCATTTGCAATTTCGTCAAACTTTTCAAATTCGTCATTTCAGGTTATTCTTCACTGCTTATTGTATATATATATTAGAGTTTTTCATGTCCTCAACAACATCCACATATAGCTAATTCTTCAATCGGAGTTTTTCGTCATCTATGTGGATGTGATCGGACCCGCTCCCCTCTGTGCTAAACTCAACCCACTCCGTTCACAAATTCTTCATATGCGTTCTACTTGACACTATTCAAAGTCTTCACTGTGTCCTTGACAGCTGAGGAAATTGTGAACACATTTTGAAAAAATATTCTAATCAATTTTGGCGGTTGCCACAGTAACTTCATCCCGCGCTTCACACGCATGGATAAAAGATGAAAATACATGTGTGACATGTGTCACTCAGATGCGAAACGCCAGGGGCTTATCTGTCCAAAATCTTCGGACCTCTCGGTTTTTACCGCACCTATATAAAGGCTTGACCATGTCAACCCTAACTCATTTCACTCTCGTGCCCCTGTCGCTCTCAAACCCTAGCGCCACTGCTGGAACTCATCGTCGCCGGAGAGGAAGAGCTTCACTGCCTCGACTTCTTCGCCATCGTACTCGCGTCGGCCGTGGATTTCTTCACCTCCACCGCCGCCGTAGATGTCTTTCATCGCCAAGTTAGGGCACGAAAGATCTGAACTGACGATTTCCTTCGCCTTGTCGTCCAGTTCGTCGAGTTCATCCTTGGGGTAATTAAAATTTATTTTACCGCCCAAGTTTGATCTTTTTACTGCCACAAAATCTTCAAGTGCTGTTTTTACCACTCTTCCAATTCTTCAGCACTTCCTTCTGGCCAGTCTTGAGTATCTTCATCTAAGTTACACTTAACAACTAGATTCCTCAATTGTGCAATTGCTTCAATCTGTACAACTCTGGAACCTTTGTCAAGAACACTTAGTGAAATGCGTCAAGACGATAAGGGTCAATTTCTTCACCTGGTTTATTTTGAAAAATCTCTAAGAACGCATGTGACTCTTCCCTATTTCCTCGCAACTATACTCTATTCACAGGTACAATGTCTGCAGACGAATCACTAGGTTCTCATCAAATTAATTCATTTGCAGCATTGCTTGAGGAAAATCTTCAAACATCTTCAGAGTCCTCAAAAGTTCAAAAACCTCAGCTGTTGGGGATATAACCCCACGGTATGACCCGCCCGTTCAGGGCCGGGTTATCCAGTGGAGGCCTAAAGAGAGATGCGGCTATCAAGACTCCAAGGCTCATCCAGGGTGACTCATAAGCGGGCCGGCTTGGAGGTCCAGTACTTGAGGCGGCGGCTTACCTAAGGCGGCGGCTTACCTAAGATGATGAGTAGGAGATAGATTAGGGCACGGGTCATGTTGCGACCCGGACTCTGGTGTAAGCCCGGGGCCTCGACCTGTATATAAAGGCGAGCCCCCGAGGCAGAAAGAGGAGGTTACAAGCTCTTGAGTACTAGGTTAGCCAAGTTGCACCCTTGTAATCGAGGTCATCATCATCAAATAAAGATCAAGCAGGACATAGGTTATTACCTCCATTGTGAGGGGCCGAACGTGGGTAAACCCTTGTCTCTCGACTTCGATCAACCCCGTTCGAGTTATCACCTAGCTGCGATGGCCTCATGACTAAGTCCTTTCACGAGGACATCTGCCGTGACAAAACCACGACAGTTGGCGCCCACCGTGGGGCTCTCGCTCGGTGGTGTTGAGTACTTGAAGGGAACTCCCGCAGGAATCGAGGGATACACGATCGGCCGCATGACCAAGAGTCACCGCGGCAAGCTTTACATCGACGATTCAGGCTGGGGCCCTGAGGCCGACTCAATCGAGTACGGGTACAGGGTCCCCTTCGGCAAAATCCACGTCTTCATCGGCAGAGCTGGTGGATCTAAACCCGGGCCGGACATCTGCACCGACGTCATCGAGCCGGCTCGGCGCGCGCAACCCGCCCAGGCTCAGGCCGGCCGGAAGCACGTCTTCATTGGCTTCACTCAGGGGGTGGACCTTGCAGATAACTCTGCGTCCGGTAGCGATACCCTCGTCTACTCTGATGGCGAGTCCTCGGTAGGCGAGACCGAGTCGATCCTCCCACTTTACGATGGCGGGCTTGGGGGCTACTCCGACGACCAGCCGGCTCAGGACTCCTTCAACACGCCCCCCCGGGCTGCTGTCTATATGGCAGGCTCGGCCCCGGCCCTTAATTCCACGATGGCCGGCGCCGCGACGGGAACCGGTACCTCAGGGGCCGGCTCAGCCATACCGCCAGCTCAGGCCTTGACAGAATTGGCAACCGCCCTGGCGATGCTCCTTGCGACACCGGTGACCGCAGAAAACCAGGCGGAACGCAACACGGATGTAACCAAACTCCGCGAGCAAATGGCTAAGGTACAGGCAGATATCAATGCCGAAAGCATTCGCATGGCGGAGTTACAGTCTCAAGTCCAAGCCGAGGTAGAGCGCCTGAAAGCCGAAGCCTGGCGCATGAGGCACCGTCAGAGTGACTCAGAGGTGGTTCATCAGAGGCGCCATATGAGCCGTCTACCGCCCAACTACGAGCCCATGCGCCTGTTTAACATGCCGCAAGATGCGCCTGTTCAGGGGGCTGGGGCAGGCACCCCGGAAGCACCGTTTGTACCCCCGAGCAGAGGCTGCCAGCCGTCGCCGGGTCAACCCCATCAACCGGCTCAGCAGCGCCCGCAGGAGCCGGCCCAGCGGCTTCCGCCGGTTCAGACGCCTCCGCATCGTTTCCTTACGCCAGCAGGTCACTTCTCCAATCCGTTGGACAACTTGGTAGCAGCAGCGACCAATTTGGCCGCGCTCCCAATCACGGGAAATTTGCCGGTTGAGATTGAAGCCCAAAATTCCATTGAGATGTTAAAAACTGCGGTCGCCCAACAGGCGAACTACTCCTACAGTCGGCAACGGCTCCACTCTACCCAGCTCCCAAGCCGTAGCAGAAGCCGCCACGATGAGTCGCCGGCCGTCTCTAGCAGCACTCATCGACATCGTGAGCAGCCTCGTGACCCGCCATGCCTTGGGCCCCTTAACGCCCAGGAGATTGTTGATACGGCTCGGGCTCAGCGAGCGGCGGAGGCGGCAAATACGGCGACTCAAGCGCCGCTTGTCACAACCCAATTGACCTCCGATAGCAGGACCATTGGGATACCGTGTTTGGTGCCAGCTTTACGCAACGAGCGCATGCCCAAGGATTTAAAAGGCCCTCGCAAGGTTCCAAATTACACGGCTGACCTTGAGCCGGCCGCTTGGATTGAGAGCTACGAGATAGCCATGGACATGCTGGATGTCAGCGACGCTGTCTGCGCCAAGTACCTGACGATGATGTTGGAGGGGCCAGCTCGTACGTGGTTGAAAAACTTGCCCCTAACTCTATTAACACCTGGGCGGAGTTGAAGGACCGTTTCATTAAGAACTTCTAGGGAACCTGTAAGCGCCCAATGACGATCGTCGATCTTCAGCACTGCATCCAACGTGAGGGTGAGTCGGCCCATCACTGGACACTCCGGGTCGCTGACATTATTCACGCCTCTAACAGCATCACGGCGGCTCAGGCGGTTCTGATCCTGGAGAAGAACTGTCACTTCGAGCCCCTCATGCAGAAGCTTGGCCGGCTTAAGCGGAAGGTTCAGGATATGGGCGAGCTCATGGACGTCCTCACTAGGTATGCCGAGTCATACACCACGAAGGATCCTAGCCTAGAGGATGACCAGACTGGCAAGGGAAAGAAAAATAACGGTGGCAAGGGCAGCCATCAGAACAATTCAGGGAACAATGGAAACCATGGTAATCAAGGCATTGGAGGGAAGCGTAAGAATCAGGAAGGAGGATCAGACTTGGTTGCTAATACCAACACCGGTTACAAATACCCGAGGGGGAATAATTCGGGAAGATCCTACAGTGGCAAGAAGCCCCGTAATTTTGAGGAAGCCCTCAAAGGCCCATGCCCAAAGCACAACCTCCCTAATAAGCCGTCAACCCACTCTTGGGAGAACTGTCACATAATGCAAGCTTTCGGAGAGCAATTCTTTCAGAACCGTCAGGGCGGTGGAGGAGGCAACCCGGGGAAGCCTGGAGCTGGCTCATCCGGTGGCTTTCACAACCCGGGATTCCACGGCCCGGGCAGCTCAGGAGCAGGTTACCAGGGTTCTGGCAACAATGGAGGCAATCAGCATCCGGGGCAAGGAAATCAACAGCAGGGCAATCAACAACATGGCAATCAGTCTGGTTTTCAGAGCAATCCCAAATAGTTGAATAGTGGGCAGTATCACGTGTTCACGACCCATACTGACAAGTGAGATCGCAAACTCCGGAAACGAGCCATCAGTGTTGTCGAGCCGGCAGTCCCGGAATATCTACGTTGGTCGGAACAACCCATTACATGGAGCAGAGAGGACCACCCTCCCCGGGTCGACAGTCCAGGTTGCTTGGCTTTGGTGGCGGCACCTCAAGTCGGCGGCTATTCACTCACAGAGGTGCTCATGGACGGAGGAAGCAGCATAAACATCTTGTACTACGACACTTTCTGACGGATGAATCTGTCTGAAAAACAGCTCCAGTCGTCTTCCACAGTGTTTCACGGGATTGTTCCTGGAAAGTCTGCATATCCTATCGGGCGGATCAAGCTGGATGTTGCGTTTGGCACTGATGATAACTACAGGTGTGAGTCTTTGACCTTTGAGGTGGTCAAAATCAAGAGCCCGTAGCACGCCCTGTTTGGGCGGCCGGCTTATGCTCGCTTTATGGCTCGACCTTGCTATGTCTACCTCAAACTCAAGATGCCTGGACCAAAAGGCACTATCACAGTTAATGGAGATCGAAAGATCGCCCTTGAGTGCGAGGAAGGGGATGCAGCCTATGCCGAAACGGCTTGTGCGGCGGAAGAGTTGCGATTTTACACTGCAAATGTTGACCCGGCCGATATGACGCCCTTGAAGAAACCCACCGCAGAGTCTGACCCGCCCCTCAAGTTCAAGTCGGTCGAGGACACCAAGCAGGTTGAGTTTGTCCCTGGCGACCCGTCCAAAAAGTTTACTATTGGGACTGGTATGGATCCCAAATAGGAAAGCGTGCTCATCGAGTTCATCCGTGAGAATCGGGAAATCTTCGCATGGAAACCTTCTGACATGCCAGGTGTACCGAGAGAACTCGCTGAGCACCACCTTAATGTGGATCCGAAAATGAAGCATGTTCGACAATTCCTCCGTCGTTTTAACGAGGAGAGATGCAAGGTTATTGGAGAAGAGGTAGCCCGGCTCTTAGCTGCCGGGTTCATCGTTGAAGTTTTTCACCCTTAGTGGTTGGCTAATCCAGTGCTTCTTCTAAAGAAAAACGGCACTTGACGCATGTTTGTTGACTACACAGATCTCAACAAGGCTTGTCCCAAAGACCCGTTTGCCCTTCCTCGCATTGATCAGATCATCGATGCCACGGCGGGTTGTGAGAGTTTGTGCTTCCTGGATGCTTACTCCGGCTATCATCAGATAAAGATGGCCGTCGAGGATCAGGAGAAGATGGCTTTCATCACACCTTTTGGGGCCTTTTGCTATGTCTCTATGCCCTTCGGGATCAAAAGTGCAGGAGCAACTTATCAGCGGTGTGTCCAGAATTGCTTCCACAAGAAGATTGGGCGCAACGTTCATGCTTATGTGGATGATATCGTGGTCAAGTCATTGAAGAAGGAGACCTTGCTGGATGATCTCAAGGAAACTTTCGCTAATCTTCAGACTTGCCAGATGAAGCTTAACCCGGATAAGTGTGTTTTTGGTGTTCCTGCAGGCAAGTTGCTGGGTTTCCTAGTATCGGAGCGAGGCATCGAAGCCAACCCAGACAAGATTAAGGCAATAACCTCGCTTGCGAAACCGGAGAACATCAATGACGTTCAACGGATGGTGGGTCGGATCGCGGCTTTGAGCCGGTTCATAAGCCGCCTTGGCAAAAAGGCGATTCCCCTTTATCAGATGTTGAAAAAGACTGACACTTTTGTCTGGAGTGACGCTGCTGATGCAGCTTTTGAAGCCCTCAAGAAGCAATTGGCCGAGCCGCCTGTTCTCGCTGCTCCCATCGCCAAAGAGCCTATGCTCATGTACATTGCTGCCAATAACAAAGCGGTAAGTATTGCAGTTGTTGTTGAGAGGAAAGAGGCAGGGAAAGAATATCCCGTGCAGCGGCCAGTCTATTATGTCAGCGAAGTTCTATCTGAGTCCAAGCAGAGGTACCCACATTGGCAGAAACTGGTGTTTGGCGTCTTCATGGCTAGTCGCAAGCTCAGGCATTATTTCCTGGAGCACCCCATTACTGTGGTCAGTTCAGCACCCTTGGGAGACATCATCCAGAACCGGGAAGCTACCGGCCGGATTGCCAAGTGGGCAATTGAGCTTGGCCCACACCATCTTAAATATGTCCCTCGCACGGCCATCAAATCCCAGGCACTCGTGGATTTCATCAATGATTGGACGGAACTCCAAACTCCAGAGGAGAAGCCCAATAATACATATTGGACTATACATTTTGATGGTTCCAGAAAGCTAGAAGGCTCGGGGGCTGGAGTGGTCATATCTTCCCCTCGAGGTGATAAATTTTGTTATGTCCTGAGGATTCTGTTTCCCTGTACTAACAATGCAGCTGAATATGAGGCTCTCCTCCACGGTCTTCGGATGGCTAAAGAGATGAATCTCAGCCGGGTCAGGTGTTTAGGTGACTCAGATTTGGTCGCTCAACAAGTTTCAGGAAAGTGGGATTCCAAGGACCCGCTTATGGCGGCTTATCGGCAAGCGGTAACCAATGTGGCCGGACACTTCAAAGGATATCAAGTTGATCACATCGATCGGCGACTCAACGAGGCGGCTGATGCACTATCACGACTCGGCTCTCAACGTAAGCCGGTCCCTCCGAATGTGTTCCTTGACGTGCTCCATAATCCTTCTGTAAAACTGCCTTCCGAGGAAGATCTCGCTATCCCTGACCAGGAGGCACTGTTGGTGGCGGCTCTTCACGCTATTCCGGACTGGACAGTTCCTTGTCTGGATTATCTGACTCGAGGTGAGCTCCCTGAAGATGAACTCATGGCTCGTCAGATCGTCCGCCGCTCTAAGTCTATGTCCATCGTCAATGGCGAGTTACATAGGAGGAGCATTACAGGAGTTTTCCAGCGTTGTGTTTCCCCTGATGAAGGGCAAGAGATCCTCAATGAGATCCATTCTGGAGATTGTGGTCATCATGCCGGCTAAAGGTTCTTAGTGGCAAAAGCTTTCCGGCATGGTTTTTACCGTCTTACGGCTCACGCAGATGCTGAGGATATCGTACAAAAGTGTGATGGTTGCCAGAAGTTTGCTCGTCAGGCTCATGTTCCGGCTCAAGAGCTCCGGATGATCCCAATAACTTGACCCTTTGCAGTCTGGAGGCTTGATATGGTTGGTCCGTTTAAACCGTCCAAAGACAAAAAAGACCCATCTTTTGGTTGTTGTCGATAAATTTACCAAGTGGGTTGAAGCCGAGCCAATCAGCAATTGTGATGCAGCCACAACAGTCAAGTTCTTGAAAAAGTTGATTTTTCACTTTGGTTATCCACATAGCATCATCACTAATAATGGCACAAATTTGTCCAAGGGGGCTATGAAGCAGTTTTGTCAAAGAGAGCATATCCGGCTTGATGTTGCGTCTGTTGCACACCCTCAGTCCAATGGCCAAGCAGAACGCGCTAACCAGGAGATTTTACGAGGCATTAAGCCTAGGCTTAGGTCCCACTCGAGCGCACGCCGGGTTGTTGGGTCGAAGAGCTCCCTTCTGTCCTTTGGAGCATCCGGACCACTCCTAATAGATCAACAGGCTATACGCCTTTTTTTTATGGTCTATGGCGCAGAAGCTGTTTTGCTTAGTGATATCCGTCATGATTCCCCAAGAGTTACTGCCTACGTCGAAGCAGACAATGAACAAGCTCGTCAAGACTCTCTGGATGCCTTGGAAGAGGAACGTGACTTAGCAGCAGCATGATCTACGATCTATCAGCAAGACCTACGTCACTATCACAGCCGTAGAGTCCGCAGCCGTACTTTCCAGGAGGGCAATTTAGTGCTCCGTCTGATACAAGAACAAACAGGTATGCACAAGCTTTCCCCTCCCTGGGAAGGGCCTTTTGTCATCAGCAAAAATCTCAACAACGGGTCATATTATCTGATGGATATACGTGAACACAATAAGTCACGTACGTCAGAGGAAGAGACCAACAGGCCTTGGAATATCGCTCATCTCCGTCCTTACTATACTTAGAGCCACTGGCTCAAGTTTGCTTGTACATACCTTTATATATTATGATCAATATACATAAGCCGGCATCCCCAAAACTCGGGGCCTCTGTCATTTCATCTCAAATATTGGGCATGAGTCTTTTCGTTTTTGATCATTGGTCACTTGGGGGCTTCCAACTCACCGAGTTTAGCTATCTCACCCTCTTGACCCGGCAACTGATGCCACATTATCTTGGTTAAACCTGCCTGTCTGCTTGATGCTACTCCGATTAGGTGACCCGGTGCACTCTTGACAAGTCAATCATCTCTATGACCCTGAACTTGTCTTGGTTAAAACATCGGATATGTCATGTGAGAGCTGGCTTACAGAGAGCGAGGATAAACCATGGGCTATCACGCCAGCTTCCTTGAAGCAAGACTCGAGCCTCGAAAGCCGGTCTATACTGCCGTGCCTCGAAAACCAGCTTATCATATATAATTCTACTTTGTTTCTATTTTTACAGGACCCTCTTTGATCAAACATGTCGACCATGAGTCGCTGGGTTATCAATACACCAGCTTATTTCCCAGGGTTATGATGCTATCGATCATGAGTCGCCACATCTTATGGCACTTCGCATTATACTTCTACTGGCTCAGAATTGCCAGGTTGTACTTCTATGACAGAATGCTTGGACCAACGACCTCTCATTTTCAACGCAGATGCAATTTTTTTACACTTCCTGCAGATTGGCGGGTTAGCTCACCACCGCACCACTTCAAGTGTTTATCATACAGACATCAAAACATGTCCAGTGCACGATGGCCCTGCAGAATAGCACAAGTGTTTTCCTACTTCTATTACAAATGCCACGTGGAGGCTGGGAGCAAAAAATTCTCATAAGTTATCACTCAGGCTACTCGCTTACGTCCGCGTCCGCATCCTCCGGGTTGACGACTTGCTGCTCCTCAGCACCGGAGGTTGACGGGGCGGCTTGAGTGTGCTCCTCGGTCTGGCGGCTTCTTGGGATCCACTGGATGGCAGAAAGTTTCTTGAAAATTGAGTCGACAGTAATGACTCCAGATGGGTCAACATCAGGTGCGAAGGTTTTCTTGCTGCGTGGCGGCGACAGTTCAAACGGCTTGTACTCTGGCGGGCGGAGGCATTTGTTATCTTCCGAGTAACCGTGTTGATACTTGACTAAGTCTAGCTCTTCAACCATTTGCGTCGCAGCCACTCGAGTGTCCTTCACACACCGTGCAAAGTCCTCTTGAGAAAATTCTTCCCCATCAACATTGTACTGGGGAAAGCCGCCAACCAGCTCGTTCGGATCCATCTCCGGTAGAAATGCCTTGGCCCTCGCAAGAACCATGCCAGTCCCTGCACGAGCCGCCGACCTCAGCTTCTCATGGATCCTTTCTGGCACAGTTGATAGGTCGTTCAGCATGTCCTTAATCCTCACAGGGTGTGACCCGGCGTCCTTCACTGCCATAATCGCATACATACCACCAGTATAAAGTTGCTCAAGGTATGTGTAGATGGCCTTCAATTTGATGAGTGGGATCTGGAGCCCAATATTATTCTTTCTACCTGCAAAAGGAACCAGCAAGCATATATAAGCCGGCCAGTCGTTAACCCGGAATTTAACTGTGGTTCTGCCGTTACTTACCAAAGATGGCAAGTGTCATATCTGTGATATGCCGCTTCAACGTGTTCAGCTCTTGTGACACTGGCTCAAGTCAGTTTTCTACAGCCTGTGCCCGTTTCAGTAGTTGTTCTTTCTCAACTTCATGGGCGGCTCTCTCGGTTTGCAAGTTCTCCTTAGCAAGAGCCACTGATTCTTGCAAGTATGCAGACGATGCCTCTGCTTTGACACGTTGCCGCCGCTCAAGCTTCAATTGTTTCTGCAAGACATCAGCTTTTGACTCGGCCTCCTCCAGCATATCCTGTCATCACAGATGCATTTTGTCCAGATTACTACTTATAGTCCCGAGCCAGCGAGGCCGCATGACCCGGCACTTGGGGGCTACACCACTCAAATTATTTTTTGCAGACAACAAGTCTCATGACGTTGCAGGCACACCCCATGACACTTGGGGGCTAATGCTCGTCGTTTTTATTGATAATCATGGAAAGACCCGGCCATTTCACAGATATGAGCCGCCCCTTGGGGGCTACAGGTCATTTCTTAAAATATGCAATTTCGTCAATAGACCCGGCCATCTCAAAGAGATGAGCCAACCCTTGGGGGCTACAAGTCGCTTCTCAAGTATATAATTTTCTCAAAAGACCCGGCTCACTCAAAGAGATGAGCCGGCCCTTGGGGGCTACAGGTTGATTTTATGCATATATCAAGTATGGACGGTCTACTTACAAAAGACCCGGCTCACTCACTGAGACGAGCCGGCCCTTGGGGGCTACAGTATCTCATCTTCAGTTTTCGTAAGTCCCAGCTCAGTATATTATACTGAGCCGGCCCTTGGGGGCTACAGTGTGATCATTTGACAAAAGTTGGAAAGTCTCAAGCACATTCCATATCCTCATATGCTCAAAACTTGGGGGCTACTTAAGTATATACAGAAGATATGACATAAGGAGCATGTTGGTACGTCATATTTTCTTTTCAGCATGTTGATCATGCTCGCTTCAACATCCTGGCTCTTGGACAGTCGGGTCAAATATTGCCGATGAAGTTCTTCCACGCCCAGCTCGTTGATGTCGGGAACTTCCAACTTCATCTTGCCCTTCACAAAAGGGGACGGCTCATCTTTAGCCGGGATTTTAGCCAATGTGTTGAACGTTTCTGAAATTTTGAAGGCCTCTCCTGTGACGGTCACTTCCGTGTCACCCAGTGGATTAGCCGGAATGACATCCTCCATCTCCATAGGACTAAAGTCTCGAGCAGGGCTTGGCAGGTTGACATTCTCCGCCGGGTCATCCGTGTTGCTTTGTTTTGTGCTTGTTTCTACTGTCACCGGCTCACTAAAATGAGCCGGCTCTACCCTTTGGTCCGGGTTGTCCTCGCTCGCAGGTTCAACCTGTGCCTCAGGGATCGTCCTTGGCAGGTTTTGAGCTTCAGGGCTGGCATCATCACCAGATGACCCGCCTGCCTTTTTCTTCTTGATGGCTGATTTCTTCTTGATGGCTTTGGCCCTATGAACACATGAACATATTCAGATTGAGAGAAAAAATTCACTATGACAAGAATAAATGACTACCAACTTACCCCGGCTTGATGACCAGTGGAGGAAGCTGTGAGGCGGTTGACTCTCCCGAGGAGGGCGATGTCTCCTGATAATTCGAGTCAGAAGGATTAAGAGGCTGCTTGAAAAGGCCGGCTCGAGGTAGAGATGGAGTTGGGCTATGAGGCACCTCAGTTCGTCGCTTGCGGGCGACTGGCTCGTTAGATAAGCCGGCGGATAACTCCCCAGAGCTGCTTCGAAGCTTACGCTTGGATGTTCTGACTTGTTGAGATTTCTTCAAAAGAAATTGGGGATCTAAGTGAGCATCTTGATGAGAAACAGGGACCTTACGGACGGTAGTCCGGGGTTTTCTTCGGAGTTTGCGAATTGTAACACGGGATTTCTTGGGGATAGGTTTTGGAGAGTCAGAATCTAAAGATATCAATGTTACCTCTAGTATGCCGGCTCGACTGGTGTTGGAGTTGTCCTGAGAAGAAGGGGCGTCAGCAAGTTGAACGAAAAAAACGACAAAGTAAATCGAGCCTTACCTCAGCCTCGTCGTCAGCTGCCGGCTCATCAGCATCAGTCGGCTCGCTTTCTTGTTCTACTTGAGCAGGAGCGGGGCGGCGAAGTTTCTTCTTCCAGAACTTGGCGTCAGCCTACACATTAGATGAGTCAGATATCAGGATGAAGATGAATCAAAAAAGGAATAAGAGAAAATACAAAGTACACTTACAGGGGGTACGGGATGGGTCAGACAGAAGGGAGCAACTCCAGTTGTCTTGCACTTATCCAACGGCTCGCCCAAGAGCCTCTTCGTGGCTTTGCTTACTTCTCCAACAGATAAGTTGACCTGACTGAAGCGTTGCGCGTCGTTTGAGTCGCCGGTGTAATTGCACATCAAGTCGCCCCGCCGGCTCAAGGGTTGAATGCGCCAGCTTATCCAACACCGGGTTAGGTCGACTCCTGTGAGCCCGTTGGCTTTTAAATCTTGCACCCTGGGATAAATAGAAGCAACATGTTCCCGTTCTTCTTTCGTCGGCCAACCCGGGAAAATGGTCATTGCATCGAGCCGGTCCAGCCTGTAACCTGGCAGGGGATTCTCGCCTTTGGGGGCAGTGTTCTTACAGTAAAACCATGTCCTGTTCCACCCTTTTGGATGACTCGCCAGTTTGGCTTCTGGAAAGGGAGTGTTCTTCCGCCTCTGGACGGAAATTCCACCAAGTTCTATACTGGGGCCATCTGCGAACTCGGTCTGGTGGTTGATGTAGAAAAACTCTCGAAAGAGGGGGACAGTTGGTTCCATCTGAAGGTAAACCTCGCAGAAGACTTGGAATTGACAAAGATTGGTTAATGAATTGGGAGCAATGTCTTGAGGATGAAGGTTGAAGAAGTGAAGAAAATCCCGGAAGAATTTTGACCCGGGCGGTGAAAAACCCCTCTGAATATGATCTACAAAAACAACCACTTCTCCTTGAGCAGGTTGAGGTGTGCTCTCTTCTTCAGGTGCCCGCCAGCTGATTATCTCCTGAGTAGGCAAAAGGCCTTGCTCCACCAGATCCTCGAGGACAAGTTTGGACACTTGGGATTTGACCCAGTTGCAGGCTTTGTTAGTCTTAGCCATGATGAGACGCCAAAAGATTACCAACTTCAAAATGAAATAATAAGGGTAAGCCTGGCGAGTCATGTTCATCAGCAATAAGCCGCCGGGCAACGACGGTTTGGGATGAGTCGGCATTTTTGGTTTAAAAGACGACGAGTCGCCAAGCGTAAGTCGGCAGCAATAAAAGACAAGCATGTTTATCTAAGTTATGATTACTCGGTTATGAAGGCTACAATGGGTAATGACAAGTCGGGATATCATAAACCGGCTCGAGCTAGTTGGAGGCCGTGGATTTTTTTTCTGCTAAGTGTTGTGAAAACAAGATTCAGGCGCAGCTGTAATAGTTGCAGATCTACAAAATAGCTCAAAAGGAAAATATTCCCTAGACCTAAGATCCGAAGTGGAAGCGCACACTAATCTATCCGTGGGTTCAAAAATAATGTGAAGATCCCAGATGCAAGAATGGTACTATGATTGCAGTCGGAATATTTCTACAGATCACTAAGGGGTATATAGATTTACTAAACCGAAGAACGGTGACGAACACCGATGAACTCCGTCGAAATAAGATGGATTGTGCAGAGAGGATGAGATGCCATAGATCTAATGGGAAGTTTCCAAATGTACCTGATGGCGGCGGTGACCGACCGGAGTGTTCTGGAGTGCTCCGATGACGATTTGGGCGGCGTCGAGGTCGCGGTCAAAGTGGTCGGCGAGCTCGGGGAAGGCGCGGTGCTACTCTGGTCGCGAGAAGGCTCGGGTGCGAGGAGGAAGAAGATGAGGCAGTAAAAATGAATACTATGGCCCCTTGAGGATATTTATAATATGATAAGAAGAGGAATAGGCAGGTGCGAAAACAGCGGAGGCACAATAACTTTTTGCGAAGAGGCGCCTCGATTCTCGCGCCTAACAGATATACATCCAGATTCGCTGTGACGTCACGCTTAAGCACCGTTGATTCCGGAAGATGACGTCCTGACACGAGGGAGCGAGGAACGCTGCAGTAAAGAGGTATTATGAGCCGGCAAATTCATATGACCCGGAAGTACAACAAGACTGAAGATTGACGTGAATGAATCCACATCACTTTGGGGGCTAATGTTGGGGATATAACCCCACGGTATGACCCGCCCATTCAGGGCCGGGTTATCCAGTGGCGGCCTAAAGAGAGATGCGGCTATCAAGACTCCAAGGCCCATCCAGGGTGACTCATAAGCGGGCCGGCTTGGAGGTCCAGTACTTGAGGTGGCGGCTTACCTAAGATGATGAGTAGGAGATAGATTAGGGCACGGGTCATGTTGCGACCCGGACTCTGTTGTAAGCCTGGGGCCTCGACCTGTATATAAAGGCGAGCCCCCGAGGCAGAAAGAGGAGGTTACAAGCTCTCGAGTACTAGGTTAGCCAAGTTGCACCCTTGTAATCGAGGTCATCATCATCAAATAAAGATCAAGCAGGACGTAGGTTATTACCTCCATTGCGAGGGGCCGAACCTGGGTAAACCCTTGTCTCTCGACTTCGATCAACCCCGTTCGAGTTATCACCTAGCTGCGATGGCCTCACGACTAAGTCCTTTCACGAGGACATCTGCCGTGACAAAACCACGACATCAGCTGAAGAAAATGGCTGATGGGAAAAGACCTCGGAAGGGAGGCAAGAGGAAGGAGGAACATACAACTTTCGAGATTCCAGATGATCTGTATGATGGATATTGCAATCCAGATGATGAAACTCATGGAAAATAAACCAAGGAGCAGCGCAAAATGCGCATGCAAAAGATAAAGAGATACTGGACCTATCAGTGGAGAGATTACAACTTCGTCACCTCCAAGTATATGAAGGATTTTGCTGTGAAGCCTCCGTGCAACAGGCCACCACTTGCTGAAGGTCAAACTGCTCATCCTACCAGCATCAGAAGGGGTGAAGAATTCCCCAAAGAATGGGCAAAGCAACAAGCTAAGTTGTAGAAACAGGCCAAAAAGGCTGTTGAAGAATTCAACAAGGCAGCAAAGGCCTCAGCTGAAACTGGTGCTAGCGGCAGTGCAAGTGCTCCGAAGAAAGCCATGCCAAAGAAGCCTGCCAACAAGCCAAAGCCGTCTATCCCTAAGCCCTCAGTGGCCCAGCCGGTAGTTTCAAGGGCTTCAGCACCCAAGATATCAAAATCTTCAGTGCCTCCTCCTGCTTCAAGTTCATCAATGGCAGCAGCAAAAGCTTCAACACCGCTCGTGCTCGCATCTTGCCAGCGCACCGAGGGCTTTCCAACAGCCTCAATTGCTGCATCAAGTGCCTCAGTTTGTGGGCAACCATCATCTTCACTGCCCACACTGAAGAAAAAGGTAACTGCTGGCCATGGAACCAGGCCAAGTCCCAAGAGTAAGGCCGTAGTGCCACAGGCTGACGAACATGGGCTGGCTGACGAAGATGAGCTTGCTGAGTTCCTCAGAAGAAAGCAAGAGCAAGCTGCAATTGCTAAGAATTCTTCAGTTCCTATGTTACTGGACCCTAAGAAGCTCCTGGACTTCATTGACATCTGGTGCACCAAGCCAGACACACCTCTTGATGAACTGAATCTGCCTCCTGGCCCAAGTCACATGTTATCTGATTTCATTTTGAATGAGAAGCATAAAATTGCTCAAGCAAAACTGGTGAGGAAACAGCAGCTGCAGAAAGAGAAGGAGCTGCAGAAGAACATGCTTTCAATTTCTCCTCAGCAGCTTGTGTCTTTGCAGTCTGAAATTCAACAGTTGTCTGAAGAATTTGAACGCCAGTCAAGTCACTGCTGTGGTGTGCATGACAGATTCATCACTGCAACCAAAAAGGTTGTTGAAGAGCACAACAAGCGTGAGGCTGCCAAGTTCGGCACAGTGCCTCCTTCCAGTTCCTCAGCTCCAGCTCCGACCGGTGAGACTACCAGGGCAACAGAGGTTGTGCCTGAAGAATATGAAAGGGCAACTGAAGAAGTTATTCCTGAAGAAACAGCCAGGGCGACTGCATCAGTCATTCCTGAAGAAATTGAACCATCAAGTTCCTCAGCAGCAGCACCACCAACAACTTCACCAGTGAAAACTATCACTCTTCCTTCTGCATCAGAAGTGAAGAAGACCAAGGCTGCTGAGAAGGAAGCAAAGAAGAGAAAAGCTTCAGCTCCTCCAACCATCACTGACAAAGTGAAGAAAGTGAAGACTGCACCATTGTCTTCAGATGCTCCGATTGATGCTATTCCTATCTCATCAGCACCCCCTGCTCCTGCCACAAATGAATGTCAGATTGTTTCATATGGGGTGGATTATGAAATCCCTCAGGCTGATAAATATGATGCTGAAACCCACTTTGCTGCTACCACAGAGCAGGTGGATGAAGAAGTCGAAGTTGAAGATGATGCTTCGCTTCACCAAGTCTTGTTTCGGAAGCCCTCACAGGTTCCGATGACTGAAGAAAATGCCACTGCTTCGTCTGGAAGTAGTGAAGAAACTGAAGAGGATGTGGATATTGATGGTGCTACTACCCCTCCAATCATTGACGAATTTTGGGAAGCATTCCATCCAAATTCGCCCCTCACCACACCTCTGACACAAGTGCCATAGTCACCCGCCGTCACTGAAGAAATTCACACGGGCTCTGAGAAGAACAACCATCACCACTCCAGAGCATTCCTGAAGAAATACCAGCTGCAGCAGCTGATGAAACTGCTCAAGATGAGCCCACGGTTGACGTCGTCAATACATCCCCTCCTCGTGCAGACTCAATTCCTTCAGCAGACACCGATACTGTTCCCACCGCCACTGCTGAGGAAATTGCCAAGTCCCTTGCTGTGACCGATCCGAATGATTCCACTGGGTCCCCACGACCAGTGTTTGATGTACGCAAGAAGATGCACAACCTCCAACCAGTTCCCGTGATGCCTAAGATTGGCAGAACCCTCAGGCGGCCTCAGTTTGATAATGCCAAATTCTTCGAAGAGAAGAACTTCTTCATTGGTGAGTCCCCGTATGACTCAGCCAAGATCAGGCGCCTACGATTCTGGACAAGGACACAGATACATTTTTATGCATCACTGTTGTTCGACAAGAACAAAGTATTTCCGCATCGCCATATTCCTCACGTGGATATGGAGTCTTTACCATGCTTTCGGCCAGTTCTGGCTGTTCTTCACGATGATGGATTACTCAGCTTCTGCTCTGATGTATGCGATTGGAATGAAGAACTCATTCTTCAGTTCTACGCCATAGTGCATTTCTCTGGTGACGCTGACGACATTGCTACATGGGCTCTGGAATGGATGAGTGAAGACACTCACTATAAAGCACCAATTGAAGAACTTCTTCGTGCTCTCCCAGTTGATCCACCCCATGAGGAAGCAAAGAAAATTTATGAAGAACCTGAACTGCCAAACCACCTGATGCAAGTGCTTATGAAGCCAATCGCTGAAGGAGAAGCTCCAAGGACAACCTTCCTAGTGAAGGATTTGCTATATGAGCCAAGGACCGTTTTTTGCATTCTATCCAAAACCCTCAGTCCTATTAAGGGTCACAACTCCAATACTGAAGAAGTTGTGGGAATAATGAAGAATCTACTGTTCCACATCATTCATGGTACTCCCATCGATATTCACGATTTCTTCCTAAGGACTTTGGTCACAGTGGCACAGTCGCCTTTCGATCTGAAGCCATATGCTCCATGGATCATAGATTCATCAGATCCCGATCTGCAATTCACTACAAGGCTGACAGACAAAATCATTTGAGCTATTTGCCTGAAGTAGAAGTTCTTCAGAGCACCATCTCCTCTGTTCCTGGCAAAGGCAAGGCTGCAGTAGATGAAGGAATTCGTCCCCTTGATGGACAATTTTGTCAACCAATCTCCAGCTCCAATGCTGATGAATCTGCTATCCAGGACACCACTGCAAAAGCTTCAAGGCCAACTTCTGCACCTAAAGCACCACGTGTCATGACGGACCGTGAGCTGCTCATAAGCCTTCACCAGAAAGTTAACAAGAACCACCGATGGGTTAAGCGTCAGTTTGCTGCTATTCAAGCCAACATGACTGTGACGCATAACTCAGTCTGCAAAAACCTCTATTATCTTCATGAGATATTTGACAGATCATGGGCCATCCTCTCGCATCTCAAGACAGATGAAGAACTTGCTGATTTGGACTTCCAGATGAACTTTGACTGGGCCGACCCGCCAAGGAAAAAGTTCAAGAACACCAAAGTTCCTCCTCTCATGCCAAGTTCAGAGTCTTCATCGCGCAAGACTGATGAAAATGAAGCCGTTGAAGACACTGCGACTGGTCCATCTGCATAATTCGACCCCAACAACGCTGGCGCTCCCTCGACTTCACCGCGATGATTTTCTTCAGGGGCGTTAGTCCTCAGCTTCGTCTCCTTTTGGTCACTGATGACAAAGGGGGAGAAGTGTGAGTTAGTCTTCAAGCGGGTCGTTATATGGGCTATTTTGCTATTTTTTTGCTGAGTTACAACTCTTGAACTTCATTTGATTCGCTCTTTGACGAGTTGTAACTTAGATAACTATTGGATGTCTGACTCTTTTGCTATGTTTTATATGCGTGCTCTGATCTTAACTATATATATGCTCATGCATGCACGAATTCGTCAGATACCAATTTTCATCATGCATTCATATTCTTCAAATATCTTATGATCATGCATGATTGGATTCCAAGATATAGGGGGAGATCTCCACAATTTCAACCTGCCATGTGCATTTGCAATCCAAAGCAAATTCCTCATATGCACATCTTCAGGGGGAGTTCCTCAATATCTTGTAATCAATTTCTTCAAACTCTGTACTTACACTTCAATTACTTTTACTCCCGTTGAAAGCCTAACCAATTTGTCATCAATCACCAAAAAGGGGGAGATTGTAAGTGCAGCAAGTGCCCCCTTAGTGGTTTTGGAGTATTGAAGACAAATAGGTTGAGGAACTAATGTGTTTGTGAGTATACACAGGAGACAGAGTCCCTGAAGATTTGGTTTAACACATGGAAGACGACTCCTAAAAATAGATTTCTTCAAGTGAAGAATTTGGTGATGAAATTGGTACGACCTTTGAAGAAATTGATGTGAAGACTATGAAGCTTGAAGACTTTGGTTTTCGTAGTTTTTTTTCTTCTTATTTGAGTCATAGGAAAAAACGTACTATTAAAGGGGGTCTTGGTGAAACATATTTCACATTTCCAAAGTGATGCTCAAAACTTCTCAAACCTATACACACAAAAGCCGCTTCGACTGAAGCCTTTGGAAATCTCTAGTACAGCTGACGCATTTGCTAGCGACAGTGACGAAGTTCATCTGGTCGCTGACGAATTTGGTCAAGCTGAGGAGTTAGGAGTTCGCCAGTGCGAGCTGCCTACCGTGAGGAAATTGAGTGCCCTGACGAATTGAGAGTTAAATTTTCCGACCGTTGCTGCGCCGCGTGCCAGCTGTCGAGTGGATCCTTATCCTGACAACGGTCGAATCAGACAAGGGCATTTATGACAATTTATGTCGGGTTGCCCCCTGGCTATAAATAGCCGCCCCCCACAACCACTTGTTGGTTGGCTGCTCCGAGAGAACTTGACACTTGTCATTTGAGAGCAACCCATCCTCTGACGACTTTGAGTGAACCCAAGTGAGGAAAAACCCAACCAGAGCCTAAGTGATTGAGCATCACTGAAGAGATTGATCTGTGTGATCCGACGCTTGTTACCTTTGAGGACTGTCATTCCTCCAGACGGTTAGGTGTCATGTTCTGAGCACCCAAGAGTAATTGTGGTGTGCCGGTGAACAAGTCTGTGAAGGTTTTGGAAGTCTACCTTGAAGACTTACCACGAGTGATTGGGCGAGGTCTAAGTGACCTTAGCTCAAGAGGAATACGGTGAGGACTAAGTGTTCTCTGAGTTGCGACTCAGCCGCCTCAACCAGATGTACAGTTGATACAACAACTGGAACTGGTCTACCAAATTCCATTGTCTTCACCGAGCCAACCTGGTTTCAAATTACTCACCCTCCCTTACTTTATTCCGCTGCTGAAGAATTTGTGATCTATCCTCTGACGAACTTGAACTGAAGTATTTGATCATGCTATCTTTTATTTCCTCGGTTCATATTCTTCATGCGTGTATGATTGTATGATTGCATGTTCTTCACCCTTATGTATGCTGTTCGCATGTACTCTGAATCTGTGATGACTTAGTTTCCCGTGCGTTTCTATTTCTTCACTCTGATCTTCGTCAAATTCATCAGAGTTTGACGAATTTCTAATAATCTCCCATTCACCCCCCCCCTCCGGGAGATAACCTGTGCTTTCAACCTCACCCAATCACTCTGGTAAGTCTTCAAGGTAGACTCCTAAACCTTCACAGACTTCGTTCACCGGCAATCCACAATGACTCTTGGATGCTCAGAACGTGACGCCTAACCGGCTGGAAGATCACAATCTTCAAGTGTAATAAGTCTTCGGTTCACTCAAAACAGAATGTCTTCAGTGAAGCTCAATCACTTTGGGCTCTGGGTGTTTTGGGTTTTGTCCTCGCAAGGATTCTCTCTCAAAGGCTTCGAGGTGAGTTGCTCTCAAAACGACAAAAGCCGTGCACTAACTCGGAGCAGCCACCAATTTATGGTGGTAGGGGGTGGCTATTTATAGCCAGGAGGCAACCCGACATGATATGTCCGAAATGACCTTGGGTCATAGGGAAGCTGACACGTGTCTAACGGTCGGATCCCAACACACGCGGCAACTTTACTTGGGCTCCAAGCAAAGCTGACTCAACCAACTCTGGAAGAGGTTTTCTCTCATTTGTCTTCGCTCGAAGACATAGGATTTGCATTGAGTTTCACGTCAGTTTCTGACTTTGTTTACCTCGACCCCACTTAGCAGTACGGTGGTTCCTATGACTCAAGAAAGCAGAAAATGAAACTACCAAAAGACTAAGTCTTCGCGTTCCATTTGCTTCAAGTGATGAATGTCTTCGTGAGCCATTATCTTCAACACAAATGTCTTCGTGAACCACCATTGTCTTCAATGTCTTCATACATTTTTAGGGGTCATCTTCGATGGGTAAACCGAATCAATGGGGACTTCTACCTGTGTTCTCCTATGAATATCACAAACACATTAGTCCCACAACCAAGTTTGTCTTCAATACTCCAAAACCAACAACGGGTGGCACAAGATGCACTTACAGGCCAGACCTCGGCCCAGCCCAAACAGTCTCCGGCACTTGTGCCGCAGCCGGAGACCCTCGTTCCCAGCACTTTGGTGGTGGGTTCAGAGGTTGCTCCACCCCGCCTCCCATTGCGGAGCGGGTTGGCGCGGGGTGGCCTGAGGAGATGGAGGCGGCCCTAATGGGTTCCTCCATCGTAGAAGAGCACCATGCTTTACTTGGCACGGCGCTACAAGGCTTCCGGTCTGCGGAGGCCAGAATGCGCGAGGTCTTCAAGGGCCTGTTCAGGAGCTTCGAGGTACGTTCTTTCGCGTTTGTAATTATGAATAACCTTCGAGTTTATGATTGTAGTAGCAAGCTGTTGTCCGAAGTCTTATTGCATAGCATGGCGTTTATAGGAGCATAGCCAGCCAGTAGCCCCCGAGTCCAAGGCTAGTTTGCCAAAACTGGCCTTGGGCTCGATACTTGAGTAAGATTTTGTTGCCTGGCATGTAGCCCCCAAGGCTCTGGCCGATCTTTAAAAGGGGGTGACCAGGGACTGACGCGTGAGTGTGTATTTGCAGGCGTCGTCCTCGGCTCTGAACTCCGCCTCCGAGGAGGTGGCAGAGATGAACAGGAAGCTACAGAGGTCCGAGGAGGACCTCGATCTGATGAAGAAACGGATCGAGCTGTCTCAAGGTAAACTTTAAGAAGTTTTGAGAGTGTCGATTTTACTTCGGGAGATGTTCTTAAAAGATTTAATTTTGACGCCGAGCTATTTTGCATGACAGCTGCTACGGCGGAGCTTGAGATGCTTAAGGCCGAGCTAGCCAAAGCTCAGCAAGAAGCCGAGTAGCAGAAGGCTGCGGCCTCGAAGGTTAAGGAGGAGCTGGCTGCCGAGAAGGTGGCCAGGGATAAGGACCAGGCACGGGTCCTGGAAGTGGAGGAGACCTTGGAGGGTGTCTACAAGGAATGCGACGCCTTCCAGGAGAAGGAGAAGGTGATGAGCGCCGAGCTCGAAAATTTGCGTCAGGCCCACGCCGAGGTCCAATCCCAGACCCGTGCAGACCGCGAGGTGCTTCAGCAAGTGAAGCAGATCGCTGCCGGTAAGCCATTTTTGCTCCAGTGTGTTTTCGGCCGCAAGGAGTTTGTCGAGCTCACCCAGCTGTGGCAATCCGCAGAGGCCTTCGCGGATCTTCCGAGGAGCGCGGCGGACACCGGCCGCTACTACGGCGCGCAGGAGGGCCATGCTGTGGAGAAGGCGTTCTGGCTGCAATTCCAAGCGCCCTCACAGCCGGAGCTGCTAAACAATCAGATGAAGCAGCTGATGGAGCTCCTGCGCATGGCAAGGCCGATGCTTCAAGACATCTGCGCCAACCTTTGGCCCGCGGAGGCCCTACCGACCAGCTTCTTCGGGTTCTTCGCCCGTCTGCGGGAGGCCGCCCCCCAGTTGGTGCACTGGAAGCGTTCGGCGTGCCTGGAGGGTGCTCAGCGGGCATAGGCCCACGTGAATACGCACTACCCACGTGTTGAAGCGGCGGTTGTGGCTGCCCGGCTCCCCGAAGGGAAGAACTAGACCGTGGAGCAGTACATGGACAAGGCCATGGAAGGGGGCCGGATCATTGAGGCGGAATGCTCTAAGGAAAATCTATATTTTTAGATTTGTACTTCGGTATGCCGAAGTGTAGTTCGGATGTAAAAAACAGTCCTTTATTTTGCAATGAGTTCGACTTTACTTTCTGACATGTGCTTGTGTGTTTTTATTTTTTGACTCCTGTGTGACCGTTTTTAACTGAAAGTGACCAGTCATCGGCTTCGACCCCTTTGTATAGTGCACATCGGGTGCTTCCGCGGTAGTCATGACCCTTAGCCGACGTCTCGGTTCCCGAAGGCGGTCCATGCTCGCGAAAACAAGGCAATCAGACTATAGCGGTTTTATAGCTTTCACTTAGTCATAGGAGCTTGACTGTGGGGGCTGATGACGAGCCCCCGGTCCGTGGAGTGGTTCGGCGATATGGCCGAGGTTGGTGCCACTACCACTTCGGCTGATTTGATAAGGAGCCCTTCGTTAGTTTTTGGCTTAACCTCAAGGGTACATTGCTGGACGTTGTCTTCGGATGGCCGGCTAGTTTACGCTTACCAGGACAGTTAGTTTTTGGCTTTATCCACTGAGGCGCTTTGCCATGCAAGCTGGCAACGCAATCACAGTGGTTCTCCCTTTACACCCTTAGCCGAATAGTTCGGAAACGTAAGGGGTAAGCACAGGAGCCGGGCAACCCAACTATTGACCAAAATCGATGTTCGAAACTGATTCATATAATGCAACATCCAAGACGCTGAATAGATACTTCGAACTTGTTGGGCGGTGGGGCGTGAGATTAAAAGCGAAGCCCGTAGTAAATTTAAATGATAGGTGTATCATGGAAGTATGCTTTTGGCTCGAAGACAGTGAACATAAGGAGATGCGTAATCATCTCGATGGGTGCACTTTTATTTCATGTGGTCAAGCCGTACATGCCGAGCTTTAAACAAAAGAAACTTGTAGAGGATACAACTTAATAGAAAAGGCAAGGGAGTAAGAACAGGGCGGATGTGCTAATGGGATTATTCGCCCAAGCCCGTCGCTATTGCACGTCTGCGTCTCCGTGCCGTTGATCAGCTTGCCTTCGTTGAAAGCGAAGGAGGTGTGGGCTGTCCGCGACCTCGGCCTCTTATTTGCTTAATGCTTTTGTCGGTCGAGTCCTTTGAAAAGGTGTGCGGCTGCCACTTAGATGGTTTAAGCCATGTGGACATGCTGCTTCTGACTGGGCCTTTTACAGAGTCCCGCTGGTTTGCAAGTCCAAAGTGCGTTGCTGTTCGGTTGAACCGATAACGACACATCATTTGATTCAGCTCCTCGGCCGCCCATGGAATTTTTAGTGCAAAGTTATGCACCCTGGGGACATAATACCCCTCCAAGGGGAGGCAGCCGAGGAGCCCCTGCCCCTATTTGGGGGGAATCGTGGCCTGACCGAGGTCGGCTCGTGCGGCCCGTACGCGCTTTGAGGAGCTGGGTTTGTTATGAGCTGCCTCCTCAGTTGCCTGTACCTCGGCTGCGAAAGCCGTGGTCTGTTCCTCTGTTCGGTGGGGCGCTCGGTGTTACCATTGACTGTAATAACACCATTTGGTCCTGACATTTTCATCTTTAAGTATGCGTAATGCGGGACTGCGTTAAAGCGGGCGAATGTAGTGTGCCCGAGCAGCGCGTGGTATCCGCTCCGAAAAGGGACTATATCGAAGATTAACTCTTCACTCCGGAAGTTCTCGGGTGATCCGAAGACTACCTCCAGCATTACTGTTCCTGTACAGTGAGCCTCGATGCCCGGTATGACACCTTTAAAGGTGGTGGTGCTGGGTTTGATCCTGGATGAGTCTATGTCCATCTTCCTGATCGTATCCGCGTAGATTAAGTTGAGGCTTCTGCCTCCGTCCATGAGGACGCACATCAAATGGAATCCGTCAACGATCGGATCCAGAACCAAAGCAGCCGATCCGCCATGTCGGATGCTGGTTGGGTGATCATGTTTGTCAAATGTGATCGGGTAAGCCTACCACGGATTAAACTTCAGGGCAATAGGCTCTAAGGCGTAGATGTCCCGGAGTGCACGTTTCCTCTCCTTCTTAGGGATATGGGTTACGTAAATCATGTTTACGTCCTTCACCTCGGGAGGGAATTGCTTTTGGTTTCCATTGTTAGATCGGCGAGGTTCATCCTCGTCCTCGCTGCGAGGTTGGGTTTTACTTTGGCCCTCCGTCGCTATCTCTTCGGCCTGCTTGAAGACCCAGCAGTTCCGGTTAGTGTGGTTTGCAAGCTTGTCCGAGGTGCCATGAATTTGACATGGCCTGTCGAGGATCTTATCGAGCTGGCTGGGTCCGTCTTTGCTTCCTTTAAAGGGCCTCTTTTTCTGACTGGATCTAGGTCCGTTGAACCCTGCATTTACTGCGACGTCCTCGGTGTCGCTACCACCATTTTTATGCCTGTGCTTATTTTTACTGCGCCTCGGCTTGCCATTGGCGTCATGAGTTTCTGAAGTGCCGGCCTCACCGTTGTGAGTATTGCGGGCTAGCCAGCTGTCCTCTCCCACGCAAAAGCGGGTCATGAGCCAGGTGAGGGCCGCCATGGTCCTCGGCTTATCCTGCCCGAGCTGGCGTGCAAGCCACTCATCTCGGATGCTATGCCGAAAAGCGGCGATGGCCTCGGCGTTGGGACAGTCCATAATTTGGTTCTTTTTAGTTAAGAACCTGTTCCAGAATTTCCTTGCAACTCGCCGGGTTGTTGAATGACGTGGCTGAGGTCGTCGGCATCCGGAGGCCGGACGTATGTGCCCTGGAAGTTAGCCCTGAAGGCATCCTCTAGTGCCTCCCAGCTTCCAATAGAATTGGGAGGCAGGCTGTTCAGCCAATGCCTAGCCGGCCCCTTTAGTTTGAGCGGCAGATATTTGATGGCGTGGAGATCGTCTCCATGTGCCATGTGGATGTGGAGAAGGAAATTTTCAATCCACACCGTTGGATCGGTAGTGCCATCGTACGACTCAATGTTGATGGGTTTAAACCCATCAGGGAACTGGTGTTCCATCACCCTGTATATGAAGTAGATCGGGTGAGCGGGACCTAAGAACCAAGCAGACTCGCGCCGGACGTCGGGAGATATCTGCGCATAGGCTTGCTCTCGAGCTCGGCCGTTCCTGTCCATCCAGGCGTCGTAGCCGTCGCGCCCGGCCGGTGCGCGTCCTCTTGATCCGTAGATGGACCGAGAAGGTGCCCGGTTCGCCTCTATCTGGCGTCTTGCATCGTATGGCTCGGGATAATCAACGGGATCCTTGCCATAACGGCGTGTCGTTGTTTGGGTATGTAAATTTTCCCGCGCTAGCCTGTCGCGCCCTCTAGGGGGGCGATCAGGTTCGTCAGTCTGTCCGCGTGTTAAGAGCACGTCGTCGGCTAATTCTTCGTCGAATTCGGGCAGCAGACGCCTGTGTGGGTAGGATTTGGGTGCGCTACGGAGCCGCTCCTCGAGGCCCTGTTCGGCCGAGAGTATCTCGACCCACTTATCATTCAACGCATCTTGATTGGCTTGCAGCTGCTGCTGCTTCCGTCTCATGCTTTGGGCAGTGGCCACAAGGCGACGTCAGAACCGTTCCTGCTCAAAGGGGTCTTCGGGGACTATAAAGTCCTCGGTGCCCAGGCTCTCGTCCTCTTCGGACTGAGGTAAGCAATTGCCATCCGCCCCTTCAAAGAGGTCATCGGGGTCCTCGTCTTCAGGGATTCCTGCGGGGCTATGTGGTCACCCTGGGGAGGCATGAGAGTCCTCTCCCGGGTTGTCAGGGTCGTCTGCCGCAGCGCCGGTGTTGTTGGCGGTGGCGTCGTGCCCGCTGGGGTCCTCGTTGGCGCCTCGTCCGCGCCTTCGCCGACGTCTTGAAGGAGACTTCGGAGTATCCACCATGTACACGTCATAGGTGGAGGTTGCAGTCCATTTGCCGGTGTTGACCAGTGGCGTGGTGGTTTCTGCGGTGCCGTCGGACATCTTCATCCATGTCCGCGGCCTCATCATAATCCAACACGTCGGTTAAGTCATCGACCGTGGCGACTAGATGGGTGGTGGGTGGGATATAAATTTCCCGATCGTCGGCTTTAAGTCCGATCTTGTCGTAGACCGAAGTCTAGCTATTTGAGATTGATAAGCTCTGGATGCGATCCAGCATCTCGTTTAAGTGAGACAGCTCTTCGGGATCCATGGCCTGGCTGTAAACCGGGCTAACCTGAAGCACGGCTGGTAGACCGCCTGACGCGTCATTGGGCTCGTGCGGGGCTGGAGTTGATCCTGGATCCGTCACCCGAGCCGGCTCCAGATCCGACGTAGTATCCGAGGTGGCGTCCGGAGCGGCGTTGTGGCTTGACGCCAGGATGAGGCTGTCCGTGGTGGAGGTAGTCAGTTCCTCCGCAGGGCCCCGTGAGGGCAAGGGTTTTGATCCGACATCCTCGAAGGAGATCGGTTCCGGAGACGAGCCCCCGATGTCCGCTAGGCCCTCGATCCGGCCTGGCGTCCAACCGGTAAGGACGAGCTCTCTGCGAGAATCCGCGGTGTACTCCAAGCCTCTGAAAGTTATGATGTGGTCTGGGGCGTAATTTTCGACGGAAGCCAGATGGCCCGAGGAATCGGCGCAAAAGACCATGCTGCCAAAAATGAATAGCTGGTCGGGGACGAAGATGTCCCCGTAGCCGGAGCCGCAGTTGATCTGCAGGTGAGCCATCGATCTTTTTCTGATCTCACAGCGGAACTCTCAATGAAAGCACCAGTGTCAGTGTGAAAACCGGCTGACCTCGGGGTAGGGGGTCCCGAGCTGTGGATCTCGGATCAATGGTAACAGGAACAAAGGAGACGATGTTTACCCAGGTTCGGGCCCTCTCTATGGAGGTAAAACCCTACGTCATGGTCTTGTTTATATTGATGATGAAGTATCGAGTACAAGCTTGATCTACCTCGAGATCGTCACGAGAAGCCTAACCCTAGAGCTAGGTGGATGGTAGTTATGATTCCGTGTCCTCTATAGGCTAAACCCTCTGGCTTATATGCACGCCAGGTAGGGGCGTCTAGGGTTACATAGGCGGTATCTAGGGATGCATATGGAGGCGGCAAGAGATGTCTTGAGGTACACTCCAAGTCTTCGGCAGAGACCGTCTTGATCACGTCACAGCTTCCAGAGTCCATCTGGATGAGAACAGGGCTTTCAGGCTCAGCCCGAGGACTATGGGCCGTCTAGGTTGGTACCCCCTAGTCCAGGGCACCGTCACCGGTGGTCTCCATGACGAGGAGGGAGTAGTTCACCCTCGGGGCTGAGGGTATGTACCAGTAGCTATGTGTTTGATCTCTCTCTCTCTCTCTCTCTCGTGTTCTTGATTTGGCACGATCTTGATGTACCGTGAGCTTTGTTAATATAGTTGGATCATATGGAGTTCTCCCATCTATCTTGTTGTGATGAATTGAGTCTTTCCCTTTGAGGTTTCATTGTTATCGGATTGAATATTTTGGATTTGAGAACACTTGATGTATGTCTTGCATGTGGATGCCCGCGGTGACAATGGGGTATTCTATTGAGTCACTTGATATATGTTTTGGTAATCAAGTTGCGGATTCCCGAGGTGACATTGGGGTAATCTAGGCATAGGGGTTGATGCACGTTCGTCCTACTTTCTCCGATAGAAACTTTGGGGGTACTCTTTGAAGTTCTTTGTTGGATTGAATATTTTGAATCTAAAATTGTTTGATGCATATCGAATAATTGACTCACGGATACTTGTGGTGACATTGGAGTACCTAGGTGACATTAGAGTTGATTGATGCGTATCATATGGTGCTATTTTAGTACGAACTCTAGGGCTGTTTGTGACACTTATAGGGATGGCTCAATAGATTGATCGGAAAGGATAACTTTGAGGTGGTTTTGCTACCTACAACAATTTCTTCTTATGCTCTCCGTTTGCTAGGGACTTTGGAGTGATTATTTGTCGCACGTTGAGGGATTGTTATATGATTCAATTATGTTAACACTGTTGAGAGATTGCACTAGTGAAAGTATGAACCCTAGGCCTTGTTTTCAAGCATTGCAATACCGTTTGTGCTCACTTTTGTTACTTGCTACCTTCCTGTTTTTATTTGTTCAGATTACAAAAACCTATATCTACTATCCATACTATACTTGTATCACCATCTCTTCGCCGAACTAGTGCACCTATACAATTTACCATTGTATTGGGTGTGTTGGGGACACAAGAGATTGCTTGTATTTGATTGCAGGGTTGTTTGAGAGAGACCATCTTCATCCTACACCTCCCATGGATTGATAAACCTTCAGTCATCCACTTGAGGGAAATTTGCTGCTGTCCTACAAAACTCTGCACTTGGAGGCCCAACAAAGTCTACAAGAATAAAGTTGCGTAGTAGACATCAAATACTCCTCCGAGTCCTCCTCATAGTCCTCCTCCTCTGAGTCCTCCTCGTAGTCGTCCTCCTCTGAGTCGGACTCGTTGGGGATCACCGTCGGGGCGCCGGCCTCGTCCTCCTTCTTCACCTTCTTCTTCTTCTTCTTCTTCTTCTCGGCTTCACGCTTCCAGAAGAACTCGTGCTCGGCCGGGACATACTCTGGATGCTCCCGCGCAAACCTCGTCAGCGCCGCTTCGTCTCTCTCGCCGGGAGCAATGATGATCCCCCGCGTCTTCTTCTTCTCCTTCTTCTCATCCACCCGCCATATTTTTAAATTCTTTGGCCCGACGAACTCTGCATCCACCTGGGTTTTGATCTCCGGGAAGTTCATCTCGTGCCTCAGCCGGCCGAAACGTCACACGGCGATGTCGTGCGCACGCGCGGCCACATCATCCTTGTCAAAGGCGTCGATCCAGTAGCAATAGCTGTCGCACTGGAACTCCACGCCGAAGTTCCCGGACGGCTTCGCTCGCACCCCGAAGTAGCTTGTCTTGCTCTTCGAGACCTTCTTCGGTGGCATGACTGTGGCGCAGGTGTGGCTTCGAATCGGGCGTCAAAGTCGCAGGGAGACGACTGGCGGACTCAGAGAGGTTGTGCACGCGTCGGCGGCGACGAAGATTCTGGAAATCGAGCGACGGCGTGATGACGACCGAGGGGCTTCGATTCGGCCGAAGTCGAGGCATGGTGCGACAGGGAAGCGGAGGAGTCATAGGGAGACGACCGAAAGATGGCTGCGGAGGCTGTGCGGGCGGCGGCGACGACAGAAATGCTTCACATCGAGTGGTGGCACAGTGGCTTCGATTCGGGCAATTTTGTGGCAGGGGACGGCGAAAAAGCGGCGGATCCGGCATAGGCGGGGGTGGGGAGGCCGGATCTATCGGTGACATGGTGCGGTGGGGTCTGGTTGGCGTGCGGCGCGGCGGCCTGGTGCGGTGGGAGGCAGGATAGTCATGCGGTTGGAGGGGGGGAATGAAAGTTCCAGTGGCAGTTGGGCTTCGTGCGGCGCGGTTACGTTTTACATCTGCGCAACCAAATGATGTATATTTGCATCACTTGCTGATGCATTTTACATCTGAAGTAAAAAAAGCAGATGTAAAAAACTTGCATCTACATCATCTATTGGAGGGACGTTTTTTAGACTAAATGATGTATATTTCGGTTATTTTTACATCTATATCATCTATTGGAGATGCTCTTAGCGCCTAGATGAGGACTCATGTGTCATGCGCTACTTTTTCAGTTGTTTTTTGTTTCCCCTTTTTGCTCGTTTTTTCTGGGTTTTTAGTTTTTCTTGATTTTGTCTTTTTCTTGGGTTTTTCTATTTAAAGAAAAACAGGTGCGTTGCGCATGGGAGCAAGGATTAGTCCTTCCTGGAGCACATATTAATGCTGAGTGGGAGCACAACTTAGTTCATGTAGAGAGCACTATCATGGAGGAAGCACATGTTGGTGCTAGTTGGAAGCAAATGTTAGTGTTAGTTGGGAGCAAGCTCACATAAGAAACAAATGTTAGAGCAACTCTAGCAGATGTGCTAAAAATCGGTACTAAAATTGTTTTACGGTTCGCCCTAAAATGGTTTTGCGAAAACACGAAGGTCCCGACAAAACAAATCCGCTAAAGCATAACCATAAATTTAAAAACATAGATCATACGTAGTTCCCGCTACAAAGTTCATCACCACACATCAGAGTTCATACATAGCTAAAACATAGATTAACTTAGATTTAACATAGATAGGGATGCCGGCTCAATTGCCGACGCCGAGGAAGAACGCCTCCGCCGACCCGCGACAAGCGTTGGCGTAGGCGTGATCCTCCTTCGCCGCGGCGAGCTTTTCGGCAACCGTTTCTTCTCCGGCCTCAAACAAACTACAGCTCCAGGATGAGCTAGCCCTAAACCCTATCTCTCCGCTTAGAGGCAACCTCTATACATTGCATGAGCCGTCTCTAACAAAAAATTTGCTAGCATCGCCTCTAACCTTAGAGGCTACCTCCAACATCTTAACAATCCATCCGGTCCCACTTGTCAGCTTTAAAAAAGCATAAGAAAGTACACGAGAAAGATTGTTGGTTGGAAAAATGAGGTGCTAATCAATTATTATTTTTAATTTCTGCTAGAGCCCACCTTAGAGGCTGGTTAGAGTCTATACATTGTGGGTTTTTTCATGGGAGAGAATTTGTGGCACGCAGGTGTGGGGCAACGAGTGGAAGAGTCCCTCGCGTGCGCTTTTTCTTTGGCTTTCGATTTTCAAACTTTCATATCTTTTGAATAAAAAATCCAAATGAAGTTCTCTTTTCATATTCATATTTCTCGTGACGAGGGCTTTCAAATACGATTCATTGTGAATATGGTTTGATGAATTTAAAAAAAATAAGTTTCAACTCTTGAAACTTAGTATAAAATTGTAAGTTTCAACAATTAAAACTTAAAACTTACTGTGGCCTCATGCGGGATTCAACTACTTCATGAATCACGAGGCATCTAGCGGCCGGGCAGGGCTTGGCAGGTGCATGCCCCCCGCATATTTCTATATGAGGCCTACTTTTAGAGCCAAGGTTGCCTCTGTACACTGATGATGCTCTTAGGGCGCGTTTGGTTACCTGCACCGTTTTTTGCCCATTTGCATGCTTGACCCAGTTGGGCCTGGCTGAGCATATGCAGGCTAAAAACCAACATCTGCATGTTGATTGGTTGCTTGCATATGCTCTCCCTGCATCGTAACGATGCCTCTACGCACCGTGTTTGGTTGCTCGCATTGTATGTGGTCAGATGAGTGCACGTTGTTTGGTTGCATACGAGCATAGAGTTGTGCTCACCTTGTACCCTCTTTGGTGAGCTTACCCACTACTACAACGCCTTACACACGATCACACCGAGCACACCAACACCACAACAATGCAATGGCGATGAACTGGACGAAGATGATGAAGTTCTTCAGCCCAAACTGACGATCCACCTTGCCAACGTCAACCTTGCTGCATGCGTGCTCTCGCACGAACTTGGCGTAAGCAGTTTCTGCCGCCTGCCTAGTCTTAAACCCTCTCTAGCTGCCGTCGGGAAACCCTGAAACTTGTTGGTTGCAAGCTTCCCATGAACTGTAAACCCCTGGAGTCCTTCCGACGAACACCGCATACCACTTGCCCTAGCAGTAGCAGTGCAAAAGAGAAATAAGTTGAAGCAACGAGCATTGGAACACACAAGCTATGGAGCACTCCAGGAGCAAGCAATGAAGCACACAAGCAATGGAGCAGAAGAGCATTAGTAAGCATGCATGGTCATACGGCATAGCAAGTTCAACCTACCACTACTATGGTGTCATCCTACCACCACATCCAAAAGAGGGTGTAATCCTACCACCGCAAGTTCGTGATCACCGTGAGGATCACCGTGAGGGGTTAGTATATACCACCTCACCAAAATATACAGACCATAAGATTGTTTTCAAGCCCTAACTACACAAAATATACGTCATCATCGTCATCATCGTCCTTGTCACCATCGCCATCGCCGTCGAGGATCATGCACGCCGTCGTCACCATCAGAAGAAGCACTAGTAGTAGTGCTTGCCCAGCCAGGTCCTCAGCCAGAGCACCCTGTGGGCCTCTCCCATGGCAACAAACCCAACACCCTGGGCTTTGTTGTCCAGTAGGTGGCTGAGAGCCACCATGATAGCCTCTGGGCTGAAGCCAACTTGCTCCATGACGGCGCCGTAGAGGTCAGGGTGGACGTCGACCGTCTTGCTCTCCCTGATGGCGGTGGCCACCTCCTTCACTGCCTGAGTCATGCTGCTGAAGACGGTCAGCTCCTCCTCCATGAAGCCTGCCCGCTTCCTCTTCCTATCAATCATAGGAACATGCTCACCATCCTTCTCAGGAGCATCAATGTTGATGGTGTCTGACTCCTGGGTGTCTGGATAGTCAGGCATCGGGGGCATCGGGGGCATCGGCGAGCCGAGCGGCTGACCAGAGCCCATGGCATGCTTGCCGGTTGCGAGCCCGAAGGAGAAGATCTGCTGCATCTGGTGGTAGTTCTGGATAGGTGTGTTGAGGAACTCTGCGTCCTTGGGGTGAGCCTAAGAAAGAAAGAGTGGTGGTTAGTTAGTCCGACAATGGCTCATAGGCTTAAATAGCTGATCAGTAGAATGGCATGGTTTGTGAGCTAACCGCGATGTGGCCTTGGTAGTGCTTTGCCTCCAACAGGATCGTGGAGGTCTCCTCATCCCATGAAGCACCGCTCAGGTCTCTCAGCTTGGAGCAGGTGATCCACCTCGTTCTCCACTTCCTCAGGTGGTTGTACACCTGGGTCGAGGTGACCTCCTGTCCACAAAACTCTAAGACTTGCTTTGCCACAGAGTTCAAGTGCACCTCCTTGAACCCCTTGTCAGTCCTCACTCCACTAGATATGATCTCACACATCTTGTTAAGCACAAAAGTGGAGAGGAGCGGTTGCCATTTCATGCTGCATCCCCTGCCATCCTTCTTCTCCTTTGCGGCTGCCTTTCGAGCAGCCACATGAGATACAACATTGGGCTGAGCCAGCACAAATGGAGGAACCGTAGGCGGCACCTCGAAAACCTCTGAATCAAGAGGCATCAGGTCAATGTTAGGCTGGGAGTCCTCGACGTAGGAGGCCGGGAACTGGCTCTCGGACGGCACGATGGCCAGACTAAACTCTTGCGTGCTCATGTCCTACAAACGTAAGCGTCATCAAAAGCACAACAAACTACACATCGACAATACGTACTAACTGTAAACATGGACAACACACTACAGATCGATGGTATGAACAAACAGTAAAACATGCACATATGGATGATCTAGTTCAAGACAGCACTAATCATGGACACATATGGATGACCTTGTTCAACACTTGCACAATACCATACAATACATCTAAGCATACTACCAATCCACATCTAAGCATACTACCAATCCATCCATGAACATCCAAAGCATATTACCAATCCATCCATGAACATCCAAAGCATACTACCAATCCATCCATGAACATCCAAAGCATACTACCAATCCGGAAACAACCCCTAGCAAGCTTCAAATCCATCCCAACTAGCTACTGCAACATCACAGTCGAACAGATCATCCAGATCTAGCTAGAACTAGTAGAGGGGAGGGGGTCGTTGAACTTACAGACGCCATCGGAGGAGCCGCAGAGGAGGTGCGGCACAAAGGAGAAGAGGAGGAGTGGATCCGCCGCCGTAGCCTACCGGTCGCCGGAGTAGTTGCGCCGCTTACCTCGTCGTCGAAGTGGATCCGGGTCGGAGTGAGAGCACGAGAGGGGGGGGGGGGAATGGTGGCGGGAGTTTTGGCGCGCGATCACCTTGGCTATATAGGGCGACCGCGAATCGGCGGGCGATGATGCGAATTCGTCCCGCCGTTTTTTCGGCGACGCGCCATCGCTCCCACCATCTCCCTGCCCGCAGCTGCGGAGCGCGGCGTTCCCCTCCTCTGCATCGCCCCAGCCTAGCTCGCTAGAAACTGCCGATTCGGCCGTTCCTAGCGGGCCTGGCTGAGCACTGCTTTAAGGTTCGTGCGGGCCAGGCAACCAAACGGGCCATTTTCTTCCCCCACGGGCCTGGTTGAGGGTAATGCACGTAACCAAACACGTCCTTAGTGTAGAAGAGTGTTAGCTAGCAAATAGGTGCCAATAGTGCTGACTGCTGAGTAGTCAGTACTGAGCATGCCGGCGCCGAGGTCCTGTCCTGGTCCGTCGCCAAGTTGACGAGAATTGAGGTTGTTCGAAAAAAACAAGACGAGAATTGTGGTTGGTCAGACGGACCATCGTCAAGGCTCGCGGAAAGAAGGCCTTGAGTTGCTTCGAAATTCATGCCAGACACGTGTCACCTGGCCATTAGGTGGGTCCAGATTGATAAGCAAAGTTTGAAGTTAAGACTTGGTCTTACAGGATTATTGCTTTTTTTTTTCAGCATATACTTTCCATGGTTCCATCTGATTTGCAATATTCGTATTTGAACGGTTGTCAGGCCACAATCTATCATGACGATTGACGAACCAACAGCTACATGAACTGATGGATAAATCAGAGGGCCAATTATCTCAGAGACCTCAAGTCTTCGACTATCAACATCTGATTCTCAAATGTTTAACAGAATCTTAGCCACCAGCAAATATCGAACTGACATGACTTGACTTCTGCTCCTATAAAAAATAATTGCAACAATAAGAAAACATTTCCAGCAGTACCATTTTTCGGGCTGCATGAATCTGTTATCCCTCGCGTTCTTAAAAAGAGAATATTTGAATATGAATATAATCCGTACTCAGCGTAGCAATATGCCACTACTCAATAGCCATTGACTAACTTGTTCCTCTATTTTCTCGAGAAGAATCGATTAAGTACAGATACCTAAGCACCTAGAGGGGGACATACTTCTTATCTTTTAATCAACTCTGAAACTGGAAAGTACAACTTCAGTTTGATGAAAATTGCAGCTTGCACTTTTCAAAAATATAAACCTTCCACTACACAACACAAGCATGGAAGAGTATAAGCTGAGGAAGGTGAGCTCCTAGCTTGACATGTCACAATCCCATTCCTTAAGGATCAAAGTCTTGGATTCAGATATTCAACGGATGAAGAAATTTACCAACATCATTCTTCATGGAATTTACACAGGAACTTTCCTCGAACTTGCCGAGCCATTACTTCGAAGTACAGGTGTCATCCACTTTATACATACATATAGAACGGTAGATTCTTCCACAAGAAAAAGATAGCCCAAACAGACAGTTGACATTATAGTTCGGAGCTGACGAATCTGAAAAATGTCATTTGACTTGGTTAGAATAACGCCAATTATTGCTGCTCCCCAGGTGCAATGTACAATGATAACCATTGCTGTAAGAGACTGCATTGACCCTACACCACACCACCCTGTCCCTGTAGAAACAGCTCGAGGGATGGACACAGCAGCCAGGGCCACCTTGTTGTTGGTGTTGTTCTTGCCGTTCCTCACTCTCAGTGCTGCTCAAAATGTTACCCAGAGTAGAGCGGGTATACTCGATGTTGGAGTGATCCTCCATCTGAAGTCTTTGGTGGGCAAAATGGCGCGTACCACCATGTTGATGGCTATGGAAGATTTCTATGCAGCCCACAGGAATTATACAACAAAGCTAGTTCTCCACATCAGGGATTCCAACGGAGACAATATACAAGCCGCATCACAAGGTACATATCACGTTTTGAGAATTGTTGGCCGTCACTGAATTTTGCACTAAATGAAGCTATGAAACATAAGAAAGCAACTGCTAAACTTGGTATCTGTGATGAGGCAAAATCCTGCGCTGTTCTTATTTTGTTGTGGATCATGGTGGTAAAGTCAAAACATTTAGGAACTTCTGTTGATTTACTAGTAAAATTTCAAAACATGGATTTATGTATAGAGAGGCAAACCAAAGAAGCACTGAAATATATTTTTCCTTAATTCATTGAGTATTTCACTTCTACATATGTATTGTGATTGTCTTCTATTGACACTGCAAGTCTGAAACAAATTAAGTTTTTTTCTACAATATGGTCCCAAAAAGATGACTTTGTGAATTTGTACACAGATAAAAGTAGGCAATTTTGGAATTTCCCTATGAACCAGATTCTTTGATATACTTATGCCCCTCGAATCAGAAACCACCAGTACCTTAAGAAATGATCATATAGCCCAAGTTGTTATACTCTTCAGTTATAACATCAGAGATTGCCTTAGCTGCAACCAGAATCTACACAAATGTTCTTTAAATATTTTATCTTAATTGAATTGCACATTTGTACAGCTGTTGATCTGCTGGAAAATTACTATGTACGGGCCATCATTGGTCCACAAAAATCTTCAGAGACTACTTTTGTGTCTGATATTGGGAACAACAGTCAAGTGCCAGTTATCTCCTTCACAGCAACAAATCCCACGCTTTTATCTGCTGATGTGCCATATTTCTTGCGTGCAACTCTAAGTGATGCTGCTCAAGTGAACAGCCTTGCTGCTCTCATTAAGGCATATGGCTGGAAGGAAGTAGTGCCCATCTATGAGGACACAGACTATGGCAGGGGCATCATACCCTACCTGGTTGATGCCCTCCAAGAGTTTGGAGCTTATATGCCATACTGCAGTGCAATCTCTCGATCAGCAAACAGTGACCAAGTTGAGAAAGAATTATACAAGCTAATGACAATGCCAACAAGGGTCTACATTGTGCACATGTCATCGGCCTTTGGATTTGGCTCCATTCTCTTCACAAAGGCCAAAGAGTTAGGAATGATGAGTGGAGACTATGCGTGGATTTTGACAGATGGGATTGCAAATGTTGTCGACTCACTAAGCCCTTCGGTTCTAGATGCAATGGATGGTGCATTGGGTGTGAGATTCCATGTGCCTAAATCGAAGGAACTTGATGATTTTACTAAGAGATGGAACGCGAGGTACAGGCAAGACAACCTGGATGACCCACCATTGCAAGTAAGCATTTTTGGGCTCTGGGGTTATGATACTATTTGGGCCTTGGCACAAGCAGCAGAAAAGGTAAGCATGGACAATGCAATATTTCAGAAGCAGCAACACATAAAAAACTCAACGTGTCTTGGAACTTTGGGTATTTCTACAATTGGTCCCAAACTTCTAGATGCAATCCTACAGCATAAGTTCAGAGGCTTAAGTGGTGATTTTGACCTTAGGAGCAGGCAGCTTCAATCTTCCATATTCCAGATAATTAATGTGGTTAGAAGAGAGCCAAAAGGAATAGGTTTCTGGACGGCAAAGCATGGGATAATACAGAATTTGAATCAAAATGGATCAGAACACACATATGTAAACTCTGGGCCTAATCTGACTCAAGTGGTTTGGCCAGGAGAAGTATCTGTCATGCCTAAAGGGTGGCAAATTCCTACCAATGGAAAGAAGCTCCAAGTAGGTGTACTGACAAGTGGGTATCCTGAGCTTATAAAGGTTGAAAGGGATCCGCTAACCAATGCAATAACTGCCACTGGGTATGCAATTGACGTATTTGAAGAGGTGTTAAAGCGACTCCCATATGCAATCCCTTATGAATATGTAGCATTTGATCAAGGAGTAAGCAATGGGAGCTATAATGATTTTGTCTACCAAGTTAATCTTGGGGTAAGTAAATTTTGGTTCTCACACTATCAATATCATTATTGCAGAAATTGGGCATGCTCTCTTTATTGCACAAAATATTTTACTAAATTTACTATATTGTAGTGTGTGTGTGTGTTTTTTTTTGTTGTAAAATTGTCTGCATCTATTCCTACTTGTACAATCTAATCATATTTTAGCAATTTTGTACACTCGTTTTATTTTTTCTGGGCAACTGTTTCCACCAGTTAGTCACACTGAATGCTGATTGGTACAAGTATAAGATAGATGGGCACAAGGGCTAATTATGTCAGAAATTAAGGCATTACTTTCCTCCTTGTTCTATGTGCATATACACAAATGGCAGTACTAGTGTTTTTCTAAGATTATGGTAGAATTGCTGCATGCGTGCTGACTTGTGGTTTGGAAGCATGCGTGCTGTTCGCTAATGTTTTCCACAAGCCCTAATAATTCATAACTTTTGTTTAGATTAAGGAGCAGTATAGAGTATACTGATCAAGTGATCATTAGTTTAAAGAAACATGGGAATGCAACACTAAATGACATGCTTGCAGGTGTACCAAGTTGCAGTCGGGGATATAACTATCAGGCACAACAGAACTTCCTATGCTGATTTCACATTACCTTATACTGAATCTGGGATAGCAATGATTGTGCCAGTCAAGGATGGAACGACTAAGGATACATGGATTTTCTTGAAGCCATTAACTGCTGACTTGTGGTTTGGAAGCATTGTATTCTTCATATTCACAGGGGCTGTCATCTGGCTATTGGAGCGACGAATCAATAACACTGAACTGACTGGTTCCATTTCCCGCCAGCTTGGGATAGCAATATATTTCCCCTTCTTTGCTGATAGTAAGTGACGATGTTACCATATTATACTTTCTTATTTCTGTACAGAATATTGCATATATAATCTCAAAGAGGGTGTTATAGGGGAAAGAGAGAAAGTCCACATCCCCCCCCCCCCCCCCCCAACACTCTCTCTAACTTTTCGTTTTAAAGTACAGCCTCTAATTCTGGAACCACTCAAAAAGATACCCATTGCCTGTTTTGACTATGGTTGACCGTGGTTTTATCCTACATGTCTGCCACCTCAGCTTCTCTCCCCTCCCCTCCATGTCAACACATTGCAACAAACTTTTGAACTGATTTTCTCCTAAAATGTTTCTTTGTTTTGCTGAAATTTGAATAATACAGTCAGGAGATCACCTTTCAGATTTGTTCTGAGAAGTTTGCATTTGGAGTCAAAATCTGAAGCAAAAACTTCAGAACTAGTTTTATCCTAAATTGTTGCTCATTTTGGGATGAAATCTGAAAACTAGAGTCAGAGGATCATCTTTGATTTTATATAATTATTTATATTTTTCTGGGAAGTTCAAAATTTGACAAAAGATTTAAAGCAATAAAACTCATAATTCAAACTGCCCAGAAAAATGTGAAACAATTACAGAAAATCAAAGATGATCCCCTTAATCTACTGTTCAAATTCAGCCAAATGGAGCAAAGCTTTAGGAAACCATCAGTTCTGAAGTTTGTTGCGTCGTGTTGACGTGGAGGGGAGTAGATAGAGTTGCGGTGGCAGACACGTAGGACAAAACCGCAATCAACCACAGTTGGAGTTTACACTTTAAACAGAGAAGTTGGGGAGGGTTGTAACTTAAACTTCATCAAGAATTGAGGGAGGTAATGCAGACTTCTCTCTGTTAGGAAATTCATACTGACAAAGTTCTTGTTTCAAAAAAAAGTGAACTTTATATAGTGTATAGAGTGAGCAGGAACCAGTACATAATTAGGTAATAAAATTTTCATGTCCTGTACCAGTAGTCCAGAACAGCAGAACGTAACGCACAGCTGTCACAGACTGGAGGCTTTGGTCTATAGCCTCACCCAGAGTCATGATCCAGGTAGTTTAGGGTAGGAATAACAGCAGCATGCACATGGGAAGGGTGTGCTGGGGTCAGGAGGGAAGAAATACGAGAGGGAGATAGATTACTAACATTGAGTTCATTCATTATATAAGTACCGGTGGCCAGTGGCGGAGCTTGAAGCCCGTAGCTGGGCGGGCCAAACAGAAGGAAATACCTTGTGGAATGTTGTTCCAAGGCCCAGGATTAGATGTATAGTGTACAAAATCCCCATGGGGTGGACGGGCCACGCCACAGGCTGGCCCTAACGTACCTCCGCCCCTGCCGGGCTGCCGGTGGCACTGGAAACATCGGAATTGTATTTTGGCGAAGTAGCACTTGATGGTATTAGGTCAATTTTCCAAATTGATTTGTGTTACTAATGATCAGTTACCTAGTGTTCTGTGAAATGTACTCAATTTGTTTTCACAATTGTTTGATTTTGTATTAAGAAAACGAAGGATGCTGTCATGCTAAGAATCAATTCAGTATTCATGTTCCATTTGGAGCTGCTCAAAGATGGTTGTTCGCCATTTTGCAGGGGAGAGGATGGAAAGTATTTTGTCTAGATTGGTTATCATTGTGTGGGTTTTGGTTCTCCTCGTTATTACATCAAGTTATACAGCGAATTTATCATCAATGCTTACCGTGCAGCAGCTTCAACCCACGGTAACTGATGTCCATGAACTCCTTACGAAAGGAGAATATGTAGGGTACACAAATGGCTCTTACTTAGGGGACCTATTAGAACAAATTGGTTTTGACAGAAGAAAGATCAAGCCATACAGTAATCTGGACGATTTTGATGATGCACTCTATAAAAGGAGCAAAAATGGTGGTATTGCTGCTGTGATAGAAGAAGTTCCATACATCAAAATATTCCTCTCTAAGTATTGCAAAGGTTATACAATGATCGGACCAATTTACAAATCTGAAGGTTTTGGCTTTGTAAGTTAGCTATACCAGATAATTTTTGTACATCACATACCTCTAAAGTGTTGAGTATAAAAAGACTAGGAAAGTTATACTTGAAAGCTACTCAGACATAGAAAAGGGACCGACTCGTAAAAGAACATACTTACCAAAACATGAGTACATATGGAAATATAAGATATAGATTAACAAAGTTGCTGCATGACCAATGAACAGTGCTAAAACCCAAGATGATGATAAAGCAATGCAGTCTAACAAGATAATACCTGGTATGGAGGTCATCATTCTCCGCAACCTTTTACTGCAGTTAGTACTTTCAAAGACTTTTAAGTCATACTGTTAGTTGTAGTAGTTTGTTACAAGGAACAACTTATAGTACCAAAAACTATTGGCTAGTGATGTAAGGTTCACGAACTATGCAGTGGACACTTGAACATATAGGTACACTGGACGAGAAGCATATGCAGTGAAAATCATATATTTAGTTCTAGAATAAAAATTGTATTGACCAAAGACGCCAAATTACATACACAAAGAAATATAGGCAGCGGAGTGGCATATCATAGCTAGTATCAGGTTGACAGCTTCTATCGACCAAAACTTGAAACTACATCACTCAAAAAGAAAAGGAAAACACTTCAATCCAGAGGCACTTGTTTGCAGAAACTGTAAATATGTACCATGCTATTCATGTCCACCTTCGTGTGGAAAATAATTTTTGAATTCCTATTACTTAAGTAGTTTGTATAATATCGAATATGTTTACTTGCGTAGGCATTCCCCAAGCGTTCCCCTCTGGTCGAGGACTTCTCAAGGGCAATCCTCAGCATAACAGAGGGAGATACTATCATTCAGATAGAAAGGAAATGGATAGGAGACCAACATGCCTGTCAGAATGACGGCCCCACCATCGGCTCAAGCAGTCTAAACTTCAAAAACTTTTCAGGACTCTTTCTGCTCACAGGAGTTGCTTCAACTTCTGCCCTTTTGATAGCCCTAGTGATGTTTCTCTACAAGAGGTACAAGATAGGGGACAGCACAGGTCTGATTGAGACGACTGCAGATTCTAACCCGTCCCACGATATGCAGTTAACTGTACCAGATGATTCAGATAGCTACGCCTGCCAACAAGAGATAGAGATATCCAGAGAACTCACAAGCCCGTGTTCAGAAGTCCAAACTCCGGATTTTACACTTCATGGAACACCAGGCAACGGTTTGTAGCGCCATATTAAGTCAGCCTTACTCAGGTTCTCAGTCTCCAGAGGTTACCTGGTCATCTTTTGTTCTCATGTGTGTATTTGCCTGTGTAGTATGTATGAATGCTGACAGTCATGCCTGCTAACTGCATGCCAGTGCAGCAGCAATGCAATTGTAAGCTTATTGTGTAATTTATTCTAATTTTGCTCAGGTTCCAAGTGTAAATCAAGAATCTATCAGTGTAAGACTTTGTAATCCAAGGAGTATCAGGGTAGCCTGAACTACAATTTGGCACCTGTGCACTGTGTCCGTGTCCCTTATATTTTTTTGGATAAGAAGGTAGGCCACAGTCTACCTTATTTATTCCAAAACTAGACCGAGGTCTGAGGATTGCTTGAGTACAAAAGATGTGGCCAGTGGCAGCATATCAAGAACAACAACGGAAAACAGAAACTAAAAAAAAACTGAAAAAAGGAACAAGCTTCAGACTATGCGGCTGAGAGTAAAAGCTCTGATTTGGTCTTCCGAGAGCATCGTCCCCTTTCTTCCATTTTCAACCATGACCACTGCCACAGCTTCCTCTCAACCTGAACCAATGCTCAGGTTTCAATGCTCAGGTTTCAATGCTCATACAGCCTGAAGATATATATCAAAATAGTACTTGCTTTATGATTCAATTGAGATTGCTCTGGTTATTTAAAGAAGAAGCTAATTAAACCTTGGATGGATGGAATATATCCGTAGCAGGGGGCAAATCAAGATGCACCAGCCTACAAAATTTCAGATGCTAGTGGGGGTTTAACTAATGATCGATGCCAAAATTCACATACATCAGAAATATGAGACAACAGGAAAGCGATGAGGTACTAGGGGAACAGAGACGGCGCCCTCTAGTCCCGGGAGAATCAACAAACAAGTCTAGAAATGATAGATGTGTTCAAAAACCACTTTCTAGGCATCATCGTAGTAGGCGGGAAAAACTCATCTTAGAACATAAACATGGACGCGCCAGGGAGAAAAAAAATTGTGTGGAGGGAGAAAGAATATGTATTTATTATATTTTCCTTTCCCTTTTGACCCCCCGTCGAATCGCACCTAAGGGCATCTCTAGCAGATCCCTCAAAAGTTATATTTGAGGGAAATTTTTTGGTTTTGAGGGATTATGGCCTTTCTAGCAGATTCCCCAAACCATATAATCCTCAAAAATATATGGGAAATGATTCCCTTCAACCGACCGATCTTGTGTGAGCGTTCGCCGCCTCCAAGTTTGTTGGATGGGCTCCATCAGACGGTCGGGAGCCAACCCCTCTGTGTCCACGTTCTGCGACTGGTCCATTGTTTCAGAAAGAGGTTCTGCAACTAGCCCCTTGTTGCAAACCGACCAAGGGATAGATCCCGCAGCGGCTAAATCCCGCAACACAACCTATGTTGCAAAAAAAAAAAAAAATCCCGCAACACGACCCATGCTGCAAAAAAATTCTGCAACACGACCCATGTTGCAAAAACAAATCCCGCAACACAGCTTATGTTGCAAAAAAAACCCGCAACATAACCTCTGTTGCAAATGTCTCCGCAACAAGACATATGTTGCAGTAGAGGAAGACGTTTGGCTGATCCATTATGTCAGATCCGCCGGCCGACGCGTAGCAGCCCCCAAAATATATCTTTCCTTCCCCTAAACCGCAGCGGTTCTCCCTAGTTTTAGTTTGGCCGCTTGGCTTCTCAGGATATTTAGGCGGCCGCTCGACCCACCTCGCGGCGTGCATCCGCCCCTCGTCGACCCCCCGTCGGTGGAATCGAAACGCGCTGCCATCTCCCGCACCTTCTCCTCCCTCAACGGCACCGGAATCGGCTTTTTCGCCGCCGACAAGGCCGTCGTCTTGTAGCTCCGCCCGGTCGCCCCTGGGGTCAGTTTCAGCCCTGAATCGGACCAACAGACCTTGGAGATGGTGTAGCAAGCTCCAGCGCAAGCGCAAGCCGTCCAACGATGCCAGAACCTGAGAAGTAGACCGTCCCCGACGCCCCTACGAATCGGCTTTTTCGTAGCCTCCACGCCCAGGAACCGCCTGTGCGGCCACCTAGGCAGCCTCGACGGTGTCCTTCGCCGCCTTGGGGCCCTAGCCGGAGCTCCCCCACCGGCCACCATCCCTCTAACCCCGTCCACCCACAAGGTGTTCGTCAAAGTGCCTCTATGTTTTTTTTTTCATTTTTTTTGTTTGGCGGCTGCCGTTGTCTCTATGGAGGAGGAATTTAGGACGCTGAGACGTGGTTCCACGCTTGGTCAAAGGTTGTTTCTTCGAGATAGGGTCATGGGTCATGATGGTCTAGTGAGGGATTACTTTGCGCCGAGTGAAGTATATCCCTCTTACTATTTTCGGCACTGATTCCGCATGCACCGGGATCTCTTCAACACCGTTGCAAAAGTTGTGGAGATACATGATCCTTGGTTTCAACGGAGAACGAATGCACCAAGAGTAGCAAGTGCAAGTCCATTGTTGAAAATTACAGCAGTCGTTCGAGTCCTTGCTTATGGATGCCCGGACGATGCCATCGATGAATATGTCCGCATTGGAGAAGATCTCATCCTCGAGTGTGTTAGACGATTCTATGCAGCTGTGATCGAGATCTATGGACCAGAGTACTTGAGGGCTCCCACTGAAGAAGATACCGAGAGACTAATGGCAAAAAATGAAGAGAGTTTGGCCAGGGATGCTTGGATCATTGACTGTATGCATTGGACATGGAATAATTGTCTTGTGGCATGGCAAGGTCAGTACAAAGGGCGTTTTCACAATCCAACCATCATTCTTGAAGCAGTTACATCACATGATCTTTGGATTTGGCACACATACTTTGGGATGTCAGGCTCTCACAATGATCTAAACGTCCTTGAGCAATCTCCTCTTTTTGCAAGGTGTGTTGCCGGTGACAATCCACCTTGCAACTATGTTGTCAATGGCCATGAGTACAACATGGGATACTACCTTGCCGATGGCATCAATACTCCATGGGCCACATTCCTGAAGACTATCCACAAATCTGAAGGCAACAAGAAATCTCACTTTGCAATTGTGCAAGAATCTGCTAGGAAGGATGTTGAGTGAGCTTTTGGTGTGCTTCAAAAACGCTTCGCAATTGTTCGTGGCCCTGCTGAGTATTGGAATCCTAAGACCCTATGGTAGATTATGACAGCATGTGTTATCAACATGATCATCAAGGATGAGAGAGAGGATTCACATGACCTTCGGTATCTCTTCAATGTGCACCCGGTGGAGCCGCAACATAACCCAAACATAACTGAAGCCTTCCTCCAAGCACACTGAAGGATCGAGAACCGTTAAGCTCACAAGCGACTTTAAGAAGATCTTATTGAGCATCATTGGCGCCTTCATGGCACTTGATTCTTGTGCTTTTATCATGTTTATTTGAATTCTTAGTTCATTTGAACCGTATGTTGTGTTCAAATTTGAATTGTTATGTTTCATAACATTAAATTTCTTATGTATTTGAATTGTGTGCACTTGATTGTTCAGGTTCTTAATTAATATGTTGTGATTCGTTTGAAAATGTTTTGAAGATTTGGCAAATTTAAAACTTTAGTATAGGGGATCTGCTAGCTGAGCAAAAGTTATTTTCTTAAAAAAAATAGGAAAACGGGATAGGGAGAAGATTTTTTAAATTTTAGGATAGGGGATTTGCTAGAGATGCCCTAAACTACTGATACGTCTTCGTCGTATCTATAATTTTTTATTGTTTCATGCCAATATCCTACAATTTCCACATACTTTTGGCAACATTTTATATGATTTCTTGGACTAACATATTGATCCAGTGCCCAGTGCCAGTTCCTATTTTCTGCTTGTTTTTTGTTTCACAGAAAATCCATATCAAACGAAGTCCAAACATGATAAAATTTTACGGAGAATTATTTTGGAATATATGTGATTTTTGGGAGGTGGAATCAACGCAAACGGAGGCCCACAGCCTCCACAAGTTATCTTGGCGCGCCCCCCCCTGGCCGCGTGGTGTTGCCTTGTGGGCACACCGTAAGTCGGTTGGGGCTCTTCTTCGGCCGCAAGGAAGCGTATATCGAGAAAAAAATCATGTTAAAATTTCAACGCAATCGGAGTTACGGATCTCCGGATATTTAAGAAACGGTGAAAGGCCAGAAAACAGGGACGCTAAACAGAAGAGAAACAGAGAGAGAGATCCAATCTCGGAGGGGCTCCTGCCCTCCGGGAGCCATGGCGGCCATGGACCAGAGGGGAAACTCTCCTCCCATCTAGGGGGGAGGCCAAGGAAGAAGGAGGGGGGCTCTCTCCCCCTCTCTCCCGGTGGCGCTGGAACACCGCCGGGGCAATCATCGTGACGGCGATCTACACCAACAACTTCGCCGCCGTCAACACCAACTCTCTCCCCCTCTATGCAGCGGTGTAACACCTCTTCTCCCCGCTGTAATCTCTACTTAAACATGGTGCTTAATGCTACATATTATTATCCAATGATGTGTGGCCATCCTATGATGTTTGAGTAGATTCTTTTTGTCCTATGGGTTGATTGATGATCGTGATTGGTTTGAGTTGTATGTTTTATTTTGGTGTTGTCCTATGGTGCCCTCCGTGTCGCGCAAGCATGAGGGATTCCCGCTGTAGGGTTTGCAATACGTTCATAATTCTCTTATAGTGGGCGGCTAGAGTGACAGAAGCTTACACCCGAGTAAGGGGGTTGTTGCGTATGGGAGTAAAGAGGACTTGTTACTTAATGCTATGGTTGGGTTTTACCTTAATGATCTTTGGTAGTTGCGGATGCTTGCTAGAGTTCCAATCATAAGTGCATATGATCCAAGTACGGAAAGTATGTTAGCTCATGCCTCTCCCTCATATAAAATTGCAACAATGATTACCGGTCTAGTTATCGATTGCCTAGGGACAAATCTTTCTCTTGTGTTACAAAAGCTTTCTACTAAACAACTAGCTTTTATTATCTTGCAAATTACTCGTAGTTTTATTCTTGCAAAGTACTCCTAGTTTTATTCTTGCAAAGTAGCTCTAGCATTACACCTACAAAGTACTTCTAGTTTCATACTTGTTCTAGGTAAAGCGAACGTTAAGTGTGCGTAGAGTTGTATCGGTGGTCGATAGAACTTGAAGGGAATATTAATTCTACCTTTAGCTCCTCATTGGGTTCGACACTTTTATTTATCGAAAAAGCTACAATTGATCCCCTATACTAGTAGATTATCAACTACTGATGTGGAACTAAAAAAATACCCGTGGTAGTAGAGTCGCCATCTTACTTCAACAGCCGGCGCCGTTCCCCTGCTCTGCCGCGCGCCTCTCCAGCGCCCAAGTGCCTATGCGCGCGCGACCTCCACTGCCTTCTTCCCACCTACTCCTCACCAGTCACCGTCGATGCACGTGGTCTTCTTACCATGCCAGTGCCGATCTTGAGCCGATTCTCCACTCGGTTTGTGGTGACGCGTCCGGGATCCAGCAAGAGAAGAGATGGACAAGAAAGAGGCTTTAGAGGGAATACGGCGGGAGAAGATTTCGACGTGCATTAGGCCTTGGGATCGAACGCAACGGCGAGAAGGGAGATGGTTTGGCAAGCACAATGGGCGTGTTTGGTTGGTTGCACCGATTTTGCCTGCATTGCATGTGTTTCTCTGATGGGCCTGGCTGAGTAAAAACAGGCCAAAAACCAACATCTGCACATAGTTTGGTTGCCCGCATCTAGGATGGCTGCATGAGGGAACTAATTTTGACCCGCCGTTTGGTTGGCCGCGTTGCAGTAGGCGCACATATGACACACTGTTTGGTTGCAACCTGCATAAGTTCTTGTCACCACTTCTCACTAGTGGTGACCTTACCACACACGATCTGAACATAGTTTCATTCCTAGCTAGGAAACAAATGACAGTTCATCCTAACTACTATCAAATGGCAGTACAAATTATTAAGAGCCATATGCCTGAATAGGGGAAAGTTCATCGGTGCTAACTAGGTGGAAGTCCATCCTCTTCCTCTTCCTCTTCTTCTGCTGCTGTTGTTTCTTCTTCTTCGGCTTCTTCTTCTTCTCCTCATCTGCTGCTGCTCCTTCTCTTATGCTGTTGCTCTTGCTCTTCTTCTTCTTCAGATCCTTGTCTGACCTCTGTTATCCCATATTGCCTGTGCCCACTCCATCCTTTTGTTCTTCCAGGCTTCGTTGTCAAATGCCTCCACACCATGGCCGGAGCTGACAACATCGTCAGGCGTCACATCTTCCTCCTCAGGCACCAGTTCATCACAACCCCATTGTAGGATCCAGTTATGCAGAATGCAACAAGCAAGCACAAGCTTAACCTGAGTGGGAAAAGTGTGGAATGGCTTCTAATCTAGGATCTTAAACCTGTTCTTCAGAGCTCCAAATGCCCTCTCAATAGTAACTCTAAGGCTGGAGTGTCTGAGATTAAACAGCTCCTGTGGAGTCCTAGGATAGTTCCTACAAGTGAACTCGTTCAGATGGTACCTGGTTTTCCTGAAGGGTGGAAGAACACCTGGCCGACATGCATAGCCAGCATCTCCTAGGTAGAACTTGCCATCGGGGATGTTGATGCCATCAGGACGACTCATGCTGTCACTGAGAATGTTAGCATCATGTGCTGATCCTTCCCAGCCAGTCAGCACATATGTGAACTTCAGATTGAAGTCAACAGCAACAAGCACATTTCTGGCTTGTGTAGTGCTTTCTACCCCTGTATGTTGCAGACTGTGACCCCGGCACTCTGGCAGTGACATGAGTACCATTTATTGCCCCAATGCAATCCTGAAATGGCATTACAAGATTGTGCTATGGCTATAGCCGAAGAATACAAGCATATCAAGGCATGAACTACATACTGTCAGTGCTCACCTTGAAGTATGGATACCATCTTGGACTAGTGCGAATCTTGGGAGGAGCCCGGCTGGTTGGTGACACGATCATCTCTCCTCTGAGTTCCCCAACAACATACAACACTTGCCTAAAGTACCTAGAGATGGTCTCCATTGATCTCCTGAAGGTGTTGTGCATAACCCTGAACCTCTGGTTATGACCAACAACATGGAGGAACATGGCTACTTGCTCTTCCACACTGGTGTGGATGCTATCTTCTAGCAGCCCCCTGCTCCTGAAGGTCTGCACAAGCCTGGCAAATGGTGCCCTTTTCATTCGAAGCATCCACAGAGCCTCTGTGTTGTTGCAGTTGCAGATGTAGTTCAGATTCGCCATCCTCTCCTGATCCCAGATAAACATTGGACCATAACGGATGACAGGCCTCTGACCACGACGAACAGCTCTCTTGTGCATCAACATGAGCCATGCCTGAATCACAGCTATCAGTGCTACAGCCTAAACCACGAGCTTCATCCATGCGTCCATAACCTAGTCGACATCGAGGGTGCGTTGAGCAATGGGGAAATCGATTCTACACCTTGCCTAACGGCCTAACAACCGACCTAACATAGGGGGGGGGGGTGTTGCTTACCGGCTTCGGAGACGACGACGACAACAAAGGGAGGGCCATGGCTGAGTCGAGGGCGACCAGACGGTGGCCAAGAGGAAGGGGAGCAGCAGCTCCTGTTGCCGCGTCCGCCGCCTTAGCCGCCGCCGCTTGCGCAGATCTAAGTCGCCGCCGCCACCGGTGCTAAGAACAGAGGAAGAGCTTGTCCTAGAGCTAGTGGTGACCGAGTAAATGGAGGGTTGAGGCTAGATTTGGCGCCGTCCGCCGTGCCCGATTTCCATCTCCCGCCATCCCCACTCGATTTCACCTTGCTCCCTCGCGTGCGAGCTGCATCACTTTTGCGCCACACTCAGCCTGGCTCGTTGGAAACTGCCGATTTGAGGGTTTCCAGCGAGCCAGGCTCTGGGCCGCTTTAAGGTTCATGCCCATGCGAGCCAGCCCACCCTGTATGCAACCAAACGCGTTTTTCTTGGCCCAACTCAGCCTGGTTGAGGTGTATGCGGGCTACCAAACACGCCCAATGCGTATCCACCGTATCGGGAGACGGAATCAGATTATTTTTTTCTAGACTAGATAATTCCCCTGTTCGTGTGTGCAACGTGTATAAATATTCTATAGTACATGATTTACCCACCCATATTAATGTGATTGTGTAAACAAATGTTTACAGATCTTGCACGTGATTTACCAACCTAAACAAATTTTAGGATTTTATTTGATAAAAAACTATTGACTTTGCCAAAGTAAACATAATTTTAGTTCGTAAGTCAATAAAAGGCGGAACAGTTAAGACGTTTTTTAAGGAAAACCTGTGAAAAAATTCAGATAGAATGGAGAAAATTAAAACGCAGAGAGCGGGGAACGTACAGATTGGGCGAGGGGCGAGGTGGACGACAGAACCTTGCGCTCTTTTTAAGTGGGAGAGAAAGAACCGAGGGCAACTCCAATGGGAGTCACCAACGGATAGCTTTAGGGCCAATCATCCAATTTCTCCTCATTGGTCCGCCTCTCTTTTCTCAGACATTTCATCGAACATGTTGTATGCACTCCCGGCAAGCACGCGCTGGCTAGAACGCACGCACGCCCCGTGCCTCTGCGAGGAGACCGCGCTCCCGGAGGTCGATGGCGGATGCCGGAGGAAGCACGCCGTCCGAGAAGGACGATGACCCGCTGGGCGAAAGCATCATGGCGGCCGCCTCCTCCTCAGCCGCCAGCACCGCCGCGCCGCGCGGACGGACACGCGCGCCACGCAGCAGATCATGGTCACATACCATGGACAGGCGCGTATGTACCACGGGAGTAGTTAGTCCGTACTCGGAGCGCACGACGACGCCCACCATGCACTCCGCCGACGAGCCCATGTCCACTCCGGCCAGTAGCAATAGTACCGCGGCAGCAACGGAGGCACCACGGAAGACCGCAGCGGAGGACGGCGGTAAGAGCCCGGTGTCGCCGTCGATTGAGGACGAGCGGCAGATCCCCGTGGACCCGGTCTCGCTGCGGCACGCCGGCACCTGGGCATGGTGGCTGACCTGGACTCCGAGACGTCCATGCTCACGGAGGTGGTCGCGCATTCGTCCCCATCCTTTCGCCGCTCCGCCGGCCCACGTTCATCGGCGCCAGCCTCCCGTGCAGCCGAGAAGCTCGAGCTGCGCGAGTTCGAGGGCAGGCGCCGCTGCAGCCGAGCTTCGTGGTGCTCGCCGTCCGCGTCGAGGTGGCCAGCGACAGACGGTACAGCGGAGCTCCGCGTGCAGGCGGCGATGCGGGCATCGACGGGCGACGGCGGCAAGACGAGGACAGCGGCGGACTTGGGGATTTTTGGGAGGGAGGGAGACGTGGCGGAGAGGAGAGAGAGAGAGGCTGTGGTGTGGGTCCATGGTGGCTTTTGCTGGGCCAGGTGGACATCTGGATGCCCGCAAACTACCTCCAGTTTGGTTTCGGTTTAAAAAAATTAAGCACTTTGAATTATTTGGACAAATTTGATGACCATGGTTGAATGACAAAAAAAATGTCTGAACAATTTGGTCCGACATTAAGGGGAAATATGATGAGCCGTGTTGGGGTTGTCGTGAAACCATGACAAGAACAATGACAATATGTGCCGATGTTGGATGGCTCGGTTTTGCCATGCGCTAAACTCCTCTGCCTTACATGAGATTCCGTTGATTGGGCGCCATTTTACTGAACAATGACAACATGTGCCGACGTTGGATGGCTCGATTTTTCCGCGCGCTAAACTCTTCTGTCTCACATGTGATTCCGTTGATTGGGCGTCGTTTTACATGGAGTAACTAGCGGTCCCCGCCAACTCTGGTCAAGTTGGACCGGGCATCTCCAACATGGATTGGGAGATGTGTTTCCCAACTGCTAAGATGTTGTCTCAGTCCTTTGCAATTTCTGATCACTGTCTGCTACTTTTAGTGAATGATAATGTGACTAAAATGTGCGGCCGATTAAGATTTGAAGCATGCTGGCAATTTATTAAATGGTTTCAGGAAGTGGTGGCCGCAGGTGACACTGGGAATAAGGGCAACTCCAATGCGGATCATCAAAATGGACCTCATCAAATGTCCGTGGACACGTCGAGACGTGTCTGCAGACATTGATAGGGCGGAGGCCATCCAACCGTAGACAACAAATATTCGGATCAGTTCAAACGTTTAAAACACAAACACACATGAAATTCATGTTAAACAGACACAATTTGTTAAATTCGATGTATTTACAACTAAATGGACTAAATTTAACAAAATTTAAACTGAACTAAATGAGGTACCGAACGGTGACCTTGCAGGCATGGCCTCTTTGGCCATAGGGACCTCCGTCGTCGTCTGTGTTGTTGCCGAGCCACCATACGTGCCACCGTCGTCGGAGTCTTCGTCTTTCCAGTGATGGAAGGACCGCCAGGCGTTGTCACATCCATGCCCGGCCGCCGCAAGCCGTCGTCCTTCCAGTGGCTGAAGACCCGCCAGGCATTGCAGCATCCCTGCCCGGCTGCTGCAGCACGCTCGAGGCGCAACCACTCGGCTGCCTCCACCTGGGGTAGACGCTTGGCCACCTCTGGCTGGCGATGACAGCGGTCGCAGACTCTGCCTGGCGGCGCCTGCCCTTGCCTTGGAGCCTAGTGGCGTTTCTGTCCTCCAGGAGCTCCTTGTTTAGGAGATAAGCAAGGATTGGTTTGGTCCACTCCAGGAGTACATCCAAGATCTTCGCTCCCTAGACTCCGGGTTCTTGATCCGGCTCCATTTTGATGTAGGGTTGATGAAGATGCTCGGGCAAGGTGTTCGACGGGACCGGGTCCTGAAGGGTGCCCATCCTCGCGAGGGCGTCAACCGTCATGTTGTCAGAGTGCTTGACGTGATGAAGCTCGAGGTTGTCGAACTGGCCTTTGGGTCGGCGCACCTCGAGGCAATAGGTCACCATCTTTGGATCCTTCCTATCGAAGGACTTATGACCCCTTGAACGATAAGACCGGAGTCGCTGCGATAGACGAGCCGTCATATGCCCATGGAGGCAGCAAGGCAGAGACCATGGAGGAGGGCTTCATACTCGGTTGCATTGTTGTTGGAGGTTGGAAAGTGTATCTAGAGCACATAGTTCATCTTGCCCCTTACAAGGACATCATGACAACGCCGCCCCCAAGCCCAGAAGCATCATGGAGTCGTCAAAGTACATCGTCCAATGCTCGAGGTCACGCACTTGAGGATTTGCTTGGCCTCAGAGCATCTATAGCCGGACGCCTCAAACCCTCTCTCATACGCCCGCGGACGCGCCCGGTCAGCGACCGGACATGAGAGAGAAGGAAAAAAGTGACCCAACCGGACCCCTCATATCATCCCTATACGTCCGGGCTGTCCGCGAGCCCTCATATTGAGGACAAACCCGGTCAGTCCGCCACGTAGGACGCGGCCCCACCCCGAACCACCTTTTGTCTTTCTTTATTCATTCTTTTCTTTCTCTCTCTTCATCCCCACCAATCACGTGCAAGTGACCGGACATATAAGGAAGAAAATGAGGAGTGTGGTTGCGCGGACGGACAAATAGGGGCTCAAAACGGACACGCCCGGTCACTGATCGGGCGTGTCTGCGGGCGTTTAGGGGGTCATATTTGCTAAGTCCGGCTGTAGATGCTCTCAGTCCACTAGACAAGGACATCGGCCAAGACCTTCCATCGCTAATGATGACGAGTCGCCTTGCCGAGTTGGCGACAAAGCTCAAGTAGCCAATGGCGATCCTCTGGCCCAGAGCAAAGACGCCAGTTTGGACCAGAGACCCCATCTGGATCGGTTTACCGGGCCACACAGTCAGTTCCTAGAGCGCCAATTGTCGGCGTATGAAACCAGTAGTAGTCCTGATAAGGGTGATGTGTGTGATTGGAAGTACAGACGAGGGAGCACGTGAAGATTTTACCGAGGGTTGCGCCCTTATGATGGAGGTAATACCTTACTCCTGCTTGGATTGGATTGATAGTAAGGGTGCCTTGGAGAGGAGATTACAATGGAGAATAGTAAGCTATATCAAAGAGTATTAGGGCATCTCCAAGGTAGACCCGCAAACCTCCCGCAACCGTCCGGACCACGCTGTCTGGACCGCGGAAGCCATCCAACGCCGGCCTATATCGGTCCGCGGGGCGGTCCGGACGCGATTTCTCCCGCAAATTGGAGACAAAAGTGTGAGAGGTTTGCAGGAGTCCGGACACCTGAAATGTAGGACCCCGACACCCCCGGCCCACCCAATTCCCCCTCCCGGTCCCATTTCCTTCCACTCCGCCCCTTCTTCCCCTTGCTCCGCATCCGCACCATCCACCTCCATCGCCGTTGTTGTACGCCTCCGGCCGCCACAGAGGCATTGCGGACGTCCGCAACCAGCATCGACGCACTCGCTCGCCTCTACGACGGCGCTGTCCACCCTGGAGCCGTTTGTACCCAGGTACACTCCGTCCCCTGTTGACGACCTCCATTGCGGACACCACGCCCGGCAGGTGTTCAGTCAAATGCCATTGAGCTTATTTTCAAAAGCTATGTCGTTTTTTAGAGTGCGAAGGATGGTGAGCTACTCGACCATGGAGGATGAGTTGTTGTGCGATGCGTGGCTGGCCGTATCCGCGGATTTCATAGGCATGAGCAGAGGGGAGCCCTTCTGGGAGCAAGTGCATGAATAGTTTCACGCACGAAAGCACATTGCGCCCTACGACATGTACATCATTCAAGAACGCAACATGAGGTCATTGTCGTATCACGCTATCCAGATCAGCGTCATCAAGTTTTGCAACTTGGTTAGTCAGCTCGAGGCAAGGTGGCCATTGCACGCGGACATGGACGAGATCGTAAGTTTTACTTCCTCTTGCTCACCTTGTTGATTGATTCATTCACTCAATGTTAGTCTACACATTATATGTAGCCCGCACGCGCCGCCGTGGTGTACCACAGGACAGAGGGACGGCCATTTACGTGCAAACACTGTTGGATGAAGTTGAAGGGGGAGTTTGTGTGGAACGACATGATCCGTTCATGAAAAACTTGCTGGACATCCGGGATCTTGTCGAATTTGAGACATTGTTGTACTAGACTTAATTTGTATGCTATGGATGATTTGTGCTATTTTCTATCCGAATTTTGATGAATATCGGCCGGTTTGAATGAATTTCGTCCGGTTAGTTAAAATGCGGTTTGAAATGTATGCGGCTAGCGTTGGATGTCGTCCTCTCGCATCCGTGTCCGCGGACTGGGACCCCTTTCCGCGGACAGATGCGGGAGGATTTTTACGGGTTGCCGTTGGAGATGCCCTTAGGTTTGCAATGGAGAATAGTAAGGGTGTCCCTACCCCGTCTTATAAAGGAGGATGATGCCTAGGGTTACAAAGAGTTTCAGTTGTTACGTTTGTAATCTTCGGACTTGCCTCTCAAAAGCAGGGAAGGGAATGTCAACGCTCCTCTAAATATTATAACGTCAACGTTTATTTGCACAGGTCCCCATGGGAAACAATATAAATCTCGTTTATTGGAACAGACAAATTACGAATCAAATATATGTAGGCACGACGCCCTTATGTAGATTCCTTATCGAGGTCATAATCCATCAATCAATTCATTCTACTCTCTTCATCCGGGTTTATAAGTCGGACACAGGTTTTTAGGTCTTCAGTTTAACTAACAAAACATATGTAATATTTCAATAAGATATATATATGTTCAGAAACTTTGTCCGACGATCTAAAGAAATACTTTTTATGGCATATAACACATGTTTTCCTGGTCAAATTAAAAACCTAAAAACCCATGCCCCACTTATAAACCCCGATAGGGGCAGTATGCAATCTTTCTTCCTGTGTTTATATATTCTTGGCGAACAACTAGTTTATGCAGAGGCAACTCCTGTTGATATTCCTGGTAATTTAGCTGCAAATGAACACCAAAGTCAAGAGAGAAACAGTACACGACGAAAGATGCTGGTAATAAACAACTAATCTGTCACAGCTGAGCGGATTTGCCTTGCAACTTTCAGTTTGACCAGTGACACCATTGTTAAGCTGAAAAGCCTTCAACAAGTAGAATCCTACATAAGAGGGTGCAATGCAGTGCATCTCAGCACCAAAGAATCTAAGACCTTGCGGTGCCCCGCGGAATGGAGAAAACACCCCGAGCCATCCTCTTCCTGTTGCTCTTGCTCCTTGTCGATCTCGGCGCAGCTCAGAACACCACCGGCAAAGCAGCCGAGTTCCATGTCGGAGTGATCCTCAATCTGGGCTCGCTGGTGGGAAAAGTGTCACGAACCAGCATTTCATTGGCCATCGAAGATTTCTACGCGGTCCACCAGAATTACAGCACAAAGCTTGTCCTCCATTTCAGGGATTCCATGGCCAGTGATGTCCAGGCTGCATCAGCAGGTATGTGTCTGCAGTATGTCAAAGTTACGTTGTCAGGATTCAGGAAAACGGAAGGACTTCGTTTTCCTATTTTCCATAGTTTGACACCTTAAACAAGAAAAACATATTTATATTAGCAATTGACACCTTAAACAAGAGTTGTACTTAAATTATTTAGAGTTACGAAGCATTTGTCACCTTAAACAAGAGTCATATTTAGATTAGCATTTGATCAGTTCCTTAGTAGGAAAACCCTAATGGTAAGCCAAGCAGAGTCTATAAAAATCACAGATCGAGAAAATATATGTTTATTTTCAATTGCTAACCGTAACCTACATAGTGACATAATTCTCCAAATGAGTCAAATCAAACCCCTTTTGATCGTATTAGGAGTATAAATGAAAGAACATGTAAACAGAGTCTGCGTCATCATCTCATCAAGGATAAAAGCAGTCTTAGTTATAGGAGTCGTATAAGGCTTAGGCAAACAGGTGTCAAATGATCAAGAAAATAGAAAACGTCACGAGCAACGCGAACACACAAAAACCTAAACTCACCATTTTTTTATACAGTATGCTTTGTTATGTGTTATGATGTTGTTTCTACATTATTAAACTAATACCATCTGACCGAAATTTCCTTATGCAATTTCAAAAGTGATTGAGTTACTGGATAATTACAAACTGCAAGCCATCATTGGTCCCCAGAAATCATCAGAAGCTGTATTCATCTCCAAGATCGGAAATATAACCCAAGTCCCCACAGTATCCTTCACAGCAACAAGCCCCTCTCTCACTTCAGATACTATGCCATATTTTGTGCGTGCAACATTGAATGACTCAGCTCAGGTGAATAGCATTGCCTCGCTTGTAAAAGCCTATGGATGGAGAGAAGTGGTGCTAGTATATGACAACACGGACTATGGTAGAGGCATTCTACCATACCTCATTAGTGCACTTCAAGAGAGTGATGTTCATGTCCCGTATCAGAGTGTTATCCCTTCATCAGCAACAAGTGAAATCATGATGCAAGAACTCTATAAGTTGATGACAATGCAAACAAGGGTATTTATTGTTCATATGTCATCCACGATGACTTCCCTTCTTTTTACAAAGGCCAAAGAGGCAGGGATGATGGACAAAGGATTTGCATGGATTACTACAAATGGAGTAGCAAACATCATCGACTCACTCAATCCAAGTGTGATCGAGGTGATGAATGGTGTACTGGGAGTAAGGTATCATGTCCCCAAATCAAAAGAGCATGATAGTTTCTCCATAAGGTGGAACAGAATGTACCAACAGGATAACCCAGATGAATCACCCTTCAATAAACTAAGCATTGTTGGACTATGGGCCTATGATACGATATGGGCATTAGCACAGGCAGCAGAAAAGGTTGGGATATCCAGTGCCCCAAATAAGCAACCATGGTCCACCAAGAACTCCACATGCTTGGAATCCATGGTTATTTCCACAAATGGTCCGAAACTCTTAACAGCAATCATACAAAATAAGTTTAGAGGTATAAGTGGTGACTTTGACCTTACAGATAAACAGCTTAAAGTTTCTGTGTTCCAAATAATAAATGTGGTTGGGAGAGGTTGGAGAGAAATCGGGTTTTGGAGTGTGAAAAGTGGACTTTCACGGAAGTTGAATCAAAATGGCTTAAAAACAACAGGATCAGCCTCAATGCTTGATCTAAATCCTGTAATTTGGCCAGGAGAGTCAACTGAAATACCGAGGGGCTGGGAAATTCCTGTAAGTGGTAAGAAGCTTAGAGTCGGTGTGCACACGAGCAATTGCCCAGAGTTTATAAAGACATTCAGAGATCCTGTTACAAATGTAACAAGTGCGAGTGGCCTTTCAGTTGACATATTTGAGGAGGCAATAAAGAGACTACCTTTTGCACTTACTTATGAGTACCTGGCATTTGACACAGCTGATACAGCAAGTACAGGAAGCTATAATGATTTTATTTATCAAGTTTATCTTCAGGTAAGAAATACATTACGCAAGATTTGGTTTCAATTTCTTAATCTACCATTGCAGAAACTAGAATCTGCATACATTCCACTGTTAAGAAGAAAATTCTAGTAGCTAAAACATTTTACAAGATATTAACTATGTTCCACATTTTCATCCAGTGTTTTGTTCTGCTTTCAATTGAAACCAGGTTCCTATTTTATTTTACATAAAAGAATGTCAGATAGAAAGGCTCATTGTATTTTTTTTCTCAAAGCAAATCAAAAGTCTATTCTGCATGCTAAAATATTTTCCTCCTGTTGAACAATTTAACTTCCAGTGTTTAATCATTCTTAAAAGTAGATCATCACTTTCTTATTTCTCAAATATATGAAGCTGATTCATGCCATTGCAGAAATACGACATAGCGGTTGGAGATATTACTGTAAGGTACAATAGATCATTGTATGTCGACTTCACTGTACCATACACAGAATCTGGAGTAGGGATGATTGTTCCAGTCAAGGAAAACATGATCAAGAATATGTGGATTTTCTTGAAACCATTGAGCACTGGAATGTGGTTTGGAAGCATCATATTCTTTATTTACACAGGAGTTGTTGCCTGGCTTCTGGAGTATCTAAATGGCAATCAACATGTACATGGTCCCTTTTCACTCAAACAAGTGGGGATTACAATGTTCTTCTCCATTTTTGAAGAGAGTTGAGTAAACATTACAGTTTCCTAGATCTTTGCTTAATTTTGAACAAGTATTTCAGTTGCATAGACAAAGTATACGTCGCACTACATGAAAATAAGAAGCGCCGAAAGATTCCTTCAAAAAAGATTACTGCACTGATCTAACTAAACTGCACCTCCACAACTTTTAGGAAAGAAAATCATCTGTAGGACTCTATTTTAGTTAAACTTATCTTAATGTTTCTCAGCATAAGAACCTAGATCTGTCTAATTAGTACTCCCTCCGTTCCATAATTATTGTCGTGGTTTTAGTTCAAATCCAGCTGGGGATGAACTAATGCTAGTATGCATCTGCTTTAGAAACATGAAAGCAATACACCTGTTCTTCACTAAAGGAAAAAATCTATAGCGTCAGTTGAAAAAAATGATGGTAAGACTTGCATTTATCATATCAAGAAATAGATATTGCATATGCTTTCAAGCAAGTCCTGCAATGGCATGCATTGCAGTATCACAATCAAGTCCTGGAATGTTATGCATTGCAGTATCCCAGCTTTCAAGTTTGTTTACTGTCTCAATAATATCTTCATCGTTATTGCAGAGGAGAAGCTGGAACGCTTTCTATCCAGAATTGTTCTACTTGTATGGATGTTTGTTTTTCTGGTACTTACATCAAGTTATACAGCAAGCTTTGCATCAATGTTGACTGTACAGCAGCTTTCACCGACAGTGACTGATGTTCATGAACTCCAGAGGAAAGGAGAATATGTAGGGTTCCACCGCGGTTCCTATATAGAGGGTCTACTGGTGGATATTGGTTTTGAAAAATCAAAGATCAGGCCCTACGAAACACAGGAAGATTTCGCTGCTGCTCTTTCTAAAGGAAGCAAAGATGGTGGCATTGCTGCGCTTGTACATGAAATCTCATACATCAAACTGTTTCTTGCGAAGTACAGCAAAGGTTACACAATGGTGGGACCTATTTACAAGAGTGCAGGTTTTGCATTTGTAAGTTTAACTACACTCACCAGGGTGCTTTGTTTTGATCTCTTGAAAAAAAATATCTGCCTTGAAGTTTGCTAGCAAGTCAAGTAAAATGTTATGCTCATGTGTCTCCTTCAATTCTACATACCATGTCCCATAAGATTGCTTTTTACAAATTCGAAGTTGAAATATATAAATGTAAGTTACGAAATAAAAATAGAAATAGTGAGGCTATCTAATAGCATATGATGAATAAATGTATCTTCTAGTTGACTGATGAAAAGTTGAAAAAAGGTGGAGATAAATGGCAAAGTGAACACGATGTCCTTTTCTAGTCTGTCTGTCCCCAATAATGAACTCTCACTGACCGCACCCTATGGGGATCATCTATGTAAGCTTAACTACCATATACAACAATATAGAAGAGGCAAGCAACAACCATCACATAAAAAATAGATCCATCCATTTTCTATCAAAAAAATTATATGAGCTGATATTTCCATTTGGCACTGCAGTGGATTATGATAAATAATCTTGGAGACCAAGCAATAGCTTGGATGGCAGCCGTGCTGGTGATCTGGCCATCAGCCTGGGATCGACCCTTCGTGGTCACATTTCCAGGAGCCTCATCCTTCTTTATTAATAAGCACAGAGGGACTTCACCCCCTTAAGCCATTCATTTTTATGATAAATAATCTCGGTTGGATGGGTTGCTTCTAGATAACCTTGGCGTTTAGTTAATCCGTTTTTTCCTCTTCTAAAAAGAATTGCATAATCTGCATTCGAGAACATATGAGATGTAATGTGGGAGGTCAACCATTCGATAACACTATATCTAACTCTAGTCTGATTTATCAAACAGAGTAATAGACTTTTCACAACTTCCTTCTTAAAACAACTTCAAAAATAAGTACTCCCTCCGTATCAAAATATAAGACGTTTTTTGACACTAGGAGTACATCACAACACAGCACAACAACCACAAACTAAACTGAAAATAGGCCTATGGTCAGATTACTGGATTTTTGTACTGCTTGAGCAACTTTTAGTATGATTGTGTGAAAGTATGGTACTGCTGCTAAGCAACACCATCATTGACCATCTTCCATTATATCTTGTTAGCTAAGAATATTCAGCCCAATGGAAATTTACTTTTCAGGCTTTTATAGTCAGATATTATGATGAATAGAATTCTTTGTATGTTAGCTTGTGCAAGCTTATAATAATGATCTCTTTGGTAATTAGGTACTTCCCAAGCAATCACCACTAAGAGCTGAAATATCAAGGGCAATACTCAACATAACAGGAGAAGATAGTATCAATGAAATTGAAAAGAAATGGATATATCAAAACAGCCATCAACATGAGGATAAAATTGATGGTTCAGGCGCTATCACTTTTGAAAGTTTTGGGGGGTTATTCCTCCTAACTGGGATTGTGACAACCTGTTCCCTTGCTGTAGCCATGCTGATGAACCTCTACAAAAAATATCAACAAAATGCATGGAGCAAAGAAGACGATCAAAATGAATGTGGACAGGGGCAACAAGGAGAAAATGGAGATTCACAGGAAGAACAAGGAGATCCAAACAGCAATGAACACGGAAACTGCAATGATATAGAGAAGCAGACAACATTGACAGTGCCACTCAGTTCGAACACAGAGTGACCAGCTACCAGAACAGTAGGAACAACAATATAGGATGTGGATTCACACAAAATAACAAGGCAACGTCGCTGACTCATGTTGGTCCACAAATCATTCACAGGGGAGACAAGAGTAGTATGTCATTAAGTGGATCAAGTTAGTTCCAAGCTGAGCAAAGATCACCTTCCAAGCTCAAAGACCCACAACTAACTGCGGGGAAAACATGGCTGAACTTTGGGTGCGTGGAGTTTCCTATGGATGCAAAATCAAGTAAACTCTCAGTCTGTTTTATTATGCTTCACCCTTCCGGGCATCACCTGTCTCGGTATATCATGTACTGTTGTACTTTTCCAGGAAAAATCAAGGGTATACACTCCTTGTAGAGACTATTTCTGTAAATACTTTATATATTCAAGTTTTCGCATGAAAAGGAGGTGGACGTGGATCATCCAATTAGCATCGCTTCGTTTCGCAGCCTGGAAAATATGACGCAGGCATTCTAACGAACACCTTGGCTGCACTATCCGTCTGTAAACGAACATCAAACTAGTGTTCTGCGAAATTCCGGTAGCACATTCGCGAACGCATATAGTAGGGAATCGAATTTCGATCTGAATGAGGGACGGGAAGCAAGAGTTCTTTTCGGAAGTTTGCATTCTGCAGAACTGATCGAATCTCGACGTACCTTGCTGGTTGCCGCCAGGGGTCGCCGGGCGCCGGATGGGCTCCTCCATCCGTCGCGACGGCGGGTGGGCGAGCCCCTCAGCGCGGCATGCGGAAGAGCCGTTGCGGTGGCAGGCGGAGGATGGCGGCCGCGGGGCTCGAAGATAGGGAAGGAGCAGGGCGTCTGACATGTGGGCCTGTTTCATCAGTATAGTTTGCTCAACGGCCAGTTGCATAAATTGCGCTCACGAAGAGACAGTTGCATCCTCGCAAAAATAAAGGAGACAGTTGCACGCATGGGTGATTATTGGTGTCGGTTGCCTCCATTGGTTGACACGCGTCCCAACTTACCACGTGTACCATTCTGCTCCCTCAGTTTTAAAATATACTCCGTATTTGAAGTTTTATATGTTTATCTTAAGTCGATTTTTTAAGTTTGATCAATTTTATATATAAAACTTGCTAATATATATGACATCAAATATATACATTATAGAAAATATATTATGATGAATGAATGCAACGAAGCTAATTTGATGTTGTAGATGTTGATGTTTTTTTACTCCCTCATTCCACAATGTAGTGCATACTACCAAATTTATAGAATAAATATCGTCATGCAAATACTCTCTCCGTCCGGAAATACTTGTCGGAGGAATGGATATATCTAGACGTATTTTAGTTCTAGATACATCCATTTTTATCCATTTCTCCGACAAATATTTCCGGAGGGAGGGAGTATTAATTAAATAAAATATAAAATTCACTTCATAATCAATCTAATAATACTCCGGAGTACTATTTTTTGTATTGGGGATGTTGATATCTTTTCGCATAAACTTGGTCAAATATCATATATGTTTGAGTTTTGAAAAAAAAAACAAATGTGCACCATACTGTGGAACGAAAGGAATATAAAATTAGTCAAACTTCAAAATTTGACCTAAAACAAACTTAGAACTTTAACATTTCAAAACAAAGGGAGTAGATATTTCTCAGAGCATCCCATCCCCTTCCTATCTACTCTCTCTCTCTCTCTCTACATCATCTCTGTTAGTCCAATCCTCAACTACCGCCGCCGCCACCAGGAGTCGCCATGCTATTGCCACAACTACTGTTGCAGAGCAGCCGAGCACTCCCCCATCACTATCGCGCTCACACCGACACAACCGCGATGTTGCTGCAGGCGGACCACCCCACCGCCGCGCTGCTGCAAGAGTCGTCGCCAACCACCATCTCCTCGCCTGCTGCGAGCCAGACGCCGGGTTACTGCAAGGTCGGTAGCATTGCTGCAAGGGGACGTTGCCAAGCGTGTGCGAGGTCGTTGGCATCCGCTCCAAACTGGTGCGGCGGCTGCTGCAACAACGTCGTAGCTTGGTGCGAGGCGGTGGTGGCGTTCGACAATCCACTACGAATTGTTGTGGCTGCTGCAAAAGATGTTACAAGGTGGTGATGTGGGATCGAGACAAAAGTGGTGATATACAAGGACAAGGAGGATGGTGCATAGATCCTACGGCTCCTACACACGAGATCCGATGGGTGGTGAGCCAACTGATCCTTGCCACAGATCAGCCAGCTGACTCCTAGCAGCAGCCTTAAGTCAAGCAGCTACATGTTGTAGACTTCAAGCTATTGGTTAGGACTTCCCTTGAAAGAAAGGCGCGTTAAAAGCATATCCAACCGGATTGGACAAATTTGATCTCCTAAATGTCTGCAGACGCATATGAGGACACCTTCGGTCCACCCGTCGTTTGTCCACTCGGACAACCACACCCCTCATATTCAAACCCTCATTTTCATGCAAATACATGCATGTAGATCACTTACCACACAACCAATTCATCACCAATTCAACACAAACCAAATAAATCACGATTCAACAATTCAACATAAGCCAAAAAAAAATCATACATAGGCGATACACAAATGAATCAATCGCCTCCCTTGTTGCGCTCGTTGATCTCCCTCTTCTTGTTGAGGAACCACTCCTTGATTCGTCATTCAAGAGGCTAGTGTCTTGCAACATGATTCTAGACTCCTCTATGTCCCTCTCAAGCCTCACCTTCTCTTTCTCAATTTGAATTTACTCAAATGTCTTCACCTTTTCAAGTTCCCATTTTGCCCATTTCTCTTGCTTATCCATGTCTATCATCTCCCTCTCAATGTTCAACATCTTATATGGTGGCTCATCTATGTTGGGGAGAGCCCTGTTACGGATGGTATAGATAGGATGAGGCTTCACATAGTGCTTGTATTCATGGTACCAAGCATGGATTTTTTTGCCAATACTTCGAGGCCTTTTGCTCGGTTCCACAAATAGGATCCATGCTTGTGGCCAACCAAGCTCTACACAACAAAGACATCTTCATGGGTTGAGAATGATGGCCCTCTTGCCTTTGGAGACTTTTTTTGAGTACTCAATGGTTGACCAATATTAAAGAAAGGGGAATTAGGATCACCCATTTTATAAGTTGGAGGTTCTTGACAGTTATTTATCAAATCCATCATGAGTGAGTCTTAAAGATACATCACAATGAACTACCATCCTAAAATAGATCAGAAAATGCATATGGGGCAAGGAAAACCTATAAATTTTGGTCTGGACTTTCCTTGAACAGTTGAGGTGAATGTCCAGCACTGGAGATGCCCGACGATGTCTGTGACCTTTGGAGTTACAGCGACTCGTACGCCGTCTCTGGGAAGGCGTCCTCTTCTACATGCGTGAAGTCATCGAGATGCCCCCCACATTGTGAAGGTGGAACAACGTCCGGCACGGGCATGACGGAGGGCGTGGACGCGGGCATCGAAGCGGATGTGACAAACTCCAACTGAACGGCGTGCTTCTCCGCCCTCTCAGTAGGTTCCTTCTCGACCTTCTCACGGGCGTGATGCTCCCTCCTAGCGTCGACCTCCGCCTTGTTCACGACTTTAGGGACCCCGAAGAACTCCATGGAGCCATCCTCCATGGCATGGGCGAACGACGAACCATGCGTCGACGACTCGGGCGGAGGAGGAGGTCGGTGGTACAGACGCGGGGAAGGGAGGACAAACGCGGGAGGAAGCACGGTTGATTTGGAGAGATTTGGGGCCGACCCGGACGCGTCCGGGTGGCCCAGATCCGCCCTACATATGAGATAGATTTGAGGGGTGCCAAATAGCCCAGGCTTATGAGTTGGGTTTGGGGTGTCCGGTTGCTTGGTGTTTTTTTTTCATACTGTCCGCCCGGACATATGAGGTGGAGTAGGGGGTCCACATGGAGATGCTCTAACTTGCCACTAAAACATGATCAGTACCTCTGCGCCCACAGTAGGAGGTCATTTACAGAATATATTTTTAAGAGGAATTTACAAACAAAAACAATATCGCTACTCACACAACTATACATGCATAGTACTCCGTAGAAGCGTAGGAGCCTCCGCCAGTGCCAAATGCGAGTTCCTTGACTTCATATCCAACATGTCCTCATCTGTTTTTTTTTCAGGGGAAGAAAGAAAGCGATCTCGCCGCCGCCGCTAGGAGCGCTTCCTTCCTTCCGCCGTCCTCCGACGTCTCCCCTCCGTCGACGACCTCGGTCGTCGGTGGCGAGGGAGGTCGCCGGATTCACGCGTGTGGATCATTTTAGACTTTAGTAGCTTAAGTTTTGGGTTGTTCATCGTTTTGGCTTCGACGGCGGCGATGGCGGCGCCGAATAAAGATTCTTCAGATCCTACCTCGACGAGGTGATTGGTCCTATGGTTGTGGATGGATTTGGAAACCAGTCTGTTCAAGCAAGGATGGTGCGGTGGCGGCATCCTTGTGGTGGACCTATGTCCTCGGGCTCCGCTGTTGCGATGGTGTTTGCTCCACGCTGACGCGGAGCTTGAGAGGTAGTCCAGGAGTGGATGTGGATTGTGGTCTGCATCGGTGAAAGGATCGATATGGTTGACTAGAGGGGGGGTGAATAGGCAACTACCAATTTTTAGATTTTCTTAACAAATTAGGTAAAACAACAAATAGGTTGTCTAGATGTGCAACTAGGTGACCAACCTATATGATGCTAACAACAAGCAAGCAAATGATACAACACAACAATAGCTTGCACAAAGTAAAGATAAGAAGTAACCACAAGTGGAGCCGGACAAGACGAGAATGTGTTACCGAAGTTCCTTCCCTTTAGGGGGAAGTACGTCTCCGTTAGAGCGGTGTGGAGGCACAATGCTCCCCAAGAAGCCACTAGGGCCACCGTATTCTCCTCACGCCCTCGCACAATGCAAGATGCCATGATTCCACTAGTGGTGCCCTTGAAGGCGGCAACCGGACCTTTACAAACAAGGTTGAGACTCTCTCCACAACTGAATTGGAGGCTCCCAACACCACCACGGAGCTTCACCACAATGGAATGTGGCTCCGAGGTGATCTCTTCCGTCTAGGGTGCCCAAACACCCAAGAGTAACAAAATCCACACAAGAAAGTGTGGGGGAATCAAATTTCCTTTGGTGGAAGTGTAGATCTAGGTCTCCTCCTTCAATCCCTAGCAAATCAACAAGTTTGAGTGGCTAGAGAGAGAGATCGGGCAAGAAAGCTTGAAGGGCATTAATGGAGGAGAGAGTGAGGCTAGAGATGAGAGGTAGGTGGAAGAACCACCACTTTATATAGTAACCCTAGGATCCAACCGTTACAACAGTTTTTACACTGCAGCGGTACAACCGCCTGTGTAACCGGTACAACCGGAAAACACGGGGTACCCTGCAGAGGAAGGGCTGGGCGGTACAACCGGGACCAACACCGGTAGTACCGGTTGTCCGGAATCACCCGAGAACAACCGGACAACAACTGCCCAACCACCGCTTCAATACAGAAGGGCGTCACCCCCATAGCGGTGGTTGGGGCGGTAGTTGGGCCGGTGCAACCGCCCGACCAGAGACCCGGTGGAGACAAAGTCATGGGCGGTACAACCACCCCTGACGCCGGTAGTACCGGTTAGCGAAAACCACCCGGGAACAACCGGTCCTCCACCGCCCACCAACCGCTCCACTACAGAAGGTTGTCCGGTAGTTGAGCGGTTCTGGGCCGGAACAACCGCCCCGCTCCACCTTTAGGGAGCAGCCAAGCATCAGGCGGTACAACTGCCCGGAGGCAGCGGTACAACCGCTTGACTACTTCCTGGAGGTGACAAGGGTTACACCCTTTGGAGCGGTGTTTGAACCGGAACCACCAGTCCAGTGGTACAACCGCTCAGATGAGCGGTATAACCGCTAGCCCCTAAAAACTACTGCCATAGTTAGATACAGAGAGCCTCTCTCCTCGAATGGAAGGGTATATGGTGGGTGCAAAAGAGTGTGTACGTGCATTTGATTCACCCAGTACCTTCCAACGTGGATTCCCTCTTAATAGTACAGGTTTCCTACGACCAAAGAAATAAACACGAAGGAAACCAAGTATTCGATCTTTTCCGTCCAGAGGGAAGGCCTAACCGTCTTGCACCACACAAGATGTACCTGAGAAACTTGGCACACGATTAGTCCGCAAAGTGGATTGTCATCATCACCAAAACACTAAGACGGGAAATGCCCTAACAATCTCCCCCTTTTTGGTGGATGATGACAACCACACGATTTGCACTAGAGATCTAGAAAATATAGACGGGCTCCCCCTAGATGTGTGCACTATTTTAATTTGCTTTTGGAATGCAAAGTGCATACATTAGGATCAATGCTCCCCCTAGATTTTATAGACCACCTAGTGAGTACAAAAGACAAGAATAGACATTACGCATGCATTTGTACGAACAGAGAAGTAGAGCAATAACGTAGGCTACTTCACAACGAGACACGATATAGATAAACTAAAGATAGATCGGGAACGCATGTCTCACACCATGCACAAAGTCTCCACACACTAAAAGTCCACAAACCAACTCGAAGCAAATAAAGGGTTTAACAAGACGCAAATAACCACACCCATGCAAATCCCGAGACCTAACAGAACTCTCTCCCCCTTTGGCATCAAGACACCAAAAAGGAAAAAGAGCGATGCTAACGCCCCAAAGCTCAGTAGTCCTCCTCTGACTCCTCGGTCTCCTCTGGATCAACATCGCCAGACTCCTCTCTCTCATCCATGGCATCATCCGCGGCAGCAGCAGAGGTGGAGGTAGCAGGACGGCCAGAGGCCTCATCGTCAGACCAGGTGATGTGCTCAAAGGTCCACTTGTCCTCTGGAGTGATGCTCTTCTTGGATCCACTAGTCACTGGGATGTTGAGGTGCTTCATCATCCGAATCTGCCGGCGCCTGGCTTTCTTCTCATTGACATGTGCCTCATATAGCTTCTTCTGCACGTGAGCCTGTAAGCAAAAGGTCTTCTTCACCTTGTTAGTGAGCTTTGTCACCCAGGAGGGCTTGGCCCCGGACTCAAGCTCAAAGTCCTCATCACTAGAGGTAGCATAGACATCCTCGGGATCATCCGCAGGAAAGCGAGGCTCAGCATGTTTCTTCTTCTTGAGTTGCTTGACCTCATGCACAGTGAGGTTGTCTGGTGATGTGAGGGGCTCTCCAGGCCGGCGAACAGCCCATACCGCGTGCAGAAAGCACATGACAAAAAGAGCATAGATTGGAACCTTCCTGAAGATAACCATGTTGTACATCTCCTCCCATAACCACTTGGACATATCAAAAGTAGCACCGGAGCCCACTTGGGACTTCATAGCCACCAGCAGATCCACAAGATAGCCATAAATCTCATCCTGATTCCCAACCTTGGGCAGAAGCACATTGCGGAACACGCGATGCATGATATCATAAACCTTCTCCAGATGCTTGGACTCGCCAACAAGTCCACGCCCCCGAATGTACAAGGGGGCAAGCATCTCCTTACCCATGGAATTGGCACGGTCGTGAGGACGGATGCCACCATCCCCGTTGAGACCGGTATCCTCATATACTAGAGCATTGCAGAAGACTCTCCATGGAACCTGAAAGAGCTCATCACGGCACATGAAAGATAGAGTACAAGCCTCATCGGTGCCGAAATGAACGGTGGCATAAAATTGATGGATAAGCTGCACATCAAAGTCACAGTTGATAGACACGAGCTTAACCAAGTCAAACTCCTCGCAAAGAGCCAACGCCTCCCCAAAGTACTCCATGTTGTTCCTCCAATGATCAAGGTCAATGGTCCATTGCTTGGCGAACCGGTTCTTGTGATGCTCAAATAGCTCATGCACAATCCTTACTTGCATCTCATTCCTGAACTGAGCAGTGGTCCACTGTCTGGCGATGGGGACATAGGGATTTTGAATGTGGAACTTTTCCCAATCTGATTGCTTCCATTTATGCATTGGCATGCCCACACGCTGTTTGGCAGCAGCAGACTTCTCACGACGGGTGGGCTTGGTTGGAATCACCACTTCTTGTTCTTCCTCAGGGTCATCAGGACGCTTGCTCCTACAGACTCTCTTCCTGGTCTTCTGGCGAGGAGCAGAGCGAGAACTAGAGCCACCTGCACACACACAAGGAAAGCACACAAGATAACCCAGACAAGATGAGAGGATTGCACGCAAGAAAGGAAGAATATATTGCTTGTAAACAGAGAGAAGTAGAATAGTGGCTACAGGTTTCAGACAGGCCGGTTGTACCGGTTATACAGCCGGTGGTACCGCCACAGCGGTTGTACCGCCCAGAATGAGTGGTTGTACCGCCGTCTGCGAGTGGTTCCACCCGCGAGAGAACATGCACAAGCGGGAATCGAAACGAATATCCACTAATCAACTTCTAGCGGTGCACAAGCAATAGAAAGTAATATGGAGATCTCTTCCACCCAATAGTTTAACCAAAAACGCGGGATATCAAGCAATGCCCTAGCAATGGTGATTTCAAATATTGAAACCTAGAGAGAGGGAAAATGGGGCATTACCGGCATCCATGGGAAGAGATCAGGGAGGAGGCGGCCTCCACGGAGCGGATCCAAGGAGAACCAACAGATCCGAGGCGCCAAAGGGCATACCGGGGCGAGGGAGACTGCGGCCGGCGGCTAGGGTAGGAGGGGAGAGCGGACACGAAGGGGAAAAAGAGATACCCCTTCGCCCCGCGCCCTTAAATACCCGCCCAGACCGCGGAGCGGTTATACCGCTCCAGGGAGCGGTTGTACCGCTTCCTTGGTACTGCCACAGGGCTACAAGCGGTACTTCCGTTGCCTGGAGGCAGCGGTAGTACCGCTTGGAGTCGCCCGGTAGTACCGCCAGCCGAGCAGACTGGGAAATGGCAGTAGAACTGCCACCATTCCCGGTTGAACCGCTGGGACGTTACAGCCAAATGGTAGAGCGGTAGAACCGCCCTGCCCACCGGTTGTACCGCCCGGTCACAGCCACCCACGCAAGATCAACTTGTGTGCAATTGGAACGAGATGGTTTACGGGGAAGGGAAAGGCTTGGGATGGAGACAAGGCACTGAAATATGGTGAAGTACACTCCAAGATTGCAAGAAGCAAACAATAAAGGCCAATACTTGGAGAGTACGAGCACCTAGGACCTAGAAAAACTAGCAAGAACGAAAAAAGATCCAAACGACGAACCTCTTCAAAGAAGAGGAGAGGGGCGGTGGCCGGAGCCACCTAGTTTGAGTCAATTGGTATGGCACCGCGAAGATTTGAACCTTGGGCCCATGACCAAAACTCATCTTTGAAGCACAAGTACCATAAAAAATGGCTAATGTGAAAGACTTGATCGATTTATGCATAATGGGGGGGGGGGGGAGGGAGAGTTCATTGAGAGAACAACACTCCCCCTATGTCCATGCCTACATCTAGAACAAGATAATAATGATGAATGCGGTGGGGTGTGTCGAGATTCAGGCCACATTGCTCGAATCAATGATATTTAGCGCATGCCTTAACTCGCGAAATCTTGCTTCATCCAATGGCTTCGTGAAAATATCCGCTAGTTGCTCTTGAGTGTTGACGTAGATAAGATCAATCTCTCCATGCTTGATGTGCTCCCGGATGAAATGATGACGAATCTCAATATGCTTCGTCTTGCTATGTTGCACCGGGTTATAGGAGATCTTGATCGCACCTTCATTGTCACATAGAAGAGACACTTTGTCACAAGTGACACCGTAATCCTTTAAAGTTTGCCTCATCCATAGAAATTGTGCACAACAACTTGCGGTGGCTACATACTTGGCCTCGGTGGTGGAGAGAGACACACAATTTTGCTTCTTTGAAGACCAACTCACCAAAGAGCGACCAAGGAATTGGTTGTAGGAGATATGCCCTAGAGGCAATAATAAATGTTATTGTTTATCTCCATGTTCATAATTATGTTTATGTTCCATACTATAACTGCTATGGTTCTCGAGTCTACAATAACCACGAGGCTCGGAGGAAGACTCATATGCACGTGTGGAATAATAAACGGTAAAATGTATTCCTAGTCTGGCCTCTAAGACTAGCTCAAGTGTTGCATGATGGTTTTGTTTTCCTGATCATAGGCATGACTATGCCGGCAACTTTGAGGGCACAATGTTAGGAGAACACTTGTGTTGAATCGACCAGAATTGATGTTATGCTATGAGATACATTCGTCACAAGTTAATGGTTAATAACACAGAAAAATTTAACGTTTGCATAATTCCTTAGACCATGAGAGTATCGAGTTTCTTCATGCTTGCTTCATGAACTTTGGGGTTTGTTAAACGTCATCCGTTGATGGGTGGCTATTACGGCGGTTTACGGGTTCATGGAAAAGTATGTCAAGTAACTTGATAGCTCAAGATTGGGATTTGCTCCTCCGACGATGGAGAGATATCTCTGGGCCCTCTCGGTGTTACGGTATCCACCATCGTCTGGCCAGACACATTGTGATTTGATCACAGGGATGCCGGAACACGGGAATGAGAAAAGAGAACAAAACCGGTAACGAGGTAACTGGCATTGTGGACAAGTGTTGATCCACGGGGATGCCGATGATTCTCACCTCGGGTATTTGTAACATATCTCGAAGCAACAGGAATAGCACACGGCAAACTGGAGGTTCACTCGAATATTTATTCATGTGGGTATAGGGGTCAATATGGGCGTCCATGGCTCCGATGTTGATCATTGATCGGAAATAGTTCCGGTCATGTCTATACTTCACCGAACCTATAGGGTCACACGCTTAAGGGTCATCTATCTGCTGAATACTAGATAGGGAGTCTGAGAGAAAGTCACCGGAAAAGTTTCGGAGACAACGGAAAAGTTCCGCAGAGAGAACACCGGAATAGTTTCGGTAAAACTGAAAAGTTGCTTCAGGGTATACCATTAAGTCAAATTGGTTTTGGCACATGCCTGGAAATTCTTGAAGGGTGCCAGAATTGTTCTGGGAACTTCTGGGATTTTTCAGAGAAAAAACCCGGAAATGTTCCGGAGCTGCCGGAACCGCTTTGTTTGCTTTTTGCAGATGAAAATCACTAATCCGGAATTGTTTCGGAACGCGTCCAAAATCATTTTAGTGGGTACTGGAATTGTTCTAAGACCCACAGAAATATTTTTGGATTTAACGGTCGTGGAAAAATGTTTTTGTGAATAGTGAAATTGCTTTTTGGGTTACTTTTTGGAAAGCCACCTTTTAGGGCTTTTGTCAAGCTTCTAGAAGGAAAGACTTAGGGACTAAGGAACCCCTTTTGGGAGGGTCCCACTAGGGGGTGGCCGGCCAAGGATGCTCCTCCATGGAGCTCCTTTGCCTCCCCATTATGCCCTTCATGTGTGACATTTGCATGGGCATTTTGGGTTTTTGTGAGCCACCCTACCCCTTGAGTTTTCCTATAAATAGAGGTGGAGAGGCACTCTCCACACTCACTCCTTTCTCACATACAAGTGCCATGCATGATCTGGCTTCTTCTCTCCCTCCCACGAAAAGAGTTTCGTAGAGCCGAAAGGCTGTCTGGGTTCCGGTGGGAACTAGTTCTGGACGGCGAAGCCCTGCCGGATAGATGACACCGTATGTGTGCAACCCCGTAGAGAGGTTGTAGGTTTGATCTTTTTACCCGATGGGCTGTTCGAGAGTGCCTCCCGAAGGGCTGTCCGAGTGACCGTCCGAGTTTTGAGGGTCCTCCCGAAGGGCTGTCCGCGACACCGTCCGAGGGACTGTCTGACCGCCTCCCGGAGGGCTGTCCGAGGGGCAGTCGAGGGAGTACATCCTCGCGGTTGGGAGGTTGTAAATCCTAGCTGCGAGGATCTGCACCAACGATCGTCATCGACTCTTCTTCCGCTGCGCTACGAGTCGGTAACGAAAAGATCAAACCTTGTATGCAGTCTCCATAGTGGTCCTGGGCTGGTGCGTAGGTCGGAAATTTTTTGTTTTCTGCTGCGTTCCCCTACATTGGCACCCTCCGAAAGTTGACTTCCTATCCACACGGTCTCCCGCCCAATCCGAATCCGTATAACCCATGAGATCAAAACTTGCACCTTTGGGGTACCATAAGCTAAAGTTTGGGGTATGAGCCAAATATCGAAAGATTCGCTTGACCGCCACAAAGTGGCTTTCCTTAGGTGCGGCTTGAAACCGTGCACACATTCCCACACTCAACATGATATCCGGTCTAGATGCACAAAGGTAAAGCAAGGATCCAATCATGGAGCGATATACCTTTGATCCACCGCTTTACCACTGGGATCAATGTCAAGTTGGCACTTGGTGGGCATTGGAGTCTTGGCCGGCTTGACATCATCCGACTTGAATCTCTTGAGCATGTCTTGGGTATATTTGGCTTGGTTGATGAAGGTTCCTTCTCTTCTTTGCTTGACTTCAAACCTGAGAAAGAACTTCAACTCTCCCATTATAGACATCTCAAACTTCTCCGTCATTAGTGCGGCAAACTCATCATTGAAAGCTTTGTTAGGAGAACCAAAAATAATATCATCAACATATAGTTGGCATATGAACAAATCCCCTTTAACCCTCTTCGTGAAAAGAGTGGGATCAATTTTCCCAATTTCAAACCCACGATCTTGCAAAAACTCGGTAAGGTGCTCATACCACGCACGTGGGGCTTGTTTAAGGCCATAGAGTGCCTTATCGAGTTTGTATACATGATTGGGGAACTTGGGATCCTCGAACCCCGGGGGTTGTTTGACATATACCAACTCATTAAGAGGACCATTAAGAAATGCACTCTTCACATCCATTTGTTGCAACTTAAAATCATGATGAGATGCATATGCAAGCAACATGCGAATAGATTCAAGACGAGCGACGGGAGCAAAGGTTTCACCGTAGTCGATACCCTCGACTTGGGAGTAGCCTTGTGCTACCAATCTTGACTTGTTTTGAACAACAACACCGTTCACATCTTGCTTGTTCTTGAATATCCATTTGGTTCCAATGACATTATGGTTCTCCTTTGGCCTTGGCACCAATTTCCACACTTTGTTGCGCTCGAAGTTGTTGAGTTCATCATGCATGGCTTCAAGCCAATCCGTATCCTCGAGCGCCTCATGTACCTTTTGGGGTTCAACACAAGAAACAAATGCGTGATGCTCACAAAAGTTTGTTAATTGACTATGAGTGGTTACCCCTCTTTTTAAGCTTCCATAAACATTCTCCATGACATGTTGTTGATGCTTGAGTTTGGAAGCTATCTTGGCGGCACGACGCTCCAAAAGCTCCTCCATAGGCATTTGAGGAGGATCATCTTGAACATCTTGAGCGTCGTATTGAGCTTGCTCTTGATCTTGTACTCGCTCTTGATCTTGAACTAGTTCTTGATCTTGAGCTTGTTCTTGATCCTTAGCTTGCTCGGAGTCTTGAACTTGATCTTGGGCATCACTTGGTGAAACACCATCATCGTGAGATTGATCTTGCCCTTGATCTTGTTCACTCGGTTGAGGGCCTTTGGTTTGCTCTTCGGAAGCGTGTGGGTCAATGGTAGGTGATGGCTCCACTTGCGTAGAGCATTGTCCTTCTCCTTCGGCCACAAGGGGTTCCTCAATGGGGAGTATTTGACCAATCCCCATTCTTCTGATGGCCTGAGGAGGAATTTCATCACCTACATCACAAAGACCACTTTGCTCCACTTGGGAGCCATTATTTTCATCAAACTCTATGTTACACGTCTCCTCAATGAGTCCATTGGACTTGTTGAGAACACGGTAAGCATGAGAGTTTGTAGCATAACCAACAAATATGCCCTCTTGAGCTCCAGGTTCGAATTTAGACAAACGAGCACCGTTCTTGAGAATGAAACACTTACACCCGAATACCCGAAAGTACTTGAGGTTGGGCTTGTTACCGGTAAGTATCTCATATGGAGTCTTGTTCAAGACTTTGCGGAGGTAGAGCTGATTGGATGCATGACATGCGGTGTTGATGGCCTTGGCCCAAAAGTTGTACGGAGATTTGAATTCCACCATCATGGTTCTTGCCGCATCCATCAACGTCCGGTTCTTCCTCTCCGCTACACCATTTTGTTGAGGGGTATATGGTGTGGAGTATTGATGCTTGATCCCCTCATCACTAAGGAACTCATCCAGGGTGTAGTTCTTGAACTCGGTGCCGTTGTCACTTCTAATCATCAATATCTTTGCTTCATGTTGACGTTGAGCTTCATTTGCAAAGTCGATGATGGTTTGTTGGGTCTTGCTCTTCCTCTTGAAGAAGTATACCCAAGTGTATCTTGAATAGTCATCCACAATCACCAAGCAATACTTTCTTCCCCCAAGACTATCAAAGGATGGAGGTCCAAAGAGATCCATGTGAAGGAGCTCCAAGGGCCTCTTCGTGTAGATGATAGTCGTGGGTCGGTGAGCCGTCTCATGTAGCTTTCCTTCGATACAAGCACTGCAAGCACGATCTTTGGCAAAGCTCACATTTGTTAGTCCACGAACGTGATCCCCTTTGAGGAGACTTTGCAAAGATCTCATATTGACGTGGGCTAGACGGCGATGCCAAAGACACCCCACGTCAACTTTAGCCATTAGGCAAGTCGCAATCTTAGTGGGTCGCTCTGAGAAGTTAACCACATAGAGACCGTTCTCGACATGCCCAACAAAAGCTACTTTAAGAGTCTTGCTCCACAAAAGGGCCATGGTATCAAGATCAAAGAATGTGGCAAAGCCCATAAGTGCAAGTTAACGAACGGAAAGTAAATTATATGCAAGGGTCTCAACAAGCATGACTTTCTCAATTGTTAGATCATGAGAAATCACAACCTTGCCAAGACCCAATACCTTAGATGTTGAGGCATCACCAAATTGAACATGGGTGGGCATAGATGAGCTTGGTTGCACGTCCACCACCAAATGCTTGCTCCCGGTCATATGATTTGTTGCTCCACTATCGAGCAACCATGATCCTCCACCGGAAGCAAACTCCTACAAGAGATCAATGCTTGGTTTTAGGTACCCATTTTTGAATGGGTCCTTTGATGTTAGTAACAAGGGTCTTAGGAACCCAAATAGACCATTCAATGTACTCATAATAAGAACCGACAAATTTGGCATAAACATGCCCATCACTAGAACGGCATAAAACATAAGAAGGGTTAAAATCGCCGGCTTTGTTCGACGGAGTGGGATTGCCCGTCTTGACATTTCCACCCTCCACCTTGTCCTTCTTCTCCTTATGAGCACCCTCTCCCTTCTTGACAAATACCTCGTTGAGAGGGAGAGGTTTCTTGGTCTTGTTGTTCTTCTTCTTCTTTGACTTGGGCACAAACCCAAGTCCCTCCTTTACCACAACTTCCTTTTGATTGCTCAAAAGTTCGTTGAGGTTCTTCTTGCCTTGTATGCAAGTCACAAGGCCTTTCTCGATTTTCTCCTTTAACTTGGCATTCTCCTCCACAAGATGAATGTGCTCACAACAAGGGTTAGTAGCATGAGCATTATCAATTAGCACAAAAGGAGGACATGTGGCTATTTCCTTAGTGAGCTTTGCTTGGAGTTGATCATGAGACTCCTTGAGGGTAGCATGTGCACTTTTCAAGGCCTTGTGAGCCTTGTCAAGTAGCTCAAACTCCTCTTTGAGTCTAGCATGGCCAACCCCAAGCTCAACATTCTCGGATTTAAGCACACCAGCAAGAACTTGAGCATGATCATGATCTTTCTTTAGTTTAGCAAGGTCAACGTTTTGCGACTCATCAAGAGCCGAACGAAGACCTCGCTCTTCCTCAAGAGCGATGGAAAGATCCGCAATCTCATCGGCATAGTCATGACTATGGCCTTCCAAGTTAGTGATGTTCTCCTCGTGAGACTCAATGATATCATTGGCCTCACTAAATTGTTCCAAGAGAGCAACAAAGTGCTTCTTGGTCTCACCTTTGAGCTTACCCAAGAACTTGTCGAACTCATTCTCATCCACCTTTACCTCCTCTTTTTCATTCACACAATCCATCAAAGAAGGATTAGAGGTGAAGGAAGTTTTGATGTTGGAGGTTACCTTATTGATGCCTCTTGCCATGAGGCACTTGGGGATGGAGTTCTCGTTGGTGGCGTCGAAGAGGGACACCGAGGATGGGGAGGAGGTGGCAATGGCCACGGTGGCCGTTGCAAACACTTCACCACTTGCGTCATCATCATCATCGTCGGAGTTGTACTCTTCTTGCACCACCAAACTCTTTTGTGGCACCTTTGTGGCATTGCTCTTGTTCATGGAGGACTTGGCCTTGTCTTTGCGGATGAGCTTGCCACCATTGTCTTCCCTCTTCTCGTAGGGACAATCTACCACAAAATGACTCACATTGCCACAATTGTAGCAAGTTCTCACACGTTGCTTGCCCTTGGAGCTACTTGAGTTGTTCTTGGAGAAGTTGGGCCTTGAGTTTCTCTTGTTGCCCCAAAATTGCCTTGACGCAAGAACCATGTGCTCGTGGTAAGCATATTTGGTGTCTTCGGGACAACTCTCCTCTTCTTCCTCTTCATCTTCTTCCGGAATAGCCTTGGCCTTCAAAGCAAGGTTGGTCTTCTTTGACCGTTGGACACGAGCTAGAGCGTTGTTAGCGGTCTTGTTCAAGATGTTCATTGCAATGAATTCATCCAACACTTCACTTGAGGACAAGGTGTGAAAGTTCGGTCTTTGACGGATCACGGAAGACATGCTCTTGTTGAATGGCATGATGGCCTTTAGGAACTTGCGCTTGACCCAAGTGTCATCCGTATCCTTGCTCCCATGATCTCGGAGTGAGACCGCGAGAGTAGTCAATCTCCGGTAGAGCTCACGAGGATCTTCATCATCCTTCATCACGAACTCATCGGCCTCATCAAGAATGACCTCAAAGTTGGACCGTTGAATGCTTGAGCTTCCCTTGTACAATGAGATGATGTGCTCCCAAGCATCCTTGGCGGTAGTGAATGGCTGCAAATGAGAGAGCTCTTCCAGCGGCATTGCGGATTGGAGAATGAACAAAGCGGAGTGATTGTCCACTTCTTCTCTTGGCGTCATGTTGTAACGATCATGAGGATGGAACCCTTGCTCAATGATCCTCCAAACATGTGTTGAGCTGTGATTCAAATGAGACTTGATACGAAAAACCCAATCATGAAAGTTATTCAAGTCAAGCTTAGGAGGAGGGCCATGAGTATTAATATGCGGTGAAGGTACCGGTCCTCCATAGACCGGGGGAGGGGCAACCGCGGCATGGATGTCCGTCCCATTCTTTCCTTGAGGCAAAGTAGGCTTATCACTACTAGCCCCCTCCTTACCGGAGTTGGCCTCGGACTCCGATGTGGTGGGATTAGCCACTTGCATCGGACCGGTAGAAGATTTCAACCCCTCAAGGAGTTCTTTAAACATGGACTTGACCTCGGCCGTCATAAACGTCTTAAGTGAAGCCATGGCTTCATTTAAGTCATCTCGTGTGACCGAGTTCAACTCCACGGCCTCGGGTACGACTTCATCCCAATCCCCGTCGTCAACCATACTCTTCGGGTGGTGAAACTCTTAATAAAGAGACGAGGCTCTGATACCAATTGAAAGGATCGATATGGTTGACTAGAGAGGGGGGGTGAATAGGCAACTACCAATTTTTAGCTTTTCTTAACAAATTAGGTAAAGCAACAAATAGGTTGTCTAGATGTGCAACTAGGTGACCAACCTATATGATGCTAACAACAAGCAAGCAAATGATACAACACAACAATAGCTTGCACAAAGTAAAGGTAAGAAGTAACCACAAGTGGAGCCGGAGAAGACGAGGATGTGTTACCGAAGTTCCTTCCCTTTAGGGGGAAGTACGTCTTCGTTAGAGCGGTGTGGAGGCACAATGCTCCCCAAGAAGCCACTAGAGCCACCATATTCTCCTCACGCCCTCGCACAATGCAAGATGCCATGATTCCACTAGTGGTGCCCTTGAAGGCGGCAACCGGACCTTTACAAACAAGGTTGAGGCTCTCTCCACAACTGAATTGGAGGCTCCCAACACCACCACGGAGCTTCACCACAATGGAATGTGGCTTCGAGGTGACCTCTTCCGTCTAGGGTGGCCAAACACCCAAGAGTAACAAAATCCACACAAGAAAGTATGGGGGAATCAAATTTCCTTTGGTGGAAGTGTAGATCTAGGTCTCCTCCTTCAATCCCTAGCAAATCAACAAGTTTGAGTGGCTAGAGAGAGAGATCGGGCAAGAAAGCTTGAAGGGCATTAATGGAGGAGAGAGTGAGGCTAGAGGTGAGAGGTAGGTGGAAGAATCACCACTTTATATAGTAACCCTAGGATCCAACCGTTAAAGCAGTTTTTACACTGCAGCGGTACAACCGCCCGTGTAACCGGTACAACCGGAAAACACGGGGTACCCTGCAGAGGAAGGGCTGGGCGGTACAACCAAGACCAACACCGGTAGTACCGGTTGTCCGGAATCACCCGAGAACAACCGGACAACAACCGCCCAACCACCGCTTCAATACAGAAGGGCGTCACCCCCATAGCGGTGGTTGGGGCGGTAGTTGGGCCAGTGCAACCGCCCGACCAGAGACCCGGTGGAGACAAAGTCATGGGCCGTGTTAGAGATATATTTGGGTTACATGTATTTGGTAGTCTAGGATTTGTAATCCGTCTCCTACCTTATCTCCAGGAGAGGCTTCTTGCCCTCCAAGTCTTATACTCAATATATACTCGCCCTCGAGGCTCAATAATACACCCATCATATTCCGCCAATCCCTCTCTATCCCTTCTAACATGGTATCAGCCTAATCGATCCAACCCTAGCCGCCGTCCGCCGCTTCCGCCCTGCGCGCCGCGCCCGGGGCGGTCGGCCACCATGACCGCCGCCGGGGGCCGCGCCGCCCGTACCTAGGGTTCGTCCGCCGGTCGTGTTGATCGGCTGCCCTAGAGAGTCTTTTTCCCGATCCTTTGATCCGGGTTTTTCTCTCTCTCGCCGATCACCTTGATCGGCGTTTACTTTTTGGTTTACCGATCATAGATCGGATTGCGTCGCCCGCCGCCGCCATCGACCTCCATGCGCCTCTACTCCAACACCGGCGTGACCCACCGGCTTCTTCACCGACTCAGCGGCCTCGCGCGACAGGCGGCCCCTCACGCCCGTCGTCCGCGCGTCTGCCCGCCCGTCGCCCCGTCCCGACGGCCTCGCGCGATGCGGCAGCCCATCACAGCCACCGTTCGCGCGTCGGCTCGCCCGTCGATCTACGTCGGCTGTCGCCGCCCTACTCCGACCGGGACTCCTGCGCGCCCACCCGGCCTCCGCCCCGACCTGGCGGTCTCGCGCAATGCGGCGGCCCATCTCAGCCGCCGTTCGCGTGTCGGCTCGCCCGTCGATCTACGCCGGCTGTCGCCGCCCTGCTACGACCAGGACTCTGCCACCACCCCACCTCCACCGAGCGGCGTCCCCTACCTCGCGCGCGATCGGATTGATCACCTGCCCGCCGCCACGATCCGCCTCATCTGCGCCGTGCAACCGACCTGGCCCGTCGGTTGCGCGCGCCTCCGCAGGTCCCGTGAAGACCGTCCCGAGTACAGCGCGCCCCTACACCGATCGAGCATCGGGCTGCCACTGCGTCTTCCCGTCAAGCCGCAGCGCCGTCGCCCAGTGGTTCTCCCTGTGGCTGCACCGATCCGCGCCACTGCTGCGTCGCCCCTTCGGGTCATAGCGCCGCGGCATGTGGTCCCCACCGCCGCCCTGAGGCCGTCCCCATGGTTGCACCATCCCGCGCGTTGCCGCTGCGTCGCCCCTTCGGGCCGTAGCGAGCGTGGCACGCGGTCCCTGCAACCGTCCCGAGGTCTTCCCGCCGTCGCCCCGACCTGCCCGCCGCCGTTGCGTCGCCCCTTCGGGCCGTAGCGCCGCGGCCCGCGGTCCACTCCGCCGTCACCGCACGTCGACTTTCCGTGGTATGCGCCGCGCCGCCTCCATCGGCGCGGGAATGCCACCGTCCGCGCCGGTCTTCATCACGCTGTCGGGTTCATCGCCTACTTCGAGCACCGCCACCGCGCTCCTAACCAAGCCGCCGCCGCCGCCATCAGGCCGCAGCCGCCGCTCTTCTTCGGCCGCCGCCGCTGCTACCCCCGTAGCCGCCACCGCCGCCCGTCCACCCCCTTCGTCTTCGTCCAGCACCAGCTCGTCGCCAACGTCGCCGTCATCTTCCCCGACCACTTCGTCTACTCCGACCACCGTTGGCGACATCGGCCCCATGCCGATTGGTGCCGCAACCGTCGTCGAGTCCTTCTCTGCTGGCCCCTCTGACTCCTCGACGTGGCGTACAACTCGTGCAGGTCCTTCGTCTACGCATGCTCGGTGCTGGCAACACCGATGCGTGCTTTCATCCACGACGTGTCCCCGGGCCTGGCAAGCCTGGTGCAAGGCTTCGTCAACTTCGTCTTCGTCCGTCTACGCATGCCCTGTGCTGGCAACACCGATGCGTGCCTTCGTCCACGATGTGTCCCCGGGCTTGGCAAACCCGTCGCGACGCGTCGTCAACAACGTCTTCTTCCCGGCGACCACTACTTCGACACCACTGCGCCCATGACTAACTTGGCGCCTCCTTGCGCCCGCGGCTCCACGGCGACTTCCTCGACACCGGCTACCCCGACGCCACATCGACCCTGGCATGCTCCGCATGGCTACCTCATCACGGCTACACCACCCCCGCTCTCGGCTACCTCGACAACGGCACAAAGGGCTATCACCTCGCTTGAGCAACTCGTCGGCTTCCTCTACAGTCAACGCGTCCGCGACACGACACCGTCCACGATGCTACCGCTACGACTGCGGGGGGATGTCAGCCCGACGGCTGCTATTCTCTCCAGTCTGACCATCCGCGACGCTCCTGTTGTTCGCAACGCTACCGCTACGATTGCGGGGGGATGTTAGAGATATATTTGGGTTACATGTATTTGGTAGTCTAGGATTTGTAATCCGTCTCCTACCTTATCTCCAGGAGAGGCTTCTTGCCCTCCAAGTCTTGTACTCAATATATACTCGCCCTCGAGGCTCAATAATACATCCATCATATTCCGCCAATCCCTCTCTATCCCTTCTAACAGGCGGTACAACCGCCCCTGACGCCGGTAGTACCGGTTGGCGAAAACCACCCGGGAACAACCGGTCCTCCACCGCCCACCAACCGCTCCACTACAGAAGGTTGTCCGGTAGTTGAGCGGTTCTGGGCCGGAACAACCGCCCCGCTCCACCTTTAGGGAGCAGCCAAGCATCAGGCGGTACAACCGCCCGGAGGCAGCGGTACAACCGCTTGACTACTTCCTGGAGGTGACAAGGGTTACACCCTTTGGAGCGGTGTTTGAACCGGAACCACCAGTCCAGCGGTACAACTGTTGGCCCCTAAAAACTACTGCCATAGTTAGATACAGAGAGCCTCTCTCCTCGAATGAAAGGGTATATGATGGGTGCAAAAGAGTGTGTACGTGCATTTGATTCACCCAGTACCTTCCAACGTGGATTACCTCTTAATAGTACGGGTTTCCTATGACCAAAGAAATAAACACGAAGGAGACCAAGTATTTGATCTTTTCCGTCCAGAGGGAAGGCCTAACCGTCTTGCACCACACAAGATGTACCTGAGAAACTTGGCACACGATTAGTCCGCAAAGTGGATTGTCATCATCACCAAAACACTAAGGCGGGAAATGCCCTAACAGGCGACATCTGAAAGATGGTGGATCGTGTGCTGGGTTCTTGGTTCGTGGATGGCAGGTATGGTTTCCTCCTCCGACGTCTTAGTCATGTGGGGGTGCCAAATCTGGAGTTTGATTGCGTGTCCGGGGTGTTGCCCCGGTCTGATTCGTTCAACGGTAATGCTTTCACCTTTGGTGAGCCACCTTGGAGATATGCAAAGCTGCATATCAGCAATGGAGCCGCGTCGAGCTCGGTTGTGGAGGTGATCCGTCATTTTTTTTGGTTGCTACTGTGGTAGCAGGTGACGGACATTGGTGTCAAGCTTAGAGTATTCTTCAGTCTTATTTGTAATTTTACTTCTTGGTCGGTGTTCCTTTGTACAAAGTCTAGCGTTCTATTGTCTTTTCAGTTTTGCCAGGTCGGTATGTACGTGGCTTGTACTATGATCCTTATGATCCTTATAATATAAATGAGACGCATATTACCATGCAAAAAAGCGTTCCTTGACTTCTTCCTCGCGGTCCCATTGGTTATTGAGGAATCTGTCCAGCTCAGTCTTCTTGGACTAGGGAATTTCCTTAAATTTGCACAACCATCACTTCAAAAATAGAGGGGTCTCTCTTCTTCTATACCACACAACTAGTCATACTTTTGCACCTTTTTTTAAAATACACATATTATGGCACGAAAGGTCACTCAACATTGCCAGTTGCAGATGGTCTGTTCATCAACAAACAATGTCTCTCCCCGCAAAAAGAAGAGACAATCTCTCTCCCTGCAAAAAAAACAGACAATTTCTCTATTGGTATCACTGATAATACGCTGATATGATAGTCATTATGTAGTGCACTCAAACTCATACACCCCTCATTGACATCTAAAATGTTCTTATAGAGATCAGACAACCCAAATGCATGTGCAAGTTCGTATCTGACCCACTCAACAGACGTGCTAAATTTATTAGAGTAAGCCCAGCAACCCAGCAATGTTAACAACAGACTGAAGTTCATCTGATAGAAACTTGGCAGAATAAAATTTAGAGAGGCTACATCCATCTGTTGATCACAAAACACCACATAGTTTTTTTTAACGTACCACCATATAGGTTTTGGTACGCTCTTATATTTCTTTACGGAGGGAGTACACTTCTTTAGACAGTGAGACTACCCCGGCAATCCGTTTTCTCCTACAATTAAGCGATCAAGATAAGTCCCCAAATTTCCCTTTCTCAAATGTCAACACGCGCATTCCGACGTAGAGAAATCTGACTGTCACATTCATCTGGTTTTGACATATATTATTAAAAGGGGGCAACTGTAATTTAGATAAACAGCAGAAATCATGTCGACAAAGTTCAATTGCTTCAGGAAATAGGTTAAACGTTTGAAAACAATTACATAGATAATAGCGGTTGTCACTTTCAAGTGATATACTGCAAGATTGAATGGAAGGGGCTACTGGTCAGTGAGTATTTAAGTTACCTGGGTAACATGCAGAAACCGAGTACTCCACTATTATAGAACTCATCATTGCAGCATGTCCTAAGCTACATATTCATATTTAACTTTTTGGCCGGCCGTGCTACGTCATTTGACCTTCGGAAACTACAATTGAAATGAGGTAGGAAAAATTAGAACCATTCCCTCTGCAATAAAATATGCATGGCTCAAGGCATCGAAGAGTAGTCACCTACGCCGTCATGCTAAACTTTTAGCTTGAAGAAACCAACTTTATAAAAGCCACGGTGGCCTTAGATTCTGGGCACAAAATACTTCACAAACCTTGCAGCACTGTCAATGGAGAGAGCATCTCAAATCACCTTCTTCCTGTTACTCATCATCTATTCCGGCGTAGCTCAAAATGCTACCACGAGTGGAACAGATGAGTTCCCCATTGGAGTGATCCTTGACTTGGAATCGTTGGGGGGCAAGATGGCGCGGACCAGCCTTTTGATGGCTCTGGAAGACTTCTATACAGTCCACAGAAACTACAGCCCAAAGATAGTTCTCCACATCAGGGACTCCAAAAGCAACAGCGTCCAAGCTGCATCAACAGGTAAGTTCTGCAGCCTATCATGAAAAAGAAAAACTCTTTCCTACTCCCTCCATTGCTTACAAATATGCTTTCTCAACTTCTTATTGTCTTTGAAGTGCAACCTCTTTTTACAGTCTTCAAACTACAACTTATATTATATAACCGACTTTCATCATTCAAGTTAGTACAAGCTACAGAAGTGTAATATTACGAACACAGTTTTGACGAAAAATAACATGGTCATTTACCAATGTGCCACTACTAATGGATAAAGTTGGAAGAGTTTGATAATACTCCCTCGATCCAAAGTAAGTGTCGCATCTTTGAACTAAGATTGAACTAACCCTTAGTTCAACCTTAGTTCAAAGCTGTGACACTTATTTTGGATCGGAAGGAGTAACATTTATCAAAAAGATTTGATGGTTTTTACTTAGGAATGAGTGATTTTTAGGCTATATCTTTACTTTCCATGTGCTACATAATACTTTATCCGTTTAACAATAGATATCCAACTAATAAATGCCCATGGACAGAAGAGATGTAAATAAATAAAAAACACTAACAAGACTAATTTATTACATTCCTGTTAAACGAAGTACTTTGAGCATATATCTCCAGCTAAAGTTCAGAAACATACAAAAGGACAATGTTTGGCTACTCTTACTATTACCGACAAATATTTACACTTCTTTGCAAGGAAATATCATATGAGTTTTACTCTCAGAAAAGTTAGTGCATACATATTTAATAACCCGATTATGTTTAGCTTAGCTTCCCCTTGATGGGTTTGTTGGTCTGAGAAACCTTAACAACAAAATGATTCCTGCCAGTTGCTACAACAACAACAACAAAGCCTTTAGTCCCAAACAAGTTGGGGTAGGCTAGACTTGAAACCCATAAGATCTCGCAACCAACTCATCGTTCTGGCACATGGATAGCTAACTTCCACGCACCCCTGTTCATGGCTAGTTCTTTGGTGATACTCCAGTCCTTCAGATCCCTCTTTACGGATTCCTCCCATGTCAAGTTCGGTCTACCCCGACCTCTCTTGACATTAACAACACGCTTTAACCGTCCGCTATGCACCGGAGCTTCTGGAGGCCTGCGCTGAATATGCCCAAACCATCTTAGACGATGTTGGACAAGCTTCTCTTCAATCGGTGCTACCCCAACTCTATCCCGTATATCATCATTCCGGATCCGGTCCTTCCTTAAGTGGCCACACATCCATCTTAACATGCGCATCTCCGCTACACCTAACTGTTGAACATGTCGCCTTTTAGTTGGCCAACACTCAGCGCCATACAACATTGCGGGTCAAATAGCCGTCCTAGAGAACCTGCCTTTTAGCTTTTGTGTCGCTCTCTTGTCACAGAGAACGCTAGAAGCTTGGTGCCACTTCATCCATCCGGCTTCAGCATAACTAGTAATACAGGTTATCAATGTCATATTTCAAAACAGCAGCTCAAGTAAAAAGAGCGAACTGTAATCATCCTTTATACTGACAACAAGTTTAGTTACATTGATCCAAATATTATGGGTTCAAATTTGTAGCTTCGTCTGAAAATCTGTAATAATTTTCAATCCTGTTTTGCACAAGTGCAAGTTAACCAGGACAACAAAAACATACACTACAGAGTGCTATGAACCAACATATATTTTGTAAATACTATGTCATTTCATTACTCTTCAATTCTGAATTCATGAAGCTCTGGCAGATTGACCCCTAAAAAAATCCCCGTAGAGAACGTAAACATAGATGTGGGATTGACCTCGCCATATATGGCGTTTCTAACTTCCCTCTCCTCTCCCTCCCCTCACGCCAGCCATGACCGCCGCTCCGTACCACCGGCGACTGACGTCGTCGCGCCGGAGACGGTGGTCGTGGGACGCGTCCATGTACCGCTGTGTACATCTCGTGTACCGCAGAGGACGACCAACCTAGGGGTGCTCGGGCCAGTGCCCGGGACGCACGCCATGGCGGGACCAGGATTCGACGCGAACCCGGTCCAGGAGGGCCCGCTTGCTACAGGACAAGCGGCTAGGGGTTTGGAGGTGACAAACCCGACCGCCACACCTCCCTCCCCCATTCCAGATCTCGATTTACTCCTCCACCACTTCTGGGAAGCCCCTAGGGTTTCGACGCCTAGGGTTTCTCCTTCGTTTGGCTGGTGGGAGGGGAAGGTGGGGGGCGACAACAGACCCTTCGCTCAAGTTGCTGCTTCGCCTCCGTGACCTCGCCCGCCCTCCTCATCTATGGCGGATCGACAGGCGGATTTCAACCGTGCCCCCCGCATGGATGGCTTCGGGGAAGGGCGCGCCGGGCGAGGTGCTGGTCGTTTCGCCCGGGGCGCCGGGCGAGGCGCTGGTGGTGGCGGGGGTGGCCGCAACCTGGTCTGGACGCGCGACATCGACGACGGTGGACAGAACTCCTCCAACATGGACCCCAGGCGCGGGCAGCCCGACAGGGCGAGATGGGAAGCCGCGGCCATGGAGTCGCAGAGCGAAGGCCGCCAGAACGAGAAGTGGGGCGACAACAATCAAGGCATGGTGGGAGTGGGGAATTCTGGTCAGCGACAACAACAGCAAGATCTTCGCCAGCAACAAGAGCGCCGCCATCAAACTCCCAGCAAGAGGAATGCCTCCCCACTAGTGAGTGGTGCTGAGGTTTGCGTTACTTGCAAAGAATCTGGGCATTTGCCTGTATGTTGTCCTCGTGCAATATGTGGGAGGTGTGGTTTACACGGGCATCTTGTCCCAATCTGCAATACTGTACTTCCTTGGGAATGTGTGGCACCAATGTGTGGGTTTCAGGCTAAGGGGAAGGGATTTTATTACATTCATGACTCCAGCACCCCAAATCAAAACACGGACAGGAACAGATTTATTGTGATTACTGTTGTTGAGGGGCATGCCATGGGCAGGCAGTTGGAGGAATTTTTCAATATTTACATAAACACTAATTGGAAATGCTCTGCTAGATCGATTGGTCCTAATACGTTTGTGATGAGATTTCCTTCTCCCAGAGATGTGGATAAAGCTTGTTTTGCTGAAAGTATGAATATCAAAAGTTGTGGAGCTGTTGTAAGTTTGAGAAAATGGTCTGAATCCGTGGGTGCCAAGGGTGTACTTAACATTGCTTGGGTCAATGTTAGCAACATTCCCTTGGATAAGAGACATGAGAGAAACATTGCTTATGTGGGTTCTTTGGTTGGGTGACCCTAGAAATTGATAAAGCCACTGTTAACAGACCCGAGTCTGTTAGAATTAAGCTGGGATGTAGAGATGCTGAGGATATTCCTGCTAAGGCTGAGGGGGTACTGGGTGGTCATTTTTATGACTTTTTTTTACTCTGTGGATAAGATCCTGGTAAAAAATCCGCCAAAAAAAAGTTGATGTGCAGCAAGATGCTGACAGGGGAACTTCTCCTAAAAGAGCTAGACTTACTGAGAGTGTGCCACCTGAGGGGCATGGGGCCTCTTCATCTACTATGGGTAGCTTATCTGTCCCTCCTAATCTGGTTGGGGGACAAAAAACATTACCTATGAGGTTGTGGACTGTAGAATAAACTGGGGAGGCTATGAATACAAATATGAACAGTGATGAGGATCCTTCAGAGGAGGAAAGTGAGGAGGTGGATAATGAACTTCTCATTGATACTATAGCTGCAGAAAATGAAAGGGAGCGGCTTAACGAGAGGGAAAACATATCACCTGGAAAAATCTCCTATGACAAGATTGTGGTGAACTCTATGCAAATCATTCCTAGCCCTGTTGTTACCAAAAACTACTCATCTTACTTGGAAGTAGTGGTTGGACAGCCTATAGTGACTGAGATTGCCAATGATGACAATTCTTGTCAGCAAACCACACTTATGTATTCTGTGCAATCCCCTGCTGCTTCTGGAGATAATGTGGAGGTGATTCCTACTCCCCCTGTTATGGAGGAAGTGCAGACAAGGCTGAGTCAGAGGACAACCGGCGCCAACATGGAAAATATGGGTGTCAGAGCTGAAAAAATGACCAAAAAAAGAAATCTGCAAGGTAATGATCTCAATACTAGCAACTCCTTCGAAGTACTTTCAAATCTGGAAATTATTTCCACTGCTGCCAAGATGGGTGTTAATATTCCTAATGATAACTTTGCGGTTATTTATGTGATTAGAGAACTTGAAAAATCTAGGGCTAATATAGCTGAGAAAATTGATAATAATGAGAAACAAATAGGTAAGATCATGTTCATTACTAATGCTGCTGGGGATAAATCACCTTTAAACACTTATTGGCTCAATGAGGGCGAGGTGGATGATGATAACTTTACTGTTGTACGGTCCAGAAAGAGAGAGAAAAAGAAAGTGAATGTAGTGGTATCGAAACCTGTGACTAGAAGTCAAAAACATACAGCGAGCTGCGATGCAGGTAAGACCATGTCTCCTGGTAAACCTTGCAGCAAAGCTCGCTCTCCAAAAAAGAAAAAAAATGATTAGTCTCTTTTGGAATTGTAGGGGGGTAAAGAAGAGGGGTATGGCAACTTGTCTATCTGATTTGATCAGAGACCACTGTCTTGATTTTGTTGGTATTCAAGAAACAATGAAGAAGGACTTTTCCTCTAAATTCTTGAGGAAATTTGATCCTGGTGACCTTTTTTGTTGGAAATGGATCCCTTCGGTTGGGAAGGCTGGTGGTATCTTATGTGGTGTTAAGTATGATACTTTTGATATTAAGTCATATTCCGCGGGCAAGTATGTTATGAAAGTCGAGCTATGGGACAAATGCAAACAAATGAACTACTGCGTTATGGTAGTTTATGGATCTGCTCATGAGGAATTCAAAGTGGAGTTCCTTACTGAGCTTTCTGATATGTGTAGGGATATCTCATGTCCTTATATTGTGGAAGGTGATTTTAATATCCTTAGACATGCTAGTGAGAAAAATAAGAAAACCAGACTTAGTCATTCATCTGAGCTGTTTAACTCCATTATCAATTCCTTCTGTCTAAGAGAGGTAGATATGAATGGTGGCCAATATACTTGGTCAAATAAACAACAAAAACCAACCCTTGAGAAGCTGGACAGGGTGCTTATGTCCAACTCTTGGGAGAGTAGATTTCCCTTAACTTTTGTTAGAAAGCTGGTGAGAGAGATTTCCGATCACTGTCCAGTGATCTTGAACACTGAGGATATTATCCCTGTACCTACCAAGAGGAGGGATTTCAAATTTGACTTGAATTGGCTGAAAAATCCTGAATTTCTCCCCTTAGTTGCTAAGGTCTGGGTGAAACCTGTGAAGTCTAAGAATCCTATTGATATTATAAATATCAAATTGAAGAGATTTAAAAAATTATTTAAAGGTTGGGGGTCTAATATCTTTGGTAATGCTAGAAAAAAAAGATGGTTAAGAGAGGAGTTGGAACACCTAGAGAGATTGGAGGAAACTGATGTGCTATCTCCTGAACTGTACTGTAGAAAAGTTGAGCTTTCAGTAGAACTGCATAATCTCTTAATTGAAGAGGAAGTTGCTTGGTTACAAAAGTCACATGAATATTGGTTGCTTAAAGGAGACCGTAACACTGACTACTTTCATAGGATGGTAAACGGGAGGAGGAGAAGAAATATGATATTTTCCCTTAGTTGTGGTGATACAGTGATAGAAGGGAACAAGAACCTGCTTAAACATGCTACTGATTTTTATAGAGACCTGTTTGGCCCGGAAAATGGGAACATGTGCAAAATGGATGACCATATGTGGGGGCCACATGAGAAACTTTCTGATATCGATAATTTTATCTTGACCAGACCATTCTCTGATACTGAGATCAAACATGCCCTCTTTTCTATGAAACCCAACAAAGCTCCTGGTCCGGATAACATCCCTATTGAATTCTTCCAACATTGTTGGGAGATTGTTAAAAATGAGATAATGTTGTTGTTTGAATGGTTCCATGATAATAAACTTGATGTGCAAAGGTTAAACTATGGGATTATTACTCTTCTCCCTAAGTTGGTTGGGGCCAATAAGATTCAACAGTTCCGTCCCATTTGCTTGCTTCGTTGCATATATAAACTAATTACTAAGGTGCTTACTATTAGGCTGGAACCATTTGTGGATATCTTGTTTAGCAGACATCAAAATGCTTTCATAAAAAAGGGATATTATGGATGGGATTATGTCTTTGCATGAAATTCTACATCATTCCTATGCTAAAAAAACGGGGATTGTTCTTAAACTTGACTTTGAGAAGGCGTACGACAAAGTGAACTGGGAATTCTTGTTGGATTGCCATAAGATGAGGGATTTTAACCCTCAATGGATTGAATGGATTAGGACAATCTTGGTTGGGGGCACGGTTAGTGTGAAACTTAATGATGAGATAGGGGCATATTTTCAAAGCTCGAAAGGGGTGCGCCAGGGGGACCCACTTTCCCCATTTTTGTTTAATCTGGCTGCAGACTGTTTAACCAAAATGGTTATTAAAGCTCAACAAAACGGCCTGTTTAAAGGCTTGGCGTCTGATTTGATTCCTAATGGGGTAGCCATATTACAGTATGCGGATGATACGATACTATGCTTTGAAGATAATCCTAGGAATGCTCTCAACATAAAGTTGTTGTTATATCTGTTTGAAGTCATGTCTGGTCTAAAAATCAATTTCCTGAAAAGTGAATTTTTCTCTGTTTGTGCTGATGATGAAACTATGAGGATGTATGCTGAAATGTTTAATTGTCAAATAGGATATTTCCCTATTAAGTACTTGGGAATGCCGGTGAGTTATGCTGGGCTTAAATGTAGTGATTGGCTTTTTATTGATGACAAATTTATAAACCAGTGCGAAGCTTGGATTGGTGAAGTTTTGTCTATAGGGGGGAGGCTTATTAAAGTTAATGCTGCTCTCTCTCATGTACCATCTTATTACATGTCTATGTTTCTGTTGAATAAAACCACTTTGGAAAAATGGGATAAACCTCGGAGAAAATTCTTCTGGCATAGTAATGGTAAAAAGAGAGGGTATCATATGGTGAAATGGAGTCGTGTATGTAGGTCTAAAAAGAAAGGGGGCCTCGGAGTAAAAGACCTGAGGCAACAGAATATAAGCCTGTTGGTGAAGTGGTGGTGGAAATTAGAGAAAAAAGAGGGGTTGTGGCAAGATATTGTCAAAGCAAAATACTTGAAAAAGTCCACTTGGCTATGGTGAGGCAAAAAAGCCACTGATTCCCCTTGTTGGAAATCCTTGATGAAAGTCAAAGATTACTATATGGTTGGAAGAGGGGTCAAAGTGAATAGGGGGGATGTTGCTAGAATTTGGATGGATGAACTGGAAGGAAAAATTCCTTTAAAAGATAAATTCCCTAAGCTTTTTGATATTTGTGTGGAACCAAACTGTACTGTAGACAAAATAGAAAATATGAATCATGTCTCTTCTTTTAGAAGAAGGCTACCTCCTGAGTTGATGCAACAATGGGGAGAGGTGAAAGAAAATGCCCAAAAGCTAATACAAAATGAGCTCCTTGATGAGGTATACTGGAAACTTGATAGTTCTAAGAAGTATACCACGAGATCGATGTATAGGTGGTTGGAAAAAGACCTCGCTGGATCCTGTTTTAAATGGGTCTGGGAGGCCAACATTCCTCTTAAAATTCAAATTTTTATGTGGTAGGTTTGTCAGGATGCTATCCTGACTAGAGATAACATGAAAAAAAGGCAATGGCAGGGGAACCCGTGTTGTTCATTTTGTGACCAATAGGAAACAACCCAGCACTTGTTTTTCTTATGTCCAGTGTCTAGGGTTATTTGGAGGACTGTTGGATCTATGCTTGGAACTGATTGTTGTCCGAACTCTTTATGGCAGTACTATGCTTGGATGTATGCGTTTCTTCCGGGTTTTGCTAAATTGTACACTGTTGGGCTAGCAGCAATTTGTTGGGCAATTTGGCTCGCACGAAATCAGGCCACATTTGAGTACAAGTGGATTAATACTCCTTTTGAAGTTGTGTTCACATCTTGCGATTTTCTGAAAAATATTGGGCAGGTCTGCAGAAACCCGGGATGATGGAGGTAGTGAAGAAGGGAGCGGAGATGCTAAAGGAGAACGCCTCCCAGATGCTGCTGCTGTGTGGTCCACCGGCTCCGGACGAGGTCGGACGCAACGACGACTGATGGAAAAGCGGTGAGGAAATGATGCTGTCTTTTTTGGCGCTGGATGCTATGATGATACAGGAGGAGGGCGCGCTTCCAGCAAGAGGAGTTGGTTTCTTTTGGTTTTGGACTGAGCGGTGTTATTGGTTGTTGTTGAACTTGTAGGCTGATTCCTGGATCTGTTCGTCCTTCTGGTGGTATATGCGGTACTCTGTAGTTTTTGGTGCTTGTAGTGCGGTTTTGGGTGACACCAAGGTTTTTGCCCCATGGTTTGTCGTTCCTGATGACAGGCGCAGACAGTGGGTTTCCCTGGTGTTGCTCTAAGCTCGCTTATTCTCTTTCCCTACCTTTTCTGGTTTCGGTTATCTGAGACATATGTATTTCCGTTATGAAATAAAATGGAAAGGGGGGAAGCCCGGTTCGAAAAAAAAATGAAGCTCTGGCAGCACAAATTTGCGTTCAACTAAAGTTTGATTATGAACCTTTATAGCTCTCGACCTGCTAGAGAATTACAATGTCCAAGTTATCATAGGCCCTTAAACATCTTCACAAGCAGCATTTGCATCAGATCTCGGGAATAAAACTCAGGTCCCTGTCATTTCCTTCACAACAACAAGCCCATCTCTTTACTCTGGCAGTCTTCCATTTTTTGTTCGTGCCACATTGACTGACTTTTCTTCTCTGAATTTTGCTGAAAAGCCAGCAGATGGCACCAAGGGGGGCATTCTTCTTCTCTGGAATGAAGACTACATGAAGGTGGACAACATCTTCATTGGCACCTTCTGCATCTCTGCGAACGTTTCTATTGTCAATACACCCATCTCCTTCAAGCTCACTTCTGTTTATGGGCCTACTAGAAGTAATCTGAAAGACTCTTTCTTCCAAGAGCTTGTGAGCCTCAAACCTCCCCAGGGTACTAGATGGCTCGTGACGGGAGACTTCAACCAAGTCTATCGTGCCCGAGACAAAAATCGTGCAAATGTCGATTGCTCTCGCTTGGTGCGCTTTCGGAACGCCCTTAACTCCTGTGAACTAAAAGAGATCCACCTACAGAACAGAAAATTCACTTGGAGCAACGAGCAGACTAACCCGACTTTGAGCAAATTAGACTCTTTTTTTGCAATGAGGATTGGGACCTCGATTTTGGCACACACATTCTTCATGCTCTCTCGTCCTCGCTCTTGGACCATTGCCCGCTCCTCTTGGCTAGCGACAAGGGGCCAAAACGGTCCAAATGTTTCCGGTTTGAAAACTTCTGGATTAAAATGCCCAACTTCAAGAAGATTGTCCAGGATGCCTGGACTGAGGAAACCAGCCACTCTGAGCCCTATCAGGTGCTTTTCCACAAGCTTAAGAGAACGAGTCAATGTCTTCGCAAGTGGAGCAGGTCCATTTTCTCGAACCACAAAATCCAACTTCACATGGCCCTTGAGATCATCCTCCGTCTCGACATTGCGCAAGAGCATAGGGCACTCTCGATGGGCGAATGGAATCTGAGAAAGGATCTCAAGAGAAAGGTTGTGGCCTTGGCGGTTCTTGAGCGGACAAGGAAACGACAAAGCTCGAGAATTAAGTCTCTCAAAGAAGGGGATGCAAATACTCGTTTCTTTCACCTTCGAATCAACCACCGACGAAGAAAGAACTTCATCCACCGTCTTAAGAACAATAATGGTTGGGTCACAAGCCATGATCATAAGAAAGACATTATTCAGAGCCACTTCAGAAAAGCCATTGGGAAGAGCCCCCCGTGCTCCAAGGACTTCAACTGGGGATGCATCCCACCGTCTTCCTGTGACCTTTCGGATCTTGGGACCCCATTCACCGAGGAGGAGGTCCGTGCTACGATCCAAGAGCTTCCGGGAGACAAAGCTCCGGGCCCTGACGGATTCACTGGAGTTTTCTTCAAAGAATGTTGGGACATCATTAAGCCGGAGATAATGCTTGCGGTCAATAGTTTCTCCAATCTTCATGTCAGCAACCTACACTGGCTCAACTCGGCTAACATTGCCCTCATCCCTAAAAAAGATGGGGCGGAGGACATCTCCGACTTCCGGCCAATCAGTCTCATTCACGCGGTTGCTAAGATCATCGCTAAAATGATGGCCACTCGGCTTGCCCCCCACATGCCCGCACTTGTCTCCAACACACAAAGTGCCTTCATTAAGAAAAGAAGTATCCACGACAACTTCATGTACGTTCGCAACTTGGCCCACCAACTCCACCGCACCAAATCCCCAACCTTGCTGCTCAAGCTGGACATCAAGAAAGCCTTTGACTCGGTTAGATGGGATTACCTAATGGACTTGCTGCGTCACCACCACTTCTCGAGCCGGTTCTGTGATTGGATCTCTGCTCTCCTTTCCACGGCCTCCTCCAGAGTTCTACTTAATGGTGTTGCGGGCGACCCAATCAAGCACGGATGTGGGCTTCGACAGGGGGATCCTCTCTCCCCCCTGCTCTTTGTCCTTGCCATTGATCCCATGCACCATATCCTAGCCAAGGCTACTGCGCAAGGCAACCTTCATCCCCTCCGTGGCAACCCCATACAGGCCTCCTTGTATGCGGACGATGCAGCCATCTTTGTTGCTCCAGTCAAGGAAGATATACAGTTCCTCGCGTCAACGCTCACTGCCTTTGGTGATGTCACTGGATTAGTCACCAACTGCAACAAGAGCTTGGTCGCGCCCATTCGTTGTGCCAACATTGACCTTGATGACATCCTTCAGGCCTTCCCAGCGGTCCGGACCTCTTTCCCCTTGCGGTACCTTGGCCTTCCCCTATCGGTCACTAGGCTCAAGCGCACACACTTTCAGTATCTTGAGGACAAGATTGCGGGCAAACTGCCTCCTTGGTCGGCTATGCATGTTGCTACCCCCGGACGCATTGTTTTGGTCAAAGCGGTCCTTACGGCCATTGCGATCTATCATCTCACGCCGTTGGAGCTACCCGCTGAGGTCTGGAAAAAGATTGACAGCCTGCGACGTGCTTACCTTTGGGCTGGTTCTGATAAGGTGTCTGGAGGAAAGTGTAAGGTTAATTGGGAGCTTGTCTGCAAGCCCAAGATCTTTGGCGGTCTGGGTGTGTTCAATCTCAAGAAGTTTGTGACCACCCTTCGTCTCGGCTGGCTTTGGTTCGAATGGGCCGACCCTCCTAAGACTTGGGTGGGGATGGAAACGCCCTGTAGCGACCGTGACAGAGATCTATTCTCGGCATCCACGATTGTGACTATTGGTGATGGCAAAAGGCTAAATTCTGGGAATCCCCGTGGCTAAATGGCCTCCGGCCTAAAGATATCGCGCCAAAAATCTTCGAAGTATCCAAAAGGAAAGCATGTTTGGTCAATAAGGCCCTTGACAACGACTTCTGGATCCGGCAAATCGACATTGCATAAGGACTCACTTTGACACATATCCAGGAGTTCACGGTCCTATGGGAGATGATTGATGGTGTTGCTCTCAATCCTTATAGGAAGGACACTATATCATGGAAATTCACTTCCAATGGTGAATATTCGGCGGCTACGGCATACATGGCATAGTTTGAGGGGCAACTTCTCAGTTCAACTTCTCCCACAATCTGGAAGGGTTGGGCTCCCCCGAAATGCAAGGTCTTCACTTGGCTTGTCATCCAAAACCGTGTGTGGACGGCGGATCGATTACAGCGACGAGGATGGCCAAACTGCGGACTTTGCCGCTTATGCAAACAAGTCCAAGAGTCTGCCGCCCATCTCCTCTTCCAGTGTAGATTCACTGCCCGCGTCTGGAACGAGGTGGCCACCTGGCTTGGCATCCACGACCACTCACCACTGACTTGGCACCATGAAGACACGGTTCAAGATTGGTGGCTGAAGACGATCAACGCGGGAGGGCATATCAAGAAAGCTATTGCCTCTGTTCTGATGCTTGTCATGTGGGAAATTTGGAAGGAGCGAAACGCGAGAGTCTTTCGCAGCACGGCTTCACCGACCACCATCATTGTTGCCAAGATCAAAGAGGAGGCCCATCTTTGGGCGTTGGCGGGTGCCAAACACATGAGTGCACTTATGTCGCGAGAGTAATCTTTTATTTTTTGGCCGCTTTACGTCTCTTGTCTAAACCTTCTCCTTAATTAATGAAAATGGCAAGTCTTTTGCCTTGTTTCAAAAAAAAATATATTGAGTGACTCTACACAAGTGAATAGCATTGCCTCCCTAATCAAGGCCTACGGGTGGAGACAAGTGGTTCCAATTTATGAAGAAACTGACTATGGTAGAGGTGTCATACCATATCTCATTGACGCCCTCCAAGAAATCGATGCGCGTGTTCCCTATCGGAGTGTGATCCCTCTATCGGCATCTACTGAACAAATTATCCAAGAACTCTATAAGTTAATGACAATGCAAACAAGGGTCTTCTTGGTGCATATGTCCCCTGATTTGGCTTCGATCCTCTTCACAAAGGCAAAAGAGGTTGGTATGATGAAGAAAGGATTCGTATGGATCATGACAGATGGACTAACAAATGTCATAGACTCCACGAATCCTTCTGTCATGGAAGCAATGAATGGTGTTTTAGGTGTAAAGTTTTATACTCCTAAATCAGCAGAACTAGATAACTTCACCATACGCTGGAACAGGAGATTGCAAATTGATAACCCGAATAATCCACCAGTGAAACTAAGCATATTTGAACTCTGGGGCTATGATACTATATGGGCGGTAGCACAAGCAGTTGAAAACCTTGGTATTAAGAACAAAACATCATTTAAAAAACTAGCAGTTGCAAGAAACATGACAAGCTTGGGAACTTCTGTTTATGTCCCAGACCTCCTAAAGACTATCTTGAAATACAAATTTAGAGGTTTGAGTGGTCATTTTGACCTTTCAGGCAGGCAGCTGCAAGCATCTACATTTTAGATAATAAATGTAGTTGGTAAAGGGTGGAAAGAAATTGGGTTTTGGACTGCAGAAAATGGTATTTCCTAGCGACTATACAATGGAGAATCAACGACAGAGCATTCAGGCTTAGTTTCTGACCTAAACACCGTGATTTGGTCGGGAAATTCAACAGAGATACCCAGAGGGTGGGAAGCTCCTGTAAATGGGAAGAACCTTCAAGTAGGAGTGCATGTAAGTGTATACCCACAATTTATGACAAGTTGGAAGGATCCTATCACAGGGGCAACTAAAGCAAGTGGCCTTTCAATTGATGTATTTGAAGAGGCAGATAGAAGACTTCCCTATGCACTACCTTATGAATATGTAGCATTTGACAGTACAAATGACACAAGCAGTGGAGGTTATGATGATTTTGTACAACAAGTTTACCTTAAGGTAATAAGAGCACCAGGGCTTCAACTTCCAGCATAAAAAAAGAGTACATTTATATCCATGTCATATCTTTAAGAGCTCAAACACGTACTACTTCATATCGGTTTAGTACAACCACGTTAAAAGACTTGTGACACAGAGGCCACCCACCATCATATTGCATTGCTATTGGGAGAGGAGATGTTTAGCAGGGTCATACTTCCCTATAATTTATTATATACAACCACCAAATCATGCTTCACTTTTGTGCCGGTAATTGCTTTTGTAAGAGCTATTGTAGCAAAGCAACTCATAATGTATATCAAATGTCCTATATCAGAAGAATATATACATTACCTTTACATGAGAAGAATATATGGCATAATAAGCTAGGCTCTTCTCAGTTTACCTATTCATATCCTTATGGCTCTTCTCAGTTTACATATTCATATGATTATGACATAGTGACAGCCTTCTTAAGAGTAAAGCAATTCTGTTTGATGCACTTACAGAAATATGATGTAGCAATTGGAGACATAACAATTGGGTACAATAGAACTTCCTACGTCGATTTCACTCTGCCGTACACAGAATCGGGGGTGGCAATGGTTGTTCCAGCCAAGAGCAGCATAAATAACAACAAATGGATTTTCATTGAGCCATTATCACGTGACCTGTGGTTCGGGAGTATCATATTGTTTCTGTACACGTGGATTGTTCTCTGGCTATTGGAGTTTCTCGGGAACAACACAAATGTTCGTGCACAAATTCCCAGAAAGCTCGGGATTATGACCTTTTTTCCCTATTTGGAGACAGTGAGTACATTTATTATAATACTTTTATTTCATTTAAAGAATTTCTGCATGACATATGACATGAAGTGCTGCATGACAAAACATTTTTTAATCATGGTGCAATCAGAAAATGTCAAAAGTTGAAGGAAATAGACATGCCAATATAGGGAACAAACCTTGGGGAAGAACGTGGGTAGATAGCATAAAAAGTAAGATCAGTTCCTCTGGTTGGATAAACCAAGGGGTGTATAATGAAGCAAAGGTGAAAAGTACTGAGTTGTTTGGAAATAATTTCAACATCTTATTTACTGTGATACTTTCTGTGAAAGAAACAATTTTACTATATTTACTCAGAAGTACAAGCCAGCCCGCATCATAGCCTAGCCTGTGTGATACCTTGTCTCTGGCTGATGATCAGCGTTCAATAATGCCACCCTGTGTTCTGTGGCTTGTGAGCCATAAGATAACCACACTAGCAGATTATTCCTACCTTCTGAAAAAACTTAATGAGCACAATATGTAGAAACAATGAAACATCACAAATAGTTTCATCCATATTATGTGGTCTTGTGGTTCCTAAATTTTCATTTCATATGACTAAATAATAACATGATTCCTTATAAAAATTTCAGAGGACAGAATGGAACGCTTCCTATCTCGGATATTTTTGATTATATGGGTATTTTTCTTCATTGTACTTTCGGCAGGCTATACCGCAAATTTGGCAACAATGCTGACCATACGACAGCTAAATCCAACTGTAACTGATGTTCATGAACTCCGTAAAAGTGAGGAATATGTAGGATGCATTCGTGGTTCCTACGTCGAGGGTCTATTGGAAGAACTTGGTTTTACTAAATCAAAGATCAGGTCCTATAGCACCTACGATGGATTTTACAACGCACTTTCCAAAGGAAGCAAAAATGGTGGTATTGCTGCCTTCATGCATGAAGTCCCATACATCAGACTATTTCTTGCAAAGCACTGCAAAGGGTACACTATGGTTCCATTTTATAAGGCGGCAGGTTTTGGATATGTGAGTAACTGCATTTCATGTGTCTATCTGCAATATATCTCTGGAGCTAACAAGTTATTTAATTGGTTTCAAATAATATGTATAGATTGTAGACGTGCCTACACAAATCTCACCATTGCTGATTTTATTTATGATGTGACCATTGCTGACTTTTCATGCCTAAATCCTAACTGAGTGAAAGGAGGGCACAACCAAGTTGAACTAATTCTCACATAACTCGTATATAATTATATACACATATGAAAAAAGTAAATGCTAGTACATGTTTTCCAAAGGCACATGCTATTCAAACATAATGCAGGTTTGTCTTTTTTTTTGCAAGTTCATATATCAAAACAAGTCACAAGTCTATGATTAGTTTTTGGTTTTTTAAGCACAATTACTGAATTTGAAATTGTGTGCACTCACCCTTACAAGAAAAATAATCCTCTCTTTGTTTACCAAATAAATATATAATCTAATTATGCATGTACATTTACACACCCATGAATGGACAGTTAGGTAGCAGTACTGGGGTTTCTTAGTTCTTTCCAAGTCAAATGTGTTTATAAAACTCTTAATTTCTTGAACAGGCACTTCCCAAAAATTCGCCTCTAGTTGGGGACATCTCAAAAGCAATCCTTAGCGTAATAGGGGGAGACACTATCAATCAAATTGAGAAGAAATGGATCGGAATTGGATATCAGAGCAACTGCAACAATGTCGGCCGTGGGCCTGATCCAGAAAAACTGACCATTGATGGTTTTAGAGGAATTTTCATACTTAGTGGGGCTGTCTCGACTTCTTCTCTTTTCATAGCTGTACTGATTTACTGGTATCAAAAGAACAAGCCAACAACTAAGATGGAACCTGGCCTGAGGAAGTTGGGGAGAACAGCAATTTAGTAGGTCCTTCCAGAAGGTTCTCGAGGATTAAGCAAGGAGAAAACTCAGGTTCCAGGATTAATGGTGATACTGTTCACAGGGACTCACGTGATGGAGCTACTCAGCAGAAAGAAGTTACTTCTAGACTCCAGCATGAGGGGCAGCTGGCAAAATCAGTTAATGCAGTAGTTGGACAGCTGGACGCACAGGTGGCTCAACAGGAAGAAGGACAAGAAGTAACCATGTACAGAGTTCAACTGGAGCACAGGGCTAGCAGAGAAGTCTAGCAGGTCAAGCAGTATACTCAGGCCAGTCAAGGAAGCAGAGGAGCCCAGCTGAATCGGGGTACAAAAGAGGCTGCAATCCAGAATTTCCCTGCTAACCAGTGGGGTCACGGTGAGGACCCATGCAGGAAGAGGGGTTCCTCCTTCTCTCTTAAGAGATCTAATTCTACTGCATTCCATTTGGAAGCTCCTCCAAAGCGCGTTGCTCTTCCCAGTCCAGATGATGCTCCTCGCGATTCTGTAGTGGAGGTAGCGGCAAGCGGAGGCCTGTCTCAATCTTCTCAGGTGCGCCGTCCTGGAGCTAGATCTAGCCGCTGGGATATACCTGGCGGAGGTGGAAGGGGATTACTCGGCGCCCCTCCTTCTGGGACTGATGGTGCCGTCCTTCTCAGTGCTGATCCAGGAGCTGCAAGAGCATCCAATGGAGGTGGCGATGGCATTCTTGGCTGTTATTATGGCGGCCATGGCTTGGGAGGAAACCCGCTTGGCCTATCTCAGGGCGGCTATGCATATGCTGCTCCATCTGCAGATATCCATCAATCTCGAGTAGGTCTTGCTGATGATGGTGCAACTTCTTGTAAGGGGAACGGCATGAGGAATGTGGGATCTTCTGATAAGGCTACGGCACCAGCCTCTAAGGCACCACGGGCGCCATGAATCTAATATATCCTGGAACTGCCGAGGGGTGGGCAGGACCCTTGGCAGTAACAAGATGCAGTACCTGGCCAATTTGATGTTATCCACTAATGCCAAGGTAATCTTCATCTCAGAAACCCTGTCTTCTAAATTCAATTCTCAGGATTTAGCTAACCGATTTCCTATCCATGATAGTTTTGTCGTTCCTGCGGAAGGCCGAGCTGGAGGCCTTTGGGTCATGTGGACGGATGATATCAAGCTAGATATTACCTACTCTAGTCAGCATGTTGTGTTAGCATTGGCTGTAAATATTAGTACTAGTTTTAGTTTCTTGCTGGTTTGTGTCTATGGAGATCCGCATCATCGTAAAACTAAGGAAATATGGAAGTTGATCGATGATTTTATGTCTTCCTATCCTGGGAAGCCCGTCTACTGTATGGGTGATTTTAATGATATTCTTAGTCCCATAGAGAAGAATAGTACAGCTGTTTCAAACCAGCATCGTATGGTCAGAGTTGCTAATTATGTAAAACGATGTGGTTTAATAGACATGGGTTATAATGGTCCAGCTTTTACTTGGTGTAACAAACGGTTTACTACTACTCCTGTTTATGAAAGGCTGGATCGTTGCTTTGCTAATGCTGAATGGTGCAATGCTTGTCCTAATACTACTGTTTATAACTTACCAATTATGTATAGCGACCATGCTCCTATTTTGACTATTACCTTGCCAACCACGGTTAAATCAAAAAAATCTTTCAAATTTGAAAATTGGTGGCTTTTGGAGGACGATTTTAATGAGACTGCTATGAACAATTGGATCAGTACTAATGAAAAACCTTTCCATGTTAGAACTAAACTGCTTGCAGGTTCCCTTAAAAAATGGAGCAAAGGTAAGAGGCCTCTGAATCAGCAGCTTGATACTATTCACAAAGAACTAGAGGCTGTGCAGGCTGTTCCTCCTCACCTTCAGGATCACTCTTTGGAGGCCAATCTTATTGATCAATATGACAGGACAATGACCAAGTTAACTGAGTATTATAGACAGAGGGCTAAGAGACATTGGGCGACAAAAGGAGACAGGAACACTTCGTATTTCCAGAACTCGGTTCTTAAAAGAAGGAGAAAAATAGAATTAATGTTATTTATGATTGTAACAATCACATGCTGCAAAATCCTGATGACATTGCTTCATGTTTTATAGATTACTTTTCCAATCTATTTAATTCAAGCAATCTAGATCATAATGCTCTTCCTCCTGTTAACCTCAATCTTGATAGGTTGGCTGGTTGCCCTATTGCTCCAGATAAAGATGAAATATTTCATGTTTTAAAAGGAATGAAAAGGAACACTTCACCTGGGCCGGATGGATTAAATGTTGACTTCTACCTTTCGGCATGGAGATGGATTGGGGATGATGTAACTAAATTGGTTCAAGATTTCTACACCAGAGGTAAACTCCATCCACACCTAAATAAAACCTACATTGCGTTGATTCCTAAAAAAGATAATGCTAGAAGGCCTCAAGATTTTAGGCCTATTAGTCTTTGCAATGTTGTTTACAAAATTATCACTAAAACCTTAGCTAATAGGCTTAAAGATTTGCTTCCAGACCAATTCATGAAACTCAACAAGCTTTCATTCAAGGTAGGAGAATTGCCAATAATATCATTATAGCTCAAGAAATAACACACTCTTTCCAACTTGCTTCTTGGAAACATAAAGCCTTCATGCTTAAGATTGACCTAGCCAAGGCTTTTGACAGAATAGAATGGAACTTTATTAGGAGGGCGTTGCTTCGTAAAGGTCTGCATGATCATTTCGTTGATCTTATTTATGAATGCATTTCTTCTGCTTCCTTTGCTGTTAACATTAATGGTCAACCGTATGGCAACTTTAGGGGATCCCGGGGTATCCGACAAGGCTGTCCGCTATCGCCGTATCTTTTTATTCTTGCGGTCAATGAACTATCGCTATCTTTGCAGGAAGCTTTAAACTCCAATCATTTGTGCGGTATTCAACTGGGTCCCTCGTGTCCTCCTATACATTCTCTGTTGTTTGCTGATGACCTGATTGTCTGTGGTAGAGCTGATAGTAACGATGCTATTATTATTGCTAGACTAATTAATCAATTTTGTGCTATATCCGGTCAAACACCCAACTGGGACAAATCTGCTATTTTATTCAGTAAACACACAGAGGACCACTTAAAGAATTTGATAAAGAATATTTTTCCGGCCCCTGATATGAACCTTAGCACATTGCATCTTGGTCATCCTCTTATTCTACCGGGTAGGAAAAGAGCAGCTTCTTACAACTTTATTATTGATAAGTTTAAGGCTAAACTAAACTGTTATAAGGCTAACAAACTGTCACATGCAGGTAGATTAACTCTCATCAAGTCTGTTTTTGCTTCTTTGCCTGTATACTACATGTCTACCATTCTTTTGAGCAAAGGTACCATTGCTAAACTAACATCTATTGTTCGAAAATTTTGGTGGACTGGCATTCAAAAGGACAATGAGGCTAAACCTTTATGTTTTAGAGCTTGGGGTGATATTTGCAAACCGATGCATGAAGGAGGTTTGGGCATTAGAGATTTGCTTCTTGTTAACAAATCTTTGGTAACCACGACTGCTTGGATAATTATTTCTAATAATCCTTCCTCTTTGGTGGCTAGAGTTCTCAAAGCTAAATACTTCAATAACACCTCTATTTGGAAGGCTCCTTCTTCGGTTGCTAAATCTGCTTTTTGGGCTTCGGTTCTTAAAATCCTTCCTCATTTGCTTGAATCTAGTCAACTTCAAATTGCTAATGGTAATTCTTGCATTTGGACTAGTCCTTGGTGTAGGAGTTGGAAGAACATTCATGATCATTTGAAACCTGTTTTGAATGATCCTTGTCCTAGCGTTATTAAAGATCTTTGGCAACCCAACTCCAAGCTTTGGGATGAGGATAAAATTGGATCCTTCTTTGATGGGTCTTTTAAAAATGAAATTTTAAATATTCCTGTTATTTAAAATGCAGATTGTACTTCCAAGAGTGCTTACAAAACTTTTTTGCAGAACTCTCAAGCTCTCTCTGCAGGTAGAAATTCTATTTCAGAGCATGAACTAAGCATTCTAAACCAGGTATGGAAAAATAAAAACATTGCTCCTAGAGTTAAAACCTTTGCTTGGAGACTCATTAGAAGGGCCATTGCTTCTGGTTTAAGAGCATCTAGATTTTCTAATCATATTAATAAGAAATGTTGTAGATGTGGGCAAGTTGAGACTGATTCTCACCTTTTCTTTCACTGTTCCTTTGCTAAAGCTGTGTGGTTCTCTTACGGTTTCCAAACTGAAGCATTAGATCAGAATCTTTATCCTAGTGCTATTATTAAAGCCATTCTTGATGCACAACATCCAGAGCTTAACCTTGCTACAGTTTTTACTCTTCTTTGGAATATTTGGAAAGCAAGAAATGGCATTCTATTTAAGAAGAAAATTTGGAAGCCTTTGCAGGTTATTTTTGCCACAAATGCTATGCTAAATGCAGGTGGAGAAGGCGATTCCAAAGAGGACAATATGAAGTCCATCTCTTCTAACATTCCAAACACAAATCTTACAATGCAGCCTGCAGGTACCCTGGCTTATGTGGACGCAGCGTTCAATCCCATGGTGGCAGCAAGCGAAGCCTCGTTTGGTGTTTATCTCAGAAATACATCAACTAAGCATACTTTATTTATACAGGCTGCGACTTCGAATGTTCAATCTGTTTTGCAGGCTGAAGCTATGGCACTTCTTCTTGCTGCCTCAGTGGTCAAGGCTTTGGAGTGGACATCTATATCTTTCTTCTCTGATTGCAGGACCTTGGTGGAGGCTGCGACAGCCAGGAATCTTCTTGCTAATCCTGGTCATTGGAGCATAAGGCCAATTCTTGCTGAATTTTTCAACTCCACATCTGGACTCAATCCTTGCAAAGTTCTCCATGTTCCGAGGACTCAAAACATGCTTGCTCATACTCTTGCCAAGAAAGCCTTTTCGAATAGATATTCTTCTTCTTACTCAATTCTATGTACCAATATGGCTAGATGTAACTTCAAAATGGCGCTAGAAGCCATCGCCTTTCCCCTTGGGAAACTCCTGTCTGTACACTGTTTAAGCTGCTAATAAAAGGGTAGCCCTCTTTGAGGGCTACAGTTTGCCAAAAAAAAAAGATGGAACCTGGCCAAAATGGAGATCAGGCAGAAGGAAACGAAGGACACATTGAGGCTGAAGAAGAGATGCATAACAGAGGTCTACCGACAAGTGACCTTAGGTGCAATGTTTCAACTGTCTCTTGGGGGCGTAGAAGAAGTTTTGGCACAAGAGTGGTACCTGTTTCAATGTTTCAAGTTCAAGCCGTTTCTAGCTCAGCAGCCTCCAGCTAACTAATTTTATAAATGGTAAAGGTTTGGCTTGCGGCTAATTATGTTTGGCGAAGTATCAAGTGAAAACGCTCGTTCAGTGAAAACTGAAACTATCCTCGTGGGCCACTGGATCGAGGACGTACGGTGCGGACCACAGGTGGAATCTAACCAACCACTTAACCCCAGTTTTGTAGCTAACCCCCTGCTAACAGGACTTATCCACTCGCGCGAGGGCGTCCTCGTTATCCCCTCCTTAGTTCTGCACCCGTGCGAGGGCGACCTGGAGACGGCAGCGATTGGACAGCGACTGACTACGGAGGTGACTGACGGCCAGGGCCGGGGCGGCAAAATCCGAGGCCCTGTGCGAAACTAAAAATTGGGGCCCTATCTTACAAAAAAACTAACGAGCAATTACAATGTATATATATCTCGTAGAAAATACAATAATGTATATAATATAATGTCTTATATAACAATTGGACATATAAAAAAGTCATACCTATCCAACTCCCGGTTGCTATTTATTTGAAACACAGATGAATAATATAAACTTGAACTTATACAGTAGCAATTAGAAGTAGGATCCGAAGTTAATCGAAAGAAAAAATCGCTAAGCACCTGGAGTTGGAGGGTGGGGTCGGTCACTGATCAATCCGATGAGGCGACGTCGAGGAATCTAAAAATTGAGCGGCGGCAGCGCCCTATCGACCCGTCGTCCGGAATCCAAATTTCCAATTTGATGAGAACCCAGACTAATGAGTATGAGTAATGACCAATTGACCAGCAAGTCAGGAACTAGGGCACGATCACACGAACCAACGACAAGATGAGGACGAGGGACGTTCCTGACTTCCTGTAGCCACGATAGAGTCATGCGCCCCTGCCCGATCCCGATCCCTGTACGTACGCTATAGCGGTTTCTTTTTTCCCGATCTCTATGGCGATTGGCGAACTGGCGATCATTCTTTTTTCCCGAGGACTCCTCGAGTACGATCCGGAGACTGCGGCAGCGCTGGTCGCTCGAGCGATCGAGCCTCGAGGGACTACGGAGTCCGGACTCGCCCTCGTCGCCTCGACTCCACGCTTTGGCCCAACTTTAGCGGGAGCAGCGCCCAACGGCCCAGCTGTACACAGTTTTTTTTAATACTAGGCCTATTTAACGGGGAAAAAATGTTAACGTGGTTCGCTACAAAGCAAACGTCAATTATCATTAATCAGGCTGGACAGATAGAGGATAAGTTTGATGATAACAAAACTGATCAATCAATTACCTATAGGATTCCTTGGGGCGCTAGTTCAAAACTTGGGACATGAATCCTAGTCAACTAATTGGATGAACAACCTTATCTTTAGATTACCATAATGATAATAAAAATACCATACACACAGTGCTTCTTTTGAGTTACCGACATCACACAATAAAAATGTGGTATAGGCATGCATGGTGTGCTAACCGTGATGTATGTCTTATAAATATTCTAACTTCCTGTTTTGCTTAGTCTGTTGCACCTCAATTCACGGCTAGACGTAATTTCCTCTTTTCTAGCTTTATTGGATGTGCAAGCATATATGTTTTTGCCGTGTGTCCTCTAAGCAGTGTATATATATTAGTCCAACATTGTTTAATCATTATCCATATATGTATGATGTTTGTTTTCTTTTTAGTTTTCGCCTCCTCGTGGCCAGTATGAGTTCGTGAGGGACAAAAACATGATTTTTTTTTTGCGAATAAGACAAAAACAGAGTTAAATTCAACCTTAAAATAAAAAGATGTAGCATCAAATTCTGTAAGAGAATAAACACATCTGTGCACGCTAACACGTCTCGGAGATATTTGGTGACACCCTCGCTAGCTAACACGTCCCAAGTTAAAAGGAGCAAAACTCAACATGCGTGCACGCTAGCTAACACGTGGGTCATTTTTTTTTTCCTTTGAATCAGCGCTCTCGCTGGCGCTCCACGCCCCACACGTTATCGAATCCTTCCTTCCAGAACCTCCTCCACCCCGATTTCCAGGACTGCCGCCTGCGCTCACCACCGCCGGGAGATCCCCACAGCACCCACGCGCGCCGCCAAATCCCCCCCCCCCCCTCGTGGGCGTCTCATCCCTTGGAGGTTAGGGTATTGAAAACACATTGAATAGAGATCCGAATCGAATACAAAAGATCGGAAATGTCTCCGGTGACGGCGAGCGAGGAAGGCCGAAGCACGGCTTCCCGGGCGGATCTAGGGCATCCGCGGCGACCTACGCAGGAGTTCGCCGGAGCCGGGTGACGGGCGATGGGCGCGGGTGACGTAGGGATCCAGCGCGGCGTCGCGAAATCCTTGCGGTTGCAGGTGCGAGCCGCTCGTCAACTGGGACCGTGCTTAGGACGACGACCCCGTGGACGGCTTGGCGTGCGACGACGCGGAGCCCTCCCGTTGCTACGGCGCCCCAGTGGAGTGCCCTAAGGCCGCGGATGCTGCTCCTACTCCCGCACCACCAGCCCAAGGTCAGTCTCCTCTACCTGGTTCAGTAGCGCAGCTCCCGTCTCGAACCATATTGCTGAACTTCTGGCCTTCAGCCCCTCCGTTCCTTCCTCCTAAACAGCTGGACGACGCTGACTCTTCCGTAGAGGATGGTGTGGTGTCTGGCCAGGCAGCATAACGCTCGAGTAGATATACTGCTGCAGATTGCCGAATAGATAAAGTAATTTCTCAAAGGTTTTTGCCGCTGTCGTTTGTTGGATTCATCAGACAGATTGCCTTTTAGACTTGGCAATGGATTTGGGATTACTGATGGCCTAGCCACTGAACAGCCAACGATGGAGTCAGATGTGGCTTGAAGCGCAAATGCTTCACCGGCCTTAATAAAAATCATACCTGCACATGGAGCAGTCAGGATACCCCAAAACTTCAGAAGTATGCAGACTTGCCAAACATTTATTCATTAGCAGTGAGAGTAAGATGTCTTGATAATTTGTCCGCTGGAAAATCTTATGTGTTGTTTGTTTCATGTAGGTTTTCGAATTGCTTGAAGGCATAACATCAATCTACTTGAGAAGAAGATGTCAGTACAGTACTTGAAAGAGCGTACTGATGCGACTTGAAATCTTAATTATGTTTTTTTTCTATGTAAACTAATGCAAATTAAAAAGTAGAAACCATCATCAATACGTCAGTAGATGGATGATAGGTGTTCCATCAGTTTCTACTCTGCCAGTAATGTGATAATTGTTGCACATATATGGCTAACTACTACATTATTTTTCTGTTATTTATTGCTTGTTTTCCAGCGATGTGTTTAAATGGCAAAATGATCCCCTTTTCAGAGTACAATATGTATCTGGTTTTACTTTTGTTACTCTCATTTACCTTGATGGTTGTGAGAACTCTGATGGTAGAAGAATTCTGCTACTCCTACTATTCTAATGCAACATTACTTTTTAGTGCTAAAGTACTAGCTTACATCCTTTCTTTTACTTTTTCCCTTGAAAAGCCAGCTAGAAGTTCTGTTTAAACACTTATATATATAGAAGACTAATAATTTCTTGGTGCTATCGTATAATATAGCAAACACGCCCGTGCGTTGCACCGGGAGAAAAAAATCATCCCTCATACATATAATCGACGACATCGGCAAATCCCTCGACATTTTTTCACGGTGCAGCACGACAAAAAACATGATAAGTGGTGTTGCGTAAAAACATAAAGATAAGGTAAATTTTAAAGTGTACTCAAGATGTTTTCTATTTATTAGACAACAAAAAGTATGTATCTAGTTGCCGCTATCTATTTATGCCCTTGTTGTCATTCCTCCTTAAGGATCCCCAACAAATATTATATTAGGATGAAAATTGAGAAGTACATTTTAGTACTCAACGATAACTTGTGTATATGGGCATTATTTTTGTCTTGCCGATATATGTGTTTGCAAGTGTAATCCAAATTAGGATATAATTTAGTTGCAAACATATTATATAACTTCACCGAAACCAACCAATATGTAAGGACATTCATACCAAATGTTTAAGGTTGTATATCAACATCGATATTGTAAAATAAATCTTTATAGGCACTAATTTCGGATTATCATATACCAGTTATAACCTTTGGCATATGGTAGCCGGTAGGAATCAACGACCCCTGTGGGTTCAATAATAGCTTTTGTAAAAGCATCAAACTATCATATATACTCAACTTAAATGGTGTAGGAACATATATAATATGTATTTCCAAAACAGCCCATATAAAAAAGGTATCAATTAAGGTTACATCCTAAACCTAATTTTATAGATGATTAACATGCAAAATAATAGCATATTTGAAATATACACATTTTTCTGATGAATTTTTATACATAACATGTTAGATTTCGAGTTAGGATTTAAAAGATACAAATATTTTGGAAACTATTTGAATATGTCCGATAGAAAAAATAAATAAACAAAAAGAAAAAAAATTGTCTTATGCAGGATCGAACCCGGGTGTCCCGGGTGGAATGCGAAGGCTCGAGCCGCTGGGCTACTCGCCTGTTAGCTGTATTTTAGTGGGCCGCTTGTTTATAAACATTGTCAGGTGCTGCGACTTGTAAAGGAAAAAACGAAACGTTTTTTTCACTTGGGGGTGGCATGGTGGGTAAATTCATGCGAACTTTAGGGGTAATTTCTGTGACGGACGACCAGAAGTTATCCCTGTTTTATTATTTATATAATATATATAATATAATATATATATATATATATATATATTATATTATATTATTATTATTATTAGATAGAGATAGAGATTAATACTAGGCCTATTTAAATTTTTTGGGGCCCCCAAAATTTTGGGCCCTGTGCGGGCCGCACAGTTGGCACCACTGTGGGCCCGGCCCTGCTGACGGCGCCGCCACTTCCCTAGCGATGGATACTCGGAGGTCGCGGTGGAGCCCCGACGGGACCGTGACCTGGCACTGACCGCACGCAGTTCAAGGGGCACAACGTCGGCAGCGGCGGCGGCGGCGGCGGCAGCGCTGCCCCCACGCAACGGCGACCTCCGCGATCTGGCGACCTGGCTCTGCTCCATGCGAGGGAGACCAAGCGGCTGCGGGCTCCGCCTCCCTGCCCTTTTTCTCTGCGAGGGAAACTGATGATTTGCTGTACTGAGTAACTGAATGAATGTGTGGATGTTCAGACACATCCTTGTTGTTTTGCTGCACCTGAGTGAATGTGAATGTAAAGAAAATTCTTGAATGAATGTGTATGTACAAGAAATATTTGCTCTTTGCTATTGTTGTACATATTGAAATTGCAGATTTGCTGAATGAATGTGAATTGGTTGCAGAAATCTTTGTATAGTTTCCCCTGTTAAATGTGAAGCATTTAGCTTTCCCATTGCTCTGGAGGTGCTGTAGTATAGCTAGTTGAGCAACTTTCTTTCAGTGACATGGATTCTGCTTTACTTCCCTGCCATTCTTGTACTGGTGGTTAACATTGCCCCTGATAATTACACACCACATCACACGCACGGAGAGCAACAGCATAGCAGTAGCATGAGCAGGCAGGGGGCTCATGCTAAGCTAAGTGCCCTCTCTTATTTACAAAACTTTTCCATTTCTGTGCAGTAAACTCGATCAAATAACTTGCAAAAATATCAGCTGGGAGAATAATATTTTTGCACTGAAAAATGAAATTCTGTCATGGCCATTTTTCATGTAGCACATATTCAGACATAAATATTCAAAGATAAAATGATGATCTCCTAGCAAAATATAGGCACAAAGGCCATCTAAAATTCGTCCAACACATGAGCTTCACTACCAAGTTGTCTTTCATAGATGCATCACAACCGTGTCTTCTGATCTTTCTTTCATGTCTTCTTTTCTTCTCTCCATTCAAATCTGTCTTGGGATGCATCATAAGATTATTACGAGCGGTAGTGATGCGTGCTCCGTGGAGCAATGGCTCACGACCGTGTTCGGCAGGGGGCGGGGGATCACGTCCGTCACCGGTGTAGGGAGGGGGATCATGGCCGGGGACGGCGGAGGGCGGGGGATCACGTCCCTCACCGGTGTAGGGAGGGGGATCATGGCCGGGGACGGCGGAGGGCGGGGGCTCACGGCAGGCGGGGGGCGGAGGATCACGGCCGTCGCCGGCGGAGGGAGAGGGGTCATGGCTGGGGACGGCGGAGGGCGGGGGCTCACGGCAGGCGAAGGGCTAGAGCTGCTGGACGGGGCGGCCGTCGTAGAGCTAGGGCACATGGCGATCGGCGCCGGAGGCAGGACTTGACTCCATGGCGGCACAGATTGAGCACGATTCTTTTTTTTGGGTGAATCGGTACCAAGTAAGGACGTAAGGGCAGGGGGTTAGCTGCAAAACTGGGGTTAAGTTGTTGGTTAGATTCCACCTGTGGTCCGCACCGTACGTCCTCGATCCAGTGGCCCACGAGGGTAGTTTTCAGTTTTCACTGAACGAGCGTTTTCACTTGATACTTCGCCATTATGTTTATGGTTCATACATAAAGTTCAACATGTCCTAGGGATCCAGTCGGTCAACATTGGTCCCAGTCCATTGATTGCTTGTACTAGATTTTTTTCGTCTATATCTAGTTAAGGACCTGCAAACCTGATTGAACTGAACCATCTATTCAAGAGTTTGCTTCGTGCAATGCTACATTTTTTCTTCTTCATGAACATATTGTCCCACACAATTTTTCACCTATTAGCCCATCGGACGGTTTAGGGATTTAGGGTCATAGGCGCGGCGTTGTTTCATCGCAAGAACAGTAACATGTGTAAGTTTATCTATAAGTTGGCATTCCAACAAACACCTAGCATGCATCGGGACAAAAGTTGATTCTAACTATACGATGTTTCACGCTTCGTGCAAAAGTTGGTAACTGCACCATGTACGCGGCATGAAACAATCACAGCATAGAACATCCATGGGAAAACAGATCCCAAAACTACAAAGAGAGAGAGCTTGCAGTAGTTGGACCACGAGTTCCGAATTTTGCAGGACTGAGCGAGGCTCGTACCTTGTCGGCACACGGGTGCGATACGGTGCGGGCTCCCGGAATCCGTCCAAGGGTGGTTGGGCTGTCGAGCAGAGCACGGCCGGAGAGTCGCTGTGATGATCGGCGGCACAGGTGGTCTCCGCGCCCGCCACTAGCCGAGCGCGCATGAAGAGGATGAGCAAATCGTCTGTAGAGCCTTCCTGTGCTATGAACCCCCAGCACTTCTCCATGTCTCGATGGGATGTGGAACTCAAACCAGAGGAAATATCACAGAGAAAGTAGCATGGAGAAAGGAAAGATCAGAAAGGAAGGTTTTAGGTGGGGTAGTGTTATACAGAGTCAATCATCGATGCCCGCCACACACACACTCTGTCTATTAGTACTGCACCGTTACACCCCACACAGGCCAGGACAAGACCACTAGGAACACGCACACATATGGGCTGGGCACAGGTTGTAGCATAACCCTCCTCTTAAGGAACAACTCCTCCTCGACTGTTCATCATCAACTTGTCGTCGCTGGCGCATTGGCGCTTGCCCGTTCACAGGTGGAGCTGAGTGTGACAGAGGAGCCACCGGTTTGAGCAACGAAACATGCAACACCGGATGAATTTTACTGGACTCAGGTAAGGCCAACCTGTAAGCCACTTCGCCCACTCGAGCAGTGAACTGATAAGGTCCAAAATACTTGAAACCCAGCTTGTGATTCGAACGGCGTACCACAGACTGTTGCACACATAGGGTTGCAGCTTTAGAAATGCCCAATCACCAACATTGAACTGTCTATCAGAGCGATGATTATCATCCTGATCTTTCATACACTGTTGAGCTCGAAGCAAATTGCTCTCGGATCAGACCTTGCATCAAGTTCCTCTCAGCCAGCCATCCAGCTGTCAAATCAAAGGACAAGGAGCTCTGCAGATTATGAATTCCCAGATGTCTGGGCCAGGGCGGGAGAGTATTCAACCACGCCTTGGCTAGTCCTTTTAGCATCAGAGGCGGGTGCTTTACAGCGTGCGAGTCATCGCCATTTGCAACCTGGACCGCGAGGATGTAATCTGTGACCCAGATCTCGGGGTCCTGGATGTCGTCGTACTTCTCTCAATCGTTTATCTTGAAGTTTGGCGGGAAGGTGTGAGCGACGATCTTATCGGAGAAGCAGGCTGGATACATCGCTGATGGACCTGCGGCCGCTGAACGGATGTTGTCGATAGTGTAGCGCGCATCGTTTGGACCAACCGCGTGGTCGTACGGACTCGTACCTGGTAAAGGCCGAATAGTACTTGTCTTGAGCTTGGAGACGAAACCATGCTGCTTGTTGCAAAGAATTCCTGAGCGGTGGCGAGCCATGCGGCATATCGAGCCATGTGGCGGGCCCTCAAGCGGACTTAGGCTGGTAGATCGTACAGGGAGCTGCATCATTGTCTAGAGGCTGTTGTCGATCTTGATGGCGAGAGCCCGTTTTTTCAGTACGTCGGGAGGCCGAGCTGCCAATGTCACCGGACGTCCAAAGGTGACTTTTGGATCCGGCGTAAGTATCTTGCTGAAATACCGCCATATTCAGGTGCTCCATGCCCTTCTCAAACCGCTTCCTTTTTTTCCGGGGGGTTCTCAAACCGCCTCCTGTCTGGTTGTTCAACCGGAAACTTGATCCTATAGCGAACTCCTGGACAGCCGCATGCACGTTCTTTGCCAGCGTGCGGTAGGAGGATGAGCCGCGTTCTGTGGCGTTCTTCATGGCAGCTTTCATCTGTCTCCCCTTCATGTCCAGAGCGGCTTTGCTTGCCGTTGGGATGGTCTTTCTCTCTTGCTCAGCAGCCTAGTATTGCTCCCATGCATCGTCCAGCTCGGCTGCCCTGCGCTCCAGGCGGCGTTTCTCCCTCGAAACCTTGCCCAAAAACCTCATTACTCTCAGCCGAGCGTGGTCATACCTCGGGCTGCCCAGAGGTATGTCCAGTGCCCGGATATCTTTGTAGTTGAGCTCGCTGCCTTTTGCGACTGCCGGTTGGATCTTCAGCATGTTGGTCCTCACCCTCACCTTGCGGCATCTTGTAGTCAGCATCCTCAGGCCGTCGTCCTGGCTTGGTGTGTTCACCATGTAGCATTCCTTGACCGATGTCGCCTGCCACAAGCGTAAGGACGCCGCGGCTGGGGGTCGGTTGTACGCGTACTCGCTGGTCTCCTCCTCCAGGTCTTCCATCTCTTTTTTTTTTTTTTTTTTGAGCAAAAGAGGGGGTTTCCCTCCGATTTCATTAAAGAAACCACCAGGACCAAAGCATCTGTTTATCAGCTACTGCTAAGCAGGTTCACTCACACACATAAAGAAAAGAGAGGTCCACGACGGAAATGCAATTCGGCTCCGGGGAGCACGTGCTCCTGCCTACGGAAAATGATTTTCGAAATGTCAAAAAAATTGGGACAAATTTTTTTGGTGATCTTTGTCACATACAAATGCTACATGCAAATTTTGAGGCAAAAAGGTTAAGCATTTTGGCCTGCGCAAAAAAAACAAATCAAAGACAAAATGTCACCACAAAATGACAACCCAAATTTGTTTTTTTCACCGACGAAACACCGCTGCTCCGTTTCGCATGAAAATTGTCAAGCATGCTTGCGACACCAACACGATCATCTACAAAAAAAATCAGAATTTTTTGAAACATTTTTCTATATTTTTTTCGCGTTACTGTTCATCCGGATGCAAATGCACCCGGGAGCCAAAACGCCAGCCCCAGTCCACGATAGCTAAAGAAACATACATCAGGGGGAATAAGATCACCCCAACGAACATCAGACGACGACTCAACAGACTAAAGACTGGTACCCAGCAGAATATTACAACGCAAAATGACTACATAAGTCTTCCATCTCTTTTGTTCCGTCAGCGAGCACTTCGGTGAGATCTTCACTATTCACGATCAAGTGGGTGGTACGTGGGTCAAAAAAATTGATCTCTTGCTGTTGCCGAATCTGACGATCCGATCTGGAGCAAAGTTCTCGACCTGGCCGAGGTAGCCAGACGAGTCGGTGATGTAGGTGGCGGCGTTGAAGACGAACTTCTGTCCCGATACGTAGATGGCGCCGGACTTGATTGGAGATCCCATCAGACCTCTGTGTTTACCTCGAGACCTATATGGGACACCACTGTTGGAGATGATTCCGGAAGATTCCTCGGTAGGGTATCTCGGAGAGGTGATTAGGTTAGAGGGAAACAAGGAGCGAGTTTACCCAGGTTCAGGCCCTCCGATAGAGGTAAAATCCTACTCCTACCCTATATACATTGTGATATGAGTGTACAAAGTACATGTACAGAACCAAGAGATTCTTTATGATCTATCAACTAGCTCAACCCCGACTTATATAACATACCGAGGCCCCTAGGGTTACACAACCTAGTCAGCTACATCGGTGGAGGGGAAGTCCTCCATGGCTCCGTCTTCCCTAACTTGGAAGACAAGGCCTCCAGAGTCCTCTTTGTAGAGCGCCATGGGCCGCCATGAGGCCCAAAGCGGAACCGACCTAGGGGTCCTCGAGCTGGTCCACCAGGCCCGCAACCAACATGTCGAGGCACCCATGAGCCGTTACACCATCACTTTTGCTTCTCGATACGTAACAAAACCTAAGGTGAAACTTTTATCGGTATCTTTGTGAAGCAACTCTCGATCACAATACCAAGTTATCACCGTTACTGGTTTTGTTCTCTTTTCTCGTTCCATATTCCGGTATCCCCGTGATCATATCACGCTGTGTTTGGCTAGACAATGATGCATACCATAATTCCAAGTGGGCCTAGAGAGTATCCCTCCATCGTCGGAGGAGCAAATCCCAGCCTTGAACTACCGATCCATTGACATACTTTTTCGATGTACCCAAAAGTTACCGTTATGATCACCCAGTTATGGGAAACGTTTGGCAACCCCAAAGTAACCGTCTGGTATGAAGGTACACGACATTCTCATGGTCTAAAGACGTGGGTATAAGTTAACACATGAGATGATAATAATGATAAGATGACGATAGGATCTCATAGTATATCATTAGTTGGGTTTGTCCAACACACCATTATTCGGCCAACAATGTGCTCTCATTGTTGCCACCTTGCCAGCATCCTTGTTACTTTAACAATGCCCTATGATCTGGAAAACGGGATCATCATGTAACACATGAGCTAGTCTTAGAGGCGAGACTATGTTTTTCGAGAAAACGCAAAGGACCTTTGCATTTCATTTCATTGAAAAGGTGGAAGAGAGAACAATCCTCCTGGGAGGCGAGTGTTACAATGTCGTGAGTCCGATCAATGGACATATCAGGATGTGGGCAGAACAACCCTAAGCCCCTGGGCTCCTGCCTTTGCCCAACATCGGGCCTCGTCTTTGATCCTATCAACTAGAGAATCGAGGATGGCGAGGCTATGTCTCCACACATGCAACTGAGTTTTCCACTTAATCTAATATTCAAGAACCATGGCAATTATAGCAAAGAAATATAAAGATTAGTTACGAACATGGAAATACATAAGAACATTTTATTCCAACAGTGTACACTTTACTTTTGTCGACTGGGAACAAATAATTAATTGGCAATTAATTATGAGTCATAAACGGACGCGTTACGATCTGAACCTTTAGATCCTGGGCAGTTACCGACTCGGTCGTGGCCTCACCCCACGTCTCCCTACCCGACCACCTATATATTGGAGGCGTTGGCAACCCTACCATCACCTAATCAAATCACATTTGCTCTACATCCTCGAGCACAACCCACCGTCGTTTTTCTCACTTCTGCTGGTTCCAACGATCCCATCCCGTCGACCGTGTGTATGGCTATACGGGAGAGCGGGCCTCTTGAACCCCGCCATTTATGATCCTGCACCAGGTTAAGGGCGGTTAGGTTTTTGGGGAGCATCTTGGCATGAGTTCTCCGTACATTGTCCTTGTCCACTACCACCGACGCCATGGGTGATAACTCTGACGCTGCGAAGGCGAAGGCCGAGGAAAACGTTGTTGCCGCCGCGGCGGTTTTGTTCTGGCCAACTGGAAGATATGATCTATTTATCCCCTATTTACTGGTTCATGTGTTAAGCGTACTTGTTGTTTTCATAGATGTTCATGTTTTATGCTTAGTACGTGCTCACATGTTTAGATATCAGTATGAGATTATTGCTACTATTGCTATGATTGTGATTTATTTGTGGATTAAATTAATCAAAAAACTGCTAATATATCCCACACCCTATTTATGTAAGACTTTGGTATTTTATTTTATTTTTTTGAAACGGGGACAAAAGCTTTGGCCCAATCTATTAATTAGGAAGAAGAGATTTGCCTAGTTAATCAACAGAAAACCGGGCGAAAACCGTTACAACATAACCACAACCACAAGCGAACAACTCCCAAGCAAGCAAGCAACCACCCAACTGCCACAAACTCGCCTAACCTACTACAACCACGAACCGACGACACGTGGAACATCACGCCGCAAAGAAAACCCCACAAATCGCACACGACAACCCGAAATGGGCCCGTCTATCAAGCAACTGCGGAAGCTTTCCTTGCGACGACAATCTTCTTTCTTATTCTCCTAGAGACTTTGGTATTGTATGAATGTAAACTTTGATTATCAGTTTGTTGTGCATCAGCGACAAATCCATCCAGAGATCGTTGTTGCACGTACAATCGATGGCTTTAGTCAGCTAGACTGCGTCCCCATAGGTCCCGCCGGGCCTGGTCATTCATTTGCCAACTTTTTCTAGGTGCATTGGGTCCTGGGTGTTACGTTGGTCTGGGCTGTGATGGAGTCTCGGTCGTGTTGCAGAGTCTCCAGTGGTTGTGACGTTGTTGCTCTCTATCTTGCCTCGTCGCCATTAGCTAGAGGTTGGACTAGATGTTGTTGGATGTATCATGGTCGGCGTAGTGGGTGGGTTTGTTAATCCCAAAGATTAGTGTTAAGTGTTGCACTCGGCTTCTTTGCCGCTTTCTTTTTAGTAGAATGGTGCGCATGAAAAAGCAACATCGCCTAGAAGAGTGCATCTACTCTTATACTCCCTCCGTCCCATAAGAGCGTTTTTGACACTACGCTAGTGTCAAAAATGCTCTTATATTATGAGATGAAGGGAATATTTCTTTACGTAGGGAGTACTAAACACAAGAATAGAACAAGGGTAGGAGCCGAGTTCCTTGAGTTCTTCATCATGATCGTAATCCCATTGGTTAACTATAAGGAATCTGTCCAGCTCAGTCCTCTTGGGTTTGCCACAGGGAATTTCCTTGAATTGCATAGCCATCACTTAAAAAATACAGGGATGACACCACACAGTTAGTCATACTTTTCCACAATTTTTGCAACTTCACATATCATGGCACGAAAGGTGTCTAACTCTTAGTGCTGTTAGATGGTTTGCCAATATTTTCATCAAAAAACAATTTCCCTGTTGGCAATTGGCATCACTTGTAATAGGCTAATATGATTGTCATCGTGGAGCGCACTCATACAGTGATACAGATACAACTCTATGCATGTCCTGGTTCGTGTCTGACTTTGTTATCAAGTTGGTTTGGAAAATTGCTGGTTTATACTTGAACAGTTGTGCTGAATTAGATTAAATTGAGAAGGCCAGCGACCCAGCAATGTTAATAACAAACTGAAGCTCATCCGATTGAAATTCAGCAAAATAAAATTTAGGAAGGCTACATTTGTTCATCACAGAACACAACACCTATGTTTTGGTAATTTACGTAGGTGTACAATTCTTTGGACAGCGAGACAACCCCGACAAATCTATTTTCGCCTATGAGTAACCGGGCGAAATAATTCCACAAATTTCCTTTCTCAAATGTCAACACACGCATTCTGACGCAAGGAAATTCCATTGTGACATTCATCTGGTTTTGACATACATAATAAAGGGGATTCTGGGCAACTTCCCAGCAATTGGAATTTAGATAAACAACAGAATGAAGGGGATTCTGGACAACTTCCCCGCAATTGGATTTTAGATAAACAACAGAAATCGTGTCAACAAAATTCAGTTCCTTCGGGAAATAAGGCAAACGTTTGAAAACAATTGGATAACGGCTGTTGTCGCTTTCAAGGGATATAGTGTTAGATTGAATGGAAGAAGCTACTGGTCACTTGGTAGTATTTAAGTACCTGTACAGCCCGGTGGTAACATGCAGAAACGGAGTGCTCCACTACTGTATTATCGAACCCATCAATGCAACATGTCCTCAACTACGTATTTGTATTTAAATTGCTTGGCCGTGCTACATCATTTGACCTTTGGAAACTACAACTGAAATGGGGTAGAATCATTCCCTCCGCGCTAAAATATGCATGGCTCAAGGTATCGAAATTTAGCCACCGATGCCGTTACGCTGAAATTTTAGTTTGAATGCGTCAAAGAAACCAACTATATATGAACCTCGGTGCTCTCAGATTCTGGACACAAAATACTTCGCGAACCTTGCAGCACTGTCAATGGAGAGAGCATCTCAAATCACCTTCTTCCTGTTACTTATCATCCATTTCGGCGTAGCTCAAAATGCTACCACAAGTGGTGCAGACGAGTTCCCTGTCGGAGTGATCCTCGACTTGGAATCATTGGGGGGCAAGATGTCACGGACCAGCATTTTGATGGCCCTGGAAGACTTCTATGCAGTCCACAGAAACTACACCCCGAAGCTAGTTCTTCACATCAGGGACTCCAAAAGTAACAATGTGCAAGCTGCATCAGCAGGTAAAAGTTCTGCAGTCTATCATGAAAAACTACTTTCCTACTCCCTCCATTGCTACATAGATGCTTCAGAGCACAAGTTTTTTTTTTACAGTCTTCAGAATTCAACTTATATAACCGACTTTCATCAATCAAGTTAGTATAAGCTACAAAAGTGGAATATTATGAACACATTTTCGATGGAAAATAACATGGTTATTTACCAATGTGCCACCACTACTATTGGACAGAGTTGGAAGAGTATGATCGTTATATTTATCAAAAAGAATTAATGGTTTTTACTTAGGAACGAGTGGTTTTTTGGCTATATCTTTACTTTCCATGTGCTCCATAATACTTCATTTGTTTAACAATAGACGTTCAACTAAGAAATGCCATGGACAGAACAGTTGTAAATCAAATAAATAAATACTGACAAGGCAAACAAAGTACTTTAAGTATATATCTCTCGCTGAAGTTCAGAAACATACAAAAGGACAATGTCTGGCTAGTAAACTCTTACTATTGTTAAGTTTCATGCACTAGCCAACGCAACCAAAAGTCCGAAATGATGGAAAGGGATGACAATCCACATATACACTTCAACACCCCCTCTCACGTGCATGTTAAGCTTCATGCACTAGCCAACGCAACCAAAAGTCCGAACTGATGGAAAGGGCTAGGCAATCCACATATACACTTCAACACCCCCTCTCACGTGTGACGCGGGAAGTCAACACGTGAATAGACTCAGAGGTATGGCTCAAGAGGCCTATACGTGGACGGGGGGCAGCAGCAATTTTTGGATAAATTGCGAAAACCAAGACTTGAACTCAAGACCTTAGGCGCTGATACCATATTAAGCTTCATGCACTAGTCAACGCAACCAAAAGTTCGAACTGAAGTAAAGGGCTAGGCCATCCACATATACACTTTAACAACTACTATCGAGAAATATTTACTACACTTTTTTGCAAGAAAATATTATACGAGTTTCTCTCATAAAGGTTGTTAGTGCATACATACGTAATAACCCGATTATGTTTATCTTAGCTTTCCCTTGATAGGTTTGTTGGTTTGAGAAACCTTAACAAAAATTAGTCCTGCCAGTTGCTACCCTGTCGGCCGGTTGTAATCCGGTTAGCCACCTAATTGTTGTGAGGTGACAGGGTTCAAATTTCAATACCTAGAGATTTTAGATTTACTCATGTTTTCAGATGTATGGTCATCTGTAGTTTTTGAAATTTAATCGTATGCATTCATTACATAAATTTTCGACCATGGATAGCTAATCTTTGCTGGGCAAGTGCTTTAGTATGCTTTTTATATAAGGTTCTGTGAACCCCGTTGCTTGACCTGAGCCACAGTGTTGATGTCGCTTCGTATCTGGACTGTTCTCTCGGTACTAACAGAGAGATTCAGTAATCAGCCGTTTCTATTCACAAAATATCAGAACATACCAGATCAGTAGGAAATAGGAAAAAGATTGTAGGAGGTGGGGTTAGAAATCAGAATGGCATCATTAGAAATAATCTTTCTACTTGAGGACCTTTTTTTCTCAATGGAAGTGTGAAGTTTACTTCCCATTGAAAAATCACACAAAATTACCTTGAAACAATCCTCCAAATGGATCAAGGAAATATCCCTATGATGGTCTGACCTGAAATGGAAAAGGAGAATCAAGCATTTGTTACAATTGTTATTGTTATTGTCGTAGAAGAACATGGATATGCTCCATAAAAAGCTTCTAAAACTTCTGTGATGAAATTCAAGGTAAAATAAACACTATTTATCAGGACGCGGATTTGTAGTACTCATGTGCTCAACACCCCCAAATCAAGGCTGGATACTATTGTCTCCAGATCATAACATTAATTGCCCAAATTACTAAACCAGTCAATATACGTCTGCAATACACCTAATACTACCTTGTGCGGTCCTGTTTTAATTGAGTACTAACAGCAGAGGTCGCTGTGACTACTGGAAGCTTTGTATGAGAACCTGGTTCCTAGTGAATTAAATTCCTTTCATTGAATGTTACAACATAGAGTGGTTAAAGCAGGAGCTAAAAAATGATTATTTTGGCTCGCCCCTAGAACTGATGGTGCATTGCCTCAGGCACACATTTGCTAATTCTTGGCTAGGAAGTTCAATGATCACATACAAATATTGTAGGGAACAAGCTTACATAGATGATCTTCGTATGATGCTTCCTCGATCGTTAATTAACTACTCCCTCTGTCACATAATGTAAGACGTTTTTTGACACAACGTCTTACATTATGGGACGGAGGGAATTAAAGACCAGGCACACATTGCCATGACGCTAGAACTGACCCTAGAACAGACAGTCACGCATTAGCTAATTATTAGCCACGAAGTTCACTGATCACATCATAATATGGTAGGGAACAAGCTTACAGGGAAGATCAAAGTATGATGCTTCCTGGATCGTTAATTAACTAGTAACTAAATGCGGCATTAACACTACGGCTAGGAATTAACAGCTTCAGTACTTCAGTAGTTAATACCAAACAAGCTTACAGAGAAAATATCTACTGCCTGGATGACATTGAATGAGTACGGATGGGGTGGGTCGAACAACTTCTCTGCCACACGTGGGCCCAATGTGTGCAGGAAAGTACAACCATATACGAGACATATGCTTTGATGTAACTAGATAACGCCCCGCGCGTTGCTGCGGGATGTATGCATGAATAAAATTTATGAACCATTGAATCGTAATAGGAATGATTGTCATGGTGCAGTAAACATGATATGTTCATTACAAAAAGTTAAGTACAAATGATGAGCTGCACTTGGACCAAAATAATCATGTTAGAGTAGGAAAATACCGGCATCTGACAACAACACAAAATGGGAGGTGTTACAACACTAATCCAATTCACTGTACTCCCAGACCAATAGACATTTCATTAAGACCTTGTGGGTGTGCGTGCCTGCGCACAAAAAGGTATATTAAAGATACACACACAACAAATCTCTGAAGGCGATAAAAGGAGATAATGCAAAACAGATACAAAGAGCAAACCTATCCGTGACATTTATAAACTAACTTGTGCATAAACAAAAAAGAAAATAGATCGTTGATGTCAGTGGTGTATATCAAAATTGTTTTCATCAGCTTTCAGACACACATACACCGAGGTATGATAACACCAAATGTGAGGTTTGCTGATCTGTATAGCATACATTTGATAACAATTTATTTACTTCCTTAGTCTTTTTTCTCTCTAGATTTCTGAAAGGAAAATAAAATAAAATCATTGGAATTATATTTCTACCAATACCATACAATGTGTAAGTACATAAATATTCACTCAAATAGCAAATGAACAGACCACACCATGTCTGGTCATAGAACGCATACCACATGCATCTGGTGAATTTGAGTTCTTATTCTTGCTGCGTCCAACATCTGGCTTACCCAAATGATGTTGATTCTTGATTTGGTATCAAGGAAAAGATAAACATACCATGGAGGTGGGAATGGCCGGAGGCAACACCATTTCCTGAAAGTAGAATGCATGCCTGCTCCAAAAAATAATATAAAAAGCATAACTGATATATGAGGTTGGAAAAGATATATGGAAATTGTGAAAAAGACACACATGTTATAAGATTGCAATGGTTTATTTTCCTATGTACCCCTTCTGCAAAGGTTGAAGTATAAACTGAAAATACTTTCACAAGATAAACTGAATATGTACGTAATCTATCAATCATAGATGCAAGAGTGAATGAACTCCCAAATGGTCAAAAGCCAATGAATGCATCATACAAATTACAAATATTTATAACACAGAAGAAGAGAAGACACATACCATATATATGTTACTACGATTCTACCAGATATTGAAAGAATAAAATGTATGGTCAGACCTAGCTGCATACTCTACCATATCTTGAAAGAAGAAATTGTATGGCAACACCTAGCTGCATCGTGAAGGATTCATAATAGTAAAGGTGCATGCTTCACTGTCTCCACTGAGAATTTGTGCGATAGTCAAATTCGAGTGACGTTGTGACAACACAAAAAAGTTGCGGCCCGGCAGGAGAGCAAAGCAAGACATGAAGAGACGGCGTGTTGGGAGGGACGACACGGATTGCTGGTAGCTGCATCACACAGCGACAATTCATGCATCCAAGAAAATCCGCATCCTAGTAAAGATATAAAAAACAATATAATGATGTATTAGTGCATGACGATTAGTCATATTATCCAACATGTAAACATGAAAGCACGTAAAAGAATCTTGTGCTAATACCTATGTTGACATGCACATATAATAAAGAAAAAGGAAAGCTACACGACTTTGGGGATTTGAGGATGACATAACATAGGTGACGCAGGTGTTCATAGTCAGTCTCGCCATCTATTCCATGTGGCTGATATTATCTACACCCATGTACGGCGAGCTCCTTTTGGCGGAGATCAGCTGATTGTGGATGGAGCTTCTGCTTGTGAATTGTATTGTGCTCCATTTCTCAAGGCTCTTTGAATCCTCGATGCCATATGGTCTCGCATATCTGGAGCGAAGCATGTGGGTTGTCTGTGCTCGCAGCGGAGGGCGGATGAAGCTGCACAGCTGCAGTATAGCGATGTAGCCTTCAACCGCAGGAGAATCACAAAGGGGATGGAGAGGGTCAGAGGAGAAGCTTGGGAGATGTGCGGGGAAGGGGAGGAGACGTACTGGCATTGTGATGGTGGGATTTGAAGTAAATTAGAGAAGCCGAAGAGGAAAAGGCGTGGAGAAGACAGGAAGCACCACATTATGGAGAATTGGTGCAACCGAACACATGGATTTCTCTCGGGGAGATGGACTGTTCCATTCCAGGTACTGCATGGCTGGCAACGCAAGCATGGTTGATGCACCATCCCTATAAACTAAAGAATTTTAAGAAAAACTTATGACATGGTGTAGTGATGTGGAAGCCTACATGTCAAGATAATTGGTTGTAGTGGGGCTGATGATGTGGATAGGCTGCATGTCAATAGAAATAGGATAGTGGGGATGAACTATTTAGGTATTTTTTAAGAAAAACTTATGACATGGTGTAGTGACGTGGAAGCCTACATGTCAAGATAATTGGTTGTAGTGGGGCTGATGATGTGGATAGGCTGCATGTCAAGAGAAATAGGATAGTGGGGATGAACTATTTAGGTATTATAGATTAAGTGATACAGAAATTAATACCAAACATATACTCCCTTTGTAAAGTAATATAAGACGTTTTAGACACTTGACAGAGGTAGTACATCATATGTTTCGAATCTCAATGAGAATGCATGGTGAAGATGTGGGAGGGTGGAGCACCTAGGAGCTCCTATGCAATTACCCTATTTATCAGCATAACTAGTAATACAGGTTATAAATGCCATATTTCAAAACAAGCAACTCAAGTACACAAAGTGAACTGTTATCATCCATTATACTGACAACAAGTTTAGTTACATTCATCCAAAGATTGTGGGTTCAAATTTGTAGCTTCATCTGTAAATCAATGCTGTTTTGCACGAGTATAAGTTAACTAGGACAGTACAAACATACACTAGAGTGCTATAAACGAACATATATTTAGCAAATACTATATGCCATTTCTTTACTCTTCGAATTCTGAATTTATGAAGCTTCTGATGGACAACTTGCATTCAACTAAAGTTTGATTATACAACTTTACAGCTCTCGACCTGCTAGAGAATTACAATGTCCAAGTTATCATAGGCCCTCAAACATCTTCACAAGCAGCATTTGTATCGGATCTTGGGAATAAAAGTCAGGTCCCTGTCATCTCCTTCACAGCAACAAGCCCATCTCTTTACTCTGGCAGTCTTCCATATTTTGTTCGTGCAACATTGAGTGACTCTACACAAGTGAATAGCATTGCCTCCCTAATCAAGGCCTACGGGTGGAGACAGGTGGTGCCAATTTATGAAGAAACTGACTATGGTAGAGGTGTCATACCATATCTCATCGACGCCCTCCAAGAAATTGATGTTCGCGTTCCCTATCGGAGTGTGATCCCCCTGTCAGCAACTACTGAACAAATTACCAAAGAACTCTATAAGTTAATGACAATGCAAACAAGGGTCTTCTTGGTGCATATGTCACCTGATTTGGCTTCGATCCTCTTCACAAAGGCAAAAGAGGTTGGTATGATGAAGAAAGGATTCGTATGGATCATGACAGATGGACTAACCAATGTCATAGACTCCACGAACCCTTCTGTCATGGAAGCAATGAATGGTGTTTTAGGAGTAAAGTTTTATACTCCTAAATCAGCGGAACTGGATAACTTCACCATACGCTGGAACAGGAGATTAAAGATTGATAACCCAAATAATCCACCACTGAACCTAAGCATATTTGAACTCTGGGGCTATGATACTATATGGGCGGTAGCGCGAGCAGTTGAAAACCTTGGTATTAAGAACAAAACATCATTTCAAAAACCAGCAGTTGCAAGAAACATGACAAGCTTGGGAACTTCTGTTTATGGCCCGGATCTCCTGAAGACCATCTTGCAATACAAATTTAGAGGTTTGAGTGGTCATTTTGACCTTTCAGGCAGGCAGCTGCAAGCCTCTACATTTCAGATAATAAATGTAGTTGGTAAAGGGTGGAAAGAAATTGGGTTTTGGACTGCAGAAAATGGTATTTCCCGGCGACTGTATCACGGAGAATCAATGACAGAGCATTCAGGCTTCCTAAACACCGTGATTTGGCCGGGAAAATCAACAGAGATACCCAGAGGGTGGGAAGCTCCTGTAAATGGGAAGAAGCTTCGAGTAGGAGTGCACGTAAGTGTATACCCACAATTTATGACAAGTGGAAAGGATCCTATCACAGGGGCAACTAAAGCAAGTGGTCTTTCAATTGATGTATTCGAAGAGGCAGTTAAAAGACTTCCCTATGCACTACCCTATGAATATGTAGCATTTGGCACTACGAATGACACAAGCAGTGGAGGTTATGATGATTTTATTTACCAAGTTTACCTTAAGGTAATAACCGCATCAGTGCTTCAACTTGCAGCATCGAATTTGCAAAAAGAAATACATTTTATATGCATGCCATGATCTAAGAGCTCCCACATATATTTACTACTTTTAGTTTAGTGCAACCATGTAAAGAAATGGAACACAACCCACTCAAATAAATTGCAACTGAGAGGAGATCTTAAGCAGGGGCATATTTCTCTATTATATAGTGTGTACAACCACCATATCATGCTTAATTATTGTTCTGGTAACTGTTATGTACTATGTTATTGTAGCAAAAATTGCACTGATGTGTCATCTGTTGCTTGCAACTCATAAGGTAAAGTACTATTACCTCCGTCCCAAATTAGTTGTCTTAGATTTGTCTAGATACGGATGTACCTAACACTAAAACATGTCAAGATACATCCGTATCTAGACAAATGCAAGACAACTAATTCGGGACTGAGGGAGTACATTAGAGAAATATACACATCGTCTTTACATGATAAAAAACATGGCATAGTTAGACTCTTCTTACTTTACCTATTCACGTCCTTATGACATAGTTGCAGCTTTCATAATAAAGATTAAGCGATCATTGTGCTAGTCAGTAAAGCAAATTTTGTTTGATACCTTGCAGAAATATGATGTTGCAATTGGGGACATAACAATCTCACATAACAGAACTTCCTACGTCGACTTCACTCTACCGTACACAGAATCAGGAGTGGCAATGGTTGTTCCAGCCAAGAGCAGCAGAACTAACAACACATGGATTTTCGTTGAGCCATTATCACCTGACCCGTGGCTCACAAGCATCATATTATTTTTCTACACATGGGTTGTTATCTGGCTACTGGAGCTTCTGAAAAACAACACACATATTGCTGGAGAAGTTCCTAGAGAGCTCGGAATTATGACTTTCTTTTCCCTATTTGGAGACAGTGAGTACATTTATCCAAATATTTCTACTCCCTCCGTCCCGAATTAGTTGCCTTAGATTTGTCTAGATATGGATGTATCTAGTGTTAGATACATCCGTATCTAGACAAATCTAAGACAACTAATTTGGGACGGAGGTAATATTTCTTAAAAGAAAAGGAACTTTTGGATAACATATGACATGAAGTATCAAGCTGCATGAAGAAACATTATTTTAATCTTGGTGAAACTAACAAAGCTAAAATGTTGTAGCAAATAGACATGCATCCCTGTCTTAGATGAGCACACAATCAATGTAGGGAACAAAATCTTGGGTCTATGCGCAACAATCTGATACATTACAAGGATGCGAGAACGTGAATGTGTAGACATATAGCTTACAAAATTAGATGCTCCTGCTGTTGGATAGGCCTGGGGTGTATAAAACAAAGCACAAGTGCCTGGGTTACTTTGCAAGTCATTTCAGTATCTTATATAATGCAATAGTTTCTGTCATAGAAACGGTACCATATTACCAATAATTAACACTACCCTAGCTTAGCGGTGTGGTACCTTGTCTCCGGATGATGACCAAGTTCGAATCTCAACCATATGTTCAGGATTTGCAACAATGGTTGTCCAGGATTTGAACCTTGTTCTGTGGGTTGTGAGCCATAAGATAACTACACTAGCAAATAATTCCCACTATCTGAAAAACTTAATAAGCACAATATGTAGACAATTACATATTAAGTTTCATGACTTTCATCTATATTATGTAGTTATGTGGTTCCTGAATTTTCCTTCCATATGACTGAAAAACTAACCGAACTCCATATCAAAAATTTCAGAGGGAGTGGAACGCTTACTATCTCGGATAGTTTTGATTGTATGGGTATTTTTCTTCCTCGTATTGTCAGCAAGCTACACTGCAAATTTGGCAACAATGCTTACCATAAGACAGCTAAATCCAACTATAACTGATATCCATGACCTCCGTAAAAGTGGGGACTATGTAGGATGCACTCGTGGTTCCTACGTCGAGAGTCTATTAGAACAACTCAATTTCGACAGACTGAAGATCAAGACCTATAGTACTTATGATGGATTTTACACTGCGCTCTCGAAGGGAAGCAAAAATGGCGGAATTGCTGCGTTCATTCATGAAGTCCCATACATCAGATTATTTCTTGCAAGGAACTGCAAAGGGTACACTATGGTTCCATTTTATAAGGCAGCAGGTTTTGGATATGTAAGTAACATAATTTCATCTGTTTGTTTGCAATATATCTCTGGAGCTGGCAGTTATTCAATTTGTTTAAAATACATACAGATTATAGACATACATGTACACATCTCATCGCTGCTACTTTAATTTAAGATGCTACCATTGCTGGCTTTGCATACCTAATTCCTAACTGAATGAATGAAGGGCAAATGATATTGAACTAATGCTCACATCACTAACATATGCACTTTTGTGAGCATTTGGTGTTTACTGATAAAATGGCCGTTAAGCACTAGTTCATAACTCTGTAACATTAAATCAACAAAGGTGTGCTACTAGTTCGCAAAAAAAAAAAAAAAAACAACAAACAAAGTTGTGCTACTAGCCTAGGGAAATTTTTGTTTCTGCCACTCTAGCTTGGGAAATTTTTGCTTATGCCACTCTCTTAAAATTGACATTTCAGTTTTACCATCCTAGTTTTTGACAATGCGTTACAATTGCCACTGTCACACCTTTGTGAGTTAACCGTTTCTTTTGGGTAGTTTACCAGAGAAAAACATGTCAGCATTTGTAAAAAATGACATAAGTTCCCACTGACCTATGGGGCCACCTAAGTGAACCATGCCCCTAATATAACCCAGATACACTCACATCTTAAAAAAGAAAGAGAAAACAGACGCACGCATAGCTGGCTCCATCTGCTTAGTAGTTAGGCTCAGCATTGCTGTTTCTTAGTTCTTCTGAGTCAATACGTTCATATACATAAACCTGAATGAGCTCTTAAAACCTAGGCCAAGAACAATAAGGATTTTTTAGCTCTCACCAAGTAATATGTGCAGCCACATAAGTTCATTTATGCACACCAGAATGACTTTCTAAAACACTTATGCTAATGACAATCTGGGCTTTTTGCTACGACATGGGTTCAATTTGATCTTCCTTTAGGCATCACCGTAGAAGGATATGAAGTGCTCTAGAGCTATGCATATAAGCTAATAGAACACTAAATTTCTTTAACAGGCATTTCCAAAAGGATCTCCTCTCGTTGGGGACATCTCAAAGGCAATCCTCAGCATAATAGGAGGAGACACTATCAATCAAATTGAGAAGAAATGGATCGGAATAGGATATGAAAACAACTGCAACAATGCGGGACGTGCACCTGATCCAGAAAAACTCACACCTGATGGTTTTCGAGGACTTTTCATACTTAGTGGAGTTGTCTCGACTTCTTCTCTTCTGATAGCTGTGATGATTTACTTGTATGAAAACTACATGACAAGAAATATGCCACAAGCTGGCCAAAATGGAGTCCAGGCAGAAGGAGGAGGCGAAGAGTCTGGACGAGAGGTGCATAACAGAGGTCAACAAATAGGTGAAAGTTCTCTTCTGATAGCTGTGATGATTTACTTGTATGAAAAGTACATGACAAGAACTATGCCACAAGCTGGCCAAAATGGAGTCCAGGCAGAAGGAGGAGGCGAAGAGTCTGGAAGAGAGGTGCATAACAGAGGTCAACAAATAGGTGAGAGTTCAACTCTCATTTATAGGGCTCGAAGAAATCTTAGCGCATGAGTGACACCTGTTTCAAGTTCAAGTCGTTTCTAGCTCCGCTGAGCTGGTATTACATAAAGCAGCCTTCAGCTAAATAAATTTCTAAAATGGTAAAGGTTTGGACTGAATTAGCTGGCATACAATGGCTATGCTTATGGTCAATACATAAAGTCCAACTTATCCTAGGGATCCAGTTTGTGAACACTGGTCCCAGTCCGATGATTGTTTGTACTTTGTACTATTTTTCGCGTGTAAATCTTGTTTAAGCACACCGTCATACCTATTCAAACCTGGTTGAACTGAACCATCTATTCAAGTGTTTGCTTCACGCAAGGCTACATTCTTTTTATCATGAACTTCAGTCCCATGCAGCTTGTCACCTGTTGGCCCCTAGGATGGTTTAGCGATTAGGGGTTGTCGTAGGTGCGGGCATTGTTTCGCACCACGAACAGACATGTTTTCAAGTGTATCCATAAATCGGCATTCTAACAAACACCTGGGATGCATCGGGACATCTGGTTTCGGCTTACTTCAGCTAACACTGATGTGTCGAGCGAAGTTGGTATTTTCACCATGTAGCATGTGCGCGGCATGAAATAAACACATCATAGAACATCCTTCGGAAAACATATCCCAAAATTAGAAAGAGGAGGGATTTCTGAGCGTGGCTCGTACCTTGTCGAGTTGTCGTCACAAGGGCGCAGGACGGCGCGGGCTCCAGTGACAGCCGGTTGAATCCTCCTGGAGTACGTCGAAAGGGTGGTTGGGTGGTGGAGAAGAGCACGGCCGGAGAGTCAGCTGCGATGTCGGGGCGCGGCGCAGGCGACCTCCCCGTCCGCCACTCGCCGAGCGCGCGCGAACACAAAAAAAACTGCCGACACCTTGCGCACAGGATGTGGACATGGCCTTAGAGCAAGGCCAACGGGAACGTATCCTGTGCTACCGGCCAATTGGTGCTACCGGTGCTACCGGACCGGTAGCACATTGAAAAAATGTTCGAAAAATTCCGAAAAAAAATTAGTGCATTGACACGACATCAATGTGTGTTGTCACAAAAATTCAAATCAAAATTCGAAACATTGCTCGAGATACAAAAATGACAAATTTAACCTCAATGTGCTAATGGGCCAAATCTGAAGCCCAACTTGTGTTGTGTACTATTCAGTGTCAAATTTGTCATTTTTGTATCTCGGGCAATGTTTTGAATTTTGATTTGAATTTTTGTGACAACACACATTGATGTCGTGTCAATGCGCTAAATTTTTTTTCGGATTTTATCGAACATTTTTTCAATGTGCTACCGGTCCGGTAGCACCGGTAGCATCAATTGGCCGGTAGCACCAGATACATTCCCCAAGGCCAACAGCTCTTCTAAAAATCTTTCAGTAACAAAAAATCGCTTAACGGGATGACCGTATATATTATTTTTTTTGAGGGGGGATGACCGTATAATTTGGACCCAATATTTGGCGAACGTCAGGGATTGGGAGCTCCTCCAAGTAGAAAGGCGAGCGTTCGATCGCTTGACCTGTTTCCTCGTGGTATCATATTTTGACCGGTCGCAATTAGCCACGTGTCTGGTAAACCGTTACTTTTTCAAAAAATACGGGAAAAAAATTTAAAAAAAATTCACAAAAAAAAATTGAAGTTGACAACAAAATTGTTCATGGATTTTGAAAAAAGATCACAAACTTAAAAAAAAAGTTCACAAATTTGAAAAAAAAAACTCTGATTTCAAAAAAAAAATGAAAAAATTTCATCAAATTTGAAAAAAAATCGAATTTAAAAAAAGTTCATCGGTTTTGAAAAAGATCATCGAATTCGAAAAAAAGCTCATCGAAAGTGAAAGAAAGTTCATTGATTTTGGAAAAACTTCATTGAATTAGAAAAAAATCATCGAATTTGAAAAACGTTTATCGATTTTAAAGAAAAGTTCATCGAATTTCAAAAAAAAATCATCAATTTTGAAAAAAAATGGCATTTAAGAAAAAAAAACAAAAAAACAAAAAAAAAGGTAGAAAACCCAAGTGAAAACGCTGAAAAACGAAACAGAAAAGACAATGGGTTGGCGCTGCGATAAGTGCGCCACTTGTCGGCAACCCGGGAGTTTTCTCCTTTTTTGTAGATCCGTTTATTTAAAATGTTTTATCTCTTAAACCGTGCGTCCAAATCTCGAGCCGTTTTCACCATTGGATTCCTCGCGTCGGGATCTTCAAAATTAGATCACATGCTGATAGGTTTTGACGAATTTTTTTTCCAGAAAAAAACCAGACCAAAAAACCAAATCGGGAGCACGTTTTTTTTTCTTTTCGAAAGTGGCACGGCCGTGCCTCTCGCGAAAGCAAAACCGTGCCTCGCTCGGAAGAAGAAAAAAACGCGTTTTTTTTCCGTTTTCAAGAGGCACGGCCGTGCCTCTCCCGAAAGCAAAAACGTGCTTCTCGCGGAAGAAAAAAAAATAAAACACGTTTTTTTTTCCGTTTTCGAGAGGCACGGCCGTGCTTCTCGTGAAAGCAAAACCGTGCCTCTCACGGAAGCAAAAAAAACGTATTTTTTCCGTTTCCGAGAGGCACGTGCCTCTCGCAGAAGAAAAAAAAAACACGTTTTTTCAGGCAAAAAAAAATATTTTTCTGATTTTTTTTTCGTCCAAAAGCTAAGAAAGACCGGTGGAAAACCAAAAAGCCGAAAAAACTAAAAAAAAAACCGTCTAAAAAGCCGAAAACGCATGCGGAAAAATAAAAAAAATCCGGAGACAACGCTCAGAGCGCGACAGGTGGCGGCGGCTGAAAGCGCGCAAGTGACACGCTCTCAGCCCGCCTCAAGTGATCGTTGAGAGAGGCTCCCAAAGGAGTGCTCGTTAATTAGTTGCCCTCGGAAATGCCTCTGGGATTCCATTTACGGCGTGCTGCCGCGTTTAGCAAGCAAACGCGCACCTATACGAGCGGCAACAACGCTACATGGACAGGCCCATTTTGTGGCTTTACCTGTATTTTTGTCCATTGATTTTGGGAAGGTTCTAGAACCTTCCTTGAACCGCCTTCTTTATACAATCGGTCTTCTTTTGTTGTTTTTATTTTTTTTTAAATCATAATTTTTTTTCCAAGTTCCTGAACATTTTTGAAAATCACAAATCGGTTTTGAATTCATGAAATTTTTATATATGAAAAATATTCAAAATTCAGGAACATTATTCAAAATTGCAAACACTTGATGAAATTGGTGAATATTATTAGAAAATTTAAAATTCGTGAATAAATTTCAAACTATCGAAACAAAGAATATTTCGTGAAATTCATGATTTTTTAATTAATGAACATTTTTAGAGGTTGCAAACATTTTTTAAATTATTTTTTCAAGTTCGGACTGATTTTTGAGTTTGCAAACATTTTTTTAAGTGAACATTTCTCGAATACACGAAGATTTTATTTAAATTTATTACATTATTTAAATCCACGAATATTTTTTGAGATTCATGAACATTTTTTAAATTCCTCAATGTTGTCTGAAACCTGAGAACATTTTTTCAAAATATGCGGACATTCTTTTAATTCGAGAATACTTTTTTGTATTTGCGAAAAAAATAAAATCCTTGAATATTTTTATATTGTGCTAAAAGATAAATAAGAGAAAATAATAGATTAAAAAAGCCAGCGCCCCGCGCCCCCGCTTTGGGCCAGGCCAAACCGCGCGGGGGTGCACGTTTGTGCGCCCTGCACCGCCCTATGCGCCAAATAGGGGGCAGGCTTGTCTCAAAAAAAATCGGGGGCAGGCTAGCTGTTTTTTATTTTAAAAATGCCATGAACAAAAAAAAATAAAAATTTCTTAGAAAAACAGAGAAAACCTAAATTTTGAAATCCCATGGTCTGAATTATGAAAAATGACATGCTACTTTACAAAACGGTCATTCCACTAATTTATAAATTTATAATGAGTATGATAAAAAATTGTCATGCTAAACTTTAAAACTGTCATCCTCTAGATAAAAAAATGCCTTGAACAAAAAAAAATACATATTTTCTTATAAAAAACAGAGAAACCAAAATTTATAAATGCCAGGCTCTGAAAATATGAAAATTGTCAGGCTACTTTATAAAACTGCTATTTCTCTAATTTATGAATTTACTATGATAATAAGAAAATGCCATGCCAATAAAAGTGAAATTGCCATCCTCTTAATAATAAAACTGTCATCCTCTTGATAATAAAAATGTCATGCCAACAATAATAAAAAATGCCATGATTTTAATAGTAAAACTATCAGCATGTTAATAATAAAACTACCATCCTCCTAATAATAAATTTTTCATGCTATTAATAAATAAAAATTCCATGCTTAATCGTAAAACTGTCATCCTTTTGATAATAAAATTTGTCATGTTACTAATAATAAAAATGGCATGTTCTTAATAATAAAACCACCATGCCACATAGGTTTACAGCTGATCTACGTGGCAATGGCCTTGCGCCACGATCCGTGTGACGGCAGGGAATGCGTTCGCTAGTTATCATTTCTGAATAATTTAGGGGAAGTTGTCTCACACCTACTTTTATCAGCTTCTGTAAATATCTTTCTGTAAAATCTTTTTTTTTCTATTTTTCATTACAAAATCCAATCTAATAGCCTACGGCCCGCAACTCAGTGACATGTGCGACACGATGGCGCGGGTTGGCACGCCGACGACACTCGCCGTAGCAGTGGTGGTCGACGGTGCTGGTGGTGGCACGGCGGCATCCGGAGGGGGAGGAGGATGTGCGGCGACGGAGAGGCTTGCCGACGGGTGACATGGCGTGGCGGCATGGGACCGCGGTGACGGCGTGGCGGTGGTGCGTGTAGGAGATATGCCCTAGAGGCAATAATAAATGTTATTATTTATCTCCATGTTTGTAGTTAAGTTTATATTTCGTGCTATAACTGCTATGGTTCTCGAGTCTGCAATAACCACGAGGCTCGGAGGAAGACTCATATGCACGTGTGGAATAATAAACGGTAAAATGTATTCCTAGTCTGGCCTCTAAGACTAGCTCAAGTGTTGCATGATGGTTCTGTTTTCCTGATCATGGGCATGCCTATGCTGGCAACTTTGAGGGCACAATGTTAGGAGAACACTTGTGTTGAATCGACCCGAATTGATGTTATGCTATGAGATTCATTTGTCACAAGTTATTGGTTAATAACACAGAGAAAGTTAATGTTTGCATAATTCCTTAGACCATGAGAGTATCGAGTTTCTTCATGCTTGCTTCATGAACTTTGGGGTTTGTTAAACGTCATCCGTAAATGGGTGGCTATTACGGCGGCTTATGGGTTCATGAAAAAGTATGTCAAGTAACTTGATAGCTCAAGATTGGGATTTGCTCCTCCGACGATGGAGAGATATCTCTGGGCCCTCTCGGTGTTACGGTATCCACCATCGTCTGGCCAGACACATTGTGATTTGATCACAGGGATGCCGGAACACGGAAACGAGAAAAGAGAACAAAACCGGTAACGAGGTAACTGGCATTGTGGACAAGTGTTGATCCACGGGGATGCCGATGATTCTCACCTCGGGTATTTGTAACATATCGCGAAGCAACAGGAATAGCACACGACAACTGAAGGTTCACTCGAATATTCATTCATGTGGGTATAGGGGTCAACATGGGTGTCCACGGCTCCGATGTTGATCATTGATCGGAAAGAGTTCCGGTCATGTCTATACTTCACCGAACCTATAGGGTCACACGCTTAAGGGTCATCTATCTGCTGAATACTAGACAGGGAGTCTGAGAGAAAGTCATCGGAAAAGTTTCGGAGACAGCGGAAAGGTTCCGGAGAGAGAACACCGGAATAGTTTCGGTAAAACTGAAAAGTTGTTTCGGGGTATACCATTAAGTCAAATTGGTTTCGGCACACGTCTGGAAATTCTTGGAGGGTGCAAGAATTGGTCTGGGAACTTCTGGGATTTTTCGGAGAAAAAACCCGGAAATGTTCCGGAGCTGCCGGAACCGGTTTGGTTGCTTTTCGTAGATGAAAATCACTAATCCGGAATTGTTTCGGAACGCATCCAAGATCATTTTAGTGGGTGCTGGAATTATTCTAAGACCCACAGAAATATTTTCGGATTTAACGGTCTCGGAAAAATGTTTCCGTGAATAGTGAAAGTGCTTTTTGGGTGGCTTCTTGGAGAAGCCACCTTGAGGGCCTTTTGGTATTTTTCCCCTTGGCTTCTTGGAGAAGCCACCCTTGGGCTTGGCCTATAAATAGGGGTGGAGGGGGCTGCCTAAAGACATACTCTTTCTCAACATACACAAGCCATGCATGATCTGGCCTTCTCTCTCCCTCCCCGCGAAATAGTTTCGTAGAGCCGAAAGGCTGTCTGGGTTCCGGCAGGAACTAGTTCTGGACGGCGAAGCCTGACACCGTATGTGTGGAACCCCATAGAGAGGTCGTAGTTTCGATCCTTTGCCCCTGGGGCTGTTCGAGTACCTGCCCGGAGGGCTGTCCGAGTGACCCACCCGAAGGGTTGTCCGTGTGGCCTCCCGGAGGGCTGTCCGAGGATCCATCCGGTGGGACTATCCGAGGGACTGTCCAGAGGCCTCCCGAAGGGCTGTCCGAGGATCCGTCCGGTGGGACAATCTGAGGGACTGTCCCGAGGCCTCCCGAAGGGCTGCCCGGAGATCCGTCCGGTGAGCTGACGAGGGAGTACATCCTCGCGGTTGGGAGGTTGTAGATCCTAGCTGCGGGGATCTGCACCACCGATCGTCATCGACTCTACTTCCGCTGCGCTACGAGTCGGTAACGAAAAGATCAAACCTTGTATGCAGTCTCCATAGTGGTCCTGGGCTGGTGCGTAGGTCGTAAATTTTTTGTTTTCTGCTGCGTTACCCTACAGTGGCATCATGAGCCGTGCTATGCGTAGATGCAGGTTACGATCTAGAATACATAGAGATGTATGGGTGTTGCACAATATAATTTGTAGTAGATGAGTTCTACTGCTGATAATTATTTATGCGGGTAGCAGATGAAATCTGTTACCCGATGTTCTTGTTGCTTCCCTGGAATTTGCATATTTCTGATCTTGATAACAGCATGGTGGAGTTTCAAAGTTATGGCAATCCGCGATCCTGATTGATCAACGAAGTGCTAACAGTTCGTTGAATTCCACCATAGTTAAAAAGAAAGATGAAATTTTGCAGACGAAAGGGCAATGCAGATATGATCTGTACGGGGGTCATGCGTATGACGAAGTTCAGTATGGGGCTCGAGATTTTATTATCTCGTGTTTCATACACCCCGTAAAGTTAATCTAGCGACTTGAATAATCATACTTGATGATGGACGTTGGTAGCTTCGGTTTGCTTCGAAACCTTAGAAGCCACGAAAAATGAAATTTTGTATGAACCGATTAGAGGCGTCTAACTTGGTTTTGCAGGATGTGCATGTGATGTGGTATAGCAGTGCTCACATTAATTTGATTGTGTATGAGATGACTATACAATGTAAATTAACATGACCTGCGTGTCATGATTCGGCATGATGGCTGGAGCCATATGATTGTGACTTTAATGACCTGCGTGTCAACCTTAAGTAATGCACTTATTTTATTAGCTATAGAGATAGCAATATTATCTGGTGCATCGACAAGGTGGTGGCAAACTTCGCGAAGGTGAACACCGACGCGAATGCCGAAGACGAAGAAATAAAAGACTTCTCCGTCAGAAAGGGCTATACCATATCATGCTATTATGAATTGCCTGAGATGTTTATCCCTTATGATGCACCCTTCTTGATTGCGCGGTAGTCGCTTTTATTAGGGTGATCTCTCACTTAAAATATCAAAGTAGTTAGTGTTCACCCAAGTGTAGCACCGTCTGAAATTCGTATCTTTTCGGGGTGCGCCATGTACACATGAGCACGAATGAATCGAGAGGAATGAGGTGGGTGAGGTCAGACCTCGCAGCAAGTTCACTTGGTTGTCTTTGACGTTCAGGCAGGAGAGTCCTGAGCTCGGAACACGCCCATCGAAAGATGAACAAGAATCACATAGAGATGTGACCGGCAAGTTGGCCTACCGATTGAAATTCGCGTCATCAGTGATGAACCCGTCAATGGCGTCGAATTGAAATACGGATCTTGTATCACTCACAATCAATTTTGAGAGATATTGATTTGAGTGGGAGCGCACTATAGAATTAACTCTTTTAATTCTTAGTGCGATTAATTATGGACACTGTCTAAGTGTAATTTTGCATAATAGTTATAGAATTATGGCTCGCGTTTCCACCTTCCCCTTAAAATTGAATAGCTGTTAAATATCTGGTTAAAACTTTACGGTTGGTAACGTAATGTGAGGATTGTCCTCAAAAGTGCTGAGAAGGACTTTGTCCTATTGCATGCTTTTGGCATTCTCCCGCTAATGCTATGGATAATGTGACTCTCGTCCTTCGATCCAAAAGCTAGAATTCCGTTACGGTCAAATGCAATATGTTTGCTTCCATGAGACCCGAACTTCAAAAGTTTGGGATAGTTATGTGATATTCATGGAACTGAAAATCATTTTCAGACACAAACAAAGGCTAAAAGATATGGGATATCCAAAGCAATGTTTGTTTTGCAAACTATTAGTAAAAGTGTTTACTATGCATTTGACTAATAACAGAGGGATCCAGTAGAACGCCTGTCATATGATGATGGTGAATAAAACAACAACTTAAGAGAAAGGAAATGTCCGAAGGGTGTTAGTATGACTTACACACCTAGGAAGTCCGGGGCTAACATCGCTCTTCAAGTTGGTGCTTCTTCTGAGAGTAGGAGAATTATTGGAAGTAAAACTGTTAGAAGTATAAAGGCAAAAAGAAAGAAGACTGGAATGTCCAGCTCATGTATGAAAGTCATACAAGTTATTGATGTATGGAAGGCTGGTCAAAACAAATAGTTCTTGAGAATTGTGATTAAATTGTTAGTCACTAATTCTTGGGTATTGTGAGTTGATCACAAAGATACCCGCTCGATTGCATTCTGTTGCGACTCGATGCAAGAACTACTACGGCCTAATTAAAAGGCTTGCCGGGAATGAGGTTAAGATACGCGCTGGGAATATAGTAAATGTTACTATACATTCCATCGGTGTATTACCTATGTATTTATTTTCATAAATTCATTTTAGAGTTTTACACACTCTAGCCCGTTGCATAAGGTATCTTGCAAGAAGGTTGTTCATAAGAGAACTTTTGATGTTCGATGTTATGAATAACTTAAGGGCCATACTTTCATTATGATTGAGATGTATGTTATGAATATTGATAATAATACATTACCTCTATATTTACTTTCATAATTCATTTTAGAATTTTACACACTCTAGCCCATTGCATAATGTTTGTTGCAAAAGTGTTGTTCATAAAAGAACAATTGTTGTTCAGAATTATGAATAACATAAAGGCCATACTTCCATCAGGGATGGGATGTATGTTATGAATATTGATGGTAATATGATACATCCATAACACTGACGCTAAATGTCGCAAGACTAAAAGAATACCACACATGTGTGGCACTGCATTTGGTCACATTGGAGAAACCCGCATGGAGAAATTCCATAATGATGGATTTTGAAGTCGTTTGATTATGAATCATCTGACACTTGCAACTTTCCTCCGAAAAGTGAAGTGACTGAAATACCGTTCACAGGCCATAAGGAACGAGCAACGAACTTATTAGTGATCATACATTTTGATGTATGTAGTCCGATAAATGTTGTTGCTAGCAGTGGTTTTTATCTATCTTCAGAAATGACTCAAATAGATATATGGATATTTACTTGATGAGACGTAAGTCTGGATCTTTTGAAATCATTCGAAAGGTTTTCAACATGAAGTAGAAATTATTGTAACAAGAAAGATTATGTTTCTGCAAACTAGATTGCAGAAAGGAATTTTTGAGTTGCAAGTTTAGCGAATGTCTGATGAGTTGTGAAAAGAGTTTCATAACTTACATCTCCCGGAACACCACTGTGAGTGGAATGTCCGTGAAGATCAAAGATGACATAAATCAATTTGCCATTATCCCTTTTAAAGTAATGCTTTAGAGACTGCGGTTTTTACACTGAAAAGAGCACCATCAGATCTGTTGAAATGACTCCATGGTATGGTACACCCAACCATGTTACATCTTTTCTTAACATTTGGAATATGGGGCTTGTGTAAAATATTTACAAACCTATTCCAAATCAGACAAGTACTACTTTGTAGGTTATCCCAAGTAATTGGGAATTCCTCCACCACTATACCGAGGCAAAAAGGTTTGCCACCAAGAACGGTATGCTTTTAAAGAGAATGGTTCTTGCAAAAAGGTGAGTGGGAGAACAGTGCAACTCGACGAGATAACAGTATCTTCGTCATCAGATCAAAGGAAAGAAACCTTGGAAGTAATTCCAGAGTTTCCTACTGCGACTGATACGGAAGCCTCTACATGAGATGTATGGACTTCGGTCGAACTTGCAATTGAACCACGTAGGCAAAACTCGTGCAAACCTCTCAGGTGCGCAAGCGAGATATTGTTGTTAGACAACAGTATACCTACGATACACAAGGAAGCGTTGATAGGCCCTGACTCCAGAATTGGCTAAATGCCAATATAATCTGAGATAGTTTTCATAAATGATTCAAGATTATATCTTGATAAACCCTTCGGAAGACTTAGAGTCTAACGAACATTGATGGAACTATAAACTGATGTGGATAAAATGTTTTATCCATAAAGCTCGACTTGTTGCAATAACAAATTCAAGGAGTTGACTACAATGAGATTGTCTCACCGTAGCGATGCTTAAAGTCAGATCGGGTTAAACTAGCAATTAATACATATTTCAATCTTGAGATATGATACATGGATGCCAAAAGGATTTCCATGTGATGGAAATGCAACCTAGGACTTGCATGTGATACAGTCCGAAGTATTTTGTCAATCCAGAGGATGCTAGTATGTATGCAAACTTCAGAGTTCCAGCAATGGACAGAAGAGAGCAAAATGGAGTTGGAATCTTCGTTTTGATGAAATAGTCAAAAGAGTTTGATTTCATCAATGGATAACGAAGATGCTTGTGGTTACAAGAAAGTAAGTGGGAGCATAATAATATTTCTAAAAACCTTGTGTGCTTGACACATTGTTGATTGGAAGTTTCTTGACACGAATTAGGACTTCATTGAAAATAGTTTTTCGATGAAGTGCTTAGGCTAAATAGCCTTGATATTAGGCATATTTATCTACGAGATAGAATTGCCTAATAGGCTAAGCCAAAAATACATATTGACAAGATGCTAAAACAGTTTAGCATAAGAGCGCCAAGGAGTGATTCTTGCCGAAGTCACATGGAAAGAGTTTTGCAAGACTCGGTGTCCCAAAACACTGATGAGCAAAATACATGATGGATTTTCCACACACCTTTGTGTTTGGATTAATCATGTATTCCATGGTATGTAAAACAACCAGATATGTCCGATACTCCCAAGCTGTTGCGAGTATAGATACCAAAGTGATCAAAGTACTGATCATGGGACAACAGTGAAAAATGTCATTGATTACTAAAGTAGCACTGATGACATGTTTTCTCGCAAGCAGAGATTATGAAGTGTTCGTTGTAAGTAATTACATCGATACAGTCTTCATCAATGCTCCATGCGATTTTCGTTTAAGTTAAGGGTTTTGTGTAATACACAATATGGTGGCACGGTGTTTGGAAATCGTTCCAAACAGGTTACTGTGGCGAATTCTATAACAAAGGCTAAGTATGTTGCCGCTTTCAAAGCGACATAGAAGATGTTGAATCGTACAGTTCATTCATGAACTTAGTATGATTCCAAGATGGCTTTGGTCAATGGAACACTATTGAAGATAGTTGCTCCATAGCTCAGTCTGAGGAATCAAGGTTTGACCAGTGATTCACATATATACGAAGCCAAGTCCACATAAAATATGAATTTTGTGAAAGCGTGAAAGCGCGAGGATGTGCAGAGATACACACAGAACTGAAGTTGTCAGATCCGTTGGACATCAGACTATACCACAAGCGAAGCATGTTTTACACCGATATGCCATAGGTGTAAAGTGCATCAGCATTGACTAGATTATTGACTCTAGTCCAAGTGGGAGTTTGTAGGAGATATGCCCTAGAGGAAATAATAAATGTTATTATTTATCTCCATATTTGTAGTTAAGTATATATTCCGTGCTATAACTGCTATGGTTCTCGAGTCTGCAATAACCACGAGGCTCGGAGGAAGACTCATATGCACGTGTGGAATAATAAACGGTAAAATGTATTCCTAGTCTGGCCTCTAAGACTAGCTCAAGTGTTGCATGATGGTTCTGTTTTCCTGATCATGGGCATGCCTATGCTGGCAACTTTGAGGGCACAATGTTAGGAGAACACTTGTGTTGAATCGACCCGAATTGATGTTATGCTATGAGATTCATTCGTCACAAGTTATTGGTTAATAACACAGAGAAAGTTAATGTTTGCATAATTCCTTAGACCATGAGAGTATCGAGTTTCTTCATGCTTGCTTCATGAACTTTGGGGTTTGTTAAACGTCATCCGTAAATGGGTGGCTATTACGGCGGCTTACGGGTTCATGGAAAAGTATGTCAAGTAACTTGATAGCTCAAGATTGGGATTTGCTCCTCCGACGATGGAGAGATATCTCTGGGCCCTCTCGGTGTTACGGTATCCACCATCGTCTGGCCAGACACATTGTGATTTGATCACAGGGATGCCGGAACACGGAAACGAGAAAAGAGAACAAAACCGGTAACGAGGTAACTGGCATTGTGGACAAGTGTTGATCCACGGGGATGCCGATGATTCTCACCTCGGGTATTTGTAACATATCGCGAAGCAACAGGAATAGCACACGACAATTGGAGGTTCACTCGAATATTCATTCATGTGGGTATAGGGGTCAATATGGGTGTCCACGGCTCCGATGTTGATCATTGATTGGAAAGAGTTCCGGTCATGTCTATACTTCACCGAACCTATAGGGTCACACGCTTAAGGGTCATCTATCTGCTGAATACTAGACAGGGAGTCTGAGAGAAAGTCATCGGAAAAGTTTCGGAGACAGCGGAGAGGTTCCGGAGAGAGAACACCGGAATAGTTTCGGTAAAACTGAAAAGTTGTTTCAGGGTATACCATTAAGTCAAATTGGTTTCGGCACACGTCTGGAAATTCTTGGAGGGTGCCAGAATTGGTCTGGGAACTTCTGGGATTTTTCGGAGAAAAAACCCGGAAATGTTCCGGAGCTGCCGGAACCGGTTTGGTTGCTTTTCGCACATGAAAATCACTAATCCGGAATTGTTTCGGAACGCGTCCAAAATCATTTTAGTGGGTTCTGGAATTATTCTAAGACCCACGGAAATATTTTCGGATTTAACGGTCGCGGAAAAATGTTTCCGTGAATAGTGAAAGTGCTTTTTGGGCCAAGAAGCCACCTTGAGGGCCTTTTGGTATTTTTCCCCTTGGCTTCTTGGAGAAGCCGCCCTTGGGCTTGGCCTATAAATAGGGGTTGAGGGGGCTGCCTAAAGACACACTCTTTCTCAACATACACAAGCCATGCATGATCTGGCCTTCTCTCTCCCTCCATGTGAAATAGTTTCGTAGAGCCGAAAGGCTGTCTGGGTTCCGGCAGGAACTAGTTCTGAACGGCGAAGCCCTGCCGGATAGCTGACACCGTATGTGTGCAACCCCGTAGAGAGGTCGTAGTTTCGATCCTTTGCCCGTGGGGCTGTTCGAGTACCTGCCCGGAGGGCTGTCCGAGTGACCCGCCCGAAGGGCTGTCCGTGTGGCCTCCCGGAGGGCTGTCCGAGGATCCGTCCGGTGGGACTATCCGAGGGACTGTCCAGAGGCCTCCCGGAGGGCTGTCCGAGGATCCGTCCGGTGGGACTATCCGAGGGACTGTCCAGAGGCCTCCCGGAGGGCTGTCCGAGGATCCGTCCGGTGGGACTATCCAAGGGACTGTCCAGAGGCCTCCTGGAGGGTTGTCCGAGGATCCGTCCGGTGGGACTATCCGAGGGACTGTCCAGAGGCCTCCCGAAGGGCTGTCCAAGGATCCGTCCGGTGGGACAATCTGAGGGACTGTCCCGAGGCCTCCCGAAGGGCTGCCCGGAGATCCGTCCGGTGAGCTGACGAGGGAGTACATCCTCGCGGTTGGGAGGTTGTAGATCCTAGCTGCGGGGATCTGCACCGCCGATCGTCATCGACTCTATTTCCGCTGCGCTACGAGTCGGTAACGAAAAGATCAAACCTTGTATGCAGTCTCCATAGTGGTCCTGGGCTGGTGCGTAGGTCGGAAAATTTTTGTTTTCTGCTGCGTTACCCTACAGTGCGTGGGAGTCCGGCATGTTCACGTGGTTTCAGCCCGCCACAATTATGCGGGAAGGTCATCTTCCCGTAAATGTGAGGTGAGTTTGGGGGCAATTAAATGAGATGCCATAAAAAAATTCTGGATCATGGGAGTTGTTGGAGGGCTTTTTTGCCTCAAATTTCCATAAAAGGTAGTTTTTTTAAGGATACAGGAGCTATTGGGGTTGCTCTTAGGGCATCTCCAACGTCGTCCCTCAAATTGGACTCACTATCCGTCCGCGGACATGGATATGTGAGCCGGCCATCCAGCGTCGTGCTCTCGAAACCTCCGCCCCAAGTCCGGCCCCATCAGAATACATTTGAAGTGCAAATGTTGATCAATAGCAATTTGATGAGAAAATAAAAGTGCATATGTATACAATCTTCACAACCAAAAGATGGCAGTTGTTCATAAGTTTTTACATGCGCCCCGATCACAAAAGTTCCAGTGCGGCAGTCCGTTCAAAATAACGTCCATTTTTTTCCTCCCAGGCCGGTTGTTTGTGCCTCCTCCCTCATTAATCTGCCGCCGGTTCCTCCCCAGCGTCATCTATACCGCCAAGTGCTTCAACGTCCTTGCACAGACAACTTGAACGATCTTCGCCGCATCGAGATTCAACTCGTCCATCTTCATAGTCAACATTTTGGTTCCTCCAAAGTGACCGCGAGCTCAACCCTCCTCTCTTCAAACTTGGTCTTCTTCTCTTCGAGCTCGGTCTTCTTCTCTTCGAGATTGATCTTCTTCTCCGTCGCCACCATGAAGATGTCAAACCTCTCTGCCTTCTTTTCTTCCTTGATGTCAAGGTGCTTGATGCATGTTTCCTCTCTCTTCACCATGATGACCTCGAACTTCTCTGTCATCTGGGTCGTCGCCCTTCTCGCTTCTCCTTCTCCTCCTCCCACTTCCTCCCCCGGATCCCCTTTTGACCTTCTTGATTGGCTCTCCTTTTGTTGGGTCGGTTGGATCACCATCTTCGTCTTCATTGTCGATGCCGGTGGTCTTGACGCTATGGGAAATGGATATGAGCCGCTTGGGTTGCCCATTCAACTCCAACCAACAATTCATGAGGATGAAGTTCTTCTCCACCTTCAAGTACAATGTGACCGCATGGGAGGGCTTGCAAAAGAGGGCATGGTCAACTAGTTGCATATCCGGCCAAATGACCAACACATATAGCATATCTAGCCAATGGCTAACACATATAACAATTCATGTGCTCGGAGATTTGCGCACCACTTGGCCACCGGTTTATAAGTTTATTGAGATGGCTGTAATACTTGCTCGTGAACTCTTGAAAGGTGTACCATCGATGGGTGAGTCACTTTGGCATACGATCTCGGAACGCTTTCGTGCGGCAGGGATCGAAGTTCTTGTGCTCATAGAACCAAGTATGAACATTGGACCAAAGGGTTCAGCCTCTTTGCTCCGTTCCTTGAAACGGACCGACGCTAGTGGCCAACCAAGCACCACACAACAATTCGTCCTCCCTCATATTGACCTCCCCTTATTCTTTGGGTTGGCACAGGCCGGTCAATCATTCGGATCAAAGCCCGTCTGCTTAGTGTACGAATCCGGCTGATGGGTGTACGTGCTCGGCTGCTCGGTGTACAACTCCAGCTCGGATTCATCCACTTGTCTATCCTCGAAGCCACCTCTGTCGTGGATGATGTCCAACATCTCCCCGTCATCCACCGGTGTCGCACCCGGTTGAGACATACCAGTGAACAGAGAGTGGGCACCTAGTTGATCCATGCCCAGTGTCCGTGACCGGACAAGCTGCGGCGATAGCGAGTAGAAGAATGGGATGGGCGCATTGAGATCGACGCACCATGGCACAGACGTACCGGAAGTGGCTGGCGACTCGTGCTAATGACCGTGTCACATGGCGGCGTAGTAGTACAGCGACTGCATCTCCGCCGGCCAGGCTGGTGAGTGCATCGACGGCGGTGGTGGCCCTGTCCCCGCCCGACCTGGACCTCATCCCGGTTCTCCGCCCTGCTTATGAGGTGGTGGCTGGCCGACCACCAAAGTTGCTTTCTCCTTGCTCCTTTAGACGCGGCGGCGCATGTTGCGGGACGCCGAGTTGATCTTGCGGGTGGCCACCACCTTTGGATCCTCCTCCTCCTACTCTGGGAACACTTTGAACGGGTCCATGTGGTGACGGACGTCGAAAAGGGTAGGAACGGGGTGGAGGAAGGCGACGATCGGTTGGAGACTGTGGGGACCCACCGGCTTTGGCATGGAAACGGTGCGGATGTGGCAAATGTGCGGGCTCCGGGTGGCCGGGGTTGTCCAAGTCCTACATGGCGGAGGTCCGGACTCCCGCAAACCTCCCCCAACTTTTGCATCCGGATTTGGGAATTCGCGCGTACACGGACGTATGCGGCACCACGTTAGATGACAAAAAAGGTCCAGACATTTGCGGGCGTTTTGAAGCACGACATTGGAGATGCCCTTAAAGCATCTAGAACTGGATCCCTCAAACCATCCCCAAGCGTCAGGGTGGACCGCCCAATCACCTTCCAGACCGAAAACACCAACATGTAGTACACTGCAGACTATCACGGAGAGCTAGTCTTCACAAGCTGGGTGTCAAGCTAGATTGAGCAATAGTGAGACTCACCCGTCCCGACGTTGATGTCAGATTAGGCCCGGGACAAGTGTGAGGATCTCTCGTTGGATTTGACCATAAGTCAGGATCCGACGACACACCCCGGAAGCCAGTCAACGGATCTGGCCCCGCTTCAAGAGCCCGGATCCATGTCATATCGGATATTGGGAAACTTTCCCTAGTACCGATGTCAGATCGATCCCAGGAAGAACGCAAGAAATCCCTCCCGAGTGAGATGTTAGATCGTATTCAGAGGCTCGCGATATCATACGACCAACCCTCCGTCTATGATCAGATTTGGGAGTCACCTAGAAAGGTCAGGTTTTTCGACCCACCCACCACCCACATTGTCGGTAATGTTGAAGACCTAACCGAGGTCCTCGCAAGCGGCTCAGACGAGGTTGACGGCATGGATGAGGAAGTCGGCAAGTCCTCGGGCAGCCTACCGACTGCCACCACGCATACGGGCAAGTGGACACCAACCTCCACATACGACATATACATGGTAGATACTCCATGCAACAGCGGTGGAGGCAATACCAATGATGGCGGAGGCGGCGACGACAACGACAACATGAGTAATAATAAAAACAACAATAATGCCAACCCCAACAACAACGTTGTCGAGCCAGACAGCAACCTCGGTCCCGAGGACAACGACGTCCTAAGCGAGTCACTTAGCAACACCAACTACGACGCATTGAGGCTAAGGTTGGTTTGCATGGCCAATAACGAACGAGAAGTGGAGGCTTCTGGAAGAGCAAGATTACCTGTACGACTGTTGGAACGAGATCTTCGAAGTCGAGGAGGTGCTCAAGGCCAAATTGAAGCAGGCGATGAACAATAAAGCACCGCCTAGCTACTATAAGAACCTAATGAAGGACCTCGACGATGCCGCCGAGGAAAGCGCAATATCCAAGCGACGATGGGCCAAGGGTCTGCATAAGCACACGGAAAACTGACCTTCCCGCTTCGACGAACAGAGGAATGGTACAGGCATGCGTGCCGCCGAGGCGCCGGACCGACGGCGCAATAGAGATGAGGTCACAGCTCCTCGGACAATCTATCAGACCAAGCAGTGCCCGCACCCGCCCTTTGAGTAGGCGGGGCGGCTAGCCTGGCTGGCTAAATACCGCAATCCGCGTTACTACACCAAGTATGGGGATGTGGATGGTTTCGACGTGTGTCATGCCATCACCCGTAGCCGAGGTGTGGCCACCTAGTCTGCTTCACATACAAAGTAATGGCACACAAATTCCCCCGGGGCTTCATGCTCGTAAACATCAAGCAATACGACGGGTTAACGGACCCTTCGGTCTGGATCGAGGACTATATCCTCGTTGTCCACATAGCGGATGGCGATGACCTCGACACCATAAAATATTTGCCGCTATTGAAGGGCTCATCTCGGCACTGGCTGCACATTCTGCCATTTCGATTGGCACATGGGACGCGCTGGAGGCCGAATTTATGGCAATTTCCAGGGCACGTACGTCAAGCCCCCAGATGCTGACGACCTGGCCTAGTAGTGCAGAAGCCAGGCGAGTCCGTATGCAAAAAAATTCTCATGAAGAAGAACCAAATAGTCGACCGCAGCGACGCCGAAGCGCTCGCGACATTCCAGAACAATATTAACGACGAGTGGTTGTCCAGAGACTTCGGACACTACAAACCGAGGACCATGGCCGCCCTCACACAGATGATGACTAAATTCTGTGCCGGCAAGGATAATTGGCTCGCCAAGAAGAAAGACTAGAGCGACGACCCAAGCACATCTGAAGTGTGTGATGAAACGGGAAGCCGTGGCGCAATCGGAGGAACAAGCGTCGCAACAGAAGCGACATCGATGCCGAGGACGGCACGCCGGCGGCCACCAAAGTCAAGGCGGTGGAAACAAGAAGAAGCCCTTCCAGGGGAGAAGTGGCGACAACTCTCATCTTGAGAAAATCTTGGACTAGCCTTGCGCCATCCATCCCGGCACCACTGACAAGCCGACATCCCATACAAACCGGAATTGCTGGGTCATCAAGCAGGACGCAAAACTCGGAGCTGACAACCACAACAGAAACCGATCACGTAAAAATGACAATGGGGAAGGGTAGCAGCCCGGGCCAGGCAATGCCAGCCAAAAATAGTTCCCTTTGGGGAGTCGCGCTCTAACGGCAAACTATGTCAAAGCTTCCTCCCCAATGCCTCCAGAAAAATAGGGGGATGGGTTATATCTACTATGGGTTTTGAAGAACTTAACATTGATGCTTCATTTGATCAAGACCTGCTGAGAGGCAGAGCTGGTGCTGTACCGAGAGAGGGTAAAGGAAAATTCATTGTTGGTGGAAACTGAAAGATTGATTGGTGTGTTGTTGTCCTGATCGCTGAAGTTTTGGCGCTAAGATTTGCTGTCTCTTGCGCAAAAGGCGGGTTGCAATCGTCTAGTTATTAGTTCTGATAATATGAAGGTCATCGACACCATGAAGAATGGAGGACAATATGCGGGAGCGGCGGCGGCAATCTTCAACGATTGATCTTTCTCTTACTAGTTTTGAACACTGTAATAGGGAAGGTAGCTCATGAAATTGCTAAATTGGCTAGATTTTCTTCGACAAATGATGGTTTGAGGAGCCTCTGAGCGAGATTGTACCTTTTCTTATAAATGATGTAACTGTTACTTGCAGATGATGGTTGTCTTTGACCTCATTTAGAAATAAGCTCCATGACGTGAATATATAGCCAATGGAGTGGTAGTTAGTTTGTTAAGATGGATGTGGTACATTGTTGTTTTTATTTGCATTCTGCCATGGCAGCAATATTTTTTTGACCTGAAAGACTCTCTCAGTGGCGGGTGCTCTGGACTGCACACCATTGCTACTATAACCAACCAGTGAAGGGTGCTCGGTGCCACCCGCCACTGGAGAACTAGTTAGTAGTGGCGGGTGGGCCCCCGCCCCTGCTGACCTATTAGGAGTGGTGGGCGCCTTCCATAGTAAAGCCCGCCACTCATGGCCGTTTTGCGCCCGCCATTACTAGCCTGTTCTCCAGTAGTGTATATCCCACATGGGCATATTTGGATTTTTATTTTTTTGGAAATCAACTTTGGGCCATGAAAAAGTAAGTTTGGTAACGATAAGTAAATCATTTGTTATACATTATTTGGTGGCAAAAAACATCTTTATAAGAAATAGTTGCTTGCATATAATTAACATTGTGTTTGTGTAGTTTCTTGGACATGCAATGATTTCATCAAAAAGCAACATAATACGGAAAAAAAAAAGTTTATATTACAAATTATTTTGTGCCACACAAATTTGCATTTCAAAAATAAAAACATTAGCAAGCTCTTAAAATTGTAGAAAACATTTTTTAAAACCCATGAAAGTTACTTTTAACACATATGGTTCATAGCACACGGTCTACATATCAGTTTGTGAGAGAAAAACAGGTTTATACTAAAAACATTTGTTTGTTCTTGATAATAAGTTACTTCCCAAATATATTTACCAAAACATGTCCATGTGAAATCTAGTTTTGAACGTCTGACAACAAACATTAAAATAATGCAATAAAACCATATGGTATCTAGTTTTACTCAAAACAAATACCAACTTATTGACATGTGCTAGAAAAGCAAGTTCATAAATTTGTTTTGCTTTTTCAGGAGAAAGTTGCTTTTCAGAAATATTTATCGAAACATGTTCATGTGGGATCTAATTTTGAAGATCTTGTCACGATGAACGCAGAGTGAAAGTGGATTTTGATTCGGCAGAGTACTCAACTATTATAGACACAAACCTATAATTTTTTAACCAATCGGATGTACTATAATAAAGTTGTGTGCGTAGTTATATGTACTATAATAAAGTCAGACACGAACACTGTCTGACTTTGTTATCATTGGTTTAGAAAATTATAGGTTTCCACTCAACAGCCGTGCTAAATTAGAGTAAATTGAAAAGACCAGCAACCCAGCAATGTTAACAACAAACTGAAGTTCATCCGATAGAAATTTCGCAAAATAAATTTTAGAGAGGCTACGTATGTTCATCACAAAACACACCATATAGTTTTTCTTTTCACGAACAACCATATAGGTTTTGGTAATTTACGTAGGTACAATTCTTTGCACAGCAAGACTACCCCGGCAATCCATTTTCTCCTACAAGTAAGCGGTCAAGATAATTCCACAAATTCCCCTTTCTCAAATGTCAACACGCGCATTCTGACGTAGAGAAATCTGATTGTCTCATTCATCTGGTTGACATACATATTAAAAGGGGGCAATTGGAATTTATATAAACAGCAAAAAATCGTGTCAACAGAATTCAGCTGCTTCAGGAAACAGAGCAAACGTTTGAAAACAATTAGATAACAGCTCCTGTCACTTTCAAGTGATATATTGCAAGATTGAATGGAAGGAGCTACTGGTCAGTTAGTATGTAAGTACCTGGGTAACATGCAGAGAAGGAGTACTCCACTATTATAGAACTCATTATTGCAGCATGTCCTAAACTATGTATTCATATTTAAACTGCTTGGCCGGCCATGCTACGTCATTTAACCTTCGGAAACTACAACTGAAATGAGGTAGAAATTAGATACATTCCCTCTGCAATAAAATATGCATGGCTCAAGGCATCAAAGTGTAGTCACCTACACCGTCATGCTAAGCTTTTAGCTTGAAGAAACCAACTTTATAAAAGCCACAGTAGACTTGGATTCTGGGCACAAAATACTTCACAAACCTTGCGGCACTGTCAATGGAGAGAGCATCTCAAATCACCTTCTTTCTGTTACTCATCATCCACTCCGGCGTAGCTCAAAATGCTACCACGAGTGGAACAGATGAGTTCCCCGTTGGAGTGATCCTCAACTTGGAATCATTGTGGGGCAAGATGGCGCGGACAAGCATTTTGATGGCTCTGGAAGACTTCTACACAGCCCACAGAAACTACAGCCCGAAGGTAGTTCTCCACATCAGGGACTCCAAAAGTAACAGCGTCGAAGCTGCATCAGCAGGTAAAAGTTCTGCAGGCTATCATGAAAAACTTTTTTCATGTTCCCTCCTTTGCTTACAATTACAAATATGCTTTCTCAACTTCTTATTGTCTTCGAAGTACAACCTTTTTTTTTTACACTGTCTTCAAAGTAGAACTTATATAACCGACTTCCATCATTCAAGTTAGTACAAGCTACAGAAGTGCAATATTATGAACACAGTTTTGATGGAAAATAACATGCTTATTTACCATTGTGCCACTACTAACGGACAAAGTTGGAAGAGCTTGATAGTAACATTTATCAAAAGGATTTAATGACTTACTTAGGAACGAGTGGATTTTTGGCTATATCTTTAATTTCCATGTGCTCCATAATACTTTATCTGTTTAACAATAGACATCCAACTAACAAATGCCCATGGACAGAAGAGATGTAAATCAAATAAATAAACACTAACAAAGCTAATTTATTATATTCCTGTTAAACGAAGTGCTTTGAGCATATATCTCCTGCTGAAGTTCAGAAACATACAAAAGGACAATGTTTGGCTACTAAACTCTTACTATCACCGACAAATATTTACGCTTCTTTGCAAGGAAATATTATATGAGTTGTACTCTCAGAAAAGTTGGTGCAAATAACCCGATTATGTTTAGCTTAGCTTTCCCTTGATGGGTTTGTTGTTGGTCTGAGAAACCTTAACAACAAAAATGATTCCTGCCAGTTTCTACCCAGTTGTAATCCGGTTAGCCACCTAATTGTTGTGAAGTGACTGGGTTCAAATTTCAATACCCAGAGAATATAAATTTACTCATGGTTTCAGATGTATGGTCATCTGTAGTTTGTGAATTTTAATTGTATGACATATTCATCATTACATAAATTTTTGACAATGCATAGCTAAATCTTTGCTGGGCAAGTGCTTTAGCGTGCTTTTTATGATATAAGGTTCTGTGAACGCGATTGGTTGACCTGAGCCACAGTGTTGAAGTCCCTTCATATCTGGACTGTTCTCTCAGTACGAACAGAGAGATTCACTAATCAACCGCTTCTATTGACAAAAAATCAGAACATAGTAGATCAGTAGGAAATAGGAAAAAGATTGTAGGATGCGGACTTAGAAATCGAATGGCGCTATTAGCAATAATCTTTCTACTCAAGCACCATTTTTTATCAATGGAAATATGAAGTTTACTTCCAATTGAAAAATCACACAAAAATACCTTGAAAAAAAAATCCTCCAAATGGATCGAGGAAATATCCCTATGATGGTCTGACCTGAAATGGAAAAAGGAGAATCAAGCATTCCTTAGAATTGTTATTGTAGTAAAAGAACATTGAATATAGTCTATAAAAGGCTTCTAAAAGTTCTGTGATGAAATCAAAGGTAAAATAAACACTACTTATCAGCATAACTAGTAAATCAGGTTATAAATGTCATATTTCAAAACAAACAACTCAAGTAAACAGAGCGAACTGTAATCATCCTTTATACTGACAACAAGTTTAGTTACATTCATCCAAATATTGTGGGTTCAAATTTGTAGCTTCATCTGCAAATCTGTAATAATTTTCAATCCTGTTATGCACAAGTGTAAGTTAACTAGGACAACAAAAACATATGCTACAGAGTGCTATGAACCAACATATATTTTGTAAGTACTATATGTCATTTCTTTACTCTTCGATTCTGAATTTATGAAGCTTCTGGCAGCACAAATTTGCGTTCAACTAAAGTTTCATTATGAACTTTTACAGCTCTCGACCTGCTAGAGAATTACAATGTCCAAGTTATCATAGGCCCTCAAACATCTTCACAAGCAGCATTTGTATCGGATCTCGGGAATAAAACTCAGGTCGCTGTCATCTCCTTCACAGCAACAAGCCCATCACTTTACTCAGGCAGTCTTCCATATTTTGTTCGTGCAACATTGAGTGACTCTACACAAGTGAATAGCATTGCCTCCCTAATCAAGGCCTACGGATGGAGACAGGTGGTTCCAATTTATGAAGAAACTGACTATGGTAGAGGTGTCATACCATATCTCATTGACGCCCTCCAAGAAATTGATGCTCGTGTTCCCTATCGGAGTGTGATCCCTCTGTCGGCATCCACTGAACAAATTACCCAAGAACTCTATAAGTTAATGACAATGCAAACAAGGGTCTTCTTGGTGCATATGTCACCTAATTTGGCTTCGATCCTCTTCACAAAGGCAAAAGAGGTTGGTATGATGAAGAAAGGATTCATATGGATCATGACAGATGGACTGACCAATGTCATAGACTCCACGAACCCTTCTGTCATGGAAGCGATGAATGGTGTTTTAGGTGTAAAGTTTTATACTCCTAAATCAGCAGAACTGGATAACTTCACCATACGCTGGAACAGGAGATTACAAATTGATAACCCAAATGATCCACCAGTGAAGTTAAGCATATTTGAACTCTGGGGCTATGATACTATATGGGCGGTAGCACAAGCAGTTGAAAACCTTGGCATTAAGAACAAAACATCATTTCAAAAACCAGCAATTGCAAGAAACATGACAAGCTTGGGAACTTCTGTTTATGGCCCAGACCTCCTAAAGACCATCTTGCAATACAAATTTAGAGGTTTGAGTGGTCATTTTGACCTTTCAGGAAGGCAGCTGCAAGCTTCTACATTTCAGATAATAAATGTAGTTGATAAAGGGTGGAAAGAAATTGGGTTTTGGACTGCAGAAAATGGTATTTCCCGGCGACTATATCATGGAGAATCAATGACAGAGCACTCAGGCTTAGTTCCTGAACTAAACCCTGTGATTTGGCCAGGAAAATCAACAGAGATACCCAGAGGGTGGGAAGCTGCTGTAAATGGGAAGAAGCTTCGAGTAGGAGTGCACGTAAGTGTATACCCACAATTTATGACAAGTGGAAAGGATCCTATCACAGGGGCAACTAAAGCAGAGGGCCTTTCAATTGATATATTCGAAGAGGCAGTTAAAAGACTTCCCTATGCACTACCTTATGAATATGTAGCATTTGGCACCACGAATGACACAAGCAGTGGAGGTTATGATGATTTTGTTTACCAAGTTTACCTTAAGGTAGTAAGTGCATCAGGGCTTCAACATCCAGCATCAAATTTGCAAAAAGTAAATTTATATGCATGCCATGATTTCACTGCTCCCACATTTATGTACTCATTTAGTTTAAGGTAGTAAGTGCAAGCAGTGGAGTACTACATTTAGTTTAATGCAACCATGTAAAAATAATAGCACACAACCCACTCAAATAATGTATTGCAATTGAGAGGAGATGTTGAGCAGGAATTTCAGTGCATTGGGTTCTTTCTTAGATCTAGATGGAATGAGATAGTGAAATAGATTTTTTTTTAAAAAGCCCTTTCGGATGAAAATGGAAGAATAGTATGCAATACATCTCACGTGGATAAAATAAATTAAAAGGAATTTTCTCTTATCCTCATTTGTTCCTTCCTTCAGATAATACTTGAAAATCCCCTTACAATAACAAATCGAATTTCGAAGGGACTTCCTCCCCGTGTTGAGAAAACTTTTCTTCTTCCAGTTCTTATTTTCTCCATGCAATTCAGTTTTAAAAAAAATCCTCAAAATACTTCAATCGGTAGGTACGTGCAAGAAATAGGCCAATTTGGCAGCTTTTTGTTCAATTTCTCATGAGTAAAAAAAAAAATACCATCGGTAAGAGTCAAGGGAATGATCCCCTGGCCCCGGATTTCCATATAAAGGATACGACGAGGATAAATACCCAAATTGAATTCTAATTGGGGCCATATTTCTCCATTGTATAGTGTGCATAACCACCATATCATTCTTCCCTATTGGTCTGGTAACTATTATTGCAAGTACTATGCTATTGTAGCAAAAAATTGTAATAACATGCCATCTGTTGCTTGCAAGTAAGGTAAAGTACTATATCAAAGGAATATACACGTCATCTTTACATGATAAGAACACATGGCATAGTTAGGCTCTTCTCAGTTAACCTATTCATATCCTCATGGCATAGTTACAACTTTCATAACAAAGATTAAGCATCATCATTTTGATGGTCAGTAAAGTAACTCTGTTTGATGCACTTGCAGAAATACGATATAGCAATTGGAGACATAACAATCTCAGAGAACAGAATGTCTTACGTCGACTTCACTCTACCGTACACAGAATCAGGAGTGGCAATGGTTGTTCCAGCCAAGAGCAGCAGAACTAACAACACATGGATTTTCGTTGAGCCATTATCACGTGACCTGTGGCTCGGAAGTATCATATTATTTTTCTACACATGGGTTGTTCTCTGGCTATTGGAGTTTCTTGGAAACAACACAAATATCCCGGGCGAAGTTCCCAGAAAGCTCGGGATTATGACCTTCTTTTCCCTGTTTGGAGACAGTGAGTATATTTATCAAAATACTTCCATTCCTTGAAAGAAAATGAACTTTTTCATAGCATCTTACATGAAGTATCAAGTTGCATGAAGAAACAGTGTTTTAATGTTGGTGCAACAAACAAAGCTACAAAGTTGTATTGAATAGACATGCTTCTAGTTGCCTGAAGGATGCAAGAATGTGAATGTGTAGAGATAGCTTAGAAAATTAGATTCTCCTGCAGTTGGATAGGCCTGGGGTGTACAAAACAAAGCTCAAGTGGCTAGGTTACTTTGTAAGTCATTTCAGTACCTTATTTAACGCAATAGCTTCTGTCGTAGAAACATTGTGCTCCCTCTGTAAACAAATATAAGACGTTTTAGATCACTAAGTAGTGATCTAAAACGTCTTATATTTGTTTACAGAGGGAGTACCATATTACTGATAATTAAACCTACCATAGCCTAGCAGTGTGGTAACTTGCCTCTGGCTGATGATCCGAGTTCGATTCCCATCCACAAGTTGGGGGGTAAAATTTGCAGCTGTGGTTGGCCAGGATTTGAACATTGTTCTGCGCGTTGTGAGCCATAAGATAACTAGACTACCAAACAATTCCCACAATCTGGAAAAACTTAATAAACACAATATGTAGACATTTACATATAAAGTTTCATGACTTTCATCTACATTATGCAGTTATGTGGGTTCCTGCATTTTCCTTTCATATAACTGAAAAACTAATTGAACTCCATATCAAAAATTTCAGAGGACAGAGTGGAACGCTTACTATCTCGGATAGTTTTGATTGTATGGGTATTTTTCTTCCTTGTATTGTCAGCCAGCTACACCGCGAACTTGGCAACGATGCTTACCATACGACAGCTAAATCCAACTATAACTGATATCCATGAACTCCGTAAAAGTGGGGATTATGTAGGATGCATTCGTGGTTCCTACGTCGAGAGAATATTGGAACAACTCAATTTCGACGGATCGAAGATCAAGACCTATAATACCTATGATGGATTTTACAGTGCGCTCTCGAAGGGAAGCAAAAATGGTGGAATTGCTGCGTTCATTCATGAAGTCCCATACATCAGATTATTTCTTGCAAGGAACTGCAAAGGGTACACTATGGTTCCATTTTATAAAGCAGCAGGTTTTGGATACGTAAGTAACACACTTTCATCTGTCTGTTTGCAATATATCTCTGAAGCCGACAGTCATTAAATTTGTTTGAGATACGAATATATCATAGACATTCCTGTACGTATCTCATCACTGCTAGTTTTATTTAAGATGGGACCATTGCTAGCTTTGCACACCTAATTCCTAAGTGAATGAGTGGAGGGCAAATGATATTGAACCAATGCTCACATAATTACCATATGCACTTTGTGAACATTTGATGTTTACTAATAAAATGGCCGTTAATCACATAAGTCCTTTACACTGAATCAACAAAGTTGTGCTACTAGCCTACTACTAGTAGTATCTAGTATTTTTTTTCTTTCTTTCAGAAAGTTGCATATGAGCTTGGGTACAGTTGCTACTACCATATCAAGTTGATGTATCTCAAGGTTTTCAAAAAATATGAAAACAATCGTGAATATAGTATTATAGTGCATGCCATAATACATGAACCTGTAAACAATCATCCATAAATATGACCAGGTGTGGCAATAAAGGGAAGAAGAGAGCTAAGTGAATACTATTGCAATTAAAGTGATCAACTCTACATACATATGAACTAAAGGCTACATGTTTTCCAAGGGAGATGCTAGTAAGGAAATAGTCAAATTACAAGTTAATATAATCAGAAATCAAACTAAAAATACTTTGAAGAGATAAATTTGGGGAGACAGTTGGAAAATGAATTTAAGAACAAACACACCCACAAGGAAGCTCAAAATTCAGCTTACATATACAAACAATCTTATCCAAATAAAGTCAAGAAAATTCCTCATTCCAGTTCATAGAGCGGTCATATAGGATTTATTACTATGCAAGATGAAATCCATTATTTGCAACTTGACAAAACTTTGTACCATTATGGTCAGGATCTATTTCACCATAGCCAACCAAGAATATAAAGTTATAAACACATCAAAATAGCATGGATTCAACTCCAAATACATGATAAATCACAGCACAGCTGTGGTCTTCGCCAAGTTTTGTTCACCACCAACGCCTTCATGCATCACTAATTGCCGGGGCTGGTCCAGTGCTTTGCCTTATATTCAGATCCATTAGGAGAAAGACAGGACGAGTGATAGCACGTGATGGGCACACCTGGGCATCATCTAGCCCCGCATCTCAACCAGAAAGACAGTGCCGACCATCATAACCAGTTTTGGCCTTGTCCTTGTAGCCAGCGAGAACCACCAGATTCCTTGAGAATGTGCAGTGTGGAGTGAGCGAGAGAAGAAACCCCTTTTTTGCATCTCATAAGGAGAGTTAAAGTATGGCGATTGGTGGATCACTTCCAGGACGCATGTGCACAGTACTCAGTAGTATTTTAAGAAAGGGCTTTGGTACCTTTTCATCCTGGTTGCTCGGATGGTATGTAAGGAGAGGAATAACAGGGTTTCCAATTAACCACAACTTTCTGTTTGTGCTTAGTGTCAACAATCAAGGAAGAGTCCAGAAAATGGTTTATTGTCAGAGTATCCTACATGGATTGGGTGCTGGACAGTTGGGTAGTTCGAGTTGTGGATCATTCTTTTAATCTGTCTGTCATTTTAGCAGCTCAATTCATTTTCCTCAGGTCATGCCTTTCTTCCTTTCATTTAGTCCAGAAAAATAGGCTATCTCGAGGCATTGACTGTTAATCTCTTCTCAGTGGAAAGACGTGTAGTTCTCAAGAAAAAGAGCAATAGAGAAATAAATATGAACAGCTAAAGTCAATATGGCAAATCATGAAGTAATCAACCTCTGGAGTGGCAAATAATGGATTACATTTTATACAGTGGTATACCCTAAAAGACCACTGTATGAATTGACAATGATTGATTTTATCATTGAAATTTGATAATGATTCATGCCACCACAGGTGCTATACTGCTATTCCCTAAGTAAGTGGATGGTATCACCGCTTGTTAACGGGAAAACAATATGTGCTTCTATGGGTACTACATAATTCTGGATGCACTTTGTGCATAAGAAATTAAATATACAAACACTAATTCTCTTTAAGATACACAAGTACTCAATTCGAAATCGTGTGCAACTCACCCAAACAAGTGAAATAATCCTCTTTGTTTATCACATAAATATATAATCTATTATGCATGTTCATTTCTAAGTAGTTTCTTACTTCTTCACAAGTCAATATGTGCTGCCACATATGTTCATATATATTAAGAAGAATTTAAATTTCTTAGCTCTTACCAAGCAATATGCGCTGCCACATAAGTTCATGTATGTGCACCAGAATTAGTTTCTATAACACTTAGGCTCATGACAATCTGGACTTCTTTGCTACCACATGGGTTCAATTTCATCTTGCGTTAGGCATCACCGTCGCAGGATACGAAGTGTGATAGAGCTATGATATAAGCTAACAGAACACTCAATTTCTTTAACAGGCATTTCCAAAAGGATCTCCTCTAGTTGGGGACATCTCAAAGGCAATCCTCAGCGTAATAGGAGGAGACACCATTAATCAAATTGAGAAGAAATGGATCGGAATCGGATATCAAAACAACTGCAACAGTGCGGGGCGTGCACCTGATCCAGAAAAACTCACACCTGATGGTTTTACAGGACTTTTTATACTTAGTGGAGTTGTTTCGACTTCTTCTCTTCTGATAGCCGTGGTGATTTACTTTTATGAAAAGAAAAACTCAACAACTAAGACGCAACCTGACCAAAAGGGAGATCAGGCAGAAGGAAACGAAAGAGGTAATGAAGCTGGAGAAGAGATGCAAAACATAGGTCTACAACCAAGTGGCCTCAGGCGCAATGCTTCAGCTGTCCCTTGGGGGTTTAGAAGAAGTTTTGGCACAAGAGTGGCACCTGTTTCAAGTTCAAGTCGTTTCTAGCTCAGCCCAGCTGGTATTACATAAAGCAGCCTCCAGCTAAATAAATTTCTAAAATGGTAAAAGTTTGGACTGAAGTAGCTCGACATACAACAGCTAATTATGTTTACGGTTCATACATAAAGCTCAACTTACCCTAGGCATCCAGTCTGCCAACACTCTTCCCAGTCGGATGATTGTTTGTACTAATTTTCACGTGTAAATCTTGTTTAAGCACACCGTCATACCTATTCAAACCTGGTTGAACAGAACCATCTAGTCAAGTGTTTGCTTCATACAAGGTTACATTCTTTTTCTCGTGAATTCGTGAACTTCACATGTCCCATACAGATTGTCACCTGTCGGCCGCTCGGATGGTTTAAGGATTTAGGGGTTGTCGTAGGTGCGGGCATTGTTTCGCACCAAGAACAGACATATTTTCAAGTGTATCCATAAGTCGGCATTCTAACAAACACCTGGCATGCATGGGGACATCTGGTTTTGGTTTACCTCAGCTAACACTGATGTTTCGCGCGAAGTTGGTATTTTCATAGCATGTGCGCGGCATGAAATAATCACATCATAGAACATCCTTCGGACAACATATCCCAAAATCAGAAAGAGAAGAGGGGTTTTGCGGGAATTAGACCAAGAGTTCCGAGATTTGCAGAACTGAGCGAGGCTCGTACCTTGTCGCGTTGTCGTCACACGGGCGCAGCACGGCGCGGGCTCCAGTAACAGCCGGTTGAATCCTCCTGGAGTACGTCGAAAGGGTGGTTCATTGGGTGGTGGAGCAGAGCACAGCCGGAGAGTCGCTGCGATGTCGGCGGCGCAGGCGACCTCCACGCCCGCCACTCGCGGAGCGCGCGCGAAAAGAAAAAATTGCGGACACCTTGCGCACGGGATGTGGGGTCACGGGCCTTAACTCTTTCGAAAAACTTCCCATAAAACTGACAGTAAAATTTAGAGAAAGTTGTCCGAGAATTATTTTTATCAGTTCCGTAAACATCTCCCCCTAAATCTGCCTTTAATTTTATTTTTAGTTAAATAAAAATAAAAATAGATAATGGCCTAGGACCCGTCAGTAAGTAACACGCATGACGGCCGCTGGTGAGGGGCGACGCGAGACGGTCCGGGGCCGCCGGCGCGAGGCGGTGTGGTGGCGAGGTTCCGACGGGGCGCACGGTAATGTTTTAGGCGGTTTCTATCCTGCCAAAACTATACGGAAAGATCATCTTTCCATAAATCTAAGGAAAGAAAGGGCCTAATTTGCTCCAACTTTTCGTAAACAACAATTTTTGTACGGATAGGAGAGTTGTTGGATCCACCTCCAACACTGTTCCCCAAATCAGCACGAGTGTTTCTACAGCCAAACCCTTTATATTGCCTCTATACCTCTAGGTGGACGGCCCAATCACTGACCAGTTAAGATATCGCGACCTAGCCGCACCTCTCACGCCGGCTATTGGTACCAAAACCGGCAGATCTCGAGTAGGGGGTCCGAACTGTGGATCTTGGAGTCAATGAATAACAAGGAACGTAGAGACAGCGATTACCCAGGTTCGGGCCCTCTCGAAGAGGTAAAACCCTACGTCCTGCTTGATTGTATTGATGTGTTTGTATGACGATTACATAGTTGATCTACCTCGAGATCGGATGGACTAAGCCCTAGGTGGGTATGATGATAATGGTTCTGCCCTCTACGGACTAAACCCTCTGGTTTATATAGACACAAGGGGTACCTAGGGTTACATATGGTCGGTTGCCACCAGGGGATAAACGTGCTGGCTACGCTAAACATCCCTTGGAGGAGACGCCAAGTCTTCGGAGGTTTCCTTCTGGTGCACGGGGTCGCCTGCAATCCGGCCTTCCTTTGATGAGTTAAAAGCGGCCCATTAGTCCGGCCTATAAGAGATAGGCCGGCAGCCCGAGTACCTCCTAGTCCGGGACACCCTCAGTAGCCTCCGAACTAGCCTCCAATGCCTAGGTCGACAGTCTTCGTCAGCTCCATGCTTCGAGGGTCTTCGGCTTGAGGGGCGAGTTCCTTCCATCACCTGTGTTCGGCTTGGCAATAGTTCGGCCACTCACAATACTTCGATTAGCGAGATATTGCGGGGCCCGCCGTACCGTTTTCTTTATTCAGAATTAATGATGCCCCTCGATTTCTACGCGTCAGGGGAATGCCAACGGCCCAATAGTCTTTTACAGAAATGCCTCCCCTGGGAAAAAAACGCCTATTTAACAGGCCAAGGGCGTGAAAGTTAACGCATCCCACCCCCTGCCATCCTTCCCTACATCACCGAGAGGCCATAGCCAGCAAACAATGGCGAGCGTTCCAGGCCCCTCCTCACGTCCTCACGGCCCCCTTCAAGGTGATTGGGCGAGCTGCTCAGTCTCCCGCATCCGACTGGGCAGCCTCGAGACGCGGGGGTATCTGCCCGCTTCAGATCTCGCGTCTACCCGCCCTGGGTTAACTTCTGCGAACGGGGAGGCTTTCGCGGAGAACTTCCCCGCCCCCCTCACGGGGAGGAAAGGGTATGCTTCGTGACTTTTCTCTTACGAGGCTTAGGCTTCCCCATTCATCCCTTCCTGAGGGGTCTACTAGAATTTTATGGGATCCAGCTCCACCACCTTACCCCAGGATCAATTCTGCACATTTCGGGCTTCGTTGCCCTTTGTGAGATGTTTCTGGGCTGTGAGGTTCATTTCGAATTATGGAGGAAATATTTCTGCCTTGTCCCTCGCACCCGAGAAGGGACAATTTACGAGGTCGGCGGAGCCGAGGTATGGCGCATTGCCGGAACGGGATATTCTATAGGGACTCCCAAGAAGGATGCCGAGGAGTGGACCTCGGAGTGGTTTTATATTGAAGACGTCCCCCTATTCGATCCAGCTCGGAGGGGGTTGCTCGAGCACTCACTTGCTTCTCCGAAGAAGCGGTTCAACTGGCGCCCGAAGGGCTCTTCTCAAGAAGAAAGTGCCGAGGTAACGCGCCTAGCCGCTCAAGTGAGGTGGCTAGCCCACAATGGGCTGACCATCATCGATGTGATGGCAGCAGCCATTGCTCGGTGCGTACAACCTCTTCAGCAAAGGGTGCACCCCCTATGGTGGTACAACGGGGCAAACGACTCGACCCGATACACACGGAAAGGACCCGCTGACCAGGCGGCAATGGCAGCCATACTGGCTGATCTCTTCAAGGGGGAAGAGCAAGAGTTTGCTTAGCTAAGGCCCAAGGATGGCTTCTCGAGCTATAAACCCATCGAAGCGGTGAGTCCATCTACACTTTAAAGCTCGGATGGTACACCAGTTTTCCTTAATTGGATTTTTAATTTATTCGAACAGAGTTGGAGGCGCTGGATTGAGACGGCGAGTTGCCCTGCTCCCCAACCGAAGAGTCATTCTCGCGACGACGACCCTGGGTTTCACGATGATCCCGAAACGTCGATCGACTTCGAGGAGGAAATCTTCTACCAAGAGGGTCTCGACGGCTCTAAAGTGGCCCTATTGGCCAATCACCCCGGGGCACTCCCCTCCTCCGCTGTAAGTAACAAACGGGCTTTTTCTCGAAAAAGACGCTCAGCTCCTGCGGCTCCGAGTACACTGACTTCTACTCCTAAGGGCCGTCATACGACACGCCGGACATCTACGAGAGCGGCACCGGTGGCCCCAGCGGCAAGTGGCCATAGGGTGTCCAAACGTGCGGTGCCAACGGGAGTCACGTCATCCATGCCCCCCCCCCGAAGAGGTAACGTATCCGCTGTACTTTTAGTGTCTCTATTTTCGACAACCGCTGAGGGTGTCAGCAATTTTCTTCTGCTGCGGCCTGCAGGCGATATGTAGAACCACCTTCGCCCGAGGATATCGAAGAGGTGCCGGGGGGTGACCCAAGACCGAGGTCCCCTGCCATGGCCGGTGCTACTTCCGGGCTCCCTGCCGAGGACCAACATCCGAAGGATTCAGGGGGCGTCTCGGTCACCAACTCCGAGGTTGAAAGTGTGATGAATCACCGGCGGCGCAAGGCATCGCTACGGCATTCTGTGTTTTTCAATCAAGAGTTTAACGCTCTTAGTTCGGTAGACGCATACCTCGGAGCTGCCCGGACGGGACTCGAGGGGGTAGTTAAACTTGTGTCTACTAGTCTGCAGGTATGCCATTGGTTTTGATAACCGATTGCCTAACCCAGTAGCCCCCGAGCCTTAATTTGGGCGGGATGGCCGAGTTAAGGGTCTGATGTTATAATGCCGTACTATGGTGCAGATTGTTCGGGAGCAGAACAAAAAGCTGGCCAAAGACCTCGGGCTGACACAAACACAGTTGAAATCCATGGAGGCCGAGCTGAATGAGGTCAAGAAATGGACCAGAGAGGCACACGATAAGTGACAGACTGAAATGTGTGTCGTAAAGAATTATATGGGGCACCTTTTCTAATGAAAGATTGGTCCATAGCAGCCGAGTCGATAAATCAACTGCAAAAGGATCTGGACGCAGCCAGAGAGGCTCAAAGGTATGCAGAGTCGCAGCAAGAGGCTGGCTACCGCGTGCTGACCCGAAGTCATGAGGAAAGGAATAAGCTCAAGGCGGAAAATCAACAACAGGCCCAAGAAATTAAGAGCTTGAAAGCTCAACTGGCTCTATCCCAGGAGGAGAACCAGAGACTGAAAGCTGGCATGTTCGGTGAGTGCAACCTAGTTTTTCAATACATAGACTGTGTGTATTAGACAGCAATATGAACAATGCCGTGTCTCTTTTTAGTTCTTCTGACCGGACGCCCCGAAGAGGAGGCCAGCTCTTTCGGACGGGACCTGCTGAAGGAGCTATCCGCCGTACATGAGCGGGCCCGAAAAGCTATGAAGAGCATGTTCAAGGCATTGTGGCCTAGCGAGGTGGCTCCGGAAGGGATGACCGAACTCGCTAATCGATTTAAAGGAGCTCGGCGCCGTTTTGAGTTATGGAAAATATCATCTTGTCGAGAGGGAGCATGGGAATCTTGGGCGATGATTAAGACCCGCTTCACCAAGCTTGAACCGGAGCATTTGGCTAGGGTTGGATCGGTAGGGCCGGATGGGCAGGAAGTGCCCCTACATTTGGTATATGACCAAGTGATGCCCGCAGCTCGGTTGTCCCAAGAAGATTGTGCTCTGGAGACCATAATAGATGGCCTTGACCAAGAGTAACGTTTTGATTCTATGTGTCTATGTACTTTACATCAAATATTCTCCAAACCGTGCTTGAAACGTTGTCTTAACCGGCCATCGGCTTCTGCCCCCTCAGCCAGGGGTCGAGGAGTGTTTCCTACTGTGTGATTCGAGAACATCGGAAAAACACTTCGGAGAACCAGGCAATCCGGCCATTTGGTGCAAACAAACAAAACGCGCTCGGGGAGTGATGTTATATTACTGTTTAACGTAAGAAACATCTTCCAACGAAAACAGTTCCTCTATGGGTTCCTTTCCTCGGGTTGTCATGTTGACCATGGACGTATAACCGAATACCTGAAATAGACAGGTAATGGTTACTTCGGGAAAATGACCCCGGAATCTGGTAATAATCTACCGAGTATTTTCACTTCCCTCGTGGCCGACCAATTATATTCCTAAGAACGCTAGCTTTCGGCTTCACCCGTCTGAGGTACGCACCAGGGTAATCCGGACGTAACAATCGCAAAGGTGCTCCCTTTACTCCCTAGCCGAACAATCGGAAACATAGGGAGTAAGCACAGGAGCAAGGCATCCCAGCTTGGCCAAATCTTAAGTCAAATCGATGCATATGATGGCTTTAAAACAATACTGGAAGGTTGCAAACATGATAAAACTGATGGTTGCACAAAGGATGTATTACCGGCTTCGTAAAGGAAGCCCCCAGGTAAACAGTGTGGTACATTTAAAGATGTTCGTCGGAAAAAAACTTGACGTAGTTCGGCTTGACCGAACACGACCTGGGAAATACTTAGCCAAATGAGAAAGAGAAAAACATAAATCCGAAAAGGATAGACCGAAGAGGGTGAAGTCGCTGGTCTAGCCGTAGAAGCGCCGAAGCCGAGCTGTGTTCCATGGGTTTGGTTCCAGGCGATTTTCCTTTGGGTCACGGAGACGATACGCTCCTCCCGCGAGTACTTCATCTATAATGAAGGGTCCCTCCCATTTGGGTGATAGTTTATGCTTCTGCTTCTCCAGGAGGTGCAGGACAAGATCGCCCACATTATAAGCCTTTGCCCGTACTTCCCTGCTCTGATAGCGTCTGGCCTGCTGCTGATAAAAGGCCGAACGAGCCCGAGCTACATCATGCTCTCCTTCCAGGGCGTCCAGGTCATCCTGCCGATCCAGCTCGGCCTCCCTTTCTTCATACATGCGTACTCGAGGTGCGTCGTGAATAAGGTCGCTGGGGAGAACATCCTCTGCCCCTGATGGAAATATGCCCTAGAGGCAATAATAAAGTTGTTATTATTTTATATTTCCTTGTTCATGATGAAGGTTTATTATTCATGCTAGAATTGTATTGACCGGAAACTTAAATACATGTGTGAATACATAAACAAATACCGTGTCCCTAGTGAGCCTCTACTAGACTAGCTCGTTGATCAAAGATGGTTAAGGTTTCCTAACCATAGACATGAGTTGTCATTTGATAACGGGATCACATCATTAGGAGAATGATGTGATGGACAAGACCCATCCGTTAGCTTAGCATATGATCGTTCTGCTTATTGCTACTGCTTTCTTGAATGTCAAATACATGTTCCTCACACCATGAGATCATGCAACTCCCGGATACCGGATGAATACCTTGTGTGCTATCAAACGTCACAACGTAACTGGGTGATCATAAAGATGCTCTACAGGTATCTCCAAAGGTGTCCGTTGAGTTGGCATGGATCGAGACTGGGATTTGTCACTCCGTGTTTCGGAGAGGTATCTCTGGGCCCTCTCGGTAATGCACATCATAAGAAGCTTGCAAGCAAAGTGACTAAGGAGTTAGTTACGGGATGATGTATTACGGAACGAGTAAAGAGACTTGCCGGTAACGAGATTGAACTAGGTATGGAGATACCGACGATCGAATCTCGGGCAAGTAACATACCGACGGACAAAGGGAATTACGTATGTTGTCATTGCGGTTCGACCGATAAGATCTTCGTGGAATATGTAGGAACCAATATGGGCATCCAGGTTCCGCTATTGGTTATTGACCGGAGAGGCATCTCGGTCATGTCTACATCATTCCCGAACCCGTAGGGTCCGCACGCTTAACGTTCGTTGACGATATAGTGTTATATGAGTTATGTGAATTGGTAACCGAATGTTGTTCGGAGTCCCGGATGAGATCCCGGACGTCACGAGGAGTCTCGAAATGGTCGAGAGGTAAAGATTTATATATGGGAAGTCATATTTTGGGTTCCGGAAAAAGGTGCAGTTTTTTCGGTATTGTACCGGGAAGCTTCCAGAAGGTTCCGGAGGATTCCGGAGGGGTCCGGAAGTCCACAAGTGGGTCCACCACATCCCAAGGGCTGGCATGGGCTAAGGGGAGGTGCCCTGGCCTTATTGGGCCAAGCGCACCAAGTCCTCAAAAGCCCACGCAGCTAGGGAAGGAAAAAGGGAGAGTCCTAGTAGGAATAGGATTGGACTTTGGAGTCCAAGTCCATGTGTGTACTATTCATAGTTACTGTTCACGTGGCACTATTCCTTCTACTCCAAGCCCCTACACATATATAAATAGAGGAGAGGGGGCGCCCCAAAGTAGGACACAACATTGTCTTAGCCATGTGCGGTGCCCCCCTCCACAGTTCCGTCCCTCGGTCATATTTTCGTAGTGCTTAGGCGAAGCCCTGCGGAGATAGCATCACCATCACCATCACCACGCCGTCGTGCTGCTGGAACTCATCCACTACCTCGCCGTCTTGCTGGATCAAGAAGTCGAGGACGTCACCGAGCTGAACGTGTGCTGAACGCGGAGGTGCCATACGTTCGGTGCTTAGTCGGTTGGATCGTGAAGTTGTTCGACGACATGAACCGCGTTGTTCTAACGCTTCCGCTTACGGTCTACGAGGGTACGTAGACACACTCCCCCTCTCGTAGCTATGCATCTCCATGGATAGATCTTGCGTGTGTGTAGATTTTTTTTGTTTTTCCATGCAACGTTCCCCAACAGTGGTATCAGAGCCAGGTCTATGCGTAGATGATATGCACGAGTAGAACACAAAGTGTTGTGGGCGGTGATCATCATACTGCTTAGCACCAACGTCTTATTTTGATTCGGCGGTATTGTAAGATGAAGCGGCCCGGACCAACCTTACATGTCCACGTACATGAGACCGGTTCCACCGACAGACATGCAACTTGTTTTGCATAAAGGTGGCTGGCGGGTGTCTGTTTCTCCTACTTTAGTTGAATCGAATTTGACTGCGGCCGGTCCTTGTTGAAGGTTAAAACAACAAACTTGATAAATCACCGTTGTGGTTTTGTGCCGTAGGTAAGAACGGTTCTTGCTAGAAGCCCGTAGCAGCCACGTAAAACTTGCAACAACAAAGTAGAGGACGTCTAACTTGTTTTTGCAGGGTATGTTGTGATGTGATATGGTTAAGACATGATGTGATATACGTTATTGTATGAGATGATCATGTTTTGTAATTTATCGGCAACCGGCAGGAGCCTTATGGTTGTCTCTTTATTGTATGAAATGCAAGCGCCATGTAATTGCTTTACTTTATCGCTATGCGTTAGCAATAGTTGTAGAAGCAATAGTTGGCGAGACGACCACGACGCATCGATGGAGATCAAGGTGTCGAGCCGGTGACGATGGAGATCATGACGATGCTTTGGAGATGGAGATCAAAAGCACAAGATGATGGCCATATCATGTCACATATTTTGATTGCATGTGATGTTTATCCTTTATGCATCTTATTTTGCTTAGAACGACGGTAGCATTATAAGATGATCCCTTCACTAAATTTCAAGATAAAAGTGTTCTCCCCGAGTATGCACCGTTGCTAAAGTTAGTCGTTTCGAAGCACCTCGTGATGATCGGGTGTGATAGATTCTACGTTCACATACAACGGGTGTAAGCCAGTTTTACACAAGCAGAATACTTGGGTTAAACTTGACGAGCCTAGCATGTACAGACATGGTCTCGGAACACTGGAGACCGAAAGGTCGAACATGAGTCATATAGTAGATATGATCAACATGGAGATGTTCACCATTGTTGACTATCCCATCTCACATGATGATCGGACATGGGCTAGTTGATTTGGATCATGTATCACTTAGTTAACTTGAGGGATGTTAATTTAAGTGGGAGTTCATTAGTAATTTGATTAATTGAACTTAATTTATCATGAACTTAGTCTTGATGGTTTCTTTGCATATCTATGTTATAGATAAATGGCCCGTGCTACTGTTCCGTTGAATTTTAATACGTTCCTAGAGAAAGCTAAGTTGAAAGATGATGGTAGCAACTACACGGACTGGGTCCGTAACTTGAGGATTATCCTCATTGCTGCACAGAAGAATTATGTCCTTGATGCACCGCTAGGTGATGGACCTGCTGCAGGAGCTGCTGCAGACGTTGTGAACGCCTGGCAGGCTCAATCTGATGACTACTCGATAGTTCAGTGTGCCATGCTCTACGGCTTAGAACCGGGACTACAAAAGCGTTTTGAACGCCACGGAGCATATGAGATGTTCCAAGAGCTGAAATTGATATTTCAAGCTAATGCCCGGGTTGAGAGATATGAAGTCTCCAACAAGTTCTTCAGCTGTAAGATGGAGGAGAACAGTTCTGTCAGTGAACACATACTCAGAATGTCTGGGTACCACAACCACTTGACTCAGCTGGGAATTGATCTTCCGGTTGAGAGTGTTATTGACAGAGTTCTTCAGTCACTGCCACCAAGCTATAAAGGCTGCGTGATGAACTATAATATGCAAGGGATGGAGAAGACAATTCCTGAGCTCTTCGCGATGCTGAAATCAGCGGAGGTAGAAATCAAGAAGGAGCATCAAGTGTTGATGGTTAACAAGACCACTAGTTTCAAGAAAAAGGGCAAGGGAAAGAAGGGGAACTTCAAGAAGAACGGCAAGCAAGTTGCCGCTCCCACGAAGAAACCCAAAGCTGGACCCAGGCCTGAAACAGAGTGCTTCTACTGCAAAGGGACTGGTCACTGGAAGCGGAACTACCCCAAGTATTTGGCGGATAAGAAGGATGGCAAAGTGAGCAAAGGTATATTTGATATACATGTTATTGATGTGTTCCTCACTAATGCTCACAGTAGCGCCTGGGTATTTGATACTGGTTCGGTTGCTCATATTTGTAACTCGAAACAGGAGCTACGGAATAAGCGAAGATTGGCTAAGGACGAGGTGACGATGCGCGTCGGGAATGGTTCCAAGGTTGATGTGATCGTCGTCGGCACGCTACCTCTACATCTACCTTCGGGATTAGTTTTAGACCTCAATAATTGTTATTTGGTGCCAGCGTTGAGCATGAACATTATATCTGGATCTTGTTTATTGCGAGACGGTTATTCATTTAAGTCAGAGAATAATGGTTGTTCTATTTATATGAGTAACATCTTTTATGGTCACGCACCTTTTGTGAATGGTCTATTCTTGTTGAATCTCGATCGTAGTGATACACATATTCATACTTGTGGCACTGCCGTTTAGGTCATATTGGTGTAAAGCGCATGAAGAAACTCCATGCGGATGGACTTTTGGAATCTCTTGATTATGAATCATTTGATACTTGCGAACCATGCCTCATGGGCAAGATGACTAAAACTCCGTTCTCCGGAACAATGGAGCGAGCTACTGATTTGTTGGAAATAATACATAGCGATGTATGCGGTCCAATGAATGTTGAAGCACGCGGCGGGTATCGTTATTTTCTAACCTTCACAAATGATTTGAGTAGATATGGGTATATCTACTTGATGAAACACAAGTCTGAAATATTTGAAAAGTTCAAAGAATTTCAGAGTGAAGTAGAGAATCATCGTAACAAGAAAATAAAGTTTCTACGATCTGATCGCGGAGGCGAATATTTGAGTTACGAGTTTGGCCTTCACTTAAGAAAATGTGGAATTGTTTCACAACTCACGCCACCTGGAACACCACATCGTAATGGTGTGTCCGAACGTCGTAACCGTACTTTATTGGATATGGTACGTTCTATGATGTCTCTTACCGATTTGCCACTATCGTTTCGGGGTTATGCATTAGAGACAGCTGCATTCACGTTAAATAGGGCACCGTCTAAATCCGTTGAGACGACACCGTATGAACTATGGTTTGGCAAGAAACCTAAGCTGTCGTTTCTTAAAGTTTGGGGATGCGATGCTTATGTGAAAAAGCTTCAACCTGATAAGCTCGAACCCAAAGCAGAGAAGTGCGTCTTCATAGGATGCCCTAAAGAAACAATTGGGTACACCTTCTACCACAGATCCGAAGGCAAGATCTTCGTTGCCAAGAATGGGTCCTTTCTAGAGAAGGAGTTTCTCTCGAAAGAAGTGAGTGGGAGGAAAGTAGAACTTGATGAGGTAATTGTACCTTCTCTCAAATTGGAAAGTAGCTCATCAGAGAAAACCGTTCCCGTGATGCCTACACCAATAAGAGAGGAAGATAATGATAAAGATCATGAAACTTCAGATCAAGTTACTACTGAACTTCGTAGGTCGACCAGAGTACGTTCCGCACCAGAGTGGTACGGTAATCCTGTTCTGGAAGTTATGTTGTTAGACAACGGCGAACCTACGAACTATGAAGAAGCTATGATAAGCCCGGATTCCGACAAATGGCTTGAGGCCATGAAATCTGAGATAGGATCCATGTATGAGAACAAAGTGTGGACTTTGGTGGACTTGCCCGATGATCGGCAAGCCATTGAGAATAAATGGATTTTTAAGAGGAAGACGGATGCTGATGGTAATATCACTGTCTACAAAGCTCGACTTGTCGCGAAAGGTTTTCGACAAGTTCAAGGGGTTGACTACGATGAGACTTTCTCACCCGTAGCGATGCTTAAGTCTGTCCGAATCATGTTAGCAATTGCCGCATTTTATGATTATGAAATCTGGCAAATGGATGTCAAAACTGCATTCCTTAATGGTTTTCTCAAAGAAGAGTTGTATATGATGCAACCAGAAGGTTTTGTCGATCCTAAGGGTGCTAACAAAGTGTGCAAGCTCCAGCGATCCATCTATGGACTGGTGCAAGCATCTCGGAGTTGGAATATACGCTTTGATGAGGTGATCAAAGCATATGGTTTTGTACAGACTTACGGTGAAGCCTGTATTTACAAGAAAGTGAGTGGGAGCTCTGTAGCATTTCTAATATTATATGTGGATGACATATTGTTGATTGGAAATGATATAGAATTTCTGGATGGCATAAAGGGATACTTGAATAAGAATTTTTCAATGAAAGACCTCGGTGAAGCTGCTTATATATTGGGCATCAAGATCTATAGGGATAGATCAAGACGCTTGATAGGACTTTCACAAAGCACATACCTTGACAAAGTTTTGAAGAAGTTCAAAATGGATCAGTCAAAGAAAGGGTTCTTGCCTGTCTTGCAAGGTGTGAAGTTGAGTCAGACTCAATGCCCGACCACGGCAGAAGATATAGAGAAAATGAAAGTCATTCCCTATGCCTCAACCATAGGTTCTATTATGTATGCCATGCTGTGTACCAGACCTGATGTGTGCCTTGCCATAAGTTTGGCAGGGAGGTACCAGAGTAATCCAGGAGTGGATCACTGGACAGCGGTCAAGAATATCCTGAAGTACCTGAAAAGGACCAATGACATGTTTCTCGTTTATTGAGGTGACGAAGAGCTAGTCGTAAAGGGTTACGTCGATGCAAGCTTCGACACTGATCCGGATGACTCTAAGTCACAAACCGGATACGTATTTATATTAAATGGTGGAGCTGTCAGTTGGTGCAGTTCCAAGCAGAGCGTCGTGGCGGGATCTACGTGTGAAGCGGAATACATAGCTGCTTCGGAAGCAACACATGAAGGAGTCTGGATGAAGGAGTTCATATTCGATCTAGGTGTAATACCTAGTGCATCGGGTCCAATGACAATCTTTTGTGACAACACTGGAGCAATTGCCATAGCCAAGGAGCCCTGGTTTCACAAGAAGACCAAACACATCAAGAGACGCTTCAACTCCATTCGTGAATATGTCAAGGATGGAGACATAGAAATTTGCAAAGTACACACGGATCTGAATGTGGCAGACCCGTTGACTAAGCCTCTTCCACGAGCAAAACATGATCAACACCAAGACTCCATGGGTGTTAGATTCATTACTATGTAATCTAGATTATTGACTCTAGTGCAAGTGGGAGACTGATGGAAATATGCCCTCGAGGCAATAATAAAGTTGTTATTATTTTATATTTCCTTGTTCATGATAAAGGTTTATTATTCATTCTAGAATTGTATTGACCGGAAACTTAAATACATGTGTGAATACATAAACAAATACCGTGTCCCTAGTGAGCCTCTACTAGACTAGCTCGTTGATCAAAGATGGTTAAGGTTTCCTAGCCATAGACATGAGTTGTCATTTGATAACGGGATCACATCATTAGGAGAATGATGTGATGGACAAGACCCATCCGTTAGCTTAGCATATGATCGTTCTGTTTATTGCTACTACTTTCTTGAATGTCAAATACATGTTCCTCAGACCATGAGATCATGCAACTCCCGGATACCGGAGGAATACCTTGTGTGCTATCAAACGTCACAACGTAACTGGGTGATCATAAAGATGCTCTACAGGTATCTCCAAAGGTGTCCGTTGAGTTGGCATGGATCGAGACTGGGATTTGTCACTCCGTGTTTCGGAGAGGTATCTCTGGGCCCTCTCGGTAATGCACATCATAAGAAGCTTGCAAGCAAAGTGACTAAGGAGTTAGTTACGGGATGATGTATTACGGAACGAGTAAAGAGACTTGCCGGTAACGAGATTGAACTAGGTATGGAGATACCGACGATCGAATCTCGGGCAAGTAACATACCGACGGACAAAGGGAATTACGTATATTGTCATTGCGGTTCGACCGATAAGATCTTCATGGAATATGTAGGAACCAATATGGGCATCCAGGTTCCGCTATTGGTTATTGACCGGAGAGGCGTCTCAGTCATGTCTACATCATTCCCGAACCCGTAGGGTCCGCACGCTTAACGTTCGTTGACGATATAGTGTTATATGAGTTATGTGAATTGGTAACCGAATGTTGTTCGGAGTCCCGGATGAGATCCCAGACGTCACGAGGAGTCTCGGAATGGTCGAGAGGTAAAGATTTATATATGGGAAGTCATATTTTGGGTTCCGGAAAAAGGTGCAGTTTTTTCGGTATTGTACCGGGAAGCTTCCAGAAGGTTCCGGAGGATTCCGGAGGGGTCCGGAAGTCCACAAGTGGGTCCACCACGTCCCAAGGGCTGGCATGGGCTAAGGGGAGGCGGCCTGGCCTTATTGGGCCAAGCGCACCAAGTCCTCAAAAGCCCACGCATCTAGGGAAGGAAAAAGGGAGAGTCCTAGTAGGAATAGGATTGGACTTTGGAGTCCAAGTCCACGTGTGTACTATTCATAGTTACTGTTCACGTGGCACTATTCCTTCTACTCCAAGCCCCTACACATATATAAATAGAGGAGAGGGGGCGCCCCAAAGTAGGACACAACATTGTCTTAGCCGTGTGCGGCGCCCCCCTCCACAGTTTCGTCCCTCGGTCATATTTTCGTAGTGCTTAGGCGAAGCCCTGCAGAGATAGCATCACCATCACCATCACCACGCCGTCGTGCTGCTGGAACTCATCCACTACCTCGCCGTCTTGCTGGATCAAGAAGTCGAGGACGTCACCGAGCTAAACGTGTGCTGAACGCGGAGGTGCCGTACGTTCGGTGCTCAGTCGGTTGGATCGTGAAGTTGTTCGACGACATCAACCGCGTTGTTCTAACACTTCCGCTTACGGTCTATGAGGGTACGTAGACACACTCCCCCTCTCATAGCTATGCATCTCCATGGATAGATCTTGCGTGTGCGTAGAATTTTTTTTGTTTTTCCATGCAACGTTCCCCAACAGCCCCATACACCATAAAGAACGGTGTATAGCCCATGGATCGATTGGGAGTGGTGCGCAAGCCCCACAATACGGAGTCGAGCTCCTCCACCCAGTGGCAGCCGGACTCCTTTAAAGATCGGACCAAACGGGGCTTAATGCCGCTCAAAATTTGTCTCGACTTGTCCATTGGACCGTGGGTGGTATACAGAGGCATAATCAAGCTTAATGCCTAAGTTAGCGCACCAGTCTTTTACTTCCTGGGCAGTAAAATTGGATCCATTGTCCGTTATTATGCTATGGGGGACATCGTAACGGTAAACCACGCCGGATATAAAATCAATGACCGGCCTGAATTTGGCTGAGGTTACTGGTTTTGCCTCAATCCATTTTGTGAATTTGTCTACCATGACGAGTAGATAGTTCTTCTTCCTGGTCCCCCCTTTAAGTGGTCTGACCATGTCCAGCCCCCAGACCACGAAAGGCCAAGTAATCGGTATCGTCCGAAGAGCCGTAGGGGGCATGTGACTTTGATTTGCAAAGAGCTGGCATCCAATGCAATGTTGGACCAATGTGACTTTGATTTGCAAAGAACCCAACTCGGAAGGCCTTGCTGACCAGGGCCCGAGCTGCTGCGTGGTGACCGCCCATGCCAGCGTGAATTTCGGCCAAGAGTTGTCTGCCCTCCTCTTCGGATATACATCTTTGGAGGACACCGGTAGTGCTTTTCTTGTATAGTTCGCCCTCGTGGACCTTGTAGGCTTTAGATCGCCGAATTATGCGCCTTGCCTTAGTCTGGTCATCGAGTAGCTCTTGGCGGAGAAGATAAGCGAGGAAGGGCTCGGTCCATGGCGCGATTATCGCCATGACTTCATGGGCCGAAGACGTTTCTTCGATGGCCGAGCCCCCAATAATTCCTTCGTCTGGTTCGATGGTTGGAAGGACGAGCTCTCTTGAGGCCTTGGTTTCAGCGTCCTTGCCATCCTCCTGCCACTCCATGGACAGCTTGAAGAGTCATTCCAAAAAGGTGTTCTCAGGGACGCGATCGCGTTTAGCGCCCATTCGAGCAAGGACATCGGCAGCTTGATTGTTGTCTCTAGAAACATGGTGAAACTCCAGCCCTTCAAAACGGGCGGATATTTTTAGGACGGCATTGCGATATGCTGTCACTTTTGGGTCTTTTGCATCGAATTCGTCGTTGACTTGAGACTTGGCGAGATTAGAGTCTCCCTGTACCTCGAGCCGCTGTACACCCATTGATACTGCCATCCGAAGTCCGTGTAACAGAGCCTCGTATTCGGCCGGGTTGTTAGAGTCGGTGTACATGATCTGCAGTACGTACCGGATATTGTCGCTGGTGGGAGACGTGAGAACTACTCCAGCCCCCAGTCCGGCGAGCATTTTGGAGCCGTCGAAGTACATCGTCCAATGCGAATACGTACTGTACTCTCTAGGGAGCTCGGCTTCCATCCATTCTGCCACGAAATCCGCCAACACCTGAGATTTAATAGCTCAGCGCGGTCGGTATATGATTTCGAAGGGGAGAATCTCGATGGCCCATTTGGCTATGCGGCCAGTGGCATCTCTATTGTTGATTATATCATTCAGGGGTACTTCGGATGCCACCATGACCGAACACTCTTGAAAATAGTGTCGGAGCTTTCGGGATGCCATGAAAACTGCGTAGGCTATCTTCTGGTAATGCGGGTACCTTGTTTTACACGGGGTAAGCACTTCGGATACATAGTATACTGGCTTCTGCACCTGGAGCTTGTGACCCTCTGCCTCTCGTTCAACGACGAGAACTGCACTGATGATACGTCTCCAACGTATCTATAATTTTTTATTGTTCCATGCTGTTATATTATCAATCTTGGATGTTTTTATATGCATTTACAACAATTATATATCATTTTTTGGGACTAACCTATTAACTTAGTGCCCAGTGCCAGTTGCTGTTTTCTGCCTGTTTTTGGTTTTACAGAATATCAATACCAAACGAAGTCCAAATGCCACGAAACTTTTTGGAGATTTTTTTCTGGACATAACCAACACTAGAAGCTTCGGGAGAGGGCCAGAAGACCCAGGAGGTGGCCACGAGCCACCAGGGCGCGCCTGGGGGGGCAGGCGCGCCCTGGTGCCTCGTGGGCCCACCTCTGACTCTTTTGACCTAATTCCACCACTATAAATTCCCAAAAATCGGGAAACCAACAGGGGAGTCCACGAAATACTTTTTCTGCCGCCGCAAGCTTCTGTTCTCAAGAGATCCCATCTGGAAGCCTTTTCCGGCACTCCGCCGGAGGGGGAATCGATCACGGAGGGGCTCTACATCAACCTTGCTGCCCTTCCGATGATGCGTGAGTAGTTTACCACAGACCTTTGGGTCCATAGTTAGTAGCTAGATGGCTTCTTCTCTCTTTTTGATCTTCAATACAATGTTCTCCTCGATGTTCTTGGAGTTCTATCCGATGTAATCACTTTTTGCGGTGTGTTTGTTGGGATCCGATGAATTGTGAGTTTATGATCAGATTATCCATGAATATTATTTGAGTCTTCTCTGATCTCTTTTATGCATGATTATTATAGCTTCGTATTTCTTCTCCGATCTATTGATTTGGTTTGGCCAACTAGATTGATTTATCTTGACATGGGAAGAGGTGCTTTGTAATGTGTTCGATCTTGCGGTGCTCAATCCCAGTGACAGAAAGGGACATGACACGTATGTATCGTTGCTATTAAGGGTAAAAATATGGGGTTTATTCATGCGTGAGTTTACTTTGTCTACATCATGTCATCTTGCTTAAGGCGTTACTCCGTTCTTTATGGACTTAATACACTAGATGCATGCTGGATAGCGGTCGATGTGTGGAGTAATAGTAGTAGATGCAGGCAGGAGTCGGTCTACTTGTCTCGGACGTGATGCCTATATACATGATCGTTGCCTTGGATATCGTCATGATTATTTGCTTTTCTATCAATTGCCCAACAGTAATTTGTCTACCCACCGTATGCTATTTTATTGAGAGAAGCCTCTAGTGAAAACTATGGCCCCCGGGTCTATCTAAATCATATATTAAAAAACCCTAAAATACCTTGTTGCACTTCTCTTTTATTTATTTTATTTTGTATTTTTGTTTCAATCTATCTATCTATCACATACAATTTAATCTTGCAACTTACCGCCGAGGGATTGACAACCCCTTGTTTGCGTTGGGTGCAAGGATTTGTTGTTTTGTGTGCAGGTGCTGCTAACGAGGTGTTGCGTGATTCTCCTACTGGATTTATAACCTTGGTTTCATAACTGAGGGAAATACTTATCTCTACTGTACTGCATCTCCCTTCCTCTTCACGGAATTACCAACGCAGCTCACAAGTAGCAGGAAGAATTTCTGGCGCCGTTGCCGGGGAGACATCATCAACATCTATCAAGTACCTACGCATAAAACTTTCATCTCCTTGCATTTAATTTATTTACCTTTTATTTTCATTTGCCTCTCGTTTTCATCTCCCCCACTTCTAAAAAGTTTTTACAAAAATACAAAAATATTTTCCGTTTGCCTTTTTCTCGTTTGCTTGTTTGTTATCTTGTTTGCGTAGCCACGATGTCTCAAGAAAATACAAAATTGTGTGATTTTTTCCAATACTAATAGTAATGATTTTATTAGTACTCCGATTGCTCCTCCCGCCGCTAGTGCGGAGACTTATGATATTAATGCCGCTTTGCTAAATCTTGTTATGAAAGAACAATTTTCTGGTAGTCCTAATGAAGATGTTGCATCACATCTTAACACTTTCGTAGAATTGTGTGATATGCAAAAGAAAAAAGATGTGGATAATGATATTGTGAAATTAAAATTATTCCCATTCTCATTACGGGATCGTGCAAAATTTTGGTTTTCATCTTTATCATGAAATAGTATCGATTCTTGGGATAGGTGTAAAGATGCTTTTATTACCAAGTATTTTCCTCCCGCGAAAATTATTTCTCTTAGAAATCAAATTATGAATTTTAAGCAACTTGATCATGAACATGTTGCCCAATCTTGGGAAAGGATGAAATTAATGATAAGAAATTGCCCTACTCATGGTTTAAATTTATGGATGATCATACAAAAATTTTATGCGGGATTGAATTTTGTTTCTAGATATCTTTTAGATTCCGCCGCGGGTGGTACTTTTATGGAAATTACTTTGGGAGAAGCTACTAAATTGCTTGATAATATTATGGCAAATTATTCACAATGGCATACTGAAAGAGTTCCTACTAGTAAAAAAGTGAATTTTGTTGAAGAAATTAGTACTTTGAGTGATAAAGTTGATGCGCTTATGAAATTGGTTGCTAGAAAAAATACTCCTATTGATCCTAATGATGTGCCTTTATCCACTTTGATTGAGCAAAATAATGATCCCGTAGATGTGAATTTTGTCTCGCGAAACAATTTTAATAATAATGCTTATAGAGGTAATGTCAATGCTAGGCCGTTTTCTGGAAATTCCTCTAATAATTATGGCAATCCCTATGGCAATTCTTATAATAATAATAATAATAGGATGCCCTCTGATCTTGAAAGTAATATTAAAGAATTTATTAATGCTCAAAAAGTTTGCAACACTACGATAGAAGAAAAATTGAGTAAACTTGATGATATGTCTAGGAGCATTGATAGAATTATTCATGATATGGAAAATCTCAAGACTAATAATTTGCCACCCAAAATTGATATTAATGAATCAATTAAAGCTTTTTATGTCTCCATGGATGAGAGTAAAAAAAGAACTGCCATGCTAAAAGCTAAACGGGAATTTTTAGAAAAAGCGATCCCTCCTGGTTTTTATCGTAGTAATGATGAGGATATTAAAATGATTGGTGTTTCATCTATTGATTCTTTGTTTAGCAATATAAAACTTGATGAAAAGGGGACTGAAGAAGAGTCAACTTTAGCTAGTAGGCGTCCCCATAATTCGGAGGGTGAAAATCTTGATAAGAAAATTGATAAAAGTGGTTTGGAGAGGTAAAAACTTTAACTAGTGATGTGCCCACTCTTTTGGATTACAAAGATTTTAATTATGATAGTTGTTCTTTGATTGAGTGCATTTCTTTGTTACAATCCATGCTAAATTCACCCAACGCTTATGGGCAAAATAAGGCTTTTACTAAACACGTCGTAGAAGCAATGATGAAAGCGTTAGAAGAAAAGCTAGAACTAGAAATTTCAATTCCTAGAAAATTATATGATGAATAGGAACCCACCATTAAAGTTAAAATTAAAAATTATGAGTGCAATGCTTTATGTGATTTGGGTCTGAGCGTTTCCACAATTCCAAAATCTCTATGTGATGTGCTAGGTTTTACCAATATAGATGAATGTTCTCTTAATTTGCACTTGGCGGATTCTACTATTAAAAAGCCTTTGGGTAGAATTAATGATGTTCTTATTCTTGCAAATAGGAACTATGTGCCCGTTGATTTTATTGTACTTGACATTGAATGCAACCCTTCTTGCCCCATAATACTTGGTAGACCGTTCTTACGAACCATTGGTGCCGTTATTGACATGAAAGAAGGGAATATAAAATTGCAGTTTCCACTAAAGAAGGGTATGGAACATTTCCCTAGGAATAAAATTAAAGCACCGTATGAATCCATTATGAGGGCTACTTATGGAATCAACTTGAAGGATGACAATACTTGAAACTATGCATTATGCCTAGCTAGGGGCATCAAACAATAGCGCTTGTTGGGAGGCAACCCAATGAATAAAATAAATTTTTACTTTTTGCTTCTGTTATGGTGTGTTTTCACATTTATGCTACTGTTATGATTGATTTTTTGTGTTTTTAATTAGTGTTTGTGCCAAGTAAAACCTTTGGGGTGATTTGGAAGATAGTATAATTGATGCTGTTTGGAAAACAGAAAGTTTTGCGTCCAGTGCTGGAATTTTGGTTCTGTACTGGAGCGTCAGAAAAATCTGAAATTTTTACACAATATTGGTATATGAATTTAACACTTTTTCCTAATTGTTCAGAATTTTTGGAGTTACAGAAGTATAGATTTTAAATAGATTGCTACAGACTGTTCTGTTTTTGACAGATTCTGTTTTTGATGCACTGCTTGCTTGTTTTGATGAAACTATGGATTGTATCGGGGGGTATAAGCCATGGAGAAGTTAGAATACAGTAGGTATAATGCAAAAATAAAATATGAATGGGTTTGCAACAGTACTTAAAGTAGTGATTTGTTTTGTTATACTAACGGATCTCACGAAGGTTTTGTTGAGTTTTGTGTGATTGAAAATTTCAAGTTTTGGGTGAGATCACGATGGATGAAGGAATAAGGAGTGGCAAGAGCCTAATCTTGGGGATGCCCGAGGCACCCCAAGGTAATATTCAAGTAAGACTCAAGCGTCTAAGCTTGGGGATGCCCCGGAAGGCATCCCCTCTTTCTTCTACCAACCATCGGTAATTTTACTTGGAGCTATATTTTTATTCGTCACATGATATGTGTTTTGCTTGGAGCGTTGTGTATCATATGAGTCTTTTCTTTGTTTGCTTTTTAGTTTGTCACAATCATCTTTGCTGGACACACCAACTTGAGAGAGCCACACGTTCATCATAATTTGTTAGAATACTCTGTGTGCTTCACTTAAATTTTTTGAGCTAGGCAATTGCTCTAGTGCTTCACTTAAATCTTTTTGAGCACAGCGGTGGTTATATTTTGAAAAAATAAACTCTCATGCTTCACTTATATTATTTTGAGAGTTGATGAGATAAAAAATTTGAAGAAATATTTGCACTCTCATGCTTCACTTATATCTTTTTGAGAGTTGATAATAGTAATGGTAATTTGCACAAGATATGAATTTGGTCCCAAAGTGATGAATATTCAAGAGGGATATAATAAAAACTTTCATATAGATCATTGGATGTGATAAGTGTGATTCCTTGCAATAGTTTTGCGATATGGAGATGATGATATGTGAGTCATGTTAGTGAGTAATTGTGATTTAGTAAGAATATTAGTGTTAAGGTTTGTGATTCCCTATGCATGCACATTAAGTCAATAGTTATGCAAAGAAATTATATCCTACTTATGGTGCATTATTCGGTGTTAGTTATATTCAATGCATGTTTATGACCGTTTTCGCTTTTTGGTTGGTTGCTTCTCAATCTATTTGGTAGCCTTCATTTGTACTAATCGGAAATACTGCTTGTGCATCCAAACTCCTTAAACCCAAGTTGTGCCAAATGAGTGCACTATATCTACCTATATGCGGTATTTCCATGCCATTCCAAGTAAATTTGCGTGTGCCAAATCTAATTTTCAAAATAATTTTTCCGTTTTGAGTGCCCGTACCGCTCATGAAGCGGCAGGGGGTGGCCGATATTTTCCATGCTAGGTGTGTTATTCTCACGATGAGTGTTTATTCACTTGTCATTGCACGAGAGAGTGGCTGGTAATAAGGATGCCCAGTCCCACAATGAAATCAAAATTAATAACAACAAAATTCCTTGGAAAGTGATTGGTATGGAGGGCACCCGTGGATACGGCTAGCCATGGATTGTGAAAGAATGGTGGAAAGGAAATAAACTTTACTTTCTATTTGGGAACCGGCTATGATGTGTCTAGCATGGAAAATATTGGGAATTCTCGGTCGTTTTCGTTGACAGGAAAAACATGCCTCTCAAAATATTTTTATCTCTCTAATTTAAGCTTTGAGCTCTGGCACATTGGCGAATCTTTGCTTCCCTCTACGAAGGGCCTATCTATTTACTTTTATGCAATTTTTATTTTTACTTTGAGTCTCCATCTTCTCTTATAAAGCACCAACTAGAGAGCACTATTGTCATACTTGTGCATTGTGTGTAGCTAATATTTGAGTGTGTTTCATGAATGGATCAATGATTGAGCATAATGGGCTAGGGATAACTTTCTTTAGCGTTGGTATTTTGAAAGACATGATTGCTTGTTAGCATGCTTGAGTATTTATATCTTCATGTCAAATTATAGACTATTGCTTTGAATCATTCAAGTCCAAATGTCCATGCTACAAAAGAAAAGAATATATGATGAATATGATAGGCAGCATTCCACATCAAAAATTCTATTTTTATCATTTAGCTACTCGAGGACGAGCAGGAATTAAGCTTGGGGATGCTGATACGTCTCCAACGTATCTATAATTTTTGATTGTTCCATGCTGTTATATTATCAATCTTGGATGTTTTTATATGCATTTACAGCAATTATATATCATTTTTTGGGACTAACCTATTAACTTAGTGCCTAGTGCCAGTTGCTGTTTTCTGCCTGTTTTTGGTTTTACAGAATATCAATACCAAACGAAGTCCAAATGCCACGAAACTTTTTGGAGATTTTTTTCTTGACATAACCAACACTAGAAGCTTCGGGAGAGGGCCAAAAGACCCAGGAGGTGGCCACGAGCCACCAGGGCGCTCCTGGGGGGGCAGGCGTGCCCTGGTGCCTCGTGGGCCCACCTCTGACTCTTTTGACCTAATTCCACCACTATAAATTCCCAAAAATCGGGAAACCAACAGGGGAGTCCACGAAATAATTTTTCCGCCGCCGCAAGCTTCTGTTCTCAAGAGATCCCATCTGGAAGCCTTTTCCGGCACTCCGCCGGAGGGGGAATCGATCACGGAGGGGCTCTACATCAACCTTGCTGCCCTTCCGATGATGCGTGAGTAGTTTACCACAGACCTTTGGGTCCATAGTTAGTAGCTAGATGGCTTCTTCTCTCTTTTTGATCTTCAATACAATGTTCTCCTCGATGTTCTTGGAGTTCTATCCGATGTAATCACTTTTTGCGGTGTGTTTGTTGGGATCCGATGAATTGTGAGTTTATGATCAGATTATCCATGAATATTATTTGAGTCTTCTCTGATCTCTTTTATGCATGATTATTATAGCTTCGTATTTCTTCTCCGATCTATTGATTTGGTTTGGCCAACTAGATTGATTTATCTTGCCATGGGAAGAGGTGCTTTGTAATGTGTTCGATCTTGCGGTGCTCAATCCCAGTGACAGAAAGGGACATGACACGTATGTATCGTTGCTATTAAGGGTAAAAAGATGGGGTTTATTCATGCGTGAGTTTACTTTGTATACATCATGTCATCTTGCTTAAGGCGTTACTCCGTTCTTTATGGACTTAATACACTAGATGCATGCTGGATAGCGGTCGATGTGTGGAGTAATAGTAGTAGATGCAGGCAGGAGTCGGTCTACTTGTCTCGGACGTGATGCCTATATACATGATCGTTGCCTTGGATATCGTCATGATTATTTGCTTTTCTATCAATTGCCCAACAGTAATTTGTCTACCCACCGTATGCTATTTTCTTGAGAGAAGCCTCTAGTGAAAACTATGGCCCCCGGGTCTATCTAAATCATATATTAAAAAACCCTAAAATACCTTGCTGCACTTCTCTTTTATTTATTTTATTTTGTATTTTTGTTTCAATCTATCTATCTATCACATATAATTTAATCTTGCAACTTGCCGCCGAGGGATTGACAACCCCTTGTTTGCGTTGGGTGCAAGGATTTGTTGTTTTGTGTGTAGGTGCTGCTAACGAGGTGTTGCGTGATTCTCCTACAGGATTGATAACCTTGGTTTCATAACTGAGGGAAATACTTATCTCTACTGTACTGCATCTCCCTTCCTCTTCAGGGAATTACCAACACAGCTCACAAGTAGCAGGAAGAATTTCTGGCGCCGTTGCCGGGGAGACATCATCAACATCTATCAAGTACCTACGCATAAAACTTTCATCTCCTTGCATTTTTATTTTTATTTGCCTCTCGTTTTCATCTCCCCCACTTCTAAAAAGTTTTTACAAAAATACAAAAGTATTTTCCGTTTGCCTTTTTCTCGTTTGCTTGTTTATTATCTTGTTTGCGTAGCCACGACGTCTCAAGAAAATACAAAATTGTGTGATTTTTCCAATACTAATGATAATGATTTTATTAGTACTCCGATTGCTCCTCCCGCCGCTAGTGCGGAGACTTATGATATTAATGCCGCTTTGCTAAATCTTGTTATGAAAGAACAATTTTCTGGTAGTACTAATGAAGATGTTGCATCACATCTTAACACTTTCGTAGAATTGTGTGATATGCAAAAGAAAAAAGATGTGGATAATGATATTGTGAAATTAAAATTATTCCCATTATCATTACGGGATCGTGCAAAAATTTGGTTTTCATCTTTATCATGAAATAGTATCGATTCTTGGGATAGGTGTAAAGATGCTTTTATTACCAAGTATTTTCCTCCCGCGAAAATTATTTCTCTTAGAAATCAAATTATGAATTTTAAGCAACTTGATCATGAACATGTTGCCCAATCTTGGGAAATGATGAAATTAATGATAAGAAATTGCCCTACTCATGGTTTAAATTTATGGATGATCATACAAAATTTTTATGCGGGATTGAATTTTGTTTCTAGATATCTTTTAGATTCCGCCGCGGGTGGTACTTTTATGGAAATTACTTTGGGAGAAGCTACTAAATTACTTGATAATATTATGGCAAATTATTCACAATGGCATACTGAAAGAGTTCCTACTAGTAAAAAAGTGAATTTTGTTGAAGAAATTAGTACTTTGAGTGATAAAGTTGATGCGCTTATGAAATTGGTTGCTAGAAAAAATACTCCTATTGATCCTAATGATGTGCCTTTATCCACTTTGATTGAGCAAAATAATGATCCCGTAGATGTGAATTTTGTCTCGCGAAACAATTTTAATAATAATGCTTATAGAGGTAATGTCAATGCTAGGCCGTTTTCTGGAAATTCCTCTAATAATTATGGCAATCCCTATGGCAATTCTTATAATAATAATAATAATAGGATGCCCTCTGATCTTGAAAGTAATATTAAAGAATTTATTAATGCTCAAAAAGTTTGCAACACTACGATAGAAGAAAAATTGAGTAAACTTGATGATATGTCTAGGAGCATTGATAGAATTATTCATGATATGGAAAATCTCAAGACAAATAATTTGCCACCCAAAATTGATATTAATGAATCAATTAAAGCTTTTTATGTCTCCATGGATGAGAGTAAAAAAAGAACTGCCATGCTAAAAGCTAAACGGGAATTTTTAGAAAAAGCGATCCCTCCTGGTTTTTATCGTAGTAATGATGAGGATATTAAAATGATTGGTGTTTCATCTATTGATTCTTTGTTTAGCAATATAAATCTATCTATCTATTACATTTAATTTAATCTTGCAACTTACCGCCGAGGGATTGACAACCCCTTGTTTGCGTTGGGTGCAAGGATTTGTTGTTTTGTGTGCAGTGTGGGAGATATGCCCTAGAGGCAGTAATAACAGTTATTTTGTATCTCCAAGGTTTGTAATGAATGTTTATGTCCCATACTATAACTGCAATGATTCTCGAGTCTGCAATATCCACGAGGCTCGGACGGAAACTCATGTGCACGTGTGGTATAATAAATGGTAAAATGTATTCCTAGTCATGCCTCTAAGACTAGCTCAAGTATTGCATGATGATCCTGTTTTCCTGATCATGGGCATGACTATGCCGGCAATTTTGAGGGCACAATGTTAGAAGAACACTTGTGTTGAATCGACCCGAATTGATGTTATGCTATGAGATACATTCGTCACAAGTTAATGGTTAATAACACAGAGATAGTTAATGTTTGCATAATTCCTTAGACCATGAGAGTATCAAGTTCCTTCGTACTTGCTTCGTGAACTTTGGGGTTTGTTAAACGTCATCCGTAACTGGGTGGCTATTACGGCGGCTTACGGGTTCATGAAAAAGTATGACAAGAAACGAGATAGCTCGAGATTGGGATTTGCTCCTCCGACGATGGAGAGATATTCTCGGGCCCTCTCGGTGTTACGGTATCCATCATCGTCTGGCCAAACACATTGTGATTTGATCACAGGGATGCCGAAACACAGAAATGAGAAAAGAGAACAAAACCGGTAACGAGGTAACTGGCATAGTGGACAAGTTGTTGATCCACGGGGATGCAGATAAATCTCACCTCGGGTTTTGAAACATATCGCGAAACAACAGGAATAGCACACGGCAACTGGAGGTTCACTCGAATATTTATTCGTGTGGGTATAGGGGTCAATATGGGTGTCCACGGCTCCGATGTTGATCATTGATCGGAAAGTGTTCCGGGTCATGTCTATACTTCACCAAACCTATAGGGTCACACGCTTAAGGGTCATCTATCTGCTGAATACTAGACAGGGAGTCTGAGAGAAAGTCACCGGAAAAGTTTTGGAGACAACGGAAAAGTTCCGGAGAGAGAACACCGGAATAGTTTCGGTAAAACCGAAAAGTTGTTTCGGAGTATACCATTAAGTCAAATTGGTTTCGACACACGCCTGGAAATTCTTGGAGGGTGCCAGAATTGTTCTGGAAACTTCTGGGATTTTTCCGGGATAAAAACCGGAAATGTTCCGGAGCTGCCAGAACCGGTTTGGTTGCTTTTCACAGATGAAAATCACTAATCCGGAATTGTTTCGGAATGCGTCCAAAATCATTTTAGTGGGTACCTAAATTATTCTAAGACCCACAGAAATATTTTCGGATTTAACGGTCGCGGAAAAATGTTTCTGTGAATAGTGAAAGTGCCTTTTGGGTTACTTTATGGAAAGCCACCTTTTAGGGCTTTTCCCAAAAGGCTTCTAGAAGGGATTGGGGACCAAGGAACCCCCTTTGGGGGGGCCCTAGGGGTGGCTGGCCAAGTTGGAGCTCCTCCATGGAGCTCCACTTGCCTTCCTTTTATGCCCTTATGGAGGATCCATGTGATGGGTTTTTTGGGTATTTTTCCCCTTGGGTTTTCCTATAAATAGAGGTGGAGAGGCACTCTCCACACTCACTCCTTTCTCACATACACAAACCATGCATGATCTGGCCTTCTCTCTCCCTCCCCGCGAAATAGTTTCGTAGAGCCGAAAGGTTGTCTGGGTTCCGGCAGGAACTAGTTCTGGACGGCGAAGCCCTGCCGGATAGCTGACACCGTATGTGTGCAACCCCGTAGAGAGGTCGTAGTTTCGATCTTTTGCCCGAGGGGCTGTTCGAGGGTCCTCCCGAAGGGCTGTCCGAGTTACTGTTCGAGCTTCGAGGGTCCTCCCGAAGGGCTGTCCGTGACATCGTCCGAGGGACTGTCCGACCGCCTCCCGAAGGGCTGTCCGACGAGGGAGTACATCCTCGCGGTTGGGAGGTTGTAAATCCTAGCTGCGGGGATCTGCACCGACGATCTACATCGACTCTACTTCCGCTGCGCTACGAGTCGGTAATGATCAGATCAAACCTTGTATGCAGTCTCCATAGTGGTCCTGGGTGTGCTCGCTGTACCGAATTTTTTTGTTTTCTGTCGCGTTCCCCTACAGTGGCATCAAGAGCCTTGCTATGCGTAGATGCAGGTTGCGATCTAGAATATATAGAGATGTATGGGTATTGCATAATATAATTTTGTAGTAGATGAGATCTATTGCTGAAAATTATTTACGCGGGTGGCAGATGAAATCTGTTACCCGATGTTCTTGTTGTTTCCCTGGAATTTACGTATTTCTGATCTTGAAATGGCATGGTGGAATTTCACAAAGTTCTCACAATCCGCGATCCTGATTGATCAACGAAGTGCTATCAGTTCTTTGGGTTCCACCATAGTTAAGAGAAAGATGAAATTTCGCAGACGAAAGGGCAATGCAGATATGATCTGCACGGGGGTCATGCGTATGACGAAGTTCAGTATGGTGCTCGAGATTTTATTATCTCGTGTTTCATACACCCCGCAAAGTTAATCTAGCGACTTGAATAATCATACTTGATGATAAATGTTGGTAGCTGCGATTTAAGTCAAAACCTTAGATGCCACGTAAAATAAATTTTTGCATAAACCGATTAGAGGCGTCTAACTTGGTTTTGCAGGATGTGCATGTGATGTGGTATAGCAGTTCTCATATTAATTCGATTATGTATGAGATGACTATATGATGTAAATTTACTAACATGACCTGCGTGTCATGATTCGGCATGATGGCTGGAGCCATATGATTGTCACTTTAATGACCCGCGTGTCAACCTTAAGTAATGCACTTATTTGATTAGCTATAGAGATAGCAATATTATCTGGTGCATCGACAAGGTGGTGGCAATCTTCGCGAAGGTGAACACCGACGCAAATGCCAAAGACGAAGAAATGAAAGACTTCGCAGTCAGAAAGGGCTATACCATATCATGCTATTATGAATTGCCTGAGATGTTTATCCCTTATGATGCACCCTTTTTGATTGCGCGGTAGTCGCTTTTTATTAGGGTGATCTCTCACTTAAAATGTCAAGTAGATAGTGTTCTCCCAAGTGTAGCACCGTCACATCATCTATCTTTTCGGGGTGCACCATGGATGCATGGGTACGAACATTTGGAGAAATGTAAGGCGGGTGAGGTCAGACCTCGCAGCAAGATCACTTGGTTGTCTTGACATTCATGGCAGGATCGTCCTGAGCTCGGAACACACGCATCGAAAGATGAACAAGAGTCACATAGAGATGTGATCGGCAAGTTGGACTACCAATTGAAATCCTCGTCATGAGATGATGATTCTATGACGTTGAATTGATATTCGGATCTTGAATCACTCATGATCAATTTTGAGAGATATTGATTTGAGTGGGAGCGCACTTTAGAATAAAAATGTTTATTCACTAGTGCAAATTAATTATGAACAAAGTCTAAGTGAAACTTGTGTTTACCGTTGTAGATCAAATGGCTCGCAACACCGCGTTCAACTTATTCCCGATGTTAGAGAAAGAGAAGTTAGCTGCGACTGGAAACAACTATGCGGACTGGGTGCGTAACCTGAGAATTGTCCTCAGGAGCGCTAAGAGGATGTATGTGCTTGAAACTCCTCTTCCAGCTAAACCGGTGGCAACTGCCCCGGAAGATGAACAAAATGTCTGGGCCACTAAGGATGATGATTACAACTTAGTGCAGTGCCTCATGCTAGCTTGCATGAGTCCAGAGCTTCAAAAATGTTTTGAATTCCATAACGTCCGTGATATGATCCGAGAATTGGATGCTCTGTACAAGGAAACCGCACGGTCTGAACGGTTTGATATCATGAAGGCCGTGATGGATTGCAAGATGGCTGAGGGCAGTTCAGTTGGCGAACACGTGGTCAAAATGATTGGCTACGCTAAAAGGCTTAAAACCCTGGAATTTCCAATTCCACCAGCCCATATGATGGACATGTTGCTTTCTTCACTCCCCCCGTCTTACGACGGTTTTGTCATGAACTACAACATGAGTGGGATGGAGAAGACACCAAATGAGGTGCTCGCCATGCAGAAAATGTAGGAGATATGCCCTAGAGGCAATAATAAATGTTATTGTTTATCTCCCTGTTCATAATTATGTTTATGTTCCATGTTATAACTGCTATGGTTCTCGAGTTTGCAATAACCACGAGGCTCGAAGGAAGACTCATATGCACGTGTGGATAATAAACGGTAAAATGTATTCCTAGTCTGGCCTCTAAGACTAGCTCAAGTGTTGCATGATGGTTCTGTTTTCTTGATCATGGGCATGGATATGCCGGCAACTTTGAGGGCACAATGTTAAGAGAACACTTGTGTTGAATCGACCCGAATTGATGTTATGCTATGAGATACATTCGTCACAAGTTAATGGTTAATAACACAGAGAAAGTTAATGTTTGCATAATTCCTTAGACCATGAGAGTATCGAGTTTCTTCATGCTTGATTCATGAACTTTGAGGTTTGTTAAACGTCATCCGTAACAAGGTGGCTATTACGGCGGCTTACGGGTTCATGCGAAAGTATGTCAAGTAACTTGATAGCTCAAGATTGGGATTTGCTCCTCTGACGATGGAGAGATACTCTCGGGCCCTCTCGGTGTTACGGTATCCATCATCGTCTGGCCAGACACATTGTGATTTGATCACTGGGATGCCGGAACGCGGAAACGAGAAAAGAGAACAAAATCGGTAACGAGGTAACTTGCATAGTGGACAAGTTGTTGATCCACGGGGATGCAGAAAATCTCACCTCGGGTGTTTGTAACATATCGCGAAGCAACAAGAATAGCACACGGCAACTGGAGGTTCACTCGAATATTCATTCATGTGGGTATAGGGGTCAATATGGGTGTCCACGGCTCTGATGTTGATCATTGATCGGAAAGAGTTCCGGTCATGTCTATGCTTCACCGAACCTATAGGGTCACACGCTTAAGGGTCATCTATCTGCTGAATACTAGACAGGGAGTCTGAGAGAAAGTCGCCAGAAAAGTTTCAGAGACAGCGGAAAAGTTCCGGAGAGAGAGCACCAGAATAGTTTCGGTAAAACTGAAAAGTTGTTTTAGGGTATACCATTGAGTCAAATTGGTTTCGGCACACGTCTGGAAATTCTTGGAGGGTGCCAGAATTGTTCTGGAAACTTCTGGGATTTTTCCGGGATAAAAACCGGAAATGTTCCGGAGCTGCCGGAACCGGTTTGGTTGCTTTTCGCAGATGAAAATCACTAATCTGAATTTTTTTCAGAACGCGTCCAAAATCATTTTAGTGGGTACTGGAATTATTCTAAGACCCACAGAAATATTTTCGGATTTAACGGTCACGGAAAAATGTTTCCGTGAATAGTGAAAGTGCTTTTTGGGTGGCTTCTTGGAGAAGCCACCTTGAGTGCCTTTTGGTATTTTTCCCCTTGGCTTCTTGGAGAAGCCACCCTTGGGCTTGGCCTATAAATAGGGGTGGAGGGGGCTGCCTAAAGACACACTCTTTCTCGACATACAAATGCCATGCATGATCTGGCCTTCTTCTCTCCCTCCCCGCGAAATAGTTTCGTAGAGCCGAAAGACTGTCTGGGTTCCGGTGGGAACTAGTTCTGGACGGCGAAGCCCTACCGGATAGATGACACCGTATGTGTGCAACCCCGTAGAGAGGTCGTAGGTTCGATCTTTTTGTCTGAGTGGCTGTCCGAGGATCCGTCCGGTGGGACTATCCGAGGGACTGTCCAGAGGCCTCCCGGAGGGCAGTCCGAGGATCCGTCCGGGGGGACTATCCGAGGGACTGTCCAGAGGCCTCCCAGAGGGCTGTCCGAGGATCCGTCCGGTGGGACTATCAGAGGGACTGTCCCGAGGCCTCCAGAAGGGCTGCCCGGAGATCCGTCCGGTGAGCTGACGAGGGAGTACATCCTCGCGGTTGGGAGGTTGTAAATCCTAGCTGCGGGGATCTACACCAACGATCGTCATCGACTCTACTTCCGCTGCGCTACAAGTCGGTAATGAAAAGATCAAACCTTGTATGCAGTCTCCATAGTGGTCCTGGGCTGGTGCGTAGGTCGGAAATTTTTTGTTTTCTGCTGCGTTCCCCTACAGAAAACTGTGGAAGGAGGACTGTGGAAAAATCGCAAGCAAGTGTTGCTTGTGAATAAAACCGCCAGTTTCAAAAAGAAGGGCAAGTCCAAGAAGGGCAAGGGCCCCGGTAAGACCGGCTCCCAAAGCAACTCTAAGGGCGGAGCCAAGAATGAAACTGAGTGCTTCTACTGCAAGGGCACATGACATTGGAGGAGAAACTGCAAGAAGTATCTGGAAGATAAGAAGTCCGGGAAAACCGAAAAAGGGGCTTCAGAAGGTGCGTAAGCTGGCAAAGAATGAAGTCGTGATGCGTGTCGGGAACGGCGCTGGGATCGCCGCTCAAGCCGTCGGCATTATGCCTCTACGTCTCCCTTCAGGATTTACCTTAGAACTAAGTAACTATTATTTTGTTCAGGCATTGTGTAGAAACATTATCTCTGGATCATGTTTAGTGCACGATGGGTACTCTTACAAGTCTGAGAACAATGGCTGTTCACTTTATTGTAAGGATATGTTTTATGGATTTGCACCCATTGTTGGGGGCCTTTTCATACTAAATCTTGAATGTGTAAATGATGTCTTTAACGTGAATGCTAAATGCCTTAAGAAGGCTGATACCACCACCACTTACTTGTGGCACTGTCGGCTTGGCCACATCGAAAAGAAACGCATGCAAAGACTCCAGAGAGATGGAGTTTTACCGTCCTTTGATTTTGAATCATTTGACACATGTGAAGCTTGTCTGATGGGGAAAATGACCAAGACGCCGTTCACGGGTCATCCTGAACGGGCGGGTGAATTATTGGAAATAATACATAGTGATGTATATGGTCCAATGAGCACAGCCGCACGGGGTGGGTATTTCTACTTCGTGACTTTTACTGATGATTTAAGTCGGTATGGCTATATCTACTTAATGAAGCATAAGTCGGAAACCTTTGAAAAGTTCAAAGAATTTTAGAATGAGGTAGAAAATCATCGTAACAAAAGGATTAAGTTTCTGCGGTCAGATCACGGGGGCGAATACCTTAGTCATGAGTTTAGCCAACATCTGAGTGACCGTGGAATCGTTTCACAGCTTACGCCTCCCAGAACTCCACAGCGAAACGGAGTGTCGGAACGACGTAACCGAACCCTGTTAGACATGGTGAGGTCGATGATGTCTCTTACAAATCTGCCGATATCTTTTTGGGGTCACGCACTAGAAACTGCCGCTCACACACTAAACAAAGCACCGTCTAAGTCTGTTAAGACTACACCACATGAGATGTGGAATGGGAAGAAACCCAGTTTGTCACATCTTAAGATTTGGGGATGTGAGGTACATGTAAAACGTTTACAACCTACCAAACTCGAACCCAGATCAGACAAATGTAACTTAGTAGGTTATCCAAAAGAAACAGTTGGGTATTCCTTCTACCTACCATCTGAGAACAAAGTGTTTGTCGCTAAAAGCGGAGTCTTTCTCGAGAAAGAGTTTCTCGCTAAAGAAGTAAGTGGGAGGACAGTACAACTTGATGAGATTGGTGAATCTTCGGCAACCGTTGATATGGCTAAGGAACCGGAAGAAATTCCGCTAATTATCCCTACAACCGAGCCGGAAGTTGTCGCATGTGATGCGGAAACTTTAGACAAGTTTGTATTTGAACCACGCAGATCAGGTAGGGCTATCGAGCCACCTGAGTGGTTTCATAACGAAATCTTCATTCTTGAAGATGATGAACTTGCGCACTACAAGGAAGCGATGGCGGGGCCTAGCTCAAGGGAATGGCACAAAGCCATGAGATCCGAAATGGAATCCATGTACGAAAATCAAGTTTGGAACTTGGTAGAACTTCCAGAAGGCGTAAAGCCCATTGGTTGTAAATGGATTTTCAAAAGGAAGACGGACGCGGATGGTAACATTACTATCCATAAAGTTAGACTTGTCGCGAAAGGGTTCACGCAAGTTCCAGGAGTGGACTACGACGAGACTTTCTCGCCCGTAGCTATGCTTAAGTCTGTTCGGATATTACTAGCAATTGCTGCTTATTTCGATTATGAAATATGGCAGATGGACGTCAAAACGGCTTTCCTAAATGGAAATCTCAAAGAAGATGTATACATGATACAGCCTGAAGGTTTTGTCGTTCATGAGAATGCTGGAAAGGTATGCAAACTTTAGAAGGCCATTTATGGTCCGAAGCAAGCATCAAGGAGCTGGAACATTCATTTTGATGAAGTAGTCAAAGAGTTTGGCTTCATCAGGAATGACGAAGAATCTTGTGTTTACAAGAAGTTTAGTGGGAGCGCAAAAGCATTTCTAATCTTGTATGTGGATGACATATTGTTGATTGGAAATGACGTGAATTTTCTTAGCGAAATAAAAGACTCATTGAAGAAGAGTTTTTTAATGAAAGACTTAGGCGAAGCGGCATATGTATTGGGCATCAGAATCTATAGAGATAGATCAAAACGCCTGATAGCGCTTAGCCAAAGCACGTACATTGACAAGGTGTTGAAAAGGTTCAACATGGAGAACTCCAAGAAAGGCCTACTCCCCATGTCACCTGGCACAGTGCTTTGCAAGAATCAGTGTCCTCAGACTCTCGATGAGCGAGTACAGATGAATGATGTTCCATATGCCTCGGCAGTTGGTTCTATTAGGTATGCCATGCTATGTACAAGACCGGATGTTTCCTATGCGCTAAGTGTTAGCAACCGGTACCAAAGTGATCCAGGACTGGAACACTGGGCCACAGTCAAAAGTATTCTTAAGTACCTCAGAAGGACCAAGGATTTACTCCTTGTGTATGGAGGTGATGAAGAGCTCATTGTAAGTGGTTACACTGATGCAGGCTTCATGACTGACCCAGATGACTTCAAATCTCAATCAGGCTATGTTTTCATATTGAACGGCGGCGCAGTTGATTGGAAAAGTTCCAAACAAAAGACTGTGGCGGATTCTACGACGGAGGCGGAATATGTTGCAGCTTCAGAAGTCTCCAAGGAGGCGGTCTGGATCAAGTAGTTTCTTGAAGACCTTGGTGTGGTTCCAAGTGCGCTGGACCCGGTGGAGATCTATTGTGATAATAGTGGTGCCGTGGCTCAGGCTAGGGAGCCATCTTCGCACCATAAGACAAGACATATTGAACACAAATATAAACTCATTCGACATCATGTCGAAGCGGGTTTAGTGAAAGTACGCAAAGTTCACACGGATCTGAACGTGTCAGACCCGATGACAAAGCCTCTACCACGAGCAAAGCATAAGCAGCACCGGATAGCCATTGGTGTTAGGGAAGCCATGTAACTGGATTATGACTCTAGTGCAAGTGGGAGTCTGTAGGAGATATGCCCTAGAGGCAGTAATAACAGTTATTTTGTATCTCCAAGGTTTGTAATGAATGTTTATGTCCCATGCTATAACTGCAATGATTCTCGAGTCTGCAATATCCACGAGGCTCGGAGGGAAACTCATGTGCATGTGTGGTATAATAAACGGTAAAATGTATTCCTAGTCATGCCTCTAAGACTTGCTCAAGTATTGCATGATGATCCTGTTTTCCTGATCATGGGCATGACTATGCCGGCAATTTTGAGGGCACAATGTTAGAAGAACACTTGTGTTGAATCGACCCGAATTGATGTTATGCTATGAGATACATTCGTCACAAGTTAATGGTTAATAACACAGAGATAGTTAATGTTTGCATAATTCCTTAGACCATGAGAGTATCAAGTTCCTTCGTACTTGCTTCGTGAACTTTGGGGTTTGTTAAACGTCATCTGTAACTGGGTGGCTATTACGGCGGCTTACGGGTTCACGGAAAAGTATGACAAGAAACGAGATAGCTCGAGATTGGGATTTGCTCCTCCGACGATGGAGAGATATTCTCGGGCCCTCTCGATGTTACAGTATCCATCATCGTCTGGCCAGACACATTGTGATTTGATCACAGGGATGCTGAAACACTGAAACGAGAAAAGAGAACAAAACCGGTAACGAGGTAACTGGCATAGTGGACAAGTTGTTGATCCACGGGGATGCAGATAAATCTCACCTCGGGTTTTGAAACATATCGCGAAACAACAGGAATAGCACACGGCAACTGGAGGTTCACTCGAATATTTATTCGTGTGGGTAAAGGGGTCAATATGGGTGTCCACGGCTCCGATGTTGATCATTGATCGGAAAGTGTTCCGGGTCATGTCTATAGTTCACCGAACCTATAGGGTCACACGCTTAAGGGTCATCTATCTGCTGAATACTAGACAGGGAGTCTGAGAGAAAGTCACCGGAAAAGTTTCAGAGACAACAGAAAAGTTCCGGAGAGAGAACACCGGAATAGTTTCGGTAAAACCGAAAAGTTGTTTCGGAGTATACCATTAAGTCAAATTGGTTTCGGCACACGCCTGGAAATTCTTTGAGGGTGCCAAAATTGTTCTGGAAACTTCTGGGATTTTTCCGGGATAAAAACCGGAAATGTTCCGGAGCTGCCGGAACCGGTTTGGTTGCTTTTCGCAGATGAAAATCACTAATCCGGAATTGTTTCAGAACGCGTCGAAAATCATTTTAGTGGGTATTGGAATTATTCTAAGACCCACAGAAATATTTTTGGATTTAACGGTCGCGGAAAAATGTTTCTATGAATAGTGAAAGTGCTTTTTGGGTTACTTTATGGAAAGCCACCTTTTAGGGCTTTTCCCAAAAGGCTTCTAGAAGGGATTGGGGACCAAGGAACCCCCTTTGGGGGGGGGGCCTAGGGGTGGCCGGCCAAGTTGAAGCTCCTCCATGGAGCTCCACTTGCCTTCCTTTTATGCCCTTATGGAGGATCCATGTGATGGGGTTTTTGGGTATTTTTCCCCTTGGGTTTTCCTATAAATAGAGGTGGAGAGGCACTCTCCACACTCACTCCTTTCTCACATACACAAGCCATGCATGATCTGGCCTTCTCTCTCCCTCCCCGCGAAATAGTTTCGTGGAGCCGAAAGGCTGTCTGGGTTCCGGCAGGAACTAGTTCTGGACGGCGAAGCCCTGCCGGATAGCTGACACCGTATGTGTGCAACCCCGTAGAGAGGTTGTAGTTTCGATCTTTTGCCCGAGGGGCTGTTCGAGGGTCCTCCCGAAGGGCTGTCCGAGTTACTGTTCGAGCTTCGAGGGTCCTCCCGAAGGGCTGTCCGTGACATCGTCCGAGGGACTGTCCGATGATACGTCTCAAACGTAAATAAATTTTTTGATTGTTCCATCCTATTATAATATCAATCTTGGATGTTTTATAATCATTTATAGCAATTTTATATCATTTTTGGAGACTAACCTATTAACCTAGTGCCCAGTGCCAGTTGCTGTTTTCTGCCCTGTTTTTGTTTTACAGAAAATCAATACCAAACGAAGTCCAAATGCCATGAAACTTTGTGGAGATTTTTTATTGGACAAGATAAACACTAGAAGCTTCGGGAGAGCGCCAGAAGATGGAGCAGTGTGTCACGAGGCACCAGGGCGCGCCCCAGGGGGGTGGCGCGCTCTGGTACCTCGTGGGGCCCACCCAGCTCCGTTTGACCTAATTCCAGTACTATAACTTCCAGAAAAATCAGAAACCCTCAAGGGAGTCCACGAAATACTTTTTCCTCCACCGCAAGTTTCTGTTCCAGAGAGATCCCATCTGGGGTCCTTGCTGGAGGGGGAATCGATCACGGAGGGGTTCTACATCAACCTTGCTGCCCTTCCGATGATGCGTGAGTAGTTTACCACAGACTTTTGGGTCCATAGGCAGTAGCTAGATGGCTTCTTCTCTCTTTTTGATCTTCAATACAATGTTCTCCTCGATGTTCTTGGAGTTCTATCCGATGTAATCACTTTTTGCGGTGTGTTTGTTGGGATCCGATGAATTGTGAGTTTATGATCAGATTATCCATGAAATTATTTGAGTCTTTGCTGCACTCTTTTATGCATGATTATTATAGCCTCGTATTTCTTCTCCGATCTATTGATTTGGTTTGGCCAACTAGATTGATTTATCTTGCCATGGGAAGAGGTGCTTTGTAGTGGGTTCGATCTTGCGGTGCTCAATCCCAGTGACAGAAAGGGACATGACACGTATGTATCATTGCTACTAAGGGTAAAAAGATAGGGTTTATTCATACGTGAGTTTATCTTGTCTACATCATGTCATCGTTCTTAAGGCATTACTCCGTTCTTATGGACTTAATACACTAGATGCATGCTAGATAGCGGTCGATGTGTGGAGTAATAGTAGTAGATGCAGGCAGGAGACGGTCTACTAATCTTGGACAAGATGCCTATATACATGATCATTGCCTTGGATATCGTCATGATTATTTGCTTTTCTATCAATTGCCCAACAGTAATTTGTCTACCCACCGTATGCTATTTTCTCGAGAGAAGCCTCTAGTGAAATCTATGGCCCCTGGGTCTATCAAAATCATATTACTAAAACCCTAAAAATATTGCTGCCATTCTCTTTTATTTATTTTATTTTGTATTTTTGTTTCAATCTATCTATCTATCACATACAGTTTAATCTTGCAATTTACCGCCAAGAGATTGGCAACCTCTCGTTTGCGTTGGGTGCAAGGATTTGTTGTTTGTGTGCAGGTGCTGCTAACGAGGTGTTGTGTGATTCTCCTACTGGTTCGATAACCTTGGTTTCATAACTGAGGGAAATACTTATCTCTACTGTGCTGCATCATCCCTTCCTCTTCGGGGAAATAACAACGCAAGCTACAAGTAGCAGGAAGAATTTCTGGCTCCGTTGTCGGGGAGACATCATCAACATCTATCAAGTACCTTTGAACAAACTCTCATCTCCTCGTTTTCATCTCCCCCACTTCTAAAACGTTTTTACAAAAAATACAAAAATATTTTCCGTTTGCCTTTTTCTTGTTTGCTTGTTTGCTATCTTGTTTGCGTAGTCATGATGTCTCAAGAAAATACCAAATTGTGTGATTTTTCCAATACTAATAATAATGATTTTATTAGTACTCCGATTGCTCCTCCCGCCACTAGTGTGAAGACTTGTGATATTAATGCCGCTTTGCTAAATCTTGTCATGAAAGATCAATTTTCCGGTAGTCCTAATGAAGATGCCGCATCCCATCTTAACAACTTTGTAGAATTGTGTGACATGCAAAAGAAAAAAGATGTGGATAATGATATTGTGAAATTAAAATTATTCCCGTTCTCATTGCGGGATCGTGCAAAAATTTGGTTTTCATCTTTACCACGAAATAGTATCGATTCTTGGGATAGGTGTAAAGATGCTTTTATTACTAAGTATTTTCCTCCCGCGAAAATTATTTCTCTTAGAAATCAAATTATGAATTTCAAGCAATTTGATCATGAACATGTTGCCCAATCTTGGGAGAGGATGAAATTAATGATAAGAAATTGCCATACTCATGGTTTAAATTTATGGATGATCATACAAAACTTTTATGCCGGATTGAATTTTGTCTCTAGAAATCTTTTAGATTCCGCCGCGGGTGGTACTTTTATGGAAATTACTTTGGGTGAAGCTACTAAATTGCTTTATAATATTATGGCAAATTATTCACAATGGCATACTGAAAGAATTCCTACTAGTAAAAAGGTGAATTCTATTGAAGAAGTTAATACTTTGAGTGATAAAGTTGATGCGCTTATGAAATTGGTTGCTAGCAAAAATGCTCCTATTGATCCTAATGATGTGCCTTTGTCCACTTTGATTGAGCAAAATAATGATCCCGTAGATGTGAATTTTGTCTCACGAAACAATTTTAATAATAATGCTTATAGAGGTAATTTCAATGCTAGGCCATTTCCTAGAAATTCCTCTAATAATTATGGCAATCCATATGGTAATTCCTATAATAATAATAGGATGTCCTCTGATCTTGAAAGTAATATTAAAGAATTTATTAATGCTCAAAAAGTTTTCAACACTACGATAGAAGAAAAATTGAGTAAAATTGATGATATGTCTAGGAGCATTGATAGAATTATTCATGATGTGGAAAATCTTAAGACTAAAATTTTGCCACCCAAAATTGATATTAGTGAATGAATTAAAGCTTTATATGTCTCCATGGATGAGAGTAAGAAAAGAACCGCCATGCTAAAAGCTAAACGAGAATTTTTAGAAAAAGCGATTCCTCCTGGTTTTTATCGTAGTAATGATGAAGATATTAAAATGATTGGTGTTTCATCTATTGATTCTCTATTTAGAAATATTCAACTTGATGAAAAGGGGACTGAAGAAGAGTCAATTTTAGCTAAAGAGCGTCCCCATAATTCGGAGGGTGAAATTTTTGATAAGAAAATTGCTAAAAGTGGGTTTGGAGAGATAAAAACTTTCAATAGCGTTGTGCCCACTCTCTTGGATTACAAAGATTTTAATTATGATAATTGTTCTTTGATTGAGTGCATTTCTTTGTTACAATCCATGTTAAATTCACCCAACGCTTATGAGCAAAACAAGGCTTTTACTAAGCACATCGTAGAAACAACGATGAAAGCGTTAGAAGAAAAGCTAGAACTAGAAGTTTCAATTCCTAGAAAATTATATGATGAATGGGAACCCATCATTAAAGTTAAAATTAAAAATTATGAGTGCAATGCTTTATGTGATTTGGGTGCTAGCATTTCCACAATTCCAAAATCTTTATGTGATGTGCTAGGTCTCACCAATATAGATGAATGTTCTCTTAATTTGCACTTGGCGGATTCTACTATTAAAAAGCCTTTGGGTAGAATTAATGAAGTTCTTATTCTTGCAAATAGGAACTATGTGCCTGTTGATTTTATTGTTCTTGACATTGAATGCAATTCTTATTGCCCCATAATACTTGGTAGACCGTTCTTACGAACTATATGTGCCATTATTGATATGAAAGAAGGGAATATAAAATTTCAGTTTCCATTAAAGAAGGGTATGGAGCACTTCCCTAGGAAAAGAATTAATGCACCATATGAATCAATTATGAGGGCCACTTATGGAATCAACTTGAAAGATGACAATACTTGAAATTATGCATTATGCCTAGCTAGGGGCATAAAATAATAGCGCTTGTTGGGAGGCAACCCAATGAATAAAATAATTTTTTGTTATAAGTTTCTGTTATTGTGTGTTTTCACTGTCATGTTACTGGTATGATTGTGTTTTTGTGTTTTTAATTAGTGTTTGTGCCAAGTAAATCCTTTAGGATGATTTGGAAGATAGTATAATTGATGATGTTTGGAAAACAGAAAGTTTTGCGTCCAGTGCCCGAATTTTGTTTCCGTACTGGAGCGTCAGAAAAGTCTGAATTTTTTATACAGTATTGATATATGAATTTCCAACGTTGACCTAATTTTTCAGAATTTTTGGAGTTACAGAAGTATGACCATAATTCAGATCTCTACAGATTGTTCTGTTTTTGACAGATTCTGTTTTTTTGATGCACTACTTGCTTGTTTTGATGAATCTATGGATTGTATCGGGGGGTATAAGCCATGGTGAAGTTAGAGTACAGTAGGTATAATGCAAAAATAAAATATGAATGGGTTTGCAACGGTACTTATAGTAGTGATTTATTTTATTATACTAACGGATCTCACGAAGGTTTTGTTGAGTTTTGTGTGATTGAAGTTTTCAAGTTTTGGGTGAGATCACGATGGATGAAGGAATAAGGAGTAGTAAAAGCCTAAGCTTGGGGATGCCCGAGGCACCCCAAGGTAATATTCAAGGAAGACTCAAGCGTCTAAGCTTGGGGATGCCCCGGAAGGCATCCCCTCTTTCTTCTACCAACCATCCGTAATTTTACTTGGAGCTATATTTTTATTCGTCACATGATATGAGTTCTGCTTGGAGCGTCTTGTATTATATGAGTCTTTGCTTTGTTTGCTTTTTAGTTTGTCACAATCATCTTTGCTGAACACACTTATCTTGAGAGAGCCACACGTTTATCATTATTTGTTAGAATACTCTATGTGGTTCACTTAAATTTTTTGAGCTAGGCAGTTGCTCTAGTGCTTCACTTAAATCCTTTTGAACACGGTGGTGGCTAAATTTTGAAGAAATAAACTCTCATGCTTCACTTATATTATTTTGAGAGTTGATTAAAATTTTGAAGAAATAAACTCTCATGCTTCACTTATATTATTTTGAGAGTTGATTAAAATTTTGAAGAAATGAATTCTCATGCTTCACTTATATTATTTTGAGAATTGATAAGATTGAAATTTTGAAGAAATATTTGCACTCTCATGCTTCACTTAAATCTTTTTGAGAGTTGATGATAGTAACGGTAATTTGCACAAGATATGAAGTTGGTCCCAAAGTGATGAATATTCAAGAGGGATATAGATAAAAACTTTCATATAGATCATTGGATATGATATGTGTGATTCCTTGCAATAGTTTTGCGATATGGAAATGATAATATGTGAGTCATGTTAGTGAGTAATTGTGATTTAGTAAGAATATTAGTGTTAAGGTTTGTGATTCCCTATGCATGCACGTTAAGTCAATAGTTATGCAATGAAATTATATCCTACTTATGGTGCATTATTCGGTGTTAGTTGTGTTCAATGCATGTATATGACCGTTTTCGTTTTTTGGTTGGTTGCTTCTCAATCTTTTGCTAGCCTTCATTTGTACTAAGCGGAAATACTGCTTGTGCATCCAAACTCCTTAAACCCAAGTTGTGCCAAATGAGTCCACTATATCTACCTATATGCGGTATTTCAATGCCGTTCCAAGTAAATTTGCGTGTGCCAACTCTAATTTTTGAAATAATATTCCGTTTTGTGTGCCCGTACCGCTCATGAAGCGGCAGGGGGTGGCCATTATTTTCCATGCTAGGTGTGTTATTCTCACGATGAGTGTTTATTCACTTGTCATTGCACGAGAGAATGGTTGGTAATAGGGATGCCCAGTCCCACAATGAAATCAAATTAATAATAACAAAATTCCTTGGAAAGTGTTGGTATGGAGGGCACCCGTGGATACGGCTAGCCATGGATTGTGAAAGAATGGTGGAAAGGAAATAAACTTTACTTTCTATTTGGGAACCGGCTATGATGTGTCTAGCATGGAAAATATTGGGAATTCTCGGTCGTTTTCGTTGACAGGAAAAGCATGCCTCTCAAAATATTTTTATCTCTTTAATTTCAGCTTTGAGCTCTGGCACATTTGACAAATCTTTGCTTCCCTCTGCGAAGGGCCTATCTATTTACTTTTATGCAATTTTTAGTTTTTGAGTCTCCATCTTCTCTTATAAAGCACCAACTAGAGAGCACTATTGTCATACTTGTGCATTGGATGTAGCTAATATTTGAGTGTGTTTCATGAATGGATGAATGATTGCGCATAATGGGCTAGGGATAACTGTTGGAAATATGCCCTAGAGGCAATAATAAATTAGTTATTATCATATTTCCCCGTTCATGATAATAGTTTATTATTCATGCTAGAATTGTATTGACCGGAAACTAAATACATGTGTGAATAGATAAACAAATACTGTGTCCCTAGTAAGCCTCTACTAGACTAGCTCGTTGATCAAAAGATGGTCAAGATTTCCTGACCATGGACATGAGTTGTCATTTGATAATGGGATGACATCATTAGGAGAATGATGTGATGGACTTGACCCAACCGGTAGCATAGCAAATGATCGTTCAGTTTATTGCTATTGCTTTCACTATGTCAAATACACGTTCCTCTGACCATGAGATCATGCAACTCCCGGATACCGTAGGAATACTTTGGGTGTATCAAACGTCACAACGTAACTGGGTGATTATAAAGGTGCACTACAGGTATCTCCGAAAGTGTTTGTTGAGTTGGCATGGATCGAGATTGGAATTTGTCACTCCGACTATCGGAGAGGTATCTCTGGGCCCTCTCGGTAATACAGCATCACAGAAGCCTTGCAAGCACCGTGACTAAAGAGTTAGTTACAAGATGACGTATTACGGAACGAGTAAAGAGACTTGCCGGTAACGAGATTGAACTAGGTATTGGATACCGACGATCGAATCTCGGGCAAGTAACATACCGCCAGACAAAGGGAACAACGTATGTTGACATATGAGGTTCACCGATAAAGATCTTCGTGGAATATGTAGGAACCAATATGAGCATCCAGGTTCCGCTGTTGGTTATTGACCAGAGAGTCGTCTCGGTCATGTCTACATCATTCCCGAACCCGTAGGGTCCGCACACTTAAGGTTCGATGACGATTTAGTATTATATGAGTTATGTGATTGGTGGCCGAAGTTTGTTCGGAGTCCCGGATGAGATCACGGACATGACGAGGAGTCTTGAAATGGTCGAGAGGTGAAGATTCATATATTGGAAGGCTATATTCGGACGTCGGAAAGGTTCCAAGTGATTCGGGTATTTTTCGGAGTACCGGGGAGTTACGGGAATTCACCGGGAGAAGTAATGGGCCTTATTGGGCCATACGGGAAAAGGAGAGGCAGGCCACGTGAGGAGGCTCGCGCCCCCCCTTGCCCAAACCTAATTGGACTAGGGGAGGGGGCGCAGCCCCCTCTTTCCTTTCCCTCTCCCTTCCCTCTTTCCTACTCCGTATGGGAGGTGGAATCCTACTAGGACTAAGGAGTCCTAGTAGGACTCCCCACACTTGGCGCACCCCTAGGGGGCCGGCCTCCTCCCTCTCATCCTTTATATACGGGGGCAAGGGGGCACCCCAAAGTACACAATTGTCCCATAGCCGTGTGCGGTGCCCCGATCTCCGTTTTCCACCTCGGTCATATTTTCGGAGAGCTTAGGCGAAGCCCTGCCGGAATCACTTCACCGTCACCGTCGCCACGCCGTCATGCTGACGGAACTCATCTACTACCTCGACGTCTTGCTGGATCAAGAAGGCGAGGAACGTCACCGAGCTGCACGTGTGTAGAACTCGGAGGTGCCGTACGTTCGGTACTTGATCGGTGGAGCTCGAAGGATTGTTCGACTACATCAACCGCGTTGTGAGACGCTTCCGCTAACGGTCTACGAGGGTACGTAGACACACTCTCCCCTCTCGTAGCGATACATCTCCATGGATAGATCTTGCGTGAGCGTAGGAAATTTTTGAAATTCATGCTCCGTTCCCCAACAGTGGCATCCGAGCCAGGTCTATGCGTAGATGTGATTTGCACGAGTAGAACACAAGTGAGTTGTGGGCGTGGGTGTATACATATTGCTTGCCGTTACTAGTTGTTACTTGATTCGGCGGTATTGTGAGATGAAGCGGCCCGGACCGACATTACGCGTACGGTTACGCGAGACAGGTTTCACCGCTACGTGCACTCGTTGCATAAAGGTGACTGGCGGGTGTCTGTCTCTCTCACTTTAGTTGAATCGGTTTCAATGAAGAGGGTTCTTTTAGAAGATCAAAAAGCAATCACTACACCACGTTGTGGTTTTGCGTAGGTAAGAACGGTTCTTGCAAACCCGTAGCAGCCACATAAAACTTGCAACAACAAAGTAGAGGACGTCTAACTTGTTTTTGCAGGGTATGCTGGTGATGTGATATGGCCAAGACATGATGTGATATAAGTTGTTGTATGAGATGATCATGTTTTGTAAGTTATCAGGCAACCGGCAGGAGCCTTATGGTTGTCTCTTTATTGTATGCAATGCCAACGCTATGTAATTGCTTTACTTTACCGCTATTAGTTAGCAGTAGTAGTAGTAGCAATAGCCGGCGAGACGACCACGACGCTACGATGGAGATCAAGGTGTCACGACGCTACGATGGAGATCAAGGTGTCAACCCGGTGACGATGGAGATCATGACGGTGCTTTGCTGATGGAGATCAAAAGCACAAGACGATGATGGCCATATCATGTCACATATATTGAATTGCATGTGATGTTAATCCTTTTATGCATCTTATTTTGCTTAGGACGACGGTAGCATTATAAGATGATCCCTTCACTAAATTTCAAGATAAGTGTTCTCCCCTAGTATGCACCGTTGTGAAGGTTCGACGCTTCTAAGCACCACGTGATGATCGGGTGTGATGGATTCTTTCGTTCGCATACAACGGGTGTAAGCTAGTTTTACACACGCAGAATACTTGGGTTAAACTTGACGAGCCTAGCATGTACAGACATGGCCTCGGAACACAAGAGACCGAAAGGTCGAACATGAGTCATATAGTAGATATGATCAACATGAAAGATGTTCACCATTGATAACTAATCCACCTCACGTGATGATCGGACGTGGTTTAGTTGATGTGGATCATGTTACACTTAGACAACTTGAGGGATGTTAATCTAAGTGGGAGTTCTTAAGTAATTTGATTAATTGAACTTCAATTGTCATGAACATAGTCTTACTTGTCTTAGCAAATTTATGTTGTAGATCCATAGACCGCGCTGTTGTTCCCCTGTTTTTATTATGTTCCTAGAGAAAACGAAGTTGAAAGTTGATGGAAGCAACTATGCGGACTAGGTCCGTGATCTGAGGATTGTCCTCACTGCTGCATAGAAGGCTTATGTCCTTAATGCACCGCTCAGTGAAATACCCCTACGGCTTCGTCTGAGGACGTTATGAACGTCTGGCAGACAAGAAAAGATGACTACTCGATAGTTCAGTGCGCCATACTTTACGGCTTAGAACCGGAGCTCCAAATATGTTTTGAGCAACACGGAGCATATGAGATGTTCCAAGAGCTGAAAATTTGTTTTTCAAGACTCACACCCGGGTCGAGAGGGATGACACCTTCGACAAGTTCTATAGCTACAAGATGGAGGAGAACAGCTCCGTTAGTGAGCATGTACTCAGAATGTCTGAGTACTTCAAACACTTGAATCAAGTGGGAGTTAGACTTCCGAATAAAGTGGTGATTGATAGAGTTCTCTAGTCACTATCACTAAGCTACTGGATCTTCGTGATGAACTATAAACATGCAAGGGATAGAAGATCCTTAAGCTATTCGCGATGCTACAATCTGCGGATGTAGAAATCAAAAAAAGGGAGCATCAAATGTTGATGGTTAATAAGACCACTAGTTTCAAGAAGGGCAAGGGAAAGAAAAGGGAACTTCAAGAAGAACGGTAAAACAGTTGCCGCTCACGCGAAGAAACCCAAGGCTGAACCAAACCCGAGACTTAGTGCTCCCATTGCAAAGGGAAATGTCACAGGGAGCGGAACTTCCCCAAAGTAACTGGCAGATAATAAGACTGGCAATGTCAACAAAGATATTTGATATACATGTTATTGATATGTACCTTACTAGTACTCGTAGGAGCACCTGGGTATTTGATACTTGTTCAGTTGCTTACAACTTGAAACATGGAGCTTCGGAATAAACGAGGGCTAGCTAAGAACGAGGTGACGATGTGCATTGGAAGTGTCTCCAAGGTTGATGTGATCACCATTGCCACGCTCTCTCTACCTTCAGGATTAGTGATGAACCTAAATAATTGTTATTTGGTGCTTGCGTTAAGCATGAACATTATATCTGATAGTATTTATTGCAAGACGGTTATTCAATTTCAGAGAATAATTGTTATTCTATTTGGATAATATCATTGATGATCATGCACTTAAAATGAAAGGTTTATAGAATCTTGATCGTAGTAATACATATGTTCATAACACGAATGCCAAAAGATAATGATAGTACCACATATTTGTGGCACTGCCGCTTAGGTCATATCAGTGTTAAACACATGAAGAAACTCCATGCAGATGGGTTTTTGGAATCTCTTGATTATGAATCATTTGAGACATGTGAACCGTGCCTTATTGGCAAGATGACTAAAACTCCGTTCTCCGGAACAATGGAGCGAGCAACCAACTTATTGGAAATAATACATACCGATGTATGCGGTCCGATGAGTGTTGAGGCGCGCGGTGGATATCGTTATATTCTCACGTTCACTGATGATTTGAGTAGATATGGTTATGTCTACTTGATGAAGCATAAATCTGAAACATTTGAAAAGTTCAAAGAATTTCAGAGTGAAGTAGAGAACCATCGTAACAAGAAAATAAAGTTCTTACGATCTGATCGTGGAGGAGAATATTTGAGTTACGAGTTTGGCAATCACTTAAGACAATGTGGAATTGTTTCACAGCTCACGCCACATGGAACACCATAGCGTAATGGTGTGTCCGAACGTCGTAATCGTACTCTATTGGATATGGTGCGTTCTATGATGTCTCTTACCGATTTGCCACTATCATTTTGGGGTTATGCATTAGAGACAGCTGCATTCACTTTAAACAAGGGCACCGTCTAAATCCGTTGAGATGACACCGTATGAACTGTGGTTTGCAAGAAACCTAAGATGTCGTTTCTGAAAGTTTGGGGATGCAATGCTTATGTCAAAAGGCTTCAGCCAGATAAGCTCGAACCCAAAGCAGATAAGTGCGTCTTCATAGGATACCCAAAGGAGACCATTGGGTACACCTTCTACCACAGATCCGAAGGCAAAGTATTCGTTGCTAAGAATGGATCCTTTCTAGAGAAGGAGTTTCTCTCGAAAGAAGTGAGTGGGAGGAAAGTAGAACTTGATGAGATAATTGTACCTCCTCTGGATAGTAGTACGCCACAGAAAGAAATTTCTGTGACACCAACACAGACCAGAGAAGAAGTTGATGATGATGATCATGAGGCTTCGGATCAAGTTGCTACAGAACCTCGTAGGTCAACCAGGGCACGCTCTGCACCAGATTGGTACGGCAATCCTATCTTGGAGGTCATGTTGTTAGACAACGGTGAACCTACGAACTATGAAGAAGCGATGGCGAGCCCGGATTCCGACAAATGGCTTGAGGCCATGAAATCCGAGATTAGATCCATGTATGAGAACAAAGTGTGGACTTTGGTAGACTTGCCCGATGAAACGGCGAGCTATTAAAAATAAATGGATCTTTAAGAAGAACACGGACGCAGATGGTAATGTCACCGTCTATAAAGCTCGACTTGTTGCTAAAGGTTATCGACAAGTTCAAGGAGTTGACTACGATGAGACTTTCTCACCCGTAGCGATGCTAAAGTCTGTCAGAATTATGTTAGCAATTGCCGCGTTTTATGATTATGAAATCTGGCAAATGGACGTCAAAACGGCATTTCTTAATGGATTACTTAAGGAAGAATTGTATATGATACAACCGGAAGGTTTTGTCGATCCTAAAGGTGCTAACAAAGTATGCAAGCTCCAGTGATCCATCTATGGACTGGTGCAAGCATCTCGGAGCTGGAATACTCGCTTTGATGAAGTGATCAAAGCGTTTGGGTTTATGCAAGTTTATGGAGAAACTTGTATTTACAACAAAGTGAGTGGGAGGTCTATAACATTTCTAATAAGTATATGTGATTGGAAATGATGTAGAATTTCTGGAAAGCATAAAGAATTAATTGAAAGGAGTTTTTCAATAAAAACCTGTTTTTTGAGTTATCCACGGTTTGGGCATCGAGATCTATAGAGATAGATCAAGACACCTGATAAAAGATTTTCACACACCTTGATTAGATTTTGAAGAAGTTCAAAATGGATCAAGTCAAAAGAAATAAGTTCTTGGCTAGTGTGAAGTGGAGTAAGACTTGAAGATCTAGGTAAAGGTTGTTTACATGTTAGGCATCAAAATCTATAGAGATAGATTGAGACGCCTCATATGACTTTCACAAAACATATACCTTGACAAGATTTTGAAGAAGTTCAAAATGGATCAGTCAAAGAAAGAGTTCTTGACTGTGGTGAAAGGTGTGAAGTTGAGTAAGACTCAAATCTCGACCACGGCAAAATAAATAGAATGGATGAAGGTTATCCCCTATGCCTCGGCCATAGGTTCTATAAAGTATGCCAAGCTGTGTGCCTTGCCATGTGTCTGGCAAAAGAGGTACCAAAGTGATCCAGGAGTAGATCACTGGACAGCGGTCAAATTATCCTTAAGATGACTAAGGAAGAATTTCTCGGGAATAGAGATGATAAAGAGTTGGTCGTAAGGGGTTACGTCGATGCAAGCTTTAAACACTGATCCGAAAGACTATGAGTCTCAGACCGGATAAGTATAGTGGGGAAATTTTTTGGAGTAGCTCCAAACAGAGTGTGGTAGCAGCATCTACATAGAGATTTGCCAAGAACACACGGATCTGAATATTGCAGACCCGTTGACTAAAACCTCTCTCACAAGCAAAACATGATCAGCTTTAGAACTGATTAAGTGTTAATTACATGGAGATGTAATCTAGATTATTGACTCTAGTGCAAGTGGGAGACTGTTGGAAATATGCCCTAGAGGCAATAATAAATTAGTTATTATCATATTTCCCCGTTCATGATAATAGTTTATTATTCATGCTAGAATTGTATTGACCGGAAACTAAATACATGTGTGAATAGATAAACAAATACTGTGTCCCTAGTAAGCCTCTACTAGACTAGCTCGTTGATCAAAAGATGGTCAAGATTTCCTGACCATGGACATGAGTTGTTATTTGATAATGGGATGACATCATTAGGAGAATGATGTGATGGACTTGACCCAACCGTTAGCATAGCAAATGATCGTTCAGTTTATTGCTATTGCTTTCACTATGTCAAATACACGTTCCTCTGACCATGAGATCATGCAACTCCCGGATACCGTAGGAATACTTTGGGTGTATCAAACGTCACAACGTAACTGGGTGATTATAAAGGTGCACTACAGGTATCTCCGAAAGTGTTTGTTGAGTTGGCATGGATCGAGATTGGAATTTGTCACTCCGACTATCGGAGAGGTATCTCTGGGCCCTCTCGGTAATACAGCATCACAGAAGCCTTGCAAGCACCGTGACTAAAGAGTTAGTTACAAGATGACGTATTACGGAACGAGTAAAGAGACTTGCCGGTAACGAGATTGAACTAGGTATTGGATACCGACGATCGAATCTCGGGCAAGTAACATACCGCCAGACAAAGGGAACAACGTATGTTGACATATGAGGTTCACCGATAAAGATCTTCGTGGAATATGTAGGAACCAATATGAGCATCCAGGTTCCGCTGTTGGTTATTGACCAGAGAGTCGTCTCGGTCATGTCTACATCATTCCCGAACCCGTAGGGTCCGCACACTTAAGGTTCGATGACGATTTAGTATTATATGAGTTATGTGATTGGTGGCCGAAGTTTGTTCGGAGTCCCGGATGAGATCACGGACATGACGAGGAGTCTTGAAATGGTCGAGAGGTGAAGATTCATATATTGGAAGGCTATATTCGGACGTCGGAAAGGTTCCGAGTGATTCGGGTATTTTTCGGAGTACCGGGGAGTTACGGGAATTCACCGGGAGAAGTAATGGGCCTTATTGGGCCATACGGGAAAAGGAGAGGCAGGCCACGTGAGGAGGCTCGCGCCCCCCCTTGCCCAAACCGAATTGGACTAGGGGAGGGGGCGCAGCCCCCTCTTTCCTTTCCCTCTCCCTTCCCTCTTTCCTACTCCGTATGGGAGGTGGAATCCTACTAGGACTAAGGAGTCCTAGTAGGACTCCCCACACTTGGCGCACCCCTAGGGGGCCGGCCTCCTCCCTCTCATCCTTTATATACGGGGGCAAGGGGGCACCCCAAAGTACACAATTGTCCCATAGCCGTGTGCGGTGCCCCGATCTCCGTTTTCCACCTCGGTCATATTTTCGGAGAGCTTAGGCGAAGCCCTGCCGGAATCACTTCACCGTCACCGTCGCCACGCCGTCATGCTGACGGAACTCATCTACTACCTCGACATCTTGCTGGATCAAGAAGGCGAGGAACGTCACCGAGCTGCACGTGTGTAGAACTCGGAGGTGCCGTACGTTCGGTACTTGATCGGTGGAGCTCGAAGGATTGTTCGACTACATCAACCGCGTTGTGAGACGCTTCCGCTAACGGTCTACGAGGGTACGTAGACACACTCTCCCCTCTCGTAGCGATACATCTCCATGGATAGATCTTGCGTGAGCGTAGGAAATTTTTGAAATTCATGCTCCGTTCCCCAACAGTGGCATCCGAGCCAGGTCTATGCGTAGATGTGATTTGCACGAGTAGAACACAAGTGAGTTGTGGGCGTGGGTGTATACATATTGCTTGCCGTTACTAGTTGTTACTTGATTCGGCGGTATTGTGAGATGAAGCGGCCCGGACCGACATTACGCGTACGGTTACGCGAGACAGGTTTCACCGCTACGTGCACTCGTTGCATAAAGGTGACTGGCGGGTGTCTGTCTCTCTCACTTTAGTTGAATCGGTTTCAATGAAGAGGGTTCTTTTAGAAGATCAAAAAGCAATCACTACACCACGTTGTGGTTTTGCGTAGGTAAGAACGGTTCTTGCAAACCCGTAGCAGCCACATAAAACTTGCAACAACAAAGTAGAGGACGTCTAACTTGTTTTTGCAGGGTATGCTGGTGATGTGATATGGCCAAGACATGATGTGATATAAGTTGTTGTATGAGATGATCATGTTTTGTAAGTTATCAGGCAACCGGCAGGAGCCTTATGGTTGTCTCTTTATTGTATGCAATGCCAACGCTATGTAATTGCTTTACTTTACCGCTATTAGTTAGCAGTAGTAGTAGTAGCAATAGCCGGCGAGACGACCACGACGCTACGATGGAGATCAAGGTGTCACGACGCTACGATGGATATCAAGGTGTCAACCCGGTGACGATGGAGATCATGACGGTGCTTTGCTGATTGAGATCAAAAGCACAAGACGATGATGGCCATATCATGTCACATATATTGAATTGCATGTGATGTTAATCCTTTTATGCATCTTATTTTGCTTAGGACGACGGTAGCATTATAAGATGATCCCTTCACTAAATTTCAAGATAAGTGTTCTCCCCTAGTATGCACCGTTGTGAAGGTTCGACGCTTCTAAGCACCACGTGATGATCGGGTGTGATGGATTCTTTCGTTCGCATACAACGGGTGTAAGCCAGTTTTACACACGCAGAATACTTGGGTTAAACTTGACGAGCCTAGCATGTACAGACATGGCCTCGGAACACAAGAGACCGAAAGGTCGAACATGAGTCATATAGTAGATATGATCAACATGAAAGATGTTCACCATTGATAACTAATCCACCTCACGTGATGATCGGACGTGGTTTAGTTGATGTGGATCATGTTATACTTAGACAACTTGAGGGATGTTAATCTAAGTGGGAGTTCTTAAGTAATTTGATTAATTGAACTTCAATTGTCATGAACATAGTCTTACTTGTCTTAGCAAATTTATGTTGTAGATCCATAGACCGCGCTGTAGTTCCCCTGTTTTTATTATGTTCCTAGAGAAAACGAAGTTGAAAGTTGATGGAAGCAACTATGCGGACTAGGTCCGTGATCTGAGGATTGTCCTCACTGCTGCATAGAAGGCTTATGTCCTTAATGCACCGCTCAGTGAAATACCCCTACGGCTTCGTCTGAGGACGTTATGAACGTCTGGCAGACAAGAAAAGATGACTACTCGATAGTTCAGTGCGCCATACTTTACGGCTTAGAACCGGAGCTCCAAATATGTTTTGAGCAACACGGAGCATATGAGATGTTCCAAGAGCTGAAAATTTGTTTTTCAAGACTCACACCCGGGTCGAGAGGGATGACACCTTCGACAAGTTCTATAGCTACAAGATGGAGGAGAACAGCTCCGTTAGTGAGCATGTACTCAGAATGTCTGAGTACTTCAAACACTTGAATCAAGTGGGAGTTAGACTTCCGAATAAAGTGGTGATTGATAGAGTTCTCTAGTCACTATCACTAAGCTACTGGATCTTTGTGATGAACTATAAACATGCAAGGGATAGAAGATCCTTAAGCTATTCGCGATGCTACAATCTGCGGATGTAGAAATCAAAAAAAGGGAGCATCAAATGTTGATGGTTAATAAGACCACTAGTTTCAAGAAGGGCAAGGGAAAGAAAAGGGAACTTCAAGAAGAACGGTAAAACAGTTGCCGCTCACGCGAAGAAACCCAAGGCTGAACCAAACCCGAGACTTAGTGCTCCCATTGCAAAGGGAAATGTCACAGGGAGCGGAACTTCCCCAAAGTAACTGGCAGATAATAAGACTGGCAATGTCAACAAAGATATTTGATATACATGTTATTGATATGTACCTTACTAGTACTCGTAGGAGCACCTGGGTATTTGATACTTGTTCAGTTGCTTACAACTTGAAACATGGAGCTTCGGAATAAACGAGGGCTAGCTAAGAACGAGGTGGCGATGTGCATTGGAAGTGTCTCCAAGGTTGATGTGATCACCATCGCCACGCTCTCTCTACCTTCAGGATTAGTGATGAACCTAAATAATTGTTATTTGGTGCTTGCGTTAAGCATGAACATTATATCTGATAGTGTTTATTGCAAGACGGTTATTCAATTTCAGAGAATAATTGTTATTCTATTTGGATAATATCATTGATGATCATGCACTTAAAATGAAAGGTTTATAGAATCTTGATCGTAGTAATACATATGTTCATAACACGAATGCCAAAAGATAATGATAGTACCACATATTTGTGGCACTGCCGCTTAGGTCATATCAGTGTTAAACACATGAAGAAACTCCATGCAGATGGGTTTTTGGAATCTCTTGATTATGAATCATTTGAGACATGTGAACCGTGCCTTATTGGCAAGATGACTAAAACTCCGTTCTCCGGAACAATGGAGCGAGCAACCAACTTATTGGAAATAATACATACCGATGTATGCGGTCCGATGAGTGTTGAGGCGCGCGGTGGATATCGTTATATTCTCACGTTCACTGATGATTTGAGTAGATATGGTTATGTCTACTTGATGAAGCATAAATCTGAAACATTTGAAAAGTTCAAAGAATTTCAGAGTGAAGTAGAGAACCATCGTAACAAGAAAATAAAGTTCTTACGATCTGATCGTGGAGGAGAATATTTGAGTTACGAGTTTGGCAATCACTTAAGACAATGTGGAATTGTTTCACAGCTCACGCCACATGGAACACCATAGCGTAATGGTGTGTCCGAATGTCGTAATCGTACTCTATTGGATATGGTGCGTTCTATGATGTCTCTTACCGATTTGCCACTATCATTTTGGGGTTATGCATTAGAGACAGCTGCATTCACTTTAAACAAGGGCACCGTCTAAATCCGTTGAGATGACACCGTATGAACTGTGGTTTGCAAGAAACCTAAGATGTCGTTTCTGAAAGTTTGGGGATGCAATGCTTATGTCAAAAGGCTTCAGCCAGATAAGCTCGAACCCAAAGCAGATAAGTGCGTCTTCATAGGATACCCAAAGGAGACCATTGGGTACACCTTCTACCACAGATCCGAAGGCAAAGTATTCGTTGCTAAGAATGGATCCTTTCTAGAGAAGGAGTTTCTCTCGAAAGAAGTGAGTGGGAGGAAAGTAGAACTTGATGAGATAATTGTACCTCCTCTGGATAGTAGTACGCCACAGAAAGAAATTTCTGTGACACCAACACAGACCAGAGAAGAAGTTGATGATGATGATCATGAGGCTTCGGATCAAGTTGCTACAGAACCTCGTAGGTCAACCAGGGCACGCTCTGCACCAGATTGGTACGGCAATCCTATCTTGGAGGTCATGTTGTTAGACAACGGTGAACCTACGAACTATGAAGAAGCGATGGCGAGCCCGGATTCCGACAAATGGCTTGAGGCCATGAAATCCGAGATTAGATCCATGTATGAGAACAAAGTGTGGACTTTGGTAGACTTGCCCGATGAAACGGCGAGCTATTAAAAATAAATGGATCTTTAAGAAGAACACGGACGCAGATGGTAATGTCACCGTCTATAAAGCTCGACTTGTTGCTAAAGGTTATCGACAAGTTCAAGGAGTTGACTACGATGAGACTTTCTCACCCGTAGCGATGCTAAAGTCTGTCAGAATTATGTTAGCAATTGCCGCGTTTTATGATTATGAAATCTGGCAAATGGACGTCAAAACGGCATTTCTTAATGGATTACTTAAGGAAGAATTGTATATGATACAACCGGAAGGTTTTGTCGATCCTAAAGGTGCTAACAAAGTATGCAAGCTCCAGTGATCCATCTATGGACTGGTGCAAGCATCTCGGAGCTGGAATACTCGCTTTGATGAAGTGATCAAAGCGTTTGGGTTTATGCAAGTTTATGGAGAAACTTGTATTTACAACAAAGTGAGTGGGAGGTCTATAACATTTCTAATAAGTATATGTGATTGGAAATGATGTAGAATTTCTGGAAAGCATAAAGAATTAATTGAAAGGAGTTTTTCAATAAAAACCTGTTTTTTGAGTTATCCACGGTTTGGGCATCGAGATCTATAGAGATAGATCAAGACACCTGATAAAAGATTTTCACACACCTTGATTAGATTTTGAAGAAGTTCAAAATGGATCAAGTCAAAAGAAATAAGTTCTTGGCTAGTGTGAAGTGGAGTAAGACTTGAAGATCTAGGTAAAGGTTGTTTACATGTTAGGCATCAAAATCTATAGAGATAGATTGAGACGCCTCATATGACTTTCACAAAACATATACCTTGACAAGATTTTGAAGAAGTTCAAAATGGATCAGTCAAAGAAAGAGTTCTTGACTGTGGTGAAAGGTGTGAAGTTGAGTAAGACTCAAATCTCGACCACGGCAAAATAAATAGAATGGATGAAGGTTATCCCCTATGCCTCGGCCATAGGTTCTATAAAGTATGCCAAGCTGTGTGCCTTGCCATGTGTCTGGCAAAAGAGGTACCAAAGTGATCCAGGAGTAGATCACTGGACAGCGGTCAAATTATCCTTAAGATGACTAAGGAAGAATTTCTCGGGAATAGAGATGATAAAGAGTTGGTCGTAAGGGGTTACGTCGATGCAAGCTTTAAACACTGATCCGAAAGACTATGAGTCTCAGACCGGATAAGTATAGTGGGGAAATTTTTTGGAGTAGCTCCAAACAGAGTGTGGTAGCAGCATCTACATAGAGATTTGCCAAGAACACACGGATCTGAATATTGCAGACCCGTTGACTAAAACCTCTCTCACAAGCAAAACATGATTAGCTTTAGAACTGATTAAGTGTTAATTACATGGAGATGTAATCTAGATTATTGACTCTAGTGCAAGTGGGAGACTGTTGGAAATATGCCCTAGAGGCAATAATAAATTAGTTATTATCATATTTCCCCGTTCATGATAATAGTTTATTATTCATGCTAGAATTGTATTGACCGGAAACTAAATACATGTGTGAATAGATAAACAAATACTGTGTCCCTAGTAAGCCTCTACTAGACTAGCTCGTTGATCAAAAGATGATCAAGATTTCCTGACCATGGACATGAGTTGTCATTTGATAATGGGATGACATCATTAGGAGAATGATGTGATGGACTTGACCCAACCGTTAGCATAGCAAATGATTGTTCAGTTTATTGCTATTGCTTTCACTATGTCAAATACACGTTCCTCTGACCATGAGATCATGCAACTCCCGGATACCGTAGGAATACTTTGGGTGTATCAAACGTCACAACGTAACTGGGTGATTATAAAGGTGCACTACAGGTATCTCCGAAAGTGTTTGTTGAGTTGGCATGGATCGAGATTGGAATTTGTCACTCCGACTATCGGAGAGGTATCTCTGGGCCCTCTCGGTAATACAGCATCACAGAAGCCTTGCAAGCACCGTGACTAAAGAGTTAGTTACAAGATGACGTATTACGGAACGAGTAAAGAGACTTGCCGGTAACGAGATTGAACTAGGTATTGGATACCGACGATCGAATCTCGGGCAAGTAACATACCGCCAGACAAAGGGAACAACGTATGTTGACATATGAGGTTCACCGATAAAGATCTTCGTGGAATATGTAGGAACCAATATGAGCATCCAGGTTCCGCTATTGGTTATTGACCGGAGAGTCGTCTCGGTCATGTCTACATCATTCCCGAACCCGTAGGGTCCGCACACTTAAGGTTCGATGACGATTTAGTATTATATGAGTTATGTGATTGGTGGCCGAAGTTTGTTCGGAGTCCCGGATGAGATCACGGACATGACGAGGAGTCTTGAAATGGTCGAGAGGTAAAGATTCATATATTGGAAGGCTATATTCGGACGTCGGAAAGGTTCCGAGTGATTCGGGTATTTTTCGGAGTACCGGGGAGTTACGGGAATTCACCGGGAGAAGTAATGGGCCTTATTGGGCCATACGGGAAAAGGAGAGGCAGGCCACGTGAGGAGGCTCGCGCCCCCCCTTGCCCAAACCGAATTGGACTAGGGGAGGGGGCGCAACCCCCTCTTTCCTTTCCCTCTCCCTTCCCTCTTTCCTACTCCGTATGGGAGGTGGAATCCTACTAGGACTAAGGAGTCCTAGTAGGACTCCCCACACTTGGCGCACCCCTAGGGGGCCGGCCTCCTCCCTCTCATCCTTTATATACGGGGGCAAGGGGGCACCCCAAAGTACACAATTGTCCCATAGCCGTGTGCGGTGCCCCGATCTCCGTTTTCCACCTCGGTCATATTTTCGGAGAGCTTAGGCGAAGCCCTGCCGGAATCACTTCACCGTCACCGTCGACACGCCGTCGTGCTGACGGAACTCATCTACTACCTCGACGTCTTGCTGGATCAAGAAGGCGAGGAACGTCACCGAGCTGCACGTGTGTAGAAATCGGAGGTGCCGTACGTTCGGTACTTGATCGGTGGAGCTCGAAGGATTGTTCGACTACATCAACCGCATTGTGAGACGCTTCCGCTAACGGTCTACGAGGGTACGTAGACACACTCTCCCCTCTCGTAGCGATACATCTCCATGGATAGATCTTGCGTGAGCGTAGGAAATTTTTGAAATTCATGCACCGTTCCCCAACATTAACTTTCTTTAGCGTTGATATTTTGAAAGACATGGTTTCTTGCTAGCATGCTTGAGTATTTATATCTCCATGTCAAATTATAGACTATTGCTTTGAATCATTCAAGTCCAATGTCCATGCTACAAAAGAAAAGAATATGTGATGAATATGTGAGGCAGCATTCCACATCAAAAATTCTGTTTTTATCATTTACCTACTCGAGGACGAGCAGGAATTAAGCATGGGGATGCTGATACATCTCCAACGTATCTATAATTTTTGATTGTTCCATGCTGCTATAATATCAATTTTGGATGTTTTTATAATCATTTACAGCAATTTTATATCATTTTTGGAGACTAACCTATTAACCTAGTGCCCAGTGCCAGTTGCTGTTTTCTGCCCTGTTTTTGTTTTACAGAAAATCAATACCAAACGAAGTCCAAATGCCACAAAACTTTTTGGAGATTTTTTATTGGACAAGATAAACACTAGAAGCTTCGGGATAGGGCCAGAAGATGGAGCAGTGGGCCACGAGGCACCAGGGCGCGCCCCAGGGGGGTGGTGCGCCCTGGTACCTCATGGGGCCCACCCAGCTCCGTTTGACTTAATTCCAGCACTATAAATTCCAGAAAAATCAGAAACCCTCAAGGGAGTCCACGAAATACTTTTTCAGCCGCCGCAAGTTTCTGTTCCAGAGAGATCCCATCTGGGGTCCTTCTCCGGTAATCTGCCGGAGGGGGAATCGATCACAGAGGGGTTCTACATCAACCTTGCTGCCCTTCCGATGATGCGTGAGTAGTTTACCACAGACCTTCGGGTCCATAGGCAGTAGCTAGATGGCTTCTTCTCTCTTTTTGATCTTCAATACAATGTTCTCCTCGATGTTCTTGGAGTTCTATCCGATGTAATCACTTTTTGCGGTGTGTTTGTTGGGATCCGATGAATTGTGAGTTTATGATCAGATTATCCATGAAATTATTTGAGTCTTTGCTGCACTCTTTTATGCATGATTATTATAGCCTCGTATTTCTTCTCCGATCTATTGATTTGGTTTGGCCAACTAGATTGATTTATCTTGCCATGGGAAGAGGTGCTTTGTAGTGGGTTCGATCTTGCGGTGCTCAATCCTAGTGACAGAAAGGGACATGACATGTATGTATCGTTGCTACTAAGGGTAAAAAGATGGGGTTTATTCATACATGAGTTTATCTTGTCTACATCATGTCATCATTCTTAAGGCATTACTCCGTTCTTATGGACTTAATACACTAGATGCATGCTGGATAGCGGTCGATGTGTGGAGTAATAGTAGTAGATGCAGGCAGGAGTCGGTCTACTAATCTTGGACGTGATGCCTATATACATGATCATTGCCTTGGATATCGTCATGATTATTTGCTTTTCTATCAATTTCCCAACAGTAATTTGTCTACCCACCGTATGCTATTTTCTCGAGAGAAGCCTCTAGTGAAATCTATGGCCCCCGGGTCTATCAAAATCATATTACTAAAACCCTAAAAATATTGCTGCCATTCTCTTTTATTTATTTTATTTTGTATTTTTGTTTCAATCAATCTATCTATCACATACAATTTAATCTTGCAATTTACCGCCGAGAGATTGACGACCTCTTGTTTGCGTTGGGTGCAAGGATTTGTTGTTTGTGTGCAGGTGCTACTAACGAGGTGTTGTGTGATTCTCCTACTGGTTCGATAACCTTGGTTTCATAACTGAGGGAAATACTTATCTCTACTGTGCTGCATCATCCCTTCCTCTTCGGGGAAATACCAACGCAAGCTACAAGTAGCATCCGACCGCCTCCCGAAGGGCTGTCCGACGAGGGAGTACATCCTCGCAGTTGGGAGGTTGTAAATCCTAGCTGCGGGGATCTGCACCGACGATCTACATCGACTCTACTTCCGCTGCGCTACGAGTCGGTAATGATCAGATCAAACCCTGTATGCAGTCTCCATAGTGGTCCTGGGCGTGCTCGCTGTACCGAATTTTTTTGTTTTCTATCGCGTTCCCCTACATGCAGGTGCTGCTAACGAGGTGTTGCGTGATTCTCCTACTGGATTGATAACCTTGGTTTCATAACTGAGGGAAATACTTATCTCTACTGTACTGCATATCCCTTCCTCTTCAGGGAATTACCAACGCAGCTCACAAGTAGCAACTGACCACCTGGTTTGTGGCCGAAATGTATAGCAGCATTGGCTCACCTAAGCTGGGTGCTGCCAAGATGGGGTTGCTAGCTAGTAGCGTTTTAATTTCCTCTAGTGCGGCTGCTGCCTCGCTAGTCCATTCGAAGTTCTTGGTCCGTTTAAGCAGCCTGTAAAGTGGTAGGGCATTTTCTCCGAGGCGTGAGATGAAGCGGCTCAAGGCTGCCACGCAGGCGGCCAGTTTTTGGATGTGCTTTAGCTCGGTAGGAACCGCTTGCTGGGACAGTGCCCAGATTTTCACCGGGTTAGCCTCTATTCCTCTATGGGAAACAATAAATCCGAGCAGCTTGCCTGCACGCACTCCGAAGACACACTTGTCCGGATTGAGCCGTATATCGAAAGTTCGCAGACTGTCGAAGGTTTGACGGAGGTCGTCCACCAGCTGACCGACGTGCTTGGTTTTGATAACCACGTCGTCCACATATGCCTCTACCATTTTGCCGATCTGTTTGTCCAAACATGTTTGGATCATGCGCTGGTATGTAGCCCCTGCATTTTTTAATCCGAAGGGCATTGTGTTGAAACAGAACGGCCCATAGGGGGTGATGAATGCTGTGGCCGCTTGATCGGACTCCTTCATTTTAATTTGATGGTATCCGGAATAAGCATCGAGAAAACACAGCGTGTCATGTCCGGCGGTGGCATCTATGATCTGGTCTATGCGGGGCAAGGGGAAAGGATCCTTGGGGCAGGCCTTATTTAGGTCCTTGAAATCGACACACAACCGCCAGGATTTATCCTTCTTAGGTACCATGACCATATTAGCCAACCACTCAGGATGTTTGATATATCGGATGAATCCGGCTTTGAGCAATTTTGCCAATTCTTCGCCCATAGCTTGACGCTTGGGTTCAGAAAATTGGCATAAAGCCTGTTTGACTGGCTTGAAACCTTTAATTATGTTCAAGCTATGCTCGGCTAAACTTCGTGGGATCCCTGGCATGTCCGAAGGGTGCCAGGCGAAGATGTCCCAGTTTTCGTGCAGAAAATTGCACAGTTCTTCATCGACCGCGGGGTCCAGCTGAGCTCCAATGGATGCCGTCTTGTTGGGATCTGTTGGATGCATTTGGAATTTGACGATTTCATCTGCTGGTTTGAAAGATGTAGATTTGGGCCTTTTGTCGAGGATTACATCGTCCTTGTTCACAGTTGAACGGAGCGCGGTTAATTCTTCGGCTGCAAGGGCTTCGGATAATGCTTCGAGGGCAAGCGACGTTGTTTTGTTCTTGACCCGAAGAGCTCTATCCAGATCACTTGTGACTGTGATCACGCCGTTTGGCCCTGGCAGCTTAAGTTTCATATATCCGTAATGTGGGATAGCATGGAATCGAGCGAATGCGTCACGCCCCAACAAGGCGTGGTAGCCATTGCGGAAGGGCACAACGTGGAAGAGCAACTCCTCGGATCGATAGTTCTCGGGAGTTCCGAAGACTACATCAAGGGTGACTCGACCACTGCAACGTGCCTCCTTTCCGGGGATGATCCCTCGGAAGGTGGTGTGACTTTGCTCGATACGAGATCTGTCGAACTGCATTTTGTCCAAGGTGTCCTCGTAAATGAGGTTTAACCCACTGCCGCCATCCATTAACACCTTCTGGAGTCGAAATCCGTCCACTATGGGATTTAGGACAAGGGCGGCGGCAGCTCGGGTAGGGCGAGATCTCAGCTGGTCTTCTTCGCTGAAAGTGATAGGTGTATCAACCCATGAGTCCATCGCTGCTACATGGTGAATTTGACCAAGCTCTCGAAGGGCTCTCTTCCTCTGATTCTTTGAGGAATACGTCTCGTAGATCGTTAGGATCTCGGCGTCATTGTCCAAGGGCGTTGCGAGGCATCTATCTGCGTATGAGCCTCTGAGGATGGCTTCTCCGCTCTTGGCCACTTGCTTGACCACCCAGCAAGCTTGAAGGCTGTGAGTTGGGTTTGTGTTGAGCAGGACAGAGTGTATAGGGCACGGTTTGTCCAGTAGTTCGTCGAGGACCGGCGAGGATGTGTGCGTTTCGCCCGAGTTCGTCTTGATTCCTTGGCAAGGATGAACTCCGTTTGCTCTTGCTGAGCCTGCCAAGCATCCTCCATGGCGCAATATTTGAACACAGAGTCCGATAACTTGGAGAAGTTTTGAATGTGACGGCGGGCGAGGGCGTTTAAGATGCCTTCGTCTCGGCAGTTATGTCGGAAAGCCGCCAGGATTTCCGTGTTGCAACAGTTCGCTATTTTGTTTTTGACGAGAAGGAATTTAGTCCAGAATTGCCGAACTGTCTCTCCGGGCTATTGTTTGACGTACATTAAATCCCATATGTCAGGTTGTCCTGAGTTACTTGGACAATACTCGATATGGGGGGTGGGTGGGATAAAAAATTTGATCCCAACAGGATGCGAGTCCAGGGCCTCGACGGCTTTGTCCTGGACCGATATGGAGTCCGGCGTGCCGGGCTCTGGATTTGAATTCTCAGCCAGGTACGGTTGCGTAGACTCGAGGTAGTGCGCCGAATCAGACTTCGGCTCTAGTCTCTCTCTGGAGCGGAGATCGGCTGCCGAGCTAGAGGCCGAGCTGGAGGATGGAGCTTGATGATCGGAAAGGTGTACCCAATCCGCTATTGGATCCAGAGGGAGGAGGGGTGAGCCCTCGGCCGAGTCTTCGATAGTGGCGACTAAGTGGATGGCAGGAGGGACGTAAATTTCCCTGTCATCGGCTTTAAGTCCGATCTGGTCGTAGACCGGGGATTGGCCGTCGGTGATCCCCATGGCCTGGATCCGATCTAGTATCCCGTTTAATAGCGAGAGATCCATCGGATTCATGTTCTGGCAGCTCTCAGGGTCAACCCGCAGTATTGCCGCGCTGGGAGCGTTTGAAGTTTCCCCGTAGTCATGTTCGGCCAAGGCTGATCTTGGGCTGTCGAGCGTAGAGATTGGATCCGAGCTCAGGGTTGGATCCGCGATGGCGGCCGACCCGATAGCGGGGCTAGCCGCACCCGAAGTTAAGACTTCAGGGTTTGTGGGTCCCTCGGGTGAGGCCGAGAATCCTGTGAGAATAAGGTCTCCCCGGGAGTCGGCGACGAACTCCAGGTTTCCAAACCTGATCTCCTGATCGGGGGTAAAGCTACCAACCCGGTCGAGATGACCGGTTGGATCGGTGTGTAGCATGACGCTGCCGAACGCGAAGAGCTGGCCGGGAACGAAGACATCCCTGCAGCGGATGCTGTTGCTGATGACTAGGCGAGCCATTGATCCTTGATGACCCTACAGCGGAACTCTCAATGAAAGCACCAATGTCGGTACCAAAACCGGTAGATCTCGGGTAGGGGGTCCGAACTGTGGATCTTGGAGTCAATGGATAACAAGGAACGTAGAGACAGTGATTACCCAGGTTTGGGCCCTCTCGAAGAGGTAAAACCCTACGTCCTGCTTGATTGTATTGATGTGTTTGTATGACGATTACAGAGTTGATCTACCTCGAGATCGGATGGACTAAGCCCTAGGTGGGTATGATGATAATGGTTCTGCCCTCTACGGACTAAACCCTCTGGTTTATATAGACACCAGGGGTACCTAGGGTTACAAATGGTCGGTTGCCACCAGGGGATAAACGTGCTGGCTACGCTAAACATCCCTTGGAGGAGACGTCAAGTCTTCGGAGGTTTCCTTCTGGTGCACGGGGTCTCCTGCAATCCGGCCTTCCTTCGATGAGTTAAGAGCGGCCCATTAGTCCGGCCTATAAGAGATAGGCCGGCAGCCCGAGTACCCCCTAGTCCGGGACACCCTCACCGGCCCTATACATCCGGACTGACCGGCACCCCTCAAATCCAACCGATATCTGTGGCGGATATAAGGAGGCCTGGACGCGTCCGAGCGCGTCCACCACATCGGATCTAGCCCACATTGACCTCACAAATATCCCCACCCTATCCACATCCAAACGAAACCCTAGCCACTTGTCACTCCACTCTACTCCGAGTCCACGCCGCTCCGCCCTCCCCCATCTCATCTCCAGCGATCTCCGACCTCCTTCGGTACAGCCGACAACGGATCCGACTCTGAGATGTCTGAATTCGTCGACTGGGACCTTGTCTCATGTGGGGACGTGGAGGAGATAGCCGTCTGCCTGGCTCTCAACCGCTCCCGGGAGGAGTGCACCCGACCACGGCTCGAGTCGATCTGCCGGGAATCCATTGCGTCTGCGCAAGCGACGCTTGGATCTGCCGGTAGCTCGAGGAGCATTACCGCAGCGTACGGCCCCGGGCTGGCTGTGCAATCCCTGCGGTGGAGCCCCGTCCCCGTGACGCCGGGCTCCGAGTCTGAGGTAAACACCAGTAGATGTCCCTATCGTGGATGCGCCGACTCTTGGCGTGCCCGCCAGGCGAGGAAGAGGGCGCGACATACACCGGAGGCCGATTCGTATGCCGTGTCGGAGGCCGAGGATGTCCTCCGGGCCCGCATCCTTGAGAAGCGGCAAAGGAGGATGACACACGCACTTGCAAAGGAACAAGCCCGGCGGTCTGTGCCATGGCTGGACTGCCCTCCTCTCAAGAGGAGAAGGAGGAAGCCAGTGACGGATCAGACAGCTCCGACAGTGAGAAGATTTGGCTCAATCCATTTTATGTCTTCGACCGCTACTTCCGCGACAAAGACGACAAGGGAAATGACAAGAACAAACGTGGGTGAACTTTCTCCATAGCTCTAGTTTTTATAACATGCCAATTTTTTGTAGTCCGATGGCATGTGCGATGAACTAGCTGGATGCTCTGTGTGTGTGATCGAGATGCAGTACGTGAGTATTTTACATTGCATGACATTATATGGATTTGACGATTTGGTAACGAGGCACCCAGTTGTGGACGCGGACATTTGAGGGGTGATTGGTCACTATCGGAGGATGCGACTACGGGTTTCCACAAACGTTTTGGGGGCGAATTTGCTAGGTCCGGCTGTAGATGCTCTCATAATCCGTCCGCAGACGTGTCGCGGACACGGATACGTGAGGCGGCCATCCAACAGTGTGCCCTAAATGTCCGCGCGCATTTTAAACAAAAAATGAATCACACGAACAAATTTCATGGAAATTGAATGAACTTCTTGCAAATCGGATAAAATTTGGATATAATTTACATAAATCGGACTATATTTCGTCTGTTCAACTAAAATTTCAAAAACTTAAACTAAACTAAGTGAGGTACTGGACGTTCACCTCGTTCGCATGGCCTCCCTGGTCAGCTAAGACGTCGTTGTCGTCCGCTCTGTCGTCGCTCGTTGGAGTTGTCGTCGTCGTGGTCCTTCCAGCGGCGGAAGGGGTCGTAAGGGCCACTGCAGCCCCTATTAGCTATCGCGTGCCGCTCGCAGCCAAGCCGCTTGGCTTTCTCCGCCGTCGTGCGCATGGCCTGGTCGGCCACGGACGCGGCCATGACGTGCCCGCCCCTCGCCTTGCACTTGTCGCGGACAAGGGCGGTGGCACGTAGTGACTCAGCGACGTCGATCTTGACGAGCTGGTTGCTAAGGGGGCTCCAGTGCCGCGCGGATGTCTCCTGTTGGCCTGTAAGTGCACAGGGTAGTTGTAACCTTTTCGAAGTAAGAGTATTGATCCCACAGGGAGCTAGCACATGAATCAGTCTTCGTCTCTTGTAATGATTTAAACTATAGTGCCTGCAAATTAGTTGCGATCCAAAGCAAAACGGAAATGGAAGTCTTAAAAATATTATATTGAGTGGTTGGTGCGAACAATAAGATAAATTGCAAAAGTAAAATAAAATAGCGCGAGATGTGAGTAACGGTTGTTGGAATTGATGGGACTAAAGTGTTCCCAGGGAGTCTGGATTCCCCACTAGTATGCGTCTAACATGACCGATGCCTAAGCACAATTCTAAGTCGGATTCCTAAGCCACTATTTCCCTTTGTGGGCGTAGCCAAGTACAGATACATGCATACATGCAGCAGCCCCGTATCCTATACACCACTACCATTCATCCACACTCTGGTTACCGAATGATAATTAAGGGTCTCATCGTGGACACGACTACGGCGGTCTCCATTTACCCCCTATTGCAATGATCCGGAAAGAAGGGAGATAAACACTGTCAGCACCGACCTCTGCTTCCCACCTTCATACCAATAGTAATAACCTTCCGTCCAAAGAAGACATATGTTGGATGGTCGACTGCACCCAAATTAAGAAGATTATTAACATAAACATATGTAGAGGATATCAAATCCTATTATTAAACGATCATAAACATACAAGGGTTCCTCCATATCCCAAGAACTAGGGAAACTACTCACCCATCATGAGTACAAACATTGCAGGATGGATCATGGTGAACATGATGGTAGCGTCAAAGTAATACAAAAGTGAATCAACACCAGCTAATGTATTACAAAGAGATGGAGATGGGATGATGATGAAGACAGGTGATGATGATGCCCTCTGGATGCGGTGATGTGGCGGTGGAGTCCCTGGATCAATTCCCCCCTCCGAAATCCTTTCGGAGGCTAGGGTTCTTCGTTCTGGGTGTGTTTCTGAATGCGTTCTGTCTCTGATCCCCAATTCGTTTGCACGGGGGCGAGTTAGTTGACCGTGCAGAGGCGGCGACAGGCGATACGACCACTGGTATGAGTGTGTGCGCTCTTACCAGACACCATCTTGCGGTCAGTCTCCTATGCGAGCCATTTATTCGCCTGTTTGTTTCATCATTTTATGGTAGTGTTTTATCGCATTAATTAATGTGATTCATCACCATAAATTGGCCTTCTTTTCTTAGGCTCGAAATAATTCCCGTGCATACATCCTGGTGAAAACATATAAAAAGAGGTGCACGAATGCGATAAAAACCGTAGAATCCTATACTATGAAATAAACTAGAAGGTGCAAATTGTCACATAAATTAGAGGTTTGCTCGTCCTCATAAACTCCCCCAAGTTTAGAGATTTGCTCGTCCTCGAGCAAATGTCGCGGCTTGTAAGAACGAGATCATCTTGTTCATGAGGTGCTGATAAAGTAAATGCATGAGTCCATCATATAATTCAAAACTCCATCATAGATACATGATCACAACAAGTACTATTGTATCTTCACTTATCAAGATGATCATGAAGGCTTCCACACCTCTACTACTCTATCGGTTAGCAAATGCATCACAGGTCTATACAACAAGTTACCCGCCATTCAGCCAAGCAAGCAACAACATTCTCTCTTTTTTATGCCTAGTTTTATTCCATTTTTCTTTTCGAGGGGCATGCTTAAGTGCTCATGTCACATTCATTTTTATTCATGCATGACATGCAGGCTAAGCATACTTCCTTGTAACAAAGTCGGGGGTTTTGAAAGGCTTGTTTTAATTTAGAGAGTTTGTCAATGCTGCTACTTGCTCTTATTTTATTTTATTTTATTTAGACGGTCATACATGTCTTTTACAAAACCTTTTTAAAACGAACAACTGAAATAAGATAATCTATTCCATGCAGTTGTTCACCTTTCCTTTCCGATTGACACCGGAGATGTAGAAGACTTATAATCATCATTAAGTGAAAAATACATTAGCACACATATCTAACCATGCATCTAATATAATTTCAAGAATAACGTAATAAACCACTCATTAAGGCTATCCGTTACTCATTAGATATAAGAGTCTTCCCTCAAGAAGTTTGTAACAATTGTTGAGATCGCCTAAGCAGAACTAATGGGAAACTGCACTCTCTCGGCTCTCGCTATGAGTGGCATTGCCGGCGCTCCCACCAAACATACCAGAAAGATGTGGCAATGAGGTCCACCCGGAGGACATTTGGGAGAAGGGGCATTGGCCCGACTTATCCAACAGTAGCTCTGCATGAACTAAAGACCCTTCGACATCCAATTTTGACAGCTTGTCCCAGTCCCAAGTGTTTCCTGATTTTGCGAAGACGAGGGCATGGGAAGAAAGCATGCTTGATGATCTCACAGTCCAGATTACATGGGTATTCTTCAGAGCTTTGCATGTGTCTGTTCGCTAGGACTCCATAATTAACAAGGAATAGAACCCAGAAAAGATCTCCAACACGGAAGTGAAGTTTTTGCACCCGAGCTCAAATGAGCTCGGGTGAACAGTAAAATCGAAAAATATTTAAAATATGTTCAAAAAAATCTGAATTTTTTTATGGCAAACTTTGAAAAAATTTCTAAGAGCTTGCAAAGTTTCATCATGAAATCACATTTGTGGAAGCCGTGGCAAAGATAACAAAATCGATACTCTGAAAATGCTACTTTCACAAGCATTTTGGAGCACTGATTTTTTTTTGCCACGACTTACACAAATGTGATTTCGATCTGAAATTTTGCAAGCTCTTAGAACATTTGTCAAAGTTTTCCATAAAAAAAAATCAGATTTTTTTGAACATTTTTTTAATATTTTTCAGAGTTACTGTTCATCCCGAGCTTATTTGAGCTCGGGCGTAGAAAGGGACTTTCGCTCCAACACTAGATTTTTACCTTGGCGGGAAAATTCAAGGACCATAAAATATTCCAAATCGGACTAGATGTAGCGCCGTGAGGATTTGTTCCTCTGAGCTTCCTTCCATGCTGGTTCACCCACTCGCAGTGATACGCCGGTCTGGCCAAGAATATACCATTCATAATGAATTGACAAGCAACGGAAATCATCAATTCGTGTTTTGAGTCACTAGTGAAGTTTTGGATCCCTAGTGAACCGTTTTATTATTTACTTGCAACTTCTACTTTCAACCAAAAAATACATTAATACTTGTAACTAGCAAGACTAGTAAAGTTGACACCCTTACTAGGAGAGTGTTGGGGACCAAGTGAAGTGTCTTGGTTGTGCGTAGCAACTGATCATTGACTGCAGACCAAAACTCCATGAATTGATACCTTGAAAACTTTCTACTTAATGCAAACCCTTCACTGTGGGGCAACCATCTTCATCCATAAGTCTAAGGATATCTGCAGAGAGAAGCACCCTCAGACATCCAAGTGCACTGACAAAGCCACAGCCACAGGGAGAAATCACAAAGGAAAAAACATCAGGAACATTTAGACAAATTTCGGAACATCGAGGAACCAGGCCCACTGACCGTATATATGATAAAGACCAGGTGTCCACAGCTTCCATCACGCCAATGTTGCTGGGAAGGGGAATCATATCCTCTACCATCAGATCAAAGACGCCATACTGCCGAACACAGGCACGCATGCCGCCACCGGGGAGCACCACCCAGGAGATATGCGGGGACACGCCAAGCCCTACCAAACACAACGCCACCGTTGCCACTCAAGACCCATTGCCACACATAGCTCCCACCCGTAGCACCCCTCAACCGAAGCCCAAACCGTCCGCAAGCGATGCCTCCATGGAGGACACGACACAAACGGGCCTGGTGCCCAATCCGCGCTGGATTTTGGACTTTCGCCCGGGAGCTGGAATGATTACACAGAGGTGAAACCTCGGTTGTGCCTCAAAGGAGAGAAAAATGCACCTTGAGGGAGTCCACGCCACCAAGCCGGGATTTCCCTCGATCTCAAGATACACCACCAACCACTTGTCTACTTCGCATATAGTGTCGTAGAGACGCTTTCGGCCAGAACCAAGGAGAAGTCCATACCTTCAAATCTGGCAAGAAGGAAGGAGCTTCGCGCCGCAGTAGCCATCCACCGATGTCTCACCAGCCGGTCAGAACCTCATGCGAGCGCCACTGCCGCGAAGGTGTCATCACCTCACCAGCTGGAGCAGACACCCAAAGTTTGTAGTCCTTCACAAGGGGACGGAGTGGCAAAATCCTAGCCGCCAACGTCTACGGGCGATTGTGCGTGCTTGCTCGGTGACCTCCTCGGGTGGCGGTGAAGAGGGGAGGGAAGGGGAAGGGCGACGGCGCTAGGAAACCCTAGTCACCTCCCGTGTCGCCCGAGCAGATGATGTAGGGGCTCCCTCGTTTTTTGTAAAAGAAGCCCCAAAGCTGATTGTTCATCCACTTTGATTTCATCCCTATGTGTAACCTCGAGACAGGAATGTGCAACTTGGAGTAGTTAACCTTTCTATATACGGAATTGCTATTTCACATCTACATGTAAAATACTTACCTCACATCTAAAATACTTACCTGATCCTCTCGCTCGCGTCACGGTGTCAATGCGCGGCGGGCGTGTCCAGCTCCCTGCGAATGGGGGCGGGGCAGTTGCTAGTTTGGTTTCTTTCTTTTTTTTTGCATTCTTGGGCTGGCGGCCGTTGTTTGTCCACATCCCCCTTGCATTCTAGCCCCAGTGAAGCAAGGGCAAAGGGGAGGGTACGGTTCCTCGGTTCACTTGCATTCCCTCATCCACTCTCATTACTTTTTTTTTCTCTTTTTGGCCTTTTTTCTTTTTCATTTTTTTAAATTCCTGATTTTTTTTCAATCGATGCCAGTTAACTGTCCACCACCCATAGGGCTATCTTTTTTTATCCCACTTGCAAATCCACTCTCAACTCGCAACTAGGGCCCAATCTTTATTGTCCTAGTTGCAATTCCATCCTCGACTCGCAACTGGGCCCTGACATTTTTTTTCTCCCAGTTGCAAGTCCACTCTCGACAAGCAACTGGGGCATGATTTTTTTGTCCCAGTTGCAAGTCCATCCTCGACTCGCAACTAAGGCCCAACCTTTTTGTCCCAGTTGCAAGTTCACCCTCGACTCGCAACTATAGCCCGATCTTTTTTAGTCTCAATTGCAAGTCCACACTCGACTCGCAACTGGGGCCCGACCTTTTTTTGTCCCAGTTGCAAGTCCACCATCGACTCGCAACTGGGGCTCGACTTTTTTTGTCCTAGTTAATAGTTCAACCTCGACTCATAACTAGGGTAAAGCTTTTTTGTCCCAATTGTAAGTCCACCGTCGACTCGCAACTGGGCCCCAAATTGTTTTGTCCCGGTTACAAGTTCACCCTTGACTCGCAATTAGGGCCTGATCTTTTTTTTGTCTCAGTTGCAAGTCCACCCTCGACTCGCAACTGGGGCCCAACATTTTGTTGTCCCAGTTGCAAGTCCACCTTGACTCGCAACTAGGCCCCGATTTTTTTGGTCTCTTGCAAGTCCACGCTCAACTCGCAACTGGACCTAACAAATATTTTTTGTCCTAGTTGCAAGTCCACCCTCGACTCGCAACTGGGGCCCCACCTTTTTTTGTCCTAGTTGTAAGTTCACCCTCGACTAGCAACTGAGGCCCGTCCTTTTTTTGTTTCAACTGCAAGTCCACCCTCGACTTATAACTGGGCCCGACCTTTTCTTCCAGTTGCAAGTCCACACTCGGCTCACCACTAGGGTCCAACCTTTTTTTTGTCCCAGTTGCAAGTCCACCCTCAACTCGCAACTAGGGCCCGACCTTTTTTTTATTCTAGTTGCAATCCACCCTTGACTCGCAACTGGGGACCGACCTTTTTTGTCCCAGTTGCAATCCTACCCTTGACTCGCAACTAGGCCCCGACATTTTTCTTGTCCTAGTTGCAAGTCCACCCTCGATTCGTAACTGGGCCCGATTTTTTTTTCTAGTTGCAAGTCCACTCTCGACTCACAACTAAGGCCCGACCTTTTCTTGTCCCAGTTGCAAGTCCACCCTCGACTCGCAATTGGGGCCCAACCTTTTTTGTCCCAGTTGCAAGTTCACCCGCGACTTGCAACTGGGGCCCGATCTTTTTTTCCAATTGCAAGTCCACCCTCGACTCGCAACTTCAGTCTAACAATTTGTAAATTTCAAGAATGTTTTTCCAAATTCCCACGCAATTTTAAATTTTGTGAACATTTTTATCCACATTTTTTTGAATTATTTAATATCTTTTAAAATTCATGAACAATTTTTATAATTTTTTTAACATTTTTTCGTATTCATGAACAATATTTAATTTATGAGAATTAAAATTTACACTTTTTTAGTTCAGCGTACTTTTTCTTGTTCTACGAATATTTTGAAAAACAATTTGAACTTTTTATATTTCATGAACATTTTTGTTAATTTTATGAATATTTTCTAATGTACAAACATTATTTTTCGCTACGACGTGAGTCAGGCCTGGCTCGCTCAAAAATCCCGGCGTACAAATAAAGAGCTGACTCGAATGAGTTAATTAACTATGGTATGAGTCGGGTCTGGGTCTCCATGCTTACTCCAGTCTAACAAAGAGTTGGCCACCGGCTTTATGTTACTTTTTTCTTTTACGTACTTCGTGTATCCACGAGCAACTTAATCGATTGGCGGCAGAGGGTTTTATAAGCCTGGACTAGTTCCCATCTGGCTGGAGTGAGTAAGCCGAGACAAACAAACATGCCCAAGACAAACAAAAGAGAAACAAACAAACAAACAAAAGGGGCCACAAACAGTGCTGATGTCATACTTAGATATGAGTATTATCTCGATATAGTCAGACCCTTTTATATAAATCTATGTTGCTCAATAGTTAGGTGCAAGTGCAAGTTATAAGTTAGCTTTAATGTGTATTTTTCATGTCCGAATTGTGAAACTACATGTCTTAACATGTTTTAATGATAAAAGCATTCAAATGTAATAAACGTAGTAGAAAAATGAATTCATGTCGACATATTTCGAGTGAGAAGAAAGAAAGATAAACCGTCTTTAATTACTTAATTAGTAGTACTACAAAGAATACGAGGATGATTAGTTCTCGTCATTTACATGTCCTACTAGCTAAGTACGGGTTGTGCTATCCGGTCAACAACAAAACTAGTTTATTTTACACGTTGATGAAGGGCGCGCCAGTGATGATCTCGGTGGCCGCCAGAGCGACGAGGCCGAGCATGGCGAAGCGTTCGTTCCAGAGCTCCGCGTTGGCGTTCATGATGGCGCCGGCTCTTCCCTCGGCGCTCTCGCCCTGGAGCAGCGGCACCAGCGACGCCACCGACAGCACCGCCACGGTGTAGGCGAACCACGCCTGGCCGGTGCCGCTGCCGAGCTGCGAGAGGAGACCGTCGCCGCGGCCTGCCTCCACCGCAAGCACCGTCACGAAACCCACCATGGCCAGGCGCCCGTTGATGCGCTCCGGCGCAGGGCCGCTGAACGCCAGCGCGTCCCAGATCGAGGTGCTCGCCTGTACCAGGAGCAAATATCAGAAACGTGCCACTGGGCTGAGTTTATTTACGGCGCCGTGCCGCTTATAGTACGTACATTGGGTTTGTTTGGCGGTGGTGTGCTCGGGCCCTCGGTCTGTGCCCTGACGACGAGGGCGCGTCGGCCCAGCGCTGGCAGAGACCGGGCGCCGAAGCGGCCAGCCGAGCCGCGCGGCAGGACGGCGGCACCGGCGAAGGAGCTCATGGCCATCACAGTCGCCATTAATCAGCCGTGGACGGAAGGTGCACGAAAGGACAGAAAAAAGCTACAGATGCTGCAACAGGCGAAGATGATTGTTTGTTGTGTCGCTGAGTGTTTGCTGATGTATTTTTCCGAGAGAGTGGGCACAATTTATAGGCCGTGCTCCGCGAGGGCCAACCCATGACGAGCTGCGCGCGGTGGCCACCGCGCGGACTGCGGAGAGCTTCAGGAAACGCCAAAACAAGTTGCGAAGCATCCGAGGACTCCAGCACCTACGGACCAGAAGCGCAGCACTGCCCGATGTGGGGTGTGTGCGCTGCCCGGTGGTGCTTTGGAGGCGGAGGTGCTGCCGGTGGGGAATAATGTCGCCGCCACTCCTTCCCCTCTCTGGCGTGGTCTTTTGCTTCGTCAGGGAGTTGGCGGCGCTCGGTGCTCGCGGATCTATAGGTCCGACGAGTTTTTGTGCCTCCTGGGTAGCCGACGAGGCGCTGATGCCGGCTGTTCGTTGTGGGGCTTCTGTCCTCCGGCCCTTTCGGCGTTGCTCCGCCGTCTCCTCCAGCGGTGGTGTGGGGTTGGTGAGGCTGTGTGTAGGAGGAGGTGGTTGCCGGCCTCGGAGCGCCGCTAATTTTTTTTTAAATAATACATTTTTTTAATAAATTTGAAAAATAATACACGGTTTAGACATTTTCTGAAAATAGGATCCAGTTGGCTTAGGTTAAGCCGACTGGATCTAGTCGGCCACGGTATAGCCGATTAGGTCCAGTCGGCTTAACCTAAGCCGACTGGATTCTTTTTAATTCTTTTTAACTGCAGTGGGTACTAATCGGCTTAGGCTAAGCCGATTTGAACTAATCGGCTTAGGCTAAGCCAATTAGTTCCAATCGGCTTAGCCTAAGCCGACAGGTGCATGAGATCAAGAGGAGTAGCCGTGATCTGTCCCAAATATGACAGGGTGGGTCTGGCTTGTATAGTTGTATTGTTATATAGAGTATTGTTAGTTGTGCCATGGTCGTACATACCTTGGATCTTCGGCACATATTCCTAAGCACGACTGCTCAAGCCAAGCCCACAAGCCGTTGTTATATGTTAGAGCTTCATGTCCTTCCAGCTAAAAGCTGAAAGAGAGAGCTATAGGTAGAGAGCTAGATAATTTCTTTGATATAACAAGAGCTTGCTTAGAGAGTGGCAGACAGCTAGGCCGGTGATGGACTCCGCAACGGTGCTGCTGCTAGTTGCGGTGGTCGCCGTCCTCCTCTGCTACCCTCTGGTCCTGCCGGCGCTGCCGCCTTCTCCACCGGCGCTCTTTGTCTGGATCCCCGTGCTCATGCTGCTTCTGCTCTTCGCTCTCGCTTTCTCCCCCGCTCACTGATGATGATGCATGCACAGTACCCAGCTAGCCTAGCTGAATCCCAAGGTTATTTTTCTCATCCTCCTAGCCAGCCATGCATGTATGATGCTTCCGAGAGGTGAAACATTGTAGAATCCACAGCTAGCTAGCTAGCTAGGAGATCAGCTAGTTCGTTCAACCAATTTTCTGATAATATGTAGGATCATTTAGAGAAACACTTTGTGTCTCTTAATTATCTCGATCGAATAAAGATGTAGTATTCCGTAGAAAAATTAAGCCCTTAACAGAAATTGAAAAGACAAGCTATCTATATCTTGACTCTGGATTTTAATGTCTTCTGAAAGACAAACGAAATGAGATCGAGGGGATCTTTCTTTTCCAATAACAAATGAGCATGAGCAGACCAGCTCCAGTGCATGGCACAATCTATATGTGTACGTGTGTGTGGTTGCAATGACATCGAGATCCAGCTTGATTCGCGAGACCTACCACACCAGCTACCTGGGAGTTGATTAGCTAGAAATTAGTTGCCCGGGGCCTACAATATTTGGATACAAATATACTTAATATAATTATTCTGTGTTGCCCGGGGCCTACAATATAAAAGGAGGATAACCCCTGGCTTGAGCACAGCCATAGCCATGCTTACTACTGCTATGGTGACTACTCCTCTTGATCTCATGCACCTGTCGGCTTAGGCTAAGCCGATTGGAACTAATCGGCTTAGCCTAAGCCGATTAGTACCCACTGCAGTTAAAAAGAATTAAAAAGAATTCAGTCGGCTTAGGTTAAGCCGACTGGACCTGATCGGCTATACCGTGGTCGACTAGATCCAGTCGGCTTAACCTAAGCCGACTGGATCCTATTTTCAGAAAATGTCTAAACCGTGTATTATTTCTCAAATTTATTAAAAAAATGTATTATTTTAAAAAATTTAGCCGGAGCGCCAGCGTGGTGGTCTTCTTCAGCTGCTCTTCGATTCGTGCTTGCGGGCTTGCGAGCTGGCTCTGGCCAGGATGAGCGGCCTGACTGTCGGATCGAATTGGGGCGTCGCCCCCGCCGATGTGCCCCCCTCCGTCTTCAGGTCTCGGCGTCCGCGTCGGGTGGTTATTGCGGCGATTTCAACGAGGTGGTTACCTCTAAAGGTTCGTTCCGGCAACATAGCTGCGGCTTGGGTCGTCTTCGTCTCTCCTTCGGGCGGCCCGACGGCGGCTGTTCGCGCGGCGGCGGAATCGGCTGTGCAGAGTTGGGTCCGGGGGCTCGGGTGTAATTTGTTGTTCTATAGGGTCCTTTCTGCAATCTTTAGAACAGCTGTGCTGTTTCTGGATGTTTCCTGTACGCTTGATTTTCCTTAATATAATCCAGATATTAGCTTCAAAAAAAAAAACACAGCAGTGCGTGAAATTCGGGCTTTGTTTCTAGCGCGAGCTAACGGAAAGATCTTAGAGAATCGCGTGTCGTGTGTACATACGCGGAAGCGGAACCTTGTAGGCAGGAAAACACCAGTAAATTTTCTTCTTTGTATTATTATTATATTATATGCCATCATGCATACGTTTCTTGCTATCTTCAAAAATCAAGACCTTACTGTGTTCAAAAAATATATATTAAGACTTGCATATTCATTTCGGCTGAACTCAATTCCTGGCTCCACGGCTGGTTAAGTTGATGGGAGGTGTCCAGCTCGTGGGGTTCGGAAAGGAAGATACCGCACATGCCCCACCACAAGTAATACTGAAGCCTGAATACTACTAGACTGCATGCTGAATCGCGGATGGCAGTGCAAATGGATAGGGAGGATTGGGGCTTCGTGGTCAACAAAGATACTGGCGGCGAGGCAGTAGGAAGTAGGGGCGGGAGCAGGACATGCGCCATTATCGTCCAAGACGCGCTGCATGCTGAAACCCAGGGATTGGGAATGACACGGGCGACTGTTGAAGCCGATCCATTGCTCTTGACGCAAGCTATTCAGAGTGCAGATCAGGTCAGCACCGAGGCCCCGACGGGGTTATCTTTCGTCGTCGACAGATAAAAAAGAAAACTTTGCCGCTTTGAACTGCCCTAGTTTCAGTGATAATTATATTGTAATAAGGCCGCGGCCGCTTCAGCATAACAGCCAACAATGCAAAAGTTAGAGCCTTATTCCGGTTAGAAAGAACAGTTGAAGAGCACAAAAACACCAAAAACAAAATGAGAAAATCCCTTTCTCTAAAAAAACAAAGAAAACAAAAATAAACAAACAAGGTGGCTCGTCAACGAAGGAAGCAACGCAAGTCCATGACGCTCAGAACCTTGAACCCGTCCAGGCTGCACCCCAGCACGAGCCTCGGCTTCTTCGGCGGCGGCGCCGGCGGGCAGCGCGGAGGTGCGTCCCCTGCGCCGTTCGCCGTCGGCGTCAGCGGCCCCGAAGCGCCTTCGTCCTCACCATCACGACGCCGCTTCATATTCAGCGGCTGCAGTTTCGTGGGCGTCTGCAGAATTCCAGCGTCGGTGGCTCTCTCAGGCAGAACCTTCCTCTGAAAACCCATGCTGCACCCTGCAAACAGAAAAACAAACAGAGTTACAAGTGTCAACTCAACTCAAAGAACAAAGAACGGATGTGAAAGAAGAGAAGGGTCTTGTGCGTACTGCTCTAGTGCTCTACCAGTTAGCTAGATAGCCGAAACTTCAAACGATAACGGATCGATACGACAGGCCGACTGTGCAATGCAATGCCTGTGTTTATAAGCCAGTGAAAAGGACCAGAGAAAGATGTGCTTGCAAAAGGATGAAAAGAGCGAGATGCCAATGAAACGGTCAGTCAGTGCACGGGAGAGGAATCTGAGGAAGTTGCACGGCAAATGAAAAGAAAGGAGCCCTTTTCGATCCATTAGCACAAGCTTTGCCTTCTTTCAAGAACACTGAAGCGCATGATTAGCAAGATGCAAAGGCAAAGCGCTCCGTTTGGGAGAGAAAATAGTTTTACACTGAGGCGTGTGAGCAGGAGCAAAAGTGAAAAAGGAAAGAGATCAAAGGAAAAAGATGAGGAGGAAGGAAAGAACAACCTTGTCTTTTTTTGTACGGAAAAGGGGAATAAAAGAGCACAAGGAATGCGTATGTAAAGGTCAACTAGTTCGGATGCATTTTGGAGGGAATCGGCTGCTGCATGCTTTAAATCGAAATGCAACTTTACAAGCTGTTGGGTGGAACTTTTCCATGCAGCACATCTCTCCTGTTCTTTGTTGAGGTTATTAAAGAGGGAAGCCAGCATTAAATCTAATTGTCTTCGTAATCAATCAAGTACTCCCTCCGTCCCAAAATAAGTGTCTCAACTTTGTACAAAGTTAGTACAAAGTTGAGTCACTTATTTTGGGACGGAGGGAGTAGTAGATAGCAAACTAACTGTTCTCTGTTTCCTCACATATCCATTTACATGAAGTCTGTCTATGCTGCCTCGGTGTTTTGTCAGGGCTTAATGACTGTAGAGAGCTACCGAAGACATGAAAATTGCCGGAAAATAACGGAACATGTAGTGTCCGAGCTAATTCTAGAAAGCATGTTATAAGCATCTGCAGTTTGATGTTTCTTGAAAGCATGTTATATAGTCATCTGCACTTTGATGCTTCTTACAGGGAATCGTCTTCACGCTTTGAAATATGAAGTTCAATGACCTTTTAGGCTGTTAAATTAATGATGGTTTTTCCCATGAGCTTAAAAAGGATGCGAACCTTGTTGTTTTAAACTTGGTTAGTTGCTATACTTTGCATTGAACTTAAGTAGTACACAAATTGCAGCAAGCAGTGTGAGACTTAATTGAGAAAGCAGCTGAAAAATCCCAAATTTCTCCTCTTCCAGAATTGTACTGTCAGAATCTAGAAATTTTCACCTTAGACAGCAAATACCAAATCAGCACAACAGAAGTTACTAACAAATAAATCACCACAGTTTGTACAAACGGGATCTGGATTTTATGCTATTATCAGTGGCTATAATCGTAATGAATAACGATCAACCAGTGAAGCGGGAATATTCAGTTGCACAAACTTCACTAACAAATGATTAACAAAACAATCAAACCCAGCAGCTTTGCTTTCCTGCACGTTTGAGATAATACCGAAATTTGGAAGAATTAAATTTTGATTTGAACAGGTCTTAAAATAACTGACAGCTCATCAGATCTGAAATCTTCGTGTGCCTTTAGAATCTTTCTTTGTTGCCAATTTACATTTGTGATCACACATTGATTTATCATCTGGTCATCAGATATTTCACCAGACATTATCCATACCACAGAAAAAAAAAGGGATAAGTATATTTTTCGTCCCTCAACTCTTTCGAAAGTTTAGAAATGGTCCTTTAACTCCAAAACCAGCAAAACTTGGTCCCTCAACTTTCAAAACCAGATAAGTTTAGTCCCTCAGGCGGTTTTCGTCTGGCATGAACAGTTGACTGATGAACAGTAAATTCGAAAAAATAGCAAACAAATTCAAAAAAATCTGAAATTTTATGACATCGAAAATACTTGGGTGCGCAAGGTGTGTGCAAATTTTCGTCATGTTTCGACGTTCGAGGAGCTCGCGGCAAAAAACAAAAGTACATCTGCTCTACGATGAACAGTAAATTCAAAAAAAAATCAGAAAAATCTGAAATTTTATGGCGTCGAAGATGCTCAGTTGCGCAAGGTGCATGCAAAATTTTGTTGTCAAATAACATCCGAGGAGCTCGTGGTGTTTGGAAACCACCCGGAATGGCATGCACACGTACACTAGTTTGTTTATTTTGCCACGAGCGCCTTGGATATCATTTGACCCCAAAAATTGGCACGCATCTTGCTCACCCAAGCATCTTGGATTCCAACAAATTTCAGATTTTTTTAGTTTTGTTTGTATTTTTTTTAATTTACTGTTTATGATAGAGCATATTTACGTTCGTTTTTTTTTGCCGCGAGCTCCTTGAACCTCCAAACATGACTAAATTTTGCGCGCACCTTGCGCACCTTAGTATCTTCGATGTCATAAAATTTCAGAATTTTTTGATTTTTTTGCTATTTTTTTAATTATGGTTCATATGTGTACTGTTCATACCGGACGGAAACCGTCCGAGGGAGTAAACTTATCCGGTTTTAAAAGTTGAGAGACCTAGTTTTGCTGGTTTTGGTGTTGAAAGACCATTGCTATACTTTCGAAAGAGTTGAGGGACGAAAAATATATTTGTCCCAAAAAAAAAAATTATCATAGATTTAGACCACTCACTTTGTGATAATTACTCCCTCCGTAAAGAAATATAAGAGCGTTTATAGATTACTAAAGTAGTGATCTAAACACTCTTATATTTATTTACAGAGGGAGTACATTTTAAATAGCTTAGATATAGTTTCATTTTATTCTAGTGGTCATGCCATGTTAGTCACTAGTCAATGACTTCCAAGAATGTATAGGGACAAGAAGAATTCAGCAATGTGCTGCGCTTACTTACAGAAATCACTCTGCATTCTTGCACAGAAAACCACTGCATAACCCCCCTCTATTCATGTATCACCATTGCCATTGTACGGCTTCCACATATCAATATAATGGCCCAGCTCCGGCGGCAGCCTAGCCTTCCACGCCGCCGCCGCCTCCGATGCCCACGCCACCGGCCCTGTCATCGCCACCCAACTTTCATCCACACTCAGCACCGCTACCATGCCCTCCCCGAATGCTGCCGCCATGGCCCGCAGTGTCGCATCCTTCACTGCCTCGCCGTCTCTCCCCTCCTCCTCCGCCTCCACGCAGCCCCCACCGCAGTTCACCATCATCCTCCCTCCCGGCGTCACCATCCCGCCTATCTGGCGCCAGGTATCCGCCTTTTGGAGCTCCGGCAGCACGCTCCCGTTGGCGAACAGATCCACCAGCACGCCGCCGAAGCCTCCCGGCACGGCCTCGGCCTCCAGCGCGTCGCCGACGTGGATGAACAGCCTGCCGGCGTGGTCCTTTTCGAGCTCCGCGAGGCTGAAGAAGTCCCGGGCGACGGCGATAACAGAGGGGTCGAGTTCCCAGCCATGGACGGATATGTCTGGGTAGAAATGGAGGAGGGCGCGGGCGGCGGAGCCTGCGCCGAAGCCGAGACGGCGAGGGATGGGCGCGGGAGGAGAGGCGGGAGGGTGGCGAAGACGTCGAAGTAGGTGGAAGTGAGGGGGGAGTAGGGGCGACGAGGGAAGGAGACGGAGTGGATGTTGCCGGGGCCATCGAGGAGGAGGAGGCGCGCGCCGGCGAGGGGGTGGCCGGCAGCGCGCGGGGAGACGTCAGCGACGCGGATGTGGTTGTGCGGGGAGCGGACGTCGGCGACGAGCTGAAGCTCGTCCGGGAGGGGCTGGGGAACGGGGTTTCTTGCCGCGGAGGCGCGGATGGTGGTGAGGTGGAGACGGTCCAGACGGAGGATGGGTCTCGGGCGTGGAACAGCCACCGGGAACGCCATCTCCGTCAAGGCAGCAGCTGGGGTACTTGTTTTTGGTCCTTTATTTACTCTTTATCCTTTTCTTCTTCTTTGAAATATAATCTCTTTAAAAAAACTAATCGTTTTCCTCCTTCATTTTTCACTTTTCCAAGCATACTGCCCAACACAAATTAACATGTAAATAACCAATGGCCGATCGAGTTGTCCTCTTCAAAATTCGCGGAGATCTAATCATTTTTCTCACATTAGTTTGGCATCGGCATGAGAAATCAAAGCAAAACCCGGCAAATCATCTAAGCCAATCTAAAATGGGGAAAATGGTTGGGCGGGCACCCCCCCCCCCCCCCCCCCCACACACACACACACACCACACACACACACACACCAGATTTCAATGTACTCATACAATCAGTTTATAGTGAGAAAAGGCTAGAACACTTCTGCAACACAAGGGAAAAACACACCAATGAATCATTTCCGCATCACAAAAATAAAAAACATGGGAGCGTTCAGAGTGTAAGTTCATCTACTGCTGCCGTTGTATTTTCTTTTAAACACGAAACACAATGTAGTAAAGAAAAACAAGGTCGTTGTCCAGGAATCGTTTTTCTAAGGTTTGCTAGAGAGGAGGCGCCTATCTTTTCCCCTCGACCTGCGGGTGCCATCGCGGGTTCCCCTTGTCTCCGCCGATCGTTGTGGCGATCAGAGAATGAGGGGACCCGGATACGAGTCTCTTGGTCTGTGTTTCATAGGGTTTTTGAGTTTTCCATCATGGTAAGCTGGGGCGACAACGATAATGGTAATAATGGTTCTTTGGCTTCCCCCATATCTATGTTCATCCTCAGGGTTGTGTCGACGAGTCGTGTTGATTATTAGACACTCAGTTTGGTGTGCTTAGCGTTTGTTCACGGCGGCATGTCCTACGAAGGGATGGCATTGCAGCATATTCCTGTTTTCCGGTTTTATCTCCACTCGTTGAAGCTCCGGATAGTGGGGACTAGCTATTTAAATATAGAAAAATCAGCATCGTTTTCTTCTTGCATCCACCCACGACATGACATGAGCAACACTGGATGCAAGAAGAAGACGATGCTGATTTTTCTATATGTCGTGGGTGGATGCAAAAAGAAGATGATGCTGATTTTTCTATATTTAAATAGCCCCACTATCCTATTTCTCTCACATGCAAGAATGTCATCTCATCATGTATCATGCATGGAAAAAACCCCACCTCAACATGCAAACATGCATGAGAATCTTCATTTTATTATGATATTTACATTTAATAAATATTTTATGAAAATAAAATAATCAAACACAATAAATCATAGTATTTTTAGTTTTAGTTCTCATATTACTCCAAATATGCATGTTTCATACAACCAATCTTTATTAAAAATATATTGCAAAATATTTCGCAACAACGTGTGTAATATCATCTAGTTTCTTAGGGTGTGGTTTATTACTCGCACTATTTTTCGGCTTCCTTGAAAGTTCGCCTGGTGGATCCTGCGGGGAATACATGCTTTGGGTCATGTACTGCACCAGTTTGTTTACACACAAAGCCCCATGTTGCATAAGGCACCAATATGCACACAATGTTTGGTGGAAGCGGCGAGACAGAAGCACGTCTCACCTCAACGACACCCGAAATGGGCCGGCCCATTATCACGCAGGTACACGTTTGTTACTAGTTTTTTTATTCATTTATTTTTTAATTCTTTTTGTTTATATTTTTGAAAATATTGTACTTCCTCCTATATAAAATAAGAGTCATGGTTTTATTTCAAATTTGAACTAAAACCACGACACTTACTTGGGATTGGAGGGAGTAGTACATATATTTAAAAACTTAATGTACTTAATTTTTAAGACAGTGTATATTTTTTGTAAAATATTAAGACAGTGTATATTTGTTTGTTAGTGTAACTTCTTAAAAACAATTTAAGCACTAATAAATTTCTGTGACATCAGAAAAATGTTCACGTGTTTCAGAAAAATGTATGTGATATTTTTTGCAAATATTATACATTGTAATTTTTCCATATAATTAAAACAAATGTTTCACACCATTCAAAAAAAATTGTAATTTACATATAAAAAATGTTCACGCGTTTCAAAAATATGTTTGCGACATTTTGCAAAATGTTTATACTGTTTTAGAAAATGTCTTCATAGTTTTTAAAAAAATGGTTTGTACCATTGTAAAAATATTTCAGCTTGTATTGAAAAATGTTTATTCATTTTTTTTTCAAAAAAAAGGATTTGAAAGGAAGGTTAATCAAGTATTTTTTAAAAAATTAAACATGTATAAAAACGTTTTTTATGTATACCAAAAATGCACAATGTGTATGAAAACAATTAGACATCAAAATATATAGTTAAATTTTTTTAATCATGTAGTATTTGGAAAATGTTAGACATGTATCAAAAATATTCCTGCTGTATACTAAAAATGTACAATTGTGTACAAAAATATAGACATGTGTTGGATTAGAAAAAGGAAAAGAAAAAATCAAATAAAAAATAAAGAAAACCAAAGAAAGAAACAAAGAAAAATGCAAGGTTCAGCTTCTGGTCCACACGAGCTTCAGAAAAAAGAGGGTGTGGCTAGGTCTCAGTCAAATGACATAGTATATAAAAAGAAAAAAAGAAAAAAGAAAAAAAATGTACGAATCTCTATGCAAGATGAAAGAAATATAGCATCGACTGAGACATAACGAAGTCTCAGTCGAGTAAGACTTAGCAAAACTGAAAAAAAAAAACTTCTCGTCCACACGTGTTTCTTTAAGAAAGAAACATCGTGTGGACCAGAAGCTTTTTTTTTCACAGAGTGCTGTGCGTCGACTCAGCTTCTGGTCCGTACATGCTGGAGTCCTCGGATGCTTCCCAACTTGTCGGTTTGTTTGGCGTTGCCCTCCGCATGGTGGCCTCCACGTCCGCGTGCTCGCTGCCTCGCTCCACGTAGAGGGCAAATTCACGGCCGAGAGCCGCTCGCGACATGGGCACCGTCACGGCCACCGCGCTCAGCTCGTCATGGGTTGGCTTTGCTTGCGTGGAGCACGGCCTATAAATTGTGCCCACTCTCTCGGAATAATACATCAGTAAACACTCGGCGATGCACATCACTCTCATCCATATTAGTTGGAGTAGTTTTTCTTATTGCACGATACTGTAAATATAAAATGGGTTCAGGAATTTTAAAATTTAGAAAATAGGAGCCTGGAGGAAGAATATATGACTAGAGATGAAGACTCGGAAGAGGATTATGAGACCCAAAAGATGAATACAAGATCCAATAGGACGAATATGAAACCCTAGAAGAATCGAAATATGTGAAATCCTAAAAGACGAGTGTGACTATGAAACCCTAGAGACAAATATGGGATCCCAGAGAACGAGTATAGGACTTTAGAGGAAGACTCAGAAGAGGAATATGAGTGCCTGTGGAGCAGATATATGACCCAAGAGGACGAATATGAAACTCTAGAGGAAGAATTAGAAGACGACTATGGCAACCCCGAGGAAAGCTAAGATGACAAATATGAGACTTTAGAGGAAGACTCGGAGGACGAATACGAGAGCCCTGCGGAGGTTTCCATCATTAAAAGAGGGTTTGATTGAGCATCGAGGAACAAAAGAATTTAGTCTAAGGTGCCAAAAGGAAGTTGATCTTTTTATCCGTTCTTCAAGAACTGTATATCTTGCCGAGATCTTCATCCCTAAAGTTACTGGACAATAGTATTATTGGAGTGGATACACAACTCATGAAAAATTACAAGAACTCTATTGGGCAGACGGGTCGGAGTGAAGAGAAAAGAAAGCCATACAAGAACTCTACTGGGCAGATCTTCATCCCTAAAGTTACTAGACAATAGTATTATTGGAGTAGATACACAACTCACATAAAATTACAAGAACTCTACTAGGTAGACTGGTCTGAGTGGAGAGAAAAGAAAGCCGTACGGAACTAAAAATAGTTTTTGGAAATATTCATTTTCCTAAAGAGAAAAGAAACGCACGAAGGAAGAAATTTAGCAACACATTTCCCGGATGGTCTCTTGCAAGAAGAAAATAATTCCCAACTTTGACATGTCAATTTTATTTCTCATGCTAATAACAAGTTAACTCTGTGAATTCTGCCAATATCAATTCCTTTATTCCAAAGCGAAGATTGAATAACTTAGCCAACATGAAGAAGCTATTGGCACCTTATCGAATCAAAAAAAAGAATACCATTCTTTGATGATTTTGTTGGCATGAAACTGTGCTGATCGAATTGGTTTATTCAAAAATTGAAAACATCCCAATGTGATAAAAGAATCTAATCCTAGAATTCCTATTTGAGAAAAATTTGAGCCCTTACCTAGTATATCTATTTTTTTTCCTCTTATTATTTACTATCGCATAATGGATACTTCCGAAAGAAATTGTTCCTTGACAATTTTAAACAAACCTCTTCCATATACTTCAAGGACGAATATACACTTGAATACATGAAAATAAAAGGATTTCTAATTTCAATAGTAAAGTAATGTTGGATTCATTTCTTTTGAGTTGCCACTTTGTCCAAATCTCGATACTAACATTAAAAAGGGAGCTCTCTCAGCGCCTCAGCAATTTTGGCCGTCAGATCTCGTCTGCAGATTGTTTTCGATCGTCCGATCGCTGCATCTCCGAGTAATCAATCGCTAAGTGGGCTAGCAGTCCTGAGGGTGGCTACTCCCGTGGAAAAATCCGTGCAACGTGGTTAACTGGACCTTAGCACATCAATTCGACTCCCGCACGAAGCCCATCAACCAAATACCGCAGAGACTGGATGCGAGCCTAGGGTGCAACGCCCGCTACTAGGGTTACTCCCCGCCGCCACACGCCCCTACGCCTTCGGTCTTCGGTTCCCCTTCCGTATTCTCTATCCGGCCATCCCCACGACCGGCGATGGACATGGATCGATGGATCGATCCAAATGTCAGGGCGCGATGTCCTCCACTGCCTGATTCCCCTCATTGCCAACCACTCTACCTCCGATCCCTGCCCCACCACAAACGATGGTGATGACGACGCCGATGGTTCACATCTGTCATTGGAGACAAAGGGAAGCAGGAGGAAGACGTCGAGGCCGCACAATTCAGCCACGCAATCGGCAGCCGACATCGCATCTGCCTTGGTGGGATCTCGTGTACGCGGCGGGCGAGGCTACCTCAACCAGTGAGACCGCATTCGCCCTGGCCGTTTCCCGCCTACCTGTGGCCAACGACACCGTGTCCACTTTTGCCGCGTCACACGGCCGGCAGCCGCCGGTGAGAGACATCTACAGTCCCCCCCCCCCCCCCCCCCCCCCCCCCCCCCCCCTCTTCGATCGCACCATGGTGATCCAGAACTGTTGGTGACATTCTCTGCAACGTCTCCTTACTGCCACCCCCATCCTCCGGTAAACAATACGGTTCTACCTTCTGTCTGCACTGGTTAATAGATCTCAAACCAGAAATCACTAATTTGAACCTCCCCTTTTTTTAATGGATTAGGCTTCATGGTATTTCTGAATTCCCTAGCACCAATCTTTGGAAAATGTGGACATGATTCTGTGCTATTTGGTAATTTCCTGGAGAGGTAAATCTTATCATCTAGGTGGTTTTGTATATTCAAAGATTTCACATCAGATTGTTCAGTAAGGTGCCTGAGGCTGCATTGGAAGAGGTACTTATTTCTGTCATTCTTTTTTGATGCTATCAGTTTGATATTCCTAATTCTTGGGATTTGATTTACATCCAATGCATATGTATGTACCTATTCATGTAATTACCTTGCCTGATTCTCCTTTTCGTATAATTTTGTCCAGCTATCAATGAAGATCTTTCTGATATTGATGGATGTCATACAAAGGGTGATCCTCTCGGGCATTTTAACTAGCTTGATTTTACCACTTTACTGTCATAGACAAATTACTGAAAATTTGTATCTTAATGTCACTAGATAAGATCCATCCGTTGAGAGCATCTCGCTTTAAAACCAATTGTTACTCAAATAGGCGACGAGTTTAATCTTTACAGAGGGAGTATGTGTTAGCCATGCTGGAATAAAAATCCTATTTTTACATATAAGTACCTAATTCCTGAATCACGTGCTAATGCCTGAATATGTATGTTGGATTTTCCTATTCATAAACTGAGTTCCAACTACCAACTTGCCAATTTAGGACTCCAGGCTGGATGTTCCCTCTCTAAGAACTGTCACCTACATGCTATAGGTATATGCAATTTTTTTTTACTGCATTTTCCATTTTGACATATTAAGTTGTCTCATTTCTTCCATTGCAGAATCAAAAATAAGAAGCTATACCTGTTAGTTTTTTCGAGCATTATATCACTACATCATGATGCTGTGCAAGACGCAGATTTTATGAGACCATAGGATTTATATTCATGTGATATCTTTTAGCTTATCATGATTGATTTTGAACGGTGCTATTTTAATATGATCTGACCCCGATCTCCTTTAAGTATCATATCATATCATACATTCAAGGACTTCTTCTTTTGCGGTTCGTCGCAAATATTGTTACTTGTGTGTTTGTGATTTTTTTTCTTGTTCTGATTAAATACTTTTTTCCGTGGTGAGCAAATGATCTGTTCTTGACTTATTGTTAAAGAAAACTGCGACGTTCTTGGTCATGGCGGTGCAATTTCTATGCTGCAGGTGCTATAAATTACCTAATAGCTGCAACTCCAATGCAGGTGATTTTTACGAATACTTACTTTTATATTGGTTGTCGATATCCGGTTCGAACTTCAGACATACTTGTTTCTTGCATATATGTTCAATGTACTTCTGTGATACAAGTTTTCTGTTGTGATTTTTGTTCTTCACAGAGAGGTTACTATAGCTTCATATGCCCTCACAAACAGGAAGAGAGTGCACACTAGCCCCTCTACAATTGCGCTACTTTGTTTCAATCAGATTAAATTTCGCTTTGAGTGCTAACCAATATATGGGTAGTTTATTCAGTTTACTTCAGTATTTTATTTTCTATTATTCTATCAAAAAAAAGATGGACGCGGCAACGCGCGCCATCAATGATCTAGTAGCTTATGTAAAAGCTACGTACAACTTAGAGCATCTACAGCCGCAGGTTGCAAATTCGGGCCCTCAAACGTCCGCAGGTTGCAAATTCGGGCCCTTATCCGCGGACAGTGACCGGGCGGGCCTCAAATTTTATCATTTGCTACCACGTACCCTATTTTCGAAACACATATTACATGCAGGGCCATGCACGACGATCATCCCGTCCGTCTTGGGCCGTTTGGGCTGTCAAAACGTATCGAAAATTGCTCGTACTTTTTTTCACATTCGTATTAGTCCCACCTCGCCGCATGACGAGCTAGTCGACCGGCTGAAATAACCTTGTTGTCCAGAAGCGATAAGCTTCTGACATCATTGCATCCTTTGTTAAGAAGACAGAATGTGACTATGAATCTTCTATGCTTGTCACATAGAAGATTAATAGTCAGGGTCTACCCTGACAAGGGAAACATTCATGTCAGTATTGTTTTTTTTGAATCACAATGTCTCGATACAACTTAATGAACAGAAATAAAAATCTCCTGTCATTGAATAGGGATATCAACGTATATGAACGAGGCGAACTTGACACTCGATGAACAATCATCAATTGATGAAATGCAATCGTGTCAAGTTGTCTCGTTCACACAGCGAGAATTGACTACCTATGCAACAACAGAGAAACTTGCCGCCATCCGCCGACGTGGCTATTTAAGCCGGTCAGCGTCTGGCTCGCGCGGCGATGTGGGACTAAAATTTGGGTGCACCGATGAGATAGGAAGAAGCTTCGGTGGCTGCATGTGGGACCGCGTGGACCTGCAGCGGGGTCGGCGGACGCGCCTGGGCGTCCGCATATCTGCCCTATATTTGGGCTGGATATGAGGGGTGCCAGTCAGCCCGGACATTTGAGGCCTGTTTGAGGTGCCCGTCTGGGTCGAAATTTCGTGACCGGTCAGTGACCGGGCGGCCCGCCCGGGCGTATGAGGCGGGTTTGGGACGCCCGGCTGTAGATCGAAATCACTAATTAAGGAGTACTCCTTTCAAAGATCACTCCCACCCCTCAGGTTGCGACAAGTGGTGCACTGCATGCGCGCCACTTATCACAGCCTGGGAGTTTTCTCTTTTTTTCGTAGATCCGTTTATTTAAAACGTTTTATCTCTTAAACCGTGCGTCCAAATTTTGAACCGTTTTCACCGTTGGATTCCTTGCGTCGAGATCTTCAAAACTAGATCCCATGTTGATAGGTTTTGACGAACTTTTATTCACGAAAAAAACCGGTCAAAAAAACGGACGAAAAAACCGTACCAGAAGCACGTTTTTTCCCCTTTCCAAAAGAGGCATGGTCGTGACTCTGGCGAAAGCAAAACCGTGCCTCTCGCGGAAGAAAAAAAAACAGAAAACGCGTTTTTTTTTTTCTGTTTTCGAGAGGCACGGCCGTGCCTCTCGCGAAATCAAAACCGTGCCTCTCGCGGAAGCAAAACCATGCCTCTCGCGGAAGAAAAACAAATAGAAAACGCGTTTTTTTCCCGTTTCTGAGAGGCACGGCCGTGCCTCTCGCGGAAGAAAAAAAACAGAAAACGCGTTTTTTTTTCGTTTCCGAGAGTCACGGCCGTGCCTCTCGCGGAAGAAAAAAAAAGCAGCGTTTTTTCGCGCAAAAATTTTTTTTTTCAAAATTTTTTGGTCTAAAAGCTAAGGAAGACCGGTGGAAAACCAAAAACCGGGAAAAAAAACCGTTTAAAAAGCCGAAAACGCGTGCAGAAAAATAAAAAAACCAAAATCCGGAGGGAGCGCCCAGAGTGCGACACATGGCGGCGGCTGAGAGCGCGCCAAGTGGCACACTCTTAGCCCACCTCAAGTGATCGTTGGAAGGAGCGCTTCTTACTTAGTTGCTCCCGCTGTAGACGCTCTTACAACTCAACTAATAATCCCCCTGAATTTAACAGGGTGGGCCCAGGCATTTTTCTTCCAATTAAATTGTGCCAAGCCAGCTCTCACGTAAAGTTACGTTAGATGTTTATGTATGTGTAGCAAAGCCGGTAACATAATCATGTTCCACCTGTGTCCCTAAAGTGCTTTTTGATTAGTTCACTCCCCGCAATAAAAAGGTTCACGTGAGAAAGTTTACGTGCGAGCAAGATCAATAATGGGACAAAGCCCGATCGAATCACCGAGCGCCGACACAAGCTTCTGGCCCGTGCTGGAGTCCTCGATGTTTTGGCGGGTTATTATGAAGGAAGCCCTCTGGCCTCCGCGTCCGTGTGCTCGTTGCCTCGCTCCACGTAGAGGGTAAATTCACGGCCGAGAGCCGCTCGCGACGTGGGCACCGTCGCGGCCACCGCGCCCAGCTCGCCACGGGTTGGCTCGCGCAGAGCACGGCCTATAAAGTGTGCCCACTCGCTCCGAACAATACACCAACAAACACTCGGCGAGACATCAAACAGCAACTAGCAATCATCTAGCCGGTTCATCGCTTGTCGCAGCATCTGCTTTCGTCCTTCGTGCACCTTCCGCGGCTGTCTAATGGCGACTATGATGGCCATGAGGTCCTTCGCCGGTGCCGCCGTCCTGCCTCGTGGCTCAGCTGGCCGCTTCGGCGCCGGATCTCTGCCAGCGCTGGGCCGACGCGCCATCGTCGTCAGGGCACAGACCGAGGGCCCGAGTGCACCACCGCCAAACAAACCCAAGGTATGCATGCCATATAGGCAGCACGGCGCCGTAGCTAAACTCAGTCCAGTCTCCACAGTGGCAAAGTTTCTGATATTTGTTCCTGACACAGGCGAGCACCTCGATCTGGGACGCGATGGCGTTCAGCGGACCTGCGCCGGAGCGCATCAACGGGCGGCTAGCCATGGTGGGCTTCGTGACGGCGCTCGCGGTGGAGGCAGGGCGCGGCGACGGGCTCCTCTCGCAGCTCGGCAGCGGCACCGGGCAGGCGTGGTTCGCCTACACCGTGGCGGTGCTGTCCATGGCGTCGCTGGTGCCGTTGCTCCAGGGCGAGAGCGCCGAGGGCAGAGCCGGCGCCATCATGAACGCCAACGCGGAGCTCTGGAACGGACGCTTCGCCATGCTCGGCCTCGTCGCTCTGGCGGCCACCGAGATCATCACTGGCGCGCCGTTCATCAACGTGTAGAATAAACTAGCTTTGTTGTCGACCGGATAACACAACGTGTACTTAGCTAGTAGGGCATGCAAATGATGAGAACTGATCATCCTCGTATTCTTTGCAGTACTACTAATTAAAGATAGTTCATCGCTTTTGCTATCCTTCAGGCACCTAAACTTTATTTAGTTTCAGTCAAAAAAAAAAATCTATGGCCGGAACAGCTCACGTACAAAGAGTCTTAGCTACTAGTGCAGCGTACCTCATTAACCGAGGCGTGCAAACGTGGGTGTGTGCGTACCTGATTCTATGTGTTGTGTGCATGGGCGCACCGGTGTGTGTGTGTGTGTGTGTGTGTTTTGAAAATGTATTCAGTGTGTTGGTGTGTGCTGTCCACACGCGCGTGTATGCATGTCTGAGTGTGTGTGCGTAAAATAAAGACAGAAATGGAGAGGCGGCACTATCGACATGAAATGCAATTCAGTTTCAATGTATCGACAAACAACTAATCTCGTTATTTTGTAGTTTGAGTAGCGGGAATAATATCGACATACATATGTGCAAGTTATATGAAAATTGCTTTTGGAGCTCGGCCTCCATGGAGGCCGGTTTTTGAAAATTTCAAAATTCAACAAAATTCATATTTTTGCATTCCAAAAAATTCTGAAAAAAAATAGAGACATACACAGAGGCATAACACACTTGTGTGTAAATTTTCAGGACGAAATACGTTGAAATGAGGGCTGTGCAAAAAAGACAAATCAGTGGCTTTTCAACACATGATACTATTCATCCCAAAAGTCCATGAATTTATTCTTTTTGCACAGATCACATCTCAAGATATTTTATTCTGAAATTTTACACACATACACATCACATCCTTGTGTACTTGTACAACTTTTTCAGATTTTTTTGAAACCAAAAAGTATGAATTTTGAATTTTTCAAAAAATTCGGCCTCCATGGAGGCCGAGCTCCAAAATGCCATTCTCCAAGTTATACTGTTATATAATTGTTCTTGCATATTATGGATCAACGCAAGTTCTATGCATTTTATGTGTATGTTTTTGGCCTTTTTATTTTATTTTATTTTTCATGTTCTTTCTTCTTTAGGGTAACATCAATGCCCTTAATTTATTCTTCCTTAAAATAAATGTTGTTTTATTTTCAATTTTGTTTTTGTTTTTTGTTCCAGGTGACACCACTTTCACCATTCTACTTTCCTTAGATTGAAATTTGTATTTTAAATAAAAATTATTTTTTGTCTTAGTTGATATTGTATATGTCTTAGTTTACTGGTAAAAAAGTGACTGCCACGAGAAAAACAATCTAAGTTTCTCGGTTGTGCTAATGTTTCCACCTGTTTTTTGTTGTTGTTGATCAGTCAATGTTTTGACCGTTGGATTTTCTGTGTATAAGTAGTGACGTTATTTATTTTTAATTAATCCACTTAAATCAATATTATTTTTAAAGTTGCACTATTTTACGCTTGTTTTCCACAGTATCAAAGAGTGCAAGTTTGTGTAATTTATGTGCAATTTATAGATATATTCTAATTGCTGCGTATAAGAAAGGAGTTTGACAATAAGTATTTCTAATTTGTCCATGGTAGGCATAGTTGTATAATATAAAATCTCTTTTATAATTTCTTTTCTTTCTTTTAAGGATTAAACCTCTCCCATAAGTCATTCTTCCTTAAAAAAAATGTGTTATTTTTGTGTTTTTGTTCACAATCTAAATTTGTACTAAAGGCTAAGTGCTATTTCATTTTAAATTTGTTTTGTCCTTTTAAATTATTTTCATTTTCTTTATTCTTTAGTGTAATACCAATGCCTTTAATTCATTCTGCCATAGAATAAATGTCTGTTTTATTTCTGTTGTTCCCGGTAACACCACTTTCACGATTCTATCTTCCTTAGATTGAAATTTCTATTTTAAATCCTATTTATTTTTTGTTTTAGTTAATATTTTTATCTTTCTTTGTTTACTACTAAGAAAAGTGACAACCACTACAAAAATCATCTAAGTTTCTCGCTTGTGCTAATGTTTCGACCTGTTTCTTTGTTGTTGCTTAGTCAGTTTTTTGACCATTGGATTTTCCCTATGTAAATGGTGACTACTGAATTTGTGTTAGGGACTTAAAATGGAATTCATTTCTAATTAATCCAATTAAATCATAATTATTATTAAAGTTGCACTAATTACGCTTGTTTTTGTACAGTATGGAAGAGTGCAAATTTTGTATAATTAATGTTTAATTTATTGATATATTCTAATTGTCGCATATTAGAAAAGAGTTTGAAAATACGTATTTGTAATTTTTCCATGGTAGGCATAGTTGTATAATATAATTTTTATTTTAAAATTTCGTGTCATTCTTTTTAAGATTAAACCACTCCCATAAGTCATTCTTTCTTGAAAATAAATGTGTTATTTTGTGTTTTCGTTCATGATCTAAACTTGTACTAAAAGCAAAGTATTATTTCCTTTAAATTTTTTTGTCCTTTTTAATTATTTTATCATTTTATTTCTTCTTCTTTTAGGGTAATATCAATGCCCTTAATTCATTCTTCCTTAGAATAAATGTTGTTTTATTTTCATTTTCATTTTTGGTTTTGTTCGAGACAACACCACTTTCAGGATTCTATCTTTGTTAGGTTGAAAATTATATTTTAAATAATATTTAGTATATTATTTTAGTAAATATTTTGATATGCTCTGGTTTACAAGTAAAGTAAAGTGATTGACACGAGAAAAATGTCTAATTTTCTCACTTGTGCTAATCTTTTATCTTGTTTTCTTGTTGTTGATTATTCAATTTTTGGAGCGTTGGATTTTCTCTGTGTAAGCGGTGATTGTTTGTTGTAATCGTGTGACTACTTAATTTGTATTAGGGGCTTAAAATGAAATTAGTTTTTAATTAATCCACTTAAATCATAATTTTTTATTAAAATTGCACTATATTGTGCTTGTTTTGCACAATAAGGAAGAGTGTATGTTTTGTGTAATTTATCAATATATTTTTAAATTTGTTATCTTTTAGGATTAAAACTACTCCAATAATTCATTCTTCCTTAGAAATAAATGTGTTTATGATTTAAATTTGTAGTAAAAGCTTAAGTACTACTCCCTCCGTCCCAAAATAAGTGACTCAACTTTATACTAACTTTAGTACAAAGTTAGTACACAGTTGAGTCACTTATTTTGGGACGGAGGGAGTATATTCTTTGCCGGGCTAAAAGACAAGTTATACACATTGCTTCATAGTTTACGAGCTACCTAGCGGCAAAAACGACAAATTTGACCTCTGGACGAAATCAATTCACAAACTGAACTGTCCCGAAAAAATATTCACCCAGCTGACCCTTTTGTGTGGCGCCCGACAGCTAGGCGCCACACTACACTGTGCAGCGCCTAGCTCTTAGGCGCTACACATCTGGCCAACGTGGCACCCCTGGCCCAGGCCCTGCCCCACACCCAGCCTGTGCAGCGCCTAGCCAACAGGCGCCACACATGAGATGTGCAGCGCCTAACAGCTAGGCGCCACACTTGTAATGTGCATCGCCTAGCCGTTAGGCGCTGCACATTCTGTTACATGTAGGCTGGTCCCCCCTCCCCCCCCACACACACCCCACCTCATCTCCTCACCCGCCTATTCCCCTCTCCCCCTCTCAAATCCTTCCCCAAATCTAGTAGATCTGAAGATTTTCTCCGTGGATTTGGAACCCAATCCCTCCCTCAAGGTAATCTCCTCCGATCCCCTCGTTTTTATCCAAAAAATGCTGACATTTGCTCATTTTCTTGCTAGTTTGGGCAAACCCTAGTTTTTCATGGCTTTTGAAATTTGTATGGAAATATGAGATGTTTGTTTGCCAATTTGCTAGGGTTAGGCTTCTTAGTATGTTAGGGTTAGGGTTATGGGTGTTGTTATGTTGGGGTTTGGGTTAGGGTTGTTAGTATGTTAGGGTTATGCTTATGGTTATTGTTAAGTGGATGTTAGGGTTATTGTTTCCTATCTATGGTAGGGCTTTGTATTGTGTGTTAATCTTCGGATGAGTACTTATGGAATATATGTAACATTGTGTTGTTTTAATTATTCTAGGGATGGGAAGAACATGTGTTTATGTTCATCATGTGGACAAAGATGCCGTTTTGAAAGGCAATATTGATTTTGACCTGGATGAGCTTGACATGGTGTTTGAGAGTAGTCCTAGCTATGCCAAGGTCTTGGAACAAGTGAGGAAAGATTTGAATTGGATGGACCCAAGTGATAATGTTGAGTTGGAGGGAAGGCATAATGTGGGTTTTGGAATGCACATCCGTTGAAAGACCATGCGTGTGAACTCCGAGCAACATTGGGTTGCATACAAGGAGACAGTGGCCGAATCACTAGACAAGGCTCTTGAGTTATTTGCAACGAAGAAGGTTGAGTCTAGTTTGCATTTGGACTTGAACCGGAACGCCTCCCCGTTGGTTGCTAGTAGTCCCCCACCCATGAACGAAGATGAAATGAGTGAACCTCCTTTGACTCAAGAAGTGAGGCCAACATTGAACCCGATTACAAACAACCAAAATGAAGCTTTGCAAGAGGAGAATGATGAGTATGAGGACGATGACAATGAAGTTGATCTCCATGACAACAATGTGGGTGATCTCGACAAATATAATGTGCAAGAGACAATGGATCATTCCATCCCTTATTCCCGTGCCTATGCATCGGAGTCGGATGACGAAGGTCCCGATGAAGAAGTTGATGAGGAGGGGTTCACGGTGAAGTAGGCCGAAGCTTTCGAGAAGGTATTACGGCGGGATCATAGGACACCATTGTTCAAGGATGTTAGTCTCGCGGATGAAGCCGTGGTAGACGGTGGCAAAGGTATACATCTTGGAGTTAGGCCATCTTCTCACCGGGATTTGGAAGACGGCAAGAACGGGATTTCTCCCAGGTCTAAGTTTGGAACCTTCTTGGAATTGAAGATGTGGCTCGACAACTACTCGGTTACACATTATTGTCCACACAAGATGGTTCACTCGGACATCAATGTGCGTTACACGGTTGCATGTGAGGTGGAGCGATGTCCATGGATTGTGCGTGCAAGACCATGGAAAGGAGGGCCCACTTGGCACATAGTGAGTTGTGTACCAAGTCACATGTGCCGAGGCAAGAAGGTGGATGGCAAGATTGTGTCCCAAGACCACAGACAACTCATGTCCGAGTTCATCGCTTACAGGCTTTCCAACTCAATATCCTCACTTCCAACCATGAGCATTCAACAAGTCATGGACCTTCTGAAAGTCGTCTTTCATTACAAGGTGAAATACGGCAAGGCATGGAAGGCGAAGCAAGCCGCATTCAAGATGTTGTATGGTAATTGGGAGGAAGCATACAACCGAATCCCTAGGTTGTTGGGAGCTATGGCCGGCACTAACCCAGGCATGGTTCATGTGGTCGAGCCTCATGGGCACAAAACAATGATTCACAACGGGAGGACCGTCCGAGTATTTGGCCGTTCATTTTGGGCTTTTGAGCAATGCGTGAGGGCTTTCGAGAATTGTCGGCCGGTCATCGCCATTGATGGCACGTTCTTGATCGGACAATACAAGGGCACTCTATTGGTTGTAATAGCAAGTGATGCCAATAACCGGGTCTTGCCTTTGGCTTTCGCTTTGGTTGAGGTGGAGAACAATGATAGCTGGGAGTGGTTCTTGCGCCAATTGAGAACCAGGGTATTACCGGATGAAAGGGAAATTTGTGTCATATCAGATCGCCATCCAGGAATTCTTAACGCGGTGGAGGTTGACATTCCCGGGCATGCTCCGTTGCACCATCGATGGTGCATGAGGCACTTTTGTTCAAACTTCTATAGGGCATGTGGCATTAAGGAGTTGGCCGATGATCTTCAAGATTGTTGTCTCGCTTTCTCCGACAAGCGGTTCGCCAACTTGTACAACCAATTGCTTACACACAAGAAACTTGATCCCGGGGGTCTTGACTTTCTCAATAGGAACATTCAAGAAAGGAATAAGTGGGCATGTGCTTTTGATGAAGATGGCCGGAGGTACGGTCAAATGACAAGCAACATGGCAGAATGCTTCAATAGGGTGCTCAAGGGGGGTACGTGCATTACCCGTAACGGCAATAGTTCAATACACATTTGATAAGATGAATGCGTACTTTCTAAAGCACTCAATGGAAACGGATAAGCAGATTGCGGGTGAGAACAAGAAGAAGTACAAGTACAAGTTCCCACCAAAGGTTGATGAATGGTTGGAATTTCAATCACGGAAGGCGGACTCCCAAGAAGCTGTACTATATAACGATAACGATTGGTTGTACGAAGTGAAAGAGCCAGGAGGAACCACAAACGATGGCTGCCAACACGGAGGCCGGGCTTTCAAGGTCTCCCTAACACGGTGTGATTGCTCTTGCGGGAGGCCATCGTTACTTCATCTCCCATGCTCGCACTTGTATACCGCAGCTCGCGTTAGGAATGTGGACGTCAATCACCCGCTCACCGTGCGGGAGTCCGAGTTCTCAATCATGACGGTTAAGAATACATGGGCTCCCCGATTTCACCCATACTTGGACCAATCACAATGGCCGGAGTACCATGGAGTTCAACTATGGCCCGATCCGGAATTGAAGGTCATTACACGGGGAAGACGTAAGACAAAACGTCTTAGAGGTGACATGGACGGATGGGGCCGTGGTGGCGGTCGAGAATCAGGCAACGGCCAATTCCAAGAGCCTCGTGAGACATCCCGTTGTGGGGAGTGCAAAGATGAGGGACACAACACAAGAACTTGTACCAAACCAAGAAAGAGATCAAAGAAAAATGATGCAAGCACAAGCCAACAAGGAGATACACAAGTTCCTAGCCAAGCAAATAGTAGTCAACGTGGTTATACGCAACAAGGGCCAAGCCAAGCAAGTGGTAGCCAACCAAGTACAAGCCAACAAGTGCCAAACCAACCAAACCAAGCAAGGAGTAGCCAACGAGGAACTAGGCAACAAAGAGGGAGCCAACTAGGTCTTACAAGAGGCCGTGGTGGTGGTAGAGGCCGTGGTGGTGGTCTTGGCCTTGGTGGTGGTCATGGTACAGGAATGTTTTCATACCTAGATGGACCATTTCCGTATGTGACTAACTATTATCTTGCAATTTACATATTTTTTCATAGTACACTATTGTTATTTATGGTTACATGTTGTTCTTGTCCTTACTAACTATTATGTTGCAATTTTCGTAGGTATGGCGGCATCTCCACCCAACAAAGCAATAATGAAGGGGGTGGAGGACAAGGATGGGGAAGGTGAGATGCCGGGGTGGTGGGAGAAGGCTGCGAAGAAGGTGAGAGAGGAGGAGGCAGCCGCTCTAGAGAAGAAGAAGCAAAAGGAGTTCGAAGAGAAGATGGAGGAAAAAAGGAGAATGACATTTCAGGAGATCGCGATGAGGGACAAGGTGAAGATTGCATGTGAGAAGGCAGCTGCAAAACGGTAAAAGGATTTTGAAGAGAAAACTAAGAAACTTTGGGCTTTTGAGAAGGCAAAGCAAGAGAGGGAGAATTCTCTATTCATAGAGAGGGTGGTTCACGAGGCTCATCTCATAAAGAAAAGGGAGGAGGAAGAAGAAGAAGAGAGGAAGAAGAAGAAGGGAAAAGGACCTTGCTCGACACAATAGAGCAATGTGACCTTCTTTTCTTCATCACTATGATCTTCGATTTGGTTGTGGACCAAAATGTGTACTACTATGTGCTATGACTCTTCTATGTCTACTACTATGTGCTATGACTCATTTATGTGCACTAATATGTGTATGACTATGTGTTTTGGACTACCCTATGTGTACTACTATGTGCTAGACAGGACTGTGTATGTGTGCTATGTGCTAGACATGCTTTGTGTTATAGGATGTGAACCACAAAATGTAATTTTTTTAAGGTTTTGAAATAGCAGACAGTGCAACGCCTGAGGTCATGGCGTCACACTGTGTAGTGCAGCGCCTGAGGCCAAGCCGTTGCACCCACACTTAGATAAAATTTTGGCCGGAAAAGCTACTGGAACCTTTCTGTTGCTCTCTGGGCATGATATCCAGATGTGCAACGCCTAGGCGTCAGGCGCTGCACTACACAGTGTGACGCCTAGGCGTTGCACATCTGGATATCATGTCCAGAGAGCAACAGAAAGGTTCCAGTAGCTTTTTCAACAAAATTTTTGTCTAAGTGTGGGTGCAACGCCTTTGGCTCAGGTGCTGCACTACACAGTGCAGCGCCTGAGGTCGAGGCGTCACACTGTGTAGTGCAGCGCTTGAGCCAAAGGCATTGCACCCACACTTAGACAAAATTTTGGCCGCAAAAGCTACTGGAACCTTTCTGTTGCTCTCTGGGCATGATATCCAGATGTGCAACGCCTAGGCGTCAGGCGCTGCACTACACAGTGTGACGCCTAGGCGTTGCACATCTGGATATCATGTCCAGAGAGTAACAAAAAGGTTCCAGTAGCTTTTTCAACAAATTTTTTGTCTAAGTGTGGGTGCAACGCCTTTGGCTCAGGCGCTGCACTACACAGTGCAGCGCCTGAGGTCGACGCATCACACTGTGTAGTGCAGCGCTTGAGCCAAAGGCGTTGCACCCACACTTAGACAAAATTTTGGCCGCAAAAGCTACTGGAACCTTTCTGGTGCTCTTTGGGCATGATATCCAGATGTGCAACGCCTATGCGTTAGGCGCTGCACTACACAGTGTGACTGATACGTCTCCAACGTATCTATAATTTTTGATGTTCCATGCTGTTATATTATCAATCGTGGATGTTTTTATATTCATTTACAGCAATTATATATCATTTTTGGAGACTAACCTATTAACTTAGTGCCCAGTGCCAGTTGCTGTTTTCTGCCCTGTTTTTGTTTTACAGAAAATCAATACCAAACGAAGTCCAAATGCCACGAAACTTTTTGGAGATTTTTTCTGGACAAGATAAACACTAGAAGCTTCGGGAGAAGACCAGACGCCAGAGAAGGTGGCCACGAGCCACCAGGGCACGCCTGGGGGGGGGGGCAGGCGCGCCCTGGTGCCTCGTGGGCCCACCCCAGCTCCGTTTGACCTAATTCCACCACTATAAATTCAGTAAAAATCAGAAACCCTCAGGGGAGTCCACAAAATACTTTTTCCGCCGCCGCAAGTTTCTGTTCCAGAGAGATCCCATTTGGAGGCCTTCTCCGGTACTCCGCCGGAGGAGGAATCGATCACGGAGGGGCTCTACATCAACCTTGCCGCCCTTCCGATGATGCGTGAGTAGTTTACCACAGACCTTCGGGTCCATAGTTAGTAGCTAGATGACTTCTTCTCTCTTTTTGATCTTCAAGACAATGTTCTCCTCGATGTTCTTGGAGTTCTATCCGATGTAATGACTTTTTGCGGTGTGTTTGTTGGGATCCGATGAATTGTGAGTTTATGATCAGATTATCCATGAATATTATTTGAGTCTTCTCTGATCTCTTTTATGCATGATTATTATAGCTTCGTATTTCTTCTCTGATCTATTGATTTGGTTTGGCCAACTAGATTGATTTATCTTGCCATGGGAAGAGGTGCTTTGTAATGGGTTCGATCTTGCGGTGCTCAATCCCAGTGACAGAAAGGGACATGACATGCATGTATCATTGCTATTAAGGGTAAAAATATGGGGTTTATTCATACGTGAGTTTATCTTGTCTACATCATGTCATCGTTCTTAATGCGTTACTCTGTTCTTTATGGACTTAATACACAAGATGCATGCTGGATAGCGGTCGATGTGTGGAGTAATAGTAGTAGATGCAGGCAGGAGTCGGTCTACTTGTCTCGGACGTGATTCCTATATACATGATCATTGCCTTGGATATCGTCATGATTATTTGCTTTTCTATCAATTGCCCAACAGTAATTTGTCTACCCACCGTATGCTATTTTCTCGAGAGAAGCCTCTAGTGGAAACTATGGCCCCCGGGTCTATCTAAATCATATTACTAAAACCCTAAAAATATTGTTGCCATTTTATTTTATTTATTTTATTTTGTTTTTTTGTTTCTATCTATCTATCTATCACATACAATTTAATCTTGCAATTTACCGCCGAGGGATTGACAACCCCTAGTTTGCGTTGGGTGCAAGGATTTGTTGTTTGTGTGCAGGTGCTGCTAATGAGGTGTAGCGTGATTCTCCTACTGGTTCGATAACCTTGGTTTCATAACTAAGGGAAATACTTATCTCTACTGTGCTGCATCATCCCTTCCTCTTTGGGGATAATACCAACGCATGCTACAAGTAGCAGGAAGAATTTCTGGCGCCGTTGCCGGGGAGACATCACCAACATCTATCAAGTACCTTTGCATAAACTCTCATCTCCTTGCATTTACTTTATTTGCCATTTGCCTCTCGTTTTCATCTCCCCCACTTCTAAATTTTTTTTACAAAAATACAAAAATATTTTCCGTTTGCCTTTTTCTTGTTTGCTTGCTTGTTACCTTGTTTGCTTAATCATGATGCCCCGAGAGAATTATCATGATACCTCTTATTATAATATTTTGTCCGAAATTGAGAAAAATACTAAAGATTACATGACTACGCAGTTTGAGCACAACAATTTTTTTACCGAGGAACTCAAAGAACACTCTATTTTATTGGATACTATTGCAAAACAACTCGATGATGTTAGTAAGGAAGTTGTTAGTCTACAATCTCAATTTGCTCTTACTGAAAATTTGCTTGGAAAAATTTCTGATGCGCAAGCTACGCTAGTAAATCAAATGGCCGCTAAGCCGGAATCATTAGAACATAGTAATGATGAGGATATTAAAATGATTGGTGTTTCATCTATTGATTCTTTGTTTAGAAATATAAAACTTGATGAAATGGGGACTGAAGAAGAGTCAACTTTAGCTAGAAGGCGTTCCCATAATTCGGAGGGTGAAAATCTTAATGAAAAAAATTGCTAAAAGTGGGTTTGGAGAGGTAAAAACTTGAAATAACGATGTGCCCACTCTCTTGGATTACAAAGATTTTAATTATGATAGTTGTTCTTTGATTGAGTGCATTTCTTTGTTACAATCCATGTTAAATTCACCCAACGCTTATGAGCAAAACAAAGCTTTTACTAAACACATCATAGAAGCTATGATGAAAGCGTTAGAAGAAAAGCTAGAACTAGAAGTTTCAATTCCTAGAAAATTATATGATGAATGGGAACCTACCATTAAAATTAAAATCAAAAATTATGAGTGCAATGCTTTATCTGATTTGGGTGCTAGCGTTTTCACAATTCCAAAATCTCTATGTGATGTGCTAGGTTTTACCAATATAGATGAATGTTCCCTTAATTTGCATCTTGCGGATTCTACTATTAAAAAGCCAATGGGTAGAATTAATGATGTGCTTATTCTTGCAAATAGGAATTATGTGCTCGTTGATTTTATTGTACTTGACATTGAATGCAATTCTTCTTGCCCAATAATACTTGGTAGACCGTTCTTCCGAACCATAGGTGCCGTTATTGACATGAAAGAAGGGAATATAAAATTTCAGTTTCTACTAAAAAAGGGTATGGAACATTTCCCTAGGAAGAAAATTAAAGCACCATATAAATCCATCATGAGGGCCACTTATGGAATCAACTTGAAAGATGACAATACTTGAAACTATGCATTATGCCTAGCTAGGGGCATAAAACAATAGCGCTTGTTGGGAGGCAACCCAATGAATAAAATAATTTTTTTTCTGTTATTGTGTGTTTTCACATTCATGCTACTGGTATGATTGTGTTTTTGTGTTTTTAATTAGTGTTTGTGCCAAGTAAAGCCTTTAGGATGATTTGGAAGATAATATAATTGATGCTGTTTGGAAAACAGAAAGTTTTGCGTCAAGTGCCCGAATTTTGTTTCTGTACTGGAGCGTCAGAAAAATCTGAATTTTTACACAGTATTGGTATATGAATTGCCCACGTTCTCCTAATTTTTCAGAATTTTTGGAGTTACAGAAGTATGGCTTTTAAATAGATTGCTACAGACTGTTCTGTTTTTGACAAATTCTATTTTTGATGCACTACTTGCTTGTTTTGATGAATCTATGGATTGTATCGGGGGGTATAAGCCATGGTGAAGTTAGAGTACAGTAGGTTTAATGCAAAAATAAAATATGAATGGGTTTGCAACAATAATTAGAGTAGTGATTTGTTTTGTTATGCTAACGGATCTCACGAAGGTTTTATTGAGTTTTGTGTGATTGAAGTTTTCAAGTTTTGGGTGAGATCGCGATGGATGAAGGAATAAGGAGTAGCAAAAGCCTAAGCTTGGGGATGCCTGAGGCACCCCAAGGTAATATTCAAGGAAGACTCAAGCGTCTAAGCTTGGGGATGCCCCGGAAGGCATCCCCTCTTTCTTCCACCAACCATCGGTAATTTTACTTGGAGCTATATTTTTATTCGTCACATGATATAAGTTTTGCTTGGAGCGTCTTGTATTATATGAGTCTTTGCTTTGTTTGCTTTTTAGTTTGTCACAATCATCTTTGCTGAACACACCTATCTTGAGAGAGCCACACGTTTATCATCATTTGTCAGAATACTCTATGTGCTTCACTTAAATTTTTTGAGCTAGGCAGTTGCTCTAGTGCTTCACTTAAATCTTTTTGAGCACGGTGGTGGCTATATTTTGAAGAAATAAACTCTCATGCTTCACTTATATTATTTTGAGAGTTGATTAAAATTTTGAAGAAATAAATTCTCATGCTTCACTTATATTATTTTGAGAATTGATAAGATTGAAATTTTGAAGAAATATTTGCACTCTCATGCTTCACTTAAATCTTTTTGAGAGTTGATGATAGTAACGGTAATTTGCACAAGATATGAAGTTGGTCCCAAAGTGATGAATATTCAAGAGGGATATAGATAAAAACTTTCATATAGATCATTGGATATGATATGTGTGATTCCTTGCAATAGTTTTGCGATATGGAAATGATAATATGTGAGTCATGTTAGTGAGTAATTGTCATTTAGTAAGAATATTAGTGTTAAGGTTTGTGATTCCCTATGCATGCACGTTAAGTCAATAGTTATGCAATGAAATTATATCCTACTTATGGTGCATTATTCGGTGTTAGTTGTGTTCAATGCATGTTTATGACCATTTTCATTTTTTGGTTGGTTGCTTCTCAATCTTTTGCTAGCCTTCATTTGTACTAAGCGGAAATACTGCTTGTGCATCCAAACTCCTTAAACCCAAGTTATATCTACCTATATGCGGTATTTCAATGCCGTTCCAAGTAAATTTGCGTGTGCCAACTCTAATTTTCAAAATAATTTTTCCCGTTTTGTGTGCCCATACCGCTTATTAAGCGGCAGGGGGTGGCCATTATTTTCCATGCTAGGTGTGTTATTATCACGATGAGTGTTTATTCACTTGTCATTGCACGAGAGAATGGTTGGTAATAGGGATGCCCAGTCCCACAATGAAATCAAAAATTAATAACAACAAAATTCCTTGGAAAGTGTTGGTATGGAGGGCACCCGTGGATACGGCTAGCCATGGATTGTGAAAGAAATGGTGGAAAGGAAATAAACTTTACTTTCTGTTTGGGAACCGCCTATGATGTGTCTAGCATGGAAAATAATGGGAATTCTCGGTCGTTTTCATTGACAGGAAAAGCATGCCTCTCAAAATATTTTATCTCTTTAATTTCAGCTTTGAGCTCTGGCACATTAGCAAATCTCTGCTTCCCTCTGCGAAGGGCTTATCTATTTACTTTTATGCAATTTTTATTTTTATTTGAGTCTCCATAGATCAATAATCAAGGGGCACAAGAAGAAGGCAAGAGCGCGGTTCCGGCTAAAACCAACTCGTCTTCTCTTACAAAAGCACCAATTAGAGAGCACTATTGTCATACTTGTGCATTGTGTGTAGCTAATATTCGAGTGTGTTTCATGAATGGATCAATGATTGAGCATAATGGGCTAGGGATAACTTTCTTTAGCGTTGATATTTTGAAAAACATGGTTGCTTGTTAGAGTGCTTGAGTATTTATATCTTCATGTCAAATTATAGACTATTGCTTTGAATCATTCAAGTCCAATGTCCATGCTACAAAAGAAAAGAATATATGATGAATATGATAGGCAGCATTCCACATCAAAAATTCTATTTTTATCATTTACCTACTCGAGGACGAGCAGGAATTAAGCTTGGGGATGCTGATACATCTCCAACGTATCTATAATTTTTGATTGTTCCATGCTGTTATATTATCAATCTTGGATGTTTTTATATTCATTTATAGCAATTATATATCATTTTTGGAGACTAACCTATTAACTTAGTGCCCAGTGCCAGTTGCTGTTTTCTGCCCTGTTTTTGTTTTACAGAAAATCAATACCAAACGAAGTCCAAATGCCATGAAACTTTTGGGAGATTTTTTTCTGGACAAGATAAACACTAGAAGCTTCGGGAGAAGACCAGACGCCAAAGGAGGTGGCCACGAGCCACCAGGGCGCGCCTGGGGGGGGCAGGCGTGCCCTGGTGCCTCGTGGGCCCACCCTAGCTCCGTTTGACCTAATTCCGCCACTATAAATTGAGGAAAAATCAGAAACCCTCAGGGGAGTCCACGAAATACTTTTTCCGCTGCCGCAAGTTTCTATTCCAGAGAGATCCCATCTGGAGGCCTTCTCCGGTACTCCACCGGAGGGGGAATCGATCACAGAGGGGCTCTACATCAACCTTGCTGCCCTTCCGATGATGCGTGAGTAGTTTACCACAGACCTTCGAGTCCATAGTTAGTAGCTAGATGGCTTCTTCTCTCTTTTTGATCTTCAATACAATGTTCTCCTCGATGTTCTTGGAGTTCTATCCGATGTAATCACTTTTTGCGGTGTGTTTGTTGGGATCCGATGAATTGTGAGTTTATGATCAGATCATCCATGAATATTATTTGAGTCTTCTCTGATCTCTTTTATGCATGATTATTATAGATTCATATTTCTTCTCCGATCTATTGATTTGGTTTGGCCAACTAGATTGATTTATCTTGCCATGGGAAGAGGTGCTTTGTAATGGGTTCGATCTTGCGGTGCTCAATCCCAGTGATAGAAAGGGACATGACACACATGTATCGTTGCTATTAAGGGTAAAAAGATGGGGTTTATTCATACGTGAGTTTATCTTCTCTACATCATGTCATCGTTCTTAAGGCGTTACTCCGTTCTTTATGGACTTAATACACTAGATGCATGCTGGATAGCGGTCGATGTGTGGAGTAATAGTAGTAGATGCAGGCAGGAGTCGGTCTTCTTGTCTTGGACGTGATGCCTATATACATGATCATTGCCTTGGATATCGTCAGGATTATTTGCTTTTCTATCAATTGCCCAACAGTAATTTGTCTACCCACCGTATTCTATTTTCTCGAGAGAAGCCTCTAGTGAAAACTATGGCCCCCGGGTCTATCTAAATCATATTACTAAAACCCTAAAAATATTGTTGCCATTTTCTTTTATTTATTTTATTTTGTATTTTTGTTTCAATCTATCTATCTATCACATACAATTTAATCTTGCAATTTACCGCCGAGGGATTGACATCCCCTCGTTTCCGTTGGGTGCAAGGATTTGTTGTTTGTGTGCAGGTGCTGCTAACGAGGTGTTGCGTGATTCTCCTACTGATTCGATAACCTTGGTTTCATAACTGAGGGAAATTCTTATCTTTACTGTGCTGCATCATCCCTTCCTCTTCGGGGATAATACCAACGCAAGCTACAAGTAGCAGTGACGCCTGACGCCTAGGCGTTGCACATCTGGATATCATGTCCAGAGAGCAACAGAAAGGTTCCAGTAGCTTTTTCGGCAATTTTTTTGTCTAAGTGTGGGTGCAACGCCTTTGGCTCAGGCGCTGCACTACACAGTGTAGCGCCTGAGGTCGAGGCGTTACACTGTGTAGTGCAGCACCTGAGCCAAAGGCGTTGCACCCACACTTAGACAAAATTTTGGCCGCAAAAGCTACTGGAACCTTTCTGTTGCTCTCTGGGCATGATATCCAGATGTGCAACGCCTAGGCGTCAGGCGCTGCACTACACAGTGTGACGCCTAGGGTCAATCTTATCAATTCTCAAAATAATATAAGTGAAGCATGAGAATTCATTTCTTCAAAATTTTAATCTTGTCAATTCTCAAAATAATATAAGTGAAGCATGAGAATTCAATTCTTCAAAATTTTAATCAACTCTCAAAATAATATAAGTAAAGCATGAGAGTTTATTTCTTCAAAATATAGCCACCACCGTGCTCAAAAAGATTAAAGTGAAGCACTAGAGCAACTGCCTAGCTCAAAAAATTTAAGTGAAGCACATAGAGTATTCTAACAAATTATGATGATCGTGTGGCTCTCTCAAAATAGGTGTGTTCAACAAAGATGATTGTGACAAACTAAAAAGCAAACAAAGCAAATACTCATATTATACAAGACGCTCCAAGCAAAACACATATCAAGTGACGAATAAAAATATAGCTCCAAGTAAAAGTACTGATGGTTGGTAGAAGAAAGAGGGGATGCCTTCCGGGGCATCCCCAAGCTTAGACGCTTGAGTCTTCCTTGAATATTACCTTGGGGTGCCTCGGGCATCCCCAATCTTAGGCTTTTGCTACTCCTTATTCCTTCATCCATCGTGATCTCACCCAAAACTTGAAAACTTCAATCACACAAAACTCAACAAAACCTTCGTGAGATCCGTTAGTATAACAAAATAAATCACTACTCTAAGTACTGTTGAAAACCCATTAATATTTTATTTTTTCATTATACCTACTGTACTCTAACTTCACCATGGCTTATACCCCCCGATACAATCCATAGATTCATCGAAACAAGCAAGTAGTGCATCAAAAACAGAATCTGTCAAAAACAGAACAGTCTATAGCAATCTATTTAAAAGCCATACTTCTGTAACTCCAAAAATTATGAAACATTAGGAAAACGTGGACAATTCATATACCAATACTGTGTAAAAATTTCAGATTTTTCTGACGCCCCAGTACAGAAACAAAATTCAGGCACTGGACGCAAAACTTTCTGTTTTCCAAACAGCATCAATTATACTATCTTTCAAATCATCCCAAAGGCTTTACTTGGCACAAACAGTAATTAAAAACAAAAAAACACATTCATACCAGTAGCATAAATGTGAAAACACACAATAACAGAAAAAAATTATTTTATTCATTGGGTTGCCTCCCAACAAGCGCTATTGTTTTATGCCCCTAGCTAGGCATAATGCATAATTTCAAGTATTGTCATCTTTCAAGTTGATTCCATAAGTGGCCCTCATAATTGATTCATATGGTGCTTTAATTATTTTCCTAGGGAAATGTTCCATACCCTTTTTTAATGGAAATTGAAATTTTATATTCCCTTCTTTCATATCAATAACGGCACCTATAGTTCATAAGAACGGTCTACCAATTATTATGGGGCAAGAAGAATTGCATTCAATATCAAGAACAATAAAATCAATGGGCACATAATTTCTATTTGCAAGAATTAGAACATCATTAATTCTACCCATTGGCTTTTTAATAGTAGAATCCGCAAGATGCAAATTAAGAGAACATTCATCTATAATGGTGAGGCCTAGCACATCACATAGAGATTTTGGAATTGTGGAAACGCTAGCACCCAAATCACATAAAGCATTGCACTCATAATTTTTAATTTTAACTTTAATGGTGGGTTCCCATTCATCATATAATTTTCTAGGAATTGAAACTTCTAGTTCTAACTTTTCTTCTAACGCTTTCATCATAGCTTCTACGATGTGTTTAGTAAAAGCCTTGTTTTGCTCATAAGCGTTGGGTGAATTTAACATGGATTGTAAACAAGAAATGCACTCAATCAAAGAACAATTATCATAATTAAAATCTTTGTAATCCAAGAGAGTGGGCACATCGCTATTTAAAGTTTTTACCTCTCCAAACCCACTTTTAGCAATTTTCTTATCAAGATTTTCACCCTCCGAATTATGGGGACGCTCTTTAGCTAAAGTTGACTCTTATTCAGTCTCCTTTTCATAAAGTTTTATATTGCTAAACAAAGAATCAATAGATGAAACACCAATCATTTTAATATCCTCTTCATTACTACGATAAAAATCGAGAGGAATCGCTTTTTTCTAAAAATTCTCGTTTAGCTTTTAGCATGGCGGTTCTTTTCTTACTCTCATCCATGGATACATATAAAGCTTTAATTGATTCACTAATATCAATTTTGGGTGGCAAAATTTTAGTCTTGAGATTTTCCACATCATGAATAATTCTATCAATGCTCCTAGACATATCATCAAGTTTACTCAATTTTTCCTCCATCGTAGTGTTGAAAACCTTTTGAGCATTAATAAATTCTTTGATATTACTTTCAAGATCAGAGGGTGTCCTATTATTATTATAGGAATTACCATAGGGATTGACATAATTATTAGAGGAATTTCCAGGAAACGGTCTAGCGTTGAAATTGCCTCTATAAGCATTATTATTGAAATTGTTTCGCGAGACAAAATTCACATCTATGGGATCATTATTTTGCTCAATCAAAGTGGACAAAGGCACATCATTAGGATCAATAGGAGCATTTTTGCTAGCAACCAATTTCACAAGCGCATCAACTTTATCACTCAAAGTATTAATTTCTTCAATAGAATTCATATTTTTACTAGTAGGAGTTCTTTCAGTATGCCATTGTGAATAATTTGCCATAATATTATAAAGCAATTTAGTAGCTTCACCCAAAGTAATTTCCATAAAAGTACCACCCGTGGCGGAATCTAAAAGATTTCTAGAAACAAAATTCAATTCCGCATAAATTTTTTGTATGATCATCCATAAATTTAAACCATGAGTAGGGCAATTTCTTATCATTAATTTCATCCTCTCCCAAGATTGGGCAACATGTTCATGATCAAGTTGCTTAAAATTTATAATTTTATTTCTAAGAGAAATAATTTTCGCGGGAGGAAAATACTTAGTAATAAACGCATCTAACCAAATTTTTGCACGATCCCGCAACGAGAACTGGAATAATTTTAATTTCACAATATCATTATCCACATCTTTTTTCTTTTGCATGTCACACAATTCTACGAAAGTGTTAAGATGGGATGCGGCATCTTCATTAGGACTACTGGAAAATTGATCTTTCATGACAAGATTTAGCAAAGCGGCACTAATATCACTAGTGGCGGGAGGAGCAATCGGAGTACTAATGAAATCATTATTATTAGTATTGGAAAAATCACACAATTTTGTATTTTCTTGAGACATCGTAACTGCGCAAAAAAGATAACAAGCAAGCAAACAAGCAAACAAGAAAAAGGCAAACGGAAAATATTTTTGTATTTTTGTAAAAACGTTTTAGAAGTGGGGGAGATGAAAACGAGAGGCAAATGGCAAATAAAATAAATGCAAGGAGATGAGAGTTTATGCAAAGGTACTTGATAGATGTTGATGATGTCTCCCCGGCAACGGCGCCAGAAATTCTTCTTGCTACTTGTAGCTTGCGTTGGTATTGCCCCGAAGAGGAAGGGATGATGCAGCACAGTAGAGATAATTATTTCCCTCAGTTATGAAACCAAGGTTATCGAATCAGTAGGAGAATCACGCAACACCTCGTTAGCAGCACCTGCACACAAACAACAAATCCTTGCACCCAACGCAAACGAGAGGTTGTCAATCTCTCGGCGGTCAATTGCAAGATTAAATTGTATGTGATAGATAGATAGATTGAAACAAAAATACAAAATAAAATAAATAAAAGAAAATGGCAGCAATATTTTTAGGGTTTTAGTAATATGATTTAGATAGACCCGGGGGCCATAGGTTTCACTAGAGGCTTCTCTCGAGAAAGTAGCATACGGTGGGTAGACAAATTACTGTTGGGCAATTGATAGAAAAGCAAATAATCATGACGATATCCAAGGCAATGATCATGTATATAGGCATCATGTCCGAGACAAGTAGACCGACTCCTTCCTGCATCTACTACTGTTACTCCACACATCGACCGCTATCCAGCATGCTTCTAGTGTATTAAGTCCATAAAGAACGGAGTAACGCCTTAATAACGATGACATGATGTAGACAAGATAAACTCACGTATGAATAAACCCCATCTTTTTATCCTTAATAGCAACGATACATACGTGTCATGTCCCTTTCTGTCACTGGGATTGAGCACCGCAAGATCGAACCCATTACAAAGCACCTCTTCCCATGGCAAGATAAATCAATCTAGTTGGCCAAACCAAATCAATAGATCGGAGAAGAAATACGAGGCTATAATAATCATGCATAAAAGAGATTAGAAAAGACTCAAATATTTTCATGGATAATCTGACCATAAACTCACAATTCATCGGATCCCAACAAACACACCGCAAAAAGTGTTTACATCGGATAGAACTCCAAGAACATCGAGGAGAACATTGTATTGAAGATCAAAAAGAGAGAGGAAGCCATCTAGCTACTGCCTATGGACCCGAAGGTCTGTGGTAAACTACTCACGCATCATCGGAAGAGCAGCAAGGTTGATGAAGAACCCCTCCGTGATCGATTCCCCCTCCGGGAGATTACCGGAGAAGGACCCCAGATGGGATCTCTCTGGAACAGAAACTTGCGGTGGCGGAAAAAGTATTTCGTGGACTCTCCTGAGGGTTTCTGATTTTTCCTGAATTTATAGTGGTGGAATTAGGTCAAACGGAGCAAAGGGGGGCCCACGAGGCACCAGGGCGCGCCTGCCCCCCCCCCCCAGGCGCGCCCTGGTGGCTCATGGCCACCTCCTGGGTCTTCTGGCCCTCTCCCGAAGCTTCTAGTGTTTATCTTGTCCAATAAAAAATCTCCAAAAAGTTTCGTGGCATTTGGACTTCGTTTGGTATTGATTTTCTGTAAAACAAAAACAGGGCAGAAAACAGCAACTGGCACTAGGCACTAAGTTAATAGGTTAGTCTCCAAAAATGATATATAATTGCTGTAAATGATTATAAACCATCCAAGATTGATAATATAACAGCATGGAACAATAAAAAATTATAGATACGTTGGAGACGTATCAGCATCCCCAAGCTTAATTCCTGCTCGTCCTCGAGTAGGTAAATGATAAAAACAGAATTTTTGATGTGGAATGCTTCCTATCATATTCATCACATATTATTTTCTTTTGTAGCATGGACATTGGACTTGAATGATTCAAAGCAATAGTCTATAATTTGACATGAAAATATAAATACTCAAGCATGCTAACAAGCAACCATGTCTTTCAAAATATCAACGCTAAAGAAAGTTATCCCTAGCCCATTATGCTCAATCATTAATCCATTCATGAAACACACTCAAATATTAGCTACACACAATGCACAAGTATGACAATAGTGCTCTCTAGTTGGTGCTTTATAAGAGAAGATGGAGACTCAGAGTAAAAATAAAAATTGCATAAAAGTAAATAGATAGGCCCTTCGCAGAGGGAAGCAGAGATTTGCTAATGTGCTAGAGCTCAAAGCTGAAATTAAAGAGATAAAAATATTTTTAGAGGCATGCTTTTCCTGTCAACAAAAACGACCGAGAATTCCCAATATTTTCCATGCTAGACACATCATAGGTGGTTCCCAAACAGAAAGTAAAGTTTATTTCCTTTCCACCATTCTTTCACAATCCATGGCTAGCCGTATCCACGGGTGCCCTCCATACCAACACTTTATAAGGAATTTTGTTGTTATTAATTTTTGATTTCATTGTGGGACTGGGCATCCCTATTACCAAGCATTCTATCGTGCAATGACAAGTGAATAAACACTTATCGTGAGAATAACACACCTAGCATGGAAAATAATGGCCACCCCCTGCCGCTTCATGAGCGGTACGGGCACACAAAATGAAAAAATTATTTTAAAAATTAGAGTTGGCACACGCAAATTTACTTGGAACGGCATTGAAATACCCCATATAGGTAGATATAGTGGACTCATTTGGCACAACTTGGGTTTAAGGATTTTGGATGCACAAGCAGTATTTCCGCTTAGTACAAATGAAGGCTAGCAAAAGATTGAGAAGCAACCAACCAAAAAACGAAAACGGTCATAAACATGCATTGAACATAACTAACACCGAATAATGCACCATAAGTAGGATATAATTTCATTGCATAACTATTGACTTAACGTTCATGCATAGGGAATCACAAACCTTAACACTAATATTTTTACTAAATCACAATTACTCACTAACATGACTCCCATATTATCATTTCCATATCGCAAAACTATTGCAAGGAATCACACTCATCATATCCAATGATCTATATGAAAGTTTTTATTTATATCCCTCTTGAATATTCATCACTTTGGGACCAATTTCATATCTTGTGCAAATTACCGTTACTATCATCAACTCTCAAACAGATTTAAGTGAAGCATGAGAGTGCAAATATTTCTTCAAAATTTCAATCTTATCAATTCTCAAAATAATATAAGTGAAGCATGAGAATTCATTTCTTCAAAATTTTAATCTTGTCAATTCTCAAAATAATATAAGTGAAGCATGAGAATTCATTTCTTCAAAATTTTAATCAACTCTCAAAATAATATAAGTGAAGCATGAGAGTTTATTTCTTCAAAATATAGCCACCACCGTGCTCAAAAAGATTTAAGTGAAGCACTAGAACAACTGCCTAGCTCAAAAAAATTAAGTGAAGCACATAGAGTATTCTAACAAATTATGATGATCGTGTGGCTCTCTCAAAATAGGTGTGTTCAACAAAGATGATTGTGACAAACTAAAAAGCAAACAAAGCAAAGACTCATATAATACAAGACGCTCCAAGCAAAACACATATCATGTGACGAATAAAAATATAGCTCCAAGTAAAATTACCGATGGTTGGTAGAAGAAACAGGGGATGCCTTCCGGGGCATCCCCAAGCTTAGACGCTTGAGTCTTCCTTGAATATTACCTTGGGGTGCCTCGGGCATCGCCAATCTTAGGCTTTTGCTACTCCTTATTCCTTCATCCATCGTGATCTCACCCAAAACTTGAAAACTTCAATCACACAAAACTCAACAAAACCTTCGTGAGATCCGTTAGTATAACAAAATAAATCACTACTCTAAGTACTGTTGCAAACCCATTCATATTTTATTTTTGCATTATACCTACTGTACTCTAACTTCACCATGGCTTATACCCCCCGATACAATCCATAGATTCATCGAAACAAGCAAGTAATGCATCAAAAACAGAATCTGTCAAAAACAGAATAGTCTGTAGTAATCTATTTAAAAGCTATAATTATGTAGCTCCAAAAATTCTGAAAAATTAGGACAACGTGGGAAATTCATATACCAATACTGTGTAAAAATTTCAGATTTTTCTGAGTCCGCAGTACAGAAGAAAAATTCAGGCACTGGACGCAAAACTTTCTGTTTTCCAAACACCATCAATTATACTATCTTTCAAATCATCCCAAAGGCTTTACTTGGCACAAACAGTAAATAAAAACACAAAAACACATTCATACCAGTAGCATAAATGTGAAAACACACAATAACAGAAAAAATTTATTTTATTCATTGGGTTGCCTCCCTACAAGCGCTATTGTTTTATGCCCCTAGCTAGGCATAATGCATAATTTCAAGTATTGTCATCTTTCAAGTTGATTCCATAAGTGGCCCTCATAATTGATTCATATGGTGCTTTAATTCTTTTCCTAGGGAAATGTTCCATACCCTTTTTTAATGGAAATTGAAATTTTATATTCCCTTCTTTCATATCAATAACGGCACCTATAGTTCGTAAGAACGGTCTACCAAGTATTATGGGGCAAGAAGAATTGCATTCAATATCAAGAACAATAAAATCAATGGGCACATAATTTCTATTTGCAAGAATAAGAACATCATTAATTCTACCCATTGGCTTTTTAATAGTAGAATCCGCAAGATGCAAATTAAGAGAACATTCATCTATATTGGTGAGGCCTAGCACATCACATAGAGATTTTGGAATTGTGGAAACGCTAGCACCCAAATCACATAAAGCATTGCACTCATAATTTTTAATTTTAACTTTAATGGTGGGTTCCCATTCATCATATAATTTTCTAGGAATTGAAACTTCTAGTTCTAACTTTTCTTCTAACGCTTTCATCATAGCTTCTACGATGTGTTTAGTAAAAGCCGCCTTGTTTTGCTCATAAGTGTTGGGTGAATTTAACATGGATTGTAACAAAGAAATGCACTCAATCAAAGAAAAATATCATAATTAAAATCTTTGTAATCCAAGAGAGTGGGCACATCGCTATTTAAAGTTTTTACCTCTCCAAACCCACTTTTAGCAATTTTCCTATCAAGATTTTCACCCTCCGAATTATGGGGACGCTCTTTAGCTAAAGTTGACTCTTATTCAGTCCCCTTTTCATAAAGTTTTATATTGCTAAACAAAGAATCAATAGATGAAACACCAATCATTTTAATATCATCGTCATTACTACGACAAAAATCGGGAGGAATCGCTTTTTCTAAAAATTCTCGTTTAGCTTTTAGCATGGCGGTTCTTTTCTTACTCTCATCCATGGAGACATATAAAGCTTTAATTGATTCACTAATATCAATTTGGGTGGCAAAATTTTAGTCTTGAGATTTTCCACATCATGAATAATTCTACAATGCTCCTAGACATATCATCAAGTTTACTCAATTTTTCCTCTATCGTAGTGTTGAAAACCTTTTGAGCATTAATAAATTCTTTGATATTACTTTCAAGATCAGAGGGTATCCTATTATTACTATAGGAATTACCATAGGGATTGCCATAATTATTAGAGGAATTTCCAGGAAACGGTCTAGCATTGAAATTGCCTCTATAAGCATTATTATTGAAATTGTTTCATGAGACAAAATTCACATCTCCTGAGGGTTTCTGATTTTTCCTGAATTTATAGTGGTGGAATTAGGTCAAACGGAGCAAAGGTGGGCCCACGAGGCACCAGGGCGCGCCTGCCCCCCCCCAGGCGCGCCCTGGTGGCTCGTGGCCACCTCCTGGGTCTTCTGGCCCTTTCCCGAAGCTTCTAGTGTTTATCTTGTCCAATAAAAAATCTCCAAAAAGTTTCGTGGCATTTGGACTTCGTTTGGTATTGATTTTCTGTAAAACAAAAACAGGGCAGAAAACAGCAACTGGCACTGGGCACTAAGTTAATAGGTTAGTCTCCAAAAATGATATATAATTGCTGTAAATGATTATAAAAACATCCAAGATTGATAATATAACAGCATGGAACAATCAAAAATTATAGATACGTTGGAGACGTATCACGCAACAGCCTTGCTTTTGGGACTGGGCCTTGTTCCACGGCCAGCAGTGACCTTTTTCTTTAGCTTGGGTAGTGAAGACAATGGTTGCCCACTAGCTGAGGCACTTGATGCAGCTTTTGAGGCTGTTGGAAAGCCCTCGGTGTGCTGGCAAGATGCGAGCACGACCGGTGTTGAAGCTCTGGCTGCTGCCATTGATGAACTTGAAGCAGGAGGAGGCACTGAAGATTTTTTAATCTTGGGTGCTAAAGCCTTTGAATCTGCCGGCTGGGCCACTGAGGGCTTTGGGACAGACGGTTTGGGCTTGTTGGCAGGCTTCTTATACATAGCCTTCTTTGGAGCGCTTGCACTGCCACTGGCATCTGCTTCGCCTGAGGCCTTTGTGGCCCTGTTGAATTCTTCAACCGCCTTTTGGGCCTGTTTCTGCATGCTTGATGCTTTGCCCATTCTTTGGGGAATTCTTCACCCCTTCTGATGCTTGTAGGATCAGCCACTTGTCCAGGAGCCAACTGTGGTCTTTTGCACGGAGGTTTGACTGCGAAGCCCTTCATGTATTTGGAAGTGACGAAATTGTAGCTTCTCCACTGATAGGTCCAGTATCTCTTTATCTTTTGCATGCGCGTTTTGCGCTGCTTCTTGGTTTCCTTTCCATGAGTTTCTTCATCCGGAGTGCAATATCCTACATACAGATCCTCTGGAATCTCAAAAGCTGTGTGTTCCTCTTTCCTCTTGCCTCCCTTCTGAGGCTTTCTACCATCAGCCATTTTCTTCAGCTGAGGTTTTTGGACCCGTGAGGACTCTGAAGATGTTTGAAGGTTTTCCTCAAGCAATGCTGCAAATAAATTAATTTGATGAGAACCTAGAGATTCGTTGGTAGACATTGTACCTGTGAATAGAGTATAGTTGCGAGGAAATAGGGAAGAGTCACATGCGTTCTCAGAGATTTTTCAAAATAAACCAGTTGAAGAAATTGACCCTTATCATCTTGACGCAATTCACTAAGTGTTCTTGACCTAGATTCCAGAGTTGTACAGATTGAAGCAATTGCACAATTGAGGAATCTAGTTGTTAAGTATAACTTAGATGAAAAATACTCAAGACTGGCCAAAAGGAAGTGCTGAAGAATTGGAAGAGTGGGAAAAACAGCACTTAAAGATTTTGTGGCAGTTAAAAGATCAAACTTGGGCTGTAAAAATAAATTTTAATTACCCCAAGGATGAACTCGATGAACTGGACGACGAGTCGAAGGAAACCGTCAGTTCAGATCTTTCGTGCCCTAACTTGGCGACAAAAGACAGCTACGGCGGCAGCGGAGGTGAAGAAATCCACGGCCGACGCGAGTACGACGACGAAGAAGTCAAGGCAGTGAAGCTCTTCCTCTCCGGCGACGATGAGTTCCAGAGGAGGCGCTAGGGTTTGAGAGCGACATGGGCGCGAGAGTGAAATGAGTTAGGGTTGACGAGGTCAAGCCTTTATATAGGCACGGTAAAAACTGAGAGGTCCAAATATTTTGGACGGATAGGCCCCTGGCGTTTCGCATCTGAGTGACACGCGTCATACATGCATTTTGAATGCGCTTATCCATGCGTCGAAGGCGCGGGATGAGGTTACTGTGGCAACCGCTAAAAATTGATTAGAATATTTTCAAAATGTGTTCGCAATTTCTTCAGCTATCAAGGACACAATGAAGACTTTGAACAATGTCAACTAGAACGCATATGAAGAGATTGAGAACAGAGTGGTTTGAGTTTAGCATAGAGGGGAGCGGGTCCGATCACATCCACATAGATGACAAAAAACATAGTTTGAAGAAATAGCTATATGTGGATGATGTTGAGGACATGAAAAACTCAAATTTATATATAGATAATAAGCAGTGAAGAATAACCTCAAATGACAAATTTGAAAAGTTTGAAGAAATTGCAAATGATGAAAAACTCAAATTTGAAGAATGTCACAAAGAGGTGGTGGCGTTACCCACCGTATAAGAACTATGATGATTTCAGACACCGTGTACAATTGTCGTAGGGTTCTGAGAATCAAGTTCTTCATTAATTTCTTCACACTTAGAGGGTTAATCTTCATTGATTGAAGAAAAACGTTACTTCGTGTGTTGTGCATCAAAGTCATTAAGAATGCATAAGCGTTAGGATGTGTGTCCTTTTCAAAGGACATTCGAAGATTCTAGGATGTTTAGCTCACACCGCAACATGCAAAACCTTCTCTCATCCAAGGGCTTAGTGAAGATATCGGCAAACTAGTCTTCTGTCTTCACGTGGTCGATGACGATGTCTCCCTTCAGCACATGATCATGAAGAAAATGGTGACGAATCTCAATGTGCTTCGTCCTTGAGTGTTGCACGGGATTGTGGGTGATCTTGATGGCGCTCTCATTGTCGCAGTAGAGTGGCACTTTCTTCACGTTGACGCCATAGTCCTTGAGGGTTTGCTTCATCCATAGTAACTGAGAGCAGCAGGCGCCAGCAGCAATGTACTCAGCCTCGGCAGTGGAAAGTGAGACGCAGTTCTGCTTCTTCGAGGACCAACATACAAGAGATCGTCCGAGGAAATGGCATGTGCCTGATGTTGACTTGCGATCCACACGATCTCTAGCATAGTTAGAATTGGAATATCCAGCAAGATCAAGTGACGAGCCCTTGGGATACCATAATCCAAGCGTTGGTGTGTGAGCTAAATATCGAAGAATTCATTTCACAGCCTGGTAGTGTGATTCCTTCGGTGACGCTTGAAAGCGGGCACACATGCAAACGCTAAGCATAATATCTGGCCTAGATGCACATAGGTAAAGCAGCGAACCAATGATGGAGCGATATACCTTCTGATCGAAATCTTTACCATTTTCGTCAGTGTTGAGTTGGCCATTTGTTGGCATTGGTATCTTGAGGCATTTGCAGTCTTGCATTCCGAATTTCTTCAGGCAATCTTTGAGATATTTCTCCTGAGATATGAAGATGCCATTGGGTTGTTGACGAATTTGAAGTACGAGGAAGAATTTCAACTCCCCCATCATAGACATCTGGTATTCTTCTTGCATCATATGTGCAAATTCATCACTTTATTTCTTGTTAGTGCAGTCAAAAATAATATCATCAACATATATTTGGCATATGAACAGTTCATCATCATAAGATTTTGTGAAAAGAGTAGGGTCAAGTGAACCGGGCTTGAACCCCTTTTTCTTCAGGAATTCCTTTAGTGTATCATACCAAGCCCTCGGGGCTTGCTTGAGGCCATAGAGAGCCTTGTTGAGTCTGAAGACTTTGTCAGGATGCTTTGGGTCCTCAAAACCTGCTGGTTGAGCAACATATACTTTTTCCTCAAGCTTACCATTGAGGAATGCACTTTTCACATCCATTTGATATAAGAGGATATCATGATGGTTAGAATATGCAAGCAATATACGAATGGCTTCAAGCCTAGCAATAGGTGTAAATGTTTCATCGAAGTCAATACCCTCAACCTGTGTGTAGCCTTGAGCTACAAGATGGGCCTTATTACCCACCACTTGGCCGTTTTCGTCTTGTTTGTTGCGGTAGATCCACTTAGTGCTGATGATATTGTGCTTGCGTGGATCAGGACGCTTGACAAGCTCCCACACATTGTTGAGCTCGAACTGACTCAATTCATCTTGCATTGCTTGAATCCATTCGGGTTCCAGAAAGGCTTCATCAACTTTGGTGGACTCTAAAATAGAGACAAACGCATAATGCCCACAAAAGTTAGCTAAATGTGAAGCTCTTGAGCGAGTGAGGGGACCAGGTGCATTGATGTTGTCGAGGATCTTCTCAATCTACACTTCATTTGCCACTCGTGGATGTGCTGGACGAGGGCCTTGTTGTCGTTGTTGCCGCGCAGAATCCTCAGCATCATTTTCGTCAGGATGTTCATTTTCTTCACGACGAGGAACAACCACTTCTTCATCAGCAGGTATTTCTTCACTGGGCACAATTTCACCAGTGCCCATCAGCTTGATAGATTCCTCAGGTGGCATTTCATCTAGCACAGGAGGCAGGTGCTCTCTTTGCGAGCCGTTAGTTTCATCGAACCGCACATCTACAGTTTTAACAATCTTGTGATGACAAGAGTTGAAGACTCTGTAGGTGTGCAAATCCTTTCCGTAACCAAGCATAAAACCTTCATGTGCTTTCGGTGCAAATTTAGAACTGTGATGAGGATCTCTAATCCAACATTTAGCACCGAAGACTTTGAAATAACTCACATTGGGTTTCTTGTTGGTGAGTACCTCGTATGAGGTCTTCTTGAGGAATTTGTGAAGGTATACCCGATTGATGATGTGACAAGCAGTATCAATTGCCTCAGGCCACCATCGACGAGGGGTCTTGTATTCATCAAGCATAGTACGCGCCATCTCGATGAGGGTTCTGTTCTTGCGCTCCATAACTCCATTCTGCTAAGGTGTGTAGGGAGCGGATAGCTCATGAGTGATGCCAAGTTCATCAAGATAGTCGTCGAGGTCTGTGTTCTTGAATTCAGTGCCATTGTCACTCCTAATATGCTTGATCTTGAGATCATAATTCGTCATGGCCCGATTGGAGAATCGTCTGAAGACATCCTGAACTTCATTCTTGTAGGAGATGATGTGCACCCAGGTGTAGCGAGAGTAGTCATCAACAATGACGAATCCATAGAGAGATGCTACATTGGTTAGTGTGGCATAATGTGTAGGACCAAACAAATCGATATGAAGTAATTCAAAGGGACGAGTAGTGGTCATGATTGTCTTTGCCATGTGCTTGGATCTGGTCATCTTTCCAGACTCACAAGCACCACAGAGGTGATCCTTAACGAATTTGACACCCTCGACGCCAATGATATGCTTCTTCCTGACGAGAGTGCTCAAATTCCTCACCCTGGCATGTCCAAGTCGTCGATGCCATAGCCAGCATTCCGAAGCTTTTGCCATTAGACATGTTGCAGGTTGAGGACCTATAGAGAAATCTACAATGTACAAGTCACCTTTCCTAAAGCCTTTGAAGACTTTGGATTTGTCAGATTCCAATAGTACAATGCATCTATATTTGCCAAAGATGACAATCATATCAAGATCACAAAGCATTAAGACAGACATGAGGTTGTATCCAAGGGACTCGACAAGCATCACCTTTTCCATGTGTCGATCCTTTGAAATGGCAACCTTGCCTAGACCCAATACCTTGCTTTTTCCTTTGTCAGCGTATGTGATATGCTTCAGATGAGATGGAGTAAGGGGAGCATCAGTGAGGAGATTCCTATCTCCAGTCATATGATTCGTGCAGCCACTGTCCAAGACCCATTCAGTGGCAGAAGGTGTATCATCCTGTAGAAGCATTAGTCTGACTTACAAATTCATATGCTTCAAAGGGAAGAATATGATGATGATCAATTTCGTCAGACAATTTCATCAATGAATAATATCAGGCCGCATAAGGGATGTGTGAAATGAAACATTCATTTCATTGTGATTAGCCTGCATCCCAACAGGCATTATGTCAGGTCTTCAGCAAATTCATCAGACATTTAGTTGTCTGAAGACCTGACCCTGCAGAAGAGATTAGTTCTTCTTCTTAACCACCCACATCTGAATGGGTGGCTGAGAAGCAATGTGGCGAAGTGCATTAATGGAGAACTTAGGCATTGAAGAATATGCATTTGTCTTCACAGGAGGGTTATAGTAATTGAATGAATAAGCAGAGAAATTCTTCGAAGATTTGTGAACATAGTGGTTCGAAGAATAATGCTCATATTCATCAAATCGATGTTTGTTTCCCTGCGAAACAGAGGCATTAGTGCGACCATAAGTGGGTCTGCGTCCATTTGACGACTTTGATCCCTGTGAAGAATTTGCCCTGGGAAGTTTCTTCTTCATCGGTGGTGTCATGATGACAGTCACCTGAAGATTTTCCAGACGGCTTTTAGGAACCCAGATTTTCTTCACAGGTGGACCGTTCCTGCAGTTAGTACCAATGAATCTGGCAAAGACCTCACCATTCTGATTCTTGAACAGTTTATAGTTGGAGTCAAATGACTCATCTGAAGAATATGAAGAATCACAAGTATAGCCAGATAAAGTGGATGGGTCTACTGGAGGTCCCTTTGCAGCAATCCATGTGGTTTTGGGATACTGCTCAGGCTTCCAATACGAACCATCAGCGTTGAGCTTTCTCTCAAAGGCAATACACTCTTTCCTAGGGTTCCTGTGAAGAATTTGCCTTTTGAGCACGTCACACAGGGTTTGATGCCCTTTGAGGCTTTTGTACATGCCAGTGACATACAATTCCTTCAGCCCTGCATTTTCATTAGTATTCTCGGTGGCTTCCTCAAGTGAGGGGTTAGTGGCCATCGTAGCAGTTGAAGCAATTGCAAGAACAGAAGCATTTGAACATTCAGCTGAAGAATTAGCATTATCACGTTCAAGGCATTTTAGGCATGGTGCAACAAATTCTTCCTGAGCGGTACTGATCTATTGAGCGAGGAGTGATTCATTTTGTTTTTGAAGATCATCATGAGATGCTCTCAGCTTCTCGAGATCTTGCTTCCTTTGAAGAAATTCATAGGATAGCTTCTCATGTTCAGCTGAGAGGGACACAAGACGACTTTCAAGTTCGTCATATTGAGACTTAAGCCTTCTGAGATCCTTAGACAGGGCTTGACTACGATCCATTTCCTCGTCCAACAGGTCATCGCTTTTGTCTAGCAGTTTTTGAATCTTTTCCATGGCATGTTGTTGCTCAGTTGCAATTTTAGCAAGTTTCTTATAGCTTGGTTTAGATTCACATTCAGAGTCATCATCACTGGAAGTTTCAAAGTAAGCTTCTCGTGAGGTTACCTTTGCACCTCGTGCCATGAGACAAACTGCAGACAAAGTGGAGGCATCATCAGGTTCCCGGGATCTGAGGGAATTAGCAAATTTCACAAGCCAGGGATCATCACGTCTATATGCCCCTTCATAGACGTCGGAGATCCTGTCCCAGATGAGCTTCGCATTGCTCAGATGGGAGATGCGAGTGAACTCATCCTTGGTCAGACGAGAACAGATGATGTATTTGGCCCGAGCATCGAGTTGAGTGTATTTGCGAATGTCCTCAGCATTCGCCCTCTTGCAAAGATCAGTTAATCCCAGTTCAGTGACAGTCCATAGTTCGATGTTCGTGGCAAGGAGACGCTTTCGCATCAAGACCTTCAGTACAGGTAGTTTGTGCCATCGAAGATGGGGCACGCAGCGGAGACCTTGATCATTCCTGCGGTCAACATAACTAAAATTCCAGGTGGTTAAACCAAAATCACACAGAACAATGGAGTACCTTGCTCTGATACCAATTGAAAGCGCAGGATAACTCCCAGAGGGGGGGCGAATGGGAGATTTTTAGAAAATCGTCAAACTCCGAAGACTTTAACGAAAATCAGAGTGAAGAAATAGAAACAGAATTGAAACTAAGTCTACACAGATATGGAAAGCATGCATACGAAGCATAAGTAGGTGAAGAACAAAATGAACTGAAGAAAATGAGACAGCATGATGAAAGTCTTCAGTTTAAATTCTTCAGAAAGGTACGACACAAGTACTTCAGCAGCGGAATAGTAATAAAGTGAAGGAGTGAGGAATTTGAAACCGGTTGAGCTCGATGAAGACACAGTGATTTGGTAGACCAGTTCTAGTTGCTGTATCAACTGTACGTCTGGTCGAGGCGGTTGAGTTTTACCTCAGAGGACACTTAGTCCTCACCGTATTCCTCTTGAGCTAATGACACTTAGTCCTCGCCCAATCACTCGTGGTAAGTCTTCAAGGTAGACTTCCGAAACCTTCACAGACTTGTTCACCGGCATGCCACAATTACTCTTGGGTCCTCAGAACATGACGCCTAACCGTCTGAAGGAATGACAGTCCTCAAAGGTAACAAGCGTCGGATCATACAGATCAATCTCTTCAGTGATGCTCAATCACTTTGGCTCTGGGTTTTTCCTCACTTAGGATTCTCTCAAAGTCGTCGGAGGATGGGTTGCTCTCAAATGACAAGTGTCAAGTTCTCTCGGAGCAGCCAACCAACAAGTGGTTGTGGGGGGCGGCTATTTATAGCCAGGGGCAACCCGACATGAATTGTCATAAATGCCCTTCACTGATTCGACCGTTGTCAGGATAAGGATCCACTCGACAGCTGGCACGCGGCGCAGCAACGGTCGGAAAATTGAACTCTCAATTTCGTTGGGGCACTCAATTTCCTCACGGTAGGCAGATCGCACTGGCGAACTCCTAACTCCTCAGCCAGATAAACTTCGTCACTGTCGCTAGCAAATGCGTCAGCTGTACTGGAGATTTCCAAAGGCTTCACTCGAAGCGGCTTTTGTGTGTATATGTTTGAGTAAGTTTGAGCATCACTTTGGAAATGTGAAATATGTTTCACCTAGACCCCCTTTGACAGTACGGTTTTTCCTATGACTCGAAGAAGAAGAAAAGAAACTATGAAAACACAAGTCTTCGAGCTTCAAAGTCTTCACATCAATTTCTTCAAAGGCCGTACCAATTTCATCACCAAATTCTTCACTTGAAGAAATCTATTTTTAGGGGTCGTCTTCCATGCGTTAAACCAAATCTTCAGGGACTCTATCTCCTGTGTATACTCACAAACACATTAGTTCCTCAACCTATTTGTCTTCAATACTCCAAAACCACTAAGGGGACACTTGATGCACTTACATGGAGGCCATCCCAGGGGCCGCCTCCCCTGATCCAGGGCCCTCCGCCCCAGATCGGGAAGGGCTGCGCCAGCCCTGCCGCCAAGGCCACCGCTGGGACGCCGGCCGGCCGCCACGCCGTCGTTGTCCATCAGGGCGCCTTGGTCCAGATCGACGCCGCCACGATCCAGATCGAGATCACACCCTCGGGATGAGGCGTCCCGCGCCACCCAAAGACCCCGAGAGGGGAGGCAGTACCTCCGCCGCCGCCGTCGGACGCACGGGCTTTGCCCGGCGCCGACCACCGGCGGCGGCGGAGGGGAGGGAGGGGAAGGCGGGGAGAACCGGCGGCTGGGGCTGGGGCCCCTCGGTCGCCCGCGCGGGGGGCGACGGAGGGGAGAGGAGGGAAGGAGCGGCGGCGATCTGGCGGCGGCGGCGGCGATCTGGTGGCGGCTCGCGAGGGAGGGGCTCCTTGTGATACTCCCGGGAACGCAGCCAGGTAATGATACCTTCAGTCAAGATAAGATGAGCTTAGCCTTGTACTTGTTGAAGCATCACCCGAAATGCAAAACTGCATGCACATCTCCGGGAATGCAAAAACTTGCATGCATGCTGCATCAATGCTAGCAAGAAACACTCGCTTCATTAAGCTTTTTGAGCGAATTAGAGGCATCGGGGCAGACTCCCTGGGCAGTACGCTTTTTTGTCCATTGGATCCTGATCTAAAGGTAAAGAAAAAAAGTGACTGAAACTTAAATTAATTTCAGGCACCTGACATATAGATGCTCCCAAAGAAAATATTAATCTTCATAGTTTCTTCAATACCTAGTACCACCTACGTCAGATGAACGTATGCACATGTGGCATGATACTGACGTGAGTACAACAACCAGTACCGTCGAGGAGAAAGTTTACACACTGCTTTCCTGCCTGCGAGGTTCCGGGGTTTACATGACGTACTACGTGTCTCTCAAAGCGCTTTTGATTAGCTCGGGCGAGAAACAAAAACCAGGTCGCATAGTGTGCTGTCGCGCCGACACAAGCTTGTCCTCGATGCTTGGCAACTTCTCTGTTTGGCGGGCTATGAAAGAAGCCCTCCGCAGGTTGGCCTCCACGTCCGCGTACTCACTGCCACGCTCCACGTAGAGGATATTCATTTCACGGCCGGGAGCCGCTCGCGACGTGGGCACCGCCGCGGCCACCTCGTCACGGGTTGGCTCGCGCGGAGCGTGGCCTATAAATTGTGTCCACTGACTCAAGACAATACACCAGTAAACACTCGGCGACACACGACAAACAGCAAGTAGCTATCGTCTAGCCGATTCTGCCCTTGCTGCAGCATCTGTAGCTTCCTCTCTCCTTCGTCCCTTCCGCGGCTGATTAATGGCAACCATGATGACCATGAGCTCCTTCGCCGGTGCGGCCGTCCTGCCGCGTGGCTCGGCCGGCCACTTCGGCGCCCAGTCTATGCCAGCGCTGGGCCGACGCGCCCTCGTCGTCAGGGCACAAACCGAAGGCCCGAGTGCACCACCGCCAAACAAACCCAAGGTACGTATGCCACATAAGCAACACGGTGCAGTATCACTTAAGCCTCTACATAGTGTTACTCGGTTGAGTGCCAGGTTTCTGATATTTGTTCCTGACACAGGCGAGCACCTCGATCTGGGACGCGCTGGCGTTCGCCGGCCCTGCGCCGGAGCGCATCAACGGGCGGCTGGCCATGGTGGGTTTCGTGACTGCGCTCGCCGTGGAGGCAGGCCGTGGCGACGGGCTGCTCTCGCAGCTCGGCAGCGGCACCGGGCAGGCGTGGTTCGCCTACTCCGTGGCAGTGCTGTCTGTGGCGTCGCTGGTGCCGCTACTCCAGGGCGAGAGCGCTGAGGGCAGAGCCGGCGCCATCATGAACGCCAACGCAGAGCTCTGGAACGGCCGTTTCGCCATGCTCGGGCTCGTCGCGCTCGCCGCCACCGAGATCATCACCGGCGCGCCCTTCATCAACGTGTAAAACCAGCTTTGTTGTCGACCGGATAACAGAACCTGTACCTAGCTAGTAGACATGTAAATGACGAGAGCTGACCATCCTCGTATTCTTTGTAGTACTACTAATTAATGATAGTTCATACTACCGGGAGCTGCTTTGTTTCTCGTTCGAAATCTTCTTAAAAATGAGAGATGGGTTGGGATATAATATGCTTACGAAGATACCTTAAATTTCACCATTGCTCTTGTAGCATTAGCACAAACTTGATGTTACAATTAACTATTACTCCCTCTGTAAACGAAATTTCGTGCACACTATACGACCATTTGAATTTTATCCATCCTTCTATTTTTCATGATAATTCAGTTTTTTGGTGAAAAAGCAAATAAATTGTTTCATCTTTCTAGTACAATATCATCATGAACAAGAGAAAATATGTATGTCCTGTTTTAGGATTTTTATTGAAATCCACTTTTATGGGTTTTTTACGTAGAAATACTACTCCCTCCGATCCATATTAGTTGGAGTAGTTTTTTTCTTATTGTACGATGCTGTAAATATAAAAATGGGTTTAGGAATTTTTAAATTTAGAAAATAGTAGCCTGGAGGAAGAATATATGACTAGAGATGAAGACTCGGAAGAGGATTATGAGACCCAAAAGAATGAAAGATGAATACAAGATCCAATAGGACGAATATGAAATCCTAGAAGAATCGAAATATGTGAAATCCTAAAAGACGAGTGTGAATATGAAACCCTAGAAGACAAAGATGGGATCCCAGAGAACGAGTATAGGACTTTAGAGGAATACTCAGAAGAGGAATATGAGTTCCCAGGGAGTAGATATATGACCCGAGAGGACGAATATGAAACTCTAGAGGAAGAATTAGAAGACGACTATGGCAACCACGAGGAAAGCTAAGATGACAAATATGAGACTTTAGAGGAAGACTTGGAGGACGAATACGAGAGCCCAGCGGAAGATTCCATCATAAAAAGAGGGTTTGATTGAGCATCGAGGAACAAAAAAAAATTAGTCTAAAGTGCCAAAGGAAGTTGATCTTTTTATCCATTCTTCAAGAACTGTATCTTGCCGAGATCTTCATCCCTAAAGTTACTAGACAATAGTATTATTGGACTGGATACACAACTCATGAAAAATTACAAGAACTCTACTGGGCAGACCTGTCGGAGTGAAGAGAAAAGAAAGCCATACAAAACTTTTTTTTTTTGGAAATATTCATTTTCCTGAAGAGGTAGATAAAATATTCGGTGGTTGTTTGATACCACTAGAAAGACAAAAAAAAAGATTCAAAGGAATCAAAAGAAGAGGGAAGAATGGGTCAATATTCAACAGGAAAACAAATCAGGAGCAAGGAAAAGTATTTCGTTTATGTTTGCCCTACAGATACATATGAAATGGACGAAGGAAGAAATTTAGCAACACTTTTCCCACATGATCTCTTGCAAGAAGAAAGTAATTCCCAAGTATGACTTGTCAATTTTATTTCTCATGCTTAGCAAGTTAACTCTAAGAATTCTACCAATATCAATTCCTTTTTTTGTGGGAAAAACTTCCGATCTATTTATCAAACATCATGGCAGTACAAAGAACACGAAAAGTAACAAAAATTACATCCATGTCAATAGACAACCTAGCGACGACTACGAGCAAGCTAGCCGAATGCGCGCCACCATCATCGCCCCTCCCTCATCAGAGCCGGGCAAACCTTGTTGTAGTAAACAGTCGGGAAGTCGTCGTGTTAAGGCCCCAAAGGACCAGAACACCAGAACAGCAACCGTCGCCGATGAAGAAAAGGGTAGATCGGAAGGATCCAATGTGTAGACACGTCAACACTTTATTCCAAGGCGAAGATTGAACCACTTAGCCAACATGAAGAAGCTATTAGCACCTTATCAAATCAAAATAAAGAATACCACTCTTTGATGATTTTGTTGGCATCACACTGTGCTCGAATTGGTTTATTCAAGAACTGAAAACATCCCAATGCGATTAAAGAGTCCAATAATCTAATCCTAGAATTCCTATTGGAGAATTTTTTGGGCCCTTACCTAGTATATCTATTTTTTGTTCATCTTACTATTTACTATCGCATAATCAGATACAGTGGAAAGAAATTGTTCCTTACAATTTTTACCAAACCTTCCAGGTACTTCAAGGACTTGTATCCACTCTAATTTCGATAATAAAGTAATGTTGGATCTCGTGCCCGATGAAAAAACCACCCGATCCTAATTTTGTGGAGAGGCGATCCGCCTTGCCCCTCCTTGATGGGATCTGCAGCCGCGCCGGCCCACCGGTCCCTCCCTCCCCCTAGAGATGGCTGGGGCTGATTGGGGATCTGGGATGGTGAAGCGGGCGGTCGCGGCGGCGCAGATTGACCCGAGTTTCTACGCCCGACGGCGGCTGAAGGTGGCGACCTTCCTTGCGAAGGAGATGGCGGCGACGTTGGCTCTCGCGACAAGGGAAGTAAGATGTAGAGAGGAAGTTGATGCGGGAGTGGGCTGCGCCGCATTGGCGGCTGTGACGACGGTGGCAAAGTCCACGGGGATGTGTCAAAAGCGAGGACGACGAGCTCCGGAGGGCCGACTTCCGCGTCCGTGCTACAAGTCGCACCATCGGCAGCGCTGCGTTGCTGAGGCGTTGCCTTCACATGGAGGTGCAGTGTTACCACTGTACGGGGCCCATGCCGGGGAGGAGCCGTGCCCCCATGGCGTACAGCGGCGAGGATTCCTTTGCGTTGGGGCGGAGGTCCTGGGCCGAAGGATCCATGCCAGGGTGATGCCGAGTTTTCATGGCGTACGGTGGCGAGATTCCCTTCGCGTCGGGGAGGCGGCCCTGGGGCACAAGGATGGCCACGCCAGGCACCCGATCAACACTGCGCGGTGGCTGCGAGTGGCTGGTCGGACGACGCAAGCTGTTATGGCGGTGATCCTATGCATGGCATATCTGGCGTCCGACAGCGGCGTGGCCTCGTCGGCCAAATCCACGCCATGGCATGGCCGGCCTCTTGATGGCCATGGTCTATGGTGGGCATTCGTTCCACCCATCTGCTAGAGCCACTCCGGCCTAGCGTGGAGAACTAGCAGACTTGACTGTCGGACGATCCATTGTCAGGATGGTGTTTGGAACACACTTCATGTCCGGGTTGAAAACCCTTGTTCTGGCGTTTGTTGGTCGGGCTCACCAGCGGTGAACTTTCGTCGTTATTTTGTTGAAGACGTTGTCTGCATGACGACGACGGCATGAGGGTGTCTACCCCTTCTTGAAGGCGTTGCTGCGGAAGAAGTTGACAAAGTCGTAGGTGTTACACTCATATCTTGTAATGGTTCGGTCGTAATTGATGTTGTTTTGTACTCCACTTGTTGATGACTTTGGCATCACTGCCCTGCATCAATTTTAATAAAGATGGTTGTGTGCATCATGATGATGCAGAGGCAGAGGTTTCCACCTCCTTTCCAAAAAAAAACTTTGTTTGAATCTCAATAGTACATAATCATGTTCCACCTGAGTCTCCAAAGTGCTTTTTGATTAGTTCACATGGGTAAGTCTCCCCACCCCACCCCCCCCCCCCCACCCCCCACACCACCACCACAAAAAAAGGGTTGACGTGAGAAAGTTTACATGGGAAAAATAAAAACAACGGGCCTGCTAAAAATCAGTCGACTGATATTTAACCAAGTCTCAGTCGACCCTGCAGCATTTTTTGCCATCGTTTGCAACATTTTTTCCTACTGGTTGCAACATTCGTCTTGCTGGTTGAAGCATGTCGTCCCTCATCGGTTGTAGCACGCCATCTCACCGGTTGCAACATCTTTCATTGATGGTTGCAGCATTTTAGTTAGAACGGTTGTAGCATTTGTTGTTGTTGCTTGCAATACCATCGCAACATTTTTCGTCGCCGTTTGTAGCAAAAATAATGAGACAAGCTTCTGGCCCGTGCTGGAGTCCGCGATGTTTTGGCCGGTTATATGATACAAGCCCTCCGGTCTCCGCACGGTGCCTCCACGTCCGCGTGCTCGCTGCCTCGCTCCACGTAGAGGGTAAATTCACGGCCGGGAGCAGCTCGCGACGTGGGCACCGTCGCGGCCACCGCGCCCAGCTCGTCACGGGTTGGCTCCCGCGGAGCACGGCCTACAAATTGTGCCCACTCGCTCCGAATAGTACATCAACAAACACACGGCGAGACCTCAAACAACAACTAGCAATCATCTAGCCGGTTCATCTCTTGTCACAGCATCTGCTTGCGTCCTTCGTGCACCTTCCGCGGCTGTCTAATGGCGACTATGATGGCCATGAGCTCCTTCGCCGGTGCCGCCGTACTGCCGCATGGCTCAGCTGGCCGCTTCGGCACCCGGTCTCTGTCAGCGATGGGCCGACGCGCCCTTGTCGTCAGGGCACAAACCGAGGGCCGAGTGCACCACCGCCAAACAAACCCAAGGTATGCATGCCATGCCATATAGGCAGCACGGCGCCGTAGCTAAACTCAGTCCAGTGGCAAAGTTTCTGATATTTGTTCCTGACACAGGCGAGCACCTCAATCTGGGACGCGATGGCGTTCAGCGGCCCGGCGCCGGAGCGCATCAACGGGCGGCTGGCCATGGTGGGCTTCGTGACGGCGCTCGCGGTGGAGGCAGGCCGCGGCAACGGGCTCCTCTCGCAGCTCGGCAGCGGCACCGGGCAGGCGTGGTTCGCCTACACCGTGGCGGTGCTGTCCATGGCGTCGCTGGTTCCGTTGCTCCAGGGCGAGAGCGCCGAGGGCAGAGCCGGCGCCATCATGAACGCCAACGCGGAGCTCTGGAACGGACGCTTCGCCATGCTCGGCCTCGTCGCTCTGGCGGCCACCGAGATCATCACTGGCGCGCCCTTCATCAACGTCTAGAATAAACTAGCTTTGTTGTCGACCGGATAACACAACCTGGACTTACCTAGTAGGACATGTATTCTTTGTACGTATATAGTAGTACTTGCTAATTAAAGAAGATTCATCTTTCTTTTTTCTCACTCCAAATATGTTGACATGAATTCCTCTTTCTACCACGTTTATTACATTTGAATATTTATCACAAAAAACATGTTAAGACACGTAGTTTTACAATTCGGACATGAAAAATACTTCCTAAGTGATCTAAAACATCTTATATTAGTTTATATATAAGAGGGAGTAATTTACATTAAAAAAATCAACTACTCCATGTGCACGTTTCTGGCTCGAGGTTACACATAGGGATGAAAAAGCAACGGAATCTATAAGTCCCGAACGTGCCACGTTTTATCATCTCGTCCCGAACGTCTTTTTTGCCGTCGGATTTGACGGACGCATCTTAAAGCACTCGAAGTGTACACGTCAGCTGTCCAGCACGTTCGCTGAAAACACGCCACCGCCCGAACGCCTTATCCACTCTCTACCCCCTCTCCACTCTCCCCATCCCGCAAATCCCCCTCCGCCGTGGCTCCATCGCCAAGACTCGCCCAGAGCGCTGCCGTCCTTTTCCTCGCGCTCGTCGCGGCGCTGTCAAGGAGGCCATGCGCCGGCGACCAGGCGTCATGCGTGGGCGATGAGACGGGCAGCGGCGGAGCCGAGGGGCGGCGGTTGCGGATGGGAGCTCGGGCCGATTCGGGGTGTTGCGCGGCGGAGGCAGGCGGGCGGGCTCCGATGTCCTCGCCGGCGTTGCGGTTTGGAGCATGGGGGAGGAGGCGGAGGGGCCCCCTGCGTTCTGCTCCGACGGAATGCCGCGGCCTACGGATCCCGGCGGGAGCTAGCGCGGGGGATGTGATGGCGCGGGGAGCCGACGGTCGCGCGGCGGAGGAGCATTGGCCTAGTCTCTGAAGAGCTCGAGCCGGTGACGCATGTGTGGGGCTTGGCCTAGCTCGACGAGTTCGAGCTCAAACCGCCGCGCTCCTGCGTTTTTTGTGGGGAATTTTGCTCGACAATTGACGGCATGGCGGGGTCGGCCGCTTTCCTCCGCCGTCCAGATGAAGGAATGGCCGTGGGATCCACCGGAGGCCGGCGCCACAGCCGTGGAATCCATGGCGGGGTCGTCTGCCCGGTGCCGGATCTAGCTGAGGCGTGGCCGCAGCCGCAGGAGGAGGGCTCCACATCGACGGCGCCCGAGGCGACGACGACCACCACCACGCATCTCCGCCTCTCGCCGGGGTCCGACCTGAGCACATCTACAGCAGCTATTGTAGGTTCATTGGGGTTGAATTAGATGACAACAGTGGAGGTCGAGGACCCGGACCCAGCTCGAGCTCGCCCATTATGACGGCGCACTGCACAAGCCCCCCGTGCTGGCTACATCCATTTGCAGGTAGCACCTTTGCTCAACCTTTGTTTCTTCATTTTTGTTAGTTCATCTCTTCAATTGCCATGTGATTTACCCCAGGAATGCACACCAGATTTTTCTGTGATTGTCATATCAGTGCAATTTTTATAGTTTTGCCATGATGTGTTCCCATGGAACTAAAAGAATGTTGTGTTTTGCCATGTATATTTATGATGTGTTGCCATGGCAACTAGAAGCTGATGGAACTAAAAGAATGTTTGTGTTTTTGCCATGTAAATTTATAGATGTGTGTGCCATGGAACTAAATGAATCTTGTGTTTTGCAATGTAAATTTTATAGATGTGTTGCCATGGCAACTACAAGCTTTTGTTGCCACATATTTAGTTTTTTGTTAATTTTATAGGTGTGGTTGCCATGGCAACAAGATATCATTATGTTGCCATGACGACGACATTTATTATGTCTCTTTGCCTACCTATACGAACAATGTTGCCATGGCATTTTTTACATTTTTGTTTTGAGAACATCACAATTTTTGATCTTCTAACTTTGCTTTACCCATGGCAAAACTTATGACCCTTTTGCCATGTTATGTTCTCACACGACAAAATTAGTGTAATTGTTTTTTTTAATTCATGGCAAATATACTATTTATACCATGGCAATTTTTTAGGAATTATTTGAATTTTCCACGTGCCCATGGATATTTTTGTGGGACCATGGTAAATTTAGTTCATCGATCATGGCAACTATAGTCTATGCATCATGGCAATTTTAGTGTATCTACCATGACATTTAATTAAGTTTGTTCAAAACCATGTAAAAAATGGCAAACTTTTTTAATTAAGATGTTCAAAAACATGGCAAACTTGCCATGGCAACTAAAGATGTTTTAAAACATGGCAAACTTGCCATGGCAACTTAAGATGTTCAAAAACATGGCAAACTTGCCATGGCAAGTAAAGACGTTCAAAAACATGGCAAAGTTATAGATGTTCAAAAACATGGCAAACTTGCCATGGCAACTTAAGATGTTTAAAAACATGGCAAACTTGCCATGGCAACTTAAGATGTTCAAAAACATGGCAAACTTCTTTTAATTAAGTTTGTTCAAAAACATGGCGAACATGGCAAACTTCTTTAATTAAGATGTTCAAAAACATGACAAACTTGCCATGGCAACTAAAATCAGTATTTTTTATAGATGTGTTTTTTTCCATGGCAACTAAATGCATTTTTTTGCCTTGGTTCCCAAGAATGTTTGTCATGGCCATTTACATATTAGTTTGAGAACACGACAAGTTTGTTCTTTCAAATTTGTTTTTCGACGGCAAAAAGTTTTGATCCTTTGAAATTTGTTTTGTCATGGCGATTACATGTACGATATCATTACAAGTTAAGATGCTTTCTTCATTATTTCAAAATTTTCTATGTGTCTAGAGAAACATTTTTCACCATATCTTTTTTTTCATATGTTGCCATGATGGCAACTTTCGTACTGTAAACTTCATTTTTTTTGCCATGTTGTATCCATATATATGTAAACTTCATGGCAACTTTCGTAGTGTAAACTTCGTAGTGATGGCAACTTAAGATGTTTAAAAATGTTTCCATGAACATGGCAACTTTATTAAAAAAGGTAGTGTCATTGTCACATCTTATTCGAAGAACGTTACCATGGTTACTTAAGATGTTTATTTGCCATGGCAAAGATCTCGTTTTTGAACATGGCAATTTTTAAGTTACACCCATGACAAATTTAGATCTTTTTCCATAGCCAAATAATCATATTTAACCATTGCAAAGTTATTTTCTGCTACCATGGCATTTTTATTGTCTGAAACATGGCATTTTTTACCTTTGTTAACCATGGCAAACTGATTTGTTAATCAACATTGTTTTTTTTTCTGTCCTTTTTTATGGTCACTTCAAAGTGGATCAGCAACCATGGCATTTTTACACTAAACTATTTTTTTAAGGCAAGGAGTTCCTTTTTCTTCTTTTTTTTTCTTTTTTTTGTTTTAGTTTTCCTGATTTTTTTTGGGCTTTTTATTCACGTCTGAGAGGAGGCCCAACAAAATGGGCCCTTTTTCAGATCGTACTGATGGGGGTCGTTCGGGCTGGAGGGGTTTTCGCATCGAACGTTTTCGTTCGGTAAAACGTGCATCCCCGAGCGAACAAGTCGTTCGGTCTGGGGCTCCTCCAGACTGAATGGTCGGGAGATATCGGGGTCCAAAAGCAATGCTAGACACACGGAGGTTTACAGGAGGATTACAGGGTGGTTAGAATTTGATTGGCTGGGATTTGGTTAAGTGAGGCGGGCCCACCAGTTAAAATCAGGGGGCCCAATTAGAGTAGGGCATGCAGTCCAGCCCGTGAAAGTCCGTTGATTTTGCCCGTGGGTGTAGTATTATCAGGGATGAAATCGAGCGGATGAACAAGCAGCTTGGGGCTTCAAAGAAAAGGATAGTGTGCGATGTTTGACCCATCCCGCATAATTTGCATAGTGAAACTGTGTGCGTTGTGTTACATGTTTTCCTTGCGCGAAGCGTGTGCAACGACTGGCATCATCACATACCGCTGTGAAAAGCAAATCATGGGCGACATCGAGCATACAGTCATGCATATCTAATCGAGTGTGATGATGGGACGCCTCACACACATTTCAGCTCGGTACATCGTGTGCAATACGGGCACACGGTTATCTGTCGTAATCGTGTGTTGTGATTTGTACCATCACAGACAATTCTTCAATATTAATTGTGTGCGAAGTTGTTCACATGGTTAATGCAAACATAGTACTTCCTTTTTTTAATGTTGCTAAACATAGTATTTCAACAACGGAATTACTTAATTTATAACATAGAATGTCAGAATTATATAGCTAGCAGGCATCGTCTTTTGCTTCATCACTGACTAAGAACGCATGTGCAGCTTCCATGTGGCCGACATCCACGTCCACCACTTCCATTGACTGCGCCATGCCGGCTTCGCATCCTGCGGTAGCCTCGACTACGCTGACAAAATTGTGGGAGTGAGGATGCGATCAGGCCAGACAGCTACTTCCGCAACTGCGTGGGCCTCGCACTCTACGCATTCGGTGCTACTGCGGGTGGCATCGGCCTACTCGGCGCACTCGCGGGCACACTCCTGCTTCGCCAAATCGTCATAGCACGCATCTCATAGCGCGCACAATTCGTCGAGGTTGTCATCGACCGGGGCACATGGTCGTCTTCCTCCTCCTACCACTCAAAATCAAAGACTAAGGTTAAGGGGTTGGGCACATGCTCGAGGGCATGACGGCGGGCGGGGCGAGCTCCAGCATGACAGGGCCGACACAACATGCACTGGCACGAGGGAGGCGGGCACTGGGATTGTCATTGCAAGTGCATATACACGTGTGTGTGTGTGTGTGTTGATCAACCTCGTCGCCATGCCGGGGTATGGTACATATATAGTGCGTGTCTCCTCTCCTCTTGTTGTGGTAATGGCTTCGACCGTACTCGAGGTCCCACCCCGTCCTACATGGCGCACCACATGGGCGGTCAACAAAGGTCAACGCTAATCAACACAAGTCAAGGAGGTCAACAATAGTCCAAGCAAGTCCCATGGGTCGAAGCAAGCCACCTCGGTCAAAGAAGGCCTAAGCAAATCTTCATGCTCAACAAGTCAAAGGACAAAGAACACATTAAAAAATAAGTCAAAGACGAAGACAAAGGAGCAAAGAAGACTTCAAATAGTGTAGGATTATCCCCTTAATGGGCTACAACCCACGTTCAGGCCCAACTAGATGCATATGGGCCAAAGGACAAAAGTTTACCAAATTCTACCCTCCCACCTCCTCTTCTCAAGGACCCCTAAAAAAACTCCTCTTCTAAAGGGTAGCATAGTGTCAAGGATTCCTTGACCATATGAGGCCCTCATGGGCATGTAACTCATTCACCCCCACTTGAATAAACTCAAGAGGAGGGCCACTCTCCCCCTCCCTGGAGCAAGGCTCGATTGGAGCTTGAGAATCGTAGTCCGAGGGACCTAATAAGGCTTAGACTAGCCGTAAATCATGGGACTTCGGAGATGGCAACACTAGTGTTCCGTGCACCGAGCAGCACTTTGGACGACTGTCCTATGATCTTCTCATAGGACATAGGTAGCGCTCCAACGAGCCAGCTGAATCTATTTGAAAAACATTGTTGTGTCACTTTGTTGTGTGTACGACGACCTTTGCTATAAGATTGCCGTGCATACCCCCGCCTACTCATCGCTAACCATATTGTTAAGGATATTCCTTGTCGAAAGTTATTTCTTGATCAACAACGACGAATAAACTAAACTACTCCTACTAAATTGTCTAACAATAACTACGGCGGGAGCATGAGCGGTTGTGGGCTGCACCCCGGCACGACGGTTGACCTCCTCCTCCTCCTCGGTGTCGACCAAGGCGAGGTGTTGCCGCAGGAGTTCCTCACGGGCGAGCGACACGGCCACATCATCGAATTCTGGGCAAATTCGACCCGCGGGACACAGTACTCGCGGCGCGGGCTTCAGGGCCCTAGTACCACTATTGTGCCATTGTAAAAAAGAAAAATTCTCCTCTCAAAAAAAAAAAAAATTCATAGTTCCTTGAATACCTGGTATTACCACTGACGCCAGATCAGCGTATGCATGATGGCATGATACTCACGTGAGTACAACAATGGCCGTCGAGAAGAAAGTTTACATGCATGCTTTCCTGCCTGCGAGGTTCCGAAGTTCACATAACGTACGTGTTTCTCAAAGTGCTTTTGATTAGCTCGGGCGAGAAACAAAAACCGAATCACATAGAGCTGCGTGCCGACACAATCTTGTCCTCTATGCTTTGCAACTTGTCTGACTGTTTGGCGTTTAGGGTTACGAAGGAAGCCCTCCGCAGGTTGGCCTCCACGTCCCCGTACTCACTGCCTCGCTCCACGTAGAGGATATTCATTTCTCGGCCGGGAGCCGCTCGCGACGTGGGCACCGCCGCGGCCACCGCGGCCACCTCGTCACGGGTTGGCTCGCGCGGAGAGTTACCTTGTTACCGGTTTTGTTCTCTTTTCTCGTTCCCGTGTTCTGGCATCCCTGTGATCAAATCACAATGTGTCTGGCCAGACGATGATGGATACCGTAACACCGAGAGGGCCCAAAGAATATCTCTCCATCGACGGAGGAGCAAATCCCAATCTTGAGCTATCAAGTCCCTTGTCATATTTTTCCATGAACCCGTAAGCCGCCGTAATAGCCACCCATTTACGGATGACGTTTAACAAACCCCAAAGTTCATGAAGCAAGCATGAAGAAACTCGATACTCTCATGGTTTAAGGAATCATGCAAACGTTAACTTTCTCTGTGTTATTAACCATTAACTTGTGACGATTGTATCTCATAGCATAACATCAAATCGGGTTGATTCAACACATATGTTCTTCTAACATTGTGCCCTCAAAGTTGCCGGCATAGACATGCCCATGATCAGGAAAACATAATCATCATGCAATCACTTGAGCCAGTCTTAGAGGCTTGATCAGGAATACTTTTTACCATTTATTATTCCACACGTGCATATGAGTTTTCCTCCGAGCCTCGTGGTTATTGCAGACTCGAGAACCATAGCAGTTATAGCATGGAATATAAACATAATTAGGAACATGGGGATAAATAATAACATTTATTATTGCCTCTAGGGCATATCTCCTACAGGGGGGGACAACCCAATGGCTGTTGACGGCCACCGCCGAGCAAGCCCCGGCCCTAGCCCTCTAGCCATGGCCTAGGCGAGCTTGCACGCCGCCATGCCCATGGCCATTGACGTCGATCCGCCAACGGCACAACTGCACAAGGGAGCTCAACTCAGACCGACACCACGACCGAACCATAGGTCAGGAGAGCACAACGCGGAGGCACGAACCAGCGCGGGCAAGCCGGCCTTCTGAACAAGCTCGCCGACAGACGTCGTCCACCACTAGAGAAGCCATGCCTGTGCAGCAAGGAACCGCCACCCCAGCACCTCACCAGCTGAGCCAGCCCTACCCAATGCTACTCGTTGTCGCACACCGCCTAGGAGGGGAACAATGCGCGCCTCCAAGGCCAGGAGCAAGGGCCACTCCACCCACACCTCCACGACGCCACCGCATTGTCGCCGCGTCCACACACATGTGCCTAGCCGCCATGCTGCCGTTGGCCACCAGATCAGGACCGCGTGCCCATGTGCTTGAGGCCCCGCTACCCGAAAAGACACGCAGGCGAGAGGAGACGCCCCGCCGCCGCTACAGCCGCGCGGGCTTCGCCCGTCGGCGCAAGGAGCAGGAAGGAGAGGGTGCGGCGGCGCTAGGGTCTGAGATTGGAATGGGTGAGATTCATCCTATGCATTCTTGCGCGCTTCTCTCGGAGAATGACAACATTTGGAGTGGCTTCGGTGATAGGGGACATTAAGACACAGTGCCTAATGACTGAGGTGTTTCGCCGGCCGGCTCTTGATATGTCGTTACATTGATGATTGGACTGGTGTCCAAAAGGGAAAGGCGGTCGTAGTTCTCCGACGAGAATCCAAAATACTCGTGGTGGTGACGACTGAGGTGTTTGATTGTGGCAAAGGATAGGCACAAGTGGAGCGGCGCATTGCAAGTTTGCAGATGGTGCATCGTCTTCAACACCTTGAGACCAGAAAAGGCTTCAGGGATCAATACTGTGATATCGTATTTGGCACAGTGCCTAATGACTTTTCCGGCCAGAAAAACCTCTAATGGTTTTGTTTACAAGTCGGGAGATCCCTTTCATAAAAAGAGTAACAGTTACCACTTTTATCGGAAGAATAAAGTTTACATACCTGCAAAAAAAAACATGCTGCCTTCCTGCCTGCAAGGCTTCGTGTATGGCTAATTTTTTATAAATAATACACTTTTTTATTAAATTTCAGAAATATTACGCCGGTTTTTTTTTAAATAATACAGCGTCGGCTTACTGCAGGCCGACAGGAGCCAGTCGGCTTACTGCAGGCCGATTAGAGACCTTTCGGCCTACTGCAGGTCGATTAGAGCCCATCGGCCTATCGCTGGCCGACAAGTCGCCTATCGGCTACGTGCCAGCCGAGTAGTGGCCAACCCACGTCACCCCGCTCCCCGTCGGTGGCTGGGGCCCAGCAGACAGCCCTGTCGGCCACCCGCAGGCCGATCGGCTTACTGCAGGCCGACAGGGTGGCCTGCCCCACCCGATCCCTTTTCTTCCTTCCTTCCCTTCTCTTCTTCCTCTGGCTCGTTTTTGGTTGCTGTTCATCTCTTCTCCAGTCGAAAACTCTCTCATTTATACAGCAAAATCAGCCATTGTTTTGCCGATTTGCCACCGTGGATGCATTGTAGATAGTTGGGGGAGGCAAGGGAAACCTCGATCTACTGATGGGATAGCTCGTGGTGGTCGTGGTGAGCATTTTTTTGGAGCTTTTTTGAGCACATTGGAGGAGGTTGTGGTGGCGGTGAAGGTGGAGGTGGCGGTGGTGAAGCTCGGGCAACCTGGTACTAGGAGAAGGCTCGGGAGGTCGATTAAAACCTTCGAGCAGTGGATAGAGCATGAGCCTCTCGAGAGGTGGTCTTTGCTGCATGACTCACATGGAGCAAGGTACGGTGTCATGACTACCAACCTCGCAGAAACATACAACTTTGTCCTCAGAGGAAACCGGGCATTACCACTTACAGCCATCGTTGAGGGTATTTTCTATGGCACCGTGAAATATTTCAGAGATAGACGTCAAAAAGCAGAGCAACATATCTTGAACAACCCGAACACACGTTACTGTGAAAGAGTCATGAAGTACATGCACCAAAAGATGGAAAAAGCTAGGTCACACACTGTAGTCGCCATCGGTAATCAAGAAAGAAGGTTTGAGGTCCATTTGAAGCATTAGTTAATTTTTTAACACACACCACAATTTTAGGACCACGAGGAAGGGGATTCACAGGACAGTTGTTGAGTGGCTAGTTAGGCTTCAGCCGTACGTTACAGAATGGGAGACTGCGAACACAAATCTGTGGCACGAGAATATCGACTTTGATCTCGATGAATTCCATCGCTACTTGCAGCGGTACATGACCGGAACACGGTTACGCATCGTTCATCACTCTCACCCAGATGAGATACCTGACCCTATTCCGTCGGATATGTACCCGAGCTATGATACTTCGGGCTCTAGGCAGTACGCGGTAAGATATATATGTAGGAGATATATATGCCCTAGAGGCAATAATAAATGTTATTGATTATCTCCCTGTTCATAATTAGGTTTATGTTCCATGCTATAACTGCTATGGTTCTCGAGTCTACAATAACCACGAGGCTCGGAGGAAGACTCATATGCACGTGTGGAATAATAAACGGTAAAATGTATTCCTAGTCTGGCCTCTAAGACTAGCTCAAGTGTTGCATGATGGTTCTGTTTTCCTGATCATGGGCATGTCTATGCCAGCAATTTTGAGGGCACTATGTTAGAAGAACATTTGTGTTGAATCGACCCGAATTGATGTTATGCTATGAGATTCATTCGTCACAAGTTAATGGTTAATAACACAGAGATGGTTAACGTTTGCATGATTCCTTAGACCATGAGAGTATCGAGTTTCTTCATGCTTGCTTCATGAACTTTGGGGTTTTTTAAACGTCATCCGTAAATGGGTGGCTATTACGGCGGCTTACGGGTTCATGGAAAAGTATGTCAAGTAACTTGATAGCTCAAGATTGGGATTTGCTCCTCCGACGATGGAGAGATATCTCTGGGCCCTCTCGGTGTTACGGTATCCATCATCGTCTGGCCAGACACTTTGTGATTTGATCACGGGGATGCCGGAACACGGGAACGAGAAAAGAGAACAATACCGGCAATGAGGTAACTGGCATAGTGGACAAGTTGTTGATCCACGAGGATGCCAACATGTCTCACCTTGGGTAATTGTAACATATCGCGAAGCAATAGGAATAGCACACGGCAACTGGAGGTTCACTCGAATATTCATTCGTGTGGGTATAGGGGTCAATATGGGTGTCCACGGCTCCGATGTTGATCATTGATCGGAAGGGGTTCCGGGTCATGTCTATACTTCACCGAACCTATAGGGTCACACGCTTAAGGGTCATCTATCTGCTGAATACTAGACAGGGAGTCTGAGAGAAAATCACTGAAAAAGTTTCGGACACCGGAAAAGTTCCGCAGAGAGAACACCGGAACAGTTTCGGTAAAACTGAAAAGTTGTTTCAGGGGATACTATTAAGTCAAATTGGTTTCGGCACATGCCTGATAATTCTTGGAGGGTGCCAGAATCATTCTGGAAACTTCTGGGAATTTTCCGGAAGAAAAACCGGAAATGTTCCGGAGCTGCTGGAACCGATTCGGATGTTTTTCGCACATGAAAATCACTAAACCGGAATTGTTCCGGATTGCATTGAAAATTATTTTAGTGGGTACTGGAAATGTTCTAAGCCCACATAAATATTTTCAGTTCGACCGGACGCTGAAAAATGTCGTCGTGAATAGTGAAAGTGCTTTTTGGGATATTTTTGGAAAGTCACCTTTTGGGATATTTCCAAAAGGCTTCTAGAAGGGCTTGGGGGCCAAGGAAGCCCCTCATGGGGGGGGGGCCAAGGGGTGGCCGGCCAAGGGTCGAGCTCCACATGGCACCCATTTTTCCCTCTTATGGCCTTTATGTGTGACATAAAGTGGGGGTACTTTGGTATTTTGTGTGACCATCCTACCCCTTGGCTTTCCTATAAATAGAGGAGGTGTGGGCTGCCATATCTTCATCCCTTGCTCTCATACACAAGCCATGCATGATCTGGCCTTCTCTCTCCCTCCCAGCGAAATAGTTTCGTAGAGCCGAAAGGCTGTCTGGGTTCCGGTGGGAACTAGTTCTGGACGGCGAAGCCGTGCCGGATAGATGACACCATATGTGTGCAACTCTATAGAGAGATCGTAGTTTCGGTCTTAGTTCGAGAGTGCCTCCCGAAGGGCTGTCCGAGTGACTGTCCGAGTTTCGAGGGTCCTCCCGAAGGACTGTCCGAGTTTCGATGGTCCTCCCGAAGGGCTGTCCGTGACACCGTTCGGGGGACTGTCCGACCGCCTCCCGGAGGGCTGTTCGAGGGGCGGATGAGGGTATACATCCTCGCGGTTGGGAGGTTGTAAATCCTAGCTGCGGGGATCTGCACCGCCGATCGTCATCGACTCTACTTCCGCTGCGCTACGAGTCGGTAACGATAAAGGTTCAAACCTTGTATGCAGTCTCCATAGTGGTCTTGGGCTGGTGCGTAGGTCGGAAATTTTTGTTTTCTGCTGCGTTACCCAACAGTGGCATCAAGAGCCGTGCTATGCGTAGATGCAGGTTGCGATCTAGAATACATAGAGATGTATGGGTATTGCACAATATAATTAGGTAGTAGATGAGTTCTATTACTGAAAATTATTTGTGCGGGTAGCAGATGAAATCTGTTACCCGATGTTCCTGTTGCTTCCCCTGAATTTGCGTAGTCCTGATCTTGACGGCATGGTGGAATCTCACAAAGTTCTGGCAATCCGCGATCCTTTCATGCTGCTCCTAAGTATGCTGATTGACAGATCAACGAAGTGCTAACAGTTCTTTGGGTTCCACCATAGTTAAAGAAAGATGGATGTTTCGCAGACGAAAGGGCAATGCAGATGTGATCTGCACGGGGGTCACGCGTATGACGAAGTTTAGTATGGGGCTCGAGATTTTATTATCTCGTGTTTCATACACCCCGCAATGTTAATCTAGCGACTTGGATTGTCATGCTTGATGATGGACGTTGGTAGCTTCGGTTTGTTTCGAAACCTTAGAAGCCACAAAAAATAAAATTTTGCATGAACCGATTAGAGGCGTCTAACTTGGTTTTGCAGGATGGTTTGCATATGCATATGATGTGGTATAGCAGTGCTCATAATAATTTGATTATGTATGAGATGACTATATGATGTAATTTGATTAACATGACCTGCGTGTCATGATTTGGCATGATGGCTGGAGCCATATGATTGCACTTTAATGACCTGCGTGTCAACCTTAAGTAATGCACTTATTTTATTAGCTATAGAGATAGCAATATTATCTGGTGCATCGACAAGGTGGTGGCAATCGTCGCGAAGGTGAACACCGACGCGAATGCCGAAGACGGAGAAATGAAAGACTTCTCCGTCAGAAAGGGCTATACCATATCATGCTATTATGAATTGCCTGAGATGTTTATCCCTTATGATGCACCCTTCTTGATTGCGCGGTAGTCGCTTTTATTAGGGTGATCTCTCACAAAAATATCAAGTAGTTAGTGTTCTCCCAAGTGTAGCACCGTCACGGCACCTATCTTTTCGGGGTGCACCGTGTCACACGGGTACGAACGATTAGAGAAGTGTGAGGCGGGTGAGTTGAGACCTCACAGCGAGATCACTTGGTTGTCTTGACGTTCAGGCATGACCGTCATGAGCTCGGAACACACGCATCGAAAGATGAACAAGAGTCACATAGAGATGTGATTGGCAAGTTGGCCTACCGGTTGAGATTTTCGTCATCAGTGGTGTTACACCAATGGCGAACATTTTAAATGCGGGTCTTGTATCACTCACAATCAATTATGAGAGATATTGATTTGAGTGGGAGCGCACTTTAGAATTAATTCTTTTAATTCTTAGTGCAATTAATTTTGAACACTGTCTAAGTGTGATTTGCATAATAATTGTAGAATAATGGCTCGCGTTTCCACCTTCCCTGTTAAAATTGAATAGCTGTTAAATATCTGGTTAAAACTTTACGGTTGGTAACGTAATGTGAGGATTGTCCTCTAGAGTGCCGAGAAGGACTTTGTCCTATCGCATGCTTTTGGTATTCTCCCGCTAATGCTATGGATGATATGACTCTCGTCCTTCGATCCAAAAGCTAAAATTCCGTTACGGTCAAGTGAAATATGTTTGCTTCCATGAGACCCGAACTTCGAAAGTTTGGATAGTTATGTGATATTCATGGAATCTGAAAATCATTTTCAGAGACAGACAAAGGCTAAAAGATATGAGATATCCAAAGCAATGTTTGTTTGCAAAACATTAGTAAAGTGTTTACTATACATTGGACTGATTAGAGAGGGATCCGGAAGAACGCCTGTCATATGATGAAAGGTGAATAAAACAACAACTTAAAGAGAAAGGAAGTGTCCGAAGGGTGTTAGTGAAACTTTCACGCCTAGGAAGTCCGGGGCTAACGCCACTCTTAAGTTGGGTGCTTCTTCTGAGAGTAGGAGAAATACTAAAAGCTAAACTGCTAGAAGTATAAAGGCAAAAGGAAAGAAGACTGGAATGTCCAGCTCATGTATGAATGTCATACAAGTTTTTGATGTATAGAAGGCTGGTCAAAGATATAGTTCTTGGGAATTATGGTTAAACATGTTAATCACTAATTCTTGGGTATTGTGAGTTAATCACAAAGATACCCGCTTGATTGCATTCTGTTGCAACTTGATGTAAGAACTACTATGGCCTGAAAGACTAGCCAGAAATGAGGTTTAGATACACGCAGGGAACATAGTAAATGTTACTATGCCTTCCATCGGTGTATTCCCTATGTATTTACTTTCGTAATTCATTTTAGAGTTTCACACTCTAGCCCTTTGCATAAGGTATCTTGCAAGAAGGTTGTTCATAAGGGAACTTTTGATGTTCGGTGTTATGAATAACATAAGGGCCATACTTTCATTATGAATGGGACGTATGTTATGAATATTGATAATAATACATTACCTCTGGGTTTACTTTCATAATTCATTTTAGAGTTTCATACACTCTAGCCCATTGCACAATGTTTGTTGCAAAAGAGTTGTTCATAAAAACAACAATTGTTGTTCAGTATTATGAATAACATGAAGGGCCATGCTTCCATCCTAGATGGGATGTATGTTATGAATATTGATGGAAATATGATACATCCATAACACTGACGCTAAATGTCGCAAGACTAAAAGAATACCACACAATTGTGGCACTGCATTTGGTCACATTGGAGAAACCCGCATGGAAAATTCCATTATGATGGATTTTGAAGTCATTTGATTTTGAATCATCTGATACTTGCAACTTTCCTCTGAAAGGTGAAGTGACTGAAATACCGTTCACAGGCCATAAGGAACGAGCAAAGAACATATTGGTGATCATACATTATGATGTGTGTAGTCCAATAAATGTTGTTGCAAGTAGTGGATTTATCTATCTTCAGAAATGACTCAAGTAGATATATGGATATTTACTTGTTGAGACGTAAGTCTGGATCTTTTGAATTCATTCAGAAGGTTTTCAAAAATGAAGTAGAAGTTATTGTAACAAGAAAATTATGTTTCTACAATTCGATTGCAGAAAGGAATATTTGAGTTACAAGTTTAGCGAATGTCTGATGAGTTATGAAAGGGGTTTCATAACTTGCACCTCCCGGAACACCACTGCAAGTGGAAAGTCCGTGAAGATGTAATCGAACCATTTATGACATGGTAAGATCAAAGATGACATAAATAAATTTGCCATTACCCCTTTTAAAGAGTGATGCTTTAGAGACTGCGGCTTTTACACTGAAAAGAGATCCATCAGGTCTGTTGAAATGACGCCATGGTATGGTACGCCCAACCATGTTACATCTTTTCTTAACATTTGGAATATGGGGCTTGTGTAAAAGGTTACAAACCTATTCCAAATCAGACAAGTGCTACTTTGTAGGTTATCCCAAGTCATTGGGTATTCCCCCACCACTATACCGAGGCAAAGGATTTTGCCACAAAACGGTATGCTTTTAAAGAGAATAGTTCTTACAAAAGGTGAGTGGGAGGATAGTGCAACTCGACGAGATAACCAGTATCTTCGTCATCAGATCAAAGGAAAGAAACCTTGGAAGTGATTCCGGAGTTTCCTACTGCGACTGATACGGAAGTCTCTACAATAAAATGTATGGACTTCGGTCGAACTTGCAGCTGAACTACGTAGGCAAAGCTCGTGCAAACCTATCAGGTGCGCAAACGAGATATTGTTGTTAGACAACAGTATACCTACAATACACAAGGAAGCGTTGATGGGCGCTGACTCCGGAATTGGCTAAATGCCAATACAATCCGAGATAGTTTCCATATAAGTGATTCGAGATTAAAATCTTGATACACCTTTCAGAAGACTTAGAGTCTAACGAATATTTATGGAACTAAAAACTGATACGGATAAAATGTTTTATCCATAAAGCTCGACTTGTTGCAATAACAAGTTCAAGGAGTTGACTACGATGAGATTGTCTCACCGTAGCGATGCTTGAAGTCGGTTCGGGTTGAACTAGCAATTAATACATATTTCAATCATGAGATATGAAACATGGATGACAAAGGGATTTCCATCTGATGGAAATGAAACCTAGGACTTGTATGTGATACAGTCCAAAGTAATTTGTCGATCCAGAGGATGCTAGTAAGTATGCAAACTTCAGAGTTCCAGCGATGGACAGAAGAGAGCAAAGTGGAGTTAGAATCTTTGTTTTTGATGGAATGGTCAAAGGGGTTTGACTTCATCAAATGGGTATCGAAGATGCTTGTGATTCAATAAAGTAAGTGGGAGCATAATAATATTTCTAAAAACCTTGTGTACTTGACACATTGTTAATTGGAAATAAATTTCTTGACACGAATTAGGACTTCATTTGAAAGGGATTTTTTCGATGAAGTGCTTGGGCTAAATAGCCTCAATATTAGGCATGATGATCTATGGAGATAGATTTACCTAATGGGGCTAAGCAATGAATACATATTGACAAGGTGCTAAAACCTTTTAGCATTTAAAACGCCCAGGAGTGATTCTTGCCGAAGTCACATGGAAAGAGTTTTGCAAGACTCGGTGTCTCAAAACACTGATGAGTAAAATACATGATGAAGATTCCACACACTCTTGTGTTTGGATTAATCATGTATTCCATGGTATGTAAAACAACCAGATATGTCCGATACTCCAAAAGTTGTTGCGAGTATGGATACCAAAGTGATCAAAGCACTGATCATAGGACAACAGTGAAAGATGTCATTGAGTACTAGAGTAGTAGTGATGACATGTTTTCTCGCAAGCAGAGATTATGAAGTGCTCGTTGTAAGTAATTACATCGATACAGTCTTCATCAATGCTCCATGCGATTTTCGATTTAAAGTTAAGGGTTTTGTGTAATGCACAATATGGTGGCACGGTAGTTGGAAATTGTTCCAAACAAGATACTGTGGCGAATTCTATAACAAAGGCTAAGTATGTTGACGCTTAAGAAGCGACAAAGAAGTTGTTGAATCATATAGTTCATTCATGAACTTAGTATGGTTCCAAGATGGCTTTGGTCTATGGGACACTATTGCAGATAGTTGCTCCATAGCTCAGTCTGAGGAATCAGGTTTCGACCAATGATTCACACATATGCAAAGCCAAGTCCACACAAAATATGAATTTTGTGAAAGCGTGAAAACGCGAGGATATGCAAAGTTACACACGGAGCTGAAGTCGTCAGATCCATTGGACATCAGACTATACCACAAGCGAAGCATATTTTACACCAGTATGCCATAGGTGTAAAGTGCATTAGCATTAACTAGATTATGGACTCTAGTGCAAGTGGGAGTCTGTAGGAGATATGCCCTAGAGGCAATAATAAATGTTATTGATTATCTCCCTGTTCATAATTAGGTTTATGTTCCATGCTATAACTGCTATGGTTCTCGAGTCTACAATAACCACGAGGCTCGGAGGAAGACTCATATGCACGTGTGGAATAATAAACGGTAAAATGTATTCCTAGTCTGGCCTCTAAGACTAGCTCAAGTGTTGCATGATGGTTCTGTTTTCCTGATCATGGGCATGTCTATGCCAGCAATTTTGAGGGCACTATGTTAGAAGAACATTTGTGTTGAATCGACCCGAATTGATGTTATGCTATGAGATTCATTCGTCACAAGTTAATGGTTAATAACACAGAGATGGTTAACGTTTGCATGATTCCTTAGACCATGAGAGTATCGAGTTTCTTCATGCTTGCTTCATGAACTTTGGGGTTTTTTAAACGTCATCCGTAAATGGGTGGCTATTACGGCGGCTTACGGGTTCATGGAAAAGTATGTCAAGTAACTTGATAGCTCAAGATTGGGATTTGCTCCTCCGACGATGGAGAGATATCTCTGGGCCCTCTCGGTGTTACGGTATCCATCATCGTCTGGCCAGACACTTTGTGATTTGATCACGGGGATGCCGGAACACGGGAACGAGAAAAGAGAACAATACCGGCAATGAGGTAACTGGCATAGTGGACAAGTTGTTGATCCACGAGGATGCCAACATGTCTCACCTCGGGTAATTGTAACATATCGCGAAGCAACAGGAATAGCACACGGCAACTGGAGGTTCACTCGAATATTCATTCGTGTGGGTATAGGGGTCAATATGGGTGTCCACGGCTCCGATGTTGATCATTGATCGGAAGGGGTTCCGGGTCATGTATATACTTCACCGAACCTATAGGGTCACACGCTTAAGGGTCATCTATCTGCTGAATACTAGACAGGGAGTCTGAGAGAAAATCACTGAAAAAGTTTCGGACAGCGGAAAAGTTCCGCAGAGAGAACACCGGAACAGTTTTGGTAAAACTGAAAAGTTGTTTCAGGGGATACCATTAAGTCAAATTGGTTTCGGCACATGCCTGATAATTCTTGGAGGGTGCCAGAATCATTCTGGAAACTTCTGGGAATTTTCCGGAAGAAAAACCGGAAATGTTCCGGAGCTGCCGGAACCGCTTCGGATGCTTTTCGCAGATGAAAATCACTAAACCGGAATTGTTCCGGATCGCATTGAAAATTATTTTAGTGGGTACTGGAAATGTTCTAAGCCCACATAAATATTTTTAGTTCGACCGGACGCTGAAAAATGTCGTCGTGAATAGTGAAAGTGCTTTTTGGGATATTTTTGGAAAGTCACCTTTTGGGATATTTCCAAAAGGCTTCTAGAAGGGCTTGGGGGCCAAGGAAGCCCCTCATGGGGGGGGCCCAAGGGGTGGCCGGCCAAGGGTGGAGCTCCTCCATGGAGCTCCACATGGCACCCATTTTTCCCTCTTATGGCCTTTATGTGTGACATAAAGTGGGGGTACTTTGGTATTTTGTGTGACCATCCTACCCCTTGGCTTTCCTATAAATAGAGGAGGTGTGGGCTGCCATATCTTCATCCCTTGCTCTCATACACAAGCCATGCATGATCTGGCCTTCTCTCTCCCTCCCAGCGAAATAGTTTCGTAGAGCCGAAAGGCTGTCTGGGTTCCGGTGGGAACTAGTTCTGGACGGCGAAGCCCTGCCGGATAGATGACACCGTATGTGTGCAACTCTGTAGAGAGATCGTAGTTTCGGTCTTAGTTCGAGAGTGCCTCCCGAAGGGCTGTCCGAGTGACTGTCCGAGTTTCGAGGGTCCTCCCGAAGGGCTGTCCGAGTGACTGTCCGAGTTTCGATGGTCCTCCTGAAGGGCTGTCCGTGACACCGTCCGGGGGACTGTCCGACCGCCTCCCGGAGGGCTGTCCGAGGGGCGGATGAGGGTATACATCCTCGCGGTTGGGAGGTTGTAAATCCTAGCTACGGGGGTCTGCACCGCCGATCGTCATCGACTCTACTTCCGCTGCGCTACGAGTCGGTAACGAAAAAAGATCAAACCTTGTATGCAGTCTCCATAGTGGTCCTGGGCTGGTGCGTAGGTCAGAAATTTTTGTTTTCTGCTGCGTTACCCAACAATATACTCTTTATGTAATGCATCTAGTTATCACGTACTTTGCCGTGCATACTTGATAATCGTCCTGACAATTTTCAGGCTGACTTGACACTTGGACTCTACGAGGATGTGTCCACCTTTGGACGTTCACTCTCGTTTGGACCTCTTCTTCAGCACCGGCCTGTGCTCCAGCCCTTCGTGACACGCCTGCAGAACAAGATACGAGCTGTCTATGAGGCTATCACGTGCACCCGGAGAAGCGACGTTGTTTAGCAGCAGCAGCAGCAGCCGCCGCCGCGTCCCTCCACGCATCGACATCAGCCACGTCCACGTCTAGCACATACGCCGACGACCAGGCCACCCCCTCCTGACCAACCTGGCAGTTCGACGTGGCAGCACCCACAGCACCGGGGTCCCACGTCGAGCTTCGTGTTTCAGCCACAGCCACAGCAGCAGGGTCCCACGTCGTGCTTCGTGTTTCAGCCACAGCCACAGCAGCAGGGTCCCACGTCGAGCTTCGTGTTTCAGCCACAGCCACAGCAGCAGGGTCCCACGTCGTGCTTCGTGTGTCAGCCACAGCCACAGCAGCAGGGTCCCACGTCGAGCTTCGTGTTTCAGCCAGAGCCAGCTGGTATGTCTCTTCATATTTATTGTTTTCAATATGAATTGAGGCGACCTATTTCTTCATGACTTAACGTTCCCTCCTGCAGGAGCCTACGGATATCAGGCGTCCATATCCGGATCCACGTGGGGGAGTGATCAAGATCCTGAGGAGAACATACAGGATCACATGTCGCAGCACACCCACTGGATGAACATGTATTCCACTCCTCCACCAGGCCCCACACAGGAAACACGGTATGACCAGGGCGAGTCTGAGCTTCCTCCTCGTAACATTAGGGCACCCCACAAGTTAGGATGGTCGGCGCCTGATGCACAGCCTGAGCGCCATGGCAGACGTCGTCAGTGACGCTTCTATCTATCAGTAGAGACATGACTATCTACCTATGTATGAGACTTATGCTTATTCTATAAAAAAAGGGGCAGCCCGGTGCATGTAGCTCCCGCTTGCGCAGGGTCCGGAGAAGGGTCCGACCACTTATGCTTATTCTATGTATGAGACAAATGACTATGTACTTATGTATGAGACATATGCCTACTCTGTTTTAGTACTCTGTTATCCAACGTCGTGCGCCAACTACAACATCATATTTAGATAGAACATACTTCTCCTACAATAAGACAGTACAAACAACTGGATACAACTACATCTGAATTAAACGGTAGGTAGGACGGAACTTACAACATACAACGTAAAAACTACATGAAGTCATCATCGTCATCCTCCGTCGATGCAGAACTCTTGCCCTTCGACGATGAAGAACTCTTGCCCTTCGACGATGCAGAACTCTTGCCCTTCGACGATGCGGTACTCTTGGCCTTGGTGCTCGGCATGAAGATTTCGTCTTCGTCCTCGCTGTCTTGGGTCCATAAATAAGTATCTTCTGCTGCAGCCTTTAGGAATGCTTCGCCCTTATGCAGTTGCTTCTTCCATCTTCCATGCAACCTGAGAAGTTCTTTCCGTATCTCCTCAAATGTCCTGGAAGGCCACCCGGACCTACTTAATGCGTGAGCCAGCTCATTCAGTAGCATGTCACTACTGATGAGTTTGTCCCACGGAACTAATATGTTGTCAACCCTGAAATTGGCGGCTAAACGCAGAAGACATCGAGACATACCAGGGTAAAAACTACGATCAAAAGGATATCCAGACATCTTCGCGAGACTACGACACTACACTACATTGCTTACCCACCTTACTGCCGAGGGTGTTTTATAGGTTGAGAAGACAAAAATATGGCGGGAACTCGGAAGCGAGGAAATATGGCGGGAGATATAGGCGGGAACTAGAAAGCGGGAAAATATGGCGGGAACTAGAAAGCGAGAAATATATGGCGGGAACTAGAAAGCGCGAAAATATGGCGGGAACTAGAAAGCGGGAAAAAGTTCATATATTTTCAAAACAAATCCGAAATTTGCAAAAAGTTCATCATTTTTAAAAAAAATCATAGATTTGCAAAAATATTTTACAAAATGGAAAAATTAATGATAATTATCAAAATATTCATTGATAATTCAAAAAGAAGTTCATGAATTTGAAAAATTCATGTGAATTGGGAAAAAGTTTTAGTTTCATCCATTTCATAAAGAAGTAAAAAAGTAAAAAAAAAAAGAAGTAGATAAAGAATGAAAAAAACGGGAAAAACGTGGCATTCCAGTCGGCCACCAGTGGGCCGATAGGTTCCAGTCGGCCTCCAGCGAGCCGACAGGTTGCACTCGGCCACCAGTGGGCCGACAGGTCCCAGTCGGCTACCAGTGGGCCGACAGGAACCCCCACCAACGGCCGAGAGGCCTGTCGACTTCCCCTAAGCCGATAGGTCTCTAATCGGCCTCCGGTAAGCCGACTGGCTCCTGTCGGCTTGCAGTAAGCCGACGATGTATTATTTTTAAAAAATAAAAAAACGGTGTAATATTTCTGAAATTTAATAAAAAAAGTGTATTATTTAAAAAAATGTAGACAGGTACTGTCTCTAGTGCCTGAGCTAGAAACAAAACCCGAATCACATCACATAGTGCTCAGCGTCGACTCAAGCTTCTTGTCCATTCTGGAGGGGCGATGCTAGGCGCCGGCGCGCCGGCCCAAATTTGGGTTGGTCGGCCCGCAGCCGTCAGATTTGGGTGCTGGGAACTGCCCGATGCCCCTCGTCTTCGTCAACACACGTACGAAAAAATCCCCCTGCATCTCATCATCCCTTTCGCCCCGCCGTCGTTGCCGTCTCTTCGCTGCCGTCCTCATCTCTGGTCGGTGCCCCTCGCCGGCCGTCCTATTCGCCGGTCCAGCCCTCGCCGGCCGTCCTCGTCACCGCCTTCGCCCCATGCAAACAGCCGCACCCTGCGGTTGCAGCTCCTGTGGCGACCGTTGTAGCTCCGGTGGCGACAACGACAGCTCGCCGGCGTGCTCGCCGCCGCTCATCCCCGATGCCGCAGCCTGTCGGGCGCACCTGACGCTTGCAACATCTCGCTTGCCCCCCGTTCCAGCAAAATCGAGCCCCTGGAGAGATGCCCAATGTTGCAACCGACGACCAAAAAATCTACAGCCGGTAACCAAAAAAGCTTCAACCGGCGATAAAAAAAGTTTCAACCCGTATACGACGGAAGCTATTGACGACAAAGAAAAGTTGCAACCGGTGATAAAAAAGCTTCATCTGGCGATGAAAAAAGCTTCATCCGTCGATGAAAAAAGTTTCAACCGTAGAGACGACAGTCATGGACGACAACGAAAAAGCTGCAAACGGCGGTTATAAAAGCTACAACCGGCATTGAAAAAAGCTTCAAACTTCATGTATTAGCCGCGACCCGCGACAACGATGACGACGTTTGCTGCAACCATGGTCGGTTTTTGCTACAGCCGGCGATGGAATTTGCTACAAACCATTTTCATGGCTGCCATGGTGCTACAAGTGCGCCGACGAGCACGGCGAGATTGATTGGGGGTGGGATGTTGCGAGTCACGGACGGCGAGTTCTGTTGTGCAGGCGACGAGCGGCGCGGTGTTGCAATGGCGGCCGTGGCGAGCTACAACCTCGGGAAGGGGGCAGGATGTTGCCCGGCGAGGGCGCGGCCATGTTGGGGTGCTGCAACCGCGGGGCGTGGTTCGGGAGGGGGAGATGGAGGAGGGTCGGGGCGGGACGCCGGTGGTGCGGGACGGGGGATCAGAGCTCTGACGACGCCGGTGGTGCGGGGCGGAGGAGCTGCGAGGCTGAGCGCTGGAGGAGGAAGAAAGGCGATGTGGATAAGGGAGGGGCGCGTGCTGTTGCTAGCCACATGATCGCGATCAATCGTGTGGCTTGCGTGCGACCGGCGTAACGGTTCGGCTGGCGCGCCGTGTGTAAACGTTTTCCATTCTGGAGTCCCCTCCTTCGCAACTTTTCTGTCTGTTTGGCGTTTCATGGAGCCCTCCGCAGGGTGGCCTCCACGTCCGCGTACTCGCTGCCTCGCTCCACGTAGAGGGCAATTCACGGCCGGGAGCAGCTCGCGACGTGGGCACCGTCGCGGCCACCGCGCGCAGCTCGTCACGGGTTGGCCTATAAATTGTGCCCACTCTCTCGGAACAATACATCAGCAAACACTCGGCGACACAACAACAAGCGGCACTGTACTAGCAATCATCTTTGCCTGTCGCAGCATCTGTAGCTTCCTACTGTCTTTTCGTCCACCTTCCGTCCGCGGCTGATCAATGGCGACTGTGATGGCCATGAGCTCCTTCGCCGGTGCCGCCGTCCTGCCGCGCGGCTCGGCTGGCCGCTTCGGCGCCCGGTCTCTGCCAGCGCTGGGCCGACGCGCCCTCGTCGTCAGGGCACAGACCGAGGGCCCGAGCGCACCACCGCCAAACAAACCCAAGGCGAGCACCTCGATCTGGGACGCGCTGGCGTTCAGCGGCCCCGCGCCGGAGCGCATCAACGGGCGGCTGGCCATGGTGGGCTTCGTGACGGCGCTTGCGGTGGAGGCAGGCCGCGGTGACAGGCTCCTCTCCCAGCTCGGCAGCGGCACCGGGCAGGCGTGGTTCGCCTACACCGTGGCGGTGCTGTCCGTGGCATCGCTGGTGCCGTTGCTCCAGGGCGACAGCGCCGAGGGCAGAGCCGGCACCATCATGAATGCCAACGCGGAGCTCTGGAACGGCCGCTTCGCCATGCTCGGCCTCGTCGCGCTCGCGGCCACCGAGATCATCACCGGCGCGCCTTTTATCAACGTGTAAACTAGCTTTGTTGTCTCGACCGGATTACACAACCTGTACTTAGCTAGTAGGACATGTAATTATGTAAATGATGAGAGCTGATCATCCTTGTATTGTTTGTAGTACTACTACTTAAAGACAGTTCATAAAAATGGTGATAGTACAAGACATTGGTGGAAGAGTTTGCTGTATCGGCTAGCAGGAACTCGTTCGTGTATATATGGGGTGCATAGCCAGGATTTACATTAAGGTTAGTTTGGTTGTGGTAGACTTGATCCATACAAAAACTACACTAACCGAACGGGAATATACAACAACTCCTAACAAATTATACACGCACGGAATACATAAAGGTATCTCAAACATCCCCTCTCAATCACAACTTATCTAAGTTGAGATTGCACCGAAAAACTTCTTCTTGTTTGACTGTCAAGGGCTTTGTAAGCCCATCTGCAACTTGATCTCCTTGGGTATAGAATGAATGTTGAGTAACTTGTTTTCTGCTCTTTCTCTGACAAAATGATAGTCTACTTCAATAGGCTTGGTTCTAGCATGAACCATAGGATTTGTTGACAGATAATTGGCACCAATATTATCACACCATAAGGTTGCTGCTTGTGGGTGACAAAGACCAAGCTCTTGTAACAATGATTGAACCCAAATTACTTTTTTTTTTTTTTTGCGGGGAATGGAGTGTAACAATGCTCCAAAAATTACTTTTGTTGTTGCATTTGTAAGAGACTTATATTTTGCTTCTGTATTGAATCTTGATATTATACGGTGTTTTCTTGCACTCCATGATACAAGATCATTTTTGGAGCATCAACTTTTTGGTCACGACTTCCACGAATGTCATTCCATATAAAACTTTTTTTTGCAACTTCATTTCATATAAAACTTTGCAAGCACTCAAAAAAAATCAGAATTTTTTGAATTTTGTTTCATTTTTTCTGATTTTACTGTTGACACAAGCTCATTTGAGCTTGAGCTAAGAAACATTGCATCCATCCCAATCTCTCCTACATACAAAAAGAATTGTAAGGTTCTGTCTTCCACTTCATCCTTCGTTCAACTTTAAGTACATTCCTCCCTCTCTCTGCTTTGATTCTTTCCTCCCACCTTTGGTTTTTTTTCATTGGTTTTCCTTGAAAACCGCCTTAAATGTCTTGGCCTTTTTTTTACTTGCCAAATTATTTTTTGTAAACCAATAAGTTCTTACCAAATAAATGATTACCAGATAAATTTTAAAATTTATTTAGGTACATAAATCACGGACAGGATTTAGTAAACATTTATTTACACAATCACATTAATATGGACATGTAAATCACAGGTTAACGTGCTAGAACGCATGACAATTATCTACTCCCTCCGTCCGGAATTACTTGTCGCTCAAATGGATGTATCTAGACGTAGTTCACAAATGAAAAAACTAAACCCTCCGCCAAGAGAAGATTTGGCCTAAGAGTTCCCTTTTTTTAGAAGGGGCAATAATTCACTTCCTTGTTATAGACAAGGGTCCAGTTATCTATATGCAGGGGGGGAAACCATCTGACCTCAGCACTCCTTGGCTCCTTTCCTCTTGTATCAGCAAGAGGAAATAAAGTCATAGTGGTGACATCAGGCCGTAGGACTTCTTCTCCCAAGGTGGACATGTGCATTTTGCTGAGAAGTGAACCAAACTAAACTAAATACCAGTTGAGGTAAAGAATATCACACTGAGCCAATCATAACTTTCAAAGACCATTTCAAAGTCTGTCAATCATCACACATAGAGCATTTCACTAATACATCCAAGTCAACCATCACAGGAGCCAATAGAAAAGACGTCCAGTGGAAGCCTCTGACCTGCTTTGAGGGAACAACGCGTCAATAGGAGGCAAGTGAATTTCAACTTAAGTTACATTTTTTTTATGAGATCAACTACCATTAGTTAGTGTAGTCAACTACTGAGACAGCTATTGAGTGCCCCCTCAAATGTCTTGATAACTAAGTGCAAGAAGAGTCTGCAAACCTCACGGCTCAGCAGATGGAGCTCGCATGTAGAGTCATCCTGCTCCTCTTGCTGCCCATCAACCTTGCTGTCGCCCAAAATACTTCGAGTGGAGAAGCACGGGAGCTCCATGTTGGGGTTATCCTTGACTTGGGGTCCACTGTTGGCAAAATGGCACGGACCAGCATTTCACTGGCTATGGAGGACTTCTATGCTGTTCATCGGAACTATGGCACCAAGCTTGTCCTCCACATCAGAGATTCCATGAGTGATGATGTCCAAGCTGCATCTCAAGGTACATGTTCTCAACTGTTAGTCATAGGCCACTGCATCAGCTCATTCTGTTATGCTGCTGAGAAACACAATAGAAAAAAGAAAGGTCAACAAAACCATGGAAATCAAGAAACACTAAATATTCATATTCCCGTCACTAGTCATATCACTACTTGTGGAGAGAAGAAAGCAAACATGACCCACTTAATGACAACTTAATCATACCAACAAGTACAATTAGGAAGCAACTGAGCATCACAAAACATTACTATTAAGAGCAATTGGATTTCCACATCACATCAAACTATTCCAAAGATAACGTCCAAGAATTATTGCATTCTATTCACCAGGGGTGTTGCATCCGGACCACAACTGCCAGTTTTGTTGCTGTGTAAATGAGCACACGGTTGCATGTTCCAGCTTTCAGCTGCAAGGAGTGAGACCTAGCTTAATTCCTGCAGGTTAACAAAAGCTGGGGATGATGAATCAAGTAAAGTGAAAACATATAGCATACTATTGGATGAGATTAGTGAGATGTAGACTTGAAGAAAAATGATAATAAAGCTGATATAGTAACATTAATATCTACCAAGGGGGAAAAAGAGCCAGTAATACAAATGCAGAAATTAGAAAAACTACGAATACCCACAAACCACGGAAGCAGTGATATAGGAGTATCAGCTATCCTAATGTCTGGACAAAAGAACTATATGTCTCCTTGTCACTTGCGGTACTATTCTGAAATATAAAGCAGCATCTGTTTCATAATATATATTTTCACAAGATCACAGAGTGACAAACAATCCACTATGTGCACCAAGAAGTAATATTTCAGAGCCATCAAGAGGAAGTAATACAAATATAATATTTGACAAATTGTCGTAAATTTGAAATCAGGCAACTATTTTTGTAGGTAATCACCTATTTCGCTCCTCTATATACTGTTCATATATGTAAGTGGCAACATTTCTGAAAACACACAGCTCCAGCAGTTAGATTATCTGCAATTATTTGGGATTTATGCATACTATGAATTTCATTCAATGTACGATGTTCAACTAAAGTTTGTCTCGATGTGCAATTATACAGCTATTGACCTGCTAGAGAATTACAATGTAGAAGTCATCATTGGTCCTCAGAAATCTTCACAAGCTATATTTATCTCAAAACTTGGAAACAAAAGTCATGTCCCAGTCATATCCTTCACGGCAACAAGCCCATCTCTATCATCTAAAACTCTTCCATATTTTGTGCGAGCAACAATAAATGACTCAGCACAAGTAAATTGCATTGCCTCCATAGTTAAAACCTATGGGTGGAGAGAGGTGGTGCTTATCTATGAAGACACTGACTATGGTAGAGGTATCATACCATACCTTGTTGATGTGCTACAAGAAGTTGATGCCCGTGTTCCCTACCAAAGTGTGATCCCTTTGTCAGCAACTAGTGAACAAATTACTCTAGAACTCTATAAGCTGATGACAATGCAAACGACGGTCTTTGTTGTACATATGTCATTTACCTTGGCCTCCCTCTTCTTCATAAAGGCAAGAGAAGTAGGGATGATGAACAAAGGATATGCATGGATCATGACAGATGGAGTAACCAATCTAATAGATTCACTGAATCCTTCTGTCCTAGAATCGTTGAATGGTGCCTTAGGTGTTGAGTTTTATGTTCCCAAAACCAAGCAACTTGATGACTTCGCCATGAGATGGAACATGAGGTTCCAGATTGACAACCCAACCGATCCACCATTGAAATTAAACATCTTTGGACTATGGGGCTATGATACAATCTGGGCAGTAGCACATGCCGCGGAAAAAGTTGGACTTGCAAATGCCACATTTCAGAAACCAGGTGCCACAAGAAATTCAATAAGTTTGGAAACCTTGGAAACATCTAGTAATGGTCCAAAACTGTTGCAAGCAATCCTGCAGAATAAATTTAGAGGCCTCAGTGGCAATTTTGACCTTTCAAATAGGCAGCTGCAAATTTCAACATTTCGAATAATAAATGTAGTAGGGAAAGGATGGAGAGATATTGGATTCTGGACTGCACGAAACGAACTCTCGCGGCAATTAAATAAAACCAGACGGGCAACAACACATCTAAATCCAGTTATCTGGCCAGGAGAGTCCATAGAAGTACCCCGAGGTTTTGAGATTCCTATAAGCGGGAAGAAACTTCAAGTTGGTGTGTGCACAAGTGGATATCCGGAATTTGTGAAGGTCGAAAAGGATCAAATCACAGGTGCAACTAAAGCAATCGGTTTTTCAGTGGATGTATTTGAAGAGGCTGTTAAGAGACTTCCTTATGCAGTCCCTTATGAATATGTACTATTTAGTACCAAGGATGATGGAAGTACCGAAGATTACAATGATTTTGTCTACCAAGTTTATCTTAAGGTATGAAAGATTTCAAGTCCTATGTATTCCCAACTTGATTTTCTTTAGTTATTAGTAACAGTTAAGGCCTTGAAGCATGAAACCAAACTTGCACACATACATATTGAGGTACGAAAGATTTCAAGTCATGTGTATTCCCTACTTGATTTTCTTTAGTTAGTATAAGCAGTTGAGGCCTTGAAGCATAAAGGTGAACTTGCACACATGCCATTTAAAATTAGAAGCACGATACTCCATATTTATACTGGATGACGATGGATGTTGTAGATAACCCTAAAGGTTTCCACACAGTACTATAAACCCATTGTTGTCATCCTTCTTCACTACTTTTGAGGACGCTTTGCATTCCCAAGAAAAAAGAGGGCCCTGTTCATATATGCTAGTCTCATCGTCTATTTATAGTAGTTCTCATTAGCAACCAACCTAAGTATGCCAATGATTTTGCAGTATGCAGAACCAGTTATGGACTTATGGTAGTAATAAATTTTTGATACCAAGGGAAATCCCTATTGGATGACAGAAGATAGTATAGACAATTAATTTACTGAGTGCCAACCTTATTTAGTTTTCCATATTCCAATTTTTTTTTAACCAGCCATATTTCAAATTATTTTCTATCTGCTCAGCTAATGATTCCTTTTTTTGGCCTTCACAGAAATATGATATAGTAATTGGAGATATAACAATAAGGTATAACAGAACATTCTACGCTGACTTCACTCTGCCATACACAGAATCAGGAATAGCAATGGTCGTTCCAGTCAGGGATGGCATAAACAAGAATACATGGATTTTCTTGAAGCCACTAGAACCTGGAATGTGGTTTGGAAGCATTGTATTCTTTATCTACACTGGTGTGGTCGTATTAATATTGGAGTTTCTAGGCAATAACGAGAATGTCCGTGGACCAATTCCCAGACAGTTGGGGATTATGATCTTTTTCTCCATATTTGAAGAGAGTTGAGTACACTTACCGCGATTAATCCATTTCCCATGTTGGTGCATAAAATAGAGCATTTAGTATCAAGCTAAGAGGTCTGAATGGGAAGACAGTTATAGAAGCCTGATGTAACTAAAACAGCTCCACAATTAACAAATGGAGAATGCATATGAAATTTCTCGAAACACATTTGGGTAACATTGCATTTCTAAAAATGTGGTAGCTCATGACAACACTGTAGTAGATATTACTAGATATTTCATATGCACTAAATAGAGGAGAACAAAGTAATTATCATATACTTTTGACAAAATTATTATGATATCGATGTTGTGGTTTTCAACTTCAGACTCGAGATGGCAAAAGTATAACTAAAATTTATTTTCTCGTAACTTTTGCAGAAGAGCTTGTGCAACGCTTTCTGTCCCGGATAGTTTTGATCATTTGGTTGGTTTTCCTGATGGTACTTACATCAAGTTACACTGCAAGCTTGACATCAATGCTAACTGTACAGCAGCTTCAGCCAACTGTAACAGATGTGCACGAGCTCCTAAAAAGTGGAGAATATGTAGGATATCATCGTGGCTCCTACGTCAAGGGACTTTTGGAAGAACTCGGTTTTGACAGGTCGAAGATCAAGCCCTATAATTCCCCTGATGATTTTCACAATGCACTTTCAAGAGGAAGCAACAATGGTGGTATTGCTGCACTTGTGCATGAGGTTCCATACATTAAACTATTTCTGGCAAATCACTGCAAAGGGTACACTATGGTGGGACCAATTTATAAAGCTGCAGGTTTTGGATACGTAAGTTGGACTGCATTAAATGCACTTTCGCACAATATCCTTCTAGAGAAAGTAAACCTAAGTTAATCAATTTGTTTCCCCAGATAAAAATTAATGCCGGCTAGCAATCACGTTAGATACGTTTGAACATCCTATAATCATGTTGGTCTAAAATAAGCTACAAAATTATTATGCCTACGCCTAATAATAAACTTGCGTAGCCAGATGGCTTACTGAAATGTACTTTCACTAACGTTGATACTAAGTCCAACTATGCTTGTAAGTTCTACTTTTACTTGCATCAGACAAGACAAGATACAGTTGTGTCCTCCATTCGGTAAATGAATCAATAACGTGGTCATATTTCTTACACAGGCATTATCAAAGGGAAATCCCTTGATTGGAGACATCTCCAAGGCAATCCTCAACGTAACTGGGGGTGATACTATGATTCAAATTGAGAAGAAATGGATTGGAGATCGAAACAATTGCCAGAACTTGGGCCCAGTAACTGGTTCAAGCAGACTCACATTTGCCAACTTCAGGGGATTATTTATCCTTACTGGAGTTGCTTCAACTTCTTCCCTTTTGATAGCATTGATAATTTATTTCTACAAAAAGAAGCACAAGTCAACAGAGATTGTGTTAGACAATGAGAATCGACCAGAAGAAAGTGGAATAAATGAGGAAAATAGTCAGGCCCAAGAAGGAAATCAAGGAGGAGACGAACAAAATACACAGCAAGCAAGCCAGGGTGAAAGTGGGCTAGAAGAACAAACCAGTTTAGAAGTGGTATCTGAGACAACTGACAGACAAGCATTGTTATGCCCAACAATGGGTCAACTGTCGTTTTCAGGGGTAAAATAAAAAAATACTAGCCTGCAAGTGGAACGCATCTGAAGTTCAGTACATTTTTAGCTCCCTGTTATCTCAGTGAGCTCCCTAAGCTAATTTGTTCAACCCTGGAAATTAGCATTCTTGAGCTACATGTGTAATATAAATAGTCATTTGTGCCAGGGTTTAAACTTGTAAACAATTAGAACTGCATAATCTCATTTTATTTGACTGGCTACCAATCTCCTGTATTGCTCAAGTATAGCTTGATTAAACCCCCAAAGGCAAGCTCATCTAATTGGATTCATCGTGCATTTCCAAACTGCTTCTTTATGATCCCTGCAATTTCAACAATTTATGTATGTAACTGGCATATGTTTTTACAAGTGATGTGGTGTCATGAGATATTGATTGAATGCCACTCATCCTCTATGAGATTGATAAGCCAATAGCTTATCCAGACAGAACAGGTTATTACAGTGAGATGGTGAATGATAGCATGCATCCTAGCTGAAATAGTAACCTAGTAGATGCATACCTTCTTACAGGAACTTTAACCTTGACAGTGGAAACCTTCTAGCTGATCAGTGTTGAAGATAACGGTCTTGCTCAAGCTGTTAGCCTTAATTCAATTTGCCGATTTACTCTTCCACGTTTCTGATCCTTCATGTTATGAATCCCCTTTTGAACTTTCTACTTGTCAACCACTTAAGTTTTCAAGCCAATATACATTAAAAAAACAACGCATGTTTATGCTATGTAATACGCATACAAAGATAAATCCAAAGTTTAGAAAGAGCGATGATTATATGGCAAATCATTATATATTCTCCACAAATTCAGGTGCATTATGGAGTACTGATTGCTACTGAATTCATCAGCCTCATGATATTGTACAGCGTTGTGCAGTTTGTGCTCCTGCGACTTACCAAAAGTTTTATATAATACTACTCTCCTACAAAGTACTAAGTTTATCCCTCCATGTTAAGTAGCTACACCTGTTTTGGTTTGCAGCACTGGGGAGAAGGGCTGCATTGTCAACAATGATGCTGGAATTTTCATCAATTTTGTATGACACATCAATGCCTTCCAGATGAAGGTGGTAGACTACGATCGAGCAGGAGTCAGCGGCTTGGTAATCTTCTTTGTTTCTGCAATCCTTATCAGCTTTGCTACCACAATCATCCGCCTCGCTTTCAATGGTCACCTGGTGAGGGCGAAGTCGCTGAGACAATGATCTGATGTCCCAGGAGAGCACCTCCTTGATCAGGTCCTGAAACTCGTCTGCTGAGGCATAGAGTGCCTGCTTTTGCTGAAACAAATTAAGTTTGATGAACTTCAAGTCAGAAACTGGCTTCACGGTATATTGACCAAAATAACAACATTTGGTAGAGAGTATACAAAGAAGATACAAAATTTTCTGAACAACCATAACACTTACTACATGCGCCCAGCAGTTGGAAAGTGAAGAAATGAAGTGCTCAGAAAAGTGGATAGACTCCACAGCTAATGCACCATCAACCTGCTTGAACAAAATATCCAGCATTAGTAGATGGCAAATAATCCAGGAGTAAGCCGATTGGAACATAGCCATAAGAGGTCCACAAGTGCCCCTGCCGCCATCAAGGTTATATGTAGCAAATAAACTATATTACTTTGATAAAAGCACAAAAAACTGAACTTTCGGCCTATAAACGATAAATAAGATACATCTATTGGATTTTCAAGATACTGAGCTTCCTCTAAGTAATAGTATCAAAGTAGAGAAGTTTGTAAGATAAAAAAAAGTGTAAAACTGCCTAAAGGGTGAAGAATAAATATTTCCGGTCATGTAGGGATGTTTAGGTAAGAGAAATCATCATCTGAATACAGAAGAGTAGCTATAAACATATACAATCTCGAAGGAGTACAAAATAAGCATGTTCTGAAGAACAAACAGAAAAATAAATGAACTGTAAAGATCAAGAGAGTAATGGATGGAGTAACATGCCATACAGTATGTACCTCTAACCAATTAGGAATAGTCGCGCCTTTAACGCTATCAGAATATGGCAGATATGGTTTAATATCAAGTACAGGCTGTAGATGGAGGTGCAATATATTAGGAAGAGTTCACAACTAACATTGCTGAATTTGTTCAAATCAGTTGTATAATGCTGGGGAACATAAGCACTTAATGCGGTACCGTGCCATCAACCAAATCTACTCCAGAAAGCAAAATAGCATGTCCATCCACTGCCTCCACCTAGAAAAGGCTCAAGTAAAAGTTAAGACATAAAAAATCTCAAGGCATAATAGAATGCTAAGCAAGAATGACCAAAATAGGCAATAATCCAATTTAATAAAATATTGCACACTGTGGTCTATCCTACAAGGTTATACAGAGGCATGTGATTCAGTTCTCGTCAATATCCAATCAGGCGCATTAGTTACTTTTCTTATAGTTGAAGTGACAGTGTAGCATGTATTGCAGCATTGGTCAGAATACAACCTCTCCAGATAGCATCTCTGTGTGGACACCTGTAGTGCAAAAGATGTCCTTCCACACAATGTAAGCAACAAACTGATAATTATTATCTTTCAGATTACTTTCTACAAGTTCCGCAAATGCTAGCAGTCCTAAATCTAAGTACACTTATATGTCATGGCCCATCAATATATGTTCCAAACAGCGATAGTATTTGGATATATACATTGTGCTATTTCTGAGTGACACCTCCACTCCATCCTTATGCGACGCAGACTATAGGTAATTAGGGACAATAAAATAAGAAGAAAAGGCTGGGTCCCAGAAAAATACTTATTACTGACCTTTGCTACACTGAGTCCAATTGGATTAGGTCGATGCGGAGTTCTAGTTGCCAAAACCCCCATCTTGCCCCCTTTCAATCTAGGCACTCTCACCTTCCACGAAAACAGAAGAATTCACTAGTTCAGCCCCATATCCACGATAACATTCAGAACAACAACTATCTGATTAAGAACTAGAACCAGCTAAGAGTCAAGAACAAATCACACCTTTGCTTTTAGCTTGGATCTAGCAGGGTCTTTCCACATTTTATCAAGATCAGTGTTCAGATGGAACACATAGAGGATCCAACAATGCGAGTAACTAGCAAGTCCCTCCAGCGCTTCGGCCGCAACACGGGCAGGATTAAACACCACTGTCGCTCTGGCCAGCGGCACCACCAAAGGCTGTCTCGGTGTACCATTCCTGCAGACACATAACACCACACGCCATCACGCATACATCACCAACTCCGAGTAATCAAGCTCGTTGAGTGAAGAAGAGCACCTAGTGGAGAAGCAGGACTGCACGGTGCCAATCGCCGACATCGGGTACAACGCCGGGGCCTTGGCCGGCTCCCCCTTATCCAGGCTCGCCCCCTGCTCGCTCAGGGCCCTCCGTAGTGACTGCCAGAATCGAAGCGAAGAATATGAGATGAAATGCGCAAAGTTGAACCTGCGGAGCTTCGTGGAGGGCCGACCTGCTGAGCCCGAACCCTGCCGCGGCGCTCTGCGGCGGCCTTCTCCACGGCGTCGGCCAGGGAGTCCTCTAGCTCCCGCACCCGCGCGGTCAAGCGGCCGCAGTTGCGTTTGTAGAGCAGGCCTGCAGAGAGTAGGTGCGCCGGTAAGGAAGGAGAGGCAAGTGTTTGACACTTGGATCCACGAGGTTAGGGGAAAGAGGGAGTACCTGCGAGGACGGCGGCCGCCGCCGCCGCGGCGAGGGCGGCGAGGCTCTGCAAACGCGCCATGCCGCGGTGTTTTTTGTTGCCGAAGACGCAGAGGCCGGTCAAGACAGTGGGAGTAGCGGCCCAGACCCGTGGAAAAGGGAGTTGGGCAGAAGTTACCACAACAGTGTGCGTAAACATGTTTTTCAATAGTTTATCTCAAAAAAATATAGTTTATCCCAAAAAAAATGTTTTTCAATACTCTCTCCGATCCAAAATAAGTGTCGAGCAACTCTATGATAGAGCCATATACATCCAAACTGGCAGTTTGGTTTGGAGTATCATATAGAGTATACGGACAAAAAAAAGTACAGAGGCATCATCCATCCTTCAATCGTCATATTTTTTTGAGCTTCCTCCACATGTGGCCTCCCAGAATCTATATCTGAAGAGAGGATATGGAAGCCTCGTTTGGAGCTTGCTCCAAACCCAGCTGCAAAAAAAACCCGCCAGCGCATGTGAAAAGTTTCATCTTCTTTCTCCTCGCTCCACGGGAGGAATTTGAAATAGTGTAGCCTCCCACGCACCACCGGTGACAGGAGAGACATGACCGTCAACCACCACCATGAAATGGCACGGCCTCTCCCTCGGATTCCCGTGGCGGCCCGTCGGATGACGATCACGTGTCATCGTCTCCTGACTTGCGTGTGAGCAGACCAGGAGGAGGCATGTGAGCAGCGCGGCCACGTTTCTCACTGGAAAACGCGCCCCTTGCCCACCGCCTCCCCAAATGCCCCTTAATGACGCCCGCAACGACCTATACAAGGTATAGGTCGACCTCCCCTCACTCCATTATCTTTTCCACTCTCCAGCGCCTCACTGTCCTCTGCCATCCACCTCCAATCCACCAATTCCTCGTCAATGGCATAGCGGAAAGAGCCCCCCCTCCCCCCTCATCTTCAGTCTATGAATCAAATAGGCCGGTGTATTTTAATGTAAGAGAATAAAAGAGAGGGAAATCAGATTTATTAAAAAAAAGGTGCTCTTGCAAATAAAAACCTTTCATTCATCAACCAGGCGAATTACAGTCTAGAGTACATAAGGGAAGAATCTCCTCTGGTGCATGGCGAAGCCACACAGCCGTCATAGGCGCCCGACCCATTTGAGCCAGATTATGCCTAATAAAGTTTTTATCTCTCCTAAGATGGGATATATCATGTGGCCGACCCAAACGTAGCACGCGTTTGGTCTCCTCAACGATCTTTGTGATGTCGCTGATCAATCCACATGTGTCTCCATTAGCATGCTTGCAGCTGTACAGTCTGTCTTCAAAATGAATAGTTCAGTGCTCCACTTGAGTGCTAGGGACACCCCTTCCAAGCAGTCTGCTAGCTCAGCTTCCAGCGGCTCGAACACTTCGGCGGGTGGCGACGGGATGCAAAAATCACCGCCCCCTGATGGTTGCATAGGATCATACCTACAGCCCCACTGCAACCGGAGCCATCTGCATAGGAGTCAACGAAGACGGGACGACCCTTGTGACGGTCGGCGATAGGCTAGAGTTTTACTCCGGTTCGCCACACGAGGGGCTACACAGGAGTGGAGAGGGTGTTGTTCCTTACCATACACATCAATTCAAAAACTTGACAAAAAAATCTCTCAGACTTTTTGATTTTTTTCCCCTCCTATCTCTGGTTCTTCCCATCGATTTTCTCTGAATAAAATGCTAAACGTTTTAATACCTACCAAATAAAATGTGGCTTTCTTGAGACAGATAAATCAAGGACATGATTTTATCTTGTAAACACGGATTCACAGAATCACATTAATATGGACAGGTAAATCATGGGGTAACGCATTACTCCCTCTATTCCAATGAATAAGGCGCCTACGATATTTCAAAAATCAACTTTGATCATGAATTAGACAAATCAAACGTGGGTTATATGTGATAAAAATTATACAGTCGAATTCATACTGAAAAGAAGTTTTCAATTGTATAATTTTTAAGTCACAAAAATATAATTAAATCTAATTTATGGTCAAAGTTGGATTTTGAGAAGCGCGTGCGCCTTAGTCAATGAAATGGAGGGAGTAGAATAATTATACCCTGCTACAACACATGGACATTGATCTAGGCAGACAGTTTTGAAGAACAATTAGGGGACTCGAAGAACAATGGTAGTATCACTTAAATCGACCAGATGCTGGATTCGACCACTTGATGAAACAGTTTTGAAGATCAATTCTGAGATTCTTTTTTTTCCGTGGTTCTACACTGTCACAAGCAGCATGTAGAGATAGAATACTAACTTATACAAGAATCAATTTCTTTCATGACACGACTGGAAGGAAACGGCAAAACGACTTTGCAGAAAATAGGAAAAGTTGAAAATAGTAACAACTTGTTTGATGTCAAATATAGGAGTGAATCCGTAGTCCTCACTCCCATGATTACTACTCGTATATTTGATAGATTTGTGACAGAGAACAGAAGCTATGAAAATTCTTGCACAAAACGATCTCAACAAAAAAATGATACTCCATCTGTAAAGAAATATAAGAGCGTTTAGAAATATAAGAGATCTAAACGCTCTTATATTTTTTTCGGAGGGAGTAGATGATTTCTCTGCTAAAGATCAGACAAATTCTCTTGTGTAATTCTCAGGCAATCATTACGATTTTTAGTGGACAACCGAATTCCGTTGTCCCTAATGCAGTTATAGTGTTCAGTTTGTAGCTGGAACTGAACTACAATTAGGCTACTGGAAGAGCAATGGTATCACATAAGTTGATCACATGCATTATTCAGCCACTATATAAACTAAAAAATAAAGTACTATTGTAATCTTGGGCCAAGAACGGAACCAGGAACAAACAGTTTGGAAGATCACTAGTAAGATTCTCTTCCTTTCTTTTTTTGTTGCTCTACGCTGTCACAACTCAAGCAGCTTGCAGAGATAGAAGATTTAACTTGAAAAAAAAAACTTTCATGACATAACTGGAAGAAGATGGCAAAACAACTTGCAGAAAACAGGAAAAGTAGAAAATTGTAACTTGATGTCAAATATAGGAGTGAATATGTAGTCCTCACTCCCATGATGCAAACCAGACAACTATTACTCAAGACTTTTTGGTAGATTTATGACAGATAACAGAAGCTACAAAAATATAGCAAACGACGACTCAAGTTCTGAACGGTGCGGAAACAATGCTTCAAGGCAACATTGCTCGGAATTTATCTCAAATCTATTGGACTTCTAATTTCTACCAGGCCTGTTTAGGTTCACCATGCGTCCATTGCCATCCCCTCTAGACGAGGAACCAGACTGGTTGCGAGCCCTTCCATCCTGGAACCGAGAACCACCACCATAGCCCCCACGGGAACCCTGGCCACCCCTGTCATTTTGGTACCCACCGCCCTGCCCAGAGCCTCCTCTGCCAGCGTAACCAGACCTCCCACCGCCGCGGCGGCCACCTTGTGACGATACAAAGTTCTCCTGCCACTTTCCCAAATTGGACGAGTCTTGATCACCCCTGCGCCTGGGCGGTGCACCCTCAAGGGCACCACCAGTCCTAGCCTCATAGGCCCTCTCGTTGCTCTCCACAAGCACAGAGAGCCTATCAGTCATCTGGAAGATTAGTCCCTGCAGCCTGGTTTGATCCACACTTTGGAATACAATGCACTTCGTTGGCTGGTCCCAGCTTGCATGAAGCTCATCATGCATCATCATCTTGCTAACAACGCTGTGAGCGTGTGCCTCGCTGAGGTCAAACATGGTAGTGAGCTGGTCAAGGCTCAGGGACTCGTAGCAAGACGAGTAAGAGAAGAGATAGGTTCTAAGAGCCTCTTCCTTGATTTTAAGCTTCAGCATCTCAAGGATATGCTCCTTGTTCCTCAAAAGTTTCCAGGTATCCAGAGAACTGATGACACTGAAAGCCTTTTCATGGTCACCCTTATTGAGGGCCCTCGTGGCAGCCATTACATGATCCCTCACCGTTTCTGGAGGTCCAACAAAAGTCTGCCTCTCACTCATTTCAAGGAGCCTGCGGAATGTTTTGCTCATAGGCCTCCGCTTGTCATAAGTACTGGAAGCCATATACGGGACCTCAATTAGCATTGCACAGATCAAGTGTGTGGCTTCCAAAAGTTCAAGGTTTATATGCATATGGTAAGGCATCATCCTTCTCCTCTCAAGTCTTTCCTGCAGTAGCAAGTAAATACATCATGAGCAGAAAATAGGTGCTAAAATGAAGAGTTGAAGCCTGCAAGTCAATTCTGGGAAAACCAAGAGAAAGAGCAGATACTCTTGAGGACCTTATCTAGATAAATAAAATACCAAAGGAGCTCAAGAAAGGGGAAGTTGTCATTGTAACTGCAACCAGAGATATTCTGTGGAAATTATGCATTAAGCATTTGAACTTTCACACCTAAGAAATATAAAACTAAATGAAAGAATATGGCCAGAATGACAGGTTCTTCTATTAGACTAGCTATAAGATATCAATTCACAAAAAAAAAAGATTAGCTAACATACAATGATGACTAACAGTGACATTTTGCAACTACAAATATTTTCTGTCAGGCTAGCTAAGATACAATGATGACAGAGCCAGACAGTGCAGTCGTATCTGATGCCGTTGTGTCATCTAAACACCACCAATATGTACCAGTAAGGCTCAGGTAAATAGGAAAACTCATTTAAATCAACTGGACTCATGGTTCCATTCCGACAGGGCAGCAATACGTAACAATACAGCCTACCCCTCAATAACACAATATAAACAACTTAACCTATCCTACCCCTGTGCAGCACCGTCCCCTGAGCATGTGTCAAAAACATAAGTGAAAATTATTGCTGATTGTATAAATATATATGTATCTCCTGGGGAAATAGTGGATCCCTGTTTATGTGTTGTGTCATTGTTGCATAGGAAACTAGATGCCATGTGTGCAGGCATTCACATGAGAGACAAGAGGGAGGCTCACCTGTTCAGGAGTTCTTTCATGGTATCGACTATACTGGACACCTTGTGCAAGCAACTCTTTCACTCTTCCAGTTGCATATAGCTCAGACAGGCAACCATGAGCATCAGCTATCAAACCAGCCCGGAAGGCGCATAACCCCAGTTGGGCCATGACCCGGTTGTATAAAATCTGAGATGAGATGTCCATAAGTTGAATCCCATCTTGTAAACGACTCATTAAGAGCAAGTCACGAGCAACTGAAAATTCATCAGAGATTGCATAGTGATATATGTGACACAGCATTGCCCGGGCTTTGGTCCTTTCATCTCCATACTTGTAAATTAGAGACATCAATCCATCCATCAAAGCTCTGCCACTCTCTGGGAAAGTAGGCTTCCTAGGTACAACCTCCGGAATCACAATAAACGGTGGTGGTCCTCTATTGTCATCAGCTGCTTGATGCTCCTCGCCGGCCTCAATATCTCCATCCTCCATGATAACCTCAGTTTGCTCAGCCAGCTTTCTCATTGCATCATATACTTCTTGAGGTTTGTAGTAGACTAGTTCAACACGACGCAATGCAACCTTCGCAGCAGCCTTATGATTCTCAACCCTTTCCTGGTACTCTTGCACATTTTGCGCAAGTACCAAAAACAAGGGTTCATCTCTAAGCCTCTGAACATAATCTTTGGTATATGGATCACTGCACTGTAAACTCTTAAAAAACTCCGAGTCAATTCTCTCCAGGAATGCAACGAGGTCACCAGTAACATGGATTGTTCCATCATAGTCGGCACCCTTCTGAGTTTCCTTCTCATCAGCCTCCACTGAGGTGTCCACTACAATATTAGGATACTGTTGCAGAATATCAAGCACAAGAAGCATATTATTAACACACTTCTTCCACACATTGACTGGCATATGACCAAGTAAGCTAGGGTTGACATCAAACTGGGCAGAAATCACATGAAAAAGAATCTCAAGCTTCTGGGCAGGCGTTTTTGCCACCCGTGTCAAAAATGTTAGCTGCTCCACACGTTCAACTCTCCCAGTGCCCTTCTTACCCCTCGACGCCACAATCTCCTTGAGCTTTTTATCAACAATATCCCATGTAATCTCACTCGGGTCCTTCAAGAACTGCTTGTCCATAATCTTATCTTTCTTGCTCAACTTCTTTTCCCAGGCTCCACCATCTTCACTCGGATCGTCATCATTCCCTGAATCTTCTGAGTCAGAGGCCATCTTATCCGGATCGACAACATCATCACCACTTTCATCGTCATCGTCATCCACATCCTTATCATCTGCAACATCATCTTCAAAGCTCTCTGGATTCTCTCTGCACTTCTGGATCAAGTCTTCATACTGCTTGTTGTTCTTCTTAAGTTTTTGCTTGACAGCATTTAGCGCCTTCGCGTTGCTGCTGCTCATCTTCTTCTTGGCTTCCTTGTTTGCAAGAGCCTCAGCAAGGAAGTCCTCCAGTAGTACAAGAGTCGTGATATACCCATTTGGAATTTTCGCAGATTCATTGACACGAACAACTTTGTCAAGCTGCTTGTTTAACTTGTCAAAACACTCCTGCAAGCTAATCCAGTCATTGATCTTCATTGCATTTCGCATCTGGTCGGCAGTAGCTTTCATCTCATCATTGCGCTTGTCCTTCAACGAGCGAATCACGCGGTGGCTCTCAGTATCAGAGTCGTCACTGTCTTGTGTATATTTGTTCAGATAGCGGTTCTTGGACCCATCACGTCCCCCATCACCTGCTTCTGATTTCTCGCTATCACTCCCTTGTTCTGACTCGATCTCGTCCACCTCCTCCTCGGAGTCACTGTCTCCCTGATGTTGGGTAGAAAAAGATAAAGGTACTAAGTAATTGCATTTGACAAGGACAACATATATGCATACTACTACATTTATGCAACATAGAGTCTGATTCAGCAGCTCAGTGCAAGAGAGAAAGCAAGTACCTGTCGTCCCCAAAAACGAGACGCCATGGCTGCTGCTTGCAAATTTCCTTCAACTGTCTTCAAGCTATGCAAGTACACAAGTAGGAAAGATATCGTCAATACATACAGAAGGAAGCACGCGAAATATATTTACATCACAGGCAATTGGGGGGGGGGGGGGGGGGGGGGGGGGGGGGGGGACTATCCTCGGAACACATAAATGACACACTAACAATAAGGTAAAACAATGCTTACGGAATGACTCAGATTAACGAATCAAACCCCATAAAGAAAAAATAGCTCATCGAAGGCAGTTAAACAATACCGGCAGAAGATGTAAGTTCGCGTGTATGAGCAGAGAGCTAGACCTATATACCCTAAACATAGCAAACCAACTAAACTGAGAAAAATTGTGAGATGCGACGAGCAAGGGCACAACCCAAGCAAGAGACCTCGACCTGACGTTGAGTCAGTAAGATCCCCGGGACCCGGCGCAGCGCTAGCCTGCTCGTCGGCGGCTAGAGCTGGAACCTAGGCCTGGTGCGTGGCGAGATTGCTGGTAGGGCGCGGCGGCCTGCAACGACGAGTCTGATAGAAAATCAATCAGGTCGGTTAACTTGCCTTGAGTCGCGGCCGTGGAGCGGATGAGGTTCAGATCCAGCGGAGAACGGAGGCTTGGAGCGGCGGAGTAGACGGGTGCGGACGAGTGCTCAGCGGCTGACGGCGGACGAGGATGGAGGGTGTTGAGGGACCGGCGGCGTGCAGAGCGGAGGCGCGGAGGATGGAGGTGGAGATGGAGAGGCTAGGGTTTGCTTGGATTCTTTGGGTGGCACGCTAGACTTTTGGCAGGCTGGGTTGCTGTGGTACTTGGGGTAATATGGGCTGGGCTTAGGTTCTCTAGGGCATGGGCCGAAACTCTAAACCCCCTGCTACCCCTCAAAGAAAAAAAACATAACCCCTGCTTTTCTCGTGGCCCATTAGGGGCTGTATACCCCTCGAAATAGGGGCTGTGTATACGCGGCGACTTATATCAAGCGAGACGGTAAAATGTCTCCTTGAAGGGTCCACAGTAATAAGGCCGGCCCATTCGCGCATAGTTAAACGATAAAAAAGAAAAGAAAACGGAGAGAAGCAAGGTTGGATCCCCGAATCCTGGAAGATGGCCAGCGCTACCAGCCATGCGCCGGCGTGTTACACGTGATCAGTAGTAGGCGCGCTATTTACTTGAGGTGAATCGAGCCGATTTTTTCATTGGTTTTTTGGTTTTTTTTTCATTTTTTGATTTTGTTTTTCACGGGTTTTTCTTCGTTTTTTCCTCCGTCTTTCTTTTTTCTTTTCTTCCTTTTTTTCTTTTGCTTTGGTTTTCAGGAAATGCTTGTGTTCATCCAGCTGATCTTTTCGTGCGCGTCAACCGCCTCCGTGGGCGTTCGATCTGTTGTTGATCGGACGGTCACGAGCCACCCTCACCTACTTCACGTTCTTGCAACTCCACCCCTGTTTCAGAAGCGTTTCTGTAACTCAGCACTTGCTGCACACAAACTACATGGCCAGGTACGCCCGTGCTCGCCGTCGGGCCGCTCCGGCAGCCGTCGTTCGCCGGCAACGCAGGCCTTCGCCGCCCCACTTCCATCCCTCATCTTTTCTTTCGCCGCCTCACTTGTCGCCCTGCCGCTCGCATCTCTCCTACCCGACGTCGGCGACAGTGCCTGAGATCCGCGCGGCCCGGTCATCGTTCCAGCGGAGCGCGGCGCAGCACACGGCCTTTCCGTCAATGCTGCCGGTGTCGAGGGAGCCATCCCTGTTGATCCGTCCCGGCCCTGCACGACATTTTTTCTGAAACAAAGCTTTTGTTGCAATAGTTGTTTCTGAAACAAAGCTCTTGTTGCAAAGAGGGATTATGCGCAGAGATGTTTTTTGCCACGTCACAAATGTTTCTGAAACAAAGCTCTTGTTGCAATAGTCACCGGTGTTTCTGAAACAATACACTTGTTGCAAAGAGGGATCGTACACTGAGCCAACGCGTAGGAACCTAGATCAGACGGCTCGCGAGGCGGTGGATCTTTTAAAAAGATCCGCCGGCCGACGCGTAGCACGCCCCTTGGTTTTCTTTATTTCTTTTCACGGTTCTCATTGGGTTTTTCACTTTTCTTTCTTTTTCTTTGTTTTATTTCAGTTTTGTTTGTCTTTTTTCATTGATTTTTCTTGTTTTCTTTTGGGTTTCAATGGTTTTCTATACACATTTTTTCTATATATACATTTTAATAATACACATTTAACATTTTTTTAAAATTCTTGATTAACATTTTTCATATACCAGATTAACATTTTCTTAATACATGGTCAATATGTTTCTATACAAAAAAATTCTATAAATTCTTTATTTATCAAAATACAAGTGTAACATTTTTTGAATACATGGTCAAAAAAAATTCTGTACACATTTAACATTTTATAGATACAAGATTAATATTTTTTAATACATGTTCAATATTTTTTTATACACATTTAACATTTTTCAAATACAAATTTAGCATGGTTTAATACATGGTCAACATTTTTTCCAATCACATTTAACATTTTTTGAATACATGGTTAATACTTTTTCTATATACATTTAACACTTTTCAAATACAAGTTTAATATTTTTTTTAACATGGTAAATATTTTTTTTCTATAAACATTTAAAAAAAAATACAAGTTTAATATTTTTTTAATACATGGTCGACATTTTTTTATACACATTTATCATTTTTCAAATACAAGTTTAACTTTTTTTAATACATGGTCAACATTTTTTATATATGCATTTAACATTTTTCAAATATAAGTTCAATATTTTTTGAATACATGGTCAACATTTTTTCTATACACATTTAACATTTTTCAAATGTTTGATTAAAAAAATTCAAGTACTTGTTTAGCATATTTTAAATACATGATCAACTTTTTTCATACGCATTGTATACATTTTTCATATACATGAGAAACATTTCTCTACATTTTTTACATTTTTCAAATGCTTGGTCAACATTTTTTCATATATTTATTTGGAATATTTGGAAGTATAAACAAAAATTTAAAATAAATCAAAAATAAAAACACAAAAATTTAAACAAAACATTAAAAATAAATCAAAAATATTTGGAATATATGTTTTTTGTCATATATTTATTTGGAATATTTGGAAGTATAAACAAAAATTTAAAATAAAGCAAAAATAAAAACACAAAACATTAAAAAGGAAAAAAAATGAGGTAATCGCCTCCCGTAATCCTGGGCCGGCCAATCTCGCTCTCCCCTTCAGCAAGGGTTCCCTAGGTCTCGTTAGAAGTGAGACATAGGGGCGCCCCTGTGTATACATGCTCTAAAAAAATAGAGGTTGTGTACATGCTCTAAAAAAATATCGCATGCCCTTAATCTAATAATAAAGCATGGTTCAAGATTCCATAGTTGCAGACTTTTTATTTCGACATGGTTTGCATGTAGATTTATTATGTGCATAGAAACGGACTAGTGATCATCCATTTATTCATGACGCGCACAGAATGGGGTGTTGTTACAGGGAAAAGAAAGCGACAAGAGATGGCAATGATACATTAGCCAAACTACGATGAGATGCATGCATCGTGCGCGGTTTTCAGCTCAAGCATCACCGACTTATGTTTAGTGGCACTCCAGCACCTAGCTCCACGACCTCAAGAAAGTGACCGACTTGGGCATGTTCACGTATGCTCTATGATCCTGAGCTCGTACTTGCTTCACTTTGACATCATGCGTCACTCTAGAACTTCTCGTGCCTCCTCTATGCCCGCCCAATTTTCATCTACCGCTGATTTCCCCCGTCGCACATTTGGACGTACAAGCATTTTTTTTTTTACAATGGGATCGTAGAGCATACGTGTGGGATCTAGAGCTGTAGCCAATATGTGTGAACGTGTACTGCCAGTGTATTTAGCAGCGTGTGTTCCCTCGTCATCGTCTTCTCTGTCATGCCATGGCCACACAATTCTAATTTCTTTATTTTCCTAGCTTTTGCACAGTAATTAGAAGCAGCACGTTGCACTTGCATTATTCTTCATGTACCCAATTAGAAGCAGCACGTGAAGCATTCAATGCCACAACCTTTTGCACTACTGCATATATACGCACACATGCGATCAGGCACTCAGTTATTCCATTCCCAAATAACGCCACAAGTTCTTAGCTTCTTTGAATTATATTCAGCCGACAATCCAAACGCATTGTCATGCGGCGTGCAAAGCATCTCCCACATTGCATGTGAAGGATCCCATTTAATTAGCTCACACCAGAAAACGGTATTGAATGTATATAAATTGATGAGAATCGGTTTAAAGAAGCCATGTGGGACTATTCAACATGAAATATCCATAGGTTTTTTTTTTGTACACTGATGGTGTGCGCGCTGCCGGAACTGGCCCAGCAGCCAGAGCGCCGGCCCAAGCCCAATTACATTTAGTTACCCCTTTAGAACCCTATATATACTACCTCCATTCCTAAATATAACGTGTTTTTGTTCACAACATTTAGCTGTTCCCGTTGGTCATTGGGCTGCATCACGTACATAGTGGTCTTGAGTTCGAATCCCTTCTGCACATTATTTTTTATTTTTATTACCCAGCTTCGGTGGGCGTCAATCACAGGCCCAGAGGCCCACTCGCACAGGGTAGATCATTACGGGGCGCATAAGGTGCGTTACGGACCAAAGTTTCAGCGACCGGTAGACGCAAATTATACGTATATCAAAAATAACGTAAAAATAGTACCACCTCGAATAGAAAAAAAATCTTAAAAGTATAATACGGGTGAACGAATGAAAAGACCGAAGAAATGCACCTTGCTTTATTAGTAGGTATAGATTTATAAAAATAAAGTTTTTGTCCATAGTCCTAACTATCCTTAAAAAAGTTTGATTCTTTAAGAAAAAAGTCCATAGTCCATAGATGAGCTTGGGTTTATCTACTCCCCCATGAAAAATAGATTAAAAAAACATAGCAAAAAATGAATTTTTGGCACAGAAGATACTCGAGTGTGCTATGAGTGCAAAGTTTTGGGGTGAAATGACATTCGAGGAGCTCTAGACAAGAAAAACAAAATCAGGTCTTCGAAATGACTTCTTCTCGATGTTCCTTTTGGAACCGAATTTTTTAGAGATCCATGAATGTCATTTGTCCATGAAACTTTGCACACTCTCAACCAATGTTAAAGATATCGCATATCGTTTTACTGCTCGGACGGCTTGGGATTAGAGATTAATCAGAAATCAGTTGATTAATCGATTTTATGAATCGACTATTCATCGGCCAGTTTTTTCCGCAAATCCCAGGTTTCCAACACTAAAAGTATAACATATATGCTATATTGAACACAACAAAAATATTGGACAAAAGTGTGAAACTTGCAACCTCGGAACTACCGGAATCAACCATCTACAAAACTCATAAGGATAGGGGATGGCAACAAATCTTTTGATGCTAGAGGAAGGGGTGGCGACAGGGTCTCATGTTGCTGGAGCCTAGAGGAAGGGGTGGCGCTGCTCTCATGCCGCTAGAGTCTGGAGCAAGGGGTGGCCTAGCCGTCTTGCCCCTGGACGAGTTGGCGACCCGTTATGTGTTTGTGCCCATTTATGGTATGTGGTGTTTTCAGCCCGTTTGTGACCCATAGTATCTTTCGGCTCGCCTGGGCAAACAGAGGGGTCGGGGGGATGTGTGTGATCACAGCGAAGAGGACGGACACGATGCGTGGCTCGTGTGCGAGCTTACCTCGCCAGAATCAATGGCAGGGCGGCGGCAAACTTCGGTCGTCAGCGAAGTTGTGCTTCCAAGGGGCTCTGGCGGCGTGGAGTATGTCTAGGGGGTGCGCCGTGCCGATGGATGTAGTGGTGGCAACGGCTCGTCGGGCAGGGCTCTGCACTCGTCAGAATTAAGCCGGCGGTGGCTAGGGCAAAGGCGGGCGGTGGGGGTTTTGTGGCGAGGCAGCGTGACGACAATGTCGTTGGGCGTTTGGGGCAAAACACACGAGGCGTCGAGGGGTATTTAAAGGTCAAGGTGGCGAGTTCGGGGCGTGGCCGACCTGCATGGATGTGGGGGTTGTGGCCACAGGTGTGTGCAAGGTCGTGGGCGTCGGGCAGTTGACGAAGACGAAGCTGACATGGGGCTCCCGCCTGTCAGTGTCAAAGAGATAAGAGAGAGTGACACGCGGGGCGCACGCTGGTCGTTGGATCTTGATCCAATGACTGCGATATAACATGGGCGTACCGGTTCGCTAAGTGGCCGGTGGGTTGGCTAACTGGGATGGCTGGGCTACTAGACTGTGCTGGTCTGGTTGGCCGCCTGGTTTTATTTTTAAAATCTTTTCTATGTTTTTTCTTTTCTGTTTCCTTCCTAGATTATTTTCTATTTTGTGAATTTTTCTTTCAATTGCAAACTTATTCTAAATTCGTTTTGGAATATTTGCAGAATGGTGGACATTTTATTTGGACCTTTTGGTCAAATATTTTCTGCCACTTATTTCTAAACCCTGTTTACATATATTCCTCGAATATATTTTCATTTTCCCAGATGAGTTTCTTTTTTAATTTCTCCTGATTTTTTCTGTCCGATTTGATTTTTTATGTTGAACCAGTAGACTGCCCGTGCGTTGCGACGGGCTTTTTAAAATTTGTACTGGTTGCATACATAAACATGAGCATGTTAAATTTCACATGTATAGAAAATATAGCTAGTAATATAATGAAAATAATTGAAATCCACTCCACTTGCAATGTATTACGATAAATAATGGAATTCGACGACGTATACTATCAAATCTGATGCACAAAATAAAGAAAGTGGTACAAAAATATACAGCTCTTTATTGCACTACATTGCAATAGATAGATAGCACTTTGGTGCATTTTTATGCTTAAGACCGAGTCTCAGAAAGCATGCTCATTGTTATTATGCATTCATTGAAGACAACACATGGAGGATTTTGTTCCCTTAAAACATATGTTCCAAGATGCTACAACCAAAAACTTGATTGCATTATGCAAGTACGTGGCAAACTATTACATGTGAAATTATGCACTTGGAGGTTAACATTTAGGAAGTGCTGCAAAAGAACACATGACTCCTACCATTAAGGAACCATGGCAGCGCAAAATATTTCAACCCTTCCCCATCTACTATTCATAGCTCAAAAGATTTTGGATGGACCCCATCTACTTTTCTTGGCTCAAATGGATTGAGGCCCCAAAAACAATCATCCAGTAAGATTGTTGGTGATCGTAAATGGCATTTATAATTACGTGATATTTTCATATATAATATCTAAATAGTAAAGTGTTTATAATCGGTATCTTCCATTTACCATCCGCTCATCTCAGGTGCAACTCCAGTGCTGTAATTAGAAACACAACAATCAAGTATTTGGCAATTTCATTGAATGTGATAATATACATAAGCCAACAAAAATGAAGAACATGTTATTGTTTGCCAATAGGTTCTGCGCTCAGCATGGTAACCACTCCAACGACCATTGCACACAACTTTGGCCTTTCTCTGTTCACGGCAACATATGAGCTCTCAAGGCAATGCTAGGAGTGCCTATTTCTTATGGATATCACAACTGTTGTAATATGACATGCCGACACATTTTTTTTTATGGATGCCGACACATTTTTATTTTCAATGGAGTGGTGTCTAGGGAAAATACAAAGGAGAACCTGGGTGCCAGCGCACCCTATATGCAAAAAAAAATAGTAATTCAGAAAAACTTCAAAAAATTCCAAATCTTTTTTGGTATCAAACATGATCAAGTATTGTAGTCGTATAAAAAGATTCGTCGGAGAATGACTTTCGTTGCATCCTGGGTCGAAGATTCGGCAAAAAACGCTATATACAAGTATTATACACGCTATATTATCATCATAAACTTGTCTTTTTTGCCCCGAAGTCAATAGGAATCATTTCTTGTCCAAAATTTTTATACGAGTACAATACTTGATCATGTTTGATTCCAAAAAAGATTCGAAATTTTTTGAACTTTTTTTGAATTACTAAATTTTTTGGCGCATATAGGGTGCGCGGGAACCCGAGAGCACCAAGTTCCCGTCCTGGTGTCTAGCCTATACAAATGTAGTAGTTTTAAAGAACCACTGCTCTTGTTATCCATAGAGCTAGAACAAGTAAACAAATAATTTGAGGCCTGGATCTCTAACATTAGATAACCCCATGTAAATTGCTTACATGTAATTCTTGTAGATATTTTGCTTCTAATAAATTTGCAGTAGCCTTTTAACCTACTGTTTTGCTTCAATTGTGATGGACAGAGAACAAGTCAATAATGTGCTTTAGAAAATATTTGCTTCAATTGCAAGACCACTACCATGGTATTTACTTCCTTGCAATAACTCCCTGGCAAATTTCTTTGCATTTGTAAAAGTATAGGAATTGGTTGACCAATTAAGAAGCTATCCATATATTAACCAAATAATCAAAAATATGTCGATACACATATGATTGACAAGTATATATGTGTATCAGTTATGGATTATACATGTGGTTAACCGCTAATCAGGCCGCGCGGCCGGAGCCATGCCTGCTTGCTTGCATGTAGGCTGGAGTATAACCTAGGTTCTTGGCGTTGTTGCCTGCTTGTTTGCATGTAGGCTGGAGTAATAACCTAGGTTATTGGTGTTGTTGCATGCAAATGGTAGCACCACCTGCAAATATATGCAGAAGAGGAGATAAACATATAAACATATGAACTCACCTGGAGATAAACATATATGAACATGAAAAAGATACAGGGAGAGCAGAGACAAAAAAAATTGCAGCCCAGGTAGAGGTACAATATGGATTCACCTGAGGAAAAAATTGAAAGAAAATAGCATGCAAAGCATTGCACCCAGGGCATATCTTCTGCATATATAGAACACATCACACAGTAAATTTGAATGCATGCATCCTTCTCCATTACTCTCCACCTGATTAAAATCGCCTTTGACACGAACTGATGCCTAAACTACACCAAGACAAAATTATACAATGTAGGTATAACAAAAAAAATGCAACAGAAAAATGGGTGAACCGCCCAGGTCACCAAAATTCTGAACACTAAAAGAGGCTCCAACAAATTTGGTACACAGCAGTCTGGGTCATTCGTATTCAGCTCGTATGGGTAGAGATGTACTGCTTGTTCTCTTTTCCCGGAGGCTGGATTGATTGAGATCTATCACATTGCACTTCTGATTCCCCCCACCAGAAGAACTCGAGAACAAAAGAACAAAAGCACTCAAACATAGTATGTGAAAAGATTCCCCAAAACCAAATCCACCACACCATGAGCTAACAACCTTAGCATGTTTAGAATCCCAGTAACACAAAAATAAAACTAGAAACAATTAGTACTGTATCTTGTGATTTTTTTATTGAAAGAACGAAAGAACAGGAATAACTTCTGCACTAATCCAGATATGAAATTGCCTTCCAAAGCCAAATATTCTTTCCCTTGACATTATGAAATTATGTTCAAGAGTAAATTCCACCAAATAAACTCATGAATAAAGATCTAGAAAAAAATCAACTCGTGACAGCAACAGGGGCATGCATATATAAACAAACATAGGCAACGTGACATGAAGGGCAATACTAATTACATTGAGCTAGAGTGGAGCGTGACATGTGAAGATTAATACTCACACGTCATGGATTTAACAACACAGAGAGAGGAGGCGAGAGGAAGACGGTTAGACGGCAGCAACGGTCCTCCTGTGCACGGCTACGGCGACGGAAGGCATTCTTTTGATATTTTGTCCTACAAAATTAAAATGACCCTGCAGCTCATAAAGAATCAGAATACAGGTGTCCAAGCTAAATTTAAATTTTACTTCAAGTAAGTTGTAGGCCCATGCTTCTGTCCAGAAAAAATACATCAACTCCTCACAGCAAATCCATGAGGAGGTCATACCATATTGTATATGCATCAGGAATTATGCCTAAGAAATCATCTCCAGGTTTGATTGTAAAGCTTCTTTATAACTCCTGACAGCAAATCCATATTGTATATGCATTAGGAATTATGCCTAAGAAATCGCCTCCAGGTTTGATTGGGAAGCTTCTTTACATGTTCCTCACTTTCAAAGCATAACTCTGAAGATTTGTAAATGTATTGATCAGCATCGACAGGATATGAAATTGTATGGATAGATCAATAACGATCTTGGTATGTATATGTGTGTACCTGCGTGTGGTCGTCGCGACGAGGCAGACCTTGCCGTCCATGGCGACGAGGCAGACCTTGCCGTCCATGGCAATGAGGCTGAAGCTGTACTCACCAGCCTTGCAGATGCGGAACCGTGCGGAGAGGCGCACAACGAGGCGAGGAAGATGAGCCAAGGCGTGATGTCCGTCCCATCTGTTTCACGTCTGACTACTCTTCGTTGGCTCGACGACCACCACAGATGCAGGGATCCCCTTGACTCATAGCGCTCCTCTCTGCTCTCCCTCCTCTCTTCCATGGCTGGCACAAGGGACAGGACGGATAGGAGACAACCTCTTGATCCAGATCGGGTAGAGGTCAGGTTTGGAAAGAATAAATCGGTGGTGATTCAAGACTTACCTCCAGATCATCGGTGATGAATGGAGGCGGCCGACGGCGAAGTCCTGCTTCAGGAGGAGAAGGAGGCGGGCTGAGGTGAGAGGGACTCGAGTATTGGCTCGCCGTGTGGAGGAGACCTGTGGGGACGAGCTTTCGTCGCCTGAAGGTACCGCGCTGCTGCTCCCACTGGAGTCCAGCGTCGAGGAGGCAAGTATGGATGCAGTCGTCCTTCTTATCACCTCGCCATGCCGCCGCCTTTTTCTGGATCGAGATTCCAATGCGAGAGAAAGAAAGGGAGAAGAAAGAGTCGCGGAAGGAGGGACGGACGAAGGGATCACGCGACGGGCGAAGAGAGAATCACTCCAGATCGGGTGGGGGTTGGGTTTGGAAAGCAAAATCAGAATCGGGAATGGATCGGGAAGGAGATCGAGGTGGATCGGAAAAGAATCACTTCGTGCCCGTTTGTAACGTGTCTGGTTAGGATAGTTTAAAAAGGTTTGGAAAGTTTTTATTGGGAGGGTGAAAACCAACGTGAGAAGATGGTGGTGGAAGGTGAGACAAAAATAAGTCAGACAAAAAAAAACCAGACGAAGGTGGAAGGTGGGACGAAAAAAACCCGGAACGGAGACTACCAACTGCTCCATTAGGAGTAGAGATCCAGCGTCGAGGAGGCAAGTATGGATGCCGTCGTCCTTCTTATCACCTCGCCATGCCGCCGCCTTTTTCTGGATCGAGATTCTAATGCGAGAGAAAGAAAGGGAGAAGAAAGAGTCGCGGAAGGAGGGACGGACGAAGGGATCACGCGACGGGCGAAGAGAGAATCACTCCAGATCGGGTGGGGGTTGGGTTTGGAAAGCAAAATCAGAATCGGGAATGGATCGGGAAGGAGATCGAGGTGGATCGGAAAAGAATCACTTCGTGCCCGTTTGTAACGTGTCTGGTTAGGATAGTTTAAAAAGGTTTGGAAAGTTTTTATTGGGAGGGTGAAAACCAACGTGAGAAGATGGTGGTGGAAGGTGAGACAAAAATAAGTCAGACAAAAAAAAACCAGACGAAGGTGGAAGGTGGGACGAAAAAAACCCGGAACGGAGACTACCAACTGCTCCATTAGGAGTAGAGATCCAGCGTCGAGGAGGCAAGTATGGATGCCGTCGTCCTTCTTATCACCTCGCCATGCCGCCGCCTTTTTCTGGATCGAGATTCTAATGCGAGAGAAAGAAAGGGAGAAGAAAGAGTCGCGGAAGGAGGGACGGACGAAGGGATCACGCGACGGGCGAAGAGAGAATCACTCCAGATCGGGTGGGGGTTGGGTTTGGAAAGCAAAATCAGAATCGGGAATGGATCGGGAAGGAGATCGAGGTGGATCGGAAAAGAATCACTTCGTGCCCGTTTGTAACGTGTCTGGTTAGGATAGTTTAAAAAGGTTTGGAAAGTTTTTATTGGGAGGGTGAAAAACTAACGTAAGAAGATGGTGGTGGAAGGTGAGACAAAAATAAGCCAGGCGAAAAAAAACCAGACGAAGGTGGAAGGTGAGACGAAAAAAACCCAGAACGGAGATTACCAACTACTCCATTAGGAGTAGAGATATTTGTTTTGTCAAATCTTTTGGAAATTTTAATTTACTATCTTATTTCCCCTTTAGGGTTTTCTCACTTTCAACTTTTCTACCTTGGGGTCTGAAAGATCGAGAAGATAGATCTAGAGCGAGGTGAATAGATACTTAACAACATCAAGGTGCAGTTTTTAGGTTTTTTTTTGACAATTAGGCAGATTTTAGCACAAGTTAAGTGGCAACCAATACAATCTACACATGCATATCTAGAGATTGAGCAGCTGAAATAAACAACATGCAAGTGCAAGAAAGTAAAGGGAGGTAGAGATAGGAAGATCAAATGCAATGAAGATACGGTGATTTTTGGCGTGGTTCCGATAGGTGGTGCTATCGTACATCCACGTTGATGGGGACTTCAACCCATGGAGGGTAACGGCTGCGCGGGTCTACGGAGGGCTCCACCCACGAAGTGTCCACGAAGAAGCAACTTTGTCTATTCCATCATGGCTTACGTCCATGAAGGACTAGCATCACTCATGGTAGATCTTCACGAAGTAGGCGATCTCTTTGCCCTTACAAACTCTTGGTTCAACTCCACATGATTTGGAGGCTCCCAAGTGACACCTAACCAATCTAGGAGACACCACTCTCCAAAAGGTAATAGATGTTATTGTTGATGATGAACTCATTGCTCTTGTGCTTCAAAAGATAGTCTCATCAACACTCAATCACTCTCTCACAGATTTGGCATGGTGGTGGGAGAAGGATTGGAGTGGAAAGCAACTTGAGGGGGCTAGAAATCATGGATCAAATGGTTGGAGTGGAATGCCTTGATCTCAACACAAGTGTAGGTGGTTCTCTCTCAGAAATTGGATAAGGGAAGTGTAGTTTCGTCCTGGTTGCTCTCTCTGAGAGTAGATTGTGTGGGTGGGGTATACATAGCCGTCACCAAAGATCTAGCCATTACACACCTTTATGCACAACTCGGTGACACCGGGTGAAAAACTTGGTGAGACCGACTAGTGTAAAAGATTCGAATGTTAGACATTTCGGTGAGACCGGATGAATTCACTCGGTGGCTCCGATATGTTATGACCTAAGCACTTGCATCGTTTCGGTAATTCCGATCGGTTTCACTCGTGGATGCTCATGTGATGAAGTTGGGAGCTATCCTTCTTCTTATTGTAGTTTATCTTCCTACATGGGTTAGTCATGCAAGGAACAACATGTATATCCAAGTTGACAAGAATGAAGAGACATGACATATATTGTCAAAGGATATTTTGGTGTTGTCTTGTTCCTTGAACTCAACAATCAAGATCTAGGTACCTGGATCATATATGATTGCTCAAGATAAGAGTTGGGAGCAATCTTGTGGAATGATGTTTATCCAAGCACCTACACGGGGTTAGATGCAATCAATGTCCAGGAAATCAGTAATCGGTAACTGCTCGGTCAACTAGGGAGTAGGGATTAATCGTGAATCAGCCAATTAATCGGAATTAATCGGTCGAGCATTAATCGGTCAGTTTTTATTATAAATCTCATATTCCCGGTGTTGAGACCAGATTTTGGCCACGCAAAAATGTAATTTAAATGGCCTCAAATGAATAAGTACCCAATATGAAAAAAAGTCAACATGAAAGTTATTCGTATCGGCAAGGCAAACAGCTTTTATGTTTCGAGTATTTTGATCCGAGGTCGTATGTGACATGTGAGTTCAAAAAACCGAACTGTTATATGAGTGTACGTGTGTATGACAACAATGCTCTAAAATATGATATATTCAACAAGTATGGCAACAATCATTATGTGCTCTATCTCTAAAACTTGTAATAACTTAATAAAAAACAATCATAGTTCTTGCATTTGCATAACATAACAAGGTCCACAAGTATGTATCACAGTTGACAGTATGACATAGCAAGGTTCACAAGTATCAAGTATGTATGACATGACAGTATAACATAACAAGGTCCACAAGTATGTATGAAAGTATGACATAGCAAGGTCCACAAGTGACAATTCACAACAGCCATAAAAACACAAATAATCATAGTTCTTGACTTCTTGCATAAGTGCATAACATAACAAGGTCCTCAACCATAAAACACAAATAAACATAGTTCATGGCTTCTTGCAATCTTGCATAGTTGCATTGCATGACAAGTTGACAACTCAAACTAGGAAAATACCAAAACATCACACATAGATAAAGTTCTTAGTTCTCCTTCTCCCACAAGGCCACAACCAAAATAAATTACTAGGTAAAAACTAAATAGCAAGGCCCAAAGAATTAAGGCCGTGTTGTGTCCTCGTCCTCATCCTCATCCTCATTTGTTTCAATCATCTCATCATTATCGGACTCGAATTATATCTCCTCTTCCAAAGCAATCTCATTTTCTGAATCTTCATCGGCAACAAATTCTTCTACTTCATGGAGTTCTCTCACTCTTGCACTCCTACGAGGCTCTATAACCTCGGTGGCTCCCACTCGTCATCAATGGCGGTGTCGGGATCAACCTCTTCCTCAACATATGCATCTTCACATATCCAATCTTGTGCCATGGAAGCATCTTCACCAAGGAGAACATCACGAGAGGAGGAACATTTCTTTCTTTTGTCCATCATTCTTCCATTGAATTGGATATAAACTAGATTGTCCCTACGGCTCACATCTAGTTTTTCTTCTCCTCTTAGCATCCACCTAAAAATTGCAAAGTGAAGCCTAGTCAAGTAGTCATTCACATTTGTTCATAAATAAAGTAAGAAACTAAAGATCAAATTTGAATAACTACAAGTTGAGATTCAAGAGTTACTTGTTCAAAAACACTCCAATTCCGTTCACATTCAGAAGAACTTGTGGTCAAGTTGAGTATCCTCAAAGCCATGTGCATCAACGTAGGAGTTTGTAGTCCATAAGTTGCCCACCACTCTCCTACATGAGAAAACAAAATACAAAGTATTATGCATCAATCCATCAACCCATAATTTCAAAATTGCAATATGCAAAAAGCCAAAAAGTATGTAGGAGAACAAGCTTACCGGGATTGAAATTTGCATTCGTTATAGCTTTTGAGGCAGCCAACTTCGCAAACATGCCCTCCTTATTTTTAAACCTTGGCAAGTCTACGTTAAGCGCTTTATTTTGCTTCTCATCATCATCATGATAAAAGGTCTCAATAACTTCCATCAATCCACTCATGACCTCTACATCGATAAATATGCTTGGGGTAGCATAACTATAATAGGCATTCAATGCATATGCGGCCATGTGCAATGGAGTATCTAACCTCCCATTCATCTTGCTCTCCATGGCTGTTGTGATGATCTTATAGTCCTTCTCTGAATTTTCAACCGCAAGCAATATTGCCTTATTTGCCTCTGTTATTTCTCCATACATAGAGGCCATGGACTGTCCATCACTATCAACCAATCGAATGACCTTCACCAATGGCTCAAAAACCTTGCATTGCAACATATGGTAAGCACAACATTAGTATTTAACATATTACATATAACATAAGATGACAAGACACAATTAAAGAACATTATTAATTTTCTTGCCTTGATGCAAAGAGACACATTCTTCCAAAATGTCCTACTAATTATTGTGGCATAAGCCGACTTTCCTTTCCTTGTATGTGTATGCTTGCATTGTTCCCAAGCATCACTACAACACATCTCCTTTAGTTGTTTCTTCTTTGTAGCAAGACTTTGCAAGGTAAGAAATCCCGAAGCAAATCTTGTCACTCCCGGCCTAACAATGTCTCTCTTTTTTGTATGATACCTCATCAACGCCAATGTTGCATGATGTGCATAAAGGAAAATAGTCATCTCCCTTGCTTTGGTTATTGTAGAACCAAATTGCTTTAATTTACCAACTGCTTCTACCATCAAGTTGAGGGTGTGCGTTGCACATGAGGTCCAAAATTTCTTGGGCCTTTTTTCTTTCAACATCCCTTTTGCTCCCATATTGTTTGAAGCATTATCCGTGACTACTTGTACAACATTATCAGCACCTACAAACATCATGGTAAAACACAATAATCAATACATGATGAAAGCTTCAAAAGCAAAGAACGATAGCAAATAAAAAGTTGAGGATTGATACCAACACTACAAAAAAAGACACATCCATGACATTATGGCCCGAACGAAAACTTTTTATGTCATGGTTGTGACACTTCTATGACAATAATTGTGACAAAAACACGTATCATCATAGATGTGGTGGGCTCCTACTTCTATGACAAAATATTATGACATAAAATGGGCTTTTTGTCCTGGGTGGGTCGGAGATGCACCCGCATGACATTCTTTGGGCCGTCCATGACGTAAAAAATCGTGGTAGAAGTTAGGGCGAGAAAATTTTCGGGGAGTTCCCGGTTACGGTGGGTGGTCGGGGCCGAGTGATGCAGTGTGGTTTGCGCGTTTCTCTCGTACGCGCGCGTGTGTGCGAGGCGCTCGCTAACTGAACCCGAGCGAGGCGTTCGCTTACTGAACCCGAGCGCTCGATCGATCCGTCGCACTACTACACGTACTGAACCCGGGCGATCGATCCCACTGCGTACTGAAGCCGAGCGATCCCTTCGTTGTTAACTGAACCCGAGCGATCCCTTCGCTGCTAACTGAATCCGAACAATTCCTTCACTGCTAACTGAACCCGATCGATCCTTCTCGCTGCTTACTGAAGCCGATCGAGCCCCCGTGCGAGACGTAGCCAGCCGGTGTTAGATTGCCTCTCGATGAACAGTGCCCGTTGCTGCCGCGCACGCGATACACGTAGACATGAGTCGAGATGCATCGATCGAGCTAGTTGGTTGGCTGTGGATGAACAGTTCCTGTTGCTGCCGCCCGCTCGTACGCCCCACCCCAGCCAGTGGGGGTTGGATGAACAGGACCCTGGCCGTGTATAGGCGGTTGACGCTGGATGAACAGGACCCCGAGGAGGCCGTGCCGCGGTACGCCATACCCCAGCCGGTTGGGGGTGGGTGAACAGGCCCCCGTGGAGGCTGGATGAACAGTAGCTGGTGGAGGCTGGATGAACAGGACCCCATGGAGGCTGGATGAACAGTAGCCGGTGGAGGCTGGAGGAAGTCGAAGGTGGATGAACAGTAGCCCGTGGAGTCCCATTTTGCGGTACGCCACACCCTTCCCGATGAACAGGACTCCATTTCGACCGTAGGCAGTTGGGTAGAAGTCCGTTTCCTCCGTTTTGCGGTACGCTAGACCCCTCCCGATCAATAGGACCCCGTTTCGACCGTAGGTGGTTGAACAGAAGTCTGTTTCCTCCGTTTTGCGGTACGCCAGACCCCCAGCCGATGAACAGGACCCCGTTTCGACTGTAAGCGGTCGAACAGAAGGCCGTTTCCTCTGTTTTGTGGTACGCCACACCCTGAGTCGATGAACAGGACCCCGTTTCGGCTGTTCTGTCCAAGCAGGTTGGCTCCCGATGAAAAGGACGCATTCTGACCCAGTCGGTTGCCTCCCGATGAACACGACGTTGTTTCTGCGTTCCGACCCACCCGGTTGGCTGCTGATGAACAGGAGGCCGTTGCTGCCGTACGTTGACTCTCCATGTACACGAGCCCTCGCCGTACGTATGCGTGAGTACGCGTTCGAGACCCTGCCCGTATGTACGTACGTGGCCGTATTTTTTGCAGCGTGACTGTACGTACGTGTACTCGATTTAGACGGGACTGCCTGAACTGCTATGTATGGGGCTCTACTACGACACGTGCCGCTCCTTACACGGCCATGGTTCATGAGACCGATCGACCAGTATTGTGACGCCCCTGCTCGACCGTGCACTAATCATACACGCAAATGTGCACGCTCGAGATCAGAGACTCACGGGAAGATATCACAACACAACCCTAAACTCAAATAAAAGTCATACAAGCTTTATATTACAAGCCAGGGGCCTCGAGGGCTCGAATACATAAGCTCAAGTCATACAAGCATCAGCGGAAGCAATAGTATCTGAGTACAGACACAAAGTTAAACAAGTTGCCTTAAGAAGGCTAGCACAAACAACGACACTGATCGAAAAGGCGCAGGCCTCCTGCCTGGGAACCTCCGAACTACTCCTGGTCGGCTGGCTCAACCCAGTAGTACGTGCCTCTGGGGCTCTCCTGGTAGTAGTCTCCTGCAGTGGTGTCTGGCTCCGGGACTCCATCGTCTGATTTCAGCAAGCAGGTATGGGGAAAAAGATAGCAAAGCAACCGTGAGTACTCATCCAAAGTACTCGCAAGACTGACATCAGAACTATGCTAAATATGCATCGGTATCAAAGGAGTGGGGCTATATCTTTGGACTGAACTGCAGAATGCCAGGATAGAGGGGGAGAAGCCTAGCCTATCGAAGACTAGCATCTTGAAGCAATCTTGCAGCATCAGAAGAGAGTAGAACACAGTAGCATATAATAGTGGTTATATAATAGCAATGCTCTGAGATCCTTTCTTGACTCCCTGCGAGAAAGCGATCCCGAGAGCAGTATTATCAGTTTAATATTGAATCATCATCAGTTTGTAGTTGCAGTGGATCAGGATACAACTCCGAGCGTCCTGTTACCGTGGACACGGCTATTCGAATAGATAACTTCCCTGCAGGGGTGCACTACTGTTACCCAACACGCTCGATCACATCTGGCCGGACACACTTGCTGGGTAATACCCGGCCTCGGGTGATCGACACGACGCAGTCCTACCTAGGCTCAGCAGAGAGGTCAGCACGCCGGTCTAAATCCTAAGTGCGAAGGGGTCTTGGGCCATCGCCCTTTGCACTCCTGCACATTGCGTGGGTGGCCGGGGCCCAGGCGCGACACTATATACACAGTGACGTAACCAGCCCACCCCAGCAATCAGCCCGCATCTCTGAGTTGTGACGTCTGAAGAGCTTTCGGCTGATACATACGACGTAGAGGGTCCCATAACCATTATCCCACGTGGTGGTAGTGCGTATAGGGCCAACGACCCACTCAGATCAAATATCCAAATCCGTTAGGCGTATTTAGTAACTCGCAGAGACGATCAGGATTTCTGTCGCTCCGACTTGGTAACACACGGATCACGATCAGGGTGGTCTCCGCCTGCCCTGTCGTTCCGCCACAGTATCACTCGCGGGTGCCCTCCTGGCAAACCCGACTTCATATCTCCCCGCGGGTACCCCTCGGGGTCGACCCGCCTGCAACAAGGCCAAAGTATCCGTGTGTCCAAAGTATCGAGAAGGAATCCGAGGAATCACCCTCGATAGATTCCCACTCGAGGAGTTGCACGACGGAAGCTTTATCGGAAGTGATGAAAGAGGAATCACCCTCGGTAACTCACAACCGGATAGCTATTCTACAGAGGCATCATCGGAAGTGAAATAAGAGGTATCACCCTCGGCACTCGATGCCAGCTCTGCAGAGTCGGACAACTTAGGGGGAATGTGCGGTGATGTGCTGTTTTCAGCCCGTTCGATCACATCGATCGGGGCACAAGTACTAAAGCGGGGCAACTACAGCAAGGAAGAGGGGCCACGGATGGTTTAACATCCAACCTATACTAAGCATCTCGGATAGCAGGCAGCTATCAATAACAGTTACAAGGACAAGCTATGCATCAGAATAGGATAAAGCAAAGCAGTAGCAATTTTCTAATGCAAGCAGGAGGGAGAAGGAATAGGTGATATAGGCATGCGTCAAGGGGGGTTGCTTGCCTGGAAGCTCTGCTGAGAGGGGCTGGTCGTCTGAAGGCTGCTCGTCTGGAGCGTAGTCATACACAGCTGCGTCGGTGGCGGTCTCGGCGTCTATCGGGAAAGAAGGAGGGGGAAGAAACAATAAATTCATGGCAATAATGCAACAGCGATGCACGACATGCCTAAATGATATGCAGAGGTGATATAATGCCTATCTAAGTATTTTAGATAATTTAGGAATTTAATTGGATTTATTTTATTAAGGTCATACACTATTCATTTATCGAAAACAGGCAAAAAGTTCCATGTTCGGTATGTTAGAGGGGTGTGGCAGGTATGTTCGGTATGTTGGATTCTTCATATTTTTCTGATCATTTTTCATATATAAATTATTTTCATCCGAGTTACGGTTTATTTTATATGATTTTTCAAAGTTTTATTGATTTTCTGGAATTTCTGAAATTATTTAATTCTGAATTATCCGAAATAGAAGCTGTGATGTCAGCATGACGTGTGGGTGACGTCAGCGGTCAACTCAGTCGGTGGGCTGGTCAATCTGACCAGTGGGTCCCACATGTCATCCAAAGTGGCCTAATTAGAGTTAATTTAATCTAAACAGAAACTAATTAGCAGGTGGGCCCGCCCTGTCAGTGGCTAATTAGACTAATTAATTTATATTTAAATTTGAATTAACTTAATTAGACGCGGGACCCACATGTCAGTGGCCCACGGGTGCCCAGTCAGCAGTTGACTGGGTCAACCCAGTCAACTGGGCCCGTGGGGCCCAGCGTCAGTGGCTCTGAGGTGGGGCCCGGCCGTCCACGTCGGCATCGACCGACAACTTGTCACCGGCGACCAAAACGACGGCGGCGCGCACTGGTGTGGCTCGGGATTCGCCGTCCGGCGACCATTTCGCGCGCGGTTTGCTCCATTCGATCGTGCGTTCGATGCCGCATCGATCTAAGGCGATGCCGTGGCCGGGGAGGCAGCGTAGCGACGCCAGCGGGCGGCGAGGCGGACGCCGGAGTTTGGCCATGATCGGGAATGGTGCATTGGGGCACGGCAAGGGTAGCTAGTGGGCGTGTTGGACTCGCGCGGATGCGCTAAGCACGAAGCCGTGCTCGTTTGAGCTCGACCGCGAGCGTGGCCGCGACGACGAGCTCGTCGGCGGCGAGGTGTTCGGGCATGGCGAATATGGCGGCTACGGGCGACGTAAGGCAACACAGAGAGAGGGGAAAGGAGGGGCTGCTCACTGGGAGGCTACGGAAAGCCGGCGACAGGTTAGTAGCGCAGAAGGTCGTCGGAGATCGCCGGAGAGGCCGCGGTGGCCGGAGACGGAGACGAGCTCGATTGCGTCGACGTGGAGCTTCCCGGCTCGAATGAACGGCTCCAGCCGATGTAGCCGAGCGAGGCGGGGCTCGTGGACTCGGAGATGCGGCGAGGGAGGCTCGGTGGCCGCGCTAGGACACGGCCATGGCGACGGCGACTTTCGGGTGTGTGCGCGGGAGGACGAAGGCGAGCGAGGGAGAGGGATCTAAGGGGGCTAGGGTTTCAGGGAGAGTGAGAGCAGCTCGGGGGTGGCCTTATCGGCACCGGGGAGCCGCGGGATGGCCGACAGCGAGGCCATCCGCGTTTGGGCGCGAGCGCGCGTCGACACCTGCCCGAGGAGGACGACGGCCTGCGAGGCGGGCTGGGCCGGCTACTGTTTGACTAGAGCCCAGCCGCACAGTAGGTTTTTACCGCTTTTCTTTTTCTGTTCTATTCTTTTCACTGCTGTTTTGCAAATTGATAGGCCACAAAAATACTTTTGTAAAATATGAGTATTGTCCATTTAAATAGTAGGCAATATTTAACACTGCCAGCAATTGGTTTGGTGAATAAATGATTTCACTTGAATTTTTATTAAATGAATTGGCATTTTAAAGTGCTGTTTTGGTGCTGTTTTAGGTTGTTAGATTCATCTAGGTGATTTAGGGGATGTTGTTTTTCTTAGCATAATTAGTTATGGATTATTTGCTATTTAATGAACATTTTAGTTTCCAAATTGGAACAACTTTTATTTTCACTTTATGTTTGAATTTCAATCTAAATTGGAATTTGAAATGAGATACGATGCAAATGATGATCATGCACTGTTAAGCATGGTGACTTGGCATTATCAAAAGGTGATCACTGTAGCTTAATTACATGGGGTGTTACAACTCTCCTCCTCTAAAAGAAATTCTCGTCCCGAGAATTAAGAGGTAGGCTGAAAGAAAGTGGGGTATTCTTCACGAAGACAATCCTCGCGTTCCCAAGTGGCTTCATCTTCAGAATGATTCGACCACTGAACCTTAAGGAACTTGATCGACTTCTGACGGGTTCGTCGTTCAACTTGATCGAGAATGCGGATCGGATACTCTTGATAAGATAGATCTTCTCACAATTCAAGCATTTCATGATCCACTTCTCGGATAGGATCCTTGAAGCAGCGATGGAGTTGTGACACATGAAAGACATCATGCACTTGAGAAAGGTTCGGCGGCAATTCCAATTGATATGCCACTTCTCCTCGACGGGCGAGAATACGGAACGGGCCAATGTAGCGAGGAGCTAACTTGCCCTTGATTCCAAATCGATGAGTGCCCTTCATCGGAGTAACATGAAGGTAAGCTTGTTCGCCAGGTTGATAGACCATTACCTAGTGTTTTCGGTCATAATTGCTCTTCTGACGAGACTGAGCAGTTTTCAAATGTTCACGGACAATGCGGACTTGTTCTTCAGCTTGTTGAATAATGTTCGGTCCGAAGAGTGGCCGTTCCCCAGTTTCTGACCAATTCAGAGGGGTTCGGCACTTACGTCCATATATAACTTCAAAGGGTGCCATCTTCAAACTAGCCTGATAGCTATTGTTGTAAGAGAATTCAGCATACGGGAGATATTCCTCCCATTTCTTACCGAATGAGATGACACAAGCTCGAAGCATATCTTCAAGCACTTGATTAACTCGTTCAACTTGACCCTGAGACTGGGGGTGAAAAGCGGTGCTGAAGGACAGATGAGTTCCCATAGCTTCTTGGAAACTGTTCCAAAATCTTGAGGTAAAGAGGCTGCCACGATCTGAACTGATTTCCAACGGAACACCGTGGAGTGACACAATTCTGGAAACATACAATTCTGCTAACTGGCTAGCAGTGATCATCTCCTTGACTGGCAGGAAGTGAGCAACCTTTGAGAATCGGTCAATGACGACAAAGATAGCATCATGACCCTTCTGTGATCTGGGAAAACCAGTAATGAAATCCATTTCAACTTTGTCCCATTTCCATTCAGGAATAGCAAGTGGTTGCAGAGTTCCAGCAGGCCTTTGATGTTCCGCCTTGATGCGACGGCAAACGTCACACTCAGCAACATAACGAGCAATGTCTCGCTTTATATCAGGCCACCAATATCTTTGTCGAATGTCTTGGTACATCTTGGTGCTACCGGGGTGTATCGACAAAGGTGTATCATGTGCTTCTTTCATAACATCCGAACGAGAGTCCAGATTATGCTTTCTGGGGACCACTAAGCGGCCTTTGAAGAACAAGGCACCATCATCATCAACATGGTAGAACGAAGAATTTCCTTGGGAGAGGTATTTCTTAATCTTCTCGACTTCAGAGTCATATTTCTGCCTTGTCTTGATGTTGCACTCGAGGTCCGGTTCAACAACCAAGGTACTGAGATGACCCTGTGGAACAATGTGAAGGTTCAACTTGCGAAGTTCTTCGTAAAGAAGGGGTTGTGCTTGCTGAACCATGAGGTTATTGCAATAGGACTTGCGACTCAAAGCATCGGCCATTACATTAGCCTTGCCAGGGGTATAAGAGATATCCATGTCATAATCAGCTATTGTCTCGAGCCATCTTTGTTGACGGAGGTTCAAATCTGGTTGAGTATACAGATATTTCAGACTTTGGTGGTCCGTGTATATCTCGCAACGATTACCAAGAAGGTAATGTCGCCACAGCTTCAGAGCATAAATAACTGCTGCTAACTCGAGATCATGTGTTGGATACTTATCTTCGTGAGGACGCAATTGACGAGAGCCATAAGCAATTACTTTACGCTCTTGCATTAGGACACAGCCTAATCCTTGACGGGATGCGTCGCAATATATCACAAAGTCCTTGCGATTATCTGGGGGTGCTAGCACTGGGGCAGATGTCAACTTATCTTTAAGTGTCTGAAAACTTTCTTGGCACTTTTCCGTCCACTCAAACTTCTTACCTTTGTGAAGCAAATCAGTTAGTGGCTTAGCAATCTTGGAGAAGTTCTCAACGAAATGGCGGCATTAGCTAGCAAGACCGAGAAAACTCCTGACTTGCTTAACAGTTTGCGGAGGAGTCCAGTCAAGAATAGCCTGAACTCGTTCTGGGTTAACAGCAATGCCATCTTTGGAAATCACATGACCAAGATAGGTCACCTCAGATAACCAGAATTCACACTTAGAGTATTTGGCATATAGCTGGTGTTCTCGAAGTTTCTCCAATACAAGCCGAAGATGTTCGGCGTGCTCTTCTTCATTCTTTGAAAATATAAGGATATCATCCAAATAAACCACGACGAATTTGTCGAGGTAGTCCATGAAGATATAGTTCATCAATCGAGAGAAAGTTGCTGGAGCATTGGTTAAGCCGAAGGACATAACGGTGTACTCGTATGATCCATAGCGAGTAACGAATGCGGTCTTCGGAATATCCTCCTTACGAACTCGGATCTGATAATAACCCAACCTTAAGTCGAGTTTAGAGAACACAGAGGATCCAGCAAGTTGATCATAAAGATCGTTGATCCGGGGAAGTGGATATTTGTTCTGGATTGTTGCTTGGTTAATGGGCCGATAGTCTTGGACCAATCGGTTAGTTCCATCCTTCTTCTTAACAAAGAGAGAAGGTGCTCCCCAAGCAGAAGAACTGGGGCGGATGAAACCCTTTTTAAGTGACTTCTTGATTTCCTCCTTAAGCTCGAGAAGTTCATGCGGATGCATTTTATAAGGACGCTTCGCAATAGGGGTAGTGCGAGGTTTCAAGTCGATTACGAACTCGACAGCTCTAACCGGGGGTATTCCTAGAAGTTCTTCCGGAAAGACGTCCGGAAAATCGCGAACGATTGAAACATTCTCAATTCCTTCAAGAGGTGAGGCGTTCAAAGCATTCAGAGCATATATCTGAGCTTCGGCATTCCGGGTAATTCGGGCGGTGTAGTTCACTATCTCGTCGGAGGGGTGAAGGAGTTGGATGACTTTGGTGGCACAATTGATTGAAGCAATGTGAGCTTTCAACCAATCCATCCCCAGAATGAGGTCTATGTTGGAAGAGTTCAAAATGATGGGTGAAACAAGGAATTCCAATCCTTCGATTTCAACAGTGACATGGCGTGCCATCATGGAGGTTTGACAACGGCCTCCAGGGGTGCGGACAACTATCGGTATGTTCATCTTTTCAAATGCAATGTCATGTGATAATGCAAATGCTTCTGACATGAATGAATGCGATGCTCCTGAATCAAATAAAACAGAAGCGGGTACTGACTTAATGAGAAGGGTACCCATCACAGTTTCAGGTTGATCCTAAACTTCTTCAATATCGACGTGGTAAGCCTGTCCACGTCCATAAGCAGAAGACCCAGTATTATAGTTGCGGGTATGATTGTTGCCACGACCATTGCCACGGCCATTCCGAGGAAGTGCCAACTGATTCTGATTCTGGCGGCAGTCCTTGGCAAGGTGACCTGGGCGGCGACACTTGAAACACAGACCATCTTCAGGACGAAGAGGAGCAGCACGTGGTGGAGCAGCTTGAACTTGGCTGCCTCGGTGGTGGAGGAGGCAGACAGGGTGCAGCATAGGAAGGCCTTTGCGCCGGGGCAGCTGGACGATACATGCTGTTAGGAATCCAGATTTTTCGCCTTTGTCCTGAGCTCGAAGATGAGCCAACGTCACGATTGCGCTTCTGTGACTCCTTGTGCTCCATTTGAGCAGTCTCAACCTGGATAGCCTTGTTCACCAGAGTGGTGAAGTCGGCAAAGTCATGAACAACAAGTGCAAGCTTGAGGTCTGGGTGGAGTCCATCGCGAAATTTCTCCTGTCTGCGAGCATCTGTGGCAACGTCTTCTTCAGCATAGCGGGACAGGTTAAGGAATTCCCGCTGATAAGCTTCGACAGTCTTACTGCCCTGAGTGAGGTTGCGAAACTCTCTTTTCTTCCGGTCCATGATTCCCTGAGGAATGTAGCGGGCGCGGAAAGCAGTCTGAAACTCGTCCCAGGTAATGACTATCCCAGCAGGTAGTGAACTCCTGTGGGTGTGCCACCATTGAGCAGCGGCACCCTTCAAGAAGTAGGACGCGAAGGTGACAAAGTTGTCGGGGGCGACATTGGCAGACTCCATCTCGTATGTGATGTCGCGAAGCCAGTCATCAGCATCCAGTGGATGTTCAGAGTTGCGGTAAACAGCAGGGTTGAGGCGCACAAACTCCTGCAGAGATATTGGGGCAGGTGGCTGATTCTGAGCCATGATTCCAACCATGAACTGGCAGTTCAGCTCGAATTGCTGCATCATAGCTGCCATATAGTCTGGCGGGGGTGGATCGTTGGCACCACGGCCACGACCACCTGGTCTAATCATCCTGCTAAAAATTTAACAGGGGGTAGTTTAGTAAAAACAACCGCAAGTGTTTAGAAACATCCATGATGTAACACAGCAATGAATAAGTAGTGCAATAGATACATAACAGTAGTCAATTAAGACATACAGATCCATACACAGAGTCGGTTACATGCCAATGTTACAACAGCATAAAGAAAAGCTAGACAACTAGGCGGCACGCAGGCACGCGGTGGAGGGATATAACAACGTGACATAGCGATATGCTACATCAACGTCGGAGAAAACCACTGAAGCCAGGCAGCTGCAGGTGACGAGGCAGGGTACCATCGATGGAAGGATCCTGCGCTCCGTGAACACTCTGGTGCAGAACCTGGTCCCGAACTGGAAGAAGAGGACCACGTGGAGGAGTAAAACCTCCAACAGCAGGCCACTCGAGACCTGGTGGCATCTCTGTCCTGCGCGGATAAAGAATGTACTCTAGGTGCATCCATGCACTGACTGCTGGTAGCAACTGTGTCAGCGCGTCGTAAAGACGAGCACGAGTGGCGTGCAACTGAACAGCAAGAGCTCGAGCAGTGCGATCCAGAGCCTGAGTGTACTGTACCAAAACCTGCGGGTCATAGCGACGCGACACGTAAGGGGTACAGATAGCAGTGTAATATCCAGTCTCATCCCCAGCTGGAGCATACGGGATGTATCTGAAAGCAGTCTCCTCCAAGCGACTATTGTGCTCTCCACGGAGATGGGCAATAGCAGTATCGGCAGCATCATGGACGGCCATATCAACAGTCACTCCAACACCATTGAAGGTGTGCAACTCAGTGATGGAGTTGTTCTGCCGATCAAAAATGCAAACCTCAGCATGGTACTGCTCTTGGTTGAACTCGCGGTAATCCTCGTAAACAGTGTACTCGGGATACCAGCGATATCCCAGCCTGGTCAGAAGTTCGACCAAAATGGCCGGAAACCCAGTCGCATCATGAGCCACGGTCAGACGGACAAGCTGTCTTGCGGGACGCATCTGAAATAAGGAGTGCAGAATGTCAAAAGACAGTGTGAGAAGCATAAGATAACTTGGAAAGAAAGGTTAAACAGACCAATGGAAAAGAAAAAGGTGGTTATCAGATTAACCAGTTCAAAGGAAAAGGATTAGTTGTAGATAATCTAGCTCTCCGAGTGAATGTGAATACGAGAACCTATTGTTAGTGTTAGCAAAATCTTTAACCCGAATAGAAGAGAGAGTAGAATCCCAGAGTAAGGAAGAGGAATAAAAGATCCTAATACCACCCATTGGCGACATGGGCCCGTAAGCCACACAACCATGTTAGTAAAATAGTTTTCAAAGTCTAGACTCAACTTCGACCAAGGAGTTGGAAAGGGGGCTTCCTACAGGCAGTCGGCTCTGATACCAACTTGTGACGCCCCTGCTCGACCGTGCACTAATCATACACGCAAACGTGCACGCTCGAGATCAAAGACTCACGGGAAGATATCACAACACAACCCTAAACTCAAATAAAAGTCATACAAGCTTTATATTACAAGCCAGGGGCCTCGAGGGCTCGAATACATAGGCTCAAGTCATACAAGCATCAGCGGAAGCAATAGTATCTGAGTACAGACACAAAGTTAAACAAGTTGCCTTAAGAAGGCTAGCACAAACAGCGACACTGGTCGAAAAGGCGCAGGCCTCCTGCCTGGGAACCTCCGAACTACTCCTGGTCGGCTGGCTCAACCCAGTAGTACGTGCCTTCGGGGCTCTCCTGGTAGTAGTCTCCTGCGGTGGTGTCTGGCTCCGGGACTCCATCGTCTGATTTCAGCAAGCGGGTATGGGGAAAAAGATAGCAAAGCAACCGTGAGTACTCATCCAAAGTACTCGCAAGACTGACATCAGAACTATGCTAAATATGCATCGGTATCAAAGGAGTGGGGCTATATCTTTGGACTGAACTGCAGAATGCCAGGATAGAGGGGGAGAAGCCTAGCCTATCGAAGACTAGCATCTTGAAGCAATCTTGCAGCATCAGAAGAGAGTAGAACACAGTAGCATATAATAGTGGTTATATAATAGCAATGCCCTGAGATCCTTTCTCAACTCCCTGCGAGAAAGCGATCCCGAGAGCAGTATTATCAGTTTAATATTGAATCATCATCAGTTTGTAGTTGTAGTGGATCAGGATACAACTCCGAGCGTCCTGTTACCGTGGACACGGCTATTCGAATAGATAACTTCCCTGCAGGGGTGCACTACTGTTACCCAACACGCTCGATCACATCTGGCCGGACACACTTGCTGGGTAATACCCGGCCTCGGGTGATCGACACGACGCAGCCCTACCTAGGCTCAGCAGAGAGGTCAGCACGCCGGTCTAAATCCTAAGTGCGAAGGGGTCTTGGGCCATCGCCCTTTGCACTCCTGCACGTTGCGTGGGTGGCCGGGGCCCAGGCGCGACACTGTATACACAGTGACGTAACCAGCCCACCCTAGCAATCAGCCCGCATCTCTGAGCTGTGACGTCTGAAGAGCTTTCGGCTGATACATACGACGTAGAGGGTCCCATAACCATTATCCCACGTGGTGGTAGTGCGTATAGGGCCAACGACCCACTCAGATGAAATATCCAAATCCGTTAGGCGTATTTAGTAACTCGTAGAGACGATCAAGATTTCTGTCGCTCTGACTTGGTAACACACGGATCACGATCAGGGTGGTCTTCGCCTGCCCTGTCGTTCCGCCACAGTATCACTCGCGGGTGCCCTCCTGGCAAACATGTTCGCGACCAGACAGACAACGCTACGTACGCTTTGACCGGGTGGGTCCTACCCTGTCAGGGAGGATACGGAGGCACTTCCTTGCGTGCGAAGATATAGCTGGTGGGTCCCAGCTGTCATGGGGAGGAATCATTTTTTTTCGCGCAATAAGGAGGCACTTCCTTGCGTGCGAAAATGTACCTGGTGGGTCCCAGCTATCAGGGGGAGGAAACTTTTTTTATAGCGTAATAAGGAGGCACTTTCCTTGCGTACGACCATGGACCTCGTGGGTCCCAACTGTCAGCCTCTCCACGTACAGTCCTCTTTCGATGACACTCGTTTGTTGACCACGCCGCGTTGAGCGCACAAAGGCGGTGGACGACGGCGAGGCCCCGGACGGGAGCGACCAGGAGATGGGGAAGATGCGGCAGTGGGGTCGCAGATGGAGAGGAGTACGACGTACGAGGGTTGACTAGTTCGATGCGACCTGGGGCTGCAGTTGACGGAGAATAACAGGAGGGGTGGAGGGGTGGAGGGATGGCTTGGCCGGCGGTGGGGTACCGCTTCGCAGCGAGGCGTGCGAAGCAGCGCCGCTGGCCACCGGAGGCGGGAGCAGGAGGTCCCGCCGGCGCTGGAGGAAGAAGATGAGAGATTGAAGATGCATGCTGGCCGTTGGATGTACATCCAACGACTATAGATGTCAGAATCATTTGTTGACTAAGTTTACAATGCCTTCCGTAGGCTTCGACATATTGGCCCACATGTCAGCCTCCTTACGTGCGAAGATGTTGCTAGTGGGTCCTAACTGTCAGGAGGAGGAATATTTTTTTTTGCCCGTAATAAGGAGGCACTTCCTTGCGTGCGAAGATGTAGTTGTTGGGTCCCAGCTGTCAGGGGCATGAAACATTTTTTTCCGCGTAATAAGGAGGCACTTCCTTGCATGCGAAGATGTAGCTGGTGGGTCCCAACTGTCAGGGGGGGATAATTATTTTTCGCGTAATAAGGAGGCAGTTGCATGCTTGCGTCCATGGACCCGGTGCGTCCCCGCTGTCAGCCTCTCCACGTACAGTCCTTTTTCAATGACTCTCGTTTGTTGACCACGTTGACCACATGGCGCCGAGCGCACCAAGGCGGTGGATGACGGCGAGGCCCCGGACGGGAACGACCAGGAGATGGGGAAGACGCGGCAGTGGAGTCGCAGACGGAGAGGACTACGAGGGTTAACTGGTTCTGGTGCGGCGTGGGGCTGCAGTCGGCAGAGAATAACAAGAGGTGTGGAGGGTTGGAGAGTGGCCTGGCCGGCGATGGGGTAGTGCTTCGCAGCGAGGCGTGCTAAGCAGAGACGCTAGACGCCAGAGGCGGAAGCAGGCGGTCCCGGCGGCGCTGGAGGAAGAAGACGACAGATTGAAGATGCATGCCGGCCGTTGGATGTAATCCAATGGCTATGGATGTCGAAATCATTTGTTGACCAAATGACAACGCCTTGCGTAGGCTTCGACCTATTGGCCCACATGTCAGCCTGCAAAAATGTGGCACATATTCAACCCATGTTTTTTAGAATTTACAGTCCATTTGCTGGGATGGGTGAAAAAATAATGTAGCATCTATGCGGTCCATTTAATTTTTTTCTAAGAAATCACAACCCATTTGCACTTTCTCGAAATACACAAATTTGTTGGGCTTGTTGTAGATATAATGTTGGGTTGGACAGAGCAATGTTATCAAAAAATAAACCGGGGCTGGGCAGTTTATTATATATAAAATTAGATAATTAGCGCGTTATTGCTTAAAAAAAATGAGCGCGTTATTATTACATTGGTCCTTAAATCTGAGCAAACTTTTGTACGCAATCACCAGGATTTTTGTTGTAAAAAAAATCAGGATTTTCCTTGCGAACTTCTATTAAACATTTATTTTTTATAAGTTAATAAGACGTGGGATATTTTTTTAATATATATATCCCACGTCTTATTAAATATATGTATGTATCTATTAAATATATGATAATAATAATATATAATAACATAAAATAATTTAAATATATATAATATAGTTAGAATCGAAAACATAAGTTGGACCTGGCATTCTTATTCTTATATATAGAAAAATAGAAAAGAGTTCTGCGTTTTCTTCAAAAAAACATAAGTTGGGCTGCGGATATTTAAGACAAAATAAAACGTAGGCTGGGAGGCCCATGGGCCAGTAGATATATGCTGAAGCTCAAAACAATAAGTTTAAAACACTGTGTCGGCATGTCGTGGGCTTCGCCCTGCGCATGTTAAAAAACAAAACCTAGGCTGGGCAGGCCACAACCCAGCTGATACTTGTTCGCCCTCTAAAAAAATTATACCTGCTAGCTCCCCGATGACAGTCTTCGTTGTAAATTTATCTCGTTTATTAACTACATTGACAGACCCGTGGGACCCAACATCAGTATACCATTAGGAGAAACGAATACCCATTTCTGAGAGAAAGCTTTTTTCCCAATGAGGCACTTGCTTGCGTAGGGCCATGGACCTTGCGGGTCCCGACTGTCAGCCTCTCCACGTACAGGACGGGAACGAACCGGAGCCAGGGAAGACGGGGCAGTGTAGTAGTAGGTTGCGCTCCTTCTTTCAGTCGAGTGCGCCGCAGTAGCCCAGTAGCTACACCCCCTTCCCCGCACCTGCTCGGCCCGGGTTCGATTACCCCTGGTGCAGTGATACGCCTCCAACGTATCTATAATTTTTGATTGTTCCATGCTATTATAGTATCAATCTTGGATGTTTTATATGCAATTATATGCCATTATATATCATTTTTTGGGACTAACCTATTAACCCAGTGCCCAGTGCCAGTTGATGTTTTCTGCTTGTTTTTGCCTTTTCAGAAAATCATTATCAAGAAGTGTCCAAACGAGAAAAAAACTTTGGATTAATTTTTTCTGGACCAGAAGAGACCCACGAAGATTCGGGAGAAGACCAGAGGAGCCACGAGGAGGTGACAAGCCTGGAGGGCCCGCCCAGGGGGGGTAGGGCGCGCCCCCCAGGCTTGTGGGCCCCTCGTTGCCCCACCTGACCTAATTCCAACGCTATAAATTCTCAAATATTCCCAATATACCAGAGAGACAGAAGAGAAAACCTTTCCGCTGCCGCAAGCCTCTGTTCTTCCGTGATCCCATCTAGAGGCCTTTTCCGGTACTCTGCCGGAGAGGGAATCGATCACGGAGGGCTTCTTCATCAACCTTGCTGCCCTTCCGATGATGTGTGAGTAGTTTACCACAGACCTACGGGTCCGTAGCTAGTAGCTAGATGGCTTCTTCTTTCTCTTTGATCTTCAATACCATGTTCTCCTCGATGTTCTTGGAGTTCTATCCGATGTAATCTTCTTTTGCGGTGTGTTTGTTGGGATCCAATGAATTGTGAGTTTATGATCAGATTATTCATGAGAAATATTTGAGTCTTCTCTGAACTCTTTTATGCATGATTGTTATAGCTTTGTATTTCTTTCCGATCTATCGATTTGGTTTGGCCTACTAGATTGATTTGTCTTGCAATGGGAGATGTGCTTTGTGATGGGTTCAATCTTGCGGTGCTCAATCCCAGTGATAGAAGGGGACATGACACGTATTTGTATTGTTGCCATTAAGGATAAAAAGATGGGATTTAATCATATTGCTTGAGTTTACTTTGTCTACATCATGTCATCTTGCTTAAGGCGTTACTCTGTTTTATACTTAATACCCTAGATGCATGCTGGATAGCGGTCGATGGGTGGAGTAATAGTAGTAGATGCAGGCAGGAGTTGGTCTACTTGTCTCGGACGTGATGCCTATATATACATGATCATTGCCATGAATCCGTCATAATTATTTGCTTTTCTATCAATTGTCCAACAGTAATTTGTTTACCCACCGTATGCTATGTGTTCGAGAGAGAAGCCTCTAGTGAAAACTATGGCCCCTGGGTCTACTTTATCATATATAAAAAAACCTAAAAATACCTTGCTGCAATTTATTTACTTTTATTTTAATTAGTATTTTAGTTTATCTATTTACCTCTATAAGATTTAATCCTTGCAAATAACCGCTAAGAGGATTGACAACCCTCTTATTTGCGTTGGGTGCAAGTGTTTGATCTTGTGTGTGCAGATGCGCTTAACAAAATTTTGCTTGGTTCTCCTACTGGATTGATAACCTTGGTTCTTAACTGAGGGAAATACTTATCTCTACTACACTTCATCATCCTCTCCTCTTCGGGAAAATACCAACGCAGTCTACAAGTAGCATGCAGTTGCAATATTCCCAATTTTTTCCTCTGCTATTACTAACATGTGAGTCTCCCCTTGTCATCCACACACACCACCTCCAACACTAGCCGGAATTCCGTCCCTGGTTTTCTCGGTTTTTCGCACTCTCAACATTGTCTGGGCATTTTGAAAATAGCATATCTTTTTGACTGTGCATCATATGAAGATGTGCTATACATGAATGTTGATCAACATGATGTTAACTTGCTGTTAGTTCCATTTTCGACCATGAATAAAATTTGGAACATGCTATTATCCCTGTTTGAAAAGGGCGTGTTGATATAAATGCTCTGCCTTTGAAACTTTCAGTTTCTTATTTGAAACTGAAACTTGTAGTTTCTTCTCTGAAAATCACATGGTCTGCACTTTTATATGGAAGTACATTTTTGAAAGTACTAAAAATAGATCTCTGGAATTCAGAAAATACTTCATATGCTCAATACTGCAAAGATATGAAATTCAAAAGACATTCATATCTGAAAGTACCCAAAATACACAACACAAAACACAATTCACAACCTGCAAATACTGATAACCCTAAGCTCCTCCTATGATTATTCATCGGGGCTCTCCCCTCCTATTCCTCAGCGGCAGACCGCCGCCCTGTGAGACGAGGTGAATGGCGAGGGAGCCTTGGAGAACGGCGGGGAAGCGCCGTCGCGCCAACTGCTTTCCTCCTCTTGTGGTTGGGTACGGTCGACGAAGACTCCACCGGCTCGCTCTGACACGGCACCCTCACAAACGGCACCGTGTGGATGCTCGATCCTTGATCCTCTGGATGCTCAATCTTGGATCGATACTCCCACCACCTCCACCTCACGACCGGATTCAACGAATCTGTCTACTCCATGGCCCAGAGGAGCAGCTCTATGGACTCCCGCACGACTCCATCCGGGTGGATCGCCGCCTTTTCGCTCTTTTTCAGATATTTGGCCATCGCCATCACCATCGCCGCTAATTGCAGCTGGTTGTCAAACCAAGATTGTATCTCCATCATCCTGGCTAGCTTCACAGGGTCGCCGTCTGCGATCGTCATGTATCGGTTGTACTCCTCCATCGATCTACTTCTCCACAGCACCTTCACTTGCCGGCGGTGGTTTCGGAATGGAAGAGGAGAGAAGCGGCGGTGGTCTTGGAATGCAAGAGGAGTGGCGGGCAGTGGTTTTGGATTGGACGAGAGCAGCGGCGCGCTGTGAGTGGATCCATCCTAATAACTAATTTACCCCTCACTTACGAAGCGAGCCCACATAAACTTGAGTACTGACCCCACGTTACCTAGTACTACCCTTATCTACCGTTAGATCTAGACCAACGGAAGGCTTACAAAAATGCCTATTGATACGTCTCCAACGTATCTATAATTTTTTATTGTTCCATGCTATTATAGTATCAATCTTGGATGTTTTTATATGCAATTATATATCATTTTTTGGGACTAACCTATTAACCTAGTGCCCAGTGCCAGTTGCTGTTTTCTGCTTGTTTTTGGTTTTCAGGAAATTAGTACCAAACGAAGTCCAAATGCCAGGAAACTTTTTGATGATTTTTTTTCTAGACAAAAGAGACCCTGGAAGCTTCGGGAGGAAGCCAGAAGCCTCACGAGGAGGCCACAAGGCAATAGGGCGCGGCCCCACGGGGGCGCGCCCTGATGCCTTGTGGGCCCCTCGTGGCTCCTTTTGACCTAATTCCACTTCTATAAATTCTCAAATATTCGGAAACCATCAGAGAGCCAGATCAGAAAACCCTATCGCCGCCGCAAGCCTCTGTTCTTCCGCGATCCCATCTGGAGGCCTTTTCCGGTACTCTGCCAGAGGGGGAATCAATCACGGAGGGCTTCTACATCAACCTTGCTGCCCTACCGATGATGTGTAAGTAGTTTACCATAGACCTACGGGTCCATAGCTAGTAGCTAGATGGCTTCTTCTCTCTCTTTGATCTTCAATACCATGTTCTCCTCGATGTTCTTGGAGTTCTATCCGATGTAATCTTCTTTTGCGGTGTGTTTGTTGGGATCCGATGAATTGTAGGTTTATGATCAGATTATTCATGAATATTATTTGAGTACTCTTTTATGCATGATTGTTATAGGTTTGTATTTCTCTCCGATCTATCCGTTTGGTTTGGCCAACTAGATTGATTTATCTTGCAATGGGAGAGGTGCTTTGTGATGGGTTCAATCTTGCGGTGCTCAATCCCAGTGACAGAAAGGGACATGACACATATTTGTATTATTGCCATTAAGGATAAAAAGATGGGGTTTAATCATATTGCTTGAGTTTACTTTGTCTACATCATGTCATCTTGCTTAAGGCGTTACTCTGTTTTGTACTTAATACCCTAGATGCATGCTGGATAGCGGTCGATGGGTGGAGTAATAGTAGTAGATGCAGGCAGGAGTCAGTCTACTTGTCTCGGACGTGATGCCTATATACATGATCATTGCCTTGAATATCGTCATAACTATGCGCTTTTCTATCAATTGCCCAACAGTAATTTGTTTACCCACCGTATGTTCTGCGCTCGAGAGAGAAGCCTCTAGTGAAAACTATGGCCCCCGGGTCTACCTTTATCATATATTAAATCCAAAAATACCTTGCTGCAATTTATTTACTTTTATTTTCTTTTGCAATTTATATTTTTATCTATCACTATCAGAATTAATCCTTGCAAATAACTGCTAAGAGGATGACAACCCTCTTATTTGCGTTGGGTGCAAGTGTTTGCTTTTGTGTGTGTAGGTACTGCTAACGAGGTTCTGTGTGGTTCTCCTACTAGATTGATAACATTGGTTCTTAACTGAGGGAAATACTTATCTCTACTGTACTGCATCATCCTCTCCTCTTCGAGGAAATCCCAACGCAGCTCACAAGTAGCACGTACCACCCTAAAACTTTCTTTTTAGTTTGCATACATAATTTGGTTAAAGTCAAACTTTGTAATGTTTGACTAACTTGATAGGAAAAAAATACCAACATTCACAATATGAAATCAATATTATTAGATGCATCACGAAATTAAATTTCATATACCATATAACTTTGGTATTGTAGATGTTGATTTTTTAATATATAAATTTGGTCAAAGTCAAAAGAAACGGAGGGAGTATTGAACAACTTGATAGGGTTGTTGTCGCCTGCATCATCATGCCGTGTTTCACAGCTTCCAAGATTCACAACCAACTCATAAGATTCCCATAATAAGTACAACAAAGATGCCTATGCATCTCAATGATTCACAGATCAGAGCCAATATTAACTTTAAAACTAAAACAAAGTTGTGAGAATGTGTACAGGTAAAGATTGATGCTTCTCTGAGAAAAGAGTAATCCCTGGAAAAGTGCCAATATATCCAGCAAACCATAAACCTAATTCATGTAAGCTATTTGATTTTAGGATTTTCTGCAATACTGAAACCAGTCCAGTTTATGGGCACGCATGTCAAACACCGGCAGATTAACATGTTCTGCATAAGCGGGTCGCCAAGAAGTTATGGAACCATCCGAACATCTGTGCTATTCCAAGCCACGTTTATGTTAGGTGGTGGTACTCACACTCTGCATATGCGAGTTCCATCCGAACATTTGTGCAGTTCCACTAAAATGTAGCTGAATAACCCTGTTTGCACAGATAATGAAAAAGCATGATGAATAAGTGGACTCAACGGTAGGCGTAAGAAGGCACATTGACTCAATTCTCCCGGATACACCTTCTACAAGTGAATTACCAGGAAGGGCCTTGCGTCATTCCAATCACTTTTTTTGTGCAGGTCAACTAAAATTAAGCATCCCTGTTTGCAGAAATATTTAAACGTGTCAATACTTCAAGAATGGGACTATTTGATGAAACGTATACTAACATAGAGAAGCACTTTCATTATGTACATTGGAAATGAAATGATAGCAAAGACAGTAGCTCTATTTTAACTGTATTATTACTTCATTTTATCAGTGGCACTAGCGGTGCCAAAACATTGAATCGAATTATTAGTGGCATTACATTAAGGTGCGGAATAATAACATTATTGCTTTCTCATGGCAGTGCCAAAACATTAGGACAAGATCACTAGTTGCATGCGGAGTCAACATGAAGGATCGTTCTGGCAAAGGGTAGTACCAAAAAGGAACATACCTCATCATGAGAGCCATATCTGCAGTCAACGCCATAGTAGATGGGTTGACATCAGTCACCAACATGGATGATTATATTCGTGCGACCTTTTTGTGCAGTTCACCTAAAATGAAGCAATGTTTGCATCATGCATTTAGCAAGAAGTACTTGCTCCCATGAGCTGGCAGCTTCTTCAATAGTTGCACTAAAAATGAGCAACATCAAGGTTGGTCATCAAGCTCGTGGAATGTGTAACTATAATTTGGATATGCTTTTGCGTAGTTCTTCTAAAATCAAGCATCCATGTTCGTTACACAAATATCTGCAAAGTGCCATTGTGGTGACGGTGAGGGCTAATCTTGCAAAGGCTAATTAACTATTGGAGGAGATAACCGCAGAGTTCCACGAGAAGGTTAGGAACTCCAATCACCCTTTGTGCGGTTCCATTAAAATCAAGAGATGTTGCTCGTGTGACATTTTAGTAGAACTGCACAAGACACTCTTTCCAAAAAAGAAGTATTTTGTGTAGTTCACCAAAAGGTCGCAATAGCAACGAGGTGAAATGTATATCTCTGTTTGCACAAATAGGTAGAAAGGCGGGTGAATAACAAGTGATGAAACATACGTCAAATGAAAAGAAGCATCGTCTTTATCTTAATGGCAATCATAGAAGGACAGTTGCAATTTCTAAAGCTGCAGCATTGCTTCGTATTACCGGGGGCATTAAGATTAACAATGACAACTGTTAAATTTGACATTACTTTAATGGTGTCATTGCTTGATTTTACCAGCTACATTAGATTAACAGGTGCTAAAGAGTTGGTATAAGGTCATGTTACAGTAGGCATACCAGGACAGTTGCATTTTTAATGAAAAGAAGCAACTTACTTATTTAAACGGGAAATATAGCAGGACATTAAAACAGTGCCATTGCTTCATATTACTGGGGGCATTACATTAAAAACAACATTGGTTAAACATGACCTTACTTTAACAATGAGATTGCTGCATTTTACCAGCGGCATTAGATTAACAACAGCTAAAAATTGCCATAAGGGCATCAGACAGTGGGCGCACCAGCACCATGTACCTCCACCGATGCATAAAGTGGTGATGCAAACAAACATCAAAAAAGGATATCTGGGTTGGTCCCATTTTTGTACACTATAGCCACCTTTTACTATGTGAGGGCATCAAATCTAGTGATGGAAATGGGGCCGGGGCGGTGCCCTATTCTTCTAAAAAAATCTAGTGTTGGAAATACTCTGTTGACTTGTCCCCTGCTACTTGTAGACTGCGTTGGTATTTCCCCAAAGAGGAGAGGATGATGCAGTATAGTAGAGATAAGTATTTCCCTCAGTTAAGAACCAAGGTTATCAATCCAGTAGGAGAACCATGCAAAATCCCTTTAGCAGCACCTGCACACAAACACTTGCACCCAACGCAAATAAGAGGGTTGTCAATCCTCTTAGCGGTTATTTGCAAGGATTAATTCTGATAGTGATAGATAGATAAACTAAAATACTAAATAAAATAAAAGTAAATAAATTGCAGCAAGGTATTTTTGGTTTTAAATATATGATAAAAGTAGACCCGGGGGCCATAGTTTTCACTAGAGGCTTCTCTCTCGAACACATAGCATACGGTGGGTGAACAAATTACTGTTGGGCAATTGATAGAAAAGCAAATAATTATGACGGATTCATGGCAATGATCATGTATATAGGCATCACGTCCGATACAAGTAGACCGTCTCCTGCCTGCATCTACTACTATTACTCCACCCATCGACCGCTATCCAGCATGCATCTAGGGTATTAAGTATAAAACAGAGTAACGCCTTAAGCAAGATGACATGATGTAGACAAAGTAAACTCAAGAAATATGATTAAACCCCATCTTTTTATCCTTAATGGCAACAATACAAATACGTGTCATGTCCCTTTCTGTCACTGGGATTGAGCACCACAAGATTGAACCCATCACAAAGCACCTCTCCCATTGCAAGATAAACCAATCTAGTTGGCCAAACCAAATCGATAGATCGGAGAGAAATACAAAGCTATACTAATCATGCATAAAAGAGGTCAGAGAAGACTCAAATATTTCTCATGAATAATCTGATCATAAACTCACAATTCATCGGATCCCAACAAACACACCGCAAAAGAAGATTACATCGGATAGAACTCCAAGAACATCGAGGAGAACATGGTATTGAAGATCAAAGAGAGAGAAGAAGCCATCTAGCTACTAGCTATGGACCCGTAGGTCTGTGGTAAACTACTCACACATCATCGGAAGGGCAGCAAGGTTGATGAAGAAGCCCTCCGTGATCGATTCCCCCTCCGGCAGAGTACCGGAAAAGGCCTCCAGATGGGATCACGGAAGAACAGAGGCTTGCGGCGGCGAAAAGGTTTTCTCTTCTGTCTCTCTGGTATATTGGGAATATTTGGGAATTTATAGCGCTGGAATTAGGTCAGGAGGGGCTATGAGGGGCCCACAAGCCTGGGGGGGCGCGCCCTCCAAGCTTGTGGCTCCCTCGTGGCTCATCTGGTCTTCTCCCGAAGCTTCGTGGGTCTCTTCTGGTCCAGAAAAAATTAATCCAAAGTTTTTTTTCTCGTTTGGACTCTTTTTGATAATGATTTTCTGAAAAGACAAAAACAAGCAAAAAACAGCAACTGGCACTGGGCACTGGGTCAATAGGTTAGTCCCAAAAAGTGATATATAATGGCATATAAAACATCCAAGATTGATATTATAATAGCATGGAACAATCAAAAATTATAGATACGTTGGAGACGTATCAAGCATCCCCAAGCTTAATTCATGCTCGTCCTCAAGTAGGTAAATGATAAAAATAGAATTTTTGATGAGGAATGCTACCTAACATGTTTCATCATGTAATCTGTCTTACGGTATGAATAATAAGTTCCGAGTGATTCAAAGTAATAGTCTATAATTTGACATAAAGACATCAATACTCAGGCATACTAATACACAATCATGTCTTTCAAAATAAAAATGCTAAAGAAAGTTATCCCTACAAAATCATATAATCCTGTCATGCTCCATCTTCTTAACACAAAGTATTTATCATGCACTACCCCGATGACAAGCCGAGCAATTGGTTCATACTTTTTAACGCGCTTCAGCTTTTTCAACCTCCACGCAATACATGAGCGCAAGCCATGGATATAGCACTATGGGTGGAATAGAGTGTGGTGGTAGAGATTAATAAGGGGAAGTCAAAAATAAGAAGATAGTCTCACATCAACGAGGCTAATCAACGGGCTATGCAGATGCCCATCAATTGATGTCAATGCGAGGAGTAGGGATTGCCATGCAACGGATGCACTAAGAGCTATAAGTGTATGAAAGCTCAACATGGAAACTAAGTGGGTGTGCATCCAACTTGCTTGCTCATGAAGACCTCAAGCATTTGAGGAAGCCCATCATGGGAATATACAAGCCAAGTTCTATAATGAAAAATTCCCACTAGTATATGAAAGTGACTAAACATGAGACTCTCTATATGAAAAACATGGTGCTACTTTGAAGCACAAGTATGGAAAGGATAGTAACACTGCCCCTTCTCTCTTTTTCTCTAATTTTTTTTCTTCTTTTTTCGTGGGATCTTTTTGGCCTCTTTTTTTCTTTTTCTTTTTAATTTCCTCACTGGGACAATGCTCTAATAATGATGATCATCATACTTCTATTTACTTACAACTCAAAAAATTACAACTCGAAACTAGAACAAAGATATGACTCTATATGAATGCCTCTGGCGGTGTACCAGGATGTGCAATGATACTAGCATAACATGTATAAAAAATGATGAACGGTGGCTGAGCCACAAATACTATGTCAGCTATATGATCATACAAAGCAATATGACAATGACGATGTGTGTCACAAAAAACGGAATGGTGGAAGTTGCATGGCAATATATCTCGGAATGGCTATGGGTGGCTGTTTTGAGGAAGATATAAGGAGGCTTATGTGTGATAGAGCGTATCATATCATGGGGGTTGGATGCACCGGCAAAGTTTGCACCAACTCTCAATGTTAGAAAGGGCAATGCACGATACCGAAGAGGCTATCAAATTGCGGAAAGGTGAGAGTGCATATAATCCATGGACTCACATTAGTCATAAAGAACTCACATACTTATTGCGAAAGTTTATTAGCCCTCGAAGCAAAGTACTACTACGCATGCCCCTAGGGGGATAAATTGGTAGGAAAAGACCATCGCTCGTCCCCGACCGCCACTCATTAGGTAGACAATCAATAATAAATCATGCTCCAACTTCTTAGCATAACGACAGATCATACGTGCATGCTTCGGGAATCACAAACCTTAACACCAATATTCTTACTAAACCACAATTATCTACTAGCACCTCCCACATATTACCATCTTAATATCGCAAAACTATTGCAAGGAATCAAACTTATCATATTCAGTGATCTACATGAAAGTTTTTATAATATCCCTCTTGAATACCTATCATATTAGGACCGAATTCATAACCCGTGCATATTACCATTGCTATTCATTATACTCTCAAAAAGATATAAGTGAAGCATGAGAGTGCAACTATTTCTTTAAAATATAACCACCGTCATGCTCTAAAAGGTATAAGTGAAGCACTAGAGCAGCTGCCTAGCTCAAAAGATATAAGTGAAGTACATAGAGTATTCTAACAAATCACGAATAATGTGTGTCCCTCTCAAAAACGTGTGTTCAGCAAAGATGATTGTGACAAACTAAAAAGCAAACAGAAGCAAACAAACTATATCACAATACGCTCCAAGTAAAACACATATCATGTGATGAATAAAAATATAGCTCCAAGTGAGTTACCGATAGATTGTAGACGAAAGAGGGGATGCCTTCCGGGGCATCCCCAAGCTTAGACGCTTGAGTATTCCTTGAATATTACCTTGGGGTGCCTTGGGCATCCCCAAGCTTAGATTCTTGCCGCTCCTTATTCCTTTATACATCGTAGTCTCACCCAAAACTTGAAAACTTCAGCACACAAAACTCAACAGAAACCTCGTGAGATCCGTTAGTATAACAAACAAATCTTAAACTTTAGGTACTGTTGTAAATTGATTCATATTTAATATTGGAATAATGCTACTGTACTCCAACTTCTCCATGACTCATACCCCCCGATACGATCCATAGATTCATCAAAATAAGCAAACTATGCAACAAAAACAGAATCTGTCTAAAACAGAACAGTCTATAAAGATCTATTTAAAAGACATACTTATGTAACTGCAAAAATTCTGAAAAATTAGGAAAACGTGGGAAATTCATATATAAATACTGTGTAAAAATTTCAGAATTTTATCCTGCTCCAGAAAAAAATCAAAATTCCAACACTGGACATAAAAGTTTCTGTTTTCCAACAACATCAATCATACTATCTTCCAAATCATCCCAAAGGCATTACTTGGCACAAACACTAATTAAAAGATAAAAACACAATCATAAAAGAGGCTATAATTGTGTAAACACACAAAAACAGAAGGTAAAACAAAAATTATTTTATTCATTGGGTTGCCTCCCAACAAGCGCTATTGTTTTATGCCCCTAGCTAGGCATAATGCATAGTTTCAAGTGTTGTCATCCTTGGTTTTTGCTAATTTAGGTGGGTTGCTCTCGAACCCGGGAGGCTCCTTACGCTTCCCATTGCTTTTAGAGAATAAGGCAATTCTATTATCTAAAGTGTCCAGCCTTTTGTTGCAAATAGTGAGGAGATTATTCATACGATAGAGGTTGCCACTAACATTTTTAAGGGGCTCATTAGACTTTTGTAATTCAATCAATTTTTTTTGTATGTCTCCTAACTTCTCCAAAATTTGAATTCCTACTTGGGTATAATTAGATCCTTTTTGCAAGGGTGGTGTTCCCACTATTCCTTCTATTAATTCATAAGCAGTATTAGGATCACTATCAATGAAATTTCCTTTAGTAGCAAAATCCAAGAGTTGTCTATTTGGCATAGTTAGCCCTACATAAAAGTTTCGCAACAAAAATTTCATATCTCCTTTTATGGTGCAAACACGATAAGATTACATTATCCTATACCAAGCATCTTTTAAATTTTCTCCTTGTTTCTGTTTGAAGTAAAGGACTTCAAAATCCGGAGACACGGGAGGGATGGTGACACTAGACATGATAACTAAACAAGCAAACGAAAATATTTTTGTGTTTTTGTAAAACAAAAATTAGAAGTGGGGGAGATGAAAACGAGAGGCAAATGCAAATAAAAAGTCAAATAAAATAAATGCAAGTGGATGATAGTTTGTGCGAAGGTACTTGATAAATTTTGGTGATGTCTCCCCGGCAACGGCGCCAGAAATTCTTCCTGCTACTTGTAGACTGCGTTGGTATTTCCCCAAAGAGGAGAGGATGATGCAGTATAGTAGAGATAAGTATTTCCCTCAGTTAAGAACCAAGGTTATCAATCCATTAGGAGAACCACGCACAATCCCTTTAGCAGCACCTGCACACACAAAAGCAAACACTTGCACCCAACGCAAATAAGAGGGTTGTCAATCCTCTTAGCTGTTATTTGCAAGGATTAATTCTGATAGTGATAGATAGATAAACTAAAATACTAAATAAAATAAAAGTAAGTAAATTGCAGCAAGGAATTTTTGGTTTTAAATATATGATAAAAGTAGACCCGGGGGCCATAGTTTTCACTAGAGGCTTCTCTCTCGAACACATAGCATACGGTGGGTGAACAAATTACTGTTGGGCAATTGATAGAAAAGCAAATAATTATGACGGATTCATGGCAATGATCATGTATATAGGCATCACGTTTGAGACAAGTAGACCGACTCCTGCCTGCATCTACTACTATTACTCCACCCATCGGCCGCTATCCAGCATGCATCTAGGGTATTAAGTATAAAACAGAGTAACGCCTTAAGCAAGATGACATGATGTAGACAAAGTAAACTCAAGCAATATGATTAAACCCCATCTTTTTATCCTTAATGGCAACAATACAAATACGTGTCATGTCCCTTTCTCTCACTGGGATTGAGCACCGCAAGATTGAACCCATCACAAAGCACCTCTCCCATTGCAAGATAAACCAATCTAGTTGGCCAAACCAAATCGATAGATTGGAGAGAAATACAAAGCTATAATAATCATGCATAAAAGAGTTCAGAGAAGACTCAAATATTTCTCATGAATAATCTGATCATAAACTCACAATTCATTGGATCCCAACAAACACACCGCAAAAGAAGATTACATCCGATAGAACTCCAAGAACATCTAGGAGAACATGGTATTGAAGATCAACGAGAGAGAAGAAGCCATCTAGCTACTAGCTATGGACCCGTAGGTCCGTGGTAAACTACTCACACATCATCGGAAGGGCAACAAGGTTGATGAAGAAGCCCTCCGTGATCGATTCCCCCTCCGATAGAGAACCGGAAAAGGCCTCCAGATGGGATCGCGGAAGAACAGAGGCTTGCGGCGGTGGAAATGTTTTCTCTTGTATATTGGGAATATTTGGGAATTTATAGCGCTAGAATTAGGTCAGGAGGGGCTACGAGGGCCCACAAGCCTGGGGGGAGCGCCCTCCGAGCTTGTGGCTCCCTCGTGGCTCCTCTGGTCTTCTCCCGAAGCTTCGTGGGTCTCTTCTGGTCCAGAAAAAATTAATCCAAAGTTTTTTTCTTGTTTGGACTCTTTTTGATAATGATTTTCTAAAATGACAAAACAAGCAAAAAACAGCAACTGGCACTGGGCACTGGGTTAATATGTTAGTCCCAAAAAATGATATATAATGGCATATAATTGCATATAAAACATCCAAGATTGATACTATAATAGCATGGAACAATCAAAAATTATAGATACGTTGGAGACGTATCATCCCCCAGTCCCCACTTTCTTTCCTTTTTGAACCAGCAGATTGGTTGTAACACCCCAAATTTTGGCCCTTTTCTTTTCTTTTGAATTTGAGTTGGATTTCTTTTTGAATTGGCTCTGTGGACTTAAAACTTGGGAGGATCCTCCTACTTTTTCTCCCAAGTGAATCATCACTCTCAAATATTTCCCAAGATCATGTCATGCCCATCCAAGCTCAACCACAATTTATTTTCCAACTAAATATTCCTTTTCTATTAAAGGAATAACCCTGTTTGACCTAGGTTGTGAAGCAACCTATATTTCTGTCTTCCACAAAATTCCCACAAAATTCCCATAAATTCTTGGGATCATATCTTCCCCATATATGTCAAAACCCTTCCTTGCCTAGTTCAAAAAATAATTCTGGAATATTCATTTTCCCTTCTTTCCAGTATGGCACTTTGTGCAGGAAGTGCTATTTATCTTTTCTTGATTTCCCTCAAACTTTTTGAGCATTCTCTCCTATCGAAATAATTGCCACATGCCAAAATTCAGCTCTATTTGCCTAGCCAATCTTCCTCAGCAAATTTCCAATTTTTTTGTCCAGAGAGAAGCTTTGTGAAGGAAGTACTAGCTAGGCTAATCCAAATTAGTTGAAATTTTGCCATGTCCTTTATATGCTCAAATAACCCTGCTCCACAAAATTTTAGCTCCATCCAACAATCTATGTGAGCACACCTTCAAATCTTGGTTTCTGGTAATATTTTCAGTTTGTGAAGTAACTATATTTTCTATTGCTTCATAAATTCTGAATTTAATCCAGGACCTAAAAGTCCCTATATCCTTTGAGCATGCCAAAATTCACATTGTTTTGCCAAGTCATTTTCTCCACAAAATTCCCCCAAGTTTCTGTCCAGTGTGAATCATTGTGAAGGAAGTATCCTTTATCCTTATCCATATGGTGTGAAATTTTGCCAGTATCTTCATATGACAAAATCATTATCCTCCACCAAGTTTCAGCCCAATCCAACACTCCATGCGAGTGTATCATCCAGTTCTATTTTTTGGACCAGATGGTCAGTTGTGAAGCAACTATGATCAAATTTGGTCCAAATGGCTTCAGATTTCACAGGGTTGTAGTCCTTCCTACCCTAAACCTCTATGACATCTTGTTTATCTCATTCATCAACTCCCTTGACCTCAACATCCAGTCTAATCCTGCTGCAGAAAAGTTCAGTTGATGCTACCCTTCAATCTATAGCCACTTTAATCGAAGTGATGCATCAGTGGGGTTGCAGGCTGGATGGACTACACATTGGACAACTTTTTCCAGTCCCTCGTGCCCTCTCCTCGCCTTGCCATGTGGTGACCGTGCTGCGGGCACGCTAGTGCGCGTGTTGTGCTCGCTGTGGCCGCGCTCTGCGCGTCGCCTAGCATCGAGCTTCGCCTTCCCGACCGCGTCCGCGCGTCCGCTGGTGCCGTCCACCCTCCTCCTCCTCCCACGTTTCCCCCTGGCCCCGCTTCCCCTCCTTCTTTCCTCTCCTCATGCCATGGCGGCCCCTGCCTTCACCGCACGCGCGCGCACAGTGCCCTAGTGGCCGATCACGCGTGCCTCTCCCGCGTCTGCTCCTCTAGCGCTCCACTAGCTCTCTCACGTCGCTGCCCGAGTCCTTCCGTGCGCCCACGCGTACGCGGTCATGCTAGAGCTCCAGCCGCGTGCCCATGGCGGCTTGCATCCATGGGCATCTCCCCTCCGCCTATTTAAGCAGTCCCTGAGCTCATCTCTCCTCACCACTCGACCTTCCCCTCTCTGAATCGTCACCCGGCGCCACCCAACCGAGCCCAGGGGCTCATCTTCTTCCTCTCCGGCCGGAGCTCCGCCGTTCGGTCTCCACCTCAGCGAGCGTCCTCCAGTGCCCCTCCGCCCGTTCCAGTACCACCATCGAGCTCCTGGAAGCCCTACGACCCTCCCCAGCCTCAATCCCGAGCCAATGGTCACCAAAATCGTTGACCTCACAGGTGCCCGAAGCTTGCAGCCGCCGGAGAGGAAGACGCCGACGCCGTCCGGCCGTCTCCCGGGGAGCCACGGGTACGAGTAGCTCCGCCTCGGTCCACCCGATCCATCCCCGCCGTCGCCCAGGATCGCCGTGGCCTCCTCGCCGCCGTTCCATCGCCGGTGAGCCGCGATCCTCTGCTTCCTTCTCTCTCTCTTTAAAACCTGCAAGCCGGCCCCACCAGTCAGCCACTCCGGCGGCCTCCGAACCGTTTTCAAGTGAAAGTGTATTCCAGGAATACGCCTTCGACGTCAGCCCCTTTGGAATTTCCAGAAATTCAGTTAAATTCAATTTTAATTCAGTTTGACCACAACTTTGACCAGTAATATCTCCCAAACTACAAGTCCAATTGAGTTGATTCTTTTTGCAGTATTTTTCTTTTGAGCTCCTTTATTTTATGGTAAAGTTTGGTATTTTTCTCTACTGTCTAGAATTTCTGGATAGGGGAATTTTCTTTATGTGCTTTTTACAAATGCTTTAAAAATATATTTTCCAGAGTGTTTGATGTGTGAAGACCAGGAGCTCTCCCCCTCTCTATTGGAGCAAGGCAAGCCACAACCTCCATTTGTATGATTGCAATGCAATGCCATGGTTTATTTAATAAATTTGCTTGAAATCTCATTAGTTAAATATGATTTATTCATGGCATTTCTTGGAGTTATATTTGATCTTGTTACTGCCATGATGAGGCTTGGATTTCTAGGACTAATGCTTTGCAGATGGAGGTTGACATGTTGCTATGGGGTTACTAGTAGCAATAGTCATGCTTTCTTCATTATCATATTGAATATTATTACTTATTGGAGTTCATAATAATGACTTGGCTATGTTATTCGTTGGATTATTGGATGGATATTGCTATGACTTGAATCATAGGTTGATATATAATATTGGAGTAATGGTTCTATCACAGATATATCTTGGGGACAAATTCCGTCATTTCGTTGGTCAGGTGCCACCGAATCGAGCTCACTAGTGGAGCCACACTTGCTTGGATGGGGAGGCCCTAATTCGGTCTATTGTCATGCCTCTCGCCGGTGCCTCCAACTAGGGAAGGTTATGTGCGCGCGCTGCCCTGGCCCGGTAGGCGGTCATAACCTTGTGTGCCCAAGTTGTGTTGTACCCGGGTGTCCCCGTTTTGGGACGAGTTTGTTTCGCCACGAGGTGGCAGGATGTCACGAGTTGACATCGGGGCCACCCATGACATAGCCCAAAGGGGAGTGTGTCGGAATGGCCGGGAGAGTGTCATGCAATAGATTGGTTTTGTCGGAATGTCGTTGGTCCACCCGAATGGGAGCACAAGGCCATGAGTTCCGTGGTGTGGGTACAGTGTACTAACCTCTGCAGAGTGTATAAACTATCGATAGCCACGTCCTCGGTTATGGACACAGTTCGTTGTAGGTCACACCGTTCGATCAACACTCATGATGACAGAATGACTTATATGAGGACTTATATTTATATGTGAGCAAGTAACAGCTTGGCAGGATGCCGATGCTGATATTGGGATGATCTTGAGGATGATCATCGGATTGTGATGTGATCACGCAATGATCTCGAGGATATATGGATCACGAGGTAATCGAGATGGTATGTTGCTTGGCCGGATAGCCAAGAGTGAGATGGTCCCTGTGACCCAAAATGATAGTTCATCAGTAATTCTAGCAGTATCATATCATGTTTAATAGAACTTTCCACATCATAGTAGTTGTTAATAACTTAACCTGTTAATGCTATGTTATTGTCTTGCCTTGATGCTTTTGGTTGTTGTGAGCTTGCGAGTACATTCAAAGTACTCACCTAGCGTGTCATGCCAGCTTTGCAGGTGATGCCGTGGTTGATTGCTTGTCAAGGATCCCGAGTTTGCGAGCTAGGCCGTGTCCCAGCCAGAGTCCCTGCAGAGTGGAGTCCATCACCGTCGTCGTTGTTCTGCTGCTAGAAGTTGTTCCGCTGCTAGCATAGAGCTACTTTAGTAGGCGTAGGGTTGCCGTGCCCTTGTAATCCTTTGTTTTTCAGGACCCTTGCATCCATATTATTTGTATTAAAGAGCTGTTCTGTTCTATGCCAGCAGTGCCGTATTCCAGAAGACTTGATCTCTGGGCTGGAATACGGGGTGTTCCGGTTCCTCTGAGCCGGGGTGCCATAACTAATGTTATCAGAGCAGGTCTGGCGGTAGGACGCCCTAGTCAGTGCAAGCGGTAGAAATCGGTAGAATAGAGTCTAGCCTGTTTGCTGCATTTGGTTGCTGCATTTGTTTGTTGCACAACATGCATCTAGACTTATTATCTTGTCACTAACGATCTTATCTTGTGAGTGTAGCTGGCATCGGTTTTGATCCACTACAATCCAGCCCTTGCACCCTCTAGTTTTGCATACCTGCTCTTCGGTGTTTGGCGTCATCTCTGTCCCAGCGGAATGATGCCGGGGTACCAAGTGTTCCGGACGCCACTTGCAGGCATCGCGTCGAGATTTTTTTTCTCCTTCAGCCCCACCTATCGTCTCGGTGGTAGACATGTTTCTACCCCGAATTGTGCCATTCTTCTCGGCACTTTGGCAACCCTTACTGATCTTCGTTATCAGGAAAGGGCAATGCCAGCAGACCCAGCTTTCCACCACTATCCTTCCCCCTCACCTATTCTCTGGACGAGTGCGGTTCCCTTCTGTTCACTTGATGATGATGTGGCCGTGACATTCATGTTCCGTTACGTAATCATCGAGTACGTCCTCACCTCCGAGCTAGTCAAGGATGCCACCTTGCTAAGCCAGCACTCGGTGTAGCTATGTTTACACCAACCCCTCTACACGGTAATCCATTTTCGTGCACACCGTCACAGCATGTTAGATCGTAGTACCAGAGTTTCCGCGAGATTTGTGTGCTTAAGTAGGCATGCATGTTGTTGTGAATAGCAGTAATATGTGATGATGCTTGTGTGTCTGTTGTGTGCCTTTGTTTGGTTGAGTTGTTTCTTTTGCTTCTCTTGGGCCTTCGGTGTTACCTTATTTTCCCTTATGAAAGTTGCTCATCAACCGACACCTGACTCGAAGAAGCAATGAGGATTTCAAATTTATGAAGGCTCAGCCGAACAATATGGCATTCTCAGTTGATTGCATTGTATTGGGAATATCTGCTCTAAATATAAATTGGATCATGGATCGATTATCAGCATCAAGTCTACATCCGTGCATAATCTTCAAGGCCAACGGTATACTTTCAGTCAAAAGTATGGCTCTTATACGAAGTTTGGTTCAGCCATGAATGAAACTTGAAATATGTTATACTCCGGGAGGAAGCCAGAATGTGATATGTCCCAGGAAGACAGTCAGCCAATTCCTTGCATGCAAGTAACCCGCCGCAAAAATATTATGGGTATATATATGGCGTTCAGTTCGCATATCACAGTATGAAACTTCGGGTGTAAGAAACTCAGTCTTCCTCCACACGCTACCGGAAGAAGCTTATGATGCAAGGCTCCTCAATCTTCCTCTGTACATTATATGGACAACTTCTGGTCTAAGACACCCAGTCTTCCACAATGCTACTTGTAGCTTGCATTGTTATTTCCCCGAAGAGGAAGGGATGATGCAGCACAGTAGAGATAAGTATTTCCCTTAGTAATGAAACCAAGGTTATCGCACTAGTAGGAGAATCACGCAACACCTCGTTAGCATCACCTGCACACAAACAACAAATCCTTGCACCCAACGCAAACGAGAGGTTGTCAATCTCTCGGCGGTCAATTGCAAGATTAAATTGTATGTGATAGATAGATAGATTGAAACAAAAATACAAATTAAATAAATAAAAGAAAATGGCAGCAATATTTTTAGGGTTTTAGTAATATGATTTAGATAGACCCGGGGGCCAAAGGTTTCACTAGAGGCTTCTCTCAAGAAAATAGCATACGATGGGTAGAAAAATTACTGTTGGGCAATTGATAGAAAAGCAAATAATCATGACGATATCCAAGGCAATGATCATGTATATAGGCATCACGTCTGAGACAAGTAGACCGACTCCTGCCTGCATCTACTAATATTACTCCACACATCGACCGCTATCCAGCATGCATCTAGTGTATTAAGTCCATAAAGAACGGAGTAACGCCTTAAGAACGATGACATGATGTAGACAAGATAAACTCACGTATGAATAAACCCCATATTTTTACCCTTAATAGCAATGATACATACGTGTCATGTCCCTTTCTGTCACTGGGATTGAGCACCGCAAGATCGAACCCATTACAAAGCACCTCTTCCCATGGCAAGATAAATCAATCTAGTTGGCCAAACCAAATCAATAGATCGGAGAAGAAATACGAGGCTATAATAATCATGCATAAAAGAGATCAGAGAAGACTCAAATATATTCATGGATAATCTGATCATAAACTCACAATTCATCGGATCCCAACAAACACACCGCAAAAAGTGATTACATCGGATAGAACTTCAAGAACATCGAGGAGAACATTGTATTGAAGATCAAAAAGAGAGAAGAAGCCATCTAGCTACTGCCTATGGACCCGAAGGTCCATGGTAAACTACTCACGCATCATCGGAAGGGCAGCAAGGTTGATGTAGAGCCCCTCCGTGATCGATCCCCCCTCCAGCGGAGTACCAGAGAAGGCCTCCAGATGGGATCTCTCTGGAACAGAAAGTTGCGGCATCGGAAAAAGTATTTCGTGGACTCCCCATAGGGTTTATGATTTTTTGGGAATTTATAGTGGAAGAATTAGGTCCAACGGAGCTGAGGTGGGCCCACGAGGCACCAGGGCGCGCCTGCCCCCCCCCCCCAGGCGCGCCCTGGTGGCTCGTGGCCACCTCCTCTGGCGTCTGGTCTTCTGTCGAAGCTTCTAGTGTTGTATGTCCAGAAAAAAATCTCGAAAAAGTTTCGTGGCATTTGATCTTCGTTTGGTATTGATTTTCTGTAAAACAAAAACAGGGCAGAAAACAACAACTGGCACTGGGCACTAAGTTAATAGGTTAGTCTCCAAAAATGATATATAATTGCTGTAAATGCATATAAAAACATCCAAGATTGATAATATAACAACATGGAACAATAAAAAATTATAGATACGTTGGAGACGTATCAGCATCCCCAAGCTTAATTCCTGCTCATCCTCGAGTAGGTAAATGATAAAAACAGAATTTTTGATGTGGAATGCTGCCTAACATATTCATCACATATTCTTTTCTTTTATAGCATGGACATTGGACTTGAATGATTCAAAGCAATAGTCTATAATTTGACATGAAGATATAAATACTCAAGCATGCTAACAAGCAACCATGTCTTTCAAAATATCAACGCTAAAGAAAGTTATCCCTAGCCCATTATGCTCAATCATTGATCCATTCATGAAACACACTCAAATATTAGCTACACCCAATGCACAAGTATGACAATAGTGCTCTCTAGTTGGTGCTTTATAAGAGAAGATGGAGACTCAAAGTAAAAATAAAAATTGCATAAAAGTAAATAGATTGGCCCTTCGCAGAGGGAAGCAGAGATTTGTCAAATGTGCCAGAGCTCAAAGCTTAAATTAGAGAGATAAAAATGTTTTGAGGGGCATGCTTTTCCTGTCAACGAAAATGACCGAGAATTCCCAATATTTTCCATGCTAGACATATCATAGGCGGTTCCCAAATAGAAAGTAAAGTTTATTTCATTTCCACCATTTCTTTCACAATCCATGGCTAGCCGTATCCACGGGTGCCCTCCATACCATCACTTTCCAAGGAATTTTGTTGTTATTAATTTTGATTTCATTATGGGACTGGGCATCCCTATTACCAGCCACTCTCTCATGCAATGACAAGTGAATAAACTCTTATCGTGAGAATAACACACCTAGCATGGAAAATAATGGCCACCCCTGCCGCTTCATGAGTAGTACGGGCACACAAAACGAAAAATTATTTTGAAAATTAGAGTTGGCAGACACAAATTTACTTGGAACGGCATTGAAATACCGCATATAGGTAGATATAGTGGACTCATTTGGCACAACTTGGGTTTAAGGATTTTGGATGCACAAGCAGTATTTCCGCTTAGTACAAATGAAGGCTAGCAAAAGATTGAGAAGCAACCAACCAAAAAACGAAAACGGTCATAAACATGCATTGAACATAACTAACACCGAATAATGCACCATAAGTAGGATATAATTTCATTGCATAACTATTGACTTAGCATGCATGCATAGGGAATCACAAACCTTAACACTAATATTCTTACTAAATCACAATTACTCACTAACATGACTCACATATTATCATCTCCATATCGCAAAATTATTGCAAGGAATCACACTTATCATATCCAATGATCTATATAAAAGTTTTTATTATATCCCTCTTGAATATTCATCACTTTGGGACCAAATTCATATCTTGTGCAAATTACCGTTACTTTCATCAACTCTCAAAAAGATTTAAGTGAAGCATGAGGGTGCAAATATTTCTTCAAAATTTCAATCTTATCAATTCTCAAAATAATATAAGTGAAGCATGAGAATTCATTTCTTTAAAATATAGCCACCACCGTGCTCAAAAAGATTTAATTGAAGCACTAGAGCAACTGCCTAGCTCAAAAAATTTAAGTGAAGCACATAGAGTATTCTAACAAATTATGATAACGTGTGGCTCTCTCAAGATAGGTGTGTTCAGTAAGGATGATTGTGACAAACTAAAAAGCAAACAAAGCAAAGACTCATATAATATAAGACGCTCCAAGCAAAACACATATCATGTGACGAATAAAAATATAGCTCCATGTAAAATTACCGATGGTTGGTAGAAGAAAGAGGGGATGCCTTCCGGGCATCCCCAAGCTTAGACGCTTGAGTCTTCCTTGAATATTACCTTGGGGTGCCTCGAGAATCCCCAAGCTTAGGCTCTTGCTACTCCTTATTCCTTCATCCATTGTGATCTCACCCAAAACTTGAAAACTTCAATCACACAAAACTCAACAAAACCTTCGTGAGATCCGTTAGTATAACAAAATAAATCACTACTTTAAGTACTGTTGCAAACCCATTCATATTTTATTTTTGCATTATACCTACTGTACTCTAACTTCACCATGGCTTATACCCCCCGATACAATCCATAGACTCATCAAAACAAGCAAGTAGTGCATCAAAAACAGAATCTGTCAAAAACAGAACAGTCTGTAGCAATCTATTTAAAAGCCATACTTCTGTAACTCCAAAATTCTGAAAAATTAGGACAACGTGGGAAATTCATATAGCAATACTTTGTAAAAATTTCAGATTTTTTGACGCTCCAGTACAGAAACAAAATTCGGGCACTAGACGCAAAACTTTCTGTTTTCCAAACAGCATCAATTGTACTATCTTCCAAATCATCCTAAAGGTATTACTTGGCACAAACACTAATTAAAAACACAAAAACTCAATCATAACAGTAGCATGAATGTGAAAACACACAATAACAGAAAAAATTTATTTTATTCATTGGGTTGCCTCCCAACAAGCACTATTGTTTTATGCCCCTAGCTAGGCATAATGCATAGTTTCAAGTATTGTCATCTTTAGTTTCCAACTCCTCAATCACACATCCATTTTTCCTAATAGATTTAACATAGGTGTTTCTCACCATCACACTTCTAGGCACAAAATCAAGAATTTTACTTTTGTGAATAGGTTCCTTAATTATATCAATGAAATTGGGGTGCACACTAATCATTTTAAGATCCTCATTTCCCTTACTAGAAGTAGCACCATTGGTTTTAGGGACATACATAAACTTGCAATTCTTGCTAGGAGTAGTTTTTTCAATAGTTTTAGCAGAAGAAAAAGTGGAACCTAATTTATTAATAATTTCTTCCAACTTATCGATCCTAGTGGGACTTTGTTCCATCCTTTCATTAATTATTGGTTCTTTCTCTTTTAGCATCTTAAGGGTAATCCCTACCTTTGATCCCAATTGAGTAACATGGTTATGAATCTTTTTATCTAAATTTTCAATATGCTCAACGGTAGGCATTTTATTTTCAATAGCATCTAACCTTTGCATAACATGTTCCAAGGTCAAAGTTGTTTCATTAAGAGTAATAGGTGGTGATCCCACTAAATTTCCCATAGCATTAAAAGCATCCGTAGAGGGACACATCAAGAAATTCCCTCCAGTAATAGTATCAAGCACAAATCTATACCAAGTAGTGATTCCCACATAAAAATTGCGAACAAGGATGGTGGAGGATTGCTTACGAGTTGATCTATTATGAGCATCACAAATCCTATACCAAGCATCTTTCAAATTCTCTCCTCCCCTTTGTTTAAAATTAAGTACTTCATTTTCAGGGGTAATAGTAACGAGCGAAGAACTGGCCATAACGATAAGACAAGCAAGCAAACACGCGAAAAGGCAAACGAAAAATATTTTTATATTTTTGTAAAAATGTTTTAGAAGTGGGGGAGATGAAAACGAGAGGCAAATAAAGTAAATGCAAGGAGATGAGAGTTTATGCGAAGGTACTTGATAGATGTTGATGATGTCTCCCCGGCAACGGCGCCAGAAATTCTTCCTGCTACTTGTAGCTTGCGTTGGTATTTTCCCCAAAGAGGAAGGGATGATGCAGCACATTAGAGATAAGTATTTCCCTTAGTTATGAAACCAAGGTTATCGAACCAGTAGGAGAATCACGCAACACCTCGTTAGCAGCACCTGCACACAAACAACAAATCCTTGCACCCAACGCAAACGAGAGGTTGTCAATCTCTCGGCGGTCAATTGCAAATTGTATGTGATAGATAGATAGATTGAAACAAAAATACAAAATAAAATAAATAAAAGAAAATGGCAGCAATATTTTTAGGGTTTTAGTATTATGATTTAGATAGACCTAGGGGCCATATGTTTCACTAGAGGCTTCTCTCAAGAAAATAACATACGGTGGGTAGACAAATTACTGTTGGGTAATTGATAGAAAAGCAAATAATCATGACGATATCCAAGGCAATGATCATGTATATAGGCATCACGTCCGAGGCAAGTAGACCGACTCCTGCCTGCATCTACTACTATTACTCCACACATCGACCGCTATCCAGCATGCATCTAGTGTATTAAGTCCATAAAGAACGGAGTAACGCCTTAAGAAGGATGACATGCTGTAGACAAGATAAACTCACGTATGAATAAACCCCATCTTTTTACCCTTAATAGCAACGATACATACGTGTCATGTCCCTTTCTATCACTGGGATTGAGCACCGCAAGATCGAACCCATTACAAAGCACCTCTTCCCATGGCAAGATAAATCAATCTAGTTGGCCAAACCAAATCAATAGATCGGAGAAGAAATACGAGGCTATAATAATCATGCATAAAAGAGATCAGAGAAGACTCAAATATATTCATGGATAATCTAATCATAAACTCACAATTCATCGGATCCCAACAAACACACCGCAAAAAGTGATTACATCGGATAGAACTCCAAGAACATCGAGGAGAACATTGTATTGAAGATCAAAAAGAGACAAGAAGCCATCTAGCTACTGCCTATGGACCCCAAGCTCTGTGGTAAACTACTCACGCATCATCGGAAGGGCAGCAAGGTTGATGTAGAGCCCTTCCGTGATCGATCCCCCCTCCAGCGGAGTACCGGAGAAGGCCTCCAGATGGGATCTCTCTGGAACAGAAACTTGCGGCGGTGGAAAAAGTATTTCGTGGACTCCCCTTAGGGTTTCTGATTTTTTGGGAATTTATAGTGGAAGAATTAGGTCAAACAGAGCTGAGGTGGGCCCACGAGGCACCAGGGCACGCCTGCCCCCCCCAGGCGCGCCCTGGTGGCTCGTGGCCACCTCCTCTGGCGTCTGGTCTTCTCCCGAAGCTTCTAGTGTTGTATATGTCTAGAAAAAAATCTTCAAAAAGTTTCGTGGCATTTGGACTTCGTTTGGTATTGATTTTCTATAAAACAAAAACAGGGCAGAAAACAGCAACTGGCACTGGGCACTAAGTTAATAGGTTAGTCTCCAAAAATGATATATAATTGCTGTAAATGCATATAAAAACATCCAAGATTGATAATATAACAGCATGGAACAATCAAAAATTATAGATACGTTGGAGACGTATCACACAACAAGGTACCTCGGAAAAAGTTTCCGGCATAAGGCAGTGAATCTTCCTCAGTAAGCAACCAGAGGAGAAGCTTCTCAGGCACGGAAGCCAGCCTTCTCCAGCACACTACCACGGCTAAAGCTTCGAGCATAAGTTACCCAGTCTTCTTCAGCAAGCTACTCGGATAGCTTCCAACATAAGTATATGACAGTGCAGCTCAAGAATCAGATTCGCAATAGTTTGCCAGAAGTACAAATCTGTCAAGACACCTGTCTGCATCAAGAATCGAGTGTGCGGCTACATGTACTTCCCTATATATGGTGAGCATGCATCCCAGGTCACCCACACGAGGATTCAACAATGTTCGAGTGGATCTACCAAAAGAAGTCTTGACAGTGGTTACCAAGGACAGTTTCTCTACACCTGATAAGGTGATATCATGAACTCTTGTCACTATTTGGTATGATTGGCCACAACCGCGAGCTCGGTACAACTACATGCCCTCATGTACATGTCATATGTATGAGGATCTATGTCATGAGCAAGAACAAGGGATAATGCCGGAATATTGCACCAACAACATCTATGGTCGCAAGAAGGATCGGGGACATATGCGGTCAAGTCATTTTAGTAAGGGATTCCGACAAAGAAAATCATGACCATTAAGGAGTAAGACTGGCATGAAAGGCATGATGATTCCTGCACGACCGTCAGGGTCCGGATACCCAAATCAGCTTGGGACCATGATTCCATATGGATCGACACAGACATACACTCAGAGGCCTACTCTGTTCCATAAGGACCTCATATCCGGCCAACCCGCTTGTCCAACTGCACATGCTCAGAATTGTCAGTGTGGAATATCCAAGTCTGGCTCGTGAGATCCAAGATTCCTTAGTCACCTCAGCATGTTGACTTCAGCGACCGTATTACAGTATCTCACGGCCTATTACCACAGATGGATACACTGACAGCATGATTAAGCTAAAAGCCAAACAACAAGCTCAGATTATGTGCTCTCACTTGTGGAGCCCAGTGCAAGGACAGCCTATCATGAAAAATATTTTCCTGCCAGAGCCACTGTCAGTCCAGACTCGGGATGCTACTGTTTGAGGTATGTTACAACTATCGGGCCGTACCCCTCTAAACTGTTCACAACAGGAGACAAGCAAATCTTTGGCACGGATTTCATGCTCACGACAAAGAAACAAACCAAGAGGATTCAGTATCACCTACGGGCAGTCAGATCCCGTCAAGAGAATGGTTTGGATTCTCAGCATTGTTTGAACCCGGAAGACAAGCATTTATTTGAGCAATCCGATGGAAGGAATTAAAAGGTTTCATGCCCATAGAAAATTTATTCTTAGATTCCTTGGATACTACCAGCAATATATCGAAGAGTGACAAGTCATTCGGAAATCACCCCAGACTGGAGGAAAGATCATATATCCCAGTTATGATAATATCACACTCCCGGCTAAGCTGGCAGATAATTGGGGTCAGCGTAAGGTTTGACATATGAGGAAAGACCCGTCCGAATTTTGGGAAAGGTGAAGCAAACCACCCCAGAGCAAGGTAATCAGATCATATGAATTTCAAGGGGAACAATATACAAAGGAAAAGGATGCCCGAGTGGGAAACGGTTTCCTTAAGTCATATTCATACTTGTTCCCCGAGAAACCAAGTCTCGAGGACGAGATTTTCGTAAGGGGGGTAGGTTTGTAACACCCCAAATTTTGGCCCTTTTCTTTTCTTTTGAATTTGAGTTGGATTTCTTTTTGAATTGACTCTGTGGACTTAAAACTTGGGAGGATCCTCCTTCTTTTTCTCCCAAGTGAATCATCACTCTCAAATATTTCCCAAGATCATGTCATGCCCATCCAAGCTCAACCACAATTTGTTTTCCAACTAAATATTCCTTTTCTATTAAAGGAATAACCCTGTTTGACCTAGGTTGTGAAGCAACCTATATTTCTGTCTTCCACAAAATTCCCAAAAAATTCCCATAAATTCTTGGGATCATATATTCCCCAAATATGTCAAAACCCTTCCTTGCCTAGTTCAAAAATAATTCTGGAATATTCATTTTCCCTTCTGACCAGTATGGCACTTTGTGCAGGAAGTGCTATTTATCTTTTCTTGATTGCCCTCAAACTTTTTGAGCACTCTCTCCTATCCAAATAATTACTACATGCCAAAATTCAGCTCTATTTGCCTAGCCAATCTTCCTCAGCAAATTTTCAAAGTTTCTGTCAAGAGAGAAGCTTTGTGAAGGAAGTACTAGCTAGGCTAATCCAAATGAGTTGAAATTTTTACATGTCCTTAATATGCTCAAATAACCCCCCTCCACAAAATTTTAGATGCATCCTACAATCTATGTGAGCACACCTTCAAATCTTGGTTTCTGGTAATATTTTTAGTTTGTGAAGCAACTATATTTTCTATTGCTTAATAAATTCTGAAATTAATCCAGGACCTAAAAGTCCCTATATCCTTTGAGCATGCCAAAATTCACATTGTTTTGCCAAGTCATTTTCTCCACAAAATTCCCCCAAGTTTCTGTCTAGTGTGAATCATTGTGAAGGAAGTATCCTTTATCCTTATCCATATGATGTGAATTTTTTTGCCAGTATATTCATATGACAAAATCATTATCCTCCACCAAGTTTCAGCCCAATCCAACACTCCATGTGAGTGCACCATCCAGTTCTATTTTCTGGACCAGATGCTCAGTTGTGAAGCAACTATGATCAAACTTGGTCCAAATGGCTTCAGATTTCACAGGGTTGTAGTCCTTCCTACCCTAAACCTCTGTGACATCTTGTTTATCTCATTCATCAACTCCCTTGACCACAACATCCAGTCTAATACTGCTGCAAAAAAGTTCAGTTGATGCTACCCTTCAATCTATAGCCACTTTAATCGAAGTGATGCATCAGTGGGGTTGCAGGCTGGATGGACTACACATTGGACAACTTTTTCCAGTCCCTCGTGCCCTCTCCTCGCCTTGCCACGTGGTGACCGCACTGCGGGCATGCCAGTGCACGTGCTCTGCTCGCTGTGGCCGCGCTCTGTGCGTCGCCTAGCGTCGGGCTTCGCCTTCCCGGCCGCGTCCGCGCGTCCGCTGGTGCCGTCCACCCTCCTCCTCCTCCCGCATTTTCCCCTGGTCCCGCTTCCCCTCCTTCTTCCCTCTCCTCACGCCACGGTGGCCCCTGCCTTCGCCTCACGCGCACACACAGTGCCCTAGTGGCCGGCCAAGCGTGCCCCTCCCGCGTCTGCTCCTCTGGCACTCCACTAGCTCTCTCACGTCGTCGTCCGAGTCCTCCCGTGCGCCCACGCATACGCGGTCATGCCAGAGCTCCAGCCGCGCGCCCATGGCGGCTTGCGGCCACGGGCATATCCCCTCCACCTATTTAAGCAATCCCCGAGCTCGTCTCTCCTCACCACTCGACCTTCCCCTCTCTGAATCGTCGCCCGGCGCCACCCAACCGAGCCCAGGGAATCATCTTCTTCCTCTCCGGCCGGAGCTCCGCCGCTCGGTCTCCACCTCGGCCAGCCTCTTCCAGTGCCCCTTCACCCGTTCCAGTACCACCATCGAGCTCCTGGAAGCCCTACGACCCTCCCCAGCTTCAATCCCGAGCCAATGGTCACCAGAATCGTCGACCTCACCGGCGCCCGAAGCTTGCAGCCGCCGGAGACGAAGACGCCGACGCCGTCCGGCCGTCTCCCGGGGAGCCACGGGTATGAGCAGCTCCGCCTCAGTCCGCCCGATCCATCCCCGCCGTCGCCTAGGATCGCCGTGGCCTCCTCGCCGCCGTTCCATCGCCGGTGAGCCGCGGTCCTCTGCTTCCCTCTCTCTCTCTTTAAAACCTGCAAGCCGGCCCCACCAGTCAGCCACTCCAGCGCCCTCCGAACCGTTTTCAGGTGAAAGCGTATTCCAGGAATATGCCTTCGACGTCAGCCCCTCTGGAATTTCCAGAAATTCAGTTAAATTCAATTTTAATTCAGTTTGACCACAACTTTGACCAGTAATATCTCCCAAACTACAAGTCCAATTGAGTTGATTCTTTTTGCAGTATTTTTCTTTTGAGCTCCTTTATTTTCTGGTAAAGTTTGGTATTTTTCTCTGCTATCTAGAATTTCTAGACAGGGGAATTTGCTTTATGTGCTTTTTACAAATGCTTTAAAAATATATTTTCCAGAGTGTTTGATGTGTGAAGACCAGGAGCTCTCCCCCTCTCTATTGGAGCAAGGCAAGCCACAACCTCCATTTGCATGATTGCAATGCAATGCCATAGTTTATTTAATAAATTTGCTTGAAATCTCATTAGTTAAATATGATTTATTCATGGCATTTCTTGGACTTATATTTGATCGTGTTACTGCCATGATGATGCTTGGATTTCTAGGACTAATGCTTTACAGATTGCGGTTGACATGTTGGTATGGGATTACTAGTAGTAGTAGTCATGCTTTCTTCATGATCATCTTGAATATTATTACTTATTGGAGTTCATAATAATGACTTGGCTATGTTATTCTTTGGATTATTGGATGGATATTGCTATGACTTGAATCACAGGTTGATATATAATATTGGAGTAACGGTTCTATCACAGATATATCTTGGGGACAAATTCCATCATTTCGTTGGTCAGGTGCTACCAAATCGAGCTCACCAGTGCAGCCACACTTGCCTGGATGGGGAGGCCCTAATTCGGTCTATTGTCATGCCTCTTACCGGTGCCTCCAACTAGGGAAGGTTATGTGCGCGCGCTGCCCTGGCCCGGTAGGCGGTCATAACCTTGTGTGCCCAAGTTGTGTTATACCCGGGTGTCCCCATTTGGGACGAGTTTGTTTCGCCACGAGGTGGCAGGATGTCACGAGTTGACATCGGGGCCACCCATGACATAGCCCAAAGGGGAGTGTGTCGGAGTGGCCGGGAGAGTGTCATGCAATAGATTGGTTTTTTCAGAATGTTGTTGGTCCACCTGAATGGGAGCACGAGGCCATGAGTTCCGTGGTGTGGGTACGGTGTACTAACCTCTGCAGAGTGTATAAACTATCGATAGCCGCGTCCTCGATTATGGACACAGTTCGTTGTAGGTCACAACATTCGATCAACACTCACGATGATGGAATGACTTATATGAGGACTTATATTTATATGTGAGCAAGTAACAGCTTGGCACGATGCCGATGCTAATATTGGGATGATCTTGAGGATGATCATCAGATTGTGATGTGATCACGCGATGATCACGAGGATATATGGATCACGAGGTAATCGAGATGGTATGTTGCTTGGCCGGATAGCCAAGAGTGAGATGGTCCCTGTGACCCAAAATGATGGTTCATCAGTAATTCTAGTAGTATCATATCATGTTTAATAGAACTTTCCACATCATAGTAGTTGTTAATAACTTAACTGTTAATGCTATGTTATTGTCTTGCCTTGATGCTTTTGGTTGTTGTGAGCTTGCGAGTACATTCAAAGTACTCATCTGGCGTGTCATGCCAACTTTGTAGGTGATGCCGTGGTTGATTGCTTGTCAAGGATCCTGAGTTTGCGAGCTAGGCCGTGTCCCAGCCAGAGTCCCTGCGGAGTGGAGTCCATCACCGTCGTTGTTGTTTCGCTGCTAGAAGTTGTTCCACTACTAGCATAGAGCTACTTTAGTAGGCGTAGGGTCGCCGTGCCGTTGTAATCCTTTGTTTTTCAGGACCCTTGCATCCATATTATTTGTATTAAAGAGTTGTTCTGTTCTATGCCAGCAATGCCGTATTCCAGAAGACTTGATCTCTGGGCTGGAATACGGGGTGTTCCGGTTCCTCTGAGCCGGGGTGCCACATTGGTTCTATATCCAGTTTGTATTGTGTTTTCCCTTTATTTCCCTTTTCAACCAAGAGACCGGTTGGGTAACGAGTCTCTACTACCCGCTGCTACTTCTGAACTGCGTTGGGATTTCCCCGAAGAGGAGAGGATGATGCAGTACAGTAGAGATAAGTATTTCCCTCAGTTAAGAAGCAAGGTTATCAATCCAGTAGGACAACCAAGCAAAACCTCTTTAGCAGCACCTGCACACACAAAAGCCAATACTTGCACCCAACGCGAACAAGGGGGTTGTCAATCCCCTCGGCGGTTAATTGGAAGGATTAAATCTCGTAGTGATAGATAAATTAATAAAGTAAATTGCAAAATAAAATAAAAGTAAATAAATTGCAGCAAAGTATTTTTAGTATTTTTTTATATAATAATGATAAATGACCCGGGGGCCATAGTTTTCACTAGAGGCTTCTCTCTCGAGCTCATAATATACGGTGGGTAGACAAATTACTGTTGGGCAATTGATAGAAAAGCGCATAGTTATGACGATATTCAAGGAAATGGTCATGTATATAGGCATCACGTCCTAGACAAGTAGACCGACTCCTGCTTGCATCTACTACTATAACTGCACTCATCGACCACTATCCAGCATGCATCTAGAGTATTAAGTATAAAACAGAGTAACTCCTTAAGAAAGATGACATGATGTGGACAAAGTAAACTCAAGCAATATGAATAAACCCCATCATTTTTTCCTTAATGGCAACAATACAAATACGTCTCTTGTCCCTTTCTGTCACTGGGATATAGAACACCGCAAGATTGAACCCATCACAAAGCACCTTTCCCATTGCAAGATAAATCAATCTAGTTGGCCAAACCAAACGGATAGATCGGAGAGAAATATAAAGCTATAACAATCATGCATAAAAGAGTTCAGAGAAGACTCAAATATTTCTCATGAATAATCTGATCATAAACCCACAATTCATCGGATCCCAACAAACACACCGCAAAAGAAGATTACATCGGATAGAACTCCAAGAACATCGAGGAGAACTTTGTATTGAAGATGAAAGAGAGAGAAGAAAAAGCCATATAGCTACTAACTATGGACCCATAGGTCGGTGGTAAACTACTCACACATCATCGGAGGGGCAGCAAGGTTGATGTAGAAGCCCTTCGTGATCGATTCCCCCTCCGGCAGAGTGCCGAAAAAGGCCTCCAGTTGGGATCGTGAAAGAACAGAAGCTTGCGGCAGCGGTAGGGTTTTCTCGTCTGGCTCTCTATTGGTTTCCCAATATTTGAGAATTTATAGAAGTGGAATTAGGTCAAAAGGAGCCATGAGGGGCCCACAAGGCATCAGGGCGCGCCCCCTGGGGCCGCGCCCTGTTGCCTTGTGGCCTCCTCGTGAGGCTTCTGGCTTCCTCCCAAAGCTTCCAGGGTCTCTTTTGTCCAGAAAAAAATCATCAAAAAGTTTCATGGCATTTGGACTTCGTTTGGTACCGATTTCCCGAAAAACCAAAAATAGGCAGAAAACAGCAACTGGCACTGGGCACTAGGTTAATAGGTTAGTCCCAAAAAATGATATATAGTTGCATATAAAACATCCAAGGTTGATACTATAATAGCATGGAACAATAAAAAATTATAGATACGTTGGAGACGTACCAAGCATCCCCAAGCTTAATTCCTGCTCGTCCTCGAGTAGGTAAATGATAAAAACAGAATTTTTGATGTGGAATGCTACCCAACATGTTTATTATGTAATCTCTTTATGGCATATAAGTAGTGAAGTACTGAATTAACAATATCAACATAATAATATCCATGAACATAAGAAGCATAATCATTAACTTTCAAAATATACGATCCTTAACGAGTGTTATCCCTACTCACTTTCTCATATTAATCATGAAATGACTCTATCTTCACCGCAAATATATAAATAGTGAGCACCCCGGTTTTAAACCAGGCAATTGGATCGTACTTCTAACGCGCTTCAACATTTTCAACTCTCACGCAATACATGAGCGCAAGCCATGGATATAGCACTAGATGGAATAGAATGCGGTGGTAGGTATCAAATAATGGAAATGAGAAGAAGAAAGTCTCGCATCAACTCGGCGGATCAACGGGCTATGGAGATGCCCATCAATTGATATCAATGCGAGGAGTAGGGATTGCCATGCTGCGGATGCACTAAGAGCTATAAGTGTATGAAAGCTCAAACTAAAAACTAAGTGGGTGTGCATCCAACTTGCTTGCTCATGAAGACCACGGGCATTTGAGGATGCCCATCATCGGAATATACAAGCCAAGCTCTATAATGAAAAATTCCCACTAGTATATGAAAGTGACAACATATGAGACTCTCTATATGAAAAACATGGTGCTAGTTTGAAGCACAAGTGTGGAAAAGGATAGTAACATTGCCCCTTCTCTCTTTTTCTCTCATTCATTTATTTTTTTATTTATTTCTTTTTTTTTCTTTTTTCTTTCTTTCTTTATTTTATTTTATTTTTTGTCCGGAGCCTCATCCCGACTTGTGGGGGAATCATAGCCTCAATCATCCTTTCCTCACTGGGACAATGCTCTTATAATGATGACCATCACACTTTTATTTACTTACAACTCGATACTAGAACAAATATGACTCTATATGAATGCCTCTGGCAGTGTACCAGGATGTGCAATGATCTAGCGTAACATGTATGAAAAATGATGAATGGTGGCTTTGCCACAAATACTATGTCAGCTATATGATCATGCAAAGCAATATGACAATGATGATGTGTGTCATATAATGGAACAGTGGAAGTTGCATGGCAATATATCTCGGAATGGCTATGGAAATGCCATAATAGGTAGATATGGTGGCTGTTTTGAGCAAGGTAAAAGGGTTTTATGTGTGAAAGAGCGTATCATATCACAGGGTTTGGATGCACTGACAAAGTTTGCGCCAACTCTCAAGGTGAGAAAGGGCAAGACACGGTACCGAAGAGGCTAGCAAATTACGGAAAGATAGGAGTGCGTATAATCCATGGACTCACATTTGTCATAAAGAACTCACATACTTATTGCAAAAGTCTACTTAGCCCTTGAAGCAAAGCACTCACCGCATGCCCCTAAGAGGAGGGTTGGTAGGAGTTAACCATCACGCGACCCCGATTATAACATCACTCAAGGATTTCATTTCAGACCTATAAATGCTCCAACTTCCTCGCCATGCCACAACTAATATTTAGGTGAATATGTTATAACAAACTTTAATACCGATATTTCTACTAACCAATGATCATGAACCTATATCCTTTCATATTACGACATTAATAAACTTAACCATGCACTTCATACTTAGTGATCTACATGAAGGTTTTTATTATATCCCCCTTGGATACCTTATCATATCAGGACCAGTCTTTTAACATGTGCAAATTGCCATTACTATATATTAGACTCTCAAAAAGATATAAGTGAAGCATGAGAGTGCAACTATTTCTTTAAATTATAACCACCGCCATGCTCTAAAAGATATATAGAGCAACTGCCTAGCTCAAAAGATATAAGTGAAGCACATAGAGTATTCTAACAAATCACGAATAGTGCGTGTCCCTCTCAAAAAGGTGTGTGATACGTCTCCAACGTATCTATAATTTTTTATTGTTCCATGCAGTTATATTATCAATCTTGGATGTTTTTATATGCATTTACAGCAATTATATATCATTTTTGGAGACTAACCTATTAACTTAGTGCCCAGTGCCAGTTGCTGTTTTCTGCCCTGTTTTTGTTTTACAGAAAATCAATACCAACCGAAGTCCAAATGCCACGAAACTTTTTGGAGATTTTTTTCTGGACAAGATAAACACTAGAAGCTTCGGGAGAAGACCAGACGCCAGAGGAGGTGGCCACGAGCCACCAGGGCGCGCCTGGGGGGGGGGGCATGCGCGCCCTAGTGCCTCGTGGGCCCACCTCGGCTCCGTTTGACCTAATTCTTCCACTATAAATTCTGAAAAAATCAGAAACCCTCAGGGGAGTCCACGAAATAATTTTTCCGTTGCCGCAAGTTTCTGTTCTCGAGAGATCCCATCTGGAGGCCTTCTCCGGTACTCCGTCGGAGGGGGAATCGATCACGGAGGGGCTCTACATCAACCTTGCTGCCCTTCTGATGATGCGTGAGTAGTTTACCATAGACCTTCGGGTCCATAGGCAGTAGCTAGATGGCTTCTTCTCTCTTTTTGATCTTCAATACAATGTTCTCCTCGATGTTCTTGGAGTTCTATCCGATGTAATCACCTTTTGCGGTGTGTTTGTTGGGATCCGATGAATTGTGAGTTTATGATTAGATTATCCATGAATATTATTTGAGTCTTCTCTGATCTCTTTTATGCTTGATTATTATAGCCTCGTATTTCTTCTCTGATCTATTGATTTGGTTTCGCAACTAGATTGATTTATCTTGCCATGGGAAGAGGTGCTTTGTAATGGGTTCGATCTTGCGGTGCTCAATCCCAGTGACAGAAAGGGACATGACACGTATGTATCATTGCTATTAAGGGTAAAAAGATGGGGGTTATTCATATGTGAGTTTATCTTGTCTACATCATGTAATCGTTCTTAAGGAGTTACTCCGTTCTCTATGGACTTAATACACTAGATGCATGCTGGATAGCGGTCGATGTGTGGAATAATAGTAGTAGATGTAGGCGGGAGTCGGTCTACTTGTCTTGGACGTGATGCCTATATACATGATCATTGCCTTGGATATCGTCATGATTATTTGCTTTTCTATCAATTGCCCAACAGTAATTTTTCTACCCACCGTATGCTATTTTCTTGAGAGAAGCCTCTAGTGAAACCTATGGCCCCCAGGTCTATCTAAATCATATTACTAAAACCCTAAAAATATTGCTGCCATTTTCTTTTATTTATTTTATTTTGTATTTTTGTTTCAATCTATCTATCTATCACATACAATTTAATCTTGCAATTGACCGCCGAGGGATTGACAACCCCTCGTTTGCGTTGGGTGCAAGGATTTGTTGTTTGTGTGCAGGTGCTGCTAACGAGGTGTTGCGTGATTCTCCTACTGGTTTGATAACCTTGGTTTCATAATTGAGGGAAATACTTATCTCCACTGTGCTGCATCATCCCTTCCTCTTCGGGGAAAATACCAACGCAAGCTACAAGTAGCAGGAAGAATTTCTGGCGCCGTTGCCGGGGAGACATCATCAACATCTATCAAGTACCTTCGCATAAACTCTCATCTCCTTGCATTTATTTTATTTGCCTCTCGTTTTCATCTCCCCCACTTCTAAAAAGTTTTTACAAAAATACAAAAATATTTTCCGTTTGCCTTTTTCTTGTTTGCTTGTTTGCCAGTTTGCTTGTGTTGCCATGTGCCTTCTATTTGCTTGCATCTTTGCTTGCTAAAAAATTATTGATATGGATCCTCATCCACTTGCTAATCTTTTCAAAAGATCCAATTATGATGAGCCAATTGCTAGTGAGTTGAGTGCACTTGATTATCTCTATGAAGTTTTGCTTGAAAATCATGAATCTGAAAATTGTGATGAAGTGTTAAAAGAACAAATTTATAAAGTGATTCATGACAGCTCCTTCAATGAAAATCTTGATTGCAATAATGTTATTATAAATTCTATTAATGTCAATTGTGCTAATAATATGCAAAACTACGAGCTTGGGGATGATAATTTTGTTATATCCACTACTTATTGCAATGATCCTGATTGGGGAGATAATGCTTGTTATGATCTTGAAAATTTATTTAAGCCTCATGATTAATATTCTATTGATAATAATGTTTGCAATAATATTGAAAGTGGGTTTGGAGAGGTCATGACTTTAGTTGATGTTAATCCCACTATTTTGGAAGACTATAAGAATTTTATGCATGTGGATCATGGAGAGAAAATTTTATATGATAGCTATATTGTTGAATTTGATTATGATCCTACATATAATTATTATGAGAGAGTAAAATATAGCTATAGAAATTTTCATGTTACTAAATTACCTCTCGTTATGTTGAGATTGTCAATGTTTTATTCCTCTCCTTTGCATATGCTAGATATTTCTCGTCTTGATAATTTGTTTGCATATAAAATGCCTATGCATAGGAAGTATGTTAGACTTAAATGTGTTTGTCACATGTATTATGATGCTCTCTTTGTGCTTCAATTCTTATCTTTCATGTGAGCATCATTAAATATCGAAGCCTATCTTAATGGCTATAAATAAAGAGCTTCTTGGGAGGCAACCCAATGAATAAAATAAATTTTTACTTTTTACTGTTCTTGTGTGTTTTCACAATTATTCTACTGTTATTATTGTGTTTTTGTGTTTTTAATTAGTGTTTGTGCCAAGTAAAGCCTTTGGGATGATTTGGAAGATAGTATAATTGATGCTGTTTGGAAAACAGAAAGTTTTGTGTCCAGTGCCAGAATTTTGTTTCTGTACTGGAGTGTCAAAAAAATCTGAAATTTTTACACAGCATTTTTATATGAATTTCCCACGTTTCCCTAATTTTCAGAAGTTTTGGAGTTACAGAAGTATGGCTTTTAAATAGATTGCTACAGACTGTTCTGTTTTTGACAGATTCTGTTTTTGATGCACTACTTGCTTGTTTTGATGAATCTATGGATTGTATCGGGGGGTATAAGCCATGGTGAAGTGAGAGTACAGTAGGTATAATGCAAAAATAAAATATGAATGGGTTTTCAACAGTACTTAAAGTAGTGATTTATTTCGTTATACTAACGGATCTCACGAAGGTTTTGTTGAGTTTTGTGTGATTGAAGTTTTCAAGTTTTGGGTGAGATCACGATGGATGAAGGAATAAGGAGTAGAAAAAGCCTAAGCTTGGGGATGCCCGAGGCACCCCAAGGTAATATTCTAGGAAGACTCAAGCGTCTAAGCTTGGGGATGCCCCGGAAGGCATCCCCTCTTTCTTCATCAACCATCGGTAATTTTAGTTGGAGCTATATTTTTATTCGTCACATGATATGTGTTTTACTTGGAGCGTCATGTATTATATGAGTCTTTGCTTTGTTTGATTTTTATTTTTTCACAATTATCCTTGCTGGACACACCTATTTTGAGAGAGCCACATGTTATCATAATTTGTTAGAATACTCTATGTGCTTCACTTAATTTTTTTGAGCTAGGCAGTTGCTCTAGTGCTTCACTTAAATCTTTTTGAGCACGGTGGTGGCTATATTTTGAAGAAATGAACTCTCATACTTCACTTATATTATTTCAAGAGTTGATAAGATTAAAATTTTGAAGAAATAAACTCTCATGCCTCACTTATATTATTTTGAGAGTTTATAAAGATAAAATTTTGAAGAAATATTTGCACTCTTGTGCTTCACTTATATCTTTTTGAGAGTTGATAATAGTAATGGTAATTTGCCCTGTTTTTGTTTTACAGAAAATCAATACCAAACGAAGTCCAAATGCCATGAAACTTTTTGGAGATTTTTTTCCGGACAAGATAAACACGAGAAGCTTCGGGAGAAGATCAGACGCCAAAGGAGGTGGCCACGAGCCACCAGGGTGCGCCTGGGGGGGGGGGGGGGCAGGCGTGCCCTGGTGCCTCGTGGGCCCACCTCAGCTCCATTTGACCTAATTCTTCCACTATAAATTCAGAAAAAATCAGAAACCCTCAGGGGAGTCCACGAAATACTTTTTCTACTGCCGCAAGTTTCTGTTCTTGAGAGATCCCATCTGGAGGCCTTCTCCGGTACTCTGCCGGAGGGGAATCGATCACGGAGGGGCTCTACATCAACCTTGCTGCCCTTCCGATGATGCGTGGGTAGTTTACCACAGACGTTCGGGTCCATAGGCAGTAGCTAGATGGCTTCTTCTCTCTTTTTGATCTTCAATACAATGTTCTCCTCGATGTTCTTGGAGTTCTATCCGATGTAATCACTTTTTGTGGTGTGTTTGTTGGGATCCGATGAATTGTGAGTTTATGATCAGATTATCCATGAATATTATTTGAGCCTTCTCTGATCTCTTTTATGCATGATTATTATAGCCTCGTATTTCTTCTCCGATCTATTGATTTGGTTTGGCCAACTAGATTGATTTATCTTGCCATGGGAAGAGGTGCTTTGTAATGGGTTCGATCATGCGGTGCTCAATCCCAGTGACAGAAAGGGACATGACACATATGTATCGTTGCTATTAAGGGTAAAAAGATGGGGTTTATTCATACATGAGTTTATCTTGTCTACATCATGTCATCGTTCTTAAGGCATTACTCCGTTCTTTATGGACTTAATACACTAGATGCATGCTGGATAGCGGTCGATGTGTGGAGTAATAGTAGTAGATGCAGGCAGGAGTCGGTCTACTTGTCTTGGACGTGATGCCTATATACATGATCATTGCCTTGGATATCGTCATGATTATTTGCTTTTCTATCAATTGCCCAACAGTAATTTGTCTACCCACCGTATGCTATTTTCTTGAGAGAAGCCTCTAGTGAAACCTATGGCCCCCGGGTCTATCTAAATCATATTACTAAAAGCCTAAAAATATTGCTGCCATTTTCTTTTATTTATTTTATTTTGTATTTTTGTTTCAATCTATCTATCTATCACATACAATTTAATCTTGCAATTGACCGCCGAGGGATTGACAACCCCTCATTTGCGTTGGGTGCAAGGATTTGTTGTTTGTGTGCAGGTGCTGCTAATGAGGTGTTGCGTGATTCTCCTACTGGTTTGATAACCTTGGTTTCATAACTGAGGGAAATACTTATCTCTACTGTGCTGCATCATCCCTTCCTCTTCGGGGAAAATACCTACGCAAGCTACAAGTAGCGGTGTGTTCGGTAAAGATGATTGTGGCAAACTAAAAAGCAAACAAAGGAAATAAAACTATAGCACAAGACGCTCCAAGCAAAACACATATCATGTGATGAATAAAAATATAGCTCCAAGTGAGTTACCGATAGATTGTAGACGAAAGAGGGGATGCCATCCGAGGCATCCCCAAGCTTAGACGCTTGAGTCTTTCTTGAATATTACCTTGGGGTGCCTTGGGCATCCCCAATCTTAGGCTCTTGCCGCTCCTTATTCCTTTATCCATCATGATCTCACCCAAAACTTGAAAACTTTAGCACACAAAACTCAACAGAAACCTCGTGAGATCCGTTAGTATAATAATCAAATCTTAAACTGTAAGTACTGTTGTAAATTGATTCATATTTAATATTGGCATAATTATACTGTACTCCAACTTCTCCATGACTTATACCCCCCGATACAATCCATAGATTCATCAAAATAGGCAAACTATGCAACAAAAATAGAATCTGTCTAAAACCGAACAGTCTGTAAAGATCTGAATTAAAGTCATACTTATGTGACTCCAAAATTCTGAAAAATTAGGAAAACGTGAGGAATTCATATTCCAATACTGTATAAAAAATTCAGAATCTATTGACGCTCCACCAAAAATCAAAATTCCAGTACTGGACACAAAAGTTTTTGTTTTCAAACAGCATCAATAATAGTATCATCCAAATCATCCCAAAGGCATTACTTGGCACAAACACTAATTAAAACATTAAAACACAATCATAACAGTAGCTACAATTGTGTAAACACACATAACAGAAAATAAAACTATTGGGTTGTCTCCCAACAAGCTCTTTCTTTATAGCCATTAAGATAGGCTTGAGATTTTATTGATGCTCATATAAAAAATAATAATTGAAACACAAAGAGAGCATCATAAAACATGTGACAAACACATTTAAGTCTAGCATACTTCCTATGCATAGGCATTTTATAAGCAAACAAATTATCAAGACAAGCAATATCTAGCATATGCAAATAGGAAGAATGAAGCATTAATAATTTCAACATAACGAGAGGCAATTTAGTGACATGAAAGTTTCTACAACCATATTTTCCTCTCTCATAATAATTACATGTGGGATCATAATAAAATTCAACAATATAGCTATCACATAAAATTTTATCTTCATGATCCACATGCATAAAAGTTTTATAATCTTCCAAGATAGTGGGATTAACATCAACTAAAGTCATGACCTCTCCAAACCCACTTTTATCAAAAAAATCATAAGATTGAATACTCTCCAAATATGTAGGATTATTTTTACCTAGAGTTGACACTCTTCCAAACCCACTTTCAATATTATTGTAAATTTTATTATCAATAACATATTCATCATGAGGCTTAAATAAGTTTTCAAGATCATAAGAAGCACTATCACCCAAATCATGATCATTGCAATAAGTAGTGGACATGACAAAATTATCATCCCCAAGCTTGTAGTTTTGCATATCATTAGCAAAATTGACATTAATAGAATTAATAATAACATCATTGCAATTACGCTTTTCATTCAAGGAGCTATCAAGTGTGGGTGCAATAGCAATGATTTCATTTTTAACATAAGGACCTATAGCAAGTTCATCTCCATAAGCATAATTAATATTGACATCATGGCCACAAGCATAGCAAGCATCAAATTCATCAAAAAGGGATATTTCAAGCAGATCAACAGAATCACAATTATCTATAGATTCATGCATATCATTATTCTCTTCCAAAGCAGCAGACATTCTCCCAAAGACTTCACTAACATAGGCATTGGAAGCATAGTTTTCATCGCAATATTTAAGTATGGCATAGATTCCAAGCATAGCATAGCAAACAATTTATTTGATTCCATAAGAGTCTCCCTTTCTGAGACAAACGGTGACGCACAAAATGAGCATGCTCATCTAATGATTTTCCCTCAACTAAACTAGTCGGGCTTTCAGCACGGGCACAAATGGATCGAAGATGATCCAGGTAGAAAACTTTAAGTGGATCCATAGTGATCTTAAATTTTTTCTTTTGTTTTCTGTTTTGTGTGTTGACATGAAGGCAGTAAAAGCAAGCAAGCAAGCAAATAAAATATTTTTGTGTTTTTGTAAAAAAAAAATAGAAGTGGGGGAGATGAAAACGAGAGGCAAATGCAAATTAAAAGGCAAATAAAAATAAAGGCAAGTAAGGGATAGTTTGTGCGAAGGTACTTGATAAGTTTTGATGATGTCTCCCCGGCAACGGCGCCAGAAATTCTTCCTGCTACTTGTGAACTGCGTTGGGATTTCCCCAAAGAGGAGAGGATGATGCAGTACAGTAGAGATAAGTATTTCCCTCAGTTAAGAACCAAGGTTATCAATCCAGTAGGAGAACCAAGCAAAACCTCTTTAGTAGCACCTGTACACACAAAAGCCAATACTTGCACCCAATGCGAACAAGGGGGTTGTCAATCCCCTCGGCGTTAATTGCAAGGATTAAATCTCGTAGTGATAGATAAATTGATAAAGTAAATTGCAAAATAAAATAAAAGTAAATAAATTGCAGCAAAGTATTTTTAGGATTTTTGTTTATATAATAATGATAACTGACCCAGGGGCCATAGTTTTCACTAGAGGCTTCTCTCTCGAGCGCATAACATACGGTGGGTAGACAAATTACTGTTGGGCAATTGATAGAAAAGTGCATATTTATGATGATATTCAAGGCAATGATTATGTATATAGGCATCACGTCCTAGACAAGTAGACCGACTCCTGCCTGCATCTACTACTATTACTCCACTCATCGACCGCTATCCAGCATGCATCTAGAGTATTAAGTATAAAATAGAGAACGCCTTAAGGAAGATAACATGATGTAGACAAAGTAAACTCAAGCAATATGAATAAACCCCATCGTTTTATCCTTAATGGCAACAATACAAATACGTGTCTTGTCCCTTTCTGTCACTGGGATATAGAACACTGCAAGATTGAACCCATCACAAAGCACCTTTCCCATTGCAAGATAAATCAATCTAGTTGGCAAAAGCAAACAGATAGATCAGAGAGAAATACAAAGCTATAACAATCATGCATAAAAGAGTTCAGAGAAGACTCAAATATTTCTCATTAATAATCTGATCATAAACCCACAATTCATCGGATGCCAACAAACACACCGCAAAAGAAGATTACATCGGATAGAACTCCAAGAACATCGAGGAGAACTTTGTATTGAAGATCAAAGAAAGAGAAGAAGCCATCTAGCTACTAACTATGGACCCATAGGTTGGTGGTAAACTGCTCACACATCATCGGAGGGGCAGCAAGGTTGATGTAGAAGCCCTCCGTGATCGATTCTCCCTCCGGCAGAGTGCCAAAAAAGGCCTCCAGATGGGATCGTGAAAGAACAGAAGCTTGCGGCGGCGGTAGGGTTTTCTCGTCTGGATCTCTGTTGGTTTCCCAATATTTGAGAATTTATAGAAGTGGAATTAGGTCAAAAGGAGCCACGAGGGGCCCACAAGGCATCAGGGCGCGCCCCCCTAGGGCCGCGCCCTGTTGCATTATGGCCTCCTCGTGAGGCTTCTAGCTTCCTCTTGAAGCTTCCAGGGTCTCTTTTGTCCAGAAAAAATCGTCAAAAATTTTCGTGGCATTTGGACTTCGTTTGGTACTGGTTTCCTGAAAAACCAAAAATAGGAAGAAAACAATAACTGCACTGGGCACTAGGTTAATTGGTTAGTCCAAAAAAATGATATACAATTGCATATAATTGCATATAAAACATCCAAGGTTGATACTATAATAGCATGGAACAATAAAAAATTATAGATACGTTGGATACGTATCACCCCCCAGCCCCCCAATCTTTCCTCTTTGAACCATGTCCTAAGTCATGCTAGAACTTTTCCCCCGTTCTTCCCGCTTTGAACCAAGTCGTAGATTTGACTGCATGAAGTAGCTTTACCTCTAATAGTAATAATTTAGGTGGCTTTGGAACAGCCAATCGAGCCTATCTATGAGGGGGGCTGAGAAGTAGAAAAAGATCTACATGTAGCGACGTGGGGACCTGGGGTAGTAGAGCAAGGCCGGTTTCGAAGGAAGTTATACCTGAGGTTCGTCGGGATTTGGCTAGGTGGGCGGCGGGAGGCCGGATCTGCCCACGCCACGGCAGCGAGGAAGACTGGGTCGAAGGCCCTCCTTAGCCGACGCTGTGTGGGAGAGAACGGCAAGTCACACGTATCGGGACGCGCTGGCAGTGGGTTTGCTCCGTCGCCGACGAGGACCGCGTGAACGTTGCACGTTCACCCCTTCCCCGGCGGAGGGGATCCGGCCGGATCTGTGACCAGCGGTGAGCAAAGAGAGAGAGTGTGGCCACCACTGTCGTGTTTAGATCTGGAGAGGATCAGTGTGTGAAGAGAGCAACCCTAGCAAGCAAGAGCGGAGGCTCCTGCTTATATACATATAGTGGAGTAGTTTTTTTTCTCTCCATAAAACAATCGTTTAAAATTGCGTACGTGCCAGGTCACACTTTGTATTGTTCACTTCTGGTCACCGGCCCTCCATTAATTGAATAACCACACGGGTCAAATTATCACTGGTGAAAATATAGAACGAACAAGCTCGAACTCTTTTGAATTTGAGATGTCGATGGCACCTTTTGAACACATTGCATCCATGGACTAAGTAGTTTGAATTTGAGGTAATGTGTGGCTTTTGCAGTTCACATCTAAATGGGGGCACACCATACATTTTGTTTGCTTACCACACTATACTTATAAAACATGCACAATTTACATTTCGAATAGCTAGCTAGAGCTTGAAATGTATTGTTTCCAACATAAAGTGAAATCAAATTTCTGAAAATTCATGATCTTAGAATTTGCAAAAAAATGTAAGAGCCATCAATCTTTGTTCTGATTTTGAACATAAACTATATGCAACCTTTTTTGAGGGAGACCGGGTCTATTGTAAATGTTTACAAGTGGTACATAGCGTCTCTAATAAAAAATACATCCAAATGCCAAGACCAGCGAACAACCAACTGCAGTCAGAAAGAGCCGTCGATGCGTCGTTGTTGCTGCTATCCTACTGGAGCTGGCTTGACCTCGTTAATGACTGTTGAGGAGTCTTCATGCATGTGCCCCTAAGAGCAGCGCCCCAGAGGCGTAGTTGTCATCATTGATCTAAAGCACCTAATTAATATAACATGAATTTTCCCATATGACAAGAAACGCTAACCTCACTGCCCCAAGGAGACAACATGAATCTACGCCGGAGCTCCATCGACTACGTCCCGATGGACTAACTCGACGAGGATCAAAGCTCAAAGAACAAACTCGTAGAAAAGGTGTCAATCGATGTCGCTGATGTCCCAACGTAGCCGGCTTCACCTTCTTGATGGCAGCCGAGTAGTCTTCGTGCATGTGCCCCTAATAACCAACGCTCTGGAGGAGTGCAGTTGTCATTGTTTAACCCTCGCATTGATCCGAAGCACATGACACCAAATCTCGCCGGATGACAAGAAACCTTAACCTCACCGCCCCAAAGGAGACGACAAGAATCTACGCTAGAGTTCCATCGACTATGTCTAGACGAATGAACTCAAGGAGGATCGGAGCTCGAAAGACAGACTCGGAGAAGAAGCGCCGACATCGTCCGCTGAGCGTTGCGCATGCGAGGACTAAAAACCCTAACATAAACTAATAACCGGAGCATAGGCACCGGGATTCCCCTCCCCGCCACCGGCCGACGGAGCGGTGGGAAGAGGGGAGGGGTGAATCCACCGGCTCATCGGTGAAGCATGGAGGGGAGAGGTTGCCCTAGCCGCCTAGGGTGAGTGGACTAGATTTATATTCATACCGAGAATGGATTCAAATTTTATTAGTATTGCATTATACTTAGTGCTCCTACTTTTTTTAGATTTATCAACAGAACTACGGTCGTATGTTAGTACGACACAGCCTGCACGATATGTAGACGATAGCCAATCCAACCGTCTGCCGGACTCTGGTCACATGGATGGACGAGCTGATCTCCCCTGTTGCGCAGGGACCGTCCAGGCAACGACGTGTGTACAACACTACTCTAGTACTATCGCTGGTGTCTCTCTTCTAGTACAACTCAGCCGACGCATGAGGACGGGGGAGAGTGTGCCTATGGTCGGCTGCTCAATTGCGGTCCCACATGTGAGCGCAAACGCAAGATGACGCGTGTTCCATTCCGTGAGCAGCGTGCTGGACCGACCGACCGTGTGGGGTGTGACGCGAACACGACGTGCGTGCTGTATACATGTAGTACCACCATTTTCTTTTGGTTTTGCTCCATGGCGCAATCCATCGATACAAAATTATATTTAAAAGTGGAGGGCGAGGCTTTTCCCACGCGTTAGGCGGGGCAGTTTCGCCTAGTCGGTTCGATAGAGAGGCGAGGAGGACGAGGGAGTAGCGGATTCAACTTACTGCTAGAAAGGTGGGGCTGTGTGATTTGATGGCTCATTACTGCTGGAAAGGTGGGGCCTTGTGATTTGACTGCTCATTATAGTCATTATTACTACGGCGCTACGACCGGGATGAGTCTCCCCTCCATGGTGTGCAGGTGCTAAGCATGCCACATGCAAAAAAATCTGATGTGACAAGGTAAAGAGAAGAGAGAGGAGTTTGGTGACCCCAGGAAGAACTAATGCAAAGCACGCGGACCTATGCAAAACACTTAAATGAGAGAAGTTTATGCTAAGTATGAAGGAGTTTAGTTGTGAAAGAAATACTTTAGCACACCATCTAAGCACGTAGTACTATGCATAATTTGGTGCATGAAACGTCGATCCAGATGCTGGCTCATACTAGTAGTGGAATAGTAGTATGTTAGTATAGTACTTCCTCTGTTTCTTAATATAAGTCCTTTTAGAGATCTCAATATGAACTGCATAAGGATGTATATAGACATATTTTAGAGTGTAGATTCACTCATTTTACTCCGTATGTAGTCTATAGTGGAATCCCTAGAAAGCCTTATATTTAGGAATGGAGGGAGTAGTACGTACATACACTGTACTAAATATCGTTGTTCTCTCTTTTCTAGTAGTAATACTTTAGTAGTAACTCAGCCGATGCGCGGGGCCGGGGGAGTGTGCCTATGGTCGGTTGCTCAATTGCGGTTCCACGTGTGAAGTGCAAATGCAAGATGACACGCGTTCCATTCCGTGAGCAGCGTGCCAGACCGACCATGTAGGTGCAACACGAACGTGATGAGCGTGCTGTATATGTACCACCTTTTTCTTTAATTTGAGCTTGTTAGTTTTGCTCCATGGCGCAATCCATAGATACTTACAAAACTTATATTTAAAAGGCGAGGGCGGGGCAAGTTTTGCCTGGTCGGTTTGACAGAGAGGCGAGGAGGACGAGGGAGTAGCGGATTCAACTTACTGCGAGAAAGGTGGGGCTTTGTGATTTGACGGCTCATTACTGCTGGAAGGTGAGGCCTTGTGATTTGATTGCTTGTTATAGTCATTATTACTGCGAGGGGTAAGTCTCCCCTTCCGTTTCCCACTCTAATCTGGTGCATGACACGTCGACCCGGATGCTGGCTGTCCCACATATCGGCGAAAGGAGGTATAATTGTTGCCGACTACCTAAGGAGGAGCAAAGAACCATGCGGCATACTCTAGTTTTCCATTGGAGTACTAGCCCGACGCGGTGGAGTGCGAAACACGGTAGCCCAATGCGATACGGCGATAAAAATGATCTACTTGTGATCCCGCAGCACCGCTCATCGTTAGCACTATTTTATTCGTTCCTCGCAGCCTAGTACAAACAAAATAATATGATGACAATGGCAATGAATAATAATTGTCTTACCTATTCAGGATAATTTACAAGGACACATGCGGAAACGCCTGAAAGACACAGTGGCAAAATAAGAAGACACATGGGCAAAAGAATAAGGAAGATTACATGCAAAAAAAGAAAAATGAAGACGCAGACAAAGGTCTGGGTCGCTGCTCTCTACTGCATGAAGGGTTGTTGGGCGTGGAGTTCTAACTACTTCTTCATCGCCTCCACGACCTTCATCTCCTCTTGCCTCTCCTCCACCATCTTCTTCATTGCTTCCATGGCACGGGAGTTCTCGAGGCGAGCGTGGATGATCTCTTTCATGTCCGCATGATGTTGCTTGACAGCAGCCACGCTCTCGGTGCGGAGCTTCGCCATGTCATCCCTAAGTTCCCTGATGACGGCAGTCAGCATCTTCACCGAGGCACTACTCTTCTCTTGCAGCTTCTCCCAGCCGGCGATCTCCTCATTCAGCAGGTCGAGCTCATGGCAGAGCTTCGCCTTGCCCTCCTGAAGTTCCACGATTTCGCTGGTCGCCTTCTCAACCGAGGCATTGCTCTCCTTCAGCAGCTTCAGCAAGCCGGCGATCAACTCCTTCTGCTTGTTGAGCTGAGCGGGCATGTCGTCGCAGGCTAACGACTTCAGCATTGCCCGCTCGGCATGTTCGCCTCCACGGCGAATGCGCTTCTGAGAGCCCTCTCCTGCCCATGAGAGATCTTTCGAGGCCTCCGCGGTGCGGCGGGCCCTCTCTTTTTTCCCGCGGCCTTGGTCGTCGCTCCCTTGTTATTTCTCGGCCCAGAGCTCTTCCTATCGGCCATGGCAGACGCAAGGAACGATGAACAAGCAAGGCTTATGAGGAGGAATGTGCAGTAATATTCGAGTAGTTAGTTTCCCTTTTTATAACCTAGTACTAATATGCTGCAAAGTGGAAACACGTTTAGGTTTGATCGGTGTGAACAGGTTTGCAATTAATTATAGCATGGTACTTTGGAATGTGACGGGAAACAAGCTCGAAATTTATTGATGGTTTTGGTTTCGAAGCCCGGAACGGCTCCCAATGAGTTCTCACGACCAAGCATTCAAAAACTCGTGATAAATCAATGACCATATTTTTCCAAACGACCAACTATTTTCATAGAAATACAACACATATAAATGGAGTATTTTCATAGAAATACAATACATAGATGGAGTGATTGTCACGGTTGCAAACCGCCATGGCGCCGCGTGTTCACTACAGCAGCAACTAAGCAGGTCACTGCATCGCTGGCGGGGAAGGAGGGCAGGTCACCTCGCCTACGATGTATCCCCAGCGCCGCTGCCGCTGCTGGTTGAGTGATTTGGCTTCTCCTACCACCCATTTGAACAGTTGCACCGGCTTCTCATGCCATTTTGCAGGCATGCGCGTTATCTCCTCCGCAGTCGACTCCGTGAATATGATCTCTGCCATTAGCCCCAGCTCGAAATCAATGCGACGCTGCCAGATGCTGACATCCCTCAACATCTCACCCCTGAGATTGACATGTGCCTCTGCCTTGTGCTTCGCCAGGCGCAACTCCTTCGAATTTGTCTCCAATCGATGCGACGCTTCCTCGATCCAATTTGCCCTTGCTGCCCACCACCTGAAACGCAGCCCCGGCATGTCCTCCGGCGCCACCGATCTGTGGTTCCAGAGCAATGGATCCCCTCTAAAAGACATGTGGGTTTTGCTCAAAGGCGGCAGTGCTGCGGGCCGCAGGGAGAGGGAAGCCTGCGGGATGCTGGGATCTAAGGGATTAACCATGGCTGAATCCGATGGTCGAGGCGGGGAGGCAAGCGTAGGCTGTGGGAGAGCCCTAGTAGGCGAGCGTAGTACTCCACTCCGTCCATTTTTAAATACAAAGGCCACCAACAGTAACCGAGGCAAAAATTGATGACGTTGCCTCGTAGTACTAGCAACCCATGATTTAACTACTCGCATGCATGCAGTGGATGATAGTAATGTCATTCTCAACTAGTACTTCCTCCCTCACGTCCACTCAATTTGCATGCGCTGTATTAATTGACCATCCATTAAGTGAACGACTCTACACGCGTCAAATTATCACGTGGGGTGGCTCTTCGTACAAAAATGCGTTCCACCGTGTACCCGCGTGTGTGTGCGAGGGAATGAGTGCATGCATGCACATCTTCTCTTCGTGCACGTACTCCACCAGTGTGTGTGTGGGGGGAGAGAGAGAGTGGTATACATAGACCTAGAGAAAGATGGTGTGTCCCCCCCAAAAAAGAGAGAGATGGTGTGTGTCGGAAAGAGTACCCACTCATGTGTGTGACAGTGTGAGAGAGGACGAGTGCATGCGTGCACCTCTCCTCTTTGTGTACGTACTAAACCTAGTGTACAAGTGTATGTGTGTGACATCGACCTATAGAGAGATGGTGTGTGCCAGAAGTCCCGAGAGAGTCGTCGGTGTAGGTGTGTGCGTGGGGAGGAGGGAGAGAGATGATACTTATGTGTCAACGCCGTGCGTGTGAAAAAGAGGCTAGTCAATAGTTCGCCACGAAACTATTCCTGGCGAACGCCCCAATAACCATAAGATCTGCATCTGACGGTGGAAGTTATTAGACGAAAACAACACTGAAAAAAGAAATGCCATGTCATTTCTTTTTACTGCCACACCACGCCCCTCCCCTACACATGAAACTGCCACGCGATCGTTCGCAACTGCCGGTTTGCTAGAAATCCCGATAGGCCGGGCTTTTGGCGGTAGGCGGGGAGCTTGGACTGTCGGTTTGCTCACATGCAGTCGCACATGTCTGTGATGTACCAAGTCGATGCGCGTCCCTTCGGTGAGTGGCAGGCCGGACCGACCGTGTGTTGGTGCGACGCGAAGGCGACAGGCTGTAAGTTTACCGCCTACTCCTTGATGAGATTGGTCAATACAAATCCCGATTAAGAAAGGGTAGGGCGGTGTTTTTGCCGCGCGGGAGGCATGGTAGTTTTTTTTACAATGGGATGGACCCGGCACTGCAAAAGTCAAAGTGGTGGGCAGTACTACTACGCTTGTCGGAGGCGTACGTGGGCCCGCGTTCTCGGATGCGTACGTGGCAGAGCCGGACGCCCGCCAACCTCTCGTAGCAATAGCGAGGAGCCTGCTGCTGGCTATTTTCTATATAATCTTTTTTTTGCGAATATATTTTCTATATAATCAGCTTTGAAATTTTCAATCGTTCACGTGTGACGTGATATCAGCCATTGATTATTGTTGATCCAATGGTCTAGGTGGCTGGGATTCGCATCTATCAAAACCTAATTATACCCTGTTGTGTCTACAACAATCTTCTGGAACCAGCAGCACATCACTGTGATCAATCCACAGAAGAAGCTCGCAACAACCCCTCCCACATGTGCCACATGGCCTCATGGGTGCACCCACATCATTTTAATCACAATATATTGACTGAAAAAAGAGAGACATTTTGTAGCGTGCCATTGGAATTCTAACTTACGTGCTTTTGCACATACTAGAAGTACTAGTGCCACATCATCTAAAGCCTTTCTACACATGCACATTTCTTATACAAATGTGTTCCACCGTCTACCCGCGTGTTTGTATGTGGGAACGAGTGCGTGCGTGCACCTCTTCTCTTTTGTACACATAGTCTGTGTGTCTGAGAGAGAGAGAGATGGTGTGTGCAAGAAATCAAGGGAGATTCGTGAATTTGTGTGTGGGTGGGGGAGGGGGGAGGGAAATATAGATGGAGTATGTGTCAATGATACAATTTGTGTGAAAGAGAGGCCTATATACATATATGTATGTGCATGGGGGTGATATACGAGAAGGGAGGGGAGGGGTCGTCTGCGCGATATAGCGATAGGGACAGATGGAGGGGAGAACTCTACGAGCCTACAAGCACTGGGAGAGAGGGGTGTTGGGAGATGGTGTGAGAGGCCAACTGGACGGAGACTCGGAAGGAGTGTACAAGTGCAAGATCAATATTTTAAGAGAGGGGGCGAGAACGTGCGCGGTTGCGCGCGTCTGAGAGATGAAGCGGAAGGCATGGATGATGAGAGGTGAGACGATGGATAGACAATGTGTGTGTGGTAGCTAGGCAGTCCTATCTAGAGAGGTAGATTGATCGATATGTACGTGGGAAAAAGGGCGAGACCTGACTAGATATAGATCGATGGCTTTGTGTGGAAAACAGGGAAAGACCTAGCTATATATACAGAGAGGAATATTGATCGGAGCGCATGCATGTGAGAGATAATTAAAGAAGGTGAAAGCACATTTGCTTCCTTGGTGGTTTTGGTAATTTATGTCAACATACATGTTGTTGGACTAATGCTTTTGTCTAGTGAATTTCAGACAAGTTCAACAATGGTGTGGCAGGGACAAGAGGATGTGGAATCCCTTCAAAATGCTAAGGACAAGGATTGGCAAAAGATCAAGACTCTACATTTTTGGTTTAGTGATCCAAGATCACATTGAGTCCATAGGAAAGCCAATACTATTAAAAGGGGATGAGGTGTTGCTTAATGGTCTTTTTGCTCAAGTGCTTAGTGACAGTACTCCTAAACCCTCAACCACTCTCTCTAGCCAAAGATGTCCAAAACCTACATTCCAACTCGGCCCCACCGAAATTTTCTATCCGGAGCCACCGAGTTCATCTAGACTTAGCCACTGCCAAAACCCTAACAAATCGGATCCACCGATATGGATCTCGGTCCCACCGAGATGGCCTTGCCAACTCTCTGTAATCGTTTGCACTTACTTCGGTCCCACCAAGTTTTGCAAATCGGTCTCACCGAGATAGCTTGCCAACTCTCTGTTGCCTTATTGCTTCACTTCGGTCCAACCGAGTTGATGCAATCGGTGCCACCGAGACGAGGTTTGCCCTAGCCATTGCACTTCGGTCCATCCGAGTTGTTCCAGTCGGTCCCACCGAGATTCCTAACGTTCATATCTTTTACACAGTTCGGTGCCACCGAGTCTTCTGAATAGGTGCCACCGAGTTGGGTCAAAAGTGTGTAACGGTTGGATTTTGTGTGGAGGCTATATATACCCCTCCACCACTTCCTTCTCAGCAAGGAGAGCCATGAGAACGTGCCTACACTTCCACCATACATTTTCTGAGAGAGAACCACCTACTCATGTGTTGAGATCAAGAGACTCCATTCCTACCATTTGAACCTTGATTTCTAGCCTTTCCCAAGTTGCCTTCCACTCAAATCCTTCTTCCACCATAGCCAAATCTGTGAGGAGTTGTTTGAGTGTTGGGAAGACTATCATTTGAAGCACAAGAGCAAGGAGTTCATCAACAACACACCGTCTATTACCTTTTGGAGAGTGGTGTCTCCTAGATTGGTTAGGTGTCACTTGGGAGCCTCTGACATGATGAGGAGTTGAACCAAGGAGTTTGTAAGGGCAAGGAGATCGCCTACTTTGTGAATATCTACCCCGAGTGAGGCTAGTCCTTCGTGGACGTAAGCCATGGTGGAATAGACAAGGTTGCTTCTTCGTGGACCCTTTGTGGGTGGAGCCCTCCGTGGACTCGCGCAGCCGTTACCCTTCGTGGGTTGAAGTCTCCTTCAATGTGGACGTACGATAGCACCACCTATCGGAACCCCGCCAAAAACCACCGTGTCTTCATTGCGTTTGATCTTCCATACTCTACCCCTTTACATTCCATACTTTTGCATGCCTTATTATTTCCGCTGCTCAATCTCTAGATATGCATGTGTAGAAAGTATTGGAGTGATCTTAACTAATGCCAAAATCTGCCTAAGTTCCAAGAGAAATTAAAATCTGTAACTTTGGTTGGTTAAGGTTCTATTCACCCCCCCTCTAGACCTATCTCCTCGATCCCACAGAAGGCCCAAAGTGACGAAGAGGGGGAGGTGTGTGTGTGGGTGGGTGCGAGAGTCCTACTAGTTAGAGGTATTGTACGAGTGCGAGATCGATAATAAGAGATGAGGGGGCGAGAGCGCGCTCGCGTGCGCGCGCATGTGTGTGGGCTTGCATGCCTCGTAGCTGGGGCGTGAGGGATGGAGAGATCTACCTAGCTTGGGAGATCATGGGAGACAGACCTGAAGAAAGATATTGTGTGTGTGTGCGATGGATAATGCCGAGTGGGAGTGTGTGTGCATGCATGCACGAGAGAAAGTTAGTGGTACAACTATAAAGAGAAGACGACTGTGTGGGTGTAAAAGACTTGGTGAGATCATAATCAATATAAAAGTGAATTCAAATATTTGAATAAGAGATCATGATGTTTGAAACCCATGCATGCATGATATAATGGAGATATGTGGTGTGGTTTTGAATCGAGCATGCTATACTATATACACATCGAACAAGGCCAAATTGATTTGAATTTGATATACCGTTGATAAGCATCGTTTGACCACATTTCATCCATGCATGGATAGAACTATTCAAATTGGAGATAATGGGTGGCTTTGGCAGCTAACATCTAAATGTTGTGTGTGTGTGTGTGTGTGTGTTGTGTATTAAACACATTATACATATCAAACATCGTTTAGATTCCGAACATCTAGCTAGAGCATACATGTACTACTATTTGAATTCAACATAAAATGGATGCACATATTTGAATTCGAGATCATATGGTACATGTAGTTCATATTTAAATGGGAATTTAGTACTATATTCATGTTGTGTGTTGTGAAGATAATATTTAGATGATGGTATAACTAACCTGACAACAATCCCATTCAAATACAGAAAATGGACTCAATTTTAGTCCATATGGTAGACGGTACAAATTGTTTTTTTGTTGTTGAGGGAAGTATGAATTGATTTGGTACCGTACACGGTAAGCTTGTTCTCCCGAATTTTTAAGTTGTTCATTGTTGTTTTTGAATGGCATTTGTAGTAATTCATATAGTAAAACGGGACATGACTCTCTCTTGTGTGGTGTGAATTGTTTTTTGTTTTTGTTTTTTTACACGTTAAGCTTGTTCTCCCGAAATTTCAAGCCGCGCCTTGTTATCCCAAAATTTCAAGCTATCTCTTTGTCTCTTGTGCTGTGAAACTCCCGCCCTTTCAACCCGCGCCTTGTTATCCCGAAATTTCAACGCGCGCGAAAACTCCCCCCTCCTTCGAAATCGGTCGCGCCGCCCCGACATGCGAAATCCCCCTTCTATCCCTCAGCCGAAAATCCCGCCTCGACGTCCCTTGGTCCAAACGGGTAGGGGTACTTTCGTAACTTACCCCACATTTCGGACAAGCGCATCCCTAAGCCATGGTTCCCCCCTCCCACCCCCTCCGCCCCCATTCGTACACCGAGGCCGCCAAAACCCGCGAAACCCCACGCTCCTCCGTCCGCCACCCGACCGCGGCCCAGCCGAAGCCTCTTCCCCGACGACATCGTCCGCTGCAATAGCTCAACGTCCCTCATCCACCGCACCGGATGAGGATCCATCGTCGATCTCATCGTCCCGCCGGTTCAGCCGCCCCGTCCTCCACCTCCAAGGAGCTGCCACGATGTTCGCCTCGTCTGTCGTGCCACCTCCATTCCCAAAGCGCTGTCTTCACCTGCACCACCGGAACCGCAGCACCATCACCGATTCCTCGGATGAAGCTGACGCCTAGTCGGCGCCACCAAAGAGGTTCTACACTAATCGCTGCATATTCTCCTTTATTTGATCTCACGGTGCTGCCATTGCTCGATCCCGAGCCGCCATGCTGCGGCTCCATCGACGGCGGCGTCACCGGCCACTTCCTCCACAGCGTCTCTCCGCCATGGCGTTGCACCCTCGGCGGTGATGCCCACATCAGCAGGAGCTACTGCTGCTGCTCCGGCTGTCACTGGCCGTGCTGCTGCTGCTCCGGCTCTCGCTCGCGCTGCTACTCTGCTCTTGCTCTTGCTCGCGCTGCTGCTCTACTCTTGCTCGCACTGCTGCTGCACGAGCAGCAGCTCCGGCACTCGCTCGCGCTCCTGCTGCTGCTACGGCTTTCGCACGCGCTGATGCTCCGGACGCTGCTACTGCTGCATGACCAGCTGCCCCGGCTGCTCTCTGGTAGTACGTTCCCTGCTGGAGCGGCTGCCGATTTAGATCACTGCTTCTCTGCCACTAGTGCTCGAGCGGCCAAAACTACTAGTGCATTGCTTCTCTGCTACTACCGCGTTCAGTTCCGACAGTAAAATTTAGTTTCAACAACAAAATTCAGTTTCGAGAGTACATTTCAGTTTCGAAAGTAAAATTCAGTTTCGATAGTTAAATTCAGTTTCGACAGTTAAGTTCAGAGAACAGCGGCTGATGTCTTTTACATCTAGCACTTTTTGGTGATGTATTTTACATCATCTATTGGAGATGCTATTAGAATCCCACTTCAGGTTAACGTTGTCTCTCTTGTCTTGCTTCAGCCTCGCCGTCGTACAGCTTACCGGAGCTGGTCCAACGAGAAAACCGTCCATCACTATGGAGCAGTACCCTCGGCTCCATCTCCAGACGCCTAAGATCTTCTTCCCCGCCTCCGACAGCCACATCAGCCGTAACATCCTCAGCGACCAACCCAATGATGCTGAGATCGACATGGCTTCGCCAAAGAGGTTGTACACTTGTTGCATTGCTTTTTTACTCTACATGTAATATATATTGTCCACTGAGCACACGTAGTAATGAGAAATACGAATAGTTTCTCCAATATGTGTAACACCCCAATTTTTGGCCCTTTTATTTTCTTTGAATTTGAGCTGGTTTTCTTTCAGAATTGGCTCCATGGACTTAAAACTTGGGAAGATCCTCTTTCTTTCTTCTCCCAAGTGAATCGTCACTCTCAAATCTTTCCCAAGATAATGTCATGCCCATCCAAGCTCAACCACCATTTCTTCTCCAACTAACTATTCCTTTTTCTATTAAAGGAATAGTCCTGTTTGTCCTTGGTTGTGAAGCAACCTATATTTCTGTCATTCCCAAAATTCCCACAAAATTATCATAAATCCTTTGACTCATATAAACCTTGGATATGTAAAAATATTCAAGATTCCATGCTCATGGTGAGCACATTATCCAATTCTTGCTTCTGGTCACTTTTTCAGGGTGTGAAGCAACTATATTTTTTTATTACTTAATAAATTCTGAAATTAATCCAGGACCTAAATGTCCCTATATCCTTTGAGAATGCCAAAATTCACATCATTTTGCCAACCATTTTCTCCACAAAATTCCCCCAAGTTTCTGTCCAGTGTGGATCATTGAGAAGGAAGTACCCTTTATACTTATCCAAATGGTATGAAATTTTACCAGTACCTTCATATGCCAAAATCATTATCCTCCCCCAAATTTTAGCTCAATGAAACACTCTATGTGAGTGCAGCTTCAAATTCTATTTTTTGGACCAGATTGCTAGTTGTGAAGCAACCATGATAAATCTTTGTCCAAATCATCTCTAATTCCACCAGATGATAGTCCTTCCTACCCTAAACCCCTGTGCCAACTCTCTTTGCCTAATTATCTAGCCATTTGACCCCAACATCTGGTCTAATACTGCTGCAGCAAAGTTCAGTTGATGTTACACTTCAACCCAAAGCCACTTTAATCAAAGTGATGCATCAGTGGAGCTCCAGTATGGATGGACAACACCTTAGACACCTTTTGCCAGTCCCTCGTGCCCTCTCCTCGCCATGCCATGCGGTGACCACGCTGCTGGCACGCCTATGCACGTGCTCTGCTCGCTGTGCCCATGCTCTGCGCGTCGGGTAGCGTCGGGCTTCGTCTTCCTGGCCGTTCCCGCGCGTCCGCTGGTGCCGTCCACCCTCCTCCTCCTCCCACGTAACCCTGTGACTCACCTCCCTCTCCTGAAGCCTCCTCGCCGGACGCCAGCCATCGCCGCCCATGGGTGCACAGTGCACCGTGGTGGCCGACAGCTCCTGCGCGCCTCCGTCTCCTTCCTCCGCGTCCCTAGCTCCGCTTTGCCTGCATCAGTGCCTCCCCTCTGCTCTCACCCGTCGCCTCAAGGGGCCCCGCAGCGTGCCACGCCTCGCCGGAGCATCAACCGCACCTCCATGGCGGCTTGCGGCCACGGGCATCCTCCCCCGTCTATTTAAGCCGTCCCCGGTGCTGCCTCGCCTCATCACTCGCCCTCACCAGCCACCAATAGACCCCCAGTGGCAAGAACTTGAGCCGGGGAGCTCTCCTTCCTCAGCTCCGGCAAGGAGCCCGCCGCCCGGCCATCTTCTCCTCGAGCTCATTTCGGCCAAGTCCAGCCCCTCCCAGCACCACCATCGGACTCCTAGAAGCTCACCTCCTCTCCCTAGCCTCTCTCCCGAACCCATGGTCGCCAGAATGGCCGAATCCATCGGTGCCCGAAGCCTGCCGCCGCCGAAGACGAAGGGCGCAACGCCGTCCGGCCGTCTCCTGACGAGCTACGGGTATGGGTGAGCTCACCGGAGAGTGCCCGATCCATCCCCTCCCTCTCCCTGCTCCGGCGCTGCCTCCTCGCGGCCATCCGACGCCGGTGAGCCCGCCGTCCCTCTGTTCTCGCTCTCTCTTTTTAAAACTGACCGAAGGGGCCCACTGGCCAGTGACCCTGGTCGCGCCGAACCGTTTTCTAAGTGAAAATGTATTCTGGCTTTACGCTTTCGACGTCACCCCTCCAGAGGTTTTCTGGAAATTCATTTTAATTCAGTTTTTATCCAGATTTGACCCAACTTTGACCGGCTATATCTCCCAAACTACAAGTCCATTTGAGTTGATTCTTTTTGCATTATTTTTCTTTTTAGCTCCTTTATTTTCTGGTAGAAGTTGACATTTTTCTCTGCTATCTAGATTTTCTGGACAGAGAAAATGCTTTATGCGGTTATTTCATTTGCTTGTTTATATTGGTTTTAGAGTGTTTGGTATGTGTGTGAAGACCAGGAGTATTCCAACCCTCTATTGGAGCAAGGCAAGCCACACCCTCCATTTGCATGATTGCAATGCAATGCCATGGTTTTATTTAATAAACTTGCTTAAAATTTGTATTAGCTAAATATGATTTATTCATGGCAAATTCTTGGAGTAATAGTTGATCTTGCTACTGCCATAATGATGCTTGGATTCTTTAGTACCAATACCTTGCAAGTTTGATAATGCCATTGTCGTGGGAACAATTCCGACAATAGAGAGGAGTAGGGTAAAGGAGCATGATCTATCGAGATGCAAACGGGTGACACGAGTGATTTTAGCGAGTTCGGGCCTCTCGTGGTGGAGATAACAGCCCTACGTCTCGTGCTCCGGAGAGGCTTTGTTTTATCTGAGTATGAATCCAGAGATTACAATGTGTGAGAGAGGGGAGAACGGATCTCCATTCCTGAGCTAAGTCCTGAGACTAATGGCGAGAGAGCCATGGGAGAAGAAGCCAGGGCCTCCCCCAAGTCTAGTGGTGGGGAGTGGCTTGTATAGTGTGCGCCACCCCCTCACCTCTTATGTTACAAGGTGGACCATCAATGCCATAATATCTGCCCACTACGAAACCGCCATGCTGACTATTGGTCTTCGTATGTCCGAGTGAAATCAGGTACTCCGAGTGGAATGAGTTCGTCGAGTGGAGTGCTATGCTCCGAGTGGTTGTTGCCGTCCGAGTGACTTTCAAGTTGCGGTACATCTGAACGGCGATCTGGCCCAGTACAAAGTGTACGGTGTCCATGGGTAGGGTCTTTAGGTCAGGCCTGTTACCCTACCCCCAATACATGTCCTCGTCAGCCATGTCACCATTGTATTATTAGGAGATATGATTATTATTTCATCATGATCTTATTGGATATTATGTATTGGAGTATTATTGGATTTGCTGCTATCATATTGATCTATGAATTACAATCTAGATATTGTTATTGGATCAGTAAGATCATTTACTATGGATTCATCATGATCATATTTAATATTTTACCTGTGGAGTTAACAATAATGACTTGGCTATATTATTCTTTCGATTATTAGGTGCATATTGCCATGACTTGAATCACAGGTTGATATATGATATTGGAGTAACAATTATCACAGATATACTTTGGGGACAAATTCCATCATTTCGTTGATCAGGTGCCACCGAACCGAGCTCACCAGTGCAGCAACACTTGCTTGGATGGGGTGGCCCTAATTCGGTCTATTGTCATGCCTCTCGCCGGTGCCTCCAACTAGGGAAGGTTGTGCGCTCGCGCTACCCTGGCCCGGTAGGCAGTCATAACCTTGTGTGCCCGAGTTTTATGGTACCGATGTCCCCATTTGGGATGACTTTGTTTTGTTTTGGCCACGATGGTGGCAGCCACAAAGGTGGCGGATGTCACAAGTTGACATCAGGGCCACCCATGACATAGCCCAAAGGGGAGTTTGTCGGAGTGGCCGGGAGAGTGTCATGCAATAGATTGGTTTTGTCAGAATGTCGTTGGTCCACCCGAATGGGAGCACAACGCCATGAGTTCCGTGGTGTGGGTACAGTGTACTAACCTATGCAGAGTGTATAAACTATCGATAGCCGCATCCTCGGTCATGGACACAGTTCGTACTAGGTCACACTGTTCGATAAACAATAACGATAAAGGAATGACTTATATTTTATGTGAGCTAGTAACAGTTTGGCAGGATGCCGATGATGATATTGGGATGATCTTGAGGATGAACATCGGTTCATGATGTGATCACGCGGTGATCACGAGGATATATTGATCACAAGGTGATCGAGAGGATATGTTGCTTGGCCGGGTAGCCAAGAGTGAGATGGTTCATATGACCCAAGATGATGGTTCCTCAGTAATTCTAGCATTACCATATCATGATTAATAGTTACTTCCCCATCATAGTAGTTGTGCATAACTTAACCTGTTAATGCTATGTTGTTGTCTTGCCTTGATGCTTTTGGTTGTTGTGAGCTTGCGAGTACATTCAAAGTACTCACCTGGCGTGCCATGCCAGATTGCAGGTGATGCCGTGATTGATTGATTGTCGAGGATCCCGAGTCTGCGAGCTAGGCCGTGTCCCAGCCAGAGTCCCTGTGGAGTGGAGTCCATCACCATCGTCGTTGTTCCGCTGCTAGAAGTTATTCCGCTACTACGAGTTGTTCTACTGCTAGCATAGAGCTACCTTAGCAGGCGTAGTGTCGCCGTGCCCATGTAATCCTTTGTTTGATCAGAACCCTTGTACCCATAGTATTTGTAATAAAGAGCTGTTCCGTTCTATGCCAGCACTGCCGTATTCCAGAAGACTTGATCTCTGGGCTGGAATACGGGGTGTTCCGGTTCCTCTGAGCCGGGGTGCCACAACTAATGGTATCAGAGCCAGGTCTGACTGTAGGACGCCCTAGTCAGCGCGAGCGTTAGATACTGGTAGTACAGAGTCTGGCCGGTTTGCTGCATTTGATTGTTGCATTTGTTTGTTGCATTGCATGCATATAGACCTTATCTTATTGCTAACGATCTTATCTTGTGAGTGTAGATGGCATCGGTTTCGATCCACTACAGCACAGCCCCTGCATCCCTCCAGTTTCCATTTTACCTGCTCCTCGGTGTTTGGCATCATCTCTGTCCCAGCGGAATGATGCCAAGTGTCCCCGACACCGTTCGCAGGAATGGTGCTCAGGTATCACGTCAATATATTTTCTTCAGCCAAACCTATCGTTTCGGTGGTAGATATCCTTCTACCCCGGATCGTGCCATTCTTCTAGGCACCTTGGCAACCCTTACTGATCTTTGTTACCAGGAAAGGGCAATGCCAGCAAACCCAGCTCTCCACCGCTATTCTACCCTGTCATCCATTCCCTGGACGAGTACGGTTCCCTTCCTTCCGCTTGGATGATGATGTGGCCGTGACATTCGTGTCCCGCTACATGATCACCGAGTACGTCCTCACCTTCGAGCTAGTCAAGGATGCCACCTTGCTAAGCCAGTAGTTGGTGTAGCTATGTTACACCAACCCCTCTACACGTTGATTCATCTTCATGCACATCGTCACAGCATGTTAGATCGTAGTATCGGAGTTCCCACAAGATTTGTGTGCTTAAGTAGGTTTGCATATTGTTGTGAATAGTGGTAACATGTGATGTTGCTTGTGTGTGATCTTGATGCCTGCCTTTGTTCAGTTTAGTTGTTTCTTTTGCTTCTTTTGGGCCTTCGGTGTTACATTGTTTCCCCTTAGGAAAGTTGCTCATCAACCGACACTGGGATCGAAGAAGCAATGAGGATTTCAAATATTTGGCAGCTCAGCTAAACAGTATGGCATTCTCAGTTGACTGCATTGTATTGGGAAAATCTGATCGGAATAAAAATGGCATCTTGGATTGACTATCAGCAACAAGTCTGCCTTAGCTGTGCAACCTTTAAAGCAGTAATGATCGAACTCGCAGGAAGACAAGTCGTACGGTATATTTCCAGCCAAAGGTATGGCTCATATATAAAGTTTTGGTTCAGCTATGAATGAAACTTGAAATATGTTATACTCCGGAAGGAAGCCAGAATGTGCTATGTGTTCAGCAAGGAAGACAATCAGACAGTTCTTTCCATACAAGTAACCAGCAGCAAAAACATTGTGGGTATGCATATGGCATTCAGTCCGCATATCATAGTACGAAGCTTCTGGTGTAAGAAATTTAGTCTTTCTCCACACGCTATCGGACGAAGCTTATGATGCAAGGCTCCTCAATTATCCTCTGTACGATATATGGACCGCTTCCGGTCTAAGATACCCAATCTTCCCTAGCAAGATACCTCGGTAAAAGCTTCCGGCATAAGGCAATGAATCTTCTTCAATAAGCAACCAGAAGAGAAGCTTCTGAGGTACGGTACCCAGGCTTCTTCAACCCACTTCCTCGGAAAAGCTTCGAGCGTAAGATATTCAACCTTCTTCAGCATGGTACTCTCGACAGCTTCCAACATAATATATCCAGTCTTCTTCAGTATGACACTACAAACAATTATCAATAGTGGTACACGTGATTACACAGTGAGTTGGTAGTACATGACAGTTCAGCTCAAGAACCAGATCCGCGGCAGTTTTGCCAGAAGCAAGACCCATACAGGACACATGTCCATCTCGGGAAGCGAGTATTCAGCTACACCTACTTCCGCATATGTGTAAGCATGCAGCTCGAGTTATGAGAGTCACTCATACAAGGATGCAACTATGTTCAAGCAAATCTACCGAAGGAAGAATCGACGGTTGAAGTCAACCTTAAAACAACAGTCTTGACAGTGGTTACCAAAGTCAGTTTCTCTGCACCCGACAAGGTGATATCATGAACTCTTGTCACTATCTTGTATGCTCAGCCACAACAACGAGCTATGTACAACTACATGCCCACATGTACATGTCATATGTACGAGGACCCATGTCATGAACAAGAACAAGGAATGATGCCGGAATATTGCACCAACAAAACCTATGGTCGCAAGAAGGATACAGGATATATGTGGCCAAGCTATTTTAGCAAGGGATTCTGACAAAGAAAATAATGACAATTAAGGAGTAAAACTGGCAACAAAGGTATGAAGATTCTTGCACGACTGTCATGGTCCGGACACCCCAAGTCAGCTTGAGACCATGATTCTTTATGGATCGACATGGACATACACTCAGAGGCCTACTCTGTTCCATAAGGACCTCATATCCAGCCAACCCGCTTGTCCCTCAAAATTGTCGGTGTGGAATATCCAAGTCTGTCCCGTCAGATCCAAGATTCCTTAGCCATCTCAGCAATTTGGCTTCAGTGACCATGTTAAAGCATCGCACGGCCTATTACCCGCATATGGATATATCGACAGAATGAGCAAGTAAGATGCTAAACAACAAGCTCAGATTATGTGTTCCCACATGTAGAACTAAGTGCAAGGACAACCAGCCCTAAAAATATCTTCCCGCCAGAATGCCTGTCAGTCAAGCCCCGAGATGCTATCACTATAAGGTTTGTCCCCCTTTATACTACTCACGACAGGAGACAGTGGAGTCTTTGGTACAGATTTCATGCTCGAGACAAGAAACAAACCAAGATGATTCAGTACCACCTACGGGCAGTCAGATCCCATCAAGAGAATGGCTATGATTATCAGCATTGTTTGAAACCGGAAGACATGCATCTATTTGACCCCGATGGGAGGAATTAAAAGGTTTCATGCCCACAGAAAATTTATTCTCAGATTCCTTGGATATTACCAGCAATATATCGAAGAGTGACAAGTCATTCAGAAATCACTCTGAACTTGTGGAAAGTCATTATCTCCCAGGTATGATAATATAACGCTACCCCAGCTAAGCCGACAGATATGAACGAATCAAAGTCAGCATAAGGTTTGACATATGAGGAAATACCCGTCAGGGTTTTGGGTAAGGTGAAGCAAACCACCCCAGAGCAAGGTAGTCATATCATATGAAATTCTGGGGGAACAACATATAAAGGAAAAGGATGCCCGAGTTGGAAATGGTTTCCTTAAGGCATATTCATACTTGTTCCCTGAGCAACCAAATCTCGAGGACGAGATTTTTGTAAGGGGGGTAGGTTTGTAACACCCAAATTTTTGGCCCTTTTATTTTCTTGGGATTTGAGTTGGTTTTCTTTCGGAATTGGCTCTATGGACTTAAAACATGGGAAGATTGAAAGCACATTTGCTCCCTTGGTGGTTTTGGTAATTCATAACAACATATATCTCATTGAACTAATGTCCATTCAACATAAAGATTTCAGGATGTTCAATGATTGGCAGGGCAAGGACTAGAGATGTGGACCCCTCAAAATGCTAAGGACATAGATTGGCAAAAGATCAAGACTCTACATTTTTGGTTTAGTGATCCAAGATCACATTGAGTCCATAGGAAAGCCAATACTATTAAAAGGGAATGAGGTTTTGCTTAATGGTCTTTTTGCTCAAGTGCTTAGTGACAGTACTCCAAAACCCTCAACCACTTTCTCAATCCAAATATGTCCAAAAGCTACATTCCAACTCGGCCCCACCGAAATTCTCTATCCGAAGCCACCGAGTTCATCTGGACTTAGCCACTGCCAAAACCCTAACAAATCAGATCCACCGATATGGATCTCGGTCTCACCAAGATGGCCTTGCCAACTCTCTGTAATCGTTTGCACTTACTTCGGTCCCACTAAGTTTTGCAAATCGGTCTCACCGAGATGGCTTGCCAACTCTCTGTTGCCTTATTGCTTCACTTCGGTCCCACCGAGTTGATGCAATCGGTGCCATCGAGATGAGGTTTGCCCTAACCATTGCACATCGGTCCATCTGAGTTGTTCCAGTCGGTCCCACCGAGATTCCTAACGTTCATACCTTTTACACAGTTCGGTGCCACCGAGATTTCTGATCGGTGCCACCGAGTTGGGTCAAAAGTGTGTAACGGTTGGATTTTGTGTGGATGCTATATATACCCCTCCACCACTTCTTACTCAGTAAGCAGAGCCATCAGAATGTGCATACACTTCCACCATACATTTTCTGAGAGAGAACCACCTACTCATGTGTTGAGATCAAGATATTCCAATCCAACCATTTGAACCTTGATTTCTAGCCTTTCCCAAGTTGCTTTCCACTAAAATCCTTCTTCCACGATAGCCAAATCTGTGGGGAGTTGTTTGAGTGTTGGGGAGACTATCATTTGAAGCACAAGAGCAAGGAGTTCATCAACAACACACCGTCTATTACCTTTTGGAGAGTGGTGTTTCCTAGATTGGCTAGGTGTCACTTGGGAGCCTCCGACATGATGTGGAGTTGAACCAAGGAGTTTGTAAGGGCAAGGAGATCGCCTACTTCATGAAGATCTACCCCGAATGAGGCTAGTCCTTCGTGGACGTAAGCCATGGTGGAATAGACAAGGTTGCTTCTTCGTGGACCCTTTGTGGGTGGAGCCCTCCGTGGACTCGCGCAGCCGTTACCCTCCGTGGGTTGAAGTCTCCATCAACATGGACATACGATAGCACCACCTATCGGAACCACGCCAAAAACCATCGTGTCTTCATTGCGTTTGAAATCTCTGATCCCCTCCTTTACTTACATATGCAATTGTTTACTTTCCGCTGCTACACTCTTAGAATTGCATGTGTAGGGTGATGGTTGACTTGTATGCTTGCTAAAATCTGCCTACATCTAAAATTAGGAAAAGGTTAGGTTTTTATTTGGTCAAGTAGTCTAATCACCCCCCTCTAGACATACTTTCGATCCTACAAGTGGTATTAGAGCTTTGGTCTCCGTAAGCCTTGATTTCCATTGCGTTGGTGATCATAGCCTTGGTTTCACAACCTAGGAGAGTATGGTGTCTAGTGAGGGTAATTATCATCGTAGAGGTCTATATTTTGATGGTACAAACTTTGCTAGTTGGAAACATAAGATGAAGATGCATATTCTTGGTCATAACCCCGCAGTTTGGGCTGTTGTTCGTGTCGGCTTGCAAGGTGATTTCTTTGAGGATTGCAAGGAACCGGATCGTGAAGCAACCCCGGAAGAATTGAAGATGTTGCAATACAATGCTCAAGCTTATGACATTCTCTTCAACGGTTTGTGTCCCGAGGAATTCAACAAAATCAGCCGCCTCGAGAATGCAAAGGAAATTTGGGATACTTTGGTTGATATGCATGAGGGTACCGAGTCCGTCAAGGAATCTAAGTTGGATGTGCTTCAAAGTCAACTTGACAAGTTCTGGATGAAGGATGGTGAAGCAATCGCAGAAATATACTCTAGGCTTGCTCTCATCACAAATGAGATTGCCGACTTAGGAAGTGAAGAGATGACTAACAAATTCATCATTAAGAAGATACTTAGAGCTTTGGATGAAAAATATGATACCGTTTGCACATTGATCCAAATGATGCCAAATTACAAAGATCTCAAGCCCACGGAAGTCATTGGAAGGATTGTTGCTCATGAAATGTCACTCAAGGACAAAGCGGAGCTACACAACAAATCAAGTGGTGCTTACAAAGCCTCAACCGATGCTCCAACAACTCCAAGTGACAAGCTAGTATCCAATGAAGAGATAAGCCTAATGGTGAAAAGATTCAACAAGTTCTACAAGAACAAAGGGAAAGAAAGAAGCTCTAGCTCAAGACACTATGAGAAAAGATCATCAAGTCATGACCGTAATTGCTACAATTGTGGAAAACCCGGACACTATTCCAATGAGTGTACGGCTCCCTACAAGATAAGAGACGAATCACCAAGAGGAAGACATAGAAGAGATGAATCACCTCATAAGGAGAGAAGGAGTAGAGATGATCATTATGAATGAAGACACTCTCGAAGAAGCAAGGATTCGGAGAGGAAGGACAAGTCATCAAAGAGCTACACAAGAAGAAGACATCAAGCTCATGTTGGTGAATGGGTTTCCGGCTCCGACTCCGACAACCACTCCGAGAGAAGTTATCACTCCAACTCCGACTATAGCCAAGATGAAGGTGTTGCCGGACTTGCTCTTGTGTCATCCAACTCCCATGATCTATTTGACTCACCAAATGAAGGAATTGGAAGATGCTTCATGGCAAAAGGCCCCAAGGTATCACACCCCGAGTATCTTAATTTCAATAGTGATGAAGATGATTTGCTTGGTGATGATGATTTACTTATTGATAAGGCTAGTGATGTGAGCTATAATGAAAATGCTAGTAATCATGATAGTCAATAGGAAACGAGTGACAATGCTATGAAGGAGATTGAGCGTCTAACTAAATAACTAAATGCTCTTAAGTTAGCTCATGAAACAACTCAAGAGGATCATAGAGAACTTCTAAGAACTCATGAGAAGCTACGCTTCGAGAAGCTAAATTTAGAGAAAGAGCATCAGTTTCTTAAAGCTATCAATGACGATCTTCAAAAGAAGAGTTCTTCATATCTTGCCAAACGTTTACTCTTGTCTACCTTTATGCCACAAGTTAAACCTAAGCAAACTAACAACAAGGGTAAAAAGGGTTCTACCTCTAGTAGTAACAATAACAATGCTAAATCCAATATTGTTGCTTCTAGTAGTTCTATTGATTCCACTAATGATTCTCTTAGCCAAGTTACACTTGAGCAAGAAAATATTCTATTGAAAGGAATTATAGAAAAAGGTGTCTACAAGAGCCTTGCTGGGAGTAAGAAATTTGAGAAAATTGTACGCAAGCAAGGAAGGCACCGGAACAACCAAGGTGTTGGTTTTGAACGAAAGTTCAACGCCAATGGAGTTGAGTGGGAATAAGATCAATACCCCAAGACAAAGTTTGTTCCTCAACAAGAGAAGTATGATCCTACTTCCTTCAAGGGAACACAAGCTTAAGAAGATCTTCCACCACAAGACCACAAGCTAAAAGGCAAGGGCAAGCTTCAAGAAGAGATTGATTCATTTGAAGAAGCTCCTCAAGCCTTGGTCAAATGGGTTCCCAAGACTTCATCAAGTTCTACTTCATCAAGTGCTACTACAACTCCAAGGATTCCCATCAAGTTGATGTGGGTCCAAAAGAAGAAGAACTAGAGAGTTCTTGAGGGTGACTCCGCCAACAAACTTCACTCATATTCATTTTGGCAAGAACTTGTGCAATCAACTTCTACATCTTGCACTAGTTCATGGAGTCACAAACCCTCTTGTTGGTGAGGCAAGGGACAAGGTAGTCATTGCATTCATGGACATCATCATATGTGTATTTCACTCTATGTCTATGGATATCCTTGTATGTTCCTTGTGTGGGACTAACCCATGTAGGTATTGAAACCACAAAACTCCAAAGGATTGCTCCCAACTCTTGATGGTCTACATCAACATTGAGCATCCACATCTTCAACATCTACATGAAGTCATCATCGACTGAAAGCACATTTGTTCCCTTGGTGGTTTTGGTAATTTATGCCAACATACATGTAGTTGGACTAATGCTTTTATCTAGTGAATTTCAGACAAGTTAAACAAATGGCGTGGCATGGACAAGAGGATGTGGAACCCCCTCAAAATGCTAAGGACAAGGATTGGCAAAAGATCAAGACTCTACATTTTTGGTTTAGTGATCCAAGATCACATTGAGTCCATAGGAAAGCCAATACTATTAAAAGGGGGTGAGGTGTTGCTTAATGGTCTTTTTGCTCAAGTGCTTAGTGACGGTACTCCTAAACCCTCAACCACTCTGTCAATCCCAAATATGTCCAGAACCTACATTCTAACTCGGCCCCACCGAGTTCATCCAAGACTTAGCCACTGCCAAAACCCTAACAAATCAGATCCACCGAAATGGATCTCGGTCTCACCGAGATGGCCTTGCCAACTCTCTGTAATCGTTTGCACTTACTTCGGTCTCACCGAGTTTTGCAAATCGGTCTCACCGAGATGGCTTGCCAACTCTCTGTTGCCTTATTGCTTCACTTCGGTCCTACCGAGTTGATGCAATCGGTGCCACCGAGATGAGGATTGCCCTAGCCATTGCACTTCGGTCCATCCGAGTTGTTCGTATCGGTCCCACCGAGATTCCTAACGTTCATATCTTTTACACAGTTCGGTGCTACCGAGATGATTGTTTCGGTGCCACCGAGTTGGGTCAAAAGTGTGTAACGGTTGGATTTTGTGTGGAGGCTATATATACCCCTCCACCACCTCCTTCTTAGTAAGGAGAGCCATCAGAACGTGCCTACACTTCCACCATACATTTTCTGAGAGAGAACCACCTACTCATGTGTTGAGATCAAGCTATTCCATTCCTACCATTTGAAACTTGATTTCTAGCCTATCCCAAGTTGCTTTCCACTCAAATCCCTCTTCCACCATAGCCAAATCTATGAGGGGTTGTTTGAGTACTGGAAAGACTATCATTTGAAGCACAAGAGCAAGGAGTTCATCAACAACACACCGTCTATTACCTTTTGGAGAGTGGTGTCTCCTAGATTGGTTAGGTGTCACTTGGGAGCCTCCAACCTGATGTGGAGTTGAACCAAGTAGTTTGTAAGGGCAAGGAGATCGCCTACTTCGTGAAGATCTACCCCGAGTGAGGCTAGTCCTTCGTGGACGTAAGCCATGGTGGAATAGACAAGGTTGCTTCTTCATGGACCCTTCGTGGGTGGAGCCCTCCGTGGACTCGCGCAGCCGTTACCCTTTGTGGGTTGAAGTCTCCATCAACGTGGACGTACGATAGCACCACCTATCGGAACCACCCAAAAAACCACCGTGTCTTCATTGCATTTGATCTTCCGTACTCTACCCTTTACTTTCCATACTCTTGCATGCTTTATCATTTCCGCTGCTCAATCTCTAGAAATGCATGTGTAGAAAGTATTGGAGTGATCTTAACTTGTGCCAAAATCTGCCTAAGTTCCAAGAGAAATTAAAAACTGCTACTTTGGCTGGTTAGGAGTCTATTCACCCCCCTCTAGACCTATCTCCTCGATCCCACAATTGGTATCAGATCACTAGGTCTCCATTGCCTTGGTTTCATCACCATTGGAGGGAGATGGATGTGTCTACGTTGGGGAGTCTTAGACGTAGAGTGCCTATTCTCAATGGGGAGTATTACAACTTTTGGAAGGATGAAATGCTTGATATCTTTGATGAATTTAACTTGAGCAAGTATATTCACAATCCTTATGTGCCCCCTATTGATCCCTTGCATCCTACTCATGAAGAGGAAATTGACATGCTTCGTAATCTTAGAACCATCAATCTTATCATTAGAGGATTACGTAAGGTTGTGCTTGGTTGTATGCAAAACTTTGAATGTGCTTATACTCTATGGCATGACTTAGAGAAGCGATATCCCGATTACTCCTTAAAGACTCTCGATAAGATTCTTCATAAGGCTGTTGCTTTTCACAGGATGAGTCCTAGTGATCCTAAGTTTGATGATTGCTTGTTTGAGCTTCGTGATCTTATGCGTGCCAAAGGAGATGTTAGAACTATTAGCAACATTATCATGGAAATCATTAGAATCCATAAACTTGAACATTGTCATGATCATGAAACTAATGAATCTATTACCCTAGGTAATGATCACACGCATAATGAAGAGGATATTGAGCATGGCTACTGATGAAGATGAAGAGTTTGATATTGAATTCGAGAAGACCATGAGAAATCTCAGTCTTATGGCAAATCTTCGAGATTACATGGCCGGAGGAAAAGAGTGGATTCTTGATAGCGGCTGTACCGATCACATGACCGGAGATAGAGACATGTTTTGTGAGCTTGCTAAAAATGATGGTCCATGCAAGTATGTGACTTTTGGAGACAACTCCAAGGGTAAGGTACTTGGCCTTGGTAAGGTGGCCATATCCAATGATAGCTGCATACAAAATGTTATGCTTGTTAAATCTCTTGGTTACAATCTTCTTTCCGTATGTAGACTAGCCGATTTTGGTTTTAATGTTCTATTTACCAAAGTAGATTGCCAAGTGTTTCGCCAAGATAATCATAATATGGTCTTTACCGGCATTCGTAGAGGTGATCTATACATTGTTGATTTCACTAAAAGAGCCCAACCTCGTACATGTTTAATTGCAAAATCTTCTAAAGGTTGGTTATGGCATAGAAGACTTGGACATGTTGGTATGCGTAACCTTGATAAACTTGTTAAAGGAGATCACATTCTTGGAGTAAAAGATGTTATATTTGACAAAGATCGACTTTGTAGTGCTTGCCAAGCAGGAAAACAAGTTGGAGGAAGCCATCCCGTAAAGAACATTATGACCACGAGGAGACCACTCGAGCTACTTCATATGGATCTTTTTGGTCCCAACTCCTATAAAAGTCTTGGTGGTAACTCTTTCGGTTTGGTCATTGTTGATGATTTTTCCAGATTTACGTGGGTGTTCTTTCTTGATGACAAATCGCAGGTACAAAAGATCTTCAAGAACTTCGCAAGAAAGGCTCAAAATCAATTTGAAGTGAAGATCAAGAAGGTTCGGAGTGACAATGGAACGGAGTTCAAGAACACAAATGTGGACACTTTTCTTGATGAGGAGGGTATTTCACATGAGTTTCAGCTACGTACACACTGTCGGTACCAAAACCGGCAGATCTCGGGTAGGGGATCCGAACTATGGGTCAAGGAGTCAATGGTAACAGGGAACGTAGAGACAGCGATTTACCCAGGTTCGAGCCCTCTCGAAGAGGTAATACCCTACGTCCTACTTGATTGTATTGATGTGATTGTATGAAGGTTACAGAGTTGATCTACCTCGAGATCGACTGGGCTAAACCCTAGGTCATGAATCTGATCATCTACGGACCTAACCTCCTGGTTTATATAGACACCAGGGGGTCCTAGGGTTACATATGGTCGGTTACCATCAGGGATAAGCATGTCGGCTACGCCAATTATTCCTTGGAGGAGACGCCCAGACTTTGGAGGTTTCCTTCTGACATACGAGGTTGTCCACAATCCGGCCTTCCATCGACGCGTAGAGAGCGGCCCACCAGTCCGGCCCACGAGAGATAGGCCGACAACCCGAGTACCCCCTAGTCCGGGACACCCTCAGTAGCCCCCGAACTAGTCTTCGAAGCCGAGGTAGATGCCGAACACCGTTGGCTTCGTGGACCAGTTCCCTTCCTTCTGTGATATCGATGACCGGTCTGAATCTCCTCCGAGCCGAATTCTTGAGCGTCGCCGAGCCGTATGCGTCCCAAGACATACTTCGGCTACTTGCGATGTATCGATAACTTAGCCCCGAAGGCTAGTCACTTCGGTGTGAATAGTACCCCCTTCTGACAACTTTTACCGAAGGGTCACACCTTGCCACGACCGCGAGTTGGTTTATGAAAAACTCGATTCGCGGTTCGAGGCAGTTTTCATTGGCACATTCCATCGACGTGGAGATCGTGTCCTGTTTTCAAGGGATATGATCAATAATCCACCTCGCCCCACGCGCGCATAACGGCACGATTACATGGGGAAATGGCGAGGACCGCGGCGCAGTAAAGGGACCGTGAGTTTTACAACCCATAAAAGGGGCACAGCCTCCGTTCCTTTCGTACGCTCTCATTCCCCCCTTTTGCTAGTGCCTTCCCCATCTCTTGAGCTCCAACGCCCAGATCCGCTCTCCCTCGCAAGACCTTTTCCATCCACCAGCTCGATTCAGCAATGGCGGGTTCCGGGTCCAAGGGCAAGTGGGAAGCATCTAGCGTCACCAATAGCGCCATTTTGGAGTTGAAGAGCGCGGGCTACCTCCCGGCCGACATCGCCCACCGTGCTCCGGAGGCGGGCCAGGCCATCCCCACGCAGCGGTAGGGCGAGAGAGTGGTATTCGTGCCCCACTTCATCCGAGGTTTGGGATTTCCCCTTCACCCTTTCGTCAGGGGCCTCATGTTCTTCTACGGGCTCGACTTCCATGACCTCGCGCCGAACTCCTTCCTCCACATCTCGGCTTTTATCATTATCTGCGAGGCCTTTCTCTGAGTCCGGCCACACTTCGGTCTATGGTTGAAGATCTTCAACGTTAAGCCGAAGATAGTAGATGGCCAGCAGGCGGACTGCGGGGGGGGGGGGGGGCAATGATCAGCAAGCTTCCGCGAGTGGAGTGGCCAGACGGTACCTTCATTGAGACCGTCAAGATCTGGCAAAAGGAATGGTTCTACATCACAGAGCCGAGGCGCGCAAATTGGGAGGCGATTCCGGCCTTCCGATCCGGGCCCTCTACAAGGCTGGTCTCATGGACCAAGAAAGGCCTCGACTGGGGGGTGAACAAGGAGGTGGCGCAGCTGTAGAACCGGATCACCAAAATGCTAGCGAAGGGCGTCGAGCTGCCCAACGTGATCCAGATCATGCTCGGCTGCCGAATCCTCCCATGCCAGGACAGGGCCTCCCCCATGTGGGCCTACAAGTCCGAAGACCCGGCCACCGTGCGCAAATTCTTCCGCACCTCCCACGCTCAACTGTGGAGGGCGCTGTTCAAGCCGCAGAAGGATTGGCCGGCCGTGGATGAAGACGTCGGCCTCGACGCCGCAAATCCCCCACGAGAGGTATGACTAGTTTTACTCTTATTTCCGAACTGTTCACTTTTAATAAGGTACTTAGCCATTCATTTCCTATCCGCAGAACTGGCTGAAGAAGGCCAAGCGGATCGACAGTCCGGCACCGCTGCCGGAGGGACCCAAGACGCCCCTGCTGACGGCCATGTTGGACGTAGAGCCATACGAGGCGCCGGAGAGGAAGGAGAAGAAGAAGGACCTGGAGAAAGCGGCCGCCGAACTGGCTGTGGAGCAAACCACGAGCCGGAAGCACGAGGCCAGGGTGCTGGAAGTGCAGCAAGAGCTCGGGGATGCCGTCACAAGATATGAGGCCCTCGAGTAAAAGAATAAGGAGCAGGCCGCCGAGCTGACCTCATTAGCGGCGGTGGCCAAAGAAGCGTAGACAGAGGCGCGCGGCTGCCAAGAGGAGCTCCGCCAAGTCAGGCTCATTGCGGACGGTAAGCCATACTTGCTGCAAAGTATCTTTGGAGGTAAAAAGTTCGCGTTGCTCACGCGAGTATGGCGTTCCCCAGGCGCCTTTATGGACCTCCCGAAGAGTGCAGTGGATGCGGCCAAGTTCTTCGCCGCCCAGGAGGGTAGGGCCGAGAAAAGGTTGTTCTGGGCACAATTTCAAGCGCCCGAACACCCTCCCCTCCTCAACAACCAAATGAAGCAGCTGATAGAGCTGCATCAGATGGCGGAGCCAGCGATGAAGGACCTCTGCGTCAAGCTATGGCCAACGGAGGCGCTGCCGAGCAGCTACTTCGGTCTGGTGCAGAGGTTGTGCGACGCCCCGTCTCGAGTCGACGCCTGGAAGCGCTCCACATGCATTGAGGGGGCGCGGATGGACTTCGGCAAAACAATGGTACATTGGCCAAAGATAAAGCCAGCCGAGATGGCCGCCGGGCCTCCGCCGCCAGGGAAGGAGCATAGGCGGCCCGAGCAATACTTTCCCACCGTGATGGATGGTGCTCGGGCTGTAGAGGCTCAATGCGCAAAAGATGTGATTTATGAGTAGAGTAGTTTTCCTTGTAACCAAGGAGTTGAAACTTTTGCTCTATTGTAGTGCAAATTGTCGGCTATGAATATAATGCCTGTTTAATTTTGACTCCTGTGCGGCCGATTTGAAACTGAAAGTTACCAGTCATCGGCTTCAGCCCCCTGGCAGATACTGCATGGGGTGTTTTCTCGTAGTACTTGAACCCTTAGCCGATGTCTCGGTGCCCGGAGGCGGTTGTATGTACGCAAAACCAGGCAATCAGACTATGCGGTTTTAGTGCTTTCACTTAGCCATAGGAGCTTGACTGCGGGGGCTGGTGACTAGCCCCCAGTGTGGGTGATATGTGGACGAGCCGTGGTTGACACCATCATCACATGGTTTCTGTAACAGAACACCCTTCGTGTAACACGGATAAACTACCAACGATTTTTGGTTTGACTCAAGTCATCGGATCGCCGACCAATTCTCGCTTATTGTGACAGTCAGTTTTCGGCTTTCTCCACTGAGGTACTTAACCAGGCTAGCTAGAAGTACAATAGCAGTGGTTCTCCCTTTACCCCCTTAGCCGAACAGTGCGGAACGTAAGAGGGTAAACACAGGAGCCGGGCAACCCAACTATGGACCAAAATCACAATTCGGAACCGATTCATATAGTGCAATATCCGTGACGCCGAGCACATAAAATAAATGGAGGTGCTGGGACAAAGTTTGAGGCAAGACTTATGTTCGAGCCCCCGGTCTATAAGCCGGTTACTCAAAAAAAAAAGATGTATCGTGATAGTTTACTTCGGCCTCAAAAACGGAAAGGAATATGCATCGTGAATGAATGCGCAATTACCAGAGAAAACTTGGTCTTTATTTCCTTTGAATGTGTGACGTCCAACCGTACAATCCGGATTGCCGAAGTAACTTTCATAGATACTTTTTTGAAGAAATAAATACATTAGAGGAAAGGTTTACACAGGGCCTTCATCAGTGGTTTGACGTCCCTACTATGCTCTGCTGCACGTTTGCGCCTTTGCTCTTCGAAGAAGCTTCCGTGTCAGCGGAGCTGTTTGACCGTATGTTCGGCGGAAGTGGTATTGTTCGGCAGACGAGCCCTTGGGAAAGGGTTTATTCAGAAGTCGCCGTGGTATATCAGTTTTACACTGATCAGGCCCTAGATGGTACCCGTTGTCGATGTTGAGTCGAATATATCTATTGGCCATTGCTCGGTCGAACCGAGCTCTCGGCCTTTGTTTCATGTGTCCCCACAACTGCCCATGGAACTTTGAGCGCAAAATGGTGCACTCGAGGTACGTATTTCGCGGCTAGGTGGGCCGTGCTGTGGGGCGCGTATCCCTATTTGGGGTGAGCATGGGAATGCTCCGGGACCGAGGCTACAGCTCGGGAGTGCTTGCGTGCGTCCAGTGGCTTGATAGTAGATTGGGCTTGCGACGCTTCTTCAGCGGCCTGGACTTTGGCGGCCAAAGCCGCCGTGTGTTCCTCTGAGCGGAGCGAGCACTCGGTACTACCGTTGATGGTAATAACGCCCTTTGGTCCGGGCATCTTGAGCTTCAGGTATGCATAGTGCGGGACGGCATTGAAGCGAGCAAACGCGGTCCGGCCGAGGAGTGCGTGGTAACCGCTGCGGAAAGGGACGATATCGAAGATCAAGTCCTCGCTGTGGAAGTTATTGGGCGAGCCGAAGACCACTTCCAACGTCACGGATCCCGAGCAGCGTGCCTCGACACCTGGGATTACACCTTTAAAGGTGGTTTTGCTGGGTTTGATCCTTGACGGGTCGATCCCCATCTTCCTCACTGTATCTGAATAAATCAGGTTGAGGCTACTGCCTCCGTCCATAAGGACTCTTGTGAGGTGGAATCCGTCGACGATGGGGTCGAGCACCAGAGCCGCCGTTCCTCCATGGCGTATACTGGTCGGATGGTCTCGACGGTCGAAAGTGATCGGACAAGCCGACCATGGGTTGAATTTCGGGGCCACCGGCTCTAAGGCGTAGACATCCCGAAGCACGCGCTTCTGCTCCTTCTTCGGTATATGCGTGACGTAGATCATGTTCACGGTTTTGACCTCTGGAGGGAACTGCTTTTGGCCTCCGTTGTTCGGCCCGCGAGGTTCTTCATCATCCCCGCTGCGGGGGCCCTTGCCCTGTTCGTCGGCTGTGGCCTTGCCGGCCTGTTTGATTACCCAACAGTTACGGTTGGTATGGTTAGCGGGCTTGTCAGGGGTGCCGTTAATCTGGCAGGGCCTATCCAATATTCTGTCAAGCGCGGATGGGCCGTCGGGATTCCCTTTAGAGGGTTTTTTCCGCGGTCCCGATTTCGAACCGCTGAATCCGGCATTTACCGCTGTGTCATCGGCTTCACCGCCGTTGTTTGAGTGCTGGCGCTTATTGTTCCTATTGCGCCGGGGTTTCCCGTTTCCATCCCAGATCTCTGAGGTACCGGGGTCTTCGGGGTGGTTGCTTCGACGAGCTAACCAGCTATCCTCACCCGCGCAAAAGCGGGTCATTAGCGAGGTACGGGCCGACATTGTTCGCGGCTTGTCCTGTCCGAGCTGGCGGGCGAGCCACTCGTCCCGGATACTGTGTTTGAATGCCGCAATTGCTTCGGCGTCCGGACAGTCGACGATCTGGTTCTTCTTAGTCAAGAACCGGTTCTAGAATTGCCGGGCTGACTCTCCGGGCTGCTGAATGACGTGGCTCGGGTCATCGGCGTCTGGTGGCCAAACATAGGTGCCTTGAAAGTTAGCTCGGAATGCATCCTCGAGCTCCTCCCAGCTCCCGATGGAGTTTTCGGGTAGGCTGTTCAGCCAATGCCTTGCTGGTCCCTTGAGCTTCAGCGGTAAGTACTTTATAGCGTGGAGATCATCTCCTTGAGCCATATGAATGTGGCGAAGAAAATCCTCAATTCACACGGCTGGGTCAGTTGTCCCATCATAGGATTCTATGTTGACGGGTTTAAACCCCTCGGGGAACTGATGCTGCATCACCTCGTCAGTGAAACACATTGGGTGTGCGGTGCCCCTGGCCCGGGCCACATCGCGCCAGAGATCGGTCGTCATCCGGGCACGGTGCTGCTCTTGAGCTCTGTCGTTTCTATCGCGCCAAGCCTGGTATCCGTCCCGTCCAGCGGGGGCGTATCCGGTGGATCCAAAGATGGATCTCGACTGGATTGCTCTGGCGTTCAGGTCGCGGCGCAGGTCGTATTGGTCGTCCGGTTGGACCGGGTCTTTGCCTGCTCGGCGAGGAGGCGCGGGTGGGTATTCGGCATCCCCAGCCGCCCTATCCCGTCCTCGAGGGGGCGCGGGTGCGAGTTCGGTTTCCCTGGCCGCCCTGTCCCGTCCTCGAGGGGGCGCGGGGGGCAGTTCGGGTTCCGCAGCCGGCCTATCCCGTCCTCGAGGGGGGCGGTCAGGCTGGTTTGCATAAGTTCGCCTAGGAGGCATGGGCTCAAAGGCCTCATCCTCAAATTCTGGGAGTTGGCGCCACCGTGGGTAACTCTTGTACTGGCCCTAACGTTGATCGTCGAGGCCTTCTTCGGCAGCTAAGACCATTGTCCATCTGTCGTTGAGCGTATCCTGCTCGGCTTTTAGTTGTTGTTGTTTCATCTTCAGGCTTCGGGCAGTGGTGATGAGTTGCCGCTTGAATTTGTCTTGTTCCAGGGGATCCTCAGGGATGATAAAGTCTTCGGGTCCGAGGCTATCCTCCTCTTCGGACGGAGGGAGGTAATTGCTGTCCTCGGAGTCATCGATGTCCTCGGGGTCACCCTGGTCCTTGTGCCCTTCTGGGGCTTCGGGTTGCTGCTCGGGCGTGTTATCGCCGAGCTCCCCTAAGTTGTCCGGAGTCTCGTTATCTCTGGTGCCGGTCGTGTCTGTGTGAGTTTCTTTGCCCTTTCCTCGCCCTCTAGCCCGCCGTCGTCGGCGTCTGGGCGGTTCTTCGGTGGGAGCGTCGCCGTCCTTCTTGGTTGTGTCACCGTCCTCCATGGGGGTGTCAACCATGTAAACGTCATAGGTGGAGGTGGCGGTCCACTTTCCGGTATTGGCAGTGGCAAGGAAGGTATCCGTGTAGTGCGGGACGTCGGTGTCCTCGTCCATGTCGTCAGCCTCCTCGGAGGCGTAGTCCAGCATGTCGGTTCAATCTTCAACAGTGGCTACCAAGTGGGTGGTGGGTGGGACGCAAAATTCCCCACGGCTGGCATCCTGTCCGACCTGCTCCTGGTCCGAGGACGAGCCATCCGCGATATTTATCTTCTAGATCCGGTCTAGCATCTCGCTTAAAATCGAGGGGTCCACCGGATCTATGTTCGGGCAACCGCTGGAGTTGAGCTCCGGCATGCCGATAACGGGAGTGTATTCGGCCAAGGGTGATCCTTGGTGTTCCAGCACCGGGATTGGATCTGGACTCGAGGCCCGGTCCGAACTAAGGCCCGTCCCGAAGACGGCGGCAGGGAAGGAATCCGAGGTCGAGGCCCTGGAATTGGTAGGTTCCTCGGGTAAAGCCGAGAACCCAGTGAAGACCAGATCGCCTCGAGCATCGGTGACGTACTCAAGGCCGTCGAACCTGATCTCCTGCTCGGGGGCGAAACTGCCGTCCTGGTCAAGGTGACCGGTCGGATCGGCGTGCAGCACGATGCTGCCGAACGCGAAGAGCTGCCCAGGGACGAAGATGTCCCTGCTGCGGATCCCATCGCTGAAGAGAAGAGATGTCCGAGGACGAAGATGTCCCCGTCGCAGATTACATTGCTGAAGAGCTGTCCGGGGAAGGCGAGCCATCGATCCTTGGCGACGCACGATGGAACTCTCAATGAAAGCACCAATGTCGGTACCAAAACCGGCAGATCTCAGGTAGGGGATCCGAACTATGGGTCAAGGAGTCAATGGTAACAGGGAACGTAGAGACAGCGATTTACCCAGGTTCGGGCCCTCTCGAAGAGATAATACCCTACGTCCTGCTTGGTTGTATTGATGTGATTGTATGAAGGTTACAGAGTTGATCTACCTCGAGATCGACTGGGCTAAACCCTAGGTCATGAATCTGATCATCTACGGACCTAACCTCCTAGTTTATATAGACACCAGGGGGTCCTAGGGTTACATATGGTCGGTTACCATCAGGGATAAGCATGTCGGCTACGCCAATTATTCCTTGGAGGAGACGCCAAGACTTCGGAGGTTTCCTTCTAACATACGAGGTTGTCCACAATCCGGCCTTCCATCGACGCGTAGAGAGCGGCCCACCAGTCCGGCCCACGAGAGATAGGCCGGCAGCCCAAGTACCCCCTAGTCTGGGACACCCTCACACACCTCAACAAAATGGAGTTGTTGAGAGGAAGAACCGAACACTTATTGAGATGGCAAGAACGATGCTTGATGAATACAAGACGCCAAGACATTTTTGGGCAGAAGCGGTTGAAACAGCTTGTCATGCAACAAATCAACTTTAGCTTCACAAGCTTCTTGGTAAAACGGCATATGAACTGCTCACCGGTAACAAACCACAAGTTGGATACTTTCGAGTATTTGGCTCAAAATGTTACATTCTTGATAAGCATCGTCGTTCAAAATTTGCTCCTAAATCTCATGAAGGTTTCCTACTCGGTTATGGATCGAACTCTCACACTTACCGTGTCTACAACAACTTCACTCGAAAAGTTGAAGAGACGGTAGATGTGAAGTTTGATGAGACTAACGGCTCACAAGTCAAGCAATTGCCACTTGATGTAGGAGATAAAGTACCATCAGAAGCAATCCAAGACTTGCCCATTGGCAAGATTCGCCCTGTGGAAGTGAAGGAGAGTACCTCGTCTATTCAAGTGGAAGCCCCAACTTCGCATCAAGGTGAACGACAAGTTGATACGGAGGCATCCACAAGTGGGACACGTCAAGACGATGGGAATGAGGAAGTGCAACAAGATGATCCACCTCAACCTCCTTCTCCACCTCCACAAGCCAACAACGACAACATCAACGAAGAAGAAGATGATGATGATGAGGAAGCCTCACCACAACCCAAGCAAAAGCTATCTCGAGTCAGAGCAAGAGTTAACAAGAATCATCCCGTCGAACAAATACTTGGAGATATCCAAACCGGGAGAATCACTCGCTCTAAAACTCGTTTAGCTAACTTTTGTGAGCATTACTCATTTATCTCTAGTGTTGAACCCTTGAAGGTAGAAGATGCTCTCAAGGACCCCGATTGCGTGAATGCAATGCACGAAGAGCTACACAACTTTGAGAGGAACCAAGTTTGGACATTGGTTGAGAAGCCTAAGGAAGAGCAAAACATCATTGGAACCAAATGGGTGTTTCGGAATAAGCAAGATGAAGATGGACAAGTTGTACGTAACAAGGCTCGTCTCGTAGCACAAGGGTACACACAAGTCGAAGGTATGGACTATGGTGAGACCTATGCCCCCGTTGCAAGACTTGAGTCCATTCGTATTTTACTTGCTTATGCCAATCACCATGATATCACTCTTTACCAAATGGATATTAAAATTGCTTTCTTAAATGGTGAAATTGAGGAGGAAGTGTATGTTAAACAACCTCCCGGCTTTGAGAATCCCAAGAAACCTAATCATGTGTACAAACTTCGTAAAGCTCTTTATGGTCTTAAACAAGCCCCTAGAGCTTGGTACAAATGCTTGACAAAGTTTCTTCTTGAAAAGGGTTTTGAGATTGGGAAAATTGATTCAACTTTGTTCACTAAGAGGGTTAATGGAGAATTATTTGTATGCCAAATTTATGTTGATGAGATTATCTTTGGATCTACTAACCCCTCTTTTAGTGAAAAGTTTGGAAGGTTGATGTCGGAAAAGTTCGAGATGTCTAGGATGTGTGAACTCAAATTCTTTCTTGGCTTGCAAATCAAGCAAACTAGGGAAGGTACCTTTGTTTCTCAAACAAAGTATACCAAGGACTTATTCAAGAAGTTCAACATGCAAGAGAGTAAAGGTATGAAAACTCCCATGCCCACGAGTGGACATCTTGACTTGACCAAGGATGGCAAACTGGTTGATCAAAAGGTTTATCGATCTATGATTGGTTCATTGCTATATCTATGTGACTCCCATCCCGACATTATGCTAAGTGTGTGCATGTGTGCACGATACCAAGCGGCACCAAAAGGGTGTCATCTTAAAGCAGTGAAAAGAATTGTGAGATACTTGATACATACACGAAACTTTGGCATATGGTATCCCAAAGGATCCTCTTTCAATCTTGTTGGCTACTCCGATTCGGACTATGCCGGAGACAAGGTTGACAGAAAATCCACTTCGGGTACATGTCAATTTCTTGGTAGATCTCTTGTGTCTTGGTCATACAAGAAACAAAATTCCGTATCTCTATCTACTGCCGAAGCAGAATACATTGCCGCGGGATCATGTTGTGCTCAATTACTATGGATGACACAAACTCTTAAAGACTATGGGGTGCATGTGAGACATGTACCATTACTATGTGACAATGAGAGTGCTATTAAGATTGCACACAATCCTGTGCAACATTCTCGAACTAAGCATATTGAGGTTCGTCACCATTTCATTCGAGATCGTGTTGAGAAAGGTGACATTGACCTTAAACATGTTCGTACCGACAAACAATTGGCGGACATCTTTACCAAACCCCTTGATGAGAAAGTGTTTTGTCACTTGAGAAGTGAGTTGAACATCATTGATGCCTCAAACGTGAATTAGAGGCTCACGTGGATGCATACAAGGGCTTGAGCATTCTTGACTAATCCATGATATCTTTCATGATCATCTTATATCTTGGACATTTTGCTCCCTTGTATTGTATCTAACCTTCTGTAGGTACTTGGACAAGCTTCATGCCACAAGATTGCGTCCCACTCTTATCATAAGCAATCTTATATGACCCAAGTATCAACAATTGATGGAGGAACAAGGAACAAGATAGCCTAAACATATCCTGTGACAAATTCTTGAGATATGCTTCATTCTTGTCATATTGGATATACATGTTGTTCCTTGCAAAACTAACCCATGTAGGAAGATGAACTACAAATGTTAGGATAGCTCCAAACGTCAACTCATGAGCATCCACTTCAAGTTCAACTACATGATGGACATCACCAAAATCCCAATGTAAGTTCTCACATCTTAGAGGAGCTTTACTCAAAGACATGAGCTAAAGCAACCCAACAAGATGTGAATACATTGAAATGCTTAAAGGAAAAAATGGCAACCCCATTTTGAGCTTAAACGAAGAGTATGACCTATGATCAAGTGCTCTCACTTGACCTCTAAGTCAATATACTCTAACATAGGTGACCTAGTCGCTGACCCATCTAGATGAAGTTCTCTAGTGTTTTCTTCTGTTTGTTCCCCTCTTGCTAGAGTGTTTCTTTTTCAAAAAAAACTTCATCTAGACATTTCTTTGCTTCTTTTCTGTGTTTCTTTTGTTTTAGTTAGTTTCGCAGCTAATTCCTTGCAAATCCTTGTGAGAATTCTTTGTCTAGTGAGCTGAGTTGACAAATAATTCCATTGTATCAACCTCGGTTCCACCGATTTATATCAATTCGGTGTCACCGATTTTGCTGCTCTAAGGGATTTTCTATCAAATTTTTCCTGAGATTTTCTGCTCCAGCTCCACTCAATGATTCTTATCCTCTACTTGCATCTAGAGCCACTCAAAGGCTAAGTGTGTTTCTCGAGGACCAAAACCACTTGATCAATAACCTTGAAATCCCTTCTTGGAAATTGATGTCAAAGGGGGAGAGAGGAATACACATCAAAGCTTCACTATAAAAGAGATGCACCTTACAAGAGGAGAGAATGTTACATGTTTCTAAGAGGGGAGAAACATGATTAGTTGGTTGCTCTAGTTTTCTCACCCTACCTACTCCCAATATCCAATGTCAGATTCAGGGGGATAGGAAGTTCTTTAAGGGGAGACAACTATTTCTTTTGGGGACATGTCTGCTTCAAAGAAGTATTCACCTAGTGATACTCCATTCTACATGTCATCCCAATCTTGGTTTCTTGTTGATCTTGTGTCTTTTCTTGAAGAAATTATCTTGTGTTATCTAACCCTGTTTTCTCAAGTGTATTTCTTCAGGTACTTGATCAAGAACTTCAAGGTAAGTATATGCATCACACTCATGTACATGATTGACCTCTTGCTAGTACATAATGTTTGTAAGGAGACAATCATGGACATGTGGACCCTATATGATATATATGTTTGCTCTAATGCATATAGCCAAGATACAAGTTGCATGTATATCTCCCATATGGTATCATCATGTTATATGCACCTCCTCAGGGGGAGTTCAGGGGAGCTCATATATGTTACACATTTCCTTCAAAGCTTTCATACATAACTCTGCCATATCTGTATTTGAAGCTTTGATGTATGTTGTCATCAATTACCAAAAAGGGGGAGATTGAAAGCACATTTGCTCCCTTGGTGGTTTTGGTAATTTATGCCAACATACATGTTGTTGGACTAATGCTTTTATGTAGTGAATTTCAGACAAGTTCAACAAATGGCGTGGCATGGACAAGAGGATGTGGAACCCCCTCAAAATGCTAAGGACAAGGATTGGCAAAAGATCAAGACTCTACATTTTTGGTTTAGTGATCCAAGATCACATTGAGTCCATAGGAAAGCCAATACTATTAAAAGGGGATGAGGTGTTGCTTAATGGTCTTTTTGCTCAAGTGCTTAGTGACAGTACTCCTAAACCCTCAACCACTCTGTCAATCCCAAATATGTCCAGAACCTACATTCTAACTCGGCCCCACCGAGTTCATCCAAGACTTAGCCACTGCCAAAACCCTAACAAATCGGATCCACCGAAATGGATCTCGGTCTCACCGAGATGGCCTTGCCAACTCTCTGTAATCGTTTGCACTTACTTCGGTCTCACCGAGTTTTGCAAATCGGTCTCACCGAGATGGCTTGCCAACTCTCTGTTGCCTTATTGCTTCACTTCGGTCCTACCGAGTTGATGCAATCGGTGCCACCGAGATGAGGATTGCCCTAGCCATTGCACTTCGGTCAATCCGAGTTGTTCGTATCGGTCCCACCGAGATTCCTAACGTTCATATCTTTTACACAGTTCGGTGCTACCGAGATGATTGTTTCGGTGCCACCGAGTTGGGTCAAAAGTGCGTAACGGTTGGATTTTGTGTGGAGGCTATATATACCCCTCCACCACCTCCTTCTTAGTAAGGAGAGCCATCAGAACGTGCCTACACTTCCACCATACATTTTCTGAGAGAGAACCACCTACTCATGTGTTGAGATCAAGCTATTCCATTCCTACCATTTGAAACTTGATTTCTAGCCTATCCCAAGTTGCTTTCCACTCAAATCCCTCTTCCACCATAGCCAAATCTGTGAGGAGTTGTTTGAGTGCTAGGAAGACTATCATTTGAAGCACAAGAGCAAGGAGTTCATCAACAACACACCGTCTATTACCTTTTGGAGAGTGGTGTCTCCTAGATTGGTTAGGTGTCACTTGGGAGCCTCCAACCTGATGTGGAGTTGAACCAAGCAGTTTGTAAGGGCAAGGAGATCGCCTACTTCGTGAAGATCTACCCCGAGTGAGGCTAGTCCTTCGTGGACATAAGCCATGGTGGAATAGACAAGGTTGCTTCTTCGTGGACCCTTCGTGGATGGAGCCCTCCGTGGACTCGCGCAGCCGTTACCCTTCGTGGGTTGAAGTCTCCATCAACGTGGACGTACGATAGCACCACCTATCGGAACCACGCCAAAAACCACCGTGTCTTCATTGCGTTTGATCTTCCATACTCTACCCTTTACTTTCTGTAATCTTGCATTATTTATCATTTCCGCTGCTCAATCTCTAGATATGCATGTGTAGAAAGTATTGGAGTGATCTTAACTTGTGCCAAAATCTGCCTAAGTTCCAAGAGAAATTAAAAACTGCTACTTTGGCTGGTTAGGAGTCTATTCACCCCCCTCTAGATCTATCTCCTCGATCCCACATCGACAAAACCCAAGGTTAGTTCATCCCTCATTGGGGGGATATCACATCTAGGGGGAGCTTTGCTCTAAACAATTGAGCTAAAGCAACTCTAATGGTGTGAACACATCAATGCTTTATGTAAAAGTGGCAACCCCACTTGTGCTTAAACGATGAGTATGACCTATGATCAAATGTTCTCATTTGACTCCTAAGTCAATATACTCATATATAGATGACCTAGTCATCGCCATTGCTTGATAGATGCTAGAATTGGTTGTGCATGTTTGACACATATTTCTATTGCTATCTTATTGTGTGAGCATGTTGGTTTGCATGTTTTCTTCATTCGAGGACATCCATTTGTTGTTTTGATTGTCTTGGTTTTTCTGGCCAAGTGGATGTACAAGAATGCCTAAGTACCTTCTCTAGCTATCTATGCTTTCTTGTCTCAAATTCTATTCTTGCTACATCACAAAAATTGAACAAGTCATTTTTGGACCCTCCGGGTGAGGAGCACTCGGAGCCACCGATCTGAAAGGGCTGAACCTCCAAAACCTTCTACATGATTTTGGCCGAACCAATCTACTCACACTCGGTCCAACCGAAATCATTTAGATTGATCTAGGTTTCCATCTCGGTGTCACCGAGTTGAACCATTTCGGCGCCACCGATGTGCTAAACTGCTTGCAGTTACACATATCGGTGCCACCGAGTTGTCCAACTTGGAGCCACCGACAGCACACGTGTATATATACTCCGCGGGCCCGAACGGTTGAAATTTCTCAAACCTCCTCATTCCCGCACCCCGTTGCTGCCGTCACCCAGGTCTCCGGATCATCGCCCTTGTCTCCATCGTGCCTTCGCCGCCGGAATCCGTCGCCGTCAACGGCAATCTGCTTCGCCGTTGCCGCCGTAGAGGATCTCCACCAAGTTAGGGTGAGATTCGACCCCTTTCGTGCTCTAAATTCTGATTCAGTGCACGAATGGATAGCCATTATTCTTGCCACGGATTGAGAACTTCCTTTACACTGCAAATTCCATAGATTAGATTCGAGTAAAAAATTTAGGTTTAAGTTTCCGCCGAATGCATCTCGGACCGACCGATTAGAGATTTTCAGAGTCACTGATTTGGCCCCAGGCCATTACACTAGTACGTCTCGGTGCCACCGAGTTGTACGAATCAGTGAGACCGAAAGTAAAGTCTCTGTGAAACCCTAGCATCTCGGAGACACCGAACCCCATCTCGGTCTGATCGAAATGGAGTGTAAAGTTTCTGTTGAGTGCTTTGGTATCACCGAGATGATCAACTCGGTCCAGCTGAAATGCCTTCTGTGAAAACTTGAAACTAAGATTTGAACTCAATATTTATGAAAAATGTCTGCTTTTTGTGATGACTCATCTACTCTGCCCATACCCATCTATTCACAGGGTCTGCTTTGCAAGATGTCTGATGCCAGCGATAGCCAGAACATGTCAGAGCAGCACACTGATCTTAGTTCAGGCTCTAGTCCTGAGGAAAGCTTTTATGAGGGAGAGAGGAGCTCTCCAGATCTTGCAAAGGCTACAACAAGGACAAGGAAGAAGAAAACCTCAGATGATGAGTATGAGGACTTTGTTGCTAGTGAAACAGCGTCAAAGAAGAAGAGAGTTGTGCTTGCAAAGGAGTATAGCACCAAACCATCTGCTAGAACCAAAGAGAAGACAACAGTCAAGAAAGTCACTAAGGAGACTATGACATTCACACTTGAGGAACCAAGTGATGTAGAAGCAACTGCAGGAAAGAAGAAGAGAGCAAGGAAGACTACTGCTCATGTGATTGGCAAACCCTCCATGATGATTGATGAGGAGGAAGAGGAGGAACCAGCAGCTGATGTACCTCCTGCAAAGTCTCAGAAGCTTATGTCTGATGCCATAAGGACTGCTACTCCCACCAAGTCCAAGCCAAAAGCTCCACCACCCAAGAGGTCAACTACAAACATTCCTGCTACAGAGAAGAACAAGGCCCCAGTGCCTGAAGCTGATGTTGATGAGGAGCCACTAGTGCTCAAAAAATTGAAGCCAAAGATTCCAGATCATGACAATGCATACCCAGTCACTGAAAACATGATGCTCAGGAAGGACAAAGGACTGTGTCAATGGAGATTGTCAGATCCTTATGCTGTCAGAAGAAGAACTGCTTGTGATTACCGCTTCCAGACCAGAGAACAACAAGACTTCTATGAAACTGTACTGCTTGATAAGAAGCCAATCGTCAGTGACATGAGATGGGTGGATTGGAAGTACATCGATGCAAATGAGGACTACTTCCCCCATGTTCATGAGAGTTTCAGGATAGTTGGTGTTGATGAATTTGTTGGACAGAAGCTTACAAAGTGGAATGATGAGATGATCATGCAATTCTACTCCACAGCTCATTTTTATCCAGATGGCAGGATTGTGTGGATGACTGAGGGATCCAGATACAAGTCAACCATCTCTGAGTGGGCTACTCTTCTTGGTGCTCCAGAAGAAGAAGATGATGACATTGATATCTATGCCAAGCTCAAGATGGACCACAATTCCATGGCCAATATGTACATAGCTGTTCCAGAGAAGGACATCGCGACACACAAGCTAGGGTCAGTGAAGCACCTGCTACCTGGTTTGGCCACCACTAACACTATCTTGAGGTACACTCTGTTGCCCAAGTCAGGAGATGATAAGATGATACGTGGCCACTCCATCAACTTGCTGCAGCTCTTTGATACACCTCAGAAGTTCAAGGTGATGTGCTTGATAGTTGAAACCATCAAGAGGACAACTGCTGATCAGAAGAGATCTTGCGGATATGCTCCACACATTCAGATGCTCATCAACTCCAAGGTTGGAACGAGCACTTATCTTCTTGATCGTGAGCATCTCCCACCGCGTCCAGAGTTCGAGGACAATGTTATAGTGATGGACCCTTTGCATCCTACATCTGCTCAAGCACAAGAGAAGATCCGAGCAGCCGCAGAAGCAAAAGCAGCCAAGGAGGCATCTGCTCCCAATGCACCCATTGCCAACCTCAAGTCTAAGAATGACCAGATGACTTATCTGCTGGAAGCCACCCTGAGGATTGAGTGAAGTCTGGCCAACCTCGCCCAGAACCAGGCTAGCTTAGAGCGGATAGTCGAGACTAAGATTCATGATCTTGATGTAAAGATCACTGAGGTACAGACCATTATGGAGAAGCTGAAGGACGATGTTGATGCAGCCAGGGCTGCCGCTTCTGATGACAGTGGAGATGACAGACCTACTACTGAGAGATTCCAGACAGTGCCTAGGGCAGCCAGGTCTGCTACAATGCCGATTGCGGATCCGAGGACCACAGTCTCTGCACCTGCTGCTGCTGCTGCTACAGTGCCACCTCCGGTCTCGACTCCACCAGCCCAGCAGACATCAGCTAAAGCCTTCGCGGATGCACTTCTCTCAACGCCGTCTACGCACACCGGAGCTGTCAGCCGGAGATCACCTTCAGGAGCTTCCGAGGATCGTGCCTAGAGAGCCACATAGTCCTATACCTATTCAAGCTTTTTGGTACTTGTTGCCAAAGGGGGAGAATATTTATAGATCATAGGCTTCGAGAGAGAGTGTTTTGCTCGTTGGTTTTTCTTGAGTTCTTTTGCTACTATTTGTTTTATGCTACTTTGGTTTGATGTGAGTGCTTGATACTATGTGCGTGAGATACTTTGATCGTTATGTTTGTGAGCTACTACTTTGTGTGATTGATCATACTATGCTTCATGCTATGCTTAATGTTTATCCTTATCATTATCTTGTATGATCATTCACTTGTGTTGGTGATGCGTGCCTACTATTCCATTCATATCATTTTGCGCGCTCCACCAAGTTGTATGTGACATGGAAGAGTGACCCATGATCCTAATCGATTGTGCATTTGCATTCAAACGCAAATTTTTAATAATGCACAAATTTAGGGGGAGCTCTTGCTTATCACATACTTCTCAAAGCGACGATGTATTTCATTTATTTAATCATTTGTCGAAGCTTTGATCTATATGTTGTCATCAATTACCAAAAAGGGGGAGATTGAAAGCACATTTGCTCCCTTGGTGGTTTTGGTAATTCATAACAACATATATCTCATTGAACTAATGTCCATTCAAGATAAAGATTCCAGGATGTTCAATGATTGTCATGGCAAGGACTAGAGATGTGGACCCCTCAAAATGCTAAGGACATAGATTGGCAAAAGATCAAGACTCTACATTTTTGGTTTAGTGATCCAAGATCACATTGAGTCCATAGTAAAGCCAATACTATTAAAAGGGGATGAGGTGTTGCTTAATGGTCTTTTTGCTCAAGTGCTTAGTGACAGTACTCCAAAACTCTCAACCACTTTCTCAATCCAAATATGTCCAAAACCTACATTCCAACTCGGTCCCACCGAAATTCTCTATCCGGAGCCACCGAGTTCATCTGGACTTAGCCACTACCAAAACCCTAGAAAATCGGATCCACCGATATGGATCTCGGTCTCACCGAGATGGCCTTGCCAACTCTTTGTAATCGTTTGCACATACTTCGGTCCCACCGAGTTTTGCAAATCGGTCTCACCGAGATGGCTTGCGAACTCTCTGTTGCCTTATTGCTTCACTTCGGTCCCACCGAGTTGATGCAATCAGTGCCACCGAGACGAGGTTTTCCCTAACCATTGCACATCGGTCCATCCGAGTTGTTCCAGTCGGTCCCACCGAGATTCCTAACGTTCATATCTTTTACACAGTTCGGTGCCACCGAGATTTCTGATCGGTGCCACCGAGTTGGGTCAAAAGTGTGTAACGGTTGGATTTTGTGTGGAGGCTATATATACCCCTCCACCACTTCTTACTCAGTAAGGAGAGCCATTAGAACATGCCTACACTCCCACTATACATTTTCTGAGAGAGAACCACCTACTCATGTGTTGAGATCAAGATATTCCAATCCAACCATTTGAACCTTGATTTCTAGCCTTTCCCAAGTTGCTTTCCACTCAAATCCTTCTTACACCATAGCCAAATCTGTGAGGAGTTGTTTGAGTGTTGGGGAGACTATCATTTGAAGCACAAGAGCAAGGAGTTCATCAACAACACACCGTCTATTACCTTTTGGAGAGTGGTGTCTCCTAGATTGGTTAGGTGTCACTTGGGAGCCTCCGACATGATGTGGAGTTGAACCAAGGAGTTTGTAAGGGCAAGGAGATCACCTACTTCGTGAAGATCTACCCCGAGTGAGGCTAGTCCTTCGTGGACGTAAGCCATGGTGGAATAGACAAGGTTGCTTCTTTGTGGACCCTTTGTGGGTGGAGCCCTCCGTGGACTCGCGCAGCCGTTACCCTCCGTGGGTTGAAGTCTCCATCAACGTGGACGTACGATAGCACCACCTATCGGAACCACGCCAAAAACCACCGTGTCTTCATTGCGTTTGAAATATCCGATCCCCTCCTTTACTTACATATGCAATTGTTTACTTTCCGCTGCTACACTCTTAGAATTGCATGTGTAGGGTGATGCTTGACTTGTATGCTTGCTAAAATCTGCCTACATCTAAAATTGGGAAAAGGTTAGGTTTTTATTTGGTCAAGTAGTCTAATCACCCCCCCTCTAGACATACTTTCGATCCTACCAAGATCCTCTTTCTTTCTTCTCCCAAGTGAATCATCTGTAACACCCCCTGTATTATGCTACAGTGACCCCACATCATAATGCCAAGTCATTTTGTTAAGCAATGCTTGATCATGCCAAATACATATCTCATTTCTAAATTCCATCGCTAGATTCAAGTCAAATTAAAAGTGGAATTAAAAGGTGCTTAAATCTAAGAACTAAAAAAGTTCATGTTTTAGTAAATATTTCATAACAATATATTTTCAGGAAGACAACATCACTAAAACTCTTGAACAACCCCTAGAAGTTCAATACAGCAGCAACAGCACCATTTTGACTCTTTTAAATACAATTCAAAATTCAAATGAATTCAAATCACTCCCAAACTTTTTGTGGCAGTGCTATATAATGCAATGTAATTATGTGGCCAAGTCCCACATTTTACAAAATACATTTGCTAGCTAAAAGAAAATGCAACATAAAAGAATAAAAGAAAACAGAGAAAGAAAGGGGAAAAGGGCCGAGACTTACTGTGCATGTGGGCTCTAGTCCACAGTGCACCGGCCCAGCCCACTTCCCCGGTCATCTCCCACCTCCCGCCTCTCTCTCCTGGCATGTCGCCGCGCGCGCGCTCCCGATGCCTAGAAGCCACACGCGTCGTCCATCCACCGCGGTTCCGGCATGGATAAGATCCCCGCGCCCTCCTGCAAACCCTAGACGCCTCCATTTCCCCCCTCGCCCTTTCCCTTGCTCGCAATCGAGCTCACCCAAGGCGCCGCCACCATCGCCGCGTCGATCCCGCGGCCACTGGCCTCCCCGCGCCTCGCCGACGTGTCCGGGAGATGCGCCGCAGTTAGCTACGCCACCTGCGACCACCCATTTGAGCTGGGCGGCCCCGCATAGAGCGCATCGTCCTCGTCTTCTTAATCGGTCGCCGCCGTTACTCCTCTTTGATTCGCCGCCGTGCTGTGCTCCTAAGCTCCCAACGGCCACCGTGCGCCTCTCGGTGAGCACCGCGCCACTCCCCTTTGCTCTGGCCTCGCTCTGCTGCTGCTAGCTGCTATTGCCGTCCTTGCCGTAGCTCGCCGCCGCCGTCGTGCTCGTCGCCGTCGCTGACATGGCCACCTGAGCACATGAACATGCTCAGGGCACTCCTGTGGTGTGGCCAGCACCACCCATTTGCCCGCGCATGAGCCGTAGCGTCGAGCTCGAGCTCGCCCGATTCCGGCCGCCGCCTGCCATTGATGCTCCGGCTAGCTCCGGCCATCTCAGCCGCTCCCACTGCCGCCATTCGACGCGGCTCGGTGCCTGCTTTCGAACGCCGCAAACCGCGCAGCAAATGGAGCCCCGTACGCGATTTCCGACGCGAGGCCGAGCCCGTTTTGGTCGCCGGCGGCGAAGCGCCGGCACCGCTGACGTGGCGGCCAAGTGGCACCCCGCTGGGTCACTGCCATTGGGTCCCACGGGCCCAGTTGACCCAGTCAACTGCTAACTGGGCGACGCCCAGTCACTGCCAGTGGGTCCCCGTGGGCCCCGTTGACTGGTCAGCTGGTCAGTTGGCCACTGACGCAATGATGGCATCATGATGACGTCATAATCGAATTTAGTAATTAAAATAATAACAGAAAATCCATTAAACTTTGAAAATTAATAGAAATTAAACCATAGCTCGAATGAAAATAATTTATATATGAAAAATGATCAGAAAAATAAGACGAATCCGAATATGCCATCCACATACCTGCCACACCCCTCTAACCTATCGAACATGGAACCTTCCCCTCTGGATCAATATACCGATAAGCACCTGGAGCTGGGAAAATATTCCCGGATATTTTCCCTCTCTGTCTAAAATAATTATTGTAGCATTAGAACACATAATAAACCCCTACTGACCTGACTTGTATCTATGTGCATTTGTTTGCCCATTATTTATTTGCTTGTCCCTCCTCTTTCTTCTCCGGTAGACCCTGCGACTGCTACCGATGCCCATGTGACCGACCACGTCACCGACGACCCTTCTTCCTTCTCAGCAGAGCTTCCAGGAAAGCAAAACCCCCTTGATCATTCCTATATCGCCCATTCTTTCTCTCCCCTGCTTGCATTAGATTTTGCTAATGTATTTGATTGCTCCTATTCTAATGCATAGCCTGATTTTGTAACCTGCTGCTGATACTTTACCTATTGTCCTAAATGCTTAGTATAGGCTGATTAGTGATTTAGCAGTGGCCCCGCACCCTTGTCCGTATTGCCATGCTTTGTTTTCGGATGTTTCGATCAACGTGATCGATATGCAGGGACCGACACAGCGCCGCACACCCCCCTTAAGTTGTACGACTCTGCAGAGCTACTATCGAGTGCCGAGGGTGATACCTCCTACCTCACTCCTGATGATATCTCTGTAGCGTAGCTAGTCGGTTGTGGGTTACCGAGGGTGATTCCTCTTTCACCACCTCCGATGATGCCTCTGTCGTGTAACCCCCAAGTGTGAACCCATCGAGGGTGATTCCTCCAAGTTCACCTTGACGGTTACATAGAATGGGAATCCATCGAGGGTGATTCCTCGGATTCCCCACGATGTTATGGACACACGGGTACTATGACCTTCACCTCAGACCTTTGTTGAAGTCGGGTCGACCCAAGGGTACCCGCGAGAGATTATTGTGGTGGAACGTCAGGGCAGGTGGAGACCACCTAGGAGAGAGGTGGGCCTGGTCCCTGGCCGTTGGACCACAGTTTACCAAGTCGATGCGACAGGGTGTCGGAGGTGAGCCTTGAGCCCTGTTAGTGTCCGCGAGTTACTAATAACACGCTTAACGGATTTGGGTATTTCATCTGCGTTGGCCACTGGCCTATACGCACTACCACCACGTGGGATAATGGTTTAATGGGGCCCTCTGCGTCGTGCGATTCTTCCGAAAGCTCCGTCAGACGTCCAGTTCAGCATTGTGGCACGGTCAGATCGTGCCATCCAGGAGGAGGTGGCGCTGGTATCCACCGTCGTCACAACGACCCGGAGTGCGAAGGGCGATGGGCCCAAGACCCCTGAGCGCTTAGGATGTAGACCGGCGGGGACCTCTCTACGGAGCCTAGGTAGGACTACGGCGTGTCGATCAGCCGAGGCCGGGCATGACCAGGAAAAGTGTGTCCGGCTAGAGTTAATCGAGCGTGTTGGGTAAGTTGGTGCACCCCTGCAGGGAAGTTATCTATTCGAATAGCCGTGTCCACGGTAACAGGACGCTCAGTGTAGTATCCGGATCTACTACAACTAGAACTGGATACTTGTGTTACTTAATAATTTGATAGCTCTGGGATTGCTTTCTCGCAGGGAGTCGAGGAAGGATCTCTGGGCATTGCTACTATTACTTATTACTTGATGTTATACTACTAATCTGCACTCTTCTAATGCTGCAAGACGCTGCAAGATGCTAGTCTTCGATAGGCTAGGCCTTCTCTCTATTCTGGCAATTCTGCAGTCCAGTCCACAGATACAGCCCCTTCATTTGATACCGATGCATGATTAGCATAGTTCTCATGTAAGTCTTGCGAGTACTTTGGATGAGTACTCACGGTTGCTTTGCTACCTCTTTTTCCCCATACCCGGTTGCCGTAACCAGATGACGGAGCCCAGGAGCCGGAGATCCCCGATGGTGCCTACTATTACGTGGAGACCGGCGACCAGGAGTAGTTTAGGAGGCTCCCAGGCAGGAGGCCTGTGCCTTTTCGATCTAGTTGTCATTGTTTTGCTCAGCTTTCTAACGACAAACTTGTCAAGTATGTCTATTCTCAGATACTGATGCTTCCGCTGACTCTTGTGTAACTCGAGCTTATGTATTCGAGCCCTCGAGGACCCTGGCTTGTAATATAAAGCTTGTATTATTTTATTTTGTGTCTAGAGTTGTGTTGTGTTATCTTCCCGTGAGTCCCTGGGCTTGATCGTGCGCATTTGTGTGTATGATTAGTGCACGATCGAGTCGGGGGACGTCACAAGTTGGTATCAGAGCCGACTGCCTGTAGGAAGCCCCTTTCCAACTCCTTGGCCGAAGTTGAGTCTAGTCTTTGAAAAACTGTTTTACTAACATTGTTGTGTGGCTTACGGGCCCACATCGCCAATGGATGGGATTAGGATCTTTTATTCCTTTCCTTTACTCTGGGATTCTGATCTCTCTTCTTTTCGGGTTAAAGATTTTACTAACTCTAACTCTAGGTTCTCGTGATCACATCCACCCGGAGATTTGCATTAACCCTTCTTCGAGTTGAGGGCCAGGTTCTGCTTCACAATGTTCACGGACCGTAGGATCCTTTTATCGAGGGCACCCTGCGTCGTCACCTGCAGATTCCTCGCTCCAGTAGTTTTCTCCGATGTTGATGTAGCCTTTGCTATGTCTCGTTGTTGTATTTCTTCACCGCGTGCCTGCGTGCCGCCTAGTTTGTCTAGTTGTGAGTGTTTCTGAACTCGTGCTGTCCGTTGGTATCCAACTCTGTGCATGGATCTGTATGTCTTTAATGACTACTAATATGTATCTAATGCACTTCTTGTTCATTGCTCATGTTGCATCATGAATGACTCCATACACATGCAGTTATTCTTGCTAAACTGCCCCCTGTTGTTTTGGCAGGATGGCTGACGATCCTCCGCCGCCACCCTATATTGCCGCAATGATGTAGCAATTTGAGCTGAACCGCCAGTTCATGTCTGGGCTGATGAACCAATTTCCAACCCAGAATGCTCATCAACAGCCTGCCCCAATAATACTACAAGAATTCGTGCGCCTCAACCCGTCCACCTTCCGTAACTCGACTGATCCAAAGGATGCTGATGATTGGCTCCGTGACATCGCTTTTCAGATGGAGTCGGCTAATGTTGCCCCTGCCAGTTACGTCACCTATGCGACATATCACCTGAGGGGCTCAGCTGCTCAATGGTGGGAAAACCACAGGCGTATGCTGCCTGTTGGGACTGTAACCACTTGGCAGGAATTTCAGTCAGCCTTCCGTGCATGACACATTCCTCAAGGTCTGATGGACCAGAAGAAGAAGGAGTTCCGCAAACTCACACAGGGCAAAATGACTATAGATGAATATCGGAGGAAATTCCTTGATTTATCCCGCTATGCTGAGGATGACGTCTGCACTGATGCTCGCAAGCAGGAGAAATTCCATGAAGGACTGCATCCTGATATAAAACTCGCACTTGTTGTCCATGATTGCGTAGACTTTGCGATGCTTGTCAGCCAAGCTTTCTGAGCTGAAACTGGTCTGACTGAGTACTAGGAGTCGCTCAAGCGCACTCGTGATGTTGGCTCATCCTCAGGACAGCCTGCTCAGAAATGTCAAGTCGGAATCCCGCACAATGTTTATCACCGACCTGCTCCAACACCAAGGTTGTCTTATGTTGCACCTCGTCTGCCTCCGCCGCTGAGACAGCTAATGATGCAGGGTGGAAAGCCCAATGTTATGGCTCCTTCCCATAATGATGGTTTATGCCGCAAGTGTCGACAGTCAGGGCACCTTACTATCAACTGTTGCCCGGGTCAGCCTCAGGATGCACCACGTCCTCCTGTTGGTAGTAAGAAGAGCAGTCAAAATCATCGTTTCAGAAGCTGTAATGCCAGGCCGTCTGCTATGAGTTGTGGTCAAGTCACCCATGTCAAGGTTGAAGAAGCTCGTGAGGCCCCAAAAATCATGATGTGTACCCTTCACGTTAATTCAGTGCCAGCTTCTGTTCTATTTGATTCAGGAGCATCACATTCATTTGTGCCCCAACAGTTTGCTCAGTTGCATGGGTTAGCTATGGAATCCTTGGCTACTAGCCCTGTTCCGGCACCTTGCCGGAGGGGGAAATCATCACCGGAGGCCATCTTCATCATCCCGGCGGTCTCCATGATGAGGAGGGAGTAGTTCACCCTCGAGGCTAGGGGTATGTACAAGTAGCTATGTGTTTGATCTCTCTCTCTCTCTCTCTCTCTCTCTCTCTCTCTCGTGTTCTTGATATGGCACGATCTTGATGTATCGCGAGCTTTGTTAATATAGTTGGATCATATGGTGTTTCTTCCCTCTCTATCTTTATTGTGATGAATTGAATCTTTTCCCTTTGAGGTTTCGTTATTGTCGGATTGAATATTTCAGATTTGAGAACACTTGATGTACGTCTTGCATATGGATACCCGTGGTGACAATGGGGTATTATATTGATTCACTTGATGTATGTTTTGGCACTCAACTCGTGGATTCACGAGGTGACATTGGGGTAATCTAGGCATAGGGTTTGATGCACGTTTTCATTGTCTTTTCTCCGATAGAAACTTTGGGGTGCTCCTTGAAGTTCTTTGTGTGGATTGAATATTATGATTATGAAGTTGTTTGATGCATATCGTATAATCAACTCACGGATACTTGTGGTGACATTGGAGTATCTAGGTGACATTAGAGTTGGTTGATGTGTATCATATGGTGCTATTTTAGTACGAACTCTAGGGCTGTTTGTGACACTTATAGGAATAGCTCAATAGATTGATCGGAAAGAATAACTTTGAGGTGGTTTTGTACCCTACAACAATTTCTATCTTATGTTCTCTGCTAATAGGAACTTTGGAGTGATTCTTTGTCGCACGTTGAGGGATTGTTATATGATTCAACTATGTTAGCACTGTTGAGAGATTGCACTAGTGAAAGTATGAACCCTAGGCCTTGTTTTCAAGCATTGCAATACCGTTTGTGCTCCGTTTTATCACTTGCTACCTTGCTGTTTTTATATTTCAGATTACAAAAACCTATATCTACTATCCATACTACACTTGTATCACCATCTCTTCGCCGAACTAGTGCACCTATACAATTTACCATTGTATTGGGTGTGTTGGGGACACACGAAATTTCTTGTATTTGAATGCAGGGTTGTTTGAGAGAGACCATCTTCATCCTACACCTCCCACGGATTGATAAACCTGAGGTCATCCACTTGAGGGAAATTTGCTACTGTCCTATAAAACTCCGCGCTTGGAGGCCCAACAGAGTCTACAAGAATAAAGTTGCATAGTAGACATCAAGCTCTTTTTTGGTGCCGTTGCCGGGGAGGTGAGTGCTTGAAGGTATATCTTTAGATCTTGCAATTGAATCTTTTAGTTTCTTGTTTTATCACTAGTTTGGTTTATAAAAGAAAACTACAAAAAAATGGAATTGAGGTTGCCTCAATTTTTTCATCTTTATAATGTCTTTCTTGAAAATGATGGATCAGAAAATTGTGCTCAATTGATAGAAGAAGAATTCAATAAAATGTTTGGCATAAAATCCATGAATGATGAGCATGATTGCAATGTTGCTAGAATGAATTCTTTGAATATCCATGATGCTAATGATATACAAAGCCATAAGCTTGGGGATGCTATGTTTGATGAAGATGATATTTTTAGTCCCCCAAGTTTTGAGGTGCAAATTTATTATGATGATAGCATGCCTCCTATTTATGATGATTATATTTATGAAAGTGGATTTGGAGAGGTCATGACTTTATTTAATGACGAATCCACTATTTTGGAAGAGGTTTCAATTGATTATGACAAAAAAGTTGCTATCTATGATGATTATTGTGATGACATGTATGCTATAAATAATAATGATAACTATGAAACTTTTCATCATGATTTTAATTTTCCATTGGATTATGCCAATCAAGTATATCATGATAGTTATTTTGTTGAGTTTGCTCCCACTATTATGAATGAGAAGAAAATTGCTTATGTGGAGAGTAATAAAATTTCTATGCTTGTGGATCATGAAAAGAATGCTTTATGTGATAGTTATATTGTTGAATTCATTCATGATGCTACTGAAATTTATTACGAGAGAGGAACATATGCTTGTAGGTATTGCAATAATATCAAGTTTCCTCTCTATGTGTTGAAAATCTTGAAGTCATGCTTGTTTTGCCTTCCTATGCTAGTTGATTCTTGTTCCCATGAATTGTTTGCTCACAAAATCCCTATGCATAGGAAGTGTGTTAGGCTTAAATGTGCTAGTCATGTGCTTCATGATGATCCCATTATGTTTCAATTCTTTATTTTCATGTGAGCATCATTGAAATCATCATGCCTAGCTAAAAACGCATTAAAGAAAAGCGCTTGTTGGGAGACAACCCAACACTTACACCTACTGTTTTTGTGTGTTAACATGATTAATATACTGTAGTAATCATGTTTTATAGCTTTTGTTTCGATCATGTGCCAAGTAAAGCCTTTGGGATAGTGTGGATGCTTGTTGATTTGATTCTTTGCAAAAACAGAAACTTTTGCATCCAGTGCTGGAATTTCTATTCTGTACTGGAGAGTGATAAAATTCTGAAATTTTTGCATAGTATTGGGATACAAATTATTTACATTTCCTATTTTTTCAGAATTTTTGGAGGTACATAAGTATGGTTTTTAAATCGCTCACTACATGCTATTCTGTTTTTGACAGATTCTGTTTTCGGTGCATAGTTTGCTTGTTTTAGTGTTCCCATAGCTTATATTATGAGATATAAATTGTGGAAATGATATACTACATTAGGAGTTATGTGAGAATAATTATGAATCATTTCTTGACAGTACCTAAGTGGATGATTTATTTTTATCATACTAACCTATCTCACGAAGTTCCGTTAGTTTTGTGTGATTGAAGTTTTCAAGTTTTGGGTGAGATATCGATATGAGGAGAATAAGGAGTGGAAATACACTAAGCTTGGGGATGCCCAAGGCACCCCAAGGTAATACTCAAGGAAGACTCAAGCGTCTAAGCTTGGGGATGCCTCGGAAGGCATCCCCTCTTTCGTCTTCAACACTATCGGTAACCTCACTCGGAGCTATATTTTTATTCGTCACATAATATGAGTTTTGCTTGCAGCATCATTTTATTTTGTTGAGATTTGCTTTCTGTTATCAATAATCATGGTTTGTATCTTTTAGTTCAATAAAATGCCAATTATAGCCTTTACCATGCTCAGTTTGCAAGTTTACGTGTTGCTGTTTGGAAACAGAAAGTTTTCTGTTATGTCCTAAATTTTTGTGAATTGTCAGAGCATGATAAAAATCTGAAATTTTTACACAGTAAGCATACATGAGTTCTCTGTCACGTGGTAATTTTTCAGAATTTTTGGAGTTAGGGAAGTATGAATTCTTATTCACCCTTTACAGACTGTTCTGTTTAGACAGATTTCGGTTATAGTTGCATTGTTTGCATATGTTGCTTGTTTAATGTTTCTATCTGTGGATAGGAGTATTAAATATGCAGAGGCATTTAGTATGCAATGTTTAATTATAATTTTAGTGATTTTATACAGTAGAGAATGTTAAGGTTTTGAGTTGATTTATACTAACTTATCTCACGAGTTCTTGTTGAGTTTTGTGTGGATGAAGTTTTTAAGATTTAGGAGAAGCCATGATATGAGAGGAATTAAGGAGACACAAGAGCTCAAGCTTGGGGATTCCCAAGGAACCCCAACATAACATTCCAAGAAGTCTCAAGCAACTAAGCTTGGGGATGCCCCGGTTGGCATCCCACCTTTCTTCATCAACACCTATCGGTTAGCCTAAGTTTTTACTTGTTCACGTGTTATGTGCTATTCTTGGAGTGTCCTTTTATTTTCGTTTTGTTTGTTGTTTGAATAAAATTATCAAGATCTAAAATTTTAAATGAGAGAGAGAGTCCTCACATAGCTACCTATTTACTTAACTACTCATTTGGTCTTCACTTATATCTTTTTGGAGTAGTTTGTCATTGACTCTTGTTCTTCACTTATATCCTATGAGTAAATTGTTGAATGAATTGAATATCATAAAGTTGAAATTATATGTGCTTCATATGCTTGTATTAGTTTCACATTTGGGTTAGAAAGTGAAATCTATTGAAGCTTGACAATCACAATATTGGTCATACAAGCAATTCATGAATGATTAGTATAAGGAAGAGAACTTTCACATATAAATATATTATCTTGGACATATTTTATGATTGTGAATACCCATTAATTATTTTCAAACTTGAGCAAATTAGTTGAAGTTGGACAAGGAAGACAACGTAGTGAGTTATGTTTGGGTATATTTGCATAGAAGTTATATTGTTATGGATCCTCCAACATGTGGTGCTTGTTTAGGATCTTTTGCTAAGCCAAAAATTCGTACTAAGTAGAGATACTACTTGTGCATCCAAAAACCCTTAAACCCAGTTTCTTCCCATGTGTGTCCACCATATCAACCTATGGATTGAATAACATCCTTCAAGTAAGTTGTCATCGGTGCAAAAAGCAATAAAAATTGTTCCTAAAATATGTATGATCTTTTATTGCAAGGGAAAATAAGCGTTGTATGAACTTGTGATGGTAAAGAAATAAAAGCGACGGACTGCATAATAAAGGTTGCTTTCACAAGGGGCAATATAACGTGACGTTCCTTTGCATTAAGGGCTTGCACATCCAAAAATCAAAAGCGCATGACAACCTCTGCTTCCCTCTGCGAAGGGCCTATCTTTTACTTCATGTATTTACTTTTATGCAAGAGTCAATAGTATCCCTTCTCATTTCAACCTCAATTATTCTTTAGTTGGCATGCATCATGTGGTGGGGAAAGATCCAGGCACATATGGCCAGTCAAATATATTTGATCATGAATTATTATTGTTGACAATTATCTCTATGATAAATAAGTTGGGAGGCGAAACATTAAGCCCCTATCTTTCTCTGTGTTCGATGGATGCTATTTGTTCTAAAAATATGCTTTGAGTACTAGCAATCATAGAAGACTATATGATAATTGAGTATGTGGAGCTCTTACTTAAACTTTGTTGAAATTCAGTTGAATTGCAATTGTTTGGTGACTAAGAACATAGGTTGTTAAGTTTCAAGAGAATGCATTGTTTGAACCATAACATGTGAATTGATTGCTACTTTATCATGATGAGTTTTATGAGAAAGAGTTGCTGTTATGATGCTAGGAAAAGTGATTGAAATTATCATTGATCAAACTTATGCACTATGCTAGAATTCACACTTCATAAATTATTTCTTTTATCATTTACCTACTCGAGGATGAGCAGGAATTAAGCTTGGGGATGCTGATACGTCTCCAACATATCTATAATTTATGAAGTATTCATGCCATGTTTATAACAATTCTATATGGTTTTGGTATGATTTGATTAGAACTAACCCGGACTGACGCTGTTTTCACCAGAACTACCGTGGTGTTGTTTTTTGTGCAGAAATAAAAGTTCTCGGAATTGGACGAAACTTTTTGACGATTTTTTTGGACCAAAAGAGACCCCCGAAGCTTCGTGGAAGGACCAGAAGCCTTACGAGGTGCTCACAACCCACCACCGCGCGCCAGGGTGGTATGGCGCCGTGGTACCTCGTGGGCCCATCTTCGCGTGATTCCAACGCCAAAAATTCTTATAAATACCAAAACCCCCAGAAATAACCCTAGATTTTGGACTCCGCCGCCGCAAGCCTCTGTACCTTCGAAATACCATCTGGAGCCCTGTTCCGGCACCCTGCCGGAGGGGGAAATCATCACCGGAGGCCATCTTCATCATCCCGGCGGTCTCCATGACGAGGAGGGAGTAGTTCACCCTCGAGGCTAGGGGTATGTACAAGTAGCTATGTGTTTGATCTCTCTCTCTCTCTCTCTTTCTCTCTCGTGTTCTTGATATGGCACGATCTTGATGTATCGCGAGCTTTGTTAATATAGTTGGATCATATGGTGTTTCTTCCCTCTCTATCTTTGTTGTGATGAATCGAATCTTTTCCCTTTGAGGTTTCGTTATTGTCGGATTGAATATTTTAGATTTGAGAACACTTGTTGTACGTCTTGCATATGGATACCCATGGTGACAATGGGGTATTATATTGATTCACTTGATGTATGTTTTGGCACTCAACTCGCGGATTCCCGAGGTGACATTGGGGTAATCTATGCATAGGGGTTGATGCACGTTTTCATTGTCTTTTCTCCGATAGAAACTTTGGGGTGCTCCTTGAAGTTCTTTGTGTGGATTGAATATTATGATTATGAAGTTGTTTGATGCATATCGTATAATCAACTCACGGATACTTGTGGTGACATTGGAGTATCTAGGTGACATTAGAGTTGGTTGATGTGTATCATATGGTGTTATTTTAGTATGAACTCTAGGGTTGTTTGTGACACTTATAGGAATAGCTCAATAGATTGATCGGAAAGAATAACTTTGAGGTGGTTTCGTACCCTACAACAATTTCTATCTTATGTTCTCCGCTAATACGAACTTTGGAGTGATTCTTTGTCGCATGTTGAGGGATTGTTATATGATTCAACTATGTTAGCACTGTTGAGAGATTGCACTAGTGAAAGTATGAACCCTAGGCCTTGTTTTCAAGCATTGCAATACCGTTTGTGCTCCGTTTTATCACTTGCTACCTTGCTGTTTATATATTTCAGATTACAAAAACCTATATCTACTATCCATACTACACTTGTATCACCATCTCTTCGCCGAACTAGTGCACCTATACAATTTACCATTGTATTGGATGTGTTGGGGACACAAGAGATTTCTTGTATTTGATTGCAGGGTTGTTTGAGAGAGACCATCTTCATCCTACACCTCCCACGGATAGCCGCGTCCTCGGTCATGGACACAGTTCGTACTAGGTCACACCGTTCGATCAACACTCACGATAAAGGAATGACTTATATTTTATGTGAGCTAGTAACAGTTTGGCAGGATGCCGATGATGATATTGGGATGATCTTGAGGATGATCATCGGTTCATGATGTGATCACGCGGTGATCATGAGGATATATTGATCACAAGGTGATCGAGAGGATATGTTGCTTGGCCGGGTAGCCAAGAGTGAGATGCTTCATGTGACCCAAGATGATGGTTCCTCAGTAATTCTAGCATTACCATATCATGATTAATAGTTACTTCCCCATCATAGTAGTTGTGCATAACTTAACCTGTTAATGCTATGTTGTTGTCTTGCCTTGATGCTTTTGGTTGTTGTGAGCTTGCGAGTACATTCAAAGTACTCACCTAGCGTGTCATGCTAGATTGCAGGTGATGCCATGATTGATTGCTTGTCGAGGATCCCGAGTCTGCGAGCTAGGCCGTGTCCCAGCCAGAGTCCCTGTGGAGTGGAGTCCATCACCGTCGTCGCTGTTCCGCTGCTACGAGTTGTTCTACTGCTAGCATAGAGCTACCTTAGCAGGCGTAGTGTCGCCGTGCCCATGTAATCCTTTGTTTGATCAGAACCCTTGTACCCATAGTATTTGTAATAAAGAGCTGTTCCGTTCTATGCCAGCACTGCCGTATTCCAGAAGACTTGATCTCTGGGCTGGAATACGGGGTGTTCCGGTTCCTCTGAGCCCAGGTGCCACAATATGACAAGCAGTGAGGTACTAGGCATGTTAGCTATCCGTGATGGACTCTCTCGAAAGCCATCATTATTTATTTCTACGCGTTGGAGCTGTGCATGTGTAGATGGGCCTGGGAGTTGAGCTAGTAGGGCAGTGGGCTGGGTCCAAAGTAGTAGAAGTAGTACAAAAACATTTTTGGAGTGTAGGCTTTTACCTGTTCAAGACTGCCTACTAGAATCGCCACTGGTTGAAAGGAAAAGTGAAGGAAAGACATAGGAATTGGAAAGTTTCCTATGGTACTACTATTCATGCATTTGGTTCAAAGGAATGGAGCAAGGGAAAACTGTAGGATTTTTTCCTTTAGTGTCTCTTTCAAAGAAAAACCGTAGGAATTTTAATATCCACTTGGCCCTCCTTTTAAAATTCCTATTCATGAAGAACAAGACTAAGTGATAGTAGCATAATTGCATTATAACTGTACATTTTCATGTGGTTTGACTTTAATATGACCATGCTTCTTTGCATTTCTGTGATCTTCCAATTCCTGTGAACCAAACACCCAGATTGATAGAAATCCCGTGTTAGCAAATGCTCTATTTTGCATGTGCATTCCTATCCTATTCCTGTGTATTTCCTATCCTTGCGTTGTTAGAATCATCCAATTCAAATGAGCCTTTACAGAATTATACTTCTGATACAGATAGGTGTCAAAGAAAACTTTGTGTGGTTTGTCCTGCTCCTACCGCGCCATCCTCCGCCCCAGCTGAGCTGCTCCAACGACGGAAGCATCCATCACAGCAGAGATCCCCCCTCTAGACCGTCTTTCGCCGCCTCAGATCTTCTTCCCCGCTGCCGGCAGCCACCACCACTGCATTACCATCATCAACTGAGGAGATGACCTTGAGGACTACACGGGTCCGCAAGAGAGGTTGCACTCTTTCGTGTCTGCTTATGTTATGCATCGCTTAATATTACCTGCTACTTTATCATCCTATTCACTTCTTAGACTCCGAGTCAGGTCCAAACTAATAATGAAACTTGAGTTTTTAAATGTGTTAGGACCGAGAGTATATCGACCAGAGGGGGTGAATGGGAGATTCAAAATTTCTTTTGAATGTTTTGAACCGATCCCAATCACGGCAGCGGAAATAATGTTCGGTAGCAACGCACTCAATTCTGCTCGCTATAGAGGACCAAATCTATCGATAAAGAATGCAGCAATTTTATCGAGCGATGAATATCACAAGTCCAACTTGATCGATAGAAATGCAACTAGTAATCTGGAGCTCAATTATGAGAGAAAACTAAGTATGACTGCGATAGAAATGCACTGGAAATGATGACAGGGTGAATGAATATGGCATGAGATGAGATCACGCAGACATGCAGTATTACGATGATAAACAAGTTGACTTGATGCGAAGTGAAGAACGATAATAACGCGACAGATAGTTGATGAACTGTGATTGATCAGGTACAACTATCGGCACTGAGCATGAATGTAAACTGCTGAAGGAAATGCAGTAATGTAAAGCGAACCAGTGGTGCTCGATGGCGACAGAAGAATTTGGTAGACCAGTTCGCCCTTCTGCCAAAGGACTACGTCTGGTTGGAGGGGTTGTGATTTAACACTGAGGATAAACTCTCCTCGCCCTGTTCTCCTTCAACTCGGAGCTGATCAGACTCCAGTTGATTTCACTCGTGGTAGATACTTGTCGGCGATCTCCAAACCTTCACTGAAGATAAACTCTCTTCAGCTCTCTTCGCGAACCACAAGACTCTTGGTTGCTGAAGATCTCGCTTGGTGAAGACAATACTCTTCGACACTCGAGCCGACACCTATCCGTCTAGAGAGTGGGCAGCTCTCAAGAGTAATAGGTATAAGAACTCTAACTCAGAACTACTGTGATGCTCAACCACTGTCTAAGTTTCGGCTCTTGATTTTTCTCTCGGTGGATTTTAAACTCAAATCACTCGGAGAGGGGATGCTCAATCAATCTTCTTAGAAATCTTAAGCGGAGCAGCCAATGTGCAACGTTGGAGCGGGGTGGCTATTTATAGCCGCAGCCTTCCCGGATGGGAAATGACCAAATTGGACATGTGGAGCAGCCAATGGCCGAACGACACGAGTCCAACGGTCGGAATTTGAGAACAACGGTAACATTACGTGCGGAGCAAGTAATGCTAACTCCTCAGTTCGAAAGATATCTCCTACAGCAACGAAGAACAACGTCTTCTGCTGGCAGGTAATCATTCGAAGCATAAAGAGATTTCTCTCGGTCTCGCATAGGTTTGGGCTAAGCATCACAGCGGATCTAAGCTTCGAGAACCTATACCCCTCTTAATAGTACGGAGGTCCTAAGACTCAAATGAATGAAAGAAGAATGACGAAAAGAATGCTACGTCTTCACTTCGTCTTCGTCTTCCATCGCTGCAGTCAATTTCTTCGGACGCGATCATCGAACCAATTGCTTTGCGTCAGCAATAAACATTCGAGGGGTCAACTCCTTCACTTCATTCTTCTCGGTTGCTCATTCTCTTCTTCGACGTAGATAATCTTCGGTGAAGTTCCTCGAACTGTACACCTGAGACATCATTCTCTTCGGCACTGCTTGGACTATTTCTTTTTGTGTGCACTAGCAAACAAATCAGTCCATGCCTGTTTCTGTCAACAATCTCCAAAACACAAGAGAGCAAGTATTGCACCAATAATCTCCCCCTTTTTGGACGATTGTTGACAAAACAGAATACATCGAAAGATAGATAAAGGAATGAAATGGAATGCAAAGGAAATTGAAAGACGAGAGATAAATACGAAGATAAGACATGCTCCCCCTGAAGATATGCATCATTCTGATTTGACTGATCATTAGGACATAATATGGAGGGTGGCGAGGTGAATCTTCGTATGAGTGACATTTGGCAGATGATCTCATTCGTAGCTTCATCCAATACACTCGGTGGTGTCTGAGGTATTTCCTGCCACACACAACCTTTGACAAAGGTTAGTTAGATAGCAATGATAGTTTGAAAAGCGTTCTGGCAAAGGATACGCCATGAAGATTTTCTCAGAACACAGTTTAAATTCCACACGAGATATAAATTTCCCTGCAAGTTAAATGTTCGAGGAACAATCAGGGCAAAAGCAATCAGAGCAAGGGAGACTCAAGTATATTGCTCGGAGTGGATATATTTCAGACGATGTTTTCCTGCAACAAAAATGATACCATAGATATGTGCGAGGGAAAACATCTTGTCAGACAGATAGATAGAATTTTCTTTCGAATTCATGAATGACTTTATTCTGAAGCTAATTTTTCTTCTCCTGCATCGTTAGATATCGAAAGATAAGCATAGGAGTAAGATATATGAAGTTTTAAGTAATGAAATTTCTCTCTTCGAGAGACATGATTTCCAATTCTCCTTGAACTGCTTTCACTTAACCTTGCATGAAAAATGAATTATTGAGGATAATCATTGCAAGGAAGTAAGCATTCGATTGCACCTGCAAACAAATAACGAAACGATAGCAACTATAGCATTGCAGGGGTTATTAATGGTACATGACGACGCAGTGTGTCATCACCACAGACGGTGAGATTAAGTTTCACGACCAAAGGTTCAACGACCAAAAGCAAATTGTTCGAATGAAAAGCAAATGGCGAATAGAAACACCTTGCAAATGACCCGCTTTTCTATCTTCTCGATGTTCATCTTCCCCTTTTTGTCAACAAGTGTCAAAAAGGAAAGAGAATGCATGCGAGGAACTACTCGTCCGAAGAATCCCCAGAACTCGAACTGTTCGGCGAAGTAGAACGAGCGATGGTCGAGGCCGAGGCAGGAGTTGGAGATGCAGCACGGGCTTCGGGATCAGCATCGGGAGTAGCAGTGCGAGGTTCATCTGGTTTGTATATGAATGTGCCTGCTGTGTCTTCGAGTGCATCATCGGGTTCGACAAACAGCAGGTCGGTTGAGGCAGAACGCTGAGGAAGCACAGGATTTTGCCTTCGGATGCGAGGGACTTCAAACAACTCCAGATGATCATAATCTTTCTCGATTCCCTTCGCAGACAGTTGTTTACGAGAGTAATGCTTGCGGAGAAGGGTCCATGAGCGCTTTTTCTGTTCCTTTTCATACAGAAGGGCTTGACGAGCATAATTATGAAGCAGATTGATTTCAGTCATCATTTCTACTTTTTCTTTGCGATCGAGCTTGATGTGACTTTCCAAAGCTTGCTGAGTACGGAGACAAATCACATACAGAGATGGATTTTCTTCATGAGGGATTTCAACTGTGACCTTCTTAACCTTTGGAGCTTTCGCAGAGGCAGAAGCAGTTGCATCAATTGGTGTCTTTCCTTTCCCGATATCCTTCACAATCTGGAGTGTGTCTCGGACTGGTGGCATAAAAACTTTCGGGACAAATGGGCAGAAAAACTTTTTCTCGATAAGATGCTCAATGGCGAACATGACCCATGGTGCAAATGGCTTCAATACTTGAGGGCTATCAGCTGCATAGGCCAGGTTGCGAATAAGAAGATCGGGAATGTCAAACCGAATTCCATGAGCTATAGCATGAAGAGTATTAGCCACAATTCCTTGAATGTTTTCAGGCCGGTTTGTTGGCATGAGAGAATTGCAGAGGATATAGAACAACACTTTGTTCTCATAAGCCAGATGCTTTGGATTTACTTCAGTACACTCGTCTCCAACAAGCTTAGGGTCCATCAGCATATGCAGTTGAGCTTCGGATACATCCCAGAAATGCAAATTGTGTTCTCGTGAGGCATCAAATTCGAAATGAGGTAAATTTAACAGGGCCAAAAACTGGTCAGCCGAGCATTTGATTCTTTCTTCCTTGGTCATCCATTCGAGGATCCATGTGCTGCTGTCGTTGAGGTCCCCTGAGATATAAAGAGTGGCATAGAACTGAAGGACAACTTCACGGTTCCAGCCATGGTTGAATCGAAGAAAACTCTTCAGATAGACCTGCTCAATTTGCTCGATGGTGTGATGGAAGCAGGGTATGCTTTCTAGCTTGGCAAAGTCCAGAATCTTGTGCTCGAATATACAATTCTTGCCATACAAAATACGAGCATAATACACAGCCTGTTCCTTTGTCCAGAACCTTGGTGACAACGAAGTCCTTTCTCCTTCATACGGACTGGTCCCAAAGAATGCAAGTTTCAAGCGATGAAACTGCTCATTAAACACTGGACCATTCGGGCCATCTTCGACGGGAAACAGAGGAAAGATTTCCAGTGGATTACTCAGAGATTCCTCATCGGCCATGGATTTGGTTCGGACATCATCAGGTGCAGGCACACCTTCATTGATAGGCTTGAGAGGAGCATGAGACTTCCTTGATTTCTGTCGCGCAGACAGCTTGGAAGCACTTGACTGACTACTGTTCTTGCTCGCCGGAACTCCTTCGGCATCTTTCTGACTTTCAGGCACAAGGGCCTTTTCTTTTCTTGCACTTTCTTCGGTGGGAGGTGAGACAACTTCTTTCTCGGTAGCATGAGGCACGGCTGGTGGAGCAGTTTCTTCTCGAGCCATCGACTCATCTGATTTCTTTTCTTCTTGTACCAACTGTGGTGCAGTGGTACGAGGAGCAGGATCAACATCCATCTGGGTAGGGGCACCAGATGATGAGACCGGGGGTGTTTTCTCTCGGGAAGCATTGAGCTCCCCCTCATTCTTATCATTTTCCTCATTTGATTTGGAGGGCTCAGCTTGCAATGTTTTCGGAGGTGATGGATCGGGCTTTTCAACCTCAATCTCTTCATCAACTTCATCAGCTGGGGATTGCTGCTTGGGAGGTGCATTTTCTTCATCAGTCCTTACCAAGAATATATCAACTTCTTCATGTTGCACTTGGGCAACTGGATCAGGAATGAGAACCTCTTCAGTACCAGCCTGCTGCATGGGTTCATCTTCGCGAGGAGGAGAAGGTGGAACTTGCTGCAAGGTTACATGGGAATCCATTGGGGTAGGATCAGCAGAGACGTTCTGAAGGCGGCGGTCTTTGTTTGTTTTTGGCTTGCTTGCTCTCGCCATAGCCTTCTGACGCTTTTCTTCTTGAGCTCTTCTCCGAGCGAGATCTGCCTAGTGAGCAATCTCCTCGTTTCTCCTGTCACACAGTTGAGATACTTCCATGTGCAAGCGAGAGTGCCACTCAATTTTCTCATTGCGCAAGACGCTCAGAGCCTTGGTGAGTTCAACAATTTCTTTGTTCCTCTTTTTCCTTTCGGACTCAGATTTGGCCTCATTTCTCATTTGCTCGTCAGCTTGTTTTTCTTTGACAACTTTGTTGAGCTTCTTGGAGATTTTCTTCAGCTCAATAAAATGCTTCGTCACCAATTTGGTAACATCATCGGGCAAACCGAGATCGCACACATCATTAGCATTAGCATCATAAGCAGCGCTGTCAATTACATCAATCATGAAATTGAAGTCATATTTTTGTTCCTCTGTGGAAGCAGGAACATTGAGCTTGGCCTTTTTGGCAGCCACATCTGCTTGTTCTTTGGACCGCAGCTTTCTCTTCGCTACCGTGCTAGACCAAGTTCTCGGAGCCACAGAACCCGAAGGTTTATCAGTGAGTGAAATGCATGGGTGCAAGCCTGGGAGACTTCCTCGGAGATGGCAATGCTTTCACTGGCAAAGGACTCATGTGTGGCTTGTTGAGAATGGCGGGATGATCATACAAGGGAATTTCATCAGGAATATCTTCTCTTGACTCATCAGACGAGTCGGGAACTGCCTTCTTGGTTCTCTTGGTGAGGGTTTTCTTTCGAGGTGCACGAGGGGAAACAGATTTCTCAGATTTTCTTTCCTTTGAAGCTGATGGACGTTCCTTCTTTTTCTGCACGTCTTGCTGGGTTAGCGCGACGTTTCTAGCTTCGACTTGATTCTTCTTAGCTTCTCTAGCTTCACGTTTGGCCTTGGCTTTCGCCCTTTTTGCCACTTCCTCGGGGAAATCAGCGATAGTTTTGAGGGAGTCAGGATGAGCATTTGCTGGCTGAGGTGGCCTGACTTTTTCATCATCTGGGCCTATGCAATTTTCTGCAATGCAGTCATTCCATGGTGGCGTGAAGGCAAATAGGATCTGGTACTTTTCGCGAACATTTTGATAACGGAACCATTTGCCAGCCCAGTGGCGGCGAATTCTCCGCAACCTGTTGTTGTGATCTGTTGTTGATTCTCCTTCAGGTGGAGTTCTGTAGCTTTCGGGATCTGACATCTCAGCAGTAGTGTTCTTTTCTCTGCCACGACCGCCCTTCTTGGGATTTTCATCGGAGAAGATGGTTAGAGCGTCAGTGACCAATTCATCCTCGGGCTGACTGTGAGCAGAGGGAATTTCTTCCGAATCTTCTTCAGACACAGACTCTTGTCTCTTTTTTGGGGCCTTGGGTGGCTTCGAGGATTTTCCTCCTCCTGTCATTCTCATTTGTTCTGATCTTGGTGGGAACTGAGGCAAATATCCTTCAGAATCTGAGTGTTCTTCCGAACTCTGTGACATGACCAACCTGTGAAATAGAATAGATGCGAGGGAAAAACAAGGTAGGGTCATAAGCATGCACAGAACTATTTTTGAATGAAAAAGATTTTTAGGAGGATTAGGGAACCCATGGAAATCCAATTAGATATCCTTGATAGATTTTACAAGCTAGCCTCAGATGATACAGGGTAGATTGAAAACCATCTAATCTTTCGGATAACACTTATGTACCCAAGATGAGGAGACCGAGTGCGAGGAAGAACTACAAACCGCACTAGTCAAATCCTAGTGATTCCTAAAGATCTACTGCAGTGAAATAAATCGAGATAAATTGAGACGGTAAGAACTGCCCAAGAACAGAGAGATGGAGACGAGCAGTTCCAGATCTAGGCGCCCTAACTTGGCAACTTAGATCAACTACGGCAATGTGGGAAGGAGGATTACCGCACCGGCGTGATCAGCTGCGACGAGGCTTCACCGGAGTTGCTCGGCGGAGATTCTCGCCGGAGTTGCTTCGAGCTCGGGCTCGGATGAGGGTGAAACTAGGGTTTGCGCGAATGAAGAAGAAGACGCGGCGAGAGGTATTTATAGCTGGAGGGCTGAACCACCCCTCCGAAATCTACGGCCTACAGATGCGGGACGTTCCGCATTCAACGAACACGATCACGATCCAAAAGATCGTGGGCACGTGGCAACCGTTTCCTGCGAAAATCTCGGGAAGAGAGCGGGAGGACGAAAGGTATGAAGGGCACAACGCCAAAAATGAGTAAATGTTCGAAGATAATTTCTTTCGCGACCAAGGACGTCGGAGAGAGATTTACTTCAGATCAAATTGCATGCTCATGATGGACAGCACAGATTTAGATGAGAGAGAATAGAGGGATAAAAGGGTCCGAAACAAATCACTCAGGAAAACGAGAAGAAACGCCAAACGAGAGAAGCTATGAGTGAGGTGTTCATCGGACGAAACACAAACACGGCAACTCGAAGACAAACAACAAACATAGAGCAAATAAACACAAAGAACTAGCACCAACAATATAGATCTCAGGGCCAAGGATATACGATCAAAATCCCTGAGAGCGAGTTCCTGCAAGATGGGTTAGTTCTTTCTCGCAACCCACACTTGTGTGGGCGGCGCAGATCTCATTTGTCTTGACTGAGCAGGGACATTCCTTCGTTGATTTCCGTAGATCACCTGTGTATCTCGAGAGTAATCATATGAGTAAGCATTGAAATTGTTCCCAAAGACATGAGCATAATGATTCGAGGAGATGCGCATATACTCCTTTTGTCGAAGGTTTAGCTGATATGCATTCAAGGAAGTTGCAGTCCCATACTGCGATGGATTTTCATTTCCTCGAGGAGAATTGCTCTGCAGGTTCAGGTTAGCAGTGACAGATAGATTTTCAATGATACATTTCTTCACCCAGATTTGCTTCTTGGGTGAACCAGAAGTTAGTCCCAACATATCGAGCAAAAATCTTACCATTCTGTTGTTTGAAAACATTGTAGTTTGAGTCATCAGACTCGACAGAACCAACAGGAATGGGAGTGTCATATCCAGACAGGAGCGTAGGTTCGAGAGTTTTGCTCCTAGCAAGAACCCAACTTGTTCGAGGATATTGCTCGGCAGTCCAGTAGGTTCCATCAACGTTGAGTTTCCTTTTGAAACCCAATCCTTCCTTTCGGGGATTTCTGTGCAGTATTGACTTCTTGAGCACATCACAAAGTGTTTGATGCCCTTTGAGGCTCTTTAGCATACCAGTCTCAAGCAAGTTCTTTAGTCTGCAATTTTCATCAGAAATAGCAACAAATTCCTCGGAGGAGGGGTTAGAGATTTCATTCGAAGCAATTGCAATATTCTTGATGGCAGCATTAGATGTTTCAGCATTTGACTCAGCATTGCTACGTTCTAGGCATTTTAAGCAAGGAGGCACAAAATCATCAGGAAGGTTGTTAGATTGCTCGGCGAAGAGAGAATATTTTTCTTTCGCAAGCACGTTATAAGACTCTTTCAGTGACCCGAGTTCTTGATTCCTGTCAAGGAGTTCATCTGATAAACTCTCGTAGTCAACTGTAAGAGAGTCATATCGTTCGGAAAGGTCATCAAACGTTGAAGAAAAAGCATCATGCTTTTCAGCCAACTCTTGATTCTTCTCCATCTCTTCGACCAGTAATCCTTCGGTTTTCCTGAGATTCATCTCAAGTCGTTCTAGCTCATCTTGTTGAGATTTTGCAATCTTAACAAGTTTAGCATAGGTAATGTATTCAGAGGAATATGCAGTCTTAGATTTTTGGTGTTTTGCTGATACCTGATCCTTTGAGGTTTTTGCCATGAGACAGATTGCAACAGGTTCATCATCACTTGAAGCATTGTAATCAGTATCTGATTCAAGAGACTTCGTGGATGGTTCATATGCGACGAATGCATTGCCTCTTCCTAGGTTTCTGTACAACTCTTCGTCTTCTGATTCGGAGTCAGATGATTCATCTTCAGATTCCATATTCATTTCTGCACACACTCTAGTCAGCTGCGATATTTTCTTCAGGTTGGATTCAATGGTCGCTCTTGTTTGCACGTCAGTGACTGGTCTCGATGAAGAAGATGATGCAGTAGTTTCATTTTTCTTCGAGAGCTTAGTGTGACGATCCACTTGAATGAATCCAGAGCAGTGACGATTAGTCCTTCTGTTGCTGTGTTTTTCATCTTGTTCCCAACAAGGACAGTCTGCTATGAAGTGACCAGGTTGTTTGCACTTGAAGCATTTCATTTCTTTCGGAGGTAATTTCATAGACGATTCAGGCGTGTCAACTTCATCATCATTTGTGAGGCACAGATTCTGTCTTCTGAGATAGCTTAGTCTTTCAGTGAGCATTTCCATTTCTCTAGTGATGGAGTGTTGATTCTCGATATCTTCTTCTTGAGGACTGCCATAGTGTGAAAGAATTTCTCCTTCGCTTTCCGAAGAAGATTCTTGATGCCCATTTTCAAGTTCCATCTTTTCTTCGTGAATAGATAGCAGCGTCATGACTTCGACGTAGTGAAGTTCTTCATAGTCTGGTCTTTGCTTGATTTCATCTATGATAGGATCAAAGGTTGCATCAAGAGCACTTAGTAGCTTGTTGACCACATCTCTATCGGTGATATCTGTTACTCCACGTTGACGAAGCCTTTCAACGATATTTGTCAACCGATCAGTGAGTTCCATAGCACTTTCCCTATGAAGACTTCTGAACCCAGCGAACATGGCACGAAGCATATCTGTGTGTTGATCTGTTCTGGCAATAGATTCTTCATGAACATCTTTGATGGCATCCCAGAGTTCCTTAGCAGTGTCTAGCTTTCGGAACCGAATAAAAATATCTCTAGAGATGCTGTCAGAGATAATATATTTTGCTTGAGCATCCAACTGTATCATAACTTCGTCATTCGAAGAAGGAGCATCAGGATGCCTAATAGTGTATCCACCTTCCACAATTTGCCAAAGTTCAATGTTGATAGCTTGAAGTCTGATTTTCATTCGATCTCTCCAGTAGATATAATCATTTCCATCGAAGATAGGAAACCTTTCAGAGTGCGAGGATCTACCTGCATACGACATACTCAAAACTCCAAGGTTGTTAGACCTTTAATAAACAGAGACAGGGAGTACCTGCTCTGATACCAATTGTTAGGACCGAGAGTATATCGACCAGAGGGGGGGTGAATGGGAGATTCAAAATTTCTTTCGAATGTTTTGAACAGATCCCAATCACGGCAGTGGAAATAATGTTCGGTAGCAACGCACTCAATTCAGCTCGCTATAGAGGACCAAATCTATCGATAAAGAATGCAGCAATTTTATCGAGCGATGAATATCACAAGTCCAACTTGATCGATAGAAATGCAACTAGTAATCTGGAGCTCAATTACGAGAGAACACTAAGTATGACTGCGATAGAAATGCACTGGAAATGATGACAGGGTGAATGAATATGGCATGAGATGAGATCACGCAGACATGCAGTATTACGATGATAAACAAGTTGACTTGATGTGAAGTGAAGAACGATAATAACGCGACAGATAGTTGATGAACTGTGATTGATCAGGTACAACTATCGGCACTGAGCACGAATGTAAACTGTTGAAGGAAATGCAGTAATGTAAATCGAACCAGTGGTGCTCGATGGCGACAGAAGAATTTGGTAGACCAGTTCGCCCTTCTGCCAAAGGACTACGTCTGGTTGGAGGGGTTGTGATTTAACACTGAGGATAAACTCTCCTCGCCCTGTTCTCCTTCAACTCGGAGCTGATCAGACTCCAGTTGATTTCACTCGTGGTAGATACTTGTCGGCGATCTCCAAACCTTCACTGAAGATAAACTCTCTTCAGCTCTCTTCGCGAACCACAAGACTCTTGGTTGCTGAAGATCTCGCTCGGTGAAGACAATACTCTTCGACACTCGAGCCAACACCTATCCGTCTAGAGAGTGGGCAGCTCTCAAGAGTAATAGGTACAAGAACTCTAACTCAGAACTACTGTGATGCTCAACCACTGTCTAAGTTTCGGCTCTTGATTTTTCTCTCGGTGGATTTTAAACTCAAATCACTCAGAGAGGGGATGCTCAATCAATCTTCTCAGAAATCTTAAGCGGAGCAGCCATCGGGCAACGTTGGAGCGGGGTGGCTATTTATAGCCACAGCCTTCCCGGATGGGAAATGACCAAATTGGACATGTGGAGTAGCCAATGGCCGAACGACACGAGTCCAACGGTCGGAATTTGAGCACAACGGTAACATTACGTGCGGAGCAAGTAATGCTAACTCCTCAGTTCGAAAGATATCTCCTACAGCAACGAAGAACAACGTCTTCTGCTGGCAGGTAATCATTCGAAGCATAAAGAGATTTCTCTCGGTCTCGCATAGGTTTGGGCTAAGCATCACAGCGGATCTAAGCTTCGAGAACCTATACCCCTCTTAATAGTACGGAGGTCCTAAGACTCAAATGAATGAAAGAAGAACGACGAAAAGAATGCTACGTCTTCACTTCATCTTCGTCTTCCATCGCTGCAGTCAATTTCTTCGGACGCGATCATCGAACCAATTGCTTTGCGTCAGCAATAAACATTCGAGGGGTCAACTCCTTCACTTCATTCTTCTCGGTTGCTCATTCTCTTCTTCGACGTAGATAATCTTCGGTGAAGTTCCTCGAACTGTACACCTGAGACATCATTCTCTTCGGCACTGCATGGACTATTTCTTTTTGTGTGCACTAGCAAACAAATCAGTCCATGCCTGTTTCTGTCAACAATCTCCAAAACACAAGAGAGCAAGTATTGCACCAATAATCTCCCCCTTTTTGGACGATTGTTGACAAAACAGAATACATCGAAAGATAGATAAAGGAATGAAATGGAATGCAAAGGAAATTGAAAGACGAGAGATAAATACGAAGATAAGACACGCTCCCCCTGAAGATATGCATCATTCTGATTTGACTGATCATTAGGACATAATATGGAGGGTGGCGAGGTGAATCTTCGTATGAGTGACATTTGGCAGATGATCTCATTCGTAGCTTCATCCAATACACTCGGTGGTGTCTGAGGTATTTCCTGCCACACACAACCTTTGACAAAGGTTAGTTAGATAGCAATGATAGTTTGAAAAGCGTTCTGGCAAAGGATACGCCATGAAGATTTTCTCAGAACACAGTTTAAATTCCACACGAGATATAAATTTCCTTCACTTCATTCTTCTCGGTTGCTCATTCTCTTCTTCGACGTAGATAATCTTCGGTGAAGTTCCTCGAACTGTACACCTGAGACAACATTCTCTTCGGCACTGCATGGACTATTTCTTTTTGTGTGCACTAGCAAACAAATCAGTCCATGCCTGTTTCTGTAAACAATCTCCAAAACACAAGGGGGCAAGTATTGCACCAACAAAATGGTTGTGGGGTACAAATCGGGGCAGCAACGAATAGTATCTCTGTCTACTATCTACTTAATCTCGGGTGTCTACTACATGTTTCATGTTGGGTGGGAAACAAACTGTAAAGGAGCCATTACCTGTATTTTTTAACTGAAGCTATTATCTGCCTACTATCATTGGTTTGGGTCTATCCAGAGGTTGCTACCATCACTCTGGATTTCTGCATTCATTCCTTACATAATCTCACTATGTTTTATTCCTATGCATGTCAGTTATTGTACACAATGGTACTGAACATGTAGAGCAAAATAGAAGAGCCTTGCGTGGCAATATAATGTCATGCAGACGTCGCTCCATGGTGGCCGTAATGGCAGCCCCCCTCCCCCCATTCCAGATTGTAATCAAGAGGAAGATAACTGTACAGAGGGGGATTCAGAGGGAGCAGACCACTCCTATTTACCCCATGAGGTCTTTGCTCTCACTTGGCATGCTAATGTTGGTCATATCATGCATATGGCGCCTTGCATGGCTTACTTTACACATCATATATGTCATCTGCTTAGTTTAGACATGTTTTGTGTGAATGCAATCTGTTTAGTTTCTTTATCATATATGTGAATTATGCAATGCCATCTTGTTTAGCCAGGCCTTGCTACTTGTGAACTGCGTTGGGATTTCCCCGAAGAGGAGAGGATGATGCAGTATAGTAGAGATAAGTATTTCCCTCAGTTAAGAACCAAGGTTATCAATCCAGTAGGAGAACCACATAGAACCTCATTAGCAGCACCTACACACACAAAATCAAATACTTGCACCCAACGCAAATAAGAGGGTTGTCAATCCCCTTAGCGGTTATTTGCAAGGATTAATTCTGATAGTGATAGATAAAAAGTAAATTGCAAAATAAAATAAAAGTAAATAAATTACAGCAAGGTATTTTTGAATGTTAGTATATGATAAAAGTAGACCTGGGGGCCATAGTTTTCACTAGAGGCTTCTCTCTCGAACACATAGCATACGGTGGGTAAACAAATCACTGTTGGGCAATTGATAGAAAAGCGTATAGTTATGACGATATTCAAGGCAATGATCATATATATAGGCATCACGTCCGAGACAAGTAGACCGACTCCTGCCTGCATCTACTACTATTACTCCACCCATCGACCGCTATCCAGCATGCATCTAGGGTATTTAGTATAAAACAGAGTAACGCCTTAAGCAAGATGACATGATGTAGACAAAGTAAACTCAAGCAATATGATTAAACCCCATCTTTTTATGCTTAATGGCAAAGTAATACATACGTGTCATGTCCCTTTCTGTCACTGGGATTGAGTACCGCAAGATTGAACCCATCACAAAGCACCTCTCCCAATGCAAGATAAATCAATCTAGTTGGCCAAACCAAATGGATAGATCGGAGAGAAATACAAAGCTATAACAATCATGCATAAAAGAGTTCAGAGAAGACTCAAATATTTCTCATGAATAATCTGATCATAAACCGACAATTCATCGGATCCCAACAAACACACCTCAAAAGAAGATTACATTGAATAGAACTCCAAGAACATCGAGGAGAACATGGTATTGAAGATCAAAGAGAGAGAAGAAGCCATCTAGCTACTAGCTATGGACCCGTAGGTCTGTGGTAAACTACTCACACATCATTGGAAGGGCAGCACGGTTGATGAAGAAGCCCTCCGTGATCGATTCCCCCTCTGGCAGTGTACCAGAAAAGGCCTCCAGATGGGATCATTGAAGAACAGAGGCTTGCGGTGGAGGAAAGGTTTTCTCTTCTATCTTTTTGGTATACGGGGAATATTTTGGAATTTATAGCCCTGGAATTAGGTCAAGAGGTGCCATGAGGGGCCCACAAGCCTGGGGGCGCGCCTACCCCCCCCCTAGGCGTGCCCTCCGGGCATGTCGCTCCCTCATGACTCTTCTGGTCTTCTCCCGAAGCTTCTAGGGACCCTTCTGGTCCAGAAAAAATTAATCCAAAGTTTTTTCTTCGTTTGGACTCCGTTTGATAAGGATTTTCTGAAAAGGCAAAAACAGGCAAAAAACAACAACTGGCACTGGCCACTAGGTTAATAGGTTAGTCTCAAAAAATGATATATAATTGCATATAATTGCATAATAAACATTCAAGATTGATACTATAATAGCATGGAACAATCAAAAATTATAGATACATTGGAGACGTATCAAGCATCCCCAAGCTTAATTCCTGCTCGTCCTCGAGTAGGAAAATGATAAAAACAGAATCTTTTATGTGGAATGCTACCTAACATATTTCATCATGTAATTCTCTTTTATGGTATGAATATTAAGATCCGAATGATTCAAAGCAATAGTCTATAATTTGATATAAAGACATCAATACTCAGGCAAACTAGCAAACAATCATGTCTTTCAAAATAAAAATGCTAAAGAACGTTATCCCTACAAAGTCATATAATCCTGTCATGCTCCATCTTCTAAACACAAAGTATTTATCATGCACTACCCCGATGACAAGCCGAGCAATTGGTTCATACTTTTTAACGCGCTTCATCTTTTTCAACCCCCACGCAATACATGAGCACAAGCCATGGATATAGCACTATAGGTGGAATAGATTGTGGTGGTAGAGATTAATAAGGGGAAATCAAAAGGAAGAAGATAGTCTCACATCGACGCGCTAATCAACGGGCTATGGAGATTCCCATCAATTGATGTCAATGCAAGGAGTAGGGATTGCCATGCAACGGATGCACTAAGAGCTATAAGTGTATAAAAGCTCAAAATAAAAACTAAGTGGGTGTGCATCCAACTTCCTTGCTCATGAAGACCTCGGGCATTTGAGGAAGCCCAACATCGGAATATACAAGCCAAGTTCTATAACGAAAATTCCCACTAGTATATGAAAGTGACAAAATAGGAGACTCTCTATATGAAAAACATGGTGCTACTTTGAAGCACAAGTATGGAAAAAGATAGTAACACTGCCCCTTCTCTCTTTTTCTCTCATTTTTTTCGTGGGCTCTTTTTGGCCTCTTTTTTCTCTCTTATTTATTTATTTATTTATTTATTTCCTCACTGGGACAATGCTCTAATAATGATGATCATCATACTTCTATTTACTTACAATTCAAAAATTACAACTCGATACTAGAACAAATATGACTCTATATGAATGCCTCTGGCACTATACCAGGATGTGCAATGATACTAGCATAACATGTATGAAAAACGATGAACGGTGGCTGAGCCACAAATACTATGGCAGCTATATGATCATGCAAAGCAATATGACAATGATGATGTGTGTCATATAAAAAGAACCGTGGAAGTTGCAAGGCAATATATCTCAGAATGGCTATGGAAATGCCATAATAGGTAGGTATGGTGGCTGTTTTGAGGAAGATATAAGGAGGCTTATGTGTGATAGAGCGTATCATATCACGGGGTTTGGATGCACCGGCGAAGTTTGCACCGACTCTCGAGGTGAGAAAGGGCAATGCACGGTACCGAAGAGGATAGCAAATTGCGGAAAGGTGAGAGTGCATATAATCCATGGACTCACATTAGTCATAAAGAACTCACATACTTATTGTGAAAGTTTATTAGCCCTCGAAGCAAAGTACTACTACGCATGCCCCTAGGGGGATAGATTGGTAGGAAAAGACCATCGCTCGTCCCCGACCGCCACTCATAAGGTAGACAATCAAGAATAAATCATGCTCCAACTTCTTAGCATAACGACAGATCATACGTGCATGCTTCAGGAATCGCAAACCTTAACACCAATATTCTTAATAAACCACAATTATCTACTAGCACCACCCACATATTACCATCTTAATATCGCAAAACTATTGCAAGGAATCAAACTTATCATATTCAGTGATCTACATGAAAGTTTTTATTATATTCCTCTTGAATACCTATCATATTAGGACCAAGTTCATAACCCGTGCATATTACCATTGATATTTATTAGACTCTCAAAAAGATATAAGTGAAGCATGAGAGTGCAACTATTTCTTTAAAATATAACCACAGCTGTACTCTAAAAGATATAAGTGAAGCACTAGAGCAACTGCCTAGCTCAAAAGATATCAGTGAAGCACATAGAGTATTCTAACAAATCACGAATAATGTGTGTCCCTCTCAAAAATGTGTGTTGAGCAAAGATGATTGTGGCAAACTAAAAAGCAAACAAAAGCAAGCAAACTATAGCACAAGACGCTCCAAGTAAAACACATATCATGTGATGAATAAAAAATACAGCTCCAAGTGATATACAGATAGATTGTAGACGAAAGAGGGGATGCCATCCGGGGCATCCCCAAGCTTAGACGCTTGAGTCTTCCTTGAATATTACCTTGGGGTGCCTTGGGCATCCCCAAGCTTAGGCTCTTGCCGCTCCTTATTCCATTATCCATCGTAGTCTCACCCAAAACATGAAAACTTCAGCACACAAAACTCAACAGAAACCTCATGAGATCCGTTAGTATAACAAATAAATCTTAAATTTTAGGTACTGTTGTAAATTGATTCATATTTAATATTAGCATAATGCAACTGTACTCCAACTTCCCCATGTCTCATACCCCCAGATACGATCCATAGATTCATCAAAATAAGCAAACTATGCAAGAAAAACAGAATCTGTCTAAAACAAAACAGTCTGTAAAGATCTATTTAAAAGCCATACTTCTGTAACTCCCAAAATTATGAAAAACTAGGAAAACGTGGTAAATTCATATATAAATAATGTGTAAAAAATTCATAATTTTATCAGGCTCCAGTACAGAATGAAAATTCCAGAACTAGGCGCAAAAGTTTCTGTTTTCAAACAACATCAATTATACTATCATCCAAATCATCCCAAAGGCATTACTTGGCACAAACACTAATTAAAATATAAAAACACAATCATAACAGAATCTAAAATTGTGTGAACTCAAGAAAATAAAAATTGCAACAAAGATAAATATTGGGTTGCCTCCCAACAAGCGCTATTGTTTTATGCCCCTGGCTAGGCATAATGCATAGTTTCAAGTATTGTCATCCTTCAAATTAATTCCATAGGTGGCCCTCATAATAGATTCATATGGTGGCTTGATTCTCTTTCTAGGGAAGTGTTCCATCCCTTTATTTAATGAAAATTGAGATCTTATATTACCTTCTTTCATATCAATAATAGCACCTATGGTTCGTAGGAAAGGCCTACCAAGTATTATAGGACAAGATGGATTGCATTCAATATCAAGCACAATAAAATCCACGGGTACATAATTCTATTTGCAAGAATAAGTACATCATTTATTCTACCCAATGGTTTTTTAATGGTGTAATCTGCTAGATGTAAATTAAGGGAACAAGCATCCATATCGGTGAGACCTAGCACGTCACATAAAGATTTTGGTATAGTAGAGACGCTAGCACTTAGATCACATAAAGCATTACATTCATAATCTTTAATTTTAACTTTAATAGTAGGTTCCCATTCATCATGTAATTTTCTAGGAATTGAAACTTCCAAATCAAGTTTTTCTTCATGAGCTTTTATCATAGCTTCTACAATATGTTTAGTAAAGCTTTATTTTGTTCATAGGAATTAGGTGAATTAATAATGGATTGCAACAAGAAAATACATTAAACTAAAGAGAAATTATCATAATTAAAGTCCTTGTAATCCAAAGTAGTGGGTACATCACTATTTAAAGTTTTGACCTCTCCAAACCCACTTTTATCATTTTTATCACTAAGATCATCACCCTCCGAACAATTGGGACGCCTTCTAGCTAAAGTTGACTCCTATTCAGTCCCCTTTTCATCAAGTTTTATTTTACTAAATAAAGATTCAATAGGCGAGACACCAATCATTTTAATATCTTCATCATTACTATGATAGAAACCGGGTGGAATGGCTTTTTCTAAGAATTCTCGTTTAGCTCTCAACCTATCGGTTCTTTCTTTACTTACATTAATGGAGACATAGATAGCTTTAATAGACTCATTTATATCATGCTTGGGTGGAAATTTTTTAATTTTGAGAGTTGCAACATCATGAACAATTCTATCCATGTTCCTAGCCATGTCATCAACTTTATTCAATTTTTCTTCTACCATATCATTGAAAATCTTTTGAGAATTAATAAATTCTTTAATATTACTTTCAATATCAGAGGGTATCCTATTATTATTATTATTATTATTATTATTATTATATGCATTACCATAGGAATTACCATAATTATTAGAGGAATTTCCGAGAAACGGTCTAGGATTGAAATTACCCCTATAAGCATTGTTATTGAAATTATTTCTAGCGACAAAATTCACATCAATAGCATCATTATTATGCTCAATCAAGGTAGACAATGGCACATCATTAGGATCAATATGAGCACTTTTACTAGCAGCCAATTTCATAAGAGCGTCCATCTTATCACTCAAAGTATTAATTTCTTCGACAGAATTTACCTTCTTACCAGTTGGAGTTCTTTCAGTGTGCCATTGAGAATAATTTTTCATAATATTATCAAGGAGTTTTGTAGCTTCTCCAATGTAATTTCCATAAAACCACCTGCGGCAGAGTCTAGAAGATTTCTAGAAACAAAGTTTAGTCCCGCATAAATTTTTGGTATGATCATCCATAAGCTTAAACCATGAGTGGGACAATTTCTAATCATTAATTTCATTCCTTCCCAAGATTGTGCAAAATGTTCATGCTCAAGTTGCTTAAAATTCATAATTTGATTTCTTAAAGAAATAATCTTAGCGAGAGGAAAATACTTGGCAATAAAAGCATCCTTACACTTATCCCAAGAATCAATACTATTTCTAGGCAAGGATGAAAACCAAGTTTTAGCACGATCTCGTAGTGAGAACGTAAATAATTTCAATTTAACAATATCATTATCCACATCTTTCTTCTTTTGCATATCACAAAGTTCAATGAAAGTATTAAGATGAGATGCAGCATCTTCATTAGGACTACCAGAAAATTGTTCTTTCATAACAAGATTAAGCAAAGCAGCATTAATATCACACGACTCCGCATTAGTGGCGGGAGGAGCAATTGGAGTACTAATAAAATAATTATTATTAGTATTGGAAAAGTCACACAATTTTTTGTTTTCTTGAGACACAGTGACAAAGCAAGCAAACTAGCAAACAAGCGAACGAAAATATTTTTGTGTTTTTGTAAAATTGTTTTAGAAGTGGGGGAGATGAAAACGAGAGGCAAATGCAAATAAAAAGACAAATAAAATAAATGCAAGTGGATGATAGTTTGTGCGAAGGTACTTGATAGGTTTTGGTGATGTCTCCCCGGCAACGGCGCCAGAAATTCTTCCTGCTACTTGTGAACTACGTTGGGATATCCCCGAAGAGGAGAGGATGATGCAGTACAGTAGAGATAAGTATTTCCCTCAGTTAAGAACGAAGGTTATCAATCCAGTAGGAGAACCACAGATAACCTCGTTAGCAGCACCTACACACACAAAAGCAAATACTTGCACCCAACGCAAATAAGAGGGTTGTCAATCCCCTTAGCGGTTATTTGCAAGGATTAATTCTGATAGTGATAGATAAAAAGTTAATTGAAAAATAAAATAAAAGTAAATAAATTGCAGCAAGGTATTTTTGGATTTTAATATATGATAAAAGTAGACTCGGGGGCCATAGTTTTCACTAGAGGCTTCTCTCTCGAACACATAGCATACGGTGGGTAAACAAATTACTGTTGGGCAATTGATAGAAAAGCGCATAGTCATGACGATATTCAAGACAATGATCATGTATATAGGCATCACGTCTAAGACAAGTAGACCAACTCCTGCCTGCATCTACTACTATTACTCCACCCATCGACCGCTATCCAGCATGCATCTAGGGTATTAAGTATAAAACAGAGTAACGCCTTAAGCAAGATGACATGATGTAGACAAAGTAAACTCAAGCAATCTGATTAAACCCCATCTTTTTATCCTTAATGGCAACAATACAAATACGTGTCATGTCCCTTTCTGTCACAGGGATTGAGCACCGCAAGAACTCTCCCATTGCAAGATAAATCAATCTAGTTGGCCAAACCAAACGGATAGATCAGAGAGAAATACAAAGCTATAACAATCATGCATAAAAGAGTTCAGAGAAGACTCAAATATTTCTCATGAATAATCTGATCATAAAACCACAATTCATCGGATCCCAACAAACACACCGCAAAAGAAGATTACATTGAATAGAACTCCAAGAACATCGAGGAGAACATGGTATTGAAGATAAAAGAGAGAGAAGAAGCCATCTAGCTATTAGCTATGGACCCGTAGGTCTGTGGTAAACTACTCACACATCATCGAAAGTGCAGCAAGGTTGATGAAGAAGCCCTCCATGATCGATTCCCCCTCCGACAGAGTACCGAAAAAGGCCTCTAGATGGGATCGTGGAAGAACAGAGGCTTGCGGCGGCGGAAAGGTTTTCTCTTCTGTCTTTTTGGTATATGGGGAATATTTTGGAATTTATAGCGCTGGAATTAGGTCAAGAGGTGCCACGAGGGGCCCACAAGCCTGGGGGGCGCGCCTACCCCCCTAGGCGCGCCCTCCGGGCTTGTCGGTCCCTCGTGACTCTTCTGGTCTTCTCCCGACGCTTCTAGGGTCCCTTCTGGTCCAGAAAAAATTAATCCAAAGTTTGTTCTTCGTTTGGACTCCGTTTGATAATGATTTTCTGAAAAGGCAAAAACAGGCAAAAAACAACAACTGGCACTGGGCACTAGGTTAATAGGTTAGTCCCAAAAAATGATATACAATTGCATATAATTGCATAATAAACATCCAAGATTGATACTATAATAGCATGGAACAATCAAAAATTATAGATACGTTGGAGACGTATCAGGCATCATATATGGGAATTTTGCAATTCCATCCTGTTTAGCCAGTCATCATATATGTGAATTATATCATGCCATCTTTTTTTTCATTACATATTACATTTGCAACAATGTTAGTACATTCAACTACTCTTCCTGTGCATCAGCCATTTGACACGGTGATGGAAAAATCTGGAGTGAAAACAAAGGTCTTCAGAGCAGATAGTGCTATCTGACGAAGCGCATATCTTGCCGGTTACAGATAGCTCCTCAGAGGAGGATTCAGAGACAGATGACCAGCCGTATTTCCCCCCCCCCCCCCAAGGTGTATGCTCTAAATTGGCAGGGTTATATTGCTCATATCATGCATATGGTGTCTTGCATTGCTATGTCATTTGCTTAGTTTAGACATGCTTTGTGTGAATGCCACATGTTTAGTGTCTAATTACCATATATGTGAATTATGCAATGCCATCTTGTTGCAAGGCATTATATATGTGAATTATGCAATGCCATGCTATTTAGCCAGGCATCATATGTGTGAATTATATCATGCCATCCATTTTTTGTATTACGTATTCCATTTGTCGACAATGTTTGTTTATTCAACTACTCTTCCTGTGCATCAGCCATTTGAATTGGTGATGGAAAAATCTGGAGTGAAAACAAGGTCTTCAGAGCAGACAATGCTACCTGCTGAAGCAGATATCTTGCTGGTTACAGATAGCTCCTCAGAGGAGGATTCAGAGACACACGGCCAGTCCTATTTTCCCCCTGAGGTGTATGCTCAAACTCGACAGAGTTATATTACTCATATCATGCATATGTTGTCTTGCATTGCTTAGTTTAGTCATCATATACACAATATTGAATGCCATCTGCTTGGTTTAGACATCATATATGCGATTGCCATCTGCTTATTTGCTTAGTATATAAATCATATATGTGAATTATATCATGCCATCATGTTTACATAGACAGCATGTATATGAATTATGGTATGCCAACCTATTTAATAAAGACATCATGTAGTTATATCATCTCATCATGTTTACATAGTCATCATATTTTGAATTATGTCATTCTATCCGTGAATTATATCATGCCATCATATTTCCATAGACAGCATCTATGTGAATTATGGCATGCCAACCTATTTAATAAAGACGTCATATTTGAATTATGTCGTCCTATCCTGCTTAGTTAGCCATCATATATGTGAAATTGTGTCATGATATCATGTTTAGTTAGCCATCATATATGTGAAATTGTGTCATGCTATCCTGTTTGGTTAGACAACATATATGTGAACTATTTCATGCCCTCTTTTATTCCGCACTATCCATTGCACCTGTCTATCATACAATGTCTCTACATTCAATTAGTTTTCTTGTTTATCAACCATTTGAATTGGAGGGGGTGATGGCAGTATCTAAGGGAGTAAAAACACGATCTTCAGAAAAGACAGTGCTACCCGTCGATGCAGATAGAACCACGGTTGTACTTGCCCAAGAACTAGCCCCACCACACATAATCCAGACTCTCACAGATTGTACCCCTACCCAGTTGGACAAAGAAACAGCTACACCACATCTAACCCCAACCCCAGCAGATACTAACCTAGTTCCACTTGAAACGGCACCATCTCCACCACAGAGCACCCAAACACGAGCAGTTAGTAAGGCAACTACAGTGCCCAAAGCATGAGGACCAGTGATACGTCTCCAACGTCTCTATAATTTTTGATTGTTCCATGTTGTTATATTATCAATCTTGGATGTTTTTATATGCATTTACAGCAATTATATATCATTTTAGGAGACTAACCTATTAACTTAGTGCCCAGTGCCAGTTGCTGTTTTCTGCCCTGTTTTTGTTTTATAGAAAATCAATACCAAACGAAGTCCACATGCCATGAAACTTTTTGGAGATTTTTTTCTGGACAAGATAAACACTAGAAGCTTTGGGAGAAGACCAGACGCCAGAGGAGGTGGCCACGAGCCACCAGGGCACGCCTTGGGGGGGGGTAGGCGCGCCCTGGTGCCTCGTGGGCCCACCTCAGCTCCGCTTGACCTAATTCTTCCACTATAAATTCAGAAAAAATCAGAAACCCTCAGGGGAGTCCACGAAATACTTTTTCCGCCACCGCAAGTTTCAGTTCTCGAGAGATCCCATCTGGAGGCCTTCTCCGGTACTCCGCCGGAGGGGAATCGATCACGGAGGGGCTCTACATCAACCTTGCTACCCTTCCGATGATGCGTGAGTAGTTTACCACAGACCTTCGGGTCCATAGGCAGTAGCTAGATGGCTTCTTCTCTCTTTTTGATTTTCAATACAATGTTCTCCTCGATGTTCTAGGAGTTCTATCCGATGTAATCACTTTTTGCGGTGTGTTTGTTGGGATCCGATGAATGGTGAGTTTATGATCAGATTATCCATGAATATTATTTGAGTCTTTTCTGATCTCTTTTATGCATGATTATTATAGCCTCGTATTTTTTCTCCGATCTATTGATTTGGTTTGGCCAACTAGATTGATTTATCTTGCCATGGGAAGAGGTGCTTTGTAATGGGTTCGATCTTGCGGTGCTCAATCCCAGTGACAGAAAGGGACATGACACGTATGTATCATTGCTATTAAGGGTAAAATGATAGGGTTTATTCATACGTGAGTTTATCTTGCCTACATCATGTCATCGTTCTTAAGGCGTTACTCCGTTCTTTATGGACTTAATACACTAGATGCATTCTGGATAGCGGTCGATGTGTGGAGTAATAGTAGTAGATTGTCAGGCCCATTTCTGGGATAATTCACAGAAGAGCCTCAAGTCATACCAGCCCCAAGATCAACTGGTAGACTTCCTTGATATAGATAACCAGTACAATAATATTACACAAGGGTTGAGCCAGAGTGCTCAACAATTATTACAAGCTTGCCAATATACTACGATGGTGGAATAATACAGTGGTGTGGTGGTAGACAACACTGATACAATAAAATAAAGTCAAGCGTCAGTGTGAGGCTTGGCTATTTTATTGGTGTAGCGGAAACACAGCGGATGATACATGTGGCAGACTCCAAGATCACAGGTTGACTGACTGGGACACCTCTAAGCGTCGGGCTCGCTAGCGCAATCTCCTTCCACAAGCTCGTCCTCCTCCAGGTCTGGCCAATGAAATAGCCAGGGACAAGCCAGTGAGTACGTTTGAATGTACTCGCAAACATAATGAACGAAAGATATACCGAATGCATATGCCCATGATGGATTAAATGATATGCTCATGCTGACTGAAATATATAAAACATGGCATGTTAAGTATTAGCATGTGCAGAAAAATTAAATTGTTAGTGACAAACCAAGAAAGTTAAAAGAAATGCCAAACGGGTGTCTAAAATACTATCGGGCGAGACAGACTGCCCATGAACTCAAGCGACGCCACGAGAGGTCTTGAAAAGAAATGCCAAACGGGTGTCTAAAAGAGTATCGGGCAAGACAGACCGCCCATGAACTCAAGCGACGCCACGAGAGGTCTTGAAAAGAAATGCCAAACGGGTGTCTAAAAGAGTATCGGGCGAGACAGACCGCCCATGAACTCAAGCGACGCCACGAGAGGTCTTGAAGAGAAATGCCAATCGGGTATCCACAAGAGAGTCAGGCGAGACAGGACCGCCCGAGAACTCGAGGGACGCCACGAGAGGTCTTGAAAATAAAACTGGGTGCCCGAGGTAGTCTAGCCAGCCCCTGAGACACTCAGGAAAAATAACATAAGAGAAACGGGTTAGTCCATAATAATATGCATAGTAACAATAATATTCACAACTATAATCTTCATGATAACAAAATATTCATGACAGCGTTAGTGATGAAATAATAATATCCTGTAAAATAATTGATGCTCAAATTAATTATTTCCTCCGAAGACCGACACCGGACCGACACTTGACCCTTCCCAGCTAACGTCCATGACCGCGGACACGGCTATTCGAACAGTTATAACTCTGCAGAGGGTGTACTCTTTACCCACGCGTATGAGATTTCTTTAGTCAACATCGTGGCACTGACTAATTCCCACTACGGCCTTTGGGTTGAAAACACACATGACTAGCACACACCAGATTAACTTTCCGGATGCCAGGAATCACCCAAAGCACCGTTCAAGAAAAACGCTAAGTCGGGGAGACTACAATCTCGATTAGCATGGGATCACTATTCATACGCGCGGATTACAAGGGGTGCCCCCCTCTCGGCCCAGCCGGAAACATCCATGCCCCCTGACCTGATGACGGGATTTAGTCCATGGCCATGGAAACCCTCATCATGGCCCTCTATGTGGTGTGTACACAGACAGGGGTTAGCAACTTACTAAACCATACTTCCCTCGCGGGAAGACCCGTGGCAGCACGGTGTTTTAGCTAGGTGTGAAGGAACAAGACTCGATCTAGGTCGACTCAGGAGGTGTTATCATTATAACCAGTATATTTCACAAGCCACGGTGACACCGTCGTGTCACAACAGGACCGTGCTCACCAGCACGTCCAAAGCAGGAGCTGCACTCCTGGTGCTCACAGCCTTTCCTCATGTCAGATGCTTGAGTGAAGTGCAAGTCATGCACAAGAATTAATATGACCATGCATGCATGCACTTGCGATAACTACACATACGGTGCAATTCCTACCGATGCAACCATGCAATGCAAAATGCAATCACCATATCCCAAGTTTAAAATGATTGCCTTGTCCAAAGTAGTCAGAAGGAGAACACTCACAATTCCCGGCAAAGTTCCCCTCTTCTTTTTCTGAAAAATTCAAATTCAAACTCCAATTAAATTTTTTAGCAACAGTACCAAAAATTGTCTCAAAATATTTTTAAATAAATACTAAAAAAACTAGAGAGAAAAATAAGAATTTCAAAAAAAGATTCAACTCAATCAGAGTTGTAGTTTAAAATTTATTCAACTTTCAATTCCAGGGTTTTTTTTGTAAAAATTCCAGTCCCTGTGCGTTTATAAAGAAAACGCTTCGGGCGGGAATACGTTTCCCAGCGTGGAAAGCGTAAAACAGAGAATACGCTTTTGGTTTAAAAACAGAAAAAAGAAAAACACTTCGGGTGTTATACGCCTTTCAGCAGAGAAGGCGTAAACCAGAGAATACGCTTTCTGTTTTAACCGGAAAAGAATAAAACGCTGACGGGTGGGGTCCACCCGTCAGGTTTAAATTCGAAAGCGCTCGCGCGCGTGCACAGAGGACGGCGGCGATCGCCGGGGTTTTGGAAGGTGGCGGTGATCGGGATGTGTTCAGGGTGGAGTGCCGCTTCGGTGGGTAGTGGAGGTGGTCGCCGGCGAGCACGTGAACGGCAGCGATGTCGACGGCGGAGGACGGCGGTTTGGGCGTATTAGGATCTCGCCGGAGAGAGCTTGTGAGGTGAAATTGAGGCGCAAAATCGATATACGGGTGTGATTTGAGGTTATTGCCAAAGTTTGGGGGGTGGAGATGGAGTATCGGCGATGAACTGATCAGGGAGGTTGGCGGCGGCTCGGTGACCGGAGACGGGGAAGGAGACCTCCTCAAGGTCAAGCGAGTGCACTAGAGGTCGATTCGGATGGTGTGGAGGTGGTACGAGGAGAGAATGGAGCTCGGGGGCTCCTTTTTATAGGCGGTCGGGGGAGGCCAGTGGCTTGCGGCTGACGCCGGAGTAACTCCGGCGGCGAGGTAGGTTGTGGACGGTGGGCAGGTTCAGCGCATGATCGTGGAGATGAATGAAGCTCTCCAGAAGCCTCTGTGTGGACGAGCTCGGCTCTATCCAATCCCTCCACCGAAGAGCTAGGTACGGCCATGGCGGACGCCGTCCTACTCCGGCGACTGACAGTGGGCTCCAGATGGTTGGACGGTGCGGTTAAAGCGCAGAGACACGGAGAGGATCGACGCGTGGAGGGAGATTAGGTGGAGGGAGCAGCAGGAGCAATGAAGATGGCGGGCGCCGTCGAGCCGATCCGCTCGGGTTGCCGCGAATGAGCTCGGTGGTCGCTGCACCGGCGGAGCACTGTTTCGTCGGTGGAGTTACTGACTAGGGTTCATCGCTGACAGAAAATATGGTTCCTTTGTAATTCCAAGAAACTATGAATAATATAAATTCCAACTTTGGAATTTATAAAATATTGCAGAAATATTTTTGTGAGGTGGAAAGGAGTTGGATATTTTCCTAGAAGGTGAGAATGACTTGAGGGATAATTTAGAAGTGGCAGAAAATTTATTGGAGGGATTTAGAAGAGCTAGAAGAAGTGAAAAGGCTATTCTCATGGAATAGCTTTAATATTCCAGAAATTTTTCTAAAGAGAAAATATTTTTGATCTTCCAAAAATAATTGTCCAATAATTAAATCCTCCAAATCAGAACCATTTAATTTTTTTTTGAAAACCCAATAAAAATAAAAAATGAATATCAGATCAGAAGAAAGAGAAGAAAAAGAATTGGGTCAAAATAATTCAAAGTATTTTCTTTTAAAGAAAAGATTTAAAAATCCAGAGAGAAAATTTTTGGGGTGTTACAACACTTACCCCCCTTAAGAAAAATCTCGTCCCCGAGATTTCAGCTGTCCCTCAAACAGGTACGGATATTCAGCCCTCAGGTGATCCTCTCTTTCCCATGTTGCTTCTTCCTCGGTGTGATTACTCCACTGAACTTTGTAAAATTTTATCACGCTCTGTCGGGTTCTCCGTTCAGACTCCTCCAAAATCTTTATAGGTCGTTCTCTATATGTGAGGTCTGGTTGGATATCCAGGTTTTGATGTTGGACTTGCTTTTTTGGGTTACTGACACATCTCCGTAGCTGTGAGATGTGAAACACATCATGAACATCCGATAATTCTGCAGGTAAATCCAGCTGGTAGGCAACCTTGCCTCCTCTTGCAATTATCCTGAATGGTCCAATAAATCTCGGTGCCAATTTTCCTTTGACCTTAAATCTCTGTAGTCCCCTCATTGGAGATACTCTGAGGTACACGTATTCATCGGGCTCAAAACTGATCTGGCGGTGTTTTTGGTCGTAGTAACTCTTCTAACGGCTCTGAGCTGCTCTCAGTCTGTCTTGAATAATTTTCAATTTTGTTTCTTCCTCTTTGAGAATTTCCGGGCCGAAGATTTTGCTATCTCCGGTCTCGGACCAATTGAGTGGGGTACGACATCTTTGTCCGTACAGGGCTTCGAAAGGTGACATTCTTAAACTGGCTTGATAACTGTTGTTGTATGAAAATTCCGCATACGGGAAACTTTCTTCCCAGCTGACTCCGTAAGTAAGCACACATGCTCTCAGCATGTCCTCCAATATTTGATTTACCCGTTCTGTCTGTCCACCGGTCTGTGGGTGATATGCGGTACTGAACACCAGTTGAGTCCCTAAGGCCTACTGCAGGTGATCCCAGAACCTAGAGACAAACTGGGTGCCTCTGTCAGAGACTATGGTCTTGGGTACTCCGTGTAGGCAAACAATTCGGGAAAGGTATAACCTTGCAAGCCTCTGTGTTGAATATGTGGTTTTTACTGGAATGAAATGTGCCACCTTGGTTAATAAATCTGTGATAACCCAGATAGCATCATTTCCGTGTAGTGACCTTGGTAATCCAACAATAAAATCCATTCCTATCACATCCCATTTCCATTCAGGCACTCTGAGTGGTTGCAATAATCCTGCTGGCCTCTGATGTTCTGGCTTTATACGCTGACAGGAGTCACACCGTGCGACATATACGGCGATATCTCTTTTCATCCCGTGCCACCAAAAGTTTTCCTGTAAGTCCTTGTACATTTTTGTTCCTCCTGGGTGAATGGAATACGGAGTTGTGTGGGCTTCTGCCAAAATTTGCTGCTTTAGTTCTTCCTTGTTGGGGTACGCATAACCTTTTTCCGTACCATAGGATTCCCTGTTCATCAATAGTAAATTCAGATGCCTTCCCTAAGTTTACCTTCCTTTTAATTCCTTCGATGCTGGGGTGTCCTTTCTGAGCTTCTTTGATCTGATCCTCCAATGTTGATTTTATTTCTAACTGGGCAATGGTTCCTTCCGTGACTAGAACCATATTAAGCCTGGCAAATTCCTGGTTGAATTCATGCTGTGAGAGTTGCACACGGTCATTGTCGGGGCATGGATTTCTGCTCAGAGCATCTGCCACAACATTTGCCTTACCCGGGTGGTAATGAATTCCCACATCATAATCCTTAATTAACTCAAGCCATCGACGTTGTCTCAAGTTTAATTCTGGCTGGGTGAAGATATACTTAAGACTTTTATGGTCCGTGTATATCTCGCATCGGTTACCAAGAAGGTAGTGTCGCCATTCCTTGAGTGCGTGTATCACAGCTGCTAACTCCAAATCATGGGTAGGGTAATTTTCTTCGTGTCGTCGTAGCTGTCTTGAAGCATATGCCACGACCCTTCCTTCCTGCATTAGTACACATCCAAGGCCCTTCCTAGACGCGTCACAATATATTTCAAAAAAATTGTGCACATCTGGCATGATTAAAACAGGTGCCGTGGTCAAACTTTTCTTTAATTCTTGAAAACTTTTCTTGCACGCTTTGGTCCATTCAAACTTCTTATCCTTCTTGAGCAACTGAGTCATGGGTTTGGCTATGGTGGAAAATCCTTCAATAAACCGCCGGTAGTATCCAGCCAAACCAAGAAAACTTCTGACCTCCGTCACGTTGGTGGGTTGCTTCCATCCTAAGATAGCTCTCACTTTGCTTGGGTCCACTGCTATCCCATCCTGTGTCAGTACGTGTCCCAGAAAACCAACCTCTCGTAGCCAAAATTCACATTTGCTGAATTTGGCGTACAGTTGATTTTTCCTTAATTCTTCCAGAACTATCCGAAGATGTTGCTCATGTTCCTCTGGCATCTTGGAATAAATAAGTATGTCATCGATGAACACGACCACGAACTTGTCCAAATATTTCATGAAGACCTTGTTCATGAGATGCACAAAACAAGCAGGAGCGTTGGTCAGACTGAAAGGCATCACTGTAAATTCATATAATCCATATCTGGTGGTAAAGGCAGTCTTGGGTATGTCTGATGATCGAATTCTTAATTGATGGTAGCCTGACCTCAAGTCTATTTTTGAGAATACCTTGGCTTCTGCCAGTTGCTCGAACAGGTCGTTGATTCTTGGTAGTGGATATTTATTTTTGATGGTAGCCATATTAAGTGCTCTGTAATCAATACATAACCTCAGGGTACCATCCTTTTTCTTAGCTAATAAATCTGGCGATCCCCATGGTGATGAGCTGGGTCGAACATAACATTTTTCCATTAATTCCTTAATTTGTTTCTTTAGCTCAGCCAATTCTGTCGGAGCCATACGGTAAGGCTTCTTATAAATGGGTGCCGTTCCCGGTGCTAGTTCAATAATAAACTCAATTTCCCGATCAGGTGGCATGCCTGGTAACTCTTCAGGAAATACGTCGGGGTATTCGCACACCACAGGAACCTTGCTCAACTCTGTCATATCCACTTGATTTAATTTTCCCTGTGAAGTACAAATCTTCCTTGTGCCAAATTTTATTGTCTTCCCTTGACAATTTGTGAGAGTCACTGTACGGTTGTAGCAGTCTATAAAACCTTTATTTGTGGTCAACCAGTCCATTCCCAAAATAACGTCCAGATCGACTGCTTCCAGTACAATAAGATTGGCTAGAAACTTCATTCCTTTGATTTCAATATTCACATCCTTGCAGTACCATTGAGTGCTTTGCTTCGATCCCGGGGACTGAATAACCATTGAATTTTGCAAGGGCGAAAAAGAAAACTGATTCTCCGAAGCAAATCTTTTGGAAATGCATGAATGGGAAGCTCCAGAATCAAACAAAACTGTAGCATTAATTGTGTTGACAGGGAACGTACCAAACACGATGTCGGGTGCGTTTTGTGCTTCGTCAAAGGTCACGTGATGCACCTGTCCCTTCCTTTGGTTGTTGTTGGGGTTGCTGTGTCATGGGGCTGCATTAACACTGCGGCCATTGTTGTTGGGCTTCTGAACATTATTCCCCTGCTTTGGGCATTGCCTGGCAAAATGCCCTTCTTCTCCACAGGCATAACAGGTAATGCCAGGACGGAACGTTGTGTCCTTGGTCCTATTGTTGAAAGTGCTGCGACTCTGTTGCGGTCGTGATGTTGGAATTGGTGGCCGGGGTGCCACAGGCCTTTGAAATTCATTCCGGGGCCTGTTGCTGCGAACCTGTACTGACTGGGTCATAGGGCGTTTGCGTATTTCATTCATGTTGCGGTGCTCATTCTCCAGAATGATGGCCTTGTCTACTAGTGTCTTGAAATCTGGAAAGGTGTGGACCACTAGTTGGCACTTGAGAGATGGAACGAGTCCATCAAGAAATTTCTCCATCTTTTTGTTTTCTGTCATGTACTCATCATTCGCATACCGGGACAGCTGAGTAAACTGGTCCAGGTACTGAGTCGCCGTGGTGCCTCGCTGCTTGAGATCCTCAAATTCCCTTTTCTTCATTTTCATAATACTGTTGGGGATATGTGCTCCCCGAAAATATTCTTTGAATTGTTCCCATGTCATCTCTGCTCCATGAGTGTGACATATATTTTCCCACCAGGATGCTGCTGTACCAGAAAAATAGTGCGGAGCATATAGCACTTTTTCCTGGTCCGTACACTGAGCGATGTTCAGTTTTCTTTCCATATCACGTAGGCAATCATCTGCCTCCAGAGGTTTGTCTGTATGAGAGAATACAGTAGGATTGGTCCTCTGAAGCTCAGATAATTTTGACCTGTGTTGATTTTGTCCTTGGTGATTTCCCATATTGATTAGATGCTGCAGCATCTCTTGGTGATGTTGCTGACTTTGCTCGTACAAACGGCATACTTGTGAAAATGCTGAGTCGTTGCTCTGCTGGCTGGTCTCTCCCTGTGTGAAATTGTTTCCCATCTGTCCAAAGTTGTCCTCTGGCGGACTGGGCATGGAACGTGTCCAGGGACGGTGCATTTTCTTTCTGGGGTATTTGTGTAACACCGATGAGAAAAGAAATCATAAAGGTAGAAAATAAATTTTTGAGCGACTGAAAATAAATAAATTATCCCCCCAAAAATGCAAGTGCATAAAAATAACAGGTTATAACACACATGCAGATTTAATTATACATGCAGGATTAATTATACATGCCCGATTTAATTATACAAGCATGGTTTAATTATACAAGCATGACTTAATTAGACAATATGCTTGCCGCAGCTATATTCTACATGACCACTTATTTAAAATAGTAAACTACTCCGTCCTCTCAGCGTGCTGTGGTCCGAGTCTACTACTCGCCATTTTACAAAAAAGAGAAGAAACAGAAAATAAATATTTACAACCACATCTCAGAAAAAACTACTGCGGTGCTGACGCTCGATCTGCCCTCACGGAGTGTCCGGGACGCTGTAGGCCCTGCTGAGGGTAAGTCCCAGCTGAGGTGCTGCTGACTCAACCTCCTCCTCCTCAGGAATGGTCTCCAGTCGGGTAGAGGTCGATGCCACGCCTGTCTGAGGTGGCACTGTGCTCGTGGGCGGAGAAGCTCTAACTGGAACGGGTGCAACCAAGCGACTAGCCATACTGCCCGGGGATGAGCGTCGGACTACGGGTGGAGTAGGGGGATCATATGGTGGAGTCGGAATGCGAGGAGCGCGTGGTGATGGAGAGCGAAACTCACTCCTGCGAGGAATCCTCGTACGAGCCAAGTCCACTCGTGTAGCAAGATAGTCGTCCACCACTGAGGTGAAGACTGACTCTTGTGCCATGATGTACTGAACCAGGGGCTCAATCGCCTCCTCCCTTTCTCCCGCGGTGCAGGAGAAAGCGTAGTGACTAGTGTATGGGACATGGCATGGAAGGTAGTGGTAGGGACGTGTCTGCATGATCGGAAGAATGTCCCTGAGACGGGTGATGGCCTCTCGGGCAGCCATCTGGACAGCATGCCTCTCAGTAGGCATGGCTCTCCCCAAAAAACGATAGTTGCGGTGCGACTCAGCTGATCCACCCCGGATATATACCGAGGGCTGGAACATAATCAGGGTGTCTGTGATCCTGTCGGGGTAGATGGTGTACTCCGGACGGCCCGGAGACCTCATCGCGACTCTGGCGATGATGTCGAGAAGACGGGAAAATCCCGCAGGCTCGTTGGCGAAAATCTGGGTCGGACAGCTGCCGCCAGACATCTACAGCAGTAAACAAAAATCCAAATAGTCATGTCATACGTATATGATGACCAAGGAAAATTGTTACAATGCATGGAATGCATGCTAAAAATGTTAGTACTGACTCTATTACTAGCGTCCGTGCCTAGGGGTTTCCTACAGTCTGCCTAGCTCTGATACCAAGGTTTGTCAGGCCCATTTCTGGGATAATTCACAGAAGAGCCTCAAGTCATACCAGCCTCAAGATCAACTGGTAGACTTCCTTGATATAGATAACCAGTACAATAATATTACACAAGGGTTGAGCTAGAGTGCTCAACAATTATTACAAGCTTGCCAATATACTACGGTGGTGGAATAATACAGTGGTGTGGTGGTAGACAACACTGATACAATAAAATAAAGTCAAGCGTCAGTGTGAGGCTTGGCTATTTTATTGGTGTAGCGGAAACACAGCGGATGATACATGTGGCAGACTCCAAGATCACAGGTTGACTGACTGGGACACCTCTAAGCGTCGGGCTCGCTAGCGCAATCTCCTTCCACAAGCTCGTCCTCCTCCAGGTCTGGCCAATGAAATAGCCAGGGACAAGCCAGTGAGTACGTTTGAATGTACTCGCAAACATAATGAACGAAAGATATACCGAATGCATATGCCCATGATGGATTAAATGATATGCTCATGCTGACTGAAATATATAAAACATGGCATGTTAAGTATTAGCATGTGCAGAAAAATTAAATTGTTAGTGACAAACCAAGAAAGTTAAAAGAAATGCCAAACCGGTGTCTAAAATACTATCGGGCGAGACAGACTGCCCATGAACTCAAGCGACGCCACGAGAGGTCTTGAAAAGAAATGCCAAACGGGTGTCTAAAAGAGTATCGGGCGAGACAGACCGCCCATGAACTCAAGCGACGCCACGAGAGGTCTTGAAAAGAAATGCCAAACGGGTGTCTAAAAGAGTATCGGGCGAGACAGACCGCCCATGAACTCAAGCGACGCCACGAGAGGTCTTGAAGAGAAATGCCAATCGGGTATCCACAAGAGAGTCAGGCGAGACAGGACCGCCCGAGAACTCGAGGGACGCCACGAGAGGTCTTGAAAATAAAACTGGGTGCCCGAGGTAGTCTAGCCAGCCCCTGAGACACTCAGGAAAAATAACATAAGAGAAACGGGTTAGTCCATAATAATATGCATAGAAACAATAATATTCACAACTATAATCTTCATGATAACAAAATATTCATGACAGCGTTAGTGATGAAATAATAATATCCTGTAAAATAATTGATGCTCAAATTAATTATTTCCTCCGAAGACCGACACCGGACCGACACTTGACCCTTCCCAGCTAACGTCCATGACCGCGGACACGGCTATTCGAATAGTTATAACTCTGCAGAGGGTGTACTCTTTACCCACGCGTATGAGATTTCTTTAGTCAACACCGTGGCACTGACTAATTCCCACTACGGCCTTTGGGTTGAAAACACACATGACTAGCACACACCAGATTAACTTTCCGGATGCCAGGAATCACCCAAAGCACCGTTCAAGAAAAACGCTAAGTCGGGGAGACTACAATCTCGATTAGCATGGGATCACTATTCATACGCGCGGATTACAAGGGGTGCCCCCCTCTCGGCCCAGCCGGAAACATCCATGCCCCCTGACCTGATGACGGGATTTAGTCCATGGCCGTGGAAACCCTCATCATGGCCCTCTATGTGGTGTGTACACAGACATGGGTTAGCAACTTACTAAACCATACTTCCCTCGCGGGAAGACCCGTGGCAGCACGGTGTTTTAGCTAGGTGTGAAGGAACAAGACTCGATCTAGGTCGACTCAGGAGGTGTTATCATTATAACCGGTATATTTCACAAGCCACGGTGACACCGTCGTGTCACAACAGGACCGTGCTCACCAGCACGTCCAAAGCAGGAGCTGCACTCCTGGTGCTCACAGCCTTTCCTCATGTCAGATGCTTGAGTGAAGTGCAAGTCATGCACAAGAATTAATATGACCATGCATGCATGCACTTGCGATAACTACACATACGGTGCAATTCCTACCGATGCAACCATGCAATGCAAAATGCAATCACCATATCCCAAGTTTAAAATGCTTGCCTTGTCCAAAGTAGTCAGAAGGAGAACACTCACAATTCCCGGCAAAGTTCCCCTCTTCTTTTTCTGAAAAATTCAAATTCAAACTCCAATTAAATTTTTTGGCAACAGTACCAAAAATTGTCTCAAAATATTTTTAAATAAATACTAAAAAAACTAGAGAGAAAAATAAGAATTTCAAAAAAAGATTCAACTCAATCAGAGTTGTACTTTAAAAGTTATTCAACTTTCAATTCCAGGGGTTTTTCTGTAAAAATTCCAGTCCCTGTGCGTTTATAAAGAAAACGCTTCGGGCGGCAATACGCTTCCCAGCGTGGAAAGCGTAAAACAGAGAATACGCTTTCGGTTTAAAAACAGAAAAAAGAAAAACGCTTCGGGCGTTATACGCCTTTCAGCAGAGAAGGCGTAAACCAGAGAATACGCTTTCTGTTTTAACCGGAAAAGAATAAAACGCTGACGGGTAGGGTCCACCCGTCAGGTTTAAATTCGAAAGCGCTCGCGCGCGTGCACAGAGGACGGCGGCGATCGCCGGCGACGATCGCCGGGGTTTTGGAAGGTGGCGGTGATCGGGATGTGTTCAGGGTGGAGTGCCGCTTCGGTGGGTAGTGGAGGTGGTCGTCGGCGAGCACCTGAACGGCGGCGATGTCGATGGCGGCGGACGGCGGTTCGGACGTATTAGGATCTCGCCGGAGAGAGCTTGTGAGGTGAAATTGAGGCGCGGAATCGACGTACGGTTGTGATTTGAGGTTATTGGCAAAGTTTGGGGGGTGGAGATGGAGTATCGGCGATGAACTGACCAGGGAGGTTGGCGGCGGCTCGGTGACCGGAGATGGGGAAGGAGACCTCCTCGAGGTCGAGCGAGTGCACTGGAGGTCGATTCGGATGGTGTGGAGGTGGTACGAGGAGAGAATGGAGCTCGGGGGCTCCTTTTATAGGCGATCGGGGCAGGCCAGTAGCTTGCGGCTGACGCCGGAGTAACTCCGGTGGCGAGGTAGGTTGTGGACGGTGGGCAGGTTCAGTGCATGATCGTGGAGATGAATGAAGCTCTCCAGAAGCCTCTGTGTGGACGAGCTCGGCTCTATCCGATCCCTCCAGCGAAGAGCTAGGTACGGCCATGGCGGACGCCGTCCTACTCCGGCGACAGACAGTGGGCTCCAGATGGTTGGACGGTGCGGTTAAAGCGCGGAGACACGGAGAGGATCGACGCGTGGAGGGAGATTAGGTGGAGGGAGCAGCAGGAGCAATGAAGATGGCGGGCGCCGTCGAGCCGATCCACTCGGGTTGCCGCGGATGAGCTCGGTGGTCGCTGCACCGGCCGAGCACTGTTTCGTCGGTGGAGTTACTGACCAGAGGGTTTTACGACGGCTCAATGATGAGGTGAGGAGGTGTGGATGAGAAGGAGAGCGATGGAGTGAAACACACGACATCGTTCGTCTCTGTCACTGAAGAAATTCAGTTAACTGAATTTTCTGTTAGCGATGAACAGTGCGCACATGAGGTGTTTGACAGTATACCAGGAGGTGCTAGGGATTTTAGGGAATTTTTGTGGTGAGGTTTTGATGCATATAAGAGAGCTTGGCAAAGTTTCAGAATTTTTGGAGCTATTAAAAATAGGTTTGTATCAGAGAGATTGTTTCTGATCCAAATTTGAATCGAATGAAATTTGAAAATTTTGAACTGTGGAACCCAATGTTTTTGGTGAAATGGGTTTTGGGTACTGTCTAGTTGTTGGGGAAATTTTGGTGGAGGCAGAAGAATCACAGAAGATATGGTTCCTTTGTAATTCCAAGAAACTATGAATAATATAAATTCCAACTTTGGAATTTATAAAATATTGCAGAAATATTTTTGTGAGATGGAAAGGAGTTGGATATTGTCCTAGAAGGTGAGAATGACTTGAGGGATAATTTAGAAGTGGCAGAAAATTTATTGGAGGGATTTAGAAGAGCTAGAAGAAGTGAAAAGGCTATTCTCATGGAATAGCCTTAATATTCCAGAAATTTTTCTAAAGAGAAAATATTTTTGATCTTCCAAAAATAATTGTCCAATAATTAAATCATCCAAATCAGAACCATTTAAAAAAAATTGAAAACCCAATAAAAATAAAAAATGAATATCAGATCAGAAGAAAGAGAAGAAAAAGAATTGGGTCAAAATAATTCAAAGTATTTTCTTTTAAAGAAAAGATTTAAAAATCCAGAGAGAAATTTTTTGGGGTGTTACATAGATGCAGGAAGGAGTCGGTCTACTTGTCTCGGACGTGATGCCTATATACATGATCATTGCCTTGGATATCGTCATGATTATTTGCTTTTCTATCAATTGCCCAACAGTAATTTGTCTACCCACCGTATGCTATTTTCTTGAGAGAAGCCTCTAGTGAAACCTATGGCCCCTGGGTCTATCTAAATCATATTACTAAAACCCTAAAAATATTGCTGCACTTTTCTTTTATTTATTTTATTTTGTATTTTTGTTTCTATCTATCTATCTATCTATCTATCACATACAATTTAATCTTGCAATTGACCGCCGAGAGATTGACAACCTCTCGTTTGCGTTGGGTGCAAGGATTTGTTGTTTGTGTGTAGGTGCTGCTATCTGCTAACGAGGTGTTGAGTGATTCTCCTAATGGTTCGATAACCTTGGTTTCATAACTGAGGGAAATACTTATCTCTACTGTGCTGCATCATCCCTTCCTCTTCGGGGAAAATACCAACGCAAGCTACAAGTAGCAGGAAGAATTTATGGCGCCGTTGCCGGGGAGACATCATCAACATCTATCAAGTACCTTTACATAAACCCTCATCTCCTTGCATTTACTTTATTTGCATTTGCCTCTCGTTTTCATCTCCCCCACTTCTAAAAAGTTTTTACAAAAATACAAAAATATTTTCCGTTTGCCTTTTTGCTTGTTTGCTATCTTTGCTTGTGTTGCCATGTGCCTTCTATTTACTTGAATATTCGCTTGCTAAAAATCTATTGATATGGATCCATATCCACTTGCTAATCTTTTCAAAAGACCCAATTATGATGAACCAATTGCTAGTGAGTTGAGTGCACTTGATTTCCTCTATGAAGTTTTGCTTGAAAATCATGAATCTGAAAATTGTGATGAAGTGCTGAAATAAGAAATTTATAAAGTGATTCATGATAGCTCCTTCAATGAAAAGCATGATTGCAATATTGTTATTATAAATTCTATTAATGTCAATTGTGCTAATAATATGCAAAACTACGAGCTTGGGGATGATAATTTTGTTATATCCACTACTTATTGCAATGATTATGATTGGGGTGATAATGCTTCTTATGATCTTGAAAATTTATTTAAGCCTCATGATGAATATGCTATTGATCATAATGTTTGGAATAATATTGAAAGTGGGTTTGGAAGAGTGTCAACTCTAGGTAAAAATAATTCCACATATTTGGAGAGTGTTCAATCTTATGAAATTTTTCATAAAAGTGGGTTTGGAGAGGTCATTACTTTAGTTGATGTTAATCCCACTATTTTGGAAGACTATAAGAATTTTATACATGCGGATCATGAAAATAATATTTTACATGACAGCTATATTGTTGAATTTGATTATGATCCTACATGTAATTATTATGAGAGAGGAGAATATGGTTGTAGAAACTTTTATGTTACTCAATTACCTTTCTTGATATTGAAATTATTACTGTTTCATTCTACCTATTTGCATATGCTAGATGTTGTTTGCCTTGATAAATTGTTTACTTATAAGATGCCTATGCATAGGAAGTATATTAGACTTCAATGTGTTCTTCACATGCTTCATGATGCTCTCTTTGTGTTTCCATTATTATCTTTCATGTGAGCATCAATAAAATCTGAAACTTATCTTAATGGCTATAAAACAATAGCGCTTGTTGGGAGGCAACCCAATGAATAAAATAAATTTTCATTATTTGTTTCTGTTATTGTGAGTTTTCACTTTCATACTATTGTAATGATTGTGTTTTTGTGTTTTTAATTAGTGGTTGTGCCAAGTAAAGCCATTAGGATGATTTGGAAGATAGTATAATTGATGCTATTTGGAAAACAGAAAGTTTTGCGTCCAGTGCTGGAATTTTGGTTCTGTACTGGTGCGTCATAAAAATCTGAAATTTTACATAGTATTGGTATATGAATTTCCCATGTTGTCCTAATTTTTCAGAATTTTGGAGTTACAGAAGTATGGCTTTTAAATAGATTGCTATAGACTGTTCTGTTTTTGATGCACTACTTGCTTGTTTTGATGAATCTATGGATTGTATCGGGGGGTATAAGCCATGGTGAAGTTAGAGTATAGTAGGTATAATGCAAAAATAAAATATAAATGGGTTTGCAACAATACTTAAAGTAGTGATTTATTTTGTTATACTAACGGATCTCACGAAGGTTTTGTTGAGTTTTGTGTGATTGAAGTTTTCAAGTTTTGGGTGAGATCACGATGGATGAAGGAATAAGGAGTAGCAAGAGCCTAAGCTTGGGGATGCCCGAGGTACCCCAAGGTAATATTCTAGGAAGACTCAAGCGTCTAAGCTTGGGGATGCCCCGGAAGGCATCCCCTCTTTCTTCTACCAACCATCGGTAATTTTACTTGGAGCTATATTTTTATTCGTCACATGATATGAGTTTTACTTGGAGCGTCTTGTATTATATGAGTCTTTGCTTTGTTTGCTTTTTAGTTTGTCACAATCATCCTTGCTGGACACACCTATTTTGAGAGAGCCACACGTTATCATAATTTGTTAGAATACTCTATGTGCTTCACTTAAATTTTTTGAGCTAGGCAGTTGCTCTAGTGCTTCACTTAAATCTTTTTGAGCACGGTGGTGCCTATATTTTGAAGAAATGAATTCTCATGCTTCACTTATATTATTTTGAGAATTGATAAGATTGAAATTTTGAAGAAATATTTGCACTCTCATGCTTCACTTATATCTTTTTGAGAGTTGATAATAGTAATGGTAATTTGCACAAGATATGAATTTGGTCCCAAAGTGATGAATATTCAAGAGGGATATAATAAAAACTTTCATATAGATCATTGGATATGATAAGTGTGATTCCTTGCAATAGTTTTGCGATATGGAGATGATAATATGTGAGTCATGTTAGTGAGTAATTGTGATTTAGTAAGAATATTAGTGTTAAGGTTTGTGATTCCCTATGCATGCACGTTAAGTCAATAGTTATGCAATGAAATATATCCTACTTATGGTGCATTATTCGGTGTTAGTTATGTTCAATGCATGTTTATGACCGTTTTCGCTTTTTGGTTGGTTGCTTCTCAATCTATTTGCTAGCCTTCATTTGTACTAAGCGGAAATACTGCTTGTGCGTCCAAACTCCTTAAACCCAAGTTGTGCCAAATGAGTCCACTATATCTACCTATATGCGGTATTTCAATGCCGTTCCAAGTAAATTTGCGTGTGCCAACTCTAATTTTCAAAATAATTTTTCTGTTTTCTGTGCCCGTACCGCTCATGAAGCGGCATGGGGTGGCCATTATTTTCCATGCTAGGTGTGTTATTCTCATGATGAGTGTTTATTCACTTGTCATTGCACGAGAGAGTGGCTGGTAATAGGGATGCCCAGTCCCACAATGAAATCAAAAATTAATAACAACAAAATTCCTAGGAAAGTGTTGGTATGGAGGGCACCCGGGGATACGGCTAGCCATGGATTGTGAAAGAAATGGTGGAAAGGAAATAAACTTTACTTTCTGTTTGGGAACCGCCTATGATATGTCTAGCATGGAAAATATTGGGAATTCTCGGTCATTTTCGTTGACAGGAAAAGCATGCCTCTCAAAATATTTTTATCTCTCTAATTTAAGCTTTGAGCTCTGGCACATTTGACAAATCTCTGCTTACCTCTGCGAAGGACCTATCTATTTACTTTTATGCAATTTTTATTTTTTATTTGAGTCTCCATCTTCTCTTACAAAAGCACCAACTAGAGAGCACTATTGTTATACTTGTGCATTGGATGTAGCTAATATTTGAGTGTGTTTCATGAATGGATCAATGATTGAGCATAATGGGCTAGGGATAACTGTCTTTAGCATTGATATTTTGAAAGACATGGTTGCTTGTTAGCATGCTTGAGTATTTATATCTTCATGTCAAATTATAGACTATTGCTTTGAATCATTCAAGTCCAATGTCCATGCTATAAAAGAAAAGAATATGTGATGAATATGATAGGCAGCATTCCACATCAAAAATTCTGTTTTTATCATTTACCTACTCGAGGATGAGCAGGAATTAAGCTTGGGGATGCTGATACGTCTCCAACGTATCTATAAATTTTGATTGTTCCATGCTGTTATATTATCAATCTTGGATGTTTTTATATGCATTTACAGCAATTATATATCATTTTTGGAGACTAACCTATTAACTTAGTGCCCAGTGCCAGTTGTTGTTTTCTGCCCTATTTTTGTTTTACAGAAAATCAATACCAAACGAAGTCCAAATGCCACGAAACTTTTTGGAGATTTTTCTGGACAAGATAAACACTAGAAGCTTTGGGAGAAGACTAGACGCCAGAGGAGGTGGCCACGAGCCACCAGGGCGCGCCTGGGGGGGGGGCAGGCGCGCCTTGGTGCCTCATGGGCCCATCTCAGCTCCGTTTGACCTAATTCTTCCACTATAAATTTAGAAAAAATCGGAAACCCTCAGGGGAGTCCACGAAACACTTTTTCCGCCGCCGCAAGTTTCTGTTCTCGAGAGATCCCATCTGGAGGCCTTCTCCGGTACTCCGCCGGAGGGGGGAATCGGTCACGGAGGGCCTCTACATCAACCTTGCTGCCCTTCCGACGATGCGTGAGTAGTTTACCACAGACCTTCGGGTCCATAGGCAGTAGCTAGATGGCTTCTTCTCTCTTTTTGATCTTCAATACAATGTTCTCCTCGATGTTCTTGGAGTTCTATCCGATGTAATCACTTTTTGCGGTGTGTTTGTTGGGATCCGATGAATTGTGAGTTTACGATCAGATTATCCATGAATATTATTTGAGTCTTTTCTGATCTCTTTTATGCATGATTATTATAGCCTCGTATTTCTTCTACGATCTATTGATTTGGTTTGGCTAACTAGATTGATTTATCTTGCCATGAGAAGAGGTGCTTTGTAATGGGTTCGATCTTGCGGTGCTCAATCCCAGTGACAGAAAGGGACATGACACGTATGTATTGTTGCTATTAAGGGTAAAAAGATGGGGTTTATTCATACGTGAGTTTATCTTGTCTACATCATGTCATCGTTCTTAAGGCGTTACTCCATTCTTTATGGACTTAATACACTAGATGCATGCTGGATAGCTGTCGATGTGTGGAGTAATAGTAGTAGATGCAGGCAGGAGTCGGTCTACTTGTGTCGAACATGATGCCTATATACATGATCATTGCCTTGGATATCGTCATGATTATTTGCTTTTCTATCAATTGCCCAACAGTAATTTGTCTACCCACCGTATGCTATTTTCTTGAGAGAAGCCTCTAGTGAAACCTATGGCCCCCGGGTCTATCTAAATCATATTACTAAAACCCTAAAAATATTGCTGCACTTTTATTTTATTTATTTTATTTTGTATTTTTGTTTCAATCTATCTATCTATCACATACAATTTAATCTTGCAATTGACCGCCGAGACATTGACAACCTCTCGTTTGCGTTGGGTGCAAGGATTTGTTGTTTGTGTGCAGCTGCTGCTAACGAGGTGTTGAGTGATTCTCCTACTGGTTCGATAACCTTGGTTTCATAACTGAAGGAAATACTTATCTCTACTGTGCTGCATCATCCCTTCCTCTTCGGGGAAAATACCAACGCAAGCTACAAGTAGCAACCAGCACTGCGAACCCCAACTCAATGCTTAAAGCAGAAGAACAGCTATTCTCAGGTCAGATTTTGTAGCTATGGTGCATACTCCTTTGCTCTTGCATCACTGTATTTACTCATACCAACTATTTCAAATTTGAAGGATCCAATTGAAACTCCAATGGCACAACAGGTATGTTTTAAACCTGTTTCTTTAACTGGTTTGCTGTTGTAACTTCTTGCTATATGTTGATTTCAGTTTCAATTGTATAAACAGTTATGTTCTCATGTCATGCACATTACAAGTGTTGTTAGTGCTGTTAGTTTCCCACACTTATATACAGTCTATGCTGCTTTGTCTTAAACATATATGATTTGAACTGCGTCTCCATCTTGATTTGGCAACATAAACTAGGATCATATAGACAATACAGTGACCATAGTACATAAATATATGTTTGTTTCATGCTGTTATCCTGTCAACATTACTAATGAACTGGTTTACCAAAATGAGTTTCATATACTACATGCTAAACCTGTGATGTGTCTGCTTGTTCCTCTTTTAGAATGCCGGCGGAATATTGGAGAAGAGTACCCCATTATGCAATGGTAAAGGAAGTAATGCAGACAAGGTTCAAGATAGTGAGACAACCCTGTTGGTCTCCAAGAAAGCTGATAAAAACTATCTTCAAGACAGTGAGACAACCCCAAAGTCCTGCCTTGATGTAGTGTTCGAGTTACTGGCCACTACCGCTCAAGCTCTTCGAACTCGCTGCCTGAATCAGTTCGGCTTCTTGAGTCTCAACTACAAGTTGAAAGACAACGATCAGTTGTGCTGTGACAAGAAGCCGAAGGACTGAGGAAGTCCCTGCAAAATTCAGATGCACACTTTCTAGTGCAACAGCAAGAGTTGGAGGAGTTTAGTGCCAAACAAGAGAAAGCTAATAAGCTTGCTAAGCTTCTTGCCAGCATGGTGGGTGCCCAGGATATCATTTCTTGAGCTCTTCTGAAGTGGTTTCATTTCAGGACTTGTTTTGCTGCCGCATTTATTTGCACTCGTGGCCAACTTAGTCGCCCGGTGTTTCTAATATGTTGCTTTGTTGTTCCCTTTATTTGCACTGGTGGCGAACTTTGATGCCCAGTGGATGTAATGTATGTAATCGCCGTAATAGCCTAGCGTTAGTTGCTTGCTTTATTTATTTACTTATAGTCACGTTTATTGCTTGTAGTCACTGCAGTTCTTTTTCCTCGGTTTGCTAGTGGCCGCAATAACCATGGGCCAAATACAGGCCGTAGGATCCATGGGCCTCCTACACGCCGTATGATCCATGAGCCTTACTGTTCGTGGGCTAAAACCGGAGCGCAATATGGGCCGTAAATGGGCCAATTTGGGAACGGTCGGTTTAAGGGCCCGTAGCATAACGGGCCATTAACAGGCCGAAAGTCATCACAGGCTTAATTCTATCGACAGGCATAACGGGTTGTTAATGGGCCGGAATACATGACGGGCTGAAAATGGCCCAATGGGTTAACAAACCACAAACGGGCCGATTGTAACCACGGGCTGAATTTGGCCCATTAGCATAACAGGCCAGTAACGGACCATAAGTAATCGAGGGCCGTAAATGAGCCCAAGAATTTATGGGCCCTTAGAAGGCCGAAAGAGAACACGGGCTGGAAACGGCCCAACTGAATCATGGGCACTTAAATGGGCTCAAAGTAGTTTACTGTTCATGATGGGCCTGATTCACCATGGGCCGTCAATGGGCCCAGAGATGCAAAAGGCCTCATATGGGCCGAAAGACTTCACGGGCCATAGATGGGCCGAAAGTGAAAATGAGCTGGAATCATATGGGACGGCCCACATGACGCTACTGGGCCGAATTTTTAAAGGCCATAACGGGCCGTGAGTACCCGGGCCGTAAATGGGTTGTATGCGAACAGGCCGGTAACATGCTTTCCATGGGCCGACCCATTAACTTTTGACCAAGTCAAACAGGCCGGCCTTTATAACCTAAATGGGCCATTGTTGGGCCGTGCAACGTGCCACTGTTCCATAGGCGCATCTCGTGCAATGAATGGACGACATCTGTCGCAACGCCGACCTGACACATGGATCAGTTGGCCAATGAGAATTTTACACGTGGAAAATCCCCATTGGTCAGGGCTGTTAACGGGTTATCGGATCCAAACCGGAACTCGATAGCTTAACAGCGACCCGTTACGGTGGATGCCACGTGTCGGATACCCTTGACGAAAACACTTCCATGACACGACATTTATCGTCATGGAAGTGGACACTTCCGTGATGATAATTTGAGTATTGTCATGGAACACTTCTACGACAGCACAGGTATGACTATCTTGATTCTGTCATAAAATCGTCACGGATGTACATGCATGACAGAAAACATGACCTACTGTGACAAAGATGTATCATCACGGAAGTGTTATTTTTTTGTAGTGCAATTTTCTCAATGCATTAATCCACATAATTGAAGATGTAGAGACTTGTGTGTGCATGAGCCGATGCCTCTGCTGATTCAAGAAAAACTGTCCCCAACTTACAATGCACACACAAGTTCATGATGCTCCTCCTTTTCTTGTCTGTCCAAGCATCAGTCATGACAGAGCACCCGGTGATCTCCCTCTCAGCATCATGTGGCTTCAACAAATCCCTAGTCCTTTCCACCTCCTGCAACAACATATTTTCTCAAATATGATGTTATGAAGGTTGCCTCCAATCAGGACCATAACGACCAAGGGCTTCACAAAATTGTTTGAAGTCATCATCATTGATAGCATTGAAGGGTATATTTTTCTTGTACATCCATCTAGCCAAATATTGCCCCACTTTGTAGCTTCTCTCCTTGTCGATACTATCATTGATGTTGCATTGGTATTTTTTCAATGGCACACTAGGATCAACTGGCGCCACAAATTGATCCATAGGCCCAACATTTTTGGGATCACCTTTACCAACTGCACTAAGCACTTCATCATCCTCAACTTCTATGGTCACCGAGGCCCTTAATTCTTGTGCTTGCTTTTCCTTTTCCACCTTCTTATTCTTTGCGGCATGAAAAGCCTCCTTGCACCGAGCTTGCTGTTCTGGGGTGGCTACCATACAACTTGTCACCGAGCCTCTGATTTGAGCTATGTGTTGCTTCATCCTATTCACCCCTCCAGACATTTCTTTTCCACATAGCTTGCACTTCACTCTTTGCAAATCATTGGGATCACACAACATGGCAAATTTCCACGCCATGTCATCAGAATTCCTTTTTAGCGATTGAGAACTCGCCACCTCAGAAGCGGCACTAGAAGTAGCCATCTCCTACATAGAAAAAAAATACAAATCAAGTAGGGCAGCAAGTTAGCAATAATTGAAGTTAAAGTGTTAAACAACAAAAGGCAATTACTAATAAATTGCCTACATACAATTCTACATGCAATTAAGCCATCAAACAACATGAAATTAATAAATTAAAATTCCACATAGTACTACAATTGTAACAATTATACACAGCAATCATTTGGATCATCAATTTATCATTCATCAAGCATGAAGTTATACAAAATACAAAATATAAAAGATGAAAAGGCAGCAACATGTGCTTGCTGCTATGCTGCTGTGCTGGTGCCCCTTCTCCTCCAACCTGGTCGCCGGAGTGAAGAGGTAGGAAGGAGAGAACGGAGAGGGAGGGGAGGCCACCTGCTTGGTGCTGCCCTGGTCGATGGCGTGAGGAGGCAGCAAGGACAGACCGAAGAGGGAGGACGGCCACCTGCTTGCTTGCCACAGCCACGGGTGAGGATGGGGGACGGGGTAGATGCGGGAGGAGGGGGAGGTGGCGAGGAGAGGCGGGAGAGGAAGGACCGCTGTTGGCTGGCGGTGGGGAAATGGCGGGTGGAGGCGGCGACGAGAGGCGACAGAGCCATGTGTGAGGAGGGGGGACGGGGTAGATGCAGGAGGAGGGGGAGCCAGCGAGGAGAGGCGGGAGAGGGAGGGCCGGCCACGCCGTTGGCCGGCGGCAGGGGGACGGCGGCGGAGCTGGGTGGGTAGTGCAGGCGGCGGCGCGGGGTGGGAGTTCTGCCAAATCTAACCCACATGCGCCACGGGTGAGGATTGAGGAGAGAGACGAGGGAGGCTAATATTTTATAGTATGCCCCCTGTGAGTCCGGCGATTAATCGGTCTGCGGCGGATTAATCGGTTGTCAGAAGATTAATCGAAAGATTAATCCCCAGGCCGAATAACACTGGCGAATACATGTAATTTACAAGGTGGATGGCCGAGTAGCGATTAATCGGCTACTCGGCCGATTTTTTGAACACCGGATGCAATACAAGGAAGCAATGTATCCAAGACGTAATATAGTCATCATAAGAGATATATCAAGGATTAGTTTTTTTTTTGAAAGAAAAGATAGACCATGGTCTACCTTATGCATTCAAAACAGGACAAAGCCCGAATGACCATAGTCAAATTACATGAAGGTGGCGTAAGTGCTGCATCAATGTAGCAGGTCGTCACCAAGCCTAGACGAAGCGGGGAGAGGGGTGTGGAGAGAAGACAGCAGCAAGATTACATAGTTGGATCCTATCTACCTCCCTTTTGGCGCGATTGCTCCATAGTCTGAGAAGCTCAGCAATCTCATTTAACACTCTAGAGGGGGACAAGGATTAGTCATGAGAGCTCATGCCCTTGCATGCATCCAAGTGAGTTTCTAGTTCACATTGGAAGCATCAATGACATTCAACTCACTCTCAATCGACAAAATATCTTCTCATCAAGAGGTTTAGTGAAGATATCCGCCAATTGCTTGTCGGTCAGAACATGCTTAAGGTCAATGTCACCTTTAGCAACATGATCTCGAATGAAATGGTGACGAACCTCAATATGCTTAGTTTGAGAATGTTGCACGGAATTGTGTGCAATATTTATAACACTCTCATTGTCACAAAGCAATGGAACATGTTTCACATGTATCCCATTGCTACTTGTGAGCTGCGTTGGGATTTCCTCAAAGAGGAGAGGATGATGCAGTTCAATAGAGATAAGTATTTCCCTCAGTTAAGAACCAAGGTTATCAATCCAGTAGGAGAACCAAGCAAAACCTCTTTAGCAGCACCTGCACACACAAAAGTTAATACTTGCACCCAACGCGAACAAGGGGGTTGTCAATCCCCTCGACGGTTAATTGCAAGGATTAAATCTCGTAGTGATAGATAAATTGATAAAGTAAATTGCAAAATAAAATAAAAGTAAATAAATTGCAGCAAAGTATTTTTAGGATTTCTATTTATATAATAATGATAAATGACCCGGGGGCCATAGTTTTCACTAGAGGCTTCTCTCTCGAGCGCATAACATACGGTGGGTAGATAAATTACTATTGGGCAATTGATAGAAAAGCGCATAGTTATGATGATATTCAAGGCAATGATCATGTATATAGGCATCACGTCCTAGACAAGTAGACTGAATCCTACCTGCATCTACTACTATTACTCCACTCATCGACCGCTATCCAGCATGCATCTAGAGTATTAAGTATAAAATAGAGTAACGCCTTAAGCAAGATGTCATGATGTAGACAAAGTACACTCAAGCAATATGAATAAACCCTGTCATTTTATCCTTAATGGCAACAATACAAATACGTGTCTTGTTCCTTTCTATCACTGGGATATAGAACATCGCAAGATTGAACCCATCACAAAGCACCTTTCCCATTGCAAGATAAATCAATCTAGTTGGCCAAACCAAATGGATAGATCGGAGAGAAATACAAAGCTATAACAATCATGCATAAAAGAGTTCAAAGAAGACTTAACTATTTCTCATGAATAATCTGATCATAAACCCGCAATTCATCGGATCCCAACAAACACACCGCAAAAGAAGATTACATCGGATAAAACTCCAAGAACATCGAGGAGAACTTTGTATTGAAAATCAAAGAGAGAGAAGAATCCATCTAGCTACTAACTATGGACTCGTAGGTCGGTGGTAAACTACTCACACATCATCGGAGGGGCAGCAAGGTTGATGTAGAAGCCCTCCGTGATCGATTCCCCCTCTGGCAGAGTGCCGGAAAAGGCCTCCAGATGGGATCGTGAAAGAACATAAGCTTGCGGCGGCGGTAGGGTTTTCTCGTCTGGCTCTCTGTTGGTTTCCCAATATTTGAGAATTTATAGAAGTGGAATTAGGTCAAAAGGAGCTACAAGGGGCCCACAAGGCATCAGGGCGCCCCCCGGGGCCGTGCCCTATTGCCTTGTGGCCTCCTCGTGAGGCTTCTGGTGTCCTCCCAAAGCTTCCAGGGTCTCTTTTGTCCAGAAAAAAATCGTCAAAAAGTTTCGTGGCATTTGGACTTCGTTTGGTACTGATTTCCTGAAAAACCAAAACAGGCAGAAAACAACAACTGGCACTGGGCACCAGGTTAATAGGTTAGTCCCAAAAAATGATATATAATTGCATATAAAACATCCAAGATTGATACTATAATAGCATGGAACAATAAAAAATTATAGATACGTTGGAGACGTATCACCCATAATCTTTGAGAGTTTGAGTCATCCATAGTAATTAAGCACAACAAGATCCGGCGGCAATGTATTCCGCTTTGGCGGTAGATAGAGATACCGAGTTTTGTTTCTTGGAGGACCAAGACACAAGAGATCTCCCAATAAATTGACAAGTAGCCGAAGTGGACTTTCTATCAACCTTGTCTCCGCATAATCTGGATCGAAGTAGCCAACAAGATTAAAAGAAGATCCTTTGGGATACCATATGCCAAAGTTTGGTGTATGTAACAAGTATCTCACAATTTCTTTTCACGGCCTTTAGATGACACTCTTTTGGTGCCACTTGGTATCGTGCACACATGCACACACTTAGCAAAATGTCGGGACGGGAGGCACATAGATATAGCAATGAACCAATCATAGATCAGTAAACCTTTTGGCCAACCGGTTCACCATCCTTTGTCAAGTTAAGATGTCCACTAGTAGACATGGGAGTTTTCATACCTTTACTCTCTTGCATGTTGAACTTCTCGAACAAGACCTTGGTGTACTTTGTTTGAGAAACAAAGGTACCCTCCATAGTTTGCTTGATTTGCAAACCAAGTAAGAATTTGAGTTCACACATCATAGACATCTCATACTTCTCTGACATCAACCTTCCAAACTTTTCACTAAAAAGAGGGTCAGTAGATCCAAATATGATATCATCAACGTATATTTGGCATACAAATAGTTCACCATTAACTCTCTTAGTGAATAAGGTTGAATCAATTTTCCCAATTTCAAATCCGTTCTCAAGTAGAAACTTTGTTAAGCATTTGTACCAAACTCTAGGGGCATGTTTGAGACCATAAAGAGCTTTATGAAGTTTATAGACATGGTTTGGTTTCTTAGGATTAACAAAACCGGGAGGTTGTTTAACATAAACTTCCTCCTCAATTTCACCAGTCAAAAAAACACTTTTAATATTCATTTGATAAAGGGTGATATCATGGTGATTGGCATAAGCAAGAAGAATGCGAATGGACTCAAGTCTAGCAACGGGGGCATAGGTCTGACCATAGTCCATACTTTTGACTTGAGTGTAGCCTTGAGCCACAAGGCGAGCCTTGTTGCGTACAACTTGTCCATCCTCATCTTGCTTGTTGCGAAACACCCATTTGGTTCCGATGACGTTTTGCTCATCTTTGGGCTTCTCAGCCAATGTCCATACTTTGTTCCTCTCGAAGTTGCGTAGCTCTTCGTGCATAGCATTCACCCAATCCAGGTCTTCGAGGGCTTCATCTACCTTCACAGGCTCAATGCCAGAGATGAATGAGTAATGCTCACAAAAATTAGCTAAACAAGATTTAGAGCGAGTGATTCTCCCGGATTTGATGTCGCCAAGGATTTGGTCAATGGGATGACTCTTGTCGATTCTTGATCAAACTCGTGGTAGCTTTTGCTTGGGTTGTGGAGGAGCTTCCACATCATCATCATCTTCATTGTTGTCGGTGTTGTTGTTCTCTTGAGGTGGTGGAGAAAAGGAGGTTGAGGTGGATCTTCTTGTTGTACTTCCTCGTTTCCTTCGTCTTGACGTGTTCCACTTGTGGATGCCTACATGTCGTGTTGTGGTTCACCTTGATGTGAAGTTGAGGCTTCCACTTGAATTGACAACGTGCTCTCATTCACCTCCATGGGGTGAACATTGCTAATAGACAAGTCTTGAATTGCTTCCAAAGGATCTTTGTCTCCTACATCAATTGGCAATTGCTCGACCTGCGAGCCGTTAGTCTCATCAAACTTCACATCTACCGTCTCTTCAACTTTTCGAGTGAAGTTCTTGGACACGGTAAGTGTGAGAGTTTGATCTGTAACCGAGTAGGAAACCGTCATGAGATTTAGGAGCAAATTTCGAACGACGATGCTTATCAAGAATGTAACACTTTGAGCCAAATACTCGAAAGTATCCGACTTGGGGTTTGTTACCAGTGAGTGATGAGTGATATTTTTACACTCATCTACCTTAGTTTAAACCGAGATATTTCCATTAAAAAGAGATATTCACTCTGATATCGTCACTAATGCCTAATAATTGCAAAGGATTCCACAAATCCTCTCTTTGATGTGTTTCTACAAGAAATGGGCTAAAAAGGAAAGAAATCACATGTGGAAATGGAAGGGAAGGAAAATGGAAGAAGAAAGAATCAACAGGAGGCATTTCTGCGAAGTTAGTGCAAAAGACGGCGTTTCATATGGGCGTGAGCGCCCGTATGGCATGGAAACCAAGGTAGATCGTCCACCTGAACAACTTTTATAAAGGGGAACCCATCGAAATGTCAACAGAATGACAGAGGGGAGAGCGTCGACAGCAGCCAGAACATATTCATCTTCATCATCATCCACAAACCCTAGTCGTCGCCATTTCCATCTCCATAGCCACCATCACCACCATAGTGCTTCCTCCTCTAGTTCATACTTGTTATCGTGTATCACACAAGGCATCCATTGTAAGACATATTTGCAATCAATCAATCTTCAAGATGTGTTCTTCAATGTTTTCTTCTCGCGATCTGATCTCCATGTGTGAGTAGTTCGGTAAGGTATGGGTTGAGGCATGAGCCTTGCAACCCTCTGTATTTGTTGTGGGGATCAATGGAAGGGCTTTGAATTAAGATCCCGTATGTGTAAAATAAAATTGTTCCATAGATGTCTCTTGTCTTGTCCGCGATCTTCATCCCTGCAGGTACCCATGATCATGGAGATCGAGTCACGGTGAGGCTAGGAGCAGGGAGACCATGAAGTGTTATACAGAACACCGGTGACAGTAGCAGGGTAACACGGATCCTATCCTTGGGGATACATGAGGTGTAGTCATTGAACGCCCAAAGCTCTTGTCTGATTTCATTATCTTAATTATCGAGGCAACCCCGTGCGATGGATAGGGCCTGCGGTAGGACAAATGATTCTTGATGCAGGACTCACGCAGGTCAAGATGTTATTTGGACACATCCCCCACTTCGGTTCGAAACAAGCACATCTCAATGGGTGACTTCCAGCGCACAAATTAAGATCATATCTAGTCCCAACACAAATACATGGTTGTAAGCATTAAGACCTCATACCCATACCTCTTTTTATTATAAGTGTTTGAATCACTATTTGCTTGCTTGATCCAGCCAAAAGCTGGAATTGATCCTTTAACAAAGCTTGCTAGAGACCATCACTTCAAGGGAATCTTCCTCTCGTGGGTTCGATAACCCAGGGTCACCTCTGGGAAATAGGTGCGGGATACACTTTTTTGTTCCATTACCGGATCACTAAAAGGAGGTATCAGTGAGTAGTTCATATGTCTTTTTACCAAGAAGCTTGTGAAGGTAAAGCCGGTTTGTAGCATGGCAAGCCGTCTCAACCGCTTCTGCCCAAAAGTGTTTTGGCGTCTTGTACTCATCTAGCATCGTTCTCACCATCTTGATGAGAGTCCGGTTCTTTCTCTCAACAACTCCGTTTTGTTGAGGTGTGTACGTAACCGAGAACTCATGTGAAATACCCTCTTCATCAAGAAAGGTGTCCACATTCGTGTTCTTGAACTCTGTTCCATTGTCGCTCTGAATTTTCTTGATCTTCACCACAAATTGGTTTTGGGCCTTTCTAGTGAAGGTCTTGAAGATCTTTTGAACCAGTGATTTGTCATCGACAAAGAACACCCACGTAAATCTAGAAAAATCATCAACTATGACCAAACCGAAAGAGTTACCACCAAGACTCTAGGCATTGGGACCGAAAAGATCCATATGAAGTAGCTCAAGTGGTCATGATGTTCTTCACGGGATGACTTCCTCCAACTTGTTTTCCTGGTTGAGAAGCACTACAAAGTCTATCTTTGTCAAAGATAACATCTTTTTTAACACCAAGAATATGATCGCCTTTGACAAACTTATCAAGATTTTGCATACCGACTTGTCCTAGCCCTATGCTATGATGAGGACATCACTACTACAGTTACACCCACAACCCCTGCTGCTACATATACGGGACCAATTACTAGAGCTCGCGCGCGCCAATTAAATTACTAGATACTTTCGTTTCTTGGTAATGATTCTAATGTTCATGAGAATATGATGCTGCCTACATTGGACATTTGTTTTGCTTACAAATGAAGGGCCCAACATGGACAAGAAGGATGAACATTGGATCATGATCAAGCATGGAGGGGATGGCGCGCGCAAGGGGAACAATAACAGAGTTTCCAGTGGAGTTTTCATCACTTTGAAGCCACCATGATGACATACAAGGACATGGTCGAAATATACAAGATAGCCTTTCATAAATTTCGTCCATAGATTATTATAGGTGTTGCGCCACCTTTTTGGGCCAGGCCCATGTAATTTTGAAATACAATTTTGTAGGCTATTTTTAGAGTCTGTATTGTAGGGGAAACGACTCAGGAGGTGTTTTAGTCCCACCTTGCCAAGGGTGGACGAAATCGCCTCTCTTTTCCCCTATAAATGTAGACCTTAAGGCACCGTTTAGACTTGGGTTTTGTTTAGATTAAAGTTCGCCATAGCTGCAACTCGCGTCCTTCATTTGTGTTCAACGACCAGACCAAGACATCACAGAATCCCACCTTGATCAGTAAAGCTTTCCTCTTAAATTCGCAATATCTAGATTGCATTCATATTTGTATGCTTGTTCTTCATTTGCCTGTAGGAAATAGATCCTCGTGGTCAGGTTGATCATGCTCCGGCGTGGTCAATAACCTCTCGGAGTTGGTTTAGCGATTGGTGACGTCTTCGCACATTCGTAGTCGGATTGTCAAAGTCGACTTCCACCGAAAACGATAGCTACCTCTCATCGAAACATCGGGACACCTTTGCCTCTATCATGCTATAACCAACCTTTAGAAGATTTTGCAATAAGACATGTACGAGGTTGGGGTCTTTTAGTGAAATCAACAATGTATAGATCACCTCTACGAATGTCGGTAAAGACCATATTATGATTATCTCGATGAAATACTTGGCAATCTACTTCGGTAAATAGAACATTAAAACCAAAGTCAGCTAGTCCAGATACGGAAAGAAGATTTTAACCAAGAGATTCAACAAGCATGCCATTTTTAATGGAGCTATTATTGGATATGCACTAGTAGAAAAACAGCTAGCCACAACTTTCGTTGGTGGCGCGCCATTTTTCATCAACGCCAGCACTAATTGTTTAAAATAGTGCTGGCGTTGGCCAAATTGGTACGCCAGCTGTACACGGTTAGTGCTGGCGTGGTTATTCCTGGACACGCCACAAATATGTTGGCCCACCTGCACTCACCGTTTGGAAGATAGTGGTGTCGTTGGAATTCTATGCACGCCGTAGTTAATTTATTAGTGCTGGCGTTCCAAGTTATGTTACGCCAGAAATAATTTTTCCACTTTATCAAGTATTTTAAGTCAAAAAAATAATGAACATTTTATATTATATTTTTTACCATTATTATTAGTGTTTTTATCATTTTGGGACTTTTATTTCTTTACTACCAGTTCTAGTTTTGAGTCTTTAATTATGCTATAAGTCTTTCATTAATCTTAGTCTTTTTTAATTTGGGCTGTTATTATCTACGGCGTTGCATTTCAGGCCCACGCCAGCAATGGCCCACCTGAGTCAACTGCACGTCCTAGTAAAAGACCTAAGTCGCCGCCTGGCCTCTCTCATTTCACCCACTCTAGCTAGTGCCCACTCCGCCCCCCCTCGACCAGCCGCCGCCGCCGCCGTCCCGTCGCCGCCCCTCGCTGCCCCGCCGGCAGCAAGCCAAGGTTCAATCCTCTCCTTCCCCTCCCATTGCATCTCCCTCCTCTCCACTCGTACCTCCTTCCGTCCACGCGGAATCGAAGCATATGGGATTCGTATATGTATAAGTTGATTTAGGATTGCTTTGTGTAGAAATTGTAGTACATATAATGGATTGCTTTGTGTGATGTAGAATCCAATGTTGATTAGTTCGATGGATTTCTTTGTTTAGAAATTTTAGTGATAATCCGATGTAAAATCCGTTTTTAATAGTGCATTTTGAGTGTCTAGAATATTAATGATTCAAGTTCAACTTAATTTGGTAGTGTAGAATTTGTTTATTTGTGTCTCCCTCCGTGGATTTTGTTTACTTGTGTTTACAATTAATTACTAGTGTAGAATTATATTTAGCACCGTAGTATCCGATTATGTTTAGTAGAAATTGATTTACTAGTGTAGAAACCGATTATACTTAGTGTTGGTTCAATAGTCTAGAAATCCGATTATATACTTAGTTTTTAATATGTTTTGTGTAGAATGGCGCAACCACCACCATGTCGAGTGTGCAAGTCAAGGTGAGCAACCAGCCTTGCAACTGGCACGTTGTTCGGCATCTACTTACAGCCGTGTTTTGTTCCTGCAGCGGTAACAAATTATATAAACCTTCTAACAGTTTGTTTTTTTGTTTTTGTTGTTCTTTCCACTAATGCATTGTGTGTGTTTTTTGATTTTTCTTACACAGATCGTCCCTTCCAATGTGAGATTGGAGTTCAATGAGCTCATTACCGGAGACACTGTGATCTTCGACGCTCCTGGGGGGCCCTACACTATGGAGGTCCAGAAGGGACGGAAGATAACCCAGATTGGAGGAGATGAATGGGATCGTTTCATCGCTCGCATGCATCTCACTGGGGGTGAATTGATCAGCTTCTCCTTCAGAAGACAAACTCCAAGGCTGGCTGTTATCTATCTCAACTCGGAGGAAGAAGATGAGGACCCACTTGATGAAGCCCTCTATGCCCAAAGATTGAGGCTGAGCGAGGATGAAACAGACAGCCTCTGGGAAAAACTTCTGCCACGTGATGCCTACATCAGGATGCCATTCGTGACCCGCCTGACAAGGACGAATGTTAACCGCCATCTCATGGTATGTTACTTAGTGTGTAGTAAGTTGATGATACTATATTAGTTCCATGGATTGCTTTGTGTAGTATCTTGTGATGTGCTTACTGTAGTAATTAATGTGATATGCTTTAGAAATGTGATATATATGCTTATAGTGTAGTAATGTGATGATATGCTTAGTGTAGTATGATACGTCTCCAACGTATCTATAATTTTTGATTGTTCCATGCTATTATAGTATCAATCTTGGATGTTTTTATATACATTTACAAGTAATTATATATCATTTTTTGGGACTAACCTATTAACTTAGTGCCCAGTGCCAGTTGCTGTTTTTTGCCTATTTTTGGTTTTCCAGAATATCAGTACCAAACGAAGTCCAAATGCCACGAAACTTTTTGGAGATTTTTTTCTGGACATAAGAGACACTAGAAGCTTCGGGAGAGGGCCAGAAGACAGAGGAGGTGGCCACGAGCCACCAGGGCGCGCCCCACGGGGGTGGCGCGCCCTGGTGCCTCGTGGGCCCACCTCTGCTCCGTTTGACCTAATTCCACCTCTATAAATTCTCTAAAATCGGGAAACTAACAGAGGAGTCCATGAAATACTTTTTCCGCCGCCGCAAGTTCCTGTTCTCGAGAGATCCCATCTGGAGGCCTTTTTCGGCACTCTGCCGGAGAGGGAATCGATCACGGAGGGGCTCTACATCAACCTTGCTGCCCTTCCGATGAGGCGTGAGTAGTTTACCATAGACCTTCGGGTCCATAGTTAGTAGCTAGATGGCTTCTTCTCTCTTTTTGATCCTCAATACAATGTTCTCCTCGATGTTCTTGTAGTTCTATCCGATGTAATCACTTTTTGTGGTGTGTTTGTTGGGATCCGATGAATTGTGAGTTTATGATCAGATTATCCATGAATATTATTTGAGTTTCTTCTGAACTCTTTTATGCATGATTGTTATAGCTTCGTATTTCTCTCCGATCTATTGATTTGGTTTGGCCAACTAGATTGATTTTACTTTATTTATTTTATTTTGTATTTTTTTCGATCTATCTATCTATCACCATACAATTTAATCTTGCAATTAACCGCCAAGGGATTGACAACCCCTTGTTCGCGTTGGGTGCGAGGATTTGTTGTTTTGTGTGCAGGTACTGCTAACGAGTTGTTGCGTGATTCTCCTACTGGATTGATAACCTTGGTTTCATAACTGAGGGAAATACTTATCTCTACTGTACTGCATCACCCCCTCCTCTTCGGGGAAATCCCAACGCAGCTCACAAGTAGCAGGAAGAATTTCTGGCGCCGTTGCCGGGGAGACATCATCAACATCTATCAAGTACCTACGCATAAACTTTCATCTCCTTGCATTTATTTTATTTGCCTTTGCCTCTCGTTTTCATCTCCCCCACTTCTAATTTTTTTTATATAAAAACACAAAAATATCTTTTATTTTGCTTGCTTGCTTTTATTGCCATGTCAACACTCAAGAACAGAAAGTAAAAACAAAAATTTAAGATCACTATGGATCCTCATCCACTTGCTAATATTTTTAAAAGATCCAATTATGATGAACAAATTTCAAGTGAGTTGAGTGCACTTGATTATCTCTATGAAGTTTTGCCTGAAAATCATGAATCAGAAAATTGTGATGAAGTGATGAAAGAAGAAATTTATGAAATGATTCATGATAGCCCCTTGATTGAAAATCATGATTGCAATGATGTTACTATAAATTCTATTAATGTGAATTGTGTTAATAATATGCAAAACTACAAGCTTGGGGATGATAATTTTGTTATGTCCACTACTTATTGCAATGATCATGATTGGGGTGATAATGCTTCTTATGATCTTGAAAATTTATTTAAGCCTCATGATGAATATGTTTTTGATAATAATGTTTTCAATACTATTAAAAGTGGGTTTGGAAGAGCGTCAACTTTAGGTAATAATGATCCCACTACTTTGGAGAATTATCAATCTTATGAAATTTTTGACAAAAGTGGGTTCGGATAGGTCATGACTTTAGTTGATGTTAATCCCACTATCTTGGAAGATTATAATTTTTTATACATGTGGATCATAGAGAGATTATTTTTTATGATAGCTATATTGTTGAGTTTGATTATGATCCTACAAGTAATTATTATGAGAGAGGAAAATATGGTTGTAGAAATCTTCATGTTACTAAATTACCTTTCGTTATGTTGAAATTATGGATGCTCCATTCTTCCTATTGGCATATGCTAGATATTGCTTGTCTTGATAATTTGTTTGCTTATAAAATGCCTATGCATAGGAAGTATGTTAGATTTAAATGTGTTTTTCACATGTTTCATGATGCTCTCTTTGTGTTTAAATTACTATCTTTCATGTGAGCATCATTGAAATCTCAAGCCTATTTTAATGGCTATAAAGAAAGAGCTTGTTGGGGGACAACCCAATGAATAAAATAAGTTCTTGTGTTTTTGCAAAATTATGCTATTGATATGATTGTGTTTTTATGTTTTAATTAGTGTTTGTGCCAAGTAATGCCTTTGGGATGACTTGGAAGATAGTATAATTGATGCTGTTTGGAAAACAGAAAGTTTTGTGTCCAGTGCTGGAATTTTAATTCTGTACTGGAGAGTCAGAAAAATCTGAAATTTTTACACAGTATTGTTATATGAATTTCCCACGTTGTCCTAATTTTTCAGAATTTTTGGAGTTACATAAGTATGGATTTTAAATAGATCTTTACAGACTGTTCTGTTTTAGATAGATTCTGTTTTTGTTGCATAGTTTGCTTATTTTGATGAATCTATGGATCGTATCGGGGGGTATGAGTCATGGAAAAGTTGGAGTACAGTAGCATTATGCCAATATTAAATATGAATCAATTTACTACAGTACTTAGAGTTAAGGATTTACTTATTATACTAACGGATCTCACGAAGGTTTTGTTGAGTTTTGTGTGATTGAAGTTTTCAAGTTTTGGGTGAGATCACGATAGATGAAGGAATAAGGAGTGGCAAGAGCCTAAGCTTGGGGATGCCCAAGGCACCCCAAGGTAATATTCAAGGAAGACTCAAGCGTCTAAGCTTGGGGATGCCCCAGAAGGCATCCCCTCTTTCTTCTACCAACTATCGGTAATTTTACTTGGAGCTATATTTTTATTCATCACATGATATGTGTATTACTTGGAGCGTCGTGTATTATATGAGTCTTTGCTTTTTTTTCTTTTTAGTTTGTCACAATCATCTTTGCTGGACACACCTATTTGAGAGAGCCACACGTTTATCATGATTTGTTAGAATACTCTATGTGCTTCACTTAAATCTTTTGAGCTAGGCAGTTGCTCTAGTACTTCACTTAAATCTTTTTGAGCACGGCGGTGGATATATTTTGAAGAAATATTTGAACTCTAATGCTTCACTTATATTATTTTGAGAGTTGATAATATTAAATTTTGAAGAAATATTTGCACTCTCATGCTTCACTTATATCTTTTTGAGAGTTGAAAATAGTAATGGTAATTTGCACAAGATATGAATTTGGTACCAAAGTGATGAATATTCAAGAGGGATATAATAAAAACTTTCATGAAAGATCATTGGATATGATAAGTTTGATTCCTTGCAATAGTTTTGCGATATGTAGATGATAATATGTGAGTCATGTTAGTGAGTAATTGTGATTTAGTAAGAATATTGGTGTTAAGGTTTGTGATTCCCTATGCATGCACATAAAGTCAATAGTTATGCAACGAAATTATATCCTACTTATGGTGCATTATTCGGTGCTAGTTATGTTCAATGCATGTTTATGACCGTTTTCGCTTTTTGGTTGGTCGCTTCTCAATCTATTTGCTAGCCTTCATTTGTACTAAGAGGGAATACTGCTTGTGCATCCAACTCCTTAAACACAAGTTGTGCCAAATGAGTCCACCATACCTACCTATATGCGGTATTTTCATGCCGTTCCAAGTAAATTTGCATGTGCCAACTCTAATTTTTCAAAATAATTTTCCGTTTTGTGTGCCCGTACCGCTCATGAAGCGGTAGGGGGTGGCCAATATTTTCCATGCTAGGTGTGTTATTCTCACAATGAGTGTTTATTCACTTGTCATTGCACGAGAGAGTGGCAGGTAATAGGGATGCACAGTCCCGATTTTTTTAATATGATGATAATAATAAATTCCTTGGAAAGTGTTGGTATGGAGGGCACCCGTGGATACGGCTAGCCATGGATTGTGAAAGAATGGTCGAAAGGAAATAAACTTTATTTTCTGTTTGGGAACCGCCTATAATGTGTCTAGCATGGAAGATATTGGGAATTCTCGGTCATTTTCGTTGACAGGAAAAGCATGACTCAAAAAATAATTTTATCTCTCTAATTTAAGCTTTGAGCTTTGGCACATCTGCAAATCTCTGCTTCCCTCTGCGAAGGGCCTATCTATTTACTTTTATTCAATTTTTATTTTTATTTTGAGTATCCATCTTCTCTTACAAAGCACCAACTAGAGAGCACTATTGTCATACTTGTGCATTGTGTGTAGCTAATATTGAGTGTGTTTCATGAATGGATCAATGATTGAGCATAATGGGCTAGGGATAACTTTCTTTAGCGTTGATATTTTGAAAGACATGGTTGCTTGTTAGTATGCTTGAGTATTTATGTCTTCTTGTCAAACTATAGACTATTGCTTTGAATCATTCAAGTCCAAATGTCCATGCTACAAAGAAAATAGTATATGATGAATATGATAGGTAGCATTCCACATCAAAAATTCTGTTTTTATCATTTACCTACTCGAGGACGAGCAGGAATTAAGCTTGGGGATGCTTGATACGTCTCCAACATATCTATAATTTTTTTTATTGTTCCATGCTATTATATTATCAATCTTGGATGTTTTTATATACATTTACAAGCAATTATATATCATTTTTTGGGACTAACCTATTAACTTAGTGCCCAGTGCCAGTTGCTGTTTTTTGCCTGTTTTTGGTTTTCCAGAATATCAGTACCAAACGAAGTCCAAATGCCACGAAACTTTTTGGAGATTTTTTTTCTGGACATAAGAGACACTAGAAGCTTCGGGAGAGGGCCAGAAGACAGAGGAGGTGGCCACGAGCCACCAGGGCGCGTCCCAGGGGGGGTGGCGCGCCCTGGTGCCTCGTGGGCCCACCTCTACTCCGTTTGACCTAATTCCACCTCCATAAATTCTCTAAAATCGGGAAACCAACAGAGGAGTCCACGAAATAATTTTTCCGCCGCCGCAAGTTCCTGTTCTCGAGAGATCCCATCTGGAGGCCTTTTCCGGCACTCTGCCGGAGGGGGAATCGATCACGGAGGGGCTCTACATCAACCTTGCTGCCCTTCCGATGATGCGTGAGTAGTTTACCACAGACCTTCGGGTCCATAATTGGTAGCTAGATGGCTTCTTCTCTCTTTTTGATCTTCAATACAATGTTCTCCTCGATGTTCTTGGAGTTCTGTCTGATGTAATCACTTTTTGCGGTGTGTTTGTTGGGATCCGATGAATTGTGAGTTTATGATCAGATTATCCATGAATATTATTTGAGTTTTCTCTGAACTCTTTTATGCATGATTTTTATAGCTTCATATTTCTCTCCGATCTATTGATTTGGTTTGGCCAACTAGATTGATTTATCTTGCAATGGGAGAGGTGCTTTGTAATGGGTTCGATCTTGCGGTGCTCAATCCCAGTGACAGAAAGGGACATGACACGTATGTATCATTGCTATTAAGGGTAAAAAGATGGGGTTTATTCATGCGTGAGTTTACTTTGTCTACATCATGTCATCTTGCTTAAGGCGTTACTCCGTTTTTTATGAACTTAATACACTAGATGCATGTCGGATAGCGGTCGATGTGTGGAGTAATAGTAGTAGATGCAGAATCGTTTCGGTCTACTTGTCTCGGATGTGATGCCTATATATATGATCATTGCCTTGGATATCGCCATGATTATTTGCTTTTCTATCAATTGCCCAACAGTAATTTGTTCACCCACCGTATGCTATTTTCAAGAGAGAAGCCTCTAGTGAAAACTATGGCCCCTGGGTCTACCTTTATCATATATTGAAAATCCTAAAAATACCTTTTTGCAATTTTACTTTATTTATTTTATTTTGTATTTTTGTTCGATCTATCTATCACCATACAATTTAATCTTGCAATTAACCGCCAAGGGATTGACAACCCCTTGTTCGCGTTGGGTGCGAGGATTTGTTGTTTTGTGTGCAGGTACTGCTAACGAGTTGTTGCGTGATTCTCCTACTGGATTGATAACCTTGGTTTCATAACTAAGGGAAATACTTATCTCTACTGTACTGCATCATCCCCTCCTCTTCGGGGAAATCCCAACGCAGCTCACAAGTAGCATAGTAATGTGATGATATGCTTAGAGTAGCTAGAATTTGAGGATATATATGCTTAGTGTAGTAATTAATGTGATGATATGCTTATAGTGTAGTAATGTGATATGCTTAATTAGTGTATAAATGTGATGATATGCTTATAGTGTAGTAATATGATATGCTCATTTATCATATTTGTTTTTTTTAGAAATTACCTAACAGGCTATGTGTGAGTTGTGGCATCGAGCCGGATGAAGCAGGCATTGCTGGACTACGCCTTACCACAAGGGGCTCCATCACCACCTGTGCTTACGTAGTGGACACGGACGGTCTCACTGTCTTTAGCGCGGCTGGGTGGAGCAACTTCCTTGCTGGCAAGAATCTCCGGGTTACGCAGTGAACTTGAGGATGATGATCGTCATCGACCTCCTTTAAAAGTATGGAGTGGCCGGGTCATCGATGTGAAATAAACTCCTTATTAACTATGTTAGTTTGCTCGTGTTTGTGAGGATTGTCGTTTAAATAGCTACCTATATCTAGTACTGTGTTTGTGAGATCGTCACTTATATATTATTAACTGGTATTGTTCTATTAGTTGGTATTGTTCGATCTAGTGTGTAATGTTTTATATGTGCTTAGTTTTAATGTGAAATGCTAATTGTTATATGCTGGGGGAAAAATATATTTTTTGGCTGCACGAAACGTTCGTGGTGTGCAAAGTACATTGCACGTCGCAGGTGAGTGATTATAGTGGTGGCGTTGCCCACGTGGCACCAGGGGCGGGCCCACGTTGGCCCAGCAGATAGCCCATGACACCGGGTAAAAAACTACCTTACCTTATACATATAGAGCCCACAAAGGCCTGGACACCCCTAAATTTCGTAATGGGACACCCCCGTACAGACAAAAAGGCCACAATTAGCCAACTAGGCCCAACCGACTAGCAGCACGCCCTGGAGAAGGCCCAGGCAGTACATCATACTAATGGATCGATTCATCTATACGTACATAACGTCAGTACGTGGCTTCGCGTGTCGCCTCGCCTCACATGTTCGTCTACTCGCCGCTCGGCCGCCTGTCGCTCTCGGCCCCTCGCCTGTTCGTCTACTTCGCCAGATCCCCCCAATTCGCCCAATCAGCGAAGGTATGTTGCATCAGACCCCAATTCGCAGTGTGTGTCTGCCTCTATTTCAATTCCCAAATTCTATTCTAATTCTTACTTTGTTTGTCTAACCCTAGGAAATTAGGGCTACTGGATAAGACTAGAAATTTTGACTGTATTAGCTATTGGACTATTTGGCTATTGTATTGGTCAGTGGAGAACAATACTGCAATATTCTAGGAGATTAGGACGGCTGGAAGCACCGGCAAGGCAGCAACATGTCAAGTAAGTTTTATTTTACAGCTATGCAATTGCAATTCATGTTATGTATATATACACATGATTCTTAGTTTTTTCCTTTTGTGAAAAAATTAATTATCTAAATAATTACAAATTGCAGGAGAAGCTCAGTTTATGGAAAGATTTCTAAAAAAGAGGAGAACCATAGTGCAAGATGAAGGCCCGTCACATGAACATAATCAGAATGATGCCTCCATCCCGCCACTGTCGGTCGAACAAAATGATGTCCCCTCACCACATGAACAGGTTGATGTCCCAGCCCCACCATCACCACCTGTTGTACAAAATGATGCCTCCACACATGAACCTTATTCTGCCAATAATACAAGGAATTCATTTCAAGTTGAAGAAGAAATCAATTGGGAAGAAGAAATTAAATTTGATCCAGGTAAAAGGAGAAGCATAGATTAGTATCATCCGAATCAGAGAGATATGGTAAGAAGGAAGTATTTGGCCAATGGCCCTTGTCAGCCTCGTACTGGTGATTTTGAAGTTACAGAAATATGTGGTAGAGATAGAAGGTTCGTTCGAGAATGGTTTGATGAGTTTGGGAGCTGGCTTGAGTATAGCGAGTCCAAACATAAAGCATATTGTTTTTGTTGTTTCTTGTTTAGACCACGCAAGAAGAAAGAAGTTGGATATGATGCATCTGTTGCAAATGGTTGGTCAAGTTGCAATAAAAAATATAGATTAAAGGAGCATGTAGGAGACATCAATAGTGCTCACAACCAAGCAAAAAGAGATTGTGATGCTTTGCAGAAACAAAAGGAACATATTTATGTTGCTCTAAATAACCAAAGTAATGCTGAGAGGATTGCTTATTATACTCGACTGAATGCCTCAATTGATGTTGCTAGAGTGTTACTGAAGCAAGGGTTGCCTTTCCATGGCCATGATGAGTCTGAGGAGTCTCTCAATAAAGGCAATTTCATGGAATTTCATGCTTACACAGCAGAGCAGAATCCAGCTGTAAGAAAAGTTGTGGCCCATAATGCTCCAGGTAATAATCAGTTGACTTCTTCAAAGATTCAGAAGGACATAGATGAATGTTTTGCGAAGGAGATATTGCATTCGGTTCTACGGGAAATTGGAAATGATGTATTTTCTTTGTTGGTTGATGAGTCGAGGAATGTGGCCGGTAAAGAGCTAATGGCAGTGGTATTGCGGTATGTTGGTAAATGTGGAAGTGCCATAGAGACATTAGTTGGCCTTACTCATGTGAAGGAGACAACCTCCAAGTATTCAAGTCTGCCATTGATGATTTATTTGCAGAATATAAGTTAAGTTTCAAGCAAGTTAGAGGTCAAGGATACGACGGTGCGAGCAATATGAGAGGTGAGTTTAATGGCTTGCAATCCTTAATCATGAGAGAGAACACCACAGCATATTATGTTCACTGTTTTGCACATCAGCTTCAGTTAGTTGTTGTGGCTGTTATTCGTAAGCATAAATGCATTGGTAAATTTTTTGATATGATCTCGGTCTTGTTGAATGTTGTCTCTGGATCATCAAAGAGAAAAGACATGATTCGAGACAAATATAAAGAACAAGTGTGTGAAGCTTTAGGTTGTGGACTACTGAAAAGTGGGACAGGATTAAATCAAGAACTAGCTCTTCAAAGACCTGGAGACACTCGATGGAGTTCTCACTACAAGACTCTTAAGAGTTTGATTGATATGTTCCCTACAATTGTCAAAGTGCTAGAATATGTCAAAGAAGAAGACAGGGATGATATAAACAGAAGGCAAGCATGTGGTCTTCTTGTTTATTTCCAGTCTTTTGATTTTGTGTTCTACTTACAGCTTATGTCCACTATATTGATAATCACAAACACATTATCATTGGCTCTACAACGGAAGAATCAAGACATTGTGAATGCCATTAATTGTGTGAATTCAACCAAAGCCTCCTTGAACGATCTAAGGAAAGATGGATGGGATTCTGTCCTACATGAAGCATATGTCTTTTGTGGCAAGCATGACATTTCAAAGTTGGAAATGGAAGACCAATATGTGAATCCAAAGAAGCCACGGCAAAAAACAGGTATCACTAATAGGCATCATTATGAAGTGGACTGTTTTAATGATGTTATTGATTGGCTTCTTCAAGAGCTTGATAATCGCTTCAATGAGAAAAATTCTGAACTACTTGTCTGCTCGGCGGCTTTGAGCCCAAATGAATCATTTCGTGATTTCAACTTAGAACGTTTGATGAGTTTAGCCAAACTTTATCCAAAAGATTTTGATGATGGAGAACTCAGGGACCTTAGACATCACCTTCATCTTTACATTGTTGATGTCCGAGCAGATGATCGCTTCTCTGATTTAAGTAATATTTGCGAGGTCTCTCAAAAAATGGTGGAGACAAGGAAACATATTGTATATCCCTTGGTTTATCGACTTTTGAAGCTAGCACTAGTATTGCCTGTTGCCACTGCTACAGTTGAGAGATCTTTTTCAGCTATGAGAATTGTGAAGACATATTTCCGCAATCGTCTTGGTGACGACGCCTTGAAGTACAACCTTATTTGTTATGTGGAGAAAAGCGAAATGAGGAAGGTTACAAATGATGCAGTAATCGATCGCTTTGAGGCCATGAAAGAACGTAGGAAACCATTTTAGAAAGGTAATGGTTTTAGCTTACTTATTACACAACTATAATTAATATGTGCTAAGTGATTTTGTTTTTTGATTTGCAGGCAATCAGGATCTAGTGTTGCATTTTCTCGTCATCGGTTATACTTTATTCATAATTTGTATGTACACTTTGATTCTCCTGTACTGTTCCATTTCCAGCAATCAACTAATGTTTCGAGCGAACTCTTTATTTTGGACCTTTGGCAATCATATTCATCATCATATCGTATTCTAGGTATATTATATTGTTAAGTGTGTTACTTTTATCTATATTATGACTTGATATCCACATATATGTGATACACATGGGACCTCAGGTCATTTTTGTCCTGGGTCCGCCCCTGCGTGGCACGCCAGCGACACGTACAATACTGTTGACGTGGTGGCCAACGCCAGCACTATTTCTTAACAATGGCGCCATATTGGTGGCGTCGTGTGTCCACGCCAGCAAGGCTGTTTTTGGAATGCCATAGCTAGGCTTTTCTGCACTAGTGATGGCCACCTTACCAAGGCCAAGTACCTTACCCTTGGAGTTGTCTCCAAAAGTCACATACTTGTGTGAACCATCATTGTTTTCAAGCTCACGAAACATGTCTCTATCTCTGGTCATCTGATCGGTGCATCCACTATCAAGAATCCACTCTTTTACTCCGGATATGTAATCTCGAAGATTTTCCATGAGACTAAGATTCCTCATAGTCTTCTCATATTCAATGTCGAACTCTTCATCTTCATCATAATAGCCATGTTCAACATTGTCATCATCATTTAGAGCGTGTTCATCACTTAGGGCAACGGATTCGTTAGTTTCATGATCATGACAATGTTCAAGAGAATGAATTCGAATGGCTTCTATGATGATATTGCTAATAGTTCTAACATCGCCTTTAGCACGCATGAGATCACAAAGTTCAAATAAGCAATCATCAAAGTTAAGATCACCAGGCTTCATCTTGTGAAAAGCAATAGTCTTATGAAGAATCTCATCAAGATTCTTTAGAGAGTAGTCGGGATATCGCTTTTCCAAGTCTTTCCATAGGGTATAGGTGCACTCAAAATTTTGCATACAATCAAGCACAACTCTAGGTAATCCTCTGATGATAAGATTGACGGTTCTAAGATTATGAAGCATATCAATTTTTTTCTCGTGAGTGGGTTGCAAGGGATCAATAGGAGGCACATATGGGCTATGAACATACTTTATCAAGTTAAACTCATCAAAGATATCAAGCATTTCATCTTTCCAAAAGTTGTAGTACTCCCCATTGAGAATAAGCACTGTACATCTAAGACTCCCCAAAGTAGGCACATCCATCTTCCTCCAATGGTGATTAAACCAAAGCAATGGAGACCAAAGCTCTGATACCAATTGAAAGATCGAGAAGATAGGTCTAGAGGGGGGGGGGGTGAATAGACACTTAACAAGACCAAGGTGTAGTTTTTAGTTTTCTTGACAATTAGGCAGATTTTCACACAAGTTAAGTGGCAGCCAATACAATCTACACATGCATATCTAGAGATTGAGCAGCGGAAAATAAACAACATGCAAGTGCAAGAAAGTAAAGGAAGGTATAGATAGGATGATCAAACGCAATGAAGACACGGTGATTTTTGGCGTGGTTCCGATAGGTGGTGCTATCGTACATCCACGTTGATGGAGACTTCAACCCACGGAGGGTAATGGCTGCGCGAGTCCACGGAGGGCTCCACCCCACGAAGGGTCCAAGAAGAAGCAACCTTGTCTATTCCATCATGGCTTACACCCACGAAGGACTAGCCTCACTCAGGGTAGATCTTCGAAGTAGGCGATCTCCTTGCCATTACAAACTCTTGATTCAACTCCACATGATTTGGAGACTCCCAAGTGACACCTAACCAATCTAGGAGACACCACTCTCCAAAAGGTAATAGATGTTATTGTTGATGATGAACTCCTTGCTCTTGTGCTTCAAAAGATAGTCTCATCAACACTCAATCACTCTCTCACAGATTTGGCATGGTGGTGGGAGAAGGATTGGAGTGGAAAGCAACTTGAGGGGGCTAGAAATCAAGGATCAAATGGTTGGAGTGGAATGCCTTGATCTCAACACAAGTGTAGATGGTTCTCTCTCAGAAATTGGATATGGGAAGTGTAGTTTCGTCTTGGTTACTTTCTCTAAGAGTAGGTGGTGTGGGTGGGGTATATATAGCCATCACAAAAGATCTAGCCATTACACACCTTTATGCACAACTCGGTGACACCGAGTGAAAAACTTGGTGAGGCTGACTAGTGTAAAAGATTCGAACATTAGACGTTTCGGTTAGACCGGATGAATCCACTCGGTGGCTCCGATATGTGATGACCTAAGCACTGCATCATTTCGGTAATTCCGATTGGTCACTCGGTGATTCCGAAATGAACACGATGGGGTACAGAAAGTTTGTCAGTGCACTTCGGTGGAACCGAATGTCATCTCGGTGGAACCGAGTTTCTAGGGTTTAGGCAGTGGCTCTGTCTGGTGTATTTCGGCGGGTCTGGGTGTATCTGTTTCGATGGGACCTAGAATGAACTTAGGGTTTTGGACAGATTGAATTGTGAGAATGTGGCTGAGGGTTTTGGAGCAATATCTTCAAGCACTTGAGCAAATGACTCATGATCAAAACCTCATCCCCTTTTAATAGTATTGTCTTTTCTATGAACTCAATGTGATCTTTGATCACTTAACCAAAAATGTAGAGTCTTGGGGCTTTTGCCAATGCTTGTCCTTTGTAGCTTGAGGGGTCCACATCTCCATCCATCTACTTGCCTAGGTTGAACTATTCCTGAAATAAGCTTGATGAAAACGTTAGTCCAACAACATGTATGTTGACATGAATTACCAAAACCACCAAGGGAGCAATTGTGCTTTCAGGGTCCTAACTACTTGTGTGGGGCCTTTAACCCATCTAAGTAAATACACTAGGTCAACAACCAACAATCCTAGCCAATTCTAGCTAAAAGCAAACCAGCATAGGTTTTTCTAGAATTTTTTTTATTCCTTGTCAAATTTTAAACATTTCGGATTTGGGAAAAATCTGGGATGTGACCGATGGGCAACAGGGCTGCCACCAAATTTTTGTTAGCCAGTTGGGTTCTTAATCGTCCCATGTACACCAAGTACCCGGAGCTCTTCGTCATCGCCTCTAATCCTGATATTCTGGTTAGAGATGCTCTTAGCAACGTTAGTTGCAACATCACCTTTCTTTGTAATCTTAATGTTGTCGAACGAGTGTCTTGGGACACACTCCTCGTTGATCTTGGTGATATCATGCTTTCTAAGAAGAGGGACGTTATCTCGTGCGGATGCTACATCTCGCTTATAGCGAGTATAGCATCTGTCTCGCCTAAAGCGTACGCGCATATGGGTCGGCCATTAGCCATATTCGCTCGTGTCGCTATAGTTTCTTATGCTCTTTCCTTCGTTTTCTTTTGTTTTTTCACCGGTTTTCATTGTTTCTTATCGGTTTTCACTGTTTTTTCTTTTTCTTCCTTTTTTTCGTTTTCCTTTGATTTTTTTGTTTCTTTCTTGGTTTTCTCGTATTTTCTTTGTTTCCTTTTCTTTTTTGCACTGGTTTTGCTCCGGTTTTCTTGATTTTTTCTTGTTCTCTTCAGTCTTCATTGGTTTTTTTGTTTCTATTTTTCAACATATATCTACATTTTTCGTATACATTGTACATTTTGCGTATGATTCGAGAGCATTTTTTAATACATGTTTAACATTTTTCTAATACATGGTTAACATTGTTTTTCAAATATATGTTTTGATGTCTATTGTTTTTGTACATGGTGTACATTTTTGTTATACATGTACAGCATTTTTTTTTACCATTTTAGCATTTTTCATGTACATGATTATATTTTTGTTCAAAATTTGAAGTCTACTTTTTTCGTACACAAGTACACATCATACATTATTCTTATACATCCAAAACATTTTTGTATACACGTTTTAATTTTTTTAATACACATTTAAAATTTATCAAATACATGATTAACATTTTCTTTCAAATATATGATTTGATGCCTATAGTTTTTGTTTTCATACACATTGTACATTTTTTCGTATACATCTAAAACATTTTTATACAGGTTTAACATTTTTAATATACATAATTAACATTTTATCAAACATATGTTTTGATGTCTACTTTTTTCCGTACCGATCATACATTTTTCTTATACACATGAACATTTTTCTATACACGTTCAACACTTTTCAAACGCATGTTTAATTATTTTTCTAAATTTTATGTAAAGTTTTTGTGTAATATATATTTAGATTTTTTTAAGTATAGATGAAAGTAAAAAAAAGAAAGGCGTATAAGATAACAAGAATATGAAAAATCAGACGAGCGCTTTAAGGCCTGCGGCCATCTGCGCGCTGGGCTGGCCCATTATCTCAGTGGCTTGATGCGAGAGGTCGTTGTGTCTATAGTCGCGCCCCGGGACACACTCCTCGTTGATCTCGGTGATATCATGCTTTCTAACAACATGGACGTCATCTCGTGGGATCTCGAAGCTTCATGGAACTACACGGTGAAATCGGCTTATGCTATTTTTTAGGTGAACTTGGGATTTTATTCAAACGTCATAACAGAAGGAATACAAGTGATATCTGGAAGGATCCCTAGCCACATATGGCGACCTATCGGGAGCGACGAATTTGCCTTAGTAACTGCATGAGCTTCAAATTTTGCCCCGGTTGATATCTGATATAACTTGCATGCAGTCCGAAGCTATTATCACATGTGAGATATTCAAATCCTTGGCAAGAGCAAGCGCTTCATTGCATGCATGGGCTTCGAGACTTGGGGCGTCAAGCCATCAACCAATCCATCGAAAACGACTGTCGAGGATCCAGGTACTTGTCCCACCTTGTCCCTGCATACGGCCGCCGAAGCACCCACACTTCCCCGTCGAGAGAGAGCACCATCAACATTAATTTTTGGCCTGCATTAGCTTCTCCAACCGAAAATAAAATACTAAATTGTTCCCTGGTCCTTGCGTTACCTTCGCCAAATCTACTAATGGGCCTACCATAGAAAAATACTAATGGGCCTGACGAGTGGAAGCCAGCTCGGGTCCGCGTTCACAGGACACCGTGTCAACCGAAAGACAGCGAGCGGATTCTGCCGCGGAGTGCCGGCAGCATCGCGTGCGCGGCGCGTTGGAGTTAACCAACTTTTTTTTATGAGAGAGAAGTTTTTTTTTTTTTTTTGACATGAACTCTGACATGAGAGAGAAGTTAACCAAGCGGGAGGTGGTGTCCCCGCGCGCGCGTCTGCCCGATCGACCGACGACGCGACGGCCGGCCCACGAAAGGTGGTGGCAAGGCTGGCGGGGCGTCGTTTTCTCCCGGCCACCCGCACGTGCGGTGTACCGGCGTGCCCCTGCTCACCCTGCGCGCTCGACACGCACGATCGACCGGCGACGTTAAGACGCGCGCGACAGGCAGAGGCAGTGGCCCGGCCGGGGCGCCATCACGCAACGACGCATCGGCAGCACATGACCTGCAGCCGGAGTCGGGGTGTGTTCATGCATGCATGGCTGCATCGTACCATACGTACTCCCAGCATGTTTTTTTTTTCTTTCGAAAAGGAACATATCTCTGTTATAAAGATTCACTGAAAACCCTAACATCACCGTACCGAGAAGTTGGCACAAATCTACGGCGGAGTTTCGTCTAATCCGTCTCGACGGATGAACATGAAGAGGACCAAAGCCTAGAAGACCGACTCGAAGAAGAAGCACCGCCAATCGTTCGAGCGTCGCCCTTACGAGGACTAAAACTCTACCTATCTACTAGCTGGAGTTGAGGCACCAGGATTCCACACCTTGCTATCGGCCACCAGAGAGGCGAATCCACGTGTTAGAAGGGATAGATAGAGAGGGATTGGTGGAATCGATGGATGTATTATTGAGCCTCGAGGGTGAGTATATATTGAGTACAAGACTTGGAGGGCAAGAAGCCTCTCCTGGAGATAAGGTAGGAGACGGATTACAAATCCTAGACTACCAAATACATGTAACCCAAATATATCTCTAACATCCCCCCGCAGTCGTAGCGGTAGCGTTGCGAACAACAGGAGCGTCGCGGACGGTCAGACTGGAGAGAATAGCAGCCGTCGGGCTGACATCCTCCCGCAGTCGTAGCGATAGCGTCGTGGACGGTGTCGCGTCGCGGACGCGTTGACTGTAGAGGAAGCCGACGAGTTGCTCAAGCGAGGTGATAGCCCTTTGTGCCGTTGTCGAGGTAGCCGAGAGCGAGGGTGGTGTAGCCGTGACGAGGTAGCCGTGCGGAGCATGCCGGGGTCGATGTCGCGTCGGGGTAGCCGGTGTCGAGGAAGTCGCCGTGGAGCCGCGGGCGCAAGGAGGCGCCGAGTTAGTCATGGACGCTGTGGTGTCGAAGTAGTGGTGCACCGGGAAGAAGACGTTGTTGACGACGCGTCGCGCCGGGTTTGCCAAGCCCGGGGACACATTGTGGACGAAGGCACGCATCGGTGTTGCCAGCACCGGGCATGCGTAGACGGACGAAGACGAAGTTGACGAAGCGTTGCACCAGGCTTGTCAGGCCCGGGGACACGTCGTGGACGAAGGCACGCATCGGTGTTGCCAGTACCGGGCATGCGTAGACGAGGGACCTGCACGAGCTGTACGCCATGTCGAGGAGTCGGAGGGGCCAGCAGAGAAGGACTCGACGACGGTTGCGGCACCAATCGGCGCGGGGCCGATGTCGCCAACGGTGGTCGGAGTAGATGAAGTGGTCGGGGAAGATGACGGCGACGTTGGCGACGAGCTGGTGCTGGACGAAGACGAAGGGGGTGGACGGGCGGCGGCGGCTACAGGGGTAGCAGCGGCGGCCGAAGAAGAGCGGCGGCTGCGGCCTGATGGCGGCGGCGGCGGCTTGGTTAGGAGCGCGGCGGCGGTGCTCGAAGTAGGCGATGAACCCGACAGCGTGACGAAGACCGGCGCGGACGGTGGCGTTACAGCGCCGATGGAGGCGGCGCGGCGCATACCACGAAAAGTCGACGCGCAGTGACGGCGGAGTGGACCGCGGGCCGCGGCGCTACGGCCCGAAGGGGCGACGCAGCGGCAGCGGGCAGGTCGGGGCGACGGCGGGAAGACCTCGGGACGGTTGCAGGGACCGCGTGCCACGCTCGCTACGGCCCGACGGGGCGACGGAGCGGCAGCGCGAGGGTCGGTGCAGTCTCGGGGACGGCCTGAAGCGGACGGCCTCGTGGCGGCGGTTGACCGCGGGCCGCGGCACTACGGTCCGAAGGGGCGACGCAGTGGCAACGCGCGGGATGGTGCAACCACGGGGACGGCCTCAGGGTGGAGGCGGGGACCACGTGCCGCGGCGCTACGGCCCGAAGGGGCGACACAGCAGCGGCGCGGATCGGTGCAGCCACAGGGAAAACCACGGGGCAGCGGTGCTGTGGCCCGACGGGGCGATGGATGATACGGAGCATCCTACGGTCATCCCCATGGACCCACCTACGTCTCCCCAAGCACCAAGAGGACCAATGACTCGAGCACGTGCAAGAGCCCTCAAGACCGAGGTGACATCACTCCTTAATGAACTTCCATATGACGCGCGCGAGACATGGTTGCTACCTCATTCCGAAATGCTATGTGTGCTTAGGTACCAAGAGGACCCTCTCGGAGAAGCCCGGAACAACGAACAAGTCGCCAAGTACTCGGATGAACAAGCACGACAAGAGGAAGCGCTGCTGAGCATCAGCAGCCGGACATCTGGCCTACGGCCCGGACATCCGGCCCCTGGAGACTACAACAGCTTCACCAGATCAGCCACCGCCAAGTCCCCAGGACCCGGACATCCGGCCTTGGCCCGGACATCCGGACTGCCGACCCCGGACATCCGGCCCCCCCTGCCGGAAATCCGGCACCCTATACAGTAGGTTGACCGAAGCTCGGCCGGACATCCGGCCCCCAAGCCCGGACATCCGGCCCCCACCTGAACCGCCGGACATCCGGCCCCTGGCTGTGCAGATTGTTTCAGCCCATGGCCCATGTACTTCCCCACTCGCCCCAACTTGTACTAGCACTATATAAGGACCTCTCCCTCCTCCCTCTAGGGTTAGCATTGTGATAGCTCTTGAGATAGAGCTTTACTCATCCACTACCTCTCCCATGGAGATCAAGACCTCCATGAGACCCATGTGAGAAGATCCTCTCCGGATTCAAGACCTCGACTCCTTCGCGGATCGGGATGAACTAGCTACCTCTTTACCTTCTTGTGTTGGATTTGGACCCTTGTATCCCCCTTATGTGTATATGGATCTAGCACATGTGTGATTGGATCTTGTCTAGTTGAGTGTTCTTCTTGTGTTCTTCTTGGATTTGCTCCTTTTCCTCTCCTAAGTGTGAAAAGATCGTCATCTAGGGTTCCACCCTACATCATCTTGGATCAGAGCCACGTTGATTCACACTTTGGAGTTCTTCCCCTCCACTTTCTAGCCCCAATTTTGTTGTATTTGCCTAATTTCGAAAAATTCCCACAAAAATAGCCATACCAAAAAATTTGTGATTTGTTGGTTTGATGATGTTTTGTTGATTTTGATCCATGGATTTGTTGTGTTTCGAGTGGATCTAGTTTCCCCCATCTTCTCCATCATTTCCATCCGTGAAATTCGTCCAATTTTGATCTTGGAATCATCTATTTCCGCCCCCAATTCAAAAATTTCTGCCCCAAACAAGATCTGGAATCGTCGGGCCGGACATCCGGGTCCCTGGCCGGACATCCGGCACCTGGAGCACAAAAACTGACTCGTTTCTGGACTGACAGCCCGGATTTCCGGCCTCACCCCCGGACGTCCGACCCCTGACACTTCAGCCTCCCGTGTTTCACCGTTTCGGCCATAACTAATTCATCCGGAGTCCGATTTTGACGTTCTTTAGCTCGTTTTGTAGCTATTAACACTCCCCATCACCCAAAATTAATCCCACCACCATTTGACTCCATCAAATTTTGAGAAGTTGGCAAGTTTGCCTAGGCCTTCCACCATAACTTTCGCAATACCACCACCGACTTCCTCAACCTAACCCTTTTTGATCCCCGTTGCATTTGAGGCTGTTTGAGTGGTAGTTTGTGTCTCCTAAGGTGTTTCGGCTACTTAGGGACGGTGACTTCAACTCCACTTCCACATTGCCAACTCCGCAACCACCACCGCTTTCCGTTACCATCATTTGACATTTGACATTTGAGATTTTGAGTTTGCGGTTTCCGTTTTCTAAGGTGTTTCGGCTAATTAGGAACGGTTCGACATCGACATCACCGCCTCTCATCATCGCCACGGACTCGACATCATCATTGTCCACTTCATCATCATCCGTCCTTGCTTACAAACGAGAACCCACCGACGGTAACTTCGACGACATCATTGTACATTCTCCTTGCCATTGCATTGTTAACCCCCGAGCCAATTTTGCGTCACTTGCCTACCGAGACTAGCCATTTGAGTATTGTCGGGCAACGCTACTTGTGCACTTTAGTGATACATACGCCGCATAGCTTTCATAGCGTGCATATATCATCGTATCATCTCTTGTGTCATCAATTGTTCCCGCATATACAAAATTGCTATATTGGTTTGAGCATTTTGCATAGTGGCCATATAAAAAAAAGCTTTTAAGCAAAGAGAAAAAGAAAGCAAAGAGCTTGTAAACAATAGCCATAGCATCGCCACATTGCATATCATACACCATCATTGATCATCTTGAATCATTGTGTGCGAGACACCGGAAACCATACATACATAGCATACTTGGGATAGAAGTCGACACGTTTTGTTTCTATAGGTTGTGCACAAGTTCGTATCATGCCCAATAGTGCAATCGTGCTAGCGTCTCTCTAGAGTTGTGCAACACGAGCATTTTCCGTGGATATCACATTTTGAGCTCATTCCTTGGTTGCACGACCCCATCTATCTATCCGTGTGTGTGTTTCCGTGTGCCACCCACTTGCTATTGGTCTACTTGTTGCATTTGCGAATTTGTGAATCTTTTTCAACATTATTGACTCTTGCTAACAATTGCATCAAATTTTGTGCCACTATCCTCACCAAGCTACTCCGTAAGCTTTATTGTGTAGGTGTGAGAATTGACAAGTTCCGGTACCAATTGTGCTATTTCCATAATACCATATTGGGTGATCATTGATCCATCTTCAACATTGGAAAGGTACATTTGGTTTAGTTCTTCCCTTTCTTCCACTCACATTTGTTCTAGTCTTGTGATGGATAGGCAAAGTACATCATCTCCGGTCTTCGACGACAACGATGGCGAGAACAACTACATCACCAAAATTACCCCCTTCGGACTACAACGACAAATGCAAGGTGCACAACATGCCTTGCGAGAGCGCATCGAGAACCTCGCCACCGACTTGCGCCAAACACTCGACGACAAGCTATCATCTCAAATGGAAGAATTCCGCGACATGTTGTCCAACTACAAGTCTTCTTCCCCTTCGTCATCTTCAAGGCGACGACGAGCAAGTCGCACATCTTCGGAGCGCCCTTCCGACACAAGCGCAATTCGACCACGCCCTCATCTTCGAGACGACAAACAACATCGACATCAAGGTCAAGCGCGGCAACGTCACCATCAACACGAAGACGCTCGAGATGCAAACACCAACAAGTCCCAACAAGCTCTACATCAAGCTACGACCAACCTTCATAAGCACAAGAGAAGACCGCGAGACGCGTGCCACCAAGAAGAAGCTTCGGCGCCAAGTCCAAGGCAACCAACTACAAGCGAGGGTGGCCCTTCCATCTTCGGAAGCCCCTCAAGGAAGATGGCCGAGCATGGGAAATTCCCTTCGGTCATGAAGGTGAGCAACGAGGTGCCACATCATATGGGCCTCCTACAAGCCAACGACAAGACGGTCAAGCATGGACCATTCCCTTCGACCAAGGCGGCGAGCAGGAACCTCTTCGACAACATGAAGACGACGCCCACATGGGACTCCTACTCGGACTCAAGCTACGCGACCGCAAATGAGACCCTCTCTTTGGTCTCGGAGGAGAGCGATGATTTGCCACACCCTATGGCATTCATCTTTGGAGGCGTTATGGATGAGGAGATTGAGCATGGGACTACTCCCACAACCACGGCGGCGAAAGAAGTTGAGTATGGAGACATTTGCACCTACATATCTCCGACACCCACATATAACGAGATGACCCAATTGACATGTGAGGAGAGCCACCACCATATGAGTGATATGAGTGACTCCACCATATGTGACATTGAGTGCATTTCCTATGAGATGATGAATGTGGCCACCACTAGCCCCACACATGAGAACATGCCACATATCCTATGTGAGGTTGAGAGCCATCACCACCCATTGAGTGACTCAACCAACCATATGAGTGAGAGCATCATAGCGGGAGTGAGTGAGCCACAACACTTAGTGAGTGAGGTAGTTGATAGGGCATGTGAGGCCACTATGATTTCTAATGACTTAACCTCTACTCCGAGTGTGTTTTCTTCTTTGGTGCTAGATCTCCTACAAGACGAAGTGCCAATCCTCGACGACTCCATGCCTCCAACGGGCAATACGATGGCCATGGTGGACGATGATGCACCCCCCACATGGTTCCATCAAGACGACAATGTTGATCATGCTTTGATTTTTGCCACCTCACCTACACCACATGAGTGGAGCTCCAAAGGTAACATAGGTGAAGGTGCTTCGCTTGTCCCACTAGTGGACCATCTTGCATTGATTGCTTGCATGATGTTGATCACCTTATGGATTCACCACATACTATGTCTTCTACATGCTTAGATATGCCACCCATTTATGATGAATATGATGATGAGCATGTCAAATTACCTAGTTGTGATGCTATGCTCCATAGGATATCATGTGAAAATTCTATTGGTCACATCATGTTTGATAATCCATTAAACTTGTCATATGCTATGAGTGAGATTTCCCATATTGCATCATTGCAAACTCACCGTAGTAACTATGCATACCCCATTAAAATCAATCCCATTTGCACTTATGGCATAGATGACGAAATCATGGTCATTGGAATTTACTTCTCTTGTGATGATATTGCTATGCTCCCTTTGCATAATTTGTGCAATTCATCTACTATGCCATGCCATGATAATGATTGTACATCAAATGATTCCATTCCTTGTGTGCCCCATATGCATACCATTCATGACAATGCTCTAGATATTACTCGTGATGCTTCACACCCTTTGAGTCTCCATTATGCTATACATAACAACAAACCTATCATGATGGATGACATGTTTGTATATCATGCATCTCATTTATTTGAGCATTGGATATTTTGTGCTAACCAACACATGCACGTGCGCATCATAATGGATGATGTGTACATATACCACACATACACAATTTTCCCTTTGCCTTTGTTTTGTGTAGGTCCTCATGCATATTTGTCAACTTCACAATCCCATGAGTTGACGAAACGAGCTCTTGAGCGCAACGATGCTTTGGGATTCCTTGGAATGCTTCTCCGACCGTTTCCCTCATGCAAGGACTATGCGCTTTGCTTTTACTTGGCTCTCACACGGCTATGGGCTATTTGCCACTTGTCACCCTATGCTCATTTTACCGTGTTCACTTTGCATGTTATGCCTCCTTCTATGCCCTTGTCATGCAATTGTGACCCTTGCTTGCATTTACTCATGATTCACAATTCTACTCATACTATGTGTATTTGCATGCTTGGTGGAGATACTAGTTGTTATTGCCATGTTTACCATGCGCCCTTGTTGGAAATATGCCCTAGAGGCAATTAATAAAGTGTTTATTATTATCATATTTATCCGTTCATGATAATGGTTTATTATTCATGCTAGAATTGTATTGACCGGAAACTAAATACATGTGTGGATAATAGACAAATACTATGTCCCTAGTATGCCTCTACTAGACTAGCTCGTTGATCAAAAGATGGTCAAGGTTTCCTGACCATGGACATGAGTTGTCATTTGATAACGGGATCACATCATTAGGAGAATGATGTGATGGACATGACCCAACCGTTAGCATAGCAAATGATCGTTCAGTTTATTGCTATTGCTTTCACTATGTCAAATACACGTTCCTCTGACCATGAGATCATGCAACTCCCGGATACCGTAGGAATACTTTGGGTGTATCAAACGTCACAATGTTACTGGGTGATTATAAAGGTGCACTACAGGTATCTCCGAAAGTGTTTGTTGAGTTGGCATGGATCGAGATTGGGATTTGTCACTCCGACTATCGGAGAGGTATCTCTGGGCCCTCTCGGTAATACAGCATCACAGAAGCCTTGCAAGCACCGTGACTAAAGAGTTAGTTGCAAGATGATGTATTACGGAACGAGTAAAGAGACTTGCCGGTAACGAGATTGAACTAGGTATTGGATACCGACGATCGAATCTCGGGCAAGTAACATACCGCCAGACAAAGGGAACAACGTATGTTGACATATGAGGTTCACCGATAAAGATCTTTGTGGAATATGTAGGAACCAATATGAGCATCCAGGTTCCGCTGTTGGTTATTGACCGGAGAGTCGTCTCGATCATGTCTACATCATTCCCGAACCCGTAGGGTCAGCACACTTAAGGTTCGATGACGATTTAGTATTATATGAGTTATTATGTGATTGGTGGCCGAAGTTTGTTCGGAGTCCCGGATGAGATCACGGACATGACGAGGAGTCTCGAAATGGTCGAGAGGTAAAGATTCATATATTGGAAGGCTATATTCGGACGTCGGAAAGGTTCCGAGTGATTCGGGTATTTTTCGGAGTACCGGGGAGTTACGGGAATTCACCGGGAGAAGTAATGGGCCTTATTGGGCCATACGGGAAAAGGAGAGGCAGGCCACGTGAGGAGGCGCGCGCCCCCCCCTTGCCCAAACCGAATTGGACTAGGGGAGGGGGCGCAGCCCCCTCTTTCCTTTCCCTCTCCCTTCCCCCTTTCCTACTTTGTATGGGAGGTAGAATCCTACTAGGACTAAGGAGTCCTAGTAGGACTCCCCACACTTGGCGCACCCCTAGGGGGCGGCCTCCTCCCTCTCATCCTTTATATACGGGGGCAAGGGGGCACCCCAAAGCACACAATTGTCCCATAGCCGTGTGCGGTGCCCCGATCTCCGTTTTCCAACTCGGTCATATTTTCGGAGAGCTTAGGCGAAGCCCTGCCGGAATCACTTCACCGTCACCGTCGCCACGCCGTCGTGCTGACGGAACTCATCTACTTCCTCGACGTCTTGCTGGATCAAGAAGGCGAGGATCGTCACCGAGCTGCACGTGTGTAGAACTCGGAGGTGCCGTACGTTCGGTACTCGATCGGTGGAGCTCGAAGGATTGTTCGACTACATCAACCGCGTTGTGAGACGCTTCCGCTAACGGTCTACGAGGGTACGCAGACACACTCTTCCCTCTCGTAGCGATGCATCTCCATGGATAGATCTTGCGGGAGCGTAGGAATTTTTTTGAAATTCATGCTCCGTTCCCCAATAGCCCTATGCTATTGTTGCTTATTGTGTTGGGAGAGTCATGTTGTTCAAGTGCTATTTACATAGGACTTCTTGCCAATACAATGATGATACTTTATTCATATCTTGTTTTCATGCTTGTGATATGTCATGCGCATTATGTATGCCCACTATTTGCACACATGACATGATTTCTATGATGACCTCTAGTATGTTGCATCTTCGCACTACTATCTTGCATGACTTGATCACTATGATTGCTTGCTTTTTTGCATCACCCATGATTCATACTTGCTCGTTTCATTGGGTTGATGGCATTCATGTTCATGCCTCTCACATGATTTATTTTGATCATTGTCAATTGTCTCCGTTAGTTGCATCTCTCATATCCACTTGTAGTGAGTGCAAACATGCTATGCTTATTGATCTTGGAGACTTGGACATCTTACTTATGATGCATGCTTGTTTGATTGAGCTTAATGTCTTTGGTTGTACTCGCATCATATGCTTCCATGCCATGCCACATTCTCTTGTCCCTTCTTATGATAAGAATGATGACGACACTTGTTGGGTATCTCACCACACGAATGATAGGTTTTGCATTCACGCTAACCTCATTTGTTTTTCCGAGTGTTTGTCATGTCCTTTCGTTTTGAAGGATTCCCAAGACGGTGCCGTCATGAGACATATTGGTCATGCGAAGGCGTACACGATGCGCGACACCAACATTTTTGAGAAACTCGTAAAGGTGAACCCCTTCCCTTTGAGACACCCTCACATATACATATTGATTGTGCCACACTTTCATTCGTGTTTGCTCCTTGTTGTCTACATGATACATCTATTGGATGGAGGACCGACATTGGAGATGGGCCCTATGGGCCTTCAAGTTGAGGAGCGCTCGGAAGTAGCGGATGCACCACCGGACCACGACTCATGCCACGACATCGGGCAATGGTATGCCATGAAACTTTTGCCATATTGCACCGACACTTCCATATTTGTTGATGAGCATGCTAATTGGACACATCACACCCATGACAAATTTGCACCTTATGCATGGATTGACTTACATTATGATTGCCTTGTTGCATCTTGTATTCCCATGTCATCCATGATATATGAGCTTGTGCACTTTCTTAGCAAATTTGTTGTGATCTTCCTTGATGGCATATTCATACATAATGATCACATTGCCCACCATCAATTGCATGATAAACATAACCACATTGAGCACCACTTGCCATGTTCATGCTTTTGATAAACCGTCCTATTATGACATCATTTTGCACAATGGTTGCATTCATCACTTTCACAACACCTTTGTGTGCACAACAAATGAATTTGCTCCCATGAATGCTTTACATCTCATTCTCTATCATATTGTGAAGCTTCATGTGCCTTGTCAAAAACAATCTAGTCGGACGACCTCATGCTTAATTGATGGACACCTTGTGTGCGCTAACCATTGTATTTCCAAGTGTACCTTGTGTTTGCTCCTTTTGCATGTATACCTTTCCGGAGACACCTTGGAGTATTTGGATTGCGCCATGACTTCCACTCCGTCCAACTACAAGTCCGTCCACGACTATCGCTTCCATGGTGATGAGATTTTTGATCCGAGGACGGATCTTTCCCAAAGGGGGGGAGATGATGCGAAGCATCCTACGGTCATCCCCATGGACCCACCTACGTCTCCCCAAGCACCAAGAGGACCAATGACTCGAGCACGTGCAAGAGCCCTCGAGACCGAGGTGACATCACTCCTTAATGAACTTCCATATGACGCGCGCGAGACATGGTTGCTACCTCATTCCGAAATGCTATGTGTGCTTAGGTACCAAGAGGACCCTCTCGGAGAAGCCCGGAACAACGAACAAGTCGCCAAGTACTCGGATGAGGAAGCACGACAAGAGGAAGCGCTACTGAGCATCAGCAGCCGGACATCCAGCCTACGGCCCGGACATCCGGCCCCTGGAGACTACAACAGCTTCACCAGATCAGCCACCGCCAAGTCCCCAGGACCCGGACATCCGGCCTTGGCCCGGACATCCGGCCTGCCGACCCCGGACATCCCCCCCCCTGCCGGAAATTCGGCGCCCTATACAGTAGGTTGACCGAAGCTCAGCCGGACATCCGGCCCCCAAGCCCGGACATCCGGCCCCCACCTGAACCGCCGGACATCCGGCCCCAGCCCGGACATCCGGCCCCTGGCTGTGCAGATTGTTTCGGCCCATGGCCCATGTACTTCCCCACTCGCCCCAACTTGTACTAGCACTATATAAGGACCTCTCTCTCCTCCCTCTAGGGTTAGCATTGTGATAGCTCTTGAGATAGATCTTTGCTCATCCACTACCTCTCCCATGGAGATCAAGACCTCCATGAGACCCATGTGAGAAGATCCTCTCCGGATTCAAGACCTCGACTCCTTCGCAGATCAGGATGAACTAGCTACCTCTTTACCTTTTTGTGTTGGATTTGGACCCTTGTGTCCCCCTTATGTGTATGTGGATCTAGCACATGTGTGATTGGATCTTGTCTATTTGAGTGTTCTTCTTGTGTTCTTCTTGGATTTGCTCCTTTTCCCCCTCCTAAGTGTGAAAAGATCATTATCTAGGGTTCCACCCTACATCATCTGAAGTGGTGGTTGGCGGAAATCGGTGGTGGAATGGCTCAAGGGATTGCGGAAGAAACGGTGGGAAAAGGTGAAAAATTGAAGGAATTGTGAGCTGTTGGAAGTGCTGGTGCCCAGGGGTCGGATGTCCGGACCTTTTGGCCGGATGTCCGGGCTGTCGGGCCGGATGTCCAGGCTGTCAGATCCGTGGATGAACTCGAAGAACACGTGGAGAAAAGAAAATTTTGGGGCAAAATTCGGACAATTTTGTGGATGGAAAGTGGGGAAAAGATGGGGGAAAGCTAGATCCACTCGAAACCAAGCAAATCCATGGATCAAAATCAACAAAACATCATCAAACCAACAAATCACAAAAAAATTGGTATGGCTATTTTTGTGGGGAATTTTCGAAATTGGGCAAAATCAACAAAATTGGGGCTAGAAAGTGGAGGGGAAGAACTCCAAAGTGTGAATCAACGTGGCTCTGATCCAAGATCAAGAGCACACGAGCTGGCTCTGATCCAAGATGATGTAGGGTGGAACCCTAGATGACGATCTTTTCACACTTTAGGAGGGGGAAAGGAGCAAATCCAAGAAGAACACAACAAGAACACTCAAATGACACAATCCAAATCACACATGCACTAGATCCACATACACATAGTAGAGATACAAGATCCAAAGTCAACACAAGAGGATACACGGTAGCTAGTTCATCCCAATCCGTAGAGGAGTTGAGGTCTTGAATCCGGAGTGGATCTTCTCACATGGGTCTCATGGAGGTCTTGATCTCCATGGGAGAGGTATGGATGAGCAAAGCTCTATCTCAAAGAGCCAACTACTTTGCTAACCCTAGAGGAAGGAGGGAGAGGTCCTTATATAGTGCTAGTACAAGTTAGGGCGAGATGGAGGAGGATACATGGCCCGTGGGCCGAATAAACGTAGGCTAAGGCCGGATGTCCAGCGGTTCGTCCGGGTGCCGGATATCCGGGCTTGAGGGCCGGATGTCCGGCCGAAAGTGGCCAACCTACTGTATAGGGGCGCCGGATTTCCGGCAGGGGCCCGGATGTCCGGGGTGGACGGGCCGGATGTCCGGCTGCGGGGCCGGATGTCCGGGGCCTGGAGACTTGGTGGCGGCTGTTCTGGTGATGCTGTTGTAGTCCCCAGGGGCCGGATGTCCGGGCCGTAGGCCGGATGTCCGGCTGCTGATGCTCAGCAGCACTTCCTCTTCTCGTGCTTCTTCATCCGAGTACTTGGCGACTTGTCCATTGTTTCGGGCTTCTCCAAGAGGGTCCTCTTGGTACCTAAGCACACATAGCACTTCGGAATGAGGTAGCAACCATGTCTCGCACGAGTCGTATGGTAGTTCATTAAGGAGTGATGTCACCTCATTTTCGAGAGCTCTCGCACGTGCTCGAGTCATTGGTCCTCTTGGTACTTGGGGAGACGTAGGTGGGTCCATGGGGATGAACGTAGGATGCTCCGCGGTAGCCTGATGCTCAATCGGGGTAGAGGCGTGCTGTACTCTGGACGGTCTTCCCGGGACCTACGGAGGAGCGCGCAACCGACGGGCCAGGTCGGTCGCGTGGCGTAGATGAGGCGGATCATGGCGGCGGGCGGGTGATCAATCCGATCGCGCACGAGGTCGGGGACACTGCTCGGTGGAGGCGGGGTGGTGGCGGAGTCCAAGCTGAGGCCGGCGGCGACGACCGGCGTAGGCGACGTGTGGACGAGTGCGTCAACGGCGACGCGCGGGTGGCCAACACAGCGCCGGCGCCCGGGCAGCGACGCCCGAGCGACCAACGCAACAGCGGCACCCGATCGGCCAGGCCCGAAGCGGCGAATGCAACGTCGTGCAGACGTGGCCGTACATACACGACGAAGGTGGGAGGTGATGAAGGAGTCCCGGTCGGAGCAGGGCGGCGACGGCCGGCGTAGAGCGACGGGCGGGCAGAGGCGAGAATGACGGCCGTGACGGGCCGCTGCGTCACGCGAGGCCGCCGGGTCGAAGAGGAAGTTGGGTGGTCGCGCCGATGTCGGAGTAGAGGCGCGGGGTCGACGGTGGCGGCGGGCGACGCAATCCGATCTATGATCGGTAAACCAAAAAGTAAACGCCGATCAAGGTAACCGGCGAGAGAGAGAAAAAACCCGGATCAAAGGATCGGGAAAAAGACTCTCTAGGGCAACCGGTCAACACGACCGGCGGACGAACCCTAGGTACGGGCGGCGCGGCCCCCGACGGCGGTCATGGAGGCCGACCGCCCCGGGGGCGGCGCGGGGCGGAAGCGGCGGGCGGCGGCTAGGGTTGGATCGGTTAGGCTGATACCATGTTAGAAGGGATAGAGAGGGATTGATGGAATCGATGGATGTATTATTAAGCCTCGAGAGCGAGTATATATTGAGTACAAGACTTGGAGGGCAAGAAGCCTCTCCTGGAGATAATGTAGGAGACGGATTACAAATCCTAAACTACCAAATACATGTAACCTAAATATATCTCTAACACCACGGACTCGCCGACGGAGATCGAGGGAAGGAAGGTTTTCCTCTATTCGGCTTGCGAGGGGGAAAAGAAAATGATTACCATCCTAGCAGTGGCGAATCTAGCACGGAAATGAAGGGTAGGCTCAAAGCATCAAGTCCCTAAGCTTGATTAGCAAAGCATTGCAATTGTTGGTTGTAAAACACCTCAGTACAATTGTTAAGTAGTATATTTACAATTGTCAAGTAGTATATTTAGCTGAAATATGATTTTTGGAGGGTAGGCTTAAGCCTATTGAAGCCCTACTAGTAGAATCGCCACTGCCTCCTAGCATGTACTACATGGCTGACACTACATATGTGCCACTGTTACTAGCAGTCGTTTTACCAGGGAAATGTACATATGCACAGTCAGCGTTCGGCTGCATGCAGCATTCACTCCACCATGATGCATGGTGGATGGACGGATGCTTTGAAGTGATGCGCGATCGGACATGCGTGCATGCAATAATCACGGCCGACGAAACGTACCGATCCAGGCCACACACCACTATGCGTCCACGAGGAGCTAGCTAGCACGTCACGAACGCACGTGCATGCGGCCGGGCCAATTTCTGCCCACGGCCGGGGAGAGGGCGACGTGCACATGCAGCGCCTGTACCTGTGCCCGCTAGCGCTAGCTGTCGTCCTGTTCCTCCTTCCCCACTCCGGCGACCTCAGCCTCAGTTTTTTTTTTTGAGGGGTTAACCAAGCTTTTATTGATCAAATGTCACATAGAGTGGAATACATATTGAATCATGGGGTTCAACAAGCCACAGGTGTCTGGTCCAAAGAAGAGAAGAACTTGGCTAACCTATCTGCATCGCCATTCGAGGCTCTGCCTTCAAACATGAAATTGCAATTAAACAACGACGCTCTATGCCCAATTTCTGTGATAATAGGACCATAGCTGGCTCCATTGCTCTTTCCTATATCGGAGATCACCTGCTTTGAATCTGAAGCTATCACCATATTATGAACCAACAGGTCTTCAGCTAATGCTATACCCTCCCGGCAAGCACCTCAGCCTCAGTTGCCTGCCAACCGCTGGCCCGGCGGCTCGGCTCCTTGATTAGGCCAGGGCCCCCGCCCGGGCCGGGCCCATTGCACGCACGCACGAACGTAGCCTTTTGACGGATCGCAGTAGCTCTGTCGACGGAGCGCCATTGCATATTTGCATGTCGTGTTCAGCAGCAGTCTTCCTCTTCAGTGCAGTGGTGACCATCGAGCTTAGCGCCGCTAAGCCTACCTGCGAAGTTTTGCATTTCCCCGAAGCAAAAGAGCTCTCAACTAATTACTCCCTCTGTAACTTTTTATAAAACATTTTTACAATTCATGTCAGTGTCAAAAAACGTCTTATCTATATTAAGTTACAGGGACAGTAGTTGAGAAGTTGGAAGTAATCCGTGTCTTGTCTGTTCCTCGACCAAGCTCAAAGGTACTAGCTAGTAGTACCGATCAACACCGCCGGTTAGCTCAGTGTCGCTCTTATCTATTTCACACAGTGCTTTGTCTAGCTTGCATTGTACTTGGCGGCCCTGATTGCCTGCATGCGAGAACAGTGTGCCATCAGTGACGCGTTACCTGCAACTGCAAAGGGGGCCCCGCGTTCACGTACGTTGGACCAGGCGCCAGCACAGCGCGTGAGTCGTGCCAATAACTTGACCGGTCATAAAAATCTACATGCACCGCAGGCTACATCGGAATACGCATGACATACTACGTGAACTCGCAAGAAATATTCATGTCGGCCGCCAGGCAAAACAACAACGACAATAATGCAGCAAACAGGCCGGCAGTTTACTAACTCACTCTTTCACACACCGTGTCGAGGAGAGTGGTAGTACGTTGCATTGCATGGACGGCTGCTCCCTATGGCAACGCTGATGAGATACGACTCGACTGGAGACGATCATCTGCGAGCTCTGACTGGGAACCGAAAAGATGGACAGAAACATATCTGGCTCTAATCTAATCGCATCGCGTCCTACGTACGTGGTGGCTACGCACTCCACATCACGTACGCTTCACCGGCCGCTTTATGAAATGCCGAGGCATTTGCGTTTGTCCCCCTGTTTCTGCAGCGCCGGTGCGTGCCTGGGCGCAAGCCCATGTTGACGGGTCACATGCCGTGTCCCGTCCCAGGGCAGGAACCGGTCTTTCCCTTCCGGCCATCTTGTGAGTTGATTGCTAATCGGAGAAGTTTCTCCTCTTTTTTGCTGGTAATCTGAGGTGTCTTTTGTGAGATCAGTTACTGTACCTAACCTGAGATGTTTTTTTTTACACCAGTAATTACTGTACCTGATCTATCACACTGACTTTGGATATTTTTTCGATGAAGGAAATGTATTAATATCGAAAAGATATCAGTTACTCTTCATCAACATATGACTCAAGAGCTACTCAAGACATCGAGGATGTAGACATCCAAATTATTACAAAAGAAAGAAAAAAACGACCAACAAAATCATCAATCATGGCAACCCATGTAACCAGTGGCGGACCTAGACCTTGACTCATGGGGGTGCCAACCTTACACTGACAATAAAAATGTGTATTTATAACCATAAAAAATGTTAGTTTAGCAGTTTTTTAGTCCTATAATACACATAGAATTAGAAAACTAGTACTAGATAAAAAAGATTTGCATTTTTAGGGGGTGCCAGGGCACCCACGGCACCACCACTGGATCCGCCACTACATGTAACATGATAGGTGCTCCAACAACGACGCTCTTAGGAAGGTAACAATGCACGAGCTTCACCGTCGCTGGACCCAACCACTATGCCCAGATCTTGGGTTTTCACCCCGGAGAGGAATCTGAGTAAACTTCATGCAATGCCTTCAACAAGGGAACATTGCGTGAACGACACCATTGACAAGTTCAACCAAAGAAGGTCGGACCTAGAGTTTTCACCCGTGAAACTCACGCGCCTCCACTAAAAAAGCGCCATCTAACCGATGTTGTCATGTGCTGCCACCGCCGGTCGATCCATCATCGCATAGCCGTGCAGTCGCACAGTCCCAGTGGACCTAGCAACACAATTAGAAATATGCCTGTGTAACACACGCTGCCGAGCAGAGCGTAGGGATACTCATCATCTCCATCGATCTCATGTCACCGAGAGTCCAGACCATCCACGCAACCAATTTAGGCCGGTCACATGGGGCACCTCAGACAAGGGCAGAACCCACGCATCAAGGAGAAGTTGATTCGTCTGATCTACTATCACAGACGCCATCTTGGGCCATATCGAGCACTCCAAACCTTGCACTGAGTGGGAGGCATCCAACTAGCGAAGCGTGCCACCGGGAACCTCCAATACATAAGCTAAAACCCACTGACCTTGCACCTCGTAGAGGTAGATAACAGCCTAGGGTCACGCTGCGGGGAGCAAAATAAACCGGTGCACGCACAACCATGCCAATCCCTAGATTGCCTCCACACAAGGATCAGGAAGATGTGTCGCTGCCATTAATGGGAACCAAGAAAATTCACTGTCATTGCGAATAAAGGAACGAAAAGGTAGAAGCTCCGCTGTGAATCGGGCTGACTTTGGTTATGCTACACTTTTTATGGCAACATTAGAGTATATCTAACCATCCCCCATAAGTCACTTTTAGTAAAAAAAAACTATGGTTTGGGGAATTAAACCCACATCTAGCCCATCCCTCAAACCTTTAATCAATTTAACATTTCATTCCACATAACCCAACTCTCTAACCCAATATTTGCTCTAGAAAGAGCAACTATGAGCAAATTTGTGCTAGTGCCTGACCTCCTCACGGCGCTCGACCCGCCTCTCACCGTCGGGGACCCCCTGGCAGCGGAACTGGTCAACCTCTCTTCCCTTCGCTACCCCTTCGCCCTCTCGCGCACGTTCTCCTGACTTGTCGGCGCCAGAAATGTCGCCGTCGAGGCCCACTTTGGCCGGAATCAGTACAAAGAGGCACACCCGATTTTGTTCCAGTTTATTTTGATTTCTTCCTCATCTTTCCCTAATGATTGATTTCACAGATCCTAGGGTTTCCAACCCCTCACATAAGCCTATGGAAGACGTCCCATATTCACTATCAATCTAACTCACTGCCTTTGCCCCATGCCTCCTTTCTAGAACAAACTTGTCTACAGGATCAAGAAGGCGTTGATCTCCATGGCATCGAAAGACACTCTTGTCGTCATCTCAAGCGGGAAGGGATCTTACTCAAGCTCTCCATCAAGCAAGATTATACCTTTTCCTGACTGGGAGGACATGGCTCCCAAAAGCTGGGAGGTACTCCATCGCATGAGCATCAAGGAAGAAAGTCTGGAAAGGAAGAAAGAAGAGAAGAAGAAGAAGAAGGCCATCCTCCGAACCCCTACAAGTAAAGTCTGGAAGGATCTCTTCCTAAATCTTCTCTAGGGCCTTCACCTCGCAAACGCGAGAAGGAAGTGCCAACTCCAGGTGAGGTTAAGGAAAATATTAGCAAACCCGAGAAAGTTTCTAAAGCTTGTGTTCATAATATCAGAGAGGGTATTGACGCCTGCTGGATGATGAGTAAAGACCTTGAAAAGAAGGTTGATGAACTCTATAGTAGGATCGAATACCTTGCTGATGCCACCACTAAACTGTCAGCAGAAACAAAAGTTTCTCCTAAAAGTCATATCCAAGCAACATGAAGAGATGATGATAATGTCAGTCCACTTCAAGTGTATGGCAGTTGCATGCAGCTGAGAGAAGAATAAGAAACCTAGGAAGGAGAAGGAGGAAGCACCAATCGAGCTGATGGAAAATTAGGTATTGGGATCTCATTTGCTTGATTGTAAGCTTGGCCGAGATCCGCAAAATACCTTGTACTTTTATCATTCCGCATGTCTACATTTTTGCAAGTTAGTTCTTTCAGCTGGGGCCGAGCAAAATTCTAAGCTTGGCGGAGTTGATGAGTCCATTTTTGCATCGCTTTTATCCTTTATTTCTGCATAATAGTCATAGGATTTTCAGAATTTTATCGCGCCTGTGATACGTCTCCGTCGTATCTATAATTTTTGATTGTTTCATGCCAATATTCTACAACTTTCACATAATTTTGGCAACATTTTATATTATTTTTTGGGACTAACATATTGATCCAGTGCCCAGTGCCAGTTTCTGTTTTCTGCTTGTTTTTTGTTTCGCAGAAAATCCATATCAAACGAAGTCCAAACGCGATAAAATTTTACGGAGAATTATTTTAGAATATATGTGATTTTTGGGAGGTGGAATCAACGCAAACGGAGGCCCACAGCCTCCACAAGGCATCTTGGCACGACCTCCCCCCAGTCGCGTGGTGTTGCCTTGTGGGTACACCGTAAGTCTGTTGGGGCCCTTCTTCGACCGCAAGGAAGCTTATATCGAGAAAAAAATCGTGTTAAAATTTCAGCCCAATCGAAGTTACGGATCTCCGGTAATATAAGAAACGACGAAAGGCCAGAAAACAGGGACGCGAAACAGAAGAGAAACAGAGAGAGAGATCCAATCTCGGAGGGGATCCTCCCCTCCGGGAGCCATGGCGGCCATGAACTAGAGGGGAAACTCTCATCCCATCTAGGGGGGAGGCCAAGGAAGAAGAAGGAGGAGGGGGGCTCTCTCCCCCTCTCTCCCGGTGGCGCCGGAACGCCGCCGGGGCATTCATCGTGACGGCGATCTACACCAACAACTTCGCCGCCGTCAACACCAACTCTCCCCCCTCTATGCAGCGGTGTAACACCCCTTCTCCCCGCTGTAATCTCTACTTAAACATGGTGCTTAATGCTACATATTATTATCCAATGATGTGTTGCCATCCTATGATGTTTGAGTAGATTCGTTTTGTCCTATGGGTTGATTGATGATCGTGATTGGTTTGAGTTGTATGTTTTATTTTGGTGCTGTCCTATGGTGCCCTCCGTGTCGCGCAAGTGTGAGGGATTCCCGCTGTAGGGTTTGCAATACGTTCATAATTCTCTTATAGTGGGCGGCTAGAGTGACAGAAGCTTACACACGAGTAAGGGGGTTGTTGCGTATGGGAGTAAAGAGGACTTGTTACTTAATGCTATGGTTGGGTTTTACCTTAATGATCTTTGGTAGTTGCGGATGCTTGCTAGAGTTCCAATCATAAGTGCATATGATCCAGTACGAAAAGTATGTTAGCTCATGCCTCTCCCTCATATAAAATTGCAATAATGATTACCGTTCTAGTTATCGATTGCCTAGGGACAAATCTTTCTCTTGTGTTACAAAAAGCTCTCTACTAAATAACTAACTTTTATTATCTTGCAAATTATTCATAGTTTTATTCTCGCTAAGTACTCCTAGTTTTATTCATGCGAAATAGTTCTAGCATTACACCTACAAAGTACTTCTAGTTTCATACTTGTTCTAGGTAAAGCAACCGTTAAGTGTGCGTAGAGTTGTATCGGTGGTCGATAGAACTTGAAGGGAATATTAATTTTACCTTTAGCTCCTCATTGGGTTCGACACTCTTATTTATCGAAAAAGCTACAATTGACCCCCTATACTTGTGGGTTATCAAGACCTTTGTCTGGCGCCGTTGCCGGGGAGCAATAGCGTGGGGTTGATATTCTCGTGTGTGCTTGTTTGCTTTATCACTAAGTAGATTTTATTTTCTGTTCTAAGTTGTTCTCTATCTTTAGTTATGGATATGGAACACGAAACACCAAAAAAATTAGTTGTACTTGCTACTCATGGAGATGGGGAACCTCCTAAAACCCTCGATGTTGGTTATGTGGAAAATATTAAATACTACTTTGATAATCCTGATAAATCTCCATTCAACTTGATAATGGGAGATACTTTGGATCAACGGGAATACTTTAGGGATTATCACTTGTCTCAAAAAGGGAAACATTTACGGGATCAGATTAAAATATTGCGTTGGTATGCTTGGAATTTATGCTTAAGGTGTGATTATACTTGTTGCTCTGGGATGGAGGCTCCACACCTCCCCTTTCAATGTGAATTATTGATAATGAAACCTTGACTTCTTATGCTAATGGTATATATGATTACTATGATGTGGAACAAATAGAAGAATTTGTTGCTTTTAAGAGTGCTTATGAAATTGAATCTTTGTTTGAAAAGTATGAAGATTGTGATGATGCTCTTTACAGATCTGAAAATTATGCTATACTTAAATATTGCTATGAGAATTATGAATACAATGCCAATATTAATGAGTTTATTGAGAAAGTCTCCGCTGTCCAAGAAGAGACTAATATTTTGCAGGCTCCTATGGAAAAAGAAATTGATGACACTGTGAGCTCATTAAATGAAAAAGATGACGAGGAGAGCGAAGAACAAAAGGAGGAAGAGCGGATTAGCTATACGTGCCCACCTTCTAATGAGAGTAACTCTTCAACTCATACATTGTTTAATTTCCCTTCGCGCTTACCGAAGGATGAATGCTATGATGATTGCTATGATCCCTTTGATTCGTTTGAAATATCCCTTTTTGATGAACTTGATGCTTGCTATGCTTGTGGCCGTGATGCCAATATGAATTATGCTCATGGAGATGAACTTGCTATAGTTCCTTATGTTAAACATGAAATTGTTGCTATTACACCCACACATAATAGTCCTATTATCTTTTTGAATTCTCCAAACTACACTATATCGGAGAAGTTTGCTCTTATTAAGGATTATATTGATGGGTTGCGTTTTACCGTCGCACATGATAAGTTTGATGAATATAATATATATGTGCTTGCTGCTCCTACTTGCAATTATTATGAGAGAGTAACTACAACTCCACCTCTCTATGTTTCCAATACGATAAAATTGCAAGAAACTGTTTATGCTATGTATCAGCCTTTATTATGTGTGCATGAATTGTTCTTTTATGACATGCCGATGCATAGGAAGAGAGTTAGACTCCGGTTTTATGTGATATATGTTGCTTTGTGCTCACTACTAAATTACAAATCATTGTTAATTAAAATTGGCTTTGATATACCTTGGGATCCGGGTGGATCAATTACTTGAGCACTTTATGCCTAGCTTAAGGGCTTTAAAGAAAGCGCTGCCTGGGAGACAACCCGGAAGTTTTAGAGAGTCATTTTCTTCTGTTGTGTGCTTTAAAAAGGTTTTAAAACAAAAAATATATATAGAGGGAACCTAAAACTTTTCAAAAAGAAAAGTAAAAGTGAGAAAGACGAACACTGTTGAAGTGGGGGACGTCCTTGAACTTTGTTCATGCCCATGGAAACTTTGTGAATCTTGATTATAGAAACTTTTCAACAAAAATAAATATCCCCTTGTAAAAATCCATTGTATTATAAAAATAATGTGCCAAGATTTACCTTTAGGATGTTTAAATTGCTTGTTTGGTATGTGCTGTGAAAAAACAGAAATTTTTGCTGTAGTGCTTGAATTTTCATATTTTACTGGAGCGTGCAAAAATTCTGAAATTTTTACACAGTACTTATATGCAAATTTTTTATTTTTTCCTAATTTTTCAGAATTTTTTGAGTTACTGAAGTATATGTTTCATTTGCATCTTTACAGACTGTCCTGTTTTCACAGATTGCTGTTATAGTTTCTTTATTTGCGTATGTTTGAAATCTTGTTGAGCCCCATTGACTTGTGAGCCATAGAATTGTGATAGCATATAGTGGATAATATTTTATTATAATTATACAATAATGTTACAGCAGGACATGATGGGATTTGATGTTATATGTACTAACCCCTCTAATAAAAAGTTCGGTTAAGTTTTGTGTGAATGAAGTGTTCGAAGATCGAGGAGGTATTGATATGAGAAGAATAAGGAGAGGCAAGAGTTCAAGCTTGGGGATGCCCAAGGCACCCCAAGTAAATATTCAAGGAGACTCAAGCGTCTAAGCTTGGGGATGCCCCGGAAGGCATCCCATCTTTCTTCGACAATTATCGGTAAGTCTCGGTTTTTGTTTTGTTCACATGATATGCGTAAATTCTTGGAGCGTCTTTTGTGTGGATTTTTCTTTTTCTTTTAATAATGCACTAAGCTAGTATGAGATAGTCCTTGGTTGATTTACAGAATGCTCTTTGTACTTCACTTATATCTTTTGAGTATGGCTTTATAGAATACTTCATGTGCTTCACTTATATCATTTGAATTTTGGATGCCTGTTTCTCTACATTTGGAAAACCGTTATTTGTAGAATGCTCTTTTGCTTCACTTATATTTATTAGAGTGTGGTATTTTGTAGAAAGAATTTAACTCTCATGCTTCACTTAAATCTATTTAGAGAGTCAGCAGGAATTGGTCATTCACATGGTTAGTCATAAAATCCTACATAAAACTTGTAGATCACTGAATATGATATGTTTGATTCCTTGCAATAGTTTTGCGATATTAAGATGTTAATATGTGGGAGGTACTAGTGAATGATTGTGGTTTAGTAAGAATATTGGTGTTAAGGTTTGTGATTCCCGAAGCATGCACGTATGGTCTGTCGTTATGCTAAGAAGTTGGAGCATGATTTATTATTGATTGTCTACCTTATGAGTGGCGGTCGGGGACGAGCGATGGTCTTTTCCTACCAATCTATCCCCCTAGGGGCATGCGTAGTAGTACTTTGCTTCGAGGGCTAATAAGCTTTCGCAATAAGTATGTGAGTTCTTTATGACTAATGTGAGTTCATGGATTATACGCACTCTCACCCTTCCGCAATTTGTTAGCCTCTTCGGTACCGTGCATTGCCCTTTCTCACCTCGAGAGTCGGTGCAAACTTCGCCGGTGCATCCAAACCCCGTGATATGATACGCTCTATCACACATAAGCCTCCTTATATCTTTCTCAAAACAGCCACCATACCTACCTATCATGACATTTCCATAGCCATTCCGAGATATATTGCCATGCAACTTCCATCATCATCATATACATGATTTGAGCATTCATTGTCATATTGCTTTGCATGATCGTAAGATAGCTAGCATGATATTTTCATGGCTTGTCCGTTTTTTGATATCTTTGCTACGCTAGATCATTGCACATCCTGGTACACTGCCAGAGGCATTCATATAGAGTCATCTTGTATAGTTTTTTTTGAGTTGTAATATCGAGTTGTAAGTAAATAAAAGTGTGATGATCATCATTATTAGAGCATTGTCCCAGTGAGGAAAGGATGATGGAGACCATGATTCCCCCACAAGTCGGGATGAGACTCCGGACGGAAAATAAATTAAAAAAAAGAGAGAGAAAAAAGGCCAAAAAAAGAGAGAGCTCACAAAAAAATGAAATAAGAGAAAAAGAGAGAAGGGGCAATGTTACTATCCTTTTTCCACACTTGTGCTTCAAAGTAGCACCATGTTTTTCATATAGAGAGTCTCCTATGTTGTCACTTTCATATACTAGTGGGAATTTTTCATTATAGAACTTGGCTTGTATATTCCGATGATGGGCTTCCTCAAATGCCCGAGGTCTTCATGAGCAAGCAAGTTGGATGCACACCCACTTAGTTTTCAGTTTGAGCTTTCATACACTTATAGCTCTTTGTGTATCCGTTGCATGGCAATCCCTACTCCTCGCATTGATATCGATTGATGGGCATCTCCATAGCCCGTTGATCCGCCTAGTTGATGCGAGACTTTCTCCCTTTTTGACTTCTCCTTATTAATCTCTACCATTATACTCTATTCCACCCATAGTGCTATATCCATGGCTTGCGAGCATGTATTACGTGGGGGTTGAAAAAGCTGAAGCGCGTTAAAAAGTATGAACCAATTGCTCGGCTTGTCATCGGGGTAGTGCATGATAAATACTTTATGTTAAGAAGATGGAGCATGACAGGACTATGATTTTGTAGGAATAGCGTTCTTTAGCATTTTTATTTTGAAAGACATGATTGTTTGTTGGTATGCCTGAGTATTGATGTCTTTATATCAAATTATAGACTATTGCTTTCAATCACTCATGTCTTAATATTCATGCCATGATTAGATTACATGATCAAGATTATGCTAGGTAGCATTCCACATCAAAAATTATCTTTTTATCATTTACCTACTCGAGGACGAGCAGGAATTAAGCTTGGGGATGCTGATACGTCTCCGTCGTATCTATAATTTTTGATTGTTTCATGCCAATATTGTACAAATTTCACATAATTTGGCAACATTTTATATTATTTTTTAGGACTAACATATTGATCCAGTGCCTAGTGCCAGTTCCTGTTTTCTGCTTGTTTTTTTGTTTCACAGAAAATCCATATCAAACAAAGTCCAAACACGATAAAATTTTACAGAGAATTATTTTGGAATATATGTGATTTTTGGGAGGTGGAATCAACGCAAACGGAGGCCCACAACCTCCACAAGGCATCTTGGCGCGATCTCCCCCCCAGCCGCGTGGTGTTGCCTTGTGGGTATACCGTAAGTCGGTTGGGGCCCTTCTTCGGCCACAAGGAAGCTTATATCGAGAAAAAAATCGTGTTAAAATTTCAGCCCAATCGGAGTTACGGATCTCCGGGAATATAAGAAACGGTGAAAGGCCAGAAAACAGGGACGCGAAACAGAAGAGAAACAGAGAGAGAGATCCAATCTCGGAGGGGTTCCTCCCCTCCGGGAGCCATGGCGGCCATGGACCAGAGGGGAAACTCTCCTCCCATCTAGGGGGAAGCCAAGGAAGAAGAAGAAGGAGAGGGCTCTCTCCCCCTCTCTCCCGGTGGTGCCGGAACGCCGCCGGGGCAATCATCGTGACGACGATCTACACCAACAACTTCGCCGCCGTCAACACCAACTCTCTCCCCCTCTATGCAGTGGTGTAACATCTCTTCTCCCCGCTGTAATCTCTACTTAAACATGGTGCTTAATGCTACATATTATTATCCAATGATGTGTTGCCATCCTATGATGTTTGAGTAGATTCGTTTTGTCCTATGAGTTGATTGATGATTGTGATTGGTTTGAGTTGTATGTTTTATTTTGGTGCTGTCCTATGGTGCCCTCCGTGTCGCGCAAGCGTGAGGGATTCCCGCTGTAGGGTTTGCAATACGTTCATAATTCTCTTATAGTGGGCGGCTAGAGTGACAGAACCTTACACACGAGTAAGGGGGTTGTTGCGTATGGGAGTAAAGAGAACTTGTTACTTAATGCTATGGTTGGGTTTTACCTTAATGATCTTTGGTAGTTGCGGATGCTTGCTAGAGTTCCAATCATAAGTGCATATGATCCAAGTACGGAAAGTATGTTAGCTCATGCCTCTCCCTCATATAAAATTGCAATAATGATTACCGGTCTAGTTATCGATTGCCTAGGGACAAATCTTTCTCTTGTGTTACAAAAAGCTCTCTACTAAACAACTAACTTTTATTATCTTGCAAATTACTCGTAGTTTTATTCTCGCTAAGTACTCCTAGTTTTATTCGTGCGAAGTAGTTCTAGCATTACACCTATAAAGTACTTCTAGTTTCATACTTGTTCTAGGTAAAGCAAACGTTAAGTGTGCGTAGAGTTGTATCGGTGGTCGATAGAACTTGAAGGGAATATTAATTTTACCTTTAGCTCCTCATTGGGTTCGACACTCTTATTTATCGAAAAAGCTACAATTGATCCCCTATACTTGTGGGTTATCAGCCCGCGCGACCTTGTTGCCTGATTTCGCCCGGTTGCCGAAGGAGAAAGATATTTTGAGCATTCATTGGAAAATGCCTAACTCTGGGCGAAAATCACACTAATTGAGCTTACAATAAACTTTCTTATGGAGAGAAGGTTACATGGGACGAAAAACAGCTGTGCAGGGCTTTCTAGAGGCGAAGACGGTAGGCGGTACGAGCGTGGACGCTCGTACCGTATGGCACCGCCACCCCTAGTCGACTACTTCAACCCCGTGCTATCGAATTCAGAGGCGACGAATAGAGAGGCCAGAACCATGAACAAGACCAGAAAACCATACCTTCGGAAGGGATCCGAAGGGGGAATTGGCAGAAGGGTATCGCTCCGCCACCACCCCGATCAGGGAGACTATGACATCGATCTTCATCATCATCGTCATCCACATTCTTATCATCAATCCCTTCATTCATCTCATTGTAATACCAAATCCTAGCTTGGATTCATACTGTGTTACATTAATCATTCATCCACTATTGCCATAAACACTTTTATGATGCTTGTTGTTTCTATATCTGAGTAAAGCCCCGAGTTCTCGGGGATATGGAGGAACCTTAGTATGTTTATGAGATGAACGTGTACAAGATACATGATTCTCTTTATATGTTGTGTTAATTATTCTTCAAGTTGTTGTGTAAAGTCGACCTCATAACATTTGCCTTTATTGACTTGAAGGATTTTACTATCCGAGGGAAGCGGGGATGCGGAGGTATTGCGATGACAGAAGCTACCACCCTCTCTATGTGGAACTTAGATAGGGGAATAACGAAGAGAGCCTTAGCTGCATCCACAGGAAGATCCTTAATCATTGTTGCCTCTATCCGGCAGAGGAAACATTTCTGATCTATTTATGAAATATCACGGCAGTACAAATAACACAAGTAACAAAAATTACATCAATGTCCGTAGACCACCTAGGAGATGCTCTTAGAAGTTTCAAACCGAGGAATATAACTTTTACCCTTCTCCAATCCTGATAAGCATAGGAGGACTATACGAGTGCAGTATCTGGCACTCGGCCACAGTGATAGATAGATTGCCGTCAATGTGCAGTTTAATTTAATTTCTACGATGCAAGCTGGCGAAGACCACATGCATGGATATTTCCTCTGATCATTGCAAATAATGCTGGCCGTTCGATGATTGTGATTAGGACAAGAGCACTTGTTTGGTGCTAGCAGCGCAGGCGAGCAAGAACGAGACATCGGAAGACATCTGCGCAGTGCAGTGTTTTGCTGGTTTGTTTATATATAGCCTTGGGGCTCCTCATAGCGATCGGTAGACTGTATGCATACAGGGGGCATAATGCCATGGCAAGGAAGAAACAAATGCACGGTGGGTGCGCGCATGGATTTTTTTTTGAAACTATGATGATTTTTATAGCAAATTCGGAAACTATACACCTTAATGCATAAAAATCAAAACTATGACCCCGTCGGCCGTGTGTTGGCCGAAGAGGGCCTTTTCGGCCAACCATTGGCCGAAGAGTACTATTTGGTCAACCATTGGCCGAAGATGCATGCTCTTCGGTTTATAGTAGGCCGAAGTGTTTTTTATATTTAAAACTGCCTTATAAACCCTGTACAACCATTGCCGTTTTATACATGAAAAAAAATGTACTTTCCCGCAATCTTTTTCCCTCCATTTTCTTTCCCGCCGTTCTTTCCCTCCATTTCCTCCCGCGATTTTCTTTCCCGCCATTCTTTGCCGTCATTTTCTCCCGCCATTCTTTGCCGCCATTTTCTCCTGCCATTTTTTTCCCGCCATTTTCTTTGCCGCCATTTTCTCCCGCCATTCTTTCCCTCCATTTTCTCCTGCCATTTTCTTTCCCGCCATTCGCTCCCGCCATTTTCTTTCCCGCCATCTTCTTTCCCGCCATTCTCTCCCGTCATCTTCTCTTCTCAACTTATAAAACCCCCTCCACACTAAGGAGGCCAGTGTAGTCTCGTCAAGATGTCCGGTTATCCTTTCGATCGTAGTTGTTTTCACCCTAGTATGTCCAAATGTCTTCTGAGGTTAGCCACCGATTTCAAGATAGACAATAGGATAGTTCCATGGGACGAACTCCTCAATAGTGACACCTTACTGAATGAGTTGGCTCACGCATTAAGTAGGTGCGGGTGGCCTGCAAGGACCTTTGAGGAGATACGAAAAGAACTTCTCAAGTTGCATGGAAGGTGAAAGAAGCAACAACATAAGGGTGAAGCATTCCTAAAGGCTGCAGCAGAACATACTTATTTATGGACCCAAGACAGCGAGGACGAAGACGATATTTTCATGCCGAGCACCAAGGGCAAGAGTACCGCATCATCGAAGGGCAATAGTACCGCATCGTCGAAGGGCAAGAGTGCTGCATCGACGGAGGATGACGATGATGCCTTCATGTGGAGTGTGAAACACTGTCTGAGATAAGTCATAAGTGTGAAACACTCTCCGATGATGATGACGAAGCTGCAAACGCTTATGACTTCTCTCAGACAGTGTTTCACACTCCACCAGCAGCACCGACGCAGGAGACACAGACCATGTCAGACGATGTTATCTACGGTCGTGGAGACCGTGAGGCTCGTTTTATAAGTTGAGAAGAGAAGATGGCGAGAAAGAAGATGGCGGGAAAGAAGATGGCGGGAGAGAATGGTGGGAAAGAAAATGGCGGGAGAGAATGGCGGGAAAGAAAATGGCGGGAGAGAATGGCGGGAAAGAAAATGGCGGGAGAAAATGGAGGGAGAGAATGGCGGGAGAAAATGGAGGGAGAGAATGGCGGGAGAGAATGGCGGGAGAAAATGGAGGGAAAGAACGGCGGGAAAGAAAATGGAGGGAAAAAGATTGCGGGAAAGTACATTTTTTTCATGTATAAAACGGCAATGGTTGTACAGGGTTTATAAGGCAGTTTTAAATATAAAAAAACACTTCGGCCTACTATAAACCGAAGAGCATGCATCTTCGGCCAACGGTTGACCAAAGAGTACTCTTCGGCCAATGGTTGGCCGAAGTTACTACTCTTCGGCCAACGGTTGACCAAAGAGTACTCTTCGGCCAATAGTTGGCCGAAAAGGCCCTCTTCGGCCAACATACGGCCGACAGGGTCATAGTTTTGATTTTTATGCATTAGGGTGTATAGTTTTCGAATTTGGTATAAAAATCATCATAGTTTCAAAAAAAAGTCGCGCGCATGGAACATTAAAAAGGAACAAGATAATCCTGTCAGTTCACTCTCGCAAATTCGTGTCTAAATGAACCGTTAAAAGAGCAAACTGGAAAATGCACTTGCACAATTATTTAAGAGAAGAAGAATTGCTAACTGAAATCACATGGGAAAGAAGGCCCAAGCTAATTATATTAGGTGCATATATTGATATTGATATGTACACTGGACCAGAGCAGATAGTTCTTCCTGAACTTCTTTTTATATATACCTGGAGCTGAGACAATCATAAGATGGGCAGTTGGGCAAAACCCAAGATCATTTATATATGAGGGATAAATATATTTTTCGTCCTCGAACTCTCGCCAAAGTATAGAAATCGTCCCTCAACTCCAAAACCACCAAAACTCAGTCCCTCAACTATCAAAACCGGATAGTTTTCGTCCCTCGTGCCACTTCGGAGTACGTGGTGAACAGTAATTCGATGAACAGTAAATTCAAAAAAAAAAAAGCAAGAAAATCTGAAATTTTACGGCATCGAAGATACTCTGGTGCGCAAGACGCGTGCAAAATTTCGTGGTGTTTCGACATTCGAGCAGCTCGTGGCAAAGAAAAAACTGTAAATATGTAAGTTGGTGAACAGTAAATTCGAAAAAAATATTAAAAAAATTCAAAACAATATGAAATTTTTTGGCATCAAAGAGGCTTGGGTGCGCAAGGTGCGTGCCAATTTTCGTGGTGTTTGGACATTATACGAGCTCATGGCAAAAAAAACAAAATTTGGCTCAGATTTTTTTTTGAAAAAGTGCACTATTTTGTTTTTTTTTGGCTAGAGCTCCTCGGATGTCGTTTGATCACGAAATTTTGCACGCATCTTGCGTACCTGAGCATCTTTGATGCCAAAAAGTTTCATATTTTTTTGCTATTTTTTTGAATTTACTGTTCACCGCTATAGCCGATTTACGGTTTTGTTTTTGCCACGAGCTGCTCGAATGTCCAAACAGCACGAAATTTAGCACGCACCTTGCGCCCCAGTGTATCTTCGATGCCGTAAAATTTCAGATTTTTTTGAACCGTTTTGCTATTTTTTTCGAATTTACTGTTTATCAAGTTACTGTTCACAGCGTACTAAAACCGCCCGAAGTGGCACGAGGGACGAAAACTATCCGGTTTTGATAGTTGAGGGACTGAGTTTTGGTGGTTTTGGAGTTGATGGACGATTTCTATACTTTGGCGAGAGTTCGAGGACGAAAAATATACTTATCCCTTTATATGGCGACGCCCTTTGGTTTCTTTTTGGGTGAAACCACATAATCACCGAGCAGCCCAGCTATCAACCAAACCACTACAAGTTGCAAAGGCCAAACCATGAGACACCATTCTATATAATGACCGCCGGACAGTTCATGGCCTGTGGGAGCTAGCTATCGTTACAGCTCAGTCTACAGGTTAGAACCTAGTCCTCCCCACATGGCCAAGTGAAACATGCCCTGCCTCGCCCCTATATATACGCCCCCCTGCTGTGTCCCTCAGCACACATCCTCCACACAGCACAAGTCAGTAGTGACACAGCAACCTGGGGAGGGAGAAAGGGAGAGAGGGGGAGAGAGATGAGAAGGAAGGCCATGTTCACGGTGGGAAAGAGCAAGGGGGTGGTGGCATCGCTGATGCACAGGAGGCCCTTCCAGCACATGGTGCTGAGGAGGCTCAGGGAGCTCAAGAAGATAGTCCCCGATGCCCGGGACGCGGACGTCGACGTGCTGCTCAGGCAGACCGCCGAGTACATCTGCATCCTGGAGCTCAAGGTGGCCGCCTTGCGGAGGCTCTCCGCCATCTACGGTGCGTGACGGACGCCGCACCTCCGCCTCAGTACAGCCCACCGCAGTGCCCATGGTTAGAGGTTTTGAGCCCCAGAGTGGATGCAATTGTGCATTAGTTGGGTAGGAAGAGCATTTCTTGCCTGCTCATCTCTTGTACCCCCAGTAGTACTACGTTTGTGAGCTGTGGCTCCTGTGTGCGGTCACACATAGGAGTTTGTTTGGCAGCAGAAGAAGCCGGCCATTGTTACTGACAAGGCAATGACTGGTGTTGGCTAGAAGAACAATTATCTAAGCCCCTCCCTGCATCTTATGGAATATATAGTTGTTTCTATTCAGCTTTCCTTTTCAACTGTTTCCTGGATGACTAAAACTCATGCACTGTTTAGATAGAGTAATTAAAATATATTTTCTATAACAGTACGATCTATTTATTTGTCAATGGTAAAGAATGTACTCCCTCTGTAAACGCTCTTATATTTGTTTACAGAGGAAGTTAGTGATCTAAACGCTCTTATATTTGTTTACAGAGGGAGTAGTTATTATCCTCAGAGTGAAGAACAGAGATCCAGATGCTTCAGTGTTGGCAGATTCTTCAACATAATGTGTTGATCATTGATAACACATAACAGCTTATAATTATGCCGCGCTAAATAAAAATGTAAGAAATATCTTACATAAAGATCTGGAATTTCTGTAGGAAGTGAATAGAACTTATTCTAGTCAAGGTCCATTGCTTCAAGTACAACTGTGGGATTCCTTTCTAACCATGTAAGATATAGGCGAATGCGTCACATCAACATATGCTCCAGTGATTATGACAGAAAAGTAACGTTCACGGCAGATCTTACCTTAGTACAGTCCCATTTGTGAAGCATCCAAGAATCAATGTTCGTCAAGATTTCTCAGTTTTTTCAGCTATCAGCAAGGAAATAAGTCTTGACTGTTCTCTCTCCAGATCATCAGTAACCGACATGTCCACTTGCTACTTTGAAGTCTAGCTCCTCATGTGAACCCTTGAAAACCAGGTGTCCGACAGCAACACGTAACAGAACTGCAATAATGCTGAATAAATTTTGGTGGATACACCATGACGGCAGGCCAAGTAAAAGGACAATTAGAGGAGTCTAATAACTTACTATATCCATTATATCTTGTCCATTTCTAGAATAGCCTACATTATGTTTTAACTTCACATTCTAATAGGGTCTTAATATGTCATGTACTTGAGGTTACGCAACATGGAATAGCAAGAGTGCAAGGCAAAACAATCAGAACTACTGAACTGAAACATATTAAGTGCTACGGCACATGCCAAGGAGTGGTTTCACTAAAGAAGTAACACATTTTACTGACATGTTGGACATCAGGCATGATAAAGACTATAGGTTCTTTGTAGTTTGATAATAGTCTGTTCCAGTGCAACATAATTGTCATTGAACTGCACTCCACTAAAATAGAGAACATGAGAATAAAATTACATGTTGAACTGCTAGTATTTTCTTATTGACACATCCATATCATACTGTACCGGCATCACATGTCTATGTCCAAGCAACTGAGGCATGCCTCCGGTCCTAGTAACAATCCTTCCCTGATAAGCCCACGTGCACACCATAATTACTCATAGAAGTACAACACATCCAGTGATCGTTCTACTATGAATAGCTTTTGGGAAAACGGAACTTTTCAAGTCAGAGGTAGGAAACACAGAAACAATATCAAAGCAAAATGAAGAATACTCACCAGATGATGTGAAGCAAGCATATGTCAGTGAAACCATGATCTTGTGTGGTATTACCACATATTCATCTTATGCTTTTGTCATAAGAAGCTTGACTGAACCAATACTTGACTTGATGTTTGTCTGCTGAGCTCCAAGGCCAATACATATCTTTAATATGCTGCGGTACTTCTGTAGCTTGGCATCAATTCTTTTCAGCCCACTTTCTCTTGGAGTGTATGGTAAAAAACCAGCTAAGCTGGCCCCAATCGTCAGATTCACTATTTCCAGCATATCCATGCCAAATACTTTGTCAGCTCACCCAGAAAAAAGACCCACTACTACTGCTCATAATTGTACTACTGAGCTACAAGCCTGACATATTGCATATGTGATGCTTGGGTCTTTTGCACAACTTCATATGCCAGACACTACATGTACATCACTCAATTGTTGGCATTATAGCTTCTACATAAACTAATGCAATAATTTCACACAAGCATCTCATATTTCCCTTTTTATCTTCCATTTTCTAAAATCACAAAACACTACACATGGCCATAGATCAATCAAGCTCCCTTCGTCAAACTAGCAACAGAAATATCAGGAAAATCAATCTGCACACTTGCTTAAGAATGCAGTTATGCCAAGCATAAATTAAGGGCAACAGCCACACTTCTTCTTACTTTGTGAGGTGCAAGCTACTACTTTTCAAAAAGGAGGAAAATCATGGTGTAGGGGCACTCATGCGGTACCAATCTAAAACTAATATAACATTTAATAATTTAAACAACATAAATGTCTGCCCCCCCTCCTAGGCTGTGGATTCTCTACCTTGCCATGGGCAAGGTAGAGAGCTACAGTAACCCTGCCTTCCCCCCTCTTTTGTCCGTTGGATCGCGAACGGTCCGACCAGATTTGATGGAACAGTAGCATGAACAGTGTCCATGAACAGTCGCGCGAGCTCTTGACAAATCTTTCAGGAAGTGCCCCGGAAATGAGGCACATCCAGATGTATTTGTCAAGGTCCCCTGTACCTTAATGGTACAACTCCAGGGGGCTGCGCGACTTTACTGAAACACGTGGAGCCCATCCATGTGTGAGCATGTGCCTCTGATACTGCAATTTGGACTGTCCATCATAGCCAAGTATCAGCTGAAGTGGCAGCTATAAACACAACCAACAGCAACGACAAACACATCGCACCAAGCCACTGATGGTTGAACTCTGGCACAAGCCATATCTTACAACCTCAGGCTCATTAGACAAATCATAATATATAGCACCATGATCATTAATTTTGCATTAGTATGGGAATGGTGCCCATGTGGAATATAGGGCCAAATGCATACAGTTTCACATCATTGTATTTTGAGAAGGTTGATAACTTAGTTGAATACTTTACAGAAAACACCGGGAAGCGGTTGTCCAGCCTGGGGATTCCAGCTAAACAGAAAGCTTGGTTCAATTGAAGTCACACGGTATTGCCTAACTTAAAAAGCAGTGTGCAACCAAACTCTGACAAAGATGAATAATTATCAGAATTCATAACCTCTATGCATGATATTTTAGTTAAACTTAGGCCTGGCGATGATAATACTCTATTACACAGCTATAATTATTAAGGAGATACATATAGTATTTAATTTTGATCACTAGAGAAAATGAACTGGTACTTAACTGAGGCATTGTCACCTTTCAAACTATTCATCAGCAACATAAAAATGCATCAAGTAACAGGGATTATTCAGCATTCCTGTTGAAACACCTTTTACCATTTGCCTCGATATGAAAGAACTAAGAAACAATTACATGCATTCTTCAATCCAATTTTTTGGTGTGAGTGTGTGGATGTCTAACAAATAATTCACATACAAAGTTAATCTGCAGAGTTTGCGTATATTAAACAATGAAACTGAGAAGCTGATCTCAGGTCAACATCCTGTCATTCTGCCACGCTGCCTTGTTGTGGAAAGAACATTACCAGTTACAGGTCAACCCCACTATTGGTTTGAATATTTACCAACCATGGTTATATAGAAAAGAACATATGTCTTACTAGAATATATAGAATTTGCACTTTTCTGAGCATGGCCAGTACCTTCCATCAACAACCGCAAAAACTGTGATTTTAGCACTCAGTGTATTGCACTTTAAAAAAAAAATACAATCTCAAAATAAAGTAAACAACAGAAGATTAGACGTGCATCTCAAACATTACAATATGAATTCATACTCCAAAAAAATCCCTGACTCATACCAACCTTTCAATATAGAGAGAGAAAACCATACATATTATGTAGGTTCGAGTACGATTCTATAGCAAGAGCAGCCTTTCCACCATCTCCAAGACTATATAGAACATTTGATACTATTAAACAGCATAACCGTATCCTTGTAGATCACACAAGGAAAATGTCAGGTATGAGTCATGGCCATGAAATGTACCCCTCCAATAATGTTCAGCAAATTCGGTGGTCATATATCAACAATGCTTAATAGGACAAAATCTCATTATTGTCTCTGCTTGCCCCCACGAATGCATGAACCGTACGGACTAGCCACATTAGACCCAAACATATATCACATGGGTAGAGCAATAATGAAATTGTTTCAAGAATTAGGCTATGCACTTTTCATGCTGCCAACTGAACTAGATCATGCGCTTTTCATGCTACCAACAACCAGCAGAAAGCAATATAACAAGCTCACAAAAAAGGGATTACTAGAATCAAACAATGATGGGAGTCACAGGTGGGCACTGGCTCTTACCAGGGCACCATAAAATTTACAAATATCTCTTGATGGAGCATGGGGAGAACAGGGGAAAGACATGCCATCTCAGATTCTCACTTGATAAGCTTGAGTCGGCACATAATTTTTTGGAAATGCATTATATTTATACATAAACCATGGGCAAAAAATGCAATACACCTATATATAGCCAAAACCCAAAGGATGCAAATCTGCAAACACAACAAGGACTATAATGAAAGAAAGCCCGCCGTATGAACAGTATGGAGAAATCATATCATATGGATCAGATTATGCCAATGCATTCCAGGCTTCAGTGAAGCAATTCAATAATCTCAAGGTACGTTTAATTAGAAGCTGCTTGCACTCATTTTGTACCACGGGGACAAAAACTACAGAGTAGAATCTGACCCAAATCCCTAATTAAGCTCCTAAACCACACGCACATCAAGTAATCTTCGCGCCAGTTCCTAGTTACGAGCCTAGGCTGCGTGGAGGGCGCACGGAGGAGTACGAACCTAGGGGAATGCGGAGGTCGGCGGGAAACCGCCGCACAGGCAGAGAGCGGAGCGTGGCCGGCCGTGCGCCGCGACGGCCGCTGCTGTCCTGCTGGTGGAGGCAAGAGAGTTTCGATGTGAGCGAGGTGGGCGACGGCCCACGGTTTGGAGATTCGGGTTAGCTTCCTTGCTGACCTTAGGCCTCCACAGTCCACACGCGTATGTGTCAGAGACTTGACCCAGCCCAACTAATGTACCAGCTGACGGCCCACCAAGTCCAGACGTTGTCAATGCTCGCGCTCCGGTAGTATTTTGGACTGCTAAAAAAACATGTCGTCGATATGTTTTCAACAAAATTTTCATTTTATCCTAAAAAAATGATCATTCCCCCCCTAAAAAATGATCATTTTTTCTGAGGGAGAAAAATGTCCATATACCCCCTTCCAAGAACACAATGCTCTACCCATGTGATATATGTTTGGGGTCTAATGTGGCTTGACGCTACACGCCAGTCGGTTGTAGGAAGGAATATATCACTCACCTCTCCCACCGTCCGATCCAATCATCGATGGCACAGACCATTTTCAACGTTGCTAGTATTTTCTGAAATTACTACAGGCGGTTTCGGGCCACGCCACTAACTAACTACACCTATAAGGGTTTTCCTACTAGTGGCACGCGAGGCACACAACAACTGGAAATAATCGGTGCCTCCTCGTAGCTCGGTCAGTGCCGCCAAGTCCAGACTTGACCCGGCCCAACAAATGTCCAGCTGACGCCCACCAAGTCCGGACGTTGGCTAAAAAAAGGTAGTATTTTGGACACAAATTGTATCCCACTAGTTATAGTTTTTTATCAATAAAGTTGGCTTTACCCCTCAAAAAAAAGAAAAAAACATGTCATCGATATGTTTTCAAACAAAATGTTCATTTTATCTTAAAAATATGATCATTTTTTTCCGAGGGAGAAAAATGTCCATACACCCCCTTTGAAGAACACAATGTCCGCTTCCCATGGGCGTTACAATCAACCCATGATCAGCCATTGTTGTATTTCCCATATTGGCCGGTGCTAGACGCCGGTCGGTTGCAGGAAGGAAAATATCAATCACCTCTCCCATGTTCGATCCAATCACCGATGGCACATGCCATTTTCAACGTCGCTGGTATTTTTTGAAATTACTACCGGCTGTTTCGGGTCGAGCCACAAACTAACTACACCTATAAGGGTTTTTCTACTGGTGGCACGCGACACACGCAACAGCTGGAAATAATCGGTGCCTCCTCGCAGCTCGGTTAGCGCCACCGCAGCATCATCGACGAATGGCCGACATCATCGCAGCATCACCAATTGGGGTGTGTTCGAGGGAAGTAGCAACACCGGTGGTGAGCTTGCACCACCACCCGTTGGCAGCATCGCCGCCGCCACAGCTTGTCGCATCGCCACCTCCGCATGTTACTATGCAGCAACCGGTCGCAACACCACCACAACGAGAGAACCACGCCGACGAGACCTTCCATCACCTTTGCTGCTGAGTCACATCATCGTCGTCACCCCCCATTCATAGCACACTGCCCTAGTCACAGTCGCATGTTGCGTGCACTACGACAAGCCAAGCAACACTGGCTTGCGGCACGACAGCGAGCCGGTGAGCCTTCCAGCATGACATTAGCTTGAAGCAAGACGGTGTCGCAGCAGCACCGGCTTGCAGCGCCTCATAGAACGACAACGACCCTCCGAGGCGTCGTCTTGTATCACGACGACACCCTCGGTACATCGGCTCGTTGCCGCTGTTGGAGCACTGCTCGCAGCAAATTTTAGCGGCCTCGCAGCAGTGGGTGGTGACCCTCTCCGCGTCACTGGACCGCCTCGCTACATGGTGAAGCTGCTCGCAACACCGTCCCCGGCGACGTCGCCGACCATCATCGTGATGCTACTCAAAGTGACACCGCTCGTAGTGAAGGAGAGAGAGAGATGATGGGAGGGTCGCGGATGGGAGGAACGGGTGGACGAGATCGGTTGCATTGGAGATAAGGTTGGGAAGGGGAAGACGTGGTCGGGACCCCCAGGACGCCTGTCGCGTGGACAAGGCGGCTGCCGTGCAAGCATGAAATCAGTCGGTTGAATTAAATCAGATGAATGACTTGATTACCCATGATCGGTCCACTCGGATGGAAGTCGTGAAGAAGGGCAACCGAATTGGGCCTTCGTGATGTCGGCCCAGCCGAGTGATTTTTCGCACGGACTCGGGCCATTTAGGTTGGCTATGTCGGATCTTTTTCATGGGCCTATCCATGGGGATCCCACTGCCGTCACTACACGTAGCACATTCTGCTAACAGATAGATGACAAAAGACATCAACAATGTCGAAACATTAGTAACCAATCCAAACAAGCAGCAAAATTTTAGTCATACCTAGAAAGTTTCTCAGATGATATTTTGCCATCCAAATATACACCCCCATACATATGAGACCCGTAAAGAAACATCCACGTACATTGACACAGATCTCCAACGTATCGTATGTACCAATGCAAGTACTATTTCTTAAGTATCGATGCCACATATAGTGTCCCTTTTTTTTGAACACCACATATAGTGTCCCTTTGTCTCGAATGTATCGTATATAGTATATGTGTACAAATCAAAACAGTACAGCTGTAAATTGAATCGTTAGGAACCACCACCCCACGTCACACGATCGAGCTGTAGTATACGTCGAGAAGGAAAAAGAATACTGGCAGTAGTAGAGGTTTTGTCTTGGGCCCGGTTTGGGCCATAGCTAGACGGAAGTGCAGGGCCGATGACCGATCAGACGGGCCGGATGCCGTGCTTGAGCGCCGCCTCCCAGACGACGTCGATGCGGTCGACGTCGATGGCGCCCACCTCGTGGTGCGTGTACCCCTCGAGGAAGTGCACGACCCCGCCGGCGTGGCACGCGTGCACCACCCCGCGCTCCAGCGAGAACTCGCAGGAGCCGAGGCCCCGGGCGTCCTTGGGGAGGCGCATGGCGGCGAGCTTGCCGTAGGTGCAGTCCCGGCGGAAGCCGAGGATGGGGGGCACCACGAACTGGTGGAAGTGCGTGCCCGGAGACGCCCACCGCTGCTCCCGCGGCGACAGCCACTTGCCCACGATCCACGTCTTGCACTGCTCCGCCGACTGGAACTTGGTCACCTGCACCAGGTACTGCTGGTGCTCCGCCGCCGCCTCCTTCTGGATCTTCTGGAACCTCTCCGTCGACAGCGTCATCATCTGCAGCAACGCACGTCAAATTCATCTGCTGCTTGTGTGATCTAAGTTGCAGTTCAGTTTGCACCATGTAGTATATAGGAGTATTAATTTACCATGACGCGGATCTTCTTCCTGCAGAGGTAGAGCGCGATGGCCCTGCCGAGCTTGGAGGTGGCGCCGGTCATGAAGACCTCGGTGGTGCCCTTGGGGATCTCGTTGAGGATGACCGCGGCCGTGAGGGTGTTGCCGTGGACGACGCGCACGCGGAGGTCCGGGTGCTTGTTCACGAACAGCGTGCCGCCGCCGTTGAGCGCCTCGTTCTGCATGCACATCACCGCTTGGTTAATTAGTCAACATTTACAGGTTTCAAGTGCACGTCAGAATGAAGTGAAGAAGATACCTTGTTCAGAGCTGCAAGGCTAACGACTTTGACGCCCATTCTCTCGGCCCTCAGGATGGCCAGCTCGATCTGATCGTTGATCCCATCCTTGGCGAAAGGCAGGAAATACTGCATAACGCATAGACAACAAGCTCGATGGATCAGCTAGGTTCAGTTAGTAATGAGAAACATGTAGTGCAGATGGATGGAGGGTGTAGGTACGTGGAAGCCGTATCTGGGGACGGCCCAGATCTGGTGGAGCTTGCCGCGGAGGTGGTAGTAGGAGATGACGAAGGTCTTGGACCAGGCCCACACCATGAACATGAAGACCAGCGCGATGGGCCACATCGGCAGGAGGAAGGCCCGCACCGCGAAGGGCGTTGAGGCGAAGGACCGCATCACGAACGGCACGTGCATCGACTGCATCACGTCCACCACGTGCGCCAGGAACACGAAGTCCGGCGCCTCGTCCATCCCTGCACCACGCGTTCGTCCATCGTTTCGTGTCACCCACCCAGGTACAATAACAAATTCATAGCGGATACATGCAGTCAATAATTGATTCATGGAGACTTATTAAGTGAAGTCACTGAAACAACAGTTGGCGGCCCGCGACAAACCCTAGCCTCCCGCGACTCCGCTGGCGGCTGCCGCCGCCGCCACCGCGCAGCCCCCCCCCCCGCCGCCGCCCTCGCCCATGGCCCCCGTAGCCCCCGTCGCTTCCCCCGCCGCCGCCCCTCCCCCTCCCCCTCCCAGCCCGGCCGGGGATGAAGGCCCTGACCCGGATCCCGACCCGCGCCCCTCTCCGGCGGTCGTTCTTTTCGCCCCTGCTGCTCCGGCCCCGGCGCCGGCCGCTCCGGCCCCTGCTGCTCCGGCACCGGCACCGGCCGTTCCGGCCCCTGCGGCTCCGACCCCGGCGCCCGCCGCTCTGGCCCCGGCCGCCCCGGACCTGGCCGCTCCGGCCCCTGCGGCTCCGACCCCGGCGCCCGCCGCTCTGGCCCCGGCCGCCCCGGACCTGGCCGCTCCGGCCCCTGCGGCTCCGACCCCGGCGCCCGCCGCTCTGGCCCCGGCCGCCCCGGCTTGGGTGGAGGTTGGGAGACGGCGCCGCCCGAGCCTGGAGAAGGTGGCTGCTCCCCCTCCCAGGAAGGATGCTGGACTGCCTCGCACTTTCAAGCAGAGGACTTTCGGCCTTTGCTTTCGATGCTTGGCGTCGGACCACTTCGTCGCGGGCTGCCGCGGCCCTGTACGGTGCTTGGGATGTGGCCACTCCGGCCATCGCGAGCGGGAGTGCTTGGCACGGCATCCTGCCGGTTCAGAACCTCGCCGTCCCCCCCTCGCGCCTACCGGGCCTCGTCAGCGGCCTCCCCCCTGCAGCGGATCGCCTCCAGCCCCACTTCATCGACCTGGTCGCACTTGGGCTTCGGTGGTTTCTCATCAAGACAGCCCTGCGACTGTTGGTGTCGTGCCGGCGGCTGACCCCGGCGTGCCTCCTGCTGTTTTGGAGCCCTTGCGGCCTCTCCTTGCAGCTCAGGCGGAGGTGCTCGGCGCTGAGCTACAGGCCTTGTTCGCTGCTCGTCTTGAGGTGCTGTTCAAGCCTCTTCAAGACTTGGTTGCTGCTGTGGAGAGTTGGACTGCTCAAGTCTCAAGCCTATGGGAACCTATGGAAGCTATCGGGGGCAGCCAAGACCTTGCCAATGTTGAATCTGCTCCTCCTGCTGTGGCCGATGGTGAGGATTGCAGTGCGCTTGTTGTGGCTGGTTGCTCAGCTGAGTTGAGTGAGAAGGCTCAGTCCGTTGATGATCCGCCTGCCTTGGAAAAGGTCATGCTCGAGGATGATCCTCCTGACTTGGCTTCTGTCCTACCCGGGATGGTGAGTCAAGGCGTGGAGGAGCGGGCCAAGGTGTCTTCTTGCTTTGACATGGTTATGTCTGAGGTGGAGCCTGTTGAGCAGTCGACACTGGAGGAGCCGAAGGTTTCCAGTGCTCCTTGCACCGGGAAGCCTTCAAAGGAGTTGATCCAGATGGATGCAGTTGAGCCTCTTGGGAGAGCCTCCTCTCCGTGGGGGGAGTTCCTCGAAGAGCTTGCTCTCACTGTGTCGAGCTCGCCGCAAGTTTGGCAGGTGGGAGAGGCTGCCCCTCCTCTCTTAGAGCGACGAAGCTGCCGTTTGGACAAGAAAAACAAAGATTGCGACATTCCTGTAGCCAAGCGCGCGGAATATAGGCGGGCGGAGGCCTTTGGAGAGGTTCCAACACTCAAGAGCAAAGGAAAAGCATCTGAGGAAGACCTGAATGAGAAGATGCAACACTATCTGCAGATGTACAAGAAGGAACACACGCCCAAGGTGATCGAGGCGGTGCGCGCATTAGTTCAGGCCAATGCTTGACCACTTCTGTTGCGAGGGTGCACTTCGGTGTGCTGCCATTGTAGAGAGTTTGTGGGTGTTTGCGGAGTTCGTCTTTGTTGGATACAAGGCATGGCCTACGTTCCTAGGTCTGGGGGCTCTTGTTTCCGGCACAGATGATGTGCCATGAGTTGTTGGGTGTGGTTTTTGCCGGTTTCCCATATTAACCGCGCGTTGTATGGTTTTCGGGTACGGTTTCCCTATTAACTGGACCATTTTTCCTCTTCTATAATGCAAAGGTAGAGCTCTTGCCGTTCACGCTCAAAAAGAAACAACAGTTGGTTGGGACGCCATGGGAGCAGTCGCTGACTCTCCTGTAGTATAGTCTCCAGCTGCTCGATTGCTTTCCTAATTAAGTAACCCACATGCACTAGGACGGCTGCTGAGTGCTGACTATACTGTATACAGGCGGCGTGCACGTCATAGCTAATTGAGCGCTTCAATACCAGTACTATTAGAGCATGGTTAATAGTATAGCCAACTGCTGACTATATGGTGTTGTCATGTTGTATATAGCCATCATTTATAGCCACTCATACAATAAGCTAGGTTAGTTATAAGGTTGGCTATAAGAGTACTACTTTTTTTCATCTTCTCTCTATCTCTTTCTTCATATTTATTGTATCGACCTAAGAATCCGCATATAGCTAGGCTCTTGCATGAGAGCTCACTCCCTTCACTTTTTCATGTCTCTCTCCTCCACATAGACAAAATTACCATGTAAGCGGGCTATAAGCTTGCTATTGTACTTGCTCTTACGATGGCATATCCCATCGGCGTGGCTGGAGAGAGGATGTGCGAGGGCGACTCTGGTCCTGACCTGCAGTTAAGCAGGAACCTTTCCGTCCACCTCTGCAATAAACACGCTAGCTGTTGCAACTGCAACTACACAGGTGCGTACGATTAAGAGAAGTTTATGCGTCTAGTTTTTATTAGAAGGAGAAGAAGAAGCCTGTGCGTCTGAAGCACCATCGTCGCAGGCAGGTGCGTGCCCTGTTCGAGTTGAACACTGCAACTGCACTCGGTTCGGTTGCGACGAAACGCATGACGCATGGACAGGAACCAGCCGGACAAGCAGGGCATACGCATCGTAGGTAGCTAGAAACTGTAGTACAGTACTCAAAGTTGAAGAGATTATTACCTGCTCTGTTCTTCGTCTGCAGCTCCCAGGACGTGGCGTCGAGCGTGCCGCCCAGACGGTCGAACAGCGGCATGAAGAGGCAGAAGTTGGCCTTCTTCCCGGTGTGGTGGATGGTGTGGTACCTGCAGCAAAAAGGCCAAGCATCAGCTAGCTAGCCTCTACTGTACGGGAACACACGGGGCATGCCATACGTGCCCGATCGATAGGTCAGACAGGTGAACAGGGAAGCGGTTGGCGAGCCGCCGGCAGTAATGCAAAGCCGAGCTCGATCCGCAACCTGCTGTTCCCCGCGCGTGTGCTGTACTACCTTGTGCTGTGCCAAAGTACACGCACCATATCTGGTCAGATTCGCCGGCCCCGGCCCGGCCGTACACAAGGGTTATGATTGCCCGATTCTAGCTAGTAGCCCTCGTGAATTAAATCTAGTAACACGTAGCATATTTCTAGATAATGAATTTTCAGTTCAGTTGTGACGATCGAAGGAGAAATACTATGTGTGTTAGTTGGAGAGAAGCAGGCAGCGAGCGTACGTTGGGGTGTAGATGAGATATCTGAGGAACGGGAGCGACCGGAAGAGGCCGCCGGGGAACAGCTCCACGTTGCAGTGCCCCATGGCCCTGAGGAAGTCGAACGCCAGCACGTAGGCGAAGGCCAGCCCCACGGAGCCCAGACCCGCGGCGCACGCGCCCGCGAGCGGCAGCGCCATGAGCGCGCCCAGCACCATGTGCTCCAGCGGCGTCGCGAACCCGGCTGCACGTACATATCACCGATGCACGCATCTGAGTTCAGAACTTGAGACGACCAAACGGATTGATCCATGAAACCAAACCGGACAAACAAAGTGTCTTGGTCGGTTGGTCACGTACCTGTGAAGGGCGTGGGCACCTTGATGGAGTGATGGAGCGCGTGGTAGCGGGCGAAGAGTTGGGCCCCGTGGAAGGCCCTGTGCGCCACGTAGAACAGGGGCTCGGTGGCCGCGACGTGGAGGAGGGCGGCGACGGCGAAGCCCCCGGTGTTCCAGCCCGGGAGGTGCCGCAGCGACGGGAAGGCGTAGAACGCCGTGGCCGCCATCAGTATCTGCAGTATCAGGAAGTTGTCCCTGGAAACACACACGGCGGCCGGAGCTGGATTTGTTAGCTCTTCAGTCACATGTACTGATGTACAGGACAGATCGACTCATGCATGCACGCACACGCGTACGGTACGTACCAGTCCCACTCCTTGTCGATCTGCTCGAAGTCGACGCCGTCGCGGACGATGCGGCGGCGGCGGGTGAGGAAGAGCATGTTGCTGTAGGAGCTCCAGAGCTGGTAGGTGAAGGCCCTGAGCGCGAAGAGCGCGAGCAGGAGGCAGAGCCAGTGGTCGGGGCTCGCCGTCTCCCACGCCCGGGACGCCAACGCCTTGCCCACCAGTGGCCCGTACAGGACATACTGAGGAGAAACGACGACGCATGCAAACGCTAGGCCACGTCAGTAACACTCAGAGATAGGAAAACAAACAAACATTCATCATCAACAGTACACACGCGCGCGCGCGCGAGTGCATACCTTGAACAATCCAAGGTTATCCCACGGCCATGAAGACAAGAACGCAGCACCCATGGCGCTCCTGCTCGCCGCCTTTCGTCCCTCTCCTCTAGCACTGTACGTAGAGCTGGGCTACTGTTGCACGGCCTTTGATCCGAGAGCCGGCAGGGGAGAGGGAGGCTGGCGGGAGGTGTGACGCGGGAATGAAGGGAACACGGTACGGTTTCCCCGCAGACTGCACCGCACGTCTGGTCTGGTCATAAGCGCCGCGTCCGCGTGTTTATATATACAATGAAACTTGATCGATCGGGTAAGGCATCTGGGCGGCAGGAGGGTTAAGCCAAGCGTTGACGCTCAAAAGTGGCACAATCGTAAAAGTTGCTTAAAGCTATGTCGAAATTAATTCAAACTTATGATTGGAAGTCACCATCGTATGCCTCTCTTCGAGAAGATCAAGATGAATACAAAGATGGTCCAAAACGGAGCTTGGATGCAAAAGTTTTGACAATTTCAGAGATGCTCATGTTGACACCAGATTAAAGAATGGCCAAGAACTCAATTAAGATGGCCTCAGATGGAAAAAGTTTCAACATGAAAGTTGTGCGTCTCGTCGAAGCAGTTGATTTTGATATAAAAATCGTCTTAATCCAAGGTCGTATGCAACCTGTGGAGTCAAAACAAGCTCAGAAACAGAAGCTGCAGAGTCATTTCGGACCGACCGAGTTTATTTGACTCGGTGAGACCGAGTTGATGTCAGAAGATTACAGAAAGTTGGTCATGTTCACTCGGTGGGACCGAAGCAAACCACTCGGTGGCTCCGAGTTGATCCAGAAAATTGTCAGAGATTCCTGTCCGAGTTAGGCTAGGGTTTTTGGTGTTTTGGACGGAATTTTTAGTCCTTTTCTTGTACGGGAAGTCCAGCCGCCTCATAAATAGATGAGAAGTGACGGCCGATTGAACAACACACAATCGAACAAATCAATCTACTACTTTATCGTGTTCATCTATCCCCTACCCTTATATCTTTCTTCTCGTTCTTCGTCGTTCTTCAACAATGGAGGGCTGCGAATCCACGAGGTCCTAGGGGCGGTCAGGCCGACCTAGGGCAGCCCATAGCCGCCGCGCGCCCTGACGGGGTCCCTCCCGGGCGTGTGGGGTTTCGGGTCCTCAAAAGCACCCACCGGACTGCTTGCGTACCACGCTTCCGGACGGGTCTCCTTCGACGTGAGCTGCGGTGCATCACCCCCGGCGTCGAGGGTACACGGTGACGTGTTCGTGTGCGAACACACATTTTGGCGACTCCGCTGGGGAGTTTGCATCAAAAAGTTTACACAAGCAATGGCAGATATATACTTATCGTCCTAAGCACATGCAAAAGGGCCGATGGAGTGTTGACATCGTGCTTAAAACAAACTCGGTACGAGTTATTTTTCGGCATGCAAGCTTCGCCGAAAAACAGGGGGGCATGTGTTGACGCTCGAAAATGACATGATCGCAAAGAGTGGCTTGAATCTGTAGCAAGATGAAGTCAAATTTCTGATTGGAAGTCATCATCGGGTGGCTCTCTTCGAGAAGATCAAGATGGATATAAAGATGGTCTCAAACGAAGCTTGGGTGCAAAAGTTATGACAAATTCAGAGATGGTCGTGTTGACACCAGATTAAAGAATGGCCAAAAACTCAATTAAGATGGACTCGGATGGAAAAAGTTTCAACATGAAAGTTGTGCGTCTCGTCGAAGCAGTTGATTTTGATATAAAAATCTTCTAAAGCCGAGGTCGTATGCAACCTGTGGAGTCAAAACAAGGTCAGAGACAGAAACTGCAGAGTCACTTCGGACCCACCGAGTTGATTTGACTCGGTGAGACCGAGTTAATGTCAGAAGATTACAGAAAGTTGGTCACGTTCACTCGGTGGGACCGAAGCAAACCACTCGGTGAGACCGAGTTGATGTCAGAAGATTATAGAAGGTTGACCATGTTCACTCGGTGGGACCGAAGCAAACCACTCGGTGGCTCCGAGTTGATCCGAAAAATTGCCAAAGATTCCTGTCCGAGTTAGGTTAGGGTTTTTGATGTATTGGACAGAATTTTTAGTCCTTTTCTTGTACGGGAAGTCCAACCGCCTCATAAATAGATGAGAGGTGACGGCCGATTGAACAACACACAATCGAACAAATCAATCTACTACTTTATCGTGTTCATCTATCCCCTACCCTTGTATCTTTCTTCTTGTTCTTCGTCGTTCTTCAACAATGGAGGGTTGCGAATCCACGAGGTCCTAGGGGCGGTCAGGCTGACCTAGGGCAGCCCATAGCTGCCGCGCGCCCTGACGGGGTCCCTCCCGGGCGTGTGGGGTTTCGGGTCCTCAAAAGCACCTGCTGGACTGCTTGCGTACCACGCTTCCGGACGGGTCTCCTTCGACGTGAGCTGCAGTGCATCACCCCCGGCGTCGAGGGTACACGGTGACGTGTTCGTGTGCGAACACACTTTTTGGTACGAAGAGATCGTCATCAAGTTGCTGCAATCTACAAAGGTAATATGAATACCCAATTCCGCTTTGTAGATGCAAATAATCCATATGTTGTTGCTAGATCGCTTAATGAGCATAATGTATCGGCTAGCCCTAGTTTTATCAATCATGCAACTAATTATGTGCAACAGCCGATTCAGAATAATCTTCATGCTTCAACTTTATATAATTTTAGCAACATGCAACATATGTATCCCAACTCCCATGCATCGGCAACCCCACAAATCTATATGTCGATGAACGACATGATGAGTTCGGTTAATAAAGTTGAAACACCCCATGTAGGAACTTCCAATAGTATGCAACAAAGTGTTTCAACTTTTTATTCATCGGCAAATAACTTGCAGTACGTTAATCCAAACATGCCGGTGGATAGGGGAATTGGCCATGCTACTACTAATTATTCGGCCAATTACCCTCAAACATCATATGCTATGCCTCATAGTACTAATTTTTCGGCACCGTACACAACTGTAGATGTTCATAATTCGGCTCCGCATGGTGGAGATAGCCGAATAGGTGAAAATTATACAGGAACACATTTGCCTTTACATAATACTGTAGCATGTAATGCATCCTCTACGCAATTGCGGAATTTCGGCAACACTCACAAATCATTGCCGAAAGAGTTTGAAAGTATTGCGGAGCAATCCCTTCCAGAAGCGGTTGTGGCTGCGTTAAAAAAGAGCTTGGCACAAAACAAGAGGATTAGTGCTCTTTGCCTTGAACAATATGAAAAGGGATTGTTTCGTGATTATGCTGCAATAAAGGCTAGAGTTTTGCAAGAAGATGAAACTTCATCAATTGATAGGATTGGCGAGAGAACATATGGTTATACATCAATGCATACACCTCCACCTAGTACCGCAACATATTATACACCCCCTACACAATTGCAAAATTTCGGCACCACTAACAATTCATTGCCGAAAGATCCTAAAAGCATTGGGGGGCAAACTGATCTAGAGCGGGCTGTAATTGAGAGGAGAGTTAAAGCTTTGCGCGATAGGGTGCAAGTTCTTCGTCATGAGCAAATTGAAAGAAAATTGGCTCAAATAAAAGAAACTTTGGCAATGGATGGAATTGCCAAAAATAAGACCGATTCGGACAATAAAGGAAATTTGGTTATTAAAAAAGCTGAATCAAATAATACATATGCCGAATCTGTTAAAACCTTGTCAGTTAGTAGAATTGATAAGAAGGATGATTCAGAACGTGAAAGTGTTTCGGTTGGAAAAGCCAAATCAAGTCGTACATATTCTGAATCTATCAAATCCAAAGAGGCAAGAATCATTGAGAAAGGGCATAGAAAGCATAGCAAAACAACCATGCTTGATTTTTCTCAAATCAGTGGAACCTACTTCCTGCCCTATGAGTTTCGTGCCACAGAAATTGACAAGCCTCAAGGACAAGAGCAAGTAGCCGAACAAAGTTCGGCTGACAAGGATCTTCAAAGTAATGATGCACGGAATCAAGAAAAATATGATGACAAGGCGTTGGGGAGCCATCCAAAGACGGAGCAAGATATTGTTCAAGTCACACCACCATCATGCTTTCCCAACATATTTGAAGAGGTATGCCTAGCAAGTAATTTACCTATTTCCAGATTTGGTCGCAACTTCATAGTTGATGCATCTATTAGAAAAATTCTCATAAGTAATTTTGAAAGACCAATGAAGAGGGGTAATTTACTTGTTAGCAATAAAGTTGTTCTAGAGCATATCGGTCAACCCATTGCACCATTTATAAAGACCGATAGTAAATTATTATTGCAGCCAAGGCTTTCCGTATTGCTTTATCAAAAGTTCATATCTAATTGGGTAGCTTTTCTTATTTCTTACTTGGCTTACACTTGGTCTCAATTGAGGCATGTATATTCTAAATATTTTTGTTTCAGAAAAATAAAGTCAAGTTTAGAATCTTTTGAGAAAACCGATGCTAGTATAATATCTTATCCAATGACATCGGAAAGAGAATGCAAAAGAAAATTCATAGCCGAATGGGGAGATGTCAAATCTGAACCATTCGTTTGCTCAATTCCAAAGCCGTTCTCACAACAAGATCGGCTAGAGAATGAAAACTATACCTTCAATTCAAACATGTGTGATCAAATCTTTGATTTGTTGTGAAGAAATAATTATATTAGAATTCTTGATCACCATGTCGAGCCATCTATCCAAGGACGAATGTATTGTAAGTTGCATGATTCGTTCAAGCATAGTTTTGAGGATTGCAACATGTTTCGTCATATAGTTAAATCGGCCATTGAAAGAGGACGATTGAAATTTGTTGAAACACCAAGAGATGACCAGTCTATTCCAATTGGTCCTGATGGCAAACAGTTTTTGCATCGGCTGCTTCAAGCCGATCCATTTAAAGAGAAGGTAAAAACTGCAGGTGATAGGATCAAGCTTTCAAGTAAACGAGTTGTTGAAGATCACAATGAACATAATCTTGAGGGCGAGAATTCCATCGAAGTTACAATGAAGATGCCAAGGACTGGGGGGCAATAATAAAATCCAAAGATCGATGCAAGTCAAGCCAAAGGAGATAAAGGCCGCAATAAGCACAAGTGCAAGAAATCCAAAGTCACTTTTGCACAATTATTAGATAAATATCAAAAGAAGAGTGAAGAGAAAAGTTCTTATCGGCCAACTAATGAAAAAGCATCAAGATCACCCCCTAGGCGCAAATCTGAGGATCGGTATTGGCAAAGTGAGAATTTCAATGCAACATATTCATATCCTTATTTTGGGCCGCCAATGCCAATTCAATGTCGTGGATGCCTCCCTATGCTCACGTAAATCCATATCCATCATGAGACAGGTATGATACAAGGGCACATTCTCCATTTTATTTTAGACCATCTCACCAACATTATACAGCTCCAAGAAGATCAACATTTGATGAACAATCGCGTGTCAAAGACCGTTTCAATCATAAGGAATCGGTCCAGAGCTCAAGGAAGAAGAAGGACGTGGCCAAGAAAGTTTACCGCGTTAAAAGAGATGGTCATAAGAGTGCTACTTCGGATTTGATCTCAAATGAAAAAGAGCCAATTAAAGTGTTGACATTGGCTACTAAAGGCAATGAGATGAAGAAATCAATTGCTGAGAGTCAAAGCGCCAAATCTGAAGAAAAGAAGTTGAAAGTGCACAAGGCCAAAAAAGAATTGTCGTTGGTCGAAACAGAATCACAGCTGAGGTGCCCACTCGGCTTATCGTATTGGCAAAAGAAGGAATTACAAAAGCTTAGTGCACATGAGCTGAGAAAGAAGAACATGGCATGGGTTCCCAAGAGGACCAGTCAAAATAAAAATGATGTCCAGCCTTCTATTGCAACAAGTGTTACAAAAGTAAAGAACGAGAAGAATGAAAGGAGTAAACAATTCAGCCAAATGTTTCCATCACCCCCTCAAAATCTTCGGTTAGCACATCATCCATATTCATCAAACATCTCATTGATGCCTATGCCATGGAACTCATCCTCAGGTATGATTGGTTACCCTCCATGGGCTTACTTTGATCCATGGTTGCAATATAATTTCTTATATCATGAAAGGGTACTACCAAATCATTATACATTTGATTAGCTACAAGTTTGTTGCTGATCCAAATGGCCGAAATACTTGATTTGTCATTTCATTTGTTTATTTCGGCTATACATGCTTTGGTGGATGAATTCTACATGGACCTCATGGTAATGGCCGATATTTAACTATCGCCCTAAGAACATATCTAAAAATGGCCGGTGTGGTATTCTAACATCGTCCTTAGTTTGATTAGAGATCGAGACAAGTGCTTGCATAGAAACTTGTCAAATTGATGCCATTGAAGATATTATGCATGGACCAATTCATCAAAATTGCAAAGTGGAATTATGTTTTGATTGGGTGTGCTTTGGCTTATTAATTTTCAGAATTTATGTAAGGCCAAATCATTGTTGATTTTATTATTGAGCATCATATTGACATCATGCATAATATTGATTTTAGCTTTGTCTCTCTAGTACCATGGAGATTATAAGTTGATGGTTAAATTTGTAGCAATGGCCAAGGTGTTGGTGTTGTTTATATATCTCCTTATGGTGCTATTTTGTTAAGCCTCATGCCGCTTAAAATATTTATGCACAAATGATCAAAGACGAATATGCATTGTTATTCGGATTGGAGCTTTTACTTGCTATAGGTACTACCCATATTGAGGCTTTCGGTGATTCGTTATGAGTAGTGCAACAAATATCCAAGGGTTATCAATGTTTGGATGAATCACTTATAGTTTATCTTGAGGTATGTCTAGATGAAAAATTTACCTTGGGTTGCTTTAATATTGCTCATTTATCTATACATGACAATTGAAGAGCAAATGAGTTGGCACAACAAGCATCCGGCTACCATGTTGATCATGGTGTATTGCATATCTATCAATAGCCGATGCTTGGTCTCGCCGACATAGGTAAGGCCGAACCGAAACCCACCGCTTCGGCCATTAATGTAATTTTTATGCAGGCGAAAGCAAAGATTGGAGAAAGTTCATTCTTGATTATCTGTAAAATCCTAGCGAAAGGGTGAACAATATGGTTCGGAAGATAGCTTTGAGATACATATCTATGAAACATTATTACCGGATTGTTAATGTTGAGAAGGTTTCACCCAAGTTTGCATTAAGGGTTCAAACAAGTAATGGACAATATATACTTATCATCCTAAAGCAGACATATAGATGGACGATGGAGTGTTGACATCGTCCTTGTAGCAAACACGGTACAAATTATTTTTCGGCATGCTAGCTTTGCCGAAAAACAGGGGGGCATATGTTGACGCTCAAAAGTGGCACAATCGTAAAAGTTGCTTAAAGCTATGTCAAAATTAATTCAAACTTATGATTGGAAGTCACCATCGTATGGCTCTCTTCGAGAAGATCAAGATGAATACAAAGATGGTCCAAAACGGAGCTTGGATGCAAAAGTTTTGACAATTTCAGAGATGCTCATGTTGACACCAGATTAAAGAATGGCCAAGAACTCAATTAAGGTGGCCTCGGATGGAAAAAGTTTCAACATGAAAGTTGTGCGTCTCGTCGAAGCAGTTGATTTTGATATAAAAATCGTCTTAATCCGAGGTCGTATGCAACCTGTGGAGTCAAAATAAGCTCAGAAACAGAAGCTGCAAAGTCATTTCGGACCGACCGAGTTTATTTGACTCGGTGAGACCGAGTTGATGTCAGAAGATTACAGAAAGTTGGTCATGTTCACTCGGTGGGACCGAAGCAAACCACTCGGTGGCTCCGAGTTGATTCGGAAAATTGCCAAAGATTCCTGTCCGAGTTAGGCTAGCGTTTTTGGTGTTTTGGACGGAATTTTTAGTCCTTTTCTTTTACGGGAAGTCCAGCCGCCTCATAAATAGATGAGAGATGACGGCTGATTGAACAACACACAATCGAACAAATCAATCTACTACTTTATCGTGTTCATCTATCCCCTACCCTTGTATCTTTCTTCTCGTTCTTCGTCGTTCTTCAACAATGGAGGGCTGCGAATCCACGAGGTCCTAGGGGCGGTCAGGCCGACCTAGGGCAGCCCATAGCCACCGCGCGCCCTGACGGGTCCCTCCCGAGCGTGTGGGGTTTCGGGTCCTCAAAAGCACCCGCCGGACTGCTTGCGTACCACGTTTCTGGACGGGTCTCCTTCGACATGAGTTGCGGTGCATCACCCCCGGCGTCGAAGATACACGGTGACGTGTTCGTGTGCGAACACCAAGCCAAGCCACGGTCACCTCACCACCACCACAGTGCCTACCGGTCCGGCTAGCCATCTCTCCAACCAGACGGAGTTAATTGATAGGGACACGGGGAGAAACCGGGCCGGAAATCAAAAGGGACGTGGACGGATATATGTCGTGGGAGCGACATGCGTAAGCTGATACTAGCAGATAGCAGATGGAGTGTGCACCAGGTTGCAGGGTTATTGTTCTTTTCACGCCTTCACCTGGAAGTCAAGCCCCCGGGTCACGCCGGTCACGTCACATGTGGTTGCAGGCGGGACGCGCGCGGATTTCACGCGTCCGAGTCATGTGATGCGTTCGCCGGTTCGGCTTGTCCGCGAGTAGCGCCGGGTGAGGACGAGAGGGGAGGCACGTACGGCGTCGGCGTGTGGAACAGCGCTGCCGATCCATGCAGGGCATCTTTTGGGTGGCGCTGGGCCGCCGGGTGATCACCTAGGGGGGGTTGCATGCAGCACTCGCCGGAGTTAATTCCGCACGCGTACGGCCGATGGAGCGGTCGCGGAAGCCGGCCGGCTGGACCGCCAACCACCGGGCAGGCCGAGCTTTCAGCGCTAGTGGCTCCGGGGGCGAGCTAGCGGCCGCGACGACGATCGGTGGCCGCGGGCCGCTGCATTGGTTGGCCTCGCAAGGATGATGGTGGGATGGGACGCGTCGGCCGATCGATGGCCCAGCTGCCGAGTTTTGACAGGCCGCCGGCACGTACGCCTCCGGCCTCCATCTTAATTGCCTGGTTTAGGCCGGCCGGGCACGGATCGGCCGGGGAATCATCAATCTTTTGATTGACGTTGTGCGTTGCACCACGCAGCAAACACACACACGTGTGCAATTCTTGACAATGGGTTTCATGGATAGACATGGCTAGAGAGATTAATTAAGAGGGGGCAGGTTTGTGTCCAACTCTTAGCGTACTGGATCGCCGAGTCGATAGGTTCATGGCCTACTCGATCTAATCCCTATGAACTTTCGTGATGAAAATCTTTCGTAGTACTAGTACAGTTTCCTACTTTTTTTTTTTTGAAGCATAGTACAGTTTCCTACTTACCTTAAGCATCGGCCACACTTTGACGTGCCATTAATTAGGAAGACCCGTTCAAAAAAAAAAAAATTAGGAAGAGACGCCTATCACGATAGCAAAAGACATGCAGTACGACTTCGGTGTCGATCCAACCGCCCGGAGAGTGCCCTCATCGGCCTTCCGCTGTTGTCTGTAACAATAAATAAAACGACCAAAATGACAGCAATGTGAAATGTCATGTGCAGCAACTGGTGTGTCTACGAATGTGGCGCATTGCTCTTCAAGTGAAAGTTTTTTTCCCCCTGGAGGAACCGCCTGATGCTAATCCAACCGCACTAGGACGCGAGTTGCACCAGCTAAGATATCATGGTCATACTGTCCATTTCAACGCCGGTATCAGTCCGAGTATGAGGAGCAAAGGAAAATAAAATGGTTTCGCAAGTTTTGGTGTTCGATCTATCCGGTTTTGAATTTGAGGGACTAAACCCGCAAGGCGACTAGGGGAAACCTTCCTTCCCCTCAGCTTTTCTTTCCCCTCTCGCAAGGCGACTAGGGGAAACCTTCCTTCCCTTTTTCTTTATCTTTTATTTCTATAGATCCGGCAGTAAGCAGAGGCAGTACAAAGGTATGTAAACTATAAAAACGAGTCAAAGTGGATTGGCCCACACTAGCACTTCCGCGTAATAACTCCACTAAAGGCGATCCTATTACCGGAATAGCGTCAGGTACACCTGTCACAATTTTGACTGCCCAATAGCCAATTTCCTTAACCGTAAGGAGGGGGTGCCTAAGGCTAGGCTTGCGACTGGAGTGAAGTCGTAACAAGGTAGCCGTACTGGAAGGTGCGGCTGGATCACCTCCTTTTCAGGGAGAGCTAATGCTTATGCTTATTGGGTATTTTGGTTTGACACTTCTTCACGCCCAAAAAGAAGGCAGCTACGTCTGAGCTAAACTTGGATATGGAAGTCTTCTTTCGTTTAGGGTGAAGTAAGACCAAGCTCATGAGCTTATTATCCTAGGTCGTAACAAATTAGTTGATAGTGATAGGATCCCTTTTTTGGCGTCCCCATGTCCCCCCTATGGTGTGGCGGCATGGGGATGTCAAAAGGAAAGGGATTCCTCTATGGAATTCCAAACATGCCATTGCTTTGCCTTTGCTCGTCCCTTTGATTCAATCCTTCTTCTCCTCGAAAGCTACAACTAGAAAAGATCTTCATCGGCGAGTCCATGGATTCGCCTCCCCTCCACCAGCCGCTCCGGCGGCCGGTGGCGGGGAGGGGATTTCTGGTGCTTCGGATCCGGCTAGTAGATAGGTAGGGTTTTAATCCTCACAGGGGCGGCGTGACGGATGGCGGCGCTTCTTCTTCGAGTCAGTCTTCCGGGCTCTGATCCTCCTCAAGTTCATCTATTGGGATGGATTAGACAGAGCTCCGGCGTAGATTCCTGCCAGCTCCTCGGGGCGGCGAGGTTAGGGTTTCTTGTCGTGCGTATGCGACGGCGATATTTGGTGTCAGGTTCTTCAGATCGATTCAAGGATTCAACGGCGACGACTGCGGCGCCAGGGCGCTGGTCCTTAGGGGCACACGCACGAAGACTTCCCGGCTGTCATCGACATGGTCAGGCCGGCTTCGGTATGGGAGTGGCGACAGTGGCACGTCGTCGGTGGCGGCAGTGGTCGTTCGGTGGTCCATGGACCTCGATGTAATTTTTATTATGTTTGAGGTATTTTGTATTTGCGGTGAATCTTTATAATAGATATGATCCTTCTCGCAAAAAAAACCCATCACTCTTACTACTTCCTCCGTACCTATGCAGTAGGCACATTACGAAAACCAAATAATCCCAAAACGCTTAGGCGTGATCCATTAGCTCCCCACCTCGTTCTCTGTTTCTTGCCAAAAAAAAAGAGAAAACGATCAATAGAAGATGTGGGATGTGTGTGCCTTCAATGACTTGAGACTACCAAGCACGGCATGCAATGGTCAGTTCTCTGCATGCAATCTCTACTCCTAATGTCTCACTTGGTAGCCTCGCCTCCACGGTTTTGTTTCGTCTGGTTTTATTTCTTATGGTTCTTTTTCGTCTCATATCCCACCACCACCCCTTCATGTTGGTTTTTTCACCCTCTCAATAAAAACTTTCCTTTTTTTGAGGGGAATAAAAACTTTCCTAATCTTTCCAAACTTTGCTAACCAGTCATGTTACAAACCGGCACGTTACTGAACAATGAAATCTAGTTTCGTAGCAATTAATTTCAAATCCTAACTTTCCTACTGATTCTTCACTCAGGTGTGGCCTCATCAGAGATTGGTTACCATATAGTAAAAAATGAATCACAATCAATCAAGCATTGATGATATATTTCCTTTCTTATTATTATTACCATTCACTGCCATATACAATCATCAATCATACACGGCAACCAATCTCTCATGTAATCTTCTCAAAGATCCTCCCCACAAATCGTTCCTTCTACGGCCTCCACGCGCAAAACTGCCCACGGGCCGCCTCCGATCGCCCTTGTGCCCCCGCCGACGTGCCCCCGACAAGGACGACCATGGTCCGGCGCGCCTCGCCGCCTACGCCGCCGGGTCCTGTCACGTCGCCGCCGCCAGGTTTCGTGGCTGACAGGGCGGAGGCAGCAACCCGCGTGGAGTGGCTTCTTTGTTACCAGTTCTACGCCCGCTCCCTGCTCGAGGAGACGCTCACTCACCAGTCCTTCGCCGGCAGCGCTGCCGCATCGTACCAGAGGCTCGAGTTCGTCGGGGAAGCAACACTCAGCCTCACCTTCTCCAACTACCTCTACCTCACCAACCCCACCGGCGGCCCCGGCGCGCTCTCAACGATCCGGCCGCAAAAATCTCCACCGAGAAGCTGGTGCGCGTCGCCGTTTGTCACAACCTCTACCTGCTTCTTCGACGCAACTGTCCTCGCCTCGATCGGTTGGTATGTATCCTCGGATCCTCCTCCCCTGAATTAGGACAAAGATTCATATATTTGGGGCTCTGTTTTATACTCTTTTGACTGTCCGCTCAAGCGGTCGATGGGCTTTCAGCTCAAAGCATGGCCGATGGCCTCTTGTTCTTTGTTCTTCGTCTTAGGCATGTGATGTGCACAATCTCTTGATGGTAAATAATATTTCTCCCGAGTCATGAAAATTGATTTCAAACCCGAGAGGCCAACCTCTCTGTGTAATTGTAATGTACCTTTTAGACGTAGCTACACTTAATATGGGTGAATTCACTAGAGTGTTAGTACTTTGCATCCTTATGTACCGCTTACATGTAGTTTGGTGCATAGTACTTGAATGATAGACACCGATACTTGCTTGCCCGCTAGGTCCGGAGATAATAAACATAAAATATGTAATAACATAATTAAGATGACGAAATTTCGGTCAAGGATGGCATCACGTGGGCGACCATGGTGTACTGGTGGTCTGCTCGGCAATGACATTGTGGTTGTACATGCTCAGCCGAGTCGTTGAGCAAACCAAGGAGCTTTCTTAGCAGGTACACGTGCATAAAGAGAGTCTACAGAGATACGGTAGTTCGGGGAAGCACATCCACGTCCACTGCGGCTGCTACACCGGCCATGAGGTCTCCGTCAAGATGTCAGTGTGCCCAAGGAGGACGCCGCCCTCGCCGCTGAGCTTCAGCGCCAGTTTGCCTCCGAGATCGATCTACTCGTACGCCTCCGCTAGCACAACATCATCACCGTATGTAAAATTGTTCTTACCTTTTCCTACCGTTTTCTTACCCTTTTTTCACTTTTGATCATTAGTATTCTTCCATTAATACTTTCTTGAACAACATGCCTTTTAATCCCAAAAAAATAGTTATGTGGTGCCCATGCTCGCAGATTTTCTATCCCAGCCGATCTTCACACTGTAGCTGGAAACCGTATGTTATTCATACCTCTTCACATTGTATACAATCTGACTAAGAGGAGACAAAAAAAAATGCAGGCAAGCTTCTCTTCTCTCCTGTCAATTTTTTTTCCTTATCTAAAAAAAGCAGCAAACCTCCTCGTTGTTTCCACTAATGAAACCATCTGCCAGAAAGTTTTTAGCATCTTTATTATTATTCTCCTAATAGGTATACTTTCCATTTCATAAAGTGCAGCTTTTAGTTCATATTAGCATTTTGTACTTTGGCCAACTGATTTTGGTAGAGCTCCTTTTTGCATAGTATGGATGAAAAAGTGCATCGAAACACCTTGCTATTTTGTGCTGAATGCAGTTTTATCTTCGTATCTAAAATATGAGTAGCGCGTGTTTTGTCTTATGTTCATCCACCGGTCCACATCCCCTTGTCTTACATTTGTAATGCATGTTGCACTTGACCTGCTGAGGGGGGTATCCGGTTCTTACGGTCTGTTGTTTGCCTCTTTTGGTGATATGATCTGTGTATGTTCCTGCTAGGTTGCTCATTTGTTTGATATTATACTTAAGCATGGTGCTAATTCATAGCTCGCTGTGCAAACTGAATAATGAAAACTCACTATTAATGAAATTAAATTTGACACATCTAGAGCTTTCCAGACTGATTGCATCCACAAAGAACATAATTATTTATGGAAAGATTGGTAATGAAGTAATATTGCTTAACTAAAGTCTAAATGTTCTGTTGGGTACTTGGGTGTTACTCTTGGGTAAACCCGATCATTCACTGCTCCGGGCCTCGTTCAGGCCGGGCTTGTCAAAGCCCGAAGTAAAAATCTCAATCCCGGGCCTGGCCTGAAACACATGAACAGTTACATTTTTCTATTTAAATAATAATAACGAATGTATTAAAATAATAAAATATACCTATATTTTGAATAAAATATAAATTTATGGTCATTTCGGACTTTTTTCGGGCTTTCGGGCCAGAAAATGGAGCCCGAGCCTCTGGGCTGGGCTACACTGCTGTGGTACTAATTATGTTGGCCAAAACATATTTTTTTACAATTTCCTTTGTATTATCTTGGTCTCATGGTTGTGGTGGCCTGAAGCAGCAAGGGAAAGTTCTTTAATACTATTTTCCTCAATTCATTTGTTAAAGTAATTTCCGGTGCATGACTTGCAAGCACTGATCGCCACAATCCAGGGTCACTATGATTGGTTATAATGGTTTCAGAAGCATCAAACTTTAGGATCTTATCCTAAAATCGCTTTATCTGGTCTTCAACTTAGCAAATTTTCTTCGTTAGATAAATTTGAATGGAGTTGCTATAATGGAGTTAGAATGTTCATCTTGATTGTTTACATTTTTTTGTCCACTATACTGCCATTATTCAGTATGGCAACTATTTGTCACCCTGAAATTGCTTCTGCTCTTGCAGGTACAACTACAGTCGCCAATTCTGTAGGTATTGTCTATATACCATTCTTTTCTAATCCATGTAAAAACCTGATCTATATATGTAAAAAGGAGAAATCATATGTGCTATAGATGAGGTCGAGGTGGTGCATGTTTCTCTCTAAAAATGTGCATTCTTCTGCTACGTGTTTGTAGATTGAGCTTCCATTTTTTTCTTGATCTTGATTGCTAGATCGTCTATATATTAAAGGGGAGTTGGTAGTCTCGCCTCACCAGTTTACTTTCACCTCACCAGTATAATCGGTTTGTAGTTCCTACTATTTGATCAGTGGACCCAGCCAATGGTGGCAAGGAGATGATGGTGAGGCATCGCGCTGTGGTCGCGGTGAGGAGTTCATCGATGAAGGAGGCGATGATGGGTGGTTGTCGATGAAAACGACATGAGGATGGGGGAGGTGGGGTGGCGAAAGATGCGGAGGCAAAGAACGGTAGTCGGGGGAGACGGAGTGGTGGCGAGATTGGAACATATCGCCTGTAGAGTGTGTGGGCAACGTGGGCAAGATTTTCTTTCCCCGGGTCGGTTAGGGGCTTCCTTGTGTGTGTGCGTGTGTGAGTTGGGCTTATTTCCCACATGTTCGGTGAGCATGCATGCGTTGAAGCATTTTCCTTTGCAGAAAATAAGGGGAGAAAAAAAAGACTAGAGAGGGGAGTGGAAGGCGTACATGGTGAAGGGTGGAAACCCTAGAAGCAAGGCTGGGAGGATCAGGATGTCATGAACTGAAGTGTATTTGTTTAAAGTAAAGTGTATATTGTTCATATGTTTGTCGTATATATAATTATTGAATTTGGATCGGACCATTCATGCGTGCAAAGTTTCCCTACCTTGAAATTATATATGAATATTCAGAAGTGTAGGCCTTTCTCTTCTAGAAAAATAGGGATTTGGCTCACACACTATTAAATAATTCGATGCACACATGCTTATTTTAAATGGCTAGGAAGCACAAGTGATGGAAGATAGATCTGCATAACAAACATTATTTTACCCTTTAATGTGATTTGTGTGTTAAAGATGTCATTTTGTTTAGATGTTTAGTTGATAAAAAAGCTTCCCTGTATGTGATAATTTGGGATGAACCCAAATCTTTATTTTTCCTAATACCAATTATCCTCCCTTCTTAGGAAAAATTAATCATGTCATGTCATCATTGCATGTTTATTGTCTAACTTGAATAATTTCTCTGTTTTAGAAAATGCGGCAAATTGCATTTCATTAGAGATGGATCTGCTGCAAATTACATGAGCGAGTGGTTCATATTTTTTATCCAGTCGTATAATTTTTTGGTTTGGATAGAAGGGTAAATGCGTTGCTTGGTTGCTTCAAGAGTAACGAACACTATGTTACAATGTGGTAATGTCTTGGGAGACATTGGATCTGCCTTCTTGGCTCGGGGTCATCACGGGCGGCGCACACCTCCTTCCCCTTTATGGTGGTGGCAGATCAGCACGAACATGGGAAGTGGGGATCTGGGCGAACAACGGGTGGTTGGTGGGGGACTCCTCCTTGGCGGTCCATGGGGAAGTACGGTGTAAAGGAGCGAGGGCGCCACGACGAAGGTGAGATGGGTGTCATCCAGTTTTAAAGGAGAGGCCTCCAACGAGAAATGTTCTGCTACGATGGAAACCGAGCGAGAAGGGGAGGGTCCAGCAGAAAAAAGGAAGGGTGCATCGTGGGGTGGATTTTTTTTTTGTTGGGCTTGCGTGATATGGCGGATAGTCCGGACAACCATATTTCTCCTCCACATATGATATGGATTTGAAGATCCCAAACTATCCGAACTGTTGAATTTTGGGGAGCCCGCTAGGAGCCTGTTTAATGTCCTTAGAGATGACCTTACATTGTTTTCTGATTTATTTATATACATTTTAACTCGTAGCAACACAAGGGTGTTCTACTAGTGGTATTAATTAGCAAATAAACATTAAATTATCTCATTTTTCTCTCCGTCTTGGTCGCGATGCACCATCTAAGATGTCTAATGCACCGATACAGAGAGAGTATTGTTGAGGATTTAAACATGCATTTTTTTTTCTCTTGATTGTGTATTGATGACCCACAAGTATAGGTGATCAATCGTAGTCCTTTCGATAAGTAAGAGTATCGAACCCAACGAGGAGCAGAAGGAAATGACAAGCGGTTTTCAGCAAGGTATTTTTTGCAAGCACTGAAATTATCGGTAACGAGTAGTTTGATTGCAAGATAATTTGTAACAAGTGACAAGTAGCAATAGTAACAAAAAGTGCAACAAGGTGTCTCAATCCTTTTTGTAGCAAAGGACAAGTCAGAACGATCTCTTATAATAAGCAAAGCGTTCTCGAGGACACATGGGAATTTCATCTAGTCACTTTCATCATGTTTGTTTGATTCGCGTTCGCTACTTTGATAATTTGATATGTGGGTGGACCAGTGCTTGGGTGCTGTTCTTATTTGAACAAACCTCCCACTTATGATTAACCCCTCTCGCAAGCATCCGCGACTACAAAAGAAGAATTAAGATAAATCTAACCATAGCATTAAACATATGGATCCAAATCAGCCCCTTACGGAATAGTGCATAAACTAGGGTTTAAGCTTCTGTCACTCTAGCAACCCATTAACTAATTACTACTCCACAATGCATTCCCTTAGGCCCAAAGATGGTGAAGTGTCATGTAGTCGACGTTCACATGACACCACTAAGAGAATTAACAACATACATATCATCAAAATATCGAACAAATACCAAATTCACATGATTACTTGTGACAAGACTTCTCCCATGTCCTCAAGAACAAAAGTAACTACTCACAAATCATATTCATGTTCAAGATCAGAGGGGTATTAAATAGCATAATGGATCTGAACATATAATCTTCCACCAAATAAACCAACTAGCATCAACTACAAGATTGAATACAAGAGATGAACTAGGGTTTGAGATGAGATGGTACTGGTGAAGATGTTGATGAAGATTGGTCCTCCCACGATGAGAGGATCGTTGGTGATGACGATGGCTTCGATTTCCCCCTCCCAGAGGGAAGTATCCCCGGCGGAATCGCTCCGCCGGAGAGCAAAAGTGCTCCTGCCCAAGTTCCGCCTCAAGACGGCGGCGCCCCGTCCCAAAAGTCTTCTCCTTATTTTTTCTAGGGCAAATGGGCTTATATACCAGAAAATGGGCACCGGAGGCTGGCCAGGTGCCCCACAAGCCACCAGGGCTCGTCTGGAGGGGGGGTGGCGCGCCCTGGTGCCTCGTGGGCACCTGGGTGGCCCCCTCTGGTACTTCTTCCTTCCAATATTTTTTATTTATTCCAAAATAAATCTCCGTGAAATTTCAGCTCATTTGGAGATGTGCAGAATAGGTATCTCTGACATAGCTTTTTCTGGTCCAGAATTCCAACTGCCGGCAATCTCCCTCCTTATGTAAATCTTGCATATTAAGAGAGAAAAGGCATTAGAATTGCTCCACAAAGTGTTATATTGATTAAAAACACTATAAATAACAGTAGTAAAACATGATGCAAAATGGACGTATCAACTCCCCCAAGCTTAGACCTCGCTTGTCCTCAAGCGAAAGCCGATATCGATAATCATGTCCACATGTTTAGAGAGAGAGGTGTCGATAAAAACAAAATACAGACATAGTAGCATCATGATCATTATCATAATAGCAATATTCATTATCATAAAACTTCTCATGAGCAAGTAACAATTCATCACAACAGCAAAGTATAAGGCATAAACTTTCTTGAAAATTAACAAACTATGTTCTCAGTCAACAATGCAATTGCAATTCATCATATTTTCAGGAAGGGTCTCATGTAGGAGCATTTTAGCAAGTCCACATACTCAACCATCATTTAGTCTTCTATGATTGCTAACACTCACAACATATATATGGAGCAAAAAGTTTCAGCCAGACACATCAAAAGATAGGGGCTTATAATTTCGCCTCCCAACTTATTCACCTCAAGGGTAATGTCAACAATAATAACTCATGATCACTCATATCCAACTGGATATATGTGCATAGATCTTCCCCACCACACGATGCTTGCAAAAGAGAAAAATAAAAAAAAGGAATAGAGGAGAACACTATTGACTCTTACATAAAAAGTAAATACATAAAAGTAAAGGATAGGCCCTTCGTAGAGGGAAGCAGAGGTTGTCATGCGCTTTTTGTTGTTGGATGCACAAGCTCTTAATGCAAAGGAACGTCACTTTATATTGCCCCTTGTGATAGCAACTTTTATTATGCAGTCCGTCGCTTTTATTTCTTTACCATCACAAGTTCGTACAATGCTTATTTTCCCTTACAATAAAAGTTCATACACATTTAGATTCAATTTTTATTGCTTTTTGCACCGATGACAACTTACTTGAAGGATCTTATTCAATCCATAGGTAGATATAATGGACTCTAATGACATGAAACTGGGTTTAAGGGTTTTGGATGCACAAGTAGTATCTCTACTTGGTGCGGATTTTTGGCTAGCAAAGATATTGGGCAAGAACCACATGTTGGAGGATCTATGACAATATAACTTCTATGTGAATATAAGCAAACATAATTCATTACATTGTCTTCCTTGTCCAACGTCAACAATTTGACATAAAATACTTAATGGGGGCTCACAATCATAAAAGATGTCCAAGATAGTGTATTTGCATGTGAATCTTCTCTTCCCTTATTAATTTTTTCATGAATTGCATCATTGACCAATGCTATGTTTGTTAACTTCCAATAAATTTTACAACTTATACTTTTCTTTATGTAATGTCATTACTTTCCATCAGATTAGCATATGATCTTTTCATTATTTTCATTGTTAGGATTGAAACATAAAAGTAAAGAAGCAAAAACTCAAACTACTCTTTATTATATAACTCTCAACTCAATTACATAGATAGATAGATAGATCACGAAACTAGCACTCGAAAATAGATCATACTAAACTTTTATTCAACTAGATCACGAAATAACTAAGGATCGAACTAAAAGTAGGTAAAGATAACAAAAGTGATGGTGATACGATACCGGGGCACCTCCCCCAAACTTGGCACAAACCAAGGGGAGTGCCCATACCCATGTGCTCAAGTTTCTTTCTTCGGATGGTGATGATGAAGTGGTGGGCTTGTCCTTCAGCTTTAGCAAAAATTCCAATTTACGGTTGATGCTCCGAAGGGCGATGTTTTGCTCTTCCAACAAAATAACCTCACGAGTGAGAGATGTATTTTGAGCACAAATTATTTCAAAGACTCTTAGGGATTCAATTACGGATGGGGGAAGATGGTCATATAAGGGTTGAAGGATATCTCCCTTCTCTGCGGTCTCCTCCATGGGAACGGCTTGCCCTTCTTCTGGAGTATGGGCACCCGCTACTTCCGCGGCCTCGTCTTCCTTGCCATTGTCTTCCTCTCCCGATGACAACTCTTAGTAAACCTCGCTGTAGGGGCGTTTGCCCGGCGATGGTTGCACAATACGGTGCTTGGCACGGAGCTTTTTGGGGGGGGGGGCATGGAGATCTAGATCTGTCAGAAAAATAGCACGAAACAAGAACAGGGGAGATTTCTGCGATACGGTGATCAAAACATCCGAGAGTATATATAAAGAATTTTTATCTTGCAAAACAAGTAATCCAGAAGAAAACGGAGTCGGGAAGGCTCACGAGGGGCCCACGAGCCACCAGGGCGCGCCTGGGGGGTGGCGCGCCCTGGTGCCTCGTGTGCACCTCGTGGGTCCCCTCGGCTGTTTCTTATTTTTGTATTTTTCTAATATTCCACAACTGACAGAAAATATTTTTATGGAATTTTTGGAGTCGGTTTACTTACCGTATCACGTACCTCTTCCTTTTCAGGGTTCTGGAGTGTTCTGGAAGGTCTCTCTTATGTATTCCTCCGGTGTAATTGTTTCAATAATATTAGTTTCAACATTAATCGGAGTACCTGAAATGTAATGCTTAATTCTTTGCCCATTCACCACTCTCGGATTAGTGCCTTCGGAGTTGTTTATTTTGATGGCTCCGGAGCGATAAACTTCTTCGATGATATACGATCCTTCCCATTTAGAGAGAAGTTTTCCTGCAAAGAATCTCAAACAAGAATTGTACAATAGAACATACTCACCCACTTTGAATTCCTATTTTTTGAATTCTTCTATCTTGCCATCTTTTAACTTTTTCTTTAAATAGTTTGGCATTTTCATAAGCTTGGGTTCTCCATTCATCTAATGAGCTAATATCAAATAACCTCTTTTCACCGGCAAGTTTAAAATCATAATTGAGTTCTTTAATTGCCCAATATGCTTTATGCTCTAACTCAAGAGGTAAATGACATGCTTTTCCATAAACCATTTTATAAGGAGACATAACCATAGGATTTTTATAAGCAGTTCTATAAGCTCATAATGCATCATCAAGTTTCTTAGACCAATTCTTTCTGGACCTATTTACAGTTTTTTGCAAAATTAATTTTATTTCTCTACTGCTCAATTCAACTTGACCACTAGATTGAGGGTGATAGAGAGATGCAATTCTATGGTTGACATCATATTTAGCAAGCAGTTTACGGAATGCACCATGAATAAAATGTGAACCACCATCAGTCATTAAATATCTAGGGACTCCGAACCTCGGGAAAATAACTTCTTTAAGCATTTTAATAGAAGTGTTATGATCAGCACTACCAGTTGGAATAGCTTCTACCCACTTAGTAACGTAATCAACAGCAACTAAAATATGAGTATACCCATTGGATTTAGGAAAAGGTCCCATGTAATCGAATCCCCAAACATCAAATGGTTCAATAGCAAGTGAATAATTCATAGGCATTTCCTGACGTCTACTAATATTACCAATTCTTTGACATTCATCACAAGATAAGACAAACTTACGAGCATCCTTGAAAAGAGTAGGCCAATAAAAACCAGATTGTAATACCTTATGTGCAGTTCTGTCTCCCGCATGGTGTCCTTCGTAAGCCTCGGAATGACACTTCCATAGGATTTGTTCCTGTTCATGCTCAGGTATACAACGTCTAATAATACCATCTACTCCTTCTTTATAAAGATGTGGGTCATCCCAGAAGTAATGTCTTAAATCAAAGAAGAACTTTTTCTTTTGTTGGTATGTGAAACTAGGTGGTATAAATTTAGCAATAATATAATTGGCATAGTCTGCATGCCAAGGAGTGTTACGAGAAGCATTTATGACAGCTAATTGTTCATCAGGAAAATCATCATTAATAGGAAGTGGGTCATCAAGAACATTTTCTATTCTAGACAAATTATCTGCTACGGGATTCTCAGCTCCCTTTCTATCAATAATATGCAGGTCAAATTCCTGTAGCAATAGAACCGACCTAATGAGTCTAGGTTTAGCATCTTTCTTTTCCATAAGGTATTTAATAGCAGCATGATCAGTGTGAACGGTTACTTTAGAATCAACTATGTAAGATCTGAATTTATCACACACAAACACAACTGCTAGAAAATCTTTCTCAGTAGTAGCATAATTTCTTTGAGCACTATTTAGGGTTTTACTAGCATAATGGATAACATTCAATTTCTTATCAACTCTTTCTCCTAGAATAGCTCCAACAGCATAATCACTAGCATCACTCATAATTTCAAAAGGCAAATTCCAATCAGGTGGTTGAACAATAGGTGCAGAGGTTAAGGCTTTCTTAAGTGTTTCAAAGGCTTCTACACAATCATCATCAAAAACAAATGGAACATCTTTTTGCAAGAGATTGGTAAGAGGTCTAGAAATTTTAGAGAAGTCTTTTATAAACCTTCTATAGAAACCAGCATGACCTAGGAAACTTCTTATACCTTTAATATCTTTAGGACATGGCATTTTCTCAATATCATCAACCTTAGCTTTATCAACTTCAATACCTCTTTTAAAAAATTTATGCCCCAAGACAATACCTTCATTCACCATAAAGTGACACTCCTCCCAATTCAAGACAAGGTTAGTTTGTTCACATCTCTGCAAAACTCGATCAAGGCTGCTTAAGCAATCATCAAAAGAAGTTCAGTAAATGGAAAAATCATCCATGAAAACCCCAACAATCTTTTCACAAAAGTCAGAGAATATAGCAGTCATACATCTTTGAAAGGTAGCAGGTGCATTACATAAACCAAAAGGCATACGACGATAAGCATAAGTTCCAAAAGGACAAGTAAAGGTGGTTTTCTCTTGGTCGGCTTGCGATACAGGTATTTGAGAGAAATCAGAATATCCATCAAGAAAGCAAAAGTGTGTGTGCTTGGACAATCTTTCTAACATTTGATCAATAAAAGGTAAGGGGTAATGATCTTTTGTAGTGGATTTGTTTAATTTTCTAAAATCAATTACCATCCTATAACCAGTTACAATTCTTTGTGGAATGAGTTCATTTTTATCATTAGGAACAACGGTAATACCTCGTTTCTTAGGGACACAATGAACGGGACTTACCCATCTACTATCAGCTATGGGATAGATTATACCTACTTCCAGAAGCTTTAATATTTCAGTTCTTACCACCTCCTTCATTTTAGGATTTAATCGTCGTTGGTGGTCGACAACTGGTTTAGCATCAGGCTCCATATTAATTTTGTGCTGACATAGAGTGGGACTAATGCCCTTAAGATCATCAAGAGTATATCCAATAGCAGCTCGGTGCTTCCTTGTGACACCCTGATTTTGGCAACTTTTTCTTTTCAAAAATGTTCTGGTTTTATTTGCAAGTTGTTGGTTTTGGAATCAAATCATTTGACTTTGGACTTGAGGATTCCTTGGATTTCACCCTAAGTGGTCCAACACCCTCAACTTTTGCCAAAATGTTGTCTCATACCTCTGATCCAAAACCTTAATCTTTATTCTTCTCATGTAATTTGTTTTCTTCCCTGAGAATGCCTATCCTCACTATGGGTTGTGAAGCAACCTATTGATCTATTGATCAGAAAAATTTCAAATTAATCCCACATCTCCTTGAGATCATCTACTCCCACATTCTCCAAAAATATTTCATTGGCCAGTACAAAATTTGGTCCAGAATATTCCTTTTATCTTCTGGGCAGAATTGACCCTTTGTAAAGCAACATATATTTCTAGGCCTCAGATAATTCTCAAATAATTCCCCAAGATACTAGGGGTCATATCTTGCCACTATACCCAGAAACATCGCCTAGTCCAGTATAAATTTTCAGCAAAAATATTCTGCCAAGTTTCTGCTCATCTCAAACCTTTGTGAAGGAAGTACCAGCTAGAGGTATCCATTTGCTCTGAAAATTTTATGGCAACTTGTGTTCATCAAATAACTCATAAGTACCAAATTTCAGCCTCAGCACATTACTCATATGAGTGCTACTTCCTCACCAAGTTTCTGGACCAGTATGAGGTTTGTACATGAACTATGTGCAAATCTTTTCTAAAATCTCTCAAAACCTGTCAGCAGATAGTACTTCCAACCTAGATCATCCCAGACAACCCCAATGGCTTCATTCACAGCTCATCCATGCTTTGGGTCCCTTCCAAGTTCCTGTCCAGGAATTGTTCTTGATGCTACACTTCATATCAGAATGCATCTAGCCACTCCAGTGGCATAGAGAGGCTATATGGCCAAGGGACGAGGCAATGGACAAGGTGCGCCAGGCGTGCGTGGCTTCCAGGCGCCAGCACCCGTGGTGAGCACGGCACTGGCATGCCTGTGCCCGCGCTCTGCGCACCACCAGGCTCGGGTCCCGTCGGAGAGCGACGACCGCGTCGCCCTACCGTGTCCGCGAGTGCCAGCGACCTCTCCTCCGTCCACCAAGACCCTCCAGACCCTTCCCCCTCGCCGGAATCGAGCTCGCCGGATATGGCCACCGTGCGCCACGGGTGGCACAGTGGCAGTACGATGGCTGAGCTGGTTGGAGCTTTCACCGCGAGCCATCGCCTCGTTCATTAACTGCGCTGGCCTCCTCCATCACGTCGCCCGCGCCGCGCCAGCCAGGTAGCCGTCCTCGCTCCGGCGACGTGGCCATGGCGCCGCCCGACACCAGAAGCCTCCTCCCCGCCTATAAATAGGCCGCCCGCCCTCTCCCAGCTCCTCATCGCCCTCCGCCCTCTCCCAATCGAGCTCCAGAGCATCGAGCCAAGGCCGAGAGGCCCTCTGGCCTCGCATCTCGCCGGCTTTCTGCCGCCAAGTGAGCTCCGCCACCCAGCACACTCCACTCCACCCCAGCCCTGCCCGATTTCATATTCGAGCTCACTACACTGCCACGACCCTCCCTGACCTCTTGCCTAGCCGGAACCCTGCCGGAATCGCCGTCTCCGGCGACACCCGAGAGCAACCGCCGCCAGAGAGGAAGGGGGCAATGCCGTCAGGCCATCTCCGGAGACACCGCGGGTATAGGGAGATTTGCCGTCGTGCGCTTGTTCCATCCCCGCAGTCGCCTGAGCTCGCCACCGTCACTATCGCCGGTGATCGCCGTCGGTGAGCCGCCCGCTTCTGTTCCCTCCTCTCTCCCTTTTAAATCTGACAGAGGGGCCCACCCGTCAGCGGCTCAGCGCCGCGGCCGAAGCGGTATAAGTGGAGGCGCCCCACCACTTTACGCTTTCGATGTGGCCCGCTGTGGGTTTTTCCATTTTCTGTTAAATCTAATTTAATTCCAGAAAGTTGACCAGACTTTGACCAGCTCCAGTTTTTAAACCACAAGTCCAAATCAATTGATTCTTTTTGCTCTGGTTTTGTCTTGAACCCCTCTATTTTCTGACCAAAGTTGGTATTTTTCTCACATGTACAGAATTTTTGGTTAACAGAAATGTATTATTTGATATTTTCTTTTGTTACTTAAAAATATTTTCAGAGGGAAATCACTTTGGATTTGAAGACCAGGAGTTTGCTGATACTCCACTTGAGCAACGCAAGCCACATCATCCATTGCATAAGGCATAGCAATAGTATTGGCTTAATATTACATTATTTTGCATTTAATAAATATGCTATATTTCATATTGTTTAAGTATTGCTTGAATCTTGCCATACTAGTTCATCTACTCAATGTAGCTAAGATAACCAGCAACCTTACATGTTAAATTCACTTTGATGGTTGATCAAGTGCCATCGACCCGGACTTATCCGTGCAGCCACATCTGCCGGTATGGGACATCCTTGACTTGGTCTGACCGCGTGCTCTTTTATCGCTACCACCAAAGAGGGGAGGTTATGCGTGCGTGCTGCCCTGATTAGGTAGGCGACGATAACCTTGTGAGCCCAAGTTGAGTTATTTGCCGGCGTCCCCGTTTGGGACAGTTTAGTTGGCCACGACAGTGGCAGGTGTCAGGAGTGACACAGGGGCCACCCAGGGCATGACTCAGATGGGGAATGATTGTCGGTGGTACGATAGAAGGGTCACGGGCCAGGCAAGTCTCGTTGGACGAATGTCCATGGTGTGGGTAACGTGCGCAACCTCTGCAGAGTGTATGAATCTATTCGAATTGCCGCGTCCACGGTATTGGACACAGTCCGCACTAGGTCACACTGAATGGTCAACCGTAATAATGTTAATAATGATGGAAGAACTGGTCTCATGCTCAGAAGTGACCGATGGGTCACGAGTGCTCCGGGTGTCAGGGAGTGAACCCGGAAGAGAGTAAGTTGATGGCCAGCAATAGTAAGTGAGCATCTCAAGTATTTAACATAATCATTGCCATGCTGTTGTTTGCTGCACTGTTTTGGTTGCTATGAGCTTGCGAGTACATTCCTAGTACTCACCTGGCGTATCATGCCAGATGCAGGAGAAACCGGAGTTGGAGATCCCGACGGTTCGTGCTACGCTGACTAGGTCGTGTCCCAGCAGTGTCCCTATGGGATGGAGTTTCCCACGCGATGTTCCGCTACGCTGTAGTCTTTCCACTAGTACGGAGTCCCTTGGTGTTTCATAAATAATGTAGATACTGTCATAGCACGAGTAGTGCTCCTGGCCTCATCTATGTAATATCCAAGCTTGTACTTGTACAATATCAATAAAGTTCAGTTATGTTCTGTTCCAAGTTGTTGTGTGTTTCCAGAAGACATGATCTTTGGGTTGGGAACACGTGGTAAACCGGTCCTCTGGGATGGGGTGCCACTTGGTATCAGAGCCGTGCTGACTGTAGGACACCCTAGTTAACCCCGCGCTAGAACCTCGATTAGTGTAGAGTCTTGGTGTGTCTTGCTTGTGCATTTGCCTGTTGCATAGCATGCATCTCAATTCATTTGTTTTACTAACCGCTGGTCTGATGAGTGTAGATGGCACCAGTTCCGTACCACTACAACCATGAGCCGGCACCGTTCACCTTTCCGGTACTACTTCGCAGTGTCTGGCTTCGACTGTATCCCAACGGCAAAGACCCAGTGTACCAGGTGTTCCAAGAGCAGCTTGCGGATTCGGTGTTTGAGTATCACGCTGAGGCTTTTCTGACTGCGAGCTCGAAGATCGGCAGCTACTCCCGCTCCTCCAAGGGCGGAACTGCTTCTACTCCCAATCTAGCGATCCAGTTTGCTGCGATGGAGGCTCTCACTGACTTGCGCTTCCACGAGGTCGAGATGCAGACACACCCAGGTTTCTTTCACTACCCCACTCTGTCGCCTACGACAGGGCGAGTTCTTTTTGCACCCGTTGATCCGGCGAGTGATCGTGCGGCTGGTGTTTTATCTCGCTATCTGAACGCCAGTTATCGTATGATCATTTCCTTGGCCGAGAAGCTATCTCGTGTCCAAGAGGCACTTGCAGCTGCTACGGCACAGTCTCCTTCTCCTCATGCGTTCTCACCTATGTATACATCGCCCGTTCCACCTCCACGTATGTCTGAGACTCCTTCTAGATCGATCAGACAGCCAGGCACTTCATCTGGTACTTGTTGGGGAACGTTGCATGGGAAACAAAAATTTTCCTACGCACACACAAGATCTATCCATGGTGACGAGCATCTACGAGAGGGAGAGTGAATCTACATACCCTTGTAGATCGCTAAGCGGAAGCGTTAAGAAACGCGGTTGATGTAGTCGAACGTCTCCGCGATCCAAATCGCAAGTCGTCCCTCGATCCGATCACGAACTAGTGCCGAACGGACGGCACCTCCGCGTTCAACACACGTACGGCTTGATGACGCCTTCACCTCCTCGATCCAGCGAGCGATGGTGAAGTAGTAGATGAGTTCCGGCAGCACGACGGCGTGGTGATGGTGGTGAGGAACAATCTCTGCAGGGCTTCGCCAAGCACTACGGAGATTATGACGGGAGAACTAGAGGGTTAGGTTTGCCGACACACGGCTTGGGAAATCTTAATGTATCCCGTGTGCCAGCCCTGCCCCTGTATTTATATGTTGAGCCTTGGGGTCTAAACTTGGAGTAAAAGTCTCCTCCAGGTCGGTTTTGCCCGCACAAGGTCGGTTTGGCCCGCAGGGAAAGAGTCCAACTCGGATCCCTGCAGTACCGCGCACAAGCGGTAGTACCGCTTCACCCAAGCGGTAGTACCGCTTATGCGGTAGTACCGCTTCACACAAGCGGTAGTACCGCTTACGCGGTAGTACTGCCTTACCAGCGGTAGTACCGCTTAAGGCAGCAGCAAAACTTCCTTTTGCACTTTCCAATACCTCGTGGGCTTTACCCCTTTGGCTCATATAAAGTGTTGCTGCACCCGAACACTTCGGTAAACATCCGGAACCCCTTCCGGTGAATTCCGGAACTCTTCCAGAGATCAAAACACTATTATCACACATATATCAATCTTTACCTCCGGACTCTTCCGGAGATCCTCGTCATGTCCGGGATCATATCCGGGACTCCGAACAACCTTCGGTCACCAACAAAATAACTCAACTATACTAATCGTCACCAAACGTTAAGTGTGTAGACCCTGCGGGTTCGAGAACTATGTAGACATGACCGAGACACCTCTACGGCCAATAACCAATAGCGGGACCTGGATGCCCATATTGGCTCCTACATATTCTACGAAGATCTTTATCGATCGAACCTCTATGTCAAGGATTCAGTTAATCCCGTATGCTGTTCCCTTTGTTCTTCGGTATGTTACTTGCCCGAGATTCGATCGTCGGTATCTCTATACCTAGTTCAATCTCGTTACCGGCAAGTCTCTTTACTCGTTCCGTAATACAAGATCTCGTGGCTAACACTTTAGTCACATTGCTTGCAAGGCTCATTGTGATGTTGTATTACCGAGTGGGCCCTGAGATACCTCTCCGTCACACGGAGTAACAAATCCCAGTCTTGATCCATGCCAACCCAACAGACACCCTCGGAGATACCTGTAGAGCACCTTTATAGTCACCCAGTTACGTTGCGACGTTTGATACACACAAGGTACTCCTCCGATGTCAGGGAGTTGCATGATCTCATGGTCATAGGAACAGATACTTGACATGCAGAAAACAATAGCAATAAACTGACACGATCATATGCTACGTTCGTAGTTTGGGTCTTGTCCATCACATCATTCTCCTAATGATGTGATCCCGTTATCAAATGACATCTCATGTCAATGGCTAGGAAACCTTAACCATCTTTGATCAACGAGCTAGTCAACTAGAGGCTTACTAGGGACACAGTGTTGTCTATGTACCCACACATGTATTTGAGTTTCCAATCAATACAATTATAGCATGGATAATAAACGATTATCATGAACAAGGAAATATAATAATAACCAAATTATTATTGCCTCTAGGGCATATTTCCAACAGTCTCCCACTTGCACTAGAGTCAATAATCTAGTTCACATCACTATGTGATTTACATTGTAATGAATCGAACACCCATGCAGTTCTGGTGTTGTTCATGTTTAGCCCTTGGAAGAGGTTTAGTCATCGGATCTGCAACATTCAGATCCATGTGTACTTTGCAAATATTTATGTCGTCCTCCTTGATGTAATCGCGGATGGAATTGAAACGTCGCTTTATGTGTCTGGTCCTCTTGTGAAATCTTGGTTCCTTGGCTAGAGCAATGGCACCAGTATTATCACAAAACTGAGTCATTGGGTTAAGCGCACTAGGCACTACTCCAAGATCTGTCATGAACTCCTTCATCCAGACACCTTCCTTCGCCGCCTCCGAGGCAGCGATGTACTCCGCTTCGCATGTAGAATCAGCTACCACGCTTTGCTTGGAACTGCACCAGCTAACCGCACCCCCATTAAGAATAAATACGTATCTGGTTTGCGACTTAGAGTCACCCGGATCAGTGTCAAAGCTTGCATCGACGTAACCCTTTACGACGAGCTCTTGATCACCTCCATAAACGAGAAACATGTCCTTAGTCCTTTTCAGGTACTTCAGGACATTCTTGACCGCCGTCCAGTGTTCCATTCCTGGATCTCTTTGAAACCTTCCGACCATACTTATGGCAAGGCTGACATCGGGTCTTGTGCACAGCATTGCATACATGATAGAGCCTATGGCTGAAGCATAGGGGATGACACTCATCTTTTCTCTATCTTCTGCAGTCACTGGGCATTGAGTCTTACTCAACTTCACACCTTGCAATACAGGCAAGAACCCCTTCTTGGACTGATCCATTTTGAACTTCTTCAAAACTTTGTCAAGGTATGTGCTTTGTGAAAGTCCTATTAAGCGTCTCGATCTATCTCTATAGATCTTGATGCCTAATATGAAAGCAGCTTCTCCTAGGTCCTTCATTGAAAAACTCTTGTTCAAATATTCCTTCACGCCTTCCAACATTTCTATATTGTTTCCAATCAGCAATATGTCATCCACATATAATATTAGAAACGCTATAGAGCTCCCACTCACTTTCTTGTAAATACAAGCTTCTCCGTAAACTTGTATAAACTCGAACGCTTTGATCACCTCATCAAAGCGAAGATTCCAACTCCGAGATGCTTGCACCAGTCCATAAATGGATCGCTGGAGTTTGCAAACTTTGTCAGCATTCTATGGATCGACAAAACCTTCTGGTTGCATCATATACAACTCTTCCTTAAGGAAACCGTTAAGGAACGCTGTTTTGACATCCATCTGCCAAATTTCATAATCGAAAAAGGCAGCTATTGCTAACATGATTCTGACGGACTTAAGCATCGCTACGGGTGAGAAGGTCTCATCGTAGTCAACTCCTTGAACTTGTGAAAAACCCTTTGCCACAAGTCGAGCTTTATAGACGGTGACATTACCGTCCGCGTCCGTCTTCCTCTTAAAGATCCATTTGTTCTGAATGGCCTTACGCCCTTCAGGTAATACTTCCAAAGTCCACACTTTGTTTTCATACATGGATCCCATCTCGGATTTCATGGCCTCTAACCACTTCTCAGAATCCGGGCCCATCATCGCTTCTCCATAGCTCATAGGTTCATCGTTGTCTAATGACCTCTAAGACAGGGTTGCCGTACCACTCAGGAGCAGTACGCGTCCTTGTCGACCTACGAGGTTCGATAGCAACTTTATCCAAAGCTTCATGATCATCATCATTAACTTCCTCTTCAGCTGTTGTAGGCTCTACAGAAACATCTTTCTGCGCTGCACTACTTTCAGGTTGAAGTAAAGGTTCAACAACCTCATCAAGTTCTATCTTCCTCCCACTCAATTCTTTCGAGAGAAACTCTTTCTCAAGAAACGTTCCGTTTTTAGCGACAAACACTTTGCCTTCGGATCTGAGGTAGAAGGTATACCCAACTGTCTCTTTTGGGTATCCTATGAAGACGCATTTCTCCGCTTTGGGTCCCAGCTTTTCAGGCTGAAGCTTTTTGACATAAGCATCACATCCCCAAACTTTAAGAAACGACAGCTTTGGCTTCTTGCCAAACCAAAGTTCATATGGCGTCGTCTCAACGGATTTTGATGGTGCCCTATTTAAAGTGAATGCAGCTGTCTCTAATGCATAACCCCAAAACGATAGTGGCAAATCGGCAAGAGACATCATAGATCGCACCATATCCAATAAGGTTCGATTACGACGTTCGGACACACCATTACGCTGTGGTGTTCCAGGCGGTATTAGTTGTGAAACAATTCCACATTGTCTTAAGTGACTGCCAAACTCATAACTCAGATATTCTCCTCCTCGATCAGATCGTAGGAATTTAATCTTCTTGTTACGATGATTCTCAACTTCACTCTGAAATTGTTTGAACTTTTCAAATGTTTCAGACTTGTGTTTCATTAAGTAAATATACCCATATCTACTTAAGTCATCAGTGAAGGTGAGAAAGTAACGATAACCACCGCGCGCCTCAATACTCATCGGACCGCACACATCAGTATGTATGATTTCCAATAAGTCACTTGCCCATTCCATTGTTCCAGAGAACGGCGTTTTAGTCATCTTGCCCATGAGGCATGGCTCACATGTGTCAAGTGATTCAAAATCAAGTGACTCCAAAAGTCCATCAGCATGGAGCTTCCTCATGCGTTTTACGCCAATATGACCTAAACGGCAGTGCCACAAGAAAGTGGTATTATCATTATCAATTCTACATCTTTTGGCATCAATGTTATGAACATGTGTATCATTACTATCGAGATTCAATAAGAATAAACCCCTCACATTGGGTGCATGACCATAAAAGATATTACTCATATAAATAGAACAACCATTATTCTCTGATTTAAATGAGTAACCGTCTCGCAATAAACAAGATCCAGATATAATGTTCATGCTTAACGCAGGCACTAAATAACAATTATTCAGGTTCATCACTAATACCGATTGTAATCGAAGAGCGAGCGTGCCGACGGCGATCACATCAACCTTGGAACCATTTCCCACGCGCATCGTCACTTCGTCCTTTGCCAGCCTCCGTCTATTCCGCAGTTCCTGTTTTGAGTTGCAAATATGAGCAACCGCACCGGTATCAAATACCCAGGCACTACAACGAGAGTTGGTAAGGTACACATCAATAACATGTATATCATATATACCTTGTTTGTTGTTGGCCGCCTTCTTGTCAGCCAAATACTTGGGGCAGTTCCACTTCCTGTGTCCAGTTCCCTTGCAATGAAAGCACACCGTTTCTGGTTTGGGTCCAGCCTTGGGTTTCTTCATGAGAGGAGCAACTGCTTTGCCACTCTTCTTGGAGTTACCCTTCTTACCCTTGCCATTTTTCTTGAAACTAGTGGTTTTATTGACCATCAACACTTGATGCTCCTTCTGAATTTCAGACTCAGCGGCTTTCAGCATCGCAAACAGCTCGGCGACTGACTTGTTCATCCCGTGCATGTTGTAGTTCAACACGAAGCTCTTGTAGCTAGGTGGCAATGATTGAAGAACTCTGTCAGTGATAGCCTCTGGCGGAAGGGGCATCCCCAATTCAGCCAGACGGGTGGAGTACCCAGACATTCTGAGTACGTGATCACTGATAGACCCGTTCTCCTCCATCTTGCAAGCATAGAACTTATCGGAGATCTCATATCTCTCGATCCGGGCATTCTTCTGAAAAATAAACTTCAACTCCTGGAACATCTCATATGCTCCATGACGTTCAAAACGTCTTTGAAGTCCCGGTTCTAAGCCATACAATATTGCACATTGAACTATTGAGTAATCTTCAGAACGAGCCTGCCAGGCGTTCACAACGTCTAGAGACTCAACTGGAGCGGGTGGATCACCAAGCGGTGCATCAAGGACATAAGCCTTCTGGGAAGCCGTAAGGATAATCCTTAGATTACGGGCCCAGTCCACAAAGTTACTTCCATCATCTTTCAACTTAGCTTTCTCTAGGAACGCATTAAAATTCAGGGGTGCTACTGCGCGAGCCATGATCTACAACATAAATATAGCAAAGACAACTTAGACTATTGTTCTAGATAATGAGTTTAGTTAATCATATTACTTAAAAACTCCCACTCAAATAGACATCCCTCCGGTCATTCGAGTGTAACATGATCCAAATCCACCAACTCAAGTCCGATCATCACGTGAGTTGAGGTGGTTTCAATGGTGAACATCTTCATGTTGATCATATCTACTATATGACTCATGTTCGACCTTTCGGTCTCTTGTGTTCCGAGGCCATGTCTGTACATGCTAGGCTCGTCAAGTTTAACCCGAGTGTTCCGCACGTGCAACATGGCTTACACCCGTTGTATGTGAACGTAGAGTCTATCACACCCGATCATCACGGCGTGTCTCGAAATGATGAACTTTCGCAATGGTGCACACTCGGGGAGAACACAATTTTATCTTGAAATTTAAGTGAGGGGTCACCTTATAATGCTACCGTCGTCCTAAGCAAAATAAGATGCATAAAAGGATTAACATCACATGCAAATCATAAGTGACATGATATGGCCATGAACTTATGCTTTTGATCTCCATCTCCAAAGCACCGGCATGATCTCCATCGTCACCGGCATGACACCATGATCTTCATCATCTTGATCTCCATTAACGTGTCGCCATGAGGTTGTCGCGCCGACTGTTGCTTCCACGACTATTGCTAACTCATAGCGATAAAGTAAAGCAAAACGGCAAAAATAATTAAAGACAACTCTATGGCTCCTGCCAGTTGCCGTACTCATCGACATGCAAGTCGTGATATTCTATACAACACATGATCATCTCATACATCACATATATCTCATCATGTAATTGGCCATATCACATCACAACATACCCTGCAAAAACAAGTTTAGACGTCCTCTAATTGTTGTTGCAAATTTTACGTGGCTGCTACGGGTTTGCAAGAACCGTTCTTACCTACGCAAAACCACAACGTGGTGTACTGATTGCTTTTTGATCTTCTAAAAGAACCCTCTTCATTGAAATCGATTCAACTAAAGTGAGAGAGACAGACACCCGCTAGCCATCTTTATGCACTGAAATTACATGTCAGTTGAAGGAACCTGTCTCGCGTAAGCGTACGCGTAATGTCGGTCCGGGCCGCTTCATCTCACAATACCGCCGAATCAAGTATCAACTAGTAACGGCAAGCAATATGTATACACCCACGCCCACAACTCGTTTGTGTTCTACTCGAGATCTCATCTACGCATAAACCTGGCTCTGATACCACTGTTGGGGAACGTTGCATGGGAAACAAAAATTTTCCTACGCACACACAAGATCTATCCATGGTGACGAGCATCTACGAGAGGGAGAGTGAATCTACATACCCTTGTAGATCGCTAAGCGGAAGCGTTAAGAAACGCGGTTGATGTAGTCGAACGTCTCCGCGATCCAAATCGCAAGTCGTCCCTCGATCCGATCACGAACTAGTGCCGAACGGACGGCACCTCCGCGTTCAACACACGTACGGCTTGATGACGCCTTCACCTCCTCGATCCAGCGAGCGATGGTGAAGTAGTAGATGAGTTCCGGCAGCACGACGGCGTGATGATGGTGGTGAGGAACAATCTCTGCAGGGCTTCGCCAAGCACTACGGAGATTATGACGGGAGAACTAGAGGGTTAGGTTTGCCGACACACGGCTTGGGAAATCTTAATGTATCCCGTGTGCCAGCCCTGCCCCTCTATTTATATGTTGAGCCTTGGGGTCTAAACTTGGAGTAAAAGTCTCCTCCAGGTCGGTTTTGCCCGCACAAGGTCGGTTTGGCCCGCAGGGAAAGAGTCCAACTCGGATCCCTGCAGTACTGCGCACAAGCGGTAGTACTGCTCACGAGCGGTAGTACCGCTTGAGCGGTAGTACCGCTTCACCCAAGCGGTAGTACCGCTTATGCGGTAGTACCGCTTCACACAAGCGGTAGTACCGCTTACGCGGTAGTACTGCCTTACCAGCGGTAGTACCGCTTAAGGCAGCAGCAAAACTTCCTTTTGCACTTTCCAATACCTCGTGGGCTTTACCCCTTTGGCTCATATAAAGTGTTGCTGCACCCGAACACTTCGGTAAACATCCGGAACCCCTTCCGGTGAATTCCGGAACTCTTCCGGAGATCAAAACACTATTATCACACATATATCAATCTTTACCTCCGGACTCTTCCGGAGATCCTCGTCATGTCCGGGATCATATCCGGGACTCCGAACAACCTTCGGTCACCAACAAAATAACTCAACTATACTTATCGTCACCAAACGTTAAGTGTGTAGACCCTGCGGGTTCGAGAACTATGTAGACATGACCGAGACACCTCTACGGCCAATAACCAATAGCGGGACCTGGATGCCCATATTGGCTCCTACATATTCTACGAAGATCTTTATCGGTCGAACCTCTATGTCAAGGATTCAGTTAATCCCGTATGCTGTTCCCTTTGTTCTTCGGTATGTTACTTGCCCGAGATTCGATCGTCGGTATCTCTATACCTAGTTCAATCTCGTTACCGGCAAGTCTCTTTACTCGTTCCGTAATACAAGATCTCGTGGCTAACACTTTAGTCACATTGCTTGCAAGGCTCATTGTGATGTTGTATTACCGAGTGGGCCCTGAGATACCTCTCCGTCACACGGAGTAACAAATCCCAGTGTTGATCCATGCCAACCCAACAGACACCCTCGGAGATACCTGTAGAGCACCTTTATAGTCACCCAGTTACGTTGCGACGTTTGATACACACAAGGTACTCCTCCGATGTCAGGGAGTTGCATGATCTCATGGTCATAGGAACAGATACTTGACATGCAGAAAACAATAGCAATAAACTGACACGATCATATGCTACGTTCGTAGTTTGGGTCTTGTCCATCACATCATTCTCCTAATGATGTGATCCCGTTATCAAATGACATCTCATGTCAATGGCTAGGAAACCTTAACCATATTTGATCAACGAGCTAGTCAACTAGAGGCTTACTAGGGACATAGTGTTGTCTATGTACCCACACATGTATTTGAGTTTCCAATCAATACAATTATAGCATGGATAATAAACGATTATCATGAACAAGGAAATATAATAATAACCAAATTGTTATTGCCTCTAGGGCATATTTCCAACAGTACTCAACGTGAGACCCCGGCTGAGTGGGCCTCGCTGCTAGCCACTCCAGCTACTCCGATGCTGAGGCGTCATGTTTCTTCTTCATCTGAGGGAGAACCTTCCCGTCAGCGTCGTCGTGTTTCCTTTGACCCGGAGGCCGAGATTCACATCATCAGCTCCGATTCCGAGTCAGGTTCAGATGACGAGGAGTCTTCAGTCTGTCAGTGTCCGTGTCACCCGCGCTACTAGAGTGGAGGTTGAGTTTTAGCGAGCATGCATCATAGCATCCTTGCATATGTCAACTGCCGTATGAGCAGTACCAGTCATGATAACCCCTCCCCCTACTAGTGTGCCATGTATGATGTTGGAATGCCTTGTATAATTATGTTGCTTTTCTCGCTTTTTCCTCGATTTTGTTTTCTTGGTGTCATTTTGCTTTATTTCCCTGATGGATTTTGCTCATCAATTCGGTGTTTTGCAATGGGAACGGATATAGGATGAAGAGGTGTAGCAATCAAGGCGGTGATGGAACTCCGATCCGTCGATCCGCCAGACAGGCAGGACAACCGCCAGAAGATTTGCCACCTCCTCCATCACAACCACCGACCACGGATCAGATTATGAGGATGTTTGAGGAGAAAAGAAACCAGGATCTGATGGAATTTCTAAAAAGTATGCAGACTATGGTAGGGCAGAATCAGAATAACGGGACACACTCTAAGCTGTCTGATTTTCAGCGTACTAAGCCACCCAATTTTGGCCAAGCTGTTGATCCAGTTGAAGCTGATGATTGGCTAAGGACCATGGAAAATAAGCTGGAGATAGCTCGCTGTGATGAGTTGGACAAGGTTCCTTTTGTTACTCACTACCTGGAAGGACCGGCAGCCATCTGGTGGGATAATGCAAAAATGGCGTGGCCTCCTGGGGAAGATATTTCCTGGGAAAAATTTAAGGAAGTATTTCGGAGGTATCATATCCCCACCGGCATCATGAAGGTGAAGCAGAGGGAATTCCTTGCTCTTACTCAAGGGAGTATGTCAGTCGGTGAGTATCTGAACAAATTCAATAATCTGGCATGATACTCCACCCATGACGTGTCCACGGAAGAAAGGAAGATAGACCGATTCCTAGGAGGACTCAACCATGCCCTCCGTTGTCAGCTCTGCATGCTGGATTTTCCGGACTTCCAGACCCTGGTAAACAAAGCTTTCATAGCTGAACGAGAGCATAAGTCTGGATACGAGGAACGCAAGCGTAAGTTTGAGCCCAAGAAGGACGTCCATGTGCAGTTTGCGCAGAAACCGCGCACCTGGCAACCAGTTCAGTCCGAGTACAAGCCTATCTGGAATGGCGGCAACAATAACAACAGGCCCGGTAACCAGGACAAGACAATTGGCAAGCAGCCAGTGCTGGAGGACTGCCGCCGCAACAACACTTGTTTCACTTGTGGTCAAGGCGGGCATTATTCTAAGCAATGCCCCACCAGAGCTGGAAAGCTACCATCCGACTTCAAGGCACAAGTTAACACTATTGGACGCCGCCCCAATCAGAATGTCTGCCGCGGCCAGGTCCATCATATCTCCGCTGAGGAAGCCCACGAAGCACCAGATGTGGTCCTTGGTATGTTTTCTGTTAACGACATACCCGCAATAATTTATTTGATTCTGGGGCTTCTCATTCATTTATTTCGCGGAGTTTTGCCACCATACACAAATTTTCCCCTTCTCTTTTGGACAAAATCATGGTGGTACAATCCCCTGGCTCCATGCTCAGAAAGAATGTGATATATAAGGACTTGGAAATTTTGATACATGGAGTTAAGTTTCCAGCCACCCTCGTTGCCATTGAATCCCCTGGATTGGACATAATACTGGGAATGGACTGGTTGACACTGCATCAAGTCTGCATCAATTGTGCCACCAGGACGGTAACACTGGTTAACCCGGCAGGATAAACAGTTTAGTTTATTGCCAGCAGAATGATGTCCAAGAAAGGAATGGCATTCAAGACCACCGTTATGGATATGAACTTGATTCCGGTAGTCAGTGAGTTTCCGGATGTGTTCCCTGAGGAACTACCAGGGATGCCACCCGACAGGGAATTGGAATTTGCTATTGATGTTGTTCCCAGAACTGCTCCAATCTACAAGAAGTACTACGGCATGCCGTCCCCAGAGCTGGTGGAATTAAAGAAACAGTTGGATGAATTACTACAAAAAGGGTACATTCGCCCTAGCATCTCGCCATGGGGATCACCCATGTTATTTGTTAAGAAGAAGGATGGCAGTCTACGGATGTGTGTGGACTATCGCGAATTGAATGAGGTCACCATCAAAAATAAGTATCCACTCCCTCGCATTGATGACTTGTTTGACCAATTGAGTGGAGCCCGGGTATTTTCTAAGATCGACCTCCGAACGGGGTATCACCAGTTGAAAATCAGGAAAGAGGATATCCCCAAGACAGCCTTCACCACTCGATATGGTCTGTATGAATTTACAGTCATGTCGTTTGGGCTAACAAATGCTCCAGCTTACTTCATGAGCATGATGAACAAGGTCTTTATGGACTTTCTGGACAAGTTTGTGGTGGTGTTCATCGATGACATCCTTATATACTCCAAAGACGAAGAAGAGCACAAGCAACATCTCCGTGCTGTCCTGGAAAGATTAAGGAACCATCGCTTGTATGCCAAGTTCAGTAAATGTGAATTTTGGCTAAGAGAGGTGGGATTTCTGGGACACATTCTGTCAGAACAAGGTGTGGCCGTCGACCCCAGCAAGGTAACTGCTGTATTAAATTGGAAGACACCAGCCACAGTAACAGAAGTCCGCAGTTTCCTGGGATTGGCAAGCTACTACCGTCGTTTCATTGAAGGCTTCTCAAAGATAGCCAAGCCACTGACAGAATTGTTGAAGAAGAACCACAGGTTTGTCTGGACAGAAGAATGCGACAGCAGCTTTATGGAGCTAAAGACGAGGCTAACTACGGCCCCTGTCCTAGTTCTTCCAGATATCCACAAGAGCTTTGACATATATTGTGATGCTTCTAGGCGTGGAATCGGCTGCGTATTAATGCAAGAAGGAAAAGTTGTAGCTTATGCATCCCGACAGCTACGACCCCATGAAGAGAATTACCCCACTCATGACTTAGAATTGGTAGCCGTGGTTCATGCCCTAAAGATTTGGAGGCATTACCTCATTGGGCAACGCTGTGAGATATACACAGACCACAAGAGTCTCAAGTATATTTTCACACAACCCGATCTCAACCTCAGACAAAGAAGATGGCTTGAACTGGTCAAGGACTATGACCTTGGAATCAATTACCATCCGGGAAAAGCCAATGTGGTTGCAGATGCCCTCAGCAGGAAACCAAGCATTGTAAATGCAATAATGGAGGGTATCCATCCAATGCTACATGAAGAGTTTGTCAAGCTCAATTTGGTGCTTTCTGGCCCAATTAGCCCGAATACGATGGAAATAACTCCAACTCTTATGGAAGAAATTAAGGAAGCTCAGAAGACCGATACGGGCATACAAGAGATCAAAGAGAACGTACAGCAAGGGAAGGCCAAATCCTTCCGTATTGATGAGCAAGGGACATTATGGTTTGACAGCCGAATATGCGTACCTGACCAAGCAAACCTGAGGCAACAGATATTGCGAGAGGCACATGAGTCCGCATATTCCATTCACCCCGGAGGAACAAAAATGTATCAGGACCTAAGAGAAACCTTTTGGTGGTCAGGAATGCGAGGAGATATTGCATACTATGTCGCGTGTTGTGACATATGCAATAGAGTCAAAGCTGAGCACCAGAAACCAGCTGGACTGTTGCAACCCTTACAGGTTCCCCAGTGGAAATGGGATGACATGTGCATGGACTTCATTGTTGGATTACCTAATTCAACAAGAGGCCATGATGCCATCTGGGTCATCGTGGATATACTTACTAAAGTGGCCCATTTCATTCCAGTAAAGACTACTTTCCGGGCCGATCAACTCGCACAGCTCTATATGTCCCGGATAGTCAGCCTTCATGGAGTACCCAAGTCTATCACCTCGGATAGAGGATGCTTGTTCACCTCAGCGTTCTGGCTACGTTTGCATTAGGCTTTGGGAACCGCGTTGAAGCAAAGCACTGCATATCACCCACAGACGGACGGGCAGACTGATGACCCACAAGTATAGGGGATCAATCGTAGTCCTTTCGATAAGTAAGAGTGTCGAACCCAACGAGGAGCAGAAGGAAATGGCAAGCGGTTTTCAGCAAGGTGTTTTCTGCAAGCACTGAAATTATTGGTAACGAGTAGTTTGATAGCAAGATAATTTGTAACAAGTGACAAGTAGCAATAGTAACAAAGAGTGCAGGAATATAGCCCAATCCTTTTTGTAGCAAAGGACAGGCTGGAACGATCTCTTATAGTAAGTAAAGCGTTCTTGAGGACTCATGGGAATTTCATCTATTCACTTTCATCATGTTTGTTTGATTCGCGTTCTCTACTTTGATAATTTGATATGTGGGTGGACCGGTGCTTGGGTGCTGTTCTTACTTGAACAAGCCTCCCACTTATGATTACCCCCTCTCGCAAGCATCCGCAACTGCGAAAGAAGAATTAAGATCACTCTAACCATAACATTGAACATGTGGATCCAAATCAACCCCTTACGAAATAGCGCATAAACTAGGGTTTAAACTTCTGTCACTCTAGCAACCCATCATCTAATTACTACTCCACAATGCATTCCCTTAGGCCCAAAGATGGTGAAGTGTCATGTAGTCGACGTTCACCCGACACCACTAAGGGAATCACAACATACACATCATCAAAATATCGAATGAATACCAATTTCACATGATTACTTATGACAAGACTTCTCCCATGTCCTCAAGAACAAAAGTAACTACACACAAATCATGTTCATATCCAAGATCAGAGAGGGATTGAATAGCATAATAGATCTGAACATATAATCTTCCACCAAATAAACCAACAAGCATCAACTACAAGATGTAATCAACACTACTAGCAACCCGCAGGTACCAATCTGAGGTTTTGAGACAAAGATTGAATACAAGAGATGAACTAGGGTTTTAGATGAGATGGTGCTGGTGAAGATGTTGATGAAGATTAGTCCTCCCACGATGAGAGGATCGCTGGTGTTGTCGATGACAACGATTTCCCCCTCTCGGAGGGAAGTTTCTCCGGCAGAATCTCTCCGCCGGAGATCAAAAGTGCTCCTGCCCAAGTTCCGCCTCGAGACGGCGGCGCACCGTCCCGAAAGTCTTCTCTATAATTTTTTAGGTCAAATGCACTTATATACCAGAAAATGGGGGCCAGAAGTGGGCCAGGGGCTCCATGAGGTACTAGGGCGCGCCCGGGGGGGAGGGGGGGGGGTTGCGCGCTCTGGTGCCTCGTGGGCACCTGGGTGGCCCCCTCTGGTACTTTTTGCTTCCAATATTTTTTATATATTCCAAAATAATTCTCCGTGAAATTTCAGCTCATTTGGAGATGTGCAGAATAGGTATCTTGACATAGCTTTTTCAGGTCCAGAATTCCAGCTGCCGGCATTCTCCCTCTTTGTGAGAATCTTGCATATTAAGAGAGAAAAGGCATTAGAATTGCTCCACAAAGTGTTATATTGATTTAAAACACTATAAATAACAGTAGTAAAATATGATGCAAAATGGACGTATCACAGACCGAACGAGTAAACCAGATCTTGGAGGATATGCTTCGGTCTTGTGCCCTCACATATGGACCCAAGTGGGAAGTTAGCCTACCCTATGCAGAATTCTCATACAACAACAGTTATCAGTCAAGTCTCAAAATGTCACCATTTGAGGCATTGTATGGGCGGAAATGCCGCACTCCCTTAAACTGGTCACAGACAGGTGACAGCCGTATCTTCGGGACAGATTTGATGCTCGAGGCTGAGAAGCAAGTTAAGGAAATTCAGGAGCGTCTTCGAGCAGCTAAGTCCCGTCAGAAGAGTTACTACGATCCCAAGCACCGGGAAGTAACCTTTGAACCCGGAGAGTATGCTTACCTCCGAGTAACTCCCATGAAAGGGGTAAAGAGGTTTCATACACGGGGAAAACTTGCACCCAGATATATTGGTCCTTTTCTGGTGATTGCTAGAAGAGGCAGAGTGGCATATCAGTTGGAGTTACCACCGGAACTGTCCAAAGTGCATGATGTCTTTCACATATTACAGCTAAGAAAGTGCATTGCACCTCTGATCAAACAGGCAGATATGAGTGAATTAGAGCTGACTAAGGATTTAACCTATGAGGAGAAACCTGTCAGAATTCTGGATGAGATGGAAAGAACTACTAGGAGCAAGGTGATCAGATTTTACAAGGTACTGTGGGATCACCATACGGAAGAAGAGGCTACATGGGAAAGCGAGGACTTCCTGAGATCAGCATATCCGTATTTGTTCCCTGAGCAACCGAATCTCGAGGATGAGATTCATCCTAAGGGGGGTAGGTTTGTGACACCCTGATTTTGGCAACTTTTTCTTTTCAAAAAAATTCTGGTTTTATTTGCAAGTTGCTGGTTTTGGAATCAAATCATTTGACTTTGGACTTGAGGATTCCTTGGATTTCACCCTAAGTGGTCCAACAACCTCAACTTTTGCCAAAATCTTGTCTCATACCTCTGATCCAAAACCTTAATCTTTATTCTTCTCATGTAATTCCTTTTCTTCCCTGAGAATGCCTATCCTCACTATGGGTTGTGAAGCAACCTATTGACCTGTTGATCAGAAAAAATTCAAATTAATCCCACATCTCCTTGAGATCATCTACTCCCACATTCTCCAAAAATATTTCATTGGCCAGTACAAAATTTGGTCCAGAATATTCCTTTTATCTTCTGGGCAGAATTGACCCTTTGTAAAGCAACATATATTTCTAGGCCTCAGATAATTCTCAAATAATTCCCTGAGATACTAGGGGTCATATCTTGCCACAATACCCAGAAACATCGCCCAGTCCAGTATAAATTTTCAGCAAAAATATTCTGCCAAGTTTCTGCTCATCTCAAACCTTTGTGAAGGAAGTACCAGCTAGAGGTATCCATTTGCTCTGAAAATTTTATGGCAACTTGTGTTCATCAAATAACTCCTAAGTACCAAATTTCAGCCTCAGCAGATCATTCATATGAGTGCTACTTCCTCACCAAGTTTCTGGACTAGTATGAGGTTTATACATGAACTATGTGCAAATCTTTTCTAAAATCTCTCAAAACCTGTCAGCAGATAGTACTTCCAACCTAGATCATCCCAGACAACCCCAATGGCTTCATTCACAGCTCATCCATGCTCTGGATCCCTCCCAAGTTCCTGTCCAGGAACTGTTCTTGATGCTACACTTCATATCAGAATGCATCTAGCCACTCCAGTGGCATAGAGAGGCTATATGGCCAAGGGACGAGGCAATGGACAAGGTGCGCCAGGCGTGCGTGGCCTCCCGGCGCTAGCACCCGTGGTGAGCATGGCACTGGCATGCCTGTGCCCGCGCTCTGCGCACCACCAGGCTCGGGTCCCGTCGGAGATCGACGAACGCGTCGCCGTACCGTGTCCGCAAGCACCAGCGACCTCTCCTCCGTCCACCTAGACCCTCCAGACCCTTCCCCCTCGCCGGAATCGAGCTCACTAGAAACGGCCACTGTGCGCCACGGGCGGCACAGTGGCAGTACGATGGCTGAGCTGGTTGGAGCTTTTCCCGCGAGCCGTCGCCTCGTTCATTAACTGCGCTGGCCTCCTCCATCACGTCGCCCGCGCCGTGCCAGCCAGCTAGCCGTCCTCGCTCCGGCGACGTGGCCGTGGCGCCGCCCGACTCCAGAAGCCTCCTCCCCACCTATAAATAGGCCGCCTGCCCTCTCCTAGCTCGTCATCACCCTCCACCCTCTCCCAATCGAGCTCCAGAGCATCGAGCCAAGGCCGAGAGGCCCTCTGGCCTCGCATCTCGCCGACGTTCTGCCGCCAAGTGAGCTCCACCACCCAGCACACTCCACTCCACCCCAGCCCTGCCCGACTTCATATTCGAGCTCACTACAATACCACGACCCTCCCTGACCTCTTGCCCAGCCGGAACCCTGCCGGAATCGCCGTCTCCGGCGACACCCGAGAGCAACCGCCGCCAGAGAGGAAGGGGGCGACGCCGTATTTTGCATTTAATAAATATGCTATATTTCATATTGTTTAAGTATTGCTTGAATCTTGCCATACTAGTTCATCTACTCAATGTAGCTAAGATAACTAGCAACCTTACATGCTAAATTCACTTTGATGGTTGATCAAGTGCTACCGACCCGGACTTATCCGTGCAGCCACATCTGCCGGTATGGGACGGCCTTGACTTGGTCTGACCGCGTGCTCTTTAACCGGTACCACCAAAGAGGGGAGGTTATGCGTGCGTGTTGCCCTGATCAGGTAGGCGACGATAACCTTGTGAGCCCAAGTTGAGTTATTTTCCGGCGTCCCCGTTTGGGATAGTTTAGTTGGCCACGACGGTGGCAGGTGTCAGGAGTGACACAGGGGCCACCCAGGGCATGACTCGGATGGGGAATGATTGTCGGTGGTACGATAGAAGGGTCACGGGTCAGGCAAGTCTCGTTGGACGAATGTCCATGGTGTGGGTAACGTGCGCAACCTCTGCAAAGTGTATGAATCTATTCGAATAGCCGCGTCCACGGTATTGGACACAGTCCGCACTAGGTCACACTGAGTGGTCAACCGTAATAATGTTAATAATGATGGAAGAACTGGTCTCATGCTCAGAAGTGACCGATGGGTCACGAGTGCTCCGGGTGTCAGGGAGTGAACCCGGAAGAGAGTAAGTTGATGGCCAGCAATAGTAAGTGAGCATCTTAAGTTTTTAACATAATCATTGCCATGCTGTTGTTTGCTGCACTGTTTTGGTTGCTGTGAGCTTGCGAGTGCATTCCTAGTACTCACCTGGCGTATCATGCCAGATGCAGGAGAAACCGGAGTTGGAGATCCTGACGGTTCGTGCTACGCTGACTAGGTCGTGTCCCAGCAGTGTCCCTATGGGATGGAGTTTCCCACGCGACGTTCCGCTACGCTGTAGTCTTTCCACTAGTACGGAGGCCCTTGGTGTTTCATAAATAATGTAGATACTGTCATTGCACGAGTAGTGCTCCTGGCCTCATCTATGTAATATCCAAGCTTGTACTTGTACAATATCAATAAAGTTCAGTTATGTTCTGTTCCAAGTTGTTGTGTGTTTCCAGAAGACATGATCTCTGGGTTGGGAACACATGGTAAACCGGTCCTCTGGGACGGGGTGCCACATTCCTCAGAGTTTTTAGTAATCTCTTTCCTTCATGCTCTGAAAGGTTAGCACTAATAATAACATGATATATCTTCTTTTCATCTAGATAAGCATATTTCAATGTATCAGGCAATTGCTTTAATTCAAATACAGGGTCACCCTTAGGTGGACGAGGGCCTCCAAGAGTTTCAACAGGCAAATTGTGTTTAAGGATAGGTGGTTGATCAAAGAACATCCTATCTATTTCATTTCTTTCATTCATATGCATATCATTTTCATGGTCTAGTAAATATTATTCTAACGGATCAGTGGGAGGTACGGCAATAGAAGCAAGACCAATAATTTCATCTTTACTAGGCAATTCTTTATCATGGGGTTGTCTACGAAACTTGGAGATATTAAACTCATGAGACATACCACCAAAATTAACACTAACCGTTTCTTTAGCGCAATCAATCTTGGCATTAACAGTGTTCAAGAAAGGTCTACCAAATATAATGGGACAAAAATTATCTTGTGGAGAACCGAGGACTAGAAAATCAGTAAGGTATTTTATTTTTCCACACAAGACTTCAACATCTCTAACGATCCCAAGCGGCGTAATGGTATCTCTGTTTGCAAGCTTAATAGTAACATCAATGTCCTCTATTTCAATAGGTGCAATATCATTCATAATTTCTTGATATAAGGTAAACGGAATAGCACTCACACTAGCACCCAAATCGCATAAGCCATGATAACAATGATCTCCTATTTTGACAGAGACAACATGCATGCCTACTACAGGTCTGTTTTTATCTTTAGGGTCTGGTTTAGCAATTCTAGCTGCTTCATCACAGAAGTAAATAACATGCCCATCTATATTATCGACCAAGAGATTTTTAACCATAGCAACATTAGGTTCAACTTTAATTTGTTCAGAGGGTCTAGGTGCTCTAAAATTACTTTTGTTAACCACAGTTGAAACTTTAGCATGTTCCTTAATCCTAATAGGAAAATGTGGTTTCTCAATATAAGCGATAGGCACAACTGGATCAACATGGTAAACAATTGTTTCTTCTTTAACACTAATGGGTTCCTCAATCTTTTCTTTAACAGGGGGATGATATTTAAACCACTTCTCCTTAGGGAGATCAACATGAGTAGCAAATGATTCATAAAAGGAAGCTACTATCTCAGAGTCAAGTCCATATTTAGTGCTAAACTTATGAAAAGCATCGGTATCTATAAAAGATTTAACACAATCGAACTCAAGTATTATACCTGACTCATTACCTTTGTCGAGTTCCCAATCTTCAGAGTTGCGTTTAATTCTTTCCAGAAGATCCCATCTGAATTCAAAAGTTTTCTTCATAAAGGAGCCAGTCGAAGAAGAATCGAGCATGGTTTGATCATCATGAGAAAGCCGAGCATAAAAATTCTGTAAGATAATTTCTCTTGAGAGCTCATGATTGGGGCATGTGTACATCATGTACTTAAGCCTCCCCCAAGCTTGAGCGATGCTTTCTCCTTCACGAGGCCAAAAATTATATATATAATTCCGATCACGATGAACCAAATGCATATGATAAAATTTCTGGTGGAATTCCAGTTTCAATCGGTTCCAGTCCCATGTATCAGTGTCATCACATAGCCTATACCATGTCAATGCCTTTCCCTCGAAAGATAAAGGGAATACTTTCTTCTTAACTCCATCTCCGGATAAACCTGCAAGCTTAAACAATCCACAAATTTCATCCACATAGATCAAGTGCATATCAGCATGTACCGTTCCATCTCCTGCATAGGGATTAGCTACCAGTTTCTCTATCATACCTGAAGGAATCTCATAATAAATATTTTCAGTAGGTGCAGTAGGTTGAGGAGCAACACTTTGTGCTTCCGGTCGAGGTGAAGATACCCCGAACAAACCCCTCAAAAGATAACTTTCCATAGTGACAAGTGACAATAAATTTCAGCACGTAATATAAATGTTTCCTTACCAAATTCCACTCACCAAAGGCGCTTCACTCCCCGGCAACGGCGCCAGAAAAGAGTCTTGATAACCCACAAGTATAGGGGATCAATCGTAGTCCTTTCGATAAGTAAGAGTGTCGAACCCAACGAGGAGCAGAAGGAAATGACAAGCGGTTTTCAACAAGGTATTTTCTGCAAGCACTGAAATTATCGGTAACGAGTAGTTTGATAGCAAGATAATTTGTAACAAGTGACAAGTAGCAATAGTAACAAAGAGTGCAGCAAGGTGGCCCAATCCTTTTTGTAGCAAAGGACAAGCCGGAACGATCTCTTATAATAAGCAAAGCGTTCTCGAGGACACATGGGAATTTCATCTAGTCACTTCCATCATGTTTGTTTGATTCACGTTCGCTACTTTGATAATTTGATATGTGGGTGGACCGGTGCTTGGGTGTTGTTCTTATTTGAACAAACCTCCCACTTATGATTAACCCCTCTCGCAAGCATCCGCGACTACGAAAGAAGAATTAAGATAAATCTAACCATAGCATTAAACATATGGATCCAAATCAGCCCCTTACGGAATAGCGCATAAACTAGGGTTTAAGCTTCTGTCACTCTAGCAACCCATCATCTAATTACTACTCCACAATGCATTCCCTTAGGCCCAAAGATGGTGAAGCTTCATGTAGTCGACTTTCACATGACACCACTAAGAGAATCAACAACATACATATCATGAAAATATCGAACGAATACCAAATTCACATGATTACTTATGACAAGACTTCTCCCATGCCCTCAAGAACAAAAGTAACTACTCACAAATCATATTCATGTCCAAGATCAGAGGGGTATGAAATAGCATAATGGATCTGAACATATAATCTTCCACCAAATAAACCAACTAGCATCAACTACAAAATGTAATCAACACTACTAGCAACCGACAGGTACCAATCTGAGGTTTTGAGACAAAGATTGAATACAAGAGATGAACTAGAGTTTGAGATGAGATGGTGCTGGTGAAGATGTTGATGAAGATTGGTCCTCCCACGATGAGAGGATCGTTGGTGATGACGATGGTTTCGATTTCCCCCTCCCAGAGGGAAGTATCCCCGGCGGAATCGCTCCGTCGAAGAGCAAAAGTGCTCCTGGCCAAGTTCCGCCTCGAGACGGCGGCGCCCCGTCCCAAAAGTCTTCTCCTTATTTTTTTCTAGGGCAAATGGGCTTATATACCAGAAAATGGGCATGGCTGGCCAGGGGCCCCACAAGCCACCAGGGCGCGCCCGGGGGGGTGGGGGGGGTGGCGCGCCCTGGTGCATCGTGGGCACCTGGTGTAACATCCCCAGATCTCAACCCAGTCATCAAGCTAATTAATTTGCCATGTCATCTTAATAACCTTGCTAATTGCCACTTTGGTTCAAACACAATTCAAATTCAAATCCAAATATTAAGTCAAATAATTATTTCTTCAAACAGCAAAACCAAAATGTTCATAATATTGCAAAAATTCTCAAAGCAATTATAAAAATAAAACCAACACTGTTAAAATTCCCAATTTGACCCTAGCAACCAAAACAGTGCTAATCCAGCAATTTAAAATGCCATTCCACTTTTGCAAAATTCCAATTGGGCTCAAATAAATCCCAAACCTTATTGTGGCAGTACCTAAAAATGCAAGGTATTTAATGGGCCAAGTCACACATTTTTCTAAAATGAATTAGTAGCCCAATTAAATCCATCTCTCTCTCTGTTTATTTAGCTAAAGGAGAAAGACAGAAAAGGAGAAAAGAGCAGAAACCTACCTGGCCTCTGGGCCGCAACTGCAGGCCGGCCCAACCCACCGAGGCCTCCTCCCACCTGCTCCCCCCTTCGTGTCGCCTGCGCCATGGCCAGGAGCTCGCCACTCCGGCCACTGGCTGCCACGGCGCCGGGGCAGTTGGGGCGAGGGGATAAGGCCGTCCCCGTTCCTCCCTTCTGGTCGCCTCGCCATTCCTCTCCATTCCCCCAGCGCTCGCTCCCTTCTTCCCCTCGTTGCCCGAGCGCCATCACCGACGAGCCGCTGCGGATCCACGGCCACTGTGCCTCCCTCGCCTCTCCGAGTCGACCACCAGCGCCGCCAACGACTTCTCCTTCCTCTCCGACCGCGCGAGGAAGCCGGAGCCCGCCACATTACCCGAATCGAGCTCGGCTTCGAGCTCTCTGTCGCCGGCGATCTTCGACGTCTTCGGCCAGTTCCGCGCTCCTAACCTGTCGAGGGCTTTACGTAGCCGCGCGGTGAGCTTCTCCTCTTCCCCCCTCTCTTCTTTGCTCTACTCCGCGCCCGAAGCGGCCGATTCCGCCATTGCCGGAGCTCCGCTCCGACGACGAGCTCGCCGCCGTCGCCGTTAGCCCCTGTCACGGCCGAACAAGCATGCCTGCGTGCTTGGGGTAACCTCCCGGTGCCCCTCGTGGCTTTAGTTCGCGCGCTAACCGACCGAAACGCTGATTGTGCCGAGTCCCGAATTCCGGCGCCGCCTGTCGTCGTCGTTGAGCTCGCCTCCGACCACCTCCGCCCGTTCCGACGCCGTGGATCGACGCGGGATGGAGTAGCCGTTCGAACGCCGTCGAAAACGCGCGATTTGGTGCCGTGTAGAGCGAATCCGAGCAGCTCCGGCGATCGCCGTCGCGACTGGAGCTCGCTGGAGCCATTCCGGCGCCGGCGTCCGACGTGTTACCGTGTGGGGCCCACCTAGTGACCCTGACAGTGGGACCCGCCGCTTGTTTGACCGCGTTGACTCCGGTCAACGCGCGCGCACTGTTCACTGCTGACTCTGCCATGTGGGTCCCCTGTGTCAGTATGATAATTAGTGAGTAATTGCACTTAATTTAATTACACACTGATTAATTAGGTCACTGACAGGATGGGACCACTAGTTAATTAACTCTGTTAGTTTAGATTAACTCACTGATTAGCCTCACTATGGCTGACAGGTGGGTCCCACCTGGCTGTTTGACCAGTCAACTGGTCAGCCGACTGCTGACGCAGTGATGACATCAGCATCACGTCATATGCCTTTTCTGGAATTCTGTTAATTTAAATAATTTCAGAAAATCGTTTAAATCTTTGAAAATTCATAGAAAATAAACCGTAGCTCGGATCGAAAAACTTTCTACATGAAAGTTGATCAGAAAAATGAGACGAATCCGAATATGTGGTCAAAATGCTTGACCATCACTCCTATCTATCTGAACATGGAACCTTCCCCTCCGGTTCAGTATCCCGAAATCAGCCTAAACGCCGGGAAAATATCCCAGATATTTACCCGCTTCGTCTGCGACATGTAGCAATGCATTAGGGCACCACTAACACTGCATATCGTCATGCCATGCATCTGTGTTGCATTTGTCTGCTTTTATTTATTGTTTCTTCCCCCTCTTCTTATCCGATAGCCCCCGAGACCGATGCTGCCCTACAGGACTGCTTCTCCGTCGACGACCCCTCCTTTGCCGCAGAGCAACCAGGCAAGCAAACCCCCTTGAGCATGCCTATATCACCTATTCTTTCTCCCTCCTGCTTGCATTAGAATTTGTTATTGCTTTTGATTGATCCTAATTCTGATGCATAGCCTGATTTTGTAAACTGCTTTTGATACCTTACCTGATATCCTAAATGCTTAGTATAGGTTGGATGAAATCTATCTGTGGCCCCTCCACCTAGTCATAGTTGCCCCGCTTAGTTACCAGTGCCCTGATCGATGTGATCGACGGGCTGAGACCAGCACATCACCACACACCCCCCTAAGTTGCTCGACTCTGCAGAGCTATTATTGAGTGCCGAGGGTGATACCTCTTATCTCACTCCTGATGTTGCCTCTGTGGTACAGCTAGTTGGTTGTGAGTTACCGAGGGTGATTCCTCTTTCACCACCTCCGACGAAGCTTCTGTCGTGCAACCCCGCAAGTGTGAATACCATCGAGGGTGATTCCTCAGGGTTCACCTTGACGGGTACATCGAGTGGGAATCCAACGAGGGTGATTCCTCGGATTCCCCCTTGATGTATGGACACACGAGTACTTTGACTTTAATATCGATACTTGTTAAAGTCGGGTCGACCCCGAGGGGTACCCGCGAGAGATACACATGAAAGTCGAGCGGGCCCGGAGAGCACCCGCGAGAGTTACTGTGGCGGCTGGCTGTTTAGCGGTAGCACCCAGGTTGTGGTGGTAGCTCCGGACTTGTCCCGACAGCCGTCACTATAAAATTAATAATGCACTACCGGATTTGGGTATTGATCTGAGTTGGCCACTGGCCTATACGCACTACCACCACGCGGGATAATGGTTTAATGGTGCCCTCTGCGCCGTATGTATCAGCCGAAAGCTCTGCCAGACGTCCAGTTTAGCATTGCGGCCGGGCCGGGTCGACGCCATCCATGACAGAGGTGGTGCCTGGATCGCCCTGCTCGCAACGACCCGGAGTGCAAAGGGCGACGGGCCCAGGACCCCTGAGCACTTAGGCTGTAGACCGGCGGGGACCTCTCTGCTGAGCTCTAGGTAGGACTGCGGTGTGTCGATCAGCCGAGGCCGGGCATGACCCAGAAAAGTATGTCCGGCCAGAGTTAATCGAGCGTGTTGGGTAACAGTAGTGCACCCCTGCAGGGAAGATTATCTATTCGAATAGCCGTGTCCACGGTAACAGGACACTTAGTGTTGTATCCCGATCTATTACTACTTGAACTGGATACTTTTAATTAATTGGAAGCTCCGGGATCGCTTTCTCGCTGGGAGTCGAGGAAGGATCTCTAGGCTTCGATTCAACATGCTTGCTACTTTATATTATGTTACTAACCTACACTCTTCTAATGCTGCAAGACCGCTGAAGATGCTAGTCTTCGATAGGCTAGGCTTTTCCCTTCTCTTCTGGCATTTCTGTAGTTCAGTCCTCATATACAGCCTTTCTTTGATACCGATGCATAAATAGATTAGCTCTGATGTAAGTCTTGCGAGTACTTTGGATGAGTACTCACGGTTGCTTTGCTCCCCTTTTTCCCCATGCCCGATTGCTGCGGCCAGATGGTGGAGCCCCGGATTCAGCTGCCCTAGTCGACGACTACTACTAGCCCTCTGAAGGAGCGTACTTCTACGTGGAGACCGACGACGACCAGGAGTAGTTAGGAGGCTCCCAGGCAGGAGGCCTGTGCCTTTTCGATCAGAGTTTTTATTTTGCCCTGCCTTGTAAAGGCCTATCTGTTTTTCTTTTATATCTGTACCCAGATATCTAATGCTTTCGCTGATGCTTGTTTGACATCGAGCTTATGTATTCGAGCCCTCGAGGCCCCTGGCTTGTAATAATAAGCTTGTATTATTTTATTTGTGTAGAGTTGTGTTGTGATATCTTCAAGTGAATCCCTAGGCTTGATCGTGTGCATTTGCGTGTATGATTAGCGTACGATTAAGTCGGGGGCGTCACACCTGGGTGGCCCCCTCTGGTACTTCTTCCTTCTAATATTTTTTATTTATTCCAAAATAAATCTCCGTGAAATTTCAGCTCATTTGGAGATGTGCAGAATAGGTATCTCTGACATAGCTTTTTCAGGTCCAGAATTCCAGCTGCCGGCAATCTCCCTCCTTATGTAAATCTTGCATATTAAGAGAGAAAAGGCATTAGAATTGCTCCACAAAGTGTTATATTGATTAAAAACACTATAAATAACAGTAGTAAAACATGATGCAAAATGGACGTATCATGTATATCCATAATATTAGAAGAGAATTCCTTATTTAACACTGTCTAAAAAATGTATTCCCTATTTGACACTGAAAAAATATTTCTTCCCTATCTAACACAACCTTTAAATTTTATTCTCAATATAACACTTTCATCCATTTTTTGCGCAAACAGTGTTAAATGGCACGTGAAATGACAATTCTGCCCTCAAACATCTATTCAATCATTTTCTTTATATTAGACTTAGGTTTTCTAGTTCTAATCAAGTCTCTCGTCGTGCATAGACGTGTATATAAGCACCGTCAAGACTGCTTTGTACAACAAAAAAAACATTGAGAAGTATAATAAAAATACAGGGGCGACATGACCAACAAATCTCTCCTACCTGTTTGTTCTATTGCCAAGCTAGCGCAAGCAAGACTCAAGTACGTACGTACATACGCGGCTAGAGACGAGCACGTTCTGCTTCTAGGGAAAAGTTAATCAAGCTGCCCCCCGCAAAAAAAAAAGTTAATCAAGCTGCATGTGTTTCTGAGCTAGCATTGCACGTACGTGCGCTGCTTGGGTGAATCTGGCATTCTAAAATCGACACTCCACCACGGTTCAGCCGGAACCAGGGGTAAACTTGTCATTTCACGTGTCATTTAACACCGTTAGGTCAAAAAATGGATGGAAGTGTTATATTGGGAACAAAATTTAAAGTTGGTGTTAGATAGAGAAGAAATATTCTTCAGTGTTAAATAGGGAAACGGAATTTAAAACAGTGTTAAATAAGGAATTATTTCTAATATTAGAGGGAAGCAAGTTGTTGAAACAAAATAAGTACCGTCTTAACTGATTTTCCTTTGATTACTCGATAGCTGAACGACCAATCCACATGGAGGAAGATGTGGCCACCGCCTCATCGCCAATAGAGAGCTTTTATTCTGGACCTTGTTTGGTTCGCGACGCCATCGTCCAGAGCACTTGGCTCACCGACATAAAAAGGTGAGTTCTCTCCGTATGATTCACCAATTTTGTATCCTCTGGAGAAACAACCATCCCATCACTACCTCCACTAAATGTGGATTCTCTGAATAGTTTCCGTTGGATTTGGATCTCCTAGGGATTGCACTCCTCTTGTAGGCATGCGGGCGGACGGTGTCCCTGAGTCTGCGAATGTCCTTAAACCTAGCACGGGTATCAAAGTAATAAAGATTAGTGTTTTTTCGGACTCGCGGACGGATGCGGATGGCGCAGACGCGTCTGCCTGCATTCACATTGCTTTGCCTACTTTGCGTTTTTCAAGGGCATGACGCACATGCTGAGAGCGGATGAAATTTGATCGTCCATGACGCCTTTGCAGTTAAAGTTTTCACTTGGTTGGTTCTGAGGAACATGTGTTGGACCATGGACCCACTTCAAGCTCGTGGATTGCCACATCAAGGGGCCCGCACTTTATGCTTGCAAGATCCCGAGAACATCAACCATCTGTTCGTCCAATGCAGGTTCGCCAATTTGGTGTGCCTTCCGGTTCTACAGTCTTTGGATCTCGACAGTCACATGCCGCAGCTGGATGTTGTGATCATCCACTGGTGGCTCGATACATCTGCGCTAGTGGCCAACAATCAGGAGAAGGTTCAATGCCCTATCATTCTCACTATGCATTAGCCATGGAATGAAAGAAATTTATACACTTTCGATCAAATTTCCTCCCTCAGCGCGGTCTTGGGTGCCATCCATGCAAAATGGAAGTTATGGGAGTTAGCTTGGAAAGAGAAGCAGAGGCCAAGTGAGCGAGTAGTTTGTTCTTATTCTATTGGTTGCGGCGTTGCGCCTGGTGCTTTCTGTTAGTGTTTATTGTAACTAGAACTCTCTTTCTCTCTTAATGAAATGACGTGCAAAGCTCTTGCGTGTTCTGGATTTTCTTTATTGATAAAAGACGGTAATCCCTCACAACTTGATTAATGGGACCAGGCAATACATTTGTTCTATAATATGAGTAAACGACATAGTCATTCTAAGGTTTATGTCTAGTCCCGTTTTAGAAAAATGCTTATAAATGTGAAGTGAAATAATCTAAGTGTAACTTTACCTACACTTACCTGAGGAGGATGTCGAGGATGCCCCTAGGAAAGACCAAAACGAAGCAACGAGTTGTGCCAATGGTGCGCCCACCATGCCCCTTGGAGCCCAGCCAGATGTCCTCTTAATTATGAGGAGAGTGTTGGTTTTAACACTTCTGGTACTCATTTGCCAAATTCCATTAAGCAGATGGTTCATGTAGTTGATGATGTTCTCGAGACGAATGTGTTACCGCCTGTTTCTGGGGCCCTCTTTATCTCCAAGGTTTGCGACTTCCTCGCCACTTTGGATGGTGGTATCCTTAGATCCAACAAGATGATTGACTGCCTCCTGGATGAGAAAGTAAATAGGGAGAAATGCACGAAGGACAACGCTAATCCTTGATCCGGCATCTTGAATAAGAAAGCAAACATGAACAAATGCATGAATAGTGACGGTAAAGGAAAGGCGTTGATAGTTAAATGATAAATGATATGCGCCTTTTTGGGTTGTTATCGTGGTCTTGGTTGTGTTTGTCGTTGTTGTTGTGTTTCTTTTTTAAGTTGCAGCCAATCGTTGGTGTTTTTTGTGAGGTTGGGACACAACACATGTGTCGGGGGTGGCCAAATTTGGTGTTTTGACCTTTTACGAAAGTTGAGCCAGATCTGACCCTATTTTGTAAAAATTTCGGGATCTGGCTTTTTTCTACCGCCGAGGTCGATGGCGGTAGGGTAAACCAGCCTACCGCCAAAGCCCTTGGCGGTAGGGGTGCACGCCCTACCGTAAAATTATTCTAAGTATCAAATACAGTGCTTGCATCCACCTACCGCCAAACACCTCGGCGGTAGGGATGCATAGGCTACCGCCAGCCTTATTTGACGATAGGGCTGTACCGCGCTGACGTGGATAAGTTGCCTATCGCCAAGGACCTCGGCAGTAGAAAAAGGGTCAGATCCTAAAATGTTTTCGAAGCAGGGTCAGATCCTGCTTAACTTTTCGAAAATGGTCAAAACACCAAAATCGGCCGGGTGGCCAAATTTGACGACGGGCCATAGTGGTTGTGCTGCTTCAAGGTTTGGGAGTAGTCATAGTCTGCATGTCTTGTTGGGTTGTTGCTTATTCGCCTTTCTTGGACAAGTTTGTAAGGTTTTCAACTTAATTAATTGAACCATTATTTTCTACAACTACGCAAATTAATTGAACCATTATCTTCTGCTTAATTAGTGGGATAGGCAAATCTTGTGCCTCTACTCTGAAAAGGATAATCTAACATCCGTACCCCGATGCAGTAGCGGACCCAGAAAATTTGCAAGACCCAGGCCACCTTCGAGCACTGTAGCTACAGCACACCGCTGTAGCTACAGTCAACGAAGCAAACAACCTGCACGCCCCAGGCAGCTGCCCGGGCTGCCTGGGGCCTGAAACCGCCTCTGCCCCGATGCATGACATCCTGACATCTTTCGCCACTTGTGATGGATATGGCCTTGGGGGGCATGATTTTCAGTTCAACGCCACATCCTGATTACAATTGCTCGGGACTACATACGTACCGGCATGTGTTTATGCACGTGCATGAAAAGCTATCTTCACCAAGAACTGCATACATACGTACCGGCACGTGTTTATGCATATATATAGGTCACGTGTATGAAAAGCTCTCTTCACCAAGAACTGCAAAAGTTCTTGTCCGAGTAGGAGTACCCAACGTTGACACGCTGTGTGTTTTTTTGCTTATGTTCTAGACTGATTTTCAATTTTTTTGTAGAGACACCATATGCATTCTACTCTTTCTTACCGTTATGGGTTAAATTAGCTATTTGTGTGTTCCTATGCTTCACGTATTGTCAGTATTTTTGACACTGTTGTGTTTGTAACGACCAAGCCAGCTTGTTGATCATGAAATCTGAGAGAACTAGCAAAGTGTGTGTGTGCGTTACAACGGATCCAGGATAGACTAATACATATTCATGAACTTAAAAAAAAAAAACACCGTCACTACATATTTGTTTTGTTTCACCAAAAAATTATTCCTTTCATCTATTTGGATGAAGTGGGGAAGGGATGGGGCTGGTCGGAGAGACTAAGGGTTTTTGGGTAAATGTGGAGTAGAGTGGTGAGGGTCTTTTCGTAAAAAATAACATAATTTAACTGACATGCGTTAGATGCAGATCAGATGGTCAGAAACCAACATCACCGATTGGATCTTTTTAGAAGAGTAGAGAAAAAAAACAGAATGGAACATATTGGTTGGTTTGAACAGGATCAACCACACTAAATTCGGGGGTCGCAGCCTGCACATTGTCTCGAAATAATTAATAGTCGTGGAGAGGATTTGTGCCTGCCGGGCATTCTTCTGCCTGAAAAGGGTTTACAGAGAGCCGGGCCACACTTCATTAATTAAGTTAACACTTCATGGACGAGGCCAGACATCGTGCCATTTGCCGTCAACGTTGGCGGAACCACGCCCGGTCGGTGGAGAAAGAAGCCGGCTACGCGGAGATCGACGAGTCGGTGGCCAGCGCGTCCGCGTCCGCCGCCAACATCGTGGAAAAGTAAAACATAGGAGGCCGCTGCCGCTTGGGTCCCAGGTAGGCCACCGCCGGCGCGTCGCCGGCGTGCACAGCCGGTGACTTGCCCGGTTCAGCGCAGACCATCGTCGACCCCCGCCTCGGTTTCACGGAAGCGGAGGAGCCCCCCTCCCCCTCTGGCTGAAGCACCCCCCCTTCCCCTTCGGCTAAAGCACCCCCTTTGCCACTCTGATGAGCGGCGCAGCCGGACATAAGAAAGATACGGGGAAAGAATATACCTCCGGGGCTCCCGGCAGTCCGATGAGCGGGCTGCCGGACATGGGGAAGACAAAGGGATCCGCCGCGGCTGGCCGTAGACTAATGAAGTGTATCCGTGTCGTGGGAATGGAGCTCCACGCGGCCGGACGTGCACATAGTTTTACCCTTTTTTAGTTAAAATAAGTCCAAAATGTAAATGTTTTCGTCCGGTTTGTATGAAATCCGTTGTGTTTGCATGAATTTTATCCGGTTTGTTGAAAGAGTGTTTGAACTTTATACGGGCAGCGTTAGATGGCCGGCTCCGGCATCCATGTCGTCGGACTGGTCCCCTATCCACGGAGGGACGCCAGAGCAAATTTGTGGATCGGCGTTGGAGATGGCCTTATTCGCCTTTCTTGGACAAGTTTGTAAGGTTTACAACTTAATTAATTGAACCATTATTTTCTGCAACTAGCAAATTAATTGAACCATTATTTTCTGCTTAATTAGTGGCAGAGGCAAATCTTGTGCCTCTACTCTGAAAAAGATAATCTAACATCCGTACCCCGATGCATGACATCCTGACATAGAACACACTCTCGCCACTTGTGATGGATATGGCCTTGGGGCATGATTTTCAGTTCAACGCCCACATCCTGATTACAATTGCTCGGGACTATACGTACCGGCATCTGTTTATGCACGTGCATGAAAAGCTATCTTCACCAAGAACTGCATACATACGTACCGGCATGTGTTTATGTATATATAGGTCACGTGCATGAAAAGCTCTCTTCACCAAGAACTGCAAAAGTTCTTGTCCGAGTAGGAGTACCCAACGTTGACACGCTGAGTGTTTTTTTGCTTATGTTCTAGACTGATTTTCATTTTTTTTTTTGTAGAGACACCATATGCATTCTACTCTTTCTTACCGTTTTGGGTTAAATTAGATACTAGAAGCGAAAGCGCGCTTTGCCGCGCCGCTAAATTTCAGCAACAATTATACATTGGAGAAAACATAAAATTGGACACAAATTTATGAGAAGTGTGGACCCTCATGCAAAAAATATAACTAAATTTCAGAACTCATCTCTCTTTATAACAGAAAAAAAAACAAAAAAAACCCCATTCATCCATTACTGAACGCTTGACATTACAGCTTATTTTAAGATGATTTACTATTTTGATTGAAGATCGAGACTCTTGAGTTACTTTGCAAGGATCAAAGCGAAGGGGTTTTTGACAATAACTATTCAGCGCATGTGTCCAATCACTTAGGAAGCCTTGGATAAACCAACTACGATATCATTTTGATTCTACAAAATAATAGTATACGACTGCAATTTAAAGCCCACGGAGTTCTTTGATCCACACTTTCATTGACCCTAAAGTGCAGTGAGGAACATCGGGTGGATTCAAAGACCACAATTGGGCGAGCGGCAGGTTGTCCACCATGGAGCATACATACAGACATTGACAACAGGTGCTCCTAGAAGTAGGCTGCCTCCTACATGTGGCACAATGGATTAGTATTGGCCACTTAATAGACAATTGGCAATAGAAGCATTACCATGAGAGATGACTGGATAAAGAATTAAGCTTCTGTTTTTTATTGTGTGGAAATTGGTTCAAATGAGTCAGAAGATATGAAAAGCATCTGAGTGAGAACTAACATTTGTCACCCTAAGTTGAATCATTTGTTGGTTCTGAAACCTACTCCAATGAATAAGGCGCGCACACACCCCTAAATTCAACTTTGACCATAAATTAGACCAATCAAATGTGGATTATATGTGATAAAAATTATACCGTTCAATTTGTATTGAAAACAAGTTTTTAGTATATAATTTTTAAATTACAAAAGTATATATTATTGATCTAATTCATGGTCAAAGCTTGATTTTGGAAAGCGTGCACGCCTTATTATTGGAATGGAGGGAGTAAGCAAGATGGCTTTGGTATTCGGAACAATAGAGCATGAGCTGAGAAAAGATACAGCGGGCATAGAATTCCAAGTTCAAGTCTAGCATGGATTCTTTCATGAACCCGCAATGTAGTTGCAAAAGGCAAATACAATTTGGAACTTTTTGTTAAATGCCTTTTGTTTTCCTGAATAGAGCAAACATTATAACAACTTAACCCAATACTACATGCTTCTGTATATTACTTCAGAAATTAACCGAACAGAAAAGAGATAAGTAAATAGCATATTCTACAAATCTGCAAGAACAGAACTTTGTACCAGAAGGTCATAATCTCTTGGTGCCTGTGAATACAGACCTTAAAGCACGACCAATCCGTGCCCACAATAACCATGAAGAGTGGGCTTACAAACTGCCGATCTCATGTGTCGCATATGAATCGTACATAATTCTCCTCAATTGAACAGGGAAACCTGAAACCTTGTAGCGATCAGTTAAACCGCAATACAACTATAATAAGGCACAATATACCAAGTTGGAGCGTTGGCATTCAAATTGCATTAAAATGGGGCCCAGTTTGTTAGTATATTCTAGTTAAACTGCTCTTCTCAGTGAGAAGGATAAAAAAGGCATATTCAGTAATCCTATCTAGGGATAATAATAACAAAGCACAATTTAGCTAGATTTGTATGTCCACATCAAACTTGCAAGCATAGTTCCTTCGAGAGAGATAGCAAGCATAGCTCTTCGGCATGAGATTTTTTTGTTGCACATATGGATTTGCTAATACTAACTGTGTGGAAACATAACATCATCTTGAAACTAACATTATAACTGAATACATAACCCTGTTTCCTTGTAGCACAAGAACATCAGTGGATTTTAATCACCTATGCAATAGTCGGCCTCAACAAAATTGACCATAGCTCATCGCTATTATTCCCATTTTTACACCGGAAAACACAAAAAACTATTGCTTTTTCGGAATTCGTCCATCAGCTATTAAGTCACCACATCGGTGAAGTCAACGTCTTCGCATTAAAAAGCATGGCCCTAGAGAGTAATCGCATACGGAGCATAATCAAACCTCAGTATGATCTTAGAGCATCTCCAACAGGCGCGTTATCTTAGCCGCGCGCTTGAAAAAACCGCTTTATTGCGCGCGCAGGGCCGAAACGGGCGCTCCAGCAGCCGCACAATAATCACGCGCGCGGTAAACTTGTTCAGCGCGCAGACGAAAACGGCATCGCGCGCGGTGTATTTGCTGCGCCAGCTCCCGCGCGCTGGACAGCGACGATTCGCGCGCGAGCGACCAACTGCCGCCCTGACCTCTCCGGCCGCCCCGCGTTCGCCCCGCCCCGCGCCGCCGCCGGCGAAATTCCACCGATGGAAGGCCGCGCCGACATCCCCCCAACCCCTCCCTACACCCGCGACCCCTTCGCCGCCGCCGCCGCCGCAAACCCTAGCGCGGGGTTGAGCTTCGGCTTCGCCGCCGGCGCCCCTCCTCCTCCCAGCACCGGTCTCGTGCGCGGCCTTTTCATGGCGCCACGGACGACCTCGCAGGGTGGCGTCGCGCCGCCGCCCGCCGTGAAGCCACGGGCCTCCGTCTCCAAGCAACCGAATGCGGCAGCGGCGACGGCGTCCCGAAAGAAGACAAAGCGAACGGCTCTTCTAGGCAGCTCTCTCCTGGGAGGCATGGGAGCACCTCCGGGTGACATGGGTGGACGCATGGCTTCCGGTGTGCCTCACATGCCTTCGCATGATGCCGTTGGAGATAGTGCGAACACCGTCCGAGTTCCCGATGACGATGAGGCGCTTGAAAATGGAGAGGAGGAGGAAGAATCGTCTTTGGAAGAGGAGGAAGAAGAGGAGGAATATGATGTGGCATGATTGTTGATGTTTCATTTGTTTGTGTGAACTTTTATTTGTCATGAACTTGATTGGGTGATTTTGAACTATGCCATGCAATTGAACTATGCTATGTTGCTCCAACTCATTATTTTGCATATTTGTTTTATGTTTGAAAGATCATCATATTGTCAAATTGATATGTGTTGTTTCATATTTGCCAAGCGCCGGCTGGCCGCGCGCGCTGTATTTTACCGCGCCTGGTGAAGCGCTACAGCGGCGCGCTAAAATTTACAGCGCCTGAAAAAGCAACCAACCCCTCCCGCGAGCCTGTTGGAGATGCTCTTATTTCAAGTCTAATCATTCGATGTTTTTCATCTGTATAAATCAAATCATCTGTTAGGACCCTTAAATAAACAAGAAAATGGAGATTAGACACTCTAAAATCATGAAAGGGAACAAGTACCCATAATACAGCGCAGGCAATAATAGCCCCCAAGGCCCCTCTCTCTCTTCGTAGTGGTCTCCAACAAGCAACCTTTTTTTCCCGGTCTCCAACAAGCAACCTAAGGAGGCGATACTCGTTCTTTTGCGTCGGTGCTCATGGCGGTTGGGAGGGGCAATGGACCTCCAACGCCGGCGCAGCCCGCGGCTCCAGGGGTTGCTGCACCGCACCAGGACAACGGCGCTGGAAGGGTTGGAGGTGCTGCTGCTAATGGCGGGCGAGGCGGGATTGCTGGCAGGGGGAACGGTTTTGGCGGCGGCGGTGCCGGCGGCCGTGGTGCCGGTGGCGGCGCTGGTGGCAGATATTGGCCCGATGCACCACGTTTCCAGAACGATGGTTTTGGGGCGTTTGGAGATAACCGCTACTACGGCTCCTCGTCCGGAGGCGGCCGGGGCGACGTCGGAGTCCGGGAGTTTCGTGGACCGACGGGCGGATTCGTCGAAGGACCGGCGGGTCCACAGCAGTACGTGCCTCGTCGGGGCGGTCTGGCTAACCGAGGTGGACGCGGCGGCGCTGGAAGGTTCGGTAGGACAGGCGGGAGAAATCCAAGGCGTGACCCGCCGCCGCGACAGGATCCCCCGCCAAGGTGGGTTCCTCCTCCGGCTGCTACTGCTGATGCGCCGGTGGCTGTGCCCGTGGTTCCTCCGGTGCTGCCTCCCGCGGCCAATACAGAGGGAGACGCGACGCTTCCTGGAGTTGCGCTTGAGGCTGTGCGTGCCCTTGCGGCTGTGCTGGCGGAGGCGGTGACGAACGTTGCAGCCAAGGGTTCTGATAATCTTGAGTCTGATAATGCAAGCAAAGGGCAGCGTAAAAGAGAGAAGCTATACTGTTACAGTTGTGGTGAGCCTGGACATTATGCAGTGGGCTGCTCGACGGAACTATGCGATATATGTCTGAAGCCGAAGCACGAAGCGGAGTGTCCGCTTCTCTCGGCACCGAAACCGGTGGTAACTATATATGGGGTTTGTGATCCCAAGCTCATGTTCTTTGAGACTCCGACGATGAACTCGTGTAGGCCACGTCTCGAGAATGCCAGGACGGGGTTGATCCGGGTTACACATGGTACTTTGACTAAGGACCAGGTCATTCAGCAGCTTCGGAGATTGGTATCTGAATCCTTTCAGTGGTCCTTAGTGCGGATAGATGAGCAGTTGTTCAAGGTCGACTACCCTACGAAAGTTGATCTTGAGAGGATTAATAAGTTTGGCATGTGCAGAGTGCCTGGTAGTTCTTGTTATCTTGAGTTTGACGAGTGGAAGCGAAACGAGCCAGTTGGGATTCCTCTGGCTAAGATCTGGGTCAGATTCTTTGGGGTGCCACCCAAACCGCTTAATGACTTCCTCGAGGCTTGGAGCATTGGATCTCTTATTGGGAAAACTGAGGACGTTGATATACTGTTTACTCGCAAACATGGCATTGCGAGGTTGCGCGTTGGGGTGATTGATGTGGATGCGGTGCCTGCTTACTTAGCCTGGTCTTATGAGGGATTGAGTTATGATCTTCGGATTGAGATTGAGGGATACCCGATGGCAGAGGACACTGACAAAGGTAAAGGTAATGACGATGGTGCTGACGGTGGGGATGGTAAGCAGGATGACCTTATGGACCACGATAAACATGGGGACAAGCCTACATCCACTGGGGAGACAAATCAGTCGTCAGATACTACGGTGAGGAAGGAGGCTGCACCCATTTCGACACCAATGGCGGGGCTTCGGTTTGGGTCGTTTGAGGCGGTCTCGGCGCTTGGCCGTCTCTGGGCCGATCGGGTGGAGTCTGAGGATCCAGCTGAGCGGGAGCTACCTTCTTTACTTACTGCCCGTGCGGGGGACGGGGATCAGGGCGTGTCTTCTGCTACGACCAGGGAGAGGAGCCCGAGGCAGGCGGCCTCAGCTCTTCACTCCCCTTCTGTTGCGGTGGTTACATCTTCTCCGTCTTCACGCGTCACTTCTCCACCGCAGTTGTCGCAGGCGGCAACGACTGTGGTGGAGTCAATGGTGACTCATGTTCTGTCATCGGCGCCAGTTGTGGAGGTAACTGAGGCGCCGCTCAGGCCATCGTCTGGTGGACAGGCGGCGGGCCATACCGTCGAGGAGGTGGTGGCCTTTGGAGGCATCCCAGGCCCGACGACTGGAGACAGGAGGTCGAGCCGACGCATTCAGGCTCAACCAGACGCTGATGATCTTCAGATGGGGCGCGCCATGCGGGCGGCCAAGATTCGAGATTTAGAATCTTCGACAGGTCATCTTCAGGGCGTCTACCTGGATCCGTATGTGGTCGTTACTCAGCCATGCGGACCACAAGGAGCTTATGGATATTGGGTGCAACCGATGGAAGATGGTTGCACGGGATACATACAACCGGTTTGGATGGCGGTCCAATAATAGGATAGGTGTTTAGTCATCCTACCCTATTTTCGCCGGTTGTGGCAATTTTATTTTCGGAGCTTCATACTTTTGTTTAAGACTATGTTTTGTTTCGGAATCTTTACTAAAATGGTTGTGTGCATCAAGAGATGCAGAGGCCGAGGGTGTTCCTCCTTTTCGAAAAAAAACAAGCAACCTAAGAAGCAAGTCCAGCCAAATTGGAACTTCAAAACTGTATCCTCATCGTGTCCAACCATGCTAGCTAGATCCACATCAGAAATGCAAAAGACATCATATACAATGTTAGATTAGATTTTCCTTGTAAATGCGACTTCGAGTTTGCCATTAATTTGTTGAATGAATCCATCACTTTACTGGAGTAAATTAACACTGCGGGCTGCCGTACCTTGCTGTAATAGGCATAACGTTGCTAAACAATAATAGCTCCAAAATTTGCAGGTTAACCAAATTAAGGCAAACTCGAAGAGACATATACACAATTTTGCGTATACACATTTAGCTGCATTCCATACAATGGAAGATCGATGATCAAACTAATCAAGCGTTCAACATGGCAGCTAGCTAGCTAGGCAGAGCTCCATTTAGCTACTTGGAGAACCTGAGGACTCAGCGGTCTCACTGCTGAGGAACTGTAGTTGCCGCATTTCTTTCTGCTAGTGGCCAGATTCATGCCATGCCGAGCAGGGTGGGGGCTCATCAGCGTTGAGTTTCAGAGGACATGAAGAAAAAGGAGGAACACTGAGAAGAACAGAACCCCCAAATTGATCAACGCCAACAGAGACAGCGGGAAATCTACGGGCCACGAAAGCAGTAAAAGGAAATCCAAGTGCGCCGCCACAACCCAAAAAATCCGGCCAGCAAACCGAGAGGTCCACCGACGGCATATCACCGTCCCAACGCAATGAAAAACAGACCAAATAAATGGGAACAATAACATACCGTGCTGGCCGCGGCCCAGCGGGGCAAAAACGACAAATCTGACCTCAGGACGAAACTAATTCACAAACTGAACTGCTTTTGAAAAAAATTCATCCAGCTGACCCTTTTGTGTAGCGCCCGACAGCTAGGCGCCACACTACACTGTGCAGCGCCTGACTGACATGCGCTACACGCCTGGCCATCGTCCCACCCCGGGCTGCCTGAAAAATGCTACTAAGTCAGTGTGCAACGCCTGAGAGCTAGGCGCTAAGCCTGACCTATAGGCGCTACACTGTGCAACGCCTGAGAGCTAGGCGCTACACTGTATAGTGTAGCGTCTGACCTCTGGGCGCTGCACTGCCGGGACGCAAAGTACGCCCCCTCGTGCTGTCACGTCAGTCGAGTCAAGGGCGCTATCTCTTCTCGCTAGGTGGAATCAGGCTACGTCGAATAGTACTAGGCTAGGCCCACAATCGTTTCAAATATGTCGATCCTCCCGTGTTTAATGATCCACTAGACTTGCTAATCAAATGTTGCTACAGTGTCTACGGGTGTGCATGTTGTGGCGTGTCTAGCTAGCTTAGCTAGCTTTGTGTGCTAACTAGCCGTAGTTAATTAATCACTTTAAGCCTAAATCTAATGTATACATCCAAGCTCATATTATGAAAATCATGTTACATTAGCTTAAGACATGATTCTGCTGCTACTTTTACATAGAAGAATCAAGTGTTGCCATTTGGTGCTGAGAAAATGATACTGTGACTATAGTTTCAAACAGAAAACAACGTTATATTGATGGAAAAATTTCTACATTATTCACATAAAATCTAGTAAAACATTTACATGATATTGTTATATCATTGGCAGGCTGACATTATCCTTCCATCTGACAAGTTGTTCCAATCTACATGATATATCTATATCTATATCTATATCTATATCTATATCTATATCTATATCTATATCTACTAATAAAGCAAGGTGATATTCTTGGTTTCGTCCCGCGATTAGTTTTTTTTCGGTTAGTTTTGGTCTCGTACGGCCGTCCATCCGTGCTATTTTGTTCACGTACGAGCAGCAACTTCACGTACGACAGCTTGATCACGTACGACGGTTGGACTATTGGGCTGATTTTCCTTATTGGGCTGATTTTTCTGCCGTACGTCGTCGTTCGATTTTCTGGTCGTTCGTCGCTCGTATGGGCCTGGCTAGGACCGCCTGGGCCTTCTCCACAAATTTCTAATTTACCAAATTATATATGCAGGTATATAGAATAGTCCCACATTGCTAATTTAAATCAAATCCTACCAACTTATATATGTTTGTCGGTTGCAAGAATCAAGCAAGCCAAGACACAAGGATGAGATATAGAAATATGAGATGAGAATGACAAATAATAGATGAATCCAAAAAAGCAAAGACCCAGGGACACTAGAGGCGGACGAACGGGTGGCGGGTTCCCTGGAGGACACACCAGAGCGGCGGACGGATGAGACGGAGAGGCGGCGACCTCCATGGCTCCCTGGAGGACACACCAGAGCGGCGGCCTGCGTGGCCCACGCGGCGGTGCAGCGGATCCGGCGGCGGACGGATGAGACGGAGAGGCGGCGGGCGACCTCCATGGCCCCCTGGAGGACACACCAGAGCGGCGGCCTGCGTGGCCCACGCGGCGGTGCAGCGGATCCGGCGGCGGACGGATGAGACGGAGAGGCGGCGACCTCCATGGCTCCCTGGACCTGGAGGACACCAGAGCGGCGGCGGACGGATGAGACGGAGAGGCGGCGGGCGACCTCCATGGCCCCCTGGAAGACACCAGAGCAGCGGCCTGCGGATCCAGCTGCTCTGGCGTGGATCCGGCGGCGACCTCCCTGGAGAAATGAGAGGACGGGGAAAGTTTGAGCTGGAGAAGGACGTGGTGGGATCTTGGAGTGGTGGGCTTCGTTATCTATCGTTATCTAATCTGAGGAAAGATGAGCACACGTCAACGATTGCTGGGTCCCACGCACCGCTACCAGCGTCCAATCTTTTTTCTTTCACATGCGACCTTATCTCACCGCCACACACATCAAGTGACACACACGAGTTTTCTCACCGTCACGCACACGAGTTTTCTTTTTGAACATGAAAACAGCCCCGGAAGCTGCATTAGAATATGACGGTAGTGAACTGGTGATACAAGTTAGGGTAACTCCGACCCATGTCTATTTGGTCTGGAATTTGTCAGTTTAGACAGCAAAATGAATGTCTGTGTCCCATATTTATCTGAGGTCGGTACATGCCCCCAACGCAGCTGCCCAACGCAAATTGTCCGCTCCCGCGCTCGGCCAGTCGCTATGCACGCTCGCACACCCGCCACTGCTCTTGCCCACCCGCCTGCCATCGCGCCGCTGCTCTCGCCTGCGCCTGCGGCTTCGTCAGCCCGCCGCACGCCCGCGTGCGTGCTCGCGCCCTCGCTCGCCTACTCGCAATCTCGTGCGCCCGCGGCCTCGCCTGCGCGCGCGCACACGCCCGACCGCCCCGCCGGAGGCCCGCGCGCTCGCGGCCGCCTGCCCCGCGCTCTCTCGCCCGCCTGCTCCCCGCGCGCCCCCTCTCCCGCTGCCCTCCGCGCGCTCGCGGCCGCCTGCGTCCGCATCCCCCTACCCCGCCGCAAGCCCACGCGCTCGTGCCCTCCCGCCCGCTCACGCTCGTACCAGTCACCCGTCCCGTGTGCGCCGCTATTCGACATTGACTTGCGATGGCGTGGTTCAATGTCAGTTGTGCGTGGAGTAGTCGAGATAATTAGTATGGGATTGACCACATCGAACACATTGCGTTCAGGTGGACACGACGACCATGGTCGATGAAGGCAGTAAGGAGGATAAGTGACAACACAGACAAGGCGCCATGTTCAAATAGATAACGTGCATCTGTGGAGAGGTCTTCGGTCGTGCTTATTGTGCTAGGAACATATGAATTTTTCCCGTTGCAACGCACGGGCATGTTTGCTAGTGTCATACTAAAAAAGAGAGATTAATTAACTACGGCTAATTAGCACACAAAGCTGGCTAAGCTAGCTAGACACGCCACAACATGCATCCCGGCGTAGTGCATGCATGCGAAGGGGCATGGCGCCCTAGGCACACAGCACGAGGGGGCGTACTTTGCGTCCCGGCAGTGCAGCGCCTATAGGTCAGTAGCGCCCATCTCTCGGGCGTTGCACACTGACTTGGCATTTTCCAGGCAGTCCGGGGTGCGACAATGGCCAGACGTGTAGCGCCTATCAGTCAGGCGCTGCACAGTGTAGTGTGGCGCCTAACTGTCGGGCGCTACACAAAAGGGTCAGCTGGGTGAAATTTTTTCAAAAGCAGTTCAGTTTGTGAATTAGTTTTGCCCTGAGGTCAGATTTGTCGTTTTTGCCGCCCAGCGAAGGAAGGATGTAGAACAGAAACGTGCCGGCAAGGAACCAAGGCGGCGGCGAAAGCCCTCCAATGCGAGCGACGAAGGCGGAGACAGAGGTCCTCCTGGCAATGGCGAACGTGGGGGCGGAGGTCGTCCGACAGCAGCGACACTCGCAACTCGCAAGGATGAAGCCCTCCAATGGCAGCGCGGACCATGCGCCGTACCCACTACACCAGCGAAATTACTCCCGTCGACCACTCCCTCCCCAAGCCATCGCTCCCCTCTATCCACAGCCACCCCCGGCGACCGCATGACCCGTACCCGGCAGTGACGCACGCGTCATCCATGCCGCACGTCGGATCGGAGCAAGAGAAAACCGCCTCTCTGTAGGACGGTCGAAACGACACAGAAGGAATCAAAGCACATCACGCAGCAAGAAAACGACTCGAGCTCAGACAACAGGGCCCCACCAGGTGCCCAACCCCTTGCGCTGACCGAGTCAAAATCAGCGTGATGGACGATTCGACACCCCAATCGATTCTCAGCCAATTTACCCTATGGAGCTTATAGCATCTACAGCCGGGCGCCTCAAACGGCCGGGTGCTCCTAAGTGGCGCTGAGGGCGTCACTTGAGGAACGGGCGCACACTGCGCCTCTGCGCTGGGCCGGCCCAGGTAAGGTGAGCGCTTGGTTCCACCTCCCCCCGCTCGTTGAGGGATCCTTCTGTACGGTTCCCCCTCCCCCTCCCTCACGTTGACTTTATGAAAAAAAATCGCAAAAAACTAAAAAACCTAAAAAAATCATGAATTCAAAAAATTTCATGGATTTTGAAAGAAACTGTTCACAAACTTCAAATAGTTCACGAAAATTGAAAAAAGTTAATTGATTTTGAAAAAAAGTTCATCGAATTTAAAAAAAGTTCACCAAATTTGAAAAAAAAGTTCACCGGATTTAAAAAACCTTCATTGAATTAGAAATAAGTTCATCGGATTTGAAAAAAAGTTCATCAAATTTGAAAAAAGTTCATAGAATTTGAAAAAAAGTTTGTTGATTTTGAAAAAGTTCACAGAAAATGGAAAAAGTTCATCGGATTTGAAAAAAGTTCATCGAATTTGAAAAAAGTTCATCAAATTTGAAAAAAAGTTCATAGAATTTGAAAAAAAAGTTCATAGAATTTGAAAATAAGTTCGTTGATTTTGAAAAAAGTTCACAGAAAATGAAAAAGTTCATCAAGTTTAAGAAAAAGTTCAACGTTTTTTGACAAAATAAACAATAAAAGTAAAGAAAAGAAAAAGGAAATTTAAAAAACAAAGAAAAACCGTCCAAAAAGAATGAAAAAAAAACCTGCTTCTGCGAACTGAATAAAAGAATAAGAGGGCGAAAACGCAGAAGTTGTCACAAGCGATGAACTAGTCCAGGTGGTTACTGTCTTACTCGCGGAGGAAGAGGTCTCGAGTTCGAATCATCTCGGCGCACTTTTTTTGGAAAATTAACAGAAAATGAATAAAAAAGGTAAAAATGGGCCGGCCCATGAAGGAGGGAGGGGTGTGCGCCCGTTTGCGCCGATGCCTGTAACGGGCGCAGCGGGCGCCGTTTAGGGAATTCCCAAACGGCCCTCAGACGCCCGGACGGCCCACGATCCAACCGGGCGCCTCAAACGCCCAGGCGCACCCGGGCGCGTCCGACATGTCAGCCCGGCCCACCACGACCCCACTCCGTCCCCACAAATATCCCCAATCCAGAAACCCTAGCTCACTTCACTCTCGATCCGTCTCTTCTTCTTCCCTCCGATTTCTCCGATTCGATCCACTCCGACGACTCCGGTCACTCACTGCGGCGACCATGTTGAGCGCCGGCAGCCGCTCCTCCGACTCGGACTCCGACGACGAGTTGGCCCTCCGCATTGCCCTCGAGAGGTCCAAGGTGGACACGGGTGGCAGTTCCGGATCGGCCGCCTCGCCTCTTCCCCGCCGGTGCAGCGAGGAAGCCGGCACTGGCTCCTCCCAGCTCGCGCTTGGCTCCGCTCGGGCTGCGCAGTCCGCGCCTCCCCCACGTCGTGCCCTGCCCCCGCCGGCCCGGACGCGCACGCCGCCCGCCGCGAGAGGCAGCAGGCAAGGGAGAGGGACGCGGCGGAGAGCTCCGTCCGCCGCCGCCGCGGGTTACCGGTGGAGCCCGACGAGGACGAGTGGCTCATCGCGTGGGGTCTACCGCTGGTCGCTTATGACGGCGGAGGCGGACGCTCGACGGCTCCGCCGGAAGAACGCGAAGGCTCTCCGGCTAGCTATCGAGCAGTCTGAGCGCGAGGCCAAGGAGAAGGCGACAGAGGCGGCTCGGCTGGCGAAGCTCAAGCGTCAGCAGGACCGGGCCGTCCGGCGCCTCAAGGGCCTCGTCATCGTCTCCTCCTCCGACGACGACGGCGGCGGCTCCTCGTCCGACGATCCTCCACCAGCCGCCGACGGCTACAGCTGCGCCGGCGACCGGAAGGGGAAGGGGCCGCCCAGAAGTGGTGAAGATCCGCTTTTCTTCTTTTTAATTTCAAGTTTTAGATGTAGTTTGAAGTTGTCCGTCGTTTATGTGAACTTTGGTGATCCTTTGAACATCCGATCATGATCTTTTTGTGAAAGTATTGTGCTTGCCTATGTCCGTTTGCTGATCTACGTAGTTTGATCGACATTGCATGCTTTAGTATGGATATAGGGGATCGGATATACACGGATGTGGACGACGCTATTTGAGCAGTGCCCGGTCACTGCCCGCGAACGCGTCCGGGCGCGTCTGCGGGTGTTTGAGGGGTCGAATTTGCCATATGCGGCTGTAGATGCTCTTAGTGAGTAAGGAGATTTGTGTGTTCCTATGCTTCACGTATTGTCAGTATTTTTGGCACTGTTGTGTTTGTAATGACCAAGCCAGCTTGTTGATCATGAAATCTGAGAGAACTAGCAAAGTGTGTGTGTGCGCGTTACAACGGATCCAGGACAGACTCATATTCATGAACTTAAAAAAAAAAAAAAAAAAACCACCATCACTACAGATTTGTTTTGTTTCATCAAAAATTTATTCATTTCATCTATTTGGATGAAGTGTGGAAGGGATGGGGCTGGTTGGAGAGACTAAGGGTTTTTTGGTAAATGTGGAGTAGAGTGGCGAGGGTCTTTTCGCAAAAATGTTATAATTTAACTGACATGCGTTAGATGCATTTCGGATGGTCAGAAACCAACATCACCGATTGATTCTTTAAGAGTGGAGAAAAAACAGAATGGAACATATTGGTCAGGGTTTGAACAGGATCAACACACAACCTGCACATTGTCTCGATCTAATTAATAGTCGTGGAGAGGATTTCTGCCTGCCGGGCATTCTTCTGCCCTGAAAAGGGTTTCCAGAGAGCCGGGCCACACTTCATTAATTAAGTTAATCAGCACACTGGCCCAGCACTTAATTAGAACAAACAGCAATACACCGCCTACTCGTACGGCAGCATGAGCGTTACGTGTACCACCCCAGTTTAGTTATCGGTGCCTCTCAGCACATAATTCCGTGCTCAATTTGGCCGGAGTCATGAATGGATCAGCACGAGCCGGCCGGTGCAGCAGGAATACGACACGGCGCGTCGGCGCGCACGAGCCGGCCCGTCACGGGCACTGTTTTGTACGGTACGCCCTTTTGGTACTTCTACAGTACTCTAGTTTGGTGTGGTGGCAACGATGAGATCACACGATGCTTGTGGTACGAGACACTCCTGACATGAGTTGTAAACTAGGATTGAAAATAGAGTGGAAACTTTTCACTTTTCCAAAGAAAAAATGGAAACAGAGAGGAAATATGAAAACGGAAACGGAAATATGCAAAACGAAAATGGAAATAAAAAAATTTATGCGGAAATGGAAACAAAAATGGAACGGTGTTTTCCGGTGGAACGTGGAAACGGAACTTTTCGTTTCCGTGAATATGGAATTTCCGCTTTTACTATAGGCCTATGATTGTTTTGTAACCCAACCATCAAACAACACACAATGACACAATGAGTTGAATGGATCATTTGAGGCCCAACTTCAACTACCACACACATATCCAACTAGACCCTCTACGCAATTGTCCAGTACTACTACAATAATGCACTAAGTTGCTAAAATAATCATATTATTTTGTAGCCATGATAAAAAATCATTAAATTTGTTTGTTTTTGTGTGTATTTATCTATGATTCAAGGGGTTATTAAGTTTCGGTCAACACCCACTTCTGTTTTCGTGTCCGCTCTGTATTCGGTCCATGTCTGTTTCCGGTAGTATTTGTTTCCATATTCATTTCCGGGGTTTTTGTATTCGTTTCCGCTTCTGCAAAATAATATGAAAACAAATGTGGCAGCACCCAGTTCCGTCCGTTTCCGCTCCGTTTTCATCCCTATTGTAAACTGCTGGAGCGTTCGTCTTGGACTATGCTAAGAAACGAAAATGAAAAATATTTGAACCCAGCGAGCTGTGTGTGTTATAAGAGCATCTGCAGCAGGACTTGGAAAATCCGACCACTATAAGTCTGCGGACGCGTCCGGCCGTGTCCGCGGACGGTGATCGGTAACCCCTCTTTTTTCCACCGCTGCATCCAACTACCTCATATATTTGATACCTCATATCCATACAAAGTGTGCAAAATAAAATCTATGTACTACGTAGATAACCTAAGCTACTCTACACTACTCATCGTCGAAGATGACAACGACCTCCGTGACAGCAGTGTCGGACGACCCTTCCACCGAGTGGATCGCCGCCTGTCGCACCTCCGGCTCCTCGTCGGAGTCTATCTCAGCGAAAATCTCGTCAAGCTCCGCGACCCGCTGGCAGAGGAAGCGGCGGTTGGCCTCCACCTCCGCCTCTAACTGGATGGAGTCGAGAATGGCCTGTTACCCCGCTACCTCCTCCGCTTGGGCCACCACGAACTCCGCCAGCGCATCGGACATGGCGAAGCCCGCAACCGGAGGCACCGGATACGCCTCACCTGCGTCCTCCTCCTCTTCCTCCGACTTCACGTCCGGCATGGCCGAGTCCTGCTCCTCCTTCGGCTCCGGCGAGTCCGGAGTTAGGCCGTCTGCGATCCGGGCTTCGCGCCTAGCCCGGATCTGCTCAAGGAGGTCGAGGCGCCGCTCCGGCATGAGCATGGCGTACGTCATGATCCGGCACCGGGGCATGGCTAGCGGCCGACGACGAGTGGATTTAGGTGTGGCAGCAGATGAGTGGGGATGGAAATGGGGACGGGGTAGGGATTTTGGTGCCGGCATCCGGGTTAAATAGTCGGACTAGGGCCCTCGGGCAGCGCCATCGAGAATCGAAGGAGACACCTGTCGGACCGATGATATGAGGGGTGCCGGACAGCCCGGGCGTATAGGGCTGTTATGAGGAGCCCATCTGGGTCAGGTTTTTTTGACGGGTCAGTGACCGAGTCGTCCGTCTAGGCGTATATGGGGGTTTGAGGGAGCCGACTGTAGATGCTCTAAATATTTGTTGATCTTTATTCAATAGATTTACCTGGTCTCTGTATCGCAAGATGCACACAACTATATAAACATTCAATAGATAGATGAACACATTGCATGAACAAAGAACACGAGTATATGGAGAGAAACTTATAAGCTCTTTGTTATATTCTTTTTACAATATCTTCTTTTGTGTCAAATCAACTTCTGTGCAAAAGCTCTCCATCTCATGGCCTTTTATAGACTAGCTCACTTGGAGCATTTTAGTAATAACCCCACATTAACCTTCTGCTAAGGTTTCATGCCATGTTACGAATGATATTGATTACTCTTTATCTAACTCACAAAAATCAGTTGAATAACCTGCACAGGTTAATATTTCATAACGGTCTGACATGTAAAGACTGTATTTGTTCTCTGTGAGCAACACAATGCGCCATCGCCCACCACAACCTTAAGTTCGGCCAGCCCACTTTAGGCGCACAAACCATATGTCCGCTTTTGGAAATGTTGGTTTTTTCTTTTTCTTCTATCTTTTCTCCCCCGATTTTATTTCTGTTTTTTATTTTCTATTTATTTTTCTGCTTTCTTTTTTTTCTCAAGCCATGAATATTTTTTAATTCATTTTTTTTCAAATTCCTGAATATTTAATGAGATTTGTGATTTTTCTCAAGTTCTTGAATATTTTTCAAATTTGCGGACAGTTTCCAATTTTGCGAACAATTTTCAAGTAAGTGAACATTTTTTCGAATGCATGAACAAATTTCAGATTTAAGATTTTGTTAATCCATGATCTTTTCTCGTATTCATGAAGATTTTTGTAAATTCAAGAATAATATTTATTTATTTTTAAATTTCCTTAACTATTTTTCAAATTGATGATTTTTTTCAAAAATCACAAACATTTGCTAAATTATTTACTCCCTCTGATCCAAGAAAAGTGTCGTGGCTTTAGTTCAAATTTGAACTAAAACTGAACTAAAGTTACGCCACTTTTTTTGGATCGGAGGGAGTACTATTTTTAGAATTCATGAACTTTTTCAGTCATTAATATTGTCGTGGTGAAATCACGGCAGATGCCATGAGATGGCTAAAAGTGGGAGGGGCTGCGTGAGAACGCCGGTGGGCTCTGGAAGCGAGGTTGGCACACGCGTGCGCGAGACACAAGGCGTACCCAGGTTCGGGGCCCTCCGGAGAGGTAACACCCCTAGTCCTGCCGAATGTAGTATGGAGAGCACAAGAGCTACAAGGTTGCTCCTGGAGCTGTTTGGGCGGAGGAGGAAGAAGGGGGCTAGACCTCCGTTCTACCTCTCCTGTAAGTGTGTGTGGGTGTGTGTTATGAGTGGAGCTAGAAGGAGGCGACCCCCTGCATGGAGGCCTCCTGGGGGGTCTTATAGCCCGACCCCCCAGGGTTACATTGGTAATCTACACGCGGGCGGGACCCGGATGTCGGCGTCTGGAGCCGGCACTAGGGCCCGCCGGCTGCGGGCCCCGCCGGCTGCCCGGCATTGTGGCCCGTCGCCTCGTGCGTCATGGAGTCGTTGGCGTCGTGGGGCTACAGTGGCTCGCCGCGCTGACGTCGGTCGCCCGGGTCAGTGGGGTTGGCGGCACTGTAGCCACGCTCTTCCGAGGTTTGCGGCGCTGTAGCCATGCTCTCCCGTCGTGGAGAGCCGTCTTGTCGTACGGAAGGATGGGACGGCCGCTGACCCGTCGCCAGCCGGACCCGGCACGGGGCCGCCCCCAGCCGGCCAGCGTCGGGAAGCCGGCTGGACGGCCAGCCGGATTTGAGGGACACGGGCTGCCCCGAAGTTTTGAAAAGGGCTCCGGGCTCCGTTGCCTACCCGAGGGTTATACAGCAAGCCGGCTTGATGCCACCATCGTCTTCCCGGGTTTCGCCTCCAAGGAAGAAAGGAAGGCTCTGTAACCCTTATATTCCAGGATAAATGCTTTGACTTCCCATAGCCTCACCGATGTTGACTTGACCCGGACCTGGGTTGACTGGCGCATCCAACCTCCGGGCCTCAGGAACCGGCTTATGCACACCTATTCAGGTGAGCCAGAAGACTCGTTTCGATTTAGCCGGGTCAACCTCCAGCAGAAGGATGTCATAAAATTCGCCAAGAAGCTTCTTGGTGAGCTAAAGGACTCCATTAAGCTCGTTGGACTTGCTCCCTTTTATACGAACAACCCGGCGCCCACGGTAAGCCACCCTTACTGTTCTCCTTTATCTTACTTGTACTGCTTTGTCTTTGTCGTAAACTTGTTAGTCTGTTGCTAAGCAGGAGGATGCTGACTGGTGGAAAGTGGAACCTCAAGATCCCACGCTTCCTCGAGAAGATGATGATGAAAACCCGGAAGATGAAGAAGATCAAGAGGTAGAACTCGACTCCCTTGGTCGTCAATTTAACCAGCTTGCTGACGCCAAATCTTCATAGGAACAAGCTAAAACTAGTCATGCCGGCGAGCCAGAGGTAACCCTAATCTCCTGTGATTCTGACTCAACAATACCTGCCCAAAAAATCCGGGTCGCAGTCCACAAAGTTCCGTTCTCACACCCAGATGCTCACTTAGATCCGCACTTTGTTTTGAAAAAAACTCAGCATGCTGGTACTTCAAAACGGAAGACCCGAAGCAGCGAAGGAGAACTAAGCGGCGGGTTACCAGATGAGCCGCCTGCTCGAAGGGCTCGTTCTGAAGTCCCTCATAGCCCTACTGCTTCCCTTCCGCAAGCCGGGCTTTTCAAGGCACCCCTTGCGCGCGATGACTCGGCATACTTAACCTCTCCTTCATCTGATGAGTCTAGCGCAACTCAAGCCCCGGCTTTCAACATCAACCGCGGGTATAACACATTTTTTACCTTTCTGTCTTGTACTTCTGTTTTCCTTTATTAACTGAATAACTCTTTATTTTTCAGTGCAAAAGCCATTAAGAAGAAAACTGCTGCTGGGTCATCCGACCCTATTCCTGGGTCAGAGGATCCATCTCATGAGGCAGCTACATACGACCCAGCCATTCCAGATGAGCTGGCCAACCAAGACGAGCCGCCCCATAACGATTCTGTAACGAGCCCTTCCCGCGCATCTCCTCCTCTGGATAATCTGGAGAAGCCTACTGAGCCAAGTCAGGAAAAGCCTATTGAGCCTACTGAGCCGGCTCAGGATGAGGTGGTAGTTACTGGTGAAAACCAGAATCCTCTACCAGAGGCGTCCACCGTCTTAGCCAAAATTCCTGCCAAGGCTGAATCACCAGTTAAAAATAAAGGGAAGGCGGCGCTTCATTACCACTCATTTGAAGATCAAGACCTCCATTCACTCCATCAAGCCATCTTGACCCGGCTATCTGAGAGTCGGGATATGGAAATTGCAATGGTGACCTCCCTCAAGCGAAAGTATGAGGTAATTTCTTCCACCTATCCTTGTATATGTACATGAAGCCCCCAAGTGCCGAGTTATTATAACATAATGACTAGGGACTTGCATGTATCTGTAAAACTTTTGATCAAAGTATAGCTCCCAAGGGCCGGCTCATCATGATGTGATGGGTTGGGTCTCTAAATGGATGGAGAGAACAAACTATGCATTAGCCCCCAAGTGCCATGTGGAATGCGTGCATCTTCATGGGACTTAATTGATTTGAGAAAGCAAATAACTATAGCCCCCAAGTGTCGGGTCGACCAGTATGGCGGCTTGGGACTATTATGTACATCCTGTAACCTTGTAAACATTATCATGCAGGACATGCTGAACAATGCTGAGTCCAAGGCGGCTAATCTTCAAAAGGCTATGAAGAAGGAAAAGAAGCAGCGGGAGGAAACAGAACGCTTATCTGCCAATGTCCGCAAGTCCTTGTTTATTGCAACAGAGTCGCTGGAGAAGACCAAGGCGTCATTTGAATTAGAGAGAGCCGGCCTTCTGAAACGTGCTGAAGATACCGAGTCGAAGCTGGAGCCGGTAACACAAGAACTGCAAACCCTCAAGGACCACATTACCGCCATGTGCATAGCGATTTTTGGTAAGTCCCCTGTCACTGAGTGAGAAAAAAGACCCGGGTGTTGGTATTGTTGTCTTTACTAATATTGCACCCTTGTTAACAGGTGGAAGAACAACGCAAGCTATTGCCCCACCACTTGTTAAGCTCAAAGCCGTGTATACCTTGCTGGAGCAGCTGTACATAGGCAGCTCACGCTGCATTATGGCAGTAAAGAACTTGAAGACACCACCGCCGCACATTATGGATATGCTCAAAGAGTTGTCTGTGGTGCCCAAATGCTTGCCATCACAGAGCTCTTGATGTCCTTTCCCGCGCCAAAGCCTACGTACCAGAGTTAGACCCGGCTCAGATAGTAGGTGGATACCCAAAGTACCACACCGATGACACGCCCTTCACTAGGAAAGACTTCCTACAGTGTATCAAAGAAACCCGGGTTGCAGCAACAATCCTGACAAAGGAGGCTGATCTCACCAAGTACCAAGTTGGCTATTCCAAAGCTAATGAGCGCATCGAGCCACCAAATCCAGAGCCGGTTAATCTTACTCGTCCTCGTAAGCACTCCTTTGCCCCTGATGTCTACCCATCACCTGTGATGACGGAATACTCAATTTTTGAAGCATTGCGATCCATCCAATGGCTGCAGGACGACCTCCAGATGGCAGAAACAAACGCGACGGTGCAGGCTGACCCAGCATCCAGCGGTGCCAACCATGAGTCAGAAGGCCATCTCGCCGGCTCGCATCCATGAAGCTCCATAATGAATTCAAAAACACTTGATCATATTTTTGGCCCTGACGTGGCTTGTAATAGTGTAGTTAAACTTTGCTGGATCTACTTCTGATGATGTCTTCGTACATCTGATCAAGAACATGTCTTTGTCTGTTCCATGATGTGACGGATCTTTGAAATTGTCAGTCATGAAATATCTTTGATTAGCACAACTATGCTTGCCAAAATGACCCGCCAAAACATATTTCATGACTATAAGAAATCCCAAACATGCCGCAGTATGCTGCAACATACTTAAAAGAGATATTGAAAGGCCGGGTTATGCACGCAACTCGGCAAAATTCGATGAAAATTTGCAATGATTATAATCATATACAAGTATAAAGAAACAGTATCATAAAAGATATAATAAGCCGGTGTGCGAGACACGACCTGGTCCAATATCTGAGACCCGTCGACGCGGGCAACTGAAAACACCAGTGGTGTTTATGGAGAAACTCAGGTTGTATGATAACCTGGCAAAGCTAATCTGCCGACTTAAAACAAGAAATAACCTTAGTTCAGGAATATATGCAATGCATGGATGTATGTATGCATGTCACAGATGATACGAATGCAGGAAACAATAAAAAGCCGGCTTGCAAGGCACGACTGAAAGACCGGCTTTCGAGGTTTGAGTCCGATTCGCTTTCATGAAGCAGGCTTCATCGCCTCTTTTGGTTTATCCTAGCTCTCTGAAAGCCGGCTCTCACGTGACCAACTGGTGTTTTAACTCTGATGAGTTCATGGTCACCTCTGTGATTGACTCGACAGGCGTACACCGGGTTACCTTTTCGGAGAAGCATCGTGCTAACAGGCAGGTTTAACCAAGAAGTGTTGGCTTGTTGCCGGGTTAAAAGGGATGTTAAAGCTAAACTCGATGAGTTGGAAGCCCCCAAGTAACCAATGATCAAAGAATAAAGACTGAAAAAACAATCTGAGGCAAAACGACTATCTCTCTTATACAGAGACGCCGACTTTATTTCAATGATCAAAATATGTATATACATGATGAAGGTATGTACAAAAGATACCACCCAGTCCGTGACTTAGGTATAGTATGGCCGAAGATGTGCAATGTTCCAAGGTCGGCTGCCCTCCTCCTCCTCAGAGGTACGTGACTGATCCGCTTCACGTATGTCAACAAGGTAATATGACCCGTTGTTGAGATTTTTGCTGACGATGAAAGGTCCTTCCCAAGGCAGCGAAAGCTTATGCATGCCAGTCTGATCTTGTATCAGACGGAGCACTAAGTCACCTTCCTGAAAGGTACGGCTTTGAACTCTATGGCTGTGATAGCGACGTAGGTCTTGTTGATAGATTGTTGATCTGGAAGCGGCAAGTTCGCGTTCTTCTTCCATAGCATCAAGAGCATCCTGGCGAGCTTGCTCATTATCAACCTCCACATAAGCTGCAACCCGGAGGGAGTCGTGACGAATATCACTTAGTAGGACAGCCTCTGCACCATAAACCAGGAAAAACGGCGTGTAGCCTGTCGACCTGTTGGGAGTCGTCCGTATGCTCCAAAGTACTGCGGGTAACTCCTCTTCCCAGCAACCCGGTGCGCGTTGCAAAGGCACCATGAGATGGGGCTTGATACCATGTAACAGTTCTTGATTAGCCCATTCCGCCTGTCCATTAGACTGGGGATGCGCCACAGATGCTAAGTCCAGCCTGATGTGCTCTTGTTGACAAAACTGCTTCATGACTCCTTTGGACAGATTGGTTCCATTGTCTGTGATGATGCTATGTGGATAACCGAAGCGATAGATCATTTTTTTCAAAAACTTGACAGTCGTAGCCACATCACAACGACTGACTGGCTCTGCTTCCACCCACTTGGTGAACTTATCAACAGCCACCAGTAAATGAGTATGCATATTTTTGGATCTCTTGAACGGTCCGACCATATCAAGCCCCCAGACTGCAAAAGGCCAGATGATGGGAATCATCCTCAATTCTTGACCCGGCACATGAGCTTGACGAGCAAATTTCTGACAACCATCAAACTTGCGGACAATGTCCTCTGCATCTGCTTGAGCCGTAAGCCAGAAAAAACCATGCCGAAAAGCCTTCGCCACCAAACCTTGAGCTGGCATGATGCCCGCAATCACCAGAGTGGATTTCGCTGAGAATGGCTTGACCTTCCTTAGGAGAAACACAACACTGAAAAACGCCTGCGACACTGCGTCGATGCAACTCGCCGTTGACTATAGTCATGGACTTGGACCGCCTGATGATATGTCGAGCAATGATTTCCTCTGCTGGGATAAGCCAGGTAAGGTACTGTCCAATCTAGTATAGCATGAACAGTGGCCACTAGAGCCGCCTCTGGGTCAGGAACAGCAAGGCCTTCCTCCATCGGTAACTTGACTGACGGGTTGTGCAACACATCCAGAAAAACATTGGGTGGAACAGGCTTGCGCTGGGACCCCAAACGAGACAATGCATCTGCCGCCTCATTAAGCCGGCAATCAATATGATCCACCTGATATCCTGTGAAATACCCGGCAATGTTTGTAACCTCACGTCGATAAGCCACCATGAGGAGATCCTTGGAATCCCAGGTGCCAGAAACTTGCTGAGCCACCAAGTCGGAGTCGCGCAAGCACCTGACCTGGCTTAAATTCATTTCCTTTGCCATACGGAGCCCATGAAGCAAGGCCTCATATTCAGCTGCATTTTTAGTACAAGGAAACATAAGCCGTAAAACATAACAAAACTTGTCACCTCGTGGGGAAGTTATCACAACTCCAGCCCCCGAGTCTTCCAATTGCCTGGAACCATCAAAGTGAATAGACCAATATGTGGTATCCGGCTTCTCCTCCGGAGCCTATAATTCAGTCCAGTCAATGATGAATTCCACCAAAGCTTGAGATTTAATAGCAGTTCATGGCATATATTTGAGATGATGTGGCCCAAGCTCAATTGCCCACTTAGCAACCCGGCCAGTAGCTTCTCTGTTCTGAATGATGTCTCCAAGGGGTACTGAACTGACCACAGTAATTGGGTGCTCATGAAAATAGTGTTTCAACTTCCGGCTTGCCATGAATACACCATATACCAGCTTCTGCCAATGCGGATACCGCTGCTTGGATTCTGTTAAAACCTCACTGATATAATACACCGGGCGCTGAACTGGATACTCTTTGCCTGCTTCCTTTCGCTCTACAACAACTGCAACACTGACAGCTTTGTTGTTAGCTGCAATATATAGCAGCATGGGCTCCTTCTCCTGAGGGGCAGCAAGGATGGACGGTTCAGACAACTGCTTCTTGAGAGATTCAAAAGCCTGATCTGCAGCATCGCTCCAAACAAAATCGTCTGACTTCCGGAGCATCTGGTAAAGTGGAATTGCCTTATCCCCGAGCCGGCTTATGAACCGGCTCAAGGCCGCAACCCACCCGGCCAGCTTCTGGACAGCATTGAGATTTGCCGGCTTGGCCAGGGACGTGATTGCTTTGATTTTTTCTGGGTTGGCCTCAATCCCACGCTCAGAAACTAGGAATCCCAGTAATTTCCCTGCAGGAACACCGAAGACACACTTCTTCAGGTTGAGCTTCATCTGGTAAATTTGGAGGTTATCAAATGTCTCCTTGAGATCAGCCAACAAGGTTTCCTTCTTTTGAGATTTCACTACGATGTCATCAACATAAGCATGAACATTACACCCAATCTGCTTGTGGAAACAATTCTGGACGCATCGCTGATAAGTCGCATGCGCGCACTTCAGACCAAACGGCATGGATGTATAGCAGAAGGCTCCAAAAGGTGTAATGAAAGCTGTCTTTTCCCGGTCCTCCTGCTTCATCTTGATTTGATGATAACCAGAATAAGCATCCAGAAAGCACAAAGACTCACAAGCCGCCGTGGCATCAATGATCTGGTCAATACGGGGCAGAGCAAAAGGATCACTAGGACAAGCTTTATTCAGGTCCGTGTAATCAACACACATTCGCCAAGTCCCATTTTTCTTCAGAACAAGAACCGGGTTAGCCAGCCATTCTGGATGAAAGACCTCAACAATAAACCCGGCCGCTAGGAGCCGAGCCACTTCTTCACCAATAGCTTTTCGCCTTTCCTCATTGAAACGGCGGAGATACTGACGAACAGGTTTAAACTTAGGATCCACATTAAGGGAGTGCTCAGCAAGTTCTCTCGGTACGTCTGGCATGTCAGAAGGTTTCCATGCAAAAATGTCCCGGTTCTCACGGATGAACTCGATGAGCGCGCTTTCCTATTTTGGATCCATATTCGCCCCGACGGTAAACTGCTCAGAAGAATTACCAGGGGTGAAATCCACTTGCTTGGTGTCTCTGGCCGACTTGAACTTGAGTAAAGAGTCAGACTCAATCGTTGGCTTCTTCGGAGAGGTTCTGTCAGCTGGGTCAACATTGTCCTTGTAGTACTTCAGCTCTTCGGCTGCATAAGCCGACTCAGCATAAGCTGCATCTCCTTCCTCACACTCCAGTGCAACCCGCCGGTTGCCCTCAACAGTAATGGTGCCCTTTGGACCCGGCATTTTTAACTTCAGATAAACATAGCACGGCCGCGCCATAAACCGCGCGTAAGTCGGCCTACCAAAAAGGGCATGATAGGGGCTTTTAAGCTTCACCACCTCAAAAGACAAGAACTCTGAGCGGTAATTAAATTCGTCGCCAAAGGCCACCTCCAGTGAAATCCTACCAATGGGATAAGCCGACTTGCCTGGAACGATGCCATGAAAAACTGTAATGGAAGGGGTGAGCTGTTTCTCGAACAAGTTCATTCGTCTGAAAGTATCATAGTAAAGGATATTGATGCTACTGCTGCCATCCATGAGCACCTTTGTCAATGTGTAACCGCCGACTTGTGGTGCAACTACTAAGGCCAGATGGCCGGGGTGGTCAATGAACTCTGGATGATCCGCCCGACTCCAAGTGACCGGCTACTCCGACCAGTTGAGGTAATATGGGACCGCCGGCTCAACCAAGTGGGCGGCTCGCCGCTAAACCTTCTGATCACGCTTGCAGGTACTGGTGGTAAAAATATGATACTGCCCACTGTTCAACTGCTTTGGATTGCTCTGGAACCCGGATTGGCCACCTTGATGCTGATTTCCCTCGTTGTTGCGCTGGTTACTGCCTCCAACATTGACAGCCCCCTGAAACCCGGCATTGTGACCATGATTTCCCTGGAACCCGGGGCCTGCGAAGGGCCGTTGTGAGCCAGCTCCCTGAAAACCGGCTCCCTGGTTGCCGGGTCCGGGGTTGCCAGGGTGTCCTCCGTTGCCGCTCCCATTATGATGATTCAGGAAGATTCGTTTGGAGAATTCTTGCATAATGTAACAATTTTCCCATGAATGGGTAGATGGCTTACCATCAAAACTGTGCTTGGGACATGGACCCTTGAGAGCCTCCTCAAAACTTTGAGGGCGATTACCAGAAAAAGGCTTCCTGGGACTATTGTTCTAGCGCTGATTCTTCCCACCAGTATTGGTATTTGCTACTAGATCAGAGCCGCCCTCATAATTCTTACGCTTGTTGCTATTATTGGCCAGCCCATTGCCATTGTTCTGCCGGTTACCCTTGCCACAATTTTTCTTGCCCTTGCCAGACTTGTCATCATCAAACATGGGATCCTTTGTGCTATCTGACTCGGCATACCGTGTTAAAACATCCATGAGATCACCCATGTCTTGGACTTTCCGCTTGAGCCGCCCTAGCTTCTGAACCAAGGGCTGGAACTTACAAGTTCGCTCCAAGACAAGCACTGCCTGCTGTGCTGTAATACTGTCGGAAGAGGGATGACCTCCGCAACCCGTCGAGACCAATGATGTGCCGACTCATCCTCACGCTGCACACAATGCTCTAGATCAACAATTGTGGTCGGACGCTTGCAAGTACCTTGGAAATTCTTGATGAAGCGCTCCTTCAACTCTTACCAGGTATTAATGGATTTTGGCGGCAAGTTTTTCAACCAAGTACGTGCTGGACCTTCCAACATGAGAGGCAGAAAACACGCGCAGACGGCTTCGCTAGCCTCCATCAGATCCATGGCTAACTCATAGCTCTCTATCCACTCAGCCGGCTCAAGATCAGCTGTGTAGTTAGGCACCTTGCGAGGACCCTTGAAATCTGGCGGCATCCGGGCATCTCGCAACGCTGGGACTAAGCAAGGGGTTCCAACTATCCGGCTCGACAGACCCCCTGCACGGGCAGCTGTTGGGGTTGCGGTGGGAGGGTTTTGCGCTGTGGGCTGATTATACACTGCTCGTGTGTTTTCCTCTTCTAATGCTCGTAGAGCCCGAGCGGTGTCAATGATTTCTTGGGCATTAGGGATCCTAGGCTGCTGCTAATTCGTGAGCGGCTGTGCTCCTCTCCTGCGCTGCTCACTGCTGGAAACTGTCGGTGACTCAGGATGCCGGCTCCTAGTGCGGCTCTGGTGAGGAATTGAGTGAAGCTGGTGCTGACAATGAGAATAGTTCGCCTGCTGCGTTACTGCCATTTTGAGCATCTCAATGGCATTCCTAGCCTCCACCTGAGCCGGACCATCTCCTTCAATCGGGATTGCTGCCAAGTTATGTGTCGCCACTAAGACATTGTCCACCGGGTTGGAATAGTATCCAATTGGGGTCTGGAATCGGCGAGGAGGCAACTATTGCCGCGGCACTGGCGTCTGATGCTGAGATGTCCCCCTATGCTGAGCCGGCTGCCACAGCGGTGGCCCTTCTGGGGACACAACGCCAGCCCCCGGGTTTACCGAAGCCTGTGGATTATTCGGCGTAGTAAACAGCTGGGTTGGCTCAATCTGGGCCGGAAGCCGGCTCTAATGCCGCCTTCGGTGGACAAATTCTGACTCAGCCTGCCGGCGGTTCAGGTAGAGGGCTTCCTCCTCCAAACGCTTTGTCTCCTCAACAAGCGGGGCTTGTGTTTCCGCCCTGCGGGTATTTTCAGCATGGATATCCTCCTGGATCTTGGTCATCTGCTCACGACACTTCGTGATTTCTGTGTTGCGCAAGGCAGCATTTTCTACAGTCACCGGCTCAGCTAGCAGAGTCGCCAGAGTATTCATCAACTCCACGAGCGCTTGCGCTCCGGTCTTTTGTGAGCCGGCGACGGCTACGCCGGCCCCTCCTGAGACGGCGATGGTGAGATTCTGCCTGGCCGCTGGATCCACTGGGTCACGAAGGGGAGGTGGGTCTTGCCTGCCTGCCATGTAAACCGCAGCAAACCAAGGCAGTTCGAGGGTTTCAGGAAAAACTTCATTAGTGCATCCTCCGAGCCTCCTGTCATACAGGGGACGAATTGACTCGGTTTCCCCCATTGATGACTCGCCATCAGACTGCACAAGCGTCTCATCTCCAGATAGCGAATTTTCTGATAAAGCCACCCCTGGGTGAAACCCATGAAGGCGTGCGTCCGGCCGGCTCTGGGCGGGCCGGGTCTTGTTCTACGGGGATCGGCGCGACGGGCTGACTCGATGTCGGGAACAGCATCCAACCCGGAGGCCGACCCGCCGACAACACTGATGAAGACATGGATCTTGCCGAAGGGGATCCGGTACCCGTACTCGATTGAGTCGACCTCAGGGCCCCAGCCTGAGTCGTCGATGTAGAGCTTTCCGTGACGGCTCTTCATCATCTGGCCGATCGCGTACTTCCCGAACCCTGGGAGGGCTCCCGCCAAGAACTCAAATTCACCGTGCGTAGGCCCCACGGTGGGTGCCAACTGTGGTGGTTTTGACACGGCAGATGCCCTTGTGAAAGGACTTAGATATGAGGCCATCGCACGAAGGTGGAAGCTTAACGGGGTTGATCGGGAACGAGAAGACACGGGATTACCCAGGTTCGGCCCCTCACGACGGAGGTAAAAGCCTACGTCCTGCTCGATTGTATTGCTTTGGATCTTGATTACAATGGCGCCGATTCGCTACCCTAGCTCTCGATGAGTCAGCATCTTGTATAAGATCTATCAAGAGTGGCAAAAAGAGATGCATTATTCGTGGGCTGAGCCCTAGGTTTACATGGGAGTCCGGGTTGTAACCTTTAACTTGTTCTCCAAGGTAATCTTCCTTGTCTTATTCTTCTTCCCAAAGCCGGCCTACACACTGAGCCGCCTCTTTCCCCCGGGCCTCCATCAAGCCGGCCCGTTATGTAACTTCAAGGCCCAACAATGAGATAACCCGTTGAGCCTTATAGCTCTATCGTCGGGTCATTCCTCCTGCCGGGTCTCCCATGTTGGGAAATATCCCCAACACGGTCGGAGGCGTCCCGTCAGCCCATGATCTCGCCGAGGGGAGCCGTGCTCACCACAGTGATGACGTTCTCCTGGAAGTACTGCTTCAGCTTCTTGGCGGCCAGGTACACGCCATAGCACATCTTCTGGTAGTGGGGGTAGTTCTGCTTGGAGAGGGAGAGCACCTCGCTCAGGTAGTACACAGGGTGCTGGACCAGCTGCGCCTTGCCCTGCTCAGGGCGCTCCACCACCAGCACCACGCTGACCACGCGGGTGGTTGCCGTGATGTACATCAGGAGCGGCTCCTTCTCAGCCGGCGCGGCCAAGACGGGTGCGGTGGAAAGCATGCGCTTGAGGTCGCGGAAGGCTTCGTCCGCCTGGGCGGACCACTCAAACGGCGTCGTCTTCTACATCAGCTAATACAGGGGCAGGGCCCTCTCCCCCAGCCGGCTGATGAATTGGCTGAGAGAGGCCAAGCAGCCGGTGAACTTCTGGACGTCGCGCAGCCGGGCCGGCTTGCGCATGCGCTCGATCGCCTTGATCTTCTGCGGGTTGGCCTCAATGCCGTGCTCCGAGATGAAGACCCCCAGGAGTTAGCCAGCCGGCACGCCGAAGATGCATTTCTCCGGGTTGAGCTTGATCTGGAACTGGCGCAGATTGGTGAATGTCTCCTTGAGGTCCTCGAGGAGGGTGAGGTGCTGCTTGGTCTTCACCACGATGTCATCGACGTAGACGTGCACGTTCCTGCCGATCTGCGGTAGGAGGCACTTTTGCATGCAACGCTAGAAGGTGGCGCCGGCGTTCTTCAGGCGGAACGACATGGTGATGTAGCAATATGCCCCGAATGGGGTGATGAAGGACGTCTTGAGCGCATCTGCCAGGTCCAGCTTGATCTGGTGGTAGCCAAAGTAAGTGTCCAGGAAGGACAGAAGCTCGTAGCCGGCGGTGGAATCGATGACTTGGTTGATCCAGGGTAGGGCGAACGGGTCCTTGGGGCAGGCCTTGTTCAGGCTGGTGTAGTCGATACACATGCGCCAGGTGCCATTCTTCTTCAGGATGAGGACTGGGTTGGCCAGCCACTCAGGATGGAAAACTTCCATGATGAAGCCAGCTGTGAGAAGCCGGGCGATCTCCTCACCAATGGCTCTTCGCTTCTCCTCAGAAAAGCGGCATAGCGGCTGCCGGACCGGCTTGGCATCCGGCCGGACGTGGAGTTTGTGATCGGCAAACTTCCTCGGAGCACCCGGCATGTCTTGAGGGGACCATGCGAAGATATCCCAATTCTCACGGAGGAAGTTGACGAGCTCGCCTTCCTATTTGCTGTCGAGGCTGGTGCCCACGACAACGTAGTCGCTGGAGTTGGGGTTGGACGGGTTGAGCGAAACCTTCTTTGTGCTCTTGGCCAGTTTGAAGGACGCCTCGTCGGCCGGCTGCTTGAGATGAGCGGGCATGGCCAGCTGCTCGCCATCCAGCGCGACAAGACGGTCGAGTTGGCACCTCTCCTTGGCGATGACCAGCGACTCGGACAGCTTAGAGCCGGCTTTGGCACACTCCAGGGACTTTTTGTAGTCGCCGGTGATGGTGATGATGCCCTTGGGACCCTACAGCTTCATCTTCAGATAGGCGTAGTGGGGGACCACCATGAACTTGGCCAAGGCGGGACAACCCAGAAGCGCGTGGCAAGGGCTTGCCAGGTTGACCACCTCAAACCAGATCGGCTCGCGGCGGAAGTGGTCGCTGGTGCCGAATAGCACGTCTAGCCGGACCCTGCCGATGGGGGAGCAGGAGGCACCCGACACGATGCCGTGGAACACCGTCCGGGTGGGCTGCAGCTGGCTCTCCTCGAGGCCGAGCTTGATCATGGTGTCACGGTAGAGGATGTTGATGCTGCTATCGCCATCGATCAGCACCCGCGAAAAGCAGCAGGTGCGCTTCTCAGCGACGAAGGTGGGGTCAAGGAAGAGCGCGTAGCCACCCGGCGTGGGAATCACGGCCGGGTGGTCCTCCCGGGTCCAGCTGATGGGACGGTCGGACCAGTGCATGTACTTGGCTACCGGGGGGACGACAGCGTTCACCTCGTGCTGGTACTTGCGCTTGCTATGCTTGTCGTCGCCCTCACTGGTGAAGACGATGTTGGCCGCGTCTTGCTGAGGGAAAGCATTGTTGGCGAGGGCACCGGCTGCCGCAGGTGGCAGGGGAGGCGGCGGAAGCTGCGGGCCGGGGCCGGGTGGCGGAGGCGGGAGGTCGCCTCGCATCAGGCGCTGGGTGATGCTGCAGTTCTGGAGCGTGTGCGTAGACGGCTTCGCGCTGCTGTGGTGTTAGCAGGGGGCGTCGAGCATCTGCTCGAAGGTGAGCTTGGGCTGCGAGGCCATCTTGCCGGTGCGCTGGCGCTTGCCACCACCTTGCTCGGCCAGCTGCTCTTCTGCCACAGCGGCCACTTGCTGGTTGTTGTAGCGGGGGGCCGGCTGCTCGCCCTTCCACTTGTTGTTGTTGTCTTGCTGGCGCTGATTGTTGTCGCCAGCCGGCCGAGGGTTGGCCGGCTGGACCGGGACAGGCTTGCCGGATGCGTCGACCGAGATCTTCACACGCATTGCGGAGTCGGCCGTGGCGTACTTGACCGCCACGGCCATGAGCGCCGCCAAGGTGTCTGGCTCATCACACATCAGCCGTTGCTTGAGCAGGGTGCCGTCTCGGCATCCGTTGACGAAGTACTGGATGGCCTGCACCTCGTGGACCCCCTCGCAGGAGTTGCGCAACTCTGTCCACCGCGTTAGGAAGTCGCGGAGAGGCTCGTCCGGGCCTTGGACGCACATGGAGAGCTGGCGAGGCCGACCCGGACGCTTGTACGTGCTGGCGAAGTTGCGCACGAATGCCTCCTCGAAGTCCAGCCAGGAGTTCATGCTGCCGGCTTTCAGGCTGTTAAGCCATGTCCGGGCCGAGCCGAGCAGCATGAGGGGGACGTAGCAGACCGCCACGCGCCTGTTGCCGCCAGCTATGCCGCCAGCCGTGGTGTAGTCGACCGGCCAGTCTTCCGGCTTGGTGACGCCACTGTACTTGCGGGTGTCGCGGGCCAGCGTAAACCCTTTAGGAAAGGGCTCCTCGCGGATGTGCGGCCCGAAACAGTCAGGACCAACGGAGCTCTCCTCCTCGAGGACCGTGGACCGCGCCAGCCGGTCGATGCGATGGCGGGCATCGTTGTCGTCGTAAGGCTCGCGGGGGCCCAGCCGGTCAGCGACGGGGCCGCGTGGCACTGCACCGGCGGAAGCCGACTGGGGCCGCCGAGGTGGCGGCGGAGGGCGCTCCGGCTGCTGGACCTGGCCATCACCAGCCGTCTCGTCAGCGATGCCGTCATCGTGGCGCGGTTGTGCCGGCTCCGGCTTGCCCGGCGCCGGCCAGAGCGGCTGGCGCTAGCGTGCGGCGAAGATGCCTGCTGCGTGTCCCGAAGGACCCTCTCCGGGTCCGTGGTGTTCCCCGAGGCGGAGGCCACGGGATGGGCCGGATCGAAACGCTTCTACTGCTCGTTCGCCGCGGTGATGAGGTCGCGAAGACGTGCTACTTGTAGACTGTGTTGGTATTTCCCCGAAGAGGAGAGGATGATGCAGTATAGTATAGATAAGTATTAACCTCAGTTAAGAACCATGGTTATCAATCCAGTAGGAGAACCAAGAAAAATTCCGTTAAGCGCACCTGCACACACAAAAACAAACACTTGCACCCAACGCAAATAAGAGGGTTGTCAATCCTCTTAGCGGTTATTTGCAAGGATTAAATCTTATAGAGATAAATAGATAAACTAAAATACTAAATAAAATAAAAGTAAATAAATTGCAGCAAGGTATTTTTACGTTTTTTATATATGATAAAGTAGACCCGGGGGCCATAGTTTTCACTAGAGGCTTCTCTCTCGAACACATAGCATACGGTGGGTGGACAAATTACTGTTGGGCAATTGATAGAAAAGCAAATAATTATGACGGATTCATGGCAATGATCATGTATATAGGCATCACGTCCGAGACAAGTAGACCGACTCCTACCTGCATCTACTACTATTACTCCACCCATCGACCGCTATCCAGCATGCAACTAGGGTATTAAGTATGAAACAGAGTAACGCCTTAAGCAAGATGACATGATTCAGACAAAGTAAACTCAAGCAATATGATTAAACCCCATCTTTTTATCCTTAATGGCAACAATACAAATATGTGTCATGTCCCCTTCTGTCACTGGGATTGAGCACCGCAAGATTGAACCCATCACAAAGCACCTCTCCCATTGCAAGACAAATCAATCTAGTAGGCCAAACCAAATCGATAGATCGGAGAGAAATACAAAGATATAATAATCATGCATAAAAGAGTTCAGAGAAGACTCAAATATTTCTCATGAATAATCTGATCATAAACTCACAATTCATCGGATCCCAACAAACACACCGCAAAAGAAGATTACATCGGATAGAACTCCAAGAACATCGAGGAGAACATGGTATTGAAGATCAAAGAGAGAGAAGAAGCCATCTAGCTACTAGCTATGGACCCGTAGGTCTATGGAAACTACTCACACATCATTGGAAGGGCAATAAGGTTGATGAAGAAGCCCTCCGTGATCGATTCCCCCTCCGGCAGAGTACCGAAAAAGGCCTCCAGATGGGATCACGGAAGGACAGAGGCTTGCGGCGGCAGAAAGGTTTTCTCTTCTGCCTCTCTGGTGTATTGGGAATATTTGGGAATTTATAGCGCTGGAATTAGGCCAGGAGGGGCAACGAGGGGCCCACAAGCTTGGGGGGCGCGCCCTACCCCCCTGGGCGCGCCCTCCAGGCTTGCCGCCTCCTCGTGGCTCTTGTAGTCTTCTCCCGAAGCTTCGTGGGTCTCTTCTGGTCCATAAAAAATTAATCCAAAGTTTTTTTCTCATTTGGACACTTTTTGATAATGATTTTCTGAAAAGGCAAAAACAAGCAGAAAACAGCAACTGACACTGGGCACTGAGTTAATAGGTTAGTCCCAAAAAATGATATATAATGGCATATAATTGCATATAAAACATCCAAGATTGATACTATAATAGCATGGAACAATCAAAAATTATAGATACGTTGGAGACGTATCAAGCATCCCCAAGCTTAATTCCTGCTCATCCTCGAGTTGGTAAATGATAAAAACAGAATTTTTGATGTGGAATGCTACCTATCATGTTTCATCATGTAATCTCTCTCTTACGGTATGAATAACAAGATCCGAATGATTCAAAGCAATAGTCTATAATTTGATATAAAGACATCAATACTCAGGCATACTAATAAACCATCATGTCTTTCAAAATAAAAATGCTAAAGAACGTTATCCCTACAAAATCATATAATCCTGTCATTCTCCATCTTCTTAACACAAAGTATTTATCCTGCACTACCCCGATGACAAGTCAAGCAATTGGTTCATACTTTTTAACGTGCTTCAGTTTTTTCAACCCCCACGCAATACATGAGCGCAAGCCATGGATATAGCACTATGGGTGGAATAGAATGTGGTGGTAGAGATAAATAAGAGAAGTCAAAAATAAGAAGATAGTCTCACATTGACGAGGCTAATCAGCGGGCTATGGAGATGCCCATCAATTGATGTCAATGCGAGGAGTAGGGATTGCCATGCAACGGATGCACTAAGAGCTATAAGTGTATGAAAGCTCAACATGAAAACTAAGTGGGTGTGCATCCAACTTGCTTGCTCATGAAGACCTCGAGCATTTGAGGAAGCCCATCATCGGAATATACAAGCCAAGTTCTATAATGAAAAATTCCCACTAGTATATGAAAGTGACAAAATAGGAGACTCTCTATATGAAAAACATGGTGCTACTCTGAAGCACAAGTGTGGAAAAAGGATAGTAACATTGCCCCTTCTCTCTTTTTCTCTCATTTTTTTCGTGGCTCTTTTTGGCCTCTTTTTTTAGAATGGTCTCATGGACCTCATCCCCACCTTTTCGAGGACTCATTAGTCTCCACGATTCTTTCCTCACTGGGACAATGCTCTAATAATGATGATCATCACACTTTTATTACTTACAACTCAATATTACAACTCGATACTAGAACAAAAATATGACTCTATATGAATGCCTCTGGCAGTGTACAAGGATGTGCAATGATGCTAGTGTAACATGTATTAAAATGATGAACGGTGGCTGAGCCACAAATACTATGTCCGCTATATGATCATGCAAAGCAATATGACAATGACGATGTGTGTCAGAAAAATGGAACGGTGGAAGTTGCATGGCAATATATCTCGGAATGGCTATGGAAATGCCATGATAGGTAGGCATTGTGGCTGTTTTGAGGAAGATATAAGGAGGCTTATGTGTGATAGAGTGTATCATATCACGGGGTTTGGATGCTCCGGCGAAGTTTGCACCAACTCTCGATGTGAGAAAGAGCAATGCACGGTACCGAAGAGGCTAGCAAATTGCGGAAAGGTGAGAGTGCGTATAATCCATGGACTCACATTAGTCATAAAGAACTCACATACTTATTGCGAAAGTTTATTAGCCCTCGAAGCAAAGTACTACTACGCATTCCCCTAGGGGATAGATTGGTAGGACAAGTCCATCGCTCGTCCCCGACCGCCACTCATAAGGTAGACAATCAACAATAAATCATGCTCCAACTTCTTAGCATAACGACAGATCATACGTGCATGCTTCGGGAATCACAAACCGTAACACCAATATTCTTACTAAACCACAATTATCTACTAGTACCTCCCACATATTACCATCTTAATATCGCAAAACTATTGCAAGGAATCAAACTTATCATATTCAGTGATCTACATGAAAGTTTTTATTATATCCCTCTTGAATACCTATTATATCAGGACCAAATTCATAACCCGTGCATATTACCATTGCTAATCATTAGACTCTCAAAAAGATATAAGTGAAGCATGAGAGTGCAACTATTTCTTTAAAATATAACCACCGCCGTGCTCTAAAAGATATAAGTGAAGCACTAGAGCAACTGCCTAGCTCAAAAGATATAAGTGAAGCACATAGAGTATTCTAACAACTCACGAATAATGTGTGTCCCTCTCAAAAAGGTGTGTTCAGAAAAGATGATTGTGACAAACTAAAAAGCAAACAAAAGCAAACAAACTATATCACAAGACGCTCCAAGTAAAACACATATCATGTGATGAATAAAAATATAGCTCCAAGTGAGTTACCGATAGATTGTAGACGAAAGAGGGGATGCCTTCCGGGGCATCCCCAAGCTTAGACGCTTGACTCTTGATTGAATATTACCTTGGGGTGCCTTGGGCATCCCTGAGCTTAGGCTCTTACCGCTCCTTATTCCTTTATCCATCGTAGTCTCACCCAAAACTTGAAAACTTCAGCACACAAAACTCAACAGAAACCTCGTGAGATCCGTTAGTATAACAAACAAATCTTAAACTTTAGGTACTGTTGTAAATTGATTCATATTTAATATTGTCATAATGCTACTGTACTCCAACTTCTCCATGACTCATACCCCCCGATACGATCCATAGATTCATCAAAATAAGAAAACTACGCAACAGAAACAGAATCTGTCTAAAACAGAATAGTCCGTAAAGATCTATTTAAAAGCCATACTTATGTAACTCCAAAAATTCTGAAAAATTAGGACAACGTAAACAATTCATGTTCCAATACTGTGTAAAACTTTCAGATTTTTCTGACCCTCCAGTACAGAACTAAAATTCCAGCGCTGGACGCAAAACTTTCTGTTTCCAAACAGCATCAATTATACTATCATCAACATCATCCCAAAGGCATTACTTGGCACAAACACTAATTAAAATATAAAAATACAATCATAACATAGGCTATAATTGTTTAAACACTCAAGAACAGAAAGTAAACACGAAAATTTATTTTATTCATTGGGTTGCCTCGCAACAAGCGCTATTGTTTTATGCCCCTAGCTAGCCATAATGCATAGTTTCAAGTGTTGTCATCCTTGGTTTCCAACTCCTCAATTACACATCCATTTTTCCTAGTAGATTTAACATAGGAGTTTCTCATCATCACACTTCTAGGCACAAAATGAAGAATTTTGCTTTTATGGATGGGTTCCTTTATTACATCAATGAAATTGGGGTGCACGCTAATTATTTTAAGATCCTCGCTCCCTTTACTAGAAGTAGCGCCCTTAACCTTAGGAACATATATAAACTTGCAATTTTTATTAGGAGGAGTCCTATCAATGTTTTTAACGGAGGAAAAAGTGGAACCTAAGTTATTGATAATCTCTTCTAGTTTGTCAATTCTAGCGGGGCTTTGTTCTATCCTTTAGTTAATTATCGGTTCCTTTTCCTTTAAAGTTTTCAAAGCAATTCCCACCTTAGAACCAAATTGAGTAATATGATTATGAACCTTTTTATCTAAATTTTCAAGATGTTCAATAGTAGGCATCTTATTTTCAATAGCTTCTAACCTTTGCATAACATGTTCCAAAGTCAATGCCGTTTCATTAATAATGATAGGGGGTGAACCCACTAAATTTCCCATAGCATTGAAAGCATCTGAAGTGGGACACATCAAGAAATTCCCTCCGGTAATAGTGTCAAGCACAAATCTGTACCAAGTAGTAATTCCCACATAAAAATTTCAAAGAAGAACGGTAGTGGATTGCTTACGAATTGATCTATTTTGAGCATCGCAAATCCTATACCAAGCATCCTTTAAATTTTCTCCTCCCCTTTGTTTAAAATTAAGCACTTCATTTTCCGGGGTAATAGTAACAAGCGAAGAACTAGCCATAATGATGAAGAAAACAAGCAAATAAAAATATTTTTGTGTTTTTGTAGAATTTTTTAGAAGTGGGGGAGATGAAAACGAGAGGCAAATGCAAATAAAAGGCAAATAAAATAAATGCAAGTGGATGATAGTTTGTGCGAAGGTACTTGTTAATTTTGATGATGTCTCCCCGGCAACGGCGCCAGAAATTCTTCCTGCTACTTGTAGACTGCGTTGGTATTTCCCCGGAGAGGAGAGGATGATGCAATATAGTAGAGATAAGTATTTCCCTCAGTTAAGAACCAAGGTTATCAATCCAGTAGGAGAACCAAGCAAAATTCTGTTAAGCGCACCTGCACACACAAAAGCAAACACTTGCACCCAACGCAAATAAGAGGGTTGTCAATCCTCTTAGCGGTTATTTGCAAGGATTAAATCTTATAGAGATAAATAGATAAACTAAAATACTAAATAAAATAAAAGTAAATAAATTGCAGCAAGGTATTTTTAGGTTTTTTATATATGATAAAGTAGACCCGGGGGCCATAGTTTTCACTAGAGGCTTCTCTCTCGAACACATAGCATATGGTGGGTAGACAAATAACTGTTGGGCAATTGATAGAAAAGCAAATAATTATGACGGATTCATGGCAATGATCATGTATATATGCATCACGTCCGAGACAAGTACACCGACTCCTGCCTGCATCTACTACTATTACTCCACCCATCGACCGCTATCCAGCATGCATCTAGGGTATTAAGTATGAAACAGAGTAACGCCTTAAGCAAGATGACATGATGCAGACAAAGTAAACTCAAGAAATATGATTAAACCCCATCTTTTTATCCTTAATGGCAACAATACAAATATGTGTCATGTCCCCTTCTGTCACTGGGATTGAGCACCGCAAGATTGAACCCATCACAAAGCACCTCTCCCATTGCAAGACAAATCAATCTAGTAGGCTAAACCAAATCGATAGATCGGAGAGAAATACAAAGCTATAATAATCATGCATAAAAGAGTTCAGAGAAGACTCAAATATTTCTCATGAATAATCTGATCATAAACTCATAATTCATCAGATCCCAACAAACACACCGCAAAAGAAGATTACATCGGATAGAACTCCACGAACATCAAGGAGAACATGGTATTGAAGATCAAAGAGAGAGAAGAAGCCATCTAGCTACTAGCTATGGACCCATAGGTCTGTGGTAAACTACTCACACATCATCGGAAGGGCAGCAAGGTTGATGAAGAAGCCCTCCGTGATCGATTCCCCCTCTGGCAGAGTACCGTAAAAGGCCTCCAGATGGGATAGCGGAGGAACATAGGCTTGCGGCGGCAGAAAGGTTTTCTCTTCTGTCTCTCTGGTGTATTAGGAATATTTGGGAATATATAGCGCTGGAATTAGGTCAGGAGGGGCAACGAGGGGCCCACAAGCCTGGGAGGCGCGCCCTCCAGGCCTGCCACCTCCTCGTGGATCTTCTGGTCTTCTCCCGAAGCTTCGTGGGTCTCTTCTGGTCCAGAAAAAATTAATCCAAAGTTTTTTCTTGTTTGGACACTTTTTGATAATGATTTTCTGAAAAGGCAAAAACAAGCAGAAAACATCAACTAGCACTGGGCACTGAGTTAATAGGTTAGTCCCAAAAAATGATATATAATGGCATATAAAACATCCAAGATTGATACTATAATAGCATGGAACAATCAAAAATTATAGATACGTTGGAGACGTATCAACGCGTTGCTGCTGCTGTAGGAGCTCCTCGCCCTCCAAGAACTCGAGATCCGCCATGGCCGCCGGTGCTGCGAGCATGTTCTTGACGGGGGTGTCGTAGATGGGCCGGCCTGCGCCTAGCGCACGGCCGATGGCGCCTCCGCGGACTCGCGCCTCCGCGACCCGGCTGGGCTCAGCAACGGTCGGCATGAAGCCGTGGACGCTCTCATACTCCCACTGGGCGGACTCCAACCGGTGCCGCGTTGCCGTGAGCACCGTGGCCTCGTCCAGCAGTTGCTGACGGTCCTCGTTGAGTTGAGCCGCCGCGGCCGCTGGGTCGGCGTTGGGCACGATGGGCGCTTGTAGGCTCCGGATCATCTCGTGAAGCGGGTCGACTCGGCTGGCCTGGGCCGCAGCAGCGGCCGCAGCGGCCTTCTCCTTGCTACGCGAGGAGCTGGAGCTAGCGCCGATGGTCAGCACCTCCGCGCGGGTGCAGAGATCCGCGACGTCGTTGGGGACGACGCAACTAACAGGGACGTGCGAGTCGGTGAAGCTGTGTACCTCGCTAGGGTACTCATCGGGGATGAACGCGACGAAGATGCGCAGCACGCCAAAGGGGACGACGGAGGAGCCTGCGGGACAGACGGCGTCCGCGCGTGGCGCTGCGTCGTAGCCGGCCGGGTTGGCCGCGCAAGGCACGTGGACCAAGCCGTGCGCAATGCGCTCGCTGGAGCTGGTGAAGGGCCTCGTCCAGAACTTGACTCCGGCCGACGCCGCGAGCAGCCCCACGGTGGGCGCCAACTGTCGTGGTGAAATCACGGCAGATGCCATAAGATGGCTAAAAGTGGGGGGCTGCGTGAGGACGCCGGTGGGCTCTGGAAGCGAGGTTGGCACACGCGTGCGCGAGACACAAGGCGTACCCAGGTTCGGGGCCCTCCGGAGAGGTAACACCCCTAGTCCTGCCGAATGTAGTATGGAGAGCACAAGAGCTACAAGGTTGCTCCTGGAGCTGTTTGGGCGGAGGAGGAAGAAGGGGGCTAGACCTCCGTTCTACCTCTCCTGTGAGTGTGTGTGGGTGTGTGTTATGAGTGGAGATAGAAGGAGCCAACCCCCTGCATGGAGGCCTCCTGGGGGGTCTTATAGCTCGACCCCCCAGGGTTACATTGGTAATCTACACGCGAGCGGGACCCGGATGTCGGCGTCTGGAGCCGACAATGGGGCCCGCTGACTGCGGGCCCCGCCAGCTGCCCAGCACTATGGCCCGTCGCCTTGTGCGTCACGGAGTGGTTGGCGTCGTGGGGCTACAGTGGCTCGCCGCGCTGACGTCGGTCGCCCGGGTCAGCGGGTGTCGTGGTTTTGACACGGCAGATGCCCTTGTGAAAGGACTTGGAGATGAGGCCATCGCACAAGCGTGAAAGCTTAACGGGGTTGATCGGGAACGAGAAGACACAGAGTTACCCAGGTTCGGCCCCTCACAGTGGAGGTAAAAGCCTACGTCCTGCTTGATTATATTGTTGTGGATCTCGATTACAAGGATGCGGATTCGCTAACCTAGCTTTTGAGGGATTGCAACTTAGTCTTTTTCGCCTAGGTGCTCCCCTTTATATATACAAGTGGAACCCTAGATTTACATGAGAGTCCCGGTCGTAAACCTGACCCGTCTCCTACTCTAAGTCTACTTGATCTCCAAGGCAACCCTGAAGCCAAGCATCTTCTTCTTGAGCCGGCCCACAACCTGAGCCGGCCTTTCCTGCTAGGCCTCCATCAAGCCGGCCCACCAAATATCCTTTAGCCCCGCAGTGAGATGACCCGCTGAGTCTGCCCTACGACCTGGTTATCATCCTGCCGGGTCTACATGTTGGGAAATATCCCCAACATTAGCCCTCAGTTTGACTTGAATTCATTCATGTTAAACTCCATCCTAAAAAACCAAACAAGCCATCAACAGGGAAGTAAACCCACAACTGCTTCGCAAGCCGGCTTTTTGGAGCACCATCCTTATCAGGCATGATTTCCCGGGTTAAGAAAACACCGGGTCTTTCTTTTCTGTCTTCAGACTTGGCACTTTTTTCACCTCTTTTTCCTCATGATGTCACACTCCACCTCCATCAAATCCGGAATGACGTCATAGGGAATGTTGAATAGATTTGTATCGCCTCATTAGGTGTGAAAATCGAGGAGCCCTTTTAGCCACTGTTTACTGTACCGCCTGGGATTTCACGCACGCCGTTTGGGGGTCCCGCGGTGCCCATCAATAGACTGCGCCACTTCCTCTATCTTCCTTACTACTCTTCTTCTTCTCCTTTGTGTCGCCGCTATGCCCGTTCGAGCTCATCGCCGCCGGAGCAAGCAACTCGTCGCATCTCCACCTCGTCTCCAGAGCCATTCATCACCGCACAGCCGCGCCGCCACGCTTCGTCGTCTGCAAAGCTTCATCCAGCCAGATCTGTGAGTACCTTCCCGCCATTGCCGTGGCTCCCTTGTTGTTCTTCCTTGTTCCTCTCCTCAAACAGTTCATAGATCTGTTGATTCATTTTAAGAACATGCCTCATAGTTTACAGAGTCAATCCGCAGTTCTTCTTACATGACATAAATCTTCTGTACTGCTTTAGACAGATCCCCCATTGCGGTTTATATCTTACCTCGAAGAACATATCTAGGTCTTTCTTTCTGTTTTTATCCGTTTCTTAGATCCGTAAGATTTCCTTACCTAATTGGAACTTGTTTGCCGACTCGTAGCATAGGCCATGTTAACACTTGCAAAAATTCTCGCCAAGTATTGTACCGGCTTTACTTCGTAAAAATCTTGACCCGGAATTTATCTGTTTCCTCCTTCGTAACCCAGCCACATATCTCAGTTGCCGGCTCGTTTGTATCATTCATACTTCATCAAAAAGCTCATATTGCCGACTTATGACATCTTCTCTCTTTCATAGCAGCCGAAACAATGCCTCCCAAGGCCAAGATCATCAACTGGGCCAAGTCCAGCATGTCTGAACTTAGTTTGCAAGCCCTGGTAGATTCCGGGCTGTTACCGGCTAAGGAAGAAATTTCATGGCGAGCTCCTGAAGAAGAGATCTACCCTCAGCCGGGTCAGAAAGAGGTCATTGTATTCGCTGAACACCTTTCGAGGGGCTTCCGTCCCCCCGGCTCAAAAAAATTCAGAGATGTATTGCATTTCTTCAACATCCGGCCTCAAGATCTGGCCCCAACTCCATCTTCAATTTATGCCAGTTCCAAGTTTTCTGCGAAGTATATCTGCAGCTTGAGCCATCCATCAACCTGTTCCGGGAATTCTTTTATCTAAACCGCCAAACGGAGCATAAAGATGGCCCAAGCATTGAGCTCGGCGGAGTCTCGATCCAACGGAGGAAAAATACTGTCTTTCCTGAAGCCAAGCCGGCCAGTCACCCCATGGGGTGGCACAGAACCTGGTTTTACTGCAAGAACATCTCCCCTGAAGGGCAAAATCCACTGCCGGGTTACAGGGCAAACCGGCTTGCCGCCAATGCAGCCTTCCCGGGTCTGGCTTCCAGGGAAGAAAGAGAGAGTCTGGAGCCCCTTTATCCGAAGATGAACACATTGATCGCCCATGGTCTCTCCGGCGTTGATCTGACCCGGACTTGGGTTGAGTGGCGAGTCCAACCGCTCAGCTTTAGGACCCGGTCCATGTACTCCTACACCGGCCACCACGACGACCCACTGCGGTTTAGCCGGGTTAACCTCAAGGAAAGGGACGTCTTAAAGTTTGCCAAAAAACCTCTTGGTGAAACAAAAGATGATATTAAGCTTGTGGGGCTTGCCCCATTTTACTCAAACAACCCGGCACCGAAGGTAAGCCGCCTTTGTTGCCTTTTACTCCGTCAATATTTTTTTCCTTTTTACCCTAGTCATAATTCCATCTTCCCGCCATGATACAGGACGACGATGACTGGTGGCGGGTTGAAATTCAAGACCCTACTCCTCCTCGGGAAAGCGATGGAGAGGATTCAGACAATGATGAAGATAATGAGGTAGAACTTGACTCCCTTGGCCGCCTTTTTAATCAACTTGCTGATGCCGACTCTTCACAGGAAGAAGCTGAAATCAGCCATACCATCGAGCCAGAGGTAATTTCGATCTCTTCAGACTCTGACTCTCCAAAACCCGTCCAAAAGAAAACCCGGGTTGCAGTCCACAAAGTCCGAAAGAAACCCCGGGTTACTGTTCGTAAAGTCCCTTTTTCACACCAAGATGCTCACTTAGATCCCCAATTCCTTTTGAAGAAAACACAACACGCCAACACCTCCAAAAGAAAAACCCGGAGCAGTGAAGGGGAATTGAGTGGAGGCCTTCCAAACGAGCCACCATCCCGTAGAGCGCGGATAGAAGTGCTTCTTAGTCCAAGTCCCTCTTTTCCTCTAGCTGGTCATTTCAAGGAACCCTTACATTTAAATGACTCGGCATATCAGACGTCCCCCTCTTCGGATGAATCAAGCGCTACTCAAGCGCCGGCTTTCAATATCAACCCTGGGTAAGTAATTTAATCGTTCTTGTGTCATATAGCGGTTTCTTGCCCTTCATCTTTTAATTGAAGAACTCCTTGTTCCTTGTACAGCGCCAAGGCCATTAAGAAGAAAGCGCCCGCCAGGTCATCTGACCCGGTCAGTCAAACAGGCCCTCAGGAGGAAACGGAGGCCGCCTTGGTCACCCAGGACGAGCCGGCGTTCCAGAACAGCCCGCCGCCTCAAGATCTTGCTGCGAGCCCGGCTCATGCCTCCTCTCTTGTCCAGGAGAAGGAAAATTTAGCTGAAGATCAACCCGAACAGCAGCCCGCGGCGCCGGCTCAAGATGAAGCAGTGGTGATCAGTGAACGGCAACCTGCTCCACCAGAAGCCTCTACTGCTCTCACCAAAGTTCCTGCCAAGCCTGAGCCGCCCCTGAAAAACAAGGGGAAGGCGGCTCTTGACTTCTCCGCCTTTGAAGATCAAGACGCCAACACCCTGCACCAAGCTGTGCTGACCCGGCTGTCTGAAAGCCGGGACACAGAAATTGCCATGGTATCTTCATTGAAGCAGAAATACGAGGTAACCTGTGCCTTCTGTCATGAACCATATATATATGTAGCCCCCAAGGGCGGGTCATTATAGAATGATGACCCGAGACTTTAAAATATTTCCTTGCATGGATAACCTCAAACGGTGGCACCCAAAGGCCGGGTCATCATATTATGACGGGCTGGCCTCCATATGTAGCAAGACAGATCAAATTATGCATTACCCCCAAGTGCCATGTGGAATGCCTGCATCTGCATGGAACTTGCTTTTCTGTTTTTGAGAAGCGCTGAAACATGCAGCCCCCATGTACCGGGTTGGCCGGAAGGGCGGCTCGGGACATGCTTATATGATGTATAACTAAAACTGCCTTGCAGGACATGCTGGATCAAGTGGAGGCTCAGGCTTCCCTCTTCCGAAACGAAGCAAAGAAGGAGAAAAGATTGCATAAAGAAGCTGAAAAATCATCTGCCGAAGCCAACAAATCCCTGGACATTGTTAGGAGCACCTTGCAAGAAACTGAAGCGGCAAGAGCCGCCCTAGTCACGCGTGCTGAAGAGGCCGAGGCCAAACTTGAGCCGGTAACTCAAGAGCTAGCCACGCTAAAGGGCCAGATCACAGCCATGTGCAGGGCCATCTTCGGTAAGTAAAAAGACTGCCATGAGTCAATTATCCCAACTTAATATGCTAAGCTGGCTTTTTACTGATTGTGTGTACTTATCTTTGAAGGCCGTAAGAACCAGACCCTTGTGCAGCAGCCACTGGTGAAATTGAAGGCAGTTTATTCCTTCGTGGAGCAGTTGTACATAGGCGGCTCTCATTGTGTAATGGCCGCGAAAAATACCAAGACACCGCCACAGCTGATTGCTGACACGTTGAAGGAACTGTCAGTTGTCCCCAAGTGGGTTGAAGAATTGAAGAAGGCGGCTTGTTGCACTGGTGCTCTGACAGTTCTCGCTCGCGCCAAAGCTTATGTGCCAGAACTGGACCCGACTCAGATTGTGGGCGGGTATCCAGAGTTCAATGTGGATGACACCCCATTTTCTGAGAAGGACTTCAGACGCTGCCTAAAAGAAACCCGGGTTGCTGCCACCGCCATTGCCGAAGAGGCGGACTTGTCCAAGTACCAAGCCGGTTATACAGAAGATAATGAGTGGATTGAGCCGCCAAACTTCCAACCAGTGGCTCTTACTCGCGCGCGTAAGCAATCCTTTGCCCCTGAAGTTGACCCTTCTTCCATGATTTCCGCCGATGCGATGTTTGAAGCCTTGTGCTCCATTCAGTGGTCGACCGGCGAGTCCACAAGCCAAGAAGGAGCGGAGGATGATGACAACCGCGAAGAGCCGGGTCAAAGCGCTCCTTGATCATCCTGTGTCCTCAATCTAGCACATACCGGCTCTTCTTTGATTGTAGTGGAACTTGGGAATAACATTTTTGCGTGCAGCCCGATGGGCGACTTGTAAAAGCTTAGCGTCAAACACTTGTTGCTGATGCCAGTGCCCTCGTGTACTGTGCTGTTGTTGCCTATACAGACACTTTTGTGGATGCCTTGCCATTGTGAATCCTCGTTTGGGCCTCGAGAGCCGGTTTTTGCACTGAGAGTGATTCTGCTGACACAATAACAATTGCATATAATAATCTTGATTGATGAAATCATATAAATAACTAGTAACTTTGTTACTATTTGTCATGAATCAAAAATATCAAATTTCACTAAGGTAGATGCTGTGTATGAATGTATGCATGTATGCAGAGATGAGATGAGTGCAGAAAAGAGAACATGACTGTAATAAGCCGGTTTTTATAACACAACTTTGAAAGACCGGCTTATAAAGCTCAAGTCTGAATTGCTTTCATGAAGCTAGCACTTTGGCCTGTTGGTTTATCCTCGCTTTCTGAAAGCCGGCTCTGACGCAACCAATCGAGTGTTTTAACACTGATGAATTCAGGGTCACCTTTGTGATTGACTCATCAAGCGTACGCCGGGTCGCCTTTAGGGAGTAGCATCTAGCTAACAGGCAGGTTTAACCAACTCTTGGCATCTCACCAGGTTAAAGGGTTTTGTAAGCTAAACTCAATGAGTTGGAAGCCCCCAAATAACAAAGGATCGACAAATAAAGACTCCACACACAATTTTGAGGTGAAACGACAAAACACTCTTATACAGAGATCTTTATTTCATTGATCAAGAAATATGTATATACATGATAGAAGGTATGTACAAAGATGTGACCCAGTCGATGACTTAGGTGTAGTATGGACGGAGCTGGGCAATGTTCCAGGGCTGGCTTGTTTCCTCTTCAGAGGTTCGTGACTTGTCTGCCTCAAGTATGTCAACCAGGTAATATGACCCGTTGTTGAGATTTTTGCTGACCACAAAGGGCCCTTCCCAAGGTGGTGAAAGCTTATGCATGCCTGTCTGGTCTTGTATCAGACGAAGCACTAAGTCACCTTCTTGAAAAGTGCGGCTTCGAACTCTACGGCTGTGATAGCGACGTAGGTCTTGTTGATAAATTGCTGATCTGGACGCGGCAAGTTTGCGTTCTTCTTCTAGGGCATCAAGAGCATCTTGTCGAGCTTGCTCATTATGAGATTCCACATAAGCCGCCACTCAAGGGGAGTCATGACGAATATCGCTTGGAAGTACAACTTCTGCACCATAGACCAGGAAAAATGGCATATAGCCTGTTGACCTGTTGGGAGTAGTCCGTATGCTCCAAAGCACCGTAGGTAATTCTTCTTCCCAGCAACCCGGCGTGAGCTATAAAGGCACCATGAGCCGGGGTTTGATACGACGCAGCAATTCCTGATTGGCTCTTTCCGCTTGCCCGTTGGACTGAGGATGCGCAACCGATGCTAAATCAAGCCGGATGTGCTCCTATTGACAGAACTGTTTCATGACTCCCTTGGAAAGATTGGTTCCATTGTCTGTGATGATACTGTGCGGATAGCCAAATCAAAATATCAACTTTTTCAGAAACTTGACGGCTGTAGCAGCGTCACAACGGCTGACTGGCTCTGCTTCTACCCACTTGGTAAATTTATCCACAACCACCAATAGGTGTGTATGCTTGTTCTTAGAACGTTTGAAGGGTCCAACCATGTCAAGCCCCAGACCACAAAAGGCCAAGTTATCAGGATCATCCTCAACTCTTGAGCCGGCACATGAGCCCGGCGAGCATATTTTTGGCAACCATCATACTTGCGTACAATATCCTCTGCATCAGCATGAGCTGTGAGCCAGTAAAACCCGTGCCGAAAAGCTTTCGCCACAAGTGATCATGAGCCGGTGTGGTGACCACAATCGCCAAAGTGAATCTCATTGAGAATAGTGCGGCCCTCCTCTGGTGAAACACAACGCTGAAAAACACCAGTGACACTGCGCCGATGCAACTCGCCGTTGACGATAGTCATAGACTTAGATCGTCTGATGATCTGTCGTGCAAGGATTTCCTCTGTTGGAAGTTCTCCCCGGCTTAGATAAGCCAAGTAGGGGACTGTCCAATCAGGTATAGCCTGGACAGCAGCCACTAGAGCCGCCTCCGGGTCAGGAATAGCCAAGTCCTCCTCTGTTGGTAACTTGACAGACGAGTTGTGCAAAACGTCCAGGAAAACATTGGGTGGCACCGGCTTGCGCTGAGAACCCAAGCGAGAGAGTGCATCTGCCGCCTCGTTCTGCCGGCGATCAATATGATCAACTTGATAACCTTTGAAGTGTCCAGCAATGTTGGTGACCGCATACCGATAAGCCGCCATAAGGGGATCCTTGGAATCCCATGTACCAGAAACCTGTTGGGCCACCAAGTCTGAGTCGCCCAAACACCTGACCTGGCTCAGGTTCATCTCCTTGGCCATCCGAAGCCCATGAAGCAAAGCCTCATATTCTGCTGCATTGTTAGTATAGGGGAACATAAGTCTTAAAACATAACAGAACTTATCTCCTCGTGGGGAAGTAATCACAACTCCAGCCCCCGAGCCTTCAAGCTGACTTGAGCCGTCAAAGTGTATGGATCAGTATGTTGTGTCGGGCTTCTCTTCGGGAGCCTGTAACTCTATCCAATCATTAATGAAATCCACCAATGCCTGAGATTTGATTGCTGTGCAGGGCACATATTTGAGATGATGCGGACCGAGCTCGATGGCCCACTTGGCAACCCGGCTTGTGGCCTCCCGGTTCTGGATTATATCCCCAAGAGGTGCTGAGCTGACCACATTGATTGGGTGTTCATGGAAGTAATGCTTCAGCTTGCGGCTAGCGATAAATACTCCGTAGACCAGCTTCTGCCAATGTGGATATCGCTGCTTGAACTCGGTTAACACTTCACTGATATAGTACACGGGGTGCTGAACTAGATATTCCTTGCCGTCCTCCTTGCGCTCTACAACGACTGCCATGCTTACAGCCTTGTTATTGGCAGCAATATATAGCAACATTGGTTCTTTTTCACGAGGGGCAGCAAGGACCGGCAGCTCAGACAACTGCTTCTTGAGGGCTGATACGTCTCCAAGGTATCTATAATTTTTGATTGTTCCATGCTATTATATTATCAATCTTGGATGTTTTTATATACATTTACAGCATTTATATATCATTTTTTGGGACTAACCTATTAACTTAGTGCCCAGTGCCAGTTGCTGTTTTTTGCCTGTTTTTGGTTTTCCAGAATATCGGTACCAAACGAAGTCCAAATGCCACGAAACTTTTTGGAGATTTTTTTCTGGACATAACAAGTACTGGAAGCTTTGGGAGAGGGTCATAAGATGGAGCAGTGGCCCACGAGGCACCAGGGCGCGCCCCAGGGGGGTGGCGCGCGCTGGTGGCTTGTGGGGCCTACACAGCTCCGTTTGACCTAATTCCACCACTATAAATTCTCTAAAATCGGGAAACCAATAGAGGAGTCCACAAAATACTTTTTACGCCGCCGCAAGCTTCTGTTCTTGAGAGATCCCATCTGGAGGCCTTTTCCGGTACTCCGCCGGAGGGGGAATCGATCACGGAGGGGCTCTACATCAACCTTGCTGCCCTTCCGATGATGCATGAGTAGTTTACCACAGACCTTCGGGTCCATAGTTAGTAGCTAGATGGCTTCTTCTCTCTTTTTGATCTTCAATACAATGTTCTCCTCGATGTTCTTGGAGTTCTATCCGATGTAACCACTTTTTGCGGTGTGTTTGTTGGGATCCGATGAATTGTGAGTTTATGATCAGATTATCCATGAATATTATTTGAGTCTTCTCTGAACTCTTTTATGCATGATTATTATAGCTTTGTATTTCTTCTCCGATCTATTGATTTGGTTTGGTCAACTAGATTGATTTATCTTGCCATGGGAAGGTGTGCTTTGTAATGGGTTCGATCTTGCGGTGCTCAATCCCAGTGACAGAAAGGGACATGACACGTATGTATCGTTGCTATTAAGGGTAAAAAGATGGGGTTTATTCATGCGTGACTTTACTTTGTCTACATCATGTCATCTTGCTTAAGGCGTTACTCCGTTCTTTATGGACTTAATACACTAGATGCATGCTGGATAGCGGTCGATGTGTGGAGTAATAGTAGTAGATGCAGGCAGGAGTCGATCTACTTGTCTCGGACGTGATGCCTATATATATGATCATTGCCTTGGATATCGTCATGATTATTTGCTTTTCTATCAATTGCCCAACAGTAATTTGTTTACCCACCGTACGCTATTTTCTTGACAGAAGCCTCTAGTGAAAACTATGGCCCCCGGGTCTATCTAAATCATATATTAAAAACCCTAAAAATACCTTGCTGCAATTTTTCTTTATTTATTTTATTTTGTATTTTTGTTTCAATCTATCTATCTATCACATACAATTTAATCTTGCAAGTAACCGCCGAGGGATTGACAACCCCTTGTTTGCGTTGGGTGCAAGGATTTGTTGTTTTGTGTGCAGGTGCTACGAGGTGTTGCATGATTCTCCTACTGGATTGATAACCTTGGTTTCATAACTGAGGGAAATACTTATCTCTACTGTACTGCATCTCCCTTCCTCTTCAGGGAATTACCAACGCAGCTCACTAGTAGCAGGAAGAATTTCTGGCGCCGTTGCCGGGGAGACATCATCAACATCTATCAAGTACCTAGGCATAAAACTTACATCTCCTTGCATTTACTTTATTTGCCTTTTTCTTGTTTGCTTGTTTGCTTGCTTGTTATCTTGTTTGCGTAGCCACGATATCTCAAGAAAATACAAAATTGTGTGATTTTTCCAATACTAATAATAATGATTTTATTAGTACTCCAATTGCTCCTCCCACCGCTAGTGCGGAGACTTGTGATATTAATGCCGCTTTGCTAAATCTTGTTATGAAAGAACAATTTTCTGGTAGTCCTAATGAAGATGTTGCATCCCATCTTAACACTTTCCTAGAATTGTGTGATATGCAAAAGAAAAAAGATGTGGATAATGATATTGTGAAATTAAAATTATTCCCATTCTCATTACAGGATCGTGCAAAAATTTGGTTTTCATTTTTGCCAGGAAATAGTATCGATTCTTGGGATAGGTGTAAAGATGCTTTTATTACCAAATATTTTCCTCCCGCGAAAATTATTTCTCTTAGAAATCAGATTATGAATTTTAAGCAACTTGATCATGAACATGTTGCCCAATCTTGGGAAAGGATGAAATTAATGATAAGAAATTGCCCTAATCATGGTTTAAATTTATGGATGATCATACAAATTTTTTATGCGGGGTTGAATTTTGTTTCTAGAAATCTTTTAGATTCCGCCGCGGGTTGTACTTTTATGGAAATTACTTTGGGAGAAGCTACTAAATTGCTTGATAATATTATGACAAATTTTCCACAATGGCATACGGAAAGAGTTCCTACTAGTAAAAAGGTGAATTCTGTTGAAGAAATTAGTACTTTGAGTGATAAAGTTGATGCGCTTATGAAATTGGTTGCTAGAAAAAATACACCTATTGATCCTAATGATGTGCCTTTATCCACTTTGATTGAGCAAAATAATGATCCCGTAGATGTGAATTTTGTCTCGCGAAACAATTTTAATAATAATGCTTATAGAGGTAATTTCAATGCTAGACCGTTTCCTGGAAATTCCTCTAATAATTATGGCAATTCCTATGGTAATTCTTATAATAATAATAGGATGCCCTATGATCTTGAAAGTAATATTAAATAATTTATTAATGCTCAAAAAGTTTTCAACACTACGATAGAAGAAAAATTGAGTAAACTTGATGATATGTCTAGGAGCATTGATAGAATTATTCATGATGTGGAAAATCTTAAGAATAAAATTTTGCCACCTAAAATTGATATTAATGAATCAATTAAAGCTTTATATGTCTCCATGGATGAGAGTAAGAAAAGAACCGCCATGCTAAAAGCTAAACGAGAATTTTTAGAAAAAACGATTCCTCCCGGTTTTTATCATAGTAATGATGAGGATATTAAAATGATTGGTGTTTCATCTATTGATTCCTTGTTTAGCAATATAAAACTTGATGAAAAGGGGACTAAAGAAGAGTCAACTTTAGCTAGTAGGCGTCCCCATAATTCGGAGGGTGAAAATCTTGATAATTTTTTCGATAAAAGTGGGTTTGGAGAGGTAAAAACTTTAACTAGCGATGTGCCCACTCTCTTGGATTACAAAGATTTTAATTATGAAAATTGTTCCTTGATTGAATGTATTTCTTTGTTACAATTCATGTTAAATTCACCCAACGCTTATGAGCAAAATAAGGCTTTTACTAAACACATCGTAGAAGCAATGATGAAAGCCTTAGAAGAAAAGCTAGAACTAGAAATTTCAATTCCTAGAAAAATATATGATGAATGGGAACCCACCATTAAATTAAAAATTAAAAATTATGAGTGCAATGCTTTATGTGATTTGGGTGCTAGCGTTTCCACAATTCCAAAATCTCTATGTGATGTGCTAGGTTTTACCAATATAGATGAATATTCTCTTAATTTGCACTTGGCGGATTCTACTATTAAAAAGCCTTTTGGTAGAATTAATGATGTTCTTACTCTTGCAAATAGGAACTATGTGCCCGTTGATTTTATTGTACTTGACATTGAATGCAATTCTTCTTGCCCCATAATACTTGGTAGACCATTCTTACGAACCATAGGTGCCGTTATTGACATGAAAGAAGGGAATATAAAATTTCAATTTCCATTAAAAAAGGGTATGGAACATTTCCCTAGGAAGAAAATTAAAGCACCATATGAATCCATTATGAGGGCCACTTATGGGATCAACTTGAAGGATGATAATACTTGAAACTATGCATTATGCCTAGCTAGGGGCATAAAACAATAGCGCTTGTTGGGAGGCAACCCAATGAATAAAATATTTTTTTACTTTTTGTTTCTGTTATTGTGTTTTTTCACATTTATGCTACTGTTATGATTGAGTTTTTGTGTTTTTAATTAGTGTTTGTGCCAAGTAAAGCCTTTAGGATGACTTGGAAGATAGTATAATTGATGCTGTTTGGAAAACAGAAAGTTTTGCGTCCAGTGCTGGAATTTTGGTTCTGTACTGGAGAGCCAGAAAAATCTGAAATTTTTACACAGTATTGGTATATGAATTTACCACCTTTTCCTAATTTTTCAGAATTTTTAGAGTTACAGAAGTATGGCTTTTAAATAAATTACTACAGACTATTCTGTTTTTGACAGATTCTGTTTTTGATGCACTACTTGCTTGTTTTTGATGAAACTATGGATTGTATCGGGGGGTATAAACCATGGAGAAGTTAGAATACAGTAGGTATAATGCAAAAATAAAATATGAATGGGTTTGCAACAGTACTTAAAGTAGTGATTTCTTTTGTTATACTAACGGATCTCACGAAGGTTTTGTTGAGTTTTGTGTGATTGAAGTTTTCAAGTTTTGGGTGAGATCACGATGGATGAAGGAATAAGGAGTAGCAAGAGTCTAAGCTTGGGGATGCCCGAGGCACCCCAAGGTAATATTCAAGGAAAAGTCAAGTGTCTAAGCTTGGGGATGCCCCGGAAGGCATCCCCTCTTTTTTCTACCAACCATCGGTAATTTTACATGGAGCTATATTTTTATTCGTCACATGATATGTGTTTTGCTTGGAGCGTCGTGTATTATATGACTCTTTGCTGGACACACCAATTTGAGAGAGCCACACGTTCATCATAATTTGTTAGAATACTCTATGTGCTTCACTTAAATTTTTTGAGCTAGGCAGTTGCTCTAGTGCTTCACTTAAATCTTTTTGAGCATGGCGGTGGCTATATTTTGAAGAAATAAACTCTCATTCTTCACTTATATTATTTTGAGAGTTGATAAGATTAAAATTTTGAAGAAATAAACTCTCATGCTTCACTTATATTATTTTGAGAGTTTATAAAGATAAAATTTTGAAGAAATATTTGCACTCTTGTGCTTCACTTATATCTTTTTGAGAGTTGATAATAGTAATGGTAATTTGCACAAGATATGAATTTGGTCCCAAAGTGAAGAATATTCAAGAGGGATATAATAAAAACTTTCATATAGATCATTGGATATGATAAGTGTGATTCCTTGCAATAGTTTTGCGATATGGGGATGATAATATGTGAGTCGTGTTAGTGAGTAATTGTGATTTAGTAAGAATATTAGTGTTAAGGTTTGTGATTCCCTATGCATGCACGTTAAGTCAATAGTTATGCAAAGAAATTATATCCTACTTATGGTGCATTATTCGGTGTTAGTTATGTTCAATGCATATTTATGACCGTTTTCGCTTTTTGGTTGGTTGCTTCTCAATCTATTTGGTAGCCTTCATTTGTACTAAGCGGAAATACTGCTTGTGCATCCAAACTCCTTAAACCAAAGTCGTGCCAAATGAGTCCACCATATCTACCTATATGCGGTATTTCCATGCCGTTCTAAGTAAATTTGCGTGTGCCAACTCTAATTTTCAAAATAATTTTTCCGTTTTGTGTGCCCGTACCGCTCATGAAGCGGCAGGGGGTAGCCAATATTTTCCATGCTAGGTGTGTTATTCTCACGATGAGTGTTTATTCACTTGTCATTGCACGAGAGAGTGGCTGGTAATAGGGATGCCCAGTCCCACAATGAAATCAAAAATTAATAACAACAAAATTCCTTGGAAAGTGTTGGTATGGAGGGCTCCCGTGGATACGGCTAGCCATGGATTGTGAAAGAATGGTGGAAAGGAAATAAACTTTACTTTCTGTTTGGGAACCGCCTATGATGTGTCTAGCATGGAAGATATTGGGAATTCTCGGTCGTTTTCGTTGACAGGAAAAGCATGCCTCTCAAAATATTGTATCTCTCTAATTTAAGCTTTGAGCTTTGGCACATTAGCAAATCTCCGCTTCCCTCTGCGAAGGGCCTATCTATTTACTTTTATGCAATTTTTATTTTTATTTTGATTCTCCACCTTCTCTTACAAAGCACCAACTAGAGAGCACTATTGTCATACTTGTGCATTGTGTGTAGCTAATATTGAGTGTGTTTCATGAATGGATGATTGAGCATAATGGGCTAGGGATAACTTTCTTTAGCATTGATATTTTGCAAGACATGGTTGCTTGTTAGCATGCTTGAGTATTTATATCTTCATGTCAAACTATAGACTATTGCTTTGAATCATTCAAGTCCAAATGTCCATGCTATAAAAGAAAAGAATATATGATGAATATGATAGGTAGCATTCCACATCAAAAATTCTGTTTTTATCATTTACCTACTCGAGGACGAGCAGGAATTAAGCTTGGGGATGTTGATACGTCTCCAACGTATCTATAATTTTTTATTGTTCCATGCTATTATATTATCAATCTTGGATGTTTTTATATACATTTACATCAATTATATATCATTTTTTTGGGACTAACCTATTAACTTAGTGCCCAGTGCCAGTTGCTGTTTTTTGCCTGTTTTTGGTTTTCCAGAATATCAGTACCAAATAAAGTCCAAATGCCACGAAACTTTTTGGAGATTTTTTTCTGGACATAACAAGTACTGGAAGCTTCGGGAGAGGGCCAGAAGATGGAGCAGTGGCCCACGAGGCACCAGGGCGCGCCCCAGGGGGGGTGGCGCGCCCTGGTGGCTTGTGGGGCCCACACAGCTTCGTTTGACCTAATTCCACCACTATAAATTCTCTAAAATCGGGAAACCAATAGAGGAGTCCACGAAATACTTTTTCCGCCGCTCCAAGCTTCTGTTCTTGAGAGATCCCATCTGGAGGCCTTTTTCGGTACTCCGCCGGAGGGGGGATCGATCACAGAGGGGCTCTACATCAACCTTGCTACCCTTCCGATGATGCGTGAGTAGTTTACCACAGACCTTCGGGTCCATAGTTAGTAGCTAGATGGCTTCTTCTCTCTTTTTGATCTTCAATACAATGTTCTCCTCGATGTTCTTGGAGTTCTATCCGATGTAATCACGTTTTGCAGTGTGTTTGTTGGGATTTGATGAATTGTGAGTTTATGATCAGATTATCCATGAATATTATTTGAGTCTTCTCTGAACTCTTTTATGCATGATTATTATAGCTTTGTATTTCTTCTCTGATCTATTGATTTGGTTTGGCCAACTAGATTGATTTATCTTGCCATGGGAAGAGGTGCTTTGTAATGGGTTCGATCTTGCGGTGCTCAATCCCAGTGAAAGAAAGGGACATGACACGTATGTATTGTTGGTATTAAGGGTAAAAAGATGGGGTTTATTCATGCGTGAGTTTACTTTTACTACATCATGTCATCTTGCTTAAGGCGTTACTCCGTTCTTTATGGACTTAATACACTAGATGCATGCTGGATAGCGGTCGATGTGTGGAGTAATAGTAGTAGAGGCAGGCAGGATTCGGTCTACTTGTCTCGGACGTGATGCCTATATACATGATCATTGCCTTGGATATCGTCATGATTATTTACTTTTCTATCAATTGCCCAACAGTAATTTGTTTACCCACCGTATGCTGTTTTCTTGACAGAAGCCTCTAGTGAAAACTATGGCCCCCGGGTCTATCTAAATCATATATTAAAAACCCTAAAAATACCTTGCTACACTTTTTCTTTATTTATTTTATTTTGTATTTTTATTTCTATCTATCTATCACATGCAATTTAATCTTGCAAGTAACCGCCGAGGGATTGACAACCCCTTGTTTGCGTTGGGTGCAAGGATTGTTGTTTTGTGTGCAGGTGCTGCTAACGAGGTGTTGCGTGATTCTCCTACTGGATTGATAGCCTTGGTTTCATAACTGAGGGAAATACTTATCTCTACTGTACTGCATCTCCCTTCCTCTTCAGGGAATTACCAACGCAGCTCACAAGTAGCAAGGGCCTCAAGAGCCTAATCTGCAGCATCACTCCAGACGAAGTTATCCGATTTCTTAAGCAATTGATACAACGGAATTGCCTTCTCTCCAAGCCGGCTTATGAACCAGCTCAGCACCGCAACCCACCCAGCCAGCTTCTGCACGGCATTTAGATTGGCCGGCTTAGCCAGGGTCGTGATTGCTTTGATCTTTTCCGGGTTAGCTTCAATGCCACGCTCGGAAACAAGAAATCCCAGAAGTTTTCCTGCAGGGACACCAAAAACACACTTCTCCGGGTTAAGCTTCATCCGGTAGATGCGGAGATTATCAAACGTTCCTATTGTTCTGCTGGTGGCTTAGACGCTGACTTTTGTTCCCTGTATTTGTGTTTGCCACCAGATCGGAGCTACCGTCATAACCTTTGCGTTTACCGCCGTTGTTGTTTTGCCCATTACTATTGTTCTGCTGGTGTCCCTTGCCACCGCCCTTCTTGTCTTTACCGGCTTTTTCCTCGTCAGACGACGGATCTTTAGTATTGTCAAACTCCGCATACCGGGTTAAGACGTCCATCAGATCACCCATGTCCTGGGCCTTTCTCTTGAGTCGCCCTAGTTTTTGGACCAGTGGCTGAAATTTGCATGTTCGTTCCAGAACAAGCACCGCCTAAGCCGCCGAGATACTGTCAGAACTGTGTATAACCTCCGCAACCCGGCGAGCCCAATGGTGCGCCGACTCATCCTCCCGCTGAACGCAACGTTCAAGATCAACAATTGTGGTTGGACTTTTGCAGGTTCCCTGAAAATTCTTGACGAAGCGATCCTTCAGCTCCTACCAAGTGTTGATAGAATTCACTGGTAGGTTTTTCAACCAAGTGCGAGCGGGGCCTTCCAACATGAGAGGCAGATAACGTGCACACACTGCCTCGCTTAAGTCCATCGCCAGTTTGTAACTCTCGATCCACTCGGTGGGCTCCAGATTCGCTGTGTAATTAGGAACCTTGCGAGGACCTTTGAAATCCAGGGGTATGCGCGCTTCTCGCAGCGCTGGTACTAAACAAGGAGTTCCGATCATGCGGCTCGATAAGCCCCCAGACCGGCCGGCTGTCTGGGTTGTGGTGGGCGGGTCGTGTGCCGTCGGCGGGCCGTGTGCCATCGGCGGGTTGACGTTCACCGGCGAGTTATACACTGCGCGCGCGTTTTCCTCCAACGCTCGGAGAGCCCGAGCGGCGTCCACAATGTCATGTGCATTCGGGATCCTGGGTTGGTGTTGATCCGCCAGCGGTGGGGCGGCTCTTCTGCGATGTGCGCTGCTGGAAACCGCCGGTGACTCTGGACGCTGGCTCCTGGTACGGCTCTGGTGAGGGGTTGAGTGAAGACGGTGCTGGCTATGCGAGTAGTTGGCCTGCTGCACTACTGATGTCTTGAGCATTCCAATAGCGTTCCTGGCCTCCGCCTGAATCGGACCGTCCCCCTCGATCGGAATCGCCGCCAAGTTGTGGGTTGCCGCCAGCACGTTATCGACCGGGTTGGAGTAGTGTCCAATTGGGGTCTGGAACCGGTGAGACGGCGGCTGCTGTTGCTGATCCGGCGTGCGATGCTGGGCCGGCTACCTTTGCTGCACCGGCTGCTGCAAAGGTGGTCCTCCTGGGGGAACAACTCCAGCCCCCGGGTTCGTCGGAGCCGGCGGTGTGGTGAACAACTGAGTCGGCTCAAGATCGACTGGAAGCCGGCTTTGATGACGCCTTCGATGGACAAGTTCTGATTCGGCCTGTCGGCGGCTTAGGTAATGCGCCTCTTCATCCAAGTGCTGCCTCTCCTCGGCAAGCCGGGCCTGCGCCTGAGCCATGCGTGTGTTCTCCACATTGATGTCCTCTTGGATCCTGGCCATCTGCTCACGACACTTCGTGATCTCCGCGTTACGTGCCGCTGCGTTCTCCACAGTAACCGGCTCGGCCAGCAGGCCAGCAGCATGTTCATTAAGTCCGCGAGCGCCTGCACTCCGGTTCTCTGAGAACCGGCGGCCGACGCGCCGACTCCTCCTGAGCCGGCAAGGGTGAGGTTCTGCCCAGCCGCGGGATCAGCCGGGTCATGCACCGGATCTTGCCTACCCGCCATGTATACCACCGCAAAACGAGGCAGATCTGGGATTTCTGGAAAGACGTCGTCCGTGTGTCCGAGCCTTCCATCATGCAGAGGACGGATCGACTCGGTTTCTCCCGTCGAGGACTCGCCGTCAGATTGGACGAGCGTATCATCTCCAGACAGGGAGTTTTCCGACAAGCCTACCCCTTGGGTGAACCCTACGAAGACATGGTTCCGGTCGGCTTGAGGCGGGCCGGGTCTCGCCTGGCTCGGACCTGCGCGGCGTGCCGACTCGACACCGGCGATGTTCTCCAACCCGGCGGCCGACTCGCCGACCACGCCGATGAAGGTGTGGATTTTGCCGAAGGGGACCCGGTACCCGTACTCACTTGAGTCGCGTCGGGGCCCCGGTACGAATCGTCGATGTAGAACTTCCCGCGGCGGCTCTTCGTCATCAAGCCGACCGCGTACTTCCCGAAACCTGGGAGAGATCCCGCTAAGAACTCAACTCCACCGTGCGTAGGCCCCACGGTGGGCGCCAACTGTCGTGGTTTTGACACGGCAGATGCCCTTGTGAAAGGACTTGGAGATGAGGCCATCGCACAAGCGTGGAAGATTAACGGGGTTGACCGGGAACGAGAAGACACAGAGTTACCCAGGTTCGGCCCCTCACAGTGGAGGTAAAAGCCTACGTCCTGCTTGATTATATTGTTGTGGATCTCGATTACAAGGATGCGGATTCGCTAACCTAGCTTCCGAGGGATTGCAACTTAGTCTTTTTCGCCTAGGTGCTCCCCTTTATATATACAGGTGGAACCCTAGATTTACATGAGAGTCCGGGTCGTAAACCTGACCCGTCTCCTACTCTAAGTCTACTTGATCTCCAAGGCAACAATGAAGCCAAGCATCTTCTTCTTGAGCCGGCCCACAACCTGAGCCGGCCTTTCCTGCACTAGCACAAAACAGGGCATCGGTCCACCCCTGAGAAGCCCATTAGTCCCGGTTCACTCACGAACCGGGACCCATGGGGGCATCGGTCCCGGTTCGTGAGGCCAGGGCGCCGGCCGGGCCTCGTGGGGCATTGGTCCCGGTTCGTCTTACCCCTTCTGTCCCGGTTCTAGACACGAACCGGGACCAATGCGCCTCGCTCCTGGCCCACAACCATTGGTCCCGGTTTGTGGCTGGAACCGGGACTAAAGGTGACCCCTTTTGTCCCAGTTCCAGCCACGAACCGGGACCAATGCGCCTCGCTCCTGGCCCACAACCATTGGTCCCGGTTTGTGGCTGGAACCGGGACTAATGGTTGGCCTATATATAGCCCCCGCCCGCGAGCAGAGCAATGCATTGCTCTGTTTTTTTGCCCGGCCGTGGGAGAGCTTTTGTGGTGCTCTAGCTCACCTCCTATGCACATGAGGTGTTCGATGAAATGCCCGAGCCACACTTAAGCTTTCTCCTCTCGAAGCTCCTTGTCCAAGCTCCATTTTCGTCAAGATTTGTCTAGGTTTGGCGGTCCGTCCTGTCCCGTCCCCGTCCTCACCGCCGTCGATCGCCCGCGCCCATCTCGGCGCCGGCAACACCGTGGTTAGCCTCTTCTTCTTATCTTCTTTCTAAAAGAAAAAATTTCTTATTTGTGTGTTTTAATTAGATGCTCTAGAGAGTTATATGTTGTTCAATAATAAGAACTATATAACGCACGCAGAAGAACCGGCAATGGATGTACGGTGACCGACGCACCTCCGAGTATATTAAGGGCCTGCATAATTTTCTCGAAGCGGCTGAGGCAAACAAGCAGAATGGTTTTATGCATTGTCCATGTACTGTCTGTGAGAATACGAAGGCTTTCTCCAACTCTAAAACCCTTCACTTCCACCTGCTTGAGAAGGGTTTTATGCCACACTATTATGTTTGGACCAAGCACGGAGAAAGAGGGGTTATGATGGAAGACAACGAAGAAGAAGAGGATGATGACAACTACCCGCCCCCTGAATACGGTGATGCTGCAATGGGGGAAGCTGAAGATCAAGAGGAACCAGACGATGTGCCCGATGATGATCTTCGCCGGGTCATTGTTGATGCACAGAGAGAATGCGAAAGTGAAAGGGAGAAGTTGAAGTTCGATCGCATGTTAGAGGATCACAAAAAAGGGTTGTACCCAAATTGCGAAGATGACAACAGAAAGCTCGGTACCACACTGGAATTGCTGCAATGGAAGGCAGACAATGGTGTATCTGACAAGGGATTTAGTTCGCTGCTGAAAATAATGAAGAATAAGCTTCCAAAGGATAACGAATTGCCCGGCAGTACGTACGAAGCAAAGAAGGTTCTATGCCCTCTAGGATTGGAGGTGCAGAAGATACATGCATGCCCTAATGATTGCATCCTCTACCGCGGTGAGTACGAGGATTTGAACGCATGCCCGGTATGCGGTGCATTGCGGTATAAGATCAGACGAGATGACCCTGGTGATGTTGAGGGCGAGCGCCCCAGGAAGAGGGTTTCTGCCAAGGTGATGTGGTATGCTCCTATAATACCACGGCTGAAACGTCTGTTCAGAAACAAAGAGCATGCCAAGTTGATGCGATGGCACAAAGAAGACCGTAAGAAAGACGGGAAGTTGAGAGCACCCGCTGACGGGTCGCAGTGGAGAAAAATCGAGAGAAGGTGGGGGGACTTTGCAGGTGACGCAAGGAACGTATGGTTTGGTTTAAGTGCAGATGGCATTAATCCTTTTGGGGAGCAGAGCAGCAATCATAGCACCTGGCCCGTGACTCTATGTATCTATAACCTTCCTCCTTGGTTGTGCATGAAGCGGAAGTTCATTATGATGCCAGTGCTCATCCAAGGCCCTAAGCAACCTGGCAATGACATTGATGTGTACCTAAGGCCATTAGTTGAAGAACTTTTACAGCTGTGGAATGGAGAAGGTGTACGTGTGTGGGATGAGCACAAACAGGAGGAATTTGACCTACATGCGTTGCTGTTTGTAACCATCAACGATTGGCCTGCTCTCAGTAACCTTTCAGGACAGACAAACAAGGGATACCACGCATGCACACACTGTTTAGATGACACCGACAGTATATATTTGGACAAATGCAGGAAGAATGTGTACCTGGGGCATCGTCGATTTCTTCCGACCAACCATCAATGTCGAAAGAAAGGAAAGCATTTCAAAGGTGAGGCAGATCACCGGAAGAAGCCCGCCCTTCGTACTGGTGATCACATACTTGATATGGTCAATGATTTACAAGTAATCTTTGGAAAGGGTCCTGGCGGACTATCTGTTCCGACTGACAATGCGGGACGCGCACCCATGTGGAAGAAGAAATCTATATTTTGGGACCTACCCTATTGGAAAGACCTAGAGGTCCACTCTGCAATCGACGTGATGCACGTGACGAGGAATCTTTGCGTGAACCTGCTAGGCTTCTTGGGAGTGTATGGGAAGACAAAAGATACACCGGAGGCACGGGAGGAACAGCAACGTGTGCATGAAAAAGACGGCATGCATCCAAAGCAGTATGAAGGTCCTGCCAGCTACGCTCTTACCAAAGAAGAGAAGGAAATCTTCTTTGAATGCCTGCTCAGTATGAAGGTCCCGTCTGGCTTCTCGTCGAATATAAAGGGAATAATAAATATGGCAGAGAAAAAGTTCCAGAACCTAAAGTCTCATGACTGCCACGTGATTATGACGCAACTGCTTCCGGTTGCATTGAGGGGGCTTCTACCGGAAAACGTTCGATTAGCCATTGTGAAGCTATGTGCATTCCTCAATGCAATCTCTCAGAAGGTGATCGATCCAGAAATCCTGTCAAGGTTAAGGAGTGATTTGGTGCAATGTCTTGTTAGTTTCGAGCTGGTGTTCCCACCATCTTTCTTCAATATCATGACGCACGTCCTAGTTCATCTAGTCGACGAGATTGTCGTTCTGGGCCCTGTATTTCTACACAATATGTTCCCCTTTGAGAGGTTCATGGGAGTCTTAAAGAAATATGTTCGTAACCGCGCTAGGCCAGAAGCAAGCATCTCCATGGGCCATCAAACAGAGGATGTCATTGGGTTTTGTGTTGACTTCATTCCTGACCTTAAGAAGATTGGTCTCCCTCAATCGCGGTATGAGGGGAGACTGACTGGAAAAGGCACGCTAGGAGCGGACTCAATAATATGTAGGGACGGGCATTCTTGGTCTCAAGCACACTACACAGTTCTACAGAATTCTACCTTGGTGACCCCGTATGTCGATGAACACAAGAATATTCTGTGCTCCAAACACCCGGAGCAGTGTGACGACTGGATTACATATGAACACATCAGGACTTTCGGCAGTTGGTTGCAAACATGTCTCATGGGTGACAACACTGTTTCTGATGAGTTGTACTCGTTGGCCAGGGGACCATCTTCGACTGTATTGACTTACAAAGGGTACGAGATAAATGGGAATACATTTTACACGATTGCCCAAGATCAAAAGAGCACCAACCAAAACAGCGGTGTCCGCTTTGATGCAGCAACCAAGAGGGGAAAGGACACATATTATGGTTACATAGTGGACATATGGGAACTTGACTATGGACATGATTTCAAGGTCCCATTGTTTCAGTGCAAATGGGTCAATCTGTCAGGAGGCGGGGTACAGGTAGACCCACAGTACGGAATGACAACAGTGGATCTCAACAATCTTGGGTACACAGACGAACCATTCGTCCTAGCCAATGATGTGGCGCAGGTTTTCTATGTGAAGGACATGTCTACCAAACCGAGAAAAAGAAAAGATAAGGAAGCGAATACATCATACGATGAGCCAAAGCGCCACATAGTTCTTTCAGGAAAAAGAGACATCGTGGGATTGGAGGGCAAGACAGACATGTCTGAAGATTATGAAAAGTTTCATGAAATTCCTCCCTTCAAAGTCAAGGCTGACCCAAGCACCCTGTTAAACGATGAAGATTATCCATGGTTACGGCGCAATAAGCAAAGGACACAAGCGAAGAAAAAGTGAAGACTTTCTCTCCACAACTATATCATTGCAGTTACATGTGAAGAAATTAAATGCCTTTTGTAACAGATGAGTTTTCGTCCGAAACCCTGATACTTCGAAAGAGATTGTCCGTTTTGTACACGAAGTGCATCCACTTTTTGCCGTAACCCTCTCAACTTTTTAGCACATGCTATGTGGGTGAAATGATGATACCATGCCAACTTTCAACCTGTTCAGAGTTCATTTGTAGTGCTTTTCAATTTCAGGGTCATTTAGCTTAAAAAAATCAGTAAATGCATGAAAAATAGGAAATGAAGTCAGAAAGGGTTGAAAATTGATGATGTGGCTTTGAATGGTGCATTTTGAACACACAAAAAGTCTGGAGTTCAAATAAGTTCAAAAAAATGAAATCCCTTTGTAACAGATGAGTTTTCGTCCGAAACCCTGATACTTCGAAAGAGATTGTCCATTTTGTACATGAAGTGCATCCAGTTTTTGCCGTAACCCTCTCAACTTTTTAGAACATGCTATGTGGGTGTAATGATGATACCATGCCAACTTTCAACCTTTTCAGAGTTCATTTGAAGTGCTTTTCAATTTCAGGGTCATTTAGCTCAAAGAATGAACTAATAGCAAAAAGAATGAACTAGAAAACCTTTATGAAACTCTAATAGCAAAAATAATGAACTAAAAATAATTAATTAAAAAATTCTGTTATGATCAACTAAAATAAAACTATAATATTCTTCAATAGCAAAAAGAATCAACTAAAAAGCTTTTATAAAACTCTAATAGCAAAAGGAATCAACTAAAAATATTTTATAAACCTCTAGTATTTATGAAAATAAAATTATATAAAATTTATGCAACTAAAGTTATCAAAGTATTTTTTGTTCAAAACATTAATAGCAAAAAGAATTTTCATAAAGAATTTTTTTAGAAACTTTAATAGCAAACTAAAATAACAAAATCTGTTTTTGGTTAAAACAGACATTAAAATTACCTAAAAATTACCAAATTGAATATAATGATAAAACACAGTAATATTAAATAGCAGGAAAAAGAATCACTCAAAAATCTATTTTTATAGTAAAGTTATTCACAAACTAGTGATTCACACCAATTTAAAAGAATTCAAATTTAAACTATTCAAATTTGGAAACTAATGGCACTAACAGAAAGTTTATAATTTTTGTGACCTAAAAGCAAAAAGAATCACTGAAAAACTGTAAGTAGAAACAAAAGAAAATAAATAAAGCAAAAAAAGAAAACAAAAAAAGTAGAAAAAAATTAAAAAAAATGCCGCCTAGTGGGCCACCACGGCCTGAATACGACTAGAAACCCAACCATCTAGTTGGGCCAGGATTCAGGCCCGCAGAAGGCCCACAAGGTCCACAGGCAGAGGTGTGTGCGATTAGGCCCGTAAGCCTGCTGTTGAGAGGAGCTCGAGAGGGCTGGCGCAGCAGCGCTTATAAACCACTCTCGAGCCCTCTCAGCTAGCGAGGTGGGACTAAACTTTTGGCCCCGGGCAGCACCACCCTTTAGTCCCGGTTGGTGGCACCAACCGGGACCAATGCCCACCTTTGGTCCCGGTTGGTGGCACCAACCGGGACCAATGCCACCCTTTAGTCCCGGTTGGTGCCACCAACCGGGACCAAAGGTCTCTTTTCGTCAGCCCTTTGGTCCCGGTTGGTGGCACCAACCGGGACTAAAGGGTGGCATTGGTCCCGGTTGGTGCCACCAACCGGGACCAATGCTGAGTGTATATAACCAGCACTTGTGAAATTTCACAGTTTTCATCGCCACTTCGCCCGACGACGCCGACCTCCTCGACGCCGCCAGGCTGCCCCGACGCCGTCCACCGCCCACGCCGTCGCCATCGCCAGGCCCCTGCCCCGTCGTCGCCGTCGCCGTCGCCGTCGTCGTCCCCGAGCCCGTGGCCCTGCCCCGCCCCGGAGCCCACGCCCCTGCCCCGTCGTCGCCATCGCCGTCGCCGTCGTCGTCCCCGAGCCCGTGGCCCTGCCCCGCCCCCGAGCCCACGCCCCTGCCCCGTCGTCGCCGTCACCGTCGCCGTCGTCGTCCCCGAGCCCGCGGCCCTGCCCCGCCCCCGAGCCCACGGCCCTGCCCCGCCCCCGAGCGCGCCCGGCCGCGCCCCGGCCCGCCCCCGCCGTCGCCGTCGCCGGCGCCCTCGCCGCCCCCGCCGTCGCCGTCACCTTCGCCGGCCGCCCCCGCTGTGAGCCGCCGCCGCCCGTGCAATTTTTTATATATATATATGTTGATTTTTTTTATATGATGAATGTTTTTGTTCATATATAATGTATATATGTATGTGGCTATATGTATGTATGGATGGATGTATATATGATGTTTTTTTGTTCATAGCATTTTTTTGTTCATATATGTATTTTTTTCATATATGTGGCTATATGTATTTTTTTGTTCATAGCATTTTTTTGTTCATAGCATTTTTTTTCCATGTATGTATGTGGCTATATGTATGTATGTCGCCGTCGCCCTCGATCTCCTACCCCCTCCCGCCCCTACCCGACAAACTCTCGAGAGGAGATCGACATGAGGGGGGACGTCGGACATATCAGGCGACCAACTCTCGAGGCCACGCAAACCCTGGAAAAAAAGCGTTGTCGATCTCCTACCCCCCCTCCCCTACCTGACAAACTCTCGAGGTCAGCCAAACCCCTAGAAGAAAACTCCGGTAACTTCGACATGAGGGGGGACGTCGATCAACCCCCTCTCGCCCGACCAAACACTCGAGTCCACCCAAACCGGGACTGAGATGTGATAGGTAGTATTTTTTTTGTTCAAAGAAAACTCCGGTAACTCTCCAACATGAGGGGGGACGTCGATCGATCAACCCCCTCTCGCCAAACCGGGACTGAAAAAGCGTTGTCGAGGCCACCCCAAACCCTAGAAGTGTTGTCGAGGCCACCCCAAACCCTAGAAGCGTTGTCGAGGCCAACCAAATTTACCAAGTTAAATGAGTTAAAAGAGCGTTGTTGAGGCCACCCCAAACCCTAGAAGAGTTGTCGAGGCCACCCAAATTTACCAAGTTAAAAGAGCGTTGTCGAGGCCACCTCCCCGATAACTTCGACATGAGGGGGACGTCCGACATGACATGAGGGGGGACGTCGGACGTCGAACATGAGGGGTGAGCGTCGTTGTCGTCTACCCCCTCCCCGATAACTTCGACATGAGGGAGGACGTCGGACATGACATGAGGGGTGAGCGTCGTTGTCGTCTACCCCCTCCGGTAACATAGATAACTCCGGTAACATAGATTTATCAAGAATGCCCCCATTATGGATGTGCACAAGTTGATCCAATTTTTTTGATCTCATCTATATATATTCTTTTATATGTCACGTTGTCTGTCAAAGTATTGAAGAAATCCATGGCTTCATCACTAGCCGGAAGTAACATGCGTATGATGCTATGAAGCTCTTCAAAGTTGTTTTGGAACGGAGTTCCGGATAGAATAATTTGCTTTTTGGTATGAATTTCAGCAAAGGCCTTCCAAATAGCGATATTCGGAAGGCTCTTGCTGAACTTCGTACCAAAAAGCTAATTAATTATCCTATCCGGGACTCCGTTCCAAAACAATTTTGGAGAGCTTCGTACCATTATGCGCCTGTTACTTCCGGCTAATGATGAAGCCTTGGTTTTCTTGAATCCTTTGACACTAGACAACGTGACATATAGAAGGGTAGATGAGATCAGGAAAAATATGGACCATTTTCTGCACATTCAGAATGGCGCCATTTTGTTAAATCCCTTAAAGGTTAAGAGAATCCCTTGTTTGACATTCATGAGAGAGGCGGTCCGGACGTCGGACATTCATGAGAGAGGCAGTTCGGACGTCGGACATTCATGTTTGTATATTAATTGCCATGTTGTAATATTTGCAGAAACTATGGATCAAAGAGACTTGGAACAAGAACAGTTGTTGGGGGAGATAATCCTCGCCGGAGGTGATGCTGTCTTGTCATTTCTCAACGACACCGATGGAACAATGGAGGAGGAAGGACATGATCATGATGGCTCCGGTGACATGATCATGATGGCTCCGGAGGTGCTGACTAGCTAATTGATGCATTAATTGCTTTGGTATGTACATATATATATTAACTCTTCTTTCTTCTTTTATAGCCATCCGGATCGAGCCAAACTTCGGTAACAAGACGAGGCCCGAAGAAGAGGTTGCGCAAGGATGAAAGGTTCACGATCACAGCACTCGCGGACGATGGCCTACCGATTGAACCCAAGCGGACCAAGGACGCATTTTCTGCTCAGTGCGGAGCTATTGTTAGGGACAACATCCCGATCAGCATCAAGCAATGGAATAAACCTAAGGACGGCGCCCCTGAAGGTGATTATGTCACCGATAGACAGAAAGATGATCTTTGGACCTTGCTGAAGGCAAATTTCACCCTACCGCCAGAGGAGGATCCGAATAAGCCCGTTATAGAGCCACTGGTCAAGGCGTGTGCTCTTAAGAAGATGGCAGATCTATTCAGGAGGTGGAAGAAGGAGTTGAAATCAAAGTTTGTCGACAAAGGTGAGACTCCAGAATTCATCGGCCGATTTGAGAAGATAAGAGATCACTGGCCCGCATTTGTGGCCTACAAGACATCAGACAAGAGTAAGAAAATGTCAGAGACAAACAAGAACAACGCTGCAAAGAAGCAGTATCACCATCACACGGGGTCAGGTGGCTACCTCAAAGCCCGGCCGTTGTGGGACAAAGCTGAGAATGACCTGATTGCTAAAGGGGTCGAACCAGAGACATTGAACTGGCCAGACCGTTCAAGGACTTGGTTCTTCGAGGTTGGGGGAACTTTGGACCCTGAAACAGGGAAGTGCCGTTGGACGGACGAGCAACTTGCAATACCCGTCACGAAGCTTCAGAAGTATATCACCGCAGCGCAGGAAGGGACGTTCATTCCCGACAGAGAGAAGGACGAGCTGACTGAGGCCCTAGGGAATGCTGAGCACCCTGGACAAACACGAGGCACACCAGGCTCCGTTCCGTGGAAGTTTGGGTTTCCCGACACAGGCGGTTACAGAAGCCGGGAGAGAAAGAGGAAAGCGGAGCTGAGCGACATGCATAAGATGAGTGCAAGACTACAAAAGCTAGAGGAAGCTGAGAGCCAGCGAGCTGCCGGCCAACTATCTCAGCGGCACGAAGCTACCCCAGAAGCTACCCCGCCATCTCAGCGGAGAAGCAGCGTGGCTTCCACGGAGCCCGTTCAGACTGACTTCACGGAGCCTATCTACCCCGTGGATACTATCACGGAGGCTCAAAATTGCGAGCTTATGACGAAATGCCATAACCTCACTTTCAAGGCAGCTCTCGGCTCTGTTGCACCTCCTCAACCCAACGGAACTTTTCACTGCCTTACGATTCCACATGGCTATGCTGTTGTGATGGTGGATGAAGTAATGGAGGGATTTGAGGAGCTCGAGCTTTACCACTCTACAGGTGAAGGGGAGAATCAGCTGGTTCGTGCTATGAGGAGTACATGTCTATGGCAGAAGGAGTACATCAAGCTTCCAAACTGGACGCCTCCGCCTCCTCCTCCTCCTCCGGCGAGTCAGGGCACTCCGCCTCCTCCTCCTCCTCCTCCGGCGAGTGATCAGGGCACTCCGCCTCCTTCTCCGGCTCCTCCGACGCGTGAGGGCACTCCGCCTCCTCCTTCGCCTACTCCGGCGCGTCGGAGCACTCCGCCTCCTTCTCCGCCTCCTTAGCAACGACGGAAGAGAGATGCCGCCGCTCCGGCGGCTAGCAGTACAAGCAAAGGCGGGAGGCAATTCAGATACGGTCCATGTCTCAAGCCTGTGGAAAAGTTACCATATGAGAGGACCGAGCAGGAAAACGAGGACATATGTCGTGCCGAAGTGAGGGACCATTTTGCAAAGAAAACTCCACCTCCGAAGGAGAAGCTAGATCCGGTGAAAGTGAAGCGCACTATCGATGCCCTGAAGCGACCACCACCGCCTCCGCCGGATTCCAACTATGACCGCATAATTACTAAGACACATGCTAAAGCACAGCAGTCGGGAAGTACTTCCAGTGCTGCAAGAGCGAAAAAACGAAGAAGTGGGAAACAATTCCCCAGCTCGGCGAACAGGAGAAGCAATCGTGCCCCCCGCTCAAGGTGTCTAGCGATATCGCTAATCATCCGGTGCTACTGCCCGGTACCACTCTTGATGATTACCTGCCCGATGATGTACAGTTTGAAACGGCTGAGGTAGTAGACGTCTTTAGATACGAGCACGGGAAGCCTCTCGTCAAACCTGATCATCCTCATCTAACAACGATGATGCAAAAATTGCATGACTGGTACATGGAAACCTGCAGAAAGTCTGGGAAAGACAGTTTGTTAGTCGGAATTAAAAAAGAGCATGACTTCCCTGGAGTCGACCTGCTGCCTGTTGAATTTGTGGAGTTATTTCAATTATACAATCAAAAGGCCCTCGACAAACAACTCATGACTTGCTACTGTCTGTAAGTATTACTTCTATAATTAAGTCTCTAGCTCAGCTCGTTCATTGCATGTATATATAATTATCCTCACTATATTATGCAGATTGAAGATGGTCGAATGCCAAAAAATAGGAATCTTCGACGTTGGGTTCATTAGCCCAAATACCGTAAATGAATGGTCGGTACGAAAGGCGGCTGAAGATACCGAGAACAACTTACTACAAACGTTCCTTAAACATCAAAACAAAAGGGAAATACTCTTTCCTTACAACTTCAAGTGAGTGTCACTGTCTTCTGCATATTCGGTTCCGCTTACTCGTGGTTAAGTAATGTAATTGATGAGTTATGCGTGCGCAGCTTCCACTATATTCTGCTATCCATTAACCTTGACGGGGCATTAGTAACTGTCTTAGACTCGCTCCGTAAAGATCCCAAGTATTATGCGGACATGACTGCAATGCTCCAGAAGTAAGTTCAATCAATACCGGGACCATATCGGCAACTTTCGTTCATTTCCTGATATCAAGTAATCATTTTCTTTGCCTGCCAGGGTTTGGAAAACGTTCACCGCTAAGGTTCCGGGTCTGAAGAAGGAGCTGCGATTTACACACCCCAAAGTAAGTAGTACTAGCTAGTTCCGCGCATCTCTCATTGATTCTAGTTTCATCAATACCATTATCATGCTTGCTTATCAGTTTGATTGAACTCTATTCTCGTAAAGTGCTTGTTGCAGGCACCCAACACTCATTTATGTGGATACTACGTATGCGAGTTCATTCGCTACTATACCTCTGAACGGGCCTCCTCTGAGAAACAATTTGAAGTACGTAAACAATATTCACAATTTTATTTTATATATTACCATCAATTGTGTTGAGTTTCATTCATATATATGTATTGACCCCTTCTTTAAATTAGATCTGGCAGATGCGGGATGAACTCCTACCACATGATCGCATACGAGCAATTCAAGAGGAATTGGCGGGATTCTTTCTTGACCACGTCATACCTGAACAAGGAGAATACCATGTGAAATTGAAATTGTTGTAAGGGATGTTATATATTGTATATATGTAGCAGCGTCGGATAGATATACGAAAACTTGTTGTTCGACCAAGCACGAAGAAAGAGATGTCACTTCTCTCTATATATGTTCATGACGATCTTGTGTAATTAATGGTTTCCTTTATTTGCTTACTAGCTAGCGTCGAGTTCTCTCTATATGTGTAGTAGCTAGCGTCGACCAAGCACGGAAAAAGAGAGGTCACTTCTCTCTATTAGCTCGCTAACACAATATGAAACCCCTAAATTAACCCTCCAAAACCCCAAACCCCCCCCCCCCCTTCAAAAAAAAAAAAAACCCAGCGACTGCGAGCTGCTGACGCGTGGCCGCCTTTTGGTCCCGGTTGGTGTTACCAACCGGGACCAAAGGTCCTCCCTCCCCCGCCCCAGGCAGCGCCACGTGGATGCCTTTTGGTCCCGGTTGGTGTTACCAACCGGGACTAAAGGTCCTCCTGCCTGGGCTTCCCGCAGTGGCCACGTGGAGCCCCTTTGGTCCCGGTTCGTAAGCAAACCGGGACTAAAGGTTTTGGGCTTTAGTCCCGACCCTTTAGTCCCGGTTCCAGAACCGGGACTAAAGGCCCTTACGAACCGGGACAAATGGCCCTTTTTCTACTAGTGCTGCTAGGCCTCCATCAAGCCGGCCCACCAAATATCCTTTAGCCCCGCAGTGAGATGACCCGCTGAGTCTGCTCTACGGCCGGGTTATCATCCTGCCGGGTCTACATGCTGGGAAATATCCCCAACAGCGGGGTTGGCGACACTGTAGCCACGCTCTTCCGGGGTTTGCGGCGCTGTAGCCACGCTCTCCCGTCGTGGAGAGCCGTCTTGTCGTACGGAAGGATGGGACGGCCACTGACCCGTCGCCAGCCGGCTAGCGGCCAGTCGGACCCGGCACGGGGCCGTGCCCAGCCGGCCAGCGTTGGGAAGCCGACCGGACGGCCAGCCGGATTTGAGGGGCACGGGCTGCCCCGAAGTTTTGAAAAGGGCTCCGGGCTCCGTTGCCTACCCGGGGTTATCCCCCCGACAAATATTATTCAAAGTTGAAATAAAATCGACTAAATAGAAAATAAAGCAAAAAAGAAAAGAAAAGGAAAGCAACTTCCAAGTTTATGACCCGAGCGTGCCCATGAACAATGCTGCATCATATTGCTCGCTACGAGCGACCCATAGCAGTGCCCCTGCAGCTATGCTATGAGAGCTCCTAATCAACGTGTAAGGTGGGGGAGGTGACACACCTTCCTCGTGCAACGCTATACTGGTTCGGTCCAAATAAGGATAGTGAGCACTGCCTACGAGCATCTCCAATTTTTTTGATCGGATTTTTCAGCTGTTTGGAATATATTGTTAGCAGCTAAAAATGTTTGTACTTTTCTAAAAAAATAAATTCCAAAAATGTTGGTGAATTACATTCATGAACATTCCCTGGTTTCAGAAAAAAAATTGGTGAATTAAAAAATGTTTCCGCATTTCAGAAAATGCCATGAATTTAGAAATGTTTCTCAATTTCAAAAAAATGTTCCTGAATTTGCAAATTGTTGATAAATTCAAAAAATGTTCACAAATTTTATAAATACTCCCAGATTTCAATTTTTTTTTCTTCTGAATTTCACATTTAAAAATATAAAAACCAAAATCATAAAAACACAGAAAGAAAAAACAATCGGTCTGGGAAGGGTTGCCTCTGGGGCGGCCTAACTCTGTGCAGTGGCATTTGGATGCGTGTTTGGTGGATATATATCAAGGCGGACGCTAGGCGTCATCCGGCTGATCCGTGTGTAGGATCAACCGGGTCGCTGGCCACTTGATCGTTTGACCAGGTCGTCTTATAAGTCGCACGATCCGTCTGATTCATCTTGCTTATAATTTATTTCTTCTCATGGATGTTGGTCACTCGCACCACTTTCACTCCATCCCGGATCGGAGCTCCATGCGACTGGCTTAACCTATGACATGCGTTTACTTGAGGCGTGATTACTTGCAGCCACATACATCCCCGGCTTGTAGTGGCCTGGGAGCAAGTAAAATTCAAGTGCGAGGGCAGACGCGCTGCAAGCCGAGACGACCATGTTGTGAGGGTGGTCCGGCTGCTGCGGGCGTCCGCGTGAGGCCGAGAGCAATGCTGCAACAGTGGGCGGCAGTCTCTATGACGACGACCCGACTGCTTCGACGACCGCCGTGATGCTATGAGGCGTGCTGCGACCCGACTGCTTTGACAACCGAGGTGATGCTGCTAGTCGTGCAGCAACGGCGGTTAACGATGGCGTTCTTCGAATGGCCGCGGTGTGCTTCAATGGCATGCGTCGACAGCCGTGGTGACGCTACAACGGCAGCCTGGCTGCTTCGATGGTGTTGCGGCGACATACTTCGACAACCGCGGCGGTGGTGTGGTTCGAACGGTCGGCGATGCTGCGACGGCGTGCTTCGACGACCGTGACGATACTGCGATGGAGGCCCAGCTACTTTGACAATGCTGCAATGACATGCATTCCGGCCGTGACAGTGCTCCTATGATGGCACGACTGCTTCGACGATCCTACAACAGCGGTCCAACGGTTCCGATGATGTTGTAGTGGCATGCTTCGACGGCCGCGGCGATGTTAAGGAGGCTACTCAAAGCATGCATTGCTACAGGGAGTGTTTTGCATGCAGTGGGCACACCGGCGCTAGGCAAAAGAAATGTGGCCATCAATCTGTGACGATATGTGCTAGCGCTATATCCAAGCAACCATAACTCCATGAGCTTGCTAGTACCAAATCCAACTAACACTCACAATCAAGGTCAGAGAAGAAGGTGTTCCTGAGTACGTTTTGGGCTTGCTATGTGCTTACTCTTGAGGTCAGTTGTAGCATTACATGTGTAGCTACATGCCTACATAAGTGGCAAAGCACTACGTGTGAACTAGTAGAAGTAAGAAAGGAACATTTAAACAGAGAACACTCAGCTTAAGGCGCGAGGCTGGATGCTACCACGGCTACGCGGTCATGCTGGTCTGGGCTACCTTCGCATGGGGGACAGAGAGGCGCTCTATGCCACACGATCATGTGGAATCGGACAACGCCGGATGCGGTTGACAAAGCCAGGAAATCATCCGGCTGTTTTGAAACGTTTCCCTCTACCATGAGATCTCCTGTTTGACGGTCGTTAGCTTCATACAGACGAGGCTTCGCGTGAGTTCTTGCGTAATGAGCCGCCAGCCCACGGCGTAATGACACACTCTTTTGCGGTTTTATTTTATTTGTTTTTTGTTTCTTCAGTTTTTCAGCCTTTTTCATCCAAAACCTAGCTGTTTGAACCATTTTTTAGTATTTTAAAAATATTAAGTACCTACTAAAAATATATAAAAAGAGTTTATCACTTATTGAAAAATGTTTAGTGTGTGTTTAGAAAAAGTTCAGTGTGTATTTAAAAGAAGTTCACCGTTATTACAAAAATGTTCACCATGTATTGCAAAATGTTCTTTGTATATAAACAAAATGTTCACCGTATATTACAAAAAAGATCACCGTGCACTATAAATAATGTTCGTCATATATTAAGAAGAGTATTGAACGTATATTACAAAAATATTCAATTTGTATCTTAATAAATGTTCAACATATATTATAAAAAGTGCACTATATTTAAAAATATTCTTTGTATATAAAAAATGGTTCAATGCGTATTTGAAAAATGTTCACTGTATATTATAAGAATTTTATATTGCAGAAAACTGTAAAAAATAAAAGGTAAAAAACTAAAAAAACAGGAGAAAAAAATAAAATGAAAACATCAAATAGAAAAAAAGATAACAAATCCACAAAACAGAAAAGAAAATAAAAATTATAGAGAAGAACAAGAAAGAAAAACAAACAAACACAAACACAATAGAAATGAAACGAGAAAAAAAAAAGTGGCTAACGAACGTAAAAAAAACGTACGGTGGCGCCCGACGCACTGGCCGGAACGCCTTGCTCACTTTCAGGGCGCGAGTATATCTTGCTTAATGCGAGACACAATGCTGCCTCGCCGTATGGAGCGCCTGTAAAGGCCGGCCCAACAGGCAATGCTGGCCTTCAGTATTTTTTTATTACAATTCTTACAATATTGCTTAGAAGACAAGGTAGGGGAGGTTCGGCAGCGGCAATCTGGCGTGATGAAAATGGTACCTACCTCGGCAGCTCAGTACTGGTAATTGTGGGAGTTGACGATGCCCCCACCATAGAGGCCATTGCATGCAGAGAAGCCTTTTGTCTAGCCGAGGATCTAAACATCAACCAACTCGTCGTAGCCTCTGATTCTAAACAAGTGATCGGTGATATCAATCAGGGGGGACACGGTAGATATGGAGCTATTATCAATGAAATAAAAGCTAGAGCTACCTCTTTTACCTGTGTTTTTACTTTTGAAGGTCGAACTTCTAATGTTGAAGCTCATAAGTTAGCAAGATTTTCTCTCAATCTAGATTTAGGGCAACATGTGTGGCTTGGCCAGCCTCATGACGCATTTTGTATCCCACACTCTGTGGAATTTGATGAATAAACTTCGGCTATTCCCCTAAAAAAATTACAATATTGCTTAGTTTTTTCTTTACTTTTTAAATTTTTTTATACTTCCAAATATTTTAAATATATATTAAATAAACTTTACACAAAACATTTGAAAAATGTTAATCAAGCATTTGAAAAATGTCAAATATATACAGAAAAAATGTTTCTCATGTATACGAAAAATGTATACAAAAACCATACAATGTGTATGACAAGATCTGATCATGTATTTAAAAAACTTTAATCAAAGCATTTTATTTTTTAATCTAGTATTTGAAAAATATTAATCAAGCATTTTAAAAATGTTGAAAGTGTATAGAAAAATGTTTCCTGTGTATACAATTTTTTTTACAAAAATTACACAATGTGTATGGAGAAATGTTGATCATGTATTTAAAAATTGTAAAAACATGTATGAAAAATGTTTATCATCTACTTGGAAAATGTTAAACATGTATAACAAAAATGTTTCTTATGTATACGATAAATTAAAATCAGTATGAAAAAAGTAGATATCAAAACAAAAAAATCTGGATTTTTAATAATGTACTTGAAAATGTGAAACGTGCATAAGAAAAGTGTTTCTTATGTATACGAGAAAAGTACAATTTGTATGAAAAAAGGTAGACATCAAAACATATATCTTAAAAAATGTTAATCGTGTATTTGAAAAATGTACATTGTGTGTGAAAATATATTTATTGCCATTAATAAAATGTTCACGTGTTTAAAAAATTATTGACCATGTATTCAAAAAAGTGTTAAAACCTATATTTAAAAAAATGTACATCGTGTATTAAAAATATTTAATGTGTACCAGCAAAATATTTCACGTGTACACTGAAAAATGTACATTGTGTACTAGAAAAAGTAGACGTGTTGAATTAAAATGTAACCGATGAAAACCGACAAAGAAACAAAGCGAAACGAAGAAAAGCATTGAAACAGAAAAATAAACAACTTAAAACCAAAAAAGAAAAATTAAAACGAATGAAAATAAGAATGAAAAGAAAAATAATAGTGAAAACCGAGAAGGAAAAAAGTGAACCGAAGAAATCGTAGGAAAAAGGAAAGTAAAGAGCAAATACGTGTGAAAACTTAGAAAGAAACGAAGAAAACCGGCGGAAAAGGCAAAGAAAAACTGGAAAGCCGAAGAAAGCCTTGAGAAACAAAGAAAACCAAAAAAAAGATAGAAAAAAAGAGAAAAACTGGACAACAATGAGCGAACGGACATGACCATCGAGCGAATAAGAACGAACGGAAAACAACAGCAAACAAGCCGGCTCAGAAACAACAGAGGGCGAAAAACCTTCAGCAAGACGAGAGTTACTCTCGCTATAAGCCAAAAGCGAGAATAGCTCTCGCGCCCCATGGGAGACTATTCGGCTGTGTGGCCACCCCCGGGGTTGGTCTCGCTCCCGCCGGAGCTGTGTCGCCCTCTCGCAAAGAACAAAACAATGAAGCAGAGAGAAAGCGAAAGGTCATTTCAGATTTCCCCCGTCCGCATGCGAGCTTTGCTACACCTACGTAAAACTACTTAAGAAAGTTACGTAAGGGCTGATTCGGCCTAATCTGGTTGGAGGAGAAAGAAGGCCCAGGCCCACCCCATGAAAATCAGGGAGGGAGATGATTAGATGGGAAGGAAAGATACGTAAGTTTAAGTAACAGATTACGTAGGTGTAGCATTTTTGTCCGCATGCGCGTTGTCATTTGATTCTCCTTTGTTCGGGAGTGAGCGGCCCCATTTGATTCTGGTACTCGACACTGACGCGCACGTTTCAACTGCCACATACATGTCCACTAGCTTAAGTAATGGTGCACGGCAGCATACTTCTATGGACTTGCGTGCATCCTGTGGTATGGGGGAGGCCACACTCAAGAGAGAGAGCCCCTAACCAATGGCTAGAAATGCTCGAACCTTGGGAGGCTGCGTTGCGTTCATGTCACAGCCATGCGTTCAGCCGGTGTGGAACCAGCGGCTGCAGTAAGGCGGCGGGTTTGCCGGAAAATAGGTCGCCCTCCGTTCCTCGAGACCTCACACGGGCTGAATTATTGTTGGAAGAAGATGTGTCTAAGTGGACGTGGGGAAGAGATTCGAAGCGAGATAACGAAATTTCTGGAATTAACCGTTCGATCCTACGAGTACGAGTCCCCTCCACTCCATACCACTGCAAGCAAATACCGTGGACACGTCTCTCTCCCTGGAGAGATGCTTCCTAGTACTATGCACATGCACGCTACCGTTCGTATGTTTTTGAGATTTATGCATTCAATTGGCTGTATGTGGTAACCAATCCAACAATTCAAAAAAAAAAAGAGCTACTGCAGCATTTAATTAATAAAGATAAACATTTGATTTAAAATGCTCATCTACTGTGCCAAGTCTGATTTGAACCCCAGCTACAAAACAATTAGTCGAAAATGCTCAGCTGCCACCCACTAGCCTAAGGGCATCTCCATTGCTGATCCCAAAATCGAACAACATATCTGTTCGCGGACAGTGATGCGTGAGCCGGCTATCCAACCGTGCCCGCATATATTTCAAACCGGATGATCTTCATCTAAACCAGAGCTCATTCATTACATTTTTTTACATATTTCATTAAAAAAAGCGATCAGACATAAACCTAGTCTAAACCTACGACGACGGTTGTCCTCCAATTCCTTATTGTTCCCCTCCGGCGTTGACCGTGTCCATGCCCGGCGGCGCTGAGACCCATGAAGTGAAGGTGCGATCGCCAGCGAGGAAGAGTAGGACATGTGACACGGACCGGCCCATTTGGGACTTGAGGCCCCGCCGCCTCCCATGCACTACTCCTTCTCGTCGAAGTCCGCGACCTGTCTGTCACCAGTGGACGTGAGGTCGACGATGGCCGTCAACGGGGCAGCGTCGTGGTCGAAGCCGCGCCAACGAAGCGCAGTTGGTGGCCCGAACAACCCACAGCTGCCGGCGTTCTCGTACGCGTTCGCGTGCGGCGCCAGTGCCGCCTCCCCGTCCGACTGGGCGCGAGCGCCCACAGCTTAGTACAACGCCCGCTGTTCGGCGACAAAGTTGGGGTTCTCCGCGGCCATGGCCACCACGGCCTCCTTACTCGCGAGCTTGCCATAGATTAGGCCCTCCGCCAGCCGGTGCTACTCAAGGAGGGAGAGGTTGTAATGCTGCTCCTCCTGCGCCTGTCGGAACGCTGATACCGGTTGCGGCGCCGGCTACTCCTCCGCCATGGCGGCGTTGAAGTGCGCCTGCGCCTGCTCAATGGTCAACCCGGCAAGGAACGGCGTGGGCAGGACTGCCGACTCGTCTTCAGAGGCCACCTCCATAGTCCGGTCGTCGTCAGAGACCTCCGGAAGCTGGCCGGAAGGCCGGCCTCTATCTGCCTCGCACGACGGCCTTGCAAGTCTGCGGCAACGGCGGCCAGCTTGTTCTTCTGCTTCGTCAAGTGGCTCTCCCACAACGTGGTAGAGCTCGCGGTCATGGTGGAGGTGATGCACGGAGGAGGATGTGATGTGAAGCTGGACAGTGGTGTGGTGCGTTCTGTGCCGGGCGTGGGCTCGTTTAAATAGCGGATGTCGGCCATGGCAAGCGGCATGGTGTGTCAATGCCCACCCCGGAGTGGGTTTCTCGGCCAATGTGCATGTTTAATGTCAGCAGGCGGATGAACGGGATGCCCATTTGAATGCGGTACATATCCGTCTGGTCTCGTCCACTGACGTTGCTCTGACATTGAACAGGCGTAGAGATAGGGACGCAGCGCGGACGACGCTCTCGGGCGGCGCGGTTGTTCAATGCCGGCACCATGAGAGGTCGCGTCCGTTCTGGGCCAGCATGAATGCGGCGCTGGCGCTCTCAAACGGCATGAATGTACACCAACTGCTTCCTGCGGGAGAGGGCGCGGGCGCGAGAGAGGGTTTTGGGTGGGGCAGGGTTGTCGGACGCGTGCGTGGCAGCGTACGGACGCCCGCAACCCCCCCCCCCCCCCCTCGGTTTACGGAAAAACAGACGTCCAGACCCCTCTGCGGACCGATAGGGTACCGCGTTGGATGGCTTGCGGCTTCCGAATAGCTCAGTCCGGACGAATGTGGGCCGTTTGAGGGTCAGCGTTGAAGAGCCCTAACCCTAGCCCTCAACCCCACCACCACCCCTACTGTTTCCCTCGTCGTTGCGGAAGGGCACCACTGGGCAAAACCCACAGGGCGGTTATGTCGGTGCGGCTCTCATGCTGCGGTATAGAGTCCACGGGCATGGCGAGGTGTGTTAGACAGAGTAGCAAGGTCTGCTGAGTTGCAGCACAGGTCGACGGGCAACAGCCGAGCAATGTCAATCAAGGCCCTTGCTGGCATTCGCCATGGTGGTGGCGACTCCCCACCATACTCCATGCAGATGAGGTGAACGTTGGTGGCCATTAGCATTCCTCAGGCTGATCAGAGGCTAGGTTAGGCTATCCCAAGACAAATTGGCTGAAGTGGCATCTTGGGTGTTGCGTGGATAAGGGGGATTTCCGATCTAGTAGCACGAGCGCCGACGCGCACAACACAGTCAAGAAGCACCATCTCCCTCCCGCTCTTGATCGTCTCTACTAAGCGTAGATGTTGCCCCTCCACGATCTTGCCGTCGCCGTTCCGAAGGAACAGCGCTCCATCGTGCCATTCCGGCGAGCCATCAAGAGCGGCAATGGAGAACTTCCCTGCCCAGCGCAGCGTGGGAAGGGGATCCGGTGGTCTCGCCATCATGCATGAGGCTTGGCCGTTGTACACTTGTACCACTTTGTATATCTCTTCATCTTATCCTGCATTGCTGATTTGTATCATGTGAAACTAATGCGTCCTGGCAAACATACATGGGTGTGCACTGAGCCACGGAGATCGGAGTGACATCTGAGTGAGGGGAATGATACTGCGAGAACTAACTGACAAGATCCAAGAGAGCCAACAAATCTGACAGCACCTAACCACACGAACCAGTCATCAGCGCCTAATTGAACATCCTCGAGGTAGAGAGAGGCCAGAGAAACCTTAATCCGACACGCCATCACCACCAACACCTTGTTGTTGCCACCAAGAAAACAGAAACCCAATATAAAAAATAAAACTTACTAGAACTTGAAAAACGAAAGAGACGAGTACGCACTCCTTTGGCAGCCGATGAACTGTCCGATGGGGGAGAGTAGGGAACCGAGGAGAGACGGCGTGGTGGAAAGGGTCAGGCAAAGCAGCGCCTCGTGACGAACCTGTTTTTTTTCTTCTTTTCTTAGGACAGAATCATATGATTAGACAGATGGAGCTTAGCTCACGCTGTCAGTCCGACACAGGAGTAGAATAATCTCCACATAAGCACGCTGCATGAGACCATAATCACGTTCTCGTCAGTCAAGATTTGTCAAAAACCAGCTAAGCTTAGCTGACCTGTACCCATCCTGCCACGTGAGGCCGACATCAGGTAGGACAACACTGTGGGCCCGTGAATACACGAGGCAGCACATGAACGAAGTACTTGCAGAACCTTGTGCGAACCTGCCTTTGCAGCGTATATAAACCACCAAAGCCCGCCTCAGCCGTTCCTTGCAGCCGCCCGCCTACTCCATTAGTTTCTTGAGATCTTTCGGGCGCCCGGCTAGCTACCTAGCACCTACCTAGGTAGCGGCGGCGGCGGGCGTTGCCATGGAGGAGCACAAGCCGCTGGCGGCCATGGTGGTGGTGCAGTGCATCTACGCGGCCATGGCGCTCTGGGCCAAGGCCATGTTCAGCCGCGGCATGAGCCCCATGGTGTTCGTCGTCTACAGGCAGGCCATCGCCACCCTTGTCCTCGTCCCCATTACCTTGCTTGCCAACAGGTAAGACAAGATCGACCCCTCTCTCTCTCTGTCTCTTTCTCCCATTTTATAGACATCCGTTGGTGTAAACTGTGGTTTCTCCAGGAAGAGGCTGAGGGAGATTGTTTGCATCGGAACGACAGGCTTCGCGCTGGTGTTCTTGGCCTCTCTCGTCGGGTACGTCCATGCCTTCCCGCCATCTCGTGAACGGTCACGTACTGAGCTGAGCAGTGAGCACCGAAGCGATCGAACAGTCTTGTTTACATTACTGATCATTTGGTGCGTGTATCTGCAATGAATTAACAGGGCGACGGCGAATCAGTACATGTACTACCAAGGCATGTACCTGGGATCATCGTCCATGGCGACGGCCATGACGAATCTAATACCGGGGATCACCTTCGTGCTGGCGACGTCGGTAGGGTGAGTACCTGCTGGAACTGCATGCAGTAAGCCGGCATCACACTTTTCACCTCAGCAAATGCATGGCATATCATATACGCACTGTTCCTCATCAAGTTTGATCATGTGCCGACTAAATATGAAACCAGGCCATGAGCATGTGCGCGCCTTGTAGATCTCTCGCCTCACTGCTTAGTCAGCTGAAGGGTATCGGGGACGATAATTATGGAATTAACTAATGGGGCACTTAGGGTCATAATATATACTTCTACAGTGTGTAGGTAAGATAGATCCAGAGAATATCCCTATTCCTATGGTACAATTAACTGTGAATAACAAGACAACTTGTGTCCTCAACCACTAAGTAATCCAATTTTGTCAGTGTTCGAGCTTATAATGGTAAGTGCGGGAAGCGCACGCATGTCTGCGCTGTGTGACTGATCGATGCTTGGAGCTTGCGCAGAAATCGTGCCTTCATGGTAGACGTAGACGTGAAATGTTATGTGGTGTGGGCGTGTGTGGTTTGAGTACGTAGCATGTGTGCGGCGTTCTCATCCTCTGTGTACGTCGCCTCCCAATAAGTTGTGGTGGACGACAGTTTCCCGGGACTGTTGAACGAGAAACACACCATATATACGCCACTGTCGGCATCTTGTGCTCTGCCTGTTTCTGTCATTTTTTCCCCTGATCGTGCAGATCAAACATTCTCTGCAACAAATAGACACTATACTCTCTTTTTTTTTGCGGGAAAAATAGACACTATCTGTAAGAAAAGTGCTAACAGGAATCATCTGCCCTAGTCCCTAGACCCCTGGTTCATCAAACACAAATCTGTGAGTCTGTGACAAGCAGTAGCAGTTCACTTGGCGACTGTAGTGCAAGGCTGTCTTTCTTGGACACCAGTACAGTAGTGCCGACAACGTACGTGGGGGACCACGTACGGGGCACCATTATTTGTGGAACCCTTGGGGCAAAATGCAAATGATTGGTACTATCACACTCCCACGTTGTCACTTGTGTACACTCTTTTCTCCATCCATACGAGTGTTAGTGGGGCATTCTAATTAAGTGGGCTTCTTGCTATAGTATTTAGTGAAGTACTTCCTCCGTCCGGAATTAGTTGACGGCCAAACCGATATATGTTGAGGTATTTAGTGGAGTATACTATTTACTAGACGCTGAATTGCAAGTGGAATTAGTTACTAATTAAATTACCGCCGGCTCATGAACGCAGTCTAGAAAGCGTGGAGATCAGGAAGCCGCGAAGCGTGGCCAAGATATTCGGCACCGCCGTCTGTGTAGGAGGCGCCATGGTCATGGCGTTCTTCAAGGGCCCCAAGCTGCTGCACGACTCGCTGGGCTTGGGCGGCGCCGGGCTGGACCTGGACGACCTGCTTCTCAACTCGCCGGCGAGCCGGAACTGGGTGATCGGCGCGCTGTTCCTCGTCGGCAGCAGCTCCTGCTGGTCGCTCTGGCTCATCCTGCAGGTCGGTTGGTATCAGTCGCCAAGGAGATCTTCAGGAACGAAGAACGGAAGAAGTTATCACAGCTAACGCTGATGTCCACCTTGAACTTTGATTTTCATAGGTGCCGATCTGCAAGTCGTACGTGGATCCCCTGACGCTGTCGGCCTGGATGTGCTTCCTGTCCATGGTGCAGATGGCGTTGCTCAGCTCCTTCGTCCTGCCGGACCTCGACGCCTGGAAGATCAACTCGCTCTTCGAGCTCATGGGCTGCATCTTCGCCGTAAGTTCATCACGATTTCACTTTCAGTATTCCCCGTGTCGCTGCCGTTTCCTCAGACGAACAACTGTAACTACTGTTAAACAATGTCGATCGTTGGGCATGGCACGTGTGCATGCAGGGCGCGGTTGGGTCAGGCGTGACGTTCTACCTGCAGTCGTGGTGCATAACGGTGAGGGGCCCTCTCTACTCGGCCATGTTCAACCCCCTCTGCACGGTCCTCACCACCGTGCTCGCCACCGTCATCCTCCACGAACAGCCACACATTGGAAGGTACTCCTAAGTCTTACTGTCTGCAAATTCAGCAGTTCGGTTTTGCTGATCCTGCCATTTTATTACTTCTCATTGATAAAAAACCCTTCCAAAAAAACTTACTTGAGAAAAACGATTCTGCTTGTCCAGCTTGTTGGGTGCATTCGCCGTGGTTGCCGGGTTGTACATCGTGCTGTGGGGCAAAGCAGGCGACGTCAAGAGCCCAAAGGCGGCGGAGCACGCCGATGATCTGGAGAAGACATGGTCGGACTCGCAGCTCCTCGACGCGGAAAACACGATCACTGAGCCACTCCTAGCGGACGACAACCGGATCAAGAAGTAGGGGTTCTACAATTTTGGAATAGCCAGTGATCTCAGCTCATGTTCCCATGTGTTTGTAGCTTCAGGGTTGTTTTTTGAGGGAGAGTACCTAGTGTGCTGGTGGAGTATGTGACCATGCCCATGATGACGCCTCTAATGTACCATAATCCCTCCGATTCAAATTAACTGACGCAGCTCTAGTACAATTTTAGTATAACTTACAAAGTTATGCTAGAGCTACGTCAATTAATTTGAATCGGGGGGAGTACGAAAGATAATGCCCATAAATGTTGTTGTGTCCCACAAATTTAAGATGAAGCGGGGGTGGGGGCTGTGCTTACCAATTACGGCAACATTGTCTTTCACAATTCGTTGTGCTACAATCAATCATACTTTTTTTCTAGATGCAGAGGCCGAGGGTCATCCTCCATTTCGAAAAAAAAGGGGTTTGATTTCCACCAGACCATGCAGAAATTTCAGTGGCAAATCTGATTTGTTAACTGACACTGACAGCGCCATATGATATGCAGTCAGTATGTTCAGCCTAGTCATGCATGCCCATGTTCCTTTGACCTACGAGGAGGGCTAATGAATCACAATGAAAGGAGCTAAAAAAAAGAGGAAAGAAATGCCGCCGCCGACACGGTGCCAGCCAATTCTTTTTTGACGGACAATGGCAGGTGCTCTGCCTTTTCATTTAGTAGAGGGAAAAGCTGTACAGATTGGCATGGAAAGCAACCAGAGGAAAAGGAAAAAGAAAGGCTAGGTCACCGAGCGGCAACCTGGCCCAGAAAGAAAACATCTAAAACTCCCATGCCCCAACCAAGAGGCCTAACTCATCTCTAATCATCGCATGAACCTCAGGCGCAGTTGCCATCTTCTGTTGGAAAAGCCTCCTATTTCGCTCGTTCCAAATATTCCAAGCAATGTATGCCGCCACAGTAGGCGCATGGAGATTGTCATGCAAGATCTTGCATCTGGTTGAAGTCGTCCACCAGGACTGAATAGAGGTGGCAGAGAGGGCAGCAGCAGTGACCTCAGGGTGTGACGACTCAAAGGAATGCCAGATCTCCTTGGCAAAAGGGCAGTCTAGCAAGAGGTGCTGCGCAGACTCCGGAGGTTGATCACAGGTGCTGCAGCGATCATTGTGGGGCCATCCTCTAACCGCAAGACGATCGGCAGTCCACAACCTGTTCTGGAGCAAGGTCCAAATGAAGAATCTGATCTTAGGCTCAGCCTTGATTTTCCATACCTGTCCAAGTTGCGGCATTGTAATTCGAGTGATGAACTGAATGTTGTATGCCGACTTAGCGCTGTAGCATCCATTCGAGGAGTGGATCCAAGTGATTTCATCCTCCCGATCAGTGAGTAGGACCTGCTGCAGGGCTGTCCAAAGATTCAGTAGGGAGTCGAGGGTCAGAGCGTCGTTGATCCTGTTCAGACCAACCATCCAGTGGTTATCATGAAGGCCGGCACGGACAGACAGTTGTTTCCTTCGGGACAGCTTGTACAGTGCAGGTGCAAGGTCCATGGGGGCCATCCCATGCAGCCATCTATCAGTCCAGAAACGTGCTTTCCTTCCGTCTCCTAGCTAAATGCTAGTGCAGGCAGCAAACAACTGACGATCGGTATGGTCACACGGGGTTGAAGTGCCCTTCCAAGGCCTATCAACACTGTCCCACTCATACCAAGGCCAACGCAGCCGAAGGGCTCTGCTGTAGGCGGCAAGCTCCTTGATGCCAAGGCCCCCAACCGATTTTGGAGCACAAATACGCTTCCAGTTAACCAAGCATTTTCCACCATAGGCCTCATCCTCAACATTCCAAAGGAATTTTCTTCGCAGCTTATCAATTTGCTTCTCCGCCCATTTATCCAGTGCAAACGCGGTGAGGAAGAATGTAAGTGTAGAGGTGAGGACCGAATTGACAAGGAGCAGCCGGCCAGGTCTGGTGAAGAATTTTCCTTTCCAAGGTCTTAGGCATCCAGCGATCTTATCCAAAAGAGGCTGTATTTCAACTCTTCTCGGTTTCCTAAGTGAGAGCGGCAACCCAAGGTATCGACAAGGCAGGGCCCCGAGGGATCCCCCAAAACCTTCCAGGAGAGAAGCTGTGTCAATCCCTTCACACCGGACAGGGTAAGCCACACACTTTCCATGGTTGATCTTTAGTCCAGACACATCACCGAAAATCTTAAGAATGCAGAGCACGGCTCGGATGTCCATACTAGTTGGTTGGATGAATAGTGCAGCGTCGTCAGCATAGAAGCTTGCTCGTAGTCTGGCAGAATGCGTCGACAGGGGGGAAAGGATCTCCAGCTGTGTGGCTCTGTTCAGAATTCTTTGCAGGGGGTCCAGAGCTAGAATGAACAACATCGGCGACAAGGGGTCTCCCTGTCGGAAGCCTTGCCGGTGTTGAAACGGCAAGCTAGTAGATCCATTAAGCAGCACCCTAGAGGTGGCAGAGGCCATCATGATGCAGATCATATCCCTCCATTTCTGTCCAAAGCCATAGTTTTCCAAGACTTGCAGCAGGTATCCCCATCCAATTGAGTCAAAAGCCTTTGCAAAGTCAAGCTTAAGGAATAGCAGCTTCTTCTTTTTGTGGTGGGCATCTTTGATTACATTCTTGACATAAAGAAAGTTATCCTGAATGGATCTTCCTCGGATGAAGGCACTCTGGGTGACAGAGACAATCTTGTGCAACTCAGGACCCAGACGATTAGCAAGTACTTTGCAGATGATTTTAGCAACACTATGCATCAAGCTGATCGGTCTATAATCAGAAGGTGTTGTCGCTCCCTCTTTCTTAGGAATCAGTACCAAGTTGGCAGAGTTGAGGATCTTCCATTGGTTCCCCTTTAGTAGGAAAAAGCTCTTGAAGACCTCAATCAAGTCCTCTTTGATTAGCAGCCAGAATCTCTTGAAAAATGCCCCAATGAATCCGTCGGGTCCAGGTGCCTTCTCGGCGTGCCCATCAAATACAGCAGCTTTTATCTCATCTTCAGTGAAGGCCTGATCCAAGTGCTGCAGATCAGCCCTCTGGATGCCCAGGCAGTCCCAATTCAAATTTGAAGTATTAGGTGCAGCTTTGCCAAGAAGGCTCTTGAAGTGCTCTAGTAGGATACTTTCCTTGTCCTTGTGATCAGATGTCTCCCCATGCTGTCCAATAAGAGTGGCAATGTGGTTTTTCCTGCGTCTACCATTAGCCCTTAGGTGGAAGAATTTTGTGCTAGCATCGCCCGATCTGATAGTGGTTAGCCGGGATCTCTGCTTCCATCTGATCCTCTCTAAAGCAGCAATTCCCAGAAGTTTGGCCTTTAGATTCCTCCGAAGGGCCCACTCCGCAGAAGTGAGCTCTCTATGTTCCATCACCAGGTCCAGTTGGAAAATCACCTCGTTTGCAATATCAGTGGCCAAATTGGCTTTCTTTCTCATATCACCGTTCCATTTCTTGAGGGTCGTGGCTGTTCTGGAGAGTTTAGCATGAAAGTTTCTAATTGGGTCTGAAGATTACAAAGGCTTCCTCCAGGCATCAGCTACAATCTCATCGAGGCCCTGCAGCCCAAGCCAGAAGGATTCAAATCTAAAGGCCTTGCATCTTCTAAGCTCCATCTTTTTCATAATGAGAGGGCAGTGGTCAGAAATAGCAGTTGAAGCAGGTGACAAGTGGTACTGTGTGAACATGATCTCCCAATCAACAGTGAAGAGCAGTTTGTCGATTCTGGTTAGGGTAGTTTGTTCTCTTTCATTCGACCATGTAAAACGCCTGCCCGACAGAGGCATTTCCCGGAGCTGCAAGGAGTCAATCAAGCTTCTGAACCGGCCAAGCATGGGGAGGTTAATAAGATTGTTACTCTTGTCAGCAGCACGTGCAATCAAATTAAAGTCCCCTAAAATCAACCACTCCTTCTTAACCAGCGGTTTGAGATCACGGATTTCTTGGATGAACACAATCTTGTCAGAATCAAGCTGGGGGCCATAGACAGCAGTAATTGACCAAGACTGGTTGTTGGATTTATCAGTGATTGTTCCAGTGATGGAGTGAACGCACTGGGCAGCCAACTCCCGAGTGATTGTAAAGTCATCAGAACAAGCAATCAAGATTCCACCCCTCGAACCAGAAGCAGGCAAGCAGATGAAATTGTCACAGAATTTGATTCCAGCAGTTTCAGCAACAAAGGCCCTGTCAATCAACTGAACTTTGATCTCTTGCAAACACACGATGTTGCAGCACTTCAGAGCAATCAATTTTGCAACCACCCTCCTCTTGGCAGGGCTACCCAATCCTCTCACATTCCAATTAAAGATGGCAATATCCATGGAAAACTAGGCAAACTCAGACACAAACAGAAGAAATTGGGACAAGGACTACATCTACAGATACAAGTGAGCAGCGATGCTCGCAGACTCTGGCACGGCGGCCAAACAGACATGCGGGGGTGGACTAACATGGGTAACAAAGTGAACACTTCCCAAGTCCAAGCAGCAATGCTAAGCCTTGGCCACCGCCGGCAGCACCTTGTTTGCTGCCGCCTTCTTCTTTGCAGGTAGGCCCGCGTCCACCAGAGCAGTGACCGCATCCATGAACTCGGGTGGCAGAGGCTTCTTGTACAGATCCTTGTAGCGCTGAACAGTGTCCGGCGTAGCCTTGTCGCCTTCGGAGCAGAAGCCACTCTTCTTGAGGAGGACAAAGAGGGCCTTCTCCATAGGTGGCAGATCTTTGGTTGGCTTGGCGGCCAGTCTCCCACTGCATCTAGCGGCACCAATCCCGACTGCACTCTTGGCTGCGCGTGGTGCCTCGGCCGGAGTGGTCGTGCCCGGAACTCGTGGCGGCATCAAGGGGGCAGGCGGCGTCGCCGGCGGCGGGGCGGCCAGCTGCGCGGGTTGTAGCAGGGGTGGAGGGGCGAGAGCAGAGAGCTCCTAGAGGAAGACAGCAAGTGGGTCGGCCACCTGGACAGCGAGGTCATGACTGTGTTGCTGGCTTGGTTGCGGTGAGGAGGCAGCTCGGCCCATCCGTGGTGAGAGCAGCCCATCGGGGGGCAGCGCTTGGCCCAGGCCCAGGCCGGGACGGGTCGAACCAGGCTCCATTGCTTCACTGACGGCGGCAGCCGCATGCACGCAGTGGGCGTCATCAGCAGTACCAGTAGACGGGAGCACACCGCAAGCCACAAGTCCCACGTGAACAGCGTCGCCGGACAGCATCTGGTCTTCCTGGCCCACAAGATTGGCTCCACAAGATGCTGGCTCACCAGTATGGTCCAGCTTACCCTCGCCCAGAAGGCAGGCAGGCAGGCGCGCAGCAGCTGCTGCATCGCTTTTAGCGAGAGAACGGCAATCTGTCGTCTGTCCCTTCTCGGATCGATGCTGAACAGAGCCATGCAACTGGCCCAAGTCCATGCCCAGCTGGTCGGTCAGCACTGGTGCTTGAACGGAGGCGGAGAAAGGATCTGTGTTCGCGCAACCTCCCTCCGTTAGGGTAGCGTCCAGCAGCGGCGCTGGCTCAGAGGGCCGTGGCGCCGGTGTCGCCTCAGGGGGGCGTACCGTGGCGGCAGCCCGCAGAGCACATCTACATCCACCACCAGCCTGATTGGAGCTAGGTCCCGGCAGGCTCCGACTGTCATAGGTCCGTCGAGTCCATTGCGCACGCCCGCCGCCATTGCCACCATTGCCACCATTCCGAGCATGGCGGTTGCCATGGCCTCCGCCCGCATCCCCATCGTCATCATCATTAGGGAAACGGAGCCGCGAGAGAGCCGGCGCTCTCGGGGGCGGCGGGGGGAAGTCGCCGTCTTCAAAGCCCAGGAACCACCGGTATCCCCATCGCGTCGGCCAGGGAGGGGTGGAGGAGATCTCGGAGGGCAGACCGCTGATGTCGCTGCCGTCACTGCCAAAGCTCTCAGGGCTCGATGAAGGGCGGCGTGTGAAGTCGATCACTCTGTCTAGGTGAAGAAGGACGTTGTGGGCGAGGAGCTTGATCGATCCCCAGCGCGCAGGCGCGTCGTCGAACATGCCAAGGTCGGGGTAGTGCATGTCCGGCGAGCCAACCTCCCTCGGCTCCTCAAGACGCAGGATGCCACGGGTGCGTAGCTTGGTGACATCTCCCATCCACACCCAGAGCCTGCCGCAGTCAGATTCTTCCTCGGAGCAAATCTCAGGATCAAGCCCTTCGATGAGGTCGGCTGGGTCGAACAGCGGCTTGACGCTCTCGACGTCCCAGGCATGCTCAGGGACGCCCTCGAGGCATACACGGACCTTGTAGAGCATCTCACACTACTAGAAAAAGGCCTGTTAGTGGCGCACCTATTTTTGCCATTAATGGCGCACTATAGGTGCGCCACTACTACCACGCCACTAGTAACAAATACTAATGGCGCACCTCTGGTGCGCCATTAGTATTGCAGGTAACAGTGGCGCACCTTGTAGTGCGCCATTACTATTGCTACAGGTGCGCCACTGGTAATATATTTTTTTTGAATTTTTTTGCATTTTTTTGAATTTTGAAGGCGGGAAAATAGTAGTGGCGCACTGTCTAACCCCCACCGTGCGCCATTGCTATTTTTGAATTTTCAATCTGGATCTGGATCTAGATCTGGCTCGTTTTTTTGGCTCGTTTTTTTGCTCGTTTTTTTTGCTCGAATTTTTTTCAAATTTCGTTCTGGTACGTTCTTGTGTGTTTGGGTGGTTGTGTAACGCGCACCGGCGCGGACGGCTGTGGACAGTGGCCGGGATGGGTGGCACGGGCGGCGTCGGGGACAACTCCGGTGACGTGGCTGACCACCGGCGGGCGTGCGGGGCGGCGCCCTGGCTCCGTTATTGGCTCAAGGGGTGGTCGGGGACGTCGGGGTTGACGGGAACGGCTTGGTGCGGAGGCGGGGTCGGTGGTGGCTCTTGCAGCTCCTCCGGGCACCTCCTCGGCGTGTCCTGCAGAGCCACGGTGGGGCAAGGGTTAGCTAGGGCGGAGGAATGCAGAGAGGAAGCAGAGTGGAGCGAGGGCAACCTCCTTGTTGCCGGAGAGCTCCGGCTCTCTCCTTCTCTCGGCAGCTGCTCCTGGTGAGCAGGGCTTCGCCCTAGGCTACTAGTTACTGGGGAGACGGGGGAGATGTGGTGCGAGGTGAGGAGGGGCTCGGGCTGGCCTTATGTAGGCGAGGGGTTACAGACTTAGCAATGGCGCACCATGGGTGTGGTGCGCCATTACTAGTTTTGAAATTTCAAAACTAGTAATGGCGCACCACACCCATGGTGCGCCATTGCTAACTTTTGTTTTTTTGATTTTTTTTGAATTTAGAAGGCGGGAAAATAGTAGTGGCGCACGATGCACTGGTGCGCCATTGCTAACTTTTTTTTTTTTTTTTATTTTTTTTGAATTTTGAAGGCGGGAAAATAGTAGTGGCGCACCATGCACTGGTGCGCCATTGCTAACTTTTTTTTAACTTTTGAATTTTTTATAATTTTTTTGCCTCCAGATCTTAAAAGCATCATAACTTTTTTCTGTTAGGTTTTTGAGGATTCTAAAAATCTTCAACGGGGTTCCCCCGGTTGAATTCGGATATAACTTTTCGAGTAGATGATTTTTCATATAAAAAACTTTTTCATCGGAGTTCGTATGCAAAAGTTATGCCCATTTTACAAATTCTCGAGAGATTTTGCAAAAAAATCGAAAATTCATGTTTGTAAATTTTGCTAACAACTAGACCACATATCACATGGGAATCTTATTTTCTTTTATTTTTTTGACATTTCTATCATTTTCTTTTATTTTTTTTGAAACTGAAAAGGCGGTCCACGGGGGGTGCATTTGTTGAATTTTGCTAACAACTAGACCACATATCACATGGGAATCTTATTTTCTTTTATTTTTTTGATTTCTTTTATTTTTTTTGAAACTGAAAAGGCGGTGGATAGGTGAGAGGGCAAAAGAAAAGAAAAAGGCGGGCCGGTCGGTGCAGCAAATAGCAATGGCGCACCACCCCCTGGTGCGCCATTGCTATGTGCTGCCAAAAATGCCCACCTCCCCTGGCTTACCAAAGGTGCCAGGTGCGCCATTGCTATTTTAGCCTGGGGAAGGGGGTGGACCCGGGGGAAAAATAGCAATGGCGCATTGGACTAAAGGTGCGCCACTACTAAAAAAATAGCAATGGCGCACCTGCTTCTGGTGCGCCACTGCTATATAGCAGTGGCGCACCACCACCATGGTGCGCCACTAATAGGGATATTGGCTATAGCCATTTTTGTAGTAGTGTCAGCTTGGGAAGTCCGCCGGAATCGCGACCAAGGCGTGAGCAGGAAGGAGAGCCCACCCAAGTGAAGCGGCCCTTGAATGGCCAAGGCGGCATCGCGGGCAAGGGCGTCGTCGAACACAGCCAGGTACTCGCCCGTGGCGCGCAGGGACACCTTCACCGCCTGAGGATCCACCCTAAACCGCATCGTGATGGTCCTCTTGAAATCCGCCAGCGGCAGCGTGAACGGCCGGTGGCCCACCACGGTGGCCACAACCGCCTTTCGGCAGAGGGTGCGCTCCGCATCGGCCAACATGGCGGAGCGGGGAGCCGTAGCCACCACCAGGCCACGGCGGGACTGGACATCAGCGGCAGGCGCCTCCATGGCGCGGCACGCAGGCTCCTGAAGACGCACAGCGGACGGAGGGGGGGGCCTGGTGGCGGCGGAGGGAGCGGTGTGTCGGCAGAGCGGGCTCGCGGCAGGGGAGGCGTGGCCGGCGGGGGGCACAAACGCGCCTTGTGGCCCGTGCAGCCACACAACAAGCACCTGGCCTTGCTGTGACAGTCCGCGATGCGGTGCCCCTTTCTCAAGCAGCGAAAACACTTGCCCCAAGCTTTGCGGAGGAGGAGGGATTTGAGCTGCGAAGGTGGATAAGGCTGGCGAGGACGAGGGGGCTGGGGGGCTGTGGATAAGAAGCGGGCCGGCCTCCCTTCCCCACCAACTGCCACCCACCGCCATCAATGCGCTCAGAGCATGCTGGGTTGGCATCAATGCCGCCCGACACCACAGAGGAATGGGGAGGCACAGAGACCACAGACCGGAGGCGCGGACGAGCGGTCGCCTCGGTCGCGGCAGCAGGACAGGGGATTGAAGACGGTGCAGCAGGCGGTAGGAGGAGGACGTCGCGGAAGGAGGGGCATGGACCGGCCGCAGTGGAGGCGTTGGAGACGAGGGGGACCTCCAGAACAGGAGGGAAGACGAGCAGATCCGACAGGGGGTGGCGAGTTTGGGAGGAGGAGGAGGGGTCCGCCATGGCCGCGGGCCTGGGCTGTCCGGTGGGAGCCACTACCGAGCGGTAGAGGCACGGCCACGCCGCCGGCGAGATGCCGGGGCGCAGGGGGAGGGAGTACCTTCTCGCTCAACTAACAACCTGGCGTGCCAGCCAATTCAAGATAGGAGAGGAAAACTCGGGCACGAATGCCGCAGAAACCAATTGATTGGAGGGGAACATGAGTCACAGGATCGAAAAGAAGGACAAGAGAACATGATCACCAAGCATATTTTAAGTCGAAAATTTAAAACCTGGTGATCCACGCATGCTCGCCGCATCACCGTAGGCAGCCGGCAATTCTTTATCTCATCGACTGGTTTGACTGGAGTAGTAAATAAGCAAATTAACACGCAAAACCTGGTTTGTCCGCAAAGAACTCGCACATGGATGCTCCTACTTAGCTGGTGAGTGGTGACTGCCGAGAGTGAGGCGGAGGCCCTGGTCACTCGCTCGCTCGCTCGCTCCCTCCCCGGATCTCGGGCGCCATGGCGGGCGGCGGCTGGCGGTCGTGGGCGGAGCGGTACAAGCCGTGCGTAGCCATGGTGCTGGTGCAGCTCTTCTACTCGCTGGTGGACATGGCGCTCAAGACGGCCTACGGGCTCGGCATGCGCCCCATCGTCTTCGTCGCCTACCGCCAGGGCATCGCCGCCGCCGCGCTCCTCCTCGCCTCCCTCGCCACCAGGGGGTTCACGCTGCGCCAGATGGCCGTCGGCCCCTGGGCCTTCGCCCTCCTCTTCGTCGCCTCCCTCGCCAGGTGCGCACCCAAGTCTCGTCGCTTCCATCTCTCTAATCCCGGCCGCATCCCTTGTGCTGTTGATAGATAGATACATGTCGATGCTGCAGCGCGACGGGGCAGTACTTCTACTTCATGGGGCTGCAGCTGGCGTCGCCGTCCATGGCCCGGGCGACCACCAACCTCGCCCCCGCCATCACCTTCGCCATCGCCGCCGTCATCGGGTACTCACTCCTCCTTCCCTTTCCCCACCTCATGACAGAGCCCGCTAGCCGTCCGATTTCTTCTTTCTTTGGTCCGCTTGTAGCTACTCGCAATGAGACCCATATGCCCATCAGGCCCGCTAAGTCAGCCCACCATTGATCGTTTGCGCTTGTGGTTTATTCTTGAACTTGAGATGGTACAAGAAGGTGAACCAAGGTCGAATCATACTGAAGGCTCAGCCCCAAGGATACCTGATCGAAGACCCAAAACGCCACCACAAGGATATGCAAAGATCCACGTCGATGCGGGCATCAGGACCGGGCGAGGTGGAGCCGCAGCGGCAGTATGCAGAGATACGGACGGTACTTTTTTGGGTAGCTCCGCTCTTGTGATCGGCGGAGTGGATGACCCAGCCACGATGGAGGCAATTGCGTGCTGGGAGGCGTTGGCACTAGCGGAGGACCTACACATACAACACTTCGTCATATCCTCGGACTCGAAACAAGTCATTGCAGACATCAATAGCAAAGGTCGTGGGAACTACGGAGCTATTATTAGCGAGATTACCGCCAGAACATCTTTATTTAATTGTAATTTTTTTGTTTGAAGGTCGTGCTGTCAATTATGAAGCACATAGTTTAGCCAAGTTCCCACTTTCGTTGGGTCTGGAACGCCACGTTTGGTTTGGCCAACCCCACGACCTGAACAATATCCCACACCATGTGGTATTTGCTGAATAAACTTGGTTCTTCCCCTAAAAAAAAAAAACCACGACTCCTCCATTTCAGCCCACTAGTGAAGTGACTCGAAACGCTTGACTGATGATCCCATTCCCACGCTTTTCGCAGGTTGGAGAAGGTGGATTTGAGGAGCTCAAGAAGCATCGCCAAGATCATCGGCACCGTCGTCTGCCTCGCCGGAGCAATGCTCATGGCGTTCTTCAAGGGCCCAAAGCTTCTCGGCGCCCTCCTCCTGCCAGCGACCGATGACTGGGTGAGAGGCGGCATCTACCTCATGGGGAACGCCTTCTGTTTCTCCATCTGGTACATCTTGCAGGCAAGCAATGCATGCACCTCGAAAACATTTACGTAGTATCCTTTTATGTTAGATTATGGACCCCAAATGTGTGTCCTTTGTGTGATCGGAGAAAAGGAATTGCAGTCGAGCTGCTTGCTTTCTGAATGATGAAGTGCCCGATCATTTTCAGGTACCAGTCTGCAAATCCTACCTTGATCCACTATCCTTGGCAACCTGGATGTGCTTCCTAGCGACCTTGCAATGCGCAGTGATGGCCTTCTTCCTAGAAGCAAACTACATAGAGATCTGGACGCTTGCTTCCATTTGGGAGCTCCCCTGCATCTTATACGGAGTAAGTTTTGCTCCATCTGAATGCACGCATGGTGTGGTGATCCACATATTTTTCTGAGCTGTGTTGGTATATAATGACCCTGGTTCGGCCACTCAACAACATTGAACAATTCTTGTAGGGCGTATTCGCATCGGGCGCAAACTTTTTTATGCAATCTTGGTGCATATCAGTGAAAGGCCCACTTCACAGCGCAATTTTTACACCGCTGAGCGCGGTCATCACAACAATATTATCTACGCTTTTCCTTCATGAGGAACTGCATATTGGGAGGTATGTCGTCACTTCATTCCTCTTTCGGTGGACTTACTGAACTTCCTATTCTGCTCAGTACATAATCACTACTACCGTGGATGATGTTTACGATGGAATTGTCTCCGTGCAGCGTATTAGGTGCTATTGTAATCATCCTAGGCCTGTATGTCGTGCTGTGGGGTAAAGCTGATGACGCAAGCAGTGAGAGGCTGGCCATCCGTTCTGATGATTCTGAAAGCATTTTAGAGCAAGATTGTATGGGTGTAAAAGTAGAAAGTGGGACCAATCTTTCAGAACCATTGTTGTTATCTGAAAACGCGGACGCTGATGCTTCGACATGCCAATGATATTGCAGTTTTTTTAGAATCAGCTTCTAGACTTTGGATTATAATGATGCCTTTTTCTGATACTTCTTTCACTGCTCGCTTGTTGCCAAAATATGTGTACATATTTTTTCCATTTGATAGTTCTTGGCCAATGGCCATGCTAAATTATCAAACACGCAGTCTGGCTGTCTGCACAATGCTTAATGCGCCGAGCATATATTTGACCCAGCCAGTCAGGAACCCATCGCTGTCTGGCATTATTAGGATTAATCAGGGAACATGGAAGATATTGGAAGATGCCAATTGGCAAGGACTGAGACCTATGTTAAGAATGACTACTAGTCTAACTAGAGAGTCACACAGAAGGGACGACAAGAAGGCGATGCCTAGCTACAAATATTCTTGCAAGTGAAAGTGAAACGAAGAGGATATCTCTTCATTGTTTACTCATGACAATATTACCTAAGCTCTTCCTTCATGAAGAACTCCATACTGGGAGGTATGCACTAACTTCATTCCTCATTAGGTCCACTGAAGTCTGCTGTGTTCAGTGGAGAATAACTCTTTGCTGTGGATGATGTTTACAGTGATTTGTTTTCTTTCACGCAGCGTATTAGGCGCTGTCACCATCGGCCTCTATGTAGTCCTGTGGGGTACAGAAGATGATGGAAAGAGTGAGAGAATGGTAGAACAAGATAACATCGTTGTAAAAGTAGAGAGTGGGAACAATCTTTCAGAGCCAGTGTTATCTGAAAACGTGAACGCTGAATCGCTGATACTTCGACGTGCCAATGATATTGCACTTCTCTAAAAATCAGCCTTTGGCCTTTGAATTGATAATTAGCTGTCGCGCATACTTTCTTGAACTATTTGTCAGCCAACAAAACAAAACAATTCGAGACTTTTGTGGCCTTTTTCCATGCTAAAATTATCAGACACGGAGTCTGGCAGTCTGCTCAACCCATATGATCTGCAGAGCAGATTTGACCCAGGCAGCCATGAACCCATCGCTGTCTGTCATTACTAGGATGACTGAGCCGACATGGAAGATATATATCGAAAGATGCCAGTTAGCTATTAAGACAGTGAGGCCTATGTTAAGAAGGGCTACTAGTCCAACACGAAAGAGTCGCGCAGAAACGACAGCGAGAAGGCGATTGGATGCCTAGCTATAACGATTCTTGCAGACGAAAGTGAAACGAGGAGGATATCTTGGAGGTTGTGGTGGGCTGGACTTGCTTCTCTCATGAATCATGATCTAGCACATCTGTCTTCAAATCTTCATAGCTTTCCTTTCTGGTAGTACTTCGATGGGAAGGATGGCACAAGTAGTCAAGAAGATCGAGGGCACGCCTGTACGTCTGTCTGCTACGTACTTCATATGTAAGGATGGTAATTAGGCGAACAACTTCAGAGGTAGTTCTTTCTTTACTGATAATGAATAACTTGATGTAGGTGCACGCTGGAGAACCAAGAAAGTGAATGTGGCAGAGATCGTTTCGTTCAAAAGCATACATGCCCATCGCGCTTAAAAGCCATCGAGGAAATTTTTTACAATCTTAGATAAGGTCCAAGTTTAAAAATCAAAGGAATTGTGCATCACGCTGCTGTCAAAACATTGAATGAGCAACAACACATGAGAAAGAAAGATTTCATCAACCGTTTAAAACACTTGATGTCGAAATGAATACTAGTACTACTGAAAAAATGGACGTCTGATGTGTTGTGACTTTGTGAGTCGAGAGAAACAATCAAAGGTGCAGATCAATTGATTTAAAAAATGGACAGAAGTAAATATAGTATGAAATAAATAACTCCAGAATAATCTGTTACATATATAATGGTCTGCCATATCAAAGAACAGAAAATATATACACAACCCTCCTCCTGATCATAGAGTAGAACCTAACTAGTAGATGATCAGAGCACAGAATAATCTCGCCTGTACAAAGCTAGATCAGGCCATCCTAAGAGAAACACGACGATGAGACGACACGACGATCACATCCATCCAAGTAATAACACGATCGAGCCAAGCGATCAAGCGTACGCGCCCTGCTGCTTGTACCCGCCGCCGTTGCGGTGGTCCCTGCGGTTGTTCCTGAAGGCGCAGCAGCCGACGGAGTAGACGATGATGATGAAGACGAGGAAGACGATGTTGATGATGGCGGAGCGCTTCCAGTTGCGCTTCAGGGTGGCCACCACGCCGGCCTTGCACGACTGGCAGCCGTAGCAGAGCGACCCGTCGTTGGACCACGCCTTGCAGTCCGGGTCCGTTCCGGTGGGGGTGCCGCTCCACTGCGTGCTGTTGACGTAGTTGAAGCCGCAGCTGATCGGAGGCTTGCAGCAGCCGGACTGCACGCAGGAAAAAGGAAATGGTCAGCCTCCATGGCGACTATAGAATAATCAATTAAAGAATATCTTTTTTGAGCACGAAAGCAAGGTTCAGTGATCCAGTCCTTGTTTTTATTTTTATATAGAAATAGAAAGAGCTAATTTGGTCACGGAGCAGTTGAATTCTGCGACCTAATAATAGGAAAGTTTGGTAAAATGGCACCCAAGCGTTGAGATGGAGGTGTCACTGCCAAACTTGTGGTCTGGTTCCATGCTGCAACGGTCAGAACGTTTGGAAAGAATTTAATGCAAAGCAGGCCTGAGGATTGCTTTGGGTTGAAGAAAAATCACAATGAATCAGGAGCAATCCATTGACAGTATGGCCGTCGGCTCAAAGTCACCCCTTGGAAATCGGGAGGATCGTATCAAACATTGCTAGTACTCAAAACGTTTATCTGCACTGCACTTGATGATTTCTTAACTTTTTAATTAACCATGCATGCAACTATTATGTGGAAATCGTAATGAAGTTGGGACTAGTTAATTATTGTCTGCGGGAATAAGCAAGTGGGGTGATTTGATAGACCCTCTCTACATGATGCTGACCTCTGGCACAACCGTACACGTAAACATCACACTAGATCAAGTTAAGCAACTATAGTTTCTGAAACTGCAATTTGTTGACTTTAGGCAGGAGCTACTATCTTATCCTTTTCCCTGGTCAGAAATATCTTGGCGAGCACATACGCAGACAGGTGAAAAAGAAGTCATTTTCCATATATTAATTCAAACACAGGTAATATATCCATGGTAAATTAATAATCAAATTCATCTCGGACCATCAAATATATTTTGCGTATAGGTTTGTTATTGTCAGGCATGAAATGGAATTAATTAACGGACAAGAAGAATAGAAAGTAAGAAGGTGAATTGGCGAAAGTGAAATTAATTACCTGGATGGGGGAGAGATCGGAGGTCATGAACTGGTCGACCGTCTCCTTCTTGTCCTCGAGGGACTTGCAGACCTTGGCGTCCTGGAGGCAGCCCCTGATCCTGTTCCAGTTCTTGTCGTTCTCCACCCGCTTCTGCAGCCAGTTGGAGTAGTCCCCGAGCCTGTACTCCTTGAAGCCGCGGCCGGAGACGGCCTCCCCGGTGCCCTTGTGCGTGACGACGAAGGCGAAGACGGTGAGGCCGAGGAGGACGACGATGAGCAGGAACATGGCGACGAGGTAGAACCAGAGGAGGCAGGTGACGCGGCAGCAGGCGCCGACGAGCCCCGCGATGGACACGAGCATGAGGAAGACCCCCAGGACGATGACCGGCGCCGCCAGGTAGCGCTCGCACTCGGTGCCGTCCGCGCGCGCGCGCAGCCAGATGCCGCCCGCCAGGATGGGCACCGACAGGAGGAAGGTGACCGCGTTCAGGATCCCGATGACGGTGTTGCTCAGCCGCACCATCTTGGGCGCCGGCGGCGGTGGTGGTGCGGTTTCTGGGAGAGGGCGGCGGTTGGCACGGCGGTTTTTTTTTTTTTTTTTGAAGGGGCACGGCGGTTTTCGAAAGGTTTTGGGGGGAGGGGGCGAGGCACACGGCGTGGTCTGTGAATTGTGTGATGATGTGATGTGGGATGGTGGTGGGCGCGGTATTTGTAGAGGGGAGTGTGCGCCTGGAGGATTTGATTGGGCCGTGGTGGGGAGAGCGGGAGGAAAGTTCTTGGGCTTTTCCTTTTCGTGTGGGAGCGAAAAGGGGCGTGGCGGTTGCTGATCGATGGATGGATCGTTGCTGGGCACGGAAACTATTGACCGCGACTCGCACCGCTCTCCAGGTCTAGGGGTCTGCACACGCAAGCAAGCGTATTGACCGGGGAACTCCTGGCACGGTGTCTTTCCTCAGGGTCTCGACGAAGGTTCAAAAATCAAAAGGCTGTGGCTATTAGGGGACGCCACTGTTCTTGAGATCACGCGTTTCCGGCCGCCGATCACCGGAGGACCCCGACTTGGTAACGACAACGAAATGTGTATGAATCGTACACCGACGCGCTGAAGAAAAGTTTCCGGCCTCTCTCGTGCGCACACCTACACTACACACAACACGTATACGTTACTGAAATTACCGTCGCACGCACGGCAGTCCACCAAGAGGTTTCTCGTTTCACATTTTACATCCAACCCAACAGTGCTGACTGTTAGGTTGATCTCCTTCCGTTCGAACCCAACGGGTCGAACGGGCCCCGGCCCCCCACCTCTGTTAATATAGCGCGGGTCACAGGGGCCCACCAACCATATGAGGGTTGGGCGCCCCCGATCAGGGCGCGAGTCAGGGGCCGTTCGACCCATTGGGTTCGAACGGAAGGAGATCAACCTAACATTCTCCCCCTTGATCTCAACTTTACTTTTAACCTTATACTTTCTAGTTTATTTGTTTCATCGCATATTGGTACATAGAGCATGTTTCATCGTCACAGCTTAATCGCCGATAGAATCATACAGCTACAACATACGTTTTGTTTAGAAACAAATTCTGTTCCTTTTGGGCCTCTTATGATCCAGGAATCATAAGGCTTTCCCTTAAACCCATGCCGGCTAAGTGTTCCTTGAACACATTGGGTGGTAAGCCTTTCGTAAGCGGATCCGCAAGCATATCCTTTGTCCTTATATGCTCGAGACTTATAGTGTGATCCTGGATTTTATCTTTCACAACATAATACTTTATCTCTATTGTTTTGGCAGCATTACTCGACTTGTTGTTGTGAGCATAGAATACTGCGGGCTGGTTGTCACAGTACATCTTTATTGGTTTGTGAATACAATCTACCACTTTCAAGTCGGGTATAAATTTCTTTAGCCATATCGCCTGCCCCGTGGCCTCGAAGCATGCTATGAATTCTGCATACATCGTGGATGATGCAACTATCGACTGTTTGGAGCTTTTCCACGAAATAGCTCCCCCAGCGAGAGTGAATACGTATCCTGGCGTGGATTTTCTATCATCTCTGTCCCCCGCTTTTCCAGCTTCCTCCATCCTCCGTTTCAGAGAGAGAGAGAGAGAGAGAGACGCGGCTTGCGCGCTCCTTTGCCTCCCTTCACCCGACGGCGACCGGAGATGGAGCGGCGGCGGCGGCGCCGTGGCCTTCCCCCTCGCCGGCTGCGCGTCCACCTTGCGGTGAGCGCGCCGCCGTCGAGCGGTTTGGTCGCGGTGCCCTTTGCCCCGTGTGGGGTGGTTCTTCATCCCCGCACCTCGGCTTGCCGATGCGTGTGGGGATCGAGAGGAACAGGCGCGGCCGGAGTGGCGGCGCACTTTGCCGGCGGCCCAAGGCCTTCTCCGGTGATCTTTTGTGTTGTTTTTCTCTGCCCTGCTTGGGTTCTTTGGGGAGGGAAAAAACTGTTGCTTTGGGGAGGTTTCTCGTTTCACATTTTATATCCAACCCAACAGTGCTGACGACTGCATTCTGCGTCAATTCTATAGTAGTAGTATCGACGAGAGCAAAACCACCGGACAGATATCACATCAGTCGAAAAAGGCACGGCGGCGCGCTATCGCACGAAGCAGATGGCGGGTTTGACTTTGTCTGCCGTTGCCGCGTCGTAGGGGCACGAGGTTTCAGGGCGTGTGCGGGAAGAGTCGTTTGGTAGGTAGTGCAACTAGGATCGATCTCCCTCTCGGTAGCTGCTTCCGGCGGCCGGTTTGATCTCGTCAAGAGGGCACGAGGGCTCCTTCTAAACCAAGTAGCCATAATAAATGGGGATCGATCTTACGCGGCGTGTCCTGACTCGTTTATTAGCTTTGCGTTTGCCTGTTTCGTAAGCTAGGGACGCCATACCGTGCTAGTATCGTTGCACCGCAAACACAAAACTAGACCTTTTTTTTTTTGAGAACACACAAGACTAGACCTGCTGCGCGCAAAGAAAGCACCCTCCCATCCCGTCAAAAAAAAGAAGAAATCCACGTTCCATAATGTGAAATCACGTTTAATCTGTCGGGGACCACCAATCACGCATGGAGGCCCACATGTCGTCGATCGATCTTTGTAAAAGCTTCAAAATAATCCCTTTTTTGTGATAAAGACAATAAGAGTAGAAAAAATATACTAAAAAACTACAAAATCTGATGTCATACTAGATTTTTTATTTTGCAAATTCAAAAATGTTTTGTAGCTTATATCGCCGGTCTGATTCAAAATCTGTTTTTACCATGTTGTTGCGACAAGACATTCGAAACTAGCTTCCAAGTTGCTATGTCTCTATGACTTTTTTACTGGGACGTACAACGGTTTCCAGCAAGCTTCTTCTCACATGCACATACGTGCATGCAATAGCGTGCATGCAATAGAGGACACAAAGTTTGATGTCATCATAGATTCTTGCCATTCAAAAATTGAAATTGTTTTGTAGCTTAAACTGTCGGTCAGATTCAAGATTTGTTTTCACCATTAAATTCATCGCGACGACACCTTCAAAATTAGAGTCCATCTTGGTATGTTTCGATGAATTTTTTGGGTCCAAAAGTTAACAGGCCTGGGGTACAGTAGTTATCAGCCCCGCGGTATGTAATTTACCCCGCTTTTTACAAAAAAGTTATCAAGGGTATGTTTCAACAACAAAAAAATCCACGTCAAAATTATGACGGTGTTGTACGTACGTAAGTTATTAGACCTGTGATGCATAAATTACAATGTCATTTACTCATAAGTAATCGTGGCATGTTTTAACAACTTTTTCTCCTCAAGTCAACGTTATCAGCACTAACACCGTTATTTTCACCACTATTGAAGGGTCCGTGAGTCCACCTTGATCACTTTAAATGGCTCGTGCCTCCCAGAAACACCAAACTTCCTCCGTGAGATGAATAAGAACGCCCATCAAAATGTTCGAGGAAACATAAACAAATTATGCACTAGGAAAATCAAAGAAAGAAAACAAGACATATTTTTTTGCTAACACAAAAGTAAGGCAAGGTTAAATATAATGTTTCCATTTACTCCCACCCTTCCGATTTATTTATTAGGTCCATCTCAAAATTTCAGATTTTCCAATTTATTAGTCCCATGTTTACTCCTCTACTTCACAGCTCGTACACGGCGCAGCAAAAATGACTCACTTCTAATGCCGCATTTAACACTGCATGCAGACGCGAGAACAAAGCTAAGAGCATCTCTAACCATTCCCATATAATTTAGAGGAGTGTATGCCCTCTTATCCATTAGAGGAGTACATTTGCGCATACGGTTGCACGTTTTCCGTAAGAGTACTACTTCACTCAGCGAGTCTGGGATAGATAATTCCTTAACCCCACAACGGCAATCACACACGGTGCAAATTAATAGGCTGCAATTGGTGCGATCTTTTAGAAAAAGAGTACCTTTTTTCTTTTCTTTTTTCTAGCATTAGGTAAACAAAAATATAAAGGAAATTCTATTTTAAAAAAGAAAAAGATAAAAAAGATGTTAGTATAATAAATTATATATTATAAACTTTAAAGATGTACATATATTTCACAATTAAATTTTAAAAAAGCTTTTGGTATAATTTAAATTCACATCCTATTTTGAAAAGTGTTTACCTATTTCTATAAATCATGTATTTTGAAATATGTGTTAACACATTATAGAAAATTACTGAATTTTTAAAATTGTTAATACATGATTGAAAAAATGTCCATACAGTTTGAAAAAACCACCGGCCATCAACAACCAAAAAACTTAAGTGTGTAACAATTGGTGCGGTGCATTAGAAATCAAGTACAAGTTATTTCTTTTGTATTTAATTTAGAAAATTTTAAAATGAAAATATAAAGTAAATACGTTGACATATTAAAAATAAGTAAATGTATTTGTGTATTAAAAATACCGTTCAAAAATACTTTCTACAAAATAATTTGTATTTCTTAAAATTATTCATATAAGTTAAAATTAGTATTTGAAAATTTTGAATTTGAATCTAGTAAGTGCTTACATAGTGTTTTACAAACTCATGTATTTTAAAAATATGGGTTTAATTTTTTAGCTAATCATGCAAATTTTCAAATTTAAAATTATATAAATATCATGTAAATATTAAGTGTTAATTCCATCTTATAAAAAGTGTGTATAGCTTTAAAAGTGTATGTGCCATTTATTAAAAAAAGAATGCAATTTTAAATAATGTTCTTTTATTCACAAAATATTTTTTCAAATTGTTCATGTCTTTCGAACAAACTAGCCATATAATTTACGAAATTTGTTATTTATTTTTAAAAAATTCTAGTGTGTTCATAAGAGAGCATATTAAAAGAAACAAAAAGGTTAAAAACATAAAACACAACCAAAAGTATAAAAAAATGTAAATACTAGAAAACAGAAAAGCAAAAAATAAAAATAACTGAACCCTAGAATAAAAATCGTGTCAGAGAAGTAAATTGAAAAGGGGGAATTAAAACTGAAAATCCAAAAACGAAAAGAGAAAGGAAATCACTTGATTTCAACCGGCTGATAACCCGCAGTTTTCAGCCGCGAGCGCAGCCGTTCGATCAAGCTGTGATCAACGCGCCGCATCCGGCTTCAACACAGGTCCCCACGAAGCCACGTGTTCCCCCAACCTTATCCCCTCACCGCCCATTGTCTTCCCCACCTCTCCCCCGGCCGTTTCTTCTTATCCTCACGCAAAGCAGACCACAACTTATTCTGCAATGATCGCTGCAAGGCAGGGGAGCGGAGCACCAGTGCTGCCGGAGTCAAGTTCCGCCAGCATCAACTATAGCAGGAACAGGGTGGCGCCATCGTTGCAGGCCGCCGAAAGCTGCGAGGGTCACGACGCTATGCTGCAAGTCGCCTCCTCAAATGAACCCGGGGACAGCCGGGTGGCCACCGCTGCGAGACGGGGGGCGTCGATGCGCCGACCGTTGCTGCAACAGGAGGCAGCGCTGCTGTGAGGCGCCGGCCAGTGATGCTGCTGTAGGCTGCTGTGTCGCGATGGCCCATGGACGCGCTCGTAGCACTGCTGCCCAAGCTCTTCACGCGCCGGTGCTGCAATGCAGCGCTCGTCGACAACTGCCGGCACTCGTTCGCGAATCTCGGCGCGGTGCGATGCATCTCGTCAGTGTTGCTGGTGCTACAAGTCGCCGCCGGCGGAGCTGCAATGGAGCGCTCGCCGGCGGCTCCCCATGCTCCGATGCAGCCCTCTTGCGGGTGATTCCCGGTGCTGCATCGCAGCGCTCAAGGGCGGCTCGATGCAGCGTTCGATGCTACAAAGGAGCTTCGCCGCCGGCTCCCCGTGCTCCGGTGTAGCGCTCGCCGGCCGGCGCTCCCATTGCTGCATCGCAGCGCTCGCCGACGGCTAGATGCAGCGTTTGATGCTGCTATGGAGCGCTCGGTGGCGGCAATGAAGCATCACCGGACCAGCGGAGCATCGCCGGTGCTGCAATGGAGCACGCTGCAACTCTCGTTGAAGCTACATGTGCATCATGTGGAGTTGGGGGACGGTGCGTCTGCAACACACCTGATGGCCCAAGGCGCCGCCGAGAGATATTGGAAGGTTGGGGATGGATGCGATGATGTGGTACTTCGTGTAGTCCTGTCATTAGGGGATCGAGCGGTTCAAATTACACTATACCTGCGAGAATCAACGGCTGATCAGGCGGCTTATTTTTGGCTGTTATCAGCGGGATGATTGGTAGCAGTGGCCAAAGAGAAAACAAGGGAAAATGTGACCCAAATTGCCTAGCCCATCAACACACTGTCTTGTGGGTGATCGCCTAAGCATATGGACGAGAATGGTATACCTTGCTTAGGGCATGTACAATTGTTTAGACAATGGTTGTCTGTAAAACGGTGCCACATCCCATCACATACAGATTCTACTATCGACACAGGTATACCCTCCCTACGCCCGCGTCGCTCCTAGGGGCGGCTCGGGCGTCTATATAAGAATTTTCTGTTTCCTAACCCCTCGGCCGTGCCCCCCTTCCGAAAATATGTTCAACATTTATCAAATACACATTGAACATTTTTTATATACATGTGGAACATTCTTAAATACATGTAAAAATATAAAGACATTTTGAAATTTTTATTTTTTTGTAATTTTTTTGAATATTATTCAAATACAAGTCAAACATTTTTTTCAGTACATGGTGGACATTTGTACTAAATACATTGAACATTTTTGAAGATACACTTTGAACAACTCTTAAATACAAGATGAACCTTTTTTAGTTTACAGGGAACATTGTTTAGTTACAACATGAACATTTTTTTAATATGTGATTTATTGTTTATAAATTAGGAAATAAAAATATTTCAATATATGTATATATATTATAATATTTTGAAATATATATAAAAATAAAAAAGTAAAAATTATTAAAAGGAAAAAAGTGAAAACCTTCAAAGCTACATAACCTAGAGACCACCCAAGAAAAAGATAACTAGTGCGTAGTGGGCGAGCGCTTCATGCTTCTCCCAATAGGCTCACTCCCAATGGAAGAGAGGTCCTGTTTTGCATAGCACGCTCGAAAGTGACAAAAGCCGCACCTCGTGCATAGTGCGCCGACGCAATTAGTGATTCAGTTTTGTTTACTCGGTTTGGCGGTTATGGTCGCCATATCAAGGCTGGATAGGACGGGTTGACTAGTTTTGAGTTGGCTTTTGTGTAAAACCGACTTCTAACTGGATTTTTAAAAATATTTATAAATTTAAAACCGTATAGATTTTAAACAAATATTTACATTTTAAAAAATATCTCAAAAATTTAAAAATGTTTACGAATCACAAAACAATCTCGTATTAAAATATAGTGGATTTTACTTATGTTCTAGAATTATAAATGTACACACTTTTTTAAAAACACAACAATGAAAAATTAACACATATAAATGAAAAAAGAAAATATGAAGAAGAGAAGCAATAAAATGAAAAATCTGCCCCCCGTGCCTCGCACCGGCGGGGGAGGGGGGGGGGGGGGGGGTGCTAGGCATTTCCCTCCCGACCCGTGGAATTTGCCATATAGTAGTTGCTACTTTTTACTCCATTAGACTGGAAATCAGCTTAATGTGCTATGAGGTATATATATTCATATTTGGACCCAAATTATCTTTTTCTTAGAGGTATGGCCCAGATTCACTTTGTAGTATGGACTGTTTTTAAAACTAGATGATACCCCGCACGTTGTTGCGGGAATTGTAGTTAGGAAAAATGGATATATATTAGAAAAATGAAATATAAATAATTTGAATATACTTGTTGACCACATCTTCTCTCTGCTACACAAATCCATTTCATTAGATTGAACAATACACGTCTCACTAGAAAAATACAAAAGATTTCCTTTAATAAAATATGAACATTAGCTAGTGTGTCAGTTTCCATTGAATAAATACAGTGACCCCGTCGTCCATCTGTAAATCCAAAACATCACACGCACAAAGACCAAATAAATATACCATAATTCAAATAGGCATTGGAGATGTGCTTTGGAGGTGGATTCTTCTTAGTTGTCCCCATCATAGTTCACATTTTATCTTCATCTAGTGAGGATAACAAACAGCCACCGCATTAACAGGGGACGCAGTGCTGGCACTTGAAAAGTGGAAAAAAATTAGTCTGTAAGAAGAGTTGCATGATGGTGAGAACAAAAACATACCATTTCAGGTAGTACAGATTTAACCTCAATTACATTCCGTGAAAGCAATATTATAGAATATTAGATAGAAAAATAAGTTTCAGAATGGAATAAAGTAGTGATACAGTTTGACTTAGTGAAGACCAGTCAAGGGAGAAGACTTTTTAACTTACCACGGTGAAGAACTTTGGTTCAATATAATTAAACATGGCATTCCATAAGCAAATTATGCATTATATCTATTCTCCAATTAATACCATAACAGTCATGGTTTGGTATGTCCGGATAACCTGTTCCAAAACAACATGTACTTTAAGTCGAGCAACTATGACAATGAAGAGGGATTAGTAAAATAAATCTTACCAATTGCTCAAAGCCGTTCTGAAGGTGTAGAACTAAGACAATTCAATAGCAATCAAAGAATAACAATTTGTAATGATAATTATAGGAGGACATGTTCTTAAATCCATAGTCGGTTCTAAATCCGGCATATCTCGTAGTAGGGGTCCTAAGCTAGGCGTCTTGAAGCGATGTAACATGGACACAGGATTTTACCCAGGTTCGGGCTCTCTCGAAGAGATAATACCCTACGTCCTGCTTTTGATTGTATTCATATGGGGTATGGTACAGAGTACATGTATCTACCACGAGATCGTTCTAATGAATATGAGATGTTCTATTGACTAGCCTGGCCTCGGTTTATATAATGTACCGGAGGCCTAGGGTTTAGGAGAGTCCTTGTCTTGGGCGCCAAGTCTTGTGGAATCTTCCTAGTATTCGTCATGGACTGCCCGAAGTGGCCCCTGAGTGAACTGCCATGGGGGTCCTCGGCTCAACCCACCTGGTCGGGAGACGATGTGATGAGTACCCCCTAGTCCAGGACACCGTCAGTAGCCCCCTGGACCGGTCTTCAAGTTGGGGACGCTCCTCGGTTCTTCCGAGCTGTTCTTCGTCTTCGGTCGTCGGTCTTGAAAACTGGTTCAACAAATATTCACATCTCCGATCTCGAGGATCGCCGAGGTGTATCCGAAGAGTTGACACGTCGGGCATCCGAGGAGCCCCTTTAGGTTCTTGGACTTTATCAATGCCTTGTTCTTTTTTACACCATACCTCGGGCTCGAAGTTTTTCCCGTGCGGCTGTGTCCTCTTGCATCCGGGCTCCAACGCCGGACTGCATCTGAGGTGTCTTTTGCAGCCGAGCTCCAACGCCGGTCTGCATCCGAGGTACATTTTAGCAGTCGAGCTCCAACGCCTGTCTATATCCGAGGTGTCAGAGATTACCTCGGGTTAAAAAAGTTGAAGGTGTTTAACCGAGCTTAATGCCGGAAACGCTCACTATGGAGCCAGCCACTCACAGCCGAGCTTTAAGCCGAAATGCTTCCGAGGTGGTGCACCACCTCGGCCTTGGGCTGATTTTTTGTGGATTTTTTATTGCTGCAATTTATTCTCTGCCGAGATGTATAACCAGTAGCCCTCAAGGTGTGTGCCGGCCAAAAATCCGGGATGCACCTGAAGGATAACACAAACCGCTGATCCCAGTAGCCCCTGAGACTCAGGTCGATTCGCGAAATCGGTCTGAGGATCAAACCCTTGCTCGGCAGCATACTTAGGAATAGAAAAGCGGTGTGCATAGTTCCCGAGACTCAGGCTGGGTGCGGCCGACCAACCTGAGGATCGTAATCTCCTCGGAAACTGTTCTGTACTTTTAAATTGACTGCATTGAATCGTTAATGCAGTAGCCCCCGAGACTTGGGTTGGGCAATATGGCCGACCCTAGGACCGTATCTCCTCGGGAACTAGTTCAACTATCGTGTACGTTTTGACAACGCCGAGGTGCAGCTCGGCAGGAAAGATGCCGAACTGCGGGTCGGAAAAGATTTCCTGAGAAAAACCATCACGTAGAACACCTCGATCGAGAGGATGCCCCGCCTCCTGAAAGGAAAACATACAAATAGGTTAAATGTGCCATAAGCTCGGAAAACCAAAAAACTTTAGTAAAAACTTTACGTCCGAACTAAATCAAGTTTTTTGATGCCAATCCGAAAATTGTTCTTAAAATTAGTTTCTGCTTCCGTCGTGCTTTAACATGATACATCCGATCTCTAGACTTCAAGTGGGTCAGCCTTTGGCTTCAACCTCCTATCCCGAAGGCGCAGTGCTTCTCAGGTCAGTTTAGCGAACTAAACTCGAGCAGCTTTAGAGAGAAACCAGGCTACCCGGCTATTGACCATACACTCGCGTCGGAAAAAAGTAGTAGTAGAAAAAGACTTTGCAACGACCAAGAAGAAAACACATTTATTATAAAACGACTCTTATAAATTTAAGAGCCCCCAGTTAACATGGGAAAAGAGAAGTGTTTTTAACAAACAACGTTTTTACCAAACAAAGTTTTTAACAAACAACTTTTTGTTTAACACAAATGTAATGCTTGGTTGAACCTCACAAAAATTAAAATCTTTAAAAGAAAACTAAGCTTGAAAGCGACTTAGCTGGTTAATGTGCTCGGCGTTGATGACGCGGTCCAGGCTTGTGACGGGACGAGGACACCCAGCTAACTTTGACAGATCGGACATGGTGTGTACTCCTCGGCATAGCCGACGTCCCAGCCCCCAAGCCTGTTCCGATATGGCCGAGCGAGGAGCTCAGCTTGATGAAGTGATAGCACAACACTGCCGATGTGTCGAGTGATACGTCTCCAACGTATCTATAATTTATGAAGTATTCATGCCATGTTTATTATAGTTTTGTATGATTTTGGTGCACTTTTATATGGCTTTTATATGATTTTTATGGACTAACATATTGACCTAGTGCCCAGTGCCAGTTGCTGTTTTCTGCTTGTTTTTGGTTTTCCAGAAAATCCATATCAAATGAAGTCCAAATGCAGCGAAACTTTTTAACGATTTTTTCTGGAAGGAAACATACCCAGGAAGCTTCGGGGGAGCAGCAGAAGACCCACAGGGGCCCCACAAGCCACCAGGGTGCGCCACCCCCCCGGCATGCCCTGGTGCCTCGTGGGCCCCCTGTGGCACCTCTTTGCGTGATTCCAACGCTGAAAAATCCTATATATTCAGAAACCCCCGAAAGTTAACCTAGATGAGTTTTTACGCCGCCGCAAGCGTCTGTACCAAGGAGATCTCATCTACAGCCCTTTTCCGGCACCCTGTCGGAGGGGGGAATCATCACCGGAGGCCATCTTCATCATCCCGGCGATCTCCATGACGAGGAGGGAGTAGTTCACCCCCGAGGCTGAGGGTTTGTACCAGTAGCTATGTGTTTGATCTCTCTCTCTCTCTCGTGTTCTTGATTTGGCACGATCTTGATGTATCGCGAGCTTTGTTAATATAGTTGGATCATATGGTGTTTCTTCCCTCTCTATCCTTATTGTCATGAATCGAATCTTTTCCCTTTGAGGTTTCGTTATTGTCGGATTGAATATTTCAGATTTGAGAACACTTGATGTATGTCTTGCATATGAATACCCGTGGTGACAATGGGGTATTATATTGATTCACTTGATATATGTTTTGGCACTCAACTCGCGGATTCCCGCGGTGACCTTGGGGTAATCTATGCATAAGGGTTGATGCACGTTTTCATTATCTTTTCTCCGATGGTGACATTGGAGTATCTAGGTGACATTAGAGTTGGTTGATGTGTATCATATGGTGTTATTTTAGTACGAACTCTAGGGCTGTTTGTGACAATTATAGGAATAGCTCAATAGATCGATCGGAAAGGATAACTTTGAGGTGGTTTCATACCCTACAAACAATGTCTATCTTATGTTCTCTGCTAATAGGAACTTTGGAGTGATTATTTATCGCACGTTGAGGGATTGTTATATGATCCAATTATGTTAGCATTGTTGAAAGATTGCACTAGTGAAAGTATGAACCCTAGGCCTTGTTTCCAAGCATTGCAATACCGTTTGCGCTCACTTTTGTTACTTTCTACCTTGCTGTTTTTATATTTTTAGATTACAAAAACCTATATTTACTATCGATACTACACTTGTATCACCATCTTTTCGCCAAACTAGTGCACCTATACAATTTACCATTGTATTGGGTGTGTTTGGGACACAAGAGATTTCTTGTATTTGATTGCAGGGTTGTTTGAAAGAGACCATCTTCATCCTACACCTCCCACGGATTGATAAACCTTAGGTCATCCACTTGAGGGAAAATTGCTACTGTCCTACAAAACTCTGCGCTTGGAGGCCCAACACGAGTCTACAAGAATAAGTTGTGTAGTAGACATCATCGAGGTGAAGCCCCCAGTCCATCTGAGGTGACAGAGCATGTCAGCAGGATGACGTTAGAGTAGGTCGATGAAGCGATGGCGAAGGCCCCGGTCCAGCCGAGGTAACGGAGTAGGTCGGCAGGGAGACGCCGGAGCCCCACGTCAGCCGACGTGACGAAGCAGGTCGGAGTATTAGATGTCGGCTAGATGAAGCGATGATGCGGTGATGCCGACGTGCCTGACCCACACGATCTGTGGGGCAATGATTTGGCCTCGGTTATCCGAACTCTTGGCCAGCTGACCAAGATGGCGACGTAGTTCGGTCGTTTTTTATTTATCTGCACACATAAGACGGTGCAAAACTGAAGTAAAAAATTTCTTTGCACAATTACTTTACGTGAAGCAAATAATTTGATAAATATGGCCTGAACGCAGAGGTTGGTTTGACGGCATGACAACGTGGCAGCGCGCGAATGTCGACACGGGTCGGAGTTCCGTGAACTACGGTGATGAGGCGTCTGCGCTCACGTCGTGACGAAGTGCCAGAACACAGAGTAGGTCATATCGTGTATGCTGTGTCCGCCGACCTGCGTTCATAAATCCAGGCTCCAAATCGCGAACGATTAGCACACTTTGATAAAAAAAAGCACAATCGTAGGCAAGAGATGTAAGGCGGCAAGTGGCAATACGTGCATGAAAGCAAACTATACTACTATTAGTTAAAAGCATGCACAGCCTCTTTAATTAAGTATATAATAAAGAAAAGGAAGGGTCTAATCTCCCTGTTGCTTGTCGTTCCTCGGCCTTAGCATGCACTGCTTCGTATGAGCAGTGCTAGTCCGATCGTGACTCCTTGGCTGGCGCGCCGCTTGATGGATTGGATTTGTTTAGTCTGTTTTTCACAGACGGCTGCATGTGCGCTAGCCTCCTCGGGATCTCCATGGCGCGCACGAGTCCAGCAACCGCAGCAAAGCTCAGGTCCGCCGTATTGCCGGGCGCCGAGTACGGCAGTCGCCGCTAATTTTTCCTATCTCGATCCGCCTGCGACCAAGGTAGCACGGAGCCAGCAGCAATGATTTGGAAAAAAGAAGATAATTTACGTAACAGATCTAACTGAAAAGATATCACCTGATTTGGCGTTGGTCGAAAATTCCATCGCACCATGACGATCACCTAGCAGGCTCTCAATGAAAGCACCAATGTCGGTTCTAAATCCGGCATATCTCGTAGTAGGGGTCCTAAGCTAGGCGTCTTGGAGCGATGGTAACATGAACACAAGATTTTACCCAGGTTTGGGCTCTCTCAAAGAGATAATACCCTACGTCCTGCTTTTGATTGTATTCATATGGGGTGTAGTACAGAGTGCATGTATCTACCACGAGATTGTTCTAATGAATATGAGATGTTCTATTGACTAGCCTGGCCTCCGTTTATATAATGTACCAGAGGCCTAGGGTTTAGGAGAGTCCTCGTCTTGGGCACCAAGTCTTGTAGAATCTTCCTTGTATTCGTCATGAACTGCCCGAAGTGCCCCTGAGTGAACCGCCATGGGGGTCCTGCTACTTGTGAGCTGCGTTGGTAATTCTCTGAAGAGGAAGGGAGATGCAGTACAGTAGAGATAAGTATTTCCCTCAGTTATGAAACCAAGGTTATCAATCCAGTAGGAGAATCACGCAACACCTCGTTAGCAGTACCTGCACACAAAACAACAAATCCTTGCATCCAACGCAAACAAGGGGTTGTCAATCCCTTGGCGGTTAATTACAAGATTAAATTGTATGGTGATAGATAGATAGATTGAACTAAAATATAAAATAAAATAAATAAAACAAAAGTGCAACAAGGTATTTTTATGATTTTTAATATATGATTTGGATAGACCCGGGGGCCATAGTTTTCACTAGAGGCTTCTCTCATGAAAATAGCATACGGTGGGTGAACAAATTACTGTTGGACAATTGATAGAAAAGCAAATAATCATGACGATATCCAAAGCAATGATCATGTATATAGGCATCACGTCCGAGACAAGTAGACCGACTCCTGCCTGCATCTACTACTATTACTCCACACATCGACCGCTATCCAGCATGCATCTAGTGTATTAAGTCCATAAAGAACGGAAAAATGCCTTAAGCAAGATGACATGATGTAGACAAAGTAAACTCACGCATGAATAAACCCCATCTTTTTACCCTTAATAGCAACGATACATATGTGTCATGTCCCTTTCTGTCACTGGGATTGAGCATCGCAAGATTGAACCCATTACAAAGCACCTCTCCCATTGCAAGATAAATCAATCTAGTTGGCCAAACCAAATCAATAGATCGGAGAGAAATACGAAGCTATAATAATCATGCATAAAAAAGTTCAGAGAAGACTCAAATAATATTCATGGATAATCTGATCATAAACTCACAATTCATCGGATCCTAACAAACACACCGCAAAAAGTGATTATATCGGATAGAACTCCAAGAACATCGAGGAGAACATTGTATTGAAGATCAAAAAGAGAGAAGAAGCCATCTAGCTACTAACTATGAACCCGAAGGTCTGTGGTAAATTACTCACGCATCATCGGAAGGGCAGCAAGGTTGATGGAGAGCCCCTCCGTGATCGATTCCCCCTCCGACGAAGTGCCGGAAAAGGCCTCTAGATGGGATCTCTCGAGAACAGAAGCTTGCGGCGGCGGAAAAAGTATTTCGTGGACTCCTCTGTTGGTTTCCCGATTTTAGAGAATTTATAGTGGAGGAATTAGGTTAAACGGAGCTGTGTGGGCCCCACAAGCCAGCAGGGCGCCCCCCAGGGGCGCACCGTGGTGCCTCGTGGGCCACTGCTTCATATTCTCGTCTCCTCCTAAAGCTTCTAGTGTTTGTTATGTCCAGAAAAAAAATCTCCAAAAAGTTTCGTGGCATTTGGACTTCGTTTGGTACTGATATTCTGGAAAACCAAAAACAGGCAAAAAACAGCAACTGGCACTGGGCACTAAGTTAATAGGTTAGTCCCAAAAAATAATATATAATTGCTGTAAATGTATATAAAAACATCCAAGATTGATATTATAATAGCATGGAACAATAAAAAATTATAGATACGTTGGAGACGTATCAAGCATCCCCAAGCTTAATTCCTACTCGTCCTCGAGTAGGTAAATGATAAAAACAGAATTTTTGATGTGGAATGCTACCTATCATATTCATCATATATTATTTTCTTTGTAGCATGGACATTTGGACTTGAATGATTCAAAGCAATAGTCTATAGTTTGACATGAAGATATAAATACTCAAGCATACTAACAAGCAACCATGTCTTTCAAAATATCAACGCTAAAGAAAGCTATCCCTAGCCAATTATGCTCAATCATTGATCCATTCATGAAACACACTCAATATTAGCTACACACAATGCACAAGTATGACAATAGTGCTCTCTAGTTGGTGCTTTATAAGAGAAGATGGAGACTCAAAATAAAAATAAAAATTGCATAAAAGTAAATAGATAGGCCCTACGCAGAGGGAAGCAGAGATTTACAAATGTGCCAGAGCTCAAAACTTAAATTAGAGAGATAAAATTGTTTTTGAGAGGCGTGCTTTTCCTATCAACGAAAACGACCGAGAATTCCCAATATCTTCCATGCTAGACACATCATAGGCGGTTCCCAAACAGAAAATAAAGTTTATTTCCTTTCCACCATTTTTTCACAATCCATGGCTAGCCGTATCCACGGGTGCCCTCCATACCAACACTTTCCAAGGAATTTTGTTGTTATTATTTTTTGATTAATTGTGGGACTGGGCATCCCTATTACCGGCCACTCTCTCGTGCAATGACAAGTGAATAAACACTCATCGTGAGAATAACACACCTAGCATGGAAAATATTGGCCACCCCTGCCGCTTCATGAGCGGTATGGGCACACAAAACGGAAAATTATTTTAAAAATTAGAGTTGGCACATGCAAATTTTCTTGGAACAGCATGGAAACACCGCACATAGGTAGGTATGGTGGACTCATTTGGCACAACATGGGTTTAAGGAGTTTGGATGCACAAGCAGTATTCCCGCTTAGTACAAATGAAGGCTTGCAAATAGATTGAGAAGCAACCAACCAAAAAGCAAAAACGGTCATAACCATGCATTGAACATAACTAACACCGAATAATGCACCATAAGTAGGATATAATTTCTTTGCATAACTATTGGCTTAATGTGCATGCATAGGGAATCATAAACCTTAACACTAATATTCTTACTAAATCACAATTACTCACTAACATGACTCACATATTATCATCTCCATATCGCAAAACTATTGCAAGGAATCACATTTATCATATCCAATGATCTATATGAAAGTTTTTATTATACCCCTCTTGAATATTCACCACTTTGGGACCAAATTCATATCTTGTGCAAATTATCATTACTATTATCAACTCTCAAAAAGATATAAGTGAAGCATGAGAGTGCATATATTTCTTCAAAATTTTAGTCTTATTAACTCTCAAAATAATATAAGTGAAGCATGAGAGTTTAAATATTTCTTCAAAATATAGCCACCGCGTGCTCAAAAAGATTTAAGTGAAGCACTAGAGCAACTGCCTAGCTCAAAAAATTTAAGTGAAGCACATAGAGTATTCTAACAAATTATGATGAACGTGTGGCTCTCTCAAATTGGTGCGTCCAGCAAAGATGATTGTGACAAACTAAAAATCAAACAAAGTAAACACTCATATAATACACGACGCTCCAAGCAAAACACATATCATGTGACGAATAAAAATATAGCTCCAAGTAAAATTACCGATTTTGGTAGAAGAAAGAGGGGATGCCTTCCGGGGCATCCCCAAGCTTAGACGCTTGAGTCTTCCTTGAATATTACCTTGGGGTGCCTTGGGTATCCCCAAGTTTAGGCTCTTGCCACTCCTTATTCCTTCATCCATCGTGATCTCACCCAAAACTTGAAAACTTCAATCACACAAAACTCAACAAAACCTTCGTGAGATCCGTTAGTATAACAAAATAAATCACTACTTTAAGTACTGTTGAAAACCCATTCATATTTTATTTTTACATTATACCTACTGTATTCTAACTTCTCCATGGCTTATACCCCCCGATACAATCCATAGTTTCATCAAAACAAGCAAGCAATGCATCAAAAACAGAATCTGTCAAAAACAGAACAGTCTGTAGAGATCTATTTAAAAGCTATACTTCTATAACTCCAAAAATTCTGAAAAATTAGGACAACGTGGGAAATTCATATACCAATACTGGGTTAAAATTTAAGATTTTTCTGACTCTTCAGTACAGAACTAAAATTCCAGCACTGGATGCAAAACTTTCTGTTTTTCAAACAGCATCAATTATACTATCTTCCAAATCATCCCAAAGGCTTTACTTGGCACAAACAATAATTAAAACACAAAAAACACAATCATAACAGTAGCATAAATCATCCAAACACTCAAGAACTTATTTTATTCATTGGGTTGTCTCCCAACAAGCTCTTTCTTTATAGCCATTAAGATAGGCTTGAGATTTCAATGATGCTCTCATGAAAGATAGTAATTGAAACACGAAGAAAGCATCATGAAACATGTGAAAAACACCTTTAAGTATAACATACTTCCTATGCATAGGCATTTTATAGGAAAACAAATTATCAAGACAAGCAATATCTAGCATATGCAAATAGGAAGAATGAAGCATTAAAAATTTCAACACAAAGAGAGGTAATTTAGTGACATGAAAATTTTTATAACCATATTTTCCTCTCTCATAATAATTACATGTAGGATCATAATCAAATTCAACAATATAGCTATCATATACAATTTTATCTTCATGATCCACATGCATAAAAGTTTTATAATCTTCCAAGATAGTGGGATTAACCTCAACTAAAGTCATGACCTCTCAAAACCCACTTTTATCAAAAATTTCATAAGATTGATAATTCTCCAAAGTAGTGGGATCATTATTACCTAAAGTTGACGCTCTTCCAAACCCACTTTTAATAGTATTGCAAACATTATTATCAATAACATATTCATCATGAGGCTTAAATAATTTTTCATGATCATAAGAAGCATTATCACCCCAATCATGATCATTGCAATAAGTAGTGGTCATAATAAAATTATCATCCCCAAGCTTGTAGTTTTGCATATCATTAGCACAATTCACATTAATAGAATTTATAGTAACATCATTGCAATCATGCTTTTCAATCAAGGAGCTATCATGAATCACTTTATAAATTTCTTCTTCTAACACTTCATCACAATTTTCAGATTCAGGATTTTCAAGCAAAACTTCATAGAGAAAATCAAGAGCACACAAATCACTAGCAATTGGTTCATTATAATTGGATCTTTTGAAAAGATTAGCAAGTGGATGAGGATCCATAGTGATCTGAAATTTTTGTTTTACTTACTGTTCTTGAGTGTTGACATGGCAATAAAAGCAAGCAAGCAAATAAAATATTTTTGTGTTTTTGTAAAATTATTTTAGAAGCGGGGGAGATGAAAACTAGAGGCAAAGACAAATAAAATAAATGCAAGGAGATGAAAGTTTTATGCGTAGGTACTTGATAGATGTTGATGATGTCTCCCCGGCAACGGCGCCAGAAATTCTTCCTGCTACTTGTGAGCTGCGTTGGTAATTCCTTGAAGAGGAAGGGAGATGCAGTACAGTAGAGATAAGTATTTCCCTCAGTTAAGAAACCAAGGTTATCAATCAAGTAGGAGAATCACGCAACACCTCGTTAGCAGTACCTGCACACAAAACAACAAATCCTTGCACCCAACGCAAACAAGGGGTTGTCAATCCCTTGGCGGTTAATTGCAAGATTAAATTGTATGGTGATAGATAGATTGAACTAAAATATAAAATAAATAAAATAAAATAAAAGTGCAGCAAGGTATTTTTATGATTTTTAATATATGATTTGGATAGACCCGGGGGCCATAGTTTTCACTAGAGGCTTCTCTCTTGAAAATAGCATACGGTGGGTGAACAAATTACTGTTGGGCAATTGATAGAAAAGCAAATAATCATGACGATATCCAAGGCAATGATCATGTATATAGGCATCACGTCCGAGACAAGTAGACCGACTCCTGCCTGCATCTACTACTATTACTCCACACATCGACCGCTATCCAGCATGCATCTAGTGTATTAAGTCCATAAAGAACGGAGTAACGCCTTAAGCAAGATGACATGATGTAGACAAATTATACTCACGCATGAATAAATCCCATCTTTTTACCCTTAATAGCAACGATACATACGTGTCATGTCCCTTTCTGTCACTGGGATTGAGCACTGCAAGATCGAACCCATTACAAAGCACCTCTCCCATTGCAAGATAAATCAATCTAGTTGGCCAAACCAAATCAATAGATCGGAGAGAAATACGAAGCTATAATAATCATGCATAAAAGAGTTCAGAGAAGACTCAAATAATATTCATGGATAATCTAATCATAAACTCACAATTCATCGGATCCTAACAAACACACCGCAAAAAGTGATTACATCGGATAGAACTCCAAGAACATCGAGGAGAACATTGTATTGAAGATCAAAAAGAGAGAAGAAGCCATCTAGCTACTAACTATGGACCCGAAGGTCTGTGGTAAACTACTCACGTATCATCGGAAGGGCAGCAAGGTTGATGGAGAGCCCCTCCGTGATCGATTCCCCCTCTGGCAGAGTACCGGAAAAAGTATTTCGTGGACTCCTCCGTGATCGATTCCCCCTCCGGCAGAGTACCGGAAAAAGTATTTGAAGGTTGATGGAGAGCCCCTCCGTGATCGATTCCCTCTCGAGAACAGAAGCTTGCGGTGGCGGAAAAAGTATTTCGTGGACTCCTCTGTTGGTTTCCCGATTTTAGAGAATTTATAGTGGAGGAATTAGGTCAAACGGAGCTGTGTGGGCCCCACGAGCCACCAGGGCGCCCCCCCGGGCGCGCCGTGGTGCCTCGTGGGCCACTGCTTCATCTTCTCGTCTCCTCCTGAAGCTTCTAGTGTTTGTTATGTCCAGAAAAAAATCTCCAAAAAGTTTCGTGGCATTTGGACTTCGTTTGGTACTGATATTCTGGAAAACCAAAAACAGGCAAAAAAACAGCAACTGGCACTGGGCACTAAGTTAATAGGTTAGTCCCAAAAAATGATATATAATTGTTGTAAATGTATATAAAAACATCCAAGATTGATATTATAATAGCATGGAACAATCAAAAATTATAGATACGTTGGAGACGTATCAGGTCCTCGGCTCAACGCACCTGGCCGGGAGACGATGTGATGAGTACCCCCTAGTCCAGGACACCGTCAACAGGGAAATTAGCATTTGAGAGCACAACCACCAAAGTTGTTATCGTAGATAACAAATATAAAATCATACAGAAAAATAATGAATATAAAGGTTAGAAAAAATAAGGAGTGATCACTACTGATGCGTATCCATTGGAGTTTTGACAACTTTGAAACAAATTGCATGCTGTTTCACAATACAACTTTTAGGTCCATGCAAGGCTAATGAGAATGGATGCAAGAAAAATATGTTGATATTCCTTTCAATTGTTTTTTTATCATCTTCCTTCAATTGTTGAGACCTATACTTGTCAACCTTCTCAGGTCCGCATATATGCTGAAGTAACTCATGGCATAGACAACTGCAGAATCTAGGAAAAAGTTACCTGCAAAAATCAAGTTATTTTGATTATTCAGAAAGACATTCAGCACACACCAATATTTACAAATAGTAGCTGTATTGAACAGCAAAAAAAAAAAAATTGGCCATCATACCATCAAAAAAGATTTGCGTTTTCTAAAAGTAATTTCTTCATAGGTTCTTTTTAGCGATGGACAATACTACAATCTATGCAAAATTGATGCAATCCTATTAAAAGAATGGCGGAGCATGAGTTACCTCCAGTGAATGGTAGCATCGCCTATCTCAATAGGATTCAGCAATATGATTGACGCAACTTGCCAGAGAAAATCAGATCAGTAGCAAATATGCAATGAGTTTACGATCTAAAACAAAGCAAAATTTTAAGAAAACACTAAATATTCAACCTGCATGGAAGGATATGCACGTACGCAAAGATTTGATGATACAATACCCAAACATCACTAAATGAACGACAATATGCATTGCTTCAGGAGCTAGCCACTTGGGTAGTCATTGCTCGTGGGGATTTGTGGCAGCGTGAGTTTGTTCATTGCTCATGGCGTCAAGGGATGGAATCAATCTACGCACACATGTATCAAGTCTAGCCGGCGGCAGATTCCAAGGTAGGGTGGATGAGGCATACCGTGTGGTCAAGATATTGATGGACTGGCCATGGCGAACCAAGAATGGTGACGATGAGCAGACAGTTGTCGAACTTGGTCAGGTAGGAGAAGGAGAGCGATGCCGTGCGCGGTTCTGCGTGACAGAGGCGGGCATCTCCCATCGACGACCGACTGGTTCTAGAAGCATCCACACTCTGCCTCCTCCTGAGATTTACCAGCAGGAAACGGGCGTGGATCGTCGGGACTTCAAATTCGTCCTCTCCAGCATGCTAAGGGCGAAACCTGATTACCTGAATAATTGATGTGGTGTGGACGGAAACTTAAAGGGGAGAACAAACTATGATGAAGATGAAAGCTTAAGCGGAGTATCGCTCCATTTTTTACTCCTGCATTTATGCTGAGAAGATGAATAGGATCAGTTATGGAAATCAATGGGTGGGGGCGAGGGGGTTTAATTTGGAGATGGGTGGGGGAGTAAATTGGGGAGATAATTGGGTCAGGATTCATACAGCCGGTGTGGAAAGTTTTGTTAGGGAAGGCAGCGACTCCTCCTTCATTGTGCAGGCGGTAGTGGCAGAAAATGATGACGTGGGAAAAAACCACTGAGGTGGCAATTGTGACGACGTGGATACGCTGCATGTTGAGATAAATCCTATAGTGGGGACGGATCTCTTAGGTATATAGTGTTGGGGAACGTTGCATGGAAAACAAAAAAATTTCTACGCACACGCAAGCCATGGAGATGCATAGCAAGGAGAGGGGGAGTGTGTCTACGTACCCTCGTAGACCGTAAGCGGAAGCGTTAGAACAACGCGGTTGATGTCGTCGAACAACTTCACGATCCAACCGACCGAGTACCGAATGTACGGCACCTCCGCGTTCAGCACACGTTCAGCTTGGTGACGTCCTCGACTTCTTGATCTAGCAAGACGGCGAGGTAGTGGATGAGTTCCGGTAGCACGACGGCGTGGTGACGGTGATGGTGATGCTATCTCCGCAGGGCTTCGCCCAAGCACTACAAAAATATGACCGAGGGACGGAATTGTGGAGGGGGGCGCCGCACACGGCTAAGACAATGTTGTGTCTTGTTTGGGGGCGCCCCCTCTCCTCTATTTATATATGTGTAGGGGCTTGGAGTATAAGGAATAGTGCCACATGAACAGTACCACGTGAATAGTACACACGTGGACTTGGACTCCAAAGTCCAATCCTATTCCTACTAGGACTCTCCTTTTTTCCTTCCCTAGCTGTGTGGGCTTTTGAGGACTTGGTGCGCCTGGCCCAATAAGGCCAGGGCACCTTCCCTTAGCCCATGCCAGCCCTTGGGACGTGGTGGACCCACTTGTGGACTTCCGGACCCCTCCGGAATCCTCCGGAACCTTCTAGAAGCTTCCCGGTACAATACCGAAAAAACTGCACCTTTTTCCGGAACCCAAAATATGACTTCCCATATATAAATCTTTACCTCTCGACCATTCCGAGACTCCTCGTGACGTCCGAGATCTCATCCGGGACTCCGAACAATATTCGGTTACCAATTCACATAACTCATATAACACTATATCGTCAACGAACGTTAAGCGTGCGGACCCTACGGGTTCGGGAATGATGTAGACATGACTGAGACGCCTCTCCGGTCAATAACCAATAGCGGAACCTGGATGCCCATATTGGTTCCTACATATTCCATGAAGATCTTATCGGTCAAACCGCAATGACAACATACGTAATTCCCTTTGTCCGTCGGTATGTTACTTGCCCGAGATTCGATCGTCGGTATCTCCATACCTAGTTCAATCTCGTTACTGGCAAGTCTCTTTACTCGTTCCATAATACATCATCCCGTAACTAACTCCTTAGTCACTTTGCTTGCAAGCTTCTTATGATGTGCATTACCGAGAGGGCCCAGAGATACCTCTCCGAAACACGGAGTGACAAATCCTAGTCTCGATCCATGCCAACTCAACGGACACCTTCGGAGATACCTGTAGAGCATATTTATGATCACCCAGTTATGTTGTGACGTTTGATAGCACACAAGGTATTCCTCCGGTATCCGGGAGTTGCATGATCTCATGGTCGGAGGAACATGTATTTGACATTCAAGAAAGCAGTAGCAATAAACAGAACGATCATTTGCTAAGCTAACAGATGGGTCTTGTCCATCACATCATTCTTCTAATGATGTGATCCCGTTATCAAATGACAACTCATGTCTATGGTTAGGAAACCTTAACCATCTTTGATCAACGAGCTAGTCTAGTAGAGGCTCACTAGGGACACGGTATTTGTTTATGTATTCACACATGTATTTAAGTTTCCGGTCAATACAATTCTAGCATGAATAATAAACCTTTATCATGAACAAGGAAATATAAAATAATAACAACTTTATTATTGCCTCTAGGGCATATTTCCATCAGTCTCCCACTTGCACTAGAGTCAATAATCTAGTTCACATCGCCATGTGATTAACACCCAAGAGTTCACTAGAGTCAATAATCTAGTTCGCATCACCATGTGATTAACACTCAAAGATTTCTAAGGTGTGATCATGTTTTGCTCGTGAGAGAGAATTTTAGTCAATGGGTCTGCAATATTCAGACTCATGTGTACTTTGCAAATCCTTATGTCATACTGTAGATGCTGCTATCACGCTTTACTTGGAGCTATTCCAAATGACTGCTCCATTATACGTATCGGGTTTGCTACTCAGAGATATCCAGATTGGTGTCAAAGCTTGCATCGACGTAACCCTTTACGATGAACTCTTTATCACCTCCATAATCGAGAAACGTTTCCTTAGTCCTTTAGTTACTAAGGATAATTTTGACCGCTGTCCAGTGATCCACTCCTGGATCACTCTTGTACCCCTTTTGCCAGACACGTGGCAAGGCACACATCAGGTGTGGTACACAGCATGGCATATATTATAGAACCTATGACTGAGGCATAGGGAATGACTTTCATTCTCTCTCTATCTTCTGACGTGGTCGGGTTTTGAGTCTTACTCAACTTTACACCTTACAATACAGGCAAGAACTCCTTCTTTGACTGATCCATTTTGAACTCCTTCAAAATCTTGTCAAGGTATGTACTCATTGAAAGTCTTATCAAGCATCTTGATCTATCTCTATAGATCTTGATGCCCAATATATAAGCAGCTTCACCGAGGTCTTTCATTCAAGTATCCTTTTATGCCATCCAGAAATTCTATATCATTTCCAATCAACAATATGTCATCCACATATAATATTAGAAATGCTACAGAGCTCCCACTCACATTCTTGTAAATACAGGCTTCACCGTAAGTCTGTACAAAACCATATGCTTTGATCACCTCATCAAAGCGTATATTCCAACTCCGAGATGCTTGCACCAGTCCATAGATGGATCGCTGGAGCTTGCACACTTTGTTAGCACCCTTAGGATCGACAAAACCTTCTGGTTGCATCATATACAACTTCTTCTTTAAGAAACCCATTAAGGAAAGCAGTTTTGACATCCATTTGCCAGATTTCATAATCATAAACTGCGGCAATTGCTAACATGATTCGGATAGACTTAAGCATCGCTACGGGTGAGAAAGTCTCATCGTAGTCAACCCCTTGAACTTGTCGAAAATCTTTCGCGACAAGTCGAGCTTTGTAGACAGTGATATTACCATCAGCATCCGTCTTCCTCTTAAAAATCCATTTATTCTCAATGGCTTGCCGATCATCGGGCAAGTCCACCAAAGTCCACACTTTGTTCTCATACATGGATCCTATCTCAGATTTCATGGCCTCAAACCATTTGTCGGAATTTGGGCTCATCATAGCTTCTTCATAGTTCGTAGGTTCGCCGTTGTCTAACAACATGACTTCCAGAACAGGATTACCGTACCACTCTGGTGCGGAACATACTCTGGTCGACCTACGAGGTTCAGTAGTAACTTGATCTGACGTTTCATGATCTTCACCATTATCTTCCTCTCTTATTGGTGTAGGCATCACGGGAACGGTTTTCTCTAATGAGCTACTTTCCAATTCGAGAGAAGGTACAATTACCTCATCAAGTTCTACTTTCCTCCCACTCACTTCTTTCGAGAGAAACTCCTTCTCTAGAAAGGACCCATTCTTGGCAACAAAGACCTTGCCTTCGGATCTGTGGTAGAAGGTGTACCCAATTGTTTCTTTAGGGTATCCTATGAAGACGCACTTCTCCGCTTTGGGTTCGAGGTTATCAGGTTGAAGCTTTTTCACCTAAGCATCGCATCCCCAAACTTTAAGAAACGACAGCTTAGGTTTCTTGCCAAACCATAGTTCATACGGTGTCGTCTCAACGGATTTAGACGATGCCCTATTTAACGTGAATGCAACTGTCTCAAATGCATAACCCCAAAACGATAGTGGCAAATTGGTAAGAGACATCATAGAACGCACCATATCCAATAAAGTATGGTTACGACGTTCAGACACACCATTACGCTGTGGTGTTCCAGGTGGCGTGAGTTGTGAAACAATTCCACATTTTCTTAAATGAAGGCCAAACTCGTAACTCAAATATTCGCCTCCGCGATCAGATCGTAGAAACTTTATTTTCTTGTTACGATGATTCTCTACTTCACTCTGAAATTCTTTGAACTTTTCAAATGTTTCAGACTTGTGTTTCATCAAGTAGATATACCCATATCTACTCAAATCATCTGTGAAGGTTAGAAAATAACGATACCCGCCGCGTGCTTCAACATTCATCGGACCGCATACATCGGTATGTATTATTTCCAACAAATCAGTAGCTCGCTCCATTGTTCCGGAGAACGGAGTTTTAGTCATCTTGCCCATGAGGCATGGTTCGCAAGTATCAAATGATTCATAATCAAGAGATTCCAAAAGTCCATCCGCATGGAGTTTCTTCATGCGCTTTACACCAATATGACCTAAACGGCAGTGCCACAAGTATGTTGCACTATCATTATCAACTTTGCATCTTTTGGCATCAATATTATGAATATGTGTATCACTACGATCGAGATTCAACAAGAATAGACCATTGACAAAAGGTGCGTGACCATAAAAGATGTTACTCATATAAATAGAACAACCATTATTCTCTGACTTAAATGAATAACTGTCTCGCAATAAACAAGATCCAGATATAATGTTCATGCTCAACGCTGGCACCAAATAACAATTATTGAGGTCTAAAACTAATCCCGAAGGTAGATGTAGAGGTAGCGTGCCGACGGCGATCACATCAACCTTGGAACCATTCCCGACGCGCACCGTCACCTCGTCCTTAGCCAATCTTCGCTTATTCCATAGCTCCTGTTTCGAGTTACAAATATGAGCAACCGAACCAGTATCAAATACCCAGGCGCTACTGCGAGAATTAGTAAGGAACACATCAATAACATGTATATCAAATATACCTTTGCTCACTTTGCCATCCTTCTTATCCGCCAAATACTTGGGGCAGTCCCGCTTCCAGTGACCAGTCCCTTTGCAGTAGAAGCACTCTGTTTCAGGCCTGGGTCCAGCTTTGGGTTTCTTCGTGGGAGCGGCAGCTTGCTTGCCGTTCTTCTTGAAGTCCCCCTTCTTCCCTTGCCCTTTTTCTTGAAACTAGTGGTCTTGTTAACCATCAACACTTGATGCTCCTTCTTGATTTCTACCTCCGCTGATTTCAGCATCGCGACGAGCTCGGGAATTGTCTTCTCCATCCCTTGCATATTATAGTTCATCACGAAGCCTTTATAGCTTGGTGGCAGTGACTGAAGAACTCTGTCAACAACACTCTCAACCGGAAGATCAGATCCCAGCTGAGTCAAGTGGTTGTGGTACCCAGACATTCTGAGTATGTGTTCACTGACAGAACTGTTCTCCTCCATCTTACAGCTAAAGAACTTATTGGAGACTTCATATCTCTCAACCCGGGCATTAGCTTGAAATATCAATTTCAGCTCTTGGAACATCTCATATGCTCCGTGGCGTTCAAAACGCTTTTGCAGTCCCGGTTCTAAGCCGTAGAGCATGGCACACTGAACTATCGAGTAGTTATCAGATCGAGCCTGCCAGGCGTTCACAACGTCTGCAGCAGCTCCTGCAACAGGTCCATCACCTAGCGGTGCATCAAGGACATAATTCTTCTGTGCAGCAATGAGGATAATACACAAGTTACGGACCCAGTCCGTGTAGTTGCTACCATCATCTTTCAACTTAACTTTCTCTAAGAACGCATTAAAATTCAACAGAACAGTAGCACGGGCCATTTATCTACAACATAGATATGCAAAGAAACTATCAAGACTAAGTTCATGATAAATTAAGTTCAATTAATCAAATTACTAATGAACTCCCACTTAAATTAACATCCCTCAAGTTAACTAAGTGATACATGATCCAAATCAACTAGCCCATGTCCGATCATCACGTGAGATGGGATAGTCATCAATGGTTAACATCTCCATGTTGATCATATCTACTATATGACTCATGTTCGACCTTTCGGTCTCCAGTGTTCCGAGACCATGTCTGTACATGCTAGGCTCGTCAAGTTTAACCCAAGTATTCTGCTTGTGTAAAACTGGCTTACACCCGTTGTATGTGAACGTAGAATCTATCACACCCAATCATCACGAGGTGCTTCGAAATGACAAACTTTAGTAACGGTGCATACTCGGGGAGAACACTTTTATCTTTAAATTTAGTGAAGGGATCATCTTATAATGCTACCGTCGTTCTAAGCAAAATAAGATGCATAAAGGATAAACATCACATGCAATCAAAATATGTGACATGATATGGCCATCATCTTGTGCTTTTGATCTCCATCTCCAAAGCATCGTCATGATCTCCATCGTCACCGGCTCGACACCTTGATCTCCATCGTTGCGTCGTGGTCGTCTCGCCAACTATTGCTTCTACAACTATTGCTAACGCATAGCGATAAAGTAAAGCAATTACATGGCGCTTGCATTTCATACAATAAAGAGACAACCATAAGGCTCCTGCCGGTTGCCGATAAATTACAAAACATGATCATCTCATACAATAACGTATATCACATCATGTCTTGACCATATCACATCACAGCATACCCTGCAAAAACAAGTTAGACGTCCTCTACTTTGTTGTTGCAAGTTTTACGTGGCTGCTACGGGCTTCTAGCAAGAACCGTTCTTACCTACGGTACAAAACCACAACGGTGATTTATCAAGTTTGCTGTTTTAACCTTCAACAAGGACTGGCCGCAGTCAAATTTGATTCAACTAAAGTAGGAGAAACAGACACCCGCCAGCCACCTTTATGCAAAACAAGTTGCATGTCTGTCGGTGGAACCGGTCTCATGTACGTGGACATGTAAGGTTGGTCCGGGCCGCTTCATCTTACAATACCGCCGAATCAAAATAAGACGTTGGTGATAAGCAGTATGACGATCACCGCCCACAACTCTTTGTGTTCTACTCGTGCATATCATCTACGCATAGACCTGGCTCATGATGCCACTGTTGGGAACGTTGCATGGAAAACAAAAAAATTTCTACGCACACGCAAGATCTATCCATGGAGATGCATAGCAACGAGAGGGGGAGTGTGTCTACGTACCCTCGTAGACCGTAAGCGGAAGCGTTAGAACAACGCGGTTGATGTCGTCGAACAACTTCACGATCCAACCGACCGAGTACCGAACGTACGCCACCTCCGCGTTCAGCACACGTTCAGCTCGGTGACGTCCTCGACTTCTTGATCTAGCAAGACGGCGAGGTAGTGGATGAGTTCCGTCAGCACGACGGCGTGGTGACGGTGATGGTGATGCTATCTCCGCAGGGCTTCGCCCAAGCACTACAAAAATATGACCGAGGGACGGAACTGTGGAGGGGGGCGCCGCACACGGCTAAGACAATGTTGTGTCTTGTTTGGGGCGCCCCCTCTCCTCTATTTATATATGTGTAGGGGCTTGGAGTAGAATGAATAGTGCCACGTGAACAGTACCACGTGAATAGTACACACGTGGACTTGGACTCCAAAGTCCAATCCTATTCCTACTAGGACTCTCCTTTTTTCCTTCCCTAGCTGTGTAGGCTTTTGAGGACTTGGTGCGCCTGGCCCAATAAGGCCAGGGCGCCTCCCCTTAGCCCATGCCAGCCCTTGGGACGTGGTGGACCCACTTGTGGACTTCCGGACCCCTCCGGAATCCTCCGGAACCTTCTGCAAGCTTCCCGGTACAATACCGAAAAAACTGCACCTTTTTCCGGAACCCAAAATACGACTTCCCATATATAAATCTTTACCTCTCGACCATTCCGAGACTCCTCGTGACGTCCGGGATCTCATCCGGGACTCCGAACAATATTCGGTTACCAATTCACATAACTCATATAACACTATATCGTCAACGAACGTTAAGCGTGCGGACCCTACGGGTTCGGGAATGATGTAGACATGACTGAGACGCCTCTCCGGTCAATAACCAATAGCGGAACCTGGATGCCCATATTGGTTCCTACATATTCCACGAAGATCTTATCGGTCGAACCGCAATGACAACATATGTAATTTCCTTTGTCCGTCGGTATGTTACTTGCCCGAGATTCGATCGTCGGTATCTCCATACCTAGTTCAATGTCGTTACCGGCAAGTCTCTTTACTCGTTCCGTAATACATCATCCCGTAACTAACTCCTTAGTCACTTTGCTTGCAAGCTTCTTATGATGTGAATTACCGAAAGAGCCTAGAGATACCTCTCCGAAACACGGAGTGACAAATCCCAGTCTCGATCCATGCCAACTCAACAGACACCTTCGGAGATACCTGTAGAGCATATTTATGATCACCCAGTTACGTTGTGACGTTTGATAGCACACAAGGTATTCCTCCGGTATCCGGGAGTTGCATGATCTCATGGTCGGAGAAACATGTATTTGACATTTAAGAAAGCAGTAGCAATAAACAGAACGATCATATGCTAAGCTAACAGATGGGTCTTGTCCATCACATCATTCTTCTAATGATGTGATCCCGTTATCAAATGACAACTCATGTCTATGGTTAGGAAACCTTAACCATCTTTGATCAACGAGCTAGTCTAGTAGAGGCTCACTAGGGACACGGTATTTGTTTATGTATTCACATATGTATTTCAGTTTCCGGTCAATACAATTCTAGTATGAATAATAAACCTTTATCATGAACAAGGAAATATAAAATAATAACAACTTTATTATTGCCTCTAGGTCATATTTCCATCATATAGGATTTCACCACACAATGTGTGTGATAGCACTTTCAAAGCCCATCCGAGCTTATTTTCTGAATCTTGGCAAAAGCACACTTCTGAGTCTCAAAATATTATAATTCTTTTATGCATGTGGATGGTGCTTGTCTCAACAAGTTTGAGTGGATTATCATGCAGTTTATGTTCGGGGTTGAACGGTGTGTCAGTGACAGGCTTGTGCATGTTATAGAGTTATCCCTTTTTTTTTTTGCATGTTCATATTAGTTGGTTATATGCTTTGGATCTTTCCCTCCTTTTAGTAGGATTGAAGTTTGAGTTTTTGTAATAAACAATACGCTAAAGTTTTCTATATGTATCTTAGGATGCAAAGTCCGGGTTAATAAAACTTCCATTTCTAAAAATATCCATTTTGACAAAGAACGCTCATTTGTGATATGTCTAAAGAAAATCACAAAATAACTTTCTCAAGCAGATGTTACGTTTCAAGTTGCGAAAATTGTGTTGTAGAGACCCCATTTGTATTTTTACATGGTAAAAGATTTGTTGCGCTTCTGAGTGAGCGGTCGTAGCAAAGAGATATGCGTGTTTTCATGTGCTTCGTGTAGCAGACAGTTCAAATTTCAGGATGCAATATTGTGGTTTAACGTGCGAGTTCTCTACCGGAAGGGTTCCACGAGAGTTTAGGAGGAACTTTTTTTTGTCGCTGTTTCTTGTTATAGAAAATCTGATATGACAATCTTCCTATGTGTTCAGTTCGATGTACATCCTAATCAGCGCACACTTCGCCTGGTCAATCTTGAACAAGTATGGCGCGCGGCATCAAAGAATTCGACATCAGCAATCCTCTGCATTATATGAATGCATGGTTTGCTCAAACTAAATAAATTTGTGGTTATGTGTGAGTAACAATGTAAAATCATAAAATTAGGAGGGCCTTGCGTGTGGAATCGGCAGTGCCATCAGGAGCAATTGGCAAAAAAATTGTTTTCCATTGCCTAATAATAGAATCATATGAACTCATAGAATCAACCTAAGAGCTCCCCGCAAGAGAGAGAACCTAAGAGCAATAACAACGACGACGGTAAACAAGAGTATGGGTGTGACGTGTGAGTGATTCATCACACAAACAAAAGTTTGCCCTTCTACATACACGAAGACAGTGATTGGATACTTACAGGATAACACATATAGGATCAACTAATGAGCCAAAAGAGGCAGCAAAGTTCCAGTACACTCAAACAGTCTTCCTCGTTTTCCTTTATTACATCTCCCAACTCCCATTGAGAGCAACTCGAGTAATACAATAGTGACACCTGACAAGATATGACAACGTATCAAGGGTTTCCAGCTGAACCAGACCCAAAACCACGGCCCTCCCCAAACCCGAAGCCCGATCCATTCCCCGATCCCCTACCATACCCTCCGCCCTCGCCATACCCAGACCCCGAACCAGAACCACCGCCACCTCCACCACCATACCCCTGCCCGCCACCGGAACCAGCCCCCGACCCGGCCGAAGACCCCGCCCCTGACCCGTTCAATCCGGCGCTGGACCCAGCGCTAGACCCAGCGGACGAACTGGCCCCTCCAACAGAAACTGAGCCGGATCTAGATGCAGAGGTCGAGCCCGCTCCAGCCACGGAGCCGGAGCCGGAGCCTGATCCGGACGCGGACACCCCTCCCGTGCCCACTCCAACCCCGAGACCAAGGCCGAGCCCGAGCCCGGCGCCCTCCCCGCCGCCCAGGTCAATGCCGAGCACCATCCTGGCCACGCGCCGGCTCTCCACCACGCCGCACCCGAAGGCCACCAGCACCAAGGCGGCAGCGACGACCGCGCTCCTCCGGCAGCTCGCCATCCTCATCTCGCACCACACACAAAACTGGAACGCCTGTAGCTGCTAATGTCTGATCACCACCGTCACCGTGTGTCTCGGTTGGTTGCCTTGGGAGATGAAGAAACTGGACGCGGCTGGCTGGTTATATAGGGGAGGCCGAGTGCGCGATGCCAAGAGGAACAGGACGCGATCGTGTCGTCTTCGCACTGGCAGTGGGCGCGCAGGCGCGATCGACCGGGCAAGCGGTGGTGGTGGCGCGGCAAAGGTGAGCACTCTACGTGATCTGATAAGGGTTAGTGGGGGGAGTGGTTGCATGCATGTGCTGTGCCGCGGCGTGCGCGCATGCCGCCGGCGGGGATGCCGCGCGGTTTGGTTCGGCTGTCGCGTCCGGCATCATCTCTCCCGTTCGGTTTAGCAGATCGATCGGGTAGGCCGGTCGATCGAATGCTCGAGATTCTTCGGCAATATCCACGAGTAGGGTTCGTAGCCGTTGTCGGCTTGTCGACGGGACCTCGCCGAACTCGTTCACAAATTTTAGTGTCATCATCTTGTGATTACCTAATTGTATCGACGGATCATCACACATCTCCTGATTCTAGCAAGGCCGACGCTCCAAAGTCGATTTTTAGCTGACTGTCAGATGCTATGCAATATTATTTTTCCTAGCCAGAAAAAAAACCCCACAGTCTATGTATAAACCTACCTAGGAGTACTAATAAAACACGGTGCGTTTCTTCGAAATTTTCATTCATCCCACACATAGGATTTCTTCGTCCGTCGCCAACAATTATGCATAAGTTAGTTAGCCGACGAGGTGGTACTAATCCATCCGTCCGTTGATCGATTCGTCGTCGCTCGGCTGTAGAACTAAATTCGTGGAACACATATGGCTGATTGGTTCTAATTTAAGAGGGACTATGGAAAAAATATATATTTGTGGGATGGTATAGGCTGCGGCCAAAATATTTAAAGAAGAGAACATACATGGCTGATTGGCTCTAAGTTAACCGGGATTCTCGCAAAAAAATTAGCTTGATTGTGGGAAAAGATATTCGTGGAATAGGCTGCGGCAAAATTGATCTTTAAAGAAGAGAACGTGACCGGTGACAACCTGCTGGGTATTCAATCAATAATGCTTCGATGGTAGCTTTAAGTAGTGCACGGGATGGCAATAACGATGGAGTCTTTTTCTAGCACGACAAAGGATGATACGCATATATATTATTTTGTAGAGCATGATCTGCAATTCTCGGTAACTTGTGTTATTTTATTTTGTTAATTTTACAAATATCATAGATACCTGAATCATGCTTCATCGGCTTGAATGTATAATTCAGTTTTTTATAATATTCTAAGACTTTACTTATTTATTATATGTTCATTAAAAAAAAACTTATTTATTATATGTGAAACATGATCATAAAAATTGTGCATATGAACCCTTTCAAAGAATATAAACTGATCTTCCTCACTTTCTTGTTCATCTTATTTTATTTTATCATAGTACACCAGATATGGGTATGCACACGGCAGCCTCGTTTGTCAGCGGCGCCGCCTGGATCTCCTCGAGCCAGGGCCCGACGTGTATCAGCACCTACCCATTTAGTATTGGGCCCTCGTCCCATGGCGGTCATGTATAAGGTGTGTGTGGTGCGCGGCGCGGCCTCACATCTTCAATAACAATCATGTCGAGCACCGTCACCGACACGTTCCAAACCTAGGCGCCTCCTAGCAAATGCTCGCCTTGCTCGACCAGTTGTCACCCACGCACGAGAAGAACTCGATCGGAATCAAAATCGAAATCTAAAAATCCCTGTTGTGTCCGACATAAATTGTTTTTCAGGTTTTTAAGGATTTTTTTCCGTTGCAACGCACGGGCTCTTTTCTGCAGATAGTCCTATATAGCAGTCGCAAAAACTTGATGAGGCATAACGAGTAATAGTTTAGATGCAATATGACAGATAGAACTGAAACAACTAGCTTATGGGCTAGTGCAAGAATTGTCGTGGGTGCAAGTCTGACAGTAGTGTGTAGGGGTACGGATGAGAGGGCAGAGCCTAGCTACGGCGCATGTGTTACACTCGGATTTACGAGTTCAGGCCCCTCAGCGGTGGAGGTAACAGCCCTACGTCTCAGTGCTCTGGAGCTTGATTGCTTGAGTGTATGAGTTCCAAATGGATTGCGAACTCTTGGAATGGAGCTGGGGGTGGCTTATATAGTGTCCGCCAGCCCTCCCATGAATGCCGCCATTACCAGGGTTAAAGAGGGGTTTAAGGGCGCCAGGTAACGGGTGCATTGATTACAATTAATACGAGCGAGCGCACGTCCTGACCGTTGCGTTCCTGAAGTCCCCTGGTCTTCTCTGGTCGAGTGACTGTCAGGTACTCCGAGTGAAATAGCTGGTCGAGTGAACTCCTGCTTCCCGAGTGGTTCATTGAACTCCGAGTGAATGGCAGTCTGCAGAACTCTTGGCTGCTGATCTGGCCCTGGGGCCCAGTATAAGGCGTGCGGAGTCCTAGGGTAGGGTCTGTAGGTCAGGCCTGTTACCCTATCCCTAGTACATGCCCTCGTCATTAGCCCCCGAATCGGTCGAGGTTAGGCGGGTCGAGTCAAGACGAATTCCCAGGTGAGTTGAGCGCTACGGAGGCGCTCAAGAACTCCTACTGGTCGTTAGACGCCCTTGTCTTCGTGCGGCACCTTGACGGATTCTGGACCATATGACGTCCGAGTGAAATGAGTAGTCTCCATCCGAAAGAAATGAGTAGATTCTATCCGAGTGAAACGAGTAGTCTCCATCCGAATGAAATGGGTCATCACGCGTCGGGTGACGGATCAGCTCCGAGCGCTTATGGAATGTCGTTAAAGTGAGGGCAATCGGGTTGTTGGACTCCGGATTTCGCGGGATTTGAAACCATATTTGAGCGCGCGCGAACGGTTGCAGCGCAGCGAGTGGGGAAAGTGAGGCGTGACGCCTCGATTTTCGCCCCACTTTCCGCCACATACTGCTGGATCTCCGACGGCGCGATTTGAGGGGATCTGCGGGCCCACGATTCAGCGGCGTGGATTGGGGAGTGGAGCGGGCGGCGATATATAGAGTCACCGCGTCGGAGAGGAAGAGAGGACCAGATCCCCTTTTCTCCAACTCTCCAGTCCGCCCAATCCCTTCTCCCGCAACCCACTCCGCGTGGATTCTCCTCGGTGCTGGAGAGCTCGGCGACGATGGCGAAGGACAAGACGGCGAAGCTCGAGAAGGCGAAGAAGGCGGCGAAGGGGAGGAAGGCGTCGAGCTCCCGAGCTGCGCCTCCGCGCGGGTGGATCCAAGGCGACTGGCTTCCGCCGACCACCACGGTCGACGACATCAGCGGGCTCGTCATGGACGGGCTGATCCGCGATGGGAGACTGAGCCCGCGTCGCGCCCCGGGGAGCGAGTGCTACTCACCACACATGTGGAGCGAGGTTTCTCCATGCCACCTCACCCCTTTTTTCGCGCATTTTTGAACTTCTTCGGTGCTCAGCTCCACCACCTGCCCCCGAATGCCATAGTGTATCTCGCCGCATTCGTTTCCTTGTGCGAGATTTTTTAGGCTGCCAGCCGCACTGGGGATTGTTCAAACACATATTCACGTGTAGATCTCAGTCGGTTAAAAAGGCTGATCCCAATGGAGATAGGACTCACGTGACCCAGATGTGCGGTAGCTTAGGTATCCAGATGTGGGGTAAGAGTGCATTCCCATCCATGTCTTTTCCCGATTCGGTTAGGGGTTGGCAGTCGACCTAGTTCTACTGCAATGACCTGCCTTGCTCTGGCTCGTCGACTGGCCTTCCCCCTTACACGACTGATGATGGAAATATGCCCTAGAGGCAATAATAAAGTTGTTATTATTTTATATTTCCTTGTTCATGATAAAGGTTTATTATTCATGCTAGAATTGTATTGACCGGAAACTTAAATACATGTGTGAATACATAAACAAATACCGTGTCCATAGTGAGCCTCTACTAGACTAGCTCGTTGATCAAAGATGGTTAAGGTTTCCTAACCATAGACATGAGTTGTCATTTGATAACGGGATCACATCATTAGGAGAATGATGTGATTGACAAGACCCATCCGTTAGCTTAGCATATGATCGTTCTGTTTATTGCTACTGCTTTCTTGAATGTCAAATACATGTTTCTCAGACCATGAGATCATGCAACTCCCGGATACCGGAGGAATACCTTGTGTGCTATCAAACGTCACAACGTAACTGGGTGATCATAAAGATGCTCTACATGTATCTCCAAAGGTGTCCGTTGAGTTGGCATGGATCGAGACTGGGATTTGTCACTCCGTGTTTCGGAGAGGTATCTCTGGGCCCTCTCGGTAATGCACATCATAAGAAGCTTGCAAGCAAAGTGACTAAGGAGTTAGTTACGGGATGATGTATTACGGAATGAGTAAAGAGACTTGCCGGTAACGATATTGAACTAGGTATGGAGATACCGACGATCGAATCTCGGGCAAGTAACATACCGACGGACAAAGGGAATTACGTATGTTGTCATTGCGGTTCGACCGATAAGATCTTCGTGGAATATGTAGGAACCAATATGAGCATCCAGGTTCCGCTATTGGTTATTGACCGGAGAGGCGTCTCAGTCATGTCTACATCATTCCCGAACCCGTAGGGTCCGCACGCTTAACGTTCGTTGACGATATAGTGTTATATGAGTTATGTGAATTAGTAACCGAATATTGTTCGGAGTCCCAGATGAGACCCCGGATGTCACGAGAAGTCTCGGAATGGTCGAGAAGTAAAGATTTATATATGGAAAGTCATATTTTGGGTTCCGGAAAAAGGTGCAGTTTTTTCGGTATTGTACCGGGAAGCTTCCAGAAGGTTCCGGAGGATTCCGGAGGGGTCCGAAAGTCCACAAGTGGGTCCACCACGTCCCAAGGGCTGGCATGGGCTAAAGGGAGGCGCCCTGGCCTTATTGGGCCAGGCGCACCAAGTCCTCAAAAGCCCACGCAGCTAGTGAAGGAAAAAGGGAGAGTCCTAGTAGGAATAGGATTGGACTTTGGAGTCCAAGTTCACGTGTGTACTATTCACGGTTACTGTTCACGTGGCACTATTCCTTCTACTCCAAGCCCCTACACATATAGAAGTCGAGGACGTCACTGAGCTGAACGTGTGCTGAACGCGGAGGTGTCGTACGTTCGGTACTCGGTCGGTTGGATCGTGAAGTTGTTCGACGACATCAACCACGTTGTTCTAACGCTTCCGCTTACGGTCTACGAGGGTACGTAGACACACTCCCCCTCTCGTAGCTATGCATCTCCATGCATAGATCTTGCGTGTGCGTAGAAATTTTTTTGTTTTCCACGCAACGTTCCCCAACAGTGGCATCATGAGCCAGGTCTATGCGTAGATGATATGCACGAGTAGAACACAAAGAGTTGTGGGCGGTGATCGTCATACTGCTTACCACCAACGTCTTATTTTGATTCGGCGGTATTGTAAGATGAAGCGGCCCGGACCAACCTTACATGTCCACGTACATGAGACCGGTTCCACCGACAGACATGCAACTTGTTTTGCATAAAGGTGGCTGGCGGGTGTCTGTTTCTCCTACTTTAGTTGAATCGAATTTGACTGCGGCCGGTCCTTGTTGAAGGTTAAAACAACAAACTTGATAAATCACCGTTGTGGTTTTGTGCCGTAGGTAAGAACGGTTCTTGCTAGAAGCCCGTAGCAGCCACGTAAAACTTGCAACAACAAAGTAGAGGACGTCTAACTTGTTTTTGCAGGGTATGCTGTGATGTGATATGGTCAAGACATGATGTGATATACGTTATTGTATGAGATGATCATGTTTTGTAATTTATTGGCAACCGGCAGGAGCCTTATGGTTGTCTCTTTATTGTATGAAATGCAAGCGCCATGTAATTGTTTTACTTTATCGCTATGCGTTAGCAATAGTTGTAGAAGCAATAGTTGGCGAGACGACCATGACGCAACGATGGAGATCAAGGTGTCGAGCCGGTGATGATGGAGATCATGACGATGCTTTGGAGATGGAGATCTAAAGCACAAGATGATGGCCATATCATGTCACATATTTTGATTGCATGTGATGTTTATCCTTTATGCATCTTATTTTGCTTAGAACGATGGTAGCATTATAAGATGATCCCTTCACTAACTTTTAAGATAAAAGTGTTCTCCCCGAGTATGCACCGTTGCTAAAGTTCGTCGTTTCGAAGCACCTCGTGATGATCGGGTGTGATAGATTCTACGTTCACATACAATGGGTGTAAGCCAGTTTTACACAAGCAGAATACTTGGGTTAAACTTGACGAGCCTAGCATGTACAGACATGGTCTCGGAACACTGGAGACCGAAAGGTCGAACATGAGTCATATAGTAGATATGATCAACATGGAGATGTTCACCATTGATGACTATCCCATCTCACGTGATGATCGGACATGGGCTAGTTGATTTGGATCATGTATCACTTAGTTAACTTGAGGGATGTTAATTTAAGTGGGAGTTCATTAGTAATTTGATTATTTGAACTTAATTTAAAATGAACTTAGTCTTTATGGTTTCTTTGCATATCTATGTTGTAGATAAATGGCCCGTGCTACTGTTCCATTGAATTTTAATGCGTTCCTAGAGAAAGCTAAGTTGAAAGATGATGGTAGCAACTACACGGACTGGGTCCGTAACTTGAGGATTATCCTCATTGCTGCACAGAAGAATTATGTCCTTGATGCACCGCTAGGTGATGGACCTGCTGCAGGAGCTGCTGCAGACATTGTGAACGCCTGGCAGGCTCGATCTGATGACTACTCGATAGTTCAGTGTGCCATGCTCTACGGCTTAGAACCGGGACTGCAAAAGTGTTTTGAACGCCACGGAGCATATGAGATGTTCCAAGAGCTGAAATTGATATTTCAAGCTAATGCCCGGGTTGAGAGATCTGAAGTCTCCAGCAAGTTCTTTAGCTGTAAGATGGAGGAGAACAGTTCTGTCAGTGAACACATACTCAAAATGTCTGGGTACCACAACCACTTGACTCAGCTGGGAATTGATCTTCCGGTTGAGAGTGTTATTGACAGAGTTCTTCAGTCACTGCCATCAAGCTATAAAGGTTTCGTGATGAACTATAATATGCAAGGGATGGAGAAGACAATTCCCGAGCTCTTCGCGATGCTGAAATCAGCGGAGGTAGAAATCAAGAAGGAGCATCAAGTGTTGATGGTTAACAAAACCACTAGTTTCAAGAAAAAGGGCAAGGGAAAGAAGGGGAACTCCAAGAAGAACGGCAAGCAAGTTGCCGCTCCCACGAAGAAACCCAAAGCTGGACCCAGGCCTGAAACAGAGTGCTTCTACTGCAAAGGGACTGGTCACTGGAAGCGGAACTTCCCCAAGTATTTGGCGGATAAGAAGGATGGCAAAGTGAGCAAAGGTATATTTGATATACATGTTATTGATGTGTTCCTCACTAATGCTCGCAGTAGTGCCTGGGTATTTGATATTGGTTCGGTTGCTCATATTTGTAACTCGAAACAGAAGCTACAGAATAAGCAAAGATTGGCTAAGGACGAGGTGACGATGCACGTCGGGAATGGTTCCAAGGTTGATGTGATCGCCGTCGGCACGCTACCTCTACATCTACCTTCGGGATTAGTTTTAGACCTCGATAATTGTTATTTGGTGCCAGCGTTGAGCATGAACATTATATCTGGATCTTGTTTATTGCGAGATGGTTATTCATTTAAGTCAGAGAATAATGGTTGTTCTATTTATATGAGTAACATCTTTTATGGTCACGCACCTTTTGTGAATGGTCTATTCCTGTTGAATCTCGATCGTAGTGATACACATATTCATAATATTGATGCCAAAAGATGCAAAGTTGATAATGATAGTGCAACATACTTGTGACACTGCTGTTTAGGTCATATTGGTGTAAAGCGCATGAAGAAACTCCATGCGGATGGATTTTTGGAATCTCTTGATTATGAATCATTTGATACTTGCGAACCATGCCTCATGGGCAAGATGACTAAAACTCCGTTCTCCGGAACAATGGAGCGAGCTACTGATTTGTTGGAAATAATACATACCGATGTATGCGGTCCGATGAATGTTGAAGCACGCGGCGGGTATCGTTATTTTCTAACCTTCACAGATGATTTGAGTAGATATGGGTATATCTACTTGATGAAACACAAGTCTGAAACATTTGAAAAGTTCAAAGAATTTCAGAGTGAAGTAGAGAATCACCGTAACAAGAAAGTAAAGTTTCTACGATCTGATCGCGGAGGCGAATATTTGAGTTACGAGTTTGGCCTTCATTTAAGAAAATGTGGAATTGTTTCACAACTCACGCCACCTGGAACACCACAGCGTAATGGTGTGTCCGAACGTCGTAACCGTACTTTATTGGATATGGTGCGTTCTATGATGTCTCTTACCGATTTGCCACTATCGTTTTGGGGTTATGCATTAGAGACAGCTGCATTCACGGTAAATAGGGCACCGTCTAAATCCGTTGAGACGACACCGTATGAACTATGGTTTGGCAAGAAACCTAAGCTGTCGTTTCTTAAAGTTTGGGGATGCGATGCTTATGTGAAAAATCTTTAACCTGATAAGCTCGAACCCAAAGCAGAGAAGTGCGTCTTCATAGGATACCCTAAAGAAACAATTGGGTACACCTTCTACCACAGATCCGAAGGCAAGGTCTTTGTTGCCAAGAATGGGTCCTTTCTAGAGAAGGAGTTTCTCTCGAAAGAAGTGAGTGGGAGGAAAGTAGAACTTGATGAGGTAATTGTACCTTCTCTCGAATTGGAAAGTAGCTCATCAGAGAAAACCGTTCCCGTGATGCCTACACCAATAAGAGAGGAAGATAATGATAAAGATCATGAAACTTCAGATCAAGTTACTACTGAACTTCGTAGGTCGACCGGAGTACGTTCCGCACCAGAGTGGTACGGTAATCCTGTTCTGGAAGTTATGTTGTTAGACAACGGCGAACCTACAAACTAATGAAGAAGCTATGATAAGCCCGGATTCCGACAAATGGCTTGAGGCCATGAAATCTGAGATAGGATCCATGTATGAGAACAAAGTGTGGACTTTGGTGGACTTGCCCGATGATCGGCAAGCCATTTAGAATAAATGGATTTTTAAGAGGAAGACGGATGCTGATGGTAATATCACTGTCTACAAAGCTCGACTTGTCGCGAAAGGTTTTCGACAAGTTCAAGGGGTTGACTACGATGAGACTTTCTCACCCATAGCGATGCTTAAGTCTGTCCGAATCATGTTAGCAATTGCCGCATTTTATGATTATGAAATCTGGCAAATGGATGTCAAAACTGCATTCCTTAATGGTTTTCTCAAAGAAGAGTTGTATATGATGCAACCAGAAGGTTTTGTCGATCCTAAGGGTGCTAACAAAGTGTGCAAGCTCCAGCGATCCATCTATGGACTGGTGCAAGCATCTCGGAGTTGGAATATACGCTTTGATGAGGTGATCAAAGCATATGGTTTTGTACAGACTTACGGTGAAGCATGTATTTACAAGAAAGTGAGTGGGAGCTCTGTAGCATTTCTAATATTATATGTGGATGACATATTGTTGATTGGAATGATATAGAATTTCTGGATGGCATAAAGGGATACTTGAATAAGAGTTTTTCAAAGAAAGACCTCGGTGAAGCTGCTTATATATTGGGCATCAAGATCTATAGGGATAGATCAAGACGCTTGATAGGACTTTCACAAGGCACATACCTTGACAAAGTTTTGAAGAAGTTCAAAATGGATCAGTCAAAGAAAGGGTTCTTGCCTGTCTTGCAAGGTGTGAAGTTGAGTCAGACTCAATGCCCGACCACGGCAGAAGATATAGAGAAAATGAAAGTCATTCCCTATGCCTCAGCCATAGGTTCTATTATGTATGCCATGCTGTGTACCAGACCTGATGTGTGCCTTGCCATAAGTTTGGCAGGGAGGTACCAGAGTAATCCAGGAGTGGATCACTGGACAACGGTCAAGAATATCCTGAAGTACCTGAAAAGGACCAAGGACATGTTTCTCGTTTATGGACGTGACGAAGAGCTTGTCGTAAAGGGTTACGTCGATGCAAGCTTCGACACTGATCCGGATGACTCTAAGTCACAAACCGGATATGTATTTATATTAAATGGTGGAGCTGTCAGTTGGTGCAGTTCCAAGCAGAGCGTCGTGGCGGGATCTACGTGTGAAGTGGAATACATAGCTACTTCGGAAGTAGCACATGAAGGAGTCTGGATGAAGGAGTTCATATCCGATCTAGGTGTAATACCTAGTGCATCGGGTCCAATGACAATCTTTTGTGACAACACTGGAGCAATTGCCATAGCCAAGGAGCCCAGGTTTCACAAGAAGACCAAACACATCAAGAGACGCTTCAACTCCATTCGTGAATATGTCAAGGATGGAGACATAGAAATTTGCAAAGTACACACGGATCTGAATGTGGCAGACCCATTGACTAAGCCTCTTCCACGAGCAAAACATGATCATCACCAAGACTCCATGGGTGTTAGATTCATTACTATGTAATCTAGATTATTGACTCTAGTGCAAGTGGGAGACTGATGGAAATATGCCCTAGAGGCAATAATAAAGTTGTTATTATTTTATATTTCCTTGTTCATGATAAAGGTTTATTATTCAAGCTAGAATTGTATTGACCGGAAACTTAAAATACATGTGTGAATACATAAACAAATACCGTGTCCCTAGTGAGCCTCTACTAGACTAGCTCGTTGATCAAAGATGGTTAAGGTTTCCTAACCATAGACATGAGTTGTCATTTGATAACGGGATCACATCATTAGGAGAATGATGTGATGGAGAAGACTCATCCGTTAGCTTAGCATATGATCATTATGTTTATTGCTACTGCTTTCTTGAATGTCAAATACATGTTCCTCAGACCATGAGATCATGCAACTCCCGGATACCGGAGGAATACCTTGTGTGCTATCAAACGTCACAACGTAACTGGGTGATCATAAAGATGCTCTACAGGTATCTCTGAAGGTGTCCGTTGAGTTGGCATGGATCGAGACTGGGATTTGTCACTCCGTGTTTCGGAGAGGTATCTCTGAGCCCTCTCGGTAATGCACATCATAAGAAGCTTGCAAGCAAAGTGACTAAGGAGTTAGTTACGGGATGATGTATTACGGAACGAGTAAAGAGACTTGCCGGTAACGAGATTGAACTAGGTATGGAGATACCGACGATCGAATCTCGGGCAAGTAACATACCGACGAACAAAGGGAATTACGTATGTTGTCATTGCGGTACGACCGATAAGATCTTTGTGGAATATGTAGGAACCAATATGAGCATCCAGGTTCCGCTATTGGTTATTGACCGGAGAGGCATCTCAGTCATGTCTACATCATTCCCGAACCCGTAGGGTCCGCACGCTTAACGTTCGTTGACGATATAGTGTTATATGAGTTATGTGAATTGGTAACCGAATATTGTTCGGAGTCCCGGATGAGACCCCGGACGTCACGAGAAGTCTCGGAATGGTCGAGAGGTAAAGATTTATATATGGGAAGTCATATTTTGGGTTCCGAAAAAAGGTGCAGTTTTTTCGGTATTATACCGGGATGCTTCCAGAAGGTTCGGGAGGATTCCGGAGGGGTCCGGAAGTCCACAAGTGGGTCGACCATGTCCCAATGGCTGGCATGGGCTAAGGGGAGGCGCCCTGGCCTTATTGGGCCAGGCGCACCAAGTCCTCAAAAGCCCACGCAGCTGGGGAAGGAAAAAGGGAGAGTCCTAGTAGGAATAGGATTGGACTTTGGATTCCAACTCCACGTGTGTACTATTCACGGTTACTGTTCATGTGGCACTATTCCTTCTACTCCAAGCCCCTACACATATATAAACAGAGGAGAGGGGGCGCCCCAAAGGTGACACAACATTGTCTTAGCCGTGTGCGGCGCCCCCCTCCACAGTTACTTCCCTCGGTCATATTTTCGTAGCGCTTGGGCGAAGCCCTGCGGAGATAGCATCACCATCATCGTCACCACGCCGTCGTGCTGCCGGAACTCATCCACTACCTCGCCGTCTTGCTGGATCAAGAAGTCGAGGACGTCACCGAGCTGAACGTGTGCTGAACGCGGAGGTGCCGTACATTCGGTACTCGGTCGGTTGGATCGTGAAGTTGTTCGACGACATCAACCGCGTTGTTGTAACGCTTCCGCTTACGGTCTACGAGGGTACGTAGACACACTCCCCCTCTCGTAGCTATGCATCTCCATGGATAGATCTTGCGTGTGCGTAGAATTTTTTTTGTTTTCCATGCAACGTTCCCCTACAACTGAAAGAGTCAAGTCCCCTCCCTCGCTGACGATTGATAAGGGGGAGAAAACTGACGTGGGGATCTTGGTGAGTGCCGTGGTCGGTCTGATTCAGGGCGGAGTGACTGGCCTGGATCTTCTGGAGGTCTTCCTCAGTCAGAGGATCCAGCCACTGCAGGAGCGGGCTCACCCCATGTGGTGCAATACTGGAGCCAACGACTCGACCCGAGTGCATCCAGAAGATGTCAAGGAGAAAACGGTGGAACAGTGGATCAAGTGCATCACAGGCGCGCGCGACAATCCGCGCGGGTCGAGACAGATCCCGCCCTACGACGGCAATAACCAACCGTTGGAGGTATGACATGCACTTCCGAGTGAGTTACTTATGCGCAAATTCTCCGAGTGAACTGAATGATCCGAGTGAACTGACTGAATTGTCTGTCTCCGATCTTCATGTCTTGCAGGAGTTCCAGAAGATGCTCTCGCCTGTGTCGAATGGAGAACAACTTGTCGGAGACGCGGGGAGCGAACATGGCAGTGTCGAGGGCAGCTACGTGGGGGACAGCGAGGAGGAAAGCGACGACTCGGAAGGGAGCGACGAGGTCGAGTCTTCCCAGTCTCCGGAGCTGCGCTCCGAGCGCCGCTCCAAGCTAACCCATGATCCGAGTGCTGGCCCGGAGAAGGAGGTGGTTCTGAGTGGCAAGGCTCCAAAACGCACTCGGACGTTGTCTCCTGAACCGACTGAGAAGACCGCCAAGCAGCCCAAGGTCGCTTCTCCCAAACCCCGGAAGGCTCTGCCCAGGATCAAGGTCACTGTGCTTGTCTCCTCAACGTGAGTGTCTTTGTCAGTTTTTCTTTTCAATCTTTGCCAACTTCTGGACTCTTCTGACCGAGTGAATCTTCCGAACCAGAGCTGCCACTTCGACCACGTCTCCTATGCAGTTCGACGGGGACCGCATCGAAGCGGAGTCGGCAGACGCGGCCACTTCTCAGAAAGGTAGCAACAATTCCATTTTACTTTGACCTGTCATTCGACTGAAATGTCTTCATCCAATTGAATTGTGAACTGCGACTGATTGTGTCGAGTGTGCGTAGCGCTTGCAGAGGTCATCCACGTCGGGGACGACGACGAAGAGCCGCCACAGAAGGACACCGAGAAGGGGACCGCAGGTCCGACTGCTTCTCAGACCACTACGCGGAAGATGCCGCCGAGCAAAGCGCCTCAAGTTCCCCCTGCACCTGCCATGACCGTGCCTCTGGGGCTGGGTTCTTCTCAGGCTGGAGCGGGTTCTGCTGCGGCTCCGTCGACTGCTCTGGCTTCGGTTCCGACTCCTCCCATCAATATCTTCAGTCTGTACAAGGTGCCGGAGGACCAAACTGGAGCCAGTAAGGAGGCGATGATCCAGGCACAGCTGATGACCCAACGGCTCAAGGAGATGTGCGCAGCTGGGAAGCTGGCATACGATGCCAGTGCTGCTCTCTAGGAGAATGTCCGAGTAAGTGCCCTTGTAAGTTGATCTCCAAGTCGTTTTTCTTCAGTAGGAATTTCAGTCGGAAAATATCCGGTACACTCACTGGGTTTTTTTTGTGTTCGGCCGTCACTCGGATCGGGCGGACCGGTCCGAGTGGATACCATTCCAGTGGGGGTACGCTGAGTGCACCCACTGGGTGTAGTCCCCGAGACTGCCGTCGACTGCGGGCAGTCGGCGGGAGTCTTAGAGCTTTTTCTCTTTTTTTGTGTGTTAGGCCGTCACTCGGATCGGGCGGACCGGTCCGAGTGGATACCGTTCTAGTGGGGGCACACTGAGTGCACCCACTGGGTGTAGCCCCCGAGACTGTCGTCGACTGCGGGCAGTCGGTGGGAGTCTTAGAGCTTTTTCTCTTTTTTTTGTGTTCGGCCGTCACTCGGATCGGACGGACCGGTCCGAGTGGATACCATTCCAGTGGGGGCACGCTGAGTGCACCCACTGAGTGTAGTCCCCAAGACTGCCGTCGGCTGCGGGCAGTCGGCGAGAGTCTTAGAACTTAGGATCTGATACTGGTCAAGCTTGTTCCTCCCTGTCAAAGGGTACTTCAGGATTTGATACTGGTCAAGCTTGTTCCTTCCAGGAGCGTCGGTCTCTTAGCACTCGAAATATTCCTTAACATTAACTGACCTGTTCTCACTTGTATTTCAGAAAACTTGCGAGCTTGGGACGCAGTACGTGGCACTGGAGAAAGAGACGGCCCAGCTCTGACTGGATTTGGAGGTGGAGAGGAGGAACACAGCGCATGCTCAAGCAGAGCTCAAGACCATGGGAGGTAAGCTTCAATTACCGAGCATTCTGCCTTCGCCTTTTTCCATTCTTTGAACCGAGTGACTTCACTCGAACAGATGTGCGTAGTGAAAACCATCGACTCCAAGTGCGGCTCAGAACCTCTGTCTCTTTAGAAACTATGAAGCAGGCACTCGAGAACAAGGACAACGAGCTGGCGGGAGCGCAGAAAGTAGCAAAGGAAAAGACCAAAACCGCCAAAGAGAAGCTGGCCTCACTCGAGAAGCTTCAAGGGGAGAACAAGACGCTGAAGGCCGCCTTCACAGAGGCGAAGAAGGAAGTGGCTGAGCTGAAAAAGCAAAAGGCCGAGTGGGACGGCAAGCTCAAGGCCCAAGCAAATGCTCATGAGCAGGAGAAGAAGACTCTGAACGAGAAGATCAACTAGCTCATCGAGAAGAAGAACGCTCTGGAGAAGTATATAGAGGAGTTCACGGAGGAGGTACGTACCCGGGAAATCCGGACGTAACAATCACAGAGGTGCTTCCTTTACTCCCTAGCCGAACAAACGGGAACGTAGGGGGTAAACACAGGAGCGAGACAACCCAGCTTGGCCAAATCTTAAGTCAAATTGATGCATATAGTGGCTTTAGAACGATATAGGAAGGCTGCAAACACGTAAAATCGAATGGTTGCATAAAATATGATTGGCTCCGCGAAAGAAGCCCCCAGGTAACAGCGTGTGGTACATTCAAAGATGTTTGCCGAAGAGAAACTTAACGTAGTTCGGCGTGTCCGAACACAACCCGGGAAAGACTATTGACTAGAAAAATATAAATCCGAGAAGGATAGACCAAACAAGGCGAGGTCGCGGAGTTAACCGTAGAAGCGTCGAAGCTGAGCTGCGTTCCATGGGTTTGGTTCGAGGCGGTCGTCCTTTAGGTCGCGGAGACGATATGCTTCGCCCGCGAGTACTTGATCGATTATGAAGGGCCCCTCCCATTTGGGCGACAGCTTATGCTTCTGCTTCTCCGGGAGGCGCAGGACTAGATCACCGACGTTGTAGGCCTTTGCCCGTACTTCCCTGCTCTAATAACGTCTAGCCTGCTGCTGATAAAAAGCAGAGCGAGCCCGAGCTACGTCGCGCTCGCCCTCCAGGGCGTCCAGGTCATCTTGTCGATCAAGCTCGGCCTCCTTTTCTTCATACATACGCACCCGAGGGGCATCGTGAATAAGGTCGCTGGGGAGGACGGCTTCTGCCCCATACACCATGAAGAACGGTGTGTAGCCCGTGGATCGATTAGGAGTGGTGCGCAGGCCCCACAGTACGGAGTCAAGCTCCTCGACCCAATGACAGTCGGATTCTTTTAAAGAACGGACCAGACGGGGCTTGATGCCGCTCAAGATCAGTCCATTAGCTCTCTCGACCTGTCCATTGGACTGTGGGTGGTATACCGAGGCATAGTCAAGCTTAATGCCTAAATTAGCGCACCAGTCTTTGACTTCCTGGGCGGTAAAATTGGATCCATTGTCCGTTATTATGCTATGGGGGACACCGTAACGGTGTACGACGCCGGATATAAAATCGATGACCGGCTTCGACTTGGCCGAAGTTACTGGCTTTGCCTCAATCCATTTAGTGAATTTGTCTACCATGACGAGTAGATATTTCTTTTTCGTGGTCCCCCCTTTAAGTGGTCCGACCATGTCCAGCCCCCAGACCGCGAAAGGCCAAGTAATTGGGATCGTCCGAAGGGCCGTGGGGGGCATATGACTCTGATTTGCAAAGAGCTGGCATCCAACACAATGTTGGACTAATGTTTGGGCGTCTGTTCGGGCAGTGGGCCAGAAGAACCCTGCTCGGAAAGCCTTGCTGACCAGGGCCCGAGCTGCCGCATGGTGAACGCCCATGCCAGCGTGAATCTCGGCCAGGAGCTGCCTTCCCTCCTCTTCGGATATACATCTCTGGAGGACGCCAGTAGTGCTTTTCTTATATAGCTCTCCCTCGTGGACTTTATAGGCTTTAGATCGTCGAATGATACACCTTGCCTCAGTCTGGTCAGCCGGTAGTTCTTGGCGGAGGAGGTAGGCAAGGAAGGGCTCGATCCATGGCGCAATTACCGCCATGACTTCGTGAGCCGAAGATGTCATTTCGATGGCCGAGCCCCCGATAATTCCGTTATCTGGTTCAATAGGCAGAGGGACGAGCTCTCCTGAGGTATTGGTTTCCGAGCCCTGGGCATCCTCCTGCCACACCACGGACGGCTTGAAGAGTCGTTCCAAAAAGGTGTTCTCGGGGACGCGGTCGCGCTTAGCGCCCATTCGAGCAAGGATATCCGCAGCTTGATTGCTGTCACGAGGTATATGGTGAAACTCCAGTCCTTCAAAGCGGGCGGAGATTTTCAGGACGGCGTTGCGGTATGCTGTCATTTTTGGGTCTTTTGTGTCGAATTCGCCGTTGACTTGAGAGATGGCGAGATTAGAATCTCCCCGTACCTCCAGCCGCTGTATGCCTATTGACACCGCCATCCGAAGTCCATGTAATAGAGCTTCGTATTCGGCTTCGTTGTTGGAGTCGGTGTACATGATCTGAAGTATGTACCGGATATTATCGCCAGTGGGGGATTTGAGGACCACTCTAGCCCCCAGCCCGGCGAGCATTTTGGAGCCGTCAAAGTACATCGTCCAATGCGAGTATGTATTGTACTCCCGAGGGAGTTCGGCTTCCATCCATTCCGCAACGAAATCAGCCAAAACCTGAGATTTAATAGCTCGGCATGGTCGATATATGATTTCGAAGGGGAGGAGTTCTATAGCCCATTTGGCTATACGGCCGGTGGCATCTCGATTATTAATTATATCGTTAAGTGGTACTTCAGATGCCACCGTAACCGAGCACTCTTGAAAATAGTGACAGAGTTTTCGGGATGCCATAAAAACGGCGTAGGCGATCTTCTGATAGTGTGGGTACCTCGTTTTACATGGGGTGAGCACTTCGGATACGTAGTAGACATGTTTCTGTACCTGGAGCTTGTGACCCTCTGTCTCTCGTTCGACGACGAGAACCGCGCTGACCACCTGATTCGTGGCCGAGATATATAGCAGCATTTGCTCGCCCAGACTGGGTGCTGTCAAGATTGGGTTGCTGGCCAGTAGAGTTTTTATTTCCTCGAGTGCTGCTGCCGCCTCGTTGGTCCACTCGAAGTTCTTCGTCCGTTTGAGCAATTTATAGATTGGTAAGGCTTTTCCTCCGAGGCGTGAGATGAAGCGGCTTAAGGCTGCCACGCATCCGGCCAGTTTCTGGACGTTTTTTAGCTCTGTGGGGATTGCCAGCTCGGACAGTGCCCGTATTTTTGCTGGGTTGGCCTCTATTCCTCTATGGGAAACAATGAATCCGAGCAGCTTACCGGCAGGCACTCCGAAGACGCACTTTTCCGGATTGAGCCGTATATCGAAGGTCCGAAGATTATCGAAGGTTTGTCGGAGATCGTCCACCAGCTGGCTGACGTGTTTGGTCTTAACGACCACGTCATCCACATATGCCTCGACCATTTTGCCGATTTGTTTTTCCAAACATGTTTGAATCATGCGCTGGTATGTAGCCCCTGCGTTCTTTAATCCGAAGGGCATTGTGTTGAAGCAGAATGGTCCGTAGGGAGTAATGAATGCTGTGGCCGCCTGGTCGGACTCCTTCATCATGATTTGATGGTTTTCGGAGTAAGCGTCGAGAAAACACAGCGAGTCATGCCCGGCGGTGGCGTCTATGATCTGGTCTATGCGGGGCAAGGGAGAAGGATCCTTGGGGCAAGCCTTGTTTAAGTCCTTGAAATCAACACACAACCGCCAGGATTTATCCTTCTTGGGTACCATGACCAGATTGGCCAACCATTCAGGATGTTTGATATCTCGGATGAATCCGGCTTCGAGCAATTTTGCCAGTTCCTCGCCCATAGCTTGACGCTTGGGTTCAGAAAACCGACGTAGAGTCTATTTGACTGGCTTAGAACCCTTAATTATGTTCAGGCTGTGCTCGGCTAATCTACGCGGGATCCCTGGCATGTCTGACGGGTGCCAGGCGAAGATATCCTAGTTTGCACACAAAAATTTGCGCAACTCTTCTTCAACCGCGGGGTCCAGCTGAGCTCCGATGGATGCCGTCTTGTTGGGATCAGTTGGGTGCACCTGGAATTTGACGATCTCATCCGCTGGTTTAAAGGATGTGGATTTAGGCCTTTTGTCGAGGATTACATCGTCCTTATCCACCGTTGAGCGGAGCGCGGTCAGTTCTTCAGCTGCGAGGGCTTCGGACAGTGCTTCGAGGGCGAGTGATGCCGTTTTATTCTCGGCTCGAAGGGCTCTGTCCGGGTCACTTATTACTGTGATTACGCCATTTGGCCCTGGCATTTTGAGCTTCATGTACCCATACTGTGGGATGGCATGGAATCGCGTGAAAGCGTCGCGCCCTAATAAGGCATGGTAGCCACTGCGAAAGGGCACTATGTGGAAAAGCAGTTCTTCGGATCGGTAATTCTCGGGGGTTCCGAAGACCACATCAAGAGCAACTCGGCCACTACAACGAGCCTCCTTTCCGGGGATGATCCCTCGAAAGGTGGTGTGACTTTGCTTGATGCGGGATCTGTCAAACTGCATTTTGTCCAAGATGTCCTCGTAAATGAGGTTTAGCCCGCTACCGCCGTCCATCAATACCGCCGTCCATCAATACCTTTTGGAGTCAAAATCCATCTACTATGGGATCACGGACAAGGGCGGCAGCAGCTCGAGTAGCGCAGGACCTCGGCTGGTCTTGTTCATTGAAAGTGATGGGTGTGTCCGTCCATGAGTCTGTCACTGCCACATGGTGAATTTGAGCGAGCTCTCGAAGGGCTCTCTTCCTCTGATTCTTCGAGGAATACGTCTCGTAGATTGTTAGGATCTCAGCGTTGTCGTCAAAGGGCGTTGCTGGACGTATATTTGAGTATGGGCCTCCGAGGATGACTTCGCCGCTCTTGGCGACTTGCCTGACCACCCAGCAAGCTCGAAGGCTGTGGGTTGGGTTTGTGTTGAGGAGGACGGAGTGTATAGGGCATGGTTTGTCCAGTAGTTCGTCAAGAACCGTTCTGGATCTTATTAGAGGTTTCATTCTTTTCTCGGATGGCTCGTATTGAGTTGTCCGGCGAAGGTGTGCGCGTTTTTCCCGAGCTCGGTGTGGTTCCTCTGTACGGATTGACTCCGTTTGTTCGAGCTGAGCCTGCCAAGCATACTCCATGGCACAGTATTTGGACACCAGGTCCGATAAATAAGAGAAGTTTTGGATGTCGCGGCGGGCGAGGGCGTTTAAGACGCCTTCGTCTTGGCAGTTATGTCGGAAAACCTCCAGAATTTCCTTGCTACCACCATCCGTCATCTTGTTTTTGACGATAAGGAATCTAACCCAGAAGTGTCGAACTGACTCTCCGGGCTGCTGTTTTACGTACATTTGGTCCCATATGTCGGGCCGTCCTGAGTTATTCGGACAGTACTCGGCGTGGGGGTGGGCGGGATTAAAAATTTGATCCCAGCGGAGTGTGAGCCTGGGGCTTTGGCGGCCGCGTCCTGGATCGGCATGGAATCTAACGCGCCGAGCTCTAGGTCCGGATAGTTGGCCGAGCTCGAATGCGCGAACTCGAAGTTGTGTGCTGAACCAGACTTCGGCTCTAAACCCTCTCCGGAGCGGGGTTCGGCTTCCGGGCTGGAGGATGAGGCCTGTTGATCGTGAACCGGTACTCCATGCACTTCCGGTTCCAGGGGGAGGGGTGAGCCCTCGGTCGGGCCTTCTATAGTGGCGACCAAGTGGGCGGCTGGAGGGGTGTGAATTTCCCTGTCATGGTCTTAAGCCCGATCTGATCGTAAACCGAGGACTGGCCATCGGTGATTCCCAGAGCTCGGATCCGATCTAGTATCCCATTTAACAATGAGAGATCCGTCGGGTCCAGGTTCCGGTAGTTTACGGGGACGACCCGCAGTATGGCCGTGACGGGGGTGTCTGAATTTGCCATGCCGTCATGTTCGGCCAGGGCTGATCTTCGGCAGCCGAGCGCGGAGATTAGATCCGGGCTCGAGGCTGGACCCGTAATGGCGGCCATTCCAGTAGTGGGGTTGGCCGTACCCGAAGTCAATGCTTCAGGGCTTGCGGGTTCTTCAGACGAGGCTGAGGACCCGGTGAGGATAAGATCTCCCCGGGAGTCGGTGACAAACTCTAAGTTTCCGAACCGGATCTCCTGGTCGGGGGTAAAGCTGTTGACTCAGTCAAGGTGACCGGCCGGATTGGCGTGTAGCACGATGCTGCCGAACGCGAAGAGCTGGCCGGGAACGAAAGTGTCCCTGCGGCTAGCGCTGTTGCTGATGATCAGACGAGCCATTGATCCTTGACGACCCACGGCGGAACTCTCAATGAAAGCACCAATGTCGGTACCAAAACCGGCAGATCTCGGGTAGGGGATCCGTACTATGGGTCTAGGATTCAATGGGTAACAGAGATCGTGGGGACGATGATTTACCCAGGTTCGGGCCCTCTCGAGGAGGTAATACCCTACATCCTGCTAGATTGTATTGATGTGATTGTATGAAGGTTACAGAGTTGATCTACCTCGAGATCAGATGGACTAAACCCTAGGTTATGAATATGATGATTGTGTGTCTCTACGGACTAAACCCTCTGGTTTATATAGACACCAGAGGGATCTAGGGTTACATATAGTAGGTTACCATCAGAGGATAAACATGCCTGCTACGCTAATAATTACGTGGAGGAGACGCCAAGTCTTCGATGGTTTCCTTCTGATACACGGGGTCGCCCACAATCCGGCCTTCCATCGACGAGTAGAGAGCGGCCCACCAGCCCGGCCTATGAGAGATAGGCCGGCAGCCCGGGTACCCCCTAATCCAGGACACCCTCACTCGGGCCAAATCTTCCCAGCAGTATATGCTGGCCGGAGTGAGCTGATTGAGCCAGGCGCGGGCGGACCCTTCCAGCATCAATGGCAAATGCTTCATAGCCACATAGTCGTTCCCTCCTCCAATCTGCACCGCTACTCGGTAATCCTCTAACCAAGTTTCTGGCTTGGACTCACCGGTGAACTTGCTTACTCCAGCTGCCAATCTAAAGTTTGGCGGAATATCGGCGGCCCTGATGGCTCTGCTGAAACACTCGGGCCCGGAGATGAAGGCACCACTTCCACTCGGACGATCCCTGTCCAAGTTCTCTCTCAGAGCTCTGCCTCTGGCAACCAGGTTCTGAGCGAGAACGGATCTCGCGTTTCACTGTGGGTCACGATGGTCGACTGGCTCTCTCTGGCGATAACCGTCACCATGGCGGGGAGGGCTGACCCTCCGATCATTGCCGTAAGGACGCCTGGCATCGTACGGCCGGGGCGCGTACGAGCCATCCTGCGGAGGGGGCGACTGCATACGACGACGATCGTCCTGACGCCGCGGAGGCGTATTCCGACTGCGACCCTGCCCCGAGTACTGGTCTCGGTGGCGGTCTTGGTCGTCTCGCCGCGGAGGCGAGTGTCTATTTCTCCTTGGGGACACTGGGCTGTGGGCCGACTGGACGGTATCAGCCCGACTGGACCCTCGTCAAGAATACTCTTATTCCAAACTGGTTTTGCTCGCATCACTCATTATATGCTGGTACGGAATAATATGAAAGATAATTTGACTATGCTACAAAAGGAGCAGGTAAAGGAGTGGTTTTCATTGCCGCTAGCATGTCTTCTGAAGATCAGAATTATCGACAGTATCGCATGCACAGATCCTCAGAGCCGAAGCAATACGTAGTTGCCAGGCAACAGAAGCAAGGACCGATGCATATCTTTCGTTTGCCGCACAACCCTTATGGTAGATTAAGCTTCTCATTGTCCATGTCGGCGATGGTTCGGCCTATGGAATAACAAATGAAACATTGTTATGCAAATTATTTTGGATTCCTAAACAAATAGTCAATAACAAGAAATAAAAAGAAAGTCCAGAGAAATAACCATGCTCATACATTGCACAATAGTAGCGTAGCATATGAGGTGCAAGAGCAGGGCTAGTGCAAGGATGTGAATCGCGTACTTGTCCATCGATCCTATGTTAATGATGGTTGTGGATGAGAAAATTACTCACCATATGCAGACCCCGAACCGGACCCACTGCCAAACCCCTGCCCGCCACCCGAACCAGCCGAAGATCCCGCCCCTGACCCAGCGGACGAACTGTCCCCTCCCACAGAAACCGAGCCAGATCTAGATGCAGAGGTCGAGCCCGCTCCGGCTACGGAGCCAGAACCAGAGCTGAGTAAAGTCTATTTTAAACCTTGAACTCGTACGCCTCGTCGGTTTTAAACCCCAAACTCCAAATCCCTAAAATCGACACCCCCAACTCTCTAATCCCGGTTGTTTTCGCCCTTGTTGCCGTACTCAAATAGGTGAAGGATGGGATTGCTAAGTCAACGAGGCATTGTGGGCCCCGCTCGGTCGCTGGAGAGGCTAAGTGGTTGAGTCGGACCAGCTCGCTGCGCTCCTCCCTCACTTCGCCCCTTCCCATTCCCCTTCTCTCCCGACGCATCACCTTCTCCCGTGGCGGCAATGGCGACGCTGAGCGGATGATCGCGGCGACCTTCGACGACCACGCCGGCGGCAAAGGAGCAGGTACATCATCCTCTTCAGCCGTGAATCATCTATGGTCTTTTTTTCTTCCCTCCCCGAGTTAGGTTTAGGGTTTTACAGGGGGTGAAAGGTGGGGTTTTGGGGGGGAATTTGTTGCCCGTTTAATCTCATGTTTTGGGGGCAATGACTTATACATGGTCGGATACATGATATGCATTGTAGGTTTAATCGATTTTGTAGCCTTTCTAATCGATTTTTGTAACTGTGTTGTCTGAAGGTGTCAAATCATGGACTGAATTTAAATACTGCACTGAATTTGTGTGTTTCTTGTACAGTAGGTTTCTGAATGTATAATATATTTTTAAATTGAAGTGTACTTACTGAATGTAAATATTGCACTGTGCAGGTTTTGTTCTTTCAAATCATGGATCCAGCAGAGGTTCTGAAGGTCAGGTTTCATTATGGGGGAGAGTTCATCCGTATTGGTCCATCCCTTGATTATGTTGGGGGAGATACTGCAATGTCAGTGATTGAGAGGGATAAGTTATCACTGCCAGGGCTTAAGGGACACAACAAAAGTGGTTGTAAATGAATGGAGACAGAACCCAAAAAGATAAATCATATCTTGGAAAGAGAGGGAGAAATCAGAGAGCAGCAGAGGTACTAATTACATTGCTCTGTTCTTCAACTTTGCAAAAACATAATCACATTGCTCTATTTTTCCTTTGTTTTGATAACTACTTTTGCTCTGTTTTCATTGTTATATTTTGTTTGCAGCAAGCATAGACTGATGCATCAAGATCTACACCTCCATCAAGCTCTCAAGCTCCATGAACTAGAGCTCCAGCAAGTTCTCAAGCTGCAAGAACTGAAGTTGCAGCTAGCTCACAAGCTGGAACATGAAGCTCTCAAACTGCAGCATCAAGGTTAAAACCTCCCAGAGTGACAAGAAGCACTAATCCTGAGGGAAGCACATCTGCTGGGAGAGAAATTGGAAGAGGATCAGGGAGATGAACTGGAATAGGATCAGTGAGAGGAACAGGGACAGTAGGAGGAGTACCAGGTGGAGCATGGATGGGATACTTCACTGCAAGTGGCAATTACTAAAGATGTTTTCCAAGTATTGGACAAGATCTTCAGTAATTGTGTTTCTTATTGCAACTGCTAATATGTGAACTTGTTGTTGCCTTTTGCTTTCACTTGAACTATGTTAAGTACTGAATTATGTGTGGCAGTTATGACTTCTAGTAATGAAGTATGTGTAGTGAACTATGATCCTTTACTGCCAAATTGCTGTTATATATTTTGCTGCCAAATTGCTATGAAAATGCAAGGCTAACTTTCAGCCATCTTATATTATACAAGTTGCTGCCAAATTCCTGTTAAACTGTAGGCTTTCTTCATGTCAAATTGTTTCAACAAAAACTACAGTGTATGATTGCTTCTGTTTTGTACACGCTGCTGTCAAATTACTCGTTAATGTCAAAAAAGAAAGTTCACACAATAAAACAGTATATGTGATCTTGTTGCTGTCAAATTAGCAGTGCATACAGTGCACTCTTGTTGCCAACAAAATCAATCTCATTGCACCAATTGATCTCCATAGAATAGCAGTTTAACATATAGGCATTTGCTGCCAACATGGCATCCATTACATTTCACTAAAATACATCATACAGGACAGATCTAACTGATCTAACTTAACAGCAACCCTGCAACTAAACCATCAACAAAAACATCTTTCCATAGAATAAAAATGTATACATCTGCATCTCCTCTTTCTTGTCGAATCTTGCTCTAATTTCTGCAACTAGTTCATTCTTCTTCTCCAATTCTTCTCTCAAACCAGCATCTTGTCCCTCCCTTGACTGAGCTGCCAAATCATCCTCTAGCCTCCATACTTTGTCCCGAAGATCTCCAAGCAATCCACGCAGAAATGGCGTCGTTGGGCCGTCATGCCAATCGATGAAGCCATGCTATTTATTTGACAAACAAATTTCAGAGAAATTTCAGAGATTCAGAAACAGAGGAGGGACAAAAAAACAACCAAGGAATCGAGCATACCTGAGCATCCACGCACGAATAATACCTCCTACCAGGGTTCACCGGACTCCAGGAGATCCACCGCGGCGCCTTCTTGCCGCAACGGCTGCAATTCCTAGCCGGCTCATACTCCATCTGTTGCTCCCGATAGGGCACCGGCGACCTACCAGCTTGCCCGCCTCTCCTGCTAAGCCCGCCGCCGCGCAAAGAAGGTGATGCCCCGGAGGAGAACGACATGGTCGCTGGCACCGCCAGTCGCCGCCCTGTCTCTGTCACTCGACGAACCCTAGCTTTGTTCCCCACCCAGCCCGCGCGCGCTTAGAACAGAGAGTGGGGCAAACCCGGCCTCCCACTGTGCCACGTCACCTAATCCTCCCCTCAAACGGCATTAAGGTGGCTAACAATCGGGATTAAAGAGTCGGGGGTGTCGATTCCAGGGATTTGGAGTTTGGGTTTAAAATGACGGGGCGTACGAGTTAAAGGTTTAAAATAGACTTTACTCAACCAGAGCCTGATCCGGACGCGGACACCCGACCTCCCGTGCCCACTCCAAGGCCGAGACCGGCGCCCACGTCAATGCCGAGGCCCATCCTGGCCACGCGGCGGCTCTCCACCATGCCGCACCCGAACGCCAGCAGCGCCAAGGCGGCAGCGACGACCACGCTCCGCCGGCAGCTTGCCATCCTCATCTCGCACCAGACAAGCTCTCGAACGCCTAGCTGGTAATGGCTGGTCACCACCGTCGCCGTGTGTCTCGGTTGGTTGCCTTGGGAAATGAAGAAAGTCGACACGAGCACGCGGCTGGTTATATAGGGCAAGCCGAGTGCGCGATGCCAAGATGACTTGTATCCGATCTCAAGTTCGTTGGACGAGGAGGTAATGCTGCGGCTCATATAATGTACCTCATGTAACTTTTGACGCCAACAGGATTGGGTGCCATGTCGTCTTGGCACTTGCAGTGGGCGTGCGGACGCGATCGACCGGGCAAGCGGTGGTGATGCGGCAAAGGTACGTACTCTACGTGACCAGATAAGGGTTAGTGGGGGTTGTGGTTGCATGCATGCATGTGATGTGACGCGGCATGCCGTCGCGTCCGATCGGGTAGGCCGGTCGATCGAATGCTCGAGATTCTTCGCTTTCCCATCGATAATTGGACCATGGATGAGTTTATTTGTTGGTTACTGGTGTCAAAAAAACGTCTTACATTATGAAGTGAATTGCAAAAAACCACCACATTGACGCATAGGTTTGCAGAAAACATTAGTTTACAAATTTGGGCCAGAAACCACTGATTCTTGGCCTAATCTTTTGCAGAAAACACTGATTGATGACTTAGACCATTTTAATAACAATTATGACATCTGGGTCCCACATTGATTACTGGTCTTTTTCCAAAAAAAAACCTCTCTCCCAAAAACAAATTCGTAAACCAGTGTTTTTTGCAAATCTATGCGTCAATGTGGTGGTTTTTTGCAATTCACTCTACATTATGGGACCGAGGGAGTAATTAGGCAAGTTTGCAGTGATCTCTTGAGATATAGGCGACCGATCGAGAGCAGCCGAGCATCGAGAACTGTATGCCGTGTTAGCTTTTCCAGTGCTAGCAAGATGATATGACACGAAAACCATGTCATTGCTCCTGCGCACAACGTAGAATTGTTGTTCTTCCCAGGCTGATTTGTATCCATGAATTAGAATAACAGCCAACAGGCACACGGAACTTGCGTACGGACGACTGGTGTTGCAATATCCATGGGTAGGGTTGGTAGTCATTGTCGCGGGGACCTCGCCGAACCTCGTTAACAAATTTTAGTGTCATCATCTTGTGATTGCCTAACTTTATCGATAGATCATCACGTACGCGTCTCCAGATTCTAACAAAGGCCGACATTCCAAAGTCGATTTTTAGCCGGCTGTCAGATGCTATGAAATATCGCGTTGAGAGCCTGCGCACACACCGAGCACTCCCCTTCGCCCACGGCCGTCTCCTGCAGGTCTGCGATGGCCTTGCTGGAGGGGAGAATATCATACGCAAACCAACATTCGGTGAAAACCAGTGAAAACCACGAGAAAAAGATGTTTTGAAGTTACGAAAAAATCTGAAAAAAATACGGGATGTTAAGAGGATGATGTTTTATTGCCACGCAAAATTTCAAGTTGAAACACATTGCGAGATGTGAGCTATAAAAAAGACAAAATCAGCATTGAATAGTCCCGAACAGTAATGTCACTATTCAGGGCTGAATTTGTCTTTTTCATAGCTCACATCTCGTAATGTGTTTGAACTTGAAATTTCGCGTGGCAATAAAACATCACCCTCTTAACATCCCGTATTTTTTTCAGATTTTTTTGAAACTTTAAAATGTGGTTTGCACGAAGTTTTCTTCGAATGTTGGTTTGCGTATGATATTCTCCCCTGCTGGAAGGCCGGGACAGCACCAAACCCATGGTACAGGTAGGAAGCATCCTCGTCGGCTCCGTCCGTCCGCAGCAGCAGCAGCAGCAGCAGGGAGGAGCAGACTGTCCTTGCATCGCTGATTGTCCCTGCCCATCATCACCGTTTCTCGGATGCGCGTCTGATTTAATTGTTCATCTAAATTAATAATTATTCCCAATGAAACATCCAAATGGGACTTAGCAGATTGACGTAAATCAAATGTTCCTGTTTTCCCCTGTCCACTCGTATCGTAGTCGAGGTGTGGGCGGACGGTGGATGCTCGCTATATATGGGATGTACTATTTGGAAACATGCGCTGCAACTTAGTTGAGATATAAGCGTACGCGCATGATATGCTGGTCTTTAGTGAGTGACTGAGAGTGGTACACTAGCTAGTGTGGATATGAAAGGAAAGCTATAGTGGACTCGAATTCGCTTGGCTTCGACACGTGCATGCATGCGCACGCACAGTAATGGTCGATGCAGCTTTTCCTTTGCACTCCGATCCGAGGGAAAATAATCATGCTCTGGGCTGCTCAAAATGTTGATGACCAGGTGATAGATCGAGCATATTCCATTTCAAATTTAATTACGCACACATGATTTTATTAGCATTTTCACTTATATTTCATGTGTGTTTCCATAACATTTCAACATCAGTTTTCGTGCAAGTCAGACTAATGTATGTTGGACCAAGATTATAAAATAAAACATCAATATCTGCAATACAAATAAAATAAAATATGAAAATACTTTTCGTGATGGATCAAATGATACAAATTTGGTAATGTAGATATTGATAATTTTTCCCTAAAACCTTGGTCAAACATGCACATGTTTGACTTTTGGAAAAACTAATACACCTTACATTTTGAAATGGAGGGAGTATTTGTCGTGGGAACGAGCCTGACAGTAGAGGTTAGGGGTACGTAAGGAGAGGGCAGAGTCCTAACTACGGCGAGATTGTACACACAAATGTATGAGTTCAGGCCCCTCTCGTGGAGGTAACAGCCCTACGTCTCAGCGCTCGGGAGCTTTCTGTCGTTTGGAACGTGAGAGATACAGGGGGTGTGAACCCTTGTGCCAGAGGGGAGGGGTGGCTTATATAGAGTGCGTTGCCCCTCATAAACGCCAGGCAACCAAGGGTTCGATCATGGGGAGTAAAGAAGAGCGTTACTGATAACGCATGCAATAAATGCTAATTATGGTGATGGCCCGACCGCCTGTCTGCTACTCTTCTCAGAGTGACTTTAGATCTTCAGCGGTCGAGTGACGTCCAGCTCTGTCGAGTGAAACGTATCCTGTCGAGTGGATGTAGAATCTTCCGAGTGAGCTAGATGTCGAGTGGATCGTAAGCTTTGCTTACTCCAGTCGGAATCTTCCTTGTAGTCTTGTAATCTTGCATATGGCGTCTTTAGGTGGGGTATGTAGGCCATGCTTAGGACCCTACCCTTAATACATATCCACATCATTAGCCCCCGAATGGATCAGGGTTCGAGTGGGAAAGGGACAGTGCAGGTTCTGCCAAACTCAACGTTCCGAATGAGCTTCGAGATTTTACTGATGCCTGTGACGACTGGGCCTTCTAGCATTCGCCTTGATCTATTCAGCTTATCAGTTCTTCCGAGTGAATTTGGATACAGGTTCAAGTCCGAATGGCCAGCAGGATCTTTAGAGGTGACAGGACGCTCTGCCCGGTCCAGATTTCACGGGGTTCGAAATTTCGGGGAGCGCGCGCCGAGCGGGGATGACGCAACAGACGGGGGCACGACCCCTCGATCCTCGCGTCGCTTTTAGCGCCACGTATCGCGCCTCCTCTGTTAACGGGATACACAGGGATTCAGCGGGCCCATGAGTCAGTGACTCGGGTCGACGGATATAAGAAACGAGAGCGGGGGGGAGGGGGGGGGGAATTTGCAACAGTGCGTCCATTTTCTCCCCATCTCCCCCGCTTCCTCTGTTCCGCTACCGCGCCGCTCATCTCGGATCCGCCCGCCGCCGCAACAATGACGAAAGACAAGACAGGGAAGTTGGAGCGCGCCAAGAAGACGGCGAAGGGGAAGAAGCCATCGGGCGCTCGAGCCGCGGCGCCGCCCGGATGGATCCAGGGCGACTTCTTGCCGTCGACCGTCACGGAGGAGGACGTTGAGAAGCTCGTCACCGATGGCCTGGTAGCGGCCGGGCCGTGGAGGCTGCCGGGGGCGGAAGCTGAGCCGGAGCCGCGCGAGGGCGAGCGGGTCCTCCTGACCACTCACTTGGAGAGAGGTTTTTCTCTGCCTCCTCATCCCTTCTTCCGTGGTTTCTTGAATTTCTTCGGGGCACAACTTCATCATTTCCCTCCCAATGCTATCGCGTGCCTTGCCGCATTTGTGATGATGTGCGAGTGTTTCCTGGGTTGTCCCCCTCACTGGGGTTTGTTCAAGCATATTTTCACCATCCTCTCCCAGTCGGTCAAGAAAGCCCACACTAGTGATAGCAAGACCAACGTTATTCAGTTATGTGTAGGTTTGGGCCTCCAAAAGAGGACGAGGAGTGCTTTCCCAGCGTTAACCTTTCCGGACTCGGTGCGGGGCTGGCAGTCGACTTGGTTCTATTGCAACGATGTCGCATCCCCAAATATGTCGACTGGTCTTCCCCCCTTCACACTGGCTCGACCCACTGTGCCCAAATCTCTGAATGTGACCGAGGAAGAGAAGGCCAACGTAGGAATCTTGATGAATGGTGTAGTGAATCTGATTCGTGGTGGAGTGACTGGTCTGGATCTGCTGGAGGTGTTCCTCGGTCGACGGATCCAGCCGCTCCAGGCGCGGGACCATCCCATGTGGCATTACTCGGGAGTCGACGACACCACTCGTACCCATTCGGAGGATGTCTCAGAAGAAACGGTCGCTCAATGGTTGCACGGCATCACTGGAGCTCGTGACAACCCCCAAGGATCCAAAAGAGTCTTGCCCTTCTCCGCTGAGTGCCCACCGAACGTGGTGAGTCATGTCATTGTTGATTGCTTTTATATCTTGTCGAGTGAATGGGTCTTCAACTGACTGACTTGAATCTTTGCAGGAGTTCACAAACATGTATTCACTTGTGCCGAATGGAGAACAGAAGGTTGAAGGGGTGGAGAGTGAAGGCGACAGCGCCAACATCAGTTATGCCAAGGACAGTGAAGGCAGCGATGACGACTCAGAAGAGAGCGAAGAAGTCGAAGTTCAATCTCCTCCGCGTACCGAGGGACGTTCCAAGCAGCATCAAGATCCTGCAATCGACCAAGGTCGGACCGTGGGGTCGACCACCAGGAGCTCGAAGCGCAATCGGACGTCGACGCCGGAACCGACCGAAAAGGTCGCCAAACAGCCCAAGGTTGCTCCTGCAAAGTCCCGGAAGACTCTTCCCAGGATAAAGGTTGCCGTGCCGATTGCTTCGACGTAAGTATTCTTGCTCCTTGCTTAACTTGTTGCTGAACTTCATATTTTTGCTGACCGAGTGAAACTTGAATGTGAGGGCTGCTACCTCGGTGACGTCACCGGTGCGGGCTGAGGAAGGCGCGGAGAAGGATACGTCCTACGCAGCTACTTCCCGCCGAGGTATGACATATTGCCATTCGACATTTTTCTCAAACCATTTGACAGTCGTGTGAAATGTTGTCTGGTGACTGCAGAGCCAAGGAATGTCCTCCAGATCGCTGATGACGGTGAAGATGAGCTTCAGAGGAGTGCCGACCCCGCAGCTCCTTCTCCGACAGAACCGGTTTCAGTACCGGATCTGATGACCGTGGAGCTCGCCAATCCGTCTCAAGTGCCGGTCTCTCAAGCGCCAGTCCTTCTGGCTGTATCACCGCTCCCTCCACAGTCTACCTTTCCTCTGTATCATGTTCCAGAAGATCAGACTGGAGCTGCAAAGGAGGCGATGATCCAAGCCGAGCACATGATGCGGCACACGAAGGAGGCGTACGAGGCCAGCAAGTTGGCTTACGACGCCAGCTCGGCGCTTCGAGCGAACGTTCGAGTAAGTGCGCTTGTAAGTTCGTTTTTGATTGTGTCGTTTTCCGTTTATCTTGACTTGACTCTACACCCAGTGGGTGTTTTCTGTCCGTCAATGTGTAGTCGCTTGTCACTCACTCGGCCAGGACTGACCTGGTCGAGTGGTAATTGTTTGTCACGCACTCGGCCAGGGCTGACCTGGTCGATTGGACATTTGTCCAGTGGGGGCACGCTGAGTGCACCCACTGGGTGTAGTCCCCGAGACCGCTGTCGAATGTTGGTGACATCGGCGGGGGTCTTTTATGTATTTTGCTGTTCATTTGTCACTCGGACAGGCCGGACCTGGTCGAGTGATAGTAGGTCCAGTGGGGGCACGCTGAGTGCACCCACTGGGTGTAGTCCCCGAGACCGCCGTCGGATGTTTGCATCGGCGGGGGTCTGAAAGAGACATTGTAGATTGTTTTGTTTTTTTTTTGACTCGGACATGTCGGGCCTGGTCGAGTGAGGTTGAGTCCAGTGGGGGCACGCTGAGTGCACCCACTGGGTGTAGTCCCCGAGACTACTGTCGATCGTTTACGATTGGTAGTAGTCTTAAGAACTTGGACTCGGAGCCCAAATTTGTGTTTGAAACACACTCTCCACTCGGCATGCCGAGCGGATGTCTTGTCTTAGTGTCTTCCCTCCTAAATGCTTGATGTAGAAATGGAAATGATGTCCATGAAACCAGCAGAGTAGGTCTTGTCAGTTCGGACCTTTCCATCAACCATGATATGACGCCGCATAAGGGTGGGTGGGTTTTGTGCTTCCACTCGGGAGCGGAAGAATATTTCTGTCGACTGAATTGTGTTTGTTGTTGATCTCAGAAGACTTGCGAACTCGGGACTCAATATGCCAACTTGGAGAAAGAGAAGAACCAGCTTCAACTGGACCTGGAAGTGGCCAAGAAGGACCTGGAGCGCGTGCAGGCTGACCTGAAGGCTTCGGGAGGTAAACTTCGTCGACCGAATGCACCATTACTTGTTTCTTCTATCTTTGAACCGAGTGACTTCACTCGAGCAGACGTGCGTGGTGAGAATCGTCGACTCCAAGCGCGACTCAACAATGTTGTTTCCTTAGATACCATGAAGAAGGCGCTTGAAGATAAGGACAAATCACTCGCCGATGCTCAGAAGACGGCGAGGGAGAAAACTGAAGCCGCAGAGAAGAAACTCGCCATAGCCAATAAGTTGGAAGAGGAGAACACCAAACTCAAGCAGGAGCGGGCCGACTGGGGCAAGAGGGTTGAGCAGGCGACCAAGAGAGCGAAGGGTCTGGAGAAATATCTGGGGGACTTCGCGAAGAAGATGTACATCTTGCTTGAAGGTAACTTTCTCCAGTCGAGTGAATTCCGTTAATTCCCAGAGAGCAGCAGCATGACCAATCTTTCCCTTCTTCTTTGTGTAGAATTCTGCCAAGACTTTGACAAGGAGACTGAAGAGATTGAGCCAAGTCTGGACCCCACCAAGTCACCCGTCGGGGATGCCGTAGCCATGAATATGTTTCGGCTTGAAGCTCGTCTTGGAGGTGTCCAGGGATATGTCACTCGACTGAGGGCTGCGATGGAGAAGATCGACAAGGAATTATGGCCAGAGGACTCTCTTCAGACTGACCTCGAGTCGATGATGACTCGCCTTGATGAGCTCCCCGGTCGAGTGCAGGCGTGGAAAAAATCTGCGGCACGCTGCGGAGCTGACGTAGCGCTCTCACTCGTCCGGGTCCATTGTAAGGAGGCCAAGGAGGACAGACTGAAGGCTCTTCAAGTGGCCAACACGAAGAAACTTCAGTTCCAGGACTTCATGGAGACCTTCATCGCAGCAGCAACTCGGATCGCCGATGGGATTGATCTGGGCACTTTCGTCGAGCCCGCGAGTCCCACCGGAGCTTGAGAAAAACTTTGCTGGTAGTCGAAACTTTATTTTGCCTCGGTATGCCGAGTGACGGTGTAACCGCTTAAAACTTCGTTCGGGCCTTAAGCCCGAGTACTTTCCGTTTGCATGGGCAACTTTTATCCGTGTTGGATATTCTGGATTTATCTGCATCTTGCTTTCCAGTCCTTTGCTTGGTTGATTTTGTTTGCTTTCCGAGTGAGACGGATATTCATCACTCGGAAGAATTTTGGACTTAGGCGAGGACTGACTCACAGCTAAGTCCCCGAGTGAGAGGAGTGCTCGACACTCGACAGATATTTTGACTTAGCCGAAATCAGGTTCGCGGCTAAGCCCCCGAGTGTGAGTATCACTCGACACCCGGTAGGATTTTTATCATAAGCGAAAACTTGTCCACAGCTAAGCTTTCGAGTGAAGGGGATGCTATTCACTCGACGAGATTTTTAACTTAGGCGAAATCTGGTTCGCAGCTAAGTCCCCGAGTGAGAGGATTGCTCGTCACTCGGGAGAGTTTTTAACATAGGCGAAAACTTGTTCGCAGTTAAGCTTTCGAGTGAATGGGATGCTATTCACTCGACAAGATTTTTAACTTAGGCGAAATCTGGTTCGCAGCTAAGTCCCCGAGCGAGAGGATTGCTCGTCACTCGGGAGAGTTTTTAACTTAGGCAAAAACTTGTTCGCTGCTAAGCTTTCGAGTGAATGGGATGCTATTCACTCGACGAGATTTTTAACTTAGGCGAAATCTGGTTCGCAGCTAAGTCCTCGAGTGAGAGGATTGCTCGTCACTCGGGAGAGTTTTTAACTTAGGCGAAAACTTGTTCGCAGCTAAGCTTTCGAGTGAATGGGATGCTATTCACTCGACGAGATTTTTAACTTAGGCGAAATCTGGTTCGCAGCTAAGTCCTCGAGTGAGAGGATTGCTCGTCACTCGGGAGAGTTTTTAACTTAGGCAAAAACTTGTTCGCAGCTAAGCTTTCAAGTGAATGGGATGCTATTCACTCGACGGGATTTTTAACTTAGGCGAAATCTGGTTCGCATCTAAGCCCCCGAGTGAGAGGATTGCTCGTCACTCGGAGTATTTTTGAACTTAGAATTGTGCGATCGGAATCGACAAAAAACTGCAGGAGTCGTATCTTTGATAAGCAAAACTGTTTAGAGTACTCTTATTACATCAAACAATTCAGTCTTCAGGTATAAAATCATCGAAGTAAATCCGCGTTCCAGGCCCGCGGCTCGTCAATGTTCTTCTTGAGGTTGAAAAGGTGGTAGGCTCCATTGTTCAGTACTTTGGTGACGACGAAAGGGCCTTCCCATGCGGGGGCGAGCTTGTGAGGCCGCTGCTGATCCACTCGGAGCACGAGGTCACCTTCATGGAATGACCGACTCCTGACGTGCCTTGCATGAAAGCGACGCAGATCTTGCTGGTACACAGTCGACCGAATCAAAGCCATTTCTCGCTCTTCTTCAAGGAGATCCACAGCGTCCTGACGTGCTTGTTCAGCCTCAGCCTCCGAGTAAAGATCCACACGAGGAGAATTGTGAAGGATATCACTCGGCAAGATAGCCTCGGCTCCATACACCATAAAGAAGGGAGTGCGATCAGTCGACCGATTTGGAGTCGTCCTCAAGCCCCACAGAACAGACGGTAATTCAGTAACCCAAGCTTCAGCTGCATGATCAAGTTCGCGCATGAGTCGAGGCTTCAATCCTTGAAGGATAAGGCCATTTGCTCGCTCCGCCTGACCGTTAGACTGGGGGTGCGCAACGGATGCGTAATCCACCCGAGTGCCTTGAGTGGAGCAAAAGTTTCTGAACTCTTCCAAGTCAAAGTTAGAACCATTGTCTGTGATGATACTGTGGGGAACTCCGTATCTGAATATTATCTCTTTCATGAATTTGATGGCCGTGCGTGAATTCAGTTTCTTAATAGGTTTGACCTCGATCCATTTGGTGAACTTGTCGACTGCTACCAGTAGATGCGTGAAACCACTCTGGCCCGTCCGGAGAGGCCCGACCATATCCAATCTCCATACAGCGAACGGCCAGACGAGTGGAATAGTCTTCAAAGCAGACGCAGGCTTGTGTGACAAGTTCGCATAGAATTGGCATCCTTCACAGTGCTGAACAATCTCTTTAGCCATTTCATTGGCGCGTGGCCAGAAGAAACCAGCTTGGTATGCCTTGGCAACAATCGTCCGAGAGGACGCATGATGACCGCAAGTCCCCGAGTGTACTTCCTCCAGAATCAGTCGACCTTCTTCGGGAGAGATGCACCGCTGAGCCACGCCGGTTACGCTCTCTCTGTACAGCTGTCCATTCATAACAGTGAATGCCTTGGATCTGCGGACAATCTGTCGAGCCTCAACCTCATCTTCTGGAAGTTCTCGTCTGAGTATGTACGCAATATAGGGCACCGTCCAATCGGGAGTAATCGCCAGAATCTCGATGACCAGATCTATGACTACTGGGACGTCAACTTCAGTCGGATTGAAGGCGCTTATAGGCTGCGGGGGCTCTTCGGTGAAGGGGTCCTCCTGCACCGAAGGAGAGTGCAAATGTTCCAGAAACACGTTGCTGGGTACAGGTTTCCGAGTGGATCCGATTTTTGCTAGCTCGTCAGCTGCCTGATTCTTCACTCGGGGAACATGGTGGAGTTCCAAACCCTCAAACTTCTTCTCCAGCTTCCTTACTGCATTGCAATATCCGGTCATGGCGGGGTTCCTGACGTCCCACTCCTTCATCACCTGATTAACCACCAAATCCGAGTCACCGTATACCATCAAGCGACGGACGCCGAGTGAGATGGTCATACGTAACCCATAGAGGAGTGCCTCGTACTCAGCTTCATTATTGGAGGAATCGAAGTGAATCTGGAGGACATAACTGAGCTTATCACCCTTTGGAGACACCAACACTACACCAGCACCAGAACCATTCAGCATCTTCGAGCCGTCAAAGAACATGGTCTAGTGTGCCGAGTGGATTTGGATTGGCTGTTGCTGTTCTATCCACTCGGCCATGAAGTCAGCAAGTGCTTGAGATTTGATGGCTTTCTTTGCTTCAAACTTGATATCAAAATAGAGGAGCTCAATGGCCCACTTGGCCACTCGACCAGTCGCGTCTCGATTGTTGAGGATCTCGGCCAATGGAGCATCACTGACGACTGAAACTGAGTGAACTTGGAAGTAGTGCGCCACCTTCTTCGCTGATAGATATATACCATAGACAAGCTTCTGGTAATGTGGGTACCTTTGCTTTGAAGGAGTCAACACTTCAGAGATGTAGTATACTGGGCGCTGGACCTTATAGGCCTTGCCCTCTTCTTCTCGCTCGACAGTGAGAACCGTACTGACAACTTGATTGGTGGCTGCAATGTACAGGAGCAGGGGTTCTTTGTTGTGCGGAGCAGCAAACACCGGCTGGGTGGAGAGCAGGGCTTTGAGCTCGCCAAACGCTGCTTCTGCCTCTGGAGTCCACTCGAACGTATCAGATTTCTTCATCAGTCGGTATAAAGGCAGTGCCTTCTCTCCGAGACGAGAAATGAATCTAATCAGCGCCGCCAGGCAACCAGTGAGCTTATGGACATCGTGTATACGCTCAGGGCGTTTCATTCGGACGATGGCACCGATCTTCTCAGGATTGACGTCGATCCCTCGTTCGGAAACGAGAAAACCGAGTAACTTTCCACCAGGAACTCCAAATGTACACTTGGCTGGATTCAACTTGATGTCATATTTCCTTAAGTTGGCGAATGTTTCTGCCAAGTCAATCAGCAGGTCGGAACCTTTGCGAGACTTGACTACAATATCGTCCATATAGGCCTCGACATTCCGACTGATCTGGTCGAGGAGACATTTCTGAATCATGCGCATGAAAGTAGCGCCAGCATTTTTCAGACCAAAGGGCATGGTGATGTAACAGAAACACCCGAAAGGGGTGATGAAGGCTGTCTTTATTTCATCTGGGCCAAACAGACGGATCTGATGGTAGCCAGAGTATGCATCGAGAAAAGATAAACGCTCACACCCCTCTGTCGAGTCCACAATCTGGTCGATGCGGGGGAGCGGGAAATGATCTTTCGGGCAGGCCCGATTGATATGTTTAAAGTCTATACACATGCGGAGCGACTTGTCTTTCTTGGGGACCATGACGACGTTCGCGAGCCACTCGGAGTGGTAAACCTCGCGTATGAACTTAGCCGCCAAGAGTCGAGCCACTTCCTCGCCGATTGCTTTCCGCTTCTCTGTTGCCGACCGACGCAAGTGCTCCTTTACGGGCTTGGCCTTGGGGGTCAACCCTCAGATGGTGCTTAGCCAGCTCCCTGGGTACACCCGGCATGTCAGAAGGCTTCCATGCAAAGATGTCCCAGTTCTCACGGAGGAACTGGATGAGCGCGGCTTCCTATTTGCTGTCAAGTGTTGTTGAAATGTTGGTCGGAGCAGCATTAGGATCCGTCGGGTGAATGTGCACTGGCTTCACGTCTCCTGCCGACTGAAAAGCAAACTCAGTGGTGGGTTTCTTGGAACGCAACAGATCGATGGGATCAGCATTCTTCTTGTATTCTTCCAACTCGACCATAGCCATTTGTTGGTCGGCAATCTTGGAGCCCTGCTAGAGGCACTCCTCAGCCCTCTGTCGATTCCCTGTGACCGTGATCACACCCTTGGGCCCGGGCATCTTCAGCTTGAGATACACGTAACATGGACGGGCCATGAAACGTGCATAAGCCGGACGACCAAGGATGGCGTGATATGCACTCTGAAAGTCTACAACTTCAAACGTCAACTTTTCCTTGCGAAAATTCTTGTCGGTGCCGAACACCACATCCAATGCAATCTGACCGAGTGACTTGGCCTTCTTTCCAGGGATGACCCCGTGGAATTGCATATTGCTCTCACTGAGCCTGGACATCGGAATGCCCATCCCCTTAAGGGTATATGCGTATAAAATGTTCAGGCCACTCCCTCCGTCCATGAGAACTTTGCGGAGTCGAGTGCCTCCTACTACCGGATCCACCACCAAAGCCTGCCGACCTGGGGTAGCAACATGAGCGGGGTGGTCCGACTGATCAAAGGTGATAGGAGTCTGGGACCACTTGAGGTACGTGGGGGTGGCAGGAACAGTCATGTTGACCTCCCTGTTTATGACCTTCAGTCGACTCCTGCTTTCTACATCAGCAAAAATCATCAAAGTGGCATTAACCTCAGGGAAGTCATCTTTCTCTTCATCTTCTTCTTTCTCAGGATCTTTTCCACTCAACTGTCCTTCCTTGAACTGCTGGATCAGTAATCTGCACTGTCGAGTGGTGTGTTTCGGCAATATCAAGTTGCCTTCTTCGTCCTTCTTCGTGTGAATGGCACACGGCATATCCAGGACATCCGTTGACTGATTCTTTGACTTCTTTTGAGTAAACTGCCTCTTGGGCTTCCCTTTTCCTTGCGCCGCCAGAGCGGCTGCTTCTGCCTGAGCAGAAACATCAGCTTTACGCTTTTGCTTTCGACTGGAATTTCCGCCGCCGGCGTCATTGTCGACTGCTTTTCCCTTGCCACTGCGGAGGCGATCCTCCTCTTCGCCGTTGGCGTACTTAGTGGCAATTTCCATCATCTTGCTAAGAGACATATCTCCTGTCCGACCAAACTTCAAGTAGAGCTCTCTGTATCTAACGCCGGCCTTGAAGGCGCAAACAACTTGGTGCTCGGAAACACCTTCCACTGTGTGATGAAGATTGGTCCAACGCTGAATGTAATCCCTCAAAGTTTCATTCGGCTTCTGTACACAATGCTGCAACTCGGTCAAACCAGCAGGACGCTTGCAGGTGCCTTCGAAAGTTTTGATGAACACTCGGGCAAGATCCTCCCAGCAATAGATGCTAGAAGGAGCCAACTAATTCAGCCATGCTCGGGCCGAACCATCCAACATCAGAGACAAGTGCTTCATAGCTATGTTGTCATTGCCTCCACCGATCTGTACAGCCACTCGGTAATCATCTAGCCAAGTTTCTGGCTTGGACTCACCGGTGAATTTGCTAACCCCAGCTGCCAACCTGAAGTTGGGGGGAATCTCAGCAGATCGAATGGCTCTGCTAAAACACTCTGGACCAGAAACAACTGCGCCGCTTCCACTCGGAAAACCTCTGTCATAACCATCTCTGTTATACCTGCCCCTGTCGACCCGGTTCTGTATGAGAACTGACCTCGCGTCAAACCCAGGGTCCCGCTCATCACCGTACGGGCGCCTATCATCATAGTGCCGAGGCACGTATGGACCACTCCGCGGAGGAGTGGGCACTAGACGGTGGTCATCACGGTGATATCGAGGAGCAAACTGATCTCACCTCTGATCTCTGAACTGATCATTACGATAATCCCCGCCTCTGCGACGCAGAGGTGACCCTGGACTGTGGGCCGATTGGACCGTGTCTGCCTTAGCTGATCTGTTGTGTATCCTGTTGCGCGACTGAGAGACAGCAGAGTTCTGCTCTCGAGCCGCCCCAAGCAGAGCTCGGATCTGCTAAAGACCTCTGCCAGCCTCAGAATTGGACGGCTGGATAGATTCTTCAATCCTAGCCGCTGCCGCAACGTTCTGGATCGGTGTACGGAATACCTGAAGGTTGTCGTCGACTGGAGGGAATAACTGACGCTGTCGAGTGCGCTCGTCGAGTGCCCTCTGCATCTCTTCGAGGCGCGTGCGCTCCGCCAAAGTGGCCAGACGCGCAGTCTCCAGAGCTTGGGCCTCCGCAGTCGTGCCGACGATGGGGGTTTGGAGGACCTCCTCATCCCTGCGCTGCTGCTCATTCGACGGGCCGCCACGCTCGCGGCCCCCACGGCCGTAGCCGGGCGGGCTCTGACGAGAACCCGCCATGAAAACTTCTGCTGCCGGATTGCAGCTTTCACACTCGGAAGGGAGCTCAGATTGATCTGACGCCGAATAGAACACGCCGCGAAGTGACTCGGCGGGCTCGATAGCCGCAATCTGCGGAGTCAACGCCTGGCGTGCCGCCACATGCCTCACCCATCGCTGGAGCCGCGAGCGACCAGATCGCTTGCGGCGACGCACAGCGGGGGGAGTGAACGATGCCAGAGCCGATATGTACTGGGTCGACGGCTACCGAAGAAGAACGCCGCATGAACTCGCACTGAAGTGCGTCGCCCCGCGAACAGGGAGAGCCTCAACGTCGAGAGGGGCTTCCAGGAGCCATGCGGAGTCATCGGCGACGAAGGTGAGCGCACCGAGACGGATCTCGCGGCCCAGGACCAAACTGCCGCCGGTAGACATGATGAAGATGAAAAACGCAACCTCGCCGGAAGTCGCTTAGACGCTTGCCCCACGGTGGGCGCCAACTGTCGTGGGAACGAGCCTGACAGTAGAGGTTAGGGGTACGTAAGGAGAGGGCAGAGTCCTAGCTACGGCGAGATTGTACACACAGATGTATGAGTTCAGGCCCCTCTCGTGGAGGTAACAGCCCTACGTCTCAGCGCTCGGGAGCTTTCTGTCGTTTGGAACGTGAGAGATACAGGGGGTGCGAACCCTTGTGCCTGAGGGGAGGGGTGGCTTATATAGAGTGCGCTGCCCCTCATAAACGCCAGGCAACCAAGGGTTCGATCGTGGGGAGTAAAGGAGAGCGTTACTGATAACACATGCAATAAATGCTAATTATGGTGATGGCCCGACCGCCTGTCTGCTGCTCTTCTCAGAGTGACTTTAGATCTTCAGCGGTCGAGTGACGTCCAGCTCTGTCGAGTGAAACGTATCCTGTCGAGTGGATGTAGAATCTTCCGAGTGAGCTAGATGTCGAGTGGATCGTAAGCTTTGCTTACTCCAGTCGGAATCTTCCTTGTAGTCTTGTAATCTTGCATATGGCGTCTTTAGGTGGGGTATGTAGGCCATGCTTAGGACCCTACCCTTAATACATATCCACATCAGTATTTCCTTTTCATTTGGTGAACTTTTTTTTTCCTCGCAGAAATCATATTGGAAATCTGGAAATTTGGTCTGGTTACCACGCTAACATTACTGGTCTTTTTGTTGCTTTGCTCGCCCAGCAAGCTGCCATGCTTGATTTTCTTAGATCCGCGTGACATGCATCATCGATTGATCATGTGAAAAGGAATGGAACCAAGCATCGTCGACAGACAAGTACATCCGCTCTGCACGTATCTCTACTCCTAATGGAAGAGTTAGTTGTCGTTTCGTCTCGTCAACACCCCCCCCCCCTGAACGATACCTCCACCACCGATCGATCACATCCCCACCGATTTTTTCCTCTCCCCTGCAAAACCGGTGGGCATAAAACCAGGGAGAAAAACACCACAAAAAAAACCCCACGCTGTCCTAATCTATCCCTCACCACGCTTTTTTTTTTGCGGGTGAAAAGGGATTTCTCATTACTCACGGAGGCTTCTCAGCCAGAGCCAAGTTTACAATGAGGTCTAATCCCGAGTGCAACCAAACAGCGGTGCGGGGAGTGCTCCTACCATACTTGGCGAGCTCATGACTAACTTTGTTCTGCGAACGACAACAAAGATTAAAAGAGACCTCTCTCCCCTCCATCGCTACTAGTCTCTTAATGTCCTCAACAACGATGCGATGGACCGACCGGTCCTGTCCTCGCGCTGTGATCATGGACACCGCCTCCACACAGTCAAGCTCGACTATAATGGGTGTGTTCGTCCAGTAGAGAGCCAGCTCCAGGCCCTCCCGGCACGCCGCTAACTCTGCCCCGAGCGCATTATCGCATGCTCGTATCTCTCTGCAGGCACTAAAGATGATCTCGCCTTGAGAATCTCGAAGGACCATGCCCCCTCCAGCCGCTCCTGTCGCTGGGATGAAACTCCCATCTGCATTAAGCTTGGTACTGCCAGGTGCCGGAGCGGCCCAACCACGCTCCTCCTTGGGAGGCGCGTGCTGTGTAGTGCGCATCGGTGGTGTATTAAGAGCCATCTTACCCTTGGCCACATCTCCATTAGGGTATTGCTGCAGGCATAAGAGTGAGTTGATATACCCCTGAAGGAAGCGTCGAGATACTTCTGTGGGTGGGGGTTTCTTCTCGTGTGTTATTTCATTCCGCACATGCCAAATCCTCCACATCACCATGAGCACAATCATCCGTGTCACCTCATCCAGGGGCTCCAGGAGTGTGAAGAGCCCCTCCGGCCCAACGTTCTGGATGGCTTCAACGCTTGGTATAGACCAATCCAAGGCCACCGCAAGCCATAGTTCCTTCGCTAGTGGACACCTGCAGAATGCATGGAACCCATCCTCTCGTTCCACACCACAAAGGGGACATATATCAGTGATCTCGAGGTGTCGGTAGAATTTGTTTGCCCAGGTAGCAAGTGAATTTGTAAACAACTCTCCAAGCAAACACGCGTACCTTCGGGGGAGCAGGGCACCCCCATATGATCTTCCAGATGGCGCGACGACCATCCGGTGCCCTGCTCGTGGCTGAAGTCGATGGACGCTCGCGCTCGTCCATGGCAAAGCGATAGGCGGATCGAACGGTGAAGATACCGTTCTTCTCCGGAGCCCATGCGATCATGTCGTCGATGACGCGTGATGAAGTTCGGATACTGGCGATCGCGTCGACATCTGCCGGCAGAAAGTGGCGCCGGAGCAGGTCCATACGCCACGTCCCATCCGGGCCAAGGAGCTCGGACACCCACCGAAGCCTGCATGTGCCCTGGAGGGAGACAGGCTGGCGCGACGGCTCCCTCGGTATCCACCGATCCCGCCAGATGCGGATGGACTGGCCGTCCCCGACCCGCCAGACGATGCCCTTCTTTAGTAGCTCCAAGCCATACTGTATGGCCTGCCACGTTGGAGAGGCATTTCCTGAGAATACCGTGTCCTCCAATCTTCCATCTGGGTAGTACCTAGCTTTCAGCACCTGCGCACATAAACTGTTAGGCTTAGTAAGCAGCCGCCACGCCTGGCGAGCAAGGAGAGCCTGGTTAAACACTCGGAAATCTCTGAAGCCCAGACCGCCCTTCGATTTATGAGCTAGGATTTTCGGCCATGCCATCCAATGAGTTTTCCTCTTGCCTTCAGCGGAACCCCACCAAAAGTTCCTCACCATTCTGTTGAGGTCATCGCAAACAGACATCGGCAACTTGAAAACTCCCATAATATACGTAGGGATAGCTTGGGCAACGGCTTTAATCATAATTTCTTTCCCCGCAAGCGAGAGGGTGTCGCCCCAAGCAATGATTCTCTTCAGCAAACGGGACTGCAAATTCTGAAATTTCCCCCTAGACATACGACCTTCCGGTGTGGGGAGTCCAAGATACTTTTCCTCAAAAGTTACTGTTTCAATATGTAAGACAGCACGCACCTTCTCCTGGTCCACAGTGGCACATGAATTACCAAACAATGCACTACACTTGGCTGGGTTAATACACTGGCCTGTAGCTTTTTCATACGTATTCAGCACCTCCTGTACTTTCAAAGCTTGCTCCTCTTTAGCCTTGAAGAAGAGCAATGTGTCATCTGCAAACAAAAGGTGAGAGACACCCGGGGCTCTGCGGTAGATTTTTAGCGGAGTGTAATCACCTTTGCTTTCCCCATCCTTCAACAAAGCAGAGAGACCATCAGCCACAAGCAGGAATAAAAACGGGGAGAGAGGATCACCTTGCCGTAGCCCACGCGACGGTGTGAACGAATCCAAGAGGGTTCCATTAAATTTCACTGTGTATCTCACCGAGGTGACGCATGCCATAATCCAGTCCACCCAACGGCGAGCAAAACCCATCTTTGCATCATTCGCTCCAAGAAGATCCAATCAACCCTGTCATAAGCTTTAGACAAATCCAACTTATAGGCACAAAAACTCTTATCCGGGTCCTTCTCTTGCTGTATATAGTGGATGCACTCAAACGCAATTAAGGCATTATCTGTAATCAGACGGCCAGGAACAAATGCACTCTGTTCGGGGGAGATAATATCATCAAGGATAGGGCGCAAGCGATTTACCAGACATTTTGAGACCACCTTATAGATCACGTTGCATAAACTGATGGGCCGAAACTCTGTCAGTTTCTCCGGATTATCCACCTTGGGGATGAGAACTATGGCAGTGTCATTCACCCCATTCGGCATCACTCCCGTCCGGAAAAACTCTTTTACGCCTGCAATTACTTGGTCCCTCATCACCGCCCAGTTTCTCTGAAAGAAGCGAGCAGGGAACCCGTCTGGTCCTGGTGCCTTCAAGGGGCCAATCTGAAACAAGGCATCCGCAATCTCCTTGTCCGAGAAATCTAGGCAGAGAGCATCATTCATGAGGTCAGTAACCCGAGGATTAATGAGATCAATCACGGGGTCCGCACATAAAGAATCATCAGCTGAAAACAAGTCCGCAAAATAAGATGTAACCATGGCCGTCATAGCCTCATGATCCCTATGAATGACACCTGCCGCATCCATTAAGGATTTGATGCGATTTTTTCGGGCGCGCCAAACAGCCTTCCTGTGAAAGAACTGCGTGTTTCTGTCTCCTTCCTTCAGCCATGCAACCCGTGAGCGTTGCATCCATAGCATCTCCTCCCGGTACAAGAGTTCATTCATCTTGTCAGTTGCTTCTCTGATGTCCTTGCGATCTGCATTCATAGACATAAGCTCCTCCAGGCGAGAGCGAGACTTGTTAATTTCCTTGATAACATTACCCCTCACCACGCTTTCCTAATGTATCTATCTAATCTAATCAATCTATATTCAAAATAGATCTTTCCCTGGCCACGCTTTCCTTCATTGTTTGGGCGATCTAATCAATCAATCTATCTATATTCAAAACAGATCTTTCCGTGGCCACGCTTTCCTTCATTGTTTGGGCGGGGAGAGGAAAAAATACCACAAAACTGATCTTGTATGATTACTACAAATCAATCTATCAATAATTCCATATACAAAACAGTGATGCTACGTATGGTCGTCGTTTCGTTCGTCTCGTCATTCCATCCCACTTCATGCGCACGAGAAAGAAAAGGAAACCTCCTCCTCTCGCGTTTTCTGTTTTCTCTTTACCAAATCAAACGTATCCCTTCCCTCAGAAAAAAATATCAAACGTACCCTCTCAGATTCCCATCGAGGACTAGGTCTAACTCCTGCTCTCTCCGTGCCGCCGCCACTCTCCCGATCGCACGCTGCTGCCGCGTCATCCCGCTCACGCACGCCGGCGCCACCCCGCTCGCGCACGCCCCGGCTTCTTCCTGTTTGAATGCCTCTGTATCCTCGCCGTTGGCCGCCTCCTCTGGCGCCACACAACGCCATGTCACCACGCCGCCTCACCTCTCTGCCTCCCCCTGCTGGACCCCGTAACCACCGACGCCCTGAATTCATGGATGGAGGTTTCCAAGTCCAGGTCCGCATCGGCGCCATCTTCGCCAGGTGTTCGGTGTGCCGCAGGTCAGTCAGTCCTGATAGAGCCCAAGGGAGCAGTTACTCCACACGTCAGTGAACATTGAGGCTATGGCGAATAAGAAGCAGCAGTTTTATAAGTCTACTCCAAGAGTCCAAGTCATGGGTACAATAACTATCTGGCTTTTTTCAATCGGCATCATCGTGCTTCTGCATTCTGAAGCAACTTGCTAGCCGGGTGACTTGAAATTGATTTGAATAGATGGCTGGAATAGTAAACCGATGCAAATAGCTTCTTAATTATGGCGTACTTAGGGAGGGGCAGGTTCACATTATAAGAAGTGAAATTGTAATTGACGGATTGACTTCTTGCACTTCAGTACCTCTCCTACACCAGGATAGTGTCAACGTGGAGATGAGGAGATCTGCGGTAGTGATGAAAAGTAGTTATTCTGAATGGTGAAGAATGAATTAATATTGCTAAGTTTGGTCTATTTCAATCTATAACAGAAACAAAATCCTACTTGTACCCATCCTACATGTAAATGTTATGCTTCACTATGAATCATGTTTTATTACTATGTCCATTTGCAATTAAAATTTACTTATCTGACGGAAGTCTTTGATCATGCCAGATGTCGAAGATAAGCACAAGATCCTAATACCTATGGGAATGCTTTTATGTAGACTAAACCGGTATCTTGCAGATTAATGTTCCATGTAGTATATTACTTGGCCATTACAACTTCGTTCAGTTCACCATTAACAGGATCATATTCTACTATATATAGGACCTGTTATAGTCCATCTATGCAGCTCACTCAATTCTCTGAAGCCGGCGGAGATGAACCCAAAGCTGAACCAGGAGCCACACATCGAGGAGAGTTGTGGCAGTGGCAATTTCGCCTTCCTCTGTGCCTCGCTGGACACAACGAGGCGTGTGTGTTCCCCTGCCCTCCGGAAAATTGCACTATTGTAACACTCTGTGTTGTTTTGCCTGGATACTCTCGTATTGTGCTTACTTTGTAATTTGCAAAGAATTTTCTTGGTTGTAAGTAATTGTGCTTTGTGACAGGCTCTTACATTTCCGGTCAGTGCTAGCGGAAGAGGAACCGACTACACTTCTGAGGGAGTGCGCACGGGGATCACTGAGGAGACGGGAACCATGTCATCTGCCCTAGCTTGCGAGCCCTTCAAGCATGACGCCAATCTCGTTAGTACATTATATATAGTCATTTATATCTACATCTTTATATTCAGTTATGCATCTCTATCGCCATTCAATTTTTATTGATGTTTTGTTGCGCTAGATTTTTAAATTCAAACCGAACACAAGACCCTTGATTTGTGGAATTCATCTAAGTTTTCTTGGTTCTTTAGATCATAGATGAGGAATCTTGTCAAAGAGTCTGATTTGCCAATTTACACCGTACAGTGCACCAATTTTACTATAGCTATGATTATTACCATAGGGCACAAGTAAATCAATTCGGTTGTACCCCAACACTGAGAAAGATATGATGCTGAGATAAGGGAGTTGGTACGCATACTGTGTACTAAAAGATTCTTATAAGTGTTGAAGCTTTTTAGCAAGTTTCTTTTATCAACCATTCGTTAAGTGCACTTTGTTCCCATATGTGGATTGCATTTTTTTTTCCAAGATATGTTGCACAAGGCTCCAAAAGCCAGCATTCTTGTAACTGAGGTTGTACGGTCTATGTTGTGTACAGTCTATGTTCGTGTGCAACTGTAATTAAAGAATTTCCTTTCATAACATGAATTTATCAATTAACAGTCGTTCTGAAGAATTGATCTATTGAATCACAGGCTAATGAGTTATGCATTTATATATTGATTTCAAGTACACAAGGAAAATGCTTAATTATCTCGGATGAAAGAAATATTTCAATGTACATGAGTTACAAATCTATTCACTCCCAAAATATTATGCTACTCTTTTTGCCATGCTTATTAGAAGACGTTGTACAGGCAGCAGTCTTGACATTTTTCAGTGAAGGAGAAATGTTAAGGTTGCTGCCTGTACAACATAGACAGCAACATTAAAGAATTCATGTAATCACGAAGTGGTATCTCTGATAACTTCAGCATAACTCACATTCGCAAGTAACAATTTCGACACTCTAACCCAGCATCAAAGACTACATCACATAGTAAGATTATTGTCCCTTGACATCCCTCATTGTTTTGTGTCGTCTAATGGCTCCAAATAAATTGACTGATGCATGCTTGGTGATATGACAGTGGCAGTCATCGCTACGTGGTCTATGGACCTGGATGTGATTTTTTTTTTACTTCTGGCATTTTTTGTACTACCTTGACAGTTAATGGATAGATCGGAATTTTTTTCCCGAAAAAAAAAACGATGGCATGAGGTGGGGAAAGAGGGTGAGACTAGATTTTTTTTTTCTCCTGGAGACTAGAATAATTTTCTTCAGAATAAAGAGAGTGACTAGGCGACAGAATGGCCCAACAAAAAAGGTTTTTTTTTTTTTTTTGAGAAGAGCCCAATACAATAGGTGATATACACCCTCTGTTTCTAAATATAAGCTCTTTTAGAGATTTCAACACGGACGACCTATAGATGTATATAGACATATTTTAGAGTGTAGATTCACTCATTTTGCTCCGTATGTAGTATGTATTAGAATCCCTAAGGGCTTATATTTAGGAACGGAGGGAGTAGATGATTGCGTAAAGAGGTGATCCCATGTACAGGAGGTGCGACTCAACATGTTGTGTATGGCAATATTTAATTTTTTTATTTTTTATATTTTGTAATTTTAAAACAAAAATCAAAGCCAGAACATAGATAGATTATGACCAGCATAAGTACTAGCTTAATGATGTTGGATGTAGAGCTGTAAGAAAAGCTCGACGCTCGTGAGTCGTTCGAGATCAGCTTGTTTTTTCGCTCCAAGAAATGAGTCAGAGTATGACCACTTCATGTGTCTCGATCAGGAAATGAGCTGATCTTGAGCCAACACTAGCTCAGTTAATTTTAGCTTGATAGCTGAACACAATTTAATTATGTTGAATGATCATGTTATATCCTTCGCAAAAAAATGATCATATTATATATTAAAAAATGAGATAATTTATTACCATATATGTTGAGATTTTCTTCATTTTATCTACAAGTAAACATACATAGTTATTAAATGTTGAATTTGCCATGCATTGTGTTTGCATATGAGAAGAGAAAGTACCACCTCCTTTCCAGGTCCTGCATGTATATCTTTTTACTACTGTAATATGAATTATACTTCCTCCGTTCCTAAATATAAGTCCATATAGAAATATCAATATGGACTACATACGGAGCAAAATGAGTGAGTCTCACTCTAAAATATGTCTATATACATCCGTATGTAGTCTTTAGGGAAATCTCTAAAAAGACTTATATTTAGAAACGGAGGGAGTACATCACAAAAGTTGTACCATTAAAAAGTAGAATATTTGAAGTTTTTAATGGTATATTTTTTTTGAATATAACTTGTATTGTGTTGATCAAATCATCGATCTAGGGATACACGTGGGCCTAATAAATCGAAAAAAGGAGGTAGTATTAGAAGGACCGATATTCATAGCAATACAATTATAAGTCGCATGCAACGTCCACATGTTGAAATACAGTTTTTTTTTTTTTTTTTGCAATCTGAAATACAGTTTATTTAACTGATACTATCATCATATATAATATTGTTAGCCCGTGGCAACGCACGGGCATTCTACTAGTTACTGTAGTAACATACAGTACTGTGCACTCGCATATATGGTTGACATCGTTCAGCTAGTCGCCACTCAGCCGCAACTAATTTCTCGCCGCTAAATAGGCGCTGACCACTTTCTTGGCGAGCGCATGCGGCATGCAGCTGCTTGCCACGGCGCCCACGACCACGAGCACCAACTTTTCCGGCGCACCCAGACGCGCCCATCGGCATCGACGGTCTCACGATGTTCTCGACGCCGGGACGTGTCACGCAGCTGCGGCCGGTACGCCGACGATCGAATAGCTCGCCGGCAGCAACTAAACCCGGCCGCCCACTACACACGCCGGCCGGGAGCACGATCGCCTGCGCGCCGTGCTGCGCGTTGAATTCTCACCGATCCTCGTGGAAAAAGGCACGGCTCCCTGGCCACACACGCGCGGAGGCTAATCTGGAGCATACACGCGGATGATTCAACAACACCACTTCGCGGCCATACACCTTCCGTCGCTAGCAAGCACAAGCGCACGGCCTCTCGCTCTCGTCGACCTATAAATTCCCACGAGGCCTGTCGAACTCGCATCGATCATCACTAGTTCACAATCACCGCTACTCACTGTTCACTGTTAAGATAGAGACTAGAGAGAGCAGTGGGCACAATGGTTTCCATTAAGGCCATTGCTTTTGTGGTTCTAGTTGTGGCTGGCGCATCGCTTGTCCCTGTGGGTGAGAGCCGCTCTGCTCGGAAGGACCTTGGTCTCAACCTTGGGGGCCTTGGGGTTGGAATTGGTATCGGCTTGGGTGCTGGTGTTCGCGCGGGTGGTTCTGGCTCCGGTTCGGGTTCAGGCTCGGGCTCGGGATCCTGTTCCGGATCAGGGTCGGGTTCGGTGTCGGGCTCAGGGTCAGGGTCAGGTGGTCTGGGTCTTGGAGTTGGTGTTGGAGTCGGTATTGGTCTAGGTGGCGGTGGTTCTAGTTCTGGTTCTGGATCGGGTTCAGCATCTGTCTCTCGTTCTGGATCAATTCCAGGCATAGGATCTGGTTCTGGATCGGCATCGGCTTCTGGGTCAGGCTCAGCCTCGGGAGGGGGTGGGCTTGGGCTTGGGGCTGGACTCGGTATTGGATTAGGTGGTGGTACTGGTGGCTCTAACTCGAGTTCAGGGTCAGGGTCAGGCTCAGCTTCGGCTTCGGGCTCTGGGTCAGGAAGCGGTTCAAGCGCCGGATCAGGTGCTAGCTCTAGTGCAGGATCCGGGGCAGGATCAAGTGCGGGGTCCAGTGCAGGCTCTAGTGCCAGATCAGGTGCGGGGTCCAGTGCAGGCTCTAGTGCCGGATCAAGTGCGGGGTCCAGTGCGGGCTCTAGTACCGGATCAAGTGCGGGGTCCGGTGCAGATTCAACTGCGGGCTCTAGTGCCAGATCAGGAGCAGGTTCCGAAGCCAGAAGGGTGCAAGGCCACCATTGACGCGAGCTAGGATGAAGACATGATTCTCTAAATACTATGTTAATTCTACAACAAGGACATACATATATAATGATTTCGACCATGGGTGAAGGCAATGATATTTGATGTATTTAATTTTGAAGATTAAGCAATTTGGTTATATGAAAACTCGTGTATGCTTTGAATAAAGGATCCTAGATGAATCTCAAATGTCTGTGGTTTTTCTATTTTGAAATTATATTCTCATGCTTTAGCTCTTGAGTAATTTTGTTCGCTGCATGATCTACTAACATTAACTTGAACACCAGAGTTGTATTATTGAGACTTCTCTCTTTGTTAAACCAATACTCTACCATGGGCTCTCACCTAGTTGCAATGGCACCAAGATTATGATATTGCCACCAAATATTACGGAGTATGTATAAATCTACCTGGAAAACATATATATGTTTCTGGTGAATCATATTCAACTTTAGAATGTCCTATTAAATATGTACTATGGTAAAGTTAGAAAAGTACAGAAGGTCCAACTTTTGGTAAATAGTATTAGCTACCACACAAATAATTGTTGATAGCTTGCATGCACATTTTTTAAGATAATGGGCAATATTTCCTTCGTGTGAAAATATAACACACGCAAGTTTTGTCCAAAATCAAAGCTCTCCAAGTTTGGCCAAGTTTATCGGAAATCAATCCGCAAAAAAAAAAGTTTAGAGGAAATCAACATCTACAATTAACAAACCAATATCAATAAATCTATAATGAAATATGTTTTTGTAGTGTATTTATTGATATCGTATATATAGATGTAATGTTTTCTGTATAAATTTGGACAACCTTGGGAAACTTTGACTTAGGACAAACCCTATATGACATATATTTTGGAACATATGGAGCATATTTCATCATCAAGCTAAAACAAATTATGTTTGAGTTCTACAACAATTATGTACCAATGTTTATCCTCAGCTCCTAAGGGACTAAGGGCACACATGCTTTGGTGTTTACACACATGAAAAACTTGGTGGATTCGGCATTTCAGTGACGAGGTATAATTGGTGAAGGTTTTTTTTTTTTGTTACGAACTAGATGATACCCCGCACGATGTTGCGTGAATGTTTTGCAATAAATTTTAATAAAATTTGGTTGTATGAAACATGCATATTTGGAGTAATATGAGAACTAAAACTGAAAATACATGTGACTTATTGTGTTTGATTATTGTATAGTTGTAAAACATTTATTAAATATAAATGCATAAGCGAACCAACCTGTGGTTGGATGGTTAGGAGGACAGTGGTATCCCCAGTCCACCAGTTTCAAGTCCTAGACTTGACACTGGTGCTCGCATTTTCCTAGATTTATTCCAGGCCTTCCGGCGATGTGCTTTCAGTGGGAGGAGACGTTCCCGTCGACAACGAAGGCGTCTGTGACGACTTCATCAATCTCAAGATGATGTGCCGGTTCAGTCTCTCGGAGATGCTTATAATGGTAAGGTGTGCGTGCGTGCGTTCATAGGAATGAGTGTATGTGTGTATGTATGAGCGTCTACGTCTATACTGTTAAAAAATGCATAATAGAATGAAAATACTTATGCATGTTTGCATGTTGAGATGGATCTTTTTTTCATGCATGTTGCATGATGAGGTGGCATTATTGCATGTTGAGAGAAATATGTTAGTGAGGACTAGCTATTTAGATATAAGATAATGACGAGGCCACACCCGAAACACTTAGTGTTACTATTTTATTTTGTGTTCACTTAATCAACGGTATATATTTACCTCCCAATTACTCCCATGCAGAGAGATTTTTCTTTTTTTGGGGACCCATGTAGAGAGAGTTGATGGAGATTATCTATAAATTAAGACCAAGACAACCAACCTACCAATAGGTAATTCCAGAAAGACAGGTTTTATTCAACGAATTATATATTTCTATCCTCAAAAAAAAAATTATATATTTCTCACGCGTAATTTTAAAATTGAGAAATTAGAGGCCTCCTTCCGTGCCAGCCAATGAGTGTGACACGTCCCACTGTGAAGCCGAGCCATCAAGTCATTACCGCCAGCAGATGATTCGTGCTCAACCCACTGTAAACCTCTCACTACTCCGGCAATGATGGTGCAATAATCGTATCGAATGAGCAAAATTTGAATATTAATTTAAGTCAACCACAAGGTCGACAGTATGGACATCCAAAGATTACCCGCAAAAAAAAAAAAAAAATCCAAAGATGAAAAGGACTAGCACTAGCAAGCTGGATGATAAGGCTCTCGCATCCACCACTAGCTAGCCACAACCATCATGCATCCAGCTAAAACGATAAAACGGCAGGGCTAGCTTCTGGAATCCCCCATTGATCAACAAAAAAAAGCTGCTCCATTATACCAAATCTCCGGGGGTCACGTCAACTTCACACACGCAGTGCAGCAACCATATTCCTTGTCGCACCATGCATGCAACGGCGCACTTGAAACGTGTCACCCCGACGCGCTACGAGGCCTCACATCTCCGTCCCCTTTGCACCGCCCGGCCACACTGCGCGCTACTCCCGGGCGAATTCGGCCGCGCAGTAGCCACAGCCACAAGTTCTTCCCACCAAGGAAGAAGACGCAAGCCAAACCATGTTTGTGAAAGACCACTTCTGGACCTTATAAATAGCACGGCATTGTTCCTAGTGTTTGCATACCCAAGACAAGGAGTTGCAGAGCCTTGTAGGCAAGAAACCAAGCCAGCAGCATAACATATTTGAATCACATAGAAGCAAGGCCTAGTTCTTAGAGGTTCCGCAACAATGCGACAAATGACGACCATTTCGGTTGGCATTGTTGTGCTTGCCACACTTGTTTTGGCATCCGAGGGTCGCATTGCCCGGAAGGACTTAGGCCTAGACATTGGTGGTATAGGCTTCGGGACCAGTACAGGTGTCAGTATAGGGGGTGCCATTGGCATAGGTGGTGGTGCTGGTGGTGCCGGCTCCGGCTCCGCATCGGGGTCTGGTTCTGTGTCTGGATCAGGGTCGGGATCAGCCTCTGGTTCCGGGTCCGGCTCGGGATCTGGTTCGGGCGCTGCATCATCAGCGGGTTCGGGTGCAGTTTCTGGTGGGGGATCTTATGCTGGGTCTGGTGCAGGCTCAGGCTCAGGTGGAGCCTCTGGCTCTGGCGCTGGTTCAGGTGCAGGCTCGGGCTCAGGTGGAGCATCTGGCTCTGGTGCTGGTTCAGGCTCGGGTGGCTCTGGTGCCGGTTCAGGGTCAGGTGGAGGCTCTGGCTCGGGTGCTGGTTCGGGATCCGGTTATGGTCAGGGGCAGGGAAAAGGTGAAGGCCAAGGCCAAGGATCTGGATATGGTCAGGGTTCCGGCTCGGGCCATGGACAAGGTTCAGGCTCAGGCTCTGGTTCAGGTTATGGTGAGGGACATGGTGAAGGTTATGGTCAAGGACGTGGTGCGGGATCAGGATATGGTGAGGGCCATGGCGAAGGTTATGGTCAAGGAAGTGGTGCCGGCCAAGGATCCGGTTACGGTGAGGGCCATGGCGAAGGCTATGGTCAAGGAAGTGGTGTCGGGCAAGGATCTGGATATGGCGAAGGTCATGGCCAAGGCTCTGGTTCATGCTCTGGCTATGGTGAAGGCTCTGGTAGTTGTTATGGAAATGGAGCCGGCTCAGGCTATGGTGAAGGTCATGGATATGGGTATGGATCTGGACATGGCAAATGATTAAGACGTGGACTACTGCAGTATTAATAATGTATGGTTGTCTCAAGCTTCATATTTACACTTGGACATCATCTATGTGTGTGTGCCTTCGATTCTAAGGAATCGAGTCTAGGTGGAGGGTCAAATGTATAATCCTACCATCTAGGTTCAAGTCTTTGACTTGAACTTTAGAGTGTATGTTCCACCGTCGTATTAATAGTACATGTAGGTTCTCCTATATGTGCTTTAATATGCACTTATTTATAAATAAATTCCTATGTTGAGTAAATAATTTCCCATGTGAAACATGAGTGCAACGCCACAAGCATGCATGAGATATTTGTACGATGCACTGATGCGAACAATAACCTTAGGTATGATGCACTGATGTGAACAATACCTAAGTACATCACGGATGTGAACAAGGATCCTGAATGTCCCATCACACGCGGCAACTAGAAACCATCGGTGTTAAAACAGCCATAGATGGCGGTTCTACATGTGTTATTGTAATTTTGCTAGGTATGCTGCAAACTGTATGTGATGAAGATCATATCACAGTTGGTTTGTTTTGAAATTGTAAAAAAACATATGTGAGTGTCACCAAGTCTGATACGAACCGTCGGTGGTATTAAGGACATAAAAAGGTAATACCAAGCTTTTCTGTGACAACCAAATTGGTTGAGACACTTGCAGTAGAGGTCGATTAACAGACAAGTATATGACCCATGGGATAAGTACTATAGGAGTGTTTTTTCGAAAAGGAGGATTACCCCTGGCCTCTACATCACCATGATGCACACAGTCATCTTTATTAATTATTCACCAGAGTCTGACAAAATGAATACAAGGATCAACCCGAAGCCCCTTCTAGGCGAACAAAGTCGCTACACCTACAAGTATACAGATGTGCCATGTCCGCATAACAGACACAATCTAATCCAGAGGCCTTAAAACCATCCGGTCTAGGCGTCCCATAACGTGCACCGCCTGCGCACGCTCAAGGATCCGCCGCCGCCATCTTCCGCCATCCCGTCTTCAGGAGGAATCACTGCATAGATATTACCAGTCACATCTGCCGTCGACGTCACCACGACACCAGACAACGCCACCAGCCTGCGCGCGTCGATCAAACCGCGTCCAATTGAGACTCCACTGCTCCAAGCCGCCGAGACCCGCCGTCTTCAATGCGGTCGATGTAACACCGCTCCACCTGTTGGCTTCTCCAGTGAATCACTGCTCCAAGACGATGCCCCCAGGAGGGAGAACGGCACCAAAGTCTTCGCCATCATCCGATCCGGGAGATCCAGATCTAGGGTTTCCCCAGAACAGCTACCACCTGGAGGAAGAGGGGCACGCCATCTGCAACTGCCGACGCACCCAAGCGGTGCCCACCTCCACACAGCTCACACGACGATGCCTTCAAGAAGGACACGGCGCCAAGAGCGCCATCGCCGCCCTAAGGTTTTCACCCGAGAGACCATGAGGTGGGAAAAGGTAGGGCGGACCCGAACGACGTCTCCAGGAAGAAAAAGGGCACCCTCGGGTGTCGTCGCCGTCGCGGCCGGCATGAGCCGACCTGGGAATTATCCCAATCCGGATCCCCACCACCCGTTCCATCCCAACCCGAAAAATGGCTAGCAGCACGGCCATGTCCGATAAGACGGAGTGCGCACAACATGGGTTGGAGGAAGAAGCAGCTCGGCGTCGTTGGCCGCTGAAGCAGCAAGCCGCGGCACCAACCCGCCGGTGAATCGCCGGCCATCCGGTCCGATCCCCAGCAGCCCACCTGCCCTGCCGTGCCACCGGACAAGGAGGCCATCCCAGGGGGCGGCCCCTGATCCAGGGCCCTCCGCCCCAGATCGGGAAGGGCTGCGCCAGCCCTGCCACCAAGGCCACCGCTGGGACGCCGGCCGGCCGCCACGTCGTCGTTGTCCATCAGGGCGCCTTGGTTCAGATCGTCGCCGCCACGATCCAGATCGGGATCACACCCTCAAGATGGGGCGTCCCGCGCCACCCAAAACCCGAGAGCGGAGGCAGTACCTCCGCCGCCGCCGTCGGACGCACAGGCTTTGCCCGGCGCCGACCACCGGCAGCGGCGGAGGGGGGGAGGGGAAGGCGGGAAGGACCGGCGGCTGGGGCTGGGGCCCCTCGGTCGTCCGCGCGGGGGGCGACGGAGGGGAGGGGAGGAGGGGCGGCCGCGATCTGGTGGCGATGGCGGCGACGGAGGGCGGCTCGCGAGGGGAGGGTTATCTTCTACTCCAGTTCCGAACTGAGTTCCCACCCAATCATGCTTTAAGTACTATAGGAGTGCGGTATGTCAGAGTTGTTGCAAACCTGTCATACTATATCGAACTTATCTGCCTAAGGCCTAAGGTTTGTTAAGTGTGGCTATGAACCAAAGATTTATTTTTTCCAAGGGTTTTGCATCATACAATGGTCATGACCGTTTGGTCGAATCTATTTTATTGAAACTTATCAAACATCTGTTTGTAGGAAAATTTTCTATAGACGCCCTTTAGATCAAAGGCATGTGATGACCACAAAGACTACCATGAACTGTTTCCCTACACATCAATTTTATTGTTTCTCGCAATAGGTTAACCTATAACTTTCCTTTGTGACATTTGTGCACCTTCTCGCTATTCAAATTTATGCCAAAACCGTGTGGAGCATCCAAAGAACATATTTTGCAGGTGGTTGTGTTTTGTTTCCCCTGTAGGGGGGTCATGATATTTGAATCATTCGTTTTTAATATACCATTAGATCAAAGGCATGTGATGACCACAAAGACTACCATGATATTTAAAACCTACACCCCACAAATGTCATTAATAAAAATTCTTGGAGGATTCATTTTTTTACGAAATCTGACAAAAAGAGGCTACTGGATCATATAATTGGAGTTTTCAATTTCTCATGAAATGTATTCATGCACCCTAATTTTCATGAAATGTATTCACGTACCTTTAAAGCGTCCACTCGATCATGTAAATGAGGTCAAAACTTCATTTTGTTTCCCGTCCATTAGAGCATCTACAGCCGGACTTTGCAAATCCGGCCCCTCAAACGCCCGCGGACGCGCCCGGGCACGTCCGCGGATACTGACCGGGACCCCTCAAATAATGCAATCCACATCCGGACACCTCAATTATCATATCTCAAATCCATACAAACTCATGCAACTACGTCGATGCATTACACACATCGGCCGGCTACTCCGGCCGGCTAATCTATCACTACTACATGCCATCGGACTACCAAAATTTGGCATGTTTGGCTATGGTGGAGGTCATCCATGGCTGCCCTTGCCCTTCCCGGCGCCCTTGCCGTCCTTCTCCCGGAAGTACCGGTCGAAGACGCAGTAGGGATCGAGCCGGATCTGCTCGTCGCCGGAGTTGTCCTCGCCGTCGATGTCCTCCTTCTCCTCCCTCTGTGGCAGTCCGGCCATGGCACAGACCGCACGATTCTGCTCTCGGGCGAGGGCGCGTGTGTTCCTCTGCTGCTGTTTCTTCAGAATGCGGGCACGGATGGCTTCCTCCTCTGCGGCCGCCCGCGCCGCCGCATCAGCCGCCTCCGCGGCCGCCATTTCGGCTGCGACACGGGCCTCGGCGGCCCTCATCCTCTCCTTCCCATGGTGGGCTGCCCGTTCCCGGTGGGACTCATAGTCTGCCCGACCGGTGATGGGGAAGGAGAGATTTTCCGGCCGCCGGGACCGCGATGATCCAGCCCAAAGGACCCGAGCGCACGTTGAGCCGAAATGCAATGCGGACCGCCATTGCCTCCTCCAACCCGCACGGGAAGACACCCCAGTCGATGGATCCAGACTGGTCAGAGTCAGATCCGCTGCCTGCCATGCCGGAGCCAGCCGGAAATCGACGGAGGTGAGCTCGGGTGGCGGAGGGAGTGGAGGGGAGAGGAGTGTGAAGTGGCTAGGGTTTGGTCCGCGAGAGGATGGGGACGAATATATGTGGGGTCGGTGTCGTGGTTACTAGTCTGACAGTGAGTACGGGGGGTACGTAAGAGGAGCAGAGCCTAGCTACAGCACAGGTGTAACACTCGGATTTAGCGAGTTCAGGCCCCTCTCGAAGGAGGTAATAGCCCTATGTCTCGTGCCCTGAGGCTTGTTTTCTCTGGGGGTATCTGATTACAATGAGTGCTTAACCCCAGCGACGGAGGGAGAGGGCAATTTATATAGGAGTCCACCGCAGCCCCTCAGCCACCACGTCGTGGGGTAATTATGACATTAACTACAACAGTTACAGGTGCTTAACATGGCTATGACTACAGAAGTTACAGGTAACGGTAGACATAACATCGCTTTAAGCCTAATTGAAGACTACTTGACCGTTGTAGTTCCCACGACATCCCGGCGCCTCTATTGTCCGAGTGATGACGACCGGCCGACTGGAGGGGGGACGTCCGAGTGTTATACTTGCAAGGTCCGAGTGGATCTCCCATGGTATGTATCTGACTATAATCGTGACCCTGGGGTCTCTGAATAATGATGTGGGCCTTAGGTGGGCCCTAGATGTCAGGTCTTTGTGCCTACCAGGGGTAGGTGACCCCATCATTAGCCCCCGAATCAGTTGAGGCTTCACAGGATGAATTGGGCGAGCCTTCGAAGAAATCCGAGTGTCCCGGGGGCACTCGGTGTCCGCTCTCCCATGGTTGTCCCTAGGAGAAGCCGCAGCGAATTCTGGACTTGAGGTTTCCTGAGTGATCAGGTAGTGGTGATTGCTAGGCAAAATTCGGTGGCATTCGCATTTCTCTCGGGAGAGATGGACTTGAGGCCCGAGTGAGGCATGCCATGAAACTCGAGTGGCGACGCCGACGCGTGGGCTGACTCTCCGGAGAGATGCCACTCTGATACGTCTCCAACGTATCTATAATTTTTGATTGTTCCATGCTATTATATTATCAATCTTGAATGTTTTTATATACATTTACAGCAATTATATATCATTTTTTGGGACTAACCTATTAACTTAGTGCCTAGTGCCAGTTGCTGTTTTTTGCCTGTTTTTGGTTTTCTAGAATATCAGTACCAAACGAAGTGCAAATGCCACGAAACTTTTTGGAGATTTTTTTCTGGACATAACAAACACTAGAAGCTTTGGGAGGAGACGAGAATATGAAGCAGTGGCCCACGAGGCACCACGGCGCGCCCTAGTGGGGGCGCGCCCTGGTGGCTTGTGGGGCCCACAAGGCTCCATTTGATCTAATTCCTCCACTATAAATTCTCTAAAATCGGGAAACCAACAGAGGAGTCCACGAAATACTTTTTCCGCCGCCGCAAGCTTCTGTTCTCAAGAGATCCCATCTGGAGGCCTTTTCCGGCACTCCGCCGGAGGGGGATTCGATCACGGAGGGGCTCTACATCAACCTTGCTGCCCTTCCGATGATGCGTGAGTAGTTTACCACAGACCTTCGGGTCCATAGTTAGTAGCTAGATGGCTTCTTCTCTCTTTTTGATGTTCAATACAATGTTCTCCTCGATGTTCTTCGAGTTCTATCCGATGTAATCACTTTTTGCGGTGTGTTTGTTGGGATCCGATGAATTGTGAGTTTATGATCAGATCATCCATGAATATTATTTGAGTCTTCTCTGAACTCTTTTATGCATGATTATTATAGCTTCGTATTTCTTTCTGATCTATTGATTTGGTTTGGCCAACTAGATTGATTTATCTTGCAATGGGAGAGGTGCTTTGTAATGGGTTCGATCTTGCGGTGCTCAATCCCAGTGACAGAAAGGGACATGACACGTATGTATCATTGCTATTAAGGGTAAAAAGATGGGGTTTATTCATGCGTGAGTTTACTTTGTCTACATCATATCATCTTGCTTAAGGCGTTACTCCGTTCTTTATGGACTTAATATACTAGATGCATGCTGGATAGCGGTCGATGTGTGGAGTAATAGTACTAGATGCAGGCAGGAGTCGGTCTACTTGTCTCGGACGTGATGCCTATATACATGATCATTGCCTTGGATATTGTCATGATTATTTGCTTTTCTATCAATTGCCCAACAGTAATTTGTTCACCAACCGTATGCTATTTTATGAGAGAAGCCTCTAGTGAAAACTATGGCCCCCGGGTCTATCCAAATCATATATTAAAAATCCTAAAAATACCTTGCTGCACTTTTACTTTATTTATTTTATTTTGTATTTTTGTTCGATCTATTTATCTATCACCATACAATTTAATCTTGCAATTGACCGCCAAGGGATTGACAACCCCTTGTTTGCGTTGGGTGCAAGGATTTGTTGTTTTGTGTGCAGGTACTGCTAACGAGGTGTTGCGTAATTCTCCTACTGGATTGATAACCTTGGTTTCATAACTGAGGGAAATACTTATCTCTACTGTACTGCATCATCCCCTCCTCTTCGGGGAAAAACCAACGCAGATCACAAGTAGCAGGAAGAATTTCTGGCGCCGTTGTCGGGGAGACATCATCAACATCTATCAAGTACATACGCATAAAACTTACATCTCTTTGCATTTATTTTATTTTCCTTTGCCTCTCGTTTTCATCTCCCCCACTTCTAATTTTTTTTTACAAAAATACAAAAAAAAATTCATTTGCCTTTTTCATGTTTGCTTGCTTGTTATCTTGTTTGCGTAGCCACGATGTCTCAAGAAAATACAAAATTGTGTGATTTTTCTAATACTAATAATAATGATTTTATTAGTACCCCGATTGCTCCTCCCGCCGCTAGTGCGGAGACTTGTGATATTAATGCCGCTCTGCTAAATCTTGTTATGAAAGAATAATTTTCTGGTAGTCATAATGAAGATGCTGCATCCCATCTTAACACTTTCGTAGAATTGTGTGATATGCAAAAGAAAAAAGATGTGGATAATGATATAGTGAAATTAAAATTATTCCCATTCTCATTGCGGGATCGTGCAAAAATTTGGTTCTCATCTTTACCACGAAATTGTAAAATTTGGTTCCCATTCTCATTGCGGGATTTGCGGGGAAGCGTCGAGCTCGTCCTTTCGCGATCCTAGAGCGGGTTCCAGTCAGGTGTTTAACATGTCCGAGTGCACGGGGGCCTGCAGAAGGCGGTCGGTCGGACCGACGGATGTTTCTTAGGAAACGATGCGGGCGCAATCTGTCAGGCCGATTCGTTGCGGGATTTCCAGGATTCAAAATCGGGCGTGCGCGCGCAAAAGCGGTTACGCCGCGGCTAGTGGGGAAAGTGGGGCGTGGCGCCTCAATTTTCGCCCTAACTGCCGACACGTGTCCCGTCTTATCTGCGGGTGCATCCGGCGCGGGCGCCGTCCGATCCAGGGATTCGCGGCTGAGATCACGCCTGACGAGTTTTTAGCCGCTGTATAAAGCCAATGCGGGCTAGGGTAAATCGTAGATCCCTTTCCCCCCCACCCCCCCCACCCCCCGGGCATCCTCTACTCTCTTCTCCACTCCGAGCTCCCAAGCATTTGTGGCCATGGTGAAGGAGACGACATCCAAGCTGGAGAGGGCGAAGAAGGCCGGGAAGGGCGCGTCCTCGAGCGGCGGCGTGGCAGCCGGCCGTACCCAGGGAAACTGGGTCCCGTCACGAGTGACGGAGGCACGGCTGAGGGAGCTGGAGGGCAAGGGATTGATCCCCGCAGGCGGCTGGAGGCTGCCTGAGGAGGGAGAGATCGAGCCCGCCCTGCACGCCAACGAGCGAGTCCTCCTCGTCACCCACTATCGTGGGAACGAGCCTGATAGTAGAGGTTAGGGGTACGTAAGGAGAGGGCAGAGTCCTAGCTACGGCGAGATTGTACACACGGATGTATGAGTTCAGGCCCCTCTCGTGGAGGTAACAGCCCTATGTCTCAGCGCTCGGGAGCTTTCTGTCGTCTGGAATGTGTGAGATACAGGGAGTGCGAACCCTTGTGCCAGAGGGGAGGGGTGGCTTATATAGAGTGCGCTGCCCCTCATAAACGCCAGGCAACCAAGGGTTCGATCATGGGGAGTAAAGGAGAGCGTTACTGATAACGCATGCAATAAATGCTAATTATGGTGATGGCCCGACCGCCTGTCTGTTGCTCTTCTCAGAGTGACTTTAGATCTTCAGCGGTCGAGTGGCGTCCAGATCTTCAGCGGTCCTGCCGAGTGGATGTAGAATCTTCCGAGTGAGCTGATGTCGAGTGGATGTAGAATCTTCCGAGTGAGCTGGATGTCGAGTGGGTCGTAAGCTTTGCTTACTCCAGTCGGAATCTTCCTTGTAGTCTTGTAATCTTTAAGTTCTCCAATGTGGTGTCCTTAGGTAGGGTATGTAGGTCAGGCCTAAGACCCTACCCTAGGTACATATCCCCATCATTAGCCCCCGAATGGATCGGGGTTCGAGTGAAAAAGGAATCGATGCAGGTTCTGATATGACACAAAAATTCCGAATGCATTTTAGGGCTTCACAGAAGTCTGCGTCGATTGGAGTCTTTGTCATTCACCCTGATCGATTCTGTCTTGATATGCGTTTTCTTTTGGTGCATACTTGCTTGTTTTCCCCTCGAGTAGAGCAGGTCTTAGTCGAGTGGTTTCTGGTCCAGTGGGGGCACGCTGAGTGCACCCACTGGGTGTAGTCCCCGAGATCGATGTCGAATGGCGGTGACATCGGCAGGGGTCTTAGATTTGTTTTGATAGTAGGTCCAGTGGGGGCACGCTGAGTGCACCCACTGGGTGTAGTCCTCGAGACCGCCGTCGAGTGCTTGCATCGGCGGGGGTCTGATAGAGACAATGTTTGCATGTTTGCTTTTCAATCCTTTGCTTGGCTACGTTTGTTTGGTTTTCGAGTGAGATGGATGCTCATTACTCAGAAGAATTTTGAACTTAGGCGAAAAACAGGTTCGCAACTAAGTTTCCGAGTGAAAGTGTTGCCTGACTCTCGGAACAGCCTTTAACTTAAACGAGGTCTGACTCGCGGCTAAGTCCCCGAGTGAGAGGAGTGCTCGTCACTCGGGAGAGTTTTTAACTTAGACGAAGACTGGTTCGCAGCTAAGTTTCCGAGTGAATGGGATGCTATTCACTCGGCAGGGTTTTTAACTTAGGCGATACGGAATCGCAGCTAAGCCCCCGAGTGTGGATGATGTCCTCACTCGGAATGGTTTTTAACTTAGGCGATACGAAATCGCAGCTAAGCCCCAGAGTGTGGATGATGTCCTCACTCGGAATGGTTTTTAACTTAGGCGATACGGAATCGCAGCTAAGCCCCCGAGTGTGGATGATGTCCTCACTCGGAGTAGTTTTTAACTTAGGCGATACGGAATCGCAGCTAAGCCCCCGAGTGTGAATGATGTCCTCACTCGGAATGGTTTTTAACTTAGGCGATACGGAATCGCAGCTAAGCCCCCGAGTGTGGATGATGTCCTCACTCGGAGTAGTTTTTAACTTAGGCGATACGGAATCGCAGCTAAGCCCCCGAGTGTGGATGATGTCCTCACTCCGAGTAGTTTTTAACTTAGGCGATACGGAATCGCAGCTAAGCCCCCGAGTGTGGATGATGTCCTCACTCGGAATGGTTTTTAACTTAGGCGATACGCAATCGCAGCTAAGCCCCCGAGTGTGGATGATGTCCTCACTCGAAGTTGTTTTTAACTTAGGCGATACGGAATCGCAGCTAAGCCCCCGAGTGTGGATGATGTCCTCACTCGGAATGGTTTCTAACTTAGGCGATACGGAATCGCAGCTAAGCCCCCGAGTGTGGATGATGTCCTCACTCGGAATGGTTTTTAACTTAGGCGATACGGAATCGCAGCTAAGCCCCCGAGTGTGGATGATGTCCTCACTCGGAATGGTTTTTAACTTAGGCGATACGGAATCGCAGCTAAGCCCCCGAGTGTGGATGATGTCCTCACTCGGAGTAGTTTTTAACTTAGGCGATACGGAATCGCAGCTAAGTCCCCGAGTGTGGATGATGTCCTCACTCGGAGTAGTTTTTAACTTAGGCGATACGGAATCGCAGCTAAGCCCCTGAGTGTGGATGATGTCCTCACTCGGAGTAGTTTTTAACTTAGGCGATACGGAATCGCAGCTAAGCCCCCCGAGTATAGATGATGTCCTCACTCGGAGTAGTTTTTAACTTAGGCGATACGGAATCGCAGCTAAGCCGCCGAGTGTGGATGATGTCCTCACTCGGAGTAGTTTTTAACTTAGGCGATACGGAATCGCAGCTAAGCCCCCGAGTGTGGATGATGTCCTCACTCGGAATGGTTTTTAACTTAGGCGATACGGAATCGCAGCTAAGCCCCCGAGTGTGGATGATGTCCTCACTCGGAGTTGTTTTTAACTTAGGCGATACGGAATCGCAGCTAAGCCCCCGAGTGTGGATGATGTCCTCACTCGGAGTAGTTTTTAACTTAGGCGATACGGAATCGCAGCTAAGCCCCCGAGTGTGGATGATGTCCTCACTCGGAATGGTTTTTAACTTAGGCGATACGGAATCGCAGCTAAGCCCCCGAGTGTGGATGATGTCCTCACTCGGAATGGTTTTTAACTTAGGCGATACGGAATCGCAGCTAAGCCCCCGAGTGTGGATGATGTCCTCACTCGGAATGGTTTTTAACTTAGGTGATACGGAATCACAGCTAAGCCCTTTACCCACTGAGGGTTGTGTTGTAGATGTGTGTAGCTGAGCGATGGCGCGTGCGACGGCCAAGTGATGAAGACGTGCTGCGCGGAGTAGCGACGCGCGGAGCGTCCAAATGACGTAGACGTATCCCGTGGAGTGGCGACGTGCGGGGCGGCCGAGTGATGAGGACGGATCTAGCGGAATGGCGACGCGCGGGACGGCCAAGTGCTGTAGACGCATCCGTCGGAGTGGCGACGCGTGGGGCGGCCAAGTCAGGAAGATGGATCCAGCGGAGTGGCGACGCGCGGGGCGGTCGAGTGCTGTAGACGCATCCGTCGGAGTGGCGACGCGCGGGGCGGCCAAGTCAGGAAGACGGATCCAGCGGAGTGGCGACTCGTGGGACGGTCGAGTGCTGTAGACGCATCCGTCGGAGTGGCGACGCGCGGGGCAGCCAATTCAGGAAGACGGATCCAGCGGAGTGGCGACGCGTGGGGCGGTCGAGTGCTGTAGACGCATCCGTCGGAGTGGCGACGCGCGGGGCGGCCAATTCAGGAAGACGGATCCAGCGGAGTGGCGACGCGTGGGGCGGTCGAGTGCTGTAGACGCATCCGTCGGAGTGGCGACACGCGGGGCGGCCAATTCAGGAAGACGGATCCAGCGGAGTGGCGACGCGCGGGGCGGTCGAGTGCTGTAAACGCATCCGTCGGAGTGGCGACGCGCGGGGCGGCCAAGTCATGAAGACGCCTCCGTCGGAGTGGCGACGCGCGAGGCGGTCAAGTGTTGTAGACGCATCCGTCGGCGTGGCGACGCGCAGGGCGTCCGACTGATGTAGGCGTGTCCGGCGGAGTGACAGCGTGCGGGGCGACCAAGTGATGTAGACGCGCCTCACGGAGTGGCGGCGCGCGGGGCGGCCAAGTGATGAAGGTGACGCACAGAGGCATCGAGTGATCGTGTAACCTGTGTATGAAAAATAGCACAAGCCAACATAAAAATCTCTCGAAGCAATTTGATATTTGCTGAAATAATTTGTGTAAATAACACCCATAGACACCCGCTGGGTGTGCCAGGTGTTTGCTGGTCCGGAACTAGCAAAAGTATAAAAGAATGAAGGATCTGACTAAACTTGTCGAAGTGAAGGATCCTACTGAACTCGCTTGAGTACTGGACCCAAATGAAGCGGAAGTGTAGTGTTCCGACATGAAAATAAGCAACCGAGCGCAGAGGTACACTCGGTGGCGTGGCCTCCGAGCGAACGTCATGTGCGACTTACTTAACACTCGGTAATGCGAAAATAACTATTTAATTGAATGCAGTGTGTGAAGAATGACTTAGCTGTCTGACGGCGCAAGAGCAGTCGAGTGGCGAAGACGTGTTCAATTGATGGCGGTAAGCTGGGTGGTCGAGTGAAGACGTGCACAACCGAGTGCTGACGCGCGGGGCGGCCAAGTGATGAAGGTGACGCACAGAGGCATCGAGTGATCGTGTAACCTGTGTATGAAAAATAGCACAAGCCAACATAAAAATCTCTCGAAGCAATTTGATATTTGCTGAAATAATTTGTGTAAATAACACCCATAGACACCCGCTGGGTGTGCCAGGTGTTTGCTGGTCCGAAACCAGCAAAAGTATAAAAGAATGAAGGATCTGACTGAACTTGTCGAAGTGAAGGATCCGACTGAACTCGCTTGAGTACTGGACCCAAATGAAGCGGAAGTGTAGTGTTCCGACATGAAAATAAGCAACCGAGCGCAGAGGTACACTCGGTGGCGTGGCCTCCGAGCGAACGTCATGTGCGACTTACTTAACACTCGGTAATGCAAAAATAACTATTTAATTGAATGCAGTGTGTGAAGAATGACTTAGCTGTCTGACGGCGCAAGAGCAGTCGAGTGGCGAAGACGTGCACAACCGAGTGGCGACGCGCAGGGCGGTCGAGTGGTGAAGACGTGCACAACCGAGTGGCGACGCGCAGGGCGGCCGAGTGACGACGGAGCGTCCGGTTGAGTGGCGATGCGCGGAGCTGCCGAGTGACGAAGACGTGTCTAGCCGAGTGGCGATGCGCGGAGCTGCCGAGTGATGACGACGTGTCTCGCCTAGTGGCGATGCGCGGAGCTGCCGAGTGATGACGACGCGTCCAGTAGAGTGACGTCGCGCGGGGCGGCCGAGTGACGACGGAGCGTCCGGCTGAGTGGCGATGCACGGAGCGGCCAAGTGACGAAGACGTGTCTCGCCGAGTGGCGATGCGCGGAGCTGCCGAGTGATGACGGAGCGTCCGGCTGAGTGGCGATGCGCGGAGCGGCCAAGTGATGAAGACGTGTCTCACCGAGTGGCGATGCGCGGAGCTGCCGAGTGATGACGACGTGTCTGGACGAGTGGCGATGCGCGGAGCCGCCGAGTAATGACGATGTGTCTCGCCGAGTGGCGATGCGCGGAGCTGCCGAGTGATGACGGAGCGTCCGGCTGAGTGGCGATGCGCGGAGCGGCCAAGCGACGAAGACGTGTCTCGCCGAGTAGCGATGCGCGGAGCTGCCGAGTGATGACGGAGCGTCCGGCTGAGTGGCGATGCGCGGAGCGGCCAAGTGACGAAGACGTGTCTCGCCGAGTGGCGATGCGCGGAGCTGCCGAGTGATGACGAAGCGTCCGGCTGAGTGGCGATGCGCGGAGCGGCTAAGTGACGAAGACGTGTCTCGCCGAGTGGCGATGCGCGGAGCTGCCGAGTGATGACGACGTGTCTCGCCGAGTGGCGATGCGCGGAGCTGCAGAGTGATGACGACGCGTCCAGTAGAGTGACGTCGCGTGGGGCGGCCGAGTGATGACGATGCGTCCAGTAGAGTGACGTCGCGCGAGGCGGCCAAGTGACAAAGACGTGTCTCGCCGAGTGGCGATGCACGGAGCTGCCGAGTGATGACGACGCGTCCCGCCGAGTGGCGATGCGCGGAGCTGCCGAGTGATGACGACGCGTCCCGCGGAGTGGCGATGCGCCGAGCTGCCGAGTGATGACGACGCGTCCAGTCGAGTGGCGATGCGTGGAGCTGCCGAGTGATGACGACGCGTCCAGTAGAGTGACGTCGCGCGGGGCGGCCGAGTGACGACGGAGCGTCCGGCTGAGTGGCGATGCGCGGAGCGGCCCAGTGACGAATACGTGTCTCGCCGAGTGGCGATGCGCGGAGCTGCAGAGTGATGACGACGCGTCCAGTAGAGTGACGTCGCGTGGGGCGGCCGAGTGATGACGATGCGTCCAGTAGAGTGACGTCGCGCGAGGCGGCCAAGTGACGAAGACGTGTCTCGCCGAGTGGCGATGCGCGGAGCTGCCGAGTGATGACGACGTGTCTCGCCGAGTGGCGATGCACGGAGCTGCCGAGTGATGACGACGCGTCCCGCCGAGTGGCGATGCGCGGAGCTGCCGAGTGATGACGACGCGTCCCGCGGAGTGGCGATGCGCCGAGCTGCCGAGTGATGACGACGCGTCCAGTCGAGTGGCGATGCGTGGAGCTGCCGAGTGATGACGACGCGTCCAGTAGAGTGACGTCGCGCGGGGCGGCCGAGTGACGACGGAGCGTCCGGCTGAGTGGCGATGCGCGGAGCGGCCCAGTGACGAATACGTGTCTCGCCGAGTGGCGATGCGCGGAGCTGCCGAGTGATGACGGAGCGTCCGGCTGAGTGGCGATGCGCGGAGCGGCCAAGTGACGAAGACGTGTCTCGCCGAGTGGCGATGCGCGGAGCTGCCGAGTGATGACGAAGCGTCCGGCTGAGTGGCGATGCGCGGAGCGGCTAAGTGACGAAGACGTGTCTCGCCGAGTGGCGATGCGCGGAGCTGCCGAGTGATGACGACGTGTCTCGCCGAGTGGCGATGCGCGGAGCTGCAGAGTGATGACGACGCGTCCAGTAGAGTGACGTCGCGTGGGGCGGCCGAGTGATGACGATGCGTCCAGTAGAGTGACGTCGCGCGAGGCGGCCAAGTGACGAAGACGTGTCTCGCCGAGTGGCGATGCGCGGAGCTGCCGAGTGATGACGACGTGTCTCGCCGAGTGGCGATGCACGGAGCTGCCGAGTGATGACGACGCGTCCCGCCGAGTGGCGATGCGCGGAGCTGCCGAGTGATGACGACGCGTCCCGCGGAGTGGCGATGCGCCGAGCTGCCGAGTGATGACGACGCGTCCAGTCGAGTGGCGATGCGTGGAGCTGCCGAGTGATGACGACGCGTCCAGTAGAGTGACGTCGCGCGGGGCGGCCGAGTGACGACGGAGCGTCCGGCTGAGTGGCGATGCGCGGAGCGGCCCAGTGACGAATACGTGTCTCGCCGAGTGGCGATGCGCGGAGCTGCCGAGTGATGACGGAGCGTCCGGCTGAGTGGCGATGCGCGGAGCGGCCAAGTGACGAAGACGTGCATCGCCGAGTGGCGATGCGCGGAGCTGCCGAGTGATGACGAAGCGTCCGGCTGAGTGGCGATGCGCGGAGCGGCTAAGTGACGAAGACGTGTCTCGCCGAGTGGCGATGTGCGGAGCTGCCGAGTGATGACGACGTGTCTCGCCGAGTGGCGATGCGCGGAGCTGCAGAGTGATGACGACGCGTCCAGTAGAGTGACGTCGCGTGGGGCGGCCGAGTGATGACGATGCGTCCAGTAGAGTGACGTCGCGCGAGGCGGCCAAGTGACGAAGACGTGTCTCGCCGAGTGGCGATGCGCGGAGCTGCCGAGTGATGACGACGAGTCTTGCCGAGTGGCGATGCGCGGAGCTGCCGAGTGATGACGACGCGTCCCGCCGAGTGGCGATGCGCGGAGCTGCCGAGTGATGACGACGCGTCCCGCCGAGTGGCGATGCGCCGAGCTGCCGAGTGATGACGACGCGTCCAGTCGAGTGGCGATGCGTGGAGCTGCCGAGTGATGACGACGCGTCCAGTAGAGTGACGTCGCGCGGGGCGGCCGAGTGACGACGGAGCGTCCGGCTGAGTGGCGATGCGCGGAGCGGCCCTGTGACGAATACGTGTCTCGCCGAGTGGCGATGCGCGGAGCTGCCGAGTGATGACGGAGCGTCCGGCTGAGTGGCGATGCGCGGAGCGGCCAAGTGACGAAGACGTGTCTCGCCGAGTGGCGATGCGCGGAGCTGCCGAGTAATGACGACGCGTCCAGTAGAGTGACGTCGCGTGGGGCGGCCGAGTGACGACGGAGTGTCCGGCTGAGTGGCGATGCGCAGAGCGGCCAAGTGACGAAGACGTGTCTCGCCGAGTGGCGATGCGCGGAGCTGCCGAGTGATGACGACGTGTCTCGCCGAGTGGCGATGCGCGGAGCTGCCGAGTGATGACGACGTGTCCCGCCGAGTGGCGATGCGCGGAGCTGCCGAGTGATGACGACGCGTCCAGTAGAGTGACGTCGCGCGGGGCGGCCGAGTGACGACGGAGCGTCCGGCTGAGTGGCGATGCGCGGAGCGGCCAAGTGACGAAGACGTGTCTCGCCGAGTGGCGATGCGCGGAGCTGCCGAGTGATGACGACGTGTCTCGCCGAGTTGCGATGCGCGGAGCTGCCGAGTGATGACGACGCGTCCCGCCGAGTGGCGATGCGCGGAGCTGCCGAGTGATGACGACGCGTCCAGTCGAGTGGCGATGCGCGGAGCTGCCGAGTGATGACGACGCGTCCAGTAGAGTGACGTCGCGCGGGGCGGCCGAGTGACGACTGAGCTTCCGGCTGAGTGGCGATGCGCGGAGCGGCCAAGTGACGAAGACGTGTCTCGCCGAGTGGCGATGCGCGGAGCGGCCAAGTGACGAAGACTTGTCTCGCCGAGTGGCGATGCGCGGAGCTGCCGAGTGATGACGACGTGTCTCGCCGAGTGGCGATGCGCGGAGCTGCCGAGTGATGACGACGCGTCCCGCCGAGTGACGATGCGCGGAGCTGCCGAGTGATCTGTATGTTGATCGTCTGAACGCAAATTTTATCTGTATGTAATTCTGTTAGTAGCTTCAGCAGAATGTCCGTCCGAATAAACCGCTGTCCGGATACAACGACAGACAGACGAATGTCCCTGCAAGTTAGTAGCAAGCATAGCTACCAATAATTTTTGATGAACTAAGTGTCATGTACGGATGCTATTTTGCAAGGAATAGGGACCATGGATGGTTATGCATGCATGCAAGATTAACCGTTCGTGGAAACAGTGTGATGGAAGTTTTTGCTTTAGTAATTAGGAAATGAATGGCATCAATCCTCACCTTATGAGCCGATTAATGAGGCCATTACCTTAAAGGAAACGGTCAGCCCATCCCACGGAGGATTATGAATGACACGTCCTTCCGTTTCCGTTTTTCGAGGCGTTGAACGGCCATCGGTTGCAGCCTTGCAGGTCGAGGCTGATTCGTAGGTCGTAGTTGCTGCGTGCCTCGGCCACGGAGACCTCACCGACGACCAGCGCCGGAGGAAGGAGCGGCGCGCGCCCACGCCGTGCGGTGGCCGCGCCTCCACCACGGAGGTCGCCCCTGAGCAGCCGAGAACATGAGCTCGACGGTGGCGTCGTAGACGGGGCCGGAGTCAACAGGTACGGAGTCGATGGCTGCCGAAGAAGAACGCCGCAGGAGCTTGCACGGAAGTGCGTCGCCCCGCGGATCGGGAGCGCCTCAACTTCCAGAGGCGCTTCCTAAAGCCATGCCGAGTCGTCGACGATGAAGGTGAGCGCACCGAGACGGATCTCGTGGCCCAGGAACAAACCGCCGCCGGAAGACATGACGAAGAAGAAAATTGCAAACTCGCCGGAAGTCGCTTAGACGCCTGCCCCACGGTGGGCGCCAACTGTCGTGGGAATGAGCCTGACAGTAGAGGTTAGGGGTACGTAAGGAGAGGGCAGAGTCCTAGCTACGGCGAGATTGTACACACGGATGTATGAGTTCAGGCCCCTCTCGTGGAGGTAACAGCCCTACGTCTCAGCGCTCGGGAGCTTTCTGTCGTCTGGAATGTGTGAGATACAGGGAGTGCGAACCCTTGTGCCAGAGGGGAGGGGTGGCTTATATAGAGTGCGCTGCCCCTCATAAACGCCAGGCAACCAAGGGTTCGATCGTGGGGAGTAAAGGAGAGCGTTACTTATAACGCATGCAATAAATGCTAATTATGGTGATGGCCCGACCGCCTGTCTGTTGCTCTTCTCAGAGTGACTTTAGATCTTCAGCGGTCGAGTGGCGTCCAGATCTTCAGCGGTCCTGTCGAGTGGATGTAGAATCTTCCGAGTGAGCTGATGTCGAGTGGATGTAGAATCTTCCGAGTGAGCTGGATGTCGAGTGGATCGTAAGCTTTGCTTACTCCAGTCGGAATCTTCCTTGTAGTCTTGTAATCTTTAAGTTCTCCAATGTGGTGTCCTTAGGTAGGGTATGTAGGTCAGGCCTAAGACCCTACCCTAGGTACATATCCTCATCACCCACGTCGAGCGAGGTTTCTTGATGCCCCCACACCCCTTCTTTCATGCATTCTTGGACTTCTTCGGGGCGCAGCTCCACCACCTTCCGCCGAATGCGGTGGTTTACTTGGCAGCGTTTGTTTCGCTGTGTGAAAACTTCATCGGTTGTTACCCCCATTGGGGGCTGTTCAAGCACATTTTCACTTGTCGGTCGATGACAGTGAAGAAGGACTCGCCCAGGGGTGCGAAGACCAGCGTGACGCAGCAGTGCGGCGGGTTGGGGATCCAGCTCAAGGGGCACTCGGCCTTCCCCAAAATGAGCTTCCCCGACTCTGTCAAAGGCTGGCAGGACAGCTGGTTCTATTGCAAAGACGTCCCGAGTGAGGGGAGCTCCATTGGGCTGCCACCGTACTCGACCGCGCGGGTCGCTGCTCCGCCATCTCTTACAGTCGCCAAGGAGGAGAAGGTGGATGTGGGCATCTTGGTGGATGCTCTGGTGGGAGTGGTGCGGGCCGGAGTCAACGGGATGGATCTGCTGGAGGCGTTCCTCAGTCGGCGGATCTAGCCGCTGCAGGACAGGGCGCACCCCATGTGGATGTACCAGGGGCCGAGTGATCCCACTCGGGTGCACCCCGGTGTCTTGTCGGCGAAGGCCCTCAAGGGAAAAATCAAGGCGATCACCTCCGCGCGCGACAATCCACGTGGGGCCAGGAGGGTTCCCCCCTATGATCTTGACAACCAGCCCATTGACGTAAGTTCGTACTCCATCCGAGTGTTTCATATGGTAATTCTTTCGCGTGTGTTTGTGTCTTGATGAGTGATGTCGTCTTGCAGAGTTTCCAGAAGATGCTTTCGCAGGTGCCGGCCGTCGACCACGACCCAGAGGACGTGAAGAGTGACACGGAGCACCAGCACCCGGAAGACAGCAGCGAGGAGGAAAAGGACAGCAACGAGGACGAGGAAGAGAGTGGTGAAGACGCGAGTGACACGGAGGAAGGCGAGGAGGCCGAGTCTTCCCCGTCTGAGAACGTTCCTCGGGAGCGCCGCATCAAGGAGAAGAACGACCCAAGTCCCAAAGCGAAGAGCACTCGGGTGCCGAGTGATTCGAGGCCGACTGCTTCGGCCTCTTCCCGCGGAGCGAAGCGCCTGAGGGCGGAGGCTGCTGACTCGGTAGAGAAACAGCCCAAACAGCCGAAGCAAGTCACTGCCAAGCCCCGGAAGGCGGCGGTGCCGAAGATCAAAGTGGCGGTGCCACTGGCTTCAATGTAAGCACTTGGACTAGCTCTCTCTCCTGTGTAATTTCCATCCTTTTGAGTTACCGAGTGATCTCCTATCTTGTAGCAATGAAACCTCAACGACTTCTCCAGACCCGGACGCTCCGAAGCGGGGCCAGACTGAAGGCGATGCTGCCGATGCTACTACTTCCAAGGGTAAGGTTTTCCCGATGTCGTTCGACTTGAGCTTCGACCGAGTGGTTTATAACTTGACATTATCTTCCGAATGTTCTCACAGCCCTGACCGAAGTCATCCATCTGGACGAGGACGACAAGGCCGAACCACCGAACCCAGAGGTCGACAAGGTGGTGCCGACTGGTATGGACATCATGATGCGGGAGGCTTCGCCCGGCTAGAGGACTCAAGTTTCTCCTGCTAAGGCCGCCAGGGAGCCAGCTGGTCCGAATCCTCCGGCGCAGGCCAGCTCTTCGTTGATGCTTACGGCGCCGCCTCCTGAACCTACACCCGAGCCATTCAGCATCTTGGAACCGTCGAAGAACATAGTCCAGTGTTCGGGAACACTCGGGGCTGGCTGTTCCTGTTCAATCCACTCGGCCAGGAAGTCTACCAGAGCTTGCGACTTGATAGCTTTCTTAGCTTCAAAATTGATGTCCAAAGGAAGGAGTTCGATGGCCCACTTGGCCACTCGGCCCGTGGTGTATCTGTTGTTCAGGATCTCCGACAGGGGGGCATCGCTTATCACCGTGACCAAGTGCTCTTGGAAGTAATGAGCCACCTTCTTCGCAGTCAGGTAAATCCCGTATACCAACTTCTGGTAATGTGGATATCTTTGCTTGGAAGGGGTCAGAACTTCAGAGATGTAGTAAACTGGCCTCTGAACCTTGTAAGCTTTGCCTTGTTCTTCACGTTCCACGGTGAGCACAGTGCTAACAACTTGGCCTGTAGCCGCGATGTACAAGAGCAAGGGCTCTTGGCTGTCCGTAGCAGCAAGCACCGGCTGGGTGGAAAGCAGGGCTTTGAGTTCCTGGAACACGGCCTGCGCTTCTGTCATCCACTCAAACTTTTCTGATTTCTTCATGAGTCGGTAGAGTGGCAGGGCCTTCTCTCCGAGTCGTGAGATGAATCTACTCAGGGCTGCCAGACAGCCAGTGAGCTTCTGAACATCGTGTAAACGTTGCGGCTGCTTCATTCGGACTATCGCGCCGATCTTTTCGGGGTTAGCATCGATCCCTCGTTCGAAAACAAGGAAGCCGAGTAACTTGCTGGCGGGCACTCCAAAAGTACACTTAGCTAGATTGAGCTTGATGTCGTACTGGCGTAAGTTTGCGAAGGTTTCGGCGAGGTCAGCCAGGAGGTCGGAACTCTTCCGTGACTTGACCACGATGTCATCCATATAAGCCTCCACGTTCCGACTGATCTGCTTCTGTAAGCATTTTTGAATCATGCGCATGAAAGTTGCACCACCATTCTTCAACCCGAATGGCATCGTGGTGTAACAGAAACACCCGAATGGGGTGATGAATGCGGTCTTTATTTCCTCCGGACCATACATTCGGATCTGGTGGTACCCGGAGTACGCATCCAGAAACGACAGGCGCTCGCACCCCGCAGTAGAGTCTACGATCTGATCTATGCGGGGGAGAGGGAAGTGGTCCTTCGGGTAGGCCCGATTGATATGTTTGAAGTCAATACACATTCGGAGAGACTTATCTTTCTTGGGGACTAACACGGCCTTGGCGAGCCACTCGGAGTGGTATATTTCATGGATGAACTCGGCGGCCAAGAGCCGCGCAATCTCCTCGCCAGTCGCCTTGTGTTTCTCCGTAGTGGAGCGTCGGAGATGCTCTTTGACAGGCTTCGCTTTCGGGTCAACTCTGAGATGATGCTTAGCCAGTCCCCTGGGAACACCCAGCATGTCAAAGGGTTTCCATGCGAAGTTGTCCCAGTTCTCACGGAGGAACTGGATGAGCTCGCCTTCCTATTTGTTGTCGAGCGTCGTCGATATGTTGGTCGGGGCAGCGTTTGGGTCCTTCGGGTGAATGTGAACCTGATTCGTGTAACACCCTGGTTTTTGCTCCTTGTTTTTTTTCCTTCGCGGGATTTGACTCCCGTCTTTTTTTCGATGTTACCGGATTTTCTCTTGCCTTTGTGTATATGAAGATGGTCATTTAGTCTTGCCTTTCCTATACAACCAGAGACTCTCTCCAACCCAACCTTGCTATCTAAATCATATTCTTAGGATTTCTCTGCTGAAACCCTACTCTCCGATCTACCGGAAGGAAAACCCTAATTTCTTCCGTTACAAAGGAACCCCAAGTTCCTTTGATCTATTGCCTCCCAAATTTTTCCCAGAGTCTCTCCTATATTTATAAACCCTGCATATGTAAAAATATTGCCAAGTCATTTGCAATATTTTTCATTTAAAATTAATTCCTTTTTCTGCCAGTTAAAGGAATTAAATCTAGGAAAATATCTATCCATCTCCAAAGTTCATGAAAACTTGTGGATATATTCTTTGTGATCATATTGATCTCCCATAAAAATATTGGCTATAATTAAATAAGGGAAATTGCCTTTTCCTATTTAAAGCCAATATTGCAATTTGGGCACTTTCCAAAGGAGCTACCATTTTGGTAGCCAGGAAAAATCCCAAATAATTTGTGGAGCTTCTCCTATCCATATCTTTACCATTTACATCAAGAACCCAAGTTTCATAGACCAAATTTTGAGCACATCTTCCAATTATTGTTTCTGGATTTATTTTGAGGTTGTGAAGCAACTATATTTTGTATTGCTTTAAAAATTCTCAAATTAATCCAGGACCTCACATTCTTTATATGATGTGAGTATGCCAAAATTCACATCATTTCATCTAGCCAATTTCTATCAAACATTCCATCTAGTTTCTGTCCAGATTCAAGCTCTGTGAAGGAAGTACCACTTTGGCATTTCCAATTGAGCTGAAATTTTTCCAGTACCTTCATATCTCCAAATCACCTTCCTCCACCAAAATTCAGCTCATTTCATCAAGCCATATGAGTGTAGCTTCAAAGTCAAGTTTCTGGACCAGAATTTGCATTGCAAAGGAAGTGTATGCAAAACTTGTCCAAATGGCCTCAAATTTGGCAAGCAGCTACTCCTTCCTACCCCATCTTATTTTGACAACATTTCAACCTCACTCACTAAGCCATTTCACCTCAGCTTGGTCCCCAAGATTCTGACCAGAAACTGTTCTGGATCCTCTTGATCACTCTAGAGCAATCCTGGTCCATCCAATGACCCATCTCATCTATATGATCAATGCCTTCCGTGTTTGACAAGATTTGGCACCCAGAGGAGGGCCAGAACACGACATACCCGTGGTGACCACACAATGAGCAGACCAAAACTGTGCTCCGCGCACTGCCGGCTCCGTGCAGTCGCCTCGGTCCGGCCTCCGCTTGTCCGAGCATGTCCAGTGGCCTCGCGGAGTCCACGTGCATCCTCTCCCGTACCTTCCCCCTCCTCTCCCTTCCTCTCCATGCCACGGCGAGTGCCGCCACTGCACTGCCCGCCCGTGATCTGCCGTCGTCTTCCTCTCCCCTTGGCCTCTTCCCTCTCGAGCCGTCCCGTCCATCCGAAGCTCGTCAGGTCGGCCGCTCCCCGACGCCGGGAACCGGCCAGCCACGTCGCCGCAGTCTCGAGAGTTCCGGCCAGCTCATCCCGAGCGGCCAAGCTTATCCACCCGCGCGGCTGGGCTATAAATAGCCAACGCCGGAGCCTCCCCAGCAACCCCGAGCCTCTCATCCTCTTCACCACCCTCCTAGCAACCTCCCCAAGCCGTCATTCCCTCCCCGGAGTCCCTCCTCGCCTCCCATCGCCGCCATGTCCGCCGGCGGCCACCGCTCAAATTCGAGCTACCTGAGTCCTCTCCCTCCCTCCAAACCCCACCATGCCACTTACCCAACCACAATGAGTCTTCCCCGGTCCTCATTCCGTCCCCGGAATAACCGTGGCCTCGCCCCCATTTCCGGCCGACGGCCTCGTCCGCAGGAGTCGAAGCCCTGCTCCCCTCCTTCGTCTCGGGCGACCGTGCGACAGCTCAGTCGACGCGGCTCACTTCTCTGAGCGTGCCAGTAGGCTGGGCATCGCAAACGGTGGCTTATAGCGCCGACAATCGCCGTCGGGAGCCGCCCCTCTCTTCGGCCAGGCGCGTGCGGGAGGAAGATGACGACCCTGCGGGCGGGCCCGGCTCGTCAGTGGCTCGGTCCTTCGCTTCGCTTTTTTTTAAAGAGGCAGCAGCGCAGATGGGCCGGCCCAGCAACAGCAGCGGCGGCGGCAGCCTCGTGGCAGCCCAGCTCCTGCCGAAACCAGCCCAAGTCGGCCCGAGCGCACAATACTCTTTTTCTTTTCCGCCGAAATAGCTGCTCGGGACTTGTTTGTAAATAAACTATTTGCAGATTGGTCCCCGACAGTCAATTGACTATATCTTTTCGCTCGTGACTCCGAATCAGGTGAATCCAAAGCCCACTTCTTCAGTTCGTCGAGCCCGTTCCGTTGGTACCCTTTTCACAAGGTTGACACTTTCTGAAAATGCCCATTTTGCCCCTGCCCTCTATTCAGCCCCTCCGAGAGAGAATCCTTTCCGGCGAATTCTTCCGCGAGGTGATCGCACTTCTCCCGGAGTATTCCTTCACCCCCAGGCAAGCCGACCATCTGATATGTGCCCTAAAGCATTGATCTGTGTTATTCTTGTGTGTTTAAATTATTATGCTTATGCCTGTATGCGTAGTGGTGAGCTGTATGTGACGCTGATGAACCCTTGCCTGTCTTTCTTTGGTGACGGCACCACGCGTGTGTTCTGAGCCGCTTTCAGCCGTCCGGGGTGGATGCCGACTTTATGTTCTCTGTTCAACAACTGGCCGTGTTCTGAGCTGCTTTTCGGCCGTCTCGGGCAACTGTTGAATTTCTTTCCGTAGCGGTGACCCTATGCTTTGAGCTGTTTCTCGGCCATCTTAGGGAACCGCTACACTCTTTTTATCAACACCGTCTCATGCTCTGAGCTGCTTTTCAGCCATCTTGAGCCGGGGTTGAGTTATTCCAGTCACGTCCCAGATCTGAGTTGTAAAGACCGTTCTGGTGGCTACTGGTTTATTTGCCGGTATCATACAAGGGTTCAGATGGTCGTCACTTACAGCTAGAACTCGTAAAGTGATAACTTGCCATTTAAATATTGTTTCACTAGTGACTCGTTGTGCTATTGTATGGAGATAGGTTGTTATGATTTCATAATTGTTACATCATGCATGGTACTATTATTGCAATATTATGAAATGTGACTTAATAATGACAACAACCTCCTTCGTCGACTGGATGGAGTCATAGTGTCACCGAATCGAGCCCATCAAGTGCAACCACATTTGCCGGTATGGGACGGCCCTGACTTAGTCTATTGTCTTGCCTCTTGTTGGTACCACCAAACTAGGGAAGGTTATGCGTGCGCGCTACCCTGGCCCGGTAGGCGGCGATAACCTTGTGAGCCCAGTTGTTTGTTTGCGCGCGGTCCCCGTTTGGGACAGTTTTGTTTGGCCACGACGGCGGCAGGTGTCACGGGGTGACACAGGGGCCACCCAGGACATGACCCTGGGAGGGTATGATTGTCGGTGGGACCGTAATAGTGCCGGGCAATAGACAAGTTTTGTTGGAGCAGCACTGGTCCACAAGAATGGGAACATGTACTAAAGTACGAGACCAGGCGCTCCATGGTGTGGGTAAAGTGCGCAACCTCTGCAGAGTGTAAATCTATTCGAATAGCCGCGTCCTCGGTCATGGACAGTTCGTACTAGGCCACTATTTGGTCCGTGTCGAGTCTGGAGGAACAAACTATATAATGTTATTGTTAAGACTGAACCAGAGAATGGTAAGGTTTATCAGACTTGCAGTACAGATGCATGGACATCAGATGATGTCAGAGGTATGATTGCTAGCCATGTGATGGCTATGAGATGAGCGGTTGGATGACCGCAAGGTTTGGATTGGACTTGGATCGTGAGAATACTCGGAATATGAATTATTTACTTGATATGCTTTACCTTACTGTATCTACTCCAATAGTTATTATGATAGATAATCCTGCTATGACATCATGATTAATGTTGTTAAGATAAAAATTGCATGCTTGAATGCCATGGTATGCTCTGCTTGGTGTATATGTTGGTATGGTTTGCTTGCGAGTACATTCAAAAGTACTCAGCGGCCTTCAATGTGGCCAGGTTCACCTAAAGATCCGACGTTCGCTAGCGAGGAGCCGGAGTGTTCGCGGGCTAGAAGAGTAACACAGTCAGATCCCTGTGGATTGGAGCCGCACCAGGACCATGCTGCCTTAGATAGAGCTTTTCCGCTGCCATTCCCCTTGTAATATATCATCTAAGACTGATATATTCATTAATAGAAAAGCTTGTGTTCATGATACTTGTTGTAAACGCGCGCGCCAGAGTGATCTCCTGGGCTGGCGTGTGCGGCGACCGTCTGACTACAGTGGTATTCAGGCGGGGCACCACACTTCGAGTCGCCAGCCAACTGGAAAGCGGATTCCACAGTCGGCTTCTTGCTCTTGAGCAAATCGCTCGAATCGACCGTTTTCTTCTACTCGTCTAACTCCGCCAACGCCATCTGCTCGTCAGTGATCTGAGAGCCTTTCTGCAAGCACTCTTCAGCTATCTTTCGATTCCCTGTGATGGTGATCACACCTTTCGGGCCTGGCATCTTAAGCTTAAGATACACGTAACATGGTCTGGCCATGAACCGTGCGTAGGCAGGCCTACCCAGGATGGCGTGATAAGCACTCTTGAAGTCCACCACCTCAAAGGTTAACCTCTCCTTTCTGAAGTTCTTTTCTCCGCCGAATATGACGTCGAGGGCAATTTGCCCGAGTGACTTTGCTTTCTTCCCGGGAATAACCCCGTGGAACTGCATGTTGCTCTTACTCAGTCGGGACATCGGAATGCCCATCTCCTCCAGAGTATCGGCGTAAATGATGTTGAGCCCGCTGCCACCGTCCATGAGGACTTTACGCAGTCAGACTCCTCCGATAGCAGGATCGACCACCATCGCTTGCCGCCCGGGAGTCGATATGTGAGCTGGGTGATCCGACTGATCGAAGGTGACAGGGGTCTGGGCCCAGTCCAAGAGCTTGGTGACAGTCAACACTGCCATGTTGACCTCTCGGTTTATCACTTTGAGGCGACTCTTGCTTTCTACGTCAGCAAAAATCATGAGAACCTTCTCGACATGGGGGTACCCGGAGGTGCCTTTATCCCCATCGTCGTCCTCGTCTTCATCCTTCCCCTCGGAGGGGTCTTGGCGCATCTCTTGCTTGAGTAGCCGGCATTCCCGAGTGGTATGCTTCGGCATGATCAAGTTGCCCTCTTCATCTTTCTTCATGTGAATCTGACAGGGCTAATCAAGGATGTCATTTTTCGGGGCGGCATTCTTTTTGCCGGCCCACTCCTTCTGCTTCGGCGGGCCCTTGCCTTTGCTTTGGCCGGCCAGAGCTGCATCCTCCACATTGCTGGCCGCCTCGGCTTTGCGCTTCTGCTTCTTGTTCTTGTTGTGGTCCGACTGATTCGCATCTCCAGCGCGGCCCTTGTCGCTTCTCAGCCGATCTTCCTCTTCGCTGTTCGCATACCAGGTGGCTATTTCCATCGCCCGACTGAGAGTCAGGATCTCAGTGCGGCCGAACTTCAGGGCCAACTCACGGTACCTGACGCCGGACTTGAAGGCGCAGATCGCCTGGTGCTCAGTGACGTTTTCCACTGTGTTATGAAGGGTGGTCCATCGTTGGATGTACTCTCGGAGAGTTTCATTCTGCTCTGGACACAATGTTGTAGCTCTGACAATCCACCCGGGCGCTTGTACGTGCCCTCGAAAGTCTTGATGAAGACCCGGGCCAAATCATCCCAACAGTAAATACTGCCGGGAGCCAACTGGTTGAGCCACGCCCTGGCGGACCCTTCGAGCATCAGTGGCAGATGTTTCATAGCCACACTATCGTTGCCACCACCGATCTGAACGGCCACTCGGTACTCCTCCAACCAAATCTTTGGCTTCGACTCGCTAGTGAACTTGTTGATGCCGACAGCTAACCTGAAGTTATGCGGGATATCTGCTGCCCGAATGTAACAACTGAAACACTCGGGTCCGGAGGGTGCGGAACCACTCGGAACGTCGGCGTCAAGGCCTTCTCTCAGGGCCCGTCCTCTGTCGACCAAGTTCTGAGCGAGGACAGACCTCGCGTTGAACTGGGGGTCCCGGAGGTTACCCGGGCGGTACGAGGGACTCGGCCTGCGATCATTCCCGGGCGATCGCATGTCACCATAGGGCGGGTGCCCGTATGGGACGTCCCGCGGAGGGGGCATCCGGATCCGATCGTAATCATCATATCACCGGGCGAAACGACTCAGTCGCGCCTTCGCTCCCCGTGAAGGTCTTGGGAAGAGGGCGATGCTTGACACGTCTCCAACGTATCTATAATTTATGAAGTATTCATGCCATGTTTATTATAGTTTTGTATGATTTTGGTGCACTTTTATATGGATTTTATATGATTTTCATGGACTAACATATTGACCTAGTGCCCAGTGCCAGTTGTTGTTTTCTGCATGTTTTTGGTTTTCCAGAAAATCCATATCAAACGAAGTCCAAATGTAGCGAAACTTTTTGACGAATTTTTCTGGAAGGAAAGGGACCCAGGAAGCTTTGGGGAAGCAGCAAAAGACCCACAGGGGCCCCACAAGCCACCTGGGTGCGCCACCCCCCCCCCCCCCCCCGTTGCGCGCCCTGGTGCCTCGTGGGCCCCCTGTGGCACCTCTTTACGTGATTCCAATGCTGAAAAATCCTATATATTCAGACACCCCCGAAAGTTAACCTAGATGAGTTTTTACGCCACCGCAAGCCTCTGTTCCGAAGCGATCCCATCTGGAGCTCCATTCCGGCACCCTACCGGAGGGGGGGAATCATCACCGGAGGCCATCTTCATCATCCCGGTGGTCTCCATGACGAGGAGGGAGTAGTTCACCCTTGGGGCTGAGGGTATGTACTAGTAGCTATGTGTTTGATCTCTCTCTCTCGTGTTCTTGATATGGCACTATCTTGATGTACCGCGAGCTTTGTTAATATAGTTGGATCATATGGTGTTTCTCCCTCTCTATCTTGTTGTGATGAATTGAGTTTTTACCTTTGAGGTTTCACTATTATCGGATTGAATACTTTTATGGATTTGAGAACACTTGATGTATGTCTTGCATATGAATAACTGTGGTGACAATGGGGTATTATATTGATTCACTTGATGTATGTTTTGGCACTCAACTCACGGATTCCCGAGGTGACATTGGGGTAATCTATGCATAGGGTTTGATGCACGTTTTCGTCCTAATTTCTCCGGTAGAAATCTTGGGGCACTCTTTGAAGTTCTTTGTGTAGATTCAATATTATGAATCTGAAGTTGTTTGATGCATATCGAATAATCAACTCACGGATACTTGTGGTGACATTGGAGTATCTAGGTGACATTAGAGTTGGTTGATGCGTATCATATGGTGTTATTTTAGTACGAACTCTATGGTTGTTTGTGACACTTATAGGCATAGATCAATAGATTGATCGGTAAGAATAACTTTGAGGTGGTTTCATACCCTACAACAATTTCTATCTTATGTTCTCCGCGAATAGGAACTTTGGAGTGATTCTTTGTCGCACGTTGAGGGATTGTTATATGATCCAATTATGTTAGCATTGTTGAGAGATTGCACTTGTGAAAGTATGAACCCTAGGCCTTGTTTTCAAGCATTGCAATACCGTTTGTGCTCCGTTTTATCACTTGCTACCTTGCTGTTTTTTTTATTTTCAGATTACAAAAACCTATATCTACTATCCATACTACACTTGTATCACCATCTCTTCGTCGAACTAGTGCACCTATACAATTTGCCATTGTATTGGGTGTGTTGGGGACACAAGAGATTTCTTGTATTTGATTGCAGGGTTGTTTGAGAGAGACCATCTTCATCCTACGCCTCCCACGGATTGATAAACCTTAGGTCATCCACTTGAGGGAAATTTGCTACTGTCCTACAAAACTCTGCGCTTGGAGGCCCAACACGAGTCTACAAGAATAAAGTTGCGTAGTAGACATCAAGCTCTTTTCTGGCGCCGTTGCCGGGGAGGTGAGTGCTTGAAGGTATATCTTTAGATCTTGCAATTGAATCTTTTAGTTTCTTGTTTTATCACTAGTTTGGTTTATAAAAGAAAACTACAAAAAAATGGAATTGAGGTTGCCTCATATTATTCGTCTTTATAATGTCTTTCTTGAAAATGATGGATCGGAAAATTGTGCTCAATTGTTAGAAGAGAAATTTAATAAAATGTTTGGTATTAAATCTTTGAATGATAAGCATGATTGCAATGTTGCTAGTATGAATTCTTTGAATATCCATGATGCTAATGATATGCAAAGCCATAAGCTTGGGGATGTTATGTTTGATGAAGATGATATTTTTAGTCCCCCAAGTTTTGATGAGAATATTTATTATGATGATTGCATGCCTCCTATTTATGATGATTATATTTATGAAAGTGGATTTGGAGAGGTCATGACTTTATTTAATGATGATTCCACTATTTTGGAAGAGGTTTCAATTTATTATGACAACAAAGTTGCTATCTATGATGATTATTGTGATGACTTTTATGCTATAAAGAATAATGATAACCATGAAACTTGTCATCATGATTTTAATTTTCAATTGGATTATACCAATCAAGTATCTCATGATAGTTATTTTGTTGAGTTTGCTCCCACTACTATTGATGAGAATAAATTTGCTTATGTGGAGAGTAATAAAATTTCTATGCTTGTGAATCATGAAAAGAATGCTTTATGTGATAGCTATATTGTTGAATTTATTCATGATGCTACTAAAAATTATTATGAGGGGGGAACGTATGCTTGTAGGAGTTGCAATAATATTAAGTTTCATCTCTATATGTTGAAAGTATTGAAGCTATGATTGTTTTGCCTTCCTATGCTAGTTGATTCTTGCTCCCATAAAGTGTTTGCTCACAAAATCCCTATGCATAGGAAGTGGGTTAGGCTTAAATGTGCTAGTCATATGCTTCATGATGCTCTCTTTGTGTTTCAATTCTTTACTTTTATGCGAGCATCATTGAAATCATCATGCCTAGCTAAAAGGCATTAAAGAAAAGCGCTTGTTGGGAGACAACCCAATAGTTATACCTACTGTTTTTTTATGTGTCCACATGATTAATCTACTGTAGTAATCATGTTTTATATGTTTTCTTTCAATAATGTGCAAAGTAAAGCCTTTGGGATAGTATGGATACTTGTTGATTTGATTCTGTGCAAAAACAGAAACTTTTGCGTCTAGTGCTGGAATTTCTATTATGTACTGGAGCATGACAAAATTCTGAAATTTTTACACAGTATTGGGTTGCAAATTTTTTACGTTTTTCTAATTTTTCAGAATTTTTGGAGGTACAGAAGTATGGTTTTTAAATCGCTCACTACAGGTTGTTCTGTTTTTGACAGATTCTGTTTTTTTATTGCATAGTTTGCTTGTTTTAGTGTTTCCATAGATTATATTATAAGATATAAATTGTGGAAATGATAGACTACCGTAGGAATTATGTGAGAACAATTATGAATCTTGTCTTGACAGTACCTAAGTGGATGATTTACTTTTATCATACTAACCTATCTCACGGAGTTCCGTTAAGTTTTGTGTGATTGAAGTTTTCAAGTTTTGGGTGAGATAACGATATAAGGAGAATAAGGAGCGGCAAGACCCTAAGCTTGGGGATGCCCAAGGCACCCCAAGGTAATATTCAAGGAAGACTCAAGCGTCTAAGCTTGGGGATGCCCCGGAAGGCATCCCCTCCTTTGTCTTCAACATTATCGGTAACCTCACTTGGAGCTATATTTTTATTCATCACATAATATGAGTTTTGCTTGGAGCGTCATTTTCTTCTGTTGATATTTTCTTGCTGTTATAAATAATCATGTTTTGTATCTTTTAGTTCAATAAAATGCCAATTATAGCCTTTACCATGCTCAGTTTGCAAGTCTATGTGTTGTTGTTTGAAAACAGAAAGTTTCTATTATGTCCAGAATATTCCTGAATAGTCAGAACATGATAAAATCTGAAATTTTTACACAGTAAGCATGCATGAGTTCTCTGTCACGTGGTAATTTTTTAGAATTTTTGGAGTTAGGGAAGTATGGATTCTTATTCCCCCTTTACAGACTGTTCTGTTTTGGCAGATTTCGGTTATAGTTGCATTGTTTGCATATGTTGCTTGTTTAATGTTTCTATTTGTGGATAGGAGTATTAAATATGCAGAGGCATTTAGTATGCAATGTTTAATTATAATTTTAGTGATTTGTTACAGTACAGAATGTTAAGGTTTTGAGTGGATTTATACTAACTTATCTCACGAGTTCTTGTTAAGTTTTGTGTGGATGTTGTTTTTAAGATTTAGGAGAAGCCATGATATGAGAGGAATTAAGGAGACACAAGATATCAAGCTTGGGGATGCCCAAGGCACCCCAAGATAATATTCCAAGAAGTCTCAAGCAACTAAGCTTGGGGATGCCCCGGTAGGCATCCCACCTTTCTTCATCAACAACTATCGGTTAGCCTAAGTTTTTACTTGTTCACATGATATGTGCTATTCTTGAAATGTCATTTTATTTTGTTTTCTTTGTTGTTTGAATAAAATACTTAAGATCTGAAATTTTTAAATGAGAGAGAGTCCTCACATAGCTACCTATTTACTTAACTACTCATTTGGTCTTCACTTATATCTTTTTGGAGTACTTTGTCATTTACTCTTGTGCTTCACTTATATCCTAAGAGTAAATTGTTGAATGAATTGAATATCATAAAATTAAAATTATATGTGCTTCATATGCTTGTATCATGTCTAGTAGTAGTTTCACATTTGGGTTAGAAAGTGAAATCTATTGAAGCTTGACAATCACAATATTGGTCATACAAGCAATTCATGAATGATTAGTATAAGGAAGAAAACTTTCACATATAAATATATTTTCTTGGACATCTTTTATGATTGTGAATACCCATTAATTATTTTCAAACTTGAGCAAATTAGTTGAAGTTGGACAAGGAAGACAACGTAATGAGTTATGTTTGGGTATATTTGCATAGAAGTTATATTGTTATGGATCCTCTAATATGTGGTGCTTGCTTACGATCTTTTGCTAGCCAAAAATTCGTACTAAGTAGAGATACTACTTGTGCATCCAAAAACCCTTAAACCCAGTTTCTTGCCATGAGTGTCCACCATATCTACCTATGGATTGAATAAGATCCTTCAAATAAGTTTTCATCGGTGCAAAAAGCAATAAAAATTGCTCCTAAAAAAATGTATGATCTTTTATTGCAAGGGAAAATAAGCGTTGTACGAACTTGTGATGGTAAAGAAATAAAAACGATGGACTGCATAATAAAGGTTGCTATCACAAGGGGCAATATAACGTGATGCTCCTTTGCATTAAGAGCTTGCACATCCAAAAATAAAAAGCGCATGACGACCTCTGCTTCCCTCTGCAAAGGGCCTATATTTTACTTTATGTATTTACTTTTATGCAAGAGTCAATAGTATTTGTGACATCCCCAGGTATTAAGCACAGTGATCACCTCTTAATCATGCCAAGTCCTCAAGTTGAACAGTGCTTGATCATCATCGCATCATACCTCATTTCAAATTCCAATTCAAAATGCAAATCAAATTTAAAGTGAAAAATAAAAGTTGTCCAAACTTGAAATAAAAATGTTCATTAAATAGCAAATAATTCATAACTAAATATGTTCAGGAAAACAACATCACCAAAAATCACTAAGTGACTCCAACAACCTCAAACAGTAGCTCACAGCAACATTTAACACCATTTTATTTAATACAAATTGCAAATGAAATAATTATTTCACCAAACCAATTTCTGACAGTGTCATATGTTACCTAGTATTTAAATGGGCCACATTTGCATTTTACAAAAGTCATCTAGTGGTCAGACAATTTGCAAAACAGAGAAATAAAATAGAAAAGAGAAAAGAGAAAAGAAGAAAAATAAAAAGAAAAGCCCCTGGCCCCTACTGGGCCGTGGCCCAGCCGGCCCCCCCTCCCGCTACTTAACCCCTCCCTTGGGAAACCCTAGCCGAGACCCCCACTTCCCCCCTTCGCCCCCTCCCTCTCCCGCCTGGACGCCGCCGCTGCCCGACGTCGCTGCCGTCCCCCGTCGCCCGTCGACGCCGTCGCCTCCTCGGCCTCCTCCCCGCACGGCTTCTCCAAGCCTCGCCGACCCCCTGTTCCCCTGCATCGCCCATGAGCCGCGCCCCCTCTCCTCCCCCTTTTTCTCTGTCGCCGTCGTCGCCATTGCCGCCACCTCCTGCCGCTGCTCTGCCCTGGCCGCGCGCCTCTCCCCTGACCGCGCGCCCGCAGCCCCGCGCACGCTCGCCGCTCGCCCGCTGGCCTCGCCGCTGCTCGCTCGCCCCGCGCGCCCGCCTCACCGCTCGGCCGCTCGCTGCCCTGCTCTGCCGTGCGCCCGCGCCCCGCGTGCTGCCGCTCGCCGCTTCGCCGCCGAGCCCCTGCGCCGCAGCCCTCGCCGTTCTCGCCGCCTATACACGCGCGCCGCTCGCCGTCGCTCGCGTCTGCTCGGCCGCCTCCGCCCGCAGCCGCGCTACGCGTCACCGGACGCGTCCGTCCTCGCCCGTGTGCCCGCGCGCTCGCGTGACCCCGGACATGTCCGGTCCCGAAAGGGCACGCGCGGACATGTCCAGGCCTGTCCACTGACCAGTGGGGCCCGCCCCTGTAACTGTTTAAACGAAAAGAAAAAAACAAAAACGAAAATGAAAAAGAAAAGAAAATAAATAAATAAATAAATAAAGGAATTAAAGATTTAAAATAAATAAGTAAAATAAATAAGTAAAATAAATAAATAAGTAATTACTTAATTAATTAACTAATTAATTAAGTAACTTAATTAATCATGTTTAATTAAACTAATTAAATAATTAACCTAATTAATCTGTAATTAGTTAATTAATCACTAATTAATCTAAACAGTGACTGACAGGTGGGACCCACCAGTACTGTTGACTGCTGACGTCACAGTGATGTCATGCTGATGTCAGCATTCACTGTTTCGGATAATGTTAATTTAAATAATTTAAATAATTCTAGAAATTATTAAAAACTTTAGAAAACCATATCTTTTAAACCGTAATTCGGATTAAAATAATTTATATATGAAAAACGATCAGAAAAATATGACGATTCCGAATATGCCCCCCGTTCATCTGTCGCGTGCCTCTATCATAGCGAACATGGAACCGTCCCCTCCGTTTCATCTGACCAAAAAACGCCAAACTTCGGGAAAACATTCCCGGATGTTTCCACCTTCACCGTATCGCGTAGTACTGCGATAGATCAGCCCTATCACTGCGTCTTGTCATGTCGTGCATCTGTGTTACATCTGTGTGCTTTGTATTTACTGTTTCTTCCCCCTCTTCTCTCCGGTAGACCCCGAGACCGACGCTGCCCCTGTGATCGACTTCGTCGCCGACGACCCTTCTTCCCTCTCAACAGAGCTTCCAGGCAAGCAAACCCCCTTGACGCATGCCTATATCACCTATTCTCTCTTCCTCCTGCTTGCATTAGAAATTGCTACTGCTATTGTTTATCCTATTCTGATGCATAGCCTATTCTTGTAACCGTTATTGATAACTGCCTCTTATCCTAAACTGCTTAGTATAGGTTGGATGGAAAACCATCTGTGGCCCCTCTCCCTTGCTGTAGTTGCCCCGCTTTAGTACTGGTGTCCCGTTCGATGTGATCGAACGGGCTGAGAATAGCACATCACCGCACACCCCCCTAAATTGCTCGACTCTGCAGAGCTGGCATCGAGTGCCGAGGGTGATACCTCTTATCCCACTTCCGATGATGCCTCTGTAGAATAGCTACCCGGATGTGTGTTACCGAGGGTGATTCCTCTCTCATCACTTCCAATAAAGCTTCTGTCGTGCAACTCCTCGAGTGGGAAACCATCGAGGGTGATTCCTCGGATTCCTTCTCGATAATTGGACACACGGTTACTTGACCTTTGTCGCAGGCGGGTCCACCTCGAGAGGTACCCGCGGGGGAATTGTAAAGTCGGGCTGGCCCCAAGGGTGCCCGCGAGAAAACAATACTAAAGTCGGGTAAGCACTAAGAATACCCGCGAGTGATATCAAGTCGGAGCGACAGAAACTCTGATCGTCTCTGCGAGTTACTAAATACACCTAACGGAACTGGGTATTTGATCTGAGTTGGCCAATGGCCTATACGCACTACCACCACGCGGGATAATGGTTTAATGGGGCCCTCTACGTTGTATGTTTCTCCCGAAAGCTCTTCAGACGTCACAGCTCAGACATGCGGGCTGATTGTCGGGGTTGGGCTGGTTACGTCACTGGTGTATTCAGTGTCGCACCTGCTCCCCGGCCAGTCACGCAACGTGCAGGAGTGCGAAGGGCGATGGCCCAAGACCTCTTCGTGCTTAGGATTTAGACCGGCGTGCTGACCTCTCTGCTGAGCTTAGGTAGGACGCTGCTTCGTGTCGATTACCCGAGGCCGGGCATTACCCAGCAAGTGTGTCCGGCCAGATGTAATCGAGCGTGTTGGGTAACAGTAGTGCACCCCTGCAGGGAAGTGATCTATTCGAATAGCCGTGTCCACGGTAACAGGACGCTCGGAGTTGTATCCAGATCCATGATAACTACAAATTGATGATGACATATATTAAATTGATATTACTGCTCTCGGGGTCGCTTTCTCGCAGGGAGTCGAGAAAGGATCTCAGGGCATTGCTATTCTACAACCACTTATATGCTACCATATTCTACTCTCTTCTAATGCTGCAAGATTGCTTGAAGATGCTAGTCTTCGATACGCTAGGCTTCCCCCCTCTATTCTGGCATTCTGCAGTTCAGTCCAAAGATATAGCCGCACTCCTTTGATACAATGCATATTAGAATAGTTCTGATGTCAGTCTTGCGAGTACTTTGGATGAGTACTCACGGTTGCTTTGCTATTCTTTTTCCCCCATACCCGATACTTGCGACCAGATGACGGAGTCCAGGAGCCAGACGCCACCACAGGAGCTTACTACCAGGAGAGTCCCGGAGGCCACTACTACTACGTTGAGCCAGCCGACCAGGAGTAGTTAGGAGGCTCCCAGGCAGGAGGCCTGCGCCTTTTCGATCTGTGTTGTTGTTTTGCCCCGCCTGTTAGGGCATGTTTGTTTTCTTTTTATATCTGTACTCAGATATCTGATGCTTCCGCTGACGCTTGTATGCGCAAGCTTATGTATTCGAGCCCTCGAGGCCCCTGGCTTGTAATATTAAGCTTGTATTATTTTATTTGTGTTTAGAGTTGTGTTGTGATATCTTCCCGTGAGTCTCTGATCTCGATCGTGTGCATTTGCGTGTATGATTAGTACATGGTCGAGCAGGGGCGTCACAGTATTACTTCTCATTTCAACCTTAATTATTCTCTAGTTGGCAAGCATCATGTGGTGGGGAAAGCTCCAGGCACATATGGCCAGTCAAATATATTTGATCATGAATTATTATTGTTGACAATTATCTCTATGATAAATAAGTTGGGAGGCGAAACATTAAGCCCCTATCTTTCTCTATGTTCAATGGATGCCATTTGTTCTAGAAATATGCTTTGAGTACTAGCAATCATAGAAGACTATATGATAATTGAGTATGTGGAGCTCTTACTTAGAATTTGTTGAAGATAAGTTGAATTGCAATTGTTTGGTGACTAAGAACATAGGTTGTTAAGTTTCAAGAGAATGCATTGTTTGAACCATAACATGTGAATGGATTGCTACTTTATCATGATGAGTTTTATGAGAAAGAGTTGCTGTTATGATGCTATGAAAAGTGATTGAAATTATCATTGATCAAACTTATGCACTATGCTAGCATTCACACTTCATAAATTATTATTTTTATCATTTACCTACTCGAGGACGAGCAGGAATTAAGCTTGGGGATGCTGATACGTCTCCAACGTATCTATAATTTATGAAGTATTCATGCCATGTTTATTATAGTTTTGTATGATTTTGGTGCACTTTTATATGGATTTTATATGATTTTCATGGACTAACATATTGACCTAGTGCCCAGTGCCAGTTGCTGTTTTCTGCTTGTTTTCGGTTTTCCAGAAAATCCATATCAAACGAAGTCCAAATGTAGCGAAACTTTTTGACGATTTTTTTCTGGAAGGAAAGGGACCCAGGAAGCTTCGGGGGAGCAGCAGAAGACCCACAGGGGCCCCACAAGCCACCTAGGCGCGCCACCCCCCCCCCCTGGGGGCGCGCCCTGGTGCCTCGTGGGCCCCCTGTGGCACCTCTTTGTGTGATTCCAACGCTGAAAAATCCTATATATTCAGAAACCCCCGAAAGTTAACCTAGATGAGTTTTTACGCCGCCGCAAGCCTCTGTTCCGAAGCGATCCCATCTGGAGCTCCATTCCGGCACCCTGCCGGAGGGGGGGAATCATCACCGGAGGCCATCTTCATCATCCCGGTGGTCTCCATGACGAGGAGGGAGTAGTTCACCCTCGGGGCTGAGGGTATGTACTAGTAGCTATGTGTTTGATATCTCTCTCTCTCTCGTGTTCTTGACATGGCACGATCTTGATGTACCGCGTGCTTTGTTAATATAGTTGGATCATATGGTGTTTCTCCCTCTCTATCTTGTTGTGATGAATTGAGTTTTTACCTTTGAGGTTTCACTATTATCGGATTGAATACTGTCGGCCGTACGACACCTATGGGATCGCGTGGATCCCTTTACGGTTCGGCAAGGGGAAAAGATTTGCACAAAGAGCGGAACCAACGATCAACGCGAGGATCTTTACCCAGGTTCGGGCCGCTGAGAAGCGTAAAACCCTACTCCTGCTTTTGTTGTATTACTGTGGATGTTCTTGGCTCAAGTACATGGAGCGCTGGTGATGAAGAAGTAGCTACGCATGCAGAATGGGCCAGAAGGTCCTCCTCCCTGTAGCTCCGCCTTGGGCCTCCTTTTATACGTCCAAGGGGTCACCAACAGTGGCAGGCAGCAGTACAAGAGGTGGAAAGTTACTACAGTGTCTCATGATTACTACTGACGTCTTAGGACAAACGTCTTAGGACAAACGCATTTAGTGCTCTACTTAGCTGTCCCTTACTTTCTCGGGGGCGTAAAAAAGGACCCGTCCCATCAGCACCGCTTAACCCATTTGTGGTCGACGCCATGACACGCAACCAGGAGGACAAGCCCTAAACGACAGGCTAGTCGCTGCACTGGAGCGGTGGCACTGTGCTGAAGCGGTGAAATCTTGCCGGGCGCGAGATCTTGCTGGGTGCGAGGCCTTGCCAGGCGCGAGGCCTTGTCGGGCCTCGCGAGCCTTCCCGGCAAGGATCTTGCCAGGAACCCAGCCTTCGGTCTTCTGTCTTCTGGTCATTAGCTTGAACGCCTTCTTAATATCTTGCAAATATTCACAGCTATTCTCCGGCAGGCCTTGCCGCTGGTATGGCTACAACCGTCCGTGCACAAGTATGGGGTATTAAAGGACCCAAACTTTAGTACACCGACAGGAGCCCCCGGGCCTAGGCCATACACGGGTGCGAGGCGTTGTTGGGCTAGGCCCAAACAGTGCACGGGCACGCGTGGCAGGAGTTAACTGTCATAACTTTCTTATTTATCGCGCCCCCCATGATGCGCATTAAACGCGGGACGTGGGAGACGTGCGCGGAACGGCCGCAGTAGTGTGCTTGTAAAAATGCTCTCGCATCGGCCAGTAAAGAGTCAGCCCCGCGCCTTCCCCATAAAAAGGAATCCGCAGAGGCGCTGCTCATTTACCCCTCATCTTTTCCAATCTAGTAACCGCCGTCGTCTTCCTCCTCGAGCCTGAAAAAGAGCCTCCTCCATTCACCCGCCACCCGCACGCCCTCATCATCTTCGAACTCCGCTTCCACAGCCGCCATGCCGTCCAAAGCAGGCAAGGGCAAAGCGGCGAAAACCGCCGGCTCGGCCGCAGGAGTGGATGAGGTCGATCTGGTGAAGATGCGGAAGGAGCACGCCGTCTTCGACCCGACGCTCGACGGGCACACCCTGATCACTCGATACAGGTGCGCATGGGGGAAGAAAACGAATGGCCACCTCGCCACCCGCGCGCTCCCAGCTTCCGCCGGGGGCGGCGCGGATAGGTTCCCCTTCTTTGCTGCTTATTTTTACTGCGGGCTCTGTCCTCCATTCTCCGACTTCTTTGTCGACATTATGTATACATACGGGTTCCGCCTTTTGGATTTCACGCCGAACGCCGTAGCATGCATGACAGTCTTTGCTCACCTCTGCGAAAACTTTGCCGGAGTAGTTCCCAACACAGCCCTCTTCCGCCATTATTTCATTCCCCGCATCGAGACAGGAGACGCCCTCTCTGGTTCTATCACTTGGATTCCAAGGGCATGGAACAAGGATATATATCCAGGGGGTCTCTACCGCAAGAAGTGGGAGGAATGGCGGTCTGAGTGGTGCTGGATCCAGGAGAAAGACCCTCAGCCGTTTTGTGTGCCCCGACAAAAGAAAGTAGTCCGCGGCGAGAATTGGAGCGACCTCGATCCTCAGGATGGGAAGCTCACAATTGCAATCACCAGGATCCACCGTCTTAAGGCTGTCGGGCTCACGATTGAGATGGTCGGCGCAGATTTCCTCCGCCGGCGCATTGCCCCTTTGCATAACAAACGGAGGCCAGCCTGAGATTTCAAGAACGCAGCAGATATCATGAGGCTGCGCCCTGGTATGAATAACAATCTGACGGTCTTGCAGCACACGTTCCTCTGCCACAAGCTATTCAGGCCTGACGGGAGGTACACGTTGCCGGCTAGTGTGATCCCTCTGTGCAACAACTCTGCCCTGAGCTCCATCATCGCTATGATGCCAGTGTGCAATGCCCACGGCCTTGATGGGACTTGGGTAGAGCCGCCTCCAGAACGTGTACAGGAGTTCTTTGACAGCTTGTCGGAGAGGGCCATCTGGGAAGATTCTAACCTTATCCGCCCCACCACTGATGAAGAAGTGGCTTATATTGCCAGCAGGGCGGAAGAGACAAACCTTGCCGCAGAGGCCGGCGACTTTGGCTTCACGGGAGAGGACACCAGTGAAGAAGAGACAGTGCCAGAGGAGATTCTTGCCGAGCAAGGGGAAGCTGCCCGGGAGCAGAGCGGCATGGCCACCGGGAGTCCTTCTGTCGAGGAGACAGCCGAGGAGCAGCCGCACAAGGAGCCCCCAGCTCCAGGGAAGAAAAAGCGTGTTCTTCGGAAAGCTGGCTCTGGTGCCCCAGCACGCCAGTCTTCCTCAAGCGGTGAGGCTGGTAAGGGAGCGACCGGCAAGGCTGCGCAGCGGCAAGCAGCCCAGCAGCAACCTGTGTGACGCTCGCCACGCACGACCGCGGCAACAACTGATGTGGCGGGGGAGTCTCGCCCGACGGCATCAACAGCTGGGGCGGCAGGATTTCATCAACCACCTGTTTCTGCCGCAGCCAAACGTCCCAGGGCCCCTTCTCCACCTCCTTACACGGATACTGGAGCGGAGGTCGACTTTGACCTTTCTTCCTTCAGCCCGGAAAGAGAGGAGTAAGTGGTCCTTGCCGCATATTTCAATTTCCGAATCCTTGGCTTTGTTTAACTCAATTGTTTTGCCTTGGCCTGTCCCCGCAGAGATACAAAGACGTTGGCGCAAAAGTCGGCGAAGAGGGCGAAGACTTCTACGGGCAACGAGCCTTCGGCAAGCACCGTAGGTGCGCCAGAGACCATCGTCATCAGCCCGGAGTTGAGCCCTCAACGCAGTCTCGAACCCAGCCCCCAGCGTGAGTCCACTGCTCATTTTCCGCTGGCGAGCGTTGGGGAGATTTTCTTCGCTATTGACATCACCGGGCTTGTAGGAGAAGGACGGCAACATGGAGAGCCATTGGAGGCCGTCCCTGAAGTGCCGCCTCCGTCGACCACGCCGCCCAGAGATGAACCAACGGCAGGGGGTTCCACTGGCGAGCCTATTTGCATTGAAGAGGAGCCGGCAAGCGCAGGCGCTGGCAATCCTTCTTCGGCAACCAACGTTGCCGGGAAAGGAGAAGCCACCTCTTAACAGCTTGACACAGGTAAATCGCTGCCGTGGTGTACTTGTTATACTTTCTTCATTTCTGTTTTTGTCTTCTTGAACTTCAACCTTGGTCTCATCTTGTTCCCTTCTTGGGTTTTCAGATCTCCCCTTGGTGGAACAAATGGATGTCGATTCCGTTATTGAAGAGACCGCCAGGGATGCTGCCGCCGAGGCCGACAAGGTCGCAGCTGACGAGGCTGCCAAGGCCACACAGGAAGAAACCACCAAGGAATCTGCTGAGGGGGCCGGCAAGGAGACCGGCGACCACACTGACGGCATTCCTGCCTCAGGAGCGCCTGACGCTACTCCGGTCGCGGAGCCCCCAGCTGCCGGGGAAGCGGTTGTTGAGGATCAACCGTCAACATCCGACATCCCCCCGTCAAGCAGTTATCTCAAGGTTGGCGACAACCTGTTTGTCAGCATACCGGGGACGGCAAGCACTGGGGTGCCAACTGAAGGAGAAACTTTTGATGGAGACGTCGTTGCCGCCGCTAGCAGCAGCGGACCTAAGGAAGAGCAGCTCCTCCAAGCCATGAGCAACAACTACCAAAAACTTCAGGCGCTTCACCGTGCCCGAAAGGAGAAGTTGGACTCCAGGGCGGCAGTTGTTGAAGCAGCGGAGGCAGATTTCCAGAAGCGTGTCGGGGAGATGCAAGTCTGGTTCGTCGAGGCCTTCCAAGAGCTGACGGCTGGTCGGGAGCAGCTGAATCAGAGCTGGAACGAGCTCCTCATGAAGCAGTCCGATGTCGAGAAGGCACAGGAGGAGGCTGCACAGCAGGCCGCTGCAGAGGAAGCTCGCTTGACGGAACGCCGCGTCGGGCTTGATGCTCACGAAGAAGACCTTGCCGCTCGCGAGGAGGCGCTTGCCGCCAAGCTTCGCGGCAAGGACAAGGAGATCGAGAAGCTCGTCGCGCGGCGAACACGGGAACTGGAGCAGAGGCACAAGGAAGCACTTGAAGCTCTGGTCGCAGATCATGCCGGCAAGCTAAAGGAAGCCATCGATGCCGCCGAAGCTGCAGAGGCCGCCAAGAGCGAGCTGGGCGATAAGGTAAAGAGGCTGGAAGCGGATCTTGAGGGCCACGGCAAGGAGATCTCAACGCTCAAAGCCGACAGAGATAAGACTCTCTTTAGCTTGGCGGAAATGCAAGCCGCCATGTCCGACAAGATCAAAGAGCTCTCTTCAGCCAATGAATCCATTGCCGATCTGACATTGAAGCTGACAACGCTGGAGAAGTCCCTTGAGAGCAGGAAGGCTCGTGAGAGGGCTCTGACCAAGGATCTTCAGGCCGAGAAGAGCCTACTCAACAGCGCCGCCGCTACCTATAATGACTTCGAGAAAGGTGTGACGATCTGGACTGAGCGCCTCGTCGACGTCGCGGAAAGGCTTGCCGCAGAGCTGTCCACCATGGGCTTGAACAACTTCAGGTACTCTTCTGACGAGAGGGTATCTTCGAGCGCCAAGATGACCATGTTCTTCGAGGGTGTCGTTGATGCCCTCAAGCTGCTCCAGGCTGACTGAGCAACTCATCTGGCCAACGAATCCCGCAAGCTCTGCCTGGCCGTCCTTCACAAGGTGCTCATCAAAGTGGTGCACAAGAACCCTGGCATCAACCTCACCAATGTCCTTGCTAGCTTGCCGGAGGATGCAAATCTCAAGGCACTCGAGGAGCTTGTCGCGCCCATCGTTGACAGAGTGAGCCACGTCAAGCGGGTCGAAGGCGAGCGCAGGGATTAGCCGCTTCGCTTCATCTTGTCGCCACCATCCCATGCCAAAGACGGTTTTATCTTATGTTAGAATCGCGGCGACCATCAATGTAATATAACTTGCTATATTTTGGATGAATGTATGCTATTTCCGTCGTCTGATTTCTTTCTGTATGGTTTTTACCCTATGCTTATCGGGATCTTGCCGGTGCACGCACCCTGCCGCGAGCACTTTGAGGAACGGATCCTTAGCAGCCTGCTGGGGGTGTCGCTACCGACAAGATACCTTGACGTTTTCAGTGCAGCCACTTAAGTTGTTGAGCGGACTCGAAAACAAAGTAAGGGCGCAACCAATCACGACAAGGTTCCTTCGCATGCAGGTTTTCCATACAAAGGCCGAAATCGTTCAAGGAAAATAACTTTACAACAAAAATTTGCTTAAAGAGTTTTGCAACTTAGCTTTTCGTTGTTGTACTCCTTATTGCGTAATGCCAACTTGAACGTCGCCTGTCGGTATCCATACCATCCTCCCCCCCCCCCCCCCGGCAAACGTGTACGCGAGGGAACCTTCTGTCCTTTGAGAAAAAGAAAGAAGAGAAAATAGAGATATGGAACCTTGGCGGTTCATTAGGGCTTACCGGAAGCAAGATGTTATACAATATCTCAGACAAGCATGCATGTAAAATGACATGAAAATCGACAAGAATTGTAAAACACTTAACTTTATTCAACTATGCACAGGGTCTGCGCCTGGCTTTGTACAAAGGATCACATGCCTTGCCGGCAAGACTCGTACAAAAGGTGGTTGCCGGGAGACCCGGCAACCGCGCCTTATGGGTAGAACTTACGAAGGTGTTCGATATTCCAGGAGTTGCTCACTGGAACGCCATCTTCGGTCTCCAGGCGGACTGCGCCGGGCCTGGTGACTCATACTACCCGATAAGGGCCTTCCCACTTCGGCGTCAACTTGTTGGAATTCTTGGCCGACTGAACGCGCCGAAGAACAAGGTCGCCTTCCTCAAGGCTTCGGGCATGAACTTTGCGGCTATGATAGCGGCGCAAAGCTTGCTGGTAGCGTGCAGCTCGCACAGCAGCCCGAAGACGATCTTCCTGAAGGAGCGTGGCGTCATCTTGGCGCAACTGCTCTTGCTCGAGCTCATCATAAGCGAGCACTCGAGGTGACCCGTATATGAGTTCCGTGGGGAGAACTGCTTCTGCCCCATAGACCAGGGAGAAGGGTGTCTGGCCAGTAGCTCGATTTGGTGTCGTTCTGATTGACCAAAGAACCGCCGGCAGCTCATCAATCCAGCGTCTTCCGCACTTGTGCAGCTTGTCGAAAGTTCTTGTTCTGAGACCTCGCAGCACTTCAGCCTTTCCCCTCTCCGCTTGGCCGTTGCTTCTCGGATGAGCAACAGAGGCAAAACAGATTTTGCCGCCAAGGTCTTGGACGTACTGCATGAAGGTGCGGCTCGTGAACTGCGTGCCATTGTCGGTGATGATCCTATTCGGCACACCAAAACGGCACACTATTCCCTTGAAGAACTTGACGGCCGACTGTGATGTCACCTTTCTCACTGCTTCCACTTCCGGCCACTTTGTGAACTTGTCGATAGCAACGTACAAGTACTCGAAGCCCCCGGCAGCACGGGGGAAGGGGCCCAATATGTCGAGCCCCCAGACCGAAAATGGCCAGGAAAGAGGGATCGTCTGAAGAGCTTGAGCTGGTTGATGCAATTGCTTTGAATGGAACTAGCACGCTTCACACTTGGTTACTAGTGCAGTTGCATCCTGGAGAGCAGTGGGCCAGAAGAAACCTTGCCGGAATGCCTTGCCGACAAGAGCTCTCGAGCCTATGTGGGAGCCACATATGCCTCCACGTATCTCTGCCAACAGCTCCAGTCCATCCTCCCGAGGAATGCACTTCAATTTCACGTCGTTCGGTCTCTTTCTGTACAGGACGCTGTCCAAGAACTAGTACATACTAGACTGACGGGCTACTTTCTCCGCTTCTTCCTGTTCTTCAGGGAGTTCTCCTGTTTGAAGGAATTGGAGGGTGTGCTGTGCCCATGTCGGAGCCTGTGGCTCGACAACAAGGACTAAAGGCATATCTTCGGTTGCGGGAGCGCTTGCTTCTGCGGCAAGAACCTGAGGTTCTGCGCGAGGCTGCTGCTCACTGGCAACCATGTCGTTCCCGGTAACTTCCTTGCCGGCGACTTCTGGAAGTTCTGCCGGAAAGTACTTGCCGGTACTCAAGTTTCTTCTTTTGTCTTGCCTTGTTGATGGTGTTACGGATGGCTGAGTTAAGCGGAGCACAAAAGTTCCTGGTTCCACAGGAAACTTGAGGGCAGCACGCTTTGACAGGTCGTCGGCAATGTTGTTCTCTGCACGAGGAACATGCTCCGTTTATAAACCGTCAAAACGCTCCTCCAACTTTCTCACTTCATCTACATATGCTTCCATCAACGGGCTCTGATAATCCTTATTAACTTGTCGGACGACAAGCTGTGAGTCACCTCTAACGATGAGCTTCTTAATTCCAAGGTCTGCCGCGATCCTGAGACCGGCAAGCAGTCCTTCATATTCTGCAGTGTTGTTTGTTGATCTTTCCCGGGGAAAGTGCATCTGAATTACGTACTTGAGGTGTTGTCCGGTGGGCGCGACAAGCAGCACGCCAGCACCGGCGCCTTGCAGCGAAAAAGCCCCATCAAAGTACATAATCCATTCTCGATGTGATTCCTTGCCGGGGATAGCTGTCTCTTGAACTTCTTCGTCCGGCGTCGGTGTCCATTCTGCAATGAATTCTGCCAAGGCTCTGCTCTGAATAGTCGAAGTGCTTTCAAACTTGAGACCAAAACTTGACAGCTCCAACGCCCACTCCACTATCCTGTCGGTCGCATCTGGATTTCGTAAAATCCGCTGCAACGGGAAGCGAGTGACGACGGTGATTTCATGTGCCTGGAAATAATGGCGCAGCTTCCTCGAGGCCATAAGGAGGCCGAAGAGCAGCTTCTGCACGCCAGAATATCTTGACCTGGCTCCCTGCAACAGGGAGCAGACAAAATATACTAGGCGCTATACCATCTTCTTCTTCTGCACTGCTGCTTCATTCGACTGCGCAGACCCTGCCTTGTCGGCACCAGACTCTGCCGGGGATAATCCCAGCTTGTCGCTTGACGGGCTTGCCGCTGCCGCTGCATCTTCGTCTACTTCTCTCTGCGCCACTAACGCAGCGCTAACCACTTGTTTCGTTGCCGCTAGATATAGCAGCAACGGCTCTTGTGGTTTAGGCGCGACTAGCGTCGGCGGAGAGGAGAGGTACCTCTTCAAGTCCTGCAGCGCTGCCTCCGCTTCCGGAGTCCATTTCAATGGACCTGCCTTCTTCAAGATTTTGAAAAAGGGCAGGGCGCGCTCAGCGAATTTGGAGATAAACCTGCTCAGAGCAGCAACGCAGCCGGCAAGTCGACGCACATCTTTGACACGTCTTGGCGCTTCAATCTGCTCAATTGCCTTGATCTTGTCGGGATTGGCTTCAATTCCACGTTGAGATACGAAGAACCCGAGAAGCTTGCCGGATGGAACGCCAAACACACACTTCTCAGGATTGAGCTTCAGATTGATCCTGCGCAGATTTGCAAATGTTTCTTCTAAATCTTGTATGAGTGTTGCCTTGTCCCTGGTTTTGACCACTATGTCATCCATGTAAGCTTCCATATTTCTATGTAGCTGGGGCTCAAAACCGATCTGGACCGCTCTTGCAAACGTTGAACCAGCACTTTTCAACCCGAAAGGCATGCGTATGAAGCAATACGTGCCACATGGGGTGATAAATGTGGTTTTCTCTTCATCTTCCTTTGACATGAAAATCTGGTGGTAGCCTGAATATGCGTCAAGAAATGACAGCAAATCGCAGCCAGCAGTGGAGTCCACAATCTGGTCGATACGCGGCAAGGGAAAAGGATCTTTTGACAGGCTTTATTGATATCAGTATAGTCGATACATAGTCTCCATTTTCCATTCGCCTTGCGCACTACAACTGGATTGGCCAACCATGTCGGATGGAGGACTCCTCTAACTAGACCTGCTGCTTCAAGCTTCCGGATCTCTTCAGCGATAAACTCTTGCCGCTCCAAGGCTTGCTTCAAGACCTTCTGCTTGACGGCCCGCGCGTGGGGACAGACAGCAAGGTGGTGCTCGATTACCTCCCTAGGAACACCGGGGATATCAGATGGTTGCCATGCAAACACATCGACATTCGCCCATAGGAAGGCAATGAGCGCGCTTTCCTATTTGTCATCGAGGGTGGAACTTATGGTGAAAGTTCCTCCCGTACCATCCTCCTTGGCGGGCACCTTCTGTTGGGGAACGTTGCATGGGAAACAAAAATTTTCCTACGCACACACAAGATCTATCCATGGAGATGAGCATCTACGAGAGGGAGAGTGAATCTACATACCCTTATAGATCGCTAAGCGGAAGCGTTTAAGAAACGCGGTTGATGTAGTCGAACGTCTCCGCGATCCAAATCGCAAGTCGTCCCTCGATCCGATCACGAACTAGCGCCGAACGGACGGCACCTCCGCGTTCAACACACGTACGGCTTGATGACGCCTTCACCTCCTCGATCCAGCGAGCGATGGTGAAGTAGTGGTTGAGTTCCAGCAGCACGACGGTGTGGTGATGGTGGTGAGGAACAATCTCTGCAGGGCTTCGCCAAGCGCTACGGAGATTATGACGGAGGAACTAGAGGGTTAGGGTTGCCGCACACGGCTTGGGGAAATCTTGATGTGTCCCGTGTGCTAGCCCTGCCCCTCTATTTATATGTTGAGCCTTGGGGTCTAAACTTGGAGTAAAAGCCTCCTCCAGGTCGGTTTTGCCCGCACAAGGTCGGTTTGGCCCGCAGGAAAAGAGTCCAACTCGGATCCCTGCCGAACCGTGCACAGCCGCGCACAAGCGGTAGTACCGCTCACAAGCGGTAGTACCGCTTCACACAAGCGGTAGTACCGCTCGGGCGGTAGTACCGCTTCACACAAGCGGTAGTACCGCTTACGCGGCGGCAAAACTACTTTTGCACTTTCCAATACCTCGTGGGCTTTTATCCCTTAGCCCATATAAAGTGTTGCTGCACCCGAACACTTCGGCAAACATCCGGAACCCCTTCCGGTGAACTCCGGAACCCTTCCGGAGATCAAAACACTATTATCACATATATCAATCTTTACCTCCGGACTATTCCGGAGATCCTCGTCATGTCCGGGATCTTATCCGGGACTCCGAACAACCTTCGGTCACCAACATAATAACTCAACTATACTAATCGTCACCAAACGTTAAGTGTGTAGACCCTGCGGGTTCGAGAACTATGTAGACATGACCGAGACACCTCTACGGCCAATAACCAATAGCGGGACCTGGATGCCCATATTGGCTCCTACATATTCTACGAAGATCTTTTATCGGTCGAACCTCTATGTCAAGGATTCAGTTAATCCCGTATGCTATTCCCTTTGTTCTTCGGTATGTTACTTGCCCGAGATTCGATCGTCGGTATCTCTATACCTAGTTCAATCTCGTTACCGGCAAGTCTCTTTACTCGTTCCGTAATACAAGATCTCGTGGCTAACACTTTAGTCACATTGCTTGCAAGGCTCATTGTGATGTTGTATTACCGAGTGGGCCCTGAGATACCTCTCCGTCACACGGAGTAACAAATCCCAGTCTTGATCCATGCCAACCCAACAGACACCCTCGGAGATACCTGTAGAGCACCTTTATAGTCACCCAGTTACGTTGCGACGTTTGATACACACAAGGTACTCCTCCGATGTCAGGGAGTTGCATGATCTCATGGTCATAGGAACAGATACTTGACATGCAGAAAACAATAGCAATAAACTGACACGATCAAATGCTACGTTCTTAGTTTGGGTCTTGTCCATCACATCATTCTCCTAATGATGTGATCCCGTTATCAAATGACATCTCATGTCAATGGCTAGGAAACCTTAACCATCTTTGATCAACGAGCTAGTCAACTAGAGGCTTACTAGGGACACAGTGTTGTCTATGTACCCACACATGTATTTGAGTATCCAATCAATACAATTATAGCATGGATAATAAACGATTATCATGAACAAGGAAATATAATAATAACCAATTTATTATTGCCTCTAGGGCATATTTCCAACAGTCTCCCACTTGCACTAGAGTCAATAATCTAGTTCACATCACTATGTGATTTACATTGTAATGAATCGAACACCCATGCAGTTCTGGTGTTGTTCATGTTTAGCCCTTGGAAGAGGTTTAGTCATCGGATCTGCAACATTTAGATCCGTGTGTACTTTGCAAATATTTATGTCGGCCTCCTTGATGTAATCGCGGATGGAATTGAAACGTCGCTTTATGTGTCTAGTCCTCTTGTGAAATCTTGGTTCCTTGGCTAGAGCAATGGCACCAGTATTATCACAAAACAGAGTCATTGGGTTAAGCGCACTAGGCACTACTCCAAGATCTGTCATGAACTCCTTCATCCAGACACCTTCCTTCGCCGCCTCCGAGGCAGCGATGTACTCCGCTTCGCATGTAGAATCAGCTACCACGCTTTGCTTGGAACTGCACCAGCTAACCGCACCCCCATTAAGAATAAACACGTATCCGGTTTGAGACTTAGAGTCATCCGGATCAGTGTCAAAGCTTGCATCGACGTAACCCTTTACGACGAGCTCTTGATCACCTCCATAAACGAGAAACATATCCTTAGTCCTTTTCAGGTACTTCAGGATATTCTTGACCGCCGTCCAGTGTTCCATTCCTGGATCACTTTGAAACCTTCCGACCATACTTATGGCAAGGCTGACATCGGGTCTTGTGCACAGCATTGCATACATGATAGAGCCTATGGCCGAAGCATAGGGGATGACACTCATCTTTTCTCTATCTTCTGCAGTCACTGGGCATTGAGTCTTACTCAACTTCACACCTTGCAATACAGGCAAGAACCCCTTCTTGGACTGATCCATTTTGAACTTCTTCAAAACTTTGTCAAGGTATGTGCCTTGTGAAAGTCCTATTAAGTGTCTCGATCTATCTCTATAGATCTTGATGCCTAATATGAAAGCAGCTTCCCCTAGGTCCTTCATTGAAAAACTCTTATTCAAATATTCCTTTACGCTTTCCAGCATTTCTATATTGTTTCCAATCAGTAATATGTCATCCACATATAATATTAGAAACGCTATAGAGCTCCCACTCACTTTCTTGTAAATACAAGCTTCTCCGTAAACTTGTATAAACTCGAATGCTTTGATCACCTCATCAAAACGAAGATTCCAACTCCGAGATGCTTGCACCAGTCCATAAATGGATCGCTGGAGTTTGCAAACTTTGTCAGCATTCTCTAGATCGACAAAACCTTCTGGTTGCATCATATACAACTCTTCCTTAAGGTAACCGTTAAGGAACGCTGTTTTGACATCCATCTGCCAAATTTCATAATCGAAAAAGGCAGCTATTGCTAACATGATTCTGACGGACTTAAGCATCGCTACGAGTGAGAAGGTCTCATCGTAGTCAACTCCTTGAACTTGTGAAAAACCCTTTGCCACAAGTCGAGCTTTATAGACGGTGACATTACCGTCCGCGTCCGTCTTCCTCTTAAAGATCCATTTGTTCTGAATGGCCTTACGCCCTTCAGGTAATACTTCCAAAGTCCATACTTTGTTTTCATACATGGATCCCATCTCGGATTTCATGGCCTCTAACCACTTCTCGGAATCCGGGCCCATCATCGCTTCTCCATAGCTCGTAGGTTCATCGTTGTCTAACAACATGACCTCTAAGACAGGGTTGCCGTACCACTCAGGAGCAGTACGCGTCCTTGTCGACCTACGAGGTTCGATAGCAACTTGATCCAAAGCTTCATGATCATCATCATTAACTTCCTCTTCAGCTAATGTAGACTCCACAGAAACAACTTTCTGCGCTGCGCTACTCTCAGGTTGAAGTAAAGGTTCAACAACCTCATCAAGTTCTATCTTCCTCCCACTCAATTCTTTCGAGAGAAACTCTTTCTCAAGAAATGTTCCGTTTTTAGCGACAAACACTTTGCCTTCGGATCTGAGGTAGAAGGTATACCCAACTGTCTCTTTTGGGTATCCTATGAAGACGCATTTCTCCGCTTTGGGTTCCAGCTTTTCAGGCTGAAGCTTTTTGACATAAGCATCACATCCCCAAACTTTAAGAAACGACAGCTTTGGCTTCTTGCCAAACCAAAGTTCATATGGCGTTGTCTCAACGGATTTCGATGGTGCCCTATTTAAAGTGAATGCAGCTGTCTCTAATGCATAACCCCAAAACGATAGTGGCAAATCGGCAAGAGACATCATAGATCGCACCATATCCAATAAGGTTCGATTACGACGTTCGGACACACCATTACGCTGTGGTGTTCCAGGCGGTGTCAATTGTGAAACAATTCCACACTGTCTTAAGTGACTGCCAAACTCATAACTCAGATATTCTCCTCCTCGATCAGATCGTAGGAATTTAATCTTCTTGTTACGATGATTCTCAACTTCACTCTGAAATTGTTTGAACTTTTCAAATGTTTCAGACTTGTGTTTCATTAAGTAAATATACCCATATCTACTTAAGTCATCAGTGAAGGTGAGAAAATAACGATAACCACCGCGCGCCTCAATACTCATCGGACCACACACATCAGTATGTATGATTTCCAATAAGTCAGTTGCCCGTTCCATTGTTCCAGAGAACAGCGTTTTAGTCATCTTGCCCATGAGGCATGGCTCACATGTGTCAAGTGATTCAAAATCAAGTGACTCCAAAAGTCCATCAGTATGGAGCTTCCTCATGCGTTTTACGCCAATATGACCTAAACGGCAGTGCCACAAGAAAGTGGTATTATCATTATCAATTCTACATCTTTTGGCATCAATGTTATGAACATGTGTATCATTACTATCGAGATTCAATAAGAATAAACCCCTCACATTGGGTGCATGACCATAAAAGATATTACTCATATAAATAGAACAACCATTATTCTCTGATTTAAATGAGTAACCGTCTCGCAATAAACAAGATCCAGATATAATGTTCATGCTTAACGCAGGCACCAAATAACACTTATTTAGGTTCATCACTAATCCCGACGGTAATCGAAGAGCGAGCGTGCCGACGGCGATCACATCAACCTTGGAACCATTTCCCACGCGCATCGTCACTTCGTCCTTTGCCAGCCTCCGTCTATTCCGCAGTTCCTGTTTAGAGTTGCAAATATGAGCAACTGCACCGGTATCAAATACCCAGGCACTACAACGAGAGTTGGTAAGGTACACATCAATAACATGTATATCATATATACCTTGTTTGTTGTTGGCCGCCTTCTTGTCAGCCAAATACTTGGGGCAATTCCGCTTCCAGTGTCCAGTTCCCTTGCAATGAAAACACACAGTTTCTGGTTTGGGTCCAGCCTTGGGTTTCTTCACGAGAGGAGCAACTGCTTTGCCACTCTTCTTGGAGTTACCCTTCTTACCCTTGCCATTTTTCTTGAAACTAGTGGTTTTATTGACCATCAACACTTGATGCTCCTTCTGAATTTCAGACTCAGCGGCTTTCAGCATCGCAAACAGCTCGGCGACTGACTTGTTCATCCCGTGCATGTTATAGTTCAACACGAAGCTCTTGTAGCTAGGTGGCAATGATTGAAGAACTCTGTCAGTGATAGCCTCTGGCGGAAGGGGCATCCCTAACTCAGCCAGACGGGTGGAGTACCCAGACATTCTGAGTATGTGATCACTGATAGTGCCGTTCTCCTCCATCTTGCAAGCATAGAACTTATCGGAGATCTCATATCTCTCGATCCGGGCATTCTTCTGAAAGATAAACTTCAACTCCTGGAACATCTCATATGCTCCATGACGTTCAAAACGTCTTTGAAGTCCCGGTTCTAAGCCATACAACATTGCACATTGAACTATTGAGTAATCATCAGAATGAGCCTGCCAGGCGTTCACAACGTCTAGAGACTCAACTGGAGCGGGTGGATCACCAAGCGGTGCATCAAGGACATAAGCCTTCTAGGAAGCCGTAAGGATAATCCTTAGATTACGGGCCCAGTCCACAAAGTTACTTCCATCATCTTTCAACTTAGCTTTCTCTAGGAACGCATTAAAATTCAAGGGTGCTACTGCGCGAGCCATGATCTACAACATAAATATAGCAAAGACAACTTAGACTATTGTTCTAGATAATGAGTTTAGTTAATCATATTACTTTAAAAACTCCCACTCAAATTGACATCCCTCCGGTCATTCGAGTGTAACATGATCCAAATCCACCAACTCAAGTCCGATCATCACGTGAGTTGAGGTGGTTTCAATGGTGAACATCTTCATGTTGATCATATCTACTATATGACTCATGTTCGACCTTTCGGTCTCTTGTGTTCCGAGGCCATGTCTGTACATGCTAGGCTCGTCAAGTTTAACCCGAGTGTTCCGTGTGTGCAACATGGCTTGCACCCGTTGTATGTGAACGTGGAGTCTATCACACCCGATCATCACGGCGTGTCTCGAAACGACGAACTTTCGCAACGGTGCACACTCGGGGAGAACACAGTTTATCTTGAAATTTAAGTGAGGGATCACCTTATAATGCTACCGTCGTCCTAAGCAAAATAAGATGCATAAAAGGATTAACATCACATGCAAATCATAAGTGACATGATATGGCCATGAACTTGTGCTTTTGATCTCCATCTCCAAAGCACCGGCATGATCTCCATCGTCACCGGCATGACACCATGATCTCCATCATCTTGATCTCCATCAACGTGTCGCCATAAGATTGTCGCGCCGACTGTTGCTTCCACGACTATTGCTAACGTTTAGCGATAAAGTAAAGCATTACATAGCGCTTAATGATTGACACGCAGGTCATACAATAATTAAAGACAACTCTATGGCTCCTGCCAGTTGCCGTACTCATCGACATGCAAGTCGTGATATTCTATACAACACATGATCATCTCATACATCACATATATCTCATCATGTAATTGGCCATATCATATCACATCATACCCTGCAAAAACAAGTTAGACGTCCTCTAATTGTTGTTGCAAATTTTACGTGGCTGCTACGGGTTTGCAAGAACCGTTCTTACCTACGCAAAACCACAACGTGGTGTAGTGATTGCTTTTTGATCTTCTAAAAGAACCCTCTTCATTGAAATCGATTCAACTAAAGTGAGAGAGACAGACACCCGCTAGCCATCTTTATGCAACGAAGTTACATGTCAGTTGAAGGAACCTGTCTCGCGTAAGTGTACGCGTAATGTCGGTCCGGGCCGCTTCATCTCACAATACCGCCGAATCAAATATCAACTAGTAACGGCAAGCAATATGTATACACCCACGCCCACAACTCGTTTGTGTTCTACTCGAGATCTCATCTACGCATAGACCTGGCTCATGATGCCACTGTTGGGGAACGTTGCATGGGAAACAAAAAATTTCCTACGCACACACAAGATCTATCCATGGAGATGAGCATCTACGAGAGGGAGAGTGAATCTACATACCCTTGTAGATCGCTAAGCGGAAGCGTTTAAGAAACGCGGTTGATGTAGTCGAACGTCTCCGCGATCCAAATCGCAAGTCGTCCCTCGATCCGATCACGAACTAGCGCCGAACGGACGGCACCTCCGCGTTCAACACACGTACGGCTTGATGACGCCTTCACCTCCTCGATCCAGCGAGCGATGGTGAAGTAGTGGTTGAGTTCCAGCAGCACGACGGCGTGGTGATGGTGGTGAGGAACAATCTCTGCAGGGCTTCGCCAAGCGCTACGGAGATTATGACGGAGGAACTAGAGGGTTAGGGTTGCCGCACACGGCTTGGGGAAATCTTGATGTGTCCCGTGTGCTAGCCCTGCCCCTCTATTTATATGTTGAGCCTTGGGGTCTAAACTTGGAGTAAAAGCCTCCTCCAGGTCGGTTTTGCCCGCACAAGGTCGGTTTGGCCCGCAGGAAAAGAGTCCAACTCGGATCCCTGCCGAACCGTGCACAGCCGCACACAAGCGGTAGTACCGCTCACAAGCGGTAGTACCGCTTGGGCGGTAGTACCGCTTCACACAAGCGGTAGTACCGCTCGGGCGGTAGTACCGCTTCACACAAGCGGTAGTACCGCTTACGCGGCGGCAAAACTACTTTTGCACTTTCCAATACCTCGTGGGCTTTTATCCCTTGGCCCATATAAAGTGTTGCTGCACCCGAACACTTCGGCAAACATCCGGAACCCCTTCCGGTGAACTCCGGAACCCTTCGGGAGATCAAAACACTATTATCACATATATCAATCTTTACCTCCGGACTATTCCGGAGATCCTCGTCATGTCCGGGATCTTATCCGGGACTCCGAACAACCTTCGGTCACCAACATAATAACTCAACTATACTAATCGTCACCAAACGTTAAGTGTGTAGACCCTGCGGGTTCGAGAACTATGTAGACATGACCGAGACACCTCTACGGCCAATAACCAATAGCGGGACCTGGATGCCCATATTGGCTCCTACATATTCTACGAAGATCTTTTATCGGTCGAACCTCTATGTCAAGGATTCAGTTAATCCCGTATGCTATTCCCTTTGTTCTTCGGTATGTTACTTGCCCGAGATTCGATCGTCGGTATCTCTATACCTAGTTCAATCTCGTTACCGGCAAGTCTCTTTACTCGTTCCGTAATACAAGATCTCGTGGCTAACACTTTAGTCACATTGCTTGCAAGGCTCATTGTGATGTTGTATTACCGAGTGGGCCCTGAGATACCTCTCCGTCACACGGAGTAACAAATCCCAGTCTTGATCCATGCCAACCCAACAGACACCCTCGGAGATACCTGTAGAGCACCTTTATAGTCACCCAGTTACGTTGCGACGTTTGATACACACAAGGTACTCCTCCGATGTCAGGGAGTTGCATGATCTCATGGTCATAGGAACAGATACTTGACATGCAGAAAACAATAGCAATAAACTGACACGATCAAATGCTACGTTCTTAGTTTGGGTCTTGTCCATCACATCATTCTCCTAATGATGTGATCCCGTTATCAAATGACATCTCATGTCAATGGCTAGGAAACCTTAACCATCTTTGATCAACGAGCTAGTCAACTAGAGGCTTACTAGGGACACAGTGTTGTCTATGTACCCACACATGTATTTGAGTTTCCAATCAATACAATTATAGCATGGATAATAAACGATTATCATGAACAAGGAAATATAATAATAAACAATTTATTATTGCCTCTAGGGCATATTTCCAACACCTTCTTGGTTTCTAGTGGAGTTGCCTTGGACTTCTTGCTCTTGCCGGTGGAGCTCTCTGGCACTTCCTCGACGGGAGCGCAGCACTCCGAGGAGGTGCGCTTGTCGGAGTGTGTGCTAGAGGCCTTGCCGGTCTTCTTCTTCCCTCCGGGAGCTTCAGCGGCAGGAGCAAGTGCCTTAGCGGCAGTCGCTGCAACTGCCTCCCGGTAGAGTTGGTCGGTGCAGATAAGCACATCCTTCTTGTCGGAGTGGATTGTGATGACGCTCATCGGCCCGGGCATCTTCAGTGTATTATAAGCGTAGTGTGATGCCGCCATAAACTTGGCCAGCGCCGGGCGACCAAGAATCCCATTATATGGTAATGGAATCTTGGCGACGTCGAAGACGATCTTCTCCGTTCTGTAGTTCAGCTCACTACCAAACGTCACTGGCAGGGTGATCTTGCCCTTCAGCTAGCTCCTTCCTGGATTGATCCCTTGGAACGTGCCCGTTTCCTCGAGATCTTCGTCAGGAATTTGTAATCTCTTGATCACATCAGGCGAGATCAAGTTCAAACCGGCCCCACCGTCAACTAACATTTTTGTCACCTTGAGGTTGCGGATAGTTGGTGAAACCAACAACGGCAAACACCCGACCGCAGTTGTGCGATCAGGGTGATCCTCGGCGTAAAAAATGATAGGCGTGTGGGACCATTTCAACGGCTTCCGGGCATCGACCGATGGCTCTGCTGCATTAATCTCGCGCGCCCACTGTTTGAGTCGGCGGTGAGAGGAATGCAACGAAGCGCCTCCGTCAACGCACATGGCTTCCGTAGCTTTCTGGAACTCGTGCTCGCTGGACTCGTCGCCCTCTTCATCATCATCATCACCCCCCTGTTCCTTGTCGCGGCCTCGAGCGGGCCTCTCCTGTTGTTGCTTGGCCTTGCCGCGGCGACCTCCTCGACCACCGCGCTTCTTGCCGGACCCCCCAGCGCCATCCTGGGCCTTCTCCTTATCTCGCCTTTCATACTCGGCTTTTTGCTTCTCGACAAGCTCCTTAACTTGCCGGCAGTTTTGGAGATCGTGGCCCTTGGTGCGGTGGATCTTGCAGTACTGCTTGGCGGAGCCCTCCGGCTTGTCGGCCGCCGCCAAGGCCTGACATGCGGCGCACCCGGCAACCTCTTTGCCGGGGCCATCAGTCTTGGCCTTCTTGGCGGTGCCGGTGTTGCCGGACCCCTCGACGGCAAGCACGGCCTTGCCCTTGCGCTTCCTGTTCCGTCGTCGGCCTTTCTTCGCCGGAGTGGCGGCGTCTTCGCTTTTAGAATCGACTACTGCGCCAGCGTCTTCGCCGGGGAGTCTCCTTCCCTCTTCGACCCGAGCACATCTGTCCCCCAAAGCATAGAGCTCAGCGACATCCCTGACCTTGTTCATCGCCAGCTCTTCCCGCATCTTGCGGTTGCGCACATTCTGATGGAAGGCGCTGATGACTGCCGCAGGATGAACATCTGGGATGTTGTACCGTACACGGCTGAATCTCTGTATATACTTGCGCAGGGTTTCGCCCGCCTTCTGGGGGATGACTGTTGGAAATATGCCCTAGAGGCAATAATAAATTGGTTATTATTATATTTCCTTGTTCATGATAATCGTTTATTATCCATGCTATAATTGTATTGATTGGAAACTCAAATACATGTGTGGGTACATAGACAACACTGTGTCCCTAGTAAGCCTCTAGTTGACTAGCTCGTTGATCAAAGATGGTTAAGGTTTCCTAGCCATTGACATGAGATGTCATTTGATAACGGGATCACATCATTAGGAGAATGATGTGATGGACAAGACCCAAACTATAAACGTAGCATATGATCGTGTCAGTTTATTGCTATTGTTTTCCGCATGTCAAGTATCTGTTCCTATGACCATGAGATCATGCAACTCACTGACACCAGAGGAATACCTTGTGTGTATCAAACGTCGCAACGTAACTGGGTGACTATAAAGATGCTCTACAGGTATCTCCGAGGGTGTCTGTTGGGTTGGCATGGATCAAGACTGGGATTTGATACTCCATGTGACGGAGAGGTATCTCAGGGCCCACTCGGTAATACAACATCACAATGAGCCTTGCAAGCAATGTGACTAAAGTGTTAGCCACGAGATCTTGTATTACGGAACGAGTAAAGAGACTTGCCGGTAACGAGATTGAACTAGGTATAGAGATACCGACGATCGAATCTCGGGCAAGTAACATACCGAAGAACAAAGGAAACAGCATACGGGATTAACTGAATCCTTGACATAGAGGTTCAAACGATAAAGATCTTCGTATAATATGTAGGAGCCAATATGGGCATCCAGGTCCCGCTATTGGTTATTGACCATAGAGGTGTCTCGGTCATGTCTACATAGTTCTCGAACCCGCAGGGTCTACACACTTAACGTTTGGTGACGATTAGTATAGTTGAGTTATTTTGTTGGTGACCGAAAGTTGTTTGGAGTCCCGGATAAGATCCCGGATATGACGAGGATCTCCGGAATAGTCCGAAGGTAAAGATTGATATATGTGATAATAGTGTTTTGATCTCCGGAAGGGTTCCGGAATTCGCCGGAAGAAGTTTCGGATGTTTACCGAAGTGTTCGGGTGCGAGAACACTTTATATGGGCCAAGGGATAAAAGCCCACGAGGTATTGGAAAGTGCAAAAGTAGTTTTGCTGCCGCGTAAGCGGTACTACCGCTTGTGTGAAGCGGTACTACCGCCCGAGCGGTACTACCGCTTGTGTGAAGCGGTACTACCGCTTGTTTGAAGCGGTACTACCGCTTGTGCGCGGTACTGCAGGGATCCGAGTTGGACTCTTTCCCTGCGAGCCAAACCGACCTTGTGCGGGCAAAACCGACCTGGAGGAGGCTTTTACTCCAAGTTTAGACCCCAAGGCTCAACATATAAATAGAGGGGCAGGGCTAGCACACGGGATACATTAGATTGCCCCAAGCCGTGTGCCGGCAACCTCTAGTTCCTCCTACGTCATATTTTCAGTAGTGCTTAGGCGAAGCCCTGCTGAAATAGTTCCTCACCAACATCACCACGCCGTCGTGCTGCTGGAACTCTTCTTCTTCTCCGCTCCCTCTTGCTGGATCAAGGAGGCGGAGATCGTCATCAAGCCGTACGTGTGTTGAACGCGGAGGTGCCGTCCGTTCGGCGCTGGATCGTGCTTGGATCGAGGGACGACTTGCGATTTGGATCGCGGAGACGTTCGACTACATCAACCGCATTTCTTAACGCTTCCGCTTAGCGATCTACAAGGGTATGTAGATTCACTCTCCCTCTCGTAGATGCTCATCACCATGGATAGATCTTGTGTGTGCGTAGGAAAATTTTTGTTTCCCATGCAACGTTCCCCAACAATGACATGTAAATCACTTTCCTGGCCAGGAGCCTGGTGGCCCCCAGTAAAGGCGCCAACAAACTCATGACATAGATCTGCCCAGGAGGAAATGGAATTCTCTAGCAAATGCATCAACCACGATCTGACGTTGGGCTTAAGCACCAACGGGAAGTAGTTGGCGAGTATCTTATCGTCTCGAGCCCCGGCAGCTTGCAGCGCAATGGTGTAGATGCTCAGGAACTCTGACGGGTGAGTCTTGCCGTCGTATTTCTCCGGCACCTCCGGCTTGAAAGATCGGGAATTAGGCCACTGGACTCGCCGCAGCTCTCGAGTAAACGCTGGACAGCCCACCTCGTAAGGCAGGCCACCAGGATACCCTGGCGCAAGCTCGTCAACAGTGGGTCCCGCGCGCCTGTCGGATTGACGACGCGCTTCCCGTCGCCGCTCGATGGTAGTTCAAGCGTCTTCTTGTTCCGTTCCCGAAGAACTAGGCGTTGATCGCGGCGAACCCGCGGATCAGACGACGCTATGGAATCATCGTCACGGGCGTTGATCCGCCGAGTTGTCGACCGCTCTTGTCGTGGCGGAGGGGAGCGCATCGTAGTCGTTCCGCCTCCGATCTTCTCGCCATCGGCACGCATCGGCCCAGTGGACTGCCGCCGCGAAGGCTCTGCCTGCTGCGGCCTGTCGTCATTGGCAAAACCGATGAGGCTCTGAATGGCAGATCTCCACTCATCTAGCTTCTCTGCAGCGGGAGGGAAGTCTAGGAGCAGCTGAGCTCGCGCCAAGGCTTCTACTGGTGTAGGCGGCGGCGAAAGATGCGAAGAACGTGAGGTGCTCTGACTCCTAACGGAGTTAGAAGGAGCACCATCACGGTCCTGCAACCGCGCGCGGCTTCCACCGACGTATTGGCGTAGATCTTGGCCCCGCGCATCTTGGGAGTGAGGCGCAGGGGTTTTTCCATGGGGATGCCTGGAGCCACCAACGTCGCGGCGCTGCACGTCGCGCGCGACCGGAGAAGGCCGCGGCGCATGCGCCGGCGTGGGTGTCTTGGAAGGCGCCGTCCCGTCTTTGGAGTTCGCTGCGCCACCCGTAGGTAGCACGGCTCCGTCCTTAGACCTGGCGCTCGCCTGGCTCGGATCGCCAGAACTTCGCGGAGGTTCAAGTCCTCCACCTCCTCCACCAGCGCCCGCGCCGTCACCCGTCTGTTTGGGTACGGGGAGGCTGGACGCAGATGGATCAACCGCCGTAGCGCCCTTCTTCTTGGGCGCCATGGCGATGAAAGTGATCAAGAACAGGCGCGCTGACCGCTAGATCGGGTTCGCGCAATCAAATCCCCCTACCTGGCGCGCCAAAGATGTCGGCCGTACGACACCTATGGGATCGCGTGGATCCCTTTACGGTTCGGCAAGGGGAAAAGATTTGCACAAAGAGCGGAACCAGCGATCAACGCGAGGATCTTTACCCAGGTTCGGGCCGCTGAGAAGCGTAAAACCCTACTCTTGCTTTTGTTGTATTACTGTGGATGTTCTTGGCTCAAGTACATGGAGCGTTGGTGATGAAGAAGTAGCTACGCATGCAGAATGGGCCAGAAGGTCCTCCTCCCTGTAGCTCCGCCTTGGGCCTCCTTTTATACGTCCAAGGGGTCACCAACAGTGACAGACAGCAGTACAAGAGGTGGAAAGTTACTACAGTGTCTCATGATTACTACTGACGTCTTAGGACAAACGTCTTAGGACAAACGCATTTAATGCTCTACTTAGCTGTCCCTTACTTTCTCGGGGGCGGAAAAAAGGACCCGTCCCATCAGCACCGCTTAACCCATTTGTGGTCGACGCCGTGACACGCAACCAGGAGGACAAGCCCTAAACGAGAGGCTAGTCGCTGCACTGGAGCGGTGGCACTGTGCTGAAGCGGTGAAATCTTGTCGGGCGCGAGATCTTGCTGGGTGAGAGGCCTTGCTGGGCGCGAGGCCTTGCCGGGCCTCGCGAGCCTTCCCGGCAAGGATCTTGCCAGGAACCCAGCCTTCGGTCTTCTGTCTTCTGGTCATTAGCTTGAACGTCTTCTTAATATCTTGCAAATATTCCCAGCTATTCTCTGGCAGGCCTTGCCGCTGGTATGGCTACAACCGTCCGTGCACAAGTATGGGGTATTAAAGGACCCGAACTTTAGTACACCGACAAATACTTTTATGGATTTGAGAACACTTGATGTATGTCTTGCATATGAATACCCGTGATGACAATGGGGTATTATAGTGATTCACTTGATGTATGTTTTGGCACTCAACTCGCGGATTCCCGAGGTGATATTGGGGTAATCTATGCATAGGGGTTGATGCACATTTTCGTCCTACTTTCTCCGGTAGAAATCTTGGGGCACTCTTTGAAGTTCTTTGTGTGGATTGAATATTATGAATCTGAAGTTATTTGATGCATATCGAATAATCAACTCACGGATACTTGTGGTGACATTGGAGTATCTAGGTGACATTAGAGTTGGTTGATGCGTATCATATGGTGTTATTTTAGTACGAACTCTATGGTTGTTTGTGACACTTATAGGAATAGCTCAATAGATTGATCGGAAAGAATAACTTTGAGGTGGTTTCGTACCCTACAACAATTTCTATCTTATGTTCTCCGCGAATAGGAACTTTGGAGTGATTCTTTGTCGCACGTTGAGGGATTGTTATATGATCCAATTATGTTAGCATTGTTGAGAGATTGCACTAGTGAAAGTATGAACCCTAGGCCTTGTTTTCAAGCATTGCAATACCGTTTGTGCTCCGTTTTATCACTTGCTACCTTGCTGCTTTTTTTTATTTTCAGATTACAAAAACCTATATCTACTATCCATACTACACTTGTATCACCATCTCTTCGCCGAACTAGTGCACCTATACAATTTGCCATTGTATTGGGTGTGTTGGGGACACAAGAGATTTCTTGTATTTGATTGCAGGGTTGTTTGAGAGAGACCATCTTCATCCTACGCCTCCCACGGATTGATAAACCTTAGGTCATCCACTTGAGGGAAATTTGCTACTGTCCTACAAAACTCTGCGCTTGGAGGCCCAACACGAGTCTACAAGAATAAAGTTGTGTAGTATACATCAATGCTCGACGTCTTCCTGAACCTAGCGGGCTATGAGCCGACTGGAAGGTCTCGGCGTGCACTGACGCGCTGTGGATGCGGTCGCGGGACTGCGACACCGCCGCATTCTGCGACAGGGCCGTCTTCAGGAGCGCTTGGATCTGCCGAATCCCTTCCCCGGCCGCAGAATCGGAAGGCTGAATGGAATCAGCGATCTTGGTAGCCGCCGCCAGGTTCAGCAGGGGAGTGTTCAGTACCTGGTACTTACGAGGTTGATCACTCGGGAACAGTCGGCGCTTGTGCCGACTGGAACTAGGTTGTTGGCGAGCGCGGTCGTCCAACTCCCTCTGCAGCCGCTCTAAGCGGTCTCGTTCGGCCAGAGTGGCCAAACGCACCGACTCCATGACCAGGGCCTCGGGAGTGTGTAGAGCTTGCTCGTTTATCTGCCGAAGCTCGTCACTCTGCTCCCGAGTGAGAGCCTGCGGGATGTAAGGATCATGGTGGGGTGGACGGTCGTTCCCATGATCGTCGTTGTTGTTCCCGCGCGAAGTGCCCACGTGCCCGTCGCGAGCACCGGAATAACCCGGAGGGCCGCGCGGCTCTGTGCCGGCCATGAGAACCTCGGCGGTGGACTCAACGCTCTCACACTCGGACTCGCTGACAGAGTCCTCATGGAGCTGAGCGGAGAGGTCTAGGGCGGGCTCGTCGAGGTCAAGAGCCGCCACATGCTACGCTACGGCTTGGGCGGCCACCGCGTGCTTGATCCAACGCTGGAGCCGTGAGCGTCCGGAGCGCTTGCGACGGCGTCCAGCGGGAAGGACTGAAGCCACTCGGTACGGAACCGATGGCTGTCGGAGGAGGACTCCGAATGAAGATGCGCGGAAGTGCGCCGCGCCCCGGATGGGCAGTGACTCCACGTCCAGCGGGGCTTCTAGGAGCCACGCCGAGTCATCGGCGATGAAGCTAAGAGCTCCGAAACGGATCTCGCCGCCGACTAACATGGTGATGATGAAATTTCACCTGAACTGCCAAAGTCGCTAGACGCTCTGCCCCACGGTGGGCGCCAACTGTCGTGGTTACTAGTCTGACAGTGAGTACGGGGGGTACGTAAGAGGAGCAGAGCCTAGCTACAGCGCAGGTGTAACACTCGGATTTAGCGAGTTTAGGCCCCTCTCGGAGGAGGTAATAGCCCTACGTCTCGTGCCCTGAGGCTTGTTTTCTCTGGGGGTATCTGGTTACAATGAGAGCTTAACCCCAGCGACGGAGGGAGAGGGCAGTTTATATAGGAGTCCACCGCAGCCCCTCAGCCACCACGTCGTGGGGTAATTATGACATTAACTACACCAGTTACAGGTGCTTAACACGGCTATGACTACAGCAGTTACAGGTAACGGTAGACATAACATCGCTTTAAGCCTAATTGAAGACTACTTGACCGTTGCAGTTCCCACGACATCCCGGCGCCTCTATTGTCCGAGTGATGACGACCGGCCGACTGGAGGGGGGGCGTCCGAGTGTTATACTTGCAAGGTCCGAGTGGATCTCCCATGGTATGTATCTGACTGTAATCGTGACCCTGGGGTCTTTGAATAATGATGTGGGCCTTAGGTGAGCCCTAGATGTCAGGTCTTTGTGCCTACCAGGGGTAGGTGACCCCATCAGTCGGGGCGGGCCAGCGCGGACCAGGCCGACGTGACGGGCGTTCCCGGGCGCGCCCGGGCGCCCCCATATCCGTCCCATATTTGGGCTGGATATGAGGGGTGCCGGTCAGCCCGAGCGTTTGAGGCGCCCGGCTGGGTCGAAAATTCGTGACCGGTCAGTGACCGGGCGGGCCGCCCGGGCGTATGAGGCAGGTTTGAGGCGCCCGGCTGTAGATGCTCTTAAGTCCAATGGTGTTCTCTCTATTACTCTGTATATCTCCATCACTCACTCTCTCCTTACCGACATAATATATACTCATAGAATATATGTTTTATTTGGTATTGTAGACGTCAATAATTTTTATACTATACATTTGGAAACTTTACAAAGTTTGACTTAACAAAAAACTACCGTGGAAAGGATTTTGAAGAGGAGGGAGTATTGTACTATATGTTTGGTGCTACACGAGTGCGAAATGGATCAGTCCTGCCTCTTTTGACCCCCGCGTCGCTCCCGCATCGGGCGACTCAAGAGGGCCGCAACCCTAGTCGCCGGGGCCGCGATCTACTTCCTCCCCTCCCCACGTCGCCGCCGCGTGACGCCGCCGGGCTAAGCCCGGGGCCGATGGCAGTGGCGGGGGTCTCCCTCTCTCCTGCGGCTTGGGGTGGTGCGGGGCCCCGGGCGTTAGGAGGCGCGACCGGTCAGGTCCTTGCGGCGTGGCGGACGGCTCTGCGGCAGCGGATCTGACCTCGGATCGGCGGCAGCGACGTGGAGGGCCTGGTGGACGAATCGGCTGCACGCGTGGTTTGGTTTCCGGTCAGATCTGATCTGGTCGGTGTGGCCTGCTCGCTGCGCGGCGGTGGAGATCGGTGGCGGTCCCGTGAACCCGAGGCTGGATGGAGGTTCCTCGAGCGGATCCGGTGAAAACCCTACTCTTGGCTCGTTGCCAAGGCCAGCGATGGTGGCGTCCTTCTGCGTCGTCCCCTTCTTGAAGGCATCGCTGTGGAGAAGCTCTAGACCCCTATCCGCTACCTCTGGGGGAAACCCTAGATCAGTCGATCAGATGACGGCGACGCTGCTATGTCGTACCCCCTTGGGGGCGTCATTCTTGGAGGTGTGCATAGGCTCGAGGGACCAGTGGACGGCTTCTGCGGTGAAGCGGCGTTCCCTGTGACGCATCGACGACGTAGAGTCTCGGCGGCGTAGCGCTGCAGGGTCTCAATGACGGATGCATAATGATGGACGCGCGTAGGGAGGTGGCATTGTCTGGCGCCGTGGTGACGTCGACGGCAGGCCTGGCAAGGTCGATGCGTCAGTACCTGCTCTGAAGATGGATCGGTGGCGACGGCCTCTGCAGCGTGCGCATGCGGTGTCCGCTGAGAGTGCGCCGGACCGGTGTGTGCCATACCCGGCAATTCGGCTTCGTTGAGGCCTCCGGCTTTAGATGTTGGGCTTTGATGTGAGGTTTGGATATGCGGCCCCGACAATTTGCACCCCTTCATCAACTGGATAGGGTAGCGACAGTTATCGACAAGATGGTGGCTTCAGACTTATTAATGTATTACTTTGTAAGGTTTTATGAATAATTAATAAAATTGTTGCATGCATCACCCTGATGCAGAGGCCGGGTCATCCTCCTTTTCGAAAAAAATTGTACTATATGTTTCTTTTGTATAGTACACAGACAGACCAAGGCTTGTTCAAATTCAGGGGCTTACCGCCCGCCGCAGCACCAGCACGTCTGCACCGGCGGTTGCCGCCTTGCACTTGCAGTTCCGCTCCACGCAGCATTCTTCTTCCCTCCACGGCCATCAGCCCATCACCAGCAACCGAACAAACGCAGGCATCCCACGTCCAAAGCGGAAGAAAATCCATGGCGAACTCCGCCGCGCTCTCGCCACGGCCGATCCTAGCGTTCTCCCTTCTCCTGTGTCTGGCGCCGCTGCACCCCACGACCGCGCAGCAGTACCCCATCGCGCCGCGACCGGCGTTCATGTTCGGTTGGGTAGACGACAGGGGGGCGTTCCGGGCCGGCGACACCGCGGTCGTCATGATCACATCTTTCGAAATCCCCGACGCCAACGTGTCCGCGGTGCGGCGCTCGGCGGCCTTCAAGGTCACCCTGAACGGCAAGACCGGCAACAGCACCTACCTCACCGACGTCGCCGCGCACCTCGAGGGTGACCTGCCGTCCTGGAACATCACCCTCGTCCCCCTGCGGGCCGGGGACTTCGTCGCGCTCTTTGAGGAGGAGCGGTTCGCCATCGGGGTCTCGACGCTCAATTTCGCCGTGGCGGCCCGGGACGTGCACCCGTCCGCCTCCCTGGCTTCCTGGATGTACCTCAGCGGCTTCGTCGTCGCCGGGTCCAAGGCGTTCGTGTCGGTCGTCCCCAGGGACGCGTTCGGCAACGACGTCCCGCGGGGAACCGACATGCCCAGCGGCGACGGGTACTTCGCCCTATCGTGGTCCTACGTGAACGGAACGCCCGTGGAGTTCTCGGGTTTCCAGTACAATGGCTGGACGGAGGACGGGTGCATCAGCCTCGAGTTCGTGCCAACTCTTGCCGGGGACTTCCTGGTGCACGTTCATGGCGACAACAGGAAACTGCGTGGCTCGCCATTGCTGCTGACAGTTAAGCCAGGTCAGTCCTCCTGACAACGCGTGCAGGCACTTCAAAATCAAATGCATAACTGGATGGAAACCTAAGTAATAAACTGGCAATGTGGTCAACTTCTTGCAGGACCCATCGACATTGCGAAAAGCACGGCCGAGTGGAAGCATGGAACAAACGTTGTGCAGATATTTTCTAAGCTGGAGATCTTCATAAACCAGAGGGATTCGTTTGGAAACCTTGCTCCGGGGATCCACCCATTTGATGCTGCAGTAGTGGAGAGCTCCTCAAGTCTGTCGGTCCCGGTAGGGGGTCTTCGGATCGAAGCTGTCGCCGAGGGAATTCAGCGGCTCTCCTTCGACGTCGTGGAGCCCGGGGAGTTTGTGCTCACAATCTTTGATACTCAGCTGAAACGAAGGGTTTCTGATACGGTGTACGTGTATCATGTCTTTGTAGGTATGTTTGCTTAATTTTTCTTCTGAAACTATCTTGTATAGTTTCATAACCAATGCTGATAAGTTGAAAATTGTTAGGGTATTGCGATGGATCAAAAAGCATTGTTAATGGTTCTGGTTTAGTGCAATCTGTTGCTGGCTCACCATCAGCCTTCATGGTTTACCTGGTGGATCAGTATCGAAGCCCTTCTCCGATTGATACCGAAATGCTGCGAGTGCAGATTCTGAGCAGAAATGGCACGTCTGGTGTAAACCCAGTTATAACACCTGTAAGGGAACCAAATGGTAAATGCTATAAAACCATCTTTCCTAATTCCAATTCAAATTATTATACATTAACGCTGAATCCATCTACAGAGACAATATCCATGGATGGACAAACAAGTAATTTCAATGTTTCGTATACTCCTGAAATTGCCGGCGAGTATGAGATTTGGGTGCTGTGCGGGAACATAGCGCTGAATGATGGAAAACCCTATAACATGACAGTCTCACCAGGTTGTATATTTCTCCTATGTGTCATCATTTTTAAAATAGTGGAAGAATAACCCCGGGCTCTGAATTTGGAGATGCACACATCCATCCTATGTATCATCCTAGTAGCTCACTTCTACATTCACCCCATATGATGATAATGCAGTAACTGTTCTTTACAACTTTTCGTTTCATGTAAGTCTGTTTCCTTTTTTGCCCCTGGCTATGCAAATAATTTTGCATCAGAACAACGTTTCCTTTATGAAAAGCACAACGTAGTAGCTTCACCTACGTTATTTCAGTCAGAAAATATCTTTACAATTTCAGCAGTATTACCTGAAGCAACTCACATTGGACGAACTCGAGGGCTGTTTCTGTCTTTCTGATGCTCATTGACCTCTGACTTTCAAGAACATTTCCATTTTGCAGGTGCAGTTGACACATCTTTATCAAGTGCTCCAATGTTTGATCCAAGAGCCAAAAGATCAGTCAGAAACAATGTAACTGTTCGACTTGTTGACTCGCTCATGAACCCAGTGGTATCTCTGGAGCCAAAACTGAGGCTTCAGCTAACGTCTGCAAATGTAACGGCCCCGATGAACACGTCAAGCTTCACCGCGGGGGAATTTGTCAACAACAAAGATGGATCATATACTGCTCATTATGTGGCAAGATATCTTGGTTTATATGGCATGTGTGTTCTGTTTGACAGTAGGCAGCTGGCTCCTTGTCCCTTCCAGGTCCTTGTTCTTCCTGGTAAAGTTTCAGATGCGCGGATGATATTCATTAAAAACATAAAAATGTTGAAGAGCGTTGACTAACTGAAAATGCCTCCCTGCAGACGAATACTTTTCCGACATTCAAAATGATAACATTTCAGTTTGGGAGGATGAATCTGTTTCCTTTGATGTATTGTCAAATGACTACATTGCAGGAGGACTAGCTGATGTAGTTAATTTATCTTCAGTAAGTTTATTAAACCACTTTTTTATTTAATTACATAATGGTGTTCTTTTTACAGTTTATTTTTTGTAAACAGTTCTACTATGCATTTAAACAAGAAAACTTGTCAGAGACACAAGTATAGTGACACTGCCCAGATTTTGAAATGTCATTGTTCAATCTTACAACAAGAGTGACATTTTCAGTTGTTTCATTGTGCCATTACTTTCTTGTTTGATAACTCTAATCGCATAGTAAATTTGCTCCGTCTTATTGAAGCCACTCCATGGAGCAGTCCTACAGTACAACCCAGGCTATCGGTACACACCTTTTGAACGGTTTTTTGGGAATGACTCCTTTTCATACACAGTATATGATAAGCATGGCAACGTTGTCAGCGGCGCAGTGTTCATATCTGTTCTCTGCAGACCACCTCAGTTCATCTCTTTGCCCAAACAATTGCATGTTACAGAAGATATAATTGGCCCAAAGTTTGGGTAAGCTTCATTGCTTCAACTAGATGCTTCCATTTTTTGGACTTTTTCTTAGCTTTCTGAACTGATTGCGCATTTCCATGTTTCGGCAGTGGGTTTCCGGGGATTGAAATAACCTATTCAGACACTGCAGAGAACATATCGGTTACAGTGAGAGCGCAGCACGGCAATGTTCTTCTTGCTCCAATGCCAATGAAACTTCAACATCTATTAGATGATACGCTTTCAATCAGCAGGGTAGGTAGGTCTAGCCAAGCCTTGAAAATACAAGGGATGGTGGAGGCAATAAATGGCGCGCTAAAATATCTTCAGTATATTGGGTACTAGTCAAGAATCTGAATCTTCCTAGTATATTTTACCAGGCCTGACGTTACAAGAATCTCAATCCTGACATCATTTGCAGAAACCAAGACTTCTACGGAGACGATATTATAATGCTATATGCCAGGAACAGAAATGGTAGGCAGCGTGATGAGTTACACGTCTTCGTGGAGCCGGTCAACGATCCTCCGGTAATACTGGCTCCGAAATCAATTTTCGTGGGTGGAAAAGAATCAAGAGATGGATATCAAATCTTTGACAAGCAGAGAGATCCATTTGAGTTCTCAATCGTCGAACCAGATCTCCGTTGGTACCCAGGTGCTTTGTCTTACTCTTTTGGTATGAAACCATGGATTTAAAAATGGATTTTATCCTGCTTAATTATTTTGAGATGTAAAATGATGTTTCCTAGCCTGACAGATTTACATTGTTCTTAGGAGACATTAAAAGTAACGAACAAATAATCTCATGTTGCAGGGAACAGGTCTGACCTTCTGCTAGTGCTCTCCCTGGAAGTCTTTGAAGGAACCTTGATGATGACATTGCCAGCCAGTCTCGTCGCCAGGGCGGAGCTGAAGACTGATGGCAGTAACCAGTGGCAGTCACTTCAGACCTATGTGGCCATTGCACATCACTTGGTCTTGAGAGGAACTGGCATCAGGCTCCGCGTGGATGTCGCTGACTGCAACAGCGCAATGCACCGGCTGTTTTACCAAGTAAACACCCCGTCTTCACGGACTCTTTTGGCGATTAATTCCTCATCCCATGATTTAATTCTCTTGGTTATCTAAGTAACCGATTGTCCGAGAGCTATAAATGGAGGTACTGAAACTAGAACAATATGAGATTTTCTCTTGCAAGGTGGTCCAAGCCATGGCACAAGCTTATCCATCACTGTAAATGACCTGGGGAACTATGGGTGCTACCCAGATTGTTCAGAGATGATGTCAAGGCCATTGCAAGCAGCGAAGACTGTCGGGCTGAGCAAAAGGAAAGCTATGAACTCAACAAGAGCCATCTGTGAGCTTCTTTGTGCTTGGTTTGGTGCTGTGGCTTGTGTAGCACACCATTCCTCCAGAATTTATATGGAACTTATCCTTGTATTTTTATACTGCGAATACTTTCAGTGATGGGATCAGCAATCGCAGTCGAGATCCTGGCAATGCTATGCCTTGGCGGGGTTCTCCTGTATTTCCTCGTGAAATGCATGTGTGCCCTGAAAGTCAAGCAAAGAGGCCGTGCCGACGATGAAGTTCGCAGATCAGAACGAACCATGTCCCATCAACTTGTGAGTACATTTCTCTAATCCTCTTCGAAACATTCACCACGCAACTAGCATCTGCGCAATCATCACTCTGAGCTTCGTCGTCTAAAAAGTCTCTGAGAAAATTTCTGTCGTTGTTCTTCTGCAACGTGAAAAAAGATGAGTTCGTCGCCCTCGGAGGATGATGCTGGATATTGCTCTGCGCCTGCAGCGGTGCGCTCCTTGGGTGTAAACAGATCGGGTTTTAGGCAGCGGTAAGCAATGTTGATTTGCTCTGTATTCAGGAATTTGCAATGCACATTTTAGGAACGGATAAGAGTCTTGGACTCCAGCTGTAGCAGTTCAGAGTGGATGAAAAAAGGGATCTAATTGACACACTTTGTGCCTTCAGGTCTTGTAGGTCATGCAAGCAGCAGGAACTGGAACTGCAGCAGTTATCTGGGATCAGAAACGATGGAAACCAAGATGCTCAGCCTGTGGTAGACAAGGACAAGTAGAACCCTTGCATGGAATCCTCAAATTTTCTTCTGTGAACTCCAAACATAATAAGTCTACCTGAATCTTGTTCGTTCAATCCTCAGTGCTCACTGCAGAAAAAATTGTTTGGTTTGGCAGGAGTTGTATATAGTGTAGCAGGCTCATGAATCTGGCAATAACCTGCAGACGCATATAATCAATCAAGAGAAAGGTAGGTTCAGTATAAATTGCCATCATCACATGTTTTCTACTTTTGTCTGTCGTGACATTTCATTCTTACCAGTTCAAAATAATCTGGTAAGCACAACATTGCATTGGAGAGTAGTAGATTGGTCAACATTGAGATAGTATCTGTTACTTGATGTTGCCAAAGATCGCTGGATGGCAGTATAGGTGAATATTTTACATGTCTTGAAAAACAATAACAGATTAACAAGATGGATATGCCAACACTTTTTATTGACAACCATTACGTTGCCTGGATGTATTTAGAAGACACGCATAGTTGATACAAGCTGGAGCAGCCACTGAGAGTCTGAGAGTACAGCTCGTCATACAGCGATACTATACAAAAGAATCGCCTCTGATTCTTACGTCAGTCAAGAATAGGCACATCTTGATTTGCTGCCTGGCCTATTTCAGTTGGATCCAGTCTGTGCTGATTTCTTCGTAACCTAGCCGAATGCAGTGACAGGACTCCCATGGTCACACACAAAAACCACTGTGTGTTGCACTACTACCATGGTTCTCCACAAGAAATGGATACACTGAACTATGAGGCGCTGAACAAACTCGCTGGCACCTACAACAGCAAAAATGTTCAAGAAATCATTCTAAGATCAGCAGAATCTCAATTTATCAGTATATCAAAATAACTCAAATGTAACTGCCCTAAAAACCAAGCCAGTTATCTAAATGGAGAAAAGAGATGATAGCCTATGCCTTCAGTTTCATGAAAATTTCTAGAGTGTTTCCCCCAAAAAATTAAATTGCTATTTTGTTTCTTAGGCAGTAGGAAGCCAAAAATAGAATGATATCATCTTGGTGTTGCCTGTAAGAAACATATATCGAAATAAACTGAACAGGTGAATACCACATAAGTGGGAGAATTTAAGCTACCTTTGCATTATGTGGCATGATCTTTATGTCGTGAGGTGGATGAAGCCATGATTCAGGGGCATATGACAAGAAGTTCTCGAGCTTGCTGGTGTAGATATCTGCATATTGATGAATGTGATAGGCAAATGATGATTCCTTTCCTGTGTCTGTAAGGAATGTTGCACCAAAAGAACTATTAAACAGATCTCGCATGCCAGATCGACATTGACGCCTTTCTGCATTCAACTCATCAAGCAATGTTCTGTAAACTTGGCCTTTCTCGGTGCTAACCACAGTTGCATGAACTTTCCCAAGTAGATCATGTATTATACCTAATTTTGCCTGCAGTGTATGATAAATTTCAGGCAATTTGATAAAGCACCAATATGAAGTGGATGGAATAACATGGACTACGAAATTGCATATTTAATAGAATAATTAGCATACTAATGAATAAAAATAGTACCGCCATCTGTCTGATGGACCAGTTTGTGGGGTGACACTGCAACTGGTTGTCTCTGCCATGTTTAGAGGATATGTACCAGCAGGAGTGTAGGATAGACCTTTAGGATTTACCTCCACACTCCCCAAGTGCCATATGAAACTTCAGGCAGCTGTTATAACTTCCACAAATACCTACTGCCTCCTCCTAAACATTTACCTTCATAAAAACCTCCTAAACATAATTCCATAAGTTGATACAGTCAACCCTATTAGTTTTACTGATAGATATTTATTAGTTGCCTTCTTAGTTCTGATGCCAGATACACAATATTTGGTGTAAATTTGGAAGGGAACAGCCGTTATTTGCAACTGCAAATGATAATAACAGCAGTAGAACTGATGATAAATTAGAGGTCATCACATACCAGAATGTAGGATCCGTTCCATACTACGATGTAACTGCTAATCTATATGAAAATATGAAATAGACACTTGCATGTACCTACTATTTTGCAGACCAGATAACAAATTTATTGAGATATGATATTTACCATTTTATCTAGATACTATGTGTAAAGAGATGATAATTAGGATCTGTATTGCTTTAGATTATTTTTTATCCAAATGGCTTAAACTTTTCCTTTATTTAATCCAGCTAGGAATTGTACTAACTATTGGCCCTTCAAAATACTATTCTACAAAAACATCTTACATTTTGAGATGGATGTAGTACTCCCTCCGTCCCGAATTACTTGTCGCAGAAATGGATGTATCTAGAACTAAAAATACGTCTAGATACAGGTTGCTGTGATGCATCTTAGTTCTTTGGGGCAATTACCGCATTGGGGAGGGCCAGACGGCGTAGGAAAGGCTGAAGAGGAGAGATCTTAGGAGAAAGATGACACTATGGACTGGCTGACTAAGTAGAGATCTTCATGCCTAATGCCAACGATTACAATAGCCCTTCATAGATAGAGGCTCTCCTAATTATAGACAGGTCAGTCTATTAATAACATTCCTAAAATATGAACTAGTGAGATAAGATACCAGCTAATACGAAGAGTTGATGAGCAAGTTGCTGTTGCCGCTAGCTCGAGCAGCTGAGGCTGCTTTCCTTGGTGCACGGCCCCTAATGGGCTAGACTAACATGCGCATGACAGTAGCAATGCTGTTGAAAGAGAAACTCAGTTACATATTCTACAGGCATATTATATACAGACCTGTTGGAACCGGTAGCTGTCACCATTCTGGATTCCTATTTCGTCCTGGAGTCAAGCCGTAAAATCTTAATATGTTAGATTGCTGGAAAAAAGATAGTGCTCCTTATACGTCACGGATTACTGGCATATGCAAGATCTTGCACCTACCTCAAGTTCACGAATTACGGCAGCTGTTCGCCAACCAGCTTTGGAAGGCCCTCTCAAGTCGCTGAAAAGATGATCACCAAAGTATATCACCTAACACATGTTCAAAAAAGACCTGAGATGATATACTTATGTGGAGAACGTCCACAAGTCAGTATTGAGTGTGTGAGTGTGAAAGGGATCAGGTTATCTATGGTGGCCTCTGCAATAACTTTACAATATGATAAGTTTATGGCATTACCTAATTAGATTAAGCATTAAACATAGTCAAAAGACTCAAAATGCAACAGATGAACCTAAATCGCGTGACAGCTTCCACTATGCAGTACGAAAATCAACTACCATTTAAATGTGCAAATGTATGAAAAATATTGTGTTGATTTAACATGAAAAACAATGTCACTCTAGACAGAAAAGTTTAAGCTGGGTGAACATATATAGAGGAACTTGATACTTCTTGAGATTCAAAACACCAACCTCTGGGCCTCTCCACTTTGTAATCTGCAGAAAGGATTTTAAACATCCATGGTAATAGACTTCATTTGGCAGAAACTTGTCAACTGCAGTAAATGCTAAGGTATCCTTTTCAGTGTCATACACCCTATAGATAGCCAGGAAACTTAATTAGGAATCCAGAATGGGAGTGGAATGATTGTGCAGAACATTTAACAACTTGCATCAGTATACAGCCTACTAAGACCTACTCCCTCCGTAACAAAATGTAAGACGTTTTTTATGCCCTATGCAAAACCAAAAAATGTCTTACATTTTGGTACAGAGGTTGTACTTTGCTAAGGATCAAATGAATATTTTTCTTTAGTAGTGTGGAAATGTTCCACAGAACCTGAATGGGTGGTCTGAATTATAGAAACTTGGTTTATTTGCCTGCGCAATCACAACGTCAAAAAGCTCCCTCCAGGAATTCCCATCAAAATGCTGGTCCTGCTCCACCAACCAATGTACAGGTAAAGTTGACAATATGTGAATGGAGAAGAAGAAGAATGGCCAGAGAAAGAAATCAGACATGATACGCTTCATATTTGGTACAACCATCTCATGAGGAAAATTACGAGAATGGCAGAACAAATTATACTAACGATGTAGTAGTAAAACAAGCTATTAAAGAAATATGGAAACAAATGAAGAATTTGAACGCAGAAAATTTGCTTGATAGTTTCACAAATATGCTTCAATGGGTCAAGGCAGCATAAAAATCTCTTCTACTGAACAGAAATATTGTATATCAAATTCTCAACTTCAACTAGAATTATTTTTCGTTTTAATGCTAAACTATGCATGGACATAGCACAAAAAACATATTTAAATATAGAAAGGACCTCTAGCAAATAACTCATCCCTCCATCCACAAAGTAGAAAGGTGAGTTGGTAAGAAGAAACAGTTTTTTCCCCTTCTCTCGTAGCGTCTTTAAGAAACGAAACACCTGGCTCTGCAAGTCACAAGACGAAATGAGGCAATGGTTTTGAAGTTGCATTGATAAAAAAAACATGGCCACATAAAAGAATGTCATAAGACGAGAAACAGTATCAGGTTAAAGCGTTAGTGAACAAGATTTCAGCTAAAAAAAAGGGGGGGAAGCAGTATTCGAATGTCAGAATCAGATGCAGTACCGCTTACATTTTTTAACAGAAATTTCTGAGGCTCTGAAAGAACTTTTCTGTGAACTAAACCACTTCTGTGGACATGCTGAATCGCTTGGTTTACATCCTCATATACATAAGGAGCATCAAACTCCAGTTTGGCATCTACGAAGTGCTGAACAATATCTGCAATGAGGCATGCCTGTAGAAATGAGAGTGTTTTTATTGTCAGAAACATTTGATGAAAAGGCCAGTTCAGTTGTCCTATATAGTACGTATGAATATCATTACAGTCCATTAAGCTGTGCATAGTATATGAAGCTATAACTGAGTGCAGGATAACTCTCAAGTGTTTTATAAACGACCTAGGGCAGATGACTGCGGAATATATCTTTGCAAGGGAGGTGAGCACTCACAATGACATGCACAATTATCTTCCCAACGAGAATTATCAGACACATCTAAAATGTGTATGAATATCCTACAGATAAAACATCCATCATCTATACATCAAGCATTAACTACATGGGAGATATTGTGCGTGCACTACTTAGTCCAGATGTGTACTGACCAGTGATAGTGCTTTGCTAATTCAAAAGTATATCGTGTGTGTGCGCTGCTTAACTCAACTATGTGTAAAAAAAAAACTATGATATGAAAAGAAGTGATCAATTCAAAATTACCTCGCTAAAACAGAAGACATCCATCAGCCCAACAAGCTGACGAGCTTGATCTCTTCCGATATGTCTTGTGCCATAGAGTTCTTTTATCTCAGTTGAACTTAGCTGGTCAACAAACACCCATGTAAGATTTTCCAACACCAGGACGAACATATATCACCAACAGACAATGTTCATTTGTCTGCATTTAACTTCAAAATCAGTAAAATGATTAGTGGTGGAGAATCCTATTCTTAATGTTCTAGCAGCACCATTAAAGTTCCACTAGACCCAATGTCCAAGCTTGAATTCAACAGTCGAACCAGCGCAAGGCAACCAATCACATACAGAGTGGACACATTAGTGAGAACCTACATTTTACATGTGAATACTCATAGAAAGTTTAGTGAACTCCTCACCTTTCGTCGTCCAAAGAAGCAGCCATCGGGTTCAATAGAACCGAAGAAATCAAGCTTCAGAAGGCACCCTTTTAGTTTGTCATAGTAAAGGCCCCTGACAGGAAAGCTACTGTCATAGTCGTACTGCAAGCAGCTCTCTGGATACTTCAACTGCAGAGAATCACCACCATTCAGGCACTCACAGCCCACATACCCCCAGTTCACCAATCAAGCAATGCAATATAAAGAGCATCAAGAACCGGGAACAGCCAAACCTCATTGACCAAGTGCTTCTTGGCGAGATCATAGATCAAGCACTGCAAGTGATCGGAGTAGTGTGACAGCGTGTAGTCGTAGTCGAAGCCATAGACTTGAAGGTCATCCAGCTTGACGTTCTTGTTCACATAAATACCTGGAGCCCCGCGAACCCAACCAGCAAAATCAGTAACCATTTCAAGACACTCTAATAAAGCAACAAGACAGGGGCACGCGGTGGGCGGGAGGAGCGAACGCCCAGACCTTGCGGGTTCATCTTGGGCATGTCCTTGATGGCGGCAGGGATGCTGAGGTAGTTGCGCTTGGCATCCTCGAACTCGCGGCGGATGCGCTCGATCTCGTCCTCGCCAGCGCCCGACCCCAGCGTCGAGGAGAGCGTGCTCAGGCCTCGGAGACCTGGAACAAGAAGAGAACCCCCAGTCACCAGGTTGTAAAGCCCCATCCTGCGGAGCGGCATTATGTCGAACGGGCTGAAGGCAAGAGCGCGGTGACGGGCAGGCTGACCTCGCTTGTACCGCGGCGCCGCCCTGGAGAGCGCCGGCACGAGGAGGCATGAGGCGAGGAGGCGGAGACGCGCGGCCGCTGCTGCCATCTCGGTCGGCCGACCGATCGCCGGCGAGGGGAGAAGAGGGGAGGAGACAGCGAGCCAATAAGGCGGGAGAAGGCTGGTTTTCCTGGGGGCGGTGAAAAGTGAAGCGGTGCGGTGCCACTGACATGCGGGACCGGCTGCACGGGAGCGAATTAGCTCGTGTCGGCCACGTGGGCACGGGGCTTTTCTCGGTGCTGTGCAAAGCCCGAACCGCCCCACACTTTCCGACGCCAAGGCCCGTGACCGTGAAAGCTAAAACGGAAAGTAGCCACTACTCTCGGGTGTACTACACCCGAGTTTAGAAAAAAAATTAAAAAATTTGTGAACTTTTTGAACATTGATTTTGTTTTTGTTTTTAGTGAGAGCTCCTAGGATGTTATTTTTAGCTGAAAATTTGCAAGAAGCTCGATGCAACAAAATCAATGACTTTTTGAGCATTGATTTTGTCTTTTGTTGCACTTTTTGAGCATCGATTTTGCTTTTTTAGTGAGAGCTCCTCGGATGTTATTTTTGGCTGATATTTTGCAATATGCTCGAACATTTGATAAAGTTTGATGTCTCAATTTTTCAGATTTTTTAAATTTTGTTTGATCACGTTTTTAAAAAAAATTCCCAAACTCGGGTATAGCACACCAAGAGTAGAACATCCACTCTCCTAAAAGAAGTCCAAAAGAGTGTGTCCGTCCTGCCGACACGCTTCTAACCTAATTGTGTGCTTGAATGCAATTTTTGATATCGCGCATGAACGTATCTGGAGGGTAACGAGCGCTTTGCCGCGTTGTTCTTCGGTCATGGAATTAATTTTATTTTTCTCCCAAGAGCTATTATGGTAATTCACACTCCAAGTAAACCGCGCAGATGTTATTGGATTGCCCATGTAGGTCTATCCTTTCGATTTTGGGAAGTTTTCGTTGTGTTTTTTATGTTTTATTTTCCTGTTCATATTTAAATTTGTTTTCATTTTATATTTTTATCTTCATGAATATTTTTCAAAATTATGACTATTTTAGAAATTTAAGAAAATAAGAAAAATCTTGAACCTTTTTCAAATTTAGAAATGTTTTCTTCGAAATTGTGAACATTTTTAAAAATCCATGAATATTTTTTCATATTCATGAACATTTTCTAAAAATACAAGCATTTTTTAAAATTCATGGACATTATTTCAATTCATGAATATTCTTAAAAATCATGAACAATTATAAACTCGTGAAATTTTTATTGAATTCATTAATAATTTTTTCATGTTCGTGAAGAATTTATAGGTTTATGAGCATTTTAAAATTCATGAATGTTTCTTAAATTTTTTTGGAATATTTTGGAAATTCCAAAAAATCCTTGATTGTTTTTTTAAAGTGTTCTAATAGAAATATTGGTTCCGATACTGTCATGCAGAACCCATGACCTGACCAAACTCTTATAGACAGGGCCTACTTAGTATAGAAATTTTAAGCTCTCCTAGGCCTCTATTCCTAAGAAGTTTAGTAATTGTAAGGAGTTTAGAATGGCTAAAATGTCTAGAACATAGTTTATTTTAAAAACACAGCATAGCTGCAGACGCTCCCAAATACGTACATACACTCAATCTTATAAATGCACACACACACTCTACACCAATGAGCACCTCCGATGAACTATGATTGTGCATCGCTTTTGGGGACGTTGCCTCCAATTGAAAGAATATTCCACCTTTACGAGACACCAAATCGTTAAATATGGGGTTTGACTGGATGGGCTAGGAGTGCCACTGCCCTCCTAACAATCCAACAACAAGTTAGTCTCAGTCTAGAACATAGTTGAGAGAGCGAATTTAAAGCATTATGTAAATATATGAATTTTCTTAAACGCCAAACAGTAGCCAATCCATACATAGCGCTCACAATCCCCCGCGGTAGTTTCCTATGGGTCGTCCATGTAGGTTTATCTTCTCTCTAGGGCCTTTTTAAGGCCGGTTTTTCTTTGTTTCTTCGCCTACTTTCTTCATTTGCTTGTTTTTTGATTTTTTTCGTTTACTTTTCGAAATGAAGAACTATTTTTTTTTTAATTATCATTTTCAGAGATATGTGTTTATATTGAATGAAAATTTTAAAAAAACTTTCAACAAATTTAAAATTCACAAACATTTTTCAATTCACAAATATTTGTTAAATTCATGAACTTTTTTTTAGTTCGGTAATTTTTTTTATGTGCGCAATTTTTAAAAAAATTCATGACTATTTTTAAAAATTCAGGAATATGTTTTAGATCCGTGAACTTTTTAAAAGTACATAAACTTTCTTTAAATTTATGAACATTTGTAAAAAATCATTAACTTTTTGAAATTCCTAAATATTTTTTAGAAAATACGAACATTTATTTAAATCCATGAACTTTTCTATATTTTGCGCACATTTTCTGGAAAAAAAATTATATATATGTTTTTTCATCTATAATAAATCTGAAAAAAAAATTGCGTAAACCAGTACATGTTGGCAAGCGAGCCGTCAACGGCCAGCGAGCGACTTAGGGGTCCATGGCCCGCCTAGGGTGTGCCCGAGCGTCGACAACGCTTCGGACGCCTGAAGCACCGAATAGGTGCTCCCGTAAATATATGGTCTTTTTTATGTTATATACACCCTACTTTTTTATGAGACAATATTGCCAAGCTTTATTCAACCGTCACCATGTTTATAGGGACGAAAGGAAGATCCTCGGGTTGACCTAACCAAACATGGCGGCCAGGCCCCAAAGTTAACGCATGCTTTGCTAAACTGTGAGCTTCAAAGTTTGAGCTCCTAAATTCATGAACTATATTACAAGAAGAGCTACTAAATGTTGCTTGATTTCGTGGATAATAGAACCGTAGGTAGTCGCACCTCCCTTCTTGATCTCATCCACCACAGCCTTACAATCTGATGTGACGTGGATGTGCTGCAAATTTAGATCCTCGGCTAGAGCGAGGGCCTCTCTGACGGCTAAGGCTTCTAGACTTGTTGGGTTGCCAATTTTGGTGAAGATAATTGTTGAGGCACTCAAAAATACCCCAAATGATCTCTGGAGATAGCACCCATTGCTCCAAACATACAACCTTGCCTGACCGTTGCGTCCACGTTGAACTTGGAGAAACTCGACGGTGGTGCTGACCAATGGGATGGTCGGGCCGCAGTTGCATTCGAAATAACTCTGCTGGATGTAATCACTTGCAGTTATCACAAGTACGATGTAATGAAACCATGGATTGCAAAAGGACTCTGAAATATACCTTCATGTATTGCTTTTCTGCGAGCACCCCAGATCGCCCAAAGAGTCACTACTAGTATGACAAGATCTTATGTTTGCAGAACTTCATGCATGGTAGACAACATCTCTTCGCACTATCCTCTTGGACTAAACTTAGATGATCGATGACTGGTTCCGAAGAAAGAGCCCAGGTGATGCGCGACATGGGGCAGCTAAGGAGGGCGTGCCTCCAAGTATCGTGCGCCCCGCACAAGCTGCATGCTGTTGTAGTTGCCATATTTCCACGCCACAAAACCTCTCCATGGGGTATAGAAAGTTGTGCCAGACGCTAGATAAAAACTCAAAGTTTTGACGGGACTTGAATCTTCCATATAGAACTCCACCCCTTGGCTTCTCCCTCGGTATGGGACGAACCCTCCCTTTCTTCTAACCAGTTATGTCTGCCTATGTACCGTAGGATGTCTTCCTATGAGCTAGGGGCAGGGCCCACTCGACCCCCTAACTAAGCTTTACCACTTCAGCTCAACACCACCTTTAAGAGCGGGTCAAACTCGGTCTGTTCCTCTTGACCGTAAAACCCTAGCATACTTCTCCGTAGCTATTTCAATCGTACTTTGCAGTCGTCGAGTGAAATGCACTCGTGCATAAGAGCAACTCTAGCGGTCGCCATATGGCCCAGATCGACATAATAAATGCCAATATGAAGTTTTTGCATCGAAATGGTACTCTAGCACAATCGTCATGTGGCTCATGTTCGGCATAATTTATGGAGCTTGCTCCATAAACGACCTAGTAGCCTTCATTTTTGGAGGCTGGGGAGGTCCAATATGGAGCAACCTCCATACCCAACCGCCAGAGCGAGGGAGAGGTTCAGATTCTTCCTCCACACGCCACACCCAGGGTTTGAAGCTGAGTGAAAGCACATTTGCTCCCTTGGTGGTTTTGGTAATTTATGCCAACATACATGTTGTTGGACTAATACTTTTATCTAGTGAATTTCAGACAAGTTCAACAATGGCGTGGCATGGACAAGAGGACGTGGAACCCCTTCAAAATGCTAAGGACAAGAATTGGCAAAGATCAAGACTCTACATTTTTGGTTTAGTGATCCAAGATCACATTGAGTCCATAGGAAAGCCAATACTATTAAAAGGGGATGAGGTGTTGCTTAATGGTCCTTTTGCTCAAGTGCTTAGTGACAGTATTCCTAAACCCTCAACCACTATCTCTACCCAAATATGTCCTAAACCCAAAGTCCAACTCGGCCCCACCAAAATTTCCAATCCGGCCCCACCGAGTTCATTCAAAACTTAGCCACTGCCAAACCCTAACAAATCGGATCCACCGAAATGGATCTTGGTCCCACCGAGATGGCCTTGCCAACTCTCTGTAATCGTTTGCATTTACTTCGGTCTCACCGAGTTTGCAAATCGGTCTCACCGAGATGGCTTGCCAACTCTTTGTTGCCTTATTGCTTCACTTCGGTCCTACCGAGTTGATGCAATCGGTGCCACCGAGATGAGGATTGCCCTAAGCCATTGCACTTCGGTCCATCCGAGTTGTTCGTATCGGTCCCACCGAGATTCCTAACGTTCATATCTTTTACACAGTTCGGTGCTACCGAGATTATCGTTTCGGTGCCACCGAGTTGGGTCAAAAGTGTGTAACGGTTGGATTTTGTGTGGAGGCTATATATACCCCTCCACCCCATCCTTCTCAGTAAGGAGAGCCATCAGAACGTGCCTACACTTCCACCATACATTTTCTGAGAGAGAACCACCTACTCATGTGTTGAGATCAAGATATTCCATTCCTACCATTTGAACCTTGATCTCTAGCCTTACCCAAGTTGCTTTCCACTCAAATCCTTCTTCCACCATAGCCAAATCTGTGAGGAGTGATTGAGTGCTGGGAAGACTATCATTTGAAGCACAAGAGCAAGGAGTTCATCAACAACACACGGTCTATTACCTTTTGGAGAGTGGTGTCTCCTAGATTGGTTAGGTGTCGCTTGGGAGCCTCCAACCAGATGTGGAGTTGAACCAAGAAGTTTGTAAGGGCAAGGAGATCGCCTACTTCGTGAAGATCTACCCCGAGTGAGGCTAGTCCTTCCTGGACGTAAGCCATGGTGGAATAGACAAGGTTGCTTCTTCGTGGACCCTTCGTGGGTGGAGCCCTTCGTGGACTCGCGCAGCCGTTACCCTTCGTGGGTTGAAGTCTCCATCAACGTGGACGTACGATAGCACCACCTATCGGAACCACGCCAAAAACCACCGTGTCTTCATTGCGTTTGATCTTCCATACTCTACCCCTTTACTTTCCGTACTATTGCATGCTTTACTATTTCCGCTGCTCAATCTCTAGATATGCATGTGTAGAAAGTATTGGAGTGATCTTAACTTGTGCCAAAATCTGCCTAAGTTCCAAGAGAAATTAAAAACTGCTAATTTGGCTGGTTAGGAGTCTATTCACCCCCCCCCCCCCTCTAGACCTATCTCCTCGATCCTACACTGAGCGAGGCTCGTTCACACACCACTATATAAATAATCATCGGCGACCATGGTGACGGGATGGCTATCGAGCCGCCCATTGATGGGGTCCACTGCAACCCCCCCCCCCCAATTCCCAAGGCGATCGTTCAACCCCCTCCTAGAAATGTGTGAGCTTTCGTGCCTCCTTTACCAGTTCACTTTTGTAATACTTCCTTCTGATACCATTTTAACTCCTCCTCAATGGCACAAGATGGAAGAAGGGCATGACATAGCAGCGGAGTGGGCCAAGGTGGTGGTATGAGGGCAAGTGTAGGTATTGACTTGATGTGTCCAATCATGCAACACCAGGGCCGAAACTCATCGTTTGTCACCAGCACGTCCTTCACCCGCTCTTCGGGCACCACCACCTTTTGACAAGCTCATTTTATTCGACACAAGGTGGATTTATTCACTGAAAATAAAAGCATCAACGGGATAAAATAACAATGAGTACACGCCGACCTCTGCATAGTTAGGATGCACACAACCAACACCTGTGCACACACATACAAAAAAACACGCTGGCAAAGAGCAAAGTCGTACAAGACCAAAGCTATGCCTATTTGAGGAAAAAAAACATAGGCGATAAAAATAGGGATCGACAAACTATAAAAACGACCATATATGCACCAACTATCTCTTGACACTACAAGGACAACGAGAAAGGTTCTTCAACAACAACAACGCCTTCACGAATGGGAACGACGCTCACCCGTCGTCGTCACCGGATATCCAACCACCAAAGGCAGATTATAGGTTTTCACCCTGAAGAACAAGTCCGAGTATGTAACACCCCTAAGAAATGAGCTACAGTAATCCCTAATGATTAGTGCCAAGTCATCTTGATTTACAGTGCTTGATCATCATTGGTTTATATCTCATTTCAAATTCCATTTCAAATTAAAAATTTGGATTGCAAGTGAAATTTGAAGTTGCACAAAAATTGCTGCAAAATAGTTCATCATTTAGCAAATATTCCATAACAATTATTTGTTAAGGAAAACAACATTTCTTATTTGCATAAATAGGCTATAGCAATTAAAACAGTGCAATTTCAGCATTTTAAAATGCTATTTCATTTGTGAAAAATCCAAATGAATTCTTTTGCTCGCCAAATTTTTTGTGGCAGTGCCAAATACCACTCAGTAATTATGTGGCCTAGATCTACATTTTTCAAAAATGTTATGGCAGCTCACAAAAATCCATTTCAGTCTCTGTTTTTAATTAAAAGAGAAAAACAGAAAAACTGGGAAAAGGAAAAGTGCTTACCTGGCCTCTGGCCGAAGGCCCAGCCGGCCTAGCCCACCTCCATCTCCTCCCACCTGCTCCCGCTGCTGTGTCGGCGCGCCCATGGCCAGAGCACGGTGGCTCCGGCCGCTGCTCGCCACCTGCCGCCACAGGGCTCCGGGAGGCGATAAGGATGAACCTCACCGCCCCCCTGGATGCCTCTGCCACTTCTCCTCCCCTCTCCATCGCTCGCCCACTCCCTCTCTTCCTCTCCAGTGCACCGCCGTCGCCACGCCGCTGCCCCACCGTGGCCACCGTGCCCTCCGTGTCACCTCACCGTGTCCCACCGCTCTGCCTCGACGCCGCGCGTCGTTTGCCCCGACCAGCACGCCTCGGGGAGCACTGCTGCGGCGGGATCGAGTCCCTCTTCTCCCTCGGCCGCGGTTTCTTCTCCGGCGATCACCGGCGCCTCGGCTGCTACTAACCCTTCGACGGGCCTCCTTGCGCCTACACGGTGAGCGCCGCACGTCCTCCCTCCGTTTCCTCCTCGTTTCGCTGCCTCTAGTCGTCGTTCTCGACGTGGCCGAGCTCATCGCCGTCAAGCTCGTCATCGGCAACGTTCCGGTGCCCTAACGCCCACGCGTCGTTGTCCTCTGAGCTCGCACGCGCGCGTAGACCTTCCTCGGCCCTTTGTTTTGCTCGGAACCACACCGCATCGCCGTTTCCGTCGTAGGCCGTAGCAGCGCCGCCGCTGGCCTCGTCGCCGGCGTCGTTTCCGGCAGCCCCAGCTCCGGCAAGTACCACCATTCGACGCGGCTCGGAATGGCCGTTCGAAAGAACCCACCCGCGTGCGATTTGAGCCGCCGTAGACGAATCCCGAGCCCCTCCGGCGAAGTAGCCACCGCGGGAGGCTCGCCGGAGCTTTTTCCGGCGCCGGCGCTGACCTGGCAGCCGACGTGGCAAGGCCTGGGGCCCACCTGGGTCACTGCCAGTGGGCCCCTTGGCCCCGTTTGACCGCATTGACCGTGGTCAACTCGCTGACTGGGCAGCGCTGACTCTGTCAGGTGGGTCCCGCGTGTTAGTTTTATTAATTAGTGCTAATCCACTGTTAATCACACTGACAGAGAGGCCCCACTGTTAGTTTAATTAGTCTAATACGTTTAATTAGTCTTTGTGTCACTGACAACCTGGCCCCACCTGTCAGTTTGACCAGTCAACAGTCAACCTAGTTGACTGCTGACTGGGCTGTTGACTGTGGTCAACCGGGCCCCCTCGCCCCACCTGTCATCCACTGTGGCTAGCCCATAGTGGGTACAAAAGGTTTCTGCACTGTGCATTTTAGGATTTAAAATAATTCCAGGATTTTTTGGAAAATGATTTAACCTTCGGAAATTCATAGAAAATAATCCATAGCTCGGATGAAAAAGTTTTCTACATGAAAGTTGATCACAAAAAAACCAACGAATCCGAATATGCCCTCCATGTAGCTGTCACATGCCCACAACACTGCAAACATGGAACCTTTCCCTCCGGTTCATCTGTCTGACAGATGCCTAATACTGGGAAAATATTCCCAGATATTTTCCCGCTCCGTCTGTAACGTGTAGCACTGCGTTAGATCACCCCGGCATAGCTTATAGTCATGTCATGTTTTGTGATTGCTTTTGTTGCCGTGTATTTATCTGTTTCTTCCCCTCTTCTTCTCCGGTAGATCCCGACACTGACGTGGCCCCTGAGGACTACTTCATCACCGACAACTCTTCTTTTCCGGCAAAGCTTCCAGGCAAGCAAACCCCCTTGAACATGCCTATATCGCCCATTCTTTCTCTCTTATGCTTGCATTAGAATTGCTACAGTTGTTGTTCCGCAAATACCTATTCTGATGCATAGCCTGTTTTGTAACTGCTGTTGATACCATTCCTGCAATCCTAAATGCTTAGTATAGGGTGGTTAGTGAACCATCTATGGCCCCTCATCCTTGTCCTAGTTGCCCCGCTTTGTTACTAGTGCCCCGATCAATATGATTGGTGGGCAGATGCTACTTGTAGCTTGCGTTGGTATTTTCCCTGAAGAGGAAGGGATGATGCAGCACAGTAGAGGTAAGTATTTCCCTCAGTTATGAAACCAAGGTTATCAATCCAGTAGGAGAATCACGCAACACCTCGTTAGCAGTACCTGCACACAAACAACAAATCCCTGCACCTAATGCAAACAAGGGGTTGTCAATCCCTCGACGGTAATTGCAAGATTAAATTATATGTGATAGATAGATAGATTGAAACAAAAATACAAAATAAAATAAATAAAAGAAAAAGTGCAGCAAAGTATTTTTAGGGTTTTTAATATATGATTTAGATACACCCGGGGGCCATAGTTTTCACTAGAGGCTTCTCTCAAGAAAATAGCATACGGTGGGTAGACAAATTACTGTTGGGCAATTGATAGAAAAGCAAATAATCATGATGATATCCAAGGCAATGATCATGTATATAGGCATCACGTCCGAGACAAGTAGACCAACTCCTGCCTGCATCTACTACTATTACTCCACACATCGACCGCTATCCAGCATGCATCTAGTGTATTAAGTCCATAAAGAACGGAGTAACGCCTTAAGCAAGATGACATGATGTAGACAAAGTAAACTCACGCATGAATAAACCCCATCTTTTTACCCTTAATAGCAACGATACATACGTGTCATGTCCCTTTCTGTCACTGGGATTGAGCACCGCAAGATCGAACCCATTACAAAGCACATCTTCACATGGCAAGATAAATCAATCTAGTTGGCCAAACCAAATCAATAGATCGGAGAAGAAATACGAAGCTATAATAATCATGCATAAAAGAGATCAGAGAAGACTCAAATAATATTCATGGATAATCTGATCATAAACTCACAATTCATCGGATCCCAACAAACACACCGCAAAAAGTGATTACATCGGATAGAACTCCAAGAACATTGAGGAGAACATTGTATTGAAGATCAAAAAGAGAGAAGCAGCCATCTAGCTACTAACTATGGACCCGAAGGTCTGTGGTAAACTACTCACGCATCATCGGAAGGGTAGCAAGGTTGATGTAGAGCCCCTCCGTGATCGATTCCCCCTCCGGCGGAGTGCCGGAAAAGGCCCACAGATGGGATCTCTCGAGAACAGAAACTTGCGGCGGCGGAAAAAGTATTTCGTGGACTCCTCTGTTGGTTTCCCGATTTTTGGGAATTTATAGTGGTGGAATTAGGTCAAAAGGGGCAGAGGTGGGCCCACGAGGCACCAGGGCGCGCCTGCCCCCCCAGACGCGCCCTGGTGGCTCGTGGCCACCTCCTGGGTCTTCTGGCCTCCTCTCGAAGCTTATAGTGTTTGTTATATCCAGAAAAAAATCTCCAAAAAAATTCGTGGCATTTGGACTTCGTTTGGTATGGACATTCTGTAAAACCAAAAACAGGCAGAAAACAGCAACTGGCACTGGGCACTAAGTTAATAGGTTAGTCCCAAAAAATTCTGAGAAGCAACCAACCAAAAAACGAAAACGGTCATAAACATGCATTGAACATAACTAACACCGAATAATGCACCATAAGTAGGATATAATTTCGTTGCATAACTATTGACTTGATGTGCATGCATAGGAAATTCTTCCTGCTACTTGTAGCTTGCGTTGGTATTTTCCCCGAAGAGGAAGGGATGATGCAGCACAGTAGAGGTAGGTATTTCCCTCAGTTATGAAACCAAGGTTATCAATCCAGTAGGAGAATCACGCAACACCTCGTTAGCAGTACCTGCACACAAACAACAAATCCTTGCACCCAACGCAAACGAGGGGTTGTCAATCCCTCGGCGGTAATTACAAGATTAAATTATATGTGATAGATAGATATATTGAAACAAAAATACAAAATAAAATAAAAAGTGCAGCAAAGTATTTTTAGGGTTTTTAATATATGATTTAGATAGACCCGGGGGCCATAGTTTTCACTAGAGGCTTCTCTCAAGAAAATAGCATACGGTGGGTAGATAAATTACTGTTGGGCAATTGATAGAAAAGCAAATAATCATGACGATATCCAAGGCAATGATCATGTATATAGGCGTCACGTCCGAGACAAGTAGACCGACTCCTGCCTGCATCTACTACTATTACTCCACACATCGACCGCTATCCAGCATGCATCTAGTGTATTAAGTCCATAAAGAACGGAGTAACGCCTTAAGCAAGATGACATGGTGTAGACAAAGTAAACTCACGCATGAATAAACCCCATCTTTTTACCCTTAATAGCAACGATACATACGTGTCATGTCCCTTTCTGTCACTGGGATTGAGCACCGCAAGATCGAACCCATTACAAAGCACATCTTCACATGGCAAGATAAATCAATCTAGTTGGCCAAACCAAATCAATAGATCGGAGAAGAAATACGAAGCTATAATAATCATGCATAAAAGAGATCAGAGAAGACTCAAATAATATTCATGGATAATCTGATCATAAACTCACAATTCATCGGATCCCAACAAACACACCGCAAAAAGTGATTACATCGGATAGAACTCCAAGAACATTGAGGAGAACATTGTATTGAAGATCAAAAATAGAGAAGAAGCCATCTAGCTACTAACTATGGACCCGAAGGTCTGTGGTAAACTACTCACGCATCATCGGAAGGGCAGCAAGGTTGATGTAGAGCCCCTCCGTGATCGATTCCCCCTCCGGCGGAGTGCCGGAAAAGGCCCACAGATGGGATCTCTCGAGTACAGAAACTTGCGGCGGCGGAAAAAGTATTTCGTGGACTCCTCTGTTGGTTTACCGATTTTTGGGAATTTATAGTGGTGGAATTAGGTCAAAAGGGGCAGAGGTGGGCCCACGAGGCACCAGGGCGCGCCTGCCCCCCCCAGACGCGCCCTGGTGGCTCGTGGCCACCTCCTGGGTCTTCTGGCCTCCTCTCGAAGCTTCTAGTGTTTGTTATATCCAGAAAAAAATCTCCAAAAAATTTCGTGGCATTTGGACTTCGTTTGGTATTGATATTCTGTAAAACCAAAAACAGGCAGAAAACAGCAGCTGGCACTGGGCACTAAGTTAATAGGTTAGTCCCAAAAAATTCTGAGAAGCAACCAACCAAAAAACGAAAACGGTCATAAACATGCATTGAACATAACTAACACCGAATAATGCACCATAAGTAGGATATAATTTCGTTGCATAACTATTGACTTGATGTGCATGCATAGGAAATTCTTCCTGCTACTTGTAGCTTGCGTTGGTATTTTCCCCGAAGAGGAAGGGATGATGCAGCACAGTAGAGGTAGGTATTTCCCTCAGTTATGAAACCAAGGTTATCAATCCAGTAGGAGAATCACGCAACACCTCGTTAGCAGTACCTGCACACAAACAACAAATCCTTGCACCCAACGCAAACGAGGGGTTGTCAATCCCTCGGCGGTAATTACAAGATTAAATTATATGTGATAGATAGATAGATTGAAACAAAAATACAAAATAAAATAAATAAAATAAAAAGTGCAGCAAAGTATTTTTAGGGTTTTTAATATATGATTTAGATAGACCCGGGGGCCATAGTTTTCACTAGAGGCTTCTCTCAAGAAAATAGCATACGGTGGGTAGATAAATTACTGTTGGGCAATTGATAGAAAAGCAAATAATCATGACGATATCCAAGGCAATGATCATGTATATAGGCGTCACGTCCGAGACAAGTAGACCGACTCCTGCCTGCATCTACTACTATTACTCCACACATCGACCGCTATCCAGCATGCATCTAGTGTATTAAGTCCATAAAGAACGGAGTAACGCCTTAAGCAAGATGACATGATGTAGACAAAGTAAACTCACGCATGAATAAACCCCATCTTTTTACCCTTAATAGCAACGATACATACGTGTCATGTCCCTTTCTGTCACTGGGATTGAGCACCGCAAGATCGAACCCATTACAAAGCACCACTTCCCATGGCAAGATAAATCAATCTAGTTGGCCAAACCAAATCAATAGATCGAAGAAGAAATACGAAGCTATAATAATCATGCATAAAAGAGATCAGAGAAGACTCAAGTAATATTCATGGATAATCTAATCATAAACTCACAATTCATCGGATCCCAACAAACACACCGCAAAAAGTGATTACATCGGATAGAACTCCAAGAACATCGAGGAGAACATTGTATTGAAGATCAAAAAGAGAGAAGAAGCCATCTAGTTACTAACTATGGACCCGAAGGTCTGTGGTAAACTACTCACGCATCATCGGAAGGGCAGCAAGGTTGATGTAGAGCCCCCCCGTGATCGATTCCCCCTCCGATGGAGTGCCGGAAAAGGCCCCCAGATGGGATCTCTCGAGAACAGAAACTTGCGGCGGCGGAAAAAGTATTTCCTGGACTCCTCTGTTGATTTCCCAATTTTTGGAAATTTATAGTGGTGAAATTAGGTCAAAAGGGGCAGAGGTGGGCCCACGAGGCACCAGGGCACGCCTGCCCCCACCCAGGCGCGCCCTGGTGGTTCGTGGCCACCTCCTGGGTCTTCTGGCCTCCTCCCGAAGCTTCTAGTGTTTGATATGTCCAGAAAAAAATCTCCAAAAAGTTTCGTGGCATTTGGACTTCGTTTGGTATTGATATTCTGTAAAACCAAAAACAGGCAGAAAACAACAATTGGCACTGGGCACTAAGTTAATAGGTGTCGGTTCTAAATCCGACATATCTCGTAGTAGGGGTCCTAAGATAGGCGTCTTGGAGCGATGGTAACATGGACACATGATTTTACCCAGGTTCGGGCTCTCTCGAAGAGATAATACCCTACGTCCTGCTTTTGATTGTATTCATATGGGGTGTAGTACAGAGTACATGTATCTACCACGAGATTGTTCTAATGAATATGAGATGATCTATCGACTAGCCTGGCCTCGGTTTATATAATACACCGAAGGCCTAGGGTTTAGGAGAGTCCTCGGCTTGGGCGCCAAGTCTTGTGGAGTCTTCCTTGTATGCGTCATGGGCTGCCCGAAGTGGCCCATTAGTGAACCGCCATGGGGGTCCTCGGCCTGACCCACTGGTCGGGAGAAGACGTGGTGAGTACCCCCTAGTCCCGGACACCATCAGTAGCCCCCTGAACCGGTCTTCAAGTTGGGGACGCTCCTCGGTTCTTCCGAACTGTTCTTCATCTTCGGTCGCCGGTCTTGAAAGCTGGTTCAACAAATATTCGCATCTCCGATCTCGAGGATCGCCGAGGTGTATCCGAAGAGTTCACACGTCGGGCATCCGAGGAGTTTGTACGTCGGGCGTCCGAGGAACCCCTTTAAATTCTTGGCCTTTATCAATGCCTTGTTACTTAACGCCACACCTCGGGTTCAAAGTTTTTCCCGTGCGGCGGTGTCTTCTTGCAACCGAGGTCGAACGTCGGACTGCATCCGAGGTATCTTTTGCAGCCGAGCTCCAATGCCGGTCTACATCCGAGGTGTCTTTTTGCAGCCGAGCTCCAACGCCGGTCTGCATCCAAGGTACATTTTAGCAGCCGAGCTCCAACGCCGGTCTGTATACGAGCTCCAGCGCTGGACTGCATCCGAGGAGGCATAGTGTACCTTGTCTTTGAAAGAGTTTGAAGGAGTTCAGCCGAGCTTAATGCCGGAAATGCTTTCTATGGAGCCAGCCATTCGAATCCGAGCTTTATGCTGGACTGCTTTCGAGGTGGTGCACCACCTCGGCCGTGGGCTGATTTTTGTGGATTGGTGCAATTTATTCTCTGCCGAGATGTATAGCCAGTAGCCCTCAAGGTGTGTGTCGGCCTAAAATCCGAGATGCACCTGAAGGATAACATAAAACCGCTGATCCTAATAGCCCCTGAGACTCAGGTCGATTCGCGAAATCGTCCTGAGGATCAATTCCTAGCTTGGCAGCATACTTTAGGAATTAAAACACGGTGTGCAGTAGCCCCCGAGACTCAGGTTGGGTGCGGCCGACCAACCTGAGGATCGTAATCTCCTCGGAAACTGTTTTGCACTTTTTTTTAAAATTGTCTGCATTGAATAGGCAATGCAGTAGCCCCCGAGATACTGGTCGGGTGGCAACACCAGATCAGGGGATCGATGTAACCCGTTAATGGCTTTTAAGTGAGAAGCGTGAAGCCCATGAGCCCCCGAGCCTTAATTTAGTCATAATATATGTGTAATGATTCTATGTATCCAAGTACTTTACATCATTAATGCTCGGATCCGTATGGTACAAAATTTGTTGACCGACCATCGGCTTCAACCTCCTCGGCCAGTAGCCGAGGAGTGTTTTCCTACTTTATAAAGCCTTTATAAGGGCAAAGATTTATGGAAAACAAGGCAATCCGGCCATACGGTTTTATAAACAAAGGTACGCGAAGAGATATGTTATATTACTATTTAACGTAAGAAACATCTTCTGGGAAAAATAGTTCCATTATAAGTTCCTTTTCCCAGGTTGTCATGTTGACCATGATCATGAGACCTCACCTCCGATCAATGTGGGAGAAAAATATTGAGGATTTAGTTTGGGGAAAGTTCCCGAACTCTGTGGTCTTAATGAACCAAAAATTTCACTTCCGTCGTTACCGACCAATTATATTCTTAAGATAGCAAGCTTTCGGCTTCACCCAGTCTGAGGTACTAACCCGGATGACCCGGTAGTAACAATCACAGAGGTGCTCCCTTTACCCCCTAGCCGAACAATCGGGAACATAGGGTGTAAACACAGGAGCCAAGCAACCCAGCTTGGCCAAAATCTTAAGTCAAATTGATGCATATTTATGGCTTTATAACGATGATTACGGAAGGCAGCACTCGTATATTGAATACAAACGCTTTTATGCTATATGCTATTTTGACTCCTTTGTGACCGTTTATCATTTGAGAGTGGCCCATCGTCGGCTTCTACCCCTTTGTAGATGCTACGTAGGGTGTTTCCGCAGTAACAAGACAACCCTTAGCCGATGTCTCGGTGCCCGGAGGCGGTTGTGTTAGCGGAAACAAGGCAATCAGATATCCAGGCTTTATAACTTTCACTTAGTCATAGGAGCTTAAAGTTGGGAGGCCAGTTACTAGCCCCCGGTTAGTGTTCGGCGTCAGCCGAGGTCAAGCCATTAACACTTTGGCCAATTTTATGAAAGGCCCACGGGGTAACCTCTATCGATCTATAGTTTGACACAGTCATCGGATCGCTGACCAGTTTGCGCTCATTGTGACAGTCAGTTTTTGGCTTTCTCCACTGAGGTACTTGACCAGTTAAATCGGAAGTACAATCGTAGTGGTTCTCCCTTTGCACACCTAGCCGAACAAAGCAGAACGTAGGAGGCAAGCACAGGAGTCGGGCAACCCAACTATTGACCGAAGACATAATTCGAAACTGATGCATATAAAGCAATATCCGAGAACGTTTTGCCGAGGACTCCTCGGAGTACCTTGGCTTTTGGTGGGTCCGGCTCTAGTCGCAGCCCCCCGTTGATATTGCCGATGCTTTAAAGGCATCCGACGTTGTACTGCGAGAGTTATGCTGGAGACACACAGTATCCCCCGAGACTCAGGTTGGGTGCGGCCGACCAACCTGAGGATCGAATCTCCTCGGGAACTAGTCCAGATGTCATGTGCGTTTCGCGAACGCCGAGGTGTAGGTCGGCAGGAAAGATGCCGAGCTGCGGGTCGGAAAAGATCTCCTGAGCTGAATTATTACACAGGGCACCTCGGTAAGGAGGATATCCCGCCTCCTGAAAGAAAAACATACAAATAGCTTAAAAGTGCCATAAGCTTGAAAAGCTAAAAAACTTATGTAAAAACTCGACGTCCGAACTAAATCAAGTTTTTTGGTGCCAATCCAAAAATTGGTCTTAAAAGAAAAATTTCCTTCCGTCGTGCTTTAACATGACACATCCAATCTCTAAACTTCAAGTAGGTCAGCCTTCGGCTTCAACCTCCATATCCTGAAGGCGGAGTGCTTCTCAAAGGCCAATTTAGCGAACTAAACTCGAGCGACTTTAGGGAGAAAAAGGAGTGTTAGAAAAAGACTTTGCAACAACTTAGAAGAAAAAATATTTATTATAAAACGGCTCATATAAATTTAAGAGCCCCCAGTTAACATGGGAAAAAAGGTGTTTTTAACAAACATTGTTTTTAACAAACAACTTTTTGTTTAACACAAATATAATGCTTGGTCGAACTGAACAAAAATTAAAAATTGAAAAAGGTTGAGCATGAAAGCGACTTAGCTGGTTAATGTGCTCGGTGTTAATGACGCGGGCCGAGCTTGCGGCAGGTCGAGGTCCCAGCCCCCAAGCCGGTCCTGAGGTGCCCAAGCAAAGAGCTTGCCTTGATGAAGTGGTGACGTAGCGCGGTCGACGTGGTGAGGCGAAGCCCCTGGTCCAGCCGAGGTGACAAAGCTGATCGGCTGGGGACGCCGAAGTCTCCGGAGTAGGTTGATGAAGAGATGGCGAAGCCCCCGGTCTAGCCGAGGTGTCGGAGCAGGTCGGTAAGGTGACGTTGCAACCCCCATGCCAGCCGAGGTGTCGAAGCAGGTCGGCGAGGTGGACGTCGGCTCGAAGAAGCAACGGCGCGGCGATGTCGACGCAGGTCGAAACTTTGTGACGCGCTCAATGCTGGCTTGAGAAGTGACCGCGCGGCGATGCTGGCGCGCCCGACACGTGCAATCCATAAGGTGACGATGTTATCCTGACGATCATTAGGGAGAGCGGTGCCGAACTCTTGGTCGGCTCGCCGAGGTGATGATCCGAGGTGGTTGTCGTCGGCTCGATGAAGCGACGGCGCAGTCGATGCTGGCGCAGGTCGGCAGCCATGGAGCAACGTGGCCAGGCTGGTTTGACACCGGCGCGATGACGAAGATCGCCTCGGAAAAGGCTTAAAATTTGCAGGCACATGCTTGAAAACAAAACACAATACCCTATAAAAAATTCCCTTCAAAAAGGATGTCTGATAATCTATTCATGAAAAAGATGAACTCGGGCCGGATTCGTTTTCGCGCAGAAAACAGATCCGAAAATTGATTCACTCATCGGACGCTTCCCGAAGTTTGAACGGTCGGATCGAGCTGAAATTTTGAGGGGTGGTAGATATGAGAATTCCGCAGCCGATGAACGGGTGGATCTTCCAAAGGACGTCCGAGCTGACTGCTGGACTCCTCGCCCTAAACTCGTCCAGATTCCTGTCCAGATTCGACAGGGCTCCGGTATATCGGAGATCGCCGGAGATTCCTCCATCGGAACGCGACGAAATTTTGCAGGGTTGTTCTAGACTCAATTCCGCACAATTCCACCGAAGCAATCGTCAAAGCGACGCTCGAGGAGACGGGGACGGCGAACACGAATCCGCTGTCCAGAAAAAACTGCATGATCGCGCGAGGGCAATGTTGACGTTGAGCCCCCGAGCACCATGGACGATTTTTCAATGATCCCGGATGAGATCGGAGTTGATGATGACGAAGACATCCGTCCGAACTTGATGATCCGAAGGGAAGCCTAGTCGTCGGTCCAGCCAAGGTGACCAGTCGGGTCGGCGACGAAGATGCCGACGCTGACGATGTAGCTCGGTTCCGACGCGTAGATCGCGGTGGAGCCGATCTGAATTCCCATCGCACCACGGCGACTACCCAGCAGACTCTCAATGAAAGCACCAATGTCGGTTCTAAATCCGGCATATCTCGTAGTAGGGGTCCTAAGGTAGGCGTCTTGGAGCGATGGTAACATGGACACATGATTTTACCCAGGTTCGGGCTCTCTCGAAGAGATAATACCCTATGTCCTGATTTTGATTGTATTCATATGGGGTGTAGTACAGAGTACATGTATCTACCACGAGATTGTTCTAATGAATATGAGATGATCTATCGACTAGCCTGGCCTCGGTTTATATAATACACCGGAGGCCTAGGGTTTAGGAGAGTACTCGGCTTGGGCGCCAAGTCTTGTGGAGTCTTCCTTGTATGCATCATGGGCTGCCCGAAGTGGCCCATTAGTGAACCGCCATGGGGGTCCTCGGCCTGACCCACTGGTCGGGAGAAGACGTGGTGAGTACCCCCTAGTCCCGGACACCATCAATAGGTTAGTCCCAAAAAATGATATATAATTGATGTAAATGTATATAAAAACATCCAATATTGATAATATAACAACATGGAACAATAAAAAATTATAGATACGTTGGAGACGTATCAGCAGAGACCGAGCACATCACCACACACCCCCTTAGTTGTACGACTCTGCAGAGCTACTATCGAGTGCTGAGGGTGATACCTCCTACCTCACTCCTGAGGATGGCTCTGCAGTGTAGCTAGTCGGTTGTGGGATAACGAGCATGATTCCTCTATCACCACCTCCGATGATGCTTCTGTCGTGCAACCCCTCAAGTATGAATCCATCGAGGGTGATTCCTCCGGGTTCACCTTGACGATTGCATCAAGTGGGAATCCAATGAGGGTGATTCCTCGGATTACCCCCTTGATGTTACTGACACACGGTTACTTTTACCTGTTGCCCTTTTACTGTTACTGTTACTGTTACTGCAGGACTGAAGGGACAGGTGGTACCACCCCGGTTGAGGTGGACCTGAGTTCCCGATAGTCTTTTGGGAAGACGGGTTGACCTGGAGGGTACCCGCGAGATAATTACGTGGCACGGCCGGGCATTCCTAGCCCTTGCCGTAAGTCCACGAGACGGGGCGACGGGACCACAAATCGTGGATCACTGATTGTCACCACGAGCTCCCAACACACTAATGGGTTAGGATATGTGATATGAGTAGGCCTCTGGCCTTTTCGCACTAACCACTATGCGGGAATAGTATGGGCACTCGGCGTCGTATGTATCAGCCGAAGTTCTTCACACGTCAGCGATTGAGCGGCGCGCTCCGGGTTAGACTGGGAACGCCCGCGCTTGTATTAAGGGGGGCTAGGTCTGCTCCCGGCCGTCCATGCAACACGCAGGAGTGCAAAGGGCGATGGGCCCAAGACCCCTGAGCACTTAGGTTGTAGACCGGCGTGCTGGCCTCTCTGTTGAGCCTAGGTTGGGCTACGATGTGTCAATCAGCCGAGGCCGGGCATGGACCGAGTAAGTGTGTCCGGCCAGAGTTAATCGAGCGTGTTGGGTAAGTTGGTGCACCCCTGCAGGGAAGTATATCTATTCGAATAGCCGTGTCCATTGTAACAGGACGCTCGGAAAGTATCCCGATCTACTACAACTAGAACTGGACATTTAAGATGATTAAATATGTTAGCTCTGGGATCGCTTTCTCGCAGGGAGTCGAGGAAGGATCTCTAGGCGTTGTTACTACTTGTTGTTACTACTATATTTATGTACTAATCTGCACTTTTCTAATGCTGCAAGACGCTGAAGATGCTAGTCTTCGATAGGCTAGGCCTTCCCCTCTATTCTGGCATTTCTGCAGTCTAGTCCACAGATACAGCCCCCTTTGATACCGATGCATACATAGTATAGTTCTGATGTAAGTCGTGCGAGTACTTTGGATGAGTACTCACGGTTGCTTTGCTCCCCTTTTCCCCATACCCGATTGCTGCGACCAGATGACGGAGCCCCGGGGCCAGCTGCCCCAGCCGACGACTACTACTACCCCTCTGGTGGAGAGTACTACTACGTGGAGACCACCGACGACCAGGAGTAGATAGGAGGCACCCAGGCAGGAGGCCTGCGCCTTTCGATCCAGTGTCGTTGTTTTGCTCAGCCTTCTTAAGGCAGACTTGTTTAACTTTTATGTCTGTACTCAGATATCTGATGCTTCTGCTGATGCTTGTATGACTCGAGCTTATGTATTCGAGCCCTCGAGGCCCCTGGCTTGTAATATAAAGCTTGTATGACTTTTATTTGTGTTTAGAGTTGTGTTGTGATATCTTCAAGTGAGTCCTTAGGCTTGATCGTGTGCATTTGCGTGTATGATTAGTGCACGATTAAGTCAGGGGCGTCACAGAGTATATTCGAGCAATGCCTTCATCAAGGTAATGACACCATTATCAGGTATAACTAACACGGGTCAAACCTAGGGTTTTCCCTCCAGAGCTCCGTCGGATGACTTGTGTATGTCCTCAAACCGCGTCTCTTTGCCGCCACCACCACGGTCCTCGACATGATTGAGTTTGTTCCCGACCGCCGTTGCACCACCAAATACGTCGACAACGCGCCTAACCGCCATGCTCCGCCCAAGCCGGCAACGAGTAGACAAGTTTGCTCATGGTCGTCGTCATCATCGTCGCTGTCAACCCTGAGAAGGTGCCGAAGGGATGGCCGTCCCCGAGCCGGCGAGCCCCCAAAATCCAGGGGGGCACCCATGTACGTAGGCAGCCCATGATGCAAGATTGGCAAGGACGTAGCATCACAGCCCACTATGCTAGCACATTCACACAACTTTTTTTTTGAGAACTCACACATGCACACAACTACGTAGTGTAAATCCTATGTGACCCACATTGTGCCGAAATATCAACGTTTTGCACAGGGAACAAACGACGAAAGGCGAGATGGGCCGGCCCATTTAACCTATTACATGCTTCTACCAATCCCTATTTTACGAACTTTCTCAAAGCTTTCTAGCCCGGTTTAGACTGCTTTTAGGAACCTTCTACAAGGTTCTAGTTCGGCGTTTTATGCCATTTTTCTATTGTTTTCTTCATGTTTTTTTCCTTTTCCTTTATTTCTGTCAGCGGTTTTTGTTATTCTTTTTTTCAAAAATTGTTAGAATTTCTAAGAAAGTGTTGCTTTCTAAAACAATGTTCAGAATTTCAAAAATATATTGTGTTTTTAAAAAAATGTCAGAAAATTGCAAATTTGTTTTCAAAATAAATAAAAAAATCAAAATTGTTCGCATTTTCAAGAAAAGAAAAATGTTTGGCAAATCCAAAGATTGTTCGCATTTTTCATAAGCTATATAGAACTTCGAAAATTGTTTGCTTTTTCAAAAAAACAATATTTCAAAAGAATGTGTTCTAAAAAAATGTTTGAAAAAATGAAAAAATATTCACATTTAAAAAAATGGAATTTCAAAAAGTATTCACTTTCTCAAAAAAAAAAGTTCGCACATTTTTTTAAACAAGTAATCTTCCCATGTTTTCAAAAAACCGAATGAAAAAAAAACTCGGTCGCAACAATGGATGTCTTGCTGCAGTGCGTCATGGGCCCTAAAAGATGAGAAAGTGTCAAATACTAAAACTTAAACCCTAACAGAAACTTAATATTATAAATTGAGCTGATTCATATGAAACTTGGCAAAACCTTAATGTAACGAATATCAAGTTTCAATATTTGACACTTTGATAAATAAAATTAAAACTTGTTAAAACGTATTCAAAATGTTGGATTATGGATGGGCTTAGGCCCATATAAGACAATAATCCCTGGTTAATCTCTAAGGCCCATTTAGGTGCATGGCAAGTGGTGGGAAGTTTAATACCATACTGCTACAGTAAGAAGAGTGAGACCCCTTTATAAGGGCTGCTCTACCACATGCCATTGGGAGCTTGGAAATAGGAGCTGTACACGCGCGCTCCTCCTCCTCCGCCGCCCGCCTCGCCTCGCCACGCCACGCCTCGCCTCGCCTCATCACGACGCGCGCGCGCCGCGGGTTGCTGGAATGAGCTGAGCTGAGCCTTATTTTTGTCGGTCAGGAATGGTTAATTAATTGTTGATTAATTAATGACTCGCTAACGGAAGTGCCACTGTCTGAGACGGACCGTGGGCTGTTCGCGGACTCGGTCGTGGGCCTAGCCCAGGCCCATCTACCTGACGGCCTATATAAGGAGGCACTGGCCTGTGGAGTGAACCCTAACTCAGTTCACTCACTCCCTCCTGCACAACCCTAGCCGTCATCTACTGTTCCTCTCAGTGTGCTGCTTCCGGCGATCCAATCCTGATGACCGCGTGCACAGTTGGTCGGGAGAGCAGGTGCCTCCGGAACCCTGTCGTTCGAGATCCTGCCCAGGAGAACGGCAATAAGGTTTTTGGGGAGCGTCTCGATGCGACTGCTCCCGATCCGTCCCCATCTCCGTCGTCTTCGTCCTCCTCTGCTTTCACTACTTCCCCTGCATCGACCCCATGGCGAACGACGCCGCCGCCGCCGCCAAAAAGAAGGCCACGGACGACGCCGAGGCTGCTGCTGCCGTCGCCGCCGCATTGGCCTGGCCAACCGGAGGGTATGATTTGTTCATCCCTCACTTACTCGTTTATGTGCTTGTTCATGTGCTAGCCGTATATGATGTGTTCATAGATGTTTCGGTTCTATGTACTGTACGTGCTCACATGTTCAAGTATCGGTATGAGTTGCATACTGTGATTGCCATGTTTACTGTTTACTCGTGGATTAGTCTAATCGAAAAGGTGCTCATATTTCCAACAATCCAAAAACCTTATTTTAGGCACTTTTCGATTCAAGGCTTAGCCGCTACATTGAAACCGGAAAAGTTCACCGGGACGCATTTTAAGCGTTGGCAGACGAGGACCACCTTGTGGCTCACAGCTATGAATGTCTTCTGGGTCAGTGGTGTGATTCCCGACGGAACAATTGATCCTGAAAAGGATAAGGCGTTCAGGGAAGCAACCACTGTCTTTGTGGGAGGCATTCTTAGTGTGATCAGAGACAAGTTGGTTGATGCATATCTCCATATGTGCGTTGCCAAAAACTTGTGGGATGCGCTCGAAACTAAGTTCGGCGCAACCGATGCTGGAAGCGAACTGTATGCTATGGAGCAGTTCCATGATTACAGGATGGTTGATAACCGTCCTATATTGGACCAGGCTCATGAGATACAGTGCATCGCTAAGGAGCTGGAGCTCTTGAAGTGTGAGTTACCGGACAAGTTTGTCGCGGGTTGCATTATTGCAAAACTCTCTCCTACATGGAGGAACTTTGCTACTTCTCTCAAGCACTTGAGACGTGAATTCTCTATTGAGGATACCATTGGTCATCTAAGTGTTGAGCAGAACTCGAGAGCAAAGGACTCACACGTGAAAGGGGCAGAGGGTTCTTCTAGTGCCAATGTGGTGCAGAAGAATTTCCACAAGTTCAAGGGAAAGAACACTGTCCAGCAGAATACTACCTTCAAGAAGAAGGGAAAGAAGAAAGACAAAAAGAGAGATTGCTGCTTTACTTGTGGTTCAGAGGAACATTGGGTAAACAAGTGCCCAAACAAGTACAAGAAACCAGGACAGGACTCCAAGTCTATCAATGTGACTATGAGCAACAGTGATGGGGCAACTGGGTATGGTAATTTGTTTACTGTACTTTCAGTTTGTCAGTCCACCGATTGGTGGATTGACATATGGGTCAACATTCATGTGTGTGCCGATATGTCATTGTTCTCTTCTTACCAGGTCGCACGAGATTGCTCAGTCCTGATGGGGAATGGCTCGCATGCTTCTGTTCATGGTGTTGGCACGGTAGATCTGAAGTTTACTTCGGGAAAGATCGTGCAACTGAAGAACGTGCAGCATGTCCCCGCCATCAAGAAGAATCTCGTTAGTGGCTCCCTTCTTTGTAAAGAAGGGTTTAAGTTAGTATTTGAGTCCAATAAAGTAGTCGTATCTTGGTATGGACTGTTTGTTGGAAAAGGATATGATTGCGGAGGTTTGTTCCGCCTTTCCCTGGCGGATTTCTGTAATAAAGTCGTGAACCAAATTCATTCTAGCGTGAACGAATCTGAGGTTTGGCATTCACGTCTTTGTCACATTAATTTCGGTTGTATGACGTGGCTAGCTAAGATGGATTTAATCCCGAGTTTCACTTTAGCCAAAGGCTCTAAGTGTCATTCGTGTGTGCAAGCAAAGCAACCTCGTAAGCCTCACAAGCCTGTGAAGGAGAGACACGTGGCACCACTAGAGCTCATACATTCAGATCTGTGTGTAACACCCCCATGTTTAAGCTACAGTGATCACCTTTTGATAATGCCAAGTCATCATGCTTAATAGTGCTTGATCATCATTTGCATCATATCTCATTTCAAATTCCAAATCAAATTGAAATTCAAATTTAAAGTGAAAATAAAAGTTGTTCCAATTTGGAAACAAAAATGTTCATTAAATAGCAAATAATCCATAACTAATTGTGTTAAGAAAAACAACATCTCTAAAAATCACTAGATGACTCCATCATCCAAAAACAGTACCAAACAGCTCCATCTAATCCCATTTTATTTAAATAAAATTCAAATGAAAACATATTGACCCCAAACCTTTTTCTGGTAGTAGTTAACATTGCACTGTAATTATTGAGCCAAGTCACATATTTTTCAAAACTAAAATTGTGGCTAAACTATTTACAAAACAGAAATAAAAAGAGAAAACAGAAAAGAAAAACAAAGAAATAGAAAAGGCCGCTGTAACTGGGCCTAAGTCAGCCGCGTGGCCCAGCCCATCTCGCCACCTCCTTCCTTCCTACTGCTCACCCGCGGTCGGCCGCACACGACCGCGCCCGTCGCCGGCTCGCCGTGCCAGCCGCACCCGACCGGCCTCTGCGTCGCTACAGGAGGACGGGGAGGATAAGGACGCCCCCGCGGACGCCCTAGCCGCCCCCAGATATTTTCCTCCCCCTATCTCCCTCGCTTCCCCCCACCTCGCCCGACGCCGTCACGGCCTCGCCGCCGTAACCACGTGGCCACCGTGCCTCCCTCGCCGCCGCTCGGTGCCCGCAAGGACCCCCAGCCTCGGCTACTTCCTCTCCGCCTACTCACTCGAGACGGGACGCGCTGCCTCGTCGGATCCCCGTCGTCTTCTTCCTCGGGACCCGCCGCACCCTCTTCACAAAGTGCCCGTTCCAGAGAGCTCAACCCCGCGTCGAATGATGCCCCGTAGCGCATTTCCGGGCTCGCCGGAGTTCGTCGCCGCGCTCGGGCTCGCCAGAGTAGCTCCGGCAGCCGGCGCTGACTTGACGCTGACGCGGCAGCCACGGGCCCCACCGCTGAGCCACTGACGCTGGGCCCCACTGGCCCCGTTGACTGGGTTGACCAGTCAACGGTGCTGACTGGGCTGGCCCAGCCGCTGACATGCGGGTCCCGCATGTAATAAAATTATTTTATAAATAAATAAAATGCTAATTAATTTGTTAATTATATTAATTACGAATTAGTTAGTGACAGTAGGTCCCACCGCCTAATTAATCTGTAATTAGTTTAAATAAATCTTAATAAGCTACTGAGTCACTGACCAGTGGGACCCACTGATCAGGTTTGACTCTGGTCAGACGAGTTTGACCGCTGACGTCACTGTGACGTCCTGCTGACGTCATCTAACACTGTTTCGGATAATTCAAATTAATTAATTCCTGAAATTCCAGAAAATGATTAAAACTTTGAAAAATCGTATAAAATAAACCGTAACTCGGATGAAAATAATTTATATATGAAAAACGATCAGAAAAATATGACGAATCCGAATATCCTACCCACATACCTGCCACACCCCTCTAACATACTAAACATGGAACTTTTAGCCCGTATTCGATAGATGAATAGTGCATGACTTTAATAAAATAATTCCAGATAAATTCCTAAATTATCTAATGCAGTTAGATAGGCAATATCTCACCTCTGCATATCATTTAGGCATGTCATGCATCACTGTTGCATTGTTGCCGTGAATTTATTGTTTCTTCGCCCTCCTTCTCTCCCGATAGACCCCGAGACAGCCGACGACACCACAGAGTACGACCACGTCGTCGACGACCCGACCCCTTCAGCAGAGCTTCCAGGCAAGCAAAACCCCCTTGATCATAAGATATCGCCCATTCCTTCTCCCTTATGCTTGCATTAGAATTGCTTCTGTTGTTACTCCGATAGCTCCTATTGTGATGCATGGCCTGATTTTGTTGCCTACTGTTTATACCTACATGATGTCCCATGATGCTTAGTTAGCTATGTTATTGATCCATCTATGGCCCTTCACCCTTGTCCGTTTGCCATGCTTGTTACTGGCCCGTGATCACTCTGGGTGATGATCACGGAAATGTTTACATACTTCAATACTTTGAACCGTTAAAGTCGGGCTGGCCCCAAGGGTGCCCGCGAGAGAATAACATTAAAGACAGGTCGGCTCCAAGAGCACCCGCGCGTCATGTACTACCAAGTCGGAGTGACAGGAACCCTGTTCGTCTCTGCGAGTTACTAAACATGCCTAACGGATTTGGGTATTTGATCTGAGTAGGCCGCTGGCCTTATACGCACTACCACCACGTGGGATAATGGTTATGGGACCCTTTACGTCGTATGTATCAGCCGAAAGCTCTTCAGACGTCACAGCTCAGAGATGCGGGCTGATTGTTGGGGTGGGCTGGTTACGTCACTGGTGTATCCAGTGTCGCGCCTGGGCCCCGACCAACCTCGCAACGTGCAGGAGTGCAGAGAACGATGGCCCAAGACCCCTTTGCACTTAGGATTTAGACCGGCGTGTTGACCTCTCTGCTGAGCCTAGGTAGGACTGCGTCGTGTTGATCACCCGAGGCCGGGCATTACCCAGCAAGTGTGTCTGGCCAGATGTGATCGAGCGTGTTGGGTAACAGTAGTGCACCCCTGTAGGGAAGTTATCTATTCGAATAGTCGTGTCCACGGTAACAGGACGCTCGGAGTTGTATCCTGATCTGCTACAACTACAAATGGATACTGATACAATGATAAACTGATACTACTGCTCTCGGGATCACTTTCTCGCAGGGTAGACGAGGAAGGATCCCAGGGCATTACTAAAATATGATTTGAGTATATAATATCTTGCTCTACTCTCTTCTGATGCTGCAAGAACTGCTTCAAGATGCTAGTCTTCGTTAGGCTAGGCCTCTCCCCCTCTGTTCCAGCATTGCTGCAGTATAGTCCAAAGATATAGCCCCATTCCTTTGATATCGATGCATATTTAGCATAGTTCTGATGTCAGTCTTGCGAGTACTTTGGATGAGTACTCACGGTTGCCTTGCTATCTTTTTCCCCATACCCGGTTGTTGCGATCAGGCGATGAAGTCCCGGAGCCAGACACCACCGCAAGAGACTACTACCAGGAGAGCCCCGGAGGAACGTACTACTGGGTTGAGCCAGCCGACCAGGAGTAGCTCGGAGGCCCTAGGCAGGAGGCCTTCGCCTTTTCGATCAGTGTCGCTGTTTGTGCTAACCTTCTTAAGGCAAATTTGACTAACTATGTCTGTACTCAGATATTATTTGTGTGTATGACTTATGAATTCGGGTCCTCGTGACCCCCTGGTTTGTAATATGAGATTTATGTTTAAATTTGTGTTTAGAGTTGTGTTGTGATATCTTCCCATGCGTCTCTGATCTCGAGCGTGCATGTATGCGTGTATGATTAGTGCACGGTCGAGCAGAGGGCGTTACAAGTTGGTATCAGAGCCGACTGCCTGTAAGAAGCCCCATTCCAATTCCTTGGTCAAAGTTGAGTCTAGTCTTTGAAAAACTATATTTTACTAACAGTGCTGTGTGGCTTACGGGCCCACGTTGCACATGGATGGGATTAGGATCTTTTATTCCTCTTCTATACTCTGGGATTCTAGTCTCTCTTCTATTCGGGTTAAAATTTTACTAACTCTGGCTCTAGGTTCTCGTGATCATGTCCACCCGGAGCTTGGATTATCTTCAAATTACTTCCTTGAATGCACGATGCAAAATTCACTCACTGTCATTTGACAATCTTGAAATTTTCTCTGTTTCAGATGGATCGTTTGTTTCCGCCGCGCCCTGCGACGCAGCTTGTACTGTGGACTTAGGCTCGTGATGCGCCTGGTTTTCCAGCTATCCTGATTGCCCTCCTGACCAGATTGGGCTACCGCTGGTACCCCGAGTACATGGTTTACGAGGATTACCGCAAGTTCAACCAGGAGCAGTACCATGCTGATGTTCGTATCTTTGATCAGCGGAACGACTCCGACACTGAGTTGCACACTTTTCACGGTATCGGCGTGACGATTGATATGGCAGTCCATGACGCTGCCCATTCTCCTATCGCTCGTCTTCGTGGGGAGCATAGTCGCTTGGATGACTCCGAGTTCCGATACATCCCGTATGCCCCTGCTGGAGATGATACCGGATACTACACAGGTGGTTGTGCCCCTTACGAGCTACGTCGATATGACTCGCAGGTTTTGAATCAGTGCACTCAGGCTCTGGATCGCACTGCTCGGGCTCTTGCCGTTGAGTTGTTTGCCACTCGAGCACGTCTCTACGATGCTATGACACAGTTGCTGCCAGCTGTTCGTGCAGGGATACATCCAGAGTACATTATTTAAGCGCGCAGGACTCAGATGCCTACAGGTATCGATTGGCCTGCTGTTGGAGGTCACATATCCGCACGTGGACCACTTCTCGCAGTTCGAGACCGGGTTTTGCATCAGAGTGCTCACGGAGCGCAGGACTTTTCTGCCATGGACACTGATCGTCCGCACTTGCAGTTACCCCGTTTCAATGGTTTTCCCCGGCGTTGATGTAGCCTTTGCTATGTCCCGTTGTTGTATTCCTCACCACGTGCCTGCGCGCCGCCTAGTATGTCTAGCTGTTTAATTTTGTGAACTTATGCTGTCCGCGTGTAACCGACTCTGTGTATGGATCTGTATGTCTTAATTGACTACTGTTATGTATCTATTGCACTACTTATTCATTGTCGTGTTACATCATGTTTGTCTCTAAACACTTGCAGTTGTTTTTACTAAACTACCCCCTGTTAAATCTTTAGCAGGATGGTTAGACCAGGTGGTCGTGGTCATGGCCGTGCTCCTGAACAGCTACCACCGCCAGACTATATGGCAGCTATGATGCAGCAATTCGAGCTGAACCGCCAGTTCATGGTTGGAATCATGGCTCAGTTTCCACAACAGAACCAGAATGCTCAGAATCAGCAACCTGCCCCAATAACTCTGCAGGACTTTGTGCGTCTCAGCCCTACTATTTTCCGCAACTCTGAACAGCCATTGGATGCTGACGACTGGCTTCGCGACATCGCCTACGAGATGGAGTCTGCCAGTGTCGCCCCTGATAACCTTGTCACTTTCGCGTCCTACTTCTTGAAGGGCCCCGCTGCTCAATGGTGGGACACCCACAGGCGTTCACTACCTGCTGGGACAGTTATTACCTAGATCGAGTTCCAGACTGCTTTCTGTGCCCGTTACATTCCTCAGGGAATCATGGACCGGAAGAGGACGAAGTTTCGCAACCTCACTCAAGGCAATAGGACTGTCGAAGCTTATTAGCGTGAATTCCTTAACCTGTCCCGCTATGCTGAAGAAGACATAGCCACTGATGCTCGCAGACAGGAGAAGTTCCGTAATGGACCCACCCAGACCTCAAGCTTGCACTTGCTGCTCAAGACTTCACCGACTTTGCCACCCTCGTGAACAAGGCTATCCTGGTTGAGACTGCTCAGATGGAACACAAGGAGTCGCAGAAGCGCTATCGTGGCATTGGCTCATCTTCGAGCTCAGCGCAAAAGCGTCGTATCTGGATTCCTCACAACGTATATCGTCCAGCTGCCCCTGCGTTGAGGCCTTCCTATGCTACACCCCGTCTGCCTCCTCCACCACCGAGGCAGCCGAGAGCTCAAGCTGCTCCACCACGTGCTGCTCGTCTTCGTCCTGAAGATGTTCTGTGTTTCAAGTGTCGCCGCCCGGGTCACCTTGCCAAGGACTGCCGCCAGAATCAGAATCAGCTGGCACTTCCTCATGCTGGCCGTGGCAATGGCCATGGCAACAACCAGACCCGCAACTATAATACCGGGCCTTCTGCTTATGGTCGTGGACAAGCTTACCACGTCGATATTGAAGAAGTTCAGGATCAACCTGAAACTGTGATGGGTACCCTTCTCGTTAACTCAGTACCCGCTTCTGTTTTATTTGATTCAGGAGCATCACATTCATTCATCTCTAGAACATTTGCATTCATGCATGGCATACAATATGAAAAGATGCATACTCCATTAGTCGTTAAAACCCCTGGAGGCCGTTGTCAAACCTCCATGATGGCACACAATGTCACTGTTGAAATCGGAGGATTGAAATTCGTTGTTTCACCCATCATTTTAAATTCTTCCAATATAGACCTCATTCTGGGAATGGATTGGTTGAAAGCTCACATTGCTTCAATCAATTGTGCCACCAAAGTCGTCCAACTCCTTCACCCCTCCGACGAGATAGTGAACTACACCGCCCGAATTACTCGGAATGCCGAAGCTCAGATATATGCTCTGAATGCTTTGAACGCTTCACCTCTTGAAGGAATTGAGAACATTCCAGTCGTTCGTGATTTTCCGGACGTCTTTCCAGAAGAACTTCCAGGAATACCCCTTGTTAGAGCCGTTGAGTTTGTCATCGACTTGAAACCGGGCACCACTCCTATTGCTAAACGTCCCTATAAGATGCCGCCTCATGAACTCCTTGAGCTTAAGGACGAAATCGACAAGTCACTTAAAAAGGGTTTCACCCGCCCCAGTTCTTCTGCTTGGGGAGCACCTTCTCTCTTTATTAAGAAGAAGGATGGAACAAACCGATTGGTCCAGGACTATCGGCCTATTAACCAAGCAACAATCCAGAACAAATATCCACTTCCCCGGATCAACGATCTTTATGATCAACTTGCTGGATCCTCTGTGTTCTCTAAACTCGACTTAAGGTTGGGTTACCATCAGATCCGAGTTCGTAAAGAGGATATTCCGAAGACACCGTTATGGATCACACGAGTACACCTTCATGTCCTTCGGATGAACTAATGCTCCAGCAACCTTCTCTAGATTGATGAACTATATCTTTATGGACTACCTCGACAAATTCGTCATGGTTTATTTGGATGATATCCTTATATTTTCCAAGAATGAAGAAGAACACGCCGAGCATCTTCGGCTTGTATTGGAGAGACTTCGAGAACATCAACTGTATGCCAAATTCGCCAAGTGCGAATTCTGGTTATCTGAGGGGACTTATCTTGGTCATGTGATTTCCAAAGATGGCATCGCTGTTAACCCAGAGCGAGTTCAGGCTATTCTTGACTGGACTCCTCCGCAGAATGTCAAGCAAGTCAGAAGTTTTCTCAGTCTTGCTAGCTATTGCCGCCGTTTCGTCGAGAACTTCTCCAAGATTGCTAAGCCACTGACTGACTTGCTCCACAAAGGCAAAAAGTTTGAGTGGACGGAAAAGTGCCAGGAAAGTTTTCAGACACTTAAAGATAAGTTAACATCTGCCCCAGTGCTAGCTCCCCCTGATTCCCGCAAGGACTTTGTGATATATTGCGATGCATCCCGTCAAGGATTAGGCTGTGTCCTAATGCAAGAGCGCAAAGTGATTGCTTATGGCTCTCGTCAGTTGCGTCCTCACGAAGACAAGTATCCCACACATGATCCCGAGTTAGCAGCAGTTATCTATGCTCTGAAACTGTGGCGACATTACCTTCTCGGTAATCGTTGTGAGATATACACGGACCACCAAAGTCTGAAGTATCTGTATACTCAACCAGATTCGAACCTCCGTCAACAAAGATGGCTCGAGACAATAGCCGATTATGACATGGATATCTCTTATACCCCTGGCAAGGCTAATGTAATGGCCGATGCCTTGAGCCGCAAGTCTTATTGCAAAAAACTCATGGTTCAGCAAGCACAACCCCTTCTCTATGAAGAACTTCGCAAGTTGAACCTTCACATTGTCCCACAGGGTCTTCTCAATACCCTGGTTGTTGAACCAGACCTCGAGGACCTCATCAAGCATATACAAAAAGCCGACTCTGAGGTCGAGAAGATTAAGCGCGATCTCAAAAGAGGAAGGCCCTCGTTCTTCACTATTGATGCTGATGGCACCTTGTTCTTCAAAAATCGCTTAGTGGTTCCTAGAAAGGACAACCTGGATCTGACCCCGTGCGTCATGAAAGAAGCACATGATACGCCTCTCTCAATTCACCCTGGTAGTACCAAGATGTACCAAGACATCCAACAGAGATATTGGTGGCCTGATATGAAGCGAGACATTGCTCGCTATGTTGCTGAGTGTGACGTTTGCCGTCGCATCAAGGCAGAACATCAAAGGCCTGCTGGAAATCTGCAACCCCTTGATATTCCTGAATGGAAATGGGACAAAGTCGAAATGGATTTCATTACTGCGTTTCCCAGATCGCAGAAGGGTAGTAGTTAACATTGCACTGTAATTATTGAGCCAAGTCACATATTTTTCAAAACTAAAATTGTGGCTAAACTATTTACAAAACAGAAATAAAAAGAGAAAATAGAAAAGAAAAACAAAGAAATAGAAAAGGCCGCTGTAACTGGGCCTAAGTCAGCCACGCGGCCCAGCCCATCTCGCCACCTCCTTCCTTCCTACTGCTCACCCGCGGTCGGCCGCGGACGACCGCGCCCGTCGCCGGCTCGCCGTGCCAGCCGCACCCGGCCAGCCTCTGCGTCGCTACAGGAGGACGGAGAGGATAAGGACGCCCCCGCGGACGCCCTAGCCGCCCCCAGATATTTTCCTCCCTCTCTCTCCCTCGCTTCCCACTACCTCGCCCGACGCCGTCACGGCCTCGCCGCCGTAACTACGCGGCCACCGTGCCTCCCTCGCCGCAGCTCGGTGCCCGCAAGGACCCCCAGCCTCGGCTACTTCCTCTCCGCCTACTCACTCGAGCCGGGACGCGCTGCCTCGTCGGATCCCCGTCGTCTTCTTCCTCGGGACCCGCCGCACGCCGTCATCGATTTCGTCGCCGTCAAGCCGTCCCTGAGCCCACGTTGCACATCTGCAGGCTCTCGGTGAGCCCCTCTTCTTCTTCCCCCACTTGACGCGCTCGTTTGCGAGCTCTGTCACCCGAAACGGCGACGCCCGAACATGCCACCGCTCGGGCTCGTCGCCGGCGACCTTCCGGCGACTATTTGGTCGCGCGCTGCTGCCCTTCATGCTCGCCCGCACGCATAGACGTCGCCTAGCTAGTTAGCGCGCCCGAACTCGCCCCGAGAGACGCCGCCGCCCGCCGTCGTCGCCGACGTCCTCTTCGGCCTCCCCAGCTCCGGCCGTGGCCACCATCGGACGCGGCACGAAGTGCCCGTTCCAGAGAGCTCAATCCCGCGTCGAATGACGCCCCGTAGCGCATTTCCGGGCACGTCGGAGTTCACCGCCGCACTCGGGCTCGCCGGAGTAGCTCCGGCAGCCGGCGCTGACTCGGCAGCCACGGGCCCCATTGCTGAGCCACTGACGCTGGGCCCCACTGGCCCCATTGACTGGGTTGACCAGTCAACGGTGCTGACTGGGCTGGCCCAGCCGCTGACATGCGGGTCCCGCATGTAATAAAATGATTTTATAAATAAATAAAATGTTAATTAATTTGTTAAATAAATTAATTACTAATTAGTCACTGATAGTAGGTCCCACCGTCTAATTAATTTGTAATTAGTTTAAATAAATCCTAATTAGCTACTGAGTCAATGACCAGTGGGACCCAATGGTCAGGTTTGACTCTGGTCAGACGAGTTTGACCGCTGACGTCACTGTGACGTCCTGCTGACGTCATCTAACACTGTTTCCGATAATTCAAATTAATTAATTCTAGAAATTCCAGAAAATGATTAAAACTTTGAAAAATCATAGAAAATAAACCGTAACTCGGATGAAAATAAATTATATATGAAAAACGAACAGAAAAATATGACGAATCCGAATATCCTACCCACATACCTGCCACACTCCTCTAACATACTAAACATGGAACTTTTAGCCCGTATTCGATAGATAAATAGTGCATGACTTTTATAAAATAATTCCAGATAAATTCCTAAATTATCTAATGCAGTTAGATAGGCAATATCTCACCTCTGCATATCATTTAGGCATGTCATGCATCGCTGTTGCATTGTTGCCGTGAATTTATTGTTTCTTCCCCCTCCTTCTCTCCCGATAGACCCTGAGACAGCCGACGACACCGCAGAGTACGACCACGTCGTCGACGACCCGACCCCTTCAGCAGAGCTTCCAGGCAAGCAAAACCCCCTTGATCATAAGATATCGCCCATTCCTTCTGCCCTATGCTTGTTGGGGAACGTTGCATGGGAAACAAAAATTTTCCTACGCACACACAAGATCTATCCATGGTGATGAGCATCTACGAGAGGGAGAGTGAATCTACATACCCTTGTAGATCGCTAAGCGGAAGCGTTTTAAGAAACGCGGTTGATGTAGTCGAACGTCTCCGCGATCCAAATCGCAAGTCGTCCCTCGATCCGATCACGAACTAGCGCCGAACGGACGGCACCTCCGCGTTCAACACACGTACGGCTTGATGACGCCTTCACCTCCTCGATCCAGCGAGCGATGGTGAAGTAGTGGTTGAGTTCCAGCAGCACGACAGCGTGGTGATGGTGGTGAGGAACAATCTCTGCAGGGCTTCGCCAAGCGCTACGGAGATTATGACGGAGGAACTAGAGGGCTAGGGTTGCCGGCACACGGCTTGGGAAATCCTGATGTATCCCGTGTGCTAGCCCTGCCCCTCTATTTATATGTTGAGCCTTGGGGTCTAAACTTGGAGTAAAAGCCTCCTCCAGGTCGGTTTTGCCCGCACAAGGTCGGTTTGGCCCGCAGGGAAAGAGTCCAACTCGGATCCCTGCCGAACCGTGCACAGCCGCGCACAAGCGGTAGTACCGCTCACAAGCGGTAGTACCGCTTGAGCGGTAGTACCGCTTCACCAAGCGGTAGTACCGCTTGGGCGGTAGTACCGCTTCACAAAACGGTAGTACCGCTTACGCGGCAGCAAAACTACTTTTTGCACTTTCCAATACCTCGTGGGCTTTATCCCTTTGGCCCATATAAAGTGTTGCTGTACCCGAACACCTCGGTAAACATCCGGAACCCATTCCGGTGAACTCCGGAACTCTTCCGGAGATCAAAACACTATTATCACATATATCAATCTTTACCTCCGGACTCTTCCGGAGATCCTCGTCATGTCCGGGATCTTATCCGGGACTCCGAACAACCTTCGGTCACCAACAAAATAACTCAACTATACTAATCGTCACCAAACGTTAAGTGTGTAGACCCTGCGGGTTCGAGAACTATGTAGACATGACCGAGACACCTCTACGATCAATAACCAATAGCGGGACCTGGATGCCCATATTGGCTCCTACATATTCTACGAAGATCTTTATCGGTCGAACCTCTATGTCAAGGATTCAGTTAATCCCGTATGCTGTTCCCTTTGTTCTTCGGTATGTTACTTGCCCGAGATTCGATCGTCGGTATCACTATACCTAGTTCAATCTCGTTACCGGCAAGTCTCTTTACTCGTTCCGTAATACAAGATCATGTGGCTAACTCTTTAGTCACTTTGCTTGCAAGGCTCAATGTGATGTTGTATTACCGAGTGGGCCCTGAGATACCTCTCCGTCACACGGAGTAACAAATCCCAGTCTTGATCCATGCCAACCCAACAGACACCCTCGGAGATACCTGTAGAGCACCTTTATAGTCACCCAGTTACGTTGCGACGTTTGATACACACAAGGTATTCCTCCGGTGTCAGTGAGTTGCATGATCTCATGGTCAAAGGAACAGATACTTGACATGCAGAAAACAATAGCAATAAACTAACACGATCAAATGCTACGTTTACAGTTTGGGTCTTGTCCATCACATCATTCTCCTAATGATGTGATCCCGTTATCAAATGACATCTCATGTCAATGGCTAGGAAACCTTAACCATCTTTGATCAACGAGCTAGTCAACTAGAGGCATACTAGGGACACAGTGTTGTCTATGTACCCACACATGTATTTGAGTTTCCAATCAATACAATTATAGCATGGATAATAAACGATTATCATGAACAAGGAAATATAATAATAACCAATTTATTATTGCCTCTAGGGCATATTTCCAACAGTCTCCCACTTGCACTAGAGTCAATAATCTAGTTCACATCACTATGTGATTTACATTGTAATGAATCGAACACCCATGCAGTTCTGGTGTTGTTCATGTTTAGCCCTTGGAAGAGGTTTAGTCATCGGATCTGCAACATTTAGATCCGTGTGTACTTTGCAAATATTTATGTCATCCTCCTTGATGTAATCGCGGATGGAATTGAAACGTCGCTTTATGTGTCTGGTCCTCTTGTGAAATCTTGGTTCCTTGGCTAGAGCAATGGCACCAGTATTATCACAAAACAGAGTCATTGGGTTAAGTGCACTAGGCACTACTCCAAGATCTGTCATGAACTCCTTCATCCAGACACCTTCCTTCGCCGCCTCCGAGGCAGCGATGTACTCCGCTTCGCATGTAGAATCTGCTACCACGCTTTGCTTGGAACTACACCAGCTAACCGCACCCCCATTTAGAATAAATACGTATCCGGTTTGCGACTTTGAGTCATCCGGATCAGTGTCAAAGCTTGCATCGACGTAACCCTTTACGACGAGCTCTTGATCACCTCCATAAACGAGAAACATGTCCTTAGTCCTTTTCAGGTACTTCAGGATATTCTTGACCGCCGTCCAGTGTTCCAGTCCTGGATCACCTTGAAACCTTCCGACCATACTTATGGCAAGGCTGACATCGGGTCTTGTGCACAGCATTGCATACATGATAGAGCCTATGGCCGAAGCATAGGGGATGACACTCATCTTTTCTCTATCTTCTGCAGTCACTGGGCATTGAGTCTTACTCAACTTCACACCTTGCAATACAGGCAAGAACCCCTTCTTGGACTGATCCATTTTGAACTTCTTCAAAACTTTGTCAAGGTATGTGCTTTGTGAAAGTCCTATTAAGCGTCTCGATCTATCTCTATAGATCTTGATGCCTAATATGAAAGCAGCTTCTCCTAGGTCCTTCATTGAAAAACTCTTGTTCAAATATTCCTTTACGCTTTCCAGCATTTCTATATTGTTTCCAATCAGTAATATGTCATCCACATATAATATTAGAAACGCTATAGAGCTCCCACTCACTTTCTTGTAAATACAAGCTTCTCCGTAAACTTGTATAAACTCGAACGCTTTGATCACCTCATCAAAACGAAGATTCCAACTCCGAGATGCTTGCACCAGTCCATAAATGGATCGCTGGAGTTTGCAAACTTTGTCAGCATTCTCTGGATCGACAAAACCTTCTGGTTGCATCATATACAACTCTTCCTTAAGGTAACCGTTAAGGAACGCTGTTTTGACATCCATCTGCCAAATTTCATAATCGAAAAAGGCAGCTATTGCTAACATGATTCTGACGGACTTAAGCATCGCTACGGGTGAGAAGGTCTCATCGTAGTCAACTCCTTGAACTTGTGAAAAACCCTTTGCCACAAGTCGAGCTTTATAGACGGTGACATTACCGTCTGCGTCCGTCTTCCTCTTAAAGATCCATTTGTTCTGAATGGCCTTACGCCCTTCAGGTAATACTTCCAAAGTCCATACTTTGTTTTCATACATGGATCCCATCTCGGATTTCATGGCCTCTAACCACTTCTCGGAATCCGGGCCCATCATCGCTTCTCCATAGCTCGTAGGTTCATCGTTGTCTAACAACATGACCTCTAAGACAGGGTTGCCGTACCACTCGGGAGCAGTACGCGTCCTTGTCGACCTACGAGGTTCGATAGCAACTTGATCCAAAGCCTCATGATCATCATCATTAACTTCCTCTTCAGCTAATGTAGGCTCCACAGAAACAACTTTCTGCGCTGCGCTACTCTCAGGTTGAAGTAAAGGTTCAACAACCTCATCAAGTTCTATCTTCCTCCCACTCAATTCTTTCGAGAGAAACTCTTTCTCAAGAAATGTTCCGTTTTTAGCGACAAACACTTTGCCTTCGGATCTGAGGTAGAAGGTATACCCAACTGTCTCTTTTGGGTATCCTATGAAGACGCATTTCTCCGCTTTGGGTTCCAGCTTTTCAGGCTGAAGCTTTTTGACATAAGCATCACATCCCCAAACTTTAAGAAACGACAGCTTTGGCTTCTTGCCAAACCAAAGTTCATATGGCGTCGTCTCAACGGATTTCGATGGTGCCCTATTTAAAGTGAATGCAGTTGTCTCTAATGCATAACCCCAAAATGATAGTGGCAAATCGGCAAGAGACATCATAGATCGCACCATATCCAATAAGGTTCGATTACGACGTTCGGACACACCATTACGCTGTGGTGTTCCAGGCGGTGTCAATTGTGAAACAATTCCACACTGTCTTAAGTGACTGCCAAACTCATAACTCAGATATTCTCCTCCTCGATCAGATCGTAGGAATTTAATCTTCTTGTTACGATGATTCTCAACTTCACTCTGAAATTGTTTGAACTTTTCAAATGTTTCAGACTTGTGTTTCATTAAGTAAATATACCCATATCTACTTAAGTCATCAGTGAAGGTGAGAAAGTAACGATAACCACCGCGCGCCTCAATGCTCATCGGACCGCACACATCAGTATGTATGATTTCCAATAAGTCACTTGCCCGTTCCATTGTTCCAGAGAACGGCGTTTTAGTCATCTTGCCCATGAGGCATGGCTCACATGTGTCAAGTGATTCAAAATCAAGTGACTCCAAAAGTCCATCAGCATGGAGCTTCCTCATGCGTTTTACGCCAATATGACCTAAACGGCAGTGCCACAAGAAAGTGGTATTATCATTATCAATTCTACATCTTTTGGCATCAATGTTATGAACATGTGTATCATTACTATCGAGATTCAATAAGAATAAACCCCTCACATTGGGTGCATGACCATAAAAGATATTACTCATATAAATAGAACAACTATTATTCTCTGATTTAAATGAGTAACCGTCTCGCAATAAACAAGATCCAGATATAATGTTCATGCTTAACGCAAGCACCAAATAACACTTATTTAGGTTCATCACTAATCCCGACGATAATCGAAGAGCGAGCGTGCCGACGGCGATCACATCAACCTTGGAACCATTTCCCACGCGCATCGTCACTTCGTCCTTTGCCAGCCTCCGTCTATTCCGCAGTTCCTGTTTTGAGTTGCAAATATGAGCAACCGCACCGGTATCAAATACCCAGGCACTACAACGAGAGTTGGTAAGGTACACATCAATAACATGTATATCATATATACCTTGTTTGTTGTTGGTCGCCTTCTTGTCAGCCAAATACTTGGGGCAATTCCGCTTCCAGTGTCCAGTTCCCTTGCAATGAAAACACACAGTTTCTGGTTTGGGTCCAGCCTTGGGTTTCTTCACGAGAGGAGCAACTGCTTTGCCACTCTTCTTGGAGTTACCCTTCTTACCCTTGCCATTCTTCTTGAAACTAGTGGTTTTATTGACCATCAACACTTGATGCTCCTTCTGAATTTCAGACTCAGCGGCTTTCAGCATCGCAAACAGCTCGGCGACTGACTTGTTCATCCCGTGCATGTTATAGTTCAACACGAAGCTCTTGTAGCTAGGTGGCAATGATTGAAGAACTCTGTCAGTGATAGCCTCTGGCAGAAGGGGCATCCCCAACTCAGCCAGACGGGTGGAGTACCCAGACATTCTGAGTATGTGATCACTGATAGTGCCGTTCTCCTCCATCTTGCAAGCATAGAACTTATCGGAGATCTCATATCTCTCGATCCGGGCATTCTTCTGAAAGATAAACTTCAACTCCTGGAACATCTCATATGCTCCATGACGTTCAAAACGTCTTTGAAGTCCCGGTTCTAAGCCATACAACATTGCACATTGAACTATTGAGTAATCATCAGAACGAGCCTGCCAGGCGTTCACAACGTCTAGAGACTCAAATGGAGCGGGTGGATCACCAAGCGGTGCATCAAGGACATAAGCCTTCTGGGAAGCCGTAAGGATAATCCTTAGATTACGGGCCCAGTCCACAAAGTTACTTCCATCATCTTTCAACTTAGCCTTCTCTAGGAACGCATTAAAATTCAGGGGTGCTACTGCGCGAGCCATGATCTACAACATAAATATATCAAAGACAACTTAGACTATTGTTCTAGATAATGAGTTTAGTTAATCATATTACTTAAAAACTCCCACTCAAATTGACATCCCTCCGGTCATTCGAGTGTAACATGATCCAAATCCACCAACTCAAGTCCGATCATCACGTGAGTTGAGGTGGTTTCAATGGTGAACATCTTCATGTTGATCATATCTACTATATGACTCATGTTCGACCTTTCGGTCTCTTGTGTTCCGAGGCCATGTCTGTACATGCTAGGCTCGTCAAGTTTAACCCGAGTGTTCCGCGTGTGCAACATGGCTTGCACCCGTTGTATGTGAACGTGGAGTCTATCACACCCGATCATCACGGCGTGTCTCGAAACGACGAACTTTCGCAACGGTGCACACTCGGGGAGAACACAATTTATCTTGAAATTTAAGTGAGGGATCACCTTATAATGCTACCGTCGTCCTAAGCAAAATAAGATGCATAAAAGGATTAACATCACATGCAAATCATAAGTGACATGATATGGCCATGAACTTGTGCTTTTGATCTCCATCTCCAAAGCACCGGCATGATCTCCATCATCACCGGCATGACACCATGATCTCCATCATCTTGATCTCCATCAACGTGTCGCCATAAGGTTGTCGCGCCGACTGTTGCTTCCACGACTATTGCTAACGTTTAGCGATAAAGTAAAGCATTACATAGCGCTTAATGATTGACACGCAGGTCATACAATAATTAAAGACAACTCTATGGCTCCTGCCAGTTGCCGTACTCATCGACATGCAAGTCGTGATATTCTATACAACACATGATCATCTCATACATCACATATATCTCATCATGTAATTGGCCATATCATATCACATCATACCCTGCAAAAACAAGTTAGACGTCCTCTAATTGTTGTTGCAAATTTTACGTGGCTGCTACGGGTTTGCAAGAACCGTTCTTACCTACGCAAAACCACAACGTGGTGTAGTGATTGCTTTTTGATCTTCTAAAAGAACCCTCTTCATTGAAATCGATTCAACTAAAGTGAGAGAGACAGACACCCGCTAGCCATCTTTATGCAACGAAGTTACATGTCAGTTGAAGGAACCTGTCTCGCGTAAGTGTACGCGTAATGTCGGTCCGGGCCGCTTCATCTCACAGTACCGCTGAATCAAATATCAACTAGTAACGGCAAGCAATATGTATACACCCACGCCCACAACTCGTTTGTGTTCTACTCGAGATCTCATCTACGCATAGACCTGGCTCATGATGCCACTGTTGGGGAACGTTGCATGGGAAACAAAAATTTTCCTACGCACACACAAGATCTATCCATGGTGATGAGCATCTACGAGAGGGAGAGTGAATCTACATACCCTTGTAGATCGCTAAGCGGAAGCGTTTTAAGAAACGCGGTTGATGTAGTCGAACGTCTCCGCGATCCAAATCGCAAGTCGTCCCTCGATCCGATCACGAACTAGCGCCGAACGGACGGCACCTCCGCGTTCAACACACGTACGGCTTGATGACGCCTTCACCTCCTCGATCCAGCGAGCGATGGTGAAGTAGTGGTTGAGTTCCAGCAGCACGACGGCGTGGTGATGGTGGTGAGGAACAATCTCTGCAGGGCTTCGCCAAGCGCTACGGAGATTATGACGGAGGAACTAGAGGGCTAGGGTTGCCGGCACACGGCTTGGGAAATCCTGATGTATCCCGTGTGCTAGCCCTGCCCCTCTATTTATATGTTGAGCCTTGGGGTCTAAACTTGGAGTAAAAGCCTCCTCCAGGTCGGTTTTGCCCGCACAAGGTCGGTTTGGCCCGCAGGGAAAGAGTCCAACTCGGATCCCTGCCGAACCGTGCACAGCCGCGCACAAGCGGTAGTACCGCTCACAAGCGGTAGTACCGCTTGAGCGGTAGTACCGCTTCACCAAGCGGTAGTACCGCTTGGGCGGTAGTACCGCTTCACAAAACGGTAGTACCGCTTACGCGGCAGCAAAACTACTTTTTGCACTTTCCAATACCTCGTGGGCTTTATCCCTTTGGCCCATATAAAGTGTTGATGTACCCGAACACCTCGGTAAACATCCGGAACCCATTCCGGTGAACTCCGGAACTCTTCCGGAGATCAAAACACAATTATCACATATATCAATCTTTACCTCCGGACTCTTCCGGAGATCCTCGTCATGTCCGGGATCTTATCCGGGACTCCGAACAACCTTCGGTCACCAACAAAATAACTCAACTATACTAATCGTCACCAAACGTTAAGTGTGTAGACCCTGCGGGTTCGAGAACTATGTAGACATGACCGAGACACCTCTACGATCAATAACCAATAGCAGGACCTGGATGCCCATATTGGCTCCTACATATTCTACGAAGATCTTTATCGGTCGAACCTCTATGTCAAGGATTCAGTTAATCCCGTATGCCGTTCCCTTTGTTCTTCGGTATGTTACTTGCCCGAGATTCGATCGTCGGTATCACTATACCTAGTTCAATCTCGTTACCGGCAAGTCTCTTTACTCGTTCCGTAATACAAGATCCTGTGGCTAACTCTTTAGTCACTTTGCTTGCAAGGCTCAATGTGATGTTGTATTACCGAGTGGGCCCTGAGATACCTCTCCGTCACACGGAGTAACAAATCCCAGTCTTGATCCATGCCAACCCAACAGACACCCTCGGAGATACCTGTAGAGCACCTTTATAGTCACCCAGTTACGTTGCGACGTTTGATACACACAAGGTATTCCTCCGGTGTCAGTGAGTTGCATGATCTCATGGTCAAAGGAACAGATACTTGACATGCAGAAAACAATAGCAATAAACTGACACGATCAAATGCTACGTTTACAGTTTGGGTCTTGTCCGTCACATCATTCTCCTAATGATGTGATCCCGTTATCAAATGACATCTCATGTCAATGGCTAGGAAACCTTAACCATCTTTGATCAACGAGCTAGTCAACTAGAGGCATACTAGGGACACAGTGTTGTCTATGTACCCACACATGTATTTGAGTTTCCAATCAATACAATTATAGCATGGATAATAAACGATTATCATGAACAAGGAAATATAATAATAACCAATTTATTATTGCCTCTAGGGCATATTTCCAACAATGCTTGCATTAGAATTGCTTCTGTTGTTACTCCGATAGCTCCTATTCTGATGCATAGCCTGATTTTGTTGCCTGCTGTTTATACCTACCTGATGTCCCATGATGCTTAGTTAGCTATGCTATTGATCCATCTGTGGCCCTTGACCCTTGTCCGTTTGCCATGCTTGTTACCGGGCCGTGATCACTCTGGGTGATGATCACGGAAATGTTTACTTACTGCAATACTTTGAACTGTTAAAGTCGGGCTGGCCCCAAGGGTGCCCGTGAGAGAATAACATTAAAGACGGGTCGGCTCCAAGAGCACCCGCGCGTCATGTACTACCAAGTCAGAGCGACAGGAACCCTGTTCGTCTCTGCGAGTTACTAAACATGCCTAACGGATTTGGGTATTTGATCTGAGTAGGCCGCTGGCCTTATACGCACTACCACCATGTGGGATAATGGTTATGGGACCCTCTACGTCGTATGTATCAGCCGAAAGCTCTTCAGACGTCACAGCTCAGAGATGCGGGCTGATTGTTGGGGTGGACTGGTTACATCACTGGTGTATTCAGTGTCGCGCCTGGGCCCCGACCACCCTCGCAACGTGCAGGAGTGCAGAGGGAGATGGCCCAAGACCCTTTGCACTTAGGATTTATACCGGCGTGTTGACCTCTCTGCTGAGCCTAGGTAGGACTGCGTCGTGTTGATCACCCGAGGCCGGGAATTACCCAGCAAGTGTGTCCGGCTAGATGTGATCGAGCGTGTTGGGTAACAGTAGTGCACCCCTGCAGGGAAGTTATCTATTCGAATAGCCGTGTCCACGGTAACAGGACGCTCGGAGTTGTATCCTGATCTGCTACAACTACAAATGGATATTGATACAATGATAAACTGATACTATTGCTCTCGGGATCACTTTCTCGCAGGGTAGACGAGGAAGGATCCCAGGGCATTACTAAAATATGATTTGAGTATATAATATCTTGCTCTACTCTCTTCTGATGCTGCAAGAACTGCTTCAAGATGCTAGTCTTCGTTAGGCTAGGCCTCTCCCCCTCTGTTCCAGCATTTCTGCAGTATAGTCCAAAGATATAGCCCCATTCCTTTGATACCGATGCATATTGAGCATAGTTCTGATGTCAGTCTTGCGAGTACTTTGGATGAGTACTCACGGTTGCCTTGCTATCTTTTTCCCCATACCTGGTTGTTGCGATCAGGCGATGGAGTCCCGGAGCCAGACACCACCGCAAGAGACTACTACCAGGAGAGCCCCGGAGGAACGTACTACTGGGTTGAGCCAGCCGATCAGGAGTAGTTCGGAGGCCCTAGGCAGGAGGCCTTCGCCTTTTCGATCAGTGTCGCTGTTTGTGCTAGCCTTCTTAAGGCAAATTTGACTAACTATGTCTGTACTCTGATATTACTTGTGTGTATGACTTATGTATTCGGGTCCTCGTGACCCCCTGGTTTGTAATATGAGATTTATGTTTAAATTTGTGTTTAGAGTTGTGTTGTGATATCTTCCTGTGCGTCTCTGATCTCGAGCGTGCACGTTTGCGTGTATGACTAGTATACGGTCGAGCAGAGGGCGTTACAAGTTGGTATCAGAGCCGACTACCTGTAGGAAGCCCCTTTCCAATTCCTTTGTCGAAGTTGAGTCTAGTCTTTGAAAAAATATATTTTACTAACAGTGCTGTGTGGCTTACGGGCCCACGTTGCACATGGATGGGATTAGGATCTTTTATTCCTCTTCTATACTCTGGGATTCTGATCTCTCTTCTATTCGGGTTAAAATTTTACTAACTCTGGCTCTAGGTTCTCGTGATCACGTCCACCCGGAGCTTGGATTATCTTCAAATTACTTCCTTGAATGCACGATGCAAAATTCACTCACTGTCATTTGACAATCTTGAAATTTTCTCTGTTTCAGATGGATCGCTTGTTTCCGCCGCGCCCTGCGACGTAGCTTGTACTGCGGACTTGGGCTCGTGATGCGCCTGGTTTTCCAGCTATGCTGATCGCCCTCCTGACCAGATTGGGCTACCGCTGGTACCCCGAGTACATGGTTTACGAGGATTACCGCGAGTTCAACCAGGAGCAGTACCATGCCGATGTTTGTATCTTTGATCAGCGGAACGACTCCGACACTGAGTTGCACACTTTTCACGGTGTCGGCGTGACGATTGATATGGCAGTCCAGGACGGTGCCCATTCTGCTGTCGCTCGTCTTCGTGGCAAGCATAGTCGCTTGGATGACTCCGAGTTCCGATACATCCCGTATGCCCCTACTTGAGATGATACCGGATACTACACAGCTGTCTGTGCCCCTTACGAGCGACATCGATATGACCCGCAGGTTTTGATTCAGTGCACTCAGGCTCTGGATCGCACTGCTCGGGCTCTTGCCGTTGAGTTGTTTGCCACTCGAGCACGTCTCTACGATGCTATGACACAGTTGCTGCCAGCTGTTCGTGCAGGGATACATCCAGAGTACATTCTTTACCCGCGCAGGACTCAGATGCCTACAGGTATCGATTGGCCTGTTGTTGGAGGTCACACACCCGCGCGTGGACCACTTCTCGCAGTTCGAGACCGGGTTTTGCATCAGAGTGCTCACGGAGCATAGGACTTTTCTGCCATGGACACTGATCGTCCGCACTTGCAGTTACCCCGTTTCAGTGGTTTTCCCCGGCGTTGATGTAGCCTTTGCTATGTCCCGTTGTTGTATTCCTCACCGCGTGCCTGCGCGCCGCGTAGTATGTCTAGCTGTTTAATTTTGTGAACTTATGTTGTCCGCGTGTAACCGAATCTGTGTATGGATATGTATGTCTTAATTGACTACTGTTATGTATCTACTGCACTACTTATTCATTGTCGTGTTACATCATGTTTGTCTCTAAACACTTGCAGGTGTTTTTACTAAACTACCCCGTGATAAATCTTTAGTAGGATGGTTAGACCAGGTGGTCGTGGTCGTGGCCGTGCTCCTGAACAGCCACCACCGCCAGACTATATGGTAGCTATGATGCAGCAATTCGAGCTGAACCGCCAGTTCATGGTTGGAATCATGGCTCAGTTTCCACAACAGAACCAGAATTCTCATAATCAGCAACCTGCCCCAATAACTCTGCAGGACTTTGTGCGTCTCAGCCCTACTATTTTCCGCAACTCTGAACAGCCATTGGATGCTGACGACTGGCTTCGCGACATCGCCTACGAGATGGAGTCTGCCAGTGTTGCCCCTGATAACCTTGTCACTTTTGCGTCCTACTTTTTGAAGGGCCCCGCTGCTCAATGGTGGGACACCCACAGGCGTTCACTACCTGCTGGGACAATTATTACCTGGATTGAGTTCCAGACTGCTTTCCGTGCCCGTTACATTCCTCAGGGAATCATGGACCGAAAGAGGACGGAATTTCGCAACCTCACTCAAGGCAATAGGACTGTCGAAGCTTATTAGCGTGAATTCCTTAACCTGTCCCTCTATGCTGAAGAAGACATAGCCACTGATGCTCGTAGACAGGAGAACTTCCGTAATGGGCTCCACCCAGACCTCAAGCTTGCACTTGCTGCTCAAGACTTCACCGACTTTGCCACCCTCGTGAACAAGGCTATCCTGGTTGAGACTGCTCAGATGGAATACAAGGAGTCGCAGAAGCGCTATCGTGGCGTTGGCTCATCTTCAAGCTCAGTGCAAAAGCGTCGTATCTGGATTCCTCACAACGTATATTGTCCAGCTGCCCCTGCGTTGAGGCCTTCCTATGCTACACCCCGTCTGCCTCCTCCACCACCGAGGCAGCCGAGAGCTCAAGCTGCTCGTCTTCGTCCTGAAGATGGTCTGTGTTTCAAGTGTCGCCGCCCGGGTCACCTTGCCAAGGACTGCCGCCAGAATCAGAATCAGTTGGCACTTCCTCATGCTGGCCGTGGCAATGGCCGTGGCAACAACCAGACCCGCAACTATAATACCGGGCCTTCTGCTTATGGTCGTGGACAGGCTTACCACGTCGATATTGAAGAAGTTCAGGATCAACCTGAAACTGTGATGGATACCCTTCTCGTTAACTCAGTACCCGCTTCTGTTTTATTTGATTCAGGAGCATCACATTCATTCATCTCTAGAACATTTGCATTCATGCATGGCATACAATATGAAAAGATGCATACTCCATTAGTCGTTAAAACCCCTGGAGGCCGTTGTCAAACCTCCATGATGGCACACAATGTCACTGTTGAAATCAGAGGATTGGAATTCGTTGTTTCACCCATCATTTTAAATTCTTCCAATATAGACCTCATTCTGGGAATGGATTGGTTGAAAGCTCACATTGCTTCAATCAATTGTGCCACCAAAGTCGTCCAACTCCTTCACCCCTCCGACGAGATAGTGAACTACACCGCCCGAATTACTCGGAATGCCGAAGCTCAGATATATGCTCTGAATGCTTTGAACGCTTCACCTCTTGAAGGAATTGAGAACATTCCAGTCGTTCGTGATTTTTCGGACGTCTTTCCAGAAGAACTTCCAGGAATACCCCCTGTTAGAGCTGTTCAGTTTGTCATCGACTTGAAACCGGGCACCACTCCTATTGCTAAACGTCCCTATAAGATGCCGCCGCATGAACTCCTTGAGCTTAAGGAGGAAATCGACAAGTCACTTAAAAAGGGTTTCATCCGCCCTAGTTCTTCTGCTTGGGGAGCACCTTCTCTCTTTGTTAAGAAGAAGGATGGAACAAACCGATTGGTCCAGGACTATCGGCCTATTAACCAAGCAACAATCCAAAACAAATATCCACTTCCCCGGATCAACGATCTTTATGATCAACTTGCTGGATCCTCTGTGTCTCTAAACTCGACTTAAGGTTGGGTTACCATCGGATCCGAGTTCGTAAAGAGGATATTCCGAAGACCGCCTTCGTTACCCGTTATGGATCATACGAGTACACTGTCATGTCCTTCGGATTAACTAATGCTCCAGCAACCTTCTCTCGATTGATGAACTATATCTTTATGGACTACCTCGACAAATTCGTCGTGATTTCTTTGGATGATATCATTATATTTTCCAAGAATGAAGAAGAACACGCCGAGCATCTTCGGCTTGTATTGGAGAGACTTCGAGAACATCAACTGTATGCCAAATTCTCCAAGTGCGAATTCTGGTTATCTGAGGTGACTTATCTTGGTCATGTGATTTCCAAAGATGGCATCGCTGTTAACCCAGAGCGAGTTCAGGCTATTCTTGACTGGACTCCTCCGCAGAATGTCAAGCAAGTCAGAAGTTTTCTCGGTCTTGCTAGCTATTGCCGTCGTTTCGTCAAGAACTTCTCCAAGATTGCTAAGCCACTGACTGACTTGCTCCACAAAGGCAAGAAGTTTGAGTGGACGGAAAAGTGCCAGGAAAGTTTTCAGACACTTAAAGATAAGTTAACATCTGCCCCAGTGCTAGCTCCCCCTGATTCCCGCAAGGACTTTGTGATATATTGCGATGCATCCCGTCAAGGATTAGGCTGTGTCCTAATGCAAGAGCGCAAAGTGATTGCTTATGGCTCTCGTCAGTTGCGTCCTCACGAAGACAAGTATCCCACACATGATCTCGAGTTAGCAGCAGTTATCTATGCTCTGAAACTGTGGCGACATTACCTTCTCGGTAATCGTTGTGAGATATACACGGACCACCAAAGTCTGAAGTATCTATATACTCAACCAGATTTGAACCTCCGTCAACGAAGATGTCTTGAGACAATAGCCAATTATGACATGGATATCTCTTATACCCCTGGCAAGGCTAATGTAATGGCCGATGCCTTGAGCCGCAAGTCTTATTGCAACAACCTCATGGTTCAGCAAGCACAACCCGTTCTCTATGAAGAACTTCGCAAGTTGAACCTTCACATTGTCCCACAGGGTCTTCTCAATACCCTGGTTGTTGAACCAGACCTCGAGGACCTCATCAAGCATATACAAAAAGCCGACTCTGAGGTCGAGAAGATTAAGCGCGATCTCAAAAGAGGAAGGCCCTCGTTCTTCACTATTGATGCTGATGGTACCTTGTTCTTCAAAAATCGCTTAGTGGTTCCTAGAAAGGACAACCTGGATCTGACCCCGCGCGTCATGAAAGAAGCTCATGATACGCCTCTCTCAATTCACCCTGGTAGTACCAAGATGTACCAAGACATCCAACAGAGATATTGGTGGCCTGATATGAAGCGAGACATTGCTCGCTATGTTGCTGAGTGTGACGTTTGCCGTCGCATCAAGGCAGAACATCAAAGGCCTGCTGGAACTCTGCAACCCCTTGATATTCCTGAATGGAAATGGGACAAAGTCGAAATGGATTTCATTACTGGGTTTCCCAGATCGCAGAAGGGTCATGATGCTATCTTTGTCGTCATTGACCGATTCTCAAAGGTTGCTCACTTTCTGCCAGTCAAAGAGACAATCACTGCTAGTCAGTTAGCAGACTTATATGTTTCCAGAATCGTGTCACTCCACGGTATTTCGTTGGAAATCAGCTCAGACCATGGCAGCCTCTTTACCTCAAGATTTTGGAACAGTTTCCAAGAAGCTATGGGAACTCATCTGTCCTTCAGCACCGCTTTTCACCCCCAGTCCCAGGGACAAGTTGAACGAGTCAATCAAGTGCTTGAAGATATGGTTCGAGCTTGTGTCATCTCATTCGGTAAGAAATGGGAGGAATCTCTCCCATATGCCGAGTTCTCTTACAACAATAGCTATCAAGCTAGTCTGAAGATGGCACCATTTGAAGTTCTCTATGGACGTAAGTGTCGAACCCCTCTGAATTGGTCAGAAACTGGGGAACGGTCACTCTTCGGTCCGGACATTATTCAACAGGCTGAAGAACAAGTCCGCATTGTCCGTGAACATTTGAAAGCTGCTCAGTCTCGTCAGAAGAGCAACTATGATCGAAAACACCAGGTAATGGTCTATCAACCTGGCGAATAAGCTTACCTTCGTGTCACTCCGATGAAGGGCACTCATCGATTTGGAATCAAAGGCAAGTTAGCTCCTCGCTGCATTGGCCCGTTCCGTATTCTCGCAAGACGTGGAGAAGTGGCATATCAATTGGAATTGCCGCCGAACCTTTCGCAAGTTCATGATGTCTTCCATGTATGGCAACTTCGTCGCTGCTTCAAGGATCCTATTCGAGCAGTGGATCATGAAGTGCTTAAATTGCAAGAGGATCTTTCTTATCAAGAGTATCCAATCCGCATACTTGATCAAGCTAAACGTCGAACCCGTCAGAAGGCAATCAAGTTCCTTAAAGTTCAGTGGTCAAATCATTCTGAAGATGAAGCCACGTGGGAACGCGAAGATCGTCTTCGTGAAGAGTATCCCGCTCTCTTCCAGCCTACCTCTTAATTCTTGGGACGAGAATTTCTTTTAGAGGAGGAGAATTGTAACACCCCCATGTTTAAGCTACAGTGATCACCTTTTGATAATGCCAAGTCACCATGCTTAATAGTGCTTGATCATCATTTGCATCATATCTCATTTCAAATTCCATTTCAAATTGAAATTCAAATTTAAAGTGAAAATAAAGTTGTTCCAATTTGGAAACAAAAATGTTCATTAAATAGCAAATAATCCATAACTAATTATGTTAAGAAAAACAACATCACTAAAAATCACTAGATGACTCCATCATCCAAAAACAGTACCAAACAGCTCCATCTAATCCCATTTTATTTAAATAAAATTCAAATGAAAACATATTGACCCCAAACCTTTTTCTGGTAGTAGTTAACATTGCACTGTAATTATTGAGCCAAGTCACATATTTTTCAAAACTAAAATTGTGGCTAAACTATTTACAAAACAGAAATAAAAAGAGAAAACAGAAAAGAAAAAGAAAGAAATAGAAAAGGCCGCTGTAACTGGGCCTAAGTCAGCCACGCGGCCCAGCCCATCTCGCCACCTCCTTCCTTCCTACTGCTCACACGCGGTCGGCCGCGCACGACCGCGCCCGTCGCCGGCTAGCCGTGCCAGCCGCACCCGGCCAGCCTCTGCGTCGCTACAGGAGGACGGAGAGGATAAGGACGCCCCCGCGGACGCCCTAGCCGGCCCCAGATATTTTCCTCCCCCTCTCTCCCTCGCTTCCCCCCACCTCGCCCGACGCCGTCACGGCCTCGCCGCCGTAACTACGCGGCCACCGTGCCTCCCTCGCCGCAGCTCGGTGTCCGCAAGGACCCCCAGCCTCAGCTACTTCCTCTCCGCCTACTCACTCGAGCCGGGACGCGCTGCCTCGTCGGATCCCCGTCGTCTTCTTCCTCGGGACCCGCCGCACGCCGTCGTCGATTTCGTCGCCGCCGTCCCTGAGCCCACGTTGCACATCTTCAGGCTCTCGGTGAGCCCCTCTTCTTCTTCCCCCACTTGACGCGCTCGTTTGCGAGCTCTGTCACCCGAAACGGCGACGCCCGAACATGCCACTGCTCGGGCTCGTCGCCGGCGACCTTCCGGCGACCATTTGGTCGCGCGCTGCTGCCCTTCATGCTCGCCCGCACGCGTAGACGTCGCCTAGCTAGTTAGCGCGCCCGAACTCGCCCCGCAGCCGCGTTCCCGTTCGGACCCGAGAGCCGCCGCCGCCCGCCGTCGTCGCCGACATCCTCTCCGGCCTCCCCAGCTCCGGCCGTGGCCACCATCGAACGCGGCACGAAGTGCCCGTTCCAGAGAGCTCAACCCCGCGTCGAATGATGCCCCGTAGCGCATTTCCGGGCTCGCCGGAGTTCGCCGCCGCGCTCGGGCTCGCCGGAGTAGCTCCGGCAGCCGGCGCTGACGTGGCAGCCACGGGCCCCACCGTTGAGCCACTGACGCTGGGCCCCACTGGCCCCGTTGACTGGGTTGACCAGTCAACTGTGCTAACTGGGCTGGCCCAGCCGCTGACATGCGGGTCCCACATGTAATAAAATGATTTTATAAATAAATAAAATGTTAATTAATTTTTTAATTAAATTAATTACTAATTAGTCACTGACAGTAGGTCCCACCGCCTAATTAATCTGTAATTAGTTTAAATAAATCCTAATTAGCTACTGAGTCACTGACCAGTGGGACCCACTGGTCAGGTTTGACTCTGGTCAGACGAGTTTGACCGCTGACGTCACTGTGACGTCCTGCTGACATCATCTAACACTGTTTCGGATAATTCAAATTAATTAATTCCAGAAATTCCAGAAAATGATTAAAACTTTGAAAAATCATATAAAATAAACCGTAACTCGGATGAAAATAATTTATATATGAAAAACGATCAGAAAAATATGACGAATCTGAATATCCTACCCACATACCCGCCACACCCCTCTAACATACTAAACATGAAACTTTTAGCCCGTATTTGATAGATGAATAGTGCATGACTTTAATAAAATAATTCCAGATAAATTCCTAAATTATCTAATGCAGTTTGATAGGCAATATCTCACCTCTGCATATCAGTTAGGCATGTCATGCATCGTTGTTGCATTGTTGCCGTGAATTTATTGTTTCTTCCCCCTCCTTCTCTCCCGATAGACCCCGAGACAGCCGACGACACCGCAGAGTACGACCACGTCGTCAACGACCCGACCCCTTCAGCAGAGCTTCTAGGCAAGCAAAACCCCCTTGATCATAAGATATCGCCCATTCCTTCTCCCTTATGCTTGCATTAGAATTGCTTCTGTTGTTACTCCGATAGCTCCTATTCTGATGCATAGCCTGATTTTGTTGCCTGCTGTTTATACCTACCTGATGTCCCATGATGCTTAGTTAGCTATGCTATTGATCCATCTATGGCCCTTCAACCTTGTCCGTTTGCCATGCTTGTTACCGGGCCATGATCACTCTGGGTGATGATCACGGAACTGTTTACTTACTGCAATACTTTGAACTGTTAAAGTCGGGCTGGCCCCAAGGGTGCCCACGAGAGAATAACATTAAAGACGGGTCGGCTCCAAGAGCACCCGCGCGTCATGTACTACCAAGTCGGAGCGACAGGAACCCTGTTCGTCTCTGCGAGTTACCAAACATGCCTAACGGATTTGAGTATTTGATCTGAGTAGGCCGCTGGCCTTATACGCACTACCACCACGTGGGATAATGGTTATGGGACCCTCTACGTCGTATGTATCAGCTGAAAGCTCTTCAGACGTCACAGCTCAGAGATGCGGGCTGATTGTTGGGGTGGGCTGGTTACGTCACTGGTGTATTCAGTGTCGCGCCTGGGCCCCGACCACCCTCGCAACGTGCAGGAGTGCAGAGGGCGATGGCCCAAGACCCCTTTGCACTTAGGATTTAGACCGGTGTGTTGACCTCTTTGCTGAGCCTAGGTAGGACTGCGTCGTGTTGATCACCCGAGGCCGGGCATTACCCAGCAAGTGTGTCCGGCTAGATGTGATCGAGCGTGTTGGGTAACAGTAGTGCACCCCTGCAGGGAAGTTATCTATTCGAATAGCCGTGTCCACGGTAACAGGACGCTCGGAGTTGTATCCTGATCTGCTACAACTACAAATGGATACTGATACAGTGATAAACTGATACTACTTCTCTCGGGATCACTTTCTCGCAGGGTAGACGAGGAAGGATCCCAGGGCATTACTAAAATATGATTTGAGTATATAATATCTTGCTCTATTCTCTTCTGATGCTGCAGGAACTGCTTCAAGATGCTAGTCTTCGTTAGGCTAGGCCTCTCCCCCTCTGTTCCAGCATTTCTGCAGTATAATCCAAAGATATAGCCCCATTCCTTTGATACCGATGCATATTTAGCATAGTTCTGATGTTAGTCTTGCGAGTACTTTGGATGAGTACTCACGGTTGCCTTGCTATCTTTTTCCCCATACCCGGTTGCTGCGATCAGGCGATGGAGTCCCGGAGCCAGACACCACCACAAGAGACTACTACCAGGAGAGCCCCGGAGGAACGTACTACTGGGTTGAGCCAGCCGACCAGGAGTAGTTCGGAGGCCCTAGGCAGGAGGCCTTTGCCTTTTCGATCAGTGTTGCTGTTTGTGCTAGCCTTCTTAAGGCAAATTTGACTAACTATGTCTGTACTCAGATATTATTTGTGTGTATGACTTATGTATTCGGGTCCTCGTGACCCCCTGGTTTATAATATGAGATTTATGTTTAAATTTGTGTTTAGAGTTGTGTTGTGATATCTTCCCGTGCGTCTCTGATCTCGAGCATGCACGTTTGCGTGTATGATTAGTGCACGGTCGAGCAGAGGGCATTACACTGTGCGAGATGAATGGTGTGTTGACTAAAGGTGGAAAGAAATATTTTATGACGTTGATTGATGATTCCACTAGATTCTGCTATGTGTATTTGTTAAATACTAAGGATGAGGCTCTACACTACTTTAAAATCTATAAGGCAGAAGTTGAGAACCAACTTGAAAAGAAAATAAAACGAGTTCGGTCTGATCGTGGTGGAGAGTACTTTTCTAATGAATTCGATTTATTCTGTGCGGAACATGGCATTATTCATGAGAGGACGCCACCCTATTCACCACAGTCAAACGGGGTTGCCGAAAGGAAAAACCGTACTCTAACAGATTTGGTTAACTCCATGTTAGACACATCAGGTTTATCCAAGGCATGGTGGGGGAGGCTGTATTGACATTATGTCATATCCTGAATAAAGTTCCCACGAAGGATAATGAGACTACTCCCTATGAGCAATGGGAAAAGAAAAGAACTACACTCTCTTACTTGCGCACTTGGGGCTGTTTGGCGAAAGTCAACGTGCCGATAACCAAAAAGCGCAAGTTGGGACCAAAGACTGTGGACTTCGTTTTTCTGGGTGCCAAGTATAGCGCCGGCTATAGATTTCTAGTGGTGAAATCTGATGTACACAACGTGAAGGCCGGTACGATCATGGAGTCTAAAGATGCTACATTCTTTGAGGATATTTTCCCCATGAGAGATATGCAAAGCACTTCTAGACTGGAATCTAATGAGACTCCTGAACCTGCCATTCCGATGGAATATTATGAGCACAAAAGTGATGAAAGTTCCACGGAGGATGACGAGGAAGCTCGTGTTAGGAGCAAGAGATAGAGGACTGCAATGTCCTTTGGTGATGATTTCCTCATGTACCTCGTGGATGATGACACTCCTAGTACCATTTCAGAAGCCTATGCATCACCGGATGCTGACTACTGGAAGGATGCGGTCCATAGCGAGATGGTTTCCATCTTGGCTAACGGGACATGGGAGATCACTGATCGTCCTTATGGTTGCCAACCATTGGGATGTAAGTGGGTGTTCAAAAGGAAGCTTAGGCCCGATGGTACTGTTGAGAAGTACAAGGCTAGGCTTGTGGCCAAGGGTTATACCCAGAAAGAAGAAGAAGATTTCTTCGATACTTACCTGTGGCTAGACTGACAAACATTCGAGTGTTACTCGCTTTGGCTGCCTCGCATGGTCTTCTCTTCCATCAGATGGACGTTAAGACGACTTTCCTTAACGGAGAGTTAGACGAGGAAATTTACATGCAACAGCCAGATGACTTTGTAGTAAATGTCCAGGAAAGAAAGGTGTGCAAGCTATTGAAATCTTTGTATGGCCTGAAACAAGCTCCTAAGCAATGCCATGAGAAGTTCAATACAACTCTGACATCTGTTGGCTTTGTTGTTAACGAAGCTGACAAATGTGTATACTATCGCTATGGTGGGGGCGAAGGAGTTATACTGTGTCTGTATGTCGATGACATACTGATATTTGGGACCCACCTCAAAGTCATTGAGGAGGTCAAGGCTTTTATATCTCATAACTTTGAGATGAAAGACCTGGGCGTGGCTGATGTTATCTTGAACATTAAGCTACTAAGAGATACTGGGGGTGGACTTACACTTTTGCAATCCCACTATGTTGAGAAGACTTTGAGTCGTTTTGGATATTCGGACTGCAAACCTTCTGCAACACCATATGATCCTAGCGTGCGGATACGAAAATTCAAAGGCACGGCTGTAGATCAATTGAGATATTCTCAAGTGGTTGGTTCACTCATGTACCTAGCTTGTGCTACTCGGCCTGACATATCATTTGCTATGTGCAAACTGAGTCGGTTTGTTTCCAATCCGGGAGTTGTGCACTGGCATGCTGTTGAGCGAGTCATGCGTTATTTGCAAGGTACTGTGAACTATGGAATTCACTATTCTGGGTACCCGACGGTACTTGAGGGGTATAGTAATTCAAATTGGATATCTGATGCCGATGAGATGAAAGCCACAAGTGGGTATGTCTTCACACTTGGTGGTGGTGCAGTTTCCTGGAAGTCTTGCAAGCAGACGATCTTAACGAGATCGACTACGGAAGCAGAACTCACAGCATTAGACACATCATGCATCGAAGCAGAATGGCTTCGAGAGCTTTTGATGGATTTGCTAGAGGTTGATAAGCCAGTCCCGGCTATCCTTATGAACTGTGACAATCAAATAGTGATTGCCAAGGCGAAAAGTTCAAAGGACAACCTGAAACCCACAAAGCACATAAGAAGAAGATTGAAATCTGTCATAAAATCAGGAAACTCCGGAGTGATAGCGTTGAATTATATCCAGACTGCTAAAAATCTGGCAGACCCTTTTACAAAAGGGCTATCACGAATTGTGATAGAAAACGCATCGAGGGAGATGGGCATGAGACCCACGTAAGTTGCCATGGGGGTAACCCAACCTATGTGATCGGAGATCCCGTGAATTAGGACCTGGGAAAACAATCCAGCGATCAACTGAGGAGAGTATCCTTACTAAACCCACTCCGTTGGAGATGTAATACTCTCGTAAACTGTAAGGCAGGCTGACTTTTATCTTAATGTGTTCCAAAGCTTATGTAAGCAAGATGCTATCCTATACAGCATTCTTTGGAGGAACACACCTATGTGAGCCCGACTGCTGGTCACAGTCTATGAGATTGGGTAATCTCTAGAAAGCTCATGAACAGGACAGGAGTGTGACTAATATGCTCCACCTGTGGGATTTGCCTTCGGCAGCCACGTATCGGCCGACAATAGGCGAAACTTTTGCACGCTAAACTGACAATTCAAGGCATAGTTCATTGTTCAGTTGTGAAGAAGTCTAATCCTGTTGCTCTAGGTGTAAGTTTAACTTAACAGTCTCCACTGAAAATTCTGGTATATCAAACATTGTTTGGAACAATTGACAAACTTATGTGCCTCGAGATCTGGTGGGGGATTGTTGGATTATGGATGGGCTTAGGCCCATATAAGACAATAATCCCTGGTTAATCTCTAAGGCCCATTTAGGTGCATGGCAAGTGGTGGGAAGTTTAGTACTACAGTAAGAAGAGTGAGAACCCTTTATAAGGGCTACTCTACCACATGCCATTGGGAGCTTGAGAATAGGAGTTGTACATGCGCGCTCCTCCTCCTCCGCCGCCCGCCCCGCCTCGCCACGCCTCGCCTCATCACGACGCCTTAGCCGTCATCTACTGTTCCTCTCAGTGTGCTGCTTCCGGCGATCCCATCCCGACGACCGCGTGCACGGTTGGTCGGGAGAGCAGGTGCCTCTGGAACCCTGTCGTTCGAGATCCTGCCGGGAGAACGGCAATAAGGTTTTTGGGGAGCGTCTCGACGCGACTGCTCCCGATCCGTCCCCATCTCCGTCGTCTTCGTCCTCCTCTGCTTCCACTACTTCCCCTGCATCGACCCCATGGCGAACAATGACGCCGCCGCCGCCGCCGCCAAGAAGAAGGCCACGGACGACGCCGAGGCTGCTGCTGTCGCCGCCGCGTTGGCCTGGCCAACAGGAGGGTATGATTTGTTCATCCCTCACTTACTCGTTTATGTGCTTGTTCATGTGCTAGCCGTATATGCTGTGTTCATAGATGTTTCGGTTCTATGTACTGTACGTGCTCACATGTTCAAGTATTGGTATGAGTTGCATATTGTGATTGCCATGTTTACTGTTTACTCGTGGATTAGTCTAATCGAAAAGGGGCTCATATTTCCAACACAAAAGTGGTCTTTATTTCAAAGCATTCGTTGCAAGAAACACGAATTCACAACCAAAACAAAAATTAAACTTTTGGTTGGACCCCACGTACAGTAATTAAGCACTAAAAGCATGCATGGGACCAATCGAATTTCTGAATTGCGAGGCAATCCTACGGCTGCCAAGGTGTCTGCATGCACCTATGTGCCCCTACGAATTTTCAGCGTCCCGTTGCGTGTGCTGTCCTGGTATACACTACAACAAGTTAGATCGACCACGTGCGAGATCCAACTCCAAGGTTCCGCCGAGAATCGAGTCCACCAGCTTGCTTTCTCCCAGCAATACGTGCAGGCAGCTGACCGCATGCACGTACTACCACAACATCTTTTCTGCTGTGAAGGTCCAAGATTGCATCTTTTCTCGTCCCCAATTTCAAATTTCAGGGGCGCGTGTACGCATGCAAGTGACTAACGGGCAAAGCAATCGGTCGCGCATGATAACGTACATAATCCACGTAAATCGAACTCGGCATTCAACAAGCGTGGATTCTTTTCTCAAAAAGACAAAAAACATGCATGGACTCGCACGTACCGGAAGCCTGGAGTCAACATGCATAGAGACTCTTGGTGTGGAAGAAGCCAAATGTCGAGCTGTAGTGTGATCAAAGAGTCAACCGATGATCGGGGTAGCGGCGATCTGCCAGCGGAAAAGGGAAAATACGCGAAAGCAGCCGGCGGGCGGGGTAGGTGTGCCGCGTACGATGACCGCTGCGTGGAGAGCACGCACGTAGCGGCTTAGGTGTACCGGCCCGCTCGCCGGAACGATAGAAAAGCTCTAGCTATGGAATGGAGCCATGCCTTAGGAGCATGGGCGCGTGCCTGGCACCGTGGCCATGGTGTGCATGCATAGCATCTGCGAATCAGAACACCAGGATTGCTCGCTCGGGATCATATCGTGCTAAGTTTTTAAAAAGGTCAGATCATACACTTAACAGACTTAACTTCATCAACAAAACAATATCAAAACAGTGATTTTGGTGTTTTTACTAGTAGTAAAAACACACACAGTGATTTTGGCCTCCAGCCACGCAGACGCATGCAGTTGCTGCTCGCCCGACGATCGATCACGAGAGACGAGCAGCAGCATCGCAGCAAATCAGTACGCCATGCCCTGCCCTGCCCTGCCCTGCTCCCTGACCTGGTCTGACAGCACGTGAGTCCGCGACGAACGCTGACGCGACGGGCCGCAGGCCCCGGGCCCAATCCGCCGCGTCAGCGCGCATGCGTCCTCTGACTCCGGCTCTGACTCGCCCGTGCGATCTCGAATCTGACGGAGCAGCGTTCGGCTCCGCGCGCGTGAAGCCAAGCGGAGGAGCGCGCGCGCGCACGCACAGCCGCACAGCTCCCTCCTCCCGTGACCTATCTATCTACCATGCACGATCCTCGGCTAGCTCGTCGGGTCCTCTCGGACCGGTTCCTGCTGTCACTTGTGCCCGTGGGATCCTGCTACGTAGGAGTACTAGCTCTTCATCTTGCGCAGTTGCGCTTCGCAGGCTCTGACTTGTTGTACTGTACATCTTGCAGCTGCGTGCAGAGAGATCAGGAGGAGACGGAGCTGGAAACAAACCGCTCTGACCGATCGAGCTCTCGTCCCAAAGCTTCCCACATTTGCTCGTCTGCGTGTCGATCGATCGGTGGATCGCCCACGCTGGGTGCGACATGTGAGTGAGTGAGTGAGTGAGTGGCCGTCCTGCCTCGAGCCCCGCGTACCTCTTGTAAGTAGCTGCTGCGAATTTGGTTTTTAGGTTTAAGGTGACACTATGAGTAATTAATTACTTTTCCACAGATGATGCCACAAAATTACTTTTGCACAGATGGATGGATGTGTAAATTGTACTTCCTCTGTTCATACACGTGTTTTAGTGAATCAGATATACATACACGTGTTTTAGTGATTTTCACTCATTTCAATCCATATGTAGTTTATATTGAAATATCCAAAACATCTTATATCTATAAACGGAGGGAGTACTATTTAGTATTAAGGTGGGTCATGATAATCCAGCTTTTTAGAAAGTTTGTTTGTTTTTCCTTTATGGGGTTTGGTTGACCCATTTCTCCTGCTTTTATGTATATTTCTTATATCACATTACTAAAAAAATAGGTTTAGTGTAGCACAGTTTTTTTTAGAAAAGAAGGATGACCCCCGGCCTCTGCATCTGGGCGATGCATGCAGCCACTTTATTAATTGTATTGACCGGAAACTTAAATACATGTGTGAATACATAAACAAATACCGTGTCCCTAGTGAGCCTCTACTAGACTAGCTTGTTGATCAAAGATGGTTAAGGTTTCCTAACCATAGACATGAGTTGTCATTTGATAACGGGATCACATCATTAGGAGAATGATGTGATGGACAAGACCCATCTGTTAGCTTAGCATATGATCGTTCTGTTTATTGCTACTGCTTTCTTAAATGTCAAATACATGTTCCTCCAATCATGAGATCATGCAACTCCCGGATACCGGAGGAATACCTTGTGTGCTATCAAACGTCACAACGTAACTGGGTGATCATAAAGATGCTCTACAGGTATCTCCGAAGGTGTCTGTTGAGTTGGCATGGATCAAGACTGGGATTTGTCACTCCGTGTTTCGGAGAGGTATCTCTGGGCCCTCTCGGTAATGCACATCATAAGAAGCTTGCAAGCAAAGTGACTAAGGAGTTAGTTACGGGATGATGTATTACGGAACGAGTAAAGAGACTTGCCGGTAACGAGATTGAACTAGGTATGGAGATACCGACGATCGAATCTCGGGCAAGTAACATACCGACGGACAAAGGGAATTACGTATGTTGTCATTGCGGTTCGACCGATAAGATCTTCGTGGAATATGTAGGAACCAATATGGGCATCCAGGTTGCTATTGATTATTGACCGGAGAGGCATCTCGGTCATGTCTACATCATTCCCGAACCCGTAGGGTCCGCACGCTTAACGTTCGTTGACGATATAGTGTTATATGAGTTATGTGAATTGGTAACCGAATGTTGTTCGGAGTCCCGGATGAGATCCCGGATGTCACGAGGAGTCTCGGAATGGTCGAGAGGTAAAGATTTATATATGGGAAGTCATATTTTGGGTTCCGGAAAAAGGTGCAGTTTTTTCGGTATTGTATCGGGAAGCTTCCAGAAGGTTCCGGAGGATTCCGGAGGGGTCCGGAAGTCCATAAGTGGGTCCACCACGTCCCAAGGGCTGGCATGGGCTAAGGGGAGGCGCCCTGGCCTTATTGGGCCAGGCGCACCAAGTCCTGAAAAGCCCACGCAGCTAGGGAAGGAAAAAAGGAGAGTCCTAGTAGGAATAGGATTGGACTTTGGAGTCCAAGTCCACGTGTGTACTGTTCACGTGGTACTGTTCACGTGGCACTATTGCTTCTACTCCAAGCCCCTACACATATATAAATAGAGGAGAGGGGGCGCCCCAAACAAGCCACAACATTGTCTTAGCCGTGTGCGGCGCCCCCCTCCACAGTTCCGTCCCTCGGTCATATTTTCGCAGTACTTGGGCGAAGCCCTGCGGAGATAGCATCACCATCACCGTCACCACGCCGTCGTGCTGCCGGAACTCATCCACTACCTCGCCGTCTTGCTGGATCAAGAATTCGAGGACGTCACCGAGCTGAACGTGTGCTGAACGCGGAGGTGCCGTACGTTCGGTGCTCGGTCGGTTGGATCGTGAAGTTGTTCGACGACATCAACCGCGTTGTTCTAACGCTTCCGCTTATGGTAGGGTACGTAGACACACTCCCCCTCTCGTAGCTATGCATCTCCATGGATAGATCTTGCGTGTGCGTAGAAATTTTTTGTTTTTCATGCAACGTTCCTCAACATAACCTACTAACTTAGTGCCCATTGCCAGTTGCTGTTTTTTGTCTGTTTTTGGTTTCCAGAATATCAGTACCAAACGAAGTCCAAATGCCACGAAACTTTTTGGAGATTTTTTTCTGGACATAAGAGACACTAGAAGCTTCGGGAGAGGGCCAGAAGACAGAGGAGGTGGCCACGAGCCACCAGGGCGCGCCCCAGGGGGGTGGCGTGCCCTGGTGCCTCGTGGGCCCACCTCTGCTCCGTTTGACCTAATTCCACTTCTATAAATTCTCTAAAATCGGGAAACCAACAGAGGAGTCCACGAAATACTTTTTCCGCCGCTGCAAGTTCCTGTTCTCGAGAGATCCCATCTGGAGGCTTTTTCCGGCACTCTGCCGGAGGGGGATTCGATCACGGAGGGGCTCTACATCAACCTTCCTGCCCTTCCGATGATGCGTGAGTAGTTTACCACAGACCTTCGGGTCCATAGTTAGTAGCTAGATGGCTTCTTCTCTCTTTTTGATCTTCAATACAATGTTCTCCTCGATGTTCTTGGAGTTCTATCCGATGTAATCACTTTTTGCGGTGTGTTTGTTGGGATCCGATGAATTATGAGTTTATGATCAGATTATCCATGAATATTATTTGAGTTTTCTCTGAACTCTTTTATGCATGATTGTTATAGCTTCGTATTTCTTTCCGATCTATTGATTTGGTTTGGCCAACTAGATTGATTTATCTTGCAATGGGAGATGTGCTTTGTAATGGGTTCGATCTTGCGGTGCTCAATCCCAGTGACAGAAAGGGACATGACACGTATGTATCGTTGCTATTAAGGGTAAAAAGATGGGGTTTATTCATGCGTGAGTTTACTTTGTCTACATCATGTCATCTTGCTTAAGGCGTTACTCCGTTCTTTATGAACTTAATACTCTAGATGCATGCTGGATAGCGGTCGATGTGTGGAGTAATAGTAGTAGATGCCGAATCGTTTCGGTCTACTTGTCTCGGACGTGATGCCTATATACATGACCATTGCCTTGGATATCGTCATGATTATTTGCTTTTCTATCAATTGCCCAACAGTAATTTGTTCACCCACCGTATGCTATTTTCAAGAGAGAAGCCTCTAGTGAAAACTATGGCCCCCGGGTCTACCTTAATCATATATTGAAAATCCTAAAAATACCTTGCTGCAATTTTACTTTATTTATTTTATTTTGTATTTTTGTTCGATCTATTTATCTATCACCATACAATTTAATCTTGCAATTAACCGCCAAGGGATTGACAACCCCTTGTTCGCGTTGGGTGCGAGGATTTGTTGTTTTGTGTGCAGGTACTGCTAACGAGTTGTTGCGTGATTTTCCTACTGGTTGATAATCTTGGTTTCATAACTAAGGGAAATACTTATCTCTACTGTACTACATCATCCCTTCCTCTTCGGGGAAATCCCAATGCAGCTCACAAGTAGCAGGAAGAATTTCTGGCGCCGTTGCCGAGGAGACATCATCAACATCTATCAAGTACCTACGCATAAACTTTCATCTCCTTGCATTTATTTTATTTGCATTTACCTCTTGTTTTCATCTCCCCCACTCTCTAAAAAAATCAAAAATACAAAAAATATTGTGTGCTTTCTTTGTTTGTGTTGACATGTGCCTTCTATTTGCTTGTATCTTTGCTTGCTAAAAATCTATTGATATGGATCCTCATCCACTTGCTAATCTTTTCAAAAGATCCAACTATAATGAACCAATTGCTAGTGATTGAGTGCTCTTGATTTTCTCTATGAAGTTTTGCTTGAAAATCATTAATCTGAAAATTGTGATGAAGTGTTAGAAGAAGAAATTTATAAAGTGATTCATGATAGCTCCTTGATTGAAAAGCATGATTGCAATGACGTTACTATAAATTCTATTAATGTGAATTGTGCTAATAATATGCAAAACTACAAGCTTGGGGATGAAAATTTTGCTATGTGCACTACTTATTGCAATGATCATGATTGGGGTGATAATGCTTCTTATGATCTTGATAATTTATTTAAGCCTCATGATGAATATGTTATTGATAATAATGCTTGCAATAATATTAAAAGTGGGTTTGGGAGAGTGTTAACTTTAGGTAAAAAGAATCCCATATATTTGGAGAGTGTTCAATCTTATGAAATTTTTGATAAAAGTGGGTTTGGAGAGGCCATGACTTTAGTTAATGATAATCCCACTATTTTGGAAGAGTGTCAACTTTGCATGCATGTGGATCATGTAGAGAATATGTTATGTGATGGCTATATTGTTGAATTTGAATATGATCCTACATGTAATTATTATGAGAGAGGAAAATATGGTTGTAGAAATTTTTATGTTACTAAATTACCTCTTGTTATGCTGAGATCGTCAATGTTTTATTCTTCTCCCTTGCATATGCTAGATATTTCTTGTCTTGAGAATTTATTTGCTTATAAAATGCCTATGCATAGGAAGTATGTTAGACTTAAATGTGTTTTTCACATACTACATGATGCTCTCTTTGTGCTTCAATTCTTGTCTTTGACGTGAGCATCATTGAAATCTCAAGCCTATCTTAATGGCTATAAAGAAAGAGCTTGTTGGGAGACAACCCAATGAATAAAATAAGTTCTTGAGTGTTTTCATAATTATGGATTCTGTTATGATTGTGTTTTTATGTTTTAATTAGTGTTTGTGCCAAGTAATGCCTTTGGGATGATTCGGAAGATAGTATAATTGATGCTGTTTGGAAAACAGAAAGTTTTGCATCCAGTGCTAGAATTTTCATTCTGTACTGGAGCGTCATAAAAATCTGAAATTTTTACAAAGTATTGGTATATGAATTTCCCACGTTGTGCTAATTTTTCAGAATTTTTGGAGTTACAGAAGTATAGCTTTTAAATAGATCTTTACAGACTGTTCTGTTTTAAACAGATTCTGTTTTTTGTTGCATAGTTTGCTTATTTTGATGAATCTATGGATCGTATCGGGGGGTATGAGTCATGGAGAAGTTGGAGTACAGTAGCATTATGTCAATATTAAATATGAATCAATTTACCAGAGTAATTAAAGATATAGATTTATTTGTTATATTAACGGATCTCACAAAGGTTTTGTTGAGTTTTGTGTGATTGAAGTTTTCAAGTTTTGGGTGAGATCACGATAGATGAAGGAATAAGGAGTGGCAAGAGCCTAAGCTTGGGGATTCCCAAGGCACCCCAAGGTAATATTCAAGGAAGACTCAAGCGTCTAAGCTTGGGGATGCCCCGGAAGGCATCCCCTCTTTCTTCTACCAACTATCGGTAATTTTAATTGGAGCTATATTTTTATTCATCACATGATATGTGTTTTACTTGGAGCGTCGTGTATTATATGAGTCTTTGCTTTGTTTGCTTTTTAATTTGTCACAATCATCTTTGCTGGACACACCTATTTGAGAGAGCCACACGTTTATCATGATTTGTTAGAATACTCTATGTGCTTCACTTAAATCTTTTGAGCTAGGCAGTTGCTCTAGTACTTCACTTAAATCTTTTTGAGCACGGTGGTGGCTATATTTTGAAGAAATATTTGAACCCTCATGCTTCACTTATATTATTTTGAGAGTTGATAAGATTAAATTTTGAAGAAATTTTTGCACTCTCATGCTTCACTTATATCTTTTTGAGAGTTGATAATAGTGATGGTAATTTGCACAAGATATGAATTTGGTCCCAAAGTGATGAATATTTAAGAGGGATATAATACAAACTTTCATGAAAGATCATTGGATATGATAAGTTTGATTCCTTGCAATAGTTTTGCGATATGTAGATGATAATATGTGAGTCATGTTAGTGAGTAATTGTGATTTAGTACGAATATTGGTGTTAAGGTTTGTGATTCCCTATGCATGCACATAAAGTCAATAGTTATGCAACGAAATTATATCCTACTTATGGTGCATTATTCGGTGTTAGTTATGTTCAATGCATGTTTATGACCGTTTTCGCTTTTTGTTGGTCGCTTCTCAATCTATTTGCTAGCCTTCATTTGTACTAAGCGGGAATACTGCTTGTGCATCCAACTCCTTAAACCCAAGTTGTGCCAAATGAGTCCACCATACCTACCTATATGCGGTATTTCCATGCCGTTCCAAGTAAATTTGCATGTGTCAACTCTAAATTTTCAAAATAATTTTCCGTTTTGTGTGCCCATACCGCTCATGAAGCGGCAGGGGGTGGCCAATATTTTCCATGCTAGGTGTGTTATTCTCACGATGAGTGTGTATTCACTTGTCATTGCACTAGAGAGTGGCAGGTAATAGGGATGCCCAGTCCCGAAATGATTTTTTTAATATGATGATAATAATAAATTCCTTGAAAAGTGTTGGTATGAAGGGCACCCGTGGATACGGCTAGCCATGGATTGTGAAAGAATGGTGGAAAGGAAATAAACTTTATTTTCTGTTTGGGAACCGCCTATAATGTGTCTAGCATGGAAGATATTGGGAATTCTCGGTCGTTTTCGTTGACAGGAAAAACATGCCTCTCAAAATAATTTTATCTCTCTAATTTAAGCCTTGAGCTCTGGCACATTTGCAAATCTCTGCTTCCCTCTGCGAAGGACCTATCTATTTACTTTTATGCAATTTTTATTTTTATTTTGAGTCTCCATCTTCTCTTACAAAGCATCAACTAGAGAGCACTATTGTCATACTTGTGCATTGTGTGTAGCTAATATTGAGTGTGTTTCATGAATGGATCAATGACTGAGCATAATGGGCTAGGGATAACTTTCTTTAGCATTGATATTCTGAAAGGCATGGTTGCTTGTTAGTATCATTGAGTATTTATGTCTTCATGTCAAACTATAGACTATTGCTTTGAATCATTCAAGTCCAAATGTCCATGCTACAAAAGAAATAAGTATATGATGAATATGATAGGTAGCATTCCACATCAAAAATTTTGTTTTTATCATTTACCTACTCAAGGACGAGCAGGAATTAAGCTTGGGGATGCTTGATACGTCTCCAACGTATCTATAATTTTTTATTGTTCCATGCTATTATAATATCAATCTTGGATGTTTTATATACACTTACAAGCAATTATATATCATTTTTTGGGACTAACCTATTAACTTAGTGCCCAGTGTCAGTTGCTGTTTTTTGCCTGTTTTTGGTTTCCAGAATATCAGTACCAAACGAAGTCCAAATGCCACGAAACTTTTTGGAGATTTTTTTTCTGGACATAAGAGACACTAGAAGCTTCGGGAGAGGGCCAGAAGACAGAGGAGGTGGCCACGAGCCACCAGGGCGCGCCCTGGTGCCTCGTGGGCCCACCTCTGCTCCGTTTGACCTAATTCCACCACTATAAATTCTCTAAAATCGGGAAACCAACAGAGGAGTCCACGAAATACTTTTTCCGCCGCCGCAAGTTCCTGTTCTTGAGAGATCCCATCTGGAGGCCTTTTCCGGCACTCTGCCGGAGGGGGATTCGATCACGGAGGCGCTCTACATCAACCTTGTTGCCCTTCCGATGATGCGTGAGTAGTTTACCACAGACCTTCGGATCCATAGTTAGTAGCTAGATGGCTTCTTCTCTCTTTTTGATCTTCAATACAATGTTCTTCTCGATGTTCTTGGAGTTCTATCCGATGTAATCACTTTTTGCGGTGTGTTTGTTGGGATCCGATGAATTGTGAGTTTATGATCAGATTATCCATGAATATTATTTGATTTTTCTCTGAACTCTTTTATGCATGATTGTTATAGCTTCGTATTTCTCTCCGATCTATTGATTTGGTTTGGCCAACTAGATTGATTTATCTTGCAATGGGAGATGTGCTTTGTAATGGGTTCGATCTTGCTGTGCTCAATCCCAGTGACAGAAAGGGACATGACACGTATGTATCGTTGCTATTAAGGGTAAAAAGATGTGGTTTATTCATGCGTGAGTTTACTTTGTCTACATCATGTCATCTTGCTTAAGGCGTTACTCCGTTCTTTATGAACTTAATACTCTAGATGCATGCTGGATAGCGGTCGATGTGTGGAGTAATAGTAGTAGATGCGGAATCGTTTCGGTCTACTTGTCTCGGACGTGATGCCTATATACATGATCATTGCCTTGGATATCGTCATGATTATTTGCTTTTCTATCAATTGCCCAACAGTAATTTGTTCACCCACCTTATACTATTTTCAAGAGAGAAGCCTCTAGTGAAAACTATGGCCCCCGGGTCTACCTTAATCATATATTGAAAATCCTAAAAATACCTTCCTGCAATTTTACTTTATTTATTTTATTTTGTATTTTTGTTCGATCTATTTATCCATCACCATACAATTTAATCTTACAATTAACCGCCAAGAGATTGACAACCCCTTGTTTGCGTTGGGTGCTAGGATTTGTTGTTTTGTGTGCAGGTAGTGCTAACGAGTTGTTGCGTGATTCTCCTACTGGATTGATAACCTTGGTTTCATAACTGAGGGAAATACTTATCTCTACTATACTGCATCATCTCCTCCCCTTCGGGTAAATCCCAACGCAGCTCACAAGTAGCAGCCGCCGCTTCCTGCCAATCCCGCCGTCTGCAGCAGAGCTCCTCGACGCGTCCCGACCACCGCTGCCCGCCATCCATGACGCAAGGGTATCAAGATCTAGCCGCCGCCGCCTCAGATCTGCAGACGCCACATGAGTTCCACCGCCGCCACGCCACAGGGCCTACGCCCGGCGATGTTGCCGGCGGCGGCGGAGGGAGGGGGATGCGCAGGGGTCGAGGGGAGGATGGGCGGTGGCCGCCTGGTGCGGCCCGGCGGCGGTCGCACGGGGTCGGGAAGGAGGGAGGTGTAGCACAGTTAGTTAATCGTATTCGATGGAGCCGCAATGCTTTCTCGCACTTGCCTCTCTTCTGAGACCTTAGGGACAAGCGTTCATCTGCGCGGTCGACTCTACGGAAAGCGGCGCTGCGGGTGCTGGTGCCCCAACTCCTTGGTTGTGTGGATGGAAAGGAGCGGGGCAACGAGGGATCTTGGTGTGGCGGTGCTTCGGAAGTGGCGACACTCAGATCATAGTATGGAGGTCTGGTTTGGTGGCGATGGGCATGTTAACCGTGGGGCCTCGATGCGGAGTGGATGAGACTTTGGACGAAAGCTATGCGCTTTGGCGCTGGCGATGGTGATGTCTGTGGGTGTCATGTCCCTCTTGGTGGCGTCCTTGTGGCCCCCCTCCCCGCGCCAGGGATTTTTTTAGCAACATTACAACAGGAGAGGCTCCTACTGCTTCTTCATTAATTAATGAATATTTACACTGTATAGAGAGCCAAAGTCCAAACTACATAGAACATGGGGAGGAGATATACAAGAAAACAAAGGGGCACTAGAATTAAATAAAAATTGGGGAGATAAAATAGTATAGAAATCCAGCTAGGTTCTCCTGCAATCTATATTTAAGAAGGCCCAAGTCAATCATGAGCATGCCATCCAAGCTTGGATAGGTGGGTTGAATACAGTGTTAGGGCTTCGGGTTGAAAACCCTTGATCGTATCTTCGGTCTCGGAGGCGATATGTAGCATTGCTGCTCTCTTGGGGGCATCATCGTGGAGCTCGGGTACCCTTCGATCGACTCACATCGGCATCGGCGGGCAAGCTCGGATCCTAGCTCGAAGATCCTTTGTCTATGGCCTGGGATGGATCCTGACTCTTGGGGCCATCTTATCTTTTACACGGGACTACATTGTCACCATCCTCGGTCTCATTGTCCGCGGGCAGGATCGTCGTTCCACAGCCCGGAGTGCGAGAGGGTAGGCGGCCCTCTCTGGCGATAACTTTGTTGGAAATATGCCCTAGAGGCAATAATAAATTATTATTTTCATGTTGAAAATAATTTTACATTTCTGTGCTATAACTGCAATGGTTCCTAAATATGAGATTCACATGAAAACCCAGTTGCATGTGTAGAAACATAAATGATAAAATAGATCCCTAGTCTCATCTCTAAGACTAGCTCATGTATTGCAGATGATCATGTTTTCCTGATCATGGGCATTGCTAAGTAACTATGATGCTGGCCATAATGAGATCACATTGTTGGCACAACAATGGTGTTGTACATACCTAACTTAATTATGAAATAACTGTGTGATTCGATCGTCAATATTGTTGTCGGTATCTTCATATTATGTGTTAACGTATAATCACGTCCTTAGACCATGAGAATATCACGGACCTTCATATCAGATGGTTACTTTGGGATTGTCAAACGTTAACCGTAAATTGTGATCATAATGGTAACTTTCGGGTACATAGGGAAAGTATGCGAAGGTACTCGATAGTTCAAGAATGGGATTTGCTCCTCCGACGATGGAGAAATACACTTCGGGCCCACTCGGTATTACGTTATCCATCATCGTCTAGTCAGACACAACATGATAGTGATCACGGGGATAGTAAAATACAAAAACGAGAAAAGAGAACAAACATGTAACGAGGATAACTTGGTATTGTGATCAAAGAGTTGCTTCACAAGGATACCCATAAAAGTCTCGCCTTGGGTTATGTTACGTATTGCAAAGCAAAGGGGGTTATGTACATGAATAGAGGGTTTTCTCGATAAAGATCTTCGTGTGTATGTGGGAATTAATATGGGTGTCCAGACTCCGATGTTAATTATTGATTGAAAGGTGTTCCGGATCATGTCCCTTATTATCAAACCTATAGGGTCACACGCTCAATGGTTAGCGGTTTGATAGAGTACAAGGATATCAAATAAATATGAGAGAAAGGCACCGAAAGTGTTTCAGATGTTTTCAGAAATGTTCTGGTGATATCCAGAGAGTCTCGGAGGTGCCCGGGAGAGTCCCGAAAGGTCCTGTAAGCCCATGGAAGCTTTCGGAAGGGCCCGAAATGTTCCAAAACCTTCTGAAATATTCTGAAAGGCCCTACTGGGCTTCCCGTTAGGGCAGTAGTCACATGGGCCATTATGGGCTAGAAAATTATTCGCCCCCTTAGCTTGGGGGCCATTTCAAGTGGGGCGCCCACCAACTTGGGTGGCAAGATTTGCTGTGTGGGAAACCCTCCTCGCCGTGGCCTCCCTGCCCATTATAAACAGAGGGGAGGGGCAGCCCGCCCCCAAAGATACAAGTCTTGACTGCGCCCTCCCCTCACCTTTGTGCCACACATCTCTCTCGGTTTGACGGATACGCTGAAAGGCAACTCCTCTTCCTGCGTAGTTCTCTACTAGTACTTTGTCCTGGACGACGGAGTGCTGTCGAATCGCTGATACAGTATGCGTGGATACCACAGAGGCATCGTACTTTTCGTGCTAGATCGGCGGATCACCTTGGTAATATTCTCGCGGCTGGAGGTATAATCTAGATATGGGAATCGACAAGTTTTCACCGACAACTCTCCCTCAACTACTGCACGAGAAAATTTGTTCATGGTAATATGATCGCTGTCGTTGCATCTTCATAGTGATCCTGGTCATGTTTGTTAGTACGGTAATTTTTTTCTTTTGTAGTACGTTCCTCAATAGTGACATCATGAGCTTTATATGAGTAGATGCAAGTATGATGTACAACACATGGTGATGTGGGAGTATTGCATTTTTTGGGGTATTAGATTGGATCTTATAGTTGATGTTCTTGTTGCTTCCCTCTAAATTACAATTATTTTGATCTTGACGGCATAGTGAGACTTTGTTACAAAGGGGTGGCTTTCCGCGGTCCTTCTATGTTGCACCTGAGTATGCTGGTTGTCAGGCAAAGTCACGCTTTAGTCCTTTGGGGTTTCCCTTTAGTTAAGAAAGATAAAAATTTGTGAAGCAGAGGGCTTGTAGATTTGATCTATACGGGGAACACGCGTTTACGAAGTTTAGTATGGGGCTTGAGATTTTTTTGTTAAATCTCGTGTTTCATACATCCCGGCATCCCGAAAATTTAACCCAAATGTCTAGACTGTCCGCAGACCCTCATACCCAGCTGTGGGGCAGATTTGGCCCGCTCGAATGTGTTCGCCACATTGACCCAACCTGGTCTGGCCTACCCAGATCCCAGACCCAAACCCTAGCTCACTTTCTTCACTCCTCTCCTCTTCGCTCCTGATCTGCCCGCCCCTCTTATTCCTGCTCTGGTTCCGTCTCGTCCCGCACCGCTACATCTGGCTCTGGCTTCGAATCCGAATCGAAGGCGGACCCCCACACCTGGTGCGCTCGCGACGGAGTCCAACTCTGTGCCATCCGCCGGTCACTGATGGAAACCTGGGGCGGCTTGTCGAGCTTCGCGCCCTTCTCGGCGGCCCGGCAGGGTGAGTCCAGCTTCGTGTCGGCCCGTTGTGGCTTGTCCAGCTCCGCGCCTTTCCGAGTAGCCTAGCGGGGATCTTGCAGCTCCGGGCCGTCCCCGGCACCCCGGCGGTGGATGCTAACCCAGGTTTCCATCACCCACCTCTTGCAGCTCCGGGCTGTCCCCGGCACCCAGGCTTAGGTGCGGACAAATAATAGGTCACATTGCGCGGGTGAAAAAATGTGGATCGCCCCCTAGCCCATGTCGTCCACGGACAATTATGGATATGTCCGCCAAAAAATGGGCAGGGGGAGGGGGCATATTTGTCCATTACATTGGAGATGCTCTAAGAGAGGATTTGTGGCACCTAGGTGCGGGGGAATATTTGTCCCTTAGAATTGGAGATACTCTAAGAGAGAGGATTTGTGGCACCTAGGTGCGGGGGAATATTTGTCCCTTAGAATTGGAGATACTCTAAGAGAGAGGATTTGTGGCACCTAGGTGCGGGGGCATTGACTCCATTTTTCTTTGGGCTTTTGATTTCTGATCTTTTGTATGTTTTTAACCAAAAGTTTATAATGATTTTTGTTTGCATATTTGTGTTTCTTGTGACGAGAGCTTTTAAATAGGACCACTTTTAAATAGGTTTTGATGAGTTTTTAAAACTTCACCAAGCTTTAAGTGTTAAAACTTGATTCGAACGAACGACAAAATCAACAAGTTTCAAAAACTAAAACTTAAAACATGGTGTGTCCTCGTACGGAATCCAACAACTTTGCGAATCGCGAAGCAATCGTGCGGCCGGACAAGGCTGAGCAGGTGCATGCTCCCGCACCTGCGTGCCCCTGCGAATTTCCGGATGCTCTAAGTTGGACCAAGGTCGTGTAGTTGTCCAAGCATACGGGGTGCATGAGTCGCAAAATAATATGTAAACATTTGGCGAAGACAACTTTGGCATGATTGAGAACTAAAATAACACAACGAACAGGTGCTGATGCGTGACAAAGGCACTTACCGAGTTTACCACCGGAGATTCATAACTAAAGATGACCAAAAAAAATTCCGCAAAAAAAAAGACGACCAAAATTAATCATGCTTGTTCTGCCATGTCAGCACCAGCTGGGTGGTGTGCAGCGTTGGTGGTGTGTGCAATCGGATCCAACTCGAGCGCATATATACTCCACAACGACATTATTGCTCTAGAATAATAATCAGCCGGGGGAATGGCCGTGGCGACCAGCTCAGCCTGGATACGGGAAGTCTCCTCGCTAAACCGGCAGGATTAGATTAACATGATTGGCAAATAATTGCAAACTGCACTACTGCACTATATTTTAGTGCAGCTAATGGGTTCATGCAGCCCGTAGAAGCTGAGGATTCCCAAGCATAAGCGTGCAAGTTACGGGAATGTCTCGAGGAAGATGCTGAGGATAAGCTTCAATTATATTAATACCACTACTGTGATTAGTTGTTTAACACCGGCAGTCCAGGCACCAATCTTTACGAGTCTGTAGTGGACTATGGAGGAAAGGGACGTGCTAGAATTCAGGGGCTTTACGAACTCTTCGGTGAAAAGAAGAGGTTTTAGTTTCACAATAAACTGGTCAAACACTGCAGATTAGATTGGAGAAAACTATAAATATTATGCCACTTTCTTGCTTTTTAACCAGGGTTTTCTCTTCCGTTTTTTTGTTCTTAAAACAAAATTAGCAAAAACTTATACAAGCATGAAGGAGAAGCATAATGACAAAGTGGAGATCCCCCGCCAAAAAAAAAAAAAAATCTTGCGGGAGAATCCATCATTCGTTTTTTTTAGAGAAGAATCCATCATTCGTTGGGTGGTCCTTGAGTTGGTTGTACCCCACCCAACCATGGATTAAACCCGGCTTCGAGGTCGTGTACGTATCGTTAAGATATGAATGTTATTTTGTTGAGAGACGATGTTCTCATTGATAGCGAAGAGCATGTAATGATTTTGGTAAATCTTTAACCTTGGTGTTTTCAATTTTCTTTAATCTTTGTGATTTCAATTTTCAGTACACACCTTGAGTTTGTGTGTGTGTGGATTATACCTGGCCATCCGTCGGGCCGGGCCGGGCTTCGGGCCGGGCCTAACAAAGCCAAGGAAGAAAACCTAGGCTCGGGCCCGGCCCGGCCTGACCGTCGGGCCTAGTTTTCAGGCCCAAGCCCGGCCCATCAGTGAAAAAGCCTGCCGGGCCTCTTCCCTAAAATGCAAAAAAGCCAAGCCTAGGCCCGGCCCGACGTGTCCTTCGGGCTCAAAACTCAGGCCCAGGCCCGGCCCACGAGCAAGACCGGGCCGGGTATCCCATGGCCAGGTATAGTGTGGATACATCTACTTTTACTTAGGGCTCCTTTGATTCAAAGGACTTTCATAAGATTTTTGGAGGATTTGGGCCCTTAGGAATTTTTTCCTTTGATGGTTGTTTGATTCGTAGGATTGGAATCCTTAGGATTTTTTTTTCATACGATCCATTTGTACTACATGTTGAAGGAAAATTTCCATCCACTCAAACCTCTTTGTAGGACTCCTTCGTTTTTCCGGGGCTATTAAACATTCTCACAAATCCTGTAGGGTACTATAGGACATGCCACCCTATTCCTGCATTTTTCCTATTCCCGCGTTTTGATAATCCTGCGAATTAAAGAGGCGCTTAGTGTTTCTACAAGGAAAATGGAAACCCATAGTTAGGTTTTCTCCGCCGAAATCTCCAGACCAAAGAAATGTTAGAACGTTGTGGTAGCTTCTACATAAAGAGAAGAACTTCCCTCTTGAAAAAGGAACGACCACAAATTAAGATGCCAAAGTACCATCTTTGTTTAGCCATAGCCACTAGCTAATAATGCACTAACAGAGCAGTAACATATTTAATCAAATTATGCCCGCATTTAATCGCCAAACTACAAGCAAAATTTCCCATGCCATTTAGCAAAGTTTTTCCTAACCAATGTTGGGGCACTTTTCTATACCCTTGAGTCAAAGGGGTTTATACTAAATTATCTGCTTTTCGGTATATCTTTACTATTTAGGGTCAAATAATGCTCAACCCAATATACGCAAGGCATCATCTCTTCTTGGAGAGAGGTCAAATTAAAGAGGGTGATGTGTCTAATTTGGAGCAATTCTATATAATATATTACCTAGATTACTTATTGTATTATGAACAGAAAACACATGCTACTCATTAAAGAATTATATACAGAACACGTGTCATGGCTTGTAAAACCTTATTCAAAATGATGGAATGGAAATTTCTGGTAGTGCTGGTGGTGTTCTTTACAATTATAAAACCTTACATCGGGGGTCCTAAAAGCACACCATAAGGGTGATTTAATTCTTAAGATACAAGGGATCTTTTGTAGTGTAAGGTAAATAACGCATGTTATCATGTCTTAAGATAGAGAATAAAAATAAGGCTATATTGATAAGTACATAAACATATCTGACAACAAACAATTGATATTAATTTACCATGAAACCCTAATAGGTAGAGTAGACTCACATGAGTGACAATACCAGCGGGATGCGAGGTGAAAATAAGTATATAGCCAGGTAATCCGACAACTCATGAAGCCTATAAGAGCATGATAAAATGGAGCGACTTAATATTTATAAGAACTTATTTGGGCACACCTTTGTCTAAATGAAAAGGCTATAATAACCATGCTTCTTTATTGATTCCACTAGGTTACCAACACAGTAAATTTTTAGAATTGTAAAGAACACCACCGAATGTGCCAACAACTAACCTTTTGCGCAAATTAAGCAACACCATCAGGCGCAGGGCCAAACTAAACGCCATCAACCCCCAATGCACCTTGGCATAGGGCACACAAGGACCAAAACAAGGAAACTAAGATGTATGGATGTCTTCTTAGAATTTCTAACACATCTCTCTCTCTCTCTCTCTATTTTTTTTTCTACTAGCAAAGAGCGCGTGCATTGCAACGGGAAAAAAATACCACACTCCCCTAACCCAATAACTATGACTGAAGACCCAATAGGTCCACATACTTTTTTTCAACACATGGCATTCCATCTGTGTTGCCACTTATCCCCCTTCCCACCATCACCGACGGTGGCCTCAGTGCTCACACAATCACAATGCGTTTGAATGTTGTCAATCATAAGGCGTCTCTCGCTCGGCATAAGATGAGAATTCTGCCTTTTTTCCTATGAGGTTTTGGCGAGGCTTGTATGTGTGGTTATAGATGGTTTATTTCATGTCCAATCCTGATTTTGCTGAGGTGTTTATTTCCAATCCGGATCAGCACCGGTATGAAAGAAAGACAGATCATGCGCTATTGATTACGGTTGCACCCTAAATAGCATTTAAAAAATGGTTAACAGGTAAAACAACATCATATTCAGATTCTACACATTTTTCTAATCAAATTTCATATATAACATGTTAAATTTGGAGTAAGGGTTTGAAAGACATGGGTATTTTTTAAAAGCATTTGATATGTACTATGGGTTGATTAACCCAAACATCACGAAGTTTTCTGCAAAAATGAAAATCTGACTTAAAACAGGGCCGTGAATTGATTAGCAGAAGCATCAGGGGGTTTTCTGCAAAAAAAGAGTTAAAACTGGACAACGGATTGATTACCAGAATCATCAGGGGTTTTTCCATAAAATAGCATGACGGACCAAGAAACCTATTCCCTTTATTAGTAGGTATAGAGCAGGAAAGGTAGGGCGGAACAAACACAACAAAGCGCCATACCAAATCATAAACTAGATCAATCAAATTAAGTACACTTATTCAGATCTAAGAGATGTGGGTATTTTATGTATTGCTACATAGATTTTATGGTATAATTACGAAAATATAACAAACATGATCTTTTTTTCGAAAAAATAGTTCATTAATAAGGTGTAGCAATAGTACACAAATACACATATAAGTAAAAGAAAGATTACAACTATATCAATAGACCACCTAGCAACGACTACAAACATTAGAATGAGACAAAGGCACGCCACCATCATTGCCCCTCCCTCACAGGAGTCAGACTACCCTTGTACAATTGTAAAATCGTCGTGCTAAAGCCCCAAAGGGGTAGAGCAACAACCATCGCCCATGAATACAAATGTAGATCGGAAGGACCGTACCTGCAAACACACCAACAACCACGAGCGTCGGCCAAATCGGAAGGATTTTCTAGAGACCAACGCCGACCGAAGACAAACAAATCAGGTCAGGCGGAGACCAAAGCCAACCAGACCCAAGCAGGTCCGTCGGATACACACCTCCATGCGCCCTCTGTCCGTGCTAGACGCACTGCCAGAGTGGGGATGAGGTGGGGAGGACATTATTTTGACTGTGGGTGGTCACCGCCGCCTCGCCGCCCCGACCAGGACACTGACTAGTCAGCAACCCTAACTAAAGGGAAGAACCCCAAAGTACTACTACCATCAGATCCGCGACACCTCCTGACGTCGGCGAGGTTAATGGAGGAGAGGGGAGGCCGACGGTGCGATGGGAGGAGTGCCTCATAGCTAGGGTTCAACAGATAACTATGTTGGTCTGAGGGGTACAATATATTTAGGCAATATCATGCAGATCTAAGGCTAATGCATCGATTTTTCTAGAAGATCACAAGCATGCATATATCTTAAATTATAGAAGAGATAGTCCACCAAATCGATGAGAGGATGTTTTGCTTTTTCTTTTGAATTTGTACTACATCTCTCTAGACATTTTTGATACCGCACTTTTAGTAAGAGTACATAATAATACCTCGCAAAAAAAATTCATGCACACGACAAACCAATCTAGTTAAAATATTTTTCCCTAAAAACCTAAAACCTTCTAGCGGCAACAGACTACGGCTTCGAGGGGCCCGGTCTTCCGGCAACTACCCTCCGCAACGACCTCACGGTCATTGGTGATGAGGGGGGGCGCCGAACCTCGCACGCACGGGTCGTGTAGTTTTAGGTTTTAGGGCCCTAGTAGTTTAGGTTTTTGGCCATTCGATGTCATGGCTTCAAAGGTGACAGCGGTGCCGAATAATAAAAGCTTTAGATCCTTCTTTGACATGACATTCAGCTCGATGGTGGGTGAGGGTTCTGGCTGTTAGTCTGTTCCAGTGGGGATGATGTGGTGGTGATACGTCTCAAACGTATCTATAATTTTTTATTGTTTCATGCTGCTATATTATCATTTATATATGCTTTTATTATCATTACACACCATTTTGTATTATTTTTCTGGATTAACGTATTAATTTAGTGCCCAGTGCTAGTTTTTGTTTTCTGGTTGTTTTTGGTTTCGCAGAAAGTCCATATTTAGGAAGGTCCAAACACAATGCCAATTTTTGATGATTTTTTCTGAACCAAGAAGGACCCTAGAAGCTTCGGGAGACGTCGAGAGGACGCTCGAGGGCCCCACAAGCCTAGGTGGCGCGGACAGGGGGTTGGCCGCGCCACCTAGGCTTATGCCTCCCCTGAGCCACGTTTTGACCTTATTCGACCGCCATAAATTCCTATAAATACTAAAACCTTCGGAGCGGGACAAGAGAGAATTGTATCACCGCCGCAAGGCTCTGTTCCGAAGAGATCCCATCTGGAACCCTGTTCCGGAGTTCTGCCGGAGGGAAAGCCATTGGAGGGAGCTTCTTCATCAACCTTACTGCCTTCATGATGATGTGTGAGTAGTTCCTTTAGGACCTACAGGTCCATAGTAGTAGCTAGATGGCTTCTCTCTCTCTCTCTTCTTTAATATCATGTTCTCCTACGATATCAATCCGATGTAATTCTTATAGTGTGTTTGTTGGGATCCGATGAATTGTGGATTTGTGATCAGATTGTTCATTGAATATATTTGAATGTCTTGAAGTTTCTTTGATGTGTAATTGAGTAGCTATGTATGCTTTCTGAGTTATTTGTCTTCTTTGGCCAAGATAGATGGGTAATTATTTAGAGGGAGTGGTGCATAGTAGTAGGTTCAATCTTGCGGTGTTCTATATCTCAGTGACATAAAGAGACAAGACACGTATTTGTATTGTTGCTGTTAAGGGTAAAACGATGGGGTTTGATCTTATTGCAAGATTTCTTCCTTTCTACATTATGTCATCTTGCTTACTGCGTTGCTCTGTTTTTCATTAAACTTAATACTTTGAGATACATGCTGGATAGTGGTTTCAGGGTGGAGTAATAGTAGTAGATGTAGTTGGATAACGGTCTACTTATCACAGACATAATGCCTATACAAGATTATGCCATGAACGGTCATAATTATGAATGCTGTTTTTCTATCAATTGCCCAACAGTAATTTGTCTACCATGCCATTACCTTCTTCCGAGAGAGATGCCACTAGTGACTTTGGCCCTCGGGTCCCTTCACCATTAATACTTGCGTTTACACAATTGCTCTTTATTTCACTTTCATTACTTTTCCGTTCTACTATATTATTATCCATCCACCATTTGCTTTCAATTTTGTATCTAGCAAGACGAGGGGATTGACAACTCCCTTGCTAAGTTGGGTGCAAGTTTTTATTTTGTTTGTGTGCAGGTGCTGCTTATCTTGTTAGTTTGCTGACTCCTACTGGTTAGATTAAACCTTGGTTCTTAACTGAGGGAAATACTTTCTGCTGCTGTGCTACATCACCTTTCCTCTTCGGGGAAATCCAACATCTCCTACGTGAGTAGCAGGCGGTGGCATCCCTATGGTGGACTTGTGTCCTCGGGCTCCTCCTCTGCGACGACGTTTGCTCCAGCGTCAATGCGGAGCTCGGGAGGCAGTGCCGTAGTGGATGCAAATAGCGGTATGCGTCGACATCAACTGGAACATGATGGATCATGTGCTGGGTTTGTGGTAGGCGGCTTGGAGGTATGGTTTCCTCCTCGAACATCATCGTCGAGCGGGGATGCCAAATCCGGAGTTCGATGGAGTGTCCGGGGCATTGCCCAACTAGATTTTTTCAACGGCAATGGTTTCGCCTTTGATAAGCTACTTTCAAGGTCCGAATAAATGCATGTCAACGATGGAGCCACGTCAAGCTCGGATGAAGAGGCGATCTGTCACACTTTTTCGGTGGCAGGTGACGGGCGTTGGCGTCAAACTTAGGGGATTCTTCGGTCTCTATTATAATTTTTCTTCTTAGCTGATGGTCCTTTGTGTAAAGACAAGAGTTTTATTGTCTTTTTAGTTTTTTTTAGGTCGGTGTCTACTTGACTTGTATTTTTTTTTGAAAAAGAGAGCCCCCTCTCGGATTTCCATTAACATAAATCGCATTGTTTTACATCTAGCACGACACCAAACACAAACCTACCAACATGAAAGCAGATGTATACCAAACGACGTAGATCTGAAACTACCCCCCCCCCCCCCCCCCCGGCATCAGAGAGGCAAGTCAGAGGATGTACACTTCTCCCGCGCACACCCCGCAGCGACAACCCCTGAGAAATCCCACACGTCGGGCTCTCTCCAGGGGCTCAAAACGAAAGCAACATCATTCTGCATAACAACCAGGAGTTTTTAACCCGACTAAGACGAAACTTGACTTGTAGCTTGATCTTTATTATACAATTATATTGATAAGACGCATATTATGATGGAAAAGAGCATCATACTTATTTTTCAATATAAAAGAGAAGGCATACTTGTTTGATCGAAGGGTTGAAAAAAAAAACTCGAGACGTTGATGTTTTGTGGACGCATGTCTCATGACAGTTTTTTTTTTTGAGGGTAATGTCTCATGACAGCTGGGCCAGGAGATTTTGCACGTGAGTTTTCAGTTTTCTTCCAAAAATTATTATGGGACGGGAATAGGCCCGGAAGCCCGGAGCCAAAGCCCTAAACTTGTAGCCGCTTCCCACCGTCTCTCCGTACCCCGCTCGGCCGGCCGCAGCGTCCGCGTCCACTATAAATAGCGCCGGTGGCAGCCCCAGCCTCGACACGCCTTCCCATCGGAAACAAACCCAAACCTTCTCGTGCCGATCGCCTCGAAAGAGCAAACCGCCAGCCCGCCCGCCCGCCCGTGCCCCGTAACCTAGGAATTCCGTCGATCTGAAACCCAACGCCGCACCAGCCAGAGCTTCTTCCCCCGCCGTTCCTCCTCGAGCACTCGAAGAATCGTGAGTTCCCCTGCCTCCCTGCCCGCTTTGTGCATCCATCCCTTGTCGCTCTACGATCTTGCAGTAGCAACCGCAGGTGTCCTGCCCTGCCCTGCCCGCAATGTTTTGTTCTGGATCTCGATTTAGGTTCTCCGGGGTCCGTTTCGGCAGCGGGGGATCGCGCTCTGCTTAGGCAGGGGATTTCATGGGTCTGGTCCTCCCCTGTTCTGCATGATGTGGTGGGATTTTTTTGGTACTTTTAGGGAGATCTTTTGGTGCGTTTGATCTTCCTAGGGCTTCTCGCGAGGGCTGTGATTCGAGAAAAACGTCGCTTCTGCGCCCATTGTTATTGTTGATGCCGTGAAACGTGAATCTAGTCTTTCATACTCTGTTTTTTTTGTCTGCTGTGTTGTCTTTGTTTATCAGAGTCAAACCTTCCCAGCCTGCAAAAACGCAGCGTATTTTATGGGAAACGCCTGGTTATTTTTATACTTGCTTCCAACTTTTCCGCAATACGCAATTATGTTCACCGAGCGGGCTCTGGTTTGCATTGATTTTTTATTTAATGTCTTAATTACGCATTTAGTAGCAATTATTTTGGACTGGAGGAAAACCTGAAGATAAAAAATGCAACAAAGAATTGTGCTTGGTATCTAGTATGGTTGACATACCGCATGCTACTGCTCTTCTTTGCCCACATTACACACCAAATTGTTAGTTCATTTTGTACTAGTTAATTGATAGGCTCAATCTTCTAAAAATATTACGGAATTTATTCGAGGCCAATCCTAAGGAATATGCAGTGTGTCTAATTCAAGTGGTTCATGATTGTCTAAACATATTGCTTTACCCATCTAAAAGTATGCTCATCAGCTCATGTGTTTGCTACTTCAGATCTACTGTATTAACCATATAAATTATGCTCATCAGCTCAATATGCGTTTTGCTTGTTCAGATCTTAATGATGCCATGTTACTTTGAGTCACTAACTCTTTTTTCTTCTCTCATCATCAGCACAAAGGAACGATTGTGAATGTTCTAAATGATGTCAAAAGCCAACAAGTCTAGTAGTAGTAATTCCATGTACGAAGCTCCCCTTGGTTACAAGATTGAAGACGTTCGCCCGGCCGGAGGAATCAAGAAGTTCCAGTCTGCTGCCTACTCCAACGTAAGCACCACAAGACTTAACCAATATCGTTACATAGATGCAAATTTGAATATGCTCATTGATGCATTTCATACTCTTGTTTCTAACAATTATTTCTGTCTGATCTTTGTTTTGCAGTGCGCCCGCAAGCCCTCCTGATATTCCCTTCGCATGCCTTCCGACGTAGCTTAGATTTTTATTACTGCAATTTCCCTTTCCTTTTTTCCCAATAATTCTCCCTTGGCTGGCTGCTGCTTCCTCTGCTACTCCTCTTGTCCTCTCCGATCTCCCCTGTCCTCTGTCATCCTCTCTTCTTCCTCGCGACACTTGATCAGATGGAAATGTCTTTGGCTGACTGCTGGGGCTCTGCCCCCGCCTCCCCTATTGGGTTTGAGGGCTACGAGAAGCGCCTCGAGATAACTTTCTCCGTCGCGCCTGTCTTTGCGGACCCGTGCGGCCGCGGCCTTCGCGCCCTCTCCCGCCAGCAGATCGACTCCTTCCTCGATCTTGCACGGTGCACCATTGTGTCCCAGCTCTCGAACAAGCAGTTCGACTCTTACGTGCTCTCGGAGTCGAGCCTCTTTGTCTACTCCCACAAGGTTGTCATCAAAACCTGTGGGACAACAAAGCTCCTGCTGTCGATTCCCCGCATCCTTGAGCTTGCTGCGGAGCTGTCGCTGCCACTTCTTTCTGCGAAGTACTCCCGCGGGACGTTCATCTTCCCCGGCGCACAGCCGGCGCCGCACCGCAGCTTCTCGGAGGAGGTGTCCGTGCTGAACGGCTTCTTTGGTGGCCTCAAGTCAGGTGGCAATGCGTACGTGATGGGTGACGCGTTCAGGCCCAAGAAGATGTGGCATGTCTACTACGCCACGGAGGAGCCTGAGCAGCCCATGGTCACACTTGAAATGTGCATGACTGGGCTGGACGCCAGGAAGGCCGCGGTCTTCTTCAAGAACTCTTCAGATGGCTCCTGCTCCTCGGCCAAGGAGATGACCAAGGTCTCGGGGATCTCTGCTATCATCCCCGAGATGGAGATCTGCGACTTCGACTTCGACCCGTGCGGGTACTCGATGAACGGCGTCTGCGGCCCGGCGGCCTCGACGATCCACGTCACTCCCGAGGAGGGCTTCAGCTACGCGAGCTATGAAGCGATGAACTTCAACCCTGGCTCCCTGGTCTACAGCGACCTGATCAAGAGGGTGCTGTCATGCTTCCGCCCATCAGACTTCTCAGTCGCCGTCACCATCTTCGGTGGCCATGGCTTTGCCAAATCATGGGCGGCCGGTGCGGAGGTTGGCTCCTCCTATCTGCTCGACGATGTCATCGAGCAGGAGCTTCCGGGCGGTGGCCTGCTCATGTACCAGAGCTTCAGTGCGGTTGGCCCTGGCGCCGTGTCGCCGAGGTCGACCTTGGATGATGGCTGGAGCAGCGACGGGATGGAGACGGCCGCGCAGGGCGAGGAGACGTGCGTCTGGGGAGTCGAGAAGAAGGTGGCCGTGAAAGATGCCGCTGCTGCCGGAGACGTCTGAAGTCTCTGAGATGGTGTCCTGCTATGGTAGTTTCGGTTAAGCAGCTGGCCAGGTGACCGACAAAGCGATATAGTGTTACTGCTTTTATTATTTTTCTGTCATGGTTCCTGCCGAATAAGTGCTCTAGATGGTCTGCTGCGTCTGCCATAGTGAGCAAAAGAGTCTATCTAGGTTGGTAGTAAGTATTTATGTCTGTCGCCAATGCTCTTGTGGGGAGAATGATATGTGAACTTACTACGTTCAATCAAATGTTGGAGTTCTCCGTTAATCTTGTCGAACATTCGAGTTGTGTGTGCGTGTCGTGAACTTTTGTTGGATTGTTGGCTGTGGTGGTTTGCTTTATATATAAAGCGGGGCGAAAGCCTTTTTCGGTAACATTCGAGTTGTGTTTGGATGCTATTGTAACCAGGCTTCTTATTTGTCTTGTGTCAGTCTTATACATACATTGTACATACTGAATATTGTCAAGAAGAGAAGCCAAGAAAATTGTACTGTGGTCATTTTTCTCTGAATTAGTTGGTTCCTGCTGGTTTATGTGCCATGTCAGAGTAGCTCTGCTGAATTGAGTTTACCACTTTATGTCTTTCGTTATGACACGCTGGCGTCTTCCCTTCGTCTCCTACACGTGCCTAGAACTATCACTTAACACTAGATAACTGGACTAGAACCCACCGAACTGAGTTTATCACATCCGTACGTATTAAAAAGCTTAGTTGGTCAACACTTGAACTGAAATATACATGGATACATGGCACTGTCTGGTTTCCAGTGAAAAGATTACTGAGACTGTCTGTTAGGATTTTCAAAGAAATTGCGCATCAAAGCACCAGTGGTCTAGTGGTAGAATAGTACCCTGCCACGGTACAGACCCGGGTTCGATTCCCGGCTGGTTCATCTCTCAGTTTTTTATATTCATTTCCCCTTGGAACATACTCCAGTACTTAATCAAATTTCGTTCTCTCAGTTTTGGCCGATCATACGTGCGCCACGATGGAACCAAATGCCAAATAGTGACTCTTCGCCATTATTATTGAATCATTGTCGCATGCCGACTTTACCAGATTGGTGGTTACTTTATGGCTCATCGATCGTACAGGGTTGGTTGGACATAATTTCATGGTCTTAGTTCAGCACATCATCACACTCTAAAATAAACAGGAAATGACAGAAAATAATTTTCTATGCTGCGTCCAAGCGGGATTCCCAAAATAGGAACCAAAGATCAGCATCCGGTCTGCTTGTCCTTGAATTTTTCTGCCCCTGCCTGTTAACGACAACATTTTACGTATCACAAAGATAGATGTAGCAACAACAATTTGCATGGTTCTGCACATAATCTGACGACCAAGCTTTGTTCAATCCAATACTGCAGGCTATCATCTGGCATTAACACCACGCCGCTAGTGCCAGTAGATGGTTTATTTAAGATCATATATGTGAACGATTCTAGTAGTATGATTCTTCAGTCTTGAGGAAACTTTTGCAGAGGTTGAGCCAGAACTCCCTGTCAGGGCTAGTAGCCTCCAGCTGCCTCTTCACGTCCTCAGCGAACGGCACCTGCAACGTGCAAACTGGCAAGTCAGATCCTATCGTGGAAGAAGAATGGCATGCACCACATTGCACATAGAGAGAAGCACTCACGGTGATGGATTGGCTGGTGGAGAGGCGGTCGACGAGGTTGAGGAGTATGTCGCCGGTGTACTCCGGGTGACCCTGGATGCCCAGCACGTGGTCGCCGACGCAGAACATCTCCACGCCGGTCTTGTCCGAGGACGCCAGCACGTCGGCGCCCAGCGGCGCCTCCCAGACCTCGTCCTGGTGGCACTCGGTGATCTTGGCGTACTGGGGCAGGTCCCGCAGCGCGTCGAGGAACCGGCACGGCGGCAGCGTCGCCGCCATGCAAGGTTTTGGATCCCGAATGGGCAAATTTTCTCGTGGGTGGGCGGAATTCACGGTAACCACGGTTACCGAGAAATACCGAAAAAAATTCGGACGGAATTTATTTTTGAAATTTGAATTCAAATTCTTATAAATTAATATAAAAAAATCTTGAACTAATTTTATTCAGAAAAGAGGTAGTAGCTCAGTGGAAGAACCACTACGTGCGCGCTTAGCTGTGTTTGTGGTCGCGAGTTCGATTCTTCGAAACCCCATTTTTTCACGTTTTCCCGGACCAGGAGGCACAGCCGCAGTATCCACAGCTCGTCGGCGTACGGCTTCCCGGACCAGGAGGCACAGCCGCAGTATCCACAGCTCGTCGGCGTACGCGTCGTATGGGCTGCCACTGATGACGAAGCCGTCGTACCGTCCCAGGTCCTCCGGGTCGGGGAGCTTCCCGTCCACCGCCCGGAACATGTCCCACGTCTCGCAGACGTCGCCGTCTTCGCCGCCGCCGCCGAAGGCGCTCACGAAGACGTTGAAGTAGCCGCCGTATGCCTTGAGCACGTACTCCGAGTCCCGCGCTGCCAGCAGCAGCGCGTACCTCCTGCTCCTCCTTGGCTGATCATCAGCTGCCACGATCTTCATGGCGGACTACCGGAACGGTTCTTGAAGCAGGAACAAGACGAGTACCAGACCAAGCTGATCTATGCTTTTAGCGCTATGCAAATGAGTAGATTGATTGGAGTGTGGGATCAGTTGGCGACAAGCGCTGGCATTTATAGAGGCTGGTCGGAAGCTGGGGAGAAGGGGAGTATGAAAACACGAGGAGTGAATCAATGGCGACAACATGCACGCTTTGGAGAGCCCCGACTCCTTTTCGATGGACGACCATGCATGGTTGAAATTCTTGGTCTGACACGACCAACATCCATCGGCAGCCTAGAAGAACCGACATTTTCTCTGATCGATCATGCATGCGACCAACTTTGTACCACCATCATATGATATGATCAGTACGAAGGGGCGGATCTAGTGGGCCCACAAAAATAAAAAAATGACTATATTGTATACTTAACCTCAATTTTGGAGTAACCTAATGATATTTTTGGACTATTTGTTGGATTTACAGTGATGTTTTAAGCCAAATTATACTACTTAGTTTTTTTTTTCAAATTTTGTACCAATGTATTGATGTATGGCACCCCCAGTAGTCGATCAGCAGCTAGGTCCGCCACTGTCGGTACGGCAAGCTTTTTACGGAGCTCGTCTTGGGTCGCCATAGCAGCCGTCTGATCATGGTCTTGCGTAAGAGACTTCGTCTTTTTTTTCTTCCTTTTTTTGCGGGAAGCGTAGGAGACTTTGTCAAAGAGCCGTTCAAGATCGCTGTTAAATAAACCGTCGAGCTTTCTCATTTGTTTTGGAAGTAATAATTAGCAGCCTGAGGTTGTAAAAAAAAGAATTAGCAGCCTGTGACCAATTAATGGAGATCAAGACCCTCGCACGAAGAACAAAGATGACCAATCGACATAAAATTGAAACTGCTCCATGAAGAGTTCTCCTTGTATCATATGTTGGAGCACATGCAATGTCATGACCAAATCTACCACCGATAAGCAGGGCCCACCTCAACCGGTGTCGAGACGCCCTAGGGGGGGAATGTTTTTCACCTTGCGGGTTTTCCCGCATATTGCATGTCCGACCCCGCGACTGCACACATTGGCGACTGTTGCATGTCCACCCCTGAACGCGCAACTGCACACATTGTAGCTCGACAACAACTGCACTTTGTAACATGGCATGCAATTGTAGGGGCACAACTTGCCTGAAACTAGAGAGGATGGAGGAAAGCGAGCATGTGTATTTGTTGTGCGCCGCGGACCGCGGGGGAGAGGCGGAATGGGGCCTTTTCATTTATTTATTTTCTTGTCCTGTCTTCTTTTCTGCACCGCATGGAAGGAACATCCTAAGTCCAAACCCCCTAGGAGGGATGTTTTGTCCGACCCCTTTCCGCAACTGCATACGTTGTGCGACAGTTGCATGTCCACCCCCAACCCGCAACTGCACATGTTGTAGCTCGCCTACAACTGCACTATGTAACATCATTATAATTATAAGTCGACACCCCATAGGGGGGACATTTCACACTGTAGGGTTTTCCCTCATAAAAACGTGTGCGTTAGTTGCATGTACAACCCGGACTCGCAACTGCACACTTTGTGCGGTAGTTGCATCTCTACCCCCTCCCCACAACTACACACATTATAGCTCAACATGTGCACATGCTAAAAATGGTGACCAATGGGAGCGTTTTCATTTTTCCAAAGGTGGGAGTTTTCTTTTTTCTTCTTATATATTTAAAAATACACGTTGTGGCTCGACATGTCCACCCCTTATATTTAAATAATAGGGGTTTTCAAATTTCCTTTTTATTAGTACACGGTAACTTTTAAAAAAAATACACAATAACTATTTTCGAATTACATGTTGATGATTTATTTAAATAAATGGTGAATATTTTCTAAATACATGTTAAACACTAAATGACTAAATAAAATAATGGTTACGTATCTCCAGCAAAAACATTTACTATGTATTTTCCAAAAAAAATCAAAAAGTATATAAACGAAAAAAATAAGAAATGAAAAATAATAAGTATAACAACAACAACAAAAATCCAATGTCCGCTCGTCCAAAAGTGGATAACAAAAGCAAAGCAACAAGTCTAGTCCAGTTAGGCCAACAACGCGAGGGAGCAAACGGATAAACGTCTGTTTTTTGTCCGCCGTCGACCCATTTTCAGCCCAAATTTGGGGCGCGTCTGCGTCGAAGCGGACACGCGCGGACGGGCAGGACGCGTGCCCTTGTCCTCCCCTGGCTCGCCCGTCGGGGACACAAACGCTCCTATTTCTCGTCCCCTCTCCCCTTCCCCGCACCCGCCCCCCACCATAGCCGCCGCCGTCGCCCATTTTTTCGGCCGCCTCCTCGTTGTCCAGCCCCAACCGTCGAAAGCACGACCACTGGATTTGTGCCTCGCTCGCCCGTCGCCGGCGCACAACCGGTAGGTCGCCGGATTCGGCGCATCCGGCCCCTGGCAACCGCGCTTTGCCATGGAATGGCCGGGTACCGGACCGAACAGCCCCGGCAACGCATCCACGCCGCATGCAAGTATTGACTCCGCCTCTAGCCGCTCGGATCTATCCTGTCGTCGGTTCGCCGGCAAAGACACGCCCGGCCGTCGCCCGGGCTCGGCGCTGGCCCAACAGCTCGTCGGCTCACCGTTGCCGGTCATAAAGTGCGACGACTGCCCGCGGCAAGTCGTGCGCCGCGTTTCTACCACGCCGGAACATCCCAGATGGGTGTTCTTCAAGTGCAAAAAAGATGGGGTATGTGCTTCTTTTGATTCGGTTGTGGCAACCGGATTCGGCGCATTTTCAATAGCTCATTGCTTGCTCAAATTTGTGTGTAGGATGGATGCAAATTTTGGTATTGGGAAGAAGATTACATCGATCTATTGATAGCACGAAAGTTGATAGATGCTCGTGCACTCTTTGCTAGAATAGAGGCTAGAGATGAGACTAGATGCGAAGCAACGTCTACTTCTTCGGAATGGAAGAAGAAAGAAGTGTGCAAGCTCGAGAAGCCGCAGATCAACAATGAAGACATAGAGAAGATATTAATCCAACTAGTGAAGACATAGTGAATTATGTACTCCAATGTATCAAAATGTCGTTGAATGAAATAAAAGAATTGTGTTTCGGTTGCCAAAAAATTGTTTACATATGGACTCCCGCCGACCGTGGCGGACTAGATGCGTCCGCACATTGGTCGGGCGGCCAGCGCATCCAGGAAAACGGCCGGACACCGCCCCATTGTCCTACCCAAACGGACAAAATCCGTACAAAACGGACGTCCGCTTGGGTTCGTGCGTTGGAGTTGGCCTTACAGCGGAAGATCATATAGCACAAAAGACCTAGACATTCAACCCAGCCCAGTCAAACACGGACACAACCACAAGCCCACAAGCCATAAACAATCGGGGGCCGCCCCATGAATGAACGGGAAAGAACGAAATCACTAATTAAGGAGTACTCCTTACAAAGATCACTCACACCTTGTCAGGTTGCGACAAGTGGCGCTGCATGTGCGCCACTTGTAGCAACCCGGGAGTTTTGCCTTTTTTTTTCGTACATTCGTCTATTCAAAACGTTTTATCACTTAAACCGTGCGTTCAAATCTCGAACCGTTTTCACCGTTGGATTCCTCGTGCCGAGCTCTTCAAAACTAGATCCCATGGTGATAGATTTTGATGACTTTTTTTAATAAAAAAACCGAGCCCGGAGCACGTTTTTTCCCTTTCCAAAGAGCCACGCATTTTTTCCCTTTCCGAAAGGCACGACTGTGCCTCTCGAGGAAGCAAATCCGTGCCTCCACGAGAAGTAAATCCGTGCTGATGGGGAACGTTGCATGGAAAACAAAAAAAATTCCTACGAAACACCCAAAGATCTATCTATGGAGATGCTAGCAACGAGAGGGGAGTGTGTCTATGTACCCTTGTAGACCGAAAGCGTTAACGATCAGATCGTGGTTGACGTAGTCGTACTCGCGTCGTGATCCAATCCGATCCAAGCACCGCACGTGCGGCACCTCTGAGATTAGCACACGTTCGGCTCGGTGGCGTTCCGGTAGGCCTTCTCCAAGCACCGACGGGACGTGGAGGAGGAGTAACGGGAGAGGCGGAGGCCAAGGGTGGAAGGGTGCAGCCCCCCTGCGCCTCCCCACTATATATAGGGGTGAGGGAGGGGCGGCCAGCCCTAGCCCCTCCTCCAAGGGAGGGGGCGGCGGCCAAGGGAGGAGGCTTGCCCCCCAAGCCAGGTGGGGCGCCTCCCCACCCCTAGGGTTTCCCTCCTAGCCGCATGGGCCTAAGGGGGAGTGGCGCTTGGCCCATTAGGGGCTGGTGCACCCCCTAGGGTCTGTGTGGCCCCTCCGGGGCTGGTGGTCCCTCCGGTGGACCCCCGGAACCCTTCCACTACTAGGAGAAAGCTTATAGATAAAACATTAGTAGTAGCGCGGGTAAGAGGAGAAGTGCTACTGTTACTTATTAGTAGCGCGTGGTACATTCCAGCGCTACAGGTAGGGACTTAGCAGTAGCGCGGACCAGCGGACCGCCGCTACTGCTAAGTGGTCCCACACCGTGGTGTCGCCGTGCCCCATGGGCTTGCCATAGCAGCAGCGCTAGTCATGGACACACGCTACTACTAAACACGTTAGCAGTAGCGTGTGTCCTTGGCCCGCGCTACTGTTATGGCAAGCCCGGGCCCAGCTGCCTGTCCCCACTTAGCAGTAGCGTTGGGCCGTAGCCCGCGCTACTGCTAGGGTAAACATTATCCGCCGCCTGCCCGTTCGTCACTCTCCCTGTGCCACTCTCTCACCGCCGCGACCGGCCTCCTCCTCCTACCATCGCCGCCGACGCCGCATTGCCTCTCTCGTCGCCGCCATCCCCCGGCCTCGGTAAGCCTCCTCCTCGTCCTCCCTCCTCCCTCCTCTAGCCGCCCCTCCTCCCTCCCCCTCCAGCCGCCGCCGGCCCTCCTCCCTCCTCCTCCAGCCGCTGCCGGCCCTCCTCCCTCCCCCCTGCTCCTTCCTCCTCTAGCCGCCCCTCCTCCTCCCTCCTCCCTCCCCCTGCTCCTCCTCCTCTAGCCGCCCCTCCTCCTCCCTCCCCCTCCTCTCTCCTCCCTCCCGCCTCCATTCTCCAGCCGTCGCCGGCCCTCCTCCCTCCTCCTCCAGCCGCCGCCGGCCCTCCTTCCTCCTCCTCCTCCCTCCTAGCTAGCTCCCTCATTTAACTAAATTAGTTTCTAGTTTGTAGTTTACTGAAGTAGTTTATAGTTTGTAGTTTATAATTCATAATTTATAGTTTATATATTATAGTTTGTAGCTTACTATATTTAGTTCGTAGAATTTTAAAAAATGTTCTGTACTTGTTATATTCTGAAATTAGGGCATTTTTCTAGGGTTCATAGTATATTTTCAAATAATATTTCAGCAATCAAGCTCTAAGTTATATTGTGAAATTAGGGCATTTTTCTATGGTTCAAGAAGTTTCATTATAAATTGATTATGAAGTGCATAAAATGCGAACATGTGAAGAAATGAAAATGAAAATGTGAACATGTGACCGACAACACCCGCATCCTCGACAGCCGTCTAGTGAGTAAAGATGATCTATTTGAACATGTGATATGTGGAGTAGTGCTGTGTAGTTTAAACATCTCTGTATGTGTATGAATATTTTTGTATCTCATGGAAAATCCGAGTGGCCTATGTTTTGCCGGAGTGTTGATTCATTTCCGTTCCGGTAAATTTCAGGCGCTCGATATGTCCTATTTTAGCAAAGGTCATGCCGGATTTTTCCGTGAATTTTAGCATGACTTGTGCTAGTATGTAGGAAATATCGAGTGCCTTGGATTTGCCGGAAAGAGAATTAAACGACATTTCGGGTTGACTTTAACTCTGTCGGGGCTCAATACATGACAGTCAGAAAATTAGTGAGGGAGAGTGTCCACCATATATGAGAGAAGAAGAATGCCGACTGTTGTCGTGGGGGTCGCTTCTCCTTCTTCTCCTTGTGCTAGACCTTTGTTATGCACTAGGGGGAGGAGGAGTAGCGACCATCACCGTCGGTCGAATATCTGCGAACACCACGTGAGATGAGAGTTTTCAAGAAAAGACTCGATAGACCGAAAGTCAACCCGTGATGAGTAATAATGATCTGTGTGTTGAGTTCCTGTTATTTGCCGTCGATTTTTAATCTTTGACTTATGAACACAGGAAATGTCTGACGACGATATGATTCCTGAGTGCGACTACTTTGAAGACGACCGGGCTTTGTGCGACAGGATGCCTTATCTGCAGAACGGTAGGTACTTCACCATCGTGCTGAAGGAGACTTTCGACGTTTTTACGGTACGTAAGGACGACAAGTATTTTTCCGTAATTATGCATGACTTGTGAATTTTGGCTTCAACGTGTAATTTTCCATTTTTTTAATTGAAATAGTTCATCCCATGTCATGCAAGACCGTATGTCTTGGAAAAGCTCGGTTTTGAAGATAGGGAGAGAACAGAGACGAAGAGTGCTCACCTTAGGACGAAGCATGGTTTCACTTTTTTGGTTAAGCTATTTAATGCACCAAATAGCTCACATTTCGGTTGCTCAACTTGGAGAGGATTTTGCAAGGCCTAAAGTGATCAAGTTTGGATTAGTAGTACTTTTTCGATCTGCACCATGTTGCCTCCACTTCAATCTAATCCATGTCTCTTTCACCCAGTGATATAATAACTCATGATTGATCATAAAATCATATGATGAAACTACTGTATAAAACCTGTACAAATATAGGGCCAATATGCTGCAGAAAAAAAAATACAGGAAAAATTAGCAGTAGCGTGGGCATGAGCAGCGTGCTATTATCAGCAGCGCGCTCTGGAAAGAGGCGCTGCTGCTATTAGCAGCAGCGCGGTTTAATGAGCACGCTACTGCTATGTATAGTTAGCAGTAGCGCGGGTAAACCCACGCTACTGCTAAAATTTAGCTGTAGCGTCGTAGCAGTAGCGCGGGCACCCGCGCTACTGCTAGCCCAAAAACCAGCGCTACTAGTAGGCTTTTTCCTAGTAGTGTTCGGTGCCCCCGGTACACTCCCGGTGGTCCCCCGAACTTTTCTGGAACCCCGAATAAAACTTCCCATATATAAATCTTTACCTCCAGACTATTTCGGAGCTCCTCGTGATGTCCCAGATCCCATCCGGGACTCCGAAAGACTTTCGGACTTCACCATATTAATATCTCAATACTACCCTAGCGCTACCGAACGTTAAGTGTGCGACCCTACGGGTACGGGAATATGCAGACATGACCGAGAGTCCTCTCCGATCAATAATCAATAGCAGGACCTGGATGCCCATATTGATTTCCACATATTCAACGAAGATCTTTATCGGTTCAACCACGATGTCGAGGATTCAGTTAATCACGTATACAATTCTCTTTGTCCGGCGATATGCTACTTGCGCGAGATTCGATCGTCGGTATCGCCATACCTAGTTCAATCTCCTTACCGGCAAGTCTCTTTACTCGTTCTGTAATACAAGATCCCCGTGACTAAACTCATTAGTCACATGCTTGCAAGCTTCTTGTGATGTTGTATTATCGAGAGGGTCCAGAGATATCTCTCCGTCACATAGAGTGACAAATCCCAGTCTCGATCGATGCAACCCAACAAATACCTTCGGAGATACCTGTAGAGCACCTCTATGATCACCCAGTTACGAAGTGACGTTTGATTGCACACAAAGTATTCCTCCGGTATCCGGGAGTGGCATGATCTCATGGTCTAAGGAACAGATACTTGACATTACGAAAGCTACGGCTAAGTGAACTTAGTGATACGATCAGATGCTAAGCTTACGGTTGGGTCTGTTCATCACATCATTCTTCTAATGATGTGATCCCGTTATCAAATGACAACTCATGTCTACGGTTAGGAAATCTTAACCATCTTCGATCAACGAGCTAGTCTAGTAGAGGCTTACTAGGGACATGATGTTGTTTATATATCCACACATGTTTTTAAGTTTCCGGTCAATACAATTTTAGCATGAATAATAAACATTTATCATGAACAAGGAAATATGATAATAACCATTTTATTATTGCCTCTAGGGCATATTTCCAACACGTGCCTCTCGTGGAATGAAAAAAAAGAAAACACGTTTTCCCCCTTTTCCGAGAGGCATGACCATGCCTCTCGCGGAAGCAAATCCGTGCCTCCATGAGAAGTAAATCCGTGCCTCTCACGGAACAAAAAAACATGTTTTTTTTTAATTTTCCGAGAGGCACGACGTAGAAGCAAATCTGTGCCTCCACGAGAAGTAAATCCGTGCCTCTCATGGAACAAAAAAAAACGTGTTTTCCCCTTTTCGATAGGCACGACCGTGCCTCTCGTGGAAGCAAATCCGTGCCTCCATGAGAAGTAAATCCGTGCCTGTCGCGGAACGAAAAAAAAGAAAATGCGTTTTTTTCCTTTTCCGAGAGGCACGACCGTGCCTCTCGCGGAACAAAAAAAAAGCGTTATTTTCTTTCCGAGAGGCACGACCATGCCTCTTGCGAAAGCAAATCTGTGCCTCCACGAGAAGTAAATCTGTGCCTCTCGAGGAACGAAAAAACCAAGAAAATGCGTTTTTTCGCTCATTTTTTGGTCCAAATTCTATGAAAAACCGGGGGAAACCGAAAAGCCGAAAAACCCCGAAAAAAACATCTAAAAGCCGAAAACGCGTATAGAAAAATACAAAAACAAAATCCGGAGGTAGCGCCCAGAGCGCGACATGTGGCGGCGGCTGAGAGCATGCCAAGTGGCGCGCTGCCAGCCCACCCCAAGTGAACCTTGCGGGGGCTCCCGATGGAGTACTCAATGATAAGTTGCTCTCGGGAAAGAAACGAATGAAGCACCTTTTGGGCCGCCACACGAGTGGGGCGGGGGGGCCCTTTTCTCGTTTTTCTCTTTCGTTTTTTCTAGCTTTTCTGTTCTTTTTTTTTTGCTTCCTTAAATCAAATTCGGGATTCCAAAAAATCTTCTGATGTGAAAATATTCTAAATTAAAAATTATTCAGAAAATTAAAAATAATCCTGGATATAAAAAATGTTGAAAAATTTAAAACATGATAACACATTTCAAAATTTGTTCATGACATTTAAAGAATATTCCATTTTTTTTAAATCATTAATATGAATTTTCTGTGAATTCAAAAAAATATTCATGAATTTCAAAAAGTCCGTCTATTCCAAAAATGTTCGAGAAATTCTAACATTTTCCCTAAATTCAAAACATTCATCAATTAAAAAATCATCAGCCAATTCAAACAATTTTCAAAAATTCCAAAAATGTTTTAAAAAATTTAAGAAAAAATCATTTTTTTTGAAATGTTCACCAATTCATAAAATGTTCATTGATTCAAAATAAATATTCACAGATTCAAAATACGGTTATTACAATTTTCAAAATGTTCACGAATTCATCTTTTTTGCAAATTGAAAAAATATTCATGCATTTCGAATTTTTTCCCCAAAGTATAAAAAGTGTTCGCTGATTGAAAAAATGTTCACAATTTCAAAAAATGTAGGTGAATTTCAAAAATTGTTAGGAAATTTTAAAAACATTCCGAATTTCAAAAATTATTCATGGATTTGAAAAATGTTGTCGGTTTTAAAAATAGTTAACAAATTTGAAAATTCTTCACGAATGGGAAAAAAGGTTCACGTATTTGAAAAAGTTCACGAGTTTGAAAAAAAGTTCATGGATTAGAAAAAAGAAACAAAAAAAGAGAAAGTAAAGTAAAACTGGAAAAAAATGAAAAAGAAAATACCGCTGCAGGGAAGGTTCTCAAAACCAGTGGTTGGAAAATCAGAAATGGGTCTGTCTAGTTGAAACTTGAAAGCAGCGCTTGCGTCGTGGGTAGTCTTTACATCGCTATCCACCCCAACCTACGCGCTAAATAGGAGCAACAGAGAGATTTAGTAGTTGATTCTAGTCATAGTAGGTCGAGTAAGACATCACTCTCTGGATGCTGCTTGCCCGAAGCCTTCCAATGGAGGATCCGTGGCTGCTGGCCGCAGCAACCCGCGACTGCGATCTGATGGCGGATCGGCTCGGCGTCAGCACCAAGCAGCGGACCACAGCTCCGGCAAGCCTGCAATTGATGAGCTCCTGGCTGAGCAGATGGAAAACATGGAGGGTAGCCCGGGGGCCGTCGACGAGCTGACGGGGCCGGCGGAGCCCCGTCAGGAGCAATGAATATCTTAAGTTGAACTGCCGAGGGGGGGGGTGGGTGGGTGGGTGGGAACCCTCGAACAGTTCGAGATCACGGCAGGGGGGGGGGATGTTTTGAATTCTTGAATAAACCTTCGAGAACAGTTGGATGCCGACAAAATCATCAAAGAGTGGTATTCTTTATTTCGATTCAACAAAGTGCCAATAGCTTCTTGATGTTGGCTAAGTGATTCAATCTTCGCCTTGGAATAAAAAGAATTGATATTGGCGCGATCTAACCTATTATGGGGAATTGGTCCTGCACTTGTCCTATCATACCTTTTTCGTGTATACGAAATAGTGGACTTGACTAACTCAATTCTTAGGAAATCGCGAATAAGATCATTTGCTCTTACCTCAACAAGGGAAGCACCGGCCTTTTCTTTTTTCTTCTTGTTCCCAATTCACTACTAAGCAAGTTCTAACAAATTGACTATTTGTGTGATAAATTCTTTGAGTTAACTTGCTATTTTCATGAGAAATAAAATTGACAAGTGGAATTTAGAGATTATTTTCTTCTTGCAAGAGATCCTGCGTGAAAAGTGTTGCTAAATTTCTTCCTTCGTCCATTTCATATGCCACTGTAGGGCTAACGGAAACAAAATACTTTTCCTTGCTCTTGAGATTTTTTTTCCGTTGAACATAGACCCAATTTTTCCTTTTTTTGATTGCTTAGAATCTTTTTTTTTGTCTTTCTGGCGAGCGGTACCAAATCGAGGCAAACTCTGAATACTAGATATGACCCAAAAATAATCCGGATTTCGTTTTGCTTCTCCCGGCCGATCGACTCGACTCTTTTCCCTGCCCCTCGGCCTCTCACTTCGTTTCGTTCTTCCTCTGTACCCTCGCTTGAATGAAGACACCCGATCGGCCCGACTTTCCCAAATGTCGGCCACCAGCCCTTTTCCTGTAGTACGGGTCTTGATTTCTTGTCTTGTTTTCGTTTTAGTCGTGGTGATCGCCCGAGAAGAAAGAAATGAATGAATGTCCTTTTGGGAAAATGTAGAATAATACACCTACCCAGACGAAAGCCAAAGGCGAGTTTCGTAGGTGGACGTATCGAACTAAAATAAGATCTAAGATTGACATCTTGATACAATGATTTACCATAATAATAAATAGAGTCAAGTCATATTGTGATCACTGAACCTTTTGATAGCGCTGAGTTGTTACTGAAGTCTTTCGGTTTTCATTTTGGATCCAATTCGGGATTTTTCTTGGGAAGTTTCGGGAGGAAATTGGGGGTGGGAACCCTCGAACAGTTCGAGATCTTGTGAGTCTAGTGCAGGCTCATTCCCCTAGTATCGTCTTTCTTTGTGAAACTAGACAGACTAAGAATAAAATGCAGAGGCACCCTAATCGGTTAGGTTTGAGAGGCTTTGATGCTTTTGATTGTGTGGGTCGTAGTGGTGGTCTTGCTTTGTATTGGCATGAGTCCCCGAGTCTTGATGTAAAAGAAATAAATGAACGATATATTGATGCGTATGTGACTGTTGTGGCGGGTGAGCCACCCTGGAGGCTTACCTGCGTCTACGGCGAGCCCCGGACAGAGGACCGTCATCGCATGTGGTCTCTCCTCCGGAATCTTCACCAACAGGCCGACCTGCCGTGGGTCGTGGTGGGAGATTTCAATGAAGCGATGTGGAGTTTCGAGCACTTCTCAGACACACCGAGTTCGGCAGGTCAGATGATTGATTTTCGTGATGTTCTTGATGTTTGTGGTTTGGGAGATCTCGGTTTTGCAGGCCTCCCGTACACCTTTGATAACCAGCGTGGGGGACGGGCGAATGTTAAGGTGCGCCTTGACCGGGCAGTCGCCAACAATGCCTGGCGTGACATCTTTGCTCACGCTAAGGTAGATCATCTGGTGTCGCCTAGCTCCGATCACCTGGCTATATTGCTCCGCTGCGAGCGGGAGGTGCCGCGTCTGATGCAGGGGAGGAGATGCAGGTAGTACGAGGTCATGTGGGAGAGGGAACCATCTCTCCCGGAGGTAATTATGACTGCATGGACTGAGCTGGGTTCTATGCTCCATCTTGGGGATATTACCTCAGGTTTGAGTACCATGATGCACAAATTGCAAGAGTGGAGCTGGAATTTTTTTTGGTAATGTTATTAAGGAAATTAATAAATCTCGATCTCGCCTCGAGGAGCTTATGTCTAGGAATGCAGACATGAAGGAAATTCAGGAGGCGACAGACCGGATGAACGAGTTGCTTTACAAAGAGGAGATGATGTGGATGCAGAGATTCCGTATTGCTTGGCTGAAAGAGGGTGACCAAAATACTCAGTTTTTTCACCGGAAAGCGGTATGGCGTGCTCGTAAGAACCGCATTAAATCCCTCATGGATGATACTGGGGTTGTGCACAAGGACCACCAGTCCATGGCGGCCATGGCCACGGCCTATTTTTCTCGTTTGTTTACTGCTGATACAACTCTCTGTTCGGATCCAGTGATTGATCTTATTAAATCTCGTGTGACTGACAGCATGAATGATGGCCTATGTGCAGATTTTTCGGACAAGGAGATAGCTGATGCTCTGTTTCAGATTGGGCCACTCAAGGCGCCGGGTCCAGATGGTTTCCCCACCCGTTTCTTCCAAAGGAATTGGGCGGTCATGAGGGAGCAGGTAATTGCAGGAGTGAAGGAGTTCTTCCGCACAGGGGTCATGCCTGAGGGAGTGAATAACACCTCCATTATTCTCATCCCGAAGGTGGATAACCCGGAGAGGCTCACGGAGTTCTGGCCCATAAGTTTATGCAATGTCATTTATAAGGTGGTGGCAAAGTGCTTGGTGAATCGTTTGAGGCCAATTTTGGATGAGATTAGATCTCCAGAACAGAGTGCCTTTGTGCCTGGCCGGTTAATTACAGACAATGCACTAATTGCTTTTGAGTGCATTCATTTTATTCAGCAGGAGAAAGACCCTAACAAAAGTTTTTGTGCGTACAAGCTTGATTTATCTAAAGCTTATGACATAGTGGACTGGATCTTCTTGGAGCGAATGATGCAAAAGGTGGGCTTCGCTCGCCGATGGGTGAACTGGATCATAGCTTGCGTCACCTCGGTGAGATATACAGTGAAATTTAATGGAACCCTCTTGGACTCGTTTGCACCGTCGTGTGGACTTCGGCAAGGTGATCCATTGTCCCCGTTCTTGTTCTTATTTGTGGCTGATGGTCTTTCCGCTCTGTTGAAAGATGGCGAGGAAAAAGGTGATTATACGCCACTGAAAATATGCTGAAGAGCTTCGGGTGTTTCTCACTTATTGTTCGCAGACGACACGTTGCTGTTCTTCAAGGTGGAAGAGGAACAAGCTAGGAAAGTCCAGAATGTGTTGAATACTTATGAAAAAGCCACGGGACAGCGCATCAATCCGGCAAAGTGTAGTGGCCTGTTTGGTAATGCATGCACTATGGATGAACAGGATGCGGTTAGATCAATTCTTTGCATTGGTACAATTACTTTTGAGGAGAAGTACCTAGGGCTGCCAACGCCGGAGGGTCGCATGTCGCGTGGTAAATTTCAGAATCCGCAATCACGGCTCTTGAAGAGAATTATAGCTTGGGGTGATACCCTCTCTCTGGCCGGTAAGGAGACCATGATCAAGGCTGTTGCTCAGGCTATTCCTACTTATATTATGGGTGTCTTCAAGCTTCCTATGTCAGTGTGTGATGACCTGAACAGAATGGTACGGAACTTCTGGTGGGGCTCAGTGAATGGTAAAAGAAAAACACACTGGTTGGCATGGCCAAAAATTCAGGCTCATAAAACAAAGGGTGGCCTGGGATTCCGAGACTTCCGCATCTTCAACCAGGCCCTCCTCGCGAGACAGGCTTGGCGCTTGCTAACTAAGCCTAACAGTTTATGTGCGCAGGTTCTCAAGGCCCGTTATTATCCTGATGGACGACTAGAGCATACGGTCTTCTCGGGGAACGCCTCTCCGACGTGGTAGGCTATCCAATACGGCCTCGAGCTCCTGAAAAAGGGCATCATCTGGCGTGTCGGCGACAGGCAAAACATTCACATCTGGCGTGACCGGTGGATCCCGAGAGAGCCCTCGCGCCAACCCATCACACAGCAGGGTACCTGCCGCATCAGGAGGGTGGCGGAGCTCCTGGATGTGGGGGGCTCGTGGCGCATGGGTCTCCTTCGGCGCTACTTCCTTCCGGCGGACGTTGACGCGATCTCCAGCATCCGTACATCACCGCGTGGCACTGATGATATCTTCACCGTTCGCTCCGCATACCACCTTGCCATGGACGAGCGCGAGCGTCCATTGGCTACCGCCACGAGCAGGGCACCGGATGGTCGTCGCGCCATCTGGAAGATCATATGGGGGTGCCCTGCTCCCCCTAAGGTACGCGTATTCGCATGGAGAGTTGTGACTAATTCACTTGCTACTTGGGCCAACGAATTTTCTCGCCACCTCGAGCTTACTGACTTATGTCCCCTCTGTGGCATGGAATGAGAGGACGGATTCCACGCATTCTGCAGGTGCCCTTTGGCTAGCGAGCTATGGCGTGCCATGGCGGCGGACTGGAACATCCCCAAGCTGGAGTCCATCAGTAACCCCGGACCAGAGTGGCTCTTCACACTGCTGGAACCCTTAGATAACACGGCGAGGCTGGTTGTGCTTATGACCATGTGGCGGAGTTGGCATGTGCGCAACGAGATTACACATGACAAACTGCCTCCTCCGATTGAAGCCTCTCGGCGCTTCCTCCACGGGTATATTACTTCGCTCCTGTGCATTAATCAACACCCGTCGGGAGACCATGTGAAAGGGAAGATGGTGGTCGTTGCTTCACCACCAGCAGCTCGGGTCAGCTCTGGCCCCAAGCTGCAGCCGCGATGGGTTCCTCCTGACACGGGCTGGACCAAGATCAACACGGATGGTAGCTTTATTGCAGCTATGGGTGCGGCAGGAGGAGGTATGATTCTCCGAGATGATAGAGGTGAGATCATCTATAGTGCTTGCAGAGAACTCCGTGCATGTGAGAGTGCCTTGGAGGAGGAACTACTAGCGTGTCGAGAAGGATTGGACTTGGCCGTGCACCGGACGGACCGTCGAATTATAGTTGAGCTGGACAGTGCGGAGGCGGTGACGTTGCTCACAGCGCGCACGAGAGATAGATCGAGGCACCGCATTCTCATAGAGGAGATCCGAAGCTTAGCTGATACCGTTGATAGAGAGATTTTATTTGCTCGCTGTAGTCGCTCACAGAATAATATTAGTCATGAGTTGGCCGCTTATGGTCGTAACACCCCTCGTACTGCGGTGTGGCTTTCTGCTGGGATGGACTATGTTGTAAATCTGGCTATGGCTGAGAAGCCTCCTTGAGTAATGAGAAATTCTTTTTCCCCGCAAAAAAGAGAGTAAGGCATCACTAATTTTCAATCGACAACGACCTAGCCACACCTTTATCAAACAGATAGATGTATGAGCACCTCCATCAGTCTCCTCAAAAATCCTTCCCTATACGTGCCTATAGGGGCTCTCTCAATAAATTTATTGGAAGAGAAAGATGTGCGGCTGCAATAGTTTCCCTATAAATCTCTCCCCATAATTTTCCCTGACATATGAGCCTCACCCGTCAGTGACTAATTTCTCTTTTCTTTCTCTCTCGAGTCCACGTAAGACATAGGCGGAGCTCCGGCGATCGGCGGCACGGTGGAGCGGACGGTGGCGGGAGGTCATTGGCGGTGGCGCGTTGATGCGGCATTGGTTAAAAAATTATGATAGCTACAACTCTCCCTCAATTTGAGGAGAGATGGAGTGTTTTTCGGGAGAGATCAAACTTTTTGGGGGGAATAGGGAGACTGTCGGAGCAAGTTTTTTCCTCAACTCTTCCTATGCATCCATTTTTTGGGGAATAGGGAGACTGTTCGAGATGCTCTAAGGGCATCTCCAAGGCCGGCCCCCAAAACGGACATTGCATTTGTCCTTGGACTGGTCCGCGGACAATGATACGGGAGCCAGTCCTCCAACATTTCCCCCTAAACGCCCGCCTCCATTTTTTTTGAAGTTCACGAGCTCAAAATAATAGCATATCAAATCTTGATGAGTGATAATATTCAAATGTGTCAGTACTTCTAATTTAGATATTACAAACCAACTAAGTTTTCAAATAAAATAGTTCAAACCTGAATTCAACTCGCGCATATGCTCTAGTTGTTCCCTCTAACCGCCCACAGATGTTCAATCAAATCTTTCTTGAGCTGATCATGAGTTGCTCGATGCCAAATTCGTTGATGCATTTGAACAAACTCATCAAATGTTGTCAAATTCTGATCTAGAAGTTGGATAGGATCGCCCATGTTCTCAAATTTCAGACCTCCGACAACATCTTCACCGTCCTCTTCCACCATCATGTTGGGCATGATCACACAACATGTCATCATTTTCCACAAGGTCTCCAGACCCCATTGTTTAGCAGGTCCATGAACAACTACAAAATGGGCTTGAAGCACTCCAAATGCCCTCTCCACATCCTTTCTAGCCCCTTCTTGTCTTTAGGAAAAGTGAGATCTTTTCTGACCAACTGGCTCAGAGGTGGTCTTCACGAAGCTAGTCACGGAGGATAGATACCGTCAACCAGATGGTAGCCCATGTTGTACTGATGCCCATTGATAGTATAGTTGCAAGGATGAGCTTGCCCTTCAGTCAACCTAGCAAACAATGGAGATCGCTGCAGCACATTGATGCCATTATGAGACCCGGGCATGCCAAAGAAACCGTGCCAAATCCAGAGGTCCTGTGATGCAACTGGTTCAAGAATGATGGTGGGCTTCTTAACATGACCCTAATATTGCCCTTGTAGAGCTTTTGGGCAGTTCTTCCATCTCTAGTGCATGCAATCAAGAGATGCGAAAAAACTTGGACACCCTCTTGCGTTAGACATTGCCTAGATCCTTTCGGTGTCTGTGACAGTTAGTTCTCTCAAGTACTGAGGTCCAAACACCTCGACCACCACAGTAGCAAATATGACCATGGCGTCTCCACATGTGCTCTCAGACATCCGGAGGTATTCATCCCACGAATCTGCAGCCATGCCATATGCAAGCATCGACAATGCAGCCGTGCACTTCTGGTAACCAGAGAATCCAATCCTTCCTACAACATCCTTCTTCAAGATGAAGTAGTCATCGTAGGACCGGACGCCATTGTAGAGGCGATCGAAGACATTTTTTCGCATCTGAAAGCGCCGGCAAAAATTGTACGCGAATAGGGCATCGGGGGCAAAGTAGTCGTCCATCAGTGTCAAATGCCCCCGTGCCCTATTCCCATTCCGCACTCGATGGATGACCTGTGATCGATTTCTTGAAATTGAGGACATGCTCTTCTGCACGCTCGTCGTCGGACGATTCAATGTAATGCTCATACATGTACTCCATGTCCGAATCCATTGCTTCAAAGAAGGGAAAAAAATAGCACGAGCATTTCACCAAACACTTGCCGGGCGTGCTGACCCCCATAGGGGCGGATGGTACCTGTGTGGGAGACGGATGAGAGGTGTGGACCAACGGCGTAGACAAAGCGGTGTGGCAACCGGGTGGCGCGGAGGTCCGGGAAAGGCTTCGCGGGCGGTCAGTGTGTAGAGCCGCGGCGCCGGCGAGGAAGGAAGCGGATACAAAGAATGAGGGAACAGATGGAGACACGGGTCCGGATGGGGTTTTGGGTAGGCCGGTGTGTCGGAGTTCTATGTGACGGTGGTCCGGACTTCCGCAACGACTCTTAGTTTGCTTTTGGTTTTCAGAAAAACGGATAAGCGGACAGACGCAACATCGCGTTTGATGACAAACTGCGTCCGGACAGCGAGGTCCGGACGTAAGCGGGCGATTTGAGGGTCGGAGATGCCCTAACAACGACAATTTGTATAAGTCCGCACATAATCTGACAACAAAGCTTTGTTTCATCAAATATTGCTGGTTATCATCTGGGATTAACACCACGCCGCCAGTGCCAGTAGATGGTTTATTTATGATCATATATGTGCACCATGCTAGTATAAATCTTCAGCCTTAAGGAAACGTTTGCAGAGGTTGAGCCAGAATTCCCTGTCAGGGCTAGTAGCCTCCAGTTGCCTCTTCACGTCCTCAGCGAACAACACCTGCAACTTGCAATGTGGCAAATCAGATCCTATCGTGGAATAAAAATGGCATGCACCACATAGCTAGAGGGAAGCACTCACGGTGATGGATTGGCTGGTGGAGAGGCGGTCGACGAGGCTGAGGAGTATGTCGCCGGTGTACTCCGGGTGGCCCTGGATGCCCAGCACGTAGTCGCCGACGCAGAACATCTCCACGCCGGTCTTGTCCGATGACGCCAGCACGTCGGCGCCCAGCGGCGCCTCCCAGACCTCATCCTGGTGGCACTCGGTGATCTTGGCGTACTGGGGCAGGTCCTGCAGCCGTCGTCGCCAGAGCCAAACGCACTCACGAAGACGTTGAAGTAGCCGCCGTATACCTTGAGCACGTACTCCGAGTCCCGGGCCGCCAGCAGCAGCGCGTACCTCTTGCTCGTCCTTGGCTCGTCAGCTGCCACAATCTTCATGGAGGATTATCGGATCGGTTCTTGCAGCAGGAGGAAGATAGGCTTAGGCTAGACCAAGCTGAGCTGAGCTTATAGCGCGCGCTTTGCAAATGAGTAGGATTGGCTGTGGTGTGTGATCTGCCGGCGACAAGCGCTGGCATTTATAGAGGCCGGTCGGAAGCTGGGGAGAATGGGAGTACGTAAACACGAGGAGTGAATCCATGGCGAACACATGCACGCTTTTGGTTTTGGAGAGACTTCTTTTTGGATGGTCGACCATGCATAGTTGAATTCTTGGTCTGACACGACCAATGCAACACTCATCGGCAGCCTAGTACAAGCGATATTTTCTCTGCTCGATCATGCATGCGACCAACTTTGCAGCACGTACGAAATTATATGATCGGTACGTCAAGCTCTTTACGGACGTCGTATTGGTCGCCATATTAGTCAGCAGCCGTCTGATCATATATGGTCTTGTGGATGAGACTTTGTCAACTCAAAGAGCCGTTCAAGATCTCTGTCCACTTGTTTTGGCTCTCTGCGTTAAAAAAACCGTCGCTTTTCTCATTTGTTTTGGAAGTAATAATTAGCAGCCTGAGACCAATGGAGATAAGACCCTCACACGAAGAACAAAGAACATCAATTGACATAAAATTTAAACTGCTCCTTGAAGACTTCTCCATTGGTCTTATTTCGGAGCACATATATGCAAACACTCCATATCATCAAGTGCATACAAGTACTCCGTATCCTATATCCACTTCTTCTTTTTCCAAAAAAAAAGAAAGAAAAAAAACATACAAGCATTCCATGTCATCATACAATTATGTATGGGATAAGTCCCACCTCAACATGCAATTATGCATGCGAAAAGATCCACCACAACATTCAGTTATGCATTGAAAATGTTTTTCATTCAATTATTATTATTATACTTATATTCAATAAATATTATTACAACCATACATAATCAAATATAATAAGTCATAAGTAGTTTTAGTTTCACTTTAGCTACCTGTAAGTCGCCTGAAAATTGAATTTGCATCAGTCAATTTTTCTGGCTGTTGATTGCTACTCCAAGATTTGTGCTGATTTTTTTTTCTCTTGTATGGTAAGTCTTGGTTTTGGCTGGGAATTTTTAATAGACATCCGTTTTGGGCCAGTCAATTCGGTCATGGTGTGAAGCCCAGTTAGCTGTGCGACCGAGCCCTTCCCTCTCTTCCTTCATTTTTTTCTCTGTTTTTATATTTTTTTATTCATTTTTGCTTTTGTTTTTTTAGCAAGTTTTCCTTTTTTCTTATGCATATTTTTTTGTGATGTTAAGTGAGTTGTAAATGTATTCATGCAAGTGTTGTACAATGAGCTTGTAAACCATACTAGAGTGTGAAAATTGAACTATTATATGCATATTGTATGCATCTTAAAAAAGTGAAATTTTAGTGCAAAGTTGTGTATAGGCTTTTTTATTTTTATTTCCACTTTGTTTCTTCTTAAAGAGAACTACCAATGCCACTATTTCATTCTTACTTAGAAAACATCATTATTTTGATTTTTTTAATTTCATTTTTTTGTTCTTTAAGGGTAATAATACCAATGCCACTAATTCATCTCTTCTTAGAAAACATCACTATTTTGATTTTGCTTTATTTCATTTTCTTTGTTCTTCAAGGGTAATACCAATTCCACTAATTCATTTCTTCTTTATGAAATTTCTTTTTTGTGAAAATTCCACAATTATATGCTCTTGCATATTATCAATTGCGCAATTTTGCAGTAAAAATTTTCATTACGCTTTTTCATTTCTTTTTCTAAAAGGGTAATACCAATGCCACTAATTCATTCTTCCTAACAAAACTTTATTATTTTCATTTTATTTTAGTTCAGTTTATTTTCTTTCCTCTTAAAGGGTAATACCATTGTTATTAATTCGTTCTTCCTTACAAAATTTCATTATTTTGATTTTATTCTTTTATTCATATTATTATTTTCTTTCTTCTTAAAGAGTAATACAAATACCACTAATTCATTTTTCCTATAACTTTATTATTTTGATTTAGTTTTTATTTCAGTTACATTCTTCTTAAAGGGTAATACCATTACATCAAATTCCTTATTTCTTAGAAAATTTCATTATTTTGATTTTATTTTAGTTTAAGTTTCATTTTATTTCTTCTTTAATGGTAATACCAATCCCACTAATTCATTCATTCTTAGGAAACTTCCTTTTTGTGAAAGTTCCACCATTGTATGCTTATACTTGCATATTATTAAAAAAATATGTAATTCCTCTGTAAATTTTGTGCAAATTTGTCATTATTTTCCACTAATATGTTTTTTATTTTCCTTTTTTATTAAAGGGTAATACCAAAGTTACTAATTGATATCATTAGAAAACTTCATTATTTTGAATTTTTATAGTTTTTATATCATTTTTTCTTCTTAATGGGTAATACAATTTTTATTAATTCATTCTTCCTTATAAATTTCATTATTTTGATTTTGTTTTAATTTTTTGGTTTCTTTTTAAAGGGTAATACCAATACCAGTAGTTCATTCTTCCTTAGAAAACTTCATTATTTTTACTTAGTTTTTATTTGATTTTATTTATTCTTAAAGGGTAATGCTATTGCAACTAATTCAATCTTTCTTAGAAAACTTCATTATTTTCATTTTTCTGTAAGTTTTCATTTCATTTTCCTTCTTCCTTAATGGTAATATCAAAGCCACATTTTTGTGAAAATCCACTATTATATGCTTATACTTGCAAATTATACAAAAAACTTAATTCTTGTGTAGAATTTGTGCATTTTTTCATTATTTTGCACTAATACGATTTTAGTTTCTTTTTCTTAAAGGATAATATCAATGCTACTAATTCATTCTTCCATAGAAAACATCATTATTTTGATTTTTTTTGTTTTTATATAATTTTTCTTCTTCTTAAAGGATAATACCATTGCCATTAATTCATTCTTGCTTCGAAATTTCATTATTTTGATTTTTTTATATTTTTGTTGTTTCTACTTAAAGATTAATACCAATACCACTAGTTTATTCTTCCTTAGAAAACTTCATTATTTTAGTTTAGTTTTAGTTTAATTTATTTTCTTCTTGAATGATAATGTCATTGCCACTACTTCAATCTTTCTTAGAAAACTTCATTATTTATATTTTTTGTTTTTATTTCATTTTATTTCTTCCTTAATTGTAATACCAATGCCACTAAATCATTCATTCTTAGGAAACTCTTTTTGTGAAAATTCCACTATTATATGCGTATATTTGCATATTATTAAAAGAAAATTTTATGTGTTAATTGTGTGCAATTTCTGTCATTATTTGTTTTAGTTTTTGTTTCATTTTCTTCTTCTTAAAGGGTAATACCAATGCCACTAATTCTTTCTATCTTATAAAACTTCTTCATTTTTTATTTCTTATGTTTTATTTCATTTTATTTCTTCTTTAAGGAAACGCCTATGCTACTAGTTTATTCCTTCTAACGAAACTTCCTTTTTTGCAAAAATTCCACTATTATATGCTTATACTTGTATATTAAAAAAAATAATTTATATGTAATTGTGTCCAAATTTGTCATTATTTGTTTAGTATTTTTATTTTCTTTATTCTTGAATGGTAATACCAATGCCACTAATTCATTATTTCTTAGAAAACGGCATTATTTTGATTCTTTTTAGTTTTGTTTCATTTCCTTGCTTCTTTAAGGGTAAACCAATGCCATTAATTCATTCCTTCTTAGGAATTGTTTTCTGAGAAATTCTACTATTATATACTTATACTTGCATATTATAAAAAAAAAACAATTTTTGTGTAAATTGTGTGCGAATTTATTCGTTTTTTATTTTCTTTCTTCGTAAAAGGCTATATCAATGCTATTCATTCTTAGGAAACTCTCTTTTTTGTGAAAACTCTATTACGATATGCTTATTCTTTCATTTTATAGAAAAGCGCAATTTCTTGGTAAATTGTGTATGAATTTTGTTCTTATTTTCTTTCTTCTTAAAGTGTATTACCGATGCCACTAATTCATTCTGTCTTAGAAAACTTCCTTTTTCTGTAAATTCTACTATTATATCTTTATTCTTGCATATTATAAAAAGGACAATTTATGTGTAAATTGTACGCAAATTTTGTGGTTTTTTATTTTTATTTTTTAGCTTTCTTTATTCTTAAAGGGTAATACTAATGCCCCTGATTCGTTTCTTCCCAGAAAATTTCTTTTATGTAGAATTTCCACTATTATATGCTTATTTTTGCATATTATAAAAAGTGTAATTTTGTGCAAATTATGTCATTATTTGTAGCCCCGAGCGTTCGCCTAATTTGGTTAGTACGGTTCGTCAAATACGGTTATTTGGTAAATACGGTTATGATACTTTGATTAAAAGTGACAAAACTAGAAAAAAATAATCTTACATCTAGAACTATATAATTGAAATCAATAAATGAGTGGCAGACAATCATGAGGTAGAGCACAACTATTGAACTGTACACAACTAAGAAATACTACAATTGAACTGTACGTAGTACTACACCAGACAACAACTACAAGCCCTAATTACTTAATTAGGTAGTCCAGTACTCGTCCCCGCAAAAAAGGTGCTAAATAACTCGTGTTCTAGTAATTTTATTTCTCACGGGCAGGGGATCAAGAGGCTTGTGAATCCTGCGTACTTCTTAGGCGACAAAGAGAGACAAAGGACAAAAGAAAATGGGTCGATGGAGGGATCATGATTCTGGGCTATTGCTATGGGCTTGCACCACGTCGACTGAATCAAAATGCTTGAGTAAGGCTATGGGAGGGAAATCGACTGAATTACAATTTCGGTTAGTCGACTTTTGTTATATATGGTTTTTTTGTGTTGGTTTGATCAGAAATGAATGGCAAATGGAAAGGTGTCTGACCCAAAATAATTTTACAGTCACCTGATCATTAGTCGGTCCATTTTAATTTTGCTTCACATGTTATCAACCTAAATTTTCATCAACCAATTCACACAGCATCATCTATCAAGTGCGTGCAAGCCCTACATATCCATTTTCCAACACATGCAAGATGCAACATTCACACTCAATTTCCTTGCACATGCAATCCCTGCACATCATCATGTACATTTAAGCCCTCCACAACATCAATTTATATATATTTTTATCGTTTTAGCGACAATTACTTTGACTGAAGTAGAAGTCTATGAGGCACTATACTTTCTACACTCCGGAGTCGCGCGAGCAGCCCAGGAGGCGGTTTCCGTGTCAAAAAGAGTGAATTACTTTGCTTTCGTTCACAAGCGAAGAGCGAATTTCCTGGTCTCAGTTCAGCACATCATCTCACTCGAAAATACTCCCTCCATAACAATTGTAAGATGGTTTTTATGCACTATGCAAAACTAAAAAAAGTCTTACATTTTGGTATAGAGGGAGTAGTAAACAGGAAATAACCATCCCACTAGCTAGATTCATTTTGTAACAGTGGACTTTTTGGGCCATAATTTTCAAGCGGCGTCCAAGCGGGATTCCCACAATATAAGAACCAAAAGTCAGCATCCGCTCTACTTGTTCTTGAATTTTTCTATCCCTGCCTGATAACGACAACATATTAAGTATCAAAAGGATAGTACTCTAGATGACAACAACAATCTACATGAGTCTGCACATAATCTGACTAGCAAGCTCTGTTTAATCCAATATAAGACCACGCTGCTAGTGCCAGTAGATGGTTTATTTATGACCATATATGCGTGTCTATAATTCTTCAGTCTTGAGGAAACTTTTGCAGAGCTTGAGCCAGAACTCCCTGTCAGGGCTAGTAGCCTCCAGCTGCTTCTTCACGTCCTCAGCGAACGGCACCTGCAACGTGCGAAGTGGCAAATCAGATCCTATCATGGAAGAACGATTGCATCATGCACCACATAGCTAGAGGGAAGCACTCACGGTGATGGTTTGGCTGGTGGAGAGGCGGTCGACGAGGCTGAGGAGTATGTCGCCGGTGTACTCCGGGTGGCCCTGGATGCCCAGCACGTGGTCGCCGACGCAGAACATCTCCACGCCGGTCTTGTCCGATGACGCCAGCACGTCGGCGCCCAGCGGCGCCTCCCAGACCTCATCCTGGTGGCACTCGGTGATCTTGGCGTACTGGGGCAGGTCCTGCAGCGCTTCGAGGAACCTGCACGGCGGCAGCGTCGCCGCCATGGCCACCTCCCGGATGCCGATGTCCCACCCGCCTCTCCTGGCCTTCCCGACGCGGCCGCCCAGAGCGCGGCATACCACCTGGTGGCCAAAGCAGATGCCGAGGACGCGCTTCCGGGCGGCGACGGCTTCCCGGACCAGGAGGCACAGCCGCAGTATCCACAGCTCGTCGGCGTACGCGTCATAAGGGCTGCCGCTGATGACGAAGCCGTCGTATCGTCCGACGTCGTCCAGGTCGGGGAGCTCCCCGTCCACCGCCCGGAACATGTCCCACGTCTCGCAGACGTCACCGTCTTCACCGCCGCCGCGGAAGGCACTCACGAAGACGTTGAAGTAGCCACCATACACCTTGAGCACGTACTCCGAGTCCCGCGCCGCCAGCAGCAGTGCGTACCTCCTGCTCCTCCTTGGCTCGTCAGCTGCCACGATCTTCATGGCGAACTACCGGATCAGTTCTTGTAGCAGGAAGGAGAAGGCTAGAGCAAGCTGGGCTGAGCTTATAGCGCTTTGCAAATGAGTAGGATTGGCTGTGGTGTGTGATCTGCCGGCGACAAGCGCTGGCATTTATAGAGGCCGGTCCGAAGATGGGGAGGCGCACTCAGTACTCCTACGTGAACACGAGGAGTGAACACATGCACGCTTTGGAGGGTCTTCTTTTTGGATGCTTGAGCATGCATGCATGCATGGTTGAATTCTTGGTCTGACACGACCAATGCAACATCCATCGGCAGCCTAGAAGAACCGACGTTTTCTCTGGTACGGTCGATCATGCATGCGACCAACTTTGCTGCACGAAATGATATGATCGGTACGGCAAGCTTTTTACGGAGCCGGACGGGTCGTCATATTAGTCAGCAGCCGTCTGATCATGGTCTTGTGGTGGAGACTTTGTCAAAGAGCCGTTCAAGATCTCTGTGCACTTTTTTAGGCTCTCCGCGCTAAAGAAATGGTCGGCTTTCTCATTTATTTTGCAAGTAATAATTAGCAGCCTGAGACCAATGGAGATCAAGACCCTCACACGAAGAACAAAGAACACCAATCGACGTTCCCTCAAAAAAAAAGAACACCAATGGACGTAAAATTAAAACTGCTCCTTGAAGAGTTCTCCATGTTCTATATCTCAATAACTAATCCTTACTATTTCTCTCAACATGCATCATGCATGAAAAAACACTCACCTCAAACATGCAAGCATGCACGAGAATTTCTATTCTATTTATTTTTTGCAGGGAAAAATATGTAAAAAATATTTAACAAATAAAATATCAAACACAATAAATCAGATGTATTATTAGTTTTAGTTATCGTATTATTACTTTAAATATTCATGTTCCATCTAATCAAATCACATGGAATCTTCTATATCTGAAAAGCTAGATCCCACTAACTTATTTCTCTAAACACGCAATCATGCCACCTGACATGCACCATACTCCCTCCGTTTCTTTATATAAGGTGTATTTGTTTTCTGATAAACTTTCACAATGTAAGGTGCATTTCTTCCAATTCCTCGTAATTCTTTTCTTAGCCCTTCAGAAAAAGGGAAGTATCTTCATCCTGATTGCATGTATCTCTCTTTCATCAAAGAAAAAAAGGAAAGTATCTCTCTCCTGGTTGCCTATATCTCTTTCTTTCCTAACCAAATTAATTTACTTGCCACTAACAAATGATTTGGTCAAGGGTAATTTCGGCCTAAATTCTTTATAATTCCTTGGTCGCCGTGCCAAAAAAATACACCTTACATAAAGGAATGGACGGAGTACATGGGAAAATGAGTCAAACACAATAAATCATCATGACAGTTGTCCTTCCAATGCATCATACACTTATCATCATGTCGGCAACTTGCCCTTCCAATGCATCATACACTTATCGGAGCATTTTGCATGGGAGAGACTTGCTGCGCGAAGGGGTCATTTGGCGCATCGGGGACGGCTCAAAGATACACATTCATCATGACAGTTGGATCCCTAGAAGTGGGAGTATGAAGCCGCTCGGCCAAATTTATGTGCAGGGTGTCACGCGAGTTGCAGACTTGCTAGCGCCAAGTGGACGGACCTGGGACGTGGCGAAGGTGGATGCTATGTTCACGCTGGGGGATGCTAAAGATATTTTGTAGATTGCTATTGGAGGCCCGGGGGAGGAGGTTTACCTTGGTTGGAACTTCACGAAGAATGGTGCTTCACTGTCAAATCCGCGTATCACTTGAAGATGGCTATGAAAAGAGCGAGGACCGGATAGCCGGAGTCCTCCAGCTCAGTGGACAATCACTGAGCACTAGTAGAAAACAGGGCTTTGGTTCTGGCCAGATCAGAGCAATAGTCCCCGTCATGTTACGAACCGGGACTAATGTGAGCATCAGTCCCGGTTTGAGCGGCTAGGACGTCGGCCGGGCCTCGGCAGGCATCAGACCCGGTTCCAGACACCAACCGGGACTAAAGGGCCTCGCTCCCTTTAGTCCCGGTTGGTGTCTCCAACCGGGACTAAAGGTTAGTCTTCAGTCCTGGTTCTAGACACCAACTGGGGCTAAAAATATGCCTATATATATCCTCGCCCCTGCCCGCCCTCTCCTCTGTTTTTTGGCCGTAGAAGGTGTGAGGTGTGTGCTACTCTGTTCTCACTTCTTATGCACATGAGGTGTTCGATGAAATGCCCGAGCCACACTTAAGCTTTCTCCTCTGTTCTTCCTCCAAGCTCGACCTCCAAGCTCCATTTTCCCCAAGATTTGTCTAGATTTGGCGGTGCACCAACTATCCAAGTGTTCTAAAAGGTTAGCAACTTTATCCTTTCATCTCTCACTGCTAGTTTAGTTCATTCCATATGCTCTCGTGGGTTTTAGTGGAGGAGTGTATGTGGGAGTTTATTTGATTTAGATGCACAATTTGAGCTCAAATTAACTTCTTAGTTTGCACATGTGTAGGGTGCCGTCCCGTCCCCGTCCCCGTCCTCACCGTCGTCGATCGCCCGCGCCGATCTCGTCGCCGGCACCACCGTGGTGAGCCTCTTGTTCTTATCTTTTTTTTAAAAGAACAAATTCTTACTTGTATGATTTAGATAGCTACTTGTATAATTTTCTTACTTGTATTATTGTTTGTTATTATATAGTGCCATGGTTTTGGTATCCGCCCCCGTCGGCTCTCGTCCGGTCTATGATTCGGATGTGGTATATTATCTTTTATAACTATTTGTTTCATTTAGTGTTTATGACAATTATGCCGACCAACTTGACATAGATGTTTTTATCTAGGAGGTATGTGAACCAGAAATTCCAACCGACCCTCTTGTCCAGAGGTTAAATTTAGTTGAAAAAGAAAATAATTATTTGAAAGAAAAAATGAAAAGAATTGAAGAAGAGAAGATGAAATTGGAGTTGCATGTTGCCGATGTCGTCGATCTACACAAGATCCAGATGGATGCAATGCGCTTGAAGATTAGAAAATATGCCATTGATAAAGAGGCTTGGTATCATTATGCTGTTGGATCAATTGTTACGTTAGTTGCGATTTTGATCGCATTTGTTGTTGCATTTAAATGTTTTACATAGTTGTATGTTGTTTTATGAGAACTATGTATGAACTTTATGTATTTATTTTTGCAGTAATAACATTTGATCACTACTGTACTTTGGTTTTAATGTGATGATGATTTGTATTAATTTGGTCATTTCTCTATTCATGATGTTCTGTAATGGTTTTTGATATACTTAATTACATAATGCAGATGAACCGGCAAAGGATGTACGGTGACCGACGCACTTCCGAGTACATTACGGGCCTACATAATTTTATCGATGTGGCTGAGGCAAACAGTCAGAATGATTTTATGTACTGTCCATGTGTTGTCTGTGAGAATACGAAGGATTACTCTTCCTCGAAAACCCTTCACTTCCACCTGCTTAAGAAGGGTTTCATGCCCCACTATAATTGTTGGACCAAGCACGGAGAAAGAGGGGTTATGATGGAAGACAATGAAGAAGAAGAAGATGATGACAACTATCCTATGTTCCCTGAATACGGTGATACTGCAACGGGGGAAGCTGAAGATCAAGAGGCACCAGATGTGCCCGCTGATGATCTTCGCCGGGTCATTGTTGATGCACAGAGAGAATGCGAAAGTGAAAGGGAGAAGTTGAAGTTCGATCGCATGTTAGAGGATCACAAAAAACGGTTGTACCCAAATTGCGAAGATGGCAACACAAAGCTCGGTACCACACTGGAATTGCTGCAATGGAAGGCAGAGAATGGTTTATCTGACAAGGGATTTGAGAAGCTACTGAAAATAATGAAGAAGAAGCTTCCAAAGGATAACGAATTGCCTGACAGTACGTACGAAGCAAAGAAGGTTCTCTGCCCTCTAGGATTAGAGGTGCAAAAGATACATGCATGCCCTAATGACTGCATCCTCTATCGCGGTGAGGAGTACGAGAATTTGAATGCATGCCCGGTATGAGGTGCATTGCGGTATAAGATCAGACGAGATGACCCTGGTGATGTTGAGGGCGTGCGCCCCAGGAAGAGGGTTCCTGCCAAGGTGATGTGGTATGCTCCTATAATACCACGGTTGAAACGTCTGTTCAGAAACAAAGAGCATGCCAAGTTGTTGCGATGGCACAAAGAAGACCGTAAGAAAGACGGGATGTTGAGAGTACCCGCTGATGGGTCACAGTGGAGAAAAATTGAGAGAAAGTGGCCAGAGTTTGCAGGTGACGCAAGGAACTTTTGGTTTGGTATAAGTGCAGATGGCATTAATCCTTTTGGGGAGCAGAGCAGCAATCATAGCACCTGGCCTGTGACTCTATGTATCTATAACCTTCCTCCTTGGTTGTGCATGAAGCGGAAGTTCATTACGATGCCAGTGCTCATCCAAGGCCCTAAGCAACCCGGCAACGACATTGATGTGTACCTAAGGCCATTAGTTGAAGAACTTTTACAGCTGTGGAATATAAAAGGTGTACGTGTGTGGGATGAGCACAAACAGGAGGAATTTGACCTACGAGCGTTGCTGTTTGTAACCATCAATGATTGGCCTGCTCTTAGTAACCTTTCAGGACAGACAAACAAGGGATACAACGCATGCACGCACTGTTTAGATGAGACTGAAAGTATATATTTGGACAAATGTAAGAAGAATGTGTACCTGGGACATCGTCGATTTCTTCCGACCAAGCATGCCTTAAGAAAGAAAGGCAAGCATTTCAAAGGTGAGGCAGATCACCGGAAGAAGCCTGTCCCCCGTACTGGTGATGATATATTTAATATGGTCAAGGATTTAAAAGCAATCTTTGGAAAGGGTCCTGGCGAACAATCTGTTCCGAATGACGCTGACGGACACGCACCCACGTGGAAGAAGAAATCTATATTTTGGGACCTACCCTATTGGAAAGTCCTAGAGGTCCGCTCTGCAATCGACGTGATGCACGTGACGAAGAATCTTTGCGTGAACCTGCTAGGCTTCTTGGGCATGTATGGGAAGACAAAAGATAGACCGGAGGCACGGGAGGACCAGCAACGTATGAACGAAAAAGATGGCATGCATCCAAAGCAGTATCATGGTCCTGCCAGCTACGCTCTTACCAAAGCAGAGAAGGAAATCTTTTTTGAATGCCTGCTCAGTATCAAGGTCCCGTCTGGCTTCTCGTCGAATATAAAGGGAATAATAAATATGGCAGAGAAAAAATTCCTGAACCTAAAGTCTCATGAGTGCCACGTGATTATGACGCAATTGCTTCCGGTTGCATTGAGGGGGCTTCTACCAGAAAATGTTCGATTAGCCATTGTGAAGCCATGTGCATTCCTCAATGCAATTTCTCAGAAGGTAATCGATCCAGAAATCCTACCAAGGTTACAGAATGATTTGGTCCAATGTCTTGTCAGTTTCGAGTTGGTGTTCCCACCATCCTTCTTCAATATTATGACACACGTCCTAGTTCACCTAGTCGATGAGATTGCAATTCTGGGTCCTGTATTTCTACACAATATGTTCCCCTTTGAGAGGTTCATGGGAGTCTTAAAGAAATATGTTCATAACCGTGCTAGGCCAGAAGGAAGCATCTCCAAGGGCCACGAAACAGAGGAGGTCATTGAGTTTTGTGTTGACTTTATTCCTGACCTTAAGCCGATTGGTGTTCCTGAATCGCGGCATGAGGGGAGACTGGGTGGAAAAGGCACGCTAGGACCGAAAGCAATAATATGTAGGGACGGGCATTCTTGAGCGCAAGCACACTACACAGTTCTACAAAATTCTACCTTGGTGGCCCCGTATATCAATGAACACAAGAATATTTTACGCTCCAAACACCCGGAGCAGTCTGACGACTGGATTACACGTGAACACATGGGGACTTTCGGCGGTTGGTTGCAAACACATCTCATGGGTAACACCACTGTTGGAGATGAGCTGTACTTGTTGGCCAAGACACCATCTTCGACTGTATTGACTTTCCAAGGGTACGAGATAAATGGGAATACATTTTACACGATCGCCCAAGATAAAAAGAGCACCAACCAAAACAGTGGTGTCCGCTTTGATGCAGCAAACACCAGTAGGGCAAAGGACACATATTATGGTTACATAGAGGAGATATGGGAACTTGACTATGGACGTGATTTTAAGGTCCCTTTGTTTTGGTGCAAATGGGTCAATCTGCAGGAGGCGGGGTACAGGTAGACCCGCAGTATGGAATGACAATAGTGGATCTCAACAATCTTGGGTACACAGACGAACCATTCGTCCTAGCCAATGATGTGGCGCAGGTTTTCTATGTGAAGGACATGTCTACCAAACCGAGAAAAAGAAAAGATAAGGAAGCGAATACATCATACGATGAGCCAAAGCGCCACATAGTTATTTCAAGGAAAAGAAACATTGTGGGAGTGGAGGACAAGACCGACATGTCAGAAGATTATGAAAAGTTTCATGAAATTCCTACCTTCACAGTGAAGACTGACCCAAGCATCCTGTAAAATGATGAAGATTATCCATGGTTACGGCGCAATAAGCAAGGGACACACGCGAAGAAATAGTTTTATACCCCAAAAGATCCCACTCTGGGATGTGACCGGCTTCACCGCCATCACTTTCTCTCTACTGTGAGTTTCCGGACTTATAGCTGGAAATTGCCACTTCGGACAAACCGGAGTGAATCTTTGTAAGAGCTAGCTAGGGCATTTTGGCATTTGAAACATGATTTTAGAATAATTATTTATTAAGTTATGAAATTTCAATTATTCATATCCTTTTAGTATTTTAATTATACAGAGGAGTTAATCAATGCAAATATTTAGACCATTTTAGCAGGTGTACCAAGTTTGAGCTCATTTGGACATGTTTAGCAATGTTAAGTTGCTCAAATTAGAAAATGGACAGAGATGGTTTCGAGGGAATTTGATGATGTTATCTTGTTCTCCAAGCCATGAGACTTGGCAAGATCATCAAATATGGAATTTGTGATATGCTAGAATTTTAGTTATGATCAACTAAAACAAAACTATAATATTCTTCCATAGCAAAAAGAATCAACTAAAAAGCTTTTATAAAACTCTAGTTATGATCAAAATAATATTAACTTAAAACTATATAAAACTCTAGTTATGATCAAAGTATTTTTTGTTAAAAACTTTAATAGCAAAAAGAATTAAATGAAAACTAGGCATGTATGCTACTGTTTTTGAATCTGTAGCCACCTTCCTGCGCTCCGGAGGACTCGCCGCCGCGGCCGTGGCCGCTGCTAGGGAGTTGGCAGTGGCACAGGACAACGAAGCCAGAAAGAAAACCCCTCTTTGGAGCTGAAGCGGCTTGGACGATGCTATATAGAAAGACCAAAAGACGGGCTTGCGGACGTATCATGGAAAAGAGAAATGCCGATGACATGTGGAGCCAGGAAAGCGCGAGCCCGCGTGTCAGGGACTCAGAGCGAGGAGCGCCTTGGTACACGTGTGCAGCGGCAATGATGAAGGATTGTCAGGGTGCGATCTTTTTCTTTTCCACGGAGTACGATCTTTCATAGGTAATGTAGTCTTGCTTCTTCTTTTGACGTATGCTTCATCGTCATCGTCATCTTCCCTCATCGGGTCAAGTTATGAAAAGTTTTTGAATCTGTTTAAAAGAAAACTAAAACTAAAATATCCTAAAAAGGTCTAAAACCAAAAACAGATTTTACTTCACTGATTTTTAATACTGATTATTTGAACGAGTTTTCATTAAGTCATCGTCATCGTCATCTTCCCTCATCGGGTCAAGTTATGAAAAGTTTTTGAATCTGTTTAAAAGAAAACTAAAACTAAAATATCCTAAAAAGGTCTAAAACCAAAAATAGATTTTACTTCACTAATTTTTAATACTGATTATTTGAACGATTTTTCATTAAGTCATCGTCATCGTCATCTTCCCTCATCGGGTCAAGTTATGAAAAGTTTTTGAATCTGTTTAAAAGAAAACTAAAACTAAAATATCCTAAAAAGGTCTAAAACCAAAAACAGATTTTACTTCACTGATTTTTAATACTGATTATTTGAACAAGTTTTCATTAAGTCATCGTCATCGTCATCTTCATCGTCATCTTCATCGTCATCTTCCCTCATCGGGTCAAGTTATGAAAAGTTTTTGAATCTGTTTAAAAGAAAACTAAAACTAAAATATCCTTAAAAGGTCTAAAACCAAAAACAGATTTTACTTCACTGATTTTTAATACTGATTATTTAAACGAGTTTTCATTAAGTCATCATCATCGTCATCTTCCCTCATCGGGTCAAGTTATGAAAAGTTTTTGAATCTGTTTAAAAGAAAACTAAAACTAAAATATCCTAAAAAGGTCTAAAACCAAAAACAGATTTTACTTCACTGATTTTTAATATTGATTATTTGAACAAGTTTTCATTAAGTCATCGTCATCGTCATCGTCATCTTCCCTCATCGGGTCAAGTTATGAAAAGTTTTTGAATCTGTTTAAAAGAAAACTAAAACTAAAATATCCTTAAAAGGTCTAAACCAAAAACAGATTTTACTTCACTAATTTTTAATACTCATTATTTGAACGAGTTTTCATTAAGTACTAAAAAAAGTTAAAAAAAAAGAAGCCCGACCGCAGCTGCTGGACCGCCGTTCAACCAGCGAATAAACCGTCCAAATCAAGCCCGCAGGCGACATCTCGGGCGGTGAATCGGGCCCATGAACGGCCCAGCGGCTAGGTCAACCACAGGGCAAGCAGGGGCATTGTGTTTCGAGGAGTTCGAAACGTCTGCACGATGCGGCTATTTCAGCCGGTCGGCGCGCCCTTCGCTCGGCGAGGTGGGACTAAACTTGCGACGCGCTCGCGGGGGGCGGTGCCGAACGAGAATTAGTCCCGGTTGGTACCACCAACCGGGACTAAAGGCCTCCCTTTAGTCCCGGTCCATGCCACCAACCGGGACTAAAGGCCTGGGTTTCGCGCCCTTTGGGCTGCTGAAATTTAGCTTTAGTCCTGGTTGGTGCCTCCAACCGGAACTAAATGTAGGCCTTTAGTCCCGGTTGGAGCCACCAATCGGGACTAAAGCTCGGGCTATATAAACTTAGTGAAATTTTTAACTTCTCCATCGCCTCTCCTCGCCTGGACGCGCTTCCCCGACGCCGTGGCCGACGCTGTCGCCGACGCCCTGCCCCGACACCGTCGCCGACGCCTCCTCGCTGTGAGCGCCGCCCCGATCCCCTCCTCCTCCTCCTATTCCCCCCTCCCCCCCTCCCGCCGCCGCCGTCGGCCCCTCCCCACGCCTGATCCGCGGCGACCCGCCGCCCCTCGCCACCGCCGCTCCACCGCGGCTATTCACCGGCGCCCCCGCTCCACCGCGGTGCCCCCCTCCTCCACCGGCGCCCCCCTCCACCACCGCCGCGGTGCCCACCTGCTCCACGCCGGCTTCGTCGTCTCCTGCGCACGATGAGCTTCCACGCCAATTTTTTTTTTTACTATGAATTTTGTTTGTAGTATCATTTTATTTGTAGTATGAATTTGGTTAATTAGATAGATTATTAGATAGCTTCATATAGCTTAATTAGATAGTTTTTTTTAAATAGTTTCATATACGTTAATTAGATTGGTTAATTACATATTTTTTTAGATAGTTTCATATCCGTTAATATGTATAGTTTCATATAGGTTAATTAGATAGTTTTTTTAGATAGTTTCATATAGGTTAATTAGATAGGTTAATATATATATATTTTTTAGATAGTTTCATATCGGTTAATATGTATAGTTTCATATAGGTTAATTAAGCTTTTTTATTTTTTGGATAGGTTAATTGGATAGGGTTTTTTAGTTTAATATGTATAGTTTTATGTAGGTTAATTTTTTTAGATAGTTTCATATGCCAGGGATTGCACGGTTAACACCACATTAACTGCCGTGACTAAAGATACTTAACTTTTTCTTTCATTCCTTTTTGCCTGGGTCATGCTATCGATATGAGGGGGGGGGGGTCGTTAAAACATAACCCCGATAACTTCTTTATAACTTCGACATGAGGGGGGGGGGTCGTTAAAACATAACCCCGATAACTTCGGTATAACTTCGACATGAGGGGGGAGGAGTCCTCGACGATCGCCGGAGGAGGCCCCGACGATCGCCGGAGGAATCGTCCCCGACGATCGACATGAATAATTGATGATGAAGCCTCTTTTGCAATTTGAGATGTTGTTAAAAGCTATATGATATGTGATGGTCTAAAATTTTAAATCGGTACAATTTACATATTTGTGGTGTTGCATCTCCGAGGAGTGTTTATCGACGTCAGAGCTGTTGGTCCCCGATCTTCCCTCCGCTGATCAACTACTTCCTCTACAGCCGAGGGTGAGCTACGAATCCCCCTTCACCTCCTCTTTTTTTTTGTCACTAGATTTCAAAAATGTGAATCGTGTATTTGATAGGTGTATAAAAAATATAGACATGTGGTGAGAGAAAAAAAGAAAAATATAGAAATCGTGTATTTGTTTTCATAGGAATTTGTTCTCGGCGACGATGCCCGGCCCGCATCCTCGTCGTCGACTCGGCGGCGACAACCAGTTTGAGAGGCGCCATGTCCGGGACTGGGCTCCGCTGGGCTGGCACTGGGAGGTGCTACCTTCCGGGGCGCGCAACTTGGTGAGGAATCGGGGTCTCGTCGTCGACCCGGAGCTTCTTTGGTGGCGGTCGCGTTGGCCACTATCGGTGCAGAGGGAGCCGGCCCCCGAGAGAGTGGTACGTCGCGGTGTCAGGGAGGAGGACGAGCACGTCCGTCGCTACATGGTTGCGTTGGACGACAGCTTCTCCAATACCTGGCAGTTTCTTCAGGGATCTCACCCGAGCTATGATCCTGTGATGGTTCCTTCTCTTTGGGTGTTCACCGCCCGCGGCTCAGGAACCGGGAGTCGACGTCCAGTTTGATTGGGCGAGATGTTTAGTGATATTATTGTTGCATTAACTGGACTATTCGAGATGTATTAGTGACGGAGGAGTCCCCGACGATCGCCGGAGGGTTACCTAACATGCAACTGATAAAACTTGCCATTTTGTTATTTTTGTGTGATTTAATGCAAGCATCACATGAATAAACTTTGTACATGTGTTTGGTGCATTTTCATGTCTATTTGCTGCTGGTATTTTTCCCATGCCCTGGTAAACATGTTTAGGCACTGTAACAAGCTTGCAAACATGCTATGATATTGTTGCTGTTTTACACTTGCTGAAAAACTGCTAAGTCTGAAACTGACTGTTATAAAACTTGTCAACTTTGCATGATGTTTGCCACTAATCCATTGCTCATATGCATATGATTCCTTCTTGTGATTTGGTCTATGTAATGTGTACTTTGATGACATGCCCTTGGTTGCCATGTAAAGTTGCTGTAGCATGACTCAATCTTGCTCTCAAGTTGTCATCATAATGTTACTATTTTGCATTCCCAGATTTCATTAAGTCTGAAAAACAGCTTATCTCTCATGGTTGTATATTGCCATGTTGTAATATTTGCAGAAACTATGGAACACGACAGAGACTTAGAACAAGAAGAGATGTTGGGGGATATAATCCGCGACGGAGGTGATGATATCACCTCACAGTTTCTCAACGACTCCGATAGTGAGGGAAGAGAGGATGACGGCTCTAGTGATCGAATGGAGGGAGAAGATGACGACTCCGACGGTGTTGGAGCCTTAACTGTTGCAAAGTCCGGCGAGGTATATTAATTAAGCCTGCTGACTAGATGCATTAATTGATTTGTATGTACATATATTAACGCTTCTTTCTTCTTTTAGCCCTCCGGATCGAGGCAATCTTCTGTAAAGAAACGAGGCCCGAAGAAAAGGTTGGACGAGAATGAAAGGTTCACGATCGAAGAAATCGCTGCAGATGGCAAACCGACTGCTCCCAAGCGGACCGCAGATCGATTTATAAGTCAGTGCGGAGTTGTTGTTAGGGACAGCATCCCGATCAGCATTCAAGAATGGAATAAGCCAAAGGTGGACGATGGAGTTTCTTATGTCGACGATAGATCCAAAGATGAGCTTTGGAATACGCTCATGACAAATTTCCGCCTACCGCCAGAGGTGGATCCAAATAGCAATGTTGTAGAGCGAAAAATCAAGGCGTGGGCTCTTAAGAAGATGGCCGAACAATTCAAGAACTGGAAGAAAAGATTGCACGAAAAGTTTGTCCTGAAAGAGAAAACTCCAACATTCACCGGTCAATATGAGAAGATGAAAGATCACTGGCCCGCATTTGTGGCGTACAAGACATCGGAGAAAGGTAAGAAAAGGTCACTGATAAATAAGCAAAATGCTGCAAAGAAGGAATATCACCATGTTACGGGGTCAGGTGGCTACAAGGTTTGCCCGGCCTACGTGGGACAAAGCTGAGAACGACATGCTTGATAAAGGGATCCATCCAGAGACATTGAACTGGCCCGAACGGGCAAGGACTTGGTTCTTCGAGCATGGGGGAACTTTGCACCCAGAAACAGAGAAGTGTGTTTATACGAAAGCTCAACTTGCAACACCCGTCAAAAACATTCAGGATGCAATCCAGGCCGTGCAGGAAGGGAAGTTCCATCCCGACAGAGAGAAGGACGTGCTGTCACGCGCCCTCGGGAATCCTGAACACCCTGGACGAACACGAGGCACATCAGGCTCCGTTCCGTGGAATGTTGGGTTTCCCGACAGCAGTGACACTTACAGAAGCCGAGGGAGAAAGAAGAAAGAGGATGCAGACTGGCTGCAGAAGGTAGAAGAAATAGTAGCGTTGCAGCAGAAGCAAATAGAGGCACTTACCAGCCAGCGAGCTAGCGGCCCATCATCTCAGCGGCACGAAGATCCTTCATTCGATACTTCCCACGGAGCTACCCCACCATCTCAGCGGAAAAGCAGCGTGGATTCCACGGAGCTCGTTCGGCCGCCCATAGATGATATCACGGCTCCTGATCGCTACCCCGTGGATGATATCACGAAGAGGGAACATTGTGATCTACATGCGAAATGCATGAACATAACCTTGAAGGTGGCGGTCGGCTATGCCTTACCTCGTGTACCTGATGGAACTTACCATTGCTCTTCGATTCCAGATGGTTATGCTGTTGTCGGGGTGGATGAAGTTACCAATGGATTTGAGCAGCTGGAGCTTGTGTACCCTACAGGTGAAGGGGAGACTCATCTGGGAGATGCCATAAGGACTACCATTCTATGGAGAAAGGAACACATCGTGCTTCCATACTGGACGCCGCGTCAGCAGACTCAGCCGGAGGAGGCCCCTCAGCAGACTCCTCATAGTCCAGCTCTATCTCCGCTGCCTCAGCCGTCTCCGCTGCCTCAGCCATCTCCGCCGCGTCAGCACACTCCGTCGCCTCAGCTGTCTCCGCCGCGTTAGCGGACTCCGCCGGAGGAGGCACCTCAGCAGAATCCGCCGCGTCAGCTGACTCTGCCTCCTTCGCCGCCTCAGCACCGGCGGAAGAGATCCGCCACCGCTCCGGCGGCTAGTAGTACAACAGTGAAGAAATCCAGAGAAGGTAGCGTCAAGAAGGCTCCTGCCAAGTTACCATACGACATGACTGAGGAGGAAACCAAGGAGATCGTGGCTGCCGACGTGAAACGCCAGCTTGCACCGACCCGTCCAGATCCAACGGAGAAAATAGATCCGGTAAAAGCGAGGCTCTTGCTGGAAAACCTTACAAAACCACCGCCGCCTCCGCTGCTATCAAACTATGACCGCTCTATTGTAAAGTCATATAGAGATCCACAGCAGCGGTCGGGAAGTAGCAGTAGTGCAAGGGGGAAAACAATTCCCCAGCTCGGCGAACAGAAAAACCAATCGTGCCCCCTGCTCAAGGTGTTTACCAATATCGCTAATGATCCGGGGGTAGCGGCCGCTGATCCTGGTTTCACTCTTGGTGATTACTTAGGCGATGAGGTACAGTTCGAAATGGCTGAGTTAGCCTTTAAATTCGAGCACGGGCAGCCTCTCGTCAGACCTGAGGAGCTCCCGCATCTACCAACGATGATGCGAAGATTGCATGACTGGTACTTGGAAGCCTCAAAGCAAGGGAGCAACTATATCATTGTGGGAATTAAAGATGAGCATTACTTCAATGGAGACGAGGAGATTTTCATTGAATTTGAAGAATTATTTCAGTTATACAATCAAGACGCTATCGACAAATCTATCGTCAGTTGCTATTGTTTGTAAGTATCATTTATGTAATTAAGTCTCTAGCTCAGCTCGTTCATTGCATGTATAATTATCCTCACTATATATATTATGCAGAAAGAAGATCCTCGAATGCAAAAGAGGACAAATCTATGCCATTGGGTTCATTAACCCAAATACTATTCATGAAGCTACGGTAAAATGGAACCCCAAGGATACAGAGAAGATCTTGCTAAGGGCGTTAATTAAACAACAAACCAAAAGGGAAATACTATTTCCTTAACTTTCAGTAAGTGTTATACTGTCTTGTACACATCATTCTGTTTCGCTTACTCGATGTTAAGTGTAATTGATGAGCTATGCGTGCGCAGGTTCCACTTTATTCTGCTAGTCATTCAGTTTGACGCAGGAAAAGTACTTGTCATGGACTCGTTACGTAAAGACCCTGAGATGTGGGCGGACCTGAAAAAAATTCTCCAGAGGTAATTTCAATCATTATCGCACTATATCGGCAACTATCGTTCATTTCCTGATATCAAGTAATTAATAACTCCTTTATTCATTTTCCTTGCCAGGCAGGGTTTGGAAAGAGTTCACCAAGCAGGTTAGGGGTGAATGGAGAGAGGAGCTGCGATTTGAACAACTCGGTGTAAGTAGTACTAGCTAGGTCCGCGCATCTCTTTAATTCTAGTTTCAATACCACTATCATGCTTGATTATTATTTTGATTGAACTCTATTCTCGTAAAGTGCTCGAGGCAGGGATTCGGGAATAACTTATGTGGATACTACGTTTGCGAGTTCATTCGCCAGACGACCTCTGAGACGGGCAGATTTTTGGAAAAACTTGAAGCACGTAAACAATATTCACAAATTTATTTTATTACCATCAATTGTGTTGAGTTTCATTCATATATATATATATATATATATATATATATATATATATATATATATATATATATATATATATATATATATATATATATATATATATATAGGGTCGCGCTATTCGTCATCCTGGGTGAGGAATTCTTATTCCTCACCCCAGTCCATCTCCCACGACCACTACATGAAAAGGTAAGAAACAAAAGCACTTGAGGTAGAATTACAGGTCAAAGAAAGAATCAGCTTCCATTCCGTAAAAAAAAAAGGAGGTGAACTTACGACATGCAAGTCACTTTTTTAGGTCGTGCATGGTTGCATCTAATCCGGCGGATCAAAATGACTGTAAAAAACAAATGATGCCGTCGTAATATTACGGAATGAGCAGTAGAGGCGTTCCTGAATTTTTTACCCATAGGATGTGTGCGTATATTGTACGTATCTTTGGCTAATTACATCTAGTCTCTAGCAAAATTGAAAGGCCTGCATACTTTGGATTGTTTTACAAACTGCAAGACTATTACGAAGGAAAAACAACTGTGACAAATTGATTTAGTATTACAATCGACAAAAAAAGTAAAATTAGATAAACTCTTAGAAAATTTATTTCTTTGCTAAAAAAAACAGTCTAAACACTTTACAAAAGATATGCAACTGGAAAATGTCTGTTATGAAACTAATAGCCTCATGAATGAGACGACATGCCACCTCCTTCCATTGCCACAATTGGCAGGCTCACTTAGTTGACATCAGAAGCTACACGTTTCCTGTCTCCATTGTGAGTAGTTGGTGTTTGATGTTTGAAATGGCAAAAAAATATCTGTAAGAAGCATCCATAACACCAGTTGATCTGTTGGATATCTGGCGATGGAAAACTTGTTTTGTGGCGTTGCCACAATTCACATGAGAGCTATGGACGGTGGTTATCTGCAAAATAACTCGTTAGTACATATCCCACTCACCAGATTTTGGAATTCAACATTAAATAATTAGGAGGGATAAATTAACAGATCCATGTATTGCAACACACGAAGAAATTACAGGTAGTAAAAGGAAGAATGCTACACAGCTTCACAAAAGGAAGACTAAGAAAAATCAACGAGATGAAGGAAAGTTCTATCTTTTCTATTTCATGGCAGAGTTCGATATTTTCAGACCAACTTCAATTGAGAATGGACATGCCATGCCACCCACCGAAGCCAGCTATGTGCTGCCCAAATAGAAAAATACTGCCGAGTAATTGTGAAGCAACGTTTTGGAACTATTGGCTCGCTTATAGATATCGGCATACTGCCGGGATGAAAAATGGAAATGATCAATAGCAGACTGGATAGGCTATCGGCGTACTGCCGGGATGAAAAATGGAAATGATCAATAGCGGACTGGATAAGTTATGTATGCAAAAGCATGCATGCATATAACCATGTAGATGAATCAATATTAAATGGGGCGAAAAAAGAGCATGTCAATGGCACTATGACAGTGTTACAAATGTATTAAGTCACAGAGTAGAAATTGACCATACTTGAATGGACAGCTTTGCAAGATAGGAAAATGGGTTGAAGATGAACAAAGTCGATTCCTTACAGTATACATGAACCTAATGTAAAAATGATATTTCGATCTTCCATATAGAATCCATGGTTACGATTTGTTTCAATAATGTACCAAAATAGATGGTAAATCTGCAAGCTTCGACGGAATGTAGAAACTTGGCAGATATGATTTTGTTTTAATGATAAGTGGCGATGTATGTGTTAATTTTTTGTAGCAACTAGCCGCATGATAAGAAATAAAAAGAAATAATCATTATCTCATTATACATCAGAAATTATTGCTTGGAGACATACAGAAGAGGAGCCAAGCTTTTTTTAATTTGTGCATGATAAGTTGCATAGATAGTCATCCTACATGCCAACATTGTATTGAAGTGAAGGAGCATCATTAGAACATGAAACTTGAGCGACAAATCAAGCAAACACTTACAATTGGACCTACAAAATCTGTACCTCACAAGCATGTTGAACGTATCCCTGAATTAAATAGACAGTATTCATCTAAATTGCATATAAAAATTAGAATAGAAAAATTAAGAGAACTAGTAAGCTCATACCATCGACTTGTTGGCAGGATTTACCTTACAAACGAAATTTGATGTCAGGACATGAATTTCTGAAACAAACAACTGCAAATGCTAGGTTTGCTCACCATGAAATCACGAATGGAAAACAGTAAAAAATCTGAACGAAAAAAAAGCCTAGCTGGACTCAGGATTTAGCTTGCCACCGTACCCTGACGTCGAAGCCCACTCGTGTGCTCCGCCCACCATATAACCACCCGCAGCTGTGCCGAGGCCGGCCGGCGCTTGCTGATGCCACCCGTCTAACCGGCCGCAGGCTCCCAAAGCTTCAAAACCTTTGGGTAAAAGGAAAACAGTCTTAGAAATTGTCCTAGAAAGGAACGATTTAAAGATTCACGTACACCTAAACCATGTACTTGTATGAGCACACAACTAGAACACTCGCCTTGTCCTGTTCTTATGCAACTAACACAGTTAATGTTTGCTAATAGGAAAAATTGTTTGCTTTATACAAAATCTTTGATTTGTTGGAACTGCCGAAGACACTAGTTGTGAATTCCAATTAGGTAACTGCATAGTCCAGCTAGTTACGCCAGCAGCTATGCCTGATTGTATTATCTTTGAATCAAGCTAATTTCCTGGCGCACATGACAATCTCCTGAAGTGACTGATGCAACCAACCTTGATATAACAAACTGAAGAGCAGTCGAACCCCAATCCTAACCCATCAGAACAATAATGTTCTCGCCAGCGCACCATTGCCTCGTCTCCAAGTCCCTTGCATACATATTCTTCTGCTCCTAGATTTCTTGGCAGAATTCCAATTCCTCGTTTGCCTAATAAATTCATAAAACATAAAGTTAGCATCATCAATTCAAATCTTATCTTAAGAATAGCACAGAACAAAAATCCTCGTAAAGTGAATATTCTTTAATTGAAGAAATATTGCTCGTACGTATGTGGAAATTTCAATTAACACAAAATTACAGAGAATTAGCATTGTCAGCTAGGTACAGGTTGATTCTTTATGTGCATCATTACTAACATTCAATTAAGTCATACCAATCATTTATTGCTACAGGATGGAAATTCGTCAAATTTAGACAAAAGAAAAACCAGAGAGAGGATTCACATGTCCCGTGACAAACAAAAATTGATCTCAGCTAGATCGAAGCCTGATACTCTACTGTTGTTCCTTCGTCTCCGCAGCCTTGAGCTCCCCCTCTTCTATGCCATCCACATGGCTCATCTCCTCCGCTATGATCTACACCTCTGATCCCACAGCCAGGAGCCCGTCTCCAGCATTACCTCCATCACCTGAGCTCCTCATTTTTCTTTCCTTTCATTTCTTGGTCTTCTTCCTCATCCCCTGCACCGCTCCCAAAAACCAATAACCCTAAACCTAGAAATTCAGAATTCATGGAGGAGGATAGGGGAAGTTGAGGAGGAGGAGGAGGGGGGCGGTCTTACTGGCGATAATACCGCCGGCGGTGGAGAGGGACGCCGGAGAAGGCCGTTGTCGCTGCCGAGCTCGCCTGGATCTTACACCACCCACGGCGCCTCCGAGTCCCTACCGCATGAGAGAGGAAAGGAAGTACTCCGCGCGCCAGAGAGGTAGTCCTCGCCGCCGGGTCGTCCCTCCGGTGCCGTCGCTGCCGCTGCCTCCGCAATGACGAGATGGGAGATTGGGAGGAGAGGGAGAGAGGAACGGACCGGGGGAGTGGGCTGGTTTTTCTTTTTTTACATCCGGGGGAGGTAGGCGACCGGTTAACTTTTCCATCGACCTAAAATTACATCCACTAACGTTTCGCGCGGTCGATTGACCCGGGCGAAGAATATTATTCCTCACCCAGAGTCACTAATAGACTTTCTATATATATATATATATATATATATTGACCCCTTTCTTTAAATTAGATCCAACGGAAGCGGGACGAACTCGTACTAAAGGCTCGCATACGAGCAATTCAAGAGGAATTGGCGGGATTCTTCCTTGAAGAGATCATAGCTAAAACCGGAGTATACCATCGAGAATTGGAAGTGAATGTTGGTAATTAGATATTAGGGATCGTAAGAGATGTTACATTGTATATATGCATGAACGTGTACTATACGTAGTAGCGTCGAATAGATATACGAAAACTTGTTGTTCGACCAAGCACGGAGAAAGAGAGGTCACTTCTCTCTATATTCATGACGATTTGTATAATGGTTCCTTCATTGCTATATGTAGTAGTTAGCGTCGAGTTGAATGGAAAACGTAAAATAAAAACGAAAACCCTAAATGTAAAAGAATTGAATGGTAAACACAAAAAGAAAAGGGGAAACACAATATGAAACCCCTAAACCCTCCAAAACCTAAAACCCCTCATTAAAAAAAAAACAAAAATCCCAGCGCTTGGCAGCTGTTGACGCGTGCCTACCTTTTAGTCCCGGTCGGTGTTACCAACCGGGACTAAAGGTCCTCCTGCCTGGGCGCCCCACAGCGGCCACGTGGAGCTCATTTAGTCCCGGTTCGTAACACAACCGGGACTAAAAGTGGGGGCCTTTTGTCCCGATTGCTTAGTCCCGGTTGCAGAACCGGGACTAAAGGCCCTTAGGAACCGGGACTAATTCCCTGTTTTCTACTAGTGGAGGATTCATGGCGCTATGGGACACGTCTGCGCCGGCTAAAGCCAAGATCCATGTGTGGAGATTGATCAAAAATGGTTTGGCTGTAGGTTATGAACTGCATCGACGTCGGATAAAACCGGGCGTTTTTTGTGTTGCATGCGAGAGGGAAGAGACCATCTATCACCGTTTTTGGGCATGTCAACATTCAGTAAGGTTCTGGCAGCTTCGTCACTCGGAGAAGGGAGTTTCGGTGGCGATCCCACCGTGTTTTATCGACTCCCAGAGTGCTCTTACTCGCTGGCTCCTCGAATGGTTCGCGGGTGCATCTGACGAAGAGAAGGAGGCAATGGTACAGGCAACTTATGGACTTTGGTTGGCCAGAAACGAGGCGAGGGATGGGAAACAGATTGCGCCACCACATGAAATAATAAACACTGTTTCTACCCATATGCGCGAATGGCGTGCTGTTCATGTAGCCGGACCTCGGACGACGACGCTGAGGGAGCTACAGCGCTGGGAACCACCTGAGGAGGGCTGGATAAAAGTGAACTCTGATGGGGTGGTGTCGAAGCATGGCGACAAGGGTGGCGGTGGGGCTGTACTGAGGGACCACAATGGAGCATTTCTAGCAGCAGTATGTCACCATTATCCTTCTATCGTCGATCCAGAAGCTACGGAGATTTTAGCATGCAGGCGTGGACTGGAGGTGGCAAGAGGGATCAATGCTACAAGGTTCATGTGGAGCTTGACTCACAGGGTGTGGTGCATATGTTGAAGCAGCCGACGAGATGTCTTGCTGCTGCCGGTCCATGGGTGCAGGAGCTTAAAATTGTACTTACATCTTTTGATGATTTTAAGATTTCTTGGGTGCATCATTCTGCTAATGTTGCCGCGCATAAGTTAGCGAAGGTAGGGGTCGGCGATGAACTATGTAAGGTTTGGTTGGGAGTCCCCCAGACTTTGTTCTTGATGTAATTTCGGACGACATTCCGAGGTTTGAAGTTTAAATAATGCGGCAATATTAACCCTAAAAAAATCATGTATTTTTAGCTTTAATTCTTATATTATAGTCAAATCGTTAATAATATATTGCAAAACATTTTCGCAACAACGTGTAGAGTACCATCTAGTTAATCTTATTTTGGAGCACATGCAAGCAACATGCTTCTCATCAACTGCATGCAAGTACTCCATATTATCAAGCGAGTGCAAGCCTACATATTCCATTTTCCACCACATGCAAGTCTCCACACTCCATTTTCATGCACATGCAATCCCTCCACGTCATTACGTACATGTAAGCCCTGCACATACATTTTTCATGCACATGCTTATCATCAAGTGCATGCAAGTACATGTAAGCACAACCATTTATCTTTTTAGCGACAAATAATTCGACTGGAGTAGAAGGTCAGGAGGCACTATAACGTGTATCCACTCTCCATTTACTGCTAGGTTTGCTACCTTTCATATGACGATAATGTGGAGGGGTGATATTTTCATATATTCATTTTTATTCACAATAATGTATTCCGAAAATTCCCACAACAAGGCATGGGTTATACCTAGTAAGCAAAAAAAGTTGCACAAAATTCTGTAGTGCATATGTCTTTTTCTTGCACTCCTTTACTCCTACATAGCTATATGGTTGTTTTATTAAAAGAAAATTTGTGCGTTCGGTCAATAGTCTTAGGTTCATAACTCCCTTGCTCACTAGAACTTAGGGCATCTCCAACGGCAACCCACAAATTTCCTCCCGCATCCGTCCGCGGACAGGAGGGACCAGTCCGCGGACACAGATGCGGGAGGACGCCATCCAACCATAGCATGTATATTGTTGGAAATATGCCCTGGAGGCAATAATAAATTGGTTATTATCATATTTCTTTGTTCATGATAAATGTTTATTATTCATGCTAGAATTGTATTGACCAAAAACTTAAGTACATGTGTGAATACATAAACAACACCGTGTCCCTAGTAAGCCTCTACTAGACTAGCTCATTGATCAAAGATGGTTAAGGTTTCCTAACCATAGACATGAGTTGTCATTTGATAACGGGATCACATCATTAGGAGAATGATGTGATGGACATACCCAACCGTAAGCTTAGCATCAGATCGTATCACTTAGTTTATTTGCTACAACTTTCTTCATGTCAAGTATCTGTTCCTTAGACCATGAGATCATGCCACTCCCGGACACCAGAGGAATGCCTTGTGTGCTATCAACCGTCACTTCGTAACTAGGTGATCAGAAAGGTGCTCTAATGGTATCTTCAAAGGTGTATGTCGGTTTGCATGGATCGAGACTGGGATTTGTCGCTCCGTGTGACGGAGAGATATCTCTGGGCCCTCTCGGTAATACAACATCATAAGAAGCTTCATGTGACTAATGAGTTTAGTCACGGGATCTTGTATTACGGAACGAGTAAAGAGACTTGCCGGTAACGAGATTGAACTAGGTATGGAGATACCGACGATCGAATCTCGGGCAAGTAACATATCGCCGGACAAAGGGTATTGCATACGGGATTAATTGAATCCTCGACATCGTGGTTCTACTGATAAAGATCTTCGTGGAATATGTAGGAACCAATATGGGTATCCAGGTCCCGCTATTGGTTATTGACCGGAGAGGTGTCTCGGTCATGTCTACATGATTCTTGAACCCGTAGGGTCGCACGCTTAACGTTTGATGACGCTAGAGTAGTATTGGGATAATTGTAATGGTGACCAAAGGTTGTTCGGAGTCCTGGATGAGATCCCGGATGTCACGAGGAGCTTCGGAATAGTCCAGAGGTAAAGATTCACATATGGGAAGTCCTGTTTTTGGCCACCGGAAAAGTTCGGGGGCATGCCGGCAAGTGTATCGGAGGCACCCAAGGGTTCCAGGGGTCCCCCAGCCCCGGGGACCCACGTGGGCTGTAGGGGGGCCGGGCGCCCTGGCCTAGTTGGGCCAGGCGCACCAGACCCCCACCAGGCCCATGCGCCAAAGGGTGGGAACCCTAGGGGTGGGAGGCGCCCCACTTGCCTTGCGGGGCAAGTTTCCCCCCTAGGCCGCCGCACCCTCCCTTGGAGGAGGGGGCTAGGGCCGGCGCCCCCTCCCCCTCACCCCTATATATAGTGGGGAGGGGCACGGGGGGGCTGTACCCTTCAACCTAGCGCCTCCCTCTCTCCCGTATACTCTTCCTCCACGTTCCATCAGCGCTTGGCGAAGCCCTGCCGAAGTTCTGCTGCTGCCACCACCACCATGCCGCCGTGCTGGTTCCGATCTCATCTACCTCCCCCCCCCTTGCTTGCTGGATCAAGAAGGAGAGGACGCCATCGAGCTGAACGTGTGCTAATCTCGAAGGACGCCATCATATATGTCCGCCAGCAAATTCAAATTCAAATGTATGCTGATTCACACAACGCACCGGATCACATCCGCGCCGGATTGCATCCCTGATCACAACCAAAAACAGGCAAATATGCTTAGTTTTTACATGCCCGAATCCAAAAGAACATCAGTCCGTGCATTTCTGCCCTGCCGGACCGGCAATCCTAGCAAGCTGCTCCCCGATTAAGGAGGTGTCGTTGTCGCCGCGTAGGCAGCCTCTGCGCCCGTGTCCACCTCCGCCTCTGCCGCGTCCTCATCTTCCGCCGCCGCCAACTCATCTTTCTGCCCCTCCAACATCTGGCAGCGGACGGATTGCACGATAATTCTAGCGTCAGCATCCAAAGAGTCGATATTCAAGGTCAACATCTTGGCGTCCTCCGCATTGGCGGCGATCTTCACCCTCTTTTCCTCGAGCGCGGCCATCTTTGTTGGGGAACGCGACAGGAAACAAATAATTTCCGCACTACGAACATGCCCAGGATCACTATGGAGATGCATACAAGGTTTTTGATCTGATCGTTACCGACTCGTAGCGCAGCGGAAGTAGAGTCGATGTAGATCGTCGGTGTAGATCCCCGTAGCTAGGATTTACAACCTCCCAACCGAGAGGATGTACTCCCTCGTCAGCCCCTCGGACAGTCCCACGGACAACCCTTTGGGAGGCGGTCGGACAGTCCCCCGGACGGTGTCACGGACAGCCCTTCGGGAGGCACTCACAGAAACTCGGACGGTCACTCGGACAGCCCTTCGGGAGGCACTCTCGAACAGCCCCTCGGGCAAAAAGATCAAACCTACGACCTCTCTACGGGGTTGCACACATACGGTGTCATCTATCATGCAGGGCTTCGCCATCCAGAACTAGTTCCCACCGGAACCCAGACAGCCTTTCGGCTCTACGAAACTATTTCGTGTGAGGGAGAGAAGAAGCCAGATCATTGCATCGCATAATGTATGAGAGAAAGAGTGAGTGTGGAGAGTGCATCTCCACCCCTATTTATAGGAGGAGCAAGGGGTAGAGGCAAGGGGTGAAAAGACCAAAAGGGGTTTGGATATTTCACCATGCCACATAAGGAGGACTTGATCTTATCCACCAAATGGTGGAAGGAAGCCCCATGGGGCCCCCCCAAGCCCATGGACAAAATTGTCTGCCCCCTTGGGGGTCCCCACCACCTTTCCATCCACCTTATCCTCTCTCCAAAAATAGGGAATTCCTTCTAGAAGAAAACCCTATTAAAACCAGCCCATAAAGTGCTTTTCACTATTCACAAAAACATTTTTCCGCGACCGTTAAATCCGAAAATATTTATGTGGGCCTAGAACATTTCTAGTACCCCCTAAAATAATTTTGGACGCGTTCCGAAACAATTCCGGATCACTGATTTTCATCGGCGAAAAGCTACCAAAGCGGTTCCGGTAGCTCCGGAACATTTCCGGGTTTTTTCTCCGGAAAAATCCCAGAAATTCCCAGAACAATTCTGGCAACCTCCAAGAATTTCCAGGCATGTGCCGAAACCATTTTGACTTAATGGCATACTCCAAAACAACTTTTCGGTTTTACCAAAACTCTTTCGGTGTTCTCTCTCCGGAACTCTTCCGTTGTCTCCGAAACTTTTCCGATGACTTTCTCTCAGACTCCCTGTCTAGTATTCAACAGATAGATGAACCTTAAGCATGTGACCCTATAGTTCGGTGAAGTATAGACATGACCGGAACACTTTCCGATCAATGATCAACATCAGAGCCGTGGACACCCATATTGACCCCTATACCCACACGAATAAATATTTGAGTGAACCTCCAGTTGCCGTGTGCTATTCTTGTTGCTTCGCGATATGTTACAAATACCCGAGGTGAGATTTATCGGCATCCCCGTGGATCAACACTTGTCCACTAAGCCAGTTACCTCGTTACCGGTTTTGTTCCTTTTTCTCGTTCCCGTGTTCCGGTATCCCTGTGATCAAATCACAATGTGTCTGGCCAGACGATGATGGATACCGTAACACCGAGAAGGCCCAAAGAATATCTCTCCATTGTCAGAGGGGCAAATCCCAATCTTGAGCTATCAAGTCCCTTGTCATACTTTCCCATGAACCCGTAAGCCGCCGTAATAGCCACCCAGTTACGGATGACGTTAAAAACCCCAAAGTTCATGAATCAAGCATGAAGGAACTCGATACTCTCATGGTCTAAGGAATTATGTAAACGTTAACTTTCTCTGTGTTATTAACCATTAACTTGTGACGAATGTATCTCATAGCATAACATCAATTCGGGTCGATTCAACACAAATGTTCTTCTAACATTGTGCCCTCAAAGTTGCCAGCATAGACATGCCCATGATCAGGAAAACATGATCCTCATGCAACACTTGAGCCAGTCTTAGAGGCTTGACTAGGAATACTTTTTACCATTTATTATTTCACACGTACACATGGGTTTTCCTCAGAGCCTTTATGCATATACGGGCTCGGGAACCATAGCAGTTATAGCATGGAATATAAATTTAATTAGGAACATGGGGATAAATAATAACATTTATTATTGCCTTTAGGGCATATCTCCTACAGACTCCCACTTGCACTAGAGTCAATAATCTAGTCAATGCTAATGCACTTTATACCTATGGCATACCGGTGTAAAATATGCTTCGCCATGTGGTATAGTCTACGTCTAATGGACCTGGCATCTTCAGTTCCGTGTGTATCTTTGCATATCCTCGCGTTTTCACGCTTTCACAAAATACATATTTTGTGTGGACTTCGCTTTGTATATATGTGAATCACAGGTCAAACCTTGATTCCTCTGACTGAGCTATGGAGCAACTATCTACAATAGTGTCGCATTGACCAAAGCCATCTTGGAACCATACTAAGTTCATAAATGAACTATATGATTCAACATCTTCTTTGTCGCTTCCAAAGCGTCAACATACTTAGCTTTTGTTATAGAATTCGCCACAGTAACCTGTTTGGAACAATTTCCAACTACCGTGCCACCATATCGTGTATTACACAAAACCCTTAACTTAAATCGAAAATCTCTTGGAGCATTGATGAAGACTGTATCGATGTATTGCATTACAATGAGTACTTCATAATCTCAGTTTGCGAGAAAACATGTTATCAGTGCTACTTTAGCACTCAACGACATTTTTCACTGTTGTCCTATGATCAGTATTTTGATCACTTTGGTATCTTTACTCGCAACTCCTTGGGAGTACCAGACATATCTGGTTGTTTTACATACCATGGAATACATGATTAATCCAAACACAAAAGTGTGTGGAAATTCCATCATGTATTTTGCTCATCAGTGTTTTAGGACACCGAGTCTTACAAAAGCCTTTCCATGTGACTTCGGCAAGAATCACTCCTTGATGTTTTTTGCTAAACTGTTTTAGCATCTTGTCAATATGTATTTTGGCTTAGCCCTATTAGGCAATTTTATCTCCGTAGATAATTATGCCTAATAACAAGGCTATTTAGCCCAAGCTCTTCATTGAAGAAACTATTTTTCAATGAAGTGCTAATTCGTGTCAAGAAATTTATATTATTTCCAATCAACAATGTGTCAAGCACACAAGTTTTAGAAATATTATTATGCTCCCACTTACTTTCTTATAACCACAAGCATCTTCGCTATCCATTGATGAAATCAAAATCTTTTAACTATTTCATCAAAACGAAGATTCCAACTCCTTTTTGCTCTCTTCTGTCCATTGCTGGAACTTTGAAGTTTGTACACTCACTAGCATCCTCTGGATCGACAAAATACTTTGGACTGTATCACATACAAGTCCTAGTTTGTATTCCCATTTCATGGAAATTCTTTCGTCATCCATGTTTCATATCTCATGATTGAAATATGTAATAATTACTAGTTTAACCCGAACCGACTTTAAGCATCGCTACGGTGAGACAACCTCATCGTAGTCAACTCCTTGCACTTGTTTATTGCAACAAGTCGAGCTTTATGGATAAAACATTTTATCCACATCAATTTATAGTTTCATAAATATTCGTTAGACTCCAAGTCTTCCGAAAGGTTCATCAAGATTTAATCTTGAATCATTTATATGGAAACTATCTCGGATTGTATTGGCATTTAGCCAATTCCGGAGTCAGGGCCCATCAACGCTTCCTTGATTATCGTAGGTATACTGTTGTCTAACAACAATATCTCGTTTGCGCACCTGAGAGGTTTGCACGACTTTTGCCTACGTGGTTCAGCTGCAAGTTCGACTGAAGTCCATACATTTTATTGTAGAGGCTTCCGTATCAGTCGCAGGAGGAAACTTTGGAATTGCTTCCGCGGTTTCTTTCCTTTGTCATGATAACGAAGATACTGTTATCTCGTCGAGTTGCACTGTCCTCCCACTCACCTTTTTGCAAGAAACATTTTCTTTCAAAATCATACCGTTTTTTGTGGCAAACTTTTGCCTCGGTATAGTGAGGGAGGAATACCCAATAATTTGGGATAACCTACAAAGTAGCACTTGTCTGATTTGAAATAGGTTTGTAAATATTTTACACAATCCCCATATTCCAAATGTTAAGAAAAGACATAACATGGTTGGGGTTACCATACCATGGCGTTATTTCAACAGATCCGATGGCGCTCTTTTCAGTGTGAAAGCCGCAGTCTCTAAAGCATTACTTTAAAAGGGATAATGGCAAATTGATTTATGTCATCTTTGTTCTTACCATGTCATAAATAGTTTGATTACATCTTCATGAACATTCCACTCACAGTGGTGCTCCGGGAGGTGTAAGTTATGAAACTCTTTTCACAACTCATCAGACATTCGCTAAACTTGTAACTCAAAATTTCTTTCCGCAATCCAATTGCAGAAATATAATTTTCTTGTTACAATAATTTCTTCTTCATTTTGAAAACCTTTTGAATAATTTCAAAAGATCCAGACTTACGTCTCATCAAGTGAATATTCATATATCTACTTGAGTCATTTCAGAAGATAGACAAATCCACTGCCAGCAACAACATTTATCGAACTACACACATCATGATGTATGATCACCAATAAGTTCTTTGCTCATTCCTTATGGCCTGTGAACGGTATTTCAGTCACTTCACTTTTCAGAGGAAAGTTGCAAGTGTCAGATGGTTCATAATCAAACGACTTCAAAATCCATCATTATGGAATTTCTCCATGCGGGTTTCTCCAATGTGACCAAATGCAGTGCCACACATGTGTGGTATTCTTTTAGTCTTGCGACATTTAGCGTCAGTGTTATGGATGTATCATATTACCATCAATATTCATAACATACATCCCATCCATAATGGAAGTATGGCCCTTATGTTATTCATAATATTGAACAACAATTGTTCTTTTATGAACAACACTCTTGCAACAAACATTATGCAAATGGGCTAGAGTGTGTAAAACTCTAAAATGAATTATGAAAGTAAATACAAAGGTAATGTATTATTATCAATATTCGTAACATACATCCCATTCATAATGAAATTATGGCCCTTATGTTATTCATAACACCGAACATCAAAAGTTCTCTTATGAACAACCTTCTTGCAAGATACCTTATGCAATGGGCTAGAGTGTATGAAACTCCAAAAATAAATTATGAAAATAAATACATAGGTAATACACTGATGGAAGGTATAGTAACATTTACTATGTTCCCAGCGCGTATCTAGACCTCATTCCCGGCTAGTCTTTTAGGCCATAGTAGTTCTTGCATCGAGTCGCAACAGAATGCAATCGAGCGGGTTTCTCTGTGATCAACTCACAATACCCAAGAATCAGTGATTAACATGTTTAATCATAATTCCCAAGAATTATATCTTTGACCAGCCTTCTATATATCAATAACTTGTATGACATTCATACATGAGCTGGATATTACAGTCTTCTCTCTTTTTGCCTTTATACTTCTAACAGCTTAACTTTCAGTATTTCTCCTACTCTCAGATGAAGCACCCAACTTTAAGAGTGGCGTTAGCCCCAGACTTCCTAGGTGTGTAAGTCATACTAACACCCTTTGGACATTTCCTTTCTCTTTAAGTTGTTGTTTTATTCACCTTCATTACATGACAGGCGTTCTTCTGGATCCCTCTCTCTTCAGTCAAATGCCCAGTAAACACTTTGCTAATACTTTGCAAACAAACATTGCTTTGGATATCTCATATCTTTTAGCCTTTGTCTGCATCTGAAATTAATTTTCAATTCCATGAATATCATATAACTATCCCAAACTTTTGAAGTTCGAGTCTCATGGAAGCAAACATATTGCACTTGACCGTAACGGAATTCTAGCTTTTGGATCAAAGGACGAGAGTCATATCATCCATAGCATTAGCGGGAGGATACCAAAAGCATGCGATAGGACAAAGTCCTTCTCGGCACTTTTGAGGACAATCCTCACATTACGTTACCAACCATAAAGTTTTAACCAGATATATAACAGTTATTCAATTTTAATAGGGAAGGTGGAAACGCAAGCCTTTATTCTACAACTATTATGCAAATTTCACTTTAGACAATGTTCATAATTAATTGCACAAAGAATTAAACAAGTTAATTCTACAGTGCGCACCCACTCAAATCAATATCTCTCATAAATTGATTGTGAGTGATTCAAGACCCGCATTTCCATTCGACGCCATTGACGGGTTCATCACTGATGACGTGAATTTCAATCGGTAGGCCAACTTGTCAATCACATCTCTATGTGACTCTTGTCCATCTTTCGATGCGCGTGTTCCGAGCTCAGGGCTGTCCTGCCTGAACGTCAAGACAACCAAGTGATCACGCAGTGAGGTCTGACCTTCACCCGCCTTACACCTCTCTAATTGTTCGTGCTCATGTGTACATGGCGCACCCCGAAAAGATACGTGTTGTAGACGGTGCTACACTTGGGAGAACACTAACTACTTGATATTTTTAAGTGAGAGATCACCCTAATAAAAGTGACTACCGCGCAATAAAAAAGGGTGCATCATAAGGGATAAACATCTCACGCAATTCATAATAGCATGATATGGTATAGCCCTTTCTGACGGAGAAGTCTTTAATTTCTTCGTCTTCGGCATTTGCGTCGGTGATCACCTTCGCGAAGATTGCCACCACCTTGTCAATGCACCAGATAATATTGCTATCTCTATAGCTAATAAAATAAGTGCATTACTTAATGTTGACACGCAGGTCATTAAAGTGACAATCATATGGCTCCAGCCATCATGCCGAATCATGACACGCAGGTCATGTTAATTTTACATCATATAGTCATCTCATACATAATCAAATTAATATGAGAACTGCTATACCACATCACATGCACATCCTACAAAACCAAGTTAGCCGCCTCTAATCGGTTTATGCAAAATTTTATTTTACGTGGCTTCTAAGGTTTCGAAACAAACCGAAGCTACCAACGTTCATCATCAAGTATGATTATTCAAGTCGCTAGATTAACTTTGCGGGGTGTATGAAACACGAGATAATAAAATCTCGAGCCCCATACTGAACTTCGTCATACGCATGACTCCCGTGCAGATCATATCTGCATTGCCCTTTCGTCTGCGAAATTTCATCTTTCTTTTAACTATGCTGGAATTCAACGAACTGTTAGCACTTCGTTGATCAATCAGGATCGTGGATTGCCAGAACTTTGAAACTCCACCATGCCGTTATCAAGATCAGAAATACGCAAATTTTAGGGAAGCAACAAGACCATCGGGTAACATATTTCATCTGCTACCCGCACAAATAATTTTCAGTAATAGAACTCATCTACTACAAATTATATTGTGCAACACCCATACATCTCTATGTACTCTAGATCGTAACCTGCATCTACGCATAACACGGCTCGTGATGCCACTATTGGGGAATGCGACAGAAAACAAAAAAATTCCGCACTACGAACATGCCCAGGATCACTATGGAGATTCATACAAGGTTTTTGATCTAATCGTTACCGACTCGTAGCACAGCGGAAGTAGAGTCGATGTAGATCGTCGGTGCAGATCCCCGCAGCTAGGATTTACAACCTCCCAATCGCGAGGATGTACCCTCGTCAGCCCCTCGGACAGTCCCACGGACAGCCCTTCGGGAGGCGGTCGGACAGTCCCCCGGACGGTGTCACGGACAGCCCCTCGGGAGGCACTCACAGAAACTCGGACGGTCACTCGGACAGCCCTTCGGGAGGCACTCTCGAACAGCCCCTCGGGAAAAAAGATCGAACCTACGACCTCTCTACGGGGTTGCACACATACGGTGTCATCTATCCGGCAGGGCTTCGCCGTCCAGAACTAGTTCCCACCGGAACCCAGACAACCTTTCGGCTCTACGAAACTATTTCGTGTGAGGGAGAGAAGAAGCCAGATCATTGCATGGCATAATGTATGAGAGAAAGAGTGAGTGTGGGGAGTGCATCTCCACCTCTATTTATAGGATGAGCAAGGGGTAGAGGCAAGGGGTGAAAAGACCAAAAGGGGTTTGGATGTTTCACCATGCCACATAAGGAGGACTTGATCTTATCCACCAAATGGTGGAAGGAAGCCCCATGGGGCCCCCCCAAGCCCATGGACGAAATTGGCTGCCCCCTTGGGGGGGGCCCACCACCTTTCCATCCACCTTATCCTCTCTCCAAAAATAGGGAATTCCTTCTAGAAGAAAACCCCATTAAAACCAGCCCATAAAGTGCTTTTCACTATTCACGAAAACATTTTTCCGCGACCGTTAAGTCCGAAAATATTTATGTGGGCCTAGAACATTCTAGTACCCCCTAAAATAATTTTGGACGCGTTCTAAAACAATTCTAGATCAGTGATTTTCATCAGCGAAAAGCAACCAAAGCGGTTCCGGCAGCTCCGGAACATTTCCGGTTTTTTTCTCTGGAAAAATCCCAGAAGTTCCCAGAATAAGTCTGGCATCCTCCAGGAATTTTCAGGCATGTGCCGAAACCATTTTGACTTAATGGCATACTCCGAAACAACTTTTCGGTTTTACCGAAACTCTTCCGGTGTTCTCTCTCCGGAACTCTTCCGTTGTCTCCGAAACTTTTCCGGTGACTTTCTCTCAGACTCCTTGACTAGTATTCATCAGATAGATGACCCTTAAGCATGTGACCCTATAGGTTCGGTGAAGTATAGACATGACCGGAACACTTTCCGATCAATGATCAACATCGGAGCTGTGGACACCCATATTGACCCGTATACCCACACGAATAAATATTCGAGTGAACCTCCAGTTGTCGTGTGCTATTCATGTTGCTTTGCGATATGTTACAAATACCCGAGGTGAGATTTATTGGCATCCCCGTGGATCAACACTTGTCCACTATGCCAGTTACCTCGTTACCGGCTTTATTCTTTTTTCTCGTTCCCCTGTTCCGGTATCCCTGTGATCAAATCACAATGTGTCTGGCCAGACGATGATGGATACCGTAACACCGAGAGGGCCCAAAGAATATCTCTCCATCGTCGGAGGAGCAAATCCAAATCTTGAGCTATCAAGTCCCTTGTCATACTTTCCCATGAACCCGTAAGCCGTCGTAATAGCCACCCAGTTACGGATGACGTTTAACAATCCCCAAAGTTCATGAATCAAGCATGAAGGAACTTGATACTCTCATGGTCTAAGGAATTATGCAAACGTTAACTTTCTCTGTGTTATTAACCATTAACTTGTGACGAATGTATCTCATAGCATAACATCAATTCGGGTCGATTCAACACAAATGTTCTTCTAACATTGTGACCTCAAAGTTGCCGGCATAGACATGCCCATGATCAGGAAAACGTGATCATCATGCAACACTTGAGCCAGTCTTAGAGGCTTGACTAGGAATATTTTTTACCATTTATTATTCCACACGTGCACATGGGTTTTCGTCGGAGCCTTTATGGATATACGGGCTCGGGAACCATAGCAGTTATAGCATGGAATATAAACTTAATTAGGAACATGGGGATAAATAATAACATTTATTATTGCCTCTAGGGCATATCTCCTACATTCTTCTCCTCGAGCGCCGCCTTCTTCTCTTTGATCATGGTCCTCCTCTCTTCGAGGTTGATCTTCTTCTCCGTCGCCTCCATCAACTGCTTGAACCTCTCCGCCTTCCTCTCCTCCTTGATGTCCAAGCACCTCATGCATGCCTCCTCCTTCTTCGCCAAGATCTCCTCGAACCTCTCCGTGAGCTTGGCCGCCGCACCTTCTTGCTTGGCCCTCTCCTACTCCCACTTTTTGCCCCGTAAATTTCTTCTATTCTTCTTTGGCGGTTCTTGGGTTGGGTCGGTAGGGTCACCGGTTTCTTCCTCGTTGGCTTGGGCGGTGGTCTTGGCAATGAAAAGGTTCCACTTCGGTTGCCCATTCAACTTCAACCAACAATGCATGACGGTGAAGGACTTCTTCTCCAACTTCTTGTACACCACACAAGCACGAGTAGGCTACAAAGTGAAACAATGCATATCTGTGTAGTGAGCAACAAAACAACACATGTCCGGCTAGTGATCAACAAAACTAAAGCATATCCGGCTAGTGATCAACTTACTTGCTCGGTGATTTGTGCACCACTAGGCCACCGTGCGATGAGATGCTTCAAGTGCCCGCAATACTTGGAGACGGCCTCTTGGATGGTGTACCATCGATGGTTGAGGGACTTCCACTCACGGCTGCGGATCAACGCGTCGGAGTAGGGCGCGAAATGTTTGTGCTCATGGAACCATATGTGAATGTTCCTCCAAAAGGTTGTGCCCTTTTGCTCCGTGCCGTGGAGAGGATCAAGGCTAGTGGCCAACCATGCATCACACAACAGCTCGTCCTCCCGCATGTTGAAGCTTTCTCCTCTTCCTTTCTTCTTCGGATCGCCGACTGTATCATCCGGATCATCGTCGTCGCCGTCCTCGTCCTCCTCCTCCCCCTCCGGACGCTGCTCTCCGGCGGCCCAATGCTGTTGTTGCTGTGTGCCATCGCCGGTCTGGGTGTAGGACTCCTATGTGGCCGTCGGGGTGTAGGACTGCTGCTGCTGGTAGTTGCCAAACTGGGTGGGATCTGTGTCTTCCACCTGGCCATCCTCATAGTCCCCTCCTCCTCCCTTGCCTCCGTCATGGATGATGTCGAGCATCTTCCTCTCCGTGTCATACGCCGGCTCCCCCGCTCTGGGCATTGTAGCGAACAGCGTGCGGGCACCCATCTGCTCCACGGCCGCCGTCCGCGCCCGGACGAGCGGCGGCGAAGAATACTCGGAGAAGAGTGGCGCCGCATTAACATCGACGATGTAAGGCACCGTACCGGCGGGGGTTCCGAGCTGCTTGGCGGCGTAGTAGTACGGAGGCTTGTAAGGCTCTGGCCACGGCGCTGTCTGTACTGTCGGCGTGCCCATTTGCCGGCGTCCGCCACGGCCGCGCCGACTGCCTCGTCCGCCACGACCTCCACGCCCATCACCACCACTAGGCCCACCGGCGGCCAACCGCTTCTTGAGCTTCTCCTCCCTTGCGACCCTCGCTTTGACGCGGTGATTTTGCCGCGTCTCCGAGCTGATCTTTCGGGCGAGCGTGATGGTCGGATCCTCGGCCACCGCCAACGGTTCCATCTCTGACAGGTTCTCCGACGGTTCTATGCGTTGGCGGCGGAAGGAAGGAGAGGGTGGAGGAAAGAGCGGGAATTGGGCGGAGAGCGGCGGGAAATGGAAGAAGAGAGTGGGGGATTTTGGCGCGGAAACAGTGCGGGATGCTCCAAAAGCGCGGTCTCCACCTTCCTTTTGGGTGGGCCAGGGGGACGGATAGCGACGTTTCGCGTGTCCGGACTCCCGCAAAGCCCCTCCCCCTCCCCCACGTTTTTCTCCGGTTTGCGGGAGAAATCGCATCCGGACCGCTCCGCGGACCGATACAGGTCGGCGTTGGATGGCTTCCGCGGTCCAGACAGCGCGGTCCGGACGGTGGCGGGAGGTTTGAGGGTCGGCGTTGGAGATGCCCTTAGAGAAAAGCCCGACCAGAGCAATGTCGGTGCCCGGTTTGACACCACATTGGTGCCAGCTATGTGGCGGATCTATCAAGGTAGAGTGTAGCTTTATTCAACATTTATGGTTATGTCTAGCTATTTTCAACACACAAATTCTTTTTGCTCCTCATTGGATTCGACAATCTTATCTGTCAAAATGTCCTATAAAAGATTCCCTACACTTGTGGGTATCAAATATAGAGAGTGTATATGGTTTGCTTACGATATAGATAGTATAAGAAAGGGGGGTTGGAGACTATGGTTGGAGCACCAACAAAAATACAGTGACCCTCATTGTAGAGACCCCGCCCCCGCCCCCAATGCATGACCAAGGCGATGTTGGAGCCCCAGTTTGATGTCGCTCCATCGACAATAGTGCGACAGATATGCCAGAGTGGGAGGTAGCGGTTGGACAAATACCACACAAGATGGTTGGGACGGCTATGTGAGGATGTATATGGGATGGTGAGGTGTCGGTATAACACTGAAGAGGAGGAGTTGGGAACCTCCAAGGAAGATAAAAATTGAGAGGAGAGGGTTACAATTCATACCACATAGCGTTGTCAAAAGGTCCTAGTAAGGATAGCTCCAACGTGGACCCTAAGAACGCCTGCAATTGTCTGAACCGAGCTGTCTCGGAGCAATTTGTCATCCAACGCAGTACCCCATCGTTGTGTGGACCAGTCCGGTTGTCCGAAATTCCGCAAAACGGACGCAGACTGGATGGGGGGGGGGGGGGCTTTGCAGGAGTCCGGGCCGCCGCCACGTAGGACTCAGACACCCCCGGCTCACTCAAATCCCCCTCCTGGTACGCTTTTCTTCCACTCTCCCCTGCAACCGCTTGCTTTGCATCCACGTCGTCCTCGTCTGATGTCGCCGCTGTACCTCTTCGGCCACTATCCAGAAATCCTCGGACCTCTGCAGCCCCTACCCACGTGTCTACCTGCCTTGGACTATGCCGCCATCCACCTAGGATCCATCTGCAGCCAGGTACCCTCCGTCCCCTGCCGACACCGTCCATGGTGGACACCACGCCCGACAGGTGTTCGGTCTAATGACACTGAAGTTTTTTGTGACCTTCTCGTTGTTTTCTAGAGTAAAACGATGGCGGGGTACTCGGTGATGGAGGATGAGTTGTCGTGCGATGCGTGGAAGGTCGTATCTGCGGACTTTGTAGGCATGAGGCAATGGGGCTCGACCTTTTGGCAAAACGTGCATGCTTCTTTTCATGAGTAAAATAACTAAGTGCCCTACTACTTGCACATCATCCATGATCGCAATGCAAAGTCTCGAGCACATTGGTGGTACACCATCTCCAACTCGGTCATGAAGTTTTGAGGTGCGATTGCACTAGTGGAGATGATGTGCCATGCTTCTTGTTACTCTACATGGTGGTCAATTCATTGATTCACTCAATGTTTCAACTTGATAATCATCACGTTGTTTTAGCCCGGACGCAATGACGTGTTGTACCACAGAACCGAGGGCAACCCATTTACGCTCATACATTGTTGCATGAACCTCAAGGGGCACAATTCATGGGACGACATATGTCGATTCTGACTCGAGTATCGTTAAATTTGAAATCGATGAATTCTAAAACTTGTTGAACATCTGGTAATCTCGGATGTAATATTTACATTTGAAGTATTGTTGTACTAGGGACATTTGTATGTTATTTATGGTTGAATTGTGCTATTTTCTATAAATATTTTGAGTGTTGTGGACTTAAAAAAACAGGGGCAGACATTTAGGAGACAGGGTTGGATGGCCGGCTCCTGTATCCGAGTCCGTGGACGGGTCCGGACTAGTCCGCGGACAAGTACAGTGTCTGTTTGGGGGTCAACGTTGGAGATGCCCTAGGTTACAATGTTTACTTTTGTTTCAAGTCAAACTTTGAGTAGCAATATTGTTAAAATTATTTAGCTTGAAACTTTGAAGTCATATATACAAAGTTTGTCTCGTAAATACTTTGATAATATTATAATTTTGTTGATCATCGAGATATACTTCAACGAATACTAGCTATCAAATTAAGTTATATGCTAATGACATATTAATATCTAGGCCCGGTTTGGAAGAAAAGAAAAATGTAAGAATTTGGAGAATAGGATTTCTAAATATTTCTTTGGTACCGTTTGGAACAAAGGAAGGTCAAGTTACAATCCTTTGAAATTCATATGGAATGGGCCACCTCATGTTCAATTCACTTGTGCCTATAATTCACATGGTTTATGTGCGTGACATTCAAACGATAGGTTTTCCCATGCTTTTGGTTCCTATAGGATTGTAGGATACATGAAGTCTTACTTTCTATGTTTTTGTACTTCCACATTTTAAGCTCATGTGTTTTGAACAGGCTCTAAAACATCATGAATGTAGTATATCATTCCAGCATGCATACTACCAACTACAGCAGAGCAATGGGTGGAGCTATCCACTGGAACGGCTAGAAGGAATTTTCTAGCTCCGGGGTGAAAACCTAGGTATGAACCGAGTAGGTTATATTTGGCAATGATGATATTTTTTGCGTCGTTACCTAGTTGAAGGCATTGCTTGGATAAACTCATACTTGTTATAATTATCTAGGGTGAAATCCTAGAACCTGGCCTCTCGTGGTTGCATCCGGTGATGATGGCGCTTGAGTGTAGTTTCCTTCGTGAAGGCGTTGTTGTTAAAGAACCTCGTTATCTTTGTGGTGTCAAGAGATGGTTGGTGCGGATGTGGTCGTTGTTGTAGTTTGTTGATTGTTGTTCTGATCATTTCGGGGTTTTCTTTCCCTCGCTTAGGCATAGCTTTGGTCTTGTATGGCTTTGCTCTTGCCGGCGTGTTTTTTATGTGTGCGTTGGGGTTGACTATGTGCATCCAGCACCCTAGTCAGGAGGGAGTGTGCTCATTTTGTTTGTATTCACTTGATACTTCATTTTGAATTAATAAAATACATCCTTTGTCGAAAATAAGGAATTTTCTGAATATTTTAATCCTATAGCCTTACATGGTTGAAAAATACACCTTATATGTCTCACAAAATAAAAGTTGAATCATTCACATAGAGGATGGATACAATTATGTACATGTAAAACTTAAAACTTACATAAGATTGCATGCGATCCATACAAAAAATGACAAATTAAGCAATGAATGGTGCAAGTTACTGTAACTTACGTTGTTCCTTGTTCATTTTGTTATTTTTGTATAGGTCGCACACAATCTTATTTATGTTTCAAATTTTGCACGCACATACATACACACATGTTTTATTTCATAGTTTTTGAAACGTACATTCATATTTTTTTGACAGTATAAGGATATAGGGTTCAGATGTACCTAGGACTAGATGATAATTTTCCTTAGAGCGGCCGAGATTCTCTAAGTTCATATTGTCAAATCTGGCCACACTGCAGTCCGATCGGAAAATGTCCGTTTGGTACTGCTTGTCTGGATATGTTTCTATATATATCTTGCAACGTATCGTTACGTACCTACTGTCATCTGAATATGTTCCGATCGGCCACTCTCTCTAGCTTGGAAGGACACAAGAGATCAGTTCAGAGGATTTAAAGCTGTTCCTTTCCAAGTTCCTCCAAAGGAATAATGTTTGGACTAACAAGTGAAAAATGATGCTTCTGTAACAAGTGAAAAATGATGCTTCTATTTTTTGGGGCCGCATAGCCCGCGTCGCTCTCCAGGGGGGGCGGCTCGGGCGAAACCTAGCGCCGCCGCCGCCACCCCCGCTTCCCCCTGCCCCTCTCGCCGCCGTCGGGCTTCTCCGCCGGGCTAAGCCCGCGCGGCTGCTGGCGGCGGCAGGCTTCTCCCTCCCGGCGCGCGCGGAGGCCGGCCCTGGACGGCGATGCGTGCTCAACGGAGGCGCGCTCCGGGGTGGATCTGGCCGTCTGGCCACATCTGCGGCGCGGGGCGCTGGGGCGGCGGCCCCAGGCGGCGGCGGTGGCCTCCATCTGCCTGTTCCCTGCGGTGGAGGGGCGGCTTCCGTTCGTTGGTGGTGGATCGGGGCTTCACGCTCGGATCCGGTGGGCGCGCACCGCCGGCGGGATGCGACGGTGTTGGCTGTCCTGGGCCGTGCGGGCGGCAGGGCGGATGCGCGGTGGTCTTCCGGCGGCCTGTGCTGGTGGTTTTCTGTCGAGGTTTGTGGCGTGCTCCGGCCGGCGTGGTGCTGTTTGGAGCTGCTAGACTCCCTGGTGTAGTGGCCTCTGCGTGGTGTAGGTGGTCCTACCGGTGTGTCTGGCGGCGCCACCCCTCCTCAGATCCGGTTCGTTGGTGGATGGTGGCGGTGGTCAGGTGGTGGTGTTCATCGACGTTTGCTCGTCTCCTCGGTGCTGTGTGGCTCGATCGACGATTCCTGGGTCCGGCGTCTTTGGTCTGTTTCTGTCGGAGATTCTCTCTATTGGCACTGGCTGAGCTCCTTCCCCGGTGCTTGTATAGGTGGAGAGGCTTAGGGCTCTGGGCGAAAGCCTTGGTTCGATGGGGATCGAAGGATACCGGCGACATTGCTTCTTGAAGCTGTCGTCGAAGAGTTCCTCCTCTTCACTAGACCGTGGTCTGTTGGTTGCCGTGGTGGCTGTTTGGTGTGGCTTGACTTTCCCGAGGTCCGGCGGGGTTGTTGTGGATGACTCTGGGCGAAAGCCTTGGTTCGATGGGGGTCGAAGGATACCGGCGACGATGCTTCTTGAAGGCGTCACCGAAGAGTCCTCACACTTCTCCAGGTGGTGGGTCTGTTGGCGGTGGAGTTTGAGTAGTCGATGTCGGCTAGGGTTGCACGATTGTCCTCTGTTTCAATCGTGTGTTGTAAGGTTTTTCAGCCTAGTTTCCCTTATAAACCGGGCCACTTTGTTCTCTATTTTTCTCTCTTAATGAAAACACGTCAAAAAAAAATGATGCTTCTGTTCCATTCCCTAACACCTTGTCAATTTTCATGCATGTGGGTATAACTCTGACGGTTGCGTTTGTTTGCTCATTCCTGGAATCGGGGAATCAACGCCATTTGCACATGGATAAGAGAATCAGACTGAAACGTAACGCACATGTTAAAAGATAGAGAAGACTTAAAATTGACGGCTAATAAGAATTCTGCCAACCTGCTTAATAGCGAAAACCACTAATATGTACTACGACAGATCAGTCTCGTCACATTGGCCGAGGACAGAATCCTCTCTCCCGATTGGATGCTGTAAGTACTCCATAGGCAAGTTGCCGCTTCAAGCGAACAAGACGCGTGTGTGGATCTACATATCTTAGGCTGGTTGATTCCGTCGAAGGCGCACTCTATATATGTACTGGTACTGCATTCCAGCCGAGCCTCCATTTGTACATGATGCTAGCTATATCCTATAGAAATGCTTAAAATCTGACGTCAGATTTTTAAGCATGACCAATCGGACGTTTTAATGACAAATTATGTGCCGCGAGCTTGGTAATTACCTTCAGCAAGCATAACAAATCCTGGCAAAAAAAATGGATGTGCCACACTTCCTGAAGAGAATTGCCAGGCTCACGACACGTATTTTATCATAAAAAACGTTTGATTTTTCATGTTTATAAATCTGACATCAGATTTATAGCGGGGTCCATAACCTATGTGCTCTCGCTAGACTTCGTTTTCCAATCAAGGAATGTTCACTTGCCACTAGTCAGTGTTTATTCAGCACTGCTTGAAAAAACAAGGTTCATTGAACATAGACGATCTGGTACGCAAGATGAAAACATGATTTGTTGCTGATTACTAATACCAAGTACTCCCTCTGTCCGAAAAAGCTAGCTTTTTCGGACGGAGGGAGTACTTGCCGAGTGTAATACATGTGCTGGACCTGCACACAGGTCGGAGTATGCAAAATTCCGATGCATTCACATTATTGTGAAACAAACAACCAATTCTTCAAAATTCCTACGGATTCACAATAATTTGTTTTGCATTGATCATATCATATTTTATGTTTTTCTCATGTTTTCGAAATTCTGTGAATCAGTACATTATCACGACAAACCGTCTAGGTGAAGCCGCCGTACAGATGCGATACCCATGCAGAGCTACCTGCATGCTTGTTTGATTACTTGGACGCAGGAGGCTCTGTCCAGGCAGTGGCGGAGCCAGCGTGTAGGCACGGTGGGCCGTGGCCCACCCAGAATTTGAAGAATTTTCTTTTTAATACGTACTAATTTAACCCAAAGGATTAGGTTGAATTTATTTTTTAAGGCGTGCACACCCTCCATTTCTTTCCTGGCTCCGCCATTGTGTCCACGTATGTGCATGCAGCAAGAGTGGCTGGCGTGCAGCCACGTACGCCACCGCGATGCGCGGATGCGGATTCCACGGGACGGAATCCTGGATGCTTTGGCAACGCCATTCACACATGGTACTACCAAGTACCACACCAACCAACAAACGTCAAAAAAAAAAAAAAGTACCACACCAACCTGTGTGCAGGTCCAGCACATGTATCCATCGGTCCGCAGAACTTGATCCGTGGCCGCTTCTCACGAGTTGCAGTCCACGAGAGGGTTTTTGATCGGATCTGTTATTGGGCCCCCTGGTCCAACGGTTCCTTGCCGGCCACTTGCGCCCGGGGAACGCACATGAATTTGCTAGCGCTGTGTGGTGGGAGAAAATGATGTTGCCCAAGGAAAAAGGTGGCCTCGGCTTTAGGGATCTGTACTCTTTCAACCTGGCGATGCTAGCACGGCAGGCGTGGCGGCTGCTACAAGCTCCTGAATCACTTTGTGCAAGAGTTCTACAAGCTAAGTATTTTCCCGATGGCAATTTGCTAGCTGCTGCTCCCATGAATGGTATGAGTTATACATGGCGAAGTATTCTAAGAGGATTGGAGATCATCAAAGAGGGCTATATTTGGAGAGTGGGGTCTGGTGAGAATATTAGGATCGGTCTGATCCTTGGATTCCGCGGGATCACGCGAGAAAGCCAATATCTGTACAGGGGCAAAATCTGCTCACCCATGTTTCAGAACTCATGGATCCGGAGACTAGCAGGAGACTAGCACTTGGGACGAGAGTCTTGTGAGACAGACTTTCCTACAGGTGGATGCCGATTTGATCCTGTCCATTCCAGTTTTTGAACAACACGAAGATTTCATAGCTTGGCATTTTGATTCAAAAGGGCTATTCTCAGTTAAATCAGCTTACCGGGTTCACACAGAGTTGATTCGAAGCGAAAACAGTGTACAACAGGGTGAGTGCTCAACTAATTCAGAATGGCGTAAATCTGTGTGGCCGTTGATATGGAAGGTTGGATGCCCTCGTAAAGTCCACCACTTTCTATGGCGCTTCGGTCATAACAGTCACCCACTTCACATGAACATTGCAAGGCGGGGGGTTGAGTTGGACACTCGATGTGCTGTTTGTGAGCGTTTGTTCGAGGATGGTGGCCATTTCTTCTTTAGATGTAAAGGGATCAAAGCCGTTTGGAGGGAGATCGGTTTGAATCATATCCGTTTGGACCTAATGACTGCTTCGTCGCCTCTAGAAGTCTTGGAGAAGGTGTTTGCTTTGCCGAATATGACCAAGCTATGGGTTGTATGCTTACTGTGGTTGTGGTGGACTGAGAGGAACCGCATCAGGCATGGTGAGAAAAGAAGTTCAGCATCGGAGTTGGCTAATCAAATTCGCACAAAAACGGCGGATTGGATCGAGTTCCATGGAATTGCTACAAGGGCTTCGGCCATTGTTCCGAGCAGGTGGAAGCCGCCTCCGATGGACTGGGTGTCAATCAACTTTGATGCTTCTTTTTCATCTCACTCTGCGCTGGGAGGTTGGGGATGTATTGCCAGGGACATGGAGGGGAACACCATCTTTGCGGCGGCCGGCACTCTCAAAAACCTTTCAAATGCAACGCATGCTGAAGCTGTGGCTCTCATGAAATCCATTTCTTTGGCTGAGAATTTTGGCATGGGTCGAGTGATCTTCATAACTGACTGTCTCCCTCTGAAGCAAGCCATAGATTCAAGCATATCTGATCGCAGCCAGCTCGGGAGTCTTTTTAGAGAATGCAAGTTCCTTCTCCAAATGGGTTTCATCGACTTTAAAGTTCTGTTTGATCGCCGTGAATGTAACAAACCTGCCCATTTGTTGGCTGGTCATGGTTATAGGTTGGAATTGGGAGGTGACCGCATGTGGCTCACTAACCTACCACCTGATGTATTGTGTGCTGTGGCCGACGATTTAGTCGCCACTAGTTAATGGAATGCATGGTGTTCCTGTCAAAAAAAAAAGATGAACAACTTTGAGCTAATTTTCTTAAATGCTGGGCTATAAAGTTGAGCTTAGAATGGTTTAGACTTGTGCACAAAATGGGCACTAAGGGCATCTCCAACGTCTGTCCATAAAACGGACACCCCAAACGTCCACGGAAATGTCTGGTTCGTAGACAGCGCAACGAAGCGGGTCATTCAACCCTATAGATCAAATGTCTATCTCGGGTCCGGCCTCCATCATTTGACATGTACTTCCCCGTCCACATAAGTGTACATATAGAAATTTTAGAACAGATTATGGAGTGGAGAAAAAATGCATTGGAAGGTGCAATCCACCCTCTCTCTCCTCTTTAATTACCCCACCGCCAATGAGTTAAGTGCATGTAGAAACTGAGGAGACCATGTGTTAAATGTTATTGGTCTTGATTACCGTGTGATGAGAAAGAAGCATTTTTCTACTTTAATTGAAAAAATAGAAGTACACTCTTTTATGGACAAATTTTGAATGCCAAACATACACTTATTCATGGACAGAGGGAGTATATATAGATCAATAGCAATTTATATAAAAGTGCAAACATATGCAATCACAACCAAAAAGCGTCAAATGTTCATAAGTTTTGTATATGCATTCGATCCCAAAAGTTGCCAGTATGGTTGTCCGTGTAAAAAACCCACATTTTTTTGCCTCCCAAATCATTTTAGGGTAACGCAGCAGAAAACAAAAAATTTCCGACCTACGCACCAGCCCAGGACCACTATGGAGACTGCATACAAGGTTTGATCTTTTCGTTACCGACTCGTAGCGCAGCGGAAGTAGAGTCGATGACGATCGGCGGTGCAGATCCCCGCAGCTAGGATTTTACAACCTCCCAACCGCGAGGATGTACTCCCTCGTCAGCTCACCGGACGGATCTCCGGGCAGCCCTTCGGGAGGCCTCGGGACAGTCCCTCGAATAGTCCCACCGGACGGATCCTCGGACAGTCCTTCGGGAGGCCTCTGGACAGTCCCTCGGATAGTCCCACCGGACGGATCCTCGGATAGCCCTCCGGGAGGCCTCTGGACAGTCCTTCGGATAGTCCCACCGGACGGATCCTCGGACAGCCCTCCGTAAGGCCTCACGGACAGCCCTTCGGGCGGGTCACTCGGACAACCCTTCGGGAGGACCCCCGAAACTCGGACAGTAACTCGGACAGCCCTTCGGGAGGACCCTCGAACAGCCCCTCGGGCAAAAAGATTGAACCTACGACCTCTCTACGGGGTTGCACACATACGGTGTCATCTATCCGGCAGGGCTTCGTCGTCCAGAACTAGTTCCCACCGGAACCCAGACAGCCTTTCGGCTCTACGAAACTATTTCGCGGGGAGGGAGAGAAGAAGGCCAGATCATGCATGGCTTGTGTATGTTGAGAAAGAGTGTGTCTTTAGGCAGCCCCCTCCACCCCTATTTATAGGCCAAGCCCAAGGGTAGCTTCTCCAAGAAGCTAAGGGGAAAAATACCAAAAGGTCCTCAAGGTAGCTTCTCCAAGAAGACACCCAAAAAGCACTTTCACTATTCACGGAAACATTTTTCCGCGACCGTTAAATCCGAAAATATTTCTGTGGGTCTTAGAATAATTCCAGTACCCACACAAATGATTTTGGACGCGTTCCAAAACAATTCCGGATTAGTGATTTTCATCTGCGAAAAGCAAACAAAGCGGTTCCGGCAGCTCCGAAACATTTCTGGTTTTTTTCTCCGAAAAATCCCAGAAGTTCCCAAAACAATTCTGGCACCCTCCAAGAATTTCCAGGCATGTGCCGAAACCAATTTGACTTAATGGTATACCCTGAAACAACTTTTCAGTTTTACCGAAACTATTCCGGTGCTCTCTCTCTGGAACTTTTCCGTTGTCTCCGAAACTTTTCCGGTGTCTTCGAAACTTTTTCGGTGACTTTCTCTCAGACTCCCTGTCTAGTATTCAGCAGATAGATGACCCTTAAGCGTGTGACCCTATAGGTTCGGTGAAGTATAGACATGACCGGAACTCTTTCCGATCAATGATCAACATCGGAGCCGTGGACACCCATATTGACCCCTATACCCACACGAATGAATATTCGAGTGAACCTCCAGTTCCCGTGTGCTATTCCTGTTGCTTCACGATATGTTACAAAACCCGAGGTGAGATTTATCGGCATCCCCGTGGATCAACAACTTGTCCACTATGCCAGTTACCTCGTTGCCGGTTTTGTTCTCTTTTCTCGTTTCCGTGTTCCGGCATCCCTGTGATCAAATCACAATGTGTCTGGCCAGACGATGGTGGATACCCTAACACCGAGAGGGCCCAGAGATATCTCTCCATCGTCAGAGGAGCAAATCCCAATCTTGAGCTATCAAGTTACTTGACATACTTTTCCATGAACCCGTAAGCCGCCGTAATAGCCACCCATTTATGGATGACGTTTAACAAACCCCAAAGTTCATGAAGCAAGCATGAAGAAACTCGATACTCTCATGGTCTAAGGAATTATGCAAACGTTAACTTTCTTTGTGCTATTAACCATTAACTTGTGACGAATGTATCTCATAGCATAACATCAATTCGGGTCGATTCAACACAAGTGTTCTCCCAACATTGTGCCCTCAAAGTTGCCGGCATAGACATGCCCATGATCAGGAAAACAGGACCATCATGCAACACTTGAGCTAGTCTTAGAGGCATGACTAGGAATACATTTTACCGTTTATTATTCCACATGTGCATATGAGTCTTCCTCCGAGCCTCGTGGTTATTGCAGACTCGAGAACCATAGCAGTTATAGCATGGAACATAAACATAATTATGAACATGGAGATAAACAATAACATTTATTATTGCCTCTAGGGCATATCTCCTATAATCATTGTTCGTGCCAAATTCTTTATTGTGCGGTCAACTCATCCTCGCCGGCCGGCTCCTCCAAATCGGTCGTCAAGCGCTTCAAAATCCTAGGCTCCTAGCACGGTAGGCTTGCACGATCTTCCACCGCATCGAGGTCCAAGTCCAACATCTTCATGGTCAACATCTTGGTTTCCTCTGAAGCGGGTGCGAGCTCAACCTTCTTCTCTTGAAGTTTGATCATCTTCTATTTCACCACGATGAACTTGTCAAACCTCTCGGCCTTTTTTTCCTCCTTCATTGCGATGATAAGGACATGGCGCTCTTTCACCACAATCAACCTTCTTGTCGGGAGGCTCAGCATTGTTGACCTCGAAAGATATGGGTGGGTGTTACACTCTTGATGGCCTTGGATCAGCAGGACTAATCCTAAGAAACCTTGGGTCGATTCGAGGCTTCCTTGCGGTGATAAAGACATGGCCTTCTTGTTGGGGAAACGTAGTAGAAAACAAAAAAAATTGCCCTACAAACATCCAGGAACAATATGAAGATGCATATGGGTTTGGATCAACGATCGTTACCGACTCCGGAGTGCAGCGGAAGAAGACGAGTTGGTGTAGATCGTACTTGGAGTCCCTCGAACGTCGATGACGATCCCGCGAACCGCCCTCGAACGATCCCTCGAACAGAAGACCGAAAGCACGGCCTCTCTACTTGGTTGTAAGCGTACGGACTTCACGATCGGGCAGCGCTTCGCCGTCCAGAGCTAATCGTCGCCGGAGAATAAGAGGGAGGAGATTAGAACTACACGTGGCTTCTAATTATGATGATTAGAGGAGGCTAGGGCTAGTTCTAATTAGTCAACTAGGACCAACTAGAACCAGTACTAGATGAACTAGAGGAGGCTCCAAAACTTGTGTATACAATAGAGTAAAAACCCCTAGTATATATAGGTTAGAGGAGGAGGAGGGGCAGCCACCAAGGAGGGAAAGACCCTCCTTGGGGCGCCGGCCAAGGTCCTCCCCTAGTCCAATCCGGCCCCCTCATATGGCAAGGGGGGCGCCACTTCCTTATGGGCCCTTGTGGCCCATAATTCCTTCCACCACTTGGCCTTTTAAGGTCCGTTGATATTAAATTTAATATATAAATATTCTAATTATTTCAGACCATTATATATGTAATTTAACATCCCCGGAAGCATTTTCCACCTATATATAATTTATCAGTAATACCCGGTATTACCCGATATTCACGGAAACCCTTCCGGTGACCCCGAAACGCTTTCGGATCCTCTCGGAACTATTCCGAATATTAATGAAACAATTCCACAAATATATTCTCATCACTCCCGTCCTACTAACACTCAGCAGATCGTGATTACCTTAAGCTTGTGACCCCGTAGGTTCGGTAAATCATAGACATGAACGAAACTCCTTCGTTCAATGACTATTAGCGGAACCGTGGACGTCCATATCGGTCCCTATGATTACACGAATGATATTCGACTGAACCTTTGGTTATCATGCGATGTTCCCTTTGCTTCGCGATACATTACAAAACCCGGTGTGCATCGGTATCCTCCTGAGTCATCACCATGTTCACTATACCGTTGCTCCCATTACCGGTTTTGTTCTTCTTTCTCGTTGAAGTGTTCCGGCATCTATGTGACGTAGTCACCTGTGTCTGGCCAGACGATGACGGATGCCGTCACACCGAGAGGGCCCTAAGAATATCTCTCCATCGTCGAAGGAGCAAATCCCACTCTCGAGCTATCCAGTTACTTGTCAAACTTTCCGATGAGCCTGGAATTAGTTATCGTTATGATCACCTTGTTTCAGATGACGTTTGAGCAACCCCAAAGTCCACCATCTGGTAGGAAGTGACTAAGATACTCTCATGGTCTGAGGAATTAAAACACATGTTAACACTCCGTGTTATAACAAATGATTTCAGACGATATAATCACAAAGTATAACAGACAAGTTTTGGGTCGATTCAATATGACCGTTCTTCTAACGTCATACCCTCAATGTTGTTTTAGGACTATCGTTACACTTAACGATATCCTACGATCCGAACGTGATCACCAACAACACTTGAGCCAGTCTTAGAGGCGAGACTAGGAACCTATTATTTACTGTTTATCATACCACACGTGCATATGAGTTTTTCACTGAATTGCATATTACAGGATCATAGCAGTTATAGCATGAAATATAAACTCTTAATTATGAATATGGAAATATAATAATACAATATTATTGCCTCTAGGGCATATTTCCAATACTTCCTCCACACATCCACGGCAATTTCCCTGGGGGTGGGGGTAAAGGCCATTTTCTGGCACAGTGGGGCGCTTCGACACGGGCACTCGAGCTCAAGATTGCCACACGAAAAAATTGTACTGTTAGTAAGGAGCTGAACAAGCAGAGTTGGATTCGTTCCATCGCGTGAATCTCCACACCTACGTAGTTGGTTGAGTACTTTAATCTTGGACACTCCTATCATCTACCTAGCTCAACCCAGAAATTTGTGACACCATCTCCTAGAAGTGGACCCCAGACATAACCTACTCTGCATCGTCGACTTACATGACCCAGTTCACGGTTCTTGCCAAGTCTTCACCACCATCAAGATTTGAAAGGCGCATGCTGAGCCAAAATGTAAATTCTTCTCCTGGCTCGTGCTCCATGGCCGGATCCTCACTGCCGACAACCTTGCAATCCAAGGATGGCCAAATACCCCCTTCATGTCAGCTCTGCCTTCATGCCTAGAAACGCATGCGCATCTTTGCAAAGACTACCCGTTCAACATTGCTACCTGAAACCTCGTGCAATATTGGTCGGACGAGCGGGGGAGGGGGGGTTGACCTCCCCCCTACCTTTGGTCTATCCCTGGTGGGATGCCGACCGGGGCTATGAAGCGGGTGGCTATCATATGCCAAGTGGAATGTTTGGAAGGAGTGGAACAGGAGGATCTCCGCGGGAAAGAGACTCGCGTAGATATAGGTTGGCTTAGCATTTGAAGACATTAATCAATGCAAGATCGCCTTCGACGGACAAGGCGTTGCCTATGAGATGGCTCCTGACTAGTCTCTTTTTTTGGTTTTTACCTGGGGTTTTGGGATGTGCCCCTCAAACTTGTACATATGAGGTATTCCTCTCCTTAAGGAATATGCAGTGCTCCTACCGGTTGCTCAAAAACATATATGGAGCTGACTGCGTGCACCAACCAACGTCGAGGCCTGGGATACCCCCTTTTGATTTTATTTTTTATTTTACAAAACTAGTGCATTACATGGGTATGAAATTAACAGATCACATACATACATACATACATACATACACACACACACACATACATCCACATGCATTTTGGCCCATCTAAAATAACTTTTTTTAGAAGTTGCCAAGCTTTATTGATCAACAGAAGAAAAGAAAAACACTGGGATACAAATTGGGTCATGCAATTGTCCTAGCCACTATTGAAGAGAATGTGAAAACTTGGCAATATTGTGAGTTTGTGAACCTTGGTATTAGAGGCTCGGCCTTCAAAAGCAAAGCTACAACTATAACTTATGATTCCTGATTCCGTTCTCCCTAATAACAGGACTATAGCGGCCATCAGTTCCATCATGAATATCCTGGATTACCTCTTTGCAATAACATGCAGTAAATAAAATGAAAAATAATGATAAATGGTACTACCTCCGTACCAAAATATAAGACTTTTTTTGGCTACTAGCCTAAAAACGTCTTATATTTTTATATTTTGATACAGGGGTAATACTAATAAGAAAGCCAGGATGGAAAAAACAAAAGGGAAACAAATTAACCACAAATGGGCTAGACCCAAGAGATGGAAGGAGTGCGCGGTTGCAGAGAATATGGAAGGAAGTGGCGCCATTCGGGCCACTCACTGTAGCCGCATGAGAAGTACAAACAATCAATGCAGGAGGCTGGCCCGGCCTACCCGAACGCGCGAGAAAATGGCCCAGCAAGCCACTATAGCTCGCTCTGCACTGTAAGTCTGTAACTAGTGATGGTTAACGAAATCGAGGACCGCGCGTAGCGCGAGTGGTTGGGAGGCCGTGGTAGTTCCCTGCCCGCCCGAGTTCGATCCCCAGCGGGGACGAATTTGCGGGTGCACAGTGGAGGCTAAAAAAAAAAACTAGTGATTTCGTTTTGACACCTAAAAAAAACTAGTGATTTCGTTATGCTTTTGTTTTTGGCTTGGGATTTCGTTATCCATTTTATCCTCGTCTCATGTTTGTGTTGTCGAGTTCCCAGCGCTAGCGGAGACAAGACCAGGAGCGCACCCCTCCTTCGCTTCCTCCGCCACCACCCACAACGTAGCCAGGCACCCGGCGGCACCAAAGACAAACCCATCCGGCGCCCTTGAGCCGCCGCCGGACCGAGTGCTGACAAAGCGACGATACGTTCGAAAACGTAACCCGTCTCCCGCGACATGTTCCCAGCAGCCAAGAGTCCCGGCAACGAAGGACGAAAACGCACGCCTCCTTCCCCCGACCCGTACCGCGCAATCCGCACGCCGGCAGAGCGCCGGCCGGCCGGCCGGCCAGGTCCCGGCCACCCACCGTACGCCAGGCCGCCAGCGAGGCGGCGGTGACCTTTCCAGCCACGACTTGTTTTCCCTGCCGTGCCATTTGAGCCTCGTTCTGACCTGACAGCGAGCACATTCCCTGTTCCCCGAGACGAGATCCACAGCGGGCACATTGATGCCGTGGTCGCCGTTGCACTGACAGAGCCATACATGCCCGGCACATGCCGATACGAGCGGGCGAGGAACCTCCGTCCGTCCGCAACTTGCAGCCGCGTACGTGCTCGCCTGTGATTGCTAGTCTCTGCAGCCTCGACCTGAAGGTTGCATTGCACCGACGACCGTCCCTACTCACAGATGGGCTGCTCAGGACCATGGAGTTCAGAAAGCATGTCTATTTTGGTGACTTTTAGTTTTGCCAAATGTTGACATCAAACCAATCAGCCTCCAAAATTCCTTGCGATCGTAATAAGGTGGCCTCCAAAATTTCTGCACTACATATTTTTGATGTTGTACATATTAACACGTTTTTTCTACATAATTGGTCGAATTCAGAGATGTTTGACTTAGAACAAATCCTGAACTTTAAATAATTTGAAATGGAAGAAAATCTTCCTTAAAAAAGAATTCATGTGAATATACGTATATATATATATATATTAGCTCCTTATTTTGACTGTCATGGATCCTTAAACAAATGAAACAATCTCTCTTTCTTACACTATACCTCTGATTATACCAAAAGAAGGGCAAAAACAATAAATAATCTTTAAATAATTCTCAGTCCTCACTAGCTGCACTGTAACAATTCTCAGTTATCTTGCTCTGTTCTTTGTTTCTTCTCCATCTGATTATCCTATTGACAAAAACCCCCAGCCCCATTGGAAGGAACCAATTAATGGCGCGTATCAGTCTGGCCGGTGTCCGCCGCGATCACAAGTCCAGCTCGAACTGGAACGCCGGCGACGCGTAGGCGGACAGGTCCCCGAAGAAGAGGCCGTCGACGTCGGTGTAGGCCACGCCGTCGTCGCAGCCGAAGAAGGTCTGGATGTCCTCCGGGAAGCTGCACTGCGGCGAGGCGCCGTCGTCCCTGGTGGCCTGCGGCGGCGGCGGCGTGGACATGGACGACGAGGACGTGGTGGTGCTGCTCTCGGCGGCCGACGTCCGCTCGATCATCTCCTTGAACTTGGGCGACTGCAGCAGCAGGCTGAGCGCGGACGTGGTGGGCGTGTGGCCGAGCGTGGACGCCCTAGCCGGCAGCAGCGGGAACTGCGCCCCCGCCGCGGCCGCCTCCGCGGCCATGCCGTCCTCCATGCCCTGCTGGTGGAGGTCGTGCTGGAACGCCATGGCGTCAAGGTCGATCGCGGGGAGCTCCTGCGCCGCGAGGCTGGCCAGCATCGGGTGCGCGCTCCGGCCGGCGGCGCCCGCCACGTCGGCGGCGCCGGGGCGGAGCCACTTGATGTAGCGGCTGAGGTCGAAGTTGGTGACCGCGTTGAGGCCGCGGTACTCGATCGCCGCCATGTCGTACGCCATCGCCGCCTCCTCCTGCGTCGCTGCGCACGTCATCCGACGATTAGATCGCTTCAACGACGCAGCATTTTTCGTTGAAAAAATAAGTGCTACAATTAAGGTAGTCAGAATCGTGGTTTGGAGTCAGACCGAAGCTCCGATGGTAGGAACTATAAGGATCGTAGAAAACGTAAACTCTACCAACAAAAACTGCAGAATCAAAGGGATTATCTTGGATTGTAAAGTCATAGAATCGTATAACAGAATCACGATGCATCACACATCGTCACTAGTCACTAGCCACTAGGTCTAGATGCAAGTGCAACTGAACTTCTGTGGTGTGAACAGTGCTGATCTTTGGACCGCTGGAAGTTGAAGTACGGCGTTGCTGGGGTCGAGCTCATTGAGTCATGACATCTAATCCCCAACTAACCGGAATTGGAACTGCCGAGACCTCATCTCTGCACTGCCATTGCTTGCTCAGCTACTTGGATCCAAGACCACTCCTATAATTCACTCTGTAATTCATTATGGAGATTTAAACCGTGGGGACGCACCTGCAACGCCGGACCTATCGACGACACGTGTTCATAGTATGATACTGACTCTAAAAACGTCTTATAAAAAGTTACAGAGATGGTAGAACACTTCTAACTCAGAAGAATATATTTTTGTGCATGTGTTCTCTAGGTCGTTCTTCTTTCCAAGATCACATTTGAGACGCGACATATCACGCTGGAATTCTGGACGTTGTCACGGGGTTCATATGCAACTTGTGCGCTGCTAAGAGCGAACACGCCTCGGCTCCTTGCATCGGCAGCCTCTTCGATCGGTTTGCGTCACCATCACAGAGGCTGTAACTGTGATGGGGAACAGTGATTGTACCCAACATTAATTGCAGCCTAATCGTAGCACACCTGATTAGCATTAGCAGGCATTTCAGCCACAGAGTGTACGAATTAGTTGGCCAACTATCTGGTCAAGCTTGTGCTTAATTCGGCCTCTAGGCACTAAGCTGGACTGTGATGGTCAAGCTTGTGCCTAATCGCCACCGTGTGCCCATGCAGTACGCTGCTGTACTGGTCTAGGAGTGTAGGCTGCGGTACACCGCTAGTACGACTCAGATTTGGCTTTCATGAACAGTCTCACTAACTATCTATGTACGTACGGTTGAAGATTTTATGAGTCATTCCGCAACAACAAAAAAAGATTTTACGAGTCAAAAATATGTGCAAACCATTTACTGAGGCCGTTGCGATGCTACTAGCTACCTGTATTTTGTGGTTTCGCTGAAGATAATAACATTTTGGAAGAAAGTCTTTTTGTGACAGCACATTTTTGGAAGAAAATAATTATAATTTAATAAGGTAAAGTACGTACCGTAGGTGCCGAGGTAGAGGTACTTGTTGCCAAACACGCGGCCGATCCGGGCCTCCCATCTCCCGTTGTGATGATGCCTGTACAAATTTGTTGTGGATGGATACATATATGTGAGTTTTATCTTTCAAAATCAAGCTACCCTCATGCTGTTTTAAAATCCCGTTCGGACAGTGGAGAAATCTAGTTAGATGTCACGGATGATGATGTTACCTTGCGACTCCGCGGTACTTGGAGACACCTCGTGAGAAACCACTGCTTTTCCTGTGGAAAAAAAAATAATCGCATGCATGGACATCAGTATTTATTTTTGGTTAAATAATATGACTTTTTTTTAATTTATATTTGTTAAAGTCTCATATATTTTATACAGAAATTGAAGGGAGAGTGAGATTCAGAAAAAAAAAAATCGTTAGATTTGATACTACTCATTACCTCCTGAGCGACCCAATATACTCTTCCCTCGACTGTCCCTCCATTTCTTTCAACTCCTCTTCGTATGTCGATAGCTGCAAACAAATTAAGAACACAACAACAATAACAATTTAGAAAAAGAATCATTCGTGCATACGCGACATATCAAGTATAATTTAAAAATGTCCAACTCTAGTTTATTCAAAAAAAGTGAAGCAAGCTCCATCTGGTGATTGTTGAACAATAATAAACTCGTAGAATCCGTCGAAAACATAAACACCAGTTTCTAGCATCGAATTCCCGCTCTACGATGAACGGCAGCCGACAATTGATTTTAGTTTCTTTGTCGGCAGTAGATCACCGAATTCAACCTCAGAGGTGCGCCAACCGACAGTACCGAGTACGACAAGGTTCTCGAAAGAAAATGAAAAGAGCCTCAAATATTACAAACTTCTACTCTGTGCTAGTGGGCAGTGGTAGTGGTAGTGGTACCGGTGGACTAGAATGTGCAACGAGTAAATATCGTGCAGTACAGGCCGGGCGGGTACCCTACCGGGAAGTTGAGGATGGTGTCAGGGCCCCAGTACTTCAATGCCGCCAGGTCGTACGCCCTGGCCGCGGCCTCCTCCTCGTCATACGCCCCTGCAGCATTGCAGGCAATTACAGTTAGCCGGGTAGGTAATTTCCTCTGTAATTCTCTTCTTTTTAACGGCGAGGAAGTGACGAGGGGCAGATCAGGCCGGCCGTCTCATGCCAAGGCCGTGACTCGGGAGCCTCACCGAGGTAAACTGCATGCACCAACAACAACAGCAGCAGGCAGGAAAAATCGTCAGGAACCGGCAGTGGATTAACCAGTCGACTGATGAAGTGATTAGCTAGCAGGTTGGTTAATTACCTTGCTTGCCCTTCTTGTTCTGCGACTCGTTCCAGCTGTTCTTGTCCCACAGGTGCGCCTCGAACCTCCCCGTCCAGCGGTGCCTGCGATCCGGCCGTTCGGTTAGCGTGACTGGCGGCGCGTTCGGTTGGGGCGTGGGGCTCGGGCGAGACTAGCCAGCCAGCTTACCGTGTGACGCCGCGGTGGACGGAGCTGCGCTGGGAGGGGGACTCGCGGGGCACGCTCTTCCGCGTGCGCTTCTTCGGCTTGGCGCGCACCTCCGCCGCGGCGTTGGCGGCCGCGTTGGCGTTGGCGTTGCTGTTTGCCGCGGCGGCGGCGGCGGCAGAGTTCTTGCGGGGCTTTGCCATTGTGCTGCTGCTGCGTGTGGGAGGGAGTGAGGGGGAGGGAGGTTGGGTGGCCAACTATGGTGGCACGGGGAGGGTGGCCGTTTTAAAGATGGGCCAGCGTGCGGGGAGGAGGAGGAGGAGGAGGAGGAGGAGGAGGAGGAGGAGGGGGAGGGGCGGCAGCGGAAATTGGTTGGAGGTTTTGGAGCGCAGGGCAAGCGCCAAATGAGCGCACAGGAGGAAGAGAGGGGTCAGCCGGCGCTCCCCTCGCCCTCTCTGAGCTCGGACAGAAAGGGAAATCTTCCCCCTGATCTGATTGGCCGCCCCAGAGCGGCCTCCGCTTGTCGCTAGCTACTTCGAGGGTCTAGCGCTGGTGTTAGCGGCCGGTGCCCCAAATCTCAACGCCCCGGTTTTATAATTTATATACTCTTTTTTTTTCGAGAAAACTTTCGGTCTATTCATCTTCAATCATGGCATTACAACGAACACCAGAAATAATAAAAATTACATCCAGATCTGTAGACCACCTAGCGACGACTACAAGCACTGAAGCGAGCCACGAAAATGTTTTATTGGACCATGGTTCAGCCGAACCTACGTTCGACACCATTGATTTTTGGACACTGTTCATGTGGATTGGTGCATGTTTGATTAAAAAATGCATTGCATGAAATGTTTGCATGTTAAACAATGCATTGCATGAAGTGTTGGATGTAATTGACATGCATAGCGCGAATCCACATGTAGAAGGATGTTGAATCGTACGACTTGGAGCATAGGTTCGGCAGAACCATGGTTCTAAATCACGCCTCTCAGCGAGCCAAAGGCGCGTCGCCGTCATTGCCCCTCCCTTGCCGGAGCCGGACAAAATTTGTTGTAGTAGACAGTCGGAAAGTCGTCGTGCTAAGGCCTCATAGGACCAGCGCAACAGAACAGCAACCGCCGCCGATGAAGAGTAGCGTAGATCGAAAGGATCCAACTTGAAAACACATGAACGTAGACGAACTACGACCAGATCCGAACAAATCCACCAAGGACAGATCCGCCGGAGACACACCTCCACACGCCCACCGATGATGCTTGACTTGGTCCAAACCACATCTCAGACCATCCTCTCTCCATACACGTGAGCTAGAGATTTGGAAGCGAAAGTAGCTACAACTATTACATGGCCTGGGAGTAAGCAACTGCGACGGCTAGTGCTGACCCTAAACTAAAAGCCGACATAGTAGGACACTTGCTAGCAAGGAGAAGGAACTATCGTACCTGCGTGCACATTCTTCCTTCGGTAATCACCCACGCATCATTCCCTTCCGTCCATCCCGCAGTTCACCTCTGCTCCCTACCACGTGATGAAACAAGGAAGAGGGTCTGCGACTTGGGCCGTGTAGTGTGACCATGTCGAGCGGAACCATGTCGGCCCATGTCGTATACCGTGTCGAACACACCTTGGATGAACGCGCCTCTGAACTAGAGAGTGAATCAACTCTCCACTTAGGGCTAACGATGGGACCCACTTGATAGAATGGTACAAAACAATAAAAGGTACTCCCTCTGTCCCATAATATAAGATATTTTTGCAAGCTGTTTTAGCTTGCAAAAACATCTTACATTGTGGGATGGAGGGAGTAGACACCAGAACAAATTTACTTTTTTTTTTCGACAAAGAGCATATATTAATATCGCGGAGATACCAATTACACCCAGCCTCTGCAACAACACAATGTCCTAGCGACATTACGGATGCACACAGCCAAAAAAAGAAAGAAGAATTACGAAAAAGAAAAGTCCCGCTGCAATGATCTATTCCCTGAAACAGCAGCACTAACACCACCAAGACAGCACCAGAAGTCCAGCTTCTCCAAAAGCGACGCCTCCAATAAGGGAACAGTGCACAAACACCGTCGTCGCCCGATCATCGATCTTAGGTTTTCACCCTGAAGAAAGTCCTCGCTCTCAAAAACAATGCCTTCAACAAGGCCATTGCCAAGCACAACCAATTAAGGCCAGACCTTGTATTTTCATCCTGAAAGAAAGACTTTGGACTTCTCCTGTGCAGTCGCCCCCACTAGCATGCCGCTGCTCCAAGTCACGAATCACCAAGCCAATTCCTCATCGCCACAGAGACTCGAATCACCATTGCTAGTCCTCAGATCTCAGCTTCCATGACATTTTCCGCCAGCTGACTTCACCATGGAACGAGAAAGCATACCCCATGATGGTAACAGCCAGCAGAGCTTCGCAGCGCTCCCTCTGAAACCAAACGGTCAGAGAAAAACACGGGTGCGCACGACCGAATCCCACCCGATCCAGCAATCTCCAGGCATGAATCGCCCAAGGGAGTTCCCGGCGGAGCCTTCCGGAACACGACACTGCAGCCAGATCGATGGGGACATGCATCCGGTCGATCAAAATCTCGGCGCGAATTGGAACCCTAGGACCGCCGCCGGAGGAGATCGGATCAGGGCCGGGGGCCCCAGATCCACCGCCGCCAGCCCCCAAGACCGGGCCCCAGACCCCCCAAGGTGCACGCACAGCCAGGAGATTCGGTGCCATCCACCTCCTTGCCGCCTAGAGATCGGGGCCGAAGCCGCCGCCCCTCCAAGGCGCAGACCACCGCGCCGATCCGCCACGCCGCGGCTGCTCCAGGCGCGCCGGAGGAGCCACCACGCCATGGTGCCCGGCCGCACCACACCCCGGCTCGAAGAAGTCGGCCCGCGCCGATCCATCGCGTGAGGGGACGAGGATGCCTCCCCTGCCGCCGGCGACGGCCCGACTTTGCCCGGCCGCGCCCTGGGGCGGCGGGGGAGGAGAGGGAGAGGTGGGGAGGGCGGCGGTTGGCGGCGGCTAGGGTTTTCCCCTCCCGTCGCCACGCGGGGACGAGACGGGGGGCTATTCCCAGATATTTACTTATAATGGGGTATTTGGAGGAATTTCCTAAATAGAGCATCTTGGAGGAATTTCTACTAAATGAGGTAAATAGTGTCACAAGACTTCATCTTAGGGGGTGAAAGTGTGGAATTCACTCTTAAAAAAAATCTCTACATATCATTTCTCGGCATACTAGAAATAAAATGTATAACATTTTCACGCGAAAGAAAACTACAAGCCGATGGAGGACACTTGCCAGCGGGGAGGAGAAGGAATTATCATACCATGTGCACGTCCTTCCTCTGACAATCACCCGTGCGTCATGACCTTCGCCCACTCTACCATTCGCCTATTCCATGGAGTACCACGTAACGAAACGAGGAAGATGGTGTGCAACTTGGGCCGTGTAGCGCGACCTGATCAGGCTGAACCATGTCGGCCCACGACGTGCGTCGTGTTGAACACGCCTCACATGAATGCGCCTCGGAATTGGAGACTGATTCAACTCGCCACTTAGGAATGACTATGGGACACGCTCAATAGAACGGAGTTTCTTAAACGGGGTATTTTGGAGCAATTTCGCTGAAGGAGGCAAAAAATGTCACAAACTGCATTTTAGGGAGTATAAAGGGTGAAATTCACTCTTTAAAAAATAAATAAAATCCATGCAGACCATTTCTAGGCATATTAGGCATAAAACGTACAACATTCTCACGCGAAAGAAAACAAATTCCTTGGCATGGCGCTCCATTTATTGGACAATGGATTGGACACCATGGAGCGATCGTTTTCCACCGGAGAATATGGGCCATGATTTATGGCAGAATTGATCAGCTCCCAACTGAATTCCGACCGTCGGTAGTCATGATCAACCCCCTGCCTTCGAACCGATGCATTTACCAGCCATGACGCCACAACCGCAGTACCACTCCCACTTGATATCTTGTGCAGTGATGCCGATGTGCGTATCCATCAGGAAAAATGACGCCGGAGATCTCAGCGTCACGCCATGTGTAGTGCAACTGTGCGAGCATATTGTCTCCGCGTAGTACTTAACTTCAGAACCTGCTGGACGGGCCGCAAATCCGCCTCCTAAATTTGATTTGACAAATACCTGTACCGAGTAAACGCTCGCCCAGGACCATACCCAACTGAAAAACAAGATGGGGAGAAGAAAAGCCACACGGTTAAGCTGACCGAGCTTGATTTCAAGCAGTACTTTAGCTATACCGTGGCATGGGCCTCCATCACTTAAGATAATGCGAGTGAGACATTTTTTTTTTTCCCTATACATAATGCTTCCTTCGTTCAGAAATATAAGGCGTATTTATTTTGACTATCAAGTTCAGTGTATTCCCTCCTTGTTCTTTTATAAAAAGTTCCATGTTAGACCATGAACTCAGCGAGAACAGCTGCTGCATTTTCTCCTTGTTGATATGACTTCTAGTGTAGGGAAAAAAAACATGAATGGAGCTACCCGATATTTATTGGACCATCGGGTTTTAGGCGCCCCTCCTGCATCTATTGGACTATCATCATATCATACTACAGATGACGTGCCATGGCCCGTGGACTAGTGGTGTTTGTCATTGCTGATCTGGACAGAGCAAATGAACGCCAGACGCAGATCCAATCCTGCATCACTATTTGCAGTATGCTAACACGAATTCCGACAACATCTCAAGGTTCCTAAATGACAAGCAATTGGATCCCACATACATACATACATATATATATATATCTGTGATTGAGCATTCCGATGTGTACTGGTTGGGTGGAAAATCTCCCATAGTGGGCATCCTTTTCATCCATGTCTCTATTGCTTGCAATCTCAAAAACAAAAGCAAGGGTAAATTAAAAGTCTTTTATTTGGCTTGAGAGAGTAGGGATGCTTGATCATTTACCTCAGGTTGTAGAGGAAGGAAGGGCTGTGGAAACATAGCCAGCTTTTTCTGGAAGAATGAGGATCAGTATGGGAGTATTTTTCCTTCTCTTTTTCTTCATCTTCTCAGATCACTATGTGGTACTCCCTCCGTTCGGAATTAACTGCCGCTGAAATAAGTGTAGCTAGGTTGTATTATTTTAGGTTCTTTTTTCCCCATCTCCATGCTTTCTTTTGCAAGCTCTAATCAATCATTAGATAGCAAAATTCATAGTGGTTCCAACTGCAGCACAGTTAGAAGCAAGAGTTTCGCACACAGTTATCAAGGCAACCAAGGCAACTCCTGTAACGAAAATCGGTCTTCTCAGGGCATGAGGAAATATGTTTTCAAGGCCATTTCACCGGTGTTAAATTACAGCCAACAATATTTTTTTCCAATGGAATATGCTAAATCATTCTTTTGCATGCATGCTGTATCAAATTCCAAATAGCTAAAGGCCAAATATTGCATACAAGTCCACATCAATTCATACAACTCCAATCAATTTGTCCTTTTGTTTTGCACCGTAAGTTCTATCAATTGCAAGGACTAAAAAACAGTAGCTTTGGTTACTTCCATTTGGAGGATCTGCGTTGTATGGTTCAAAAGTCCAAACCTTGGCACCTTTTGTCTTAACTGCTGAAACCGTCGCTCCTGCATAGCCAAGTGAGCCCAACAGAAAAGATAAAAAGGAGGGATACATCAATACACCACCTTGCTTTTCTATACATGAATTTTTCGCCTCTACTATTGCTTACAATAGGTTTTCTACACATGAGTTTGATGGCCTCACGGAGCCGCAATATGAAGTAAAAGTAAATTACTCGACGCACGAGAACGGTAAAGGCCAAAACGGCCGAGGACAAGAAAATGGCTTCTCAATAGCAAAACGACAAGACGCAAACTTGGTGGTTTATATTTCAGAATGTTATCCGTTTAGATCTTTTGGACAGCTTCATTCCCTTCAAAAGGGAAAACAACAAGCATAGGGTTGATGGAAACATTGTGATTTGCATACTTGGCTCTGATGCACAGGTTTAAGAGGCACTGCCAATGCCAACTAATAATTCTGCCAGCAAACAGCTACAGGAGGGCTTGATTTACTAGTCAAGGCAGTAAATCCACGAGTAACCACAGTTTTGTTTTACTTCCCTAGGAAATACCGCGGATCTAGAAGATCAACCTAATGGTATTTTGGCATTCTCCTAATAGTGCTGAACTCTGATATACTCCATTCATATGCACAACTTCCAGAGCCGATATCGTGACACAGAACATGAGCGTGCATGGGTATCAAGAATGAAATAGATGAACTCCCGTTGAGAACTTCCGTGACAGACACAAAAGAATCCTAACAAGAGAAAAGATTTAGCGAAGCTGGCTGCCAATCCCTTCAAGACAACCACAACAGATTTGTCATCCTGCAATTAATCCTCATCTGTATGCAACATACACAAACGGTTAAATAAAACCTGTAAGTTATAACAATGTAACACTTAAAAACTATAGTTGCGGGTAACAAAGATGCAAGGAACAAGGAACACATATGCAACCAAATGGATTGCTAAAAACAAAAACAAAAAACAGGAATGATTTCTGCAGCCGCTTTGCATCGTGTATGCAACCCTGCTGGTGAAAGGGCACTGGAACAATCCAAGATAGCACGACCAACAAGCCTCTGTAAGGGCCTCTTTGATCATAGGATTTTTGAGGATTTGAATCATTAGGATTTTTTTCCTGTATAGGTTGTTTGATCCATAGGATTGTATCATTTCTTTCCTAAGGAATATTACAGTATATTTCATATGGAAATTTCCATTGACCCTGACCTCTTGGAAAGATTTTATTTTTGTTTTTCCTGTGGTGCCAATTCAATCTTCTAGGATTCAGGTGGGCATGACTTTGCAATCCTATATTTTTCTTATCAATGCCCTTCTGAAATCCTGTGCATCAAAGAGGCCCTAAAGGATAGCGAGTAGCAAGCTTTGTTGTTGTTGGGAGTCTGGCTTTGTGCCTTGCCAGTTGCCACTTGCATCCTTACAACGCTGGCACCAGGAGTAAGAGGGTCCGGCAAGCCCTTGATCCTCTGCTTCCGTTGTCCCCAGCTCCCTCTGTACGCCAGACCGCTAGACTACTCTGGCCACAGTATTGCTTCGACACCATCCCCTCGCCGATGCAGAGAGAGAAAGCGGAGCATGGATTATTTCCAAAATATGAAAACATCAGTACATCACAACGAGAATATATAAATGTTGCTGCACCATTCAAAAACCCCTAAACAGAAAAGCCCCAATTGATAATGTCATTTGTCATCCATGATTTATTTCCCAGATTGGCAATTTATGAGGGGGAGGGGAAAAATGAACTAAAACAAGTTGAAATCATTGATGCGAAAATTCCGAAAGACCTCTGCTTCGGAGAACAAGGTAGCATTTGGTTAGAGGGATATGATGGACGGGAGCTAGAAACATTATTCACATTCTTACACGAAAGATATATTGAAAAACTGACACTATTTTGCCCCCATCGATGGAATCGACGCAATCACAAAATGATTACTGTGCCATCGTTTACAAACAGAGGAATTTGGACAGAGGTACATACAGTTGCCAGGTTTACTGTAAAATAGTAAAGTTTATACTGTGGTTGACTTCTGCTGTTCATTTGTCAACAGGGGGTTCTTCAAGCCACTTGGCGCGAAACCCAGTTCCTTTGCAATCAGCGCAACGTGAAAAGCCCTGAAATCAAATGAATATGTAATGTGTGCTACAATAATATAACATACTACGTACCATTAGTCAGGTAAAAATTTGTATCAATATCAAACATGTTACTGTTTTTTTCACATGAAATAGTCATGAGATCAAACGCAAATGCAGGATTTGATCATGTATGGCACAGTTACACTACCTTTCCAGAGCAAATCACACATCTTGTATTTTTCGAGGGTACTTCACACAACATATTGTTGCCAAGGATAAAGAAGCCTGTGCCTGCACACCACCTGCACTCCACATCACCAGTGGATTGACAAGATGAACAAGAAGTCGGTCTTGGTTGCTGCATATCACCACAACATGAATGTAAGATTACAGCAAAAGGGCAATGTTGTAAGAAGAATGAAAAATTGTGTAAACCATGCTGCAGCTAGAGTTTGACTTTGTTTTCCTATTACCAGAATCGTAAGATGGAATTACAAGAAACCATAACACTTATCAGGTTGCCTTTTATGCAAGACAAATGCAAGTAAACAACCATAGATTTCTAAAGCATATTAAAACAATGTACAACCTACATCATATTCCCGTTCAAAAGAACCTACATCATACATTGTTCCCTAGTTGTTTTAGAGAAGATGTGAACAAACTGTGGCACTCCCATTTCCTGGTCCGTCATGTCCAAACTAGATCGTTGTCCATTATATTAAAAAAAATCAAGCATGTACTTTGAGAAGGATTCCTGTCAGAATACATGATTCAAGATGGACCAGCGCCAATAAGCCTACCACTACACTACCGCCCTCTGCAAAAGTATACGAATTAGCAGTTAGTACCTCTTTAGTTATGACATGGATAACTAGTTGTAACTACTCATGCAGAATCAAGCTGTTCAAAGCTCACACAAAGTACATACTACATACACATTTGGTGATTGTGTGAAACCGTTCGGTGTTCCAGAATCACTACTATGTCTGAATTCTGATACATGCTAACATGCACTCCACAATTCTGAGAGCTAGGGCCAACAGGGTCTGCGAGCACTTCATTCACCTTAACAAACAAACCTAACAATGGATCCCAAGTTCCCAACTAACATGTTTGAAGCAGATCAATATGTGAGAACTTTCCCGCGAAGTGTGTACAAGTAAACATGCACTTGTGAAAACTTTGTTAGAAACAAGTCCTATTGAACTTATTACCGCGGTATTCTTTTAGTTGCAGAGGTGCAGCAAGCTTAATTGAACCAATGATTCCAAATACAGAATTGACCAACCAACACCATCAATAAAATATATGAATCCTGAACTCTTGCGCCAACCGAATTTATCGGAAAACCTAACTAAGTTTTCCAAAAGGAGTATCTAATTCAGTACGTTCGTGCGAGAAATTCCCAAGCCTTCTGTGTAAGTTATTAATCTACCCTTAGCATTAATGAATGACAGGTGCTTTAGAATTAGTGCACAGAACCGTTAGGACAGCCGCTTGTGCAGGGTCCGGGGAAGGTTCCGACCACTTTGGGTCTTTCGTACGCAGCCTTTCCCTGCATTTCCGCAAGAGGCTGTTTCCAGGACTCGAACCGTTCAAAAGAGAAAAATTAAAAACCATTCCAAAAATAAGAATTAGTACACAGAACAGTGGGAAAGCATATAAGCACTCCTCTATAGTTGTATTCCTGGAACATCTGCCTTTTATTTGAGAAGGATTCCGGTAGAATACATGATTCAAAATGGACCAACCGCAATAAGCCTACCACTACACTACCGCCCTATGCAGAACTACACGAGTTAGCAATTAGTACCTCTTTACGACATGGATAACTAGCTGTAACTAGCAATGCAGAATCAAGCTGTTCAAAGCTCCCATAAAGTACATACACATTTGGTGATTGTTTGAAACAGCTCAGTCTTCCAAATTCACTACTATGTCTGATGCATGCACTCCAAAATGCTGACAGCTTTAGGGGCAACAGTGTCTGCAAGCACTTCATTCACCTTAACAAATAAAATTAACAATGGATCCCAAGTTCCCAAACTAACATGTTTGAAGCAGATCAATATCTGAGAACTTTCCCACGAAGTGTATACAAGTAAACAGGCACTTGTCAAAACTTTGTTAGAAATAAGTCCTATTGCACTTATTACTGCGGTATTTAATAGTTGCAGAGGTGCAGCAAGCTCAACTGAACCAATGATTCCAAATACAGAGTTCACCATTCAGCACCATCAGCAAAAGTATGTGAATCCTGGACTCTTGCGCCAACCGAATTTATCGACCCCGACTAAGTTTTCAAAAAGGAGTGCCTAATTCAGCAGATTGGCGCGAGAAATTCGCCACAATTTGCGTATTTCAGTTAGACATCGATAAGCAAGCATCAACGCGGAGAGAAAATTCGAGCGGCGATTAAGGCGCGCACCTTGGAGATGAGCCAGGCGCGGTCCATGCGCTTGGCGAAGTCGGAGGAGCTGCCGGGCGAGTCGACGGTGGAGGCCATAGGAGCGGCGAGCCGGTGCCCTAGCCGCCTGGGGGTGGGCGAGACGAGCTTCCGGAAGCTCACGGAAGTAGGCGGAGGGCTACGGGCGTGGGAGGAGGAGGAGGGGAAGGCAGCCGCGAAGGCGCCACAGGCGATCGCCGGCATCGGAAGTGGCTTCGAATCGTCGGAGAAGGGGTTGAGACGCGAGAGAGCAGAGGCTGCTGCTGCCGTGGTCTTCCTGCAAGCCACGCGCGTTGTCACCGGTGTGAAGGTGTGCTACTCGGCCGCTGACAGGTGGGACAGACGACCGACGGGCCAATCGCCAGTCGCTTCTGGCTGGCGGGTGGCCTTGCGGTACTGAGTTTTTCTTTTCTGCGAATATTAGCCTTGGAAGAAAATAAGAAGTTGAAAATTTTCAAATTTGCCACCTAACTCGGAGATTTTTTTTTTCTTTTCTCTGAAGAAGAGACAATTTGACTCCAGAATCTGAAAGTCAAAATTTGAACAAAAAAATTATCCTAATGTATATATAGCCAAAGGTGTGTGCCCAGGGCAACCAGGTCATGACCAGGAGGGCATTTCCTAACCGGCGCAAACGGGCGCACACCCCCCGCACCCCACCTCATTCGTTGCTGCATGGGCCGGCCCATTTATCTTCTTTTTTCTTTTCATGTTAAACTTCAGAAAATGATGCGGGACGACGTGATCGAACTCGAGACCTCGTCTTTCAGAGAAAACTAATCGCTTGTGCCTACTTATTACTCCCTCTGATCCAAAATAAGTATCGCAGCTTTGAACTAAAGTTGAACTAAGCTTAGTTCAAAGTTACGACACTTGTTTTGGATCGGAGGGAGTACTTTTTTCCCTTATATTCTTCTCGAGTTCAGTGGAAGCCCCTGGCTTTGGGAAGCTCCGGGTTTTTTTTCTTTTTTTGATACAGTTTTTTCTGGACCTTTTTTGCTTGGTTTTTTCTTTTTTTTTTCCTTTTGTTTTTTATTTTCTTTTTCTTTTTTCAAAATTCATGAACTTTTTTAATATCGATGCACTTTTTTCAAAATCAATGACCTTTTTTCAAATTTGAGAACTGTTTTTCAAAATTGATGAAGTTTTTCCCAAATTCGGTGAACTTTTTTCAAAATTGATAATCTTTTTCCCAATATCGATGAACTTTTTTAAAAAATGATGAACTTTTTTTTCAAAATCTATGAACTGTTTTCCAAATCGATGAACTTTTTTCTAAATCAAAGATTTTTTTCCAAAATGGATGACCTTTTTTAAATTCGATGAACATTTTTCAAATCGATGAACTATTCCTCAAATTAGTGAACTTTTTTCAGATCTTGCGAGCTTTTTTTCAAATCCATGAACATCATTAAATCCACGAACCTTTTTCAAATTCATATTTTTTTTTGGAAATCCATGAACATTCATTCAATCTTTGAACTTTTTACAGATTTATGAACTTTTTTCCAGATCCATGAATTGTTTTTGAATCCATGAACTTTTCTTCAAATTCATAAATATTTTTCCCAAATTCATTAACTTTATTTCCAATTCGTGAACTTTTTTCAAATAAACAAAAAAATTAAGTTGTTTTTATCTTGACACAAAGACCAGTCTAGAAAGGAAAAAAAGGGAGTGAATAGATGAGGGGCAAAGAGCGAGCGAGCAAAGAATAGGCGAGCGGTCGAGTATTAATGGGCTTCGGCCAGTTTAATCGGTTGTGGGTGTTAGGAGGAAAAACTGACGCTACATGCGCCAATTAGGAGCTCCCGACTCGGGGTGTGAAAAATAAATCTTAGGGCTTGTTCTGAATCTCTCCAAACTTCTCAAATTTTGAAAATCCACCTTCTCCAGCTAGCTTCATGCTTCAGCTTTTTTAGGGTGATAGCTAAATTTTATTGATCAAAAGCCACATGAAGTGGGATACAAAAAGGATCGTGGGGTTGAAACCAAACATGGCGCCCCTCGTCAGAATTCGAAAATTTAGCTAGTCTATATGCATCTGTGTTTGTTGCTCGGCCTTCGAAATTGAATTTGCAATTAAAGTTTGATGCTCAGTGCTTGATCTCCTTAATAATGTGTCCATAGCTACTGTTTGCTCCCTTCTCAATGTCGTTTATCACCTGTTTCGAGTCGGAGGCACCAAAAAAATCTTGAAATAGCAGATCACAGCAAGATACAGAGCTTCGCGACAGGCGATCGCTTCTAGCGCCGCAACCTCCTTGACTCCATGGATGATCAGGGCCAACCTGCCCAAGAAAAGACCCTCTGTGTTTCTACATACGGCTGTTGTAGAACCCCCAAGCCGGAGCGAGCTAGGCTGGTATCTACGTGAATCTTCGCGTATCCCGGCGGGGGTGCCTTCGGTCTTGAATTAGTGTTTGTTGGTGTAGCTTGTTTCCTTACTTTCTTCTGGGGAACTATCTCGAGCTTTGTTAGAAATCTGTTTATGAAATGATGAGTGGCTGAAGGGGTCTGGTAGATCTTCTCGTGAATAACTTGTCTCCTTGCCCACCAAATCGCTCACAATGTCACTGATAGCTTGACAAAAGATTCATGTGAGAGTGTGTCGATCACCGAGAACAACCATCGCCTTGCACTAGGTTCTGTTGTTTTGCACAAATGTTCCGCCAATTCTCCATTAACTAGTGCCCAAACACACCGTGCCATAGTACACTCAAGAAGATAATGCCTCCACGAATCCGCAGCTCCACACAAGGCACAAGAGCTCGTGACGGACATTTTTCTATGTGCCCTGACATCCTCCGTTGGCAGCGAGTTTTCCGCTAGTCTCCAGAGAAACATGCATATATTGCCTGGGACTGGAGTCTTCAATAGTAATCTCCATGATGTCACGTCTCTGTCATTGCTCGATGATCCCGAGGAACCATCTAACCAAGCTTCTCTTGCTTCACTTATATCTTTTTAAGAGTTAAATAGAAAGTGATAATTTGCATGAGTTATATGTTTAGTCCAAGAATGATAGATATATAAAGGTGGTATAATTAAAACTTGCATGTAGATCACTGAATATGTTGTGTTGATTCCTTACAATAGGTTTGCGATATTGAGATGGTAATATGTGGGTGTACAAGTGGATGATTTTGGTTTAGTAGGAATATTTGTGTTAAGGTTTGTGATTTCCTATTCATGAAAGTGTTGGTTTTGGCATAGCTAGAAAGTTGGAGCATGATTTATCCTTGATTGATATCCTTTGTGTTACTCGGATCAGGGGCACGCGATGGTTAATTCCTCCCAACCTCCTTCCTAGGGGCATGCGAGTTGTGCTTTGCTTCGAGGGTAATAGGCTGTCACAATAAGTATTTGGGTTCTTTATGACTAATGTGAATTTTTGGACTATAAGCACTTCCACCTATACATATTTTGCTAGTCCCTTCGGTACCGTGCATTGCCCGTTCTCACCTCGAGACTTGGTGCAAACTTCGCCGATGCATCCAAATCCTGTGAATGATACGCTCTTTCACTCATAACCCTTATTATATCTTTCATCAAAACAGCCACCATACGTACCTATCATGGCATTTTCATAGCCATTCCGAGATATATTGCCATGAAATTTCCACCGACACTTTTACATGACTTTAGCATTCATTGTCATATTGCTTTGCATGATCATACAAAGCTGACATGATATTTTGTTGGAAAGCCACTGTTCATCATTGTTATACATGTTACGCTAGATCATTGCACATCCTGGTACATTGTTAGAGGCATTCATATGTACTCATATTTTTCAGTTTTTGAGTTGTAAGTAAATTAAAATGTGATGATCATCATTATTATAGTGTTGCCCCTACCAGTGAGGAAATGAGTTGGAGGAGACCTATGATTCCTCGAAAAAGTAGGGATGAGTGTTGGAGATATGCCCTAGAGGCAATCATGTATGATGATATTTCCTATGTGTTTATGAATAAAGATAGTCATTGGACATTATCAATGATGTGTATCAGCAAGTACGTGTAACACCCCATGTATTATGCTACAGTGATCACCCTTTTGATAATGCCAAGTCATCATGATTATCAGTGCTTAATCATTATTTGGATCATATCTCATTTCAAATTCCAATTCAAAATGAAATTCAAATTTAAAGTGAAAATAAAAGTTGTTCAAATTTGAAAACTAAAATGTTCATAATGTTGCAAATATTCACTAAGCAATTATAAAAATAAAGCCAACATTGATTGAATTACTTAAAGGACTCTAACATCCTAAATCAGAACCAAAACAGCCAAGTTTAACCCCTTTTTAATTGTTAAAAATGCAATTGGAATCCTTTTATCCCCAAACCATTTTCTGGCGGTGGTAAATATTGCACCATATTTAATTAGCTAAGTCACCTATTTTACAAAAGTCTAATTGGGGCTAAACATTTTACAAAATAGAAATGAAAACAGAAAAACAAAGATAAAAATAAAACTAAACAGACCCCCTTCCCCACTGGGCCTTGGCCCAGCTGCCCACCAGGCCGGCCCAGCCAGCCCCTCCCACCTACATATTCCCCCCAGGGGCACCCGAAACCCTAACCCTCCCCATCTCCCCCCGAGCGCCCCCTTTTCCCCCTCTGCCGCGCGCCCCCGAGGGCGCTCCGACCCCCATCGCCGCAAGCGCCGCCTCGCCGTCCCCGACCTCCTCCCCGTCGGCCATCACCGAGCCTCGCCGCCCCCCTCCTCACGACGACCGTGAGAAACCCCGACTCCCTCCGCCTTCCCTGCTCCCGCTGCAGCGCGCCCGCGCCGTCCGCCTCTGCTCGCCGCGCCGCCCGCGCGCTGCTCGCTCTCGCCGCCGCACTGCCGCTCCCCTGTCCCCGCGCCGCGCTCCCTGCTGCTCGCCTCGCCCGCGCGCCGGCCGCGCCCTACGCCTCCCGCGTCCGCCTGTGACCGAGTTGGCCGCCCCGCGTCCCCTGCTGCGCCGTCGCCCCGCCCGCGCCTCGCCGCTCCCTCGCCGCGCTCGCCGTGGCCGTTGCCGCTGCCCGGCCGGCCTCCTAATCCTCTGTGCGCGCGGGCACACGCCCAGGCTGGTGGTGGCCTCGTGCCACTGACCACCGGGGCCCGGCCCCCTGGAAAAAAAAGAAGAAAAAAAAAAGATAAAAATAAATAATAATAAAAGTAATTAATTAATTAGTGATTTAGTTAATTAACTTAATTAAATTAAACTTAATTAGCCTAATTACCTAGTTAGTTAAAAACTGTTAGGATTAGTTTAAACAAAGAATGACAGGTGGGCCCCACTGCCCTGTTTGACCAGTCAACAACCCTGTTGACTGCTGACGTCAGGCTGACGCAGTAACTATAATTTTCGAATTAAATTAAATCTGTTAATTCCAGAAATTGAATTAAAACTTTGAAAATTAATATAAAATAAACCGTAACTCGGATTAAAATAATTTATATATGAAAAACGATCAGAAAAATATGACGATTCCGAATATGCACTCCGTTCATCTCTCAAGTGCCTCTAACATACTGAACATGAAACTTTTTGACTGATTTCGATAATGAATAGTGCTTAACTTTAATAAATAAATCCAAATAAATTCCTAAATTAACTAAATCATTTAGTTAGGCAGTAGAACACCTCTGCGTATCGTTTAGGCATGTCAGGCATAGTGATTGCATTTTTGCCGTGAATTTACTGTTTCTTCCCCCCTCCTTCTCTCTCGATAGACGCCGAGACCGACGCCGTCGCAGCAGAGTTCGACTACGCCCCCGACGAGCAACCTTCTGACGACCAGCCCCTCTCCGCAGAGCTTCCAGGCAAGCAGTCCCCCCTTGACGCATGCCGTTACCTCCTATTCTTTCTCCCTCCTGCTTGCATTAGAAATTGCCGCTGCTTCGCTTTATCCTATTCTGATGCATAGCCTGTTTTTATCGCCTGTATTTGACACCTTACCTGCTATCCCATGATGCTTAGATAGCTATGCTGATATTTCATCTGTAGCCCTCCGCCTTGTCCGTATGCCATGCTTGTAGTCGGGCCGTGATCACACTGGGTGTCGATCACGGAAATGATTTCATATTGCAATACTTTAAATTGTTAAAGTCGGGCCAGCTCCAAGAGTGCCCGCGAGGTAATGAAACAAGACGGGTTGAACCCAAGGGTACCCGCGAGAGAGTCCTGTGGCGGCTGGCCGATAGCGGTACCGCCCAATGTGGTGGTAGCTCGGGACTTGTCCCGACAGCCGACGCGGAACTTGCACTGTAGTCGGAGCGACAGGAATCCTATTCGTCTTCGCGAGTTACTAAATACGCCTAACGGAACTGGGTATTTGATCTGAGTGGGTCGTCGTGCCCTATACGCACTACCACCACGTGGTATAATGGTTATGGGACCCTCTACGTCGTATGTATCAACCGAAAGCTCTGTTAGATGTCCAGTGCAGCATTGTGGGCCTGTCGGGCCAGTGCCATCCAGGATGAGGTGGTGCTCGTCCCGGCTCGTCGCATAACGACCCGGAGTGCAAAGGGCGATGGTCCCAAGACCCCTGAGCACCTAGGATGTAGACCGGCAGGGACCTCTCTGCTTAGCTTAGGTAGGACTGCGTCGTGTCGATGACCCGAGGCCGGGTATTACCCAGCAAGTGTGTCCGGCCAGAGGTAATCGAGCGTGTTGGGTAATAGTAGTGCACCCCTGCAGGAAAGTAATCTATTCGAATAGCCGTGTCCATGGTAACAGGACGCTCGGAGTTGTATCTGGATCCATGACAACTACAAATTGATGAGAATACATATTAAACTGTTACTACTGCTCTCGGGATCGCTTTCTCACAGGGAGTCGAGAAAGGATCTCAGGGCGCTGCTACTATTCAACCACTATTGTATGCTACTGTATTCTACTCTCTTCTAATGCTGCAAGATTGCTTGAAGATGCTTGTCTTCGATAGGCTAGGCTTCTCCCCCTCTTTTCTGGCATTCTGTAGTTCAGTCCAAAGATATAGCCCCATTCCTTTGATACCAGTGCATAATTAGTATAGTTCTGATGTCAGTCTTGCAAGTACTTTGGATGAGTACTCACGGTTGCTCTGTTATTCTTTTTTCCCATCCCCACTTGATGATACATCAGACGATGGAGCCCAGGAGCCAGATGCCACTGCAGAAGCTTACTATCAGGAGGGTCCCGACGGCTCGTCCTGCTACATTGAGCCGGCCGACCAGGAGTAGCTAGGAGGCCCTAGGCAGGAGGCCTTCGCCTTTCGATCTGTATCGTTGTTTGTGCTAGCCTTCTTAAGGCACCTTGTTTAACGTTGTGTCTATACTCAGATACTTGTGCTTCCGCTGATGCTTGTGTAACCCGAGCTTATGTATTCGAGCCCTCGAGGCCCCTGGCTTGTAATATAAAGCTTGTATTATTTTTATTTTGTGTCTAGAGTTGTGTTGTGATATCTTCCCGTGAGTCCTTAGGCTTGATCGTGTGCATTTGCGTGTATGATTAGTGCACGATTAAGTCGGGGGCGTCTCAAGTTGGTATCAGAGCCGACTGCCTATAGGAACCCCCCTTCCAACTACTTGGCCGGAGTTGAGTCTAGACTTTCAAAAACTATTTTACTAACTTGGGTGTGTGGCTTACGGACCCACGTCGTCAATGGATGGGATTAGGGTCTTTTATTCCTCTTCCATACTCTGGGACTCTGCTCTCTCTTCTATTCGGGTTAACGATTTTACTGACTCTAACATTAGGTTCTCGTGATCACATCCACCCGGAGTTCTGAATTACCCCCCTTTCTTCGAGATGAGGGCCAGGTTCTGCTAGCAGGATCCTCATATCGAGGGCACCCTGTGTTGTCACTTGCAGATTCCTCACTCTCGTAGTTTTCTCCAACGTTGATGTAGCCTTTGCTATGTCTCGTTGTGTATTCCTCACCGCGTGCCTGCGCGCCGCCTAGTTTGTCTAGCTGCGCGTGTTTCCGAACTCACGTTATCCGCTGGTATCCAACTCCGTGCATGGATCTGTATGTCTTTAACGACTACTATTATGTATCTAATGCCCTTCTTGTTCGTTACTCATGTTACATCATGAATGACCTCTTACACATGCAGTTGTTCTTGCTAAACTGCCCCTGTTGATTTGGCAGGATGGCTGACGATCCTCCACCTCCGCCCTATATTGCCGCAATGATGCAGCAGTTTGAGCTGAATCGTCAATTTATGACTGGAGTAATGGCTCAGTTTCCAACTCAAAATACTCAGCAACAGTCTGCCCCAATAACGCTGCAAGAATTCGTGCGCCTCAACCCGTCCATTTTCCGCAACTCCACCGATCCTATGGATGCTGATGATTGGCTCCGTGTCATCATGTTTGAAATGGAGTCCGCTAAAGTTTCCCCTGACAGTTACGTCACCTTTGCGACATTTCACCTGAAGGGTCCAGCTGCTCAATGGTGGGAAAGCCACAGGCGTATGCTGCCTACTGGAACAGTGACCACTTGGCAGGAATTTCAGTCAGCTTTTCGAGCACGGCACATTCCTCAAGGTCTGATGGACCAGAAGAAGAAGGAGTTCCGCAAACTCTCACAGGGCAAAATGACTGTGGATGAATATCAGAGGAAATTTCTCGAATTATCCCGCTATGCTGAGGATGATGTCGACACTGACACTCGCAAACAGGAGAAATTCCGTGAAGGACTGCATCCTGATATAAACCTTGCACTTGCTGCCCACGATTGTACGGACTTTGCAACGCTTGTCAGCCAATCTTTCCGAGTTGAAACTGCTCTGACTAAATACCAGGAGTCGCTCAAGCACACCCGTGACGTTGGCTCGTCTTCGGGTCAGCCTGCTTAAAAACGCCAAGTCTGGATTCCACACAATGTACATCACCGACCTGCTCCAACACCAAGACCGTCTTATGCTGCACCTCGTCTGTCGCTACCGCCGAGACAGCTAGCGATTCAGGGTGGACAGCCCAGTACTTTGGCTACTCCCCATAATGATGGTTTATGCCGTAAGTGTGGTCAGCCAGGGCACCGTGCTGCCAGCTGCCGCCCGACCCAGAAACAAAGTACAAGAGCTCGTTAGTCCAGAAACCGTAATGCCAGGACGCCTGCACTCAGTCGTGGTCATGTTAATCATGTGAAGGTTGAAGAAGCTCGACGAGACCCCAAAATTGTGATGGGTACCCTTCTAGTGAATTCGGTCCCAGCTTCTGTTCTTTTTGATTCAGGAGCGTCACATTCTTTCATCTCTGAAGCGTTTGCCCGCAAGCAAGACTTACCATTCGAGAACTTGTACCCTCCACTGGTGGTTAGCTCTCCGGGATCCAGATGGGATACTTCGATGATAGCCCACAACAACCACATTGAAATTGGAGGATTACAATTCACTGCTTCACTCATGGCCCTCAAGGTCTCTACCATAGATGTCATTCTGGGCATGAATTGGTTGGGTCCTCATCAAGCCCTGATCGACTGTGCTGCTGAAACAGTTCATCTCACTCACCCTTCTGGCCAGACCGTCAAATACTCAGCCCGAACAGCTCAGGATGCCGAGAGCCAGATATATGCTCTGAATGCTTTGAACGCCTCACCTCTTGAGGGAATTGAAAACGTTCCAGTCGTTCGCGATTTTCCAGACGTCTTTCCAGAAGAACTTCCAAGAATACCCAGAGTTAGAGCTGTCGAGTTCGTCATCGACTTGAAGCCAGGAACCACTCCTATTGCTAAGCGTCCCTACAAGATGCCGCCGCATGAACTCCTCGAACTTAAGGAGGAAATCGACAAGTCACTCAAAAAGGGTTTCATACGCCCCAGTTCTTCTACTTGGGGAGCACCTTCGCTTTTTGTTAAGAAGAAGGATGGAACGAATCGGTTGGTTCAAGATTACCGACCTATCAACCAAGCAACAATTCAGAACAAGTATCCACTTCCCAGAATCAACGATCTGTATGATCAGCTTGCTGGATCCTCTGTGTTCTCTAAACTCGATTTGAGATTGGGATACCACCAGATCCGGGTTCGTAAAGAGGATATTCCGAAGACAGCCTTTGTTACTCGCTATGGTTCTTACGAGTACACCGTCATGTCCTTCGGCTTAACCAACGCTCCAGCAACCTTCTCCTGACTGATGAACTACATCTTCATGGACTACCTCGACAAGTTCGTCGTGGTTTATTTGGATGATATCCTTATATTTTCCAAGAATGAAGAAGAACACGCTGAACATCTTCGGCTTGTATTGGAGAAGCTACGAGAACACCAGTTATATGCCAAATTCTCCAAGTGTGAATTCTGGTTATCCGAGGTGATCTATCTTGGTCATGTGATTTCCAAAGATGGCATTGCTGTTAACCCAGAACGAGTTCAGGCCATTCTTGACTGGACTCCTCTGAAGAATGTTAAGCAAGTCAGAAGTTTTCTCGGTCTCGCCAGCTATTGCCGCCGATTCATTGAGAACTTTTCCAAGATTGGAAAGCCACTGACTGATCTGCTCCACAAAGGTGTTAAATTTGATTGGACAGAAAAATGTCAAGAAAGCTTTCAGACGCTAAAAGATAAGTTGACCTCTGCCCCAGTGCTAGCACCCCCAGATTGCCGAAAGGACTTCGTGATCTACTGTGACGTGTCTCGTCAAGGATTAGGCTGTGTCCTAATGCAAGAGCGCAAGGTGATTGCTTATGGCTCTCGACAATTGCATCCTCATGAGGAGAATTACCCAGTACATGATCTCGAACTTTCTGCGGTAATTTATGCCCTGAAGCTGTGGCGACATTACCTTCTCGGTAATCGCTGCGAGATATACACGGACCACCAAAGTCTGAAGTATCTATATACTCAACCAGAATTGAACCTCCGTCAACAGAGGTGGCTCGAGACAATAGCCGATTATGACATGAATATTTCTTATACCCCTGGCAAGGCTAATGTGATGGCCGATGCATTGAGTCGCAAGGCTTATTGCAACAACCTCATGGTTCAGGAAGCGCAACCTATGCTTTATGAAGAGCTTCGCAAGTTGAACCTCCATATTGTTCCACAGGGTCATCTCAATACCCTGGTTGTTCAATTAGACCTCGAGCATATGATCAGAAGTATGCAGAAGTATGACTCCGAGATCCATAAGTTTAAGCGCGATCTCGCACAAGGAAAGCTCTCAGGCTTCCACCTAGATGACCAAGGCGGTTTGTTCTTCAGAGGTCGCTTAGTGGTCCCTAGAATTCACAACCAGAATACGACCCTGGAAGTTATGAAACAAGCCCATGACACACCTTTGTCTATTCACCCTGGTAGTACCAAGATGTACCAAGACATTCGACAGAGATACTGGTGGCCTAGTATGAGGCAAGACATTGCTCGTTATGTTGCTGAGTGTGACGTTTGCCGTCGCATCAAAGCAGAACATCAAAGGCCTGCTGGAACTCTGCAACCCCTTGATATTCCTGAATGGGAATGGGACAAAGTTGAAATGGATTTCATTACTGGTTTTCCCAGATCGCAGAAGGGTCATGATGCTATCTTTGTCGTCATCGACCGCTTCTCAAAGGTTGCTCACTTTCTGCCAGTCAAGGAGACAATCACCGCTAGTCAGTTAGCAGACTTGTATGTTTCCAGAATCGTGTCACTTCACGGTGTTCCGCTGGAGATCAGTTCAGACCGTGGCAGCCTCTTCACCTCAAGATTTTGGAACAGTTTCCAAGAAGCTATGGGAACTCATCTGTCCTTCAGCACCGCTTTTCACCCTCAGTCCCAGGGACAAGTTGAACGAGTCAATCAAGTGCTTGAAGATATGCTTCGAGCTTGTGTCATCTCATTCGGTAAGAAATGGGAGGAATCTCTCCCGTATGCCGAATTCTCTTACAACAATAGCTACCAAGCTAGTCTGAAGATGGCACCCTTTGAAGTTCTCTATGGACGTAAATGTCGAACCCCTCTGAATTGGTCAGAAACTGGGGAACATTCACTCTTCAGATCGGATATTATCCAACAAGCTGAAGAACAAGTCCGCATTGTCCGGAAACATTTGCAAGCTGCCCAGTCTCGTCAGAAGAGTAATTATGACCGCAAGCACAAGGTAATGGTCTATCAACCTGGCGAGCAAGCTTACCTCCGTGTCACTCCGTTGAAAGGCACTCATCGGTTCGGAATCAAGGGCAAGTTAGCTCCTCGCTACATCGGCCCGTTCCGTATTCTTGCCCGTCGAGGAGAAGTGGCATATCAGTTGCAATTGCCTCCGAACCTTTTTGTAGCGTCCCGACTCAAAACGAGTCAAGCCTTTGTGTGTCAGTGCCATCCCTGGATCAGTATGCTGGCACACACAGTACATCAATGTATATATCAAAGTGCAATCACATGTAAATACCGTAAAATTGATATATACCTCTTAAATCTCAGCGGAAACAGTCAACGGGAGTGGAGTCCCAATAAACACCAACGGCAGGTTGAGTGTAGACCGTAACCCTGAATCGTACTCTTACTCGTCATAGAAAAGTATCTGCAACATAAGACGTTGCAGCCGTGTAGGTCAGTACATTGAATGTACCGGCAAGATCACCATAGAATGAAATGATAAAAACTATTCTATATGCAAAAGGCTTTATGGCTCTGTGTCTGAGTTTTTGCACAAGAGCTAGTTTTATTTTCACTACAACATAGGAGTCAAACGGAATATCACTACAAAAGTTGGTTGTTAATGAGATGGTTCCACCAACCAATTCTCATGTCCCAAAATTATTAATAGACCCACTCATCATGAAAATTTATTAATTGTGTTGAGACTGGCTGATAGTATCATCTCCGGTGCTCATGTTGTCCATAATCGGGGACACGGCTAATCGATTAGTTTGACACTCTGCAGAGGTTTGTACACTTTACCCGCAAGATTCGATCCCTCCCATTGTGTCCTCGCACTACCTGGTGTTTGAGAACGAGACGATCGAAACATGGTCTTCCAAAGTGATCCTCCGGTAGAAAGTCAGTGCCCATCCAATCCTACCGTTCTTCTACATCTCGTAGCAATCTGACCTACCGGAGTCACCACTAAGGTCAACCAAGCCAGAGCCCATATTGACTTGCGGTTGCACACGTAAGCTTTCCGGCCTTGAAGTATTCCATCCATCTCTTTGAGCCTGGGTGGCATTCCGTTGGGATGATCACAGGTAGATACCAGGATTCTCGGGCATAACCATGATAGATATCAGGCTGCCAAAATGCATGTCCAATCCACCCAGAGGTATATTGAGTCCTTGAAGTCTTGAAGTCTTGATCATCATGTAGGTCTTGAAATAATTAATTAGCCTCACAACACTCCTGAATCTCACAACCAAACCCCGTCTACTAAAGCGTAGCAATTGTGAAGTAACGTCCCTTCCCGGGCAATGGTAACATGGTGTTGGGTTTCTCCTACCTCATGATACTACCACAAGTTCAAGCTCAATATCCTAGTGGATGTATGATGGATATATTGATTCTATGCAAAATAAAACATAGGTAATGTAAGATGGTCAAAGTGAACTTGCCTGGTAAGGTTGATGAAGATAAATATCGCTCTCAGAAATAACTTGATAGAACTATTCGTCACTCTCCGATGAAAATCTATATAATCAAACATTGCACTCATATAAGCAATCATACTAGCAATCAATACTAACAATCAAAAGGCAACACAAAAACCAAATACAAAAGTGTTGTGATGAAGAAAATACTTAAGACAAAAGTTAAAACAACAAAATTTCATCACAACAACCAAAGGTAGTTTTCCCTACAAATAACCTATTTTTCAATAGCAACAAAATAACAACAAAGCAAAATCTAACAAAAGTATTTTAGCAAAGATTTTACTAGCAAAAAGAATTACTTTTGAAGAACAACTAAAAATTATGCAAACAACACACTAACAACATAAGTGTTTGTCAATTAAACTTAACAACAAGAAAAACAACAAAATACTAAATAACAGAAAACAACAATATAAAACAAATAAATAACAGAAAGTAAAACTTATAAAACAATTTATAAAAATATTTTCAAATAGGAAATCAAACTAGCAATGAAATCAATTTGCAAGTTATTATGAAACTAGAATTGATTTCATGCTATCAAAAATAATAAATGACATAAAAATAAACTTGGTTGAAATACTACTCCTAACTAATAGAAAACAAAGTAAAACTTGTCAACTAATATAAAATAAAATAAATTTAAAACTATAAAAACAAAAGAAATAGAAATAAACCTAAAAGAATTAAAACAGAATCTGTTTTGCTTGAAATCCTAATTTAAAATTCTCACATTCGACAGTAATATTAAACACACTAATACAAAACAGTAGCAAAAATAATCAACTCAAAACCTATTTTTAAACTCAAGTTATAAGCAATTTAGTGTTTGAATCAAATCTGTTTTGAATTCAAATTTAAATATTCAAATATGGTCAAACTTTATATCTACAGAAACTAGACAAAAATTGTAACACAATGCAAAAAGAATCAAATTAAAACTCTAAAAATCCTAAGAGATATCCTATTTGCAAAAATAGAAACTATTCTGTTTCAAAAAATAAAAACAGAAAAGAAATAACTAACTAACGAACAGTGCTGCCACGTGGCTAGATCCTATTGGCTACGGGGTGTGCGCGCGGTGGCTAAAGGAGCGAACGGCCGCTACTTAAAAACAACGGTTCGGGCTTTATTAAATGATCTAATCTGGATCATTTGATCCAGATCCAACGGCTATAGAGGGGAGGTGGGGTGCTCACATGGAAGGTCGCCGGCGATGGAGTTCTCTGGTGAGGCCGAGGCGTCGGGGTTGTCGGGGAGGCGTCTCGGGTGGTCGTAGGAGGCGGCTGAGGGTTCCAGGGGACGGCGGCCGGCCTCCGGCGACGTTTGGTGGCGACGGAGACGGCGGAAGAGGTCGGAGGCGAGCAGCTCGAGCTCGGGAGGTGCGGTGGTGCTCGGGGGAAGTCCGGCGAGGTGCGGGGTGGGGTTATGGCGGTCCCCGGCGATGATGAATAGGTCCAGGGGATCTCGGCGGCCTTCCTGCGTCGACTGGTGGCGTCAGTGGTGCTCGGGGTTGATGATGACGAGCGGCACGAGCTCCGGGGCTTCGGTGGAGGCGGAGCTCCGGCGAGAGGTGGTGGCGGCGCTCTGGCGAGGGGGGGCTCGGGGTGTTGGGAAAAAACCGAATGAGGAGGAGCTCCTCTAATTATTGGGGGCCTCGGGAGCGAAGATTAGGCAAGGGAGAGGGAGATCCGGTCGGATCCGGCACGGCTCCGGCGAGATGGAAAGAGGGGCGAGGTAAGGAAGGAGATGGCCGGCGGGGTTCGGGATCGGGCGGTGGGGCCCCGGGGTCAGGGAGAGAGAAGGGGCGGGTGATGGGTCGGTTGGCCGATCCGACACGATTCGGATCTGGCGAAGGAGATCCTGGGCCGAAAGTTTCCTATTAGGCCTCGGGGATTTTCCTAATAAAAGAGAATTTTCCTTTTTATTAAAAACAGGAACTAAAAGATCAATTTGGAGAATCAAATAAAATCTAAATTTACAAGTTTTATATACCAAAATTATCAGAACAATAAATACCACAGTATGAACATTTTTCCACGGCCAAAATAAATACTTTTAAAAAATATTTTTCAGAAAATGCCTAAATTGTTTTTATTTCTTTTGCAAATAATTTTCAAATAACCCCCTGGGTTTTATGGTTCAAAATTTCACAAAAATACCCCTGGTTTTGGAGGGTCATGTTCCTCCTCTCAATTTTTTGAAATTTGGGGCAAGTGAATCTGAATTCTTTCAAATTTCAAAATAGAGCCAAATATGAAATAGATTCCAAATTGAATATTTTCAGAAATTTTCAAATCCACTTTTCAAATACTTTATTTGAAGAAGTCATGTCATCTTCTCTCATTGATCTGAATTGGATGAATTAGAAATCAAACACAAAGGGAAAGTCATTTTATTCCCTCTCATTCAAAAGTTTCAAAAAGTTTCAAATTTCACTCAATTTCAAACAATCATTCTAAAAATCAATCATTTATTTATTTATTTATTTAACATTCCAAATTTGGGATGTTACACTTTCTCAGGTGCATGATGTCTTTCATGTATCGCAACTCCGTCGCTGCTTCAAGGATCCTATCTGAGCTGTGGATCATGAAGTGCTTGAATTGCGAGAAGATCTGTCTTATCCAGAATATCCGATCCGCGTTCTTGATCAAGCTGAACGTCGGACTCATCAGAAGGCGATCAAGTTCCTTAAAGTTCAGTGTTCGAATCATTCTGAAGATGATGCCACTTGGGAACGCGAGGATCGTCTTCGCGAAGAATACCCCACTTTCTTTCAACCTACCTCTTAATTCTCGGGAAGAGAATTCTTGTTAGAGGAGGAGAATTGTAACACCCCGTGTATTATGCTACAGTGATCACCCTTTTGATAATGCCAAGTCATCATGATTATCAGTGCTTAATCATTATTTGGATCATATCTCATTTCAAATTCCAATTCAAAATGAAATTCAAATTTAAAGTGAAAATAAAAGTTGTTCAAATTTGAAAACTAAAATGTTCATAATGTTGCAAATATTCACTAAGCAATTATAAAAATAAAGCCAACATTGATTGAATTAATTAAAGGACTCTAACATCCTAAATCAGAACCAAAACAGCCAAGTTTAATCCATTTTTAATTGTTAAAAATGCAATTGGAATCCTTTTATCCCCAAACCATTTTCTGGCAGTGGTAAATATTGCACCATATTTAATTAGCTAAGTCACCTATTTTACAAAAGTCTAATTGGGGCTAAACATTTTACAAAATAGAAATGAAAACAGAAAAACAAAGATAAAAAGAAAACTAAAGAGACCCCCTTCCCCACTAGGCCTTGGCCCAGCTGCCCACCAGGCCGGCCCAGCCAGCCCCTCCCACCTACATATTCCCCCCAGGGGCACCCGAAACCCTAACCCTCCCCATCTCCCCCCGAGCGCCCCCTTTTCCCCCTCTGCCGCGCGCCCCCGAGGGCGCTCCGACCCCCATCGCCGCCGGCGCCGCCTCGCCGTCCCCGACCTCCTCCCCGCCGACCATCACCGAGCCTCGCCGCCTCCCTCCTCACAATGACCGTGAGAAACCCCGACCCCCTCCGCCTTCCCTGCTCCCGCTGCAGCGCTCCCGCGCCGTCCGCCTCTGCTCGCTGCGCCGCCCGCGCGCTGCTCGCTCTCGCCGCCGCCCTGCCGCTCCCCTGTCCCCGCGCCGCGCTCCCTGCTGCTCGCCGCCCGCGCGTCGGCCGCGCCCTACGCCTCCCGCGCCCGCCTGCGACCGAGCTGGCCGCCCCGCGTCCCCTGCTGCGCCGCCGCCCCGCCTGCGCCTCGCCGCTCCCTCGCCGCGCTCGCCATGGCCGTTGCCGCTGCCCGGCCGGCCTCCTCCTCCTATGTGCGCGCGGGCACACGCCCAGGCTGAGGGTGGCCTTGTGCCACTGACCACCGGGGCCCGGCCCCCGGGAAAAAAAAGAAGAAAAAAAAATAGATAAAAATAAATAATAATAAAAGTAAGTAATTAATTAATTAATTAGTGATTTAGTTAATTAACTTAATTAAATTAAACTTAATTAGCCTAATTACCTAGTTAGTTAATTAAACTGTTAGGATTAGTTTAAACAGAGAATGACAGGTGGGCCCCACTGCCCTGTTTGACCAGTCAACAATCCTGTTTGACCAGTCAACAGCCCTGTTGACTGCTGACGTCATGATGACGTCAGGCTGACGCAGTAACTATAATTTTCGAATTAAATTAAATCTGTTAATTCCAGAAATTGAATTAAAACTTTGAAAATTAATATAAAATAAACCGTAACTCGGATTAAAATAATTTATATATGAAAAACGATCAGAAAAATATGACGATTCCGAATATGCACTCCGTTCATCTATCACGTGCCTCTAACATACTGAACATGGACCTTTTTGATTGATTTCGATAATGAATAGTGCTCAACTTTAATAAATAAATCCAAATAAATTCCTAAATTAACTAAATCATTTAGTTAGGCAGTAGAACACCTCTGCGTATCGTTTAGGCATGTCATGCATAGTGATTGCATTTTTGCCGTGAATTTACTGTTTCTTCCCCCCTCCTTCTCTCTCGATAAACGCCGAGATCGACGCCGTCGCAGCAGAGTTTGACTACGCCCCCGACGAGCAGCCTTTCGACGACCAGCCCCTCTCCACAGAGCTTCCAGGCAAGCAGTCCCCCCTTGACGCATGCCGTTACCTCCTATTCTTTCTCCCTCCTGCTTGCATTAGAAATTGCCGCTGCTTCGCTTTATCCTATTCTGATGCATAGCCTATTTTTGTCGCCTGTATTTGACACCTTACCTGCTATCCCATGATGCTTAGATAGCTATGCTGATATTTCATCTGTAGCCCTCCGCCTTGTCCGTATGCCATGCTTGTAGTCGGGCCGTGATCACACTGGGTGTCGATCACGAAAATGATTTCATACTGCAATACTTTAAATTGTTAAAGTCGGGCCGGCTCCAAGAGTGCCCGCGAGGTAATGAAACAAGACGGGTTGAACCCAAGGGTACCCGCGAGAGAGTCCTGTGGCGGCTGTCCGTTAGCGGTACCGCCCAATGTGGTGGCAGCTCGGGACTTGTCCCGATAGCCAACGCGGAACTTGCATTGTAGTCGGAGCGACAGGAATCATGTTCGTCTTCGCGAGTTACTAAATACGCCTAACGGAACTGGGTATTTGATCTGAGTGGGTCGTCGTGCCCTATACGCACTACCACCACGTGGTATAATGGTTATGGGACCCTTTACGTCGTATGTATCAGCCGAAAGCTCTGTCAGATGTCCAGTGCAACATTGTGGGCCTGTCGGGCCAGTGCCATCCAGGATGAGGTGGTGCTCGTCCCGGCTCGTTGCATAACGACCCGGAGTGCAAAGGGCGATGGGCCCAAGACCCCTGAGCACCTAGGATGTAGACCGGCGGGGACCTCTCTGCTTAGCTTAGGTAGGACTGCGTCGTGTCGATGACCCGAGGCCGGGTATTACCCAGCAAGCGTGTCCGGCCAGAGGTAATCGAGCGTGTTGGGTAATAGTAGTGCACCCCTGCAGGGAAGTAATCTATTCGAATAGCCGTGTCCACGGTAACAGGACGCTCAGAGTTGTATCTGAATCCATGACAACTACAAATTGATGAGAATACATATTAAACTGTTACTACTGCTCTCGGGATCGCTTTCTCGTAGGGAGTCGAGAAAGGATCTCAGGGCGCTGCTACTATTCAACCACTATTGTTTGCTACTGTATTCTACTCTCTTCTAATGCTGCAAGATTGCTTGAAGATGCTAGTCTTCGATAGGCTAGGCTTCTCCCCCTCTTTTCTGGCATTCTGCAGTTCAGTCCAAAGATATAGCCCCATTCCTTTGATACCAATGCATAATTAGTATAGTTCTGATGTCAGTCTTGCGAGTACTTTGGATGAGTACTCACGGTTGCTCTGTTATTCTTTTTTCCCATCCCCACTAGATGATACATCAGGCGATGGAGCCCAGGAGCCAGATGCCACTGCAGAAGCTTACTATCAGGAGAGTCCCGACGGCTCGTCCTGCTACATTGAGCCCGCCGACCAGGAGTAGCTAGGAGGCCCTAGGCAGGAGGCATTCGCCTTTCGATCTGTATCGTTGTTTGTGCTAGCCTTCTTAAGGCACCTTGTTTAACTTTGTGTCTATACTCAGATACTTGTGCTTCCGCTGATGCTTGTGTAACCCAAGCTTATGTATTCGAGCCCTCGAGGCCCCTGGCTTGTAATATAAAGCTTGTATTATTTTTATTTTGTGTCTAGAGTTGTGTTGTGATATCTTCTCGTGAGTCCTTAGGCTTGATCGTGTGCATTTGCGTGTATGATTAGTGCACGATTAAGTCGGGGGCGTCACAGTACGTGACTTGTTTGTGGGACTATGCATTGTATGATGATTGTCCTAAAAGGTCCCTAGTCGAAATGGCTGTGTGGACGCGCAGCTAACTAGACTAGCATATGACATGGTGGATGGCTCGGTCTCACTAGCCATGGAGCATTGGATGCTAACCGATAATATGGACTCGGAAAGGTCTGGTTGGATTCGACATAGTCGGATCCGAGTCCAGATAAAGTCTGAGTCAGACAGACCCAACTATTCTCTAGTACAACATACGTTCTATGTCCTAAGACCTGAGCTGGCGCATGTACTCGGGATGATGACAAACCTGCTTTGGGCCGACCAAACGCTACTCCCTCACTGGGTAGTTGTAAAGGTAGGTTTCGGGCTTGTCCAGACCCATGCTGCGAGACATGGTCGAGCAAGATGGGATTTGCCCCTCCAATCAGGAGAGATATACTCTGGGCCCCTCGTGTGATCCGACCAAGATAAGCATGGCCATGCGACAAGGATTATGAGATAATCCCATTCGTGGTCGGCATCACTGGAACGAGAAAGAGGTCGGGCTAGCACAAGGATGACAGACTCGCCTTGAGCCCGACAACATATATCGTGTGGCAAAGGGAACAGAAGTGTGACATGTTGTACAGGTTCGCCAACCGGCTTCATTGTCTACTTGGTGGTCGGCACGCCTTGCTAGAGGCCGCTACCAACCGAGCAGGTCGGAGGTGATCCGAACTGCGACCGAGTCGACTTGAACCTAAGGGGTCGCGCGCTTAAGGGAAGGAACCTCTGAGGCTGGGTCCGACTCCATGAGTCAGATGTGATCCTACTCGGACTCAGATCCAGGCCGAACGGACTTTGGGCTTTAGGATCCGTGCGAGGCCCAAGTGTTGAGCCCGCGACGGATGCCTGATACGTCTCTAACGTATCTATAATTTTTTATTGTTCCATTCTATTATAGTATCAATCTTGGATGTTTTATATGCAACTATATGCCATTATATATCATTTCTTGGGACTGACATATTAATCCAGTGCCCAGTGCCAGTTGTTGTTTTCTGCTTGTTTTTGCATTTTCAGAAAATCATTATCAAAAAGTGTCCAAACGAGAAAAAAACTTTGGATTAATTTTTTCTGGACCAGAAGAGACCCACGAAGCTTCGGGAGAAGACCAGAAGAGCCACGAGGAGGCGACAAGCCTGGAGGGCGCGCCCCCCAGGCTTGTGGGCCCCTCGTTGCCCCTCCTGACCTAATTCCAGCGCTATAAATTCCCAAATATTCCCAATATACCAGAGAGACAGAAGAGAAAAACTTTCCACCGCCGCAAGCCTCTGTTCTTCCATGATCCCATCTGGAGGCCTTTTTCGGTACTCTGCCGGAGGGGGAATCGATCACGGAGGGCTTCTTCATCAACCTTGCTGCCCTTCCGATGATGTGTGAGTAGTTTACCACACACCTATGGGTCCATCGCAAGTAGCTAGATGGCTTCTTCTCTCTCTTTGATCTTCAATACCTTGTTCTCCTCGATGTTCTTGGAGTTCTATCCGATGTAATCTTCTTTTGCGGTGTGTTTGTTGGGATCCGACGAATTGTGAGTTTATGATCAGATTATTCATGAGAAATATTTGAGTCTTCTCTGAACTCTTTTATGCATGAATATTATAGCTTTGTATTTCTCTCCGATCTATCGATTTGGTTTGGCCTACTAGATTGATTTGTCTTGCAATGGGAGAGGTGCTTTGTAATGGGTTCAATCTTGCGGTGCTCAATCCCAGTGACATAAGGGGACATGACATGTATTTGTATTGTTGCCATTAAGGATAAAAAGATGGGGTTTAATCATATTGCTTGAGTTTACTTTGTCTACATCATGTCATCTTGCTTAAGGCGTTACTCTGTTTCATACTTAATACCCTAGATGCATGCTGGATAGCGGTCGATGGGTGGAGTAATAGTAGTAGATGCAGGCAGGAGTCGGTCTACTTGTCTCGGACGTGATGCCTATATACATGATCATTGCCATGAATCTGTCATAATTATTTGCTTTTCTATCAATTGCCCAACAGTAATTTGTCTACCCACCGTATGCTATGTGTTCAAGAGAGAAGCCTCTAGTGAAAACTTTGGCCCCGGGTCTACTTTATCATATATTAAAAACCTAAAAATACCTTGCTGCAATTTATTTACTTTTATTTTAATTAGTATTTTAGTTTATCTATTTATCTCTATAAGATTTAATCCTTGCAAATAATCGCTAAGAGGATTGACAACCCTCTTATTTGCGTTGGGTGCAAGTGTTTGCTCTTGTGTGTGCAGATGCGCTTAATGGAATTTTGCTTAGTTCTCCTACTGGATTGATAACCTTTTTTCTTAACTGAGAGAAATACTTATCTCAACTATACTGCATCATCCTCTCCTCTTCGGGGAAATACCAACGCAGTCTACAAGTAGCAGGAATTATTTCTGGCTCCGTTGCCAGGGAGACATCATCAAAATTACCAAATACCTTTGCACAAACTATCATCCACTTGCATTTATTTTATTTGCATTTGCCTGTAGTTTTCATCTCCCCCGCTTCTAATTTTTTTTTACAAAAACACAAAAATATTTTTATTTGCTTGTTTGCTAGTTTGCTTGCTTCGTCACGATGTCTCATGAAAACACAAAATTGTGTGACTTTTCCAATACCAATAATAATGATTTTATTAGTACTCCTATTGCTCCTCCCGCCACTAGTGCGGAGTCGTGTGACATTAATGCTGCTTTGCTTAATCTTGTTATGAAAGAACAATTTTCTGGTAGTCCTAATGAAGATGTTGCATCCCATCTAAATACTTTCGTTGAGCTTTGTGATATGCAAAAGAAAAAAGATGTGGATAATGATATTTTCAAATTGAAATTATTTCCGTTCTCACTACGAGACCATGCTAAAACTTGGTTTTCATCCTTGCCTAGAAATAGTATTGATTCTTGGGATAAGTGTAAAGATGCTTTTATTACCAAGTATTTTCCTCCCGCTAAGATTATTTCTTTAAGAAATCAAATTATGAATTTTAAGCAACTTGAGCATGAACATGTTGCACAATCTTGGGAGAGAATGAAATTAATGATAACAAATTGCCCAACTCATGGCTTAAATTTATGGATGATCATACAAAAAATTTCTGCGGGACTAAACTTTGTCTCTAGAAATTTGCTAGACTCTGCCGCAGGTGGTACTTTTATGGAAATTACATTGGGAGAAGGTACAAAACTTCTTGATAATATCATGACAAATTATGCTCAATGGCACACTGAACGAACTCCAACTGGTAAGAAGGTAAATTCTGTTGAAGAAATTAATACTTTGAGTGATAAGATGGATGCTTTATTGAAATTGGTTGCTAGTAAAAATGCTCATATTGATCCTAATGATGTGCCATTGTCTACCTTGATTGAGCAAAATAATGATGCTATTGATGTGAATTTTGTCTCTAGAAATAATTTCAACAACAATGCTTATAGGGGTAATTTCAGTCCTAGACCGTTTCCTGGAAATTCCTCTAATAATTATGGCAATCTTTATGGTAATTCTTATAATAATAATAATAATAATAATAATAATAGGATACCTACTGATCTTTAAATTAATATTAAAGAATTTATTAATTCGCAAAAGAATTTCAATGCTATGATAGAAGAAAAATTGAATAGAGTTGATGAATTGGCTAGGAACATGGATAGAATTGCTCATGATGTGGAAAATCTCAGAACTAAAATTTTGCCACCCAAGCATGATATAAATGAGTCTATTAAATATATCTATGGCTCCATTAATGAAAGTAAATCAAGGACCGCTAGGTTGAGAGCTAAGAGAGAATTTTTAGAAAAAACGATTCCACCCGGTTTCTATCGTTGTAATGATGAGGATATTAAAATGATTGGTGTCACTCCTCTTAAATCATAATTTAGTAACATAAAACTTGATGAAAAAGGGACTGAAGAAGAGTCAACTTTAGATAGAAGGTGTCCCAATTGCTTGGAGGGTGATAATCTTAATTAAAAAATGAAAAAAGTAGGTTTGGAGAGGTCAAAACTTTAAATAGTAATGCACCCACTACTTTGGATTACAAGGACTTTAATTATCATAGTTGTCCTTTAATTGAGTGTATTTCCTTGTTTCAATCCATGATTAATTCACCAAATGCATATGAACAAAATAAAGCTTTCACTAAACATATTGTAGAAGCAATGATGAAAGCGCATGAAGAGAAACTTGAGTTGGAAGTATCAATTCCTAGAAAATTACAAGATGAATGGGAACTGATACGTCTCCAACGTATCTATAATTTTTGATTGTTCCATGCTATTATAGTATCAATCTTGGATGTTTTATATGCAATTATATGCCATTATATATCATTTTTTTGGGACTAACCTATTAACCCAGTGCCCAGTGCCAGTTGTTGTTTTCTGCTTGTTTTTGCCTTTTCAGAAAATCATTATCAAAAAGTGTCCAAACGAGAAAAAAACTTTGGATTAATTTTTTCTGGACCAGAAGAGACCCACAAAGCTTCGGGAGAAGACCAGAAAAGCCACGAGGAGGCGGCAAGCCTGGAGGGCGTGCCCAGGGGGTAGGGCACGCCCCCCAGGCTTGTGGGCCCCTCGTGGAACCTCTTGACCTAATTTCAGCGCTATAAATTCCCAAATATTCCAAAACCAACAGAGAGCCAGAAGAGAAAACATTTCCGCTGTCGTAAGCCTCTGTTCTTCTACGATCCCATCTGGAGGCCTTTTCCGGTACTCTGCCGGAGAGGGAATCGATCACGGAGGGCTTCTTCATCAACCTTGCTGCCCTTCCGATGATGTGTGAGTAGTTTACCACAGACCTACGGGTCCATAGCTAGTAGCTAGATGGCTTCTTCTTCTCTCTTTGATCTTCAATACCATGTTCTCCTCGATGTTCTTGGAGTTCTATCCGATGTAATCTTTTTTGCGGTGTGTTTGTTGGGATCCGATGAATTGTGAGTTTATGATCAGATTATTCATGAGAAATATTTGAGTCTTCTCTGAACTCTTTTATGCATGATTATTACAGCTTTGTATTTCTCTCCGATCTATCGATTTGGTTTGGCCTACTAGATTGATTTGTCTTGCAATGGGAGATGTGCTTTGTGATGGGTTCAATCTTGCGGTGCTCAATCCCAGTGACAGAAGGGGACATGACACGTATTTGTATTGTTGCCATTAAGGATAAAAAGATGGGGTTTAATCATATTGCTTGAGTTTACTTTGTCTACATCATGTCATCTTGCTTAAGGCGTTGCTCTGTTTCATACTTAATACCCTAGATGCATGCTGGATAGCGGTCGATGGGTGGAGTAATAGTAGTAGATGCAGGTAGGAGTCGGTCTACTTGTCTCGGACGTGATGCCTATATACATGATCATTGCCATGAATCCGTCATAATTATTTGCTTTTCTATCAATTGCCAACAGTAATTTGTTTACCCATCGTATGCTATGTGTTCGAGAGAGAAGCCTCTAGTGAAAACTATGGCCCCCATGTCTACTTTATCATATATTAAAAACCTAAAAATACCTTGCTCCAATTTATTTACATTTATTTTAATTAGTATTTTAGTTTATCTATTTATGTCTATAAGATTTAATCCTTGTAAATAGCCACTAAAGGGATTGACAACCCTCTTATTTGCATTGGGTGCAAGTGTTTGCTCTTGTGTGTGCAGGTGCGCTCAACGGAATTTTGCTTGGTTCTCCTACTGGATTGGTAACCTTGGTTCTTAACTGAGGGGAATACTTATCTCTACTGTACTGCATCATCCTCTCCTCTTCGGGGAAATACCAACGCAGACTACAAGTAGCAGGAAGAATTTCTGGCGCCGTTGCCGGGGAGACATCATCAAAATTATCAAGTACCTTCACACAAACTATCATCCACTTGCATTTATTTTATTTGCATTTTATTTGCATTTGCCTCTCGTTTTCATCTCCCCCACTTCTAATTTTTTTTTACAAAAACACAAAAATATTTTTATTTGTTTGTTTGCTAGTTTGCCCGCTTTGCTTTAAGTTGCCACTATGTCTAAGTTTGTTATTGAAAAAAGTGAGGATGGTAAATTCCCTAAGATAGAAATTCCCTCAAATTTAGACTCAAAATTTTTTGTAGTGGGGAGTGGAAATGTCATAGGGAAAAACATTATTCAAGAGTTCTTTAATCGCACGGGAACTTTGGTTTGTAATGATACTCCAATTTTAAAAAGAACCAACAATTATGGGGAGGCTATCTCCGCACTCATTCTTAAACTTGAAAGAAGATTTATCCGCACTCACCCTACCTTGCAAAGATTGTTTTATGAGTTACCGGTTATAAATAACCCTAAAGCTAAAAAGATAGCTACTCTTATACTTATGAATGAGTTTGATTACATAGTACGAGAAGCTAGAGAGATCTTTGATTTCTATAATATGAGCCAAGAAAATCCTGTGATACATGAAATTTTATATAATGAGGAATATATGTTGAGATATGTTTTTCATGATCACCATGATTTTGATGAAAATACTAAAAAATAAGTTCCTCCCATACATATCATCCAACAAGTTTTTAATGGAATTAATCAGAAGTACTCTTGGATTGTAAAAGGGAACCAATAAGGGTTTGAAGAAAGCAGCCTTAATGACCCTAAAATTTTGGTTGATGATGTGTTCCCCATTGTTTTTGAAAAACCACCTGAAGATCACACATCTAAGGATGTCAAAACCAAGGATGACAACACTTGAAATTATGCATTATGCCTAGCTAGGGGCATAAAACAATAGCGCTTGTTGGGAGGCAACCCAATGAATAAAATAAATTTTTGCTTTTACCTTCTGTTCTTGAGTGTTTCACAATTATAGCCTCTGTTATGATTGTGTTTTTATGTTTTAATTAGTATTTGTGCCAAGTAATGACTTTGGGACGATTTGGAATATAATATGATTGATGCTGTTTGAAAACAAAAACTTTTGCATACAGTGCTGGAATTTTGTTTTTTCTCTGGAGCGTCAGAACCTTCTGAATGTTTTACACAATATTTATATATGAATTTCCCACGTTGTCCTAATTTTTCAGAATTTTTGGAGTTACAGAAGTATGACGTTAATTCAGATCTTTACAGACTATTCTGTTTTAGACAGATTCTGTTTTTGTTGCATAGTTTGCTTATTTTGATGAATCTATGGATTGTATCGGGGGGTATGAGTCATGGAGAAGTTGGAGTACAGTAGCATTATGCCAATATTAAATATGAATCAATTTACAACAGTACCTAAAGTTTAAGATTTGTTTGTTATACTAACGGATCTCACGAGGTTTCTGTTGAGTTTTGTGTGCTGAAGTTTCCAAGTTTTGGGTGAGACTACGATGGATAAAGGAATAAGGAGCGGAAAGAGCCTAAGCTTGGGGATGCCCAAGGCACCCCGAGGTAATATTCAAGGAAGACTCAAGCGTCTAAGCTTGGGGATGCCCCGGAAGGCATCCCTTCTTTCGTCTACAATCTATCGGTAACTCACTTGGAGCTATATTTTTATTCATCACATGATAGTTCTACCATTACACCTACAAAGTACTTCTAGTTTCATACTTGTTCTAGGTAAAGCAAATGTTAAGTGTGCGTAGAGTTGTATCGGTGGTTGATAGAACTTGAAGGGAATATTGATTCTACCTTTAGCTCCTCGTTGGGTTCGACACTCTTATTTATCGAGAAAGGCTACAACTGATCCCCTATACTTGTGGGTTATCAAGACCTTTTTCTGGCGCCGTTGCCGGGGAGCAATAGCGTGGGGTTGATATTCTCGTGTGTGCTTGTTTGCTTTATCACTAAGTAGTTTTTATTTTCTGTTTCACTAAGTACTTTTTATTTTGTGCTCTTGTTTTCTATCTTTAGTTATGGGTAGGAAACGTAAAATACCAAAAAAATTAGTTGTACTTGCTAAACCAATGGTTGAAGAATCACCCAAAATCTTTCATACTGTTGAAGCTTTCTACTTGGATCATCTTCGATCCCTTTGTGCTCGTGCTAAAAACCCAACTAGCTTAGTTGAGGGAAAATCATTAGATGAGCATGCTTGTTTTGTGCGACACCGCTTGTCTCAAAAAGGGAAACTCTTAAGGTATCAAATAAATTGTTTGGAATGCTATGCTTGGAATTTATGCGAAATATATGATTTTACTTGTTGTTCTGAAAACCCTAAAAAACACCTTCAATACCAATGTGAGTTTAAGGATAATGGAATCTTATATTCTTATGCCAAGGGTGTTTATAGTTACTATGATATTGAACAAATAGAAGAGTTTGTTGCTTTTAAGGGTGCATATGAAATTGCTTCTTTGATTGAAAAGTGTGATGCTACTCTTTACAAATCTGAAAATTTTGCCATACTTAAATATTGCTATGAAAACTATGCTTCTAATGTTTATGTTAAAGAATATATTGAGGACACCTCCACTGTCCAAGAAGAGACTAATGTTTTACAAGATTCTATGGAAGAAGAAATTGATGACACTGTGAGCTCATTAGATGAAAAAGATGACGAGGAGAGCGAAGAACAAAGGGAGGAAGAGCGGATTAGCTACCCGTGCCCACCTTCTAATGAGAGTAACTCTTCAACTCATACATTGTTTAATTTCCCTTCGTGCTTACCGAAGGATGAATGCTATGATAATTGCTATGATCCTTTGGATTCGTTTGAAATATCCCTTTTTGATGAACTTGATGCTTGCTATGCTTGTGGCCATGATGCCAATTTGAATGATGCTTATGGAGATGAACTTGCTATAGTTCCTTATGTTAAACATGAAATTGTTGCTATTGCACCCACACATGATAGTCCTATTATCTTTTTGAATTCTCCCAACTACACTATATCGGAGAAGTTTGCACTTATTAAGGATTATATTGATGGGTTGCGTTTTACTGTTGCACATGATGATGTTGATGGATATAATATGCATGTGCTTGCTGCTCCTACTTGCAATTATTATGAGAGAGGAACTACATCTCCACCTTTCTATGTTTCCAGTACGATAAAATTGCAAGAAACTGTTTATGCTATGTATCGGCCTTTATTATGTGTGCATGAATTGTTCTTTTATGTCATGCCGATGCATAGGAAGAGAGTTAGACTTCGTCATTGCATCATATATGTTGCTTTGTGCTCACTACTAAATTATAAATCATTGTTAATTAAAATTGGCTTTGATATACCTTGGGATCCGGGTGGATCAATTACTTGAGCATTTTATGCCTAGCTTAATGGCTTTAAAGAAAGCGCTGCCTGGGAGACAACCCGGAAGTTTTAGAGAGTCATTTTATTCTGTTGTGTGCTTTTATAAAGTTTAAAAACAAAAAAAATATAGAGGGGAACCTAAAAACTTTTTCCAAAAGAGAAGCGATTGGAAGGTTATGCATTGAAGAAGTGAGGGTCAACCTTGAACACTTCTGTTCATGCTCATGGAAACAATGTAGAATCTTTCATGGAATTTTCTCACAAAAATAATTATCCCCTTGTAAAAATCCATTGTATTATAAAAATAATGTGCCAAGATTTACCTTTAGGATGTTTAAATTGCTTGTTTGGTGTGAAAAAACAGAAACTTTTGCTGTAGTGTTTGAATTTCTATAATTTACTGGAATATGCAAAAATTATGAATTTTTTACACAGTAGTTATATGCAAATTTTTTATTTTTTACTAATTTTTCAGAATTTTTTGAGTCACAGAAGTATATGTATCATCTGCATCTTTACAGACTGTCCTGTTTTCACGGATTGCTGTTATAGTTTATTTATTTGCGTACGTTTGAAATCTTGTTGAGCCCCATTGACTTGGGAGCCATAGAATTGTGATGGCATACAGTGGGTAATGTTTGATTATAATTATACAATAATGTTACATCAGGACATGATGGGATTTGATGTTATATGTACTAACCCCTCTAATAAAAAGTTTGGTTAAGTTTTGTGTGGATGAAGTGTTCGAAGATCGAGGAGGTATCGATATGAGGAGAATAAGGAGAGGCAAGAGTTCAAGCTTGGGGATGCCCAAGGCACCCCAAGTAAATATTCAAGGAGACTCAAGCATCTAAGCTTGGGGATGCCCCGGAAGGCATCCCATCTTTCTTCGACAATTATCGGTATGTCTCGGTTTTTGTTTTGTTCACATGATATGCGTAAATTCTTGGAGCGTTGTGTGCTTTTTATTTTTATTTTAATAATGCACCATGCTGGTATGAGATAGTCCTTGGTTGATTTATAGAATGCTTCATGCACTTCACTTATATCTTTTGAGTATGGCTTTATAGAATGCTTCATGTGCTTCACTTATATCAATTGAAGTTTGGATGCCTGTTTCTCTTCATATAGAAAACCGTTATTTGTAGAATGCTCTTTCGCTTCACTTATATTTATTAGAGTGTGGTCTTTTGTAGAAAGAATTAAACTCTCATGCTTCACTTATATCTATTTAGAGAATCAACAGGAATTGGTCATTCACATGGTTAGTCATAAAATCCTACATAAAACTTGTAGATCACTGAATATGATATGTTTGATTCCTTGCAATAGTTTTGCGATATTAAGATGGTAATATGTGGGTGTACTAGTGAATGATTGTGGTTTAGTAAGAATATTGGTGTTAAGGTTTGTGATTCCCGAAGCATGCATGTATAGTTATGCGACGAAGTTATATCCTACTCATGTCAGTATCCAATGTTAATTATTCGCAATGCATGATTATGACCGTTGTCGCTCTCTGGTTGGTCGCTTCTCAATCTATTTGCTAGCCTTCACCTGTACTATGCGGAAATACTGCTTGTGCATCCAAATCCTAAAACCAAAGTTGTTCCAGATGAGTCCACCATATCTACCTATATGCGGTATTACTCTGCCGTTCCAAGTAAATTTGCATGTGCCACCTCTAATCATTAAAATAAGCATCTGTTTTGTGTGCCCGTACCGCTCATGTAGCGGCAGTGGGTGGTCAGTATCTTCCATGCTAAGCGGGTTATTCTCATGATGGGTGTTTATTCACCTGTCATTGCACGAGAGAGGCTGGTAATTGGGATGCCAAGTATGCTCAAATTGAAATTATATAACGCAAACAAACTGCCCCGGAAAGTTGATTGTATGGAGGGCACCCGAGGATTCGGCTAGCCATGGCTTGTGTTTGAATGGTTGAGGGGGAGTAAACTTTACCTTTCCGCTTGGGAACCGCCTATAATGTGTTTAGCATGGAAGATATTGAGAACCCTCGGTCGTGACGTTGACAGGAAAAGTACACCTCTCAAAATGTTTTCATCTCTGATTTAAGCTTTGAGCTCTGGCACCTCTGCAAATCCATGCTTCCCTCTGCGAAGGGCCTATCTATTTACTTTATGTTATTTTACTTTTATTGTTGAGTCATCACCTTCTCATTCAAGCACCAGTTGGAGAGCACTATTGTCATTTTTATGCATTGAGTATAGTTAATGTTATGTACATCGTACTGGATCAATGATTGAGCATGACGGGCTAGGAATAGCGTTCTTTAGCATTTTTATTCTGAAAGGCATGATTATTTGTTGGTATGCCTGAGTATTGATGTCTTTATATCAAATTATAGACTATTGCTTTGAATCACTCGTGTCTTAATATTCATGCCATGATTAGATTACATGATCAAGATTATGCTAGGTAGCATTCCACATCAAAAATTATCTTTTTTACCATTTACCTACTCGAGGACGAGCATGAATTAAGCTTGGGGATGCTGATATGTCTCCGTCGTATCTATAATTTTTGATTGTTTCATGCCAATAGCCTACAATTTCCACATACTTTTGGCAACATTTTATTTGATTTCTTGGACTAACATATTGATCCAATGCCCAGTGCCAGTTCCTGTTTTCTGCTTGTTTTTTGTTTCCTAGAAAATCCATATCAAACGAAGTCCAAATGCGATAAAATTTTATGGAGAATTATTTTGGAATATATGTGATTTTTGGGAGGTGGAATCAACGTAAACGGAGGCCCACAGCCTCCACAAGGCATCTTGGCGTGTCCTCCCACCCCCCAGCCGCGTGGTGTTGCCTTGTGGGCACGCCGTAAGTCAGTTGGGGCTCTTCTTCAGCCGCAAGGAAGCTTATATTGGGAAAAAATCGTGTTAAAATTTCAGCGCAATCGAAGTTACAGATCTCCGGATATTTAAGAAACGGTGAAAGACCAGAAAACAGGAACGCGAAACAGAAGAGAAACAGAGAGAGAGATCCAATCTCGGAGGGGCTCCTCCCCTCCGGGAGCCATGGCGGCCATGGACCAGAGGGGAGACTCTCCTCCCATCTAGGGGGAGGCCAATGAATAACAAGAAGGAGGGGGGCTCTCTCCCCCTCTCTCCCGGTGGCGCCGGAACGCCGCCGGGGCAACCAACGTGACGGCGATCTACACCAACAACTTCGCCGCCGTCAACACCAACTCTCTCCCCCTCTATGCAGTGGTGTAATGATATGTCTCCGTCGTATCTATAATTTTTGATTGTTTCATGCCAAAATTCTACAACTTTCATATACTTTTGGCAACATTTTATATTATTTTTGGGACTAACATATTGATCCAGTGCCCAGTGCTATTTCCTGTTTGTTGCATGTTTTTAGTTTCACAGAATATCCATATCAAACGAAGTCCAAACGCGATAAAAATTTACGGAGATTTATTTTGGAATATATGTGATTTTTGGGCAGAAGAATCAACGCAAGACGGTGCTCGTGGGTCCCACGAGGCACCAGGGCGCGCCCCGGGGGGTGGCGCGCCGTGGTGCCTCGTGAGCCCCTCGTAAGTCGGTTGACCCCCTTCTTTCGCCGCAAGAAAGATAATATCCGGAAAAAAAATCATGTTAAAATTTCAGTCCAATCGGAGTTACGGATCTCCGGGAATTTAAGAAACGGTGAAGGGCCAGAAAACAGGAGCGCGAAACAGAAGAGAACAGAGAGAGAGATCCAATCTCGGAGGGGCTCTTGCCCCTCCGAGCACCATGGAGGCCAAGGACCAGAGGGGAAACTCTCCTCCCATCTAGGGGGGAGGCCAAGCAAGAAGAAGAAGGAGGGGGGGCTCTCTCCCCCTCTCTCCCGTTGGCGCCGGAACGCCGCCGGGGCAACCATCGTGACGGCGATCTACACCAACAACTTCGCCGCCGTCACCACCAACTCTCTCCCCCTCTATGCAGCGGTGTAACACCTCTTCTCCCCACTGTAATCTCTACTTAAACATGGTGCTTAATGCTACATATTATTATCCAATGATGTGTGGCCATCCTATGATGTTTGAGTAGATTCATTTTTTCCTATGGGTTGATTGATGATCATGATTGGTTTGAGTTGTATGTTTTATTTTGGTGCTGTCCTATGGTGCCCTCCGTGTCGCGCAAGCGTGAGGGATTCCCGCTGTAGGGTTTGCAACACGTTCATAATTCTCTTATAGTGGGCGGCTAGAGTGACAGAAGCTTACACCCGAGTAAGGGGTTTGTTGCGTATGGGAGTAAAGAGGACTTGTTACTTAATGCTATGGTTGGGTTTTTACCTTAATGATCTTTGGTAGTTGCGTATGCTTGCTAGAGTTTCAATCATAACTGCATATGATCCAAGTACGGAAAGTATGTTAGCTCATGCCTCTCCCTCATATAAAATTGCAATAATGATTACCGGTCTAGTTATCGATTGCCTATGGACAAATCTTTCTCTTGTGTTACAAAAAGCTTTCTACTAAACAACTAACTTTTATTATCTCGCAAATTACTCCTAGTTTTATTCTCGTTAAGTACTTCTAGTTTTATCCTTGCAAACTTATCCTTACACCTACAATGTAGTTTCATACTTGTTCTAGGTAAAGCGAACGTTAAGTGTGCGTAGAGTTGTATCGGTGGTCGATAGAACTTGAAGGGAATATTGATTCTACCTTTAGCTCCTCGTTGGGTTCGACACTCTTATTTATCGAAAAAGCTACAATTGATCCCCTATACTTGTGGGTTATCAAGTCCTTTTTCTGGCGCCGTTGCCGGGGAGCAATAGCGTGGGGTTGATATTCTCGTGTGTGCTTGTTTGCTTTATCACTTAGTTTTTATTTTGTGCTCTTGTTTTCTATCTTTAGTTATGGGTAGGAAACAAAAAATACCAAAAAAAATAGTTGTACCTGCTAAACCAATGGTTGAAGAACCACCCAAAATCTATCATACTGCTGAAGCTTTCTACTTGGACCATCTTCGATCCCTATGTGCTCGTGCTGAAAACCCAACTAGCTTAGTTGAGGGAAAATCATTAGATGAGCATGCTCATTTTGTACGACACCGCTTATCTCAAAAAGGGAAACTTTTATGGCATCATATTAATACTTTGAATTGCCATGCTTGGAATTTATGTGAAATACATGATTTTACTTGTTGTTCTGAAGACCCTAAAAAACACCTTCAATACCAATGTGAGTTTAGTGATAATGGAATCGTATCTCCTTATGCTAAAGGTGTTTATAGTTACTATGATATTGAACAAATTGAAGAATTTGTTGCTTTCAAGGGTGCTTATGAAATTGCTTCTTTGATTGAAATATATGATGCTACTCTTTATAAATCTGAAAATTTTGCCATACTTAAATATTGCCATGAAAACTATGCTTCTAATGCTTATGTTAAAGAATATATTGAGGACTCCTCCACTGTCCAAGAAGAGACTAATATTTTGCAGGAATCTGTGGAAGAAGAAATTGCTGAAACTGTGAGCTCATTAGATGAAAAAGATGACGAGGAGAGCGAAGAATAAAAGGAGGAAGAGCGGATTAGCTACCCGTGCCCACCTTCTAATGAGAGTAACTATTCAACTCATACATTGTTTAATTTCCCTTCGTGCTTACCGAAGGATGAATGCTATGATAATTGCTATGATCCCTTGGATTCGTTTGAAATATCCCTTTTTGATGAAATTGATGCTTGCTATGCTTGTGGCCATGATGCCAATATGAATGATGCTTATGGAGATGAACTTGCTATAGTTCCTTATGTTAAACATGAAATTTTTGCTATTGCACCCACACATGATAGTCCTATTATCTTTTTGAATTCTCCAAACTACACTATATCAGAGAAGTTTGCACTTATTAAGGATTATATTGATGGGTTGCGTTTTACTACTACACATGATGATTTTGAAGAATATAATATGCATGTGCTTGCTGCTCCTACTTGCAATTATTATGAGAGAGGAACTACATCTCCACCTCTCTATGTTTCCAATACGATAAAATTGCAAGAAACTGTTTATACTATGCATTGGCCTTTACTTGATGTGCATGAATTGTTCTCTTATGACATGCCGATGCATAGGAAGAGAGTTAGACTTCATCATTGCATGATATATGTTGCTTGGTCCTCACTACTAAATTACAATTCATTTTTAATTAAAATTGGCTTTGATATACCTTGGGATCCGGGTGGATCGATTACTTGAGCACTTTATGCCTAGCTTAATGGCTTTAAAGAAAGCGCTGCTAGTGAGACAACCCGGAAGTTTTAGAGAGTCATTTATTTCTGTTGAGTGCTTTTATAAAGTTTAAAAACAAAAAAATATAGAGGGGAACCTAAAGCTTTTCAAAAAGAAAAGTGAAAGTGTGAAAGACGAACACCTTTGAAGTGGGGGACGGCCTTGAACTTTGTTCATGCCCATGGAAACTTTGTGAATCTTGAATTACAGAAAATTTTCAACAAAAATAATTATCCCCTTGTACAAATCCATTGTATTATAAAAATAATGTGCCAAGATTTTCCTTTAGGATGCTTAAATTGCTTGTTTGGTATGTGCAGTGCAAAAAAGAAACTTTTGCTGTGTGAATTTACCTTTTTTACTGGTACATGGAAAAATTCTGAAATTTTTACACAGTACTTATATGCAAACTTTTTATTTTTTCCTAATTTTTCAGAATTTTTTGAGTTACAGAAGTATATGTAATATTTGCATCTTTACAGACTGTCCTGTTTTCATAGATTGTTGTTATAGTTTCGTTATTTGCTTATGTTAGAAATCTTGTTGAGCCCCGTTGACTTGGGAGCCATAGAATTGTGATAGCATACAGTGGGTAATGTTTGATTATAATTATACAATAATGTTACAGCAGGACATGATGGGATTTGATGTTATATGTACTAACCCCTCTAATAAAAAGTTCGGTTAAGTTTTGTGTGGATGAAGTGTTCGAAGATCGAGGAGGTATTGATATGAGAAGAATGAGGAGAGGCAAGAGCTAAAGCTTGGGGATGCCCAAGGCACCCCAAGTAAATATTCAAGGAGACTCAAGCGTCTAAGCTTGGGGATGCCCCGGAAGGCATCCCACCTTTATTCAACAATTATCGGTATGTCTCGGTTTTTGTTTTGTTCACATGATATGCGTAAATTCTTGGAGCATCGTGTGCCTTTTATTTTTCTTTTAATAATGCACCATGCTGGTATGGGATAGTCCTTGGTTTATTTATAGAATGCTCTATGCACTTCACTTATATCTTTTAAGTATGGCTTTATAGAATGCTTCATGTGCTTCACTTATATCATTTGAAGTTTGGATGCCTGCTTCTCTACACCTAGAAAACTGTTATTTATATAATGCTCTTTTGCTTCACTTATATTTATTAGAGCATGGTCTTTTGTAGAAAGAATTAAACTCTCTTTCTTCACTTATATCTATTTAGAGAGTCAACAGGAATTGGTCATTCACATGGTTAGTCATAAAATCCTACATAAAACTTGTAGATCACTGAATATGATAAGCTTGATTCCTTGCAATAGTTTTGCGATATGAAGATGATGATATGTGGGTTGTGCTAGTGAGTAATTTTGGTTTAGTAAGAATATTGGTGTTAAGGTTTGTGATTCCCTATGCATGCACGTAAAGTCAATAGTTATGCAACGAAGTTACATCCTACTTATGGTGCATTATTCAGTGTTAGTTGTGTTCAATGCATGTTTATGACCGTTTTCGCTTTTTGGTTGGTCGCTTCTCAATCTATTTGCTAGCCTTCATTTGTACTAAGCGGGAATGCTGCTTGTGCATCCAACTCCTTAAACCCAAAGTTGTGCCAAATGATTCCACCATACCTACCTATATGCGGTATTTCCATGCCATTCCAAGTAAATTTGCAGGTGCCAACTCTAATTTTTCAAAGTAATTTTCCGTTTTGTGTGCCCGTACCACTCATGAAGCGGCAGGGGGTGGCCAATATTTTCCATGCTAGGTGTGTTATTCTCACGATGAGTGTTTATTCACTTGTCATTGCACGAGAAAGTGGCAAGGTATTAGGGATGCCCAGTCCCGAAATGAAAATAATAATAATATGATGATAATAATAAATTCCTTGGAAAGTGTTGGTATGGAAGGTACCCGTGGATACGGCTAGCCATGGATTGTGAAAGAATGGTGGAAAGGAAATGAACTTTATTTTCTGTTTGGGAACCGCCTATAATGTGTCTAGCATGGAAGATATGGGGAATTCTCGGTCGTTTTCGTTGACAGGAAAAGCATGCCTCTCAAAATAATTTTATCTCTCTAATTTAAGCTTTGAGCTCTGGCACCTCGGCAAATCTCTGCTTCCCTCTGCGAAGGGCCTATCTATTTTACTTTTATGCAATTTTTATTTTTATTTTGAGTCTTGACCTTCTCTTATAAGCACCAACTGGGGAGCACTATTGTCATACTTGTGCATTGGGTGTAGTTAATATTGAGTGTGTTTCATGAATGGATCAATGATTGAGCATGACGGGCTAGGGATAACTTTCTTTAGCATTTTTATTTTGAAAGGCGTGATTGTTTGCTGGTATGCCTGAGTATTGATGTCTTTATATCAAATTATAGACTATTGCTTTGAATCACTCGTGTCTTAATATTCATGCCATGATTAGATTACATGATCAAGATTATGCTAGGTAGCATTCCACATCAAAAATTATCTTTTTATCATTTACCTACTCAAGGACGAGCAGGAATTAAGCTTGGGGATGCTGATACGTCTCCGTCGTACCTATAATTTTTGATTGTTTCATGCCAATATTCTACAACTTTCATATACTTTTGGCAACATTTTTTATTATTTTTGGGACTAACATTTTGATCCAGTGCCCAGTGCCAGTTCCTGTTTGTTGCATGTGTTTTGTTTCATAGAATATCCATATCAAATTAAGTCCAAACGCGATAAAAATTTATGGAGATTTATTTTGGAATATATGTGATTTTTGGGAAGAAGAATCAACGCAAGACGGTGCTCATGGGCCACACGAGGCACCAGGGCGCGCCCCAGGGGGTGGTGCGCCGTGGTGCCTCGTGAGCCCCTCGTAAGTCGGTTGACCCCCTTCTTTTGCCGCAAGAAATATAATATCCGAAAAAAATTGTGTTAAAATTTCAGCCCAATCGGAGTTACGGATCTCCGGGAATTTAAGAAACGGTGAAGGGCCAGAAAACAGGAGCGCGAAACAGAAGAGAACAGAGAGAGAGATCCAATCTCAGAGGGGCTCTCGCCGCTCCGAGCGCCATGGAGGCCAAGGACCAGAGGGGAAACTCTCCTCCCATCTAGGGGGGAGGCCAAGCAAGAAGAAGAAGGAGGGGGGCTCTCTCCCCCTCTCTCCCGGTGGCGCCGGAACGCTGCCGGGGCAACCATCGTGACGGCGATCTACACCAATAACTTCACCGCCGTCGCTGAGGGTGTCCCGGACTAGGGGGTACTCGGGCTGCCGGCCTATCTCTCGTAGGCTGGGCTGGTGGGCCGCTCTCTACTCATCGATGGAAGGCCGGATTGTGGGCGACCCCGTGTATCAGAAGGAAACCTCCGAAAACTTGGCGTCTCCTCCAAGGAATAATTGGCGTGACCGGCATGTTTATCCCCTGATGGTAACCAACCATATGTAACCCTAGGACCTTCGGGTGTCTATATAAACCAGAAGGCTTAGTCCGTAGAGGCTCATCATAACCATCGAGGGTTTAGTCCATCCGATCTCGAGGTAGATCAACTCTGTAACCTTCATACAACCACATCAATACAATCTAGCAGGACGTAGGGTATTACCTCTTCGAGAGGGCCCGAACCTGGGTAAATCGCCGTCTCTAAGTTCTCTGTTACCCATTGATTCCTAGACCCATAGTTCGGATCCCCTACCCGAGATCTGCCGGTTTTTGGTACCGACATTGGTGCTTTCATTGAGAGTTCCGCCGTGGGTCACCAAGGATCGATGGCTCACCTTCTCATCAGCGATGGGATCCGCAGCGGGGACATCATCGTCCCCGGACAGCTCTTCGCGTTCGGCAGCATTGTGTTGCATGCCGATCTGACTGGTCACCTTGACCAGGTCGACAGCTTCGTCCCCTAGCAGGAAATCAGGTTCGGCAACCTAGAATACGTCGTCGACTCCCGCGGCGATCTGGTCTTTACTGGGTTCTCGGCTTTACCCGAGGAGCCTAACAATCCCGAGGCCTTGACCTCAGATTCTCTCCCCGTCCCAGTCCCCAGGCCGGGCCTTAGTTCGGATCTGGCCTTGGGTTCGGATCCAGCCCCGACGCCGGAAAACCAAGTGTCACCCTTGGCCGAACACACTCCTAGTATTGATGCGCCGGAGCTCAACTCCGATGGCCGCCCGAACGAGAATCCGGTGGACCTCTCGTTTTTAAGCGAGATGTTAGATTGGATCCAGAAGATGAATATCGCGGATGGCCCATCCTCGGACTAGGAGCAGGTCGGACAGGAGGCCAACCGCGGGGAATTTTGCGTCCCACCCACCACCCACTTGGTAGCCACTGTCGAAGACTTAACCGACATGTTGGACTACGCCTCCGAGGAGGCTGATGACATGGACGGGGATATCGACGTCCCACCTCTTACGGCTCCCTCCCTTGCCACTTCCAACACCGGAAAGTGGACCGCCACCTCCACCTATGATGTTTACATGGTCGATACCCCCATGAAGGATGGCGACACGACCAAGAAGGACGGCGACGATCCCGCCGAAGAACCGCCCAAACGCCGACGACGACGAGCCAGAGGGCGAGGAAAGGGCAAGGAAAATCGCACAGACACGAACGGCACCAGAGATAACGAGACTCCAGACAACTTGGGGGAGCTCGGCGACAACACCCCCGAGCAGCGCCCTGACGCCCCTGAAGGGCACGAATACCAGGGTGACCCCGAGGACCTCGAGGACTCCGAAGATAGTAATTACCTCCCTCCGTCTGAAGAGGAGGACAACCTCGGACCCGAAGACTTCATCGTCCCAAAGGACCCCCTGGAGCAAGAGAAATTCAAGCGGCAACTCATCGCCACTGCCCGAAGCTTGAAGAGGAAGCAACAACAGTTAAAAGTCGAACAGGATACGCTCAACGACAGATGGACAATGGTCTTAGCCGCCGAAGAAGGCCTTGACGATCAATGTCAGGGTCAATACAAGTGTTACCCATGGCGGCGCCTACTCCCAGAATTCGAGGATGAGGCCCTTGAGCCCATGCCTCCCAGACGAACTTACGCAAGCCAGCCCGACCGCCCCCCTCGAGGTCGGGATAGGCCAGCTGTGGAAACCGAACCCCCACCCGCCCCCCCTCGAGGACGGGATAGGGCGGCCGGGGAAACCGAATACCCACCCGCGCCTCCTCGCCGAGCAGGCAAAGACCCGGTTCAACCAGATGACCAATACGATCTGCGCCGCGACCTGAACACCAGAGGGATCCAGTCAAGATCCATCTATGGATCCACAGGACACGCGCTCGCTGGACGGGATAGATACCAATCCTGGCGTGATAGGAATGACAGAGCCCGGGAGCAGCACCGTGCCCGGATGACAACCGATCAACGGCGCGATGTGGCCCGGGCCAGGGGCGCCGCACACCCAATGTGTTTCACTGATGAGGTGATGCAGCATCAGTTCCCCGAGGGGTTTAAACCCGTCAATATAGAATCCTATGACGGGACAACTGACCCAGCCGTGTGGATTGAAGATTTTCTTCTCCACATTCATATGGCCGAGGAGATGATCTCCACACCATTAAGTACTTACCGTTGAAACTCAAGGGACCAGCAAGGCATTGGCTGAATAGCCTACCCAAAAACTCCATAGGGAGCTGGGAAGAGCTCGAGGATGCATTCCGAGCTAACTTTCAAGGCACCTATGTTCGGCCACCGGACGCCGATGACCTAAGCCATGTCATTCAGCAGCTCGGGGAGTCAGCCCGGCAATTCTGGAACCGGTTTTTGACCAAGAAGAACCAGATCGTCGACTGTCCGGATGCCGAAGTGATTGCGGCATTCAAACATAGTATTCGGGACGAGTGGCTCGCCCGCCAGCTCGGCCAGGACAAGCCGAGAACAATGTCGGCCCTTACCTCCCTAATGACCCGCTTTTGCGCGGGTGAGGATAGCTGGTTAGCTCGTCGAAGCAACCACCCCGAAGACCCCGGCACTTCAGAGGCCCGGGACGGGAACGGAAAACCCCGGCGCAATAGGAACAATAAGCGCCGGCACTCAAACAACGGCGGTGAAGCCAATGACGCAGTAGTAAACGCTGGCTTCATCGGCTCGAAATCGGGTCTGCGGAAAAAACCCTCTAAAGGGAACCGGGACGGCCCGTCTGCACTGGATAGAATATTGGATAGGCCCTGCCAGATTCACGGCACCCCGGATAAGCCAGCCAACCATACCAACCGTAACTGTTGGGGTAATCAAACAGGCCGGCAAGGTCACAGCCAAAGAACAGGGCAAGGGCCCCCGCAACGAGGATGACGATGAACCTCGCGGGCCGAACAACGGAGGCCAAAAGCAGTTCCCTTCAGAGGTCAAAACCGTGAACATGATCTACGTCACGCATATACCGAAGAAGGAGCGGAAACGCGCACTTCGGGATGTCTATGCCTTAGAGCCGATAGCCCCGAAATTCAACCCGTGGTTGGCTTGCCCGATCACTTTCGACCGTCGAGACCATCCGACCAGTATACGCCATGGAGGAATGGCGGCTCTGGTGCTCGACCCCATCGTGGACGGATTCCACCTCACCAGAGTCCTTATGGACGGAGGTAGCAGCCTCAACCTGATTTACTCAGATACAGTGAGGAAAATGGGGATCGACCCGTCCAGGATCAAACCCAGCAACACCACCTTTAAAGCTGTAATCCCAGGTGTCGAGGCATGCTGCTCGGGATTTGTGACATTGGAAGTAGTCTTCGGCTCGCCCGATAACTTCCGCAGCGAGGACTTGATCTTCGATATTGTCCCCTTCCGTAGCGGTTACCACGCACTCCTCGGACGGACTGCGTTCGCCCGCTTCAACGCCGTCCCGCACTATGCATACCTGAAGCTCAAGATGCCAGGACCAAAGGGCGTCATTACCATCAACGGTAATACCGAGCGCTCGCTCCGAACAGAGGAACACACGGCGGCTCTAGCCACCGAAGTCCAAGCCGCCGAAGAAGCGTCGCAAGCCAAGTCTACTGCCAAGACACTGGACGCACGCAAGTGCTCCCGAGCTATAGCCTCGGTCCCGGAGCACTCCCATGCTCACCCCAAATAGGGGTACGCGCCCCACAGCACGGCCCACCTAGTCGCAAAATGCGTACCCCGAGTGCACAATTTCGCGCTCAAAATTCCATGGACGGTTGTGGGGGCACATGAAACAAAGGCCGAGAGCTCGGTTCGATCGAGCAATGGCCAACAAATGTCTTCGGATCAACATCGACAACGGGCACCATCTAGGGCCTAATCAGCGTCAAACTGATATACCATGGCGACTTCTCAAAACCCTTCCCCAAAGGGCTCGTCTGCCGAACATTACTACTTCCGCCGGACATACAGTCGATAGCTTCTTCCACACGGAAGTTTCTTAAAGAGCAATGGCGCAGACGTGCAGCAGGGCGTAGTAGGGACGTCAAACCACTCATGAAGGCCCTGTGTAAACCTTTACACTAATGTACTTATTTTTCAAAAGTATCTATCAAAGTTACTTCGGCAATCCGGATTGTACGGTTGGACGTCACAAATTCAAAGGAAATAAAGACCAATTTTTCTCTGGTAATAGTGCAGTCATTCGTGTTGCATATTCCTTTCCGCTTTTTTAGGCCAAAGTAAACTATTACGATACATCCCTTTTTTTTAGTAACCGGCTAATAGACCGGGGGCTCGAACATAAAATCTTGCCTCAAACTTTATTCCGGCACCAACTTTTATTTTATGTGCTCGGTGTCATGGATATTGCACTATATGAATCAGTTCCGAATTGCGTCTTTGGTCAATAGTTGGGTTGCCCGGCTCCTGTGTTTACCCTCTTACGGTCCGCACTGTTCGGCTACGAGGGTAAAGGGAGAACCACTGCGATTGTACTTCTAGCTAGCCTGGTTAAGTACCTCAGTGGAGAAAGCCGAAAACTGACCGTCACAATAAGCAAGAACTGGTCGGCGATCCGATGACTCGTGTCAAACCAAAAATCGCTGGAGGTTAGCCCGTGTTAAACGAAGGGTTCTCTATTACAGGAACCACGTGATGATGGTATCACCCGCGGCTCATCCGGATATCACAAACACTGGGGGCTAGTCACCAGCCCCCGCAGTCAAGCTCCTATGGCTAAGTGAAAGCACTAAAACCGCATAGTCTGATTGCCTGGTTTTCTGTACATACAACCGCCTCCGGGCACAGAGACGTCGGCTAAGGGTTCAGGTATTACGAGAAAACACCCCATGCAGTATCTGCACAGGGGGCTGAAGCCGACGACTGGTAACTTTCAGTTCAGAAATAGCCGCACAGGAGTCAAAATTAACATAGCAGACATTATATATAGAGCCAACACATTGGATTCCAAGAAAATGAGAAGGTTTTAAACTCCTCGGATACAAGGAAACCTAATCTACTCATAAATTACATCTTTTGAGCATTGGGCCTCTACTGCCCGAGCACCATCCATCACGATGGGAAAGTATTGCTCGGGGCGCCTATGCTCCTTCCCTGGCGGCGGAGGTCCGGTGGCCATCTCGGCTGGCTTTCTCTTCGGCCAATGTACCATTGTTTTGCCGAAGGCCATCCGAGCCCCCTCAATGCATGTGGAGCGCTTCCAGGCGTCGATCCAGGGAGTGGCGTCGTACAGCCTTTGCACCAGACCGAAGTAGCTGCTCGGCAGCGGCTCCGACGGCCATAGCTTGACGCAAAGGTCCTTCATCACCGGCTCCGCCATCCGATGCAGCTCCATCAGCTGCTTCATTTGGTTGTTGAGGAGGGGAGGGTGTTCGGGCGCTTGAAATTGCGCCCAGAATAACCTCTGCTCAGCCCGACCCTCCTTGGCGGCGAAGAACCTCGCCGCATCAGCCGCACTCTTCGGGAGGTCCGCAAAGGCGCCTGTGGAACGCCACACCCGCGTGAGCAAAGCGAACCTGTTACCACCAAAGACACTTTGCAGCAAATACGGCTTACCATCCGCAATGAGCTTCACTTGGCGGAGTTCTTCCTGGTAGCCGCGCGCCTTTGTCCACGCTTCCTTGGCCACCGACCCCAATGAGGTTAGCTCGGCGGCCTGCTCTTTATTCTTCTGCTCGAGGGCCTCACACTTTGTGACGGCATCCGCGAGCTCTTGTTGCACTTCAGCCACTCTGGCTTCGTGCTTCTGACTAGCGGTTTTCACCGTAGCCAGTTCGGCAGCTGCTTGTTCGTTTGCCGACCTCTGCTCCGCCACTTCTAGCTGAGCCGTCCTCAGCGTGGCCTTGAGGTTCTCGACCTCCGCGGCGGCAGTTGTAGTCACATTCACTGATTCCGTTTAGGCTACTCTAAACCTTACTTAACAAAAATGCAACGGCTGTAGTAAATACTGCCGTTCGGACTTGCCTTGCGCCTCGTCGAACCTCCTGTTCACCAGGCTGAGGTCGTCCTCGGAGCTTTTGAGCTTCCGATTCAGCTCGGCCAACTCCTCGGCGTTGGCGGCTGCTGCCGAAGACGACGCCTGCGCATCACTCTACGCCTATTAGTATCCGAGGTATTGATCTTTGATCCTCTGACCGGCTTTGATCAAGCCAGTCAGAGTCTCGGGGGCTACTGTGTATGAGGCTATACATTTATACGAAAGAAATTCTTTAAGGGAAAGCATTACTTCACTTACCTTGAAGCCCGTGAGAAGGCCACTGAAGGCCTCCTTCAGCCCGTTATCCACGGATCGAAGACTTTGTAGCACCGCGCCCATAAGGACACGGTGCTCTTTGGTGATAGAGGAGCTGGTTAAAGCATCCTCCATCTCATCCGGCCACCCAGTCGATGCCCGCTCTGGGGCGGGCGGGGGTGGCGGGGGCACTTCGGTTTCTTTCCTCTCGAGGACCGGAGTGCCCGACTCCGGACGCCTTGACGACTCCGGAGCCGCTCTCGGAAAGAGCTCGGATTGTCCGGGCTCCTCCTCTTCGTTAACCAGAGGGGCCCTCCCCTCCTGGTCTTCGGCGACCGAGGTGTTCGCCTCGGCCATGATGACATCGCCCCCTCCCCCTGTGTGCGGCACGGGAGGGCTCCTCCTCGACAGGACCTCCTCGGCCTCCTCGACGTTTGGGGGAGGCGAGGCGCGCGATTCGGTCCCGCTCTCCGCCAGCGCGGCCGGTGGAGAGTCCCCCTCCGAGACTCGGTCGGTGGGGAGGTCGCGCAGCGGGCTGCGATGTTAAAAGAAAAAAGGTGATCGATATTGAGCTCAGTTCGGCCGAAAACACTTACGCGGATACTGGAATGCATACCTTTGGGCCTGCGGTTTGGCCCTGGGGATCCTCCGAGGAACCTCTTCAGAGGCCTCGGAGTCCTCGGCAGAAGCCGAGCTATTGTCGGACAGGGCCACCTTGGCCCTGCATGCTCTCTTGAGGGAGGGGCGAAGCGGCTCCTCCTCGACGTCTTCGGACGCCGCCCTTTTTCCTATTCAGGAGGAATCGTCTTCCTCCTCTTCTTCTCCCTGTTCTTTCTCCCCCTCTTGTGCGGAGGGAGCGTGGGTGTGCATGGATCTAGTGTCCGGGGGTCCTCGGGAACGGAGGCCCTCTCTGGCCTCCCTCTTCTTGTCCTTCTTCTTCTCCTTCCTCTCCGGTGCCTCGTATGGCTCCACGGCCAACATGGCCATCAGCAGGGGCGTCCTCTACCCCTTTGGTAGCGGCGCCGGACTGTCGATCTGCTCGGCCTTCTTCAGCCAGCTCTGTGGATGGGAAGTGAAAAAGCTAAGTACCTTATCAAAAGGGAACAGTTCGGATATAAGAGCACAATTAGTCATACCTCCCGTGGGGGGTTTGTGGTGTCGAGGCCGATGTCTTCCTCCTCGGCCGGCCAGTCCTTCTGCGGCTTTAACAACGCCCTCCACAGCTGAGCATGGGAGGTGCGGAAGAAGCTGCGCACGGTGGCCGGGTCTTCGGGCTTGTAGGCCCACATGGGGGAAGCCCTGTCCTGGAATGGGAGGATTCGGCGGCCGAGCATGATCTGGACAACGTTGGGCAGCTCGACGCCCTGCTCTATCATCTTGGCCATCCAGCTCTGCAGCAGCGCCACCTCCTTGTTCGCCCCCCCAGTCGAGGCCTTTCTTGGTCCACGAGACCAGCCTCGTCGGGGGTCCGAATCGGAAGGCTGGAATCGCCCCCCAATCCGCGCTCCTTGGCTCTGTGATGTAGAACCATTCCTTCTGCCAGATCTTGACGGTCTCGATGAAGGTGCCCTCTGGCCACTCCACTCGGGGGAGCTTGCTGACCATCGCACCCCCATAATCCGCCTGCTGGCCATCGACGATCTTCGGCTTGATGTTGAAGATCTTCAGCCAGAAGCCGAAGTGTGGCCGGATCCAAAGAAAGGCCTCGCAGATAATGATGAAGGCCGAGATGTGGAGGAAGGAGTTCGGTGCGAGATCGTGGAAATCAAGCCCGTAGAAGAACATGAGACCCCTGACAAAGGGGTAGAGGGGGAAGCCCAAACCTCGAATGAAGTGGGGGAGGAACACCACCCTCTCGCCTTGCCGCGGCGTGGGGACGATCTGGCCAGCCTCCGGAGCGCGGTGGGCGACGTGGTCAGGAAGATAGCCCGTGCTCTTCAGCTCCAAAATGGCGCTTTCAGTGACAACGGACGCCTCCCACTTGCCTTTGGACCCGGAGCCCGCCATTGCTAGGTTGAGCGGGTGGCTAGAGAAGTTCTTGGAAGGGAGGGCGGATCTGGGCGCTGGAGCTCAAAGATGGGGAAGGCAGCGGCGAGGGTAGGAGTGAGAGCGTGTAAAGGAGATGGAGATTGCTCCCCTTTTATGGGCTGTAAAACCCACGGTCCTTTTACCGCGCCGCAGTCCTTGCCATTTCCCCATGTAATCATGCCATTATGCGCGCGTGGGATGAGGTGGATTATTGATCATATCCCTTCAAAACAGGACACGATCTCCATGTCGATGGGACGTGCCAGCGAAAAAACCGCCTCGAACCGCGAATCGAGTTTTTCATAAACTGACTTGCGGTCGTGGCGCGTGGTGACCCTTCGGTAAAAAGTTGTCAGATAGGGATACTGTTCATACCAAGGTGACTAGCCTTCGGGGCTAAGTTATCGATACCCCTTGGCGATCGGAGTATATTTCAGGGCGTGTGCGGCCAGGCAACACTTAAAGACTCGACTCAGAGGTGATACAGGCCGGTCATCGATATCACAGAAGGAAGGGAACTGGTCCACAAAGCCGATGGTGTTCGGCGTCTACTTCGGCTTCGAAGACTAGTTCGGGGGCTACTGAGGGTGTCCCAGACTAGGGGGTACTTGGGCTGCCGGCCTATCTCTCGTAGGCCGGGCTGGTGGGCCGCTCTCTACTCGTCGATGGAAGGCCGGATTGTGGGCGACCCCATGTATCAGAAGGAAACCTCCGAAAACTTGGCGTCTCCTCCAAGGAATAATTGGCGTGACCAGCATGTTTATCCCCTGATGGTAACCGACCATATGTAACCCTAGGACCTTCTGGTGTCTATATAAACCAGAAGGCTTAGTCCGTAGAGAATCATCATAACCATCTAGGGTTTAGTCCATCTGATCTCGAGGTAGATCAACTATGTAACCTTCATACAACCACATCAATACAATCTAGCAGGACGTAGGGTATTACCTCTTTGAGAGGGCCCGAACCTGGGTAAATCGCCGTCTCTACGTTCTCTGTTACCCATTGATTCCTAGACCCACAGTTCGGATCCCCTACCCGAGATCTGCCGGTTTTTGGTACCGACAGTCACCACCAACTCTCTCCCCCTCTATGCAGCGGTGTAACACCTCTTCTCCCCGCTGTAATCTCTACTTAAACATGGTACTTAATGCTACATATTATTATCCAATGATGTGTGGCCATCCTATGGTGTTTGAGTAGATTCATTTTGTCCTATGGGTTGATTGATGATCGTGATTGGTTTGAGTTGTATGTTTTATTTTGGTGTTGTCCTATGGTGTCCTCCGTGTCGTGCAAGCATGAGGGATTCCCACTGTAGGGTTTGCAATACGTTCATAATTCTCTTATAGTGGGCGGCTAGAGTGACAGAAGCTTACACCCGAGTAAGGGGGTTGTTGCATATGGGAGTAAAGAGGACTTGTTACTTAATGCTATGGTTGGGTTTTTACCTTAATGATCTTTGGTAGTTGCGGATGCTTGCTAGAGTTCCAATCATAAGTGCATATGATCCAAGTACGGAAAGTATGTTAGCTCATGCCTCTCCCTCATATAAAATTGCAATAATGATTACTGGTCTAGTTATCGATTGCCTATGGACAAATCTTTCTCTTGTGTTACAAAAAGCTTTCTACTAAACAACTAACTTTTATTATCTCGCAAATTACTCCTAGTTTTATTCTCGTTAAGTACTTCTAGTTTTATCCTTGCAAACTTATCCTTACACCTACAAAGTAGTTTCATACTTGTTCTAGGTAAAGCGAACGTTAAGTGTGCGTAGAGTTGTATCGGTGGTCGATAGAACTTGAAGGGAATATTGATTCTACCTTTAGCTCCTCGTTGGGTTCGACACTCTTATTTATCGAAAAAGCTACAATTGATCCCCTATACTTGTGGGTTATCATGTAACACCTCTTCCCCCCGCTGTAATCTCTACTTAAACATGGTGCTTAACGCTATATATTATTATCCAATGATATGTGGCAATCCTATGATGTTTGAGTAGATTCTTTTTGTCCTATGGGTTGATTGATGATCGTGATTGGTTTGAGTTGTATGTTTTATTTTGATGCTGTCCTATGGTGCCCTCCGTGTCGCGCAAGCATGAGGGATTCCTGCTGTAGGGTTTGCAATACGTTCATAATTCTCTTATAGTAGGCGGCTAGAGTGATAGAAGCTTACACCCGAGTAAGGGGGTTGTTGCGTATGGGAGTAAAGAGGACTTGTTACTTAATGCTATGGTTGGGTTTTACCTTAATGATCTTTGGTAGTTGCGGATGCTTGCTAGAGTTCCAATCATAAGTGCATATGATCCAAGTATGGAAAGTATGTTAGCTCATGCCTCTCCCTCACATAAAATTGCAATAATGATTACCGGTCTAGTTATCGATTGCCTAGGGACAAATCTTTTTCTTGTGTTACAAAAGCTTTCTACTAAACAACTAACTTTTATTATCTTGCAAATTACTCCTAGTTTTATTCCCGCCAAGTACTCCTAGTTTTAATTTTTCAAAGTAGTTCTAGCATTACACCTACAAAGTACTTCTTGTTTCATACTTGTTCTAGGTAAAGCAAACGTTAAGTGTGCGTAGAGTTGTATCGGTGGTCGATAGAACTTGAAGGAAATATTGATTCTACCTTTAGCTCCTCGTTGGGTTCGACACTCTTATTTATCGAGAAAGGCTACAACTGATCCCCTATACTTGTGGGTTATCAAGTGGCGGTCGGGGACGAGCGATGGATTTGTCCTACCAATCTATCCCCCTAGGGGCATGCGTAGTAGTACTTTGCTTTGAGTGCTAATAAACTTTCCCAATAAGTATGTGAGTTCTTTATGACTAATGTGAGTCCATGGATCATACGCACTCTCACCCTTCCGCAATTTGCAAGCCTCTTCGGTACCGTGCATTGCCCTTTGTCCCATCGAGAGTTGGTGCAAACTTCGCCGGTGCATCCAAACCTCGTGATATGATACGCTCTATCACACATAAGCCTCTTTATATCTTCCTCAAAACAGCCATCATACCTACCTATCATGGCATTTCCATAGCCATTCCGAGATATATTGTCATGCAACTTCCACCGTTCCATGTTTTATGACACACATCGTCATTATCATATTGCTTTGCATGATCATATAGCTGACATAGTATTTGTGGCTCAGCCACCGTTCATCATTTTTATACATGTTACGCTAGCATCATTGCACATCCTGGTACACTGCCAGAGGCATTCATATAGAATCATATTTTTGTTCTAGTATCGAGTTGTAATATTGAGTTGTAAGTAAATAAAAGTGTGATGATCATCATTATTAGAGCATTGTCCCAGTGAGGAAAGGATGATGGGGACCATGATTCCCCCACAAGTCAGGATGAGACTCCGGACGAAAAAAAAAAGAGAAAAAGAAAAAAAAGAGAGGCCAAAAAGAGCCATGAAAAAAAAGAAAAAAAATAAATGAGAGAAAAAGAGAGAAGGGGCAATGTTAGTATCCTTTTTCCACACTTGTGCTTCAGAGTAGCACCATGTTTTTCATATAGAGAGTCTCCTATTTTGTCACTTTCATATACTAGTGGGAATTTTTCATTATAGAATTTGGCTTGTATATTCCGATGATGGGCTTCCTCAACTGCCCGAGGTCTTCATGAGCAAGCAAGTTGGATGCACACAAACTTAGTTTTCATGTTGAGCTTTCATACACTTATAGCTCTTAGTGCATCCGTTGCATGGTGATACGTCTCCAACGTATCTATAATTTTTGATTGTTCCATGCTGTTATATTATTGCTACTTGTAGCTTGCGTTGGTTTTATCCCCGAAGAGGAAGGGATGATGCAGCACAGCAGAGGTAAGTATTTCCCTCAGTTATGAAACCAAGGTTATCAATCCAGTAGGAGAACCACGCAACACCTCGTTAGCAGTACCTGGACACAAACAATAAATCCTTGCACCCAACGCAAACGAGGGGTTGTCAATCCCTCGGCGGTCAATTGCAATATTAAATTGTATGTGATAGATATATAGATTGAAACAAAAATACAAAATAAAATAAATAAATAAAAAGTGCAGCAATATTTTTAGGGTTTTAGTAATTTGATTTAGATAGACCCGGGGGCCATAGTTTTCACTAGAGCCTTCTCTCAAGAAAATAGCATACGGTGGGTAGACAAATTACTATTGGGCAATTGATAGAAAAGCAAATAATCATGATGATATCCAAGGCAATGATCATGTAAATAGGCATCACGTCCGAGACAAGTAGACCGACTCCTGCCTGCATCTACTACTATTACTCCACACATCGACCGCTATCCAGCATGCATCTAGTGTATTAAGTCCATAAAGAACGGAGTAACGCCTTAATAACGATGACATGATGTAGACAAGATAAACTCACGTATGAATAAACCCCATCTTTTTACCCTTAATAGCAGTGATACATACGTGTCATGTCCCTTTCTGTCACTGGGATTGAGCACTGCAAGATCGAACCCATTACAAAGCACCTCTTCCCATGGCAAGATAAATCAATCTAGTTGGCCAAACCAAATCAATAGATCGGAGAAGAAATACGAGGCTATAATAATCATGCATAAAAGAGATCAGAGAAGACTCAAATAATATTCATGGATAATCTGGTCATAAACTCACAATTCATCGGATCCCAACAAACACACCGCAAAAAAAAGTGATTACATCGGATAGAACTCCAAGAACATCGAGGAGAACATTGTATTGAAGATCAAAAAGAGAGAAGAAGCCATCTAGCTACATACTATGGACCCGAAGGTCTATGGTAAACTACTCACGCATCATCGGAAGGGCAGCAAGGTTGATGTAGAGCCCCTCCGTGATCGATTCCCCCTCCGGCGGAGTATCGGAGAAGGCCTCCAGATAGGATCTCTCGAGAAAAGAAACTTGCAGCGGTGGAAAAAGTATTTCGTGGACTCCCCTGAGGGTTTCTGATTTTTCTGGAATTTATAGTGGTGGAATTAGGTCAAACGGAGCTCTGTGGGCCCCACGAGGTACCAGGGCGCGCCTACCCCCCCGGGTGTGCCCTGGTGCCTCGTGGGCACCCCCTGGGGCTTCTGGCCTTCTCCCGAAGCTTCTAGTGTTTATCTTGTCCAGAAAAAAATCTCCAAAAAGTTTCGTGGCATTTGGACTTTGTTTGGTATTGATATTCTGTAAAACAAAAACAGGGCAGAAAATAGCAACTGGCACTGGGCACTAAGTTAATAGGTTAGTCCCAAAAAATGATATATAATTGCTGTTATATATCATTTTTTGGGACTAACCTATTAACTTAGTGCCCAGTGCCAGTTGCTGTTTTCTGCCCTGTTTTTGTTTTACAGAATATCAATACCAAACGAAGTCCAAATGCCACGAAACTTTTTGGAGATTTTTTTCTGGACAAGATAAACACTAGAAGCTTCGGGAGAAGGCCAGAAGCCCTAGGGGGTGCCCACGAGGCACCAGGGCACGCCTGGGGGGGGGGGGGGCAGGCGTGCCCTGGTACCTCGTGGGGCCCACAGAGCTCCGTTTGACCTAATTCCACCACTATAAATTCCAGAAAAATCAGAAACCCTCAGGGGAGTCCACGAAATACTTTTTCCGCCGCCGTAAGTTTCTGTTCTCAAGAGATCCCATCTGGAGGCCTTCTCCGGTACTCCGCCGGAGGGGGAATCGATCACGGAGGGGCTCTACATCAACCTTGCTGCCCTTCCGATGATACGTGAGTAGTTTACCACTGACCTTTGGGTCCATAGTTAGTAGCTAGATGGCTTCTTCTCTCTTTTTGATCTTCAATACAATGTTCTCCTCGATGTTCTTGGAGTTCTATCCGATGTAATCACTTTTTTTTGCTGTGTGTTTGTTGGGATCCGATGAATTGTGAGTTTATGATCAGATTATCCATGCATATTATTTGAGTCTTCTCTGATCTCTTTTATGCATGATTATTATAGCCTCGTATTTCTTCTCTGATCTATTGATTTGGTTTGGCCAACTAGATTGATTTATCTTGCCATGGGAAGAGGTCCTTTGTAATGGGTTCGATCTTGCGGTGCTCAATCCCAGTGACAGAAAGGGACATGACACGTATGTATCATTGCTATTAAGGGTAAAAAGATGGGGTTTATTCATACGTGAGTTTATCTTGTCTACATCATGTCATCGTTCTTAAGGTGTTACTCCGTTCTTTATGGACTTAATACACTAGATGCATGCTGGATAGCGGTCGATGTGTGGAGTAATAGTAGTAGATGCAGGTAGGAGTCGGTCTACTTGTCTCGGACGTGATGCCTATATACATGATCATTGCCTTGGATATCATCATGATTATTTGCTTTTCTATCAATTGCCCAACAGTAATTTGTCTACCCACCGTATGCTATTTTCTTGAGAGAAGCCTCTAGTGAAAACTATGGCCCCCGAGTCTATCTAAATCAAATTACTAAAACCCTAAAAATATTGCTGCACTTTTTCTTTATTTATTTTATTTTGTATTTTTGTTTCAATCTATCTATCTATCACATACAATTTAATCTTGCAATTGACCGCCGAGGGATTGACAACCCCTCGTTTGCGTTGGGTGCAAGCATTTGTTGTTTGTGTGCAGGTACTGCTAACAAGGTGTTGCGTGGTTCTCCTACTGGATTGATAACCTTTGTTTCATAACTGAGGGAAATACTTACCTTTGCTATGCTGCATCATCCCTTCCTCTTCGGGGATAAAACCAACGCAAGCTACAAGTAGCAGGAAGAATTTCTGGAGCCGTTGCCGGGGAGACATCGTCAACATCTATCAAGTACCTTTGCATAAACTCTCATCTCATTGCATTTACTTTATTTGCCTCTCGTTTTCATCTCCCCCACTTCTAAAAAGTTTTTACAAAAATTCAAAAATATTTTCTGTTTGCTAGTTTGCACGCTTGTTACCTTGTTTGCTTAATCATGATGCCCCGAGAAAATTATCATGATACTTCTTATTTTAAAATTTTGTCCGAAATTGAGAAGAATACTAAAGATTACATGACTACGCAGTTTGAGCACAATAATTTTTTTACCGAGGAACTCAAGGAACACTCTACTTTATTGGATGCTATTGCAAAACAACTCGATGATGTTAGTAAAGAAGTTGCTAGTCTTCAATCTCAATTTGCTCTTACTGAAAATTTGCTAGGAAAAATTTCTGATGCACAAGCTACGCTAGTAAATCAAATGGCGGCTAAGCCGGAATCATTAGAACATAGTAATGATGAGGATATTAAAATGATTGGTGTTTCATCTATTGATTCTTTGTTTAGCAATATAAAACTTGATGAAAAGGGGACTGAAGAAGAGTCAACTTTAGCTAGTAGGCGTTCCCATAAATTCGGAGGGTGAAAATCTTAATGAAAAAATTACTAAAAGTGGGTTTGGAGAGGTAAAAACTTTAAGTAGTGATGTGCCCACTCTCGTGGATTACAAAGATTTTAATTATGATAATTGCTCTTTGATTGAGTGCATTTCTTTGTTACAATCCATGTTAAATTCACCCAACGCTTATGAGCAAAACAAGGCTTTTACTAAACACATCGTAGAAGCGATGATGAAAGCGTTAGAAGAAAAGCTAGAACTAGAAGTTTCAATTCCTAGAAAATTATATGATGAATGGGAACCCACCATTAAAGTTAAAATTAAAAATTATGAGTGCAATGCTTTATGTGATTTGGGTGCTAGCGTTTCCACAATTCCAAAATCTCTATGTGATGTGCTAGGTTTTACCAATATAGATGAATGTTGTCTTAATTTGCATCTTGCGGATTCTACTATTAAAAAGCCTTTGGGAAGAATTAATGATGTTCTTATTCTTGCAAGTAGGAACTATGTGCCCATTGATTTTATTGTACTTGACATTGAATGCAATTCTTCTTGCCCCATAATACTTGGTAGACCGTTCTTACGAACCATTGGTGCCGTTATTGACATGAAAGAAGGGAATATAAAATTTCAATTTCCATTAAAGAAGGGTATGGAGCACTTCCGTAGAAAAATAATTAAAGCACCATATGAATCAATTATGAGGTCCACTTATGGAATCAACTTGAAAGATGACAATACTTGAAACTATGCATTATGCCTAGCTAGGGGCATAAAACAATAGCGCTTGTTGGGAGGCAACCCAATGAATAAAATAAAGTTTTACCTTTTGTTTCTGTTATTGTGTGTTTTCAAAATTATGCTACTGGTATGATTGTGTTTTTGTGTTTTTAATTAGTGTTTGTGCCAAGTAAAGCCTTTGGGATGATTTGGAAGATAGTATAATTGATGCTGTTTGGAAAACAGAAAGTTTTGCATCCAGTACCAGAATTTGTTTTCTGTACTGGAGCGTCAAAAAATTCTGAAATTTTTACACAGTATTGTTATATGAATTTTCCAAGTTGTCCTAATTTTTAAGAATTTTTGGAGTTACAGAAGTATGGTTTTTAAATAGATTGCTACGGACTGTTCTGTTTTTAACAGATTCTGTTTTTGATGCACTGCTTGCTTGTTTTGAAGAATCTATGGATTGTATCGGGGGGTATAAGCCATGGTGAAGTTAGAGTACAGTAGGTATAATACAAAAATAAAATATGAATGGGTTTGCAACAGTACTTAAAGTAGTGATTTATTTTGTTATACTAACGGATCTCACGAAGGTTTTCTTGAGTTTTGTGTGATTGAAGTTTTTAAGTTTTGGGTGAGATCACGATTGATGAAGGAATAAGGAGTAGCAAGAGCCTAAGTTTGGGGATGCCCGAGGCACCCCAAGGTAATATTCAAGGAAGACTCGAGCGTCTAATCTTGGGGATACCCCGGAAGGCATCCCCTCTTTCTTCTACCAACCATCGGTAATTTTACTTGGAGCTATATTTTTATTCGTCACATGATATGTGTTTTACTTGGAGCGTCTTGTATTATATGAGTCTTTGCTTTGTTTGCTTTTTAGTTTGTCACAATCATCTTTGCTGAACACACCTATCTTGAGAGAGCCACACCTTTATCATCATTTGTTAGAATACTTTATGTGCTTCACTCAAATTTTTTGAGCTAGGCAGTTGCTCTAGTGCTTCACTTAAATCTTTTTGAGCACGGTGGTGGCAAAATTTTGAAGAAATAAACTCTCATGCTTCACTTATATTATTTTGAGAGTTGATAAGATTGAAATTTTGGAGAAATGAATTCTCATGCTTCACTTATATTATTTTGAGAATTGATAAGATTAAAAAATTTAAGAAATGAATTCTCATGCTTCACTTATATTATTTTGAGAATTGATAAGATAGAAATTTTGAAGAAATATTTGCACTCTCATGCTTCACTTAAATATTTTTGAGAGTTGATGATAGTAACAGTAATTTGCACAAGATATGAATTTGGTCCCAAAGTGATGAATATTCAAGAGGGATATAATAAAAACTTTCATATAGATCATTGTATATGATAAGTGTGATTCCTTGCAATAGTTTTGCGATATGGAAATGATAATATGTGAGTCATCTTAGTGAGTAATTGTGATTTAGTAGGAATATTAGTGTTAAGGTTTGTGATTCCCTATGCACGCAGATCAAGTCAATAGTTATGCAATGAAATTATATCCTACTTATGGTGCATTATTCGGTGTTAGTTATGTTCAATGCATGTTTATGACCGTTTTCGTTTTTTTGGTTGGTTGCTTCTCAATCTATTTGCTAGCCTTCATTTGTACTAAGCGGAAATACTGCTTGTGCATCCAAACTCCTTAAATCCAAGTTGTGCCAAATGAGTCCACTATATCTGCCTATATGCGGTATTTCAATGCCGTTCCAAGTAAATTTGCGTGTGCCAACTCTAATTTTCAAAATAATTTTCCTTTTTGTGTGCCCGTACCACTCATGAAGCGGTAGGGGGTGGCCATTATTTTCCATGCTAGGTGTGTTATTCTCATGATGAGTGTTTATTCACTTGTCATTGCACGAGAGAGTGGCTGGTAATAGGGATGCCTAGTCCCACAATGAAATCAAAAATAATAACAACAAAATTCCTTGGAAAGTGTTGGTTTGGAGGGCACCCGTGGATACGGCTAGGATTGTGAAAGAAATGGTGGAAAGGAAATAAACTTTACTTTCTGTTTGGGAACCGCCTATGATGTGTCTAGCATGGAAAATATTGGGAATTCTCGGTCGTTTTCGTTGACAGGAAAAGCATGTCTCTCAAAATATTTTACCTCTTTAATTTCAGCTTTGAGCTCTGGCACATTTGACAAATCTCTGCTTCCCTCTGCGAAGGGCCTATCTATTTACTTTTATGCAATTTTTATTTTTATTTGAGTCTCCATCTTCTCTTACAAAAGCACCAACTAGAGAGCACTATTGTCATACTTGTGCATTGGATGTAGCTAATATTTGAGTGTGTTTCATGAATGGATCAATGATTGAGCATAATGGGCTAGGGATAACTTTCTTTAGCGTTGATATTTTGAAAGACATGGTTGCTTGTTAGCATGCTTGAGTATTTATATCTTCATGTCAAACTATAGACTATTGCTTTAAATCATTCAAGTCCAATGTCCATGCTATAAAAGAAAAAGAATATGTGATGAATATGATAGGCAGCATTCCACATCAAAAATTCTATTTTTATCATTAACCTACTCGAGGACAAGCAGGAATTAAGCTTGGGGATGTTGATACGTCTCCAACGTATCTATAATTTTTTATTGTTCCATGCCATTATATTATCAATCTTGGATGTTTTTATATACATTTACAGAAATTATATATCATTTTTTGGGACTAACCTATTAACTTAGTGCCCAGTGCCAGTTGCTGTTCTCTGCCCTATTTTTGTTTTACAGAATATCAATACCAAACGAAGTCCAAATGCCATGAAACTTTTTGGAGATTTTTTTCTGGACAAGATAAACACTAGAAGCTTCGGGAGAAGGCCAGAAGCCCCAGGGGGTGCCCACGAGGCACCAGTGCACGCCTGGGGGGGCAGGCGTGCCCTGGTACCTCGTGGGGCCCACAGAGCTCCGTTTGACCTAATTCCACCACTATAAATTCCAGAAAAATCAGAAACCCTCAGGGGAGTCCACGAAATACTTTTTCCGCCGCCGCAAGTTTCTGTTCTTGAGAGATCCCATCTGGAGGCCTTCTCCGGTACTCCGCCGGAGGGGGAATCGATCACGGAGGGGCTCTACATCAACCTTGATGCCCTTCCGATGATGCGTGAGTAGTTTACCATAGACCTTCGGGTCCATAGTTAGTAGCTAGATGGCTTCTTCTCTCTTTTTGATCTTCAATACAATGTTCTCCTCGATGTTCTTGGAGTTCTATCCGATGTAATCACTTTTTTGCGGTGTGTTTGTTGGGATCCGATGAATTGTGAGTTTATGATCAGATTATCCATGAATATTATTTGAGTCTTCTCTGATCTCTTTTATGCATGATTATTATAGCCTCGTATTTCTTCTCCGATCTATTGATTTGGTTTGGCCAACTAGATTGATTTATCTTGCCATGGGAAGAGGTGCTTTGTAATGGGTTCGATCTTGCGGTGCTCAATCCCAGTGACAGAAAGGGACATGACACGTATGTATCGTTGCTATTAAGGGTAAAAATATGGGGTTTATTCATACGTGAGTTTATCTTGTCTACATCATGTCATCGTTCTTAAGGCGTTACTCCGTTCTTTATGGACTTAATACACTAGATGCATGCTGGATAGCGGTCGAAGTGTGGAGTAATAGTAGTAGATGCAGGCAGGAGTCGATCTACTTGTGTCGGACGTGATGCCTATATACATGATCATTGCCTTGGATATCGTCATGATTATTTGCTTTTCTATCAATTGCCCAACAGTAATTTGTCTACCCACCGTATGCTATTTTCTTGAGAGAAGCCTCTAGTGAAAACTATGGCCCCCGAGTCTATCTAAATCAAATTACTAAAACCCTAAAAATATTGCTGCACTTTTTCTTTATTTATTTTATTTTGTATTTTTGTTTCAATCTATCTATCTATCACATACAATTTAATCTTGCAATTGACCGCCGAGGGATTGACAACCCCTCGTTTGCGTTGGGTGCAAGGATTTGTTGTTTGTGTGCAGGTACTGCTAACGAGGTGTTGCGTGGTTCTCCTACTGGATTGATAACCTTGGTTTCATAACTGAGGGAAATACTTACCTCTGCTATGCTGCATCATCCCTTCCTCTTCGGGGATAAAACCAACGCAAGCTACAAGTAGCACATGGCAATCCCTACTCCTCGCATTGACATCAATTGATGGGCATCTCCATAGCCGTTGATTAGCCTCGTCGATGTGAAACTATCTTCTTATTTTTGACTTCTCTTATTTATCTCTACCACCACTCTCTATTCCACCCATAATGCTATATCCATGGCTTGCGCTCATGTATTGCGTGGGGGTTGAAAAAGCTGAAGCGCGTTAAAAAGTATGAACCAATTGCTCGGCTTGTCATCGGGGTAGTGCATGATAAATACTTTGTGTTAAGAAGATGGAGCATGACAGGATTATATGATTTTGTAGGGATAACGTTCTTTAGCATTTTTATTTTGAAAGACATGATTGTTTATTAGTATGCCTGAGTATTGATGTCTTTATATCAAATTATAGACTATTGCTTTGAATCATTTGGATCTTATTATTCAAACCGTAAGAGAGAGATTATATGATGAAACATGATAGGTAGCATTCCACATCAAAAATTCTGTTTTTATCATTTACCTACTCTAGGACGAGTAGGAATTAAGCTTGGGGATGCTTGATACGTCTCCAACGTATCTATAATTTTTGATTGTTCCATGCTATTATAGTATCAATCTTGGATGTTTTATATGCAATTATATGCCATGATATATCATTTTTTTGGGACTAACCTATTAACCCAGTGCCCAGTGCCAGTTGCTGCTTTCTGCTTGTTTTTGCCTTTTCAGAAAATCATTATCAAAAAGTGTCCAAACGAGAAAAAAACTTTGGATTAATTTTTTTTGGGCCAGAAGAGACCCACGAAGCTTCGGGAGAAGACCAGAAGAGCCACGAGGAGGCGGAAAGCCTGGAGGGCGCGCCCAGGGGGTAGGGCGCGCCCCCCAGGCTTGTGGGCCCCTCGTGGCACCTCTTGGCCTAATATCAGCGCTATAAATTCCCAAATATTCCAAAACCAACAGAGAGCCAGAAGAGAAAACCTTTCCGCCGCCGCGAGGCTCTGTTCTTCCATGATCCCATCTGGAGGCCTTTTCCGGTACTCTGCCGGAGGGGGAATCGATCACGGATGGCTTCTTCATCAACCTTGCTGCCCTTCCGATGATGTGTGAGTAATTTACCATAGACCTATGGGTCCATAGCTAGTAGCTAGATGGCTTCTTCTTCTCTCTTTGATCTTCAATACCATGTTCTCCTTGATGTTCTTGGAGTTCTATCCGATGTAATCTTCTTTTGCGGTGTGTTTGTTGGGATCCAATGAATTGTGAGTTTATGATCAGATTATTCATGAGAAATATTTGAGTCTTCTCTGAACTCCTTTATGCATGATTATTATAGCTTTGTATTTCTCTCCGATCTATCGATTTGGTTTGGCCCACTAGATTGATTTGTCTTGCAATGGGAGAGGTGCTTTGGGATGGGTTCAATCTTGTGGTGCTCAATCCCAGTGACAGAAGGGGACATGACACATATTTGTATTGTTGCCATTAAGGATAAAAAGATGGGGTTTAATCATATTGCTTGAGTTTACTTTGTCTATATCATGTCATCTTGCTTAAGGCATTACTCTGTTTCATACTTAATACCCTAGATGCATGCTAGATAGCGGTCGATGGGTGGAGTAATAGTAGTAGATGCAGGCAGGAGTCGGTCTACTTGTCTCGGACGTGATGCCTATATACATGATCATTGCCATGAATCCGTCATAATTATTTGCTTTTCTATCAATTGCCCAACAGTAATTTGTTTACCCACCGTATGCTATGTGTTCGAGAGAGAAGCCTCTAGTGAAAACTATGGCCCCCGGTTCTACTTTATCATATATAAAAAACCTAAAAATACCTTGCTGCAATTTATTTACTTTTATTTTAATTAGTATTTTAGTTTATCTATTTATCTCTATAAGATTTAATCCTTGCAAATAACTGCTAAGGGGATTGACAACCCTCTTATTTGCGTTGGGTGCAAGTGTTTGCTCTTGTGTGTTGATAACCCACAAGTATAGGGGATCGCAACAGTTTTCGAGGGTAGAGTATTCAACCCAAATTTATTGATTCGACAGAAGGGGAGCCAAAGAATATTTGCAAGTATTAGCAGTTGAGTTGTCAATTCAACCACACCTGGAGACTAAATATCTGCAGCAGAGTGATCAGTAGCACAGTAGTATGATAGTTTGATAGCAGTAGCAATAATAGTAACAATAATAGTAACGGTAGCAGCAATAGTAGTAGCAATTGTGACAGCAGTTTTAGCATTTTCAGTTTCTTTAGATGAATCACAATTTTCAAGAGTTTTAGCATTTTCAGTTTCTTTAGATTTAGCAATTTGTTCAGCAAGAAATTCACCAAGTGGCACAACATTATCAAGCATAGTACTAGCATCATCAGAAGTATCATTCATAGCAGAAGTGGTATCATTAATAACTTGCGACATATCAGAATTAATAGCAGGTGGTGGTGTTGCAAGTTTACTCAAAACAGAAGGTGACTCAAGTGCAGAGCTAGATGACAGTTCCTTACCTCCCCTCGTCTTAGAGGGAACGATCTTGGTCTTAGCGTCTTTCATATTCTTCATAGTGATCAACAGATATAAATCCCAAGTGACTCAGCAAATAGAGCTATGCTCCCCGGCAATGGCGCCAGAAAAAGGTCTTGATAACCCACAAGTATAGGGGATCGCAACAGTTTTCGAGGGTAGAGTATTCAACACAAATTTATTGATTCGACACAAGGGGAGCCAAAGAATATTTGCAAGTATTAGCAGTTGAGTTGTCAATTCAACCACACCTGGAGACTAAATATCTGCAGCAGAGTGATCAGTAGCACAGTAATATTATAGTTTGATAGCAGTAGCAATAAGAGTAACAGTAATAGTAACAGCAAATGTAGTAGCAATTGTGACAGTAGTAGCAACAGTAGTAACTTAGCAAGAACAATATGTGAAAAGCTCGTAGGCATTGGATCGGTGATTATGTTGGATAACATTCATCATGTAATAGTCATAACCTAGGGCAACACGGAACTAGCTCCAATCATCAATATAATGTAGGCATGTATTCCGTATATAGTCATACGTGCTTGCGATAAGAACTTGCATGCCATCTTTTGTCCTACCCTCCCGTGGCAGTGGGGTCCATAAGGAAACTAAGGGATATTAAGGCATCCTTTTAATAGAGAACCGGAACAAAGCATTAACACATAGTGAATACATGACCTCCTCAAACTATGGCAATCACCGGAAAGAATCCCAATTATTGTCACCTTGGGGTATGCGGATCATAACACATAGCAGGTGCATATAACTTGCAAGATCGGATCAAGAACACAAATATATTCATGAAAACATAAAGGGTTCAGATCTGAAATCATGGCACTCGGGCCCTAGTGACAAGCATTAAGCATAGCAAAGTCATAGCAACATCAATCTCAGAACATAGTGGATACTAGGGATCAAGCCCTAACAAAACTAACTTGATTACATGATAAATCTCATCCCACTCATCACCGTCCAGCAAGCCAACGAAGAAATTACTCACTCCCGGCAGTGAGCATCATGAAATTGGTGATGAAGGATGGTTGATGATGACGATGCCGGAAGATCCCCCTCTCCGGAGCCCCAAACGGACTCCAGATCTGACCTCCCGATGAAGAACAGGAGGTGGCGGCAGCTCCGTATCGTGAAACGCAATAAAACTTCCTCTCCTATTTTTTCTCTGGAATTGCGAATTTATAGTGTTGGAATTAGGTCAGACGGAGCCACGTGGGCCCCATGAGGTACCAGGGCGCGCCTGGGGGGGGTGGCGCGCCCTGGTGCCTCGTGGGCAACCAGTGGCCCCCCTCCAGTGGGTCTTGGTTCCAGTATTTTACATTTATTCCATAAAAAATCTCGAAAAAGTTTCATCCAATTCCAACAACTTTTATTTCTGCACAAAAAAACAACACCATGGTAGTTCTGCTGAAAACAGCGTCAGTCCGGGTTAGTTCCATTCAAATCATGCAAATTAGGGGCCAAAACAAGAGCAAAAGTGTTTGGAAAAGTAGATACAACGGAGACGTATCAACTCCCCCAAGCTTAACTCATTGCTTGTCCTCAAGCAATTTAGTTGACAAACTGAAAGTGATAAAGAAAAACTTTTACAAACTCTTTTGTTCTTGTATCTATATATATGCTTAAATAGTACCCAAGTTTTCAGCAAAGATTATAACTAACCATGCAAATGATAACTCTTAGAAATTATATTCACTCATATCAATGGCATAATCAACTAGCGAGCAATAATAAGATATTTCAAATGCCAACACTTTGTCAAAACGATCATGATATAATATGACAACATGGTATCTCGCTAGCCCTTTCTGAGACCGCGAAACATAAATGCAGAGCACCTCCAAAGTTCAAGCAGCGACTAAACATTGTAATTCATGGTAGAAGATATCCAGTAATGATGCACACAACAAGAACTATTCACAATGCATGAGAATGACAATAGTGCTCTCAGGACTGGTGCTTATTTGAGAAGGTGATGACTCACATCTAATTTGTTAAAGTATGGAATTCTCACACAAGCTGCGGAACTAACGACTCTATTAGAAAGTAGAATGACCAACTTTTACACGAATTTTCAAGTAGAAGTGCAAGGAGAATGTGTAGAGATGGTTCGTTTACGTTGCTGCAGAGGACCACCATCATCCCCTTCCTTCCTCTTTTTTGATTTTGCCTTGTAAAGTCAAACCCACAAGAAAAAGGAATAAAATTGCATTTCAGAACTCATTGATGCATGATACTGATGAACACTACTTTGATGTAAGGCAACCGCAAGATAGGAGGATGGAATATGTACGAAAAAAAGGACAGCGTCGCATATTCACACCTACGATGTGTGAACTAAGCAGAAGGCATTTCAACTAATTAGAAGCAATGCAAGCTAGACACCATATGAAAGATGCAACCAATATCACTCTATCAAGTTAAAAGTGTCACGTCAAAAGTGGAATTTCGAAAAATTAGAAGCAGTACAAGCTAGAAATCAATGCAAGATGCAACCAATATCACACTCCCAAGTTAAAGGTGTCTCATCGTAAGTGATTGATGCAGGATACACAACAGCAATACTTTGATGTAAGAACATGGTGTGATAGACAGATATAGTATGTACCAGAAACAGGAAGGTGTGTCATATTCACATGTATAATGTGTAAGCTAAGCAGATGCATTTTACCCTAATTAGAAGCAATACAAGCTAGACACCATATGCAACATGCAACCAGATATCACACTGCCAAGTTAGAGCAAGCACCTGGGATGGTGGAGTAGGGGAGATGAGACTTGGAACTTGTAATGCACTAGAAGTACAAGGAGAATGTGTAGAGATGGTCCGTTTACGTTGCTGCAGAAGACCACCATCATCCCCTTCCCTCCTCTTTTTTGATTTTGCCTTGTAAACTCAAACCCACAAGAAAAAGGAATAAAAATTGCTTTTCAGAACTCATTGATGCATGATACTGATGAACCCTACTTTGATGGAAGGCAACCGCAAGATAGGAGGATGGAATATGTACGAAAAAAGGACATCATTGCATATTCACACCTATGATGTGTGAACTAAGCAGAAGGCATTTCAACTAATTAGAAGCAATGCAAGCTAGACACCATATGAAAGATGCAACCAATATCACTCTGCCAAGTTAAAATTGTCTCGTCATAAGTGGAATTTCGAAAAATTAGAAGCAGTACAAGCTAGAAATCAATGCAAGATGCAACCAATATCACACTCCCAAGTTAAAGGTGTCTCATCGTAAGTGATTGATGAAGGATACACAATAGCAGTACTTTGATGTAAGAACATGGTGTGATAGACAGATATAGTATGTACCAGAAACAGGAAGGCGTGTCATATTCACATGTATAATGTGTAAGCTAAGCAGATGCATTTTACCCTAATTAGAAGCAATACAAGCTAGACGCCATATGCAACATGCAACCAGATATCACACTGCCAAGTTAGAGCAAGCACCTGGGATGGTGGAGTAGGGGAGATGAGACTTGGAACTTGTAATGCACTAGAAGTACAAGGAGAATGTGTAGAGATGGTCCGTTTACGTTGCTGCAGAGGATCACCATCATCCCCTTCCTTCCTCTTTTTTGATTTTGCCTTGTAAACTCAAACCCACAAGAAAAAGGAATAAAAATTTCTTTTCAGAACTCATTGATGCATGATACTGATGAACACTACATTTATGTAAGGCAACCGCAAGATAGGAGGATGGAATATGTACGAAAAAAGGACAGCATTGCATATTCACACCTATGATGTGTGAACTAAGCATAAGGCATTTCAACTAATAAGAAACAATGCAAGCTAGACACCATATGAAAGATGCAACCAATATCACTCTGCCAAGTTAAAAGTGTCTCGTCATAAGTGGAATTTCGACAAATTAGAAGCAGTACAAGCTAGAAATCAATGCAAGATGCAACCAATATCTCACTCCCAAGTTAAAGGTGTCTCATCGTAAGTGATTGATGCAGGATACACAACAGCAATACTTTGATGTAAGAACATGGTGTGATAGACAGATATAGTATGTACCATAAACAGGAAGGCGTGTCATATTCAAATGTATAATGTGTAAGCTAAGCAGATGCATTTTACCCTAATTAGAAGCAATACAAGCTAGACACCATATGAAACATACCACCAGATATCACACTGCCAAGTTAGAGCAAGCACCTGGGATGGTGGAGTAGGGGAGAGGAGACTTGGAACTTCTAATGCACTTGAAGTACAAGGAGAATGTGTAGAGATGGTCCGTTTAAGTTACTGCAGAGGACCACCATCATCCCCTTCCTTCCTCTTTTTTGATTTTGCCTTGTAAAGTCAAACCCACAAGAAAAAGGAATAAAAATTGCTTTTCAGAACTCGTTGATGCATGATACTGATGATAACTACTTTGATGTAAGGCAACCGCAAGATAGGAGGATGGAATATGTACGAAAAAAAGGACAGCATTGCATATTCACACCTATGATGTGTGAACTAAGCAGAAGGCATTTCAACTATTTAGAAGCAATGCAAGCTAGACACCATATGAAAGATACAACCAATATCACTCTGCCAAGTTAAAAGTGTTTCGTCATCAGTGGAATTTTGAAAAATTAGAAGGAGTACAACCTAGAAATCAATGCAAGATGCAACCAATATCACACTCCCAAGTTAAAGGTGTCTCATCGTAAGTGATTGATGCAGGATACACAACATCAGTACTTTGATGTAAGAACATGGTGTGATAGATAGATATAGTATGTACCATAAACAGGAAGGCGTGTCATATTCACATGTATAATGTGTAAGCTAAGCAGATGCATTTTACCCTAATTAGAAGCAATACAAGCTAGACAACATATGCAACATGCAACCAGAAATCACACTGCCAAGTTAGAGCAAGCACCTGGGATGGTGGAGTAGGGGATATGAGACTTGGAACTTGTACTGCACTAGAAGTACAAGGAGAATGTGCAGAGATGGTCCGTTTACGTTTCTGCAAAGGACCACCATCATCCCCTTCCTTCCTCTTTTTTGATTTTGCCTTGTAAAGTCAAACCCACAAGAAAAAGGAATAAAAATTGCTTTTCAGAACTCATTGATGCATGATACTAATGAACACTACATTGATGTAAGGCAACCACAAGATAGGAGGATGGAATATGTACGAAAAAAGGACATCATTGCATATTCACACCGATGATGTGTGAACTAAGCAGAAGGCATTTCAACTAATTAGAAGCAATGCAAGCTAGACACCATATGAAAGATGCAACCAATATCACTCTGCCATGTTAAAAGTGTCTCGTCATAAGTGGAATGTGGAAAAATTAGAAGCAGTACAAGCTAGAAATCAATGCAAGATGCAACCAATATCACACTCCCAAGTTAAAGGTGTCTCATCATAAGTGATTGATGCAGGATACACAACAACAGTACTTTGATGTAAGCACATGGTGTGATAGACCGATATTGTAAGTGCCAGAAACAGGAAGGCGTGTCATATTCACATGTATAATGTGTAAGCTAAGAAGATGCATTTTACCCTAATTAGAAGCAATACAAGCTAGACACCATATGCAACATGCAACCAGATATCACACTGCCAAGTTAGAGCAAGCACCTGGGATGGTGGAGTAGGGGAGATGAGACTTGGAACTTGTAATGCACTAGAAGTACAAGGAGAATGTGTAGAGATGGTCCGTTTACGTTGCTGCAGAGGACCACCATCATCCCATTCCTTCCTCTTTTTTGATTTTGCCTTACAAAGTCAAACCCACAAGAAAAAGGAATAAAAATTGCTTTTCAGAACTCATTGATGCATGATACTGATGAACACTACTTTGATGTAAGGCAACCACAAGATAGGAGGATGGAATATGTACGAAAAAATGACATCATTGCATATTCACACCTATGATGTGTGAACTACGCAGAAGGCATTTCAACTAATTAGAAGCAATGCAAGCTAGACACTATATGAAAGATGCAACAAATATCACTCTGCCAAGTTAAAATTATCTCGTCATAAGTGGAATTTCAAAAAATTAGAAGCAGTACAAGCTAGAAATCAATGCAAGATGCAACCAATATCACACTCCCAAGTAAAAGGTGTCTCATCGTAAGTGATTGATGCAGGATACACAACAGCAGTACTTTGATATAAGAACATGGTGTGATAGACAGATATAGTATGTACCAGAAATAGGAAGGCGTGTCATATTCACAGGTATAATGTTTAAGCCAAGCAGATGCATTTTACCCTAATTAGAAGTAATACAAGCTAGACACCATATGCAACATGCAACCAGATATCACACTGCCAAGTTAGAGCAAGCACCTGGGATGGTGGAGTAGGGGAGATGAGACTTGGAACTTGTAATGCACTTGAAGTACAAGGAGAATGTGTAGAGATGGTCCATTTACGTTGCTGCAGAGGACCACCATCATCCCCTTCCTTCCTCTTTTTTGATTTTGCCTTGTAAAGTCAAACCCACAAGAAAAAGGAATAAAATTGCTTTTCAGAACTCATTGATGCATTATACTGATGAACACTACTTTGATGTAAGGCAACCGCAAGATAGGAGGATGGAATATGAACGAAAAGAGGACATCATTGCATATTCACACCTATGATGTGTGAGCTAAGCAGAAGGCATTTCAACTAATTAGAAACAATACAAGATAGACACCATATGAAAGATGCAACCAATATCACTCGGCCAAGTTAAAAGTGTCTCGTCATAAGTGGAATTTTGTAAAATTAGAAGCAGTAGAAGCTAAAATCAATGCAAGATGCAACCAATATCACACTCCCAAGTTAAAGGTGTCTCATCGTAAGTGATTGATGCAGGATACACAACAGCAATACTTTGTTGTAAGAACATGGTGTGATAGAAAGATATAGTATGTACCAGAAACTGGAAGGCGTGTCATATTCACATGTATAATGTGTAAGCTAAGCAGATGCATTTTACCCTAATTAGAAGCAATACAAGCTAAACACCATATGCAACACGCAACCAGATATCACACTGCCAAGTTAGAGCAAGCACCTAGGATGGTGGAGTAGGGGAGATGAGACTTGGAACTTGTAATGCACTTGAAGTACAAGGAGAATGTGTAGAGATGGTCCGTTTAAGTTGCTGCAGAGGACCACCATCATCCCCTTCCTTCCTTTTTTTTGATTTTGCCTTGTAAAGTCAAACCCACAAGTAAAAGCAATAAAAATTGCTTTCAGAACTCATTGATGCATGATACTGATGAACACTACTTTGATGTAAGGCAACCGCAAGATAGGAGGATGGAATATGTACGAAAAAAGGACAGCATTGTATATTCACACCTATGATGTGTGAACTAATGTGACACCCTGGTTTTGGCAACTTTTTCTTTTCGAATTCTTTTTGGTTTTACTTGCAATCTGGTTGGATTTTCAGTCAACTTTGGACTGATGAAGCTCTGAATCTTCTTCTCAAGTGACCCCAGACTCTCATCACCCTGCCAAAACCTTGCCACACCTCTCTTGGATCAAACCCTAATTTTTAATCTTTTCCAATAATTCTTTTCTTCCTTGGGAAATCAGGTCATCACTATGAGTTGTGAAGCAACCTCTAGTTTTGATGACCAGAAAAATCCCAAACTAATGCCCCACTTCCATATCCTCATATAACCTCATAATCTTTAAAAACATTCCATAGTCCAATACAAAATTTTGGCCAGAATAATCATTTTCTTTCTGGTCAGAATAATCCAGTTGTGAAGCAACTCCCATTTTCCTGGCTCAGAAAATTCCCAATAAATTCCCTGAGATATTTCGGATCCTATATAGCCACAATATCCAAAAACATCACTTTGTCTAGTAGAAATTTTGAGCAACAAGGCCCTGCCAAGTTGCTGCACTTTTGGGACCCTTGTGAAGGAAGTACTAGCTAGAGTTGTCCAAATGCCATGAAATTTTTATGGCATCCCTCAGTCATCATATAACCACCATCCACCAAAATTCAGCACCAGCAGATCTACCAGATGAGTGAACCAAGCTCATTTAGCTTCTGGACCAGTAATGTGCTTTTCACATGAACTATATCCAAACCTTGTCCAAACCCTTTCAAATTTGACCAGCTTGTAGTCCTTCCAACCTGGAACACCCTAGACATCTCCATTGGCTCCATGCACAACTCATCGTTTCTCCAGATCTCTCCCAAGATCTTAGCCAGAAGCTGCTTTGGCTCAGTTCTTCGAATCTCACTCAATCTGATCCTATCCAGAAGCTTGTAGTACCTATTTGAGGTCAGGTCGACGCACCAGACACGGTCTGGCAGGCTGGCTTGCGCTGTGGGCACCTGTGCACGCGGTGACCGCGTGGCCAGACCTGCCAAAACCGCGCTCTGAGCGCCGGCAGCCTCTGGTCTCGTCGGAGGGCGATGCCCGCGTCACCGTACTTTGTCCAAGCGTGCCGACATCGTCCCCGCATGCCACCTAGACCCTCCAGACTCTTCCCCCTCGCCGGAGAAGCCCTCGCCGGCCGCCACCGCAGCGCCGCACTGTGGCACCCGTGCGGGCACAGTGGCAACCCCGCCGTCGTCTTCCTCGCGAGCCGTCTCCTCGCGCATTAAATGCCCCTGCCTTCTCCCGTCTCTTCGCCCCGCAGCGCGATGGCCAGCTCGCCGTCCTTGCTCCAGTGGCATAGCCACGTCGCCGCCGATCCAGAGAGCTCGCCGAGCTTCGCCTCTGGCCTATAAAAGGCCATGCCCAGCTTCCCCTCTCCTCACCACTTCACCACCCGACCACACCGTCACCTCCAGAGCGCCCCAGCAAGAGCCGGGAGCTCGTCTCCCTCAGCTCCGGCGAAGGCTCCGCCACCCGATTCCCTCCTGACTCCAGCCCACTCCAGCCACCTCCAGCTCTGCCCGACCACACCCCCGAGCTCAGTGAGATCCCCTGGTCCGCCTCGACCCCTCACCCAGCCGAATTGCTGCCGGAATCGCCGCCGCCGGCGACACCCGTAGCTAACACCCGCCGGAGAAGAAGGGAGCGCCGCCGTCAGGCCGTCTCCGGAGAAGCCACTGGTACAGGGAGGATCGCCGTCGCACGGCCGACCCATCCCCGCAGTCGCCCGACGTCGCCGTCGTCCCTATCGCCGGTGAGTGTCGCTGGAGCCTCGCCTCCCTCTGTTCTCTCTCTCCTCTCTCTGTTTTAAACAGAGCAGACCCCACCCGTCAGCGGCTCAGCAGTGCGCGCGCGAAGGGGTAAGTGGAGGCGCCTCCCCACTTTACGCCTTCGACGTGGCTCTGTCAGGTTTTTCTGTTTTTAATTTAAATTCCAACTTTGACCAGTACCTTTGACCATCCATAACTTGGTTTGTCTTGAGCTCCTCTAATTTCTGTTAAAATTTGGTATTTTTCTCTTACTCATAGAATTTCTGGTGAAGTGAACAGTGTTATGTGACATTTTGGAATATTGTTTTAAATCATTTTCAGAGGGAAACTTTGGCAACTTTGAAGACCAAGAGTTTTTGGGCAACCCAACAGATCAAGGCAAGCCATGACACCCATTTTTATGAAGCATGTCAATAGCATTGCATACTCATATGAAGTACTTTCATTTATTTGCAATATATTAATTCATGGTAAATTACTTTAAATGTTAGTTGCTGCCATATTAAGTATTATGATCAACCACCATACTTGATAAATGAGCTTAGTTGGTTGGTCTCGAGTCACCTGTCCGGGCTTTTCCGTGCAACCACATTTGCCGGTATGGGACAGCCTTGACTTGGTCTGGCTCCGTGCTCTTTCACCGGTACCTCCATACAGGGAGGGTTATGCGTGCGTGCTGCCCGGATCAGGTAGACGGCGATAACCCTGAGGGTCCAGTTGAGTATTGTGCCGGCGTCCCCGTTTGGGACAGTTTAGTTTGGCCATGATGGTGGCAGGTGTCACGAGGTGACACAGGGACCACCCAGGGCTTGACTCCGGGGGAGAATGATTGCCGGTGGTACGATGGGAGAGTCACGGGTCAGGCTGGTTTCGTTGGAGCAACGCTGGGCCACCCGAATGGGATCACGAGGTCAGGTGCTCCATGGTGTGGGTAAAGTGCGCAACCTCTGCAGAGTGTAAAATCTATTCGAATAGCCGCGTCCACGGTATTGGACAGCCCGTCCAGACCTCGTTAGATGGTCAACCGTAACAATATTAATAATGATGGAAGAACTCGTCTTGTGTTCGGAAGTACTCGATGACTTATGAGTATTCCGAGGGTTGTGAGACAACCCGAAAGAGAGTAAGTTGAAACCGGTGACAGTAAGTGAATCACTTAAGAATTTAACCTGTTCATTGCCATGCTATTGTTTGCTGCATTATTTGGTTGTCGTGAGCTTGCGAGTACATTCAAAGTACTCACCTGGCATATCATGCCAGATGCAGGAGAAGTCGAGGACGGAGGTCCCGAAGGTTCGTGCTACGCTAACTAGGCTATGTCCCAGCAGTGTCCCTGTGGACGGAGTTTCCGCTATGTTCCGCTACGCCGTAGAGTTCCTTTAGTAGTTTCGAGGCCCGCTATGTTACATAAATAATGTAGATACTGTCGTAGCACCAGATGTGCTTTTGGCCTCACTATCATGTAAAATATGAGCTTATACTCGAATATTATCAATAAAGTTCAGTTCTGTTCTGTTCCAAGTTGTTGAGTGTTTCCAGAAGACATGATCTCTGGGTTGGAAACACTGGTAATCCGGTTCTCTGAGCCGGGGTGCCACAACGCTTGGTATTAGAGCCGTGCTGACTATAGGACACCCTAGTCAACCTGCGCTAGAAACCGCGATTAGTATAGGGCTTGAGTGTGCATCTTGATTGTTGCATTTGGTTGTTGCATGGCATGCATCATGATTCGTTGTTTTACTAATCATTGGCATTGTGAGTGTAGATGGCACCAGTTCTGTACCACTATCAGCATGAGCCAACACCATTCACTTTTCCAGTACTGCTCCGTAATGTCTGGCTTGGGCTGTACCCCAACGGCGAAGATCCAGTGTACCAGGTGTTTCGGGAGCAGCTTGCCGAGTCAGTGTACGAGTACCACGCGGAGGCCTTTCTGACCGCGAGCTCGGACCTTGGTAGCTATTCTCGCTCTTCCAAGGGCGGAACGGCTTCCACCCCAGAGCTGGCGATTCAGTTTGCTGCGATGGAGGCTCTCACTGACTTGCGCTTCCACGAGGTCGAGATGTAGACTCATCCAGGTTTCTTTCACTACCCCACCCTGTCGCCTACGACAGGGCGAGTCATTTTTGCACCTGTTGATCCGGCGAGTGATCGTGCGACTGGTGTTCTATCTCGGTATCTGAACGCCGGTTATCGTATGATCATTTCCTTGGCTGAGGAGCTGTCTCGTGTCCAAGAGGCACTTGCAGCCGCGATCACATTATCATCTCCATTTCATCCTACCGTTCCACCTATGCATCCACCACCAGTTCCACCTCCACGTAGGCTTGATACTCCTTCCAGCTCCACCACACCACCAGGCTTTTCGTCTAGTAGTTGACGTGAGACCCCGGCAGAGTGGGCCTCAATCTTAGCTACTCCAGCTGCTCCGATGCTGAGGCGTCGTGCTCCTTCTTCCCCAGAAGGAGAACCCTCTCAGCAGCGTCGTCATGTTTCCTTTGATCCGGAGGATGCGATCCACATCATCAGTTCCGATTCTGACCCGGGATCAGACGATGAGGAGTCTTCAGTTTGGCAGTGCTCGTGCCACCCGCGCCACTAGAGTAGAGATTTGAGTCCTAGCGCATGCATCTTTGCATATGCCAACTGCCGTATGAGCAGTCTAGCCATGATATTCCCCTACTAGCTTGCCATGTATAATGTTGGGTTATCCTGTATAATTATGTTGCTTTCTTTATTCGCCTTTCTTTTTCGTGAACCTTCTTTTGGGTGTCATATTGCTATGTTTCCCTATGGATGTTGCTCATTGATTCGGTATTTGCTATGGGAACAAATTTAGGATGACAAGAGGTTGTAGTCAAGGCGGAGATGGAACCCCCGTTCGTCGATCCGCCAGGCAAGCAGGGCAACCACCAGAGGATTTACCACCTCCATCACCTCAGGCACCAACCACTGATCAAATTATGAGGATGTTTGAAGAGAAAAGGAATCAGGATCTTATGGAATTCCTGAAGAGCATGCAGGTTATGGTGGGTCAGAATAACAGCAATAATGGAGCACATTCTAAGTTGTCTGACTTTCAGCGTACCAAGCCACCCAGTTTTGGTCAAGCCGTGGACCCTATGGAAGCTGATGATTGGCTGAGGACCATGGAGAAGAAGCTGGAAATAGCCCGTTGTGAGGAGGCAGATAAGGTTCCTTTTGTCACTCATTACCTCGAAGGGCCAGCAGCTATATGGTGGGACAACACCAAGATAATGTGGCCTTCTGGAGAAGATATTACTTGGGAGAAGTTCAAGGAGCTATTCCGCAAGTATCATATTCCTACCGGCATAATGAAAGTGAAGCAAAGGGAATTCTTGGCTCTTACCCAAGGAAATATGAATGTGGGGGAGTATCTGAATAAGTTCAACAATCTGGCACGGTACTCTACCCATGACGTATCCACCGAAGAAAGGAAGATAGACCGCTTCCTAGGAGGACTGAATCACGCCCTCCGTTGTCAGCTTTGTATGCTAGACTTTCCGGACTTCCAGACTTTGGTGAACAAGGCCTTCATAGCCGAACGAGAGCATAAGTCCGGATATGATGACCGCAAACGGTAGTTTGAACCCAAGAAGGACAGCCGGGAGCAGTTCGTGCAGAAGCCATGCATTTGGCAGTCAGGTCCGTCTGAATACAAGCCCGCATGGAACAATGGCAACAACAACAAGACGGTCAGTCAGAACAAGACCTTCGGCAAGCAGCCAGTGATAGAGGACTGCCGCCGCAACAATACTTGCTTCACTTGCGGCTAGAGCGGACACTACTCCAAGCAGTGCCCTGCCAACAACGGGAAGCGAACCTCCGACTTCAAGCCGCAAGTCAACACTATTGGACGCCGCCCCAATCATAACTTCAGCCACGGACGCATCCATCATATCTCCGCTGAGGAAGCCTGCGAAGCACCAGACGTGGTCCTTGGTATGTTTTCTGTTAATGACATACCTGCAACAATTTTATTTGATTCTGGGGCTTCCCATTCGTTTATTTCGCGGAGTTTTGCCACCTTGCACAAATTTTTCCCTTCGCTTTTGGGTAAAACCATGGTGGTACAATCTCCTGGCTCCCTGCTCAAAACAAACCTGATATATAGAGGTCTAGAAATTTTGATACATGGAATTAAATTTCCAGCTACACTCGTGGCCATCGAATCCCCTGGATTGGATATAATACTGGGGATGGACTGGTTGACGCCACATCAGGTGTGCATCAACTACGCCACCAGAATAGTGATATTGGTCAACCCGGCAGGACAAACAACTCAATTCGTCGCCAGCAAGATGATGTCAAGAAAAGGGATGGCATACCAGACTACCGTCACGGATATGAACTTGATTTCGGTAGTCTGTGAATTTCCAGATGTATTTCCTGAAGAACTACCAGGAATGCCACCTGACCGGGAATTGGAATTTGCTATTGACGTGATTCCCGGAACTGCCCCAATCTACAAGAAATACTATCGTATGCCAGGTCCAGAGCTGGTAGAATTAAAGAGGCAGTTAGACGAATTGTTGCAGAAAGGGTACATTCGCCCAAGTGTCTCGCCATGGGGATCACCTGTACTGTTTGTCAAGAAGAAGGATGGAAGTCTACGAATGTGCATAGACTATCGCCAGTTAAATGAGGTTACCGTCAAGAATAAGTATCCGCTCCCTCGCATTGACGATCTGTTCGATCAGTTGAATGGAGCATGGGTATTTTCCAAGATTGACCTCCGAACAGGGTATCATCAACTAAAGATCAGAAAGGAGGCTATACCCAAGACAGCTTTCACCACCCGATATGGTCTGTATGAATTTACAGTCATGTCGTTTGGATTGACAAACGCTCCAGCCTATTTCATGAGTATGATGAACAAGGTCTTCATGGATTTCTTGGACAAATTTGTGGTGGTGTTCATCGATGATATCCTGATATACTCCAAGGACGAGGAAGAGCACAAGTAGCATTTCCGTGCTGTCCTGGAAAGACTCAGAATCCATCGTCTATATGCCAAGTTCAGCAAGTATGAATTTTGGCTAAAAGAAGTAGGATTTCTGGGACATGTTCTGTCAGAACAAGGAGTAGCTGTCGACCCCAGCAAAGTAACTGCAGTCTTGAACTGGAAGACACCAGCTTCGGTGACCGAAGTCCGTAGCTTTCTGGGATTGGCAGGCTATTACTTCCGGTTCATAGAAGGCTTCTCCAAGATAGCCAAGCCACTGACAGAATTGTTGAAGAAAAATCAAAGGTTTGTCTGGACAGCAGACTGCGAAAGCAGCTTCCTGGAGTTAAAGACAAGGCTAACTACAGCCCCTGTCTTAGTCCTTCCAGACATTCACAAGAGCTTTGATATATATTGTGATGCTTCAAGATGTGGGATGGGCTGCGTATTAATGCAAGAAGGGAAGGTTGTAGCATATGCATCCAGACAGCTACGACCTCATGAAGAGAACTACCCCACGCATGAGTTGGAATTAGTTGCTGTGGTTCACGCCTTAAAAATCTGGAGACATTACCTTATTGGGCAACGCTGTGAAATATACACGGACCATAAGAGTCTCAAGTATATTTTCACTCAGCCTGACCTGAACCTCAGACAGCGAAGATGGCTTGAACTGGTCAAGGATTATGACGTTGGAATAAATTATCATCCGGGCAAGGCTAATGTGGTCACTGATGCTCTCAGTAGAAAACAAGACACAATTCAGCCGCAGCTACAAGAGGAGTTTGCCAAGCTCAACATGGTGTTATGCGGCCCAATTAACTCAGACACCCTGGAAATTACTCCAACCCTTATGGAAGAAATTAAGAGGGCACAAGAACCAGATGAAGGGATAAAAGAGATCAAGGAATTGATTCAGAAAGGGAAGGTCAAGTCTTTCCGTGTGGATGACCAAGGCACCATATGGTTTGAGAAACGGATATGCGTGCCCGATCAGAACAATCTGAGGCAACAAATACTCAGAGAAGCTCATGAGTCCGCGTACTCTATCCACCCGGGAGGCACCAAGATGTACCAGGATTTGAGAGAAACCTTTTGGTGGCCAGGAATGAAAAAGGATATAGCATACTATGTCGCCTGCTGTGACATCTGCAACAAAGTCAAGGCTGAACACCAGAAACCCGCTGGGCTACTTCAACCTTTACCAGTTCCCCAGTGGAAGTGGGATGACATATGTATGGACTTCATTGTTGGACTGCCCAAGTCAACAAAAGGCCATGATGTTATCTGGGTCGTTGTGGATATACTCACAAAAGTGGCTAATTTTATTCCAGTAAAGACCACTTTTAACGCAAATCAGCTGGCACAACTTTACATGTCCCAGATAGTCAGCCTTCATGGAGTACCCAAATCTATCACTTCAGATGGAGGCTCCTTATTCACCTCAGCATTCTGGCTACGATTGCACCAAGCTTTGGGAACCGTGCTGAAGCATAGCACAGCCTACCATCCGCAGACAGATGGGCAGACCGAACGAGTAAACCAGATACTGGAGGATATGCTCCGGTCCTGTGCCCTCACCTATGGACCCAAATGGGAAGATAGTTTACCCTATGCGGAATTTTCCTATAACAACAGCTATTAGTCAAGTTTGAAGATGTCACCATTTGAAGCACTGTATGGACGGAAGTGCCGCACCCCATTAAACTGGTCTCAGACAGGAGATAGCCGCAGTTTTGGCACAGACTTGATGCTTGAGGCTGAGAAGCAAGTCAAGGATATTCAGGAGCGTCTTCGAGCAGCCAAGTCCCGACAAAAGAGCTACTATGACCCAAAGCACCGAGAAGTAACCTTTGAGCCCGGAGAGTATGCTTACCTTCGAGTAACCCCCATGAAGGGAGTGAAGAGATTTCATACCCGGGGAAAGCTTGCACCAAGATACATTGGTCCCTTTCCAGTGATTGCTAGAAGAGGAAGGGTAGCATATCAGTTGGAGTTATCACCAGAATTGTCGGAAGTTCACGATGTCTTCCACATATCACAATTGAGGAAGTGCATTGCCCCGCCGATCAAGCAAGCAGACATGAGTGAGTTAGAACTGGCTAAGGATCTGACCTATGAAGAGAAACCCGTCAGAATCTTGGATGAAATGGAAAGGATTACCAGGAGTAAGGTGATCAGGTTTTACAAGGTACTGTGGGATCACCATACTGAGGAAGAGGCCACCTGGGAAAGAGAGGATTTTCTAAAATCAGCATACCCATACTTGTTCCCTGAGCAACCGAATCTCGAGGACGAGATTCATCCTAAGGGGGGTAGGTTTGTGACACCCTGGTTTTGGCAACTTTTTCTTTTCGAATTCTTTTTGGTTTTATTTGCAATCTGGTTGTTTTTTCAGTCAACTTTGGACTTATGAACCTCTGAATCTTCTTCTCAAGTGACCCCAGACTCTCATCACCCTGCCAAAACCTTGCCACACCTCTCTTGGATCAAATCCTAATTTTTAATCTTTTCCAATAATTCTTTTCTTCCTTGGGAAATCAGGTCATCACTATGAGTTGTGAAGCAACCTCTAGTTTTGATGACCAGAAAAATCCCAAACTCATGCCCCACTTCCATATCCTCATATAACCTCATAATCTTCAAAAACATTCCATAGTCCAATACAAAATTTTGGCCAGAATAATCATTTTCTTTCTGGTCAGAATAATCCAGTTGTGAAGCAACTCCCATTTTCCTGGCTCAGAAAATTCCCAATAAATTCCCTGAGATATTTGGGATCCTATATAGCCACAATATCCAAAAACATCACTTTGGCTAGTAGAAATTTTGAGCAACAAGGCCCTGCCAAGTTGCTGCACTTTTGGGACCCTTGTGAAGGAAGTACTAGCTAGAGTTGTCCAAATGCCATGAAATTTTTATGGCATCCCTCACTCATCATATAACCACCATCCACCAAAATTCAGCACCAGCAGATCTACCAGATGAGTGAACCAAGCTCATTTAGCTTCTGGACCAGTAATGTGCTTTTCACATGAACTATATCCAAACCTTGTCCAAACCCTTTCAAATTTGACCAGCTTGTAGTCCTTCCAACCTGGAACACCCTAGACATCTCCATTGGCTCCATGCACAACTCATCGTTTCTCCAGATCTCTCCCAAGATCTTAGCCAGAAGCTGCTTTGGCTCAGTTCTTCGAATCTCACTCAATCTGATCCTATCCAGAAGCTTGTAGTACCTATTTGAGGTCAGGTCGACGCACCAGACACGGTCTGGCAGGCTGGCTTGCGCTGTGGGCGCCTGTGCACGCGGTGACCGCGTGGCCAGACCTGCCAAAACCGTGCTCTGAGCGCCGGCAGCCTCTGGTCTCGTCGGAGGGCGACGCCCGCGTCGCCGTACTTTGTCCAAGCGTGCCGACATCGTCCCCGCATGCCACCTAGACCCTCCAGACTCTTCCCCCTCGCCGGAGAAGCCCTCGCCGGCCGCCACCGCAGCGCCGCACTGTGGCACCCGTGCGGGCACAGTGGCAACCCCGCCGTCGTCTTCCTCGCGAGCCGTCTCCTCGCGCATTAAATGCCCCTGCCTTCTCCCGTCTCTTCGCCCCGCACCGCGACGGCCAGCTCGCCGTCCTTGCTCCAGTGGCATAGCCACGTCGCCGCCGATCCAGAGAGCTCGCCGAGCTTCGCCTCTGGCCTATAAAAGGACATGCCCAGCTTCCCCTCTCCTCACCACTTCACCACCCGACCACACCATCACCTCCAGAGCGCCCCAGCAAGAGCCGGGAGCTCGTCTCCCTCAGCTCCGGCGAAGGCTCCGCCACCCGATCCCCTCCTGACTCCAGCCCACTCCAGCCACCTCCAGCTCTGCCCGACCACACCCCCGAGCTCAGTGAGATCCCCTGGTCCGCCTCGACCCCTCACCCAGCCGAATTGCTGCCGGAATCGCCGCCGCCGGCGACACCCGTAGCTGACACCCGCCGGAGAAGAAGGGAGCGCCGCCGTCAGGCCGTCTCCGGAGAAGCCACTGGTACATGGAGGATCGCCGTCGCACGGCCGACCCATCCCCGCAGTCGCCCGACGTCGCCGTCGTCCCTATCGCCGGTGAGCGTCGCCGGAGCCTCGCCTCCCTCTGTTCTCTCTCTCCACTCTCTGTTTTAAACAGAGCGGACCCCACCCGTCAGCGGCTCAGCAGTGCGCGCGCGAAGGGGTAAGTGGAGGCGCCTCCCCACTTTACGCCTTCGACGTGGCTCTGTCAGGTTTTTCTGTTTTTAATTTAAATTCCAACTTTGACCAGTACCTATGACCGTCCATAACTTTTTATCCATAAGTCCAAATTGAGTGATTCTTTTTGCACTTGGTTTGTCTTGAGCCCCTCTAATTTCTGTTAAAATTTAGTATTTTTCACTTACTCATAGAATTTCTGGTGAAGTGAACAGTGTTATGTGACATTTTGGAATATTGTTTTAAATCATTTTCAGAGGGAAACTTTGGCAACTTTGAAGACCAAGAGTTTTTGGGCAACCCAACAGATCAAGGCAAGCCATGACACCCATTTTTATGAAGCATGTCAATAGCATTGCATACTCATATGAAGTACTTTCATTTATTTGCAATATATTAATTCATGGTAAATTACTTTAAATGCTAGTTGCTGCCATATTAAGTATTATGATCAACCACCATACTTGATAAATGAGCTTAGTTGGTTGGTCTCGAGTCACCTGTCCGGGCTTTTTCGTGCAACCACATTTGCCGGTATGGGACGGCCTTGACTTGGTCTGGCTCCGTGCTCTTTCACCGGTACCTCCATACAGGGAGGGTTATGCGTGCGTGCTGCCCTGATCAGGTAGACGGCGATAACCCTGAGGGTCCAGTTGAGTATTGTGCCGGCGTCCCCGTTTGGCACAGTTTAGTTTGGCCACGACGGTGGCAGGTGTCACGAGGTGACACAGGGACCACCCAGGGCTTGCCTCCGGGGGAGAATGATTGCCGGTGGTACGATGGAAGAGTCGCGGGTCAGGCTGGTTTCGTTGGAGCAACGCTGGTCCACCCGAATGGGATCACGAGGTCAGGTGCTCCAAGGTGTGGGTAAAGTGCGCAACCTCTGCAGAGTGTAAAATCTATTCGAATAGCCGCGTCCACGGTATTGGACAGCCCGTCCAGACCTCGTTAGATGGTCAACCGTAACAGTATTAATAATGATCGAAGAACTCATCTTGTGTTCGGAAGTACTCGATGACTTATGAGTATTCCGAGGGTTGTGAGACAACCCGGAAGAGAGTAAGTTGAAACCGGTGACAGTAAGTGAATCACTTAAGAATTTAACCTGTTCATTGCCATGCTATTGTTTGCTGCATTATTTGGTTGTCGTGAGCTTGCGAGTACATTCAAAGTACTCACCTGGCGTATCATGCCAGATGCAGGAGAAGTCGAGGACGGAGGTCCCGAAGGTTCGTGCTACGCTAACTAGGCTATGTCCCAGCAGTGTCCCTGTGGACGGAGTTTCCGCTATGTTCCGCGACGCCGTAGAGTTCCTTTAGTAGTTTCGAGGCCCGCTATGTTACATAAATAATGTAGATACTGTCGTAGCACCAGATGTGCTTTTGGCCTCGCTATCATGTAAAATATGAGCTTGTACTCGAATATTATCAATAAAGTTCAGTTCAGTTCTGTTCCAAGTTGTTGAGTGTTTCCAGAAGACATGATCTCTGGGTTGGAAACACTGGTAATCCGGTTCTCTGAGCCATGGTGCCACAACTAAGCAGAAGGCATTCCAACTATTTAGAAGCAATGCAAGCTAGACACCATATGAAAGATGCAACCAATATCACTCTGCCAAGTTAAAAGTGTCTCGTCATAAGTGGAATTTGAAAAAATTAGAAGCAGGACAAGCTAGAAATCAATGCAAGATGCAACCAATATCACACTCCCAAGTTAAAGGTGTCTCATCGTAAGTGATTGATGCAGGATACACAACAGCAGTACTTTGATGTAAGAACATGGTGTGACAGACAGATATAGTATGTACCAGAAACAGGAAGGCGTGTCATATTCACATATATAATGTGTAAGCTAAGCAGATGCATTTTACCCTAATTAGAAGCAATACAAGCTAGACACCATATGCAACATGCAACCAGATATCACACTGCCAAGTTAAAGCACGCACCTGGGATGGTGGTGTAGGGGAGATGAGACTTGGAACTTGTAATGCACTAGAAGTACAAGGAGAATGTGTAGAGATGGTCCGTTTACATTGCTGCAGAGGACCACCATCATCCCCTTCCTTCCACTTTTTTGATTTTGCCTTGTAAAGTCAAACCCACAAGAAAAAGGAATAAAAATTGCTTTTCAGAACTCATTGAAGCATGATATTGATGAACACTACTTTGATGTAAGGCAACCACAAGACAGGAGGATGGAATATGTACGAAAAAAGGATAGCATTGCATATTCACACCTATGATGTGTGAACTAAGCAGGAGGCATTTCAACTAATTAGAAGCAATGCAAACTAGACACCATATGAAAGATGCAACCAATATCACTCTGCCAAGTTAAAAGTGTCTCGTCATAAGTGGAATTTCATAAAATTAGAAGCAGTACAAGCTAGAAATCAATGCAAGATGCAACCAATATCACACTCCCAAGTTAAAGGTGTCTCATCATAAGTGATTGATGCAGGATACACAACAGCAGTACTTTGATGTAAGAACATGGTGTGATAGACAGATATAATATGTACCAGAAATAGGAAGGTGTGTCATATTCACATGTATAATGTGTAAGCTAAGCAGATGCATTTTACCCTAATTAGAAACAATACAAGCTAGACACCATATGCAACATGCAACCAGATATCACACTGCCAAGTTAGAGCAAGCACCTAGGATGGTGGAGTAGGGGAGATGAGACTTGGAACTTGTAATACACTAGAAGTACAAGGAGAATGTGTAGAGATGGTCCGTTTACGTTGCTGCACAGGACCACCATCATCCCCTTCCTTCCTCTTTTTTGATTTTGCCTTGTAAAGTCAAACCCACAAGAAGAAGGCATAAAAATTGCTTTTCAGAACTCATTGATGCATCATACTGATGAACACTACTTTGATGTAAGGCAACCGCAAGATAGGAGGATGGAATATGTACGAAAAAAGGACAGCATTGCATATTCACACCTATGATGTGTGAACTAAGGAGAAGGCATTTCAATTAATTAGAAGCAATGCAAGCTAGACACCATATGAAAGATGCAACCAATATCACTCTGCCAAGTTAAAAGTGTCTCGTCATAAGTGGAATTTCAAAAAAATTAGAAGTAGTACAAGCTAGAAATCAATGCAAGATGCAACCAATATCACACTCCCAAGTTAAAGGTGTCTCATCATAAGTGATTGTTGCAGGATACACAACAGCAGTACTATGATGTAAGAACATGGTGTGATAGACAGATATAGTATGTACCAGAAACAGGAAGGCGTGTCATATTCACATGTATAATGTGTAAGCTAAGCAGATGCATTTTACCCTAATTAGAAGCAATACAAGCTAGACACCATATGCAACATGCAACCAGATATCACACTGCCAAGTTAGAGCAAGCACCTGGGATGGTGGAGTAGGGGAGATGAGACTTGGAACTTGTAATGCACTAGAAGTACAAGGAGAATGTGTAGAAATGGTCCGTTTACGTTGCTGCAGAGGACCACCATCATCCCCTTCCTTCCTCTTTTTTAATTTTGCCTTGTAAAGTCAAACCCACAAGAAAAAGGAATAAAAATTGCTTTTCAGAACTCATTGATGCAGGATATTGATGAACACTACTTTGATGTAAGGCAACCGCAAGATAGGAGGGTGGAATATGTACGAAAAAAGGACAGCATTGCATATTGACACCTATGATGTGTGAACGAAGCAGAAGGCAATTCAACTAATTAGAAGCAATGCAAGCTAGACACCATATGAAAGATGCAACCAATATCACTCTGCTAAGTTAAAATTGTCTCGTCATAAGTGGAATTTCGAAAAATTAGAAGCAGTACAAGCTAGAAATCAATGCAAGATGCAACCAATATCACACTCCCAAGTTAAAGGTGTCTCATCGTAAGTGATTGATGCAGGATACACAACAGCCGTACTTTGATGTAAGAACATGGTGTGATAGACAGATATAGTATGTACCATAAACAGGAAGGCGTGTCATATTCACATGTATAATGTGTAAGCTAAGCAGATGCATTTTACCCTAATTAGAAGCAATACAAGCTAGACAACATATGCAGCATGCAATTAGAAATCGCACTGCCAAGTTACAGCAAGCACCTCGGATGGTGGAGTAGGGGATATGAGACTTGGAACTTGTAACGCACTAGAAGTATAAGGAGAATGTGTAGAGATGGTCCGTTTACGTTTCTGCAGAGGACCACCATCATCCCCTTCCTTCCTCTTTTTTGATTTTGCCTTGTAAAGTCAAAACCACAAGAAAAAGGAATAAAAATTGCTTTTCAAAACTCATTGATGCATGATACTGATGAATACTACTTTGATGTAAGGCAACCACAAGATAGGAGGATGGAATATGTACGAAAAAAAGGACAGCATTGCATATTCACACCTATGATGTGTGAACTAAGCAGAAGGCATTTCAACTAATTAGAAGCAATGCAAGCTAGACACCATATGAAAGATGCAAGCAATATCACTCTGCCAAGTTAAAAGTGTCTCGTCATAAGTGGAATTTCGAAAAATTAGAAGCAGTACAAGCTAGAAATCAATGCAAGATGCAACCAATATCACCCTCCCAAGTTAACGGTGTCCCATCGCAAGTGATTGATACAGGATACACAACAGCGGTACTTTGATGTAAGAACATGGTGTGACAGACAGATATAGTATGTACCAAAAACAGGAAGGCGTGTCATATTCACATGTATAATGTGTAAGCTAAGCAGATGCATTTTACCCTAATTAAAGCAATACAAGCTAGACACCATATGCAACATGCAACCAGATATCGCACTGCCAAGTTAGAGCAAGCACCTGGGATGGTGGAGAAGGGGAGATGAGACTTGAAACTTGTAATGCATTAGAAGTACAAGGAGAATGTGTAGAGATGGTCCGTTTATGTTGCTGCAGAGGACCACCATCATCCCCTTCCTTCCTCTTTTTTGATTTTGCCATGTAAAGTCAAACCCCCAAGAAAAAGGAATAAAAATTGCTTTTCAGAACTCATTGATGCATTATACTGATGAACACTACTTTGATGTAAGCAACCGCAAGATAGGAGGATGGAATATGTACGAAAAAAAGGACAGCATTGCATATTCACACCTATGATGTGTGTACTAAGCAGAAGGCATTTCAACTAATTAGAAGCAATGAAAGCTAGACACCATATGAAAGATGCAACCAATATCACTCTGCCAAGTGAAAAGTGTCTCGTCATAAGTGGAATTTCCAAAAATTAGAAGCAGTACAAGCTAGAAATCAATGCAAAATGAAACCAATATCACACTCCCAAGTTAAAGGTGTCTCATCGTAAGTGATTGATGCAGGATAAACAACAGCAGTACTTTGATGTAAGAACATGGTGTGATAGACACATATAGTATGTACCAGAAACAGGAAGGCGTGTCATATTCACATGTATAATGTGTAAGCTAAGCAGATGCATTTTACCCTAATTAGAAGCAATACAAGCTAGACACCATATGCAACATGCAACCAGATATCACACTGCCAAGTTAGAGCAAGCACCTGGGATGGTGGAGTAGGGGAGATGAGACTTGGAACTTGTAATGCACTAGAAGTACAAGGAGAATGTGTAGAGATGGTCCGTTTACGTTGCTGCAGAAGACCACCATCATCCCCTTCCTTCCTCTTTTTTGATTTTGCCTTGTAAAGTCAAACCCACAAGAAAAAGGAATAAAAATTGCTTTTCAGAACTCATTGATGCATGATACTGATGAACACTACTTTGATGTAAGACAACCGCAAGATAGGAGGATGGAATATGTACGAAAAAAAAGGACAGCATTGCATATTCACACCTATGATGTGTGAACTAAGCAGAAGGTATTTCAACTAATTAGAAGCAATGCAAGCTAGACACCATATGAAAGATGCAACCAATATCACTCTACCAAGTTAAAAGTGTCTCGTCATAAGTGGAATTTCGAAAAATTAGAAGCAGTACAAGCTAGAAATCAATGCAAGATGCAACCAATATCACACTCCCAAGTTAAAGGTGTCTCATCGTAACTGATTGATGCAGGATACACAACAGCAGTACTTTGATGTAAGAACATGGTGTGATCGACAGATATAGTATGTACCAGAAACAGGAAGGCGTGTCATATTCACATCTATAATGTGTAAGCTAAGCAGATGCATTTTACCCTAATTAGAAGCAATACAAGCTAAACACCATATGCAACATGCAACCAGATATCACACTGCCAAGTTAGAGCAAGCACCTGGGATGGTGGAGTAGGGGAGATGAGACTTGGAACTTGTAATGCACTAGAAGTACAAGGAGAATGTGTAGAGATGGTCCGTTTACGTTGCTGCAGAGGACCACCGTCATCCCCTTCCTTCCCCTTTTTTGATTTTGCCTTGTAAAGTCAAACCCACAAGAAAAAGGAATAAAATTTGCTTTTCAGAACTCATTGATGCATGATACTGATGAACACTACTTTGATGTAAGGCAACCGCAAGATAGGAGGATGGAATATGTACGAAAAAAGGACAGCGTTGCATATTCACACCTACGATGTGTGAACTAAGCAGAAGGCATTTCAACTAATTAGAAGCACTGCAAGCTAGACACCATATGAAAGATGCAACCAATATCACTGTGCCAAGTTAAAAGTGTCTTATCATAAATGGAATTTCGAAAACTTAGAAGCAGTACAAGCTAGAAATCTATGCAAGATGCAACCAATATCACACTCCCAAGTTAAAGGTATCTCATCGTAAGTGATTGATGCAGGATACACAACAGAAGTACTTTGATGTAAGAATATGGTGTGATAGACAGATATAGTATGTACCAGAAACAGGAAGGCGTGTCATATTCACATGTATAATGTGTAAGCTAAGCAGATGCATTTTACCCTAATTAGAAGTTATACAAGCTAAACACCATATGCAACATGCAACCAGATATCACGCTGCCCAGTTAGAGCAAGCACCTGGGATGGTGTAGTAGGGGAGATGACACTTGAAACTTGTAATGCACTAGAAGTACAAGGAGAATGTGTAGAGATGGTCCGTTTACGTTGCTGCAGAGGACCACCATCATCCCCTTCCTTCCTCTCTTTTGATTTTGCCTTGTAACGTCAAACCCCCAAGAAAAAGGAATAAAAATTGCTTTTAAGAACTCATTGATGCATGATACTGATGAACACTAGTTTGATGTAAGGCAACCGCAAGATAGGAGGATGGAATATGTACAAAAAAAGGACAGCATTGCATATTCACACCTATGATGTGTGTACTAAGCAGAAGGCATTTCAACTAATTTGAAGCAATGCAAACTAGAAACCATATGAAAGATGCAACCAATATCACTCTGCCAAGTTCAAAATGTCTCGTCAAAAGTGGAATTTCGAAAAATTAGAAGCAGTACAAGCTAGAAATCAATGCAAGATGCAACCAATATCACACTCCCAAGTTAAAGGTGTCTCATCGTAAGTGATTGATGCAGGATACACAACAGCAGTACTTTGATGTAAGAACATGGTGTGATAGACAGATATAGTATGTACCAGAAACAGGAAGGAGTGTCATATTCACATGTATAATGTGTAAGCTAAGCAGATGCATTTTACCCTAATTAGAAGCAATACAAGCTAGACACCATATGCTACATGCAACCAGATATCACACTGCCAAGTTAGAGCAAGCACCTGGGATGGTGGAGTAGGGGAGATGAGACTTGGAACTTGTAATGCACTGGAAGTACAAGGAGAATGTGTAGAGATGGTCCGTTTACGTTGCTGCAGAGGACCACCATCATCCCCTTCCTTCCTCATTTTTGATTTTGCCTTGTAAAGTCAAACCCCCAAGAAAAAGGAATAAAAATTGCTTTTCAGAACTCATTGATGCATCATTCTGATGAACACTACTTTGATGTAAGGCAACCGCAAGATAGGAGGATGGAATATGTACGAAAAAAGGACAGCATTGCATATTCACACCTATGATGTGTGAACTAAGCAGAAGGCATTTCAACTAATTAGAAGCAATGCAAGCTAGACACCATATGAAAGATGCAACCAATATCACTCTGCCAAGTTAAAAGTGTCTCGTCATAAGAGGAATTTTCAAAAATTAGAAGCAGTACAACCTAGAAATCAATGCAAGATGCAACCAATATCACATTCCCAAGTTAAAGGTGTCTCAACGTAAGTGATTGATGCATGATACACAACAGCAGTACTTTGACGTAAGAACATGGTGTGATAGACAGATATAGTATGTACCATAAACAGGAAGGCGTGTCATATTCACATGTACAATGTGTAAGCTAAGCAGATGCATTTTACCCTAATTAGAAGCAATACAAGCTAGACAACATATGCAACATGCAATTAGAAATCGCACTGCCAAGTTAGAGCAAGCACGTGGGATGGTGGAGTAGGGGATATGAGACTTCGAACTTGTAATGCACTAGAAGTACAAGGAGAATGTGTAGAGATGGTCCATTTACGTTTCTGCAGAGGACCACCATCATCCCCTTCCTTCCTCTTTTTTGATTTTGCCTTGTAAAGTCAAACCCACAAGAAAAAGGAATAAAAATTGTTTTTTAGAACTCATTGATGCATGATACTAATGAACACTACTTTGATGTAAGGCAACTGCAAGATAGGAGGATGGAATATGTACGAAAAAAGGACAGCATTGCATATTCACACCTATGGTGTGTGAACTAAGCAGAAGGCATTTCAACTAATTAGAAGCAATGCAAGCTAGACACCATATGAAAGATGCAACCAATATCACTCTGCCAAGTTAAAAGTGTCTCGTCATAAGTGGAATTTCAAAAAATTAGAAGGGGTACAAGCTAGAAATCAATGCAAGATGCAACCAATATCACACTCCCAAGTTAACGGTGTCTCATCATAAGTGATTGATACAGGATACACAACAACGGTACTTTGATGTAAGAACATGGTGCGATAGACAGATATAGTATGTACCAGAAACAGGAAGGCGTGTCATATTCACATGTATAATGTGTAAGCTAAGCAGATGCATTTTACCCTAATTAGAAGCAATACAAGCTAGACACCATATGCAACTTGCAACCAGATATCACACTGCCAAGTTAGAGCAAGCACCTGGGATGGTGGAGTAGGGGAGATGAGACTTGGAACTTGTAATGCACTAGAAGTACAAGGAGAATGTGTAGAGATGGTCCGTTTACGTTGCTGCGGAGGACCACAATCATCCCCTTCCTTCCTCTTTTTTTTTATTTTCCCTTGTAAAGTCAAACCCACAAGAAAAAGGAATAAAAATTGCTTTTCAGAACTTATTGATGCATGATACTGATGAACACTACTTTGATGTAAGGCAACAACAAGATAGGAGGAGGGAATATGTACGAAAAAAGGACAACATTGCATACTCACACCTATGATGTGTGAACTAAGCTGAAGGCATTTCAACTAATTAGAAGCAATGCAAGCTAGACACCATATGAAAGATGCAACCAATATCACTCTGCCAAGTTAAAAGTGTCGCGTCATAAGTGGTATTTTGAAAAATTAGAAGCAGTACAAGCTAGAAATCAATGCAAGATGCAACCAATATCACACTCCCAAGTTAAAGGTGTCTCATCATAAGTGATTGATGCGGGATACACAACAGCGGTACTTTGATGTAAGAACATGGTGTGATAGACAAATATAGTATGTACCATAAACAGGAAGGCGTGTCATATTCACATGTATAATGTGTAAGCTAAGCAGATGCATTTTACCCTAATTAGAAGCAATACAAACCAGACACCATATGCATCATGCAACCAGATATCACACTGCCAAGTTAGAGCAAGCACCTGGGATGGTGGAGTAGGGGAGATGAGACTTGGAACTTGTAATGCACTAGAAGTACAAGGAGAATGTGTAGAGATGGTCCGTTTACGTTGCTGCAGAGGACCACCATCAGCCCCTTCCTTCCTCTTTTTTGATTTTGCCTTGTAAAGTCAAACCCACAAGAAAAAGGAATAAAAATTGCTTTTCAGAACTCATTGATGCATGACACTGATGAACACTACTTTGATGTAAGGCAAACGCAAGATAGGAGCATGGAATATGTACGAAAAAAGTACTGCATTGCATATTCACACATATGATGTGTGAACTAAGCAGAAGGCAGTTCAACTAATTAGAAGCAATGCAAGCTAGACACCATATGAAAGATGCAGCTAATCTCACTCTGCCAAGTTAAAAGTGTCTCGTCATGAGTGGAATTTCGAAAAATTAGAAGCAGTACAAGCTAGAAATCAATGCAAGATGCAACCAATATCACACTCCCAAGTTAAAGGTGTCTCATCGTAAGTGATTGATGTAGGATACACAACAGCAGTACTTTGATGTAAGAACATGGTGTGATAGACAGATATAGTATGTACCAGAAACAGGAAGGCGTGTCATATTCACATGTATAATGTGTAAGCTAAGTAGATGCATTTTACCCTAATTAGAAGCAATACAAGCTAGACACCATATGCAACATGCAACCAGATATCACACTGCCAAGTTAGAGCAAGCACCTGGGATGGTGGAGTAGGGGAGATGAGACTTGGAACTTGTAATGCACTAGAAGTACAAGGAGAATGTGTAGAGATGGTCCGTTTACGTTGCTGCAGAGGACCGCCATCATCCCCTTCCTTCCTCTTTTTTTTATTTTGCCTTGTAAAGTCAAACCCACAAGAAAAAGGAATAAAAATTGCTTTTCAGAACTTACTGATGCATGATACTGATGAACACTACTTTGATGTAAGGCAACCACAAGATAGGAGGATGGAATATGTACGAAAAAAGGACAGCATTGCATATTCACACCTATGATGTGTGAACTAAGCAGAAGGCATTTCAACTAATTAGAAGCAATGCAAGCTAGACACCATATGAAAGATGCAACCAATATCACTCTGCCAAGTTAAAAGTGTCGCGTCATAAGTGGAATTTTGAAAAATTAGAAGCAGTACAAGGTAGAAATCAATGCAAGATGCAACCAATATCACACTCCCAAGTTAAAGGTGTCTCATCATAAGTGATTGATGCGGGATACACAACAGCGGTACTTTGATGTAAGAACATGGTGTGATAGACAGATATAGTATGTACCATAAACAGGAAGGTGTGTCATATTCACATGTATAATGTGTAAGCTAAGCAGATGCATTTTACCCTAATTAGAAGCAATACAAGCCAGACAACATATGCAACATGCAACCAGATATCAGACTGCCAAGTTAGAGCAAGCACCTGGGATGGTGGAGTAGGGGAGATGAGACTTGGAACTTGTAATGCACTAGAAGTACAAGGAGAATTTGTAGAGATGGTCCGTTTACGTTGCTGCAGAGGACCACCATCATGCCCTTCCTTCCTCTTTTTTGATTTTGCCTTAATCGTGCACTAATCATACACGCAAATGCACACAATCAAGCCTAGGGACTCACGGGAAGATATCACAACACAACTCTAGACACAAAATAAAATAATACAAGCTTTATATTACAAGCCAGGGGCCTCGAGGGCTCGAATACATAAGCTCGATGTCATACAGGCATCAGCGGAAGCAACAGTATCTGAGTACAGACACAAAGTTAAACAAGCTGCCTTAAGAAGGCGAAAACAAAACAACGAAACTGATCGAAAGAGGCAAGGCCTCCTGCCTGGGAGCCTCCTAAACTATTCTTGGTCGGCGATCTTCACGTAGAAGAAAGCTCCATCTCTGATCTCCGTCTTCTGGGCTCCGCCATCTGGTTGCAGCAATCGGGTATGGGGAAAAAGAGGTAGCAAAGCAACCGTGAGTACTCATCCAAAATACTCGCAAGACTTACATCAGAACTATTCTATGTATGCATCAGTATCAAAGGGAAGGGGTTGTATCGGTGGACTGAACTACAGAAATGCCAAAATAGAAGGAAGGCCTAGCCTATCGAAGACTAGCATCTTGAAGCATCTTGCAGCATTTAGAAGAGTGTAGATAGGTACATAATTAAAGTAACAAGCATGTTGAATCGAAGCCTAGAGATCCTTCCTTGACTCCCTGCGAGAAAGCAATCCCGTAGCTTCCAATTAATTAAAGTATCCAGTTCAAGTAGTAGCAGATCAGGATACAACACTGAGCGTCCTGTTACCATGGACACGGCTATTCGAATAGATAATCTTCCCTGCAGGGGTGCACTACTGTTACCCAACACGCTCGATTAACTCTGGCCGCACACCCTTGTTCCTGGTGATGCCCGGCCTCGGAGAATCAACACGACGTAGCCCTACCTAGCCTAAGCAGAGAGGTCCCCGCCGGTCTACATCCTAAGTGCTCAGGGGTCTTGGGCCCATCGCCCTTTGCACTCCGGGTCGTTGTGTCGCGTATCGGAGTCCAAGCACCACCTCAGTCCTGGATGGCACTTGTCCCGACGGGCTCACAATGCTGAACTGGACGTCTGACAGAGCTTTCGGCTGATACATATGTCGCCGGGGGCCCCATAAACCATTATCCCACGTGGTGGTAGTGCGTATAGGCCAGTGGCCATCTCAGATCAATACCCAAATCCGTTAAGCGTATTATTAGGAGCTCGCGGTGACGATCAGTACTCCTGTCGCCCCGTCTCGAGGAAGTGCAACAAGGGCCAGGCCCACCTCTCACTAGGTCGAACTGCCTGCCCGGCCGTGCCTCGTAGTTATCTCGCGGGTACCCTCCAGGTCAACCCGACTCACAAGGGACTGTCGGGAACTCAGGTCCACCTCTACCGGGGTGGTACCGCCTGTCCCTCCAGTCCCGTCATAACAATTAAAAAGGGACAGTTAAAAGTAACCATGTGTCCGTAACATCAAGGGGGAATCCGAGGAATCACCCTCGATGGATTTCACTCAATGTGGCCGTCAAGGTGGACTTGGAGGAATCACCCTCGATGGTCCACACTTGAGGGGTTGCACGACAGAGTCGTCATCGGAGGTGGGGGAAGAGGAATCACCCTCGGAGGACCACAACCGATTAGCTACACTACAGAGTTATCATCAGGAGTGCGTTACGAGGTATCACCCTCGGCACTCAATAGTAGCTCTGCAGAGTCGTACAACTAAAGGGGGGTGAGGTGATGTGTCGAACCCTGGACGTCGATCACGTTGATCGAGTCACCTAGTAATCCAGCGGGGGCAACAAGGACGAGGTGAGGGCCATTGATGGTTCACTAACCAACCTATACTAAGCAGTTTAGGATAAGCAGGTAAAGTACAAGAGCAGGTTACAAAAGCAGGCTATGCATTAGAATAGGAGCAATCAAATACAGTAGCAAAATCTAATGCAAGCATGAGAGAGAAGGAATAGGCGATATAGGAATGATCAAGGGGGTTTTGCTTGCCTGGAAGCTCTGCTGAAAAGGTCTGGTCGTCAGGGGTGTAGTCGATGTCAGGAGCAGCGTCCGTCGCAGAGTCCACCGGAGAGAAAAGGGGGAAGAAACAATAAATATAAAGCAAACGAATGCACACAGATGCTTGGCATGGCAATAGGCTGTGCTGGGGGTGACCTAACGCAGTACTAAGTATTTTAAACAGAGCGGGAAAATATCCGGGAATATTTTCCCAGCTCCGGACAGTTATCGGTATATGGATCCGGAGGGGAACGTTCCATGTTCATCATGTTAGAGGGGTGTGACAGGTATGTGGGTGGCATATTCGGATTCGTCATATTTTTCTGATCATTTTTCATATATAAATTATTTTCATCCGAATTACGGTTTATTTTCTATGATTTTTCAAAGTTTTTAATCATTTTCTGAAATTCTACCGAAATTCTGCTAAGTCCTCAGTTTCTAGCATCACTTAGCTGTTTTCCAAAGCCTATAACTAGTGTTCTGTTCATCCAATGACTTAGTGCCCTAAATCAATCTTGATCAATTTTCTGCGATCTACATGACAGTATCAAGTGCATCTATGTTAGTGTCCATTTGCTTGTTCAAATCTTTGTCTGAAAGGTGCTACTGCAGTATTTCTGTTTTCTGTCTTTTCAATTAACAGAACTTAGCCTTTTGTCATTTTCATAGGATTTAATCCATGCATCAAATGGATTTGGTCCAGTGGGATAAAATGAAGCTTGTCAAGTGTACTACCTGCACATATTTATTTTAGCTACGTTAAGCCTTGTTTAGTTGCTGTTTTGAGGCTGTCCAGAGAGCTAAAAAGCATAACAGCGTGCGCGAGCGCGGGGAGCGGCGCGCGCGGGGAGCCGGCCGGGCGGGCGTGCGAGGTGAGGCGCGGCCAGGCGCGGGCGAGCGAGGCCGGCCACGGCGAGCGCGGGTGCGCGCGCGCGGAGGCAGCAGGCGAGGGGAGGCCGCAGCGGCAGCGCGGCGAACACGGGCGAGGCCGGCAGGGCGCGAGCGGGAGCGAGGCGAGGGTGTGCGCGGGCGAACGACGGGCAGCGGCGCGGGCAGTGCGGGGCACGCGGGGCGCGCGGGCGAGCGCGCACGCGAAAGCGGAGGCGGGCGCGGCGCGCGGCGAACAGCAACGGCGGCAGCAGCGCACGGAGGGGAGGAGGAGCAGGGGCGCGGCTCACCCCGATGCAGGGGTTCGGGCGGCGAGGCTCGATTGCGCCGTCGGGAAGGAGGTCGGGGACGGCGAGGCGAGGACGAGGCGGCGACCAGCGCGCCGTCGGGCGCCGGGGGAGAGAGAGAGAGGGAGGGGATTCGGGTTAGGGTTAGGTTACGGGTAGGGGGCGAGGCCTTATAGGCCAGTGAGGCGCGGGGTGGGCCAGCTGGGCCGAGGACCAGTTAGGCCGGGGGGGTTTTCCTTTTTATATATATTTTTGTTTTGTTTATTTTTTGATTATTTGTTTTTCTTTTACTCTTTCACTTTATTACCATTTTATTTTAGACTTATAAAATATATAACTAGTACCTAAATTAGTGTTGTAAATTAAGCCTCTGCCATAAAAAGTTTGGTGCTATAGAAATACTTTGCATATTTTTATTATTTAAGAGGCATTTAAATATTTGTTTTAGCCGCTGTTTCATTTATTCTAGGGTATGTAATCACTTTCTAAAAATGTTGGTTCACCACCATAATTAGCTATGAATTATTTACCACATTTCGAACATATTAGTTTTGACAATTGAAAACTTTTATCGTTTGACTTTAATTTAAATTTGAATTTGAACTGGATTTGAATCAACATGAGATCAGCAACAGTAACAGTGGTGACATGGCATCATTAGCAGGGGATTACTGTAGCTTAATTATCGGGGCGTTACAGGTGGAGTAGGGGAGATGAGACTTGGAACTTGTAGTGCACTAGAAGTACAAGGAGAATGTCTAGAGATGGTCCGTTTACGTTGCTGCAGAGGACCACCGTCATCCCCTTCCTTCCTCTTTTTTGATTTTGCCTTGTAAAGTCAAACCCACAAGAAAAAGGAATAAAAATTGCTTTTCAGAACTCATTGATGCATGATACTGATGAACACTACTTTGATGTAAGGCAACCGCAAGATAGGAGGATGGAATATGTACGAAAAAAGGACAGCATTGCATATTCACACCTATGATGTGTGAACTAAGCAGAAGGCATTTCAACTAATTAGAAGCAATGCAAGCTAGACACCATATGAAAGATGCAACCAATATCACTCTGCCAAGTTAAAATTGTCTCGTCATAAGTGGAATTTCGAAAAATTAGAAGCAGTACAAGCTAGAAATCAATGCAAGATGCAACCAATATCACACTCCCAAGTTAAAGGTGTATCATCGTAAGTGATTGATGCAGGATACACAACATCAGTAATTTGATGTAAGAACATGGTGTGATAGACAGATATACTATGTACCAGAAATAGGAAGGCGTGTCATATTCGCAGGTATAATGTGTAAGCTAAGCATATGCACTTTACCCTAATTAAAAGCAATACAAGCTAGATATCATATGCAACATGCAACCAGATATCACACTGCCAAGTTAGAGGAAGCACCTGGGATGGTGGAGTAGGGGAGATGAGACTTGGAACTTGTAATGCACTAGAAGTACAAGGAGAATATGTCGAGATGGTCCCTTTACTTTGCTGCAGAGGACCACCATCATCCCCTTCCTCTTTTTTGATTTTGCCTTGTAAAGTCAAACCCAGAAGAAAAAGGAATAAAAATTGCTTTTCAGAACTCATTGACGCATGATACTGATGAACACTACTTTGATGTAAGGCAACCACAAGATAGGAGGATGGAATATGTACGAAAAAAAGGACATCATTGCATATTCACACCTATGATGTGTGAACTAAGCAGAAAGCATTTCAACTAATTAGAAGCAATGCAAGCTAGACACCATATGAAAGATGCAACCAATATCACTCTGCCAAGTTAAAAGTGTCTCGTCATAAGTGGAAATTCGAAAAATTAGAAGCAGTACAAGCTAGAAATCAATGCAAGATGCAACCAATATCACACTCCCAAGTTAACGGTGTCTCATCGTAAGTGATTGATACAGGATACACAACAGCGGTACTTTGATGTAAGAACATGGTGTGACAGACAGATATAGTATGTACCAGAAACAGGAAGGCGTGTCATATTCACATGTATAATGTGTAAGCTAGGCATATGCATTTTACCCTAATTAGAAGCAATACAAGATAGACACCATATGCAACATGCAACCAGATATCACACTGCCCAGTTAGAGCAAGCACCTAGGATGGTGGAGTAGGGGAGATGAGACTTGGAACTCGTAATGCACTAGAAGTACAAGGAGAATTTGTAGAGATGGTCCGTTTACGTTGCTGCAGAGGACCACCATCATCCCCTTCCTTCTTCTTTTTTGATTTTGCCTTGTAAAGTCAAACCCACAAGAAAAAGGAATAAAAATTGCTTTTCAGAACTCATTGATGCATTTTACTGATGAACACTACTTTGATGTAAGGCAACCGCAAGATAGGAGGATGGAATATGTATGAAAAAAAGGACATCATTGCATATTCACACCTATGATGTGTGAACTAAGCAGAAGATATTTGAACTAATTAGAAGCAATGCAAGCTAGACACCATATGAAAGATGCAACCAATATCACTCTACCAAGTTAAAGGTGTCTCGTCATAAATGGAATTTCGAAAAATTAGAAGCAGTACAAGCTAGAAATCAATGCAAGATGCAACCAATATCACACTCCCAAGTTAACGGTGTCTCATCGCAAGTGATTGATACAGGATACACAACAGCGGTACTTTGATGTAAGAACATGGTGTGACAGACAGATAGAGTATGTACCAAAAACAGGAAGGCATGTCATATTCACATGTATAATGTGTAAGCTAAGCAGATGCATTTTACCCTAATTAGAAGCAATACAAGCTAGACACCATATGCAACATGCAACCAGATATCGCACTGCCAAGTTAGAGCAAGCACCTGGGATGGAGGAGTAGGGGAGATGAGACTTGAAACTTGTAATGCACTCGAAGTCCAAGGAGAATGTGTAGAGATGGTCCGTTTACATTGCTGCAGAGGACCACCATCATCCCCTTCCTTCCTCTTGTTTGATTTTGCCTTGTAAAGTCAAACCCCCAAGAAAAAGGAATAAAAATTGTTTTTCAGAACTCATTGATGCATGATACTGATGAAAACTACTTTGATGTAAGGCAACTGCAAGATAGGAGGATGGAATATGTACGAAAAAAGGACAGCATTGCATATTCACACCTATGATGTGTGAACTAAGCAGAAGGCATTTCAACTAATTAGAAGCAATGCAAGCTAGACACCATATGAAAGATGCAACCAAGATCACTTTGCCAAGTTAAAATTGTCTCGTCATAAGTGGAATTTCGAAAAATTAGAAGCAGTACAAGCTAGAAATCAATGCAAGATGCAACCAATATCACACTCCCAAGTTAAAGGTGTATCATCGTAAGTGATTGATGCAGGATACACAACATCAGTAATTTGATGTAAGAACATGGTGTGATAGACAGATATACTATGTACCAGAAATAGGAAGGCGTGTCATATTCGCAGGTATAATGTGTAAGCTAAGCATATGCACTTTACCCTAATTAGAAGCAATACAAGCTAGATATCATATGCAACATGCAACCAGATATCACACTGCCAAGTTAGAGGAAGCACCTGGGATGGTGGAGTAGGGGAGATGAGACTTGGAACTTGTAATGCACTAGAAGTACAAGGAGAATATGTCGAGATGGTCCATTTACTTTGCTGCAGAGGACCACCATCATCCCCTTCCTTCCTCTTTTTTGATTTTGCCTTATAAAGTCAAACCCACAAGAAAAAGGAATAAAAATTGCTTTTCAGAACTCATTGACGCATGATACTGATGAACACTACTTTGATGTAAGGCAACCACAAGATAGGAGGATGGAATATGTACGAAAAAAAGGACATCATTGCATATTCACACCTATGATGTGTGAACTAAGCAGAAAGCATTTCAACTAATTAGAAGCAATGCAAGCTAGACACCATATGAAAGATGCAACCAATATCACTCTGCCAAGTTAAAAGTGTCTCGTCATAAGTGGAAATTCGAAAAATTAGAAGCAGTACAAGCTAGAAATCAATGCAAGATCCAACCAATATCACACTCCCAAGTTAAAGGTGTCTCATCGTAAGTGATTGATACAGGATACACAACAGCGGTACTTTGATGTAAGAACATGGTGTGATAGACAGATATAGTATGTACCAGAAACAGGAAGGCGTGTCATATTCACATGTATAATGTGTAAGCTAGGCATATGCATTTTACCCTAATTAGAAGCAATACAAGATAGACACCATATGCAACATGCAACCAGATATCACACTGCCCAGTTAGAGCAAGCACCTAGGATGGTGGAGTAGGGGAGATGAGACTTGGAACTCGTAATGCACTAGAAGTACAAGGAGAATTTGTAGAGATGGTCCGTTTACGTTGCTGCAGAGGACCACCATCATCCCCTTCCTTCTTCTTTTTTGATTTTGCCTTGTAAAGTCAAACCCACAAGAAAAAGGAATAAAAATTGCTTTTCAGAACTCATTGATGCATTATACTGATGAACACTACTTTGATGTAAGGCAACCGCAAGATAGGAGGATGGAATATGTACGAAAAAAGGACATCATTGCATATTCACACCTATGATGTGTGAACTAAGCAGAAGGTATTTCAACTAATTAGAAGCAATGCAAGCTAGACACCATATGAAAGATGCAACCAATATCACTCTACCAAGTTAAAGGTGTCTCGTCATAAATGGAATTTCGAAAAATTAGAAGCAGTACAAGCTAGAAATCAATGCAAGATGCAACCAATATCACACTCCCAAGTTAACGGTGTCTCATCGCAAGTGATTGATACAGGATACACAACAGCGGTACTTTGATGTAAGAACATGGTGTGACAGACAGATAGAGTATGTACCAAAAACAGGAAGGCATGTCATATTCACATGTATAATGTGTAAGCTAAGCAGATGCATTTTACCCTAATTAGAAGCAATACAAGCTAGACACCATATGCAACATGGAACCAGATATCACACTGCCAAGTTAGAGCAAGCACCTGGGATGGAGGAGTAGGGGAGATGAGACTTGAAACTTGTAATGCACTCGAAGTCCAAGGAGAATGTGTAGAGATGGTCCGTTTACATTGCTGCAGAGGACCACCATCATCCCCTTCCTTCCTCTTGTTTGATTTTGCCTTGTAAAGTCAAACCCCCAAGAAAAAGGAATAAAAATTGTTTTTCAGAACTCATTGATGCATGATACTGATGAAAACTACTTTGATGTAAGGCAACTGCAAGATAGGAGGATGGAATATGTACGAAAAAAGGACAGCATTGCATATTCACACCTATGATGTGTGAACTAAGCAGAAGGCATTTCAACTAATTAGAAGCAATGCAAGCTAGACACCATATGAAAGATGCAACCAAGATCACTTTGCCAAGTTAAAATTGTCTCGTCATAAGTGGAATTTCGAAAAATTAGAAGCAGTACAAGCTAGAAATCAATGCAAGATGCAACTAATATCACACTCCCAAGTTAAAGGTGTATCATCGTAAGTGATTGATGCAGGATACACAACATCAGTAATTTGATGTAAGAACATGGTGTGATAGACAGATATACTATGTACCAGAAATAGGAAGGCGTGTCATATTCGCAGGTATAATGTGTAAGCTAAGCATATGCACTTTACCCTAATTAGAAGCAATACAAGCTAGATATCATATGCAACATGCAACCAGATATCACACTGCCAAGTTAGAGGAAGCACCTGGGATGGTGGAGTAGGGGAGATGAGACTTGGAACTTGTAATGCACTAGAAGTACAAGGAGAATATGTCGAGATGGTCCATTTACTTTGCTGCAGAGGACCACCATCATCCCCTTCCTTCCTCTTTTTTGATTTCGCCTTATAAAGTCAAACCCACAAGAAAAAGGAATAAAAATTGCTTTTCAGAACTCATTGACGCATGATACTGATGAACACTACTTTGATGTAAGGCAACCACAAGATAGGAGGATGGAATATGTACGAAAAAAAGGACATCATTGCATATTCACACCTATGATGTGTGAACTAAGCAGAAGGTATTTCAACTAATTAGAAGCAATGCAAGCTAGACACCATATGAAAGATGCAACCAATATCACTCTACCAAGTTAAAGGTGTCTCGTCATAAATGGAATTTCGAAAAATTAGAAGCAGTACAAGCTAGAAATCAATGCAAGATGCAACCAATATCACACTCCCAAGTTAACGGTGTCTCATCGCAAGTGATTGATACAGGATACACAACAGCGGTACTTTGATGTAAGAACATGGTGTGACAGACAGATAGAGTATGTACCAAAAACAGGAAGGCATGTCATATTCACATGTATAATGTGTAAGCTAAGCAGATGCATTTTACCCTAATTAGAAGCAATACAAGCTAGACACCATATGCAACATGCAACCAGATATCGCACTGCCAAGTTAGAGCAAGCACCTGGGATGGAGGAGTAGGGGAGATGAGACTTGAAACTTGTAATGCACTCGAAGTACAAGGAGAATGTGTAGAGATGGTCCGTTTACATTGCTGCAGAGGACCACCATCATCCCCTTCCTTCCTCTTGTTTGATTTTGCCTTGTAAAGTCAAACCCCCAAGAAAAAGGAATAAAAATTGTTTTTCAGAACTCATTGATGCATGATACTGATGAACACTACTTTGATGTAAGGCAACTGCAAGATAGGAGGATGGAATATGTACGAAAAAAGGACATCATTGCATATTCACACCTATGATGTGTGTACTAAGCAGAAGGCATTTCAACTAATTTGAAGCAATGCAAACTAGACACCATATGAAAGATGCAACCAATATCACTCTGCCAAGTTAAAAGTGTCTCGTCAAAAGTGGAAATCGAAAAATTAGAAGCAGTACAACCTAGAAATCAATGCAAGATGCAACTAATATCACACTCCCAAGTTAAAGGTGTCTCATCGTAAGTGATTGATGCAGGATACACAACAGCAGAACTTTGATGTAAGAACATCGTGTGATAGATAGATATAGTATGTACCAGAAACAGAAAGGCGTGTCATATTCACATGTATAATGTGTAAGCTAAGCAGATGCATTTTACCCTAATTAGAAGCAATACAAGCTAAACACCATATGCAACATGCAACCAGATATCACACTGCCAAGTTAGAGCAAGCACCTGGGATGGTGGAGTAGGGTAGATGAGACTTGGAACTTGTAATGCACTAGAAGTACAAGGAGAATGTGTAGAGATAGTCCGTTTACATTGCTGCAGAGGACCACCATCATCCCCTTCCTTCCTCTTTTTTGATTTTGCCTTGTAAAGTCAAACCCACAAGAAAAAGGAATAAAAATTGCTTTTCAGAACTCATTGATGCATGATACTGATGAACACTACTTTGATGTAAGGCAACCGCAAGATAGGAGGATGGAATATGTACGAAAAAAAGGACAGCGTTGCATATTCACACCTATGATGTGTGAACTATGCAGAAGGCATTTCAACTAATTAGAAACAATGCAAGCTAGATGCCATATGAAAGATGCAACCAATATCACTCTGCCAAGTTAAAAGTGTCTCGTCATAAGTGGAATTTCAAAAAATTAGAAGCAGTACAAGCTAGAAATCAATGCAAGATGCAACCAATATCACACTCCCAAGTTAAAGGTGTCTCATCGTAAGTGATTGATGTAGGATACACAACAGCAGTACTTTGATGTAAGAACATGGCGTGATAGACAGATATAGTATGTACCAGGAACAGGAAGGCGTGTCATATTCACATGTATAATGTGTAAGCTAAGCAGATGCATTTTACCCTAATTAGAAGCAATACAAGCTAGACACCATATGCAACATGCAACCAGATATCACACTGCCAAGTTAGAGCAAGCACCTGGGATGGTGGAGTAGGGGAGATGAGACTTGGAACTTGTAATGCACTAGAAGTACAAGGAGAATGTGTAGAGATGGTCCGTTTACGTTGCTGCAGAGGACCACCATCATCCCCTTCCTTCCTCTTTTTTGATTTTGCCTTGTAAAGTCAAACCCACAAGAAAAAGGAATAAAAATTGCTTTTCAGAACTCATTGATGCATGATACTGATGAACACTACTTTGATGTAAGGCAACCGCAAGATAGGAGGATGGAATATGTACGAAAAAAAGGACAGCATTGCATATTCACACCAATGATGTGTGAACTAAGCAGAAGGCATTTCAACTAATTAGAAGCAATGCAAGCTAGACACCATATGAAAGATGCAACCAATATCACTCTACCAAGTTAAAAGTGTCTCGTCATAAGTGGAATTTCGAAAGATTAGAAGCAGTACACGCTAGAAATCAATGCAAGATGCAACCAATATCACACTCCCAAGTTAAAGGTGTCTCATCGTAAGTGATTGATGCAGGATACACAACATCAGTACTTTGATGTAAGAACATGGTGTGATAGACAGATATAGTATGTACCAGAAAGAGGAAGGCGTGTCATATTCACATGTATAATGTGTAAGCTAAGCAGATGCATTTTACCCTAATTAGAAGCAATACAAGCTAGACACCATATGCAACATGCAACCAGATATCACACTGCCAAGTTAAAGCAAGCACCTGGGAATGTGGAGTAGGGGAGATGAGACTTGGAACTTGTAATGCACTAGAAGTACAAGGAGAATGTGTAGAGATGGTCCGTTTACGTTGCTGCAGAGGACCACCATCATCCCCTTCCTTCCTCTTTTTTGATTTTGCCTTGTAAAGTCAAACCCACAAGAAAAAGGAATAAAAATTGCTTTTCAGAACTAATTGATGCATGATACTGATGAACACTACTTTGATGTAAGGCAACCGCAAGATAGGAGGATGGAATATGTACGAAAAAAGGACATCATTGCATATTCACACCGATGATGTGTGAACTAAGTTGAAGGCATTTCAACTAATTAGAAGCAATGAAAGCTAGACACCATACGAAAGATGCAACCAATATCACTCTGCCAAGTTAAAAGTGTCGTGTCATAAGTGGAATGTGGAAAAATTAGAAGCGATGCAAGCTAGAAATCAATGCAAGATGCAACCAATATCACACTCCCAAGTTAAAGGTGTCTCATCGTAAGTGATTGATGCAGGATACACAACAACAGTACTTTGATGTAAGAACATGGTGTGATAGACAGATATTGTCAGTACCAGAAATAGGAAGGCGTGTCATATTCACATGTATAATGTGTAAGCTAAGCAGATGCATTTTACCCTATTTAGAAGCAATACAAGCTAGACACCATATGCAACATGCAACCAGATATCACACTGCCAAGTTAGAGCAAGCACCTGGGATGGTGGAGTAGGGGAGATGAGACTTGGAACTTGTAATGTACTAGAAGTACAAGGAGAATGTGTAGAGATGGTCTGTTTACGTTGCTGCAGAGGACCACCATCATCCCCTTCCTTCCTCTTTTTTGATTTTGCCAGGCAAAGTCAAACCCACAAGAAAAAGGAATAAAAATTGCTTTTCAGAACTCATTGATGCATGATACTGATGAACACTACTTTGATGTAAGGCAACCGCAAGATAGGAGGATGGAATATGTACGAAAAAAGGACAGCATTGCATATTCGCACCTAAGGTGTGTGAACTAAGCAGAAGGCATTTCAACTAATTAGAAGCAATGCAAGCTAGACACCGTATGAAAGATGCAACCAATATCACTCTGCCAAGTTAAAAGTGTCTCGTCATAAGTGGAATTTCGGAAAATTAGAAGCAGTACAAGCTAGAAATCAATGCAAGATGCAACCAATATCACACTCCCAAGTTAAAGGTGTCTCATCGTACGTGATTGATGCAGGATACACAACAGCAATATTTTGATGTAAGAACATGGTGTGATAGACAGATATAGTATGTACCAGAAATAGGAAGGCGTGTCATATTCACAGGTATAATGTGTAAGCTAAGCAGATGCATTTATCCTAATTAGAAGCAATACAAGCTAGACACCATATGCAACATGCAACCAGATATCACACTGCCAAGTTAGAGCAAGCACCTGGGATGGTGGAGTAGGGGAGATGAGACTTGGAACTTGTAATGCACTAGAAGTACAAGGAGAATGTGTAGAGATGGTCCGTTTACGTTGCTGCAAAGGACCACCATCATCCCCTTCCTTCCTCTTTTTTGATTTGCCTTGTAAAGTAAAACCCACAAGAAAAAGGAATAAAAAATTGCTTTTCAGAACTCATTGATGCATGATACTGATGAACACTACTTTGATGTAAGGCAACCGCAAGATAAGAGGATGGAATATGTACAACAAAAGGACATCATTGCATATTCACACCTATGATGTGTGAACTAAGCAGAAGGAATTTCAACTAATTAGAAGCAATGCAAGCTAGACACCATATGAAAGATGCAACCAATATCACTCTACCAAGTTAAAAGTGTCTCGTCATAAGTGGAATTTCAAAAAATTAGAAGCAGTACAAGCTAGAAATCAATGCAAGATGCAACCAATATCACACTCCCAAGTTAAAGGTGTCTCATCGTAAGGGATTGATGAAGGATACACAACAGCAGTACTTTGATGTAAGAACATGGTGTGATAGACAAATATAGTATGTACCAGGAACAGGATGGCGTGTCATATTCACATGTATAATGTGTAAGCTAAGCAGATGCATTTTACCCTAATTAGAAGCAATACAAGCTAGACACCATATGCAACATGCAACCAGATATCACACTGCCAAGTTAGAGCTAGCACCTGGGATGGTGGAATAGGGGAGATGAGACTTGGAACTTGTAGTGCACTAGAGGTACAAGGAGAATGTCTAGAGATGGCCCGTTTACATTGCTGCAGAAGACCACCATCATCCCCTTCCTTCCTCTTTTTTGATTTTGCCTTGTAAAGTCAAACCCACAAGAAAAAGGAATAAAACTTGCTTTTCAGAACTCATTGATGCATGATACTGATGAACACTACTTTGATGTAAGGCAACCGCAAGATAGGAGGATGGAATATGTACATCAAAAGGACATCATTGCATATTCACACCTATGATGTGTGAACTATGCAGAAGGCATTTCAACTAATTAGAAACAATGCAAGCTAGATGCCATATGAAAGATGCAACCAATATCACTCTGCCAAGTTAAAAGTGTCTCGTCATAAGTGGAATTTCAAAAAATTAGAAGCAGTACAAGCTAGAAATCAATGCAATATGCAACCAATATCACACTCCCAAGTTAAAGGTGTCTCATCGTAAGTGATTGATGCAGGATACACAACAGCAGTACTTTGATGTAAGAACATGGCGTGATAGACAGATATAGTATGTACCAGGAACAGGAAGGCATGTCATATTCACATGTATAATGTGTAAGCTAAGCAGATGCATTTTACCCTAATTAGAAGCAATACAAGCTAGACACCATATGCAACATGCAACCAGATATCACACTGCCAAGTTAGAGCAAGCACCTGGGATGGTGGAGTAGGGGAGATTAGACTTGGAACTTGTAATGCACTAGAAGTACAAGGAGAATGTGTAGAGATGGTCCGTTTACGTTGCTGCAGAGGACCACCATCATCCCCTTCCTTCCTCTTTTTTGATTTTGCCTTGTAAAGTCAAACCCACAAGAAAAAGGAATAAAAATTGCTTTTCAGAACTCATTGATGCATGATACTGATGAACACTACTTTGATGTAAGGCAACCGCAAGATAGGAGGATGGAATATGTACGAAAAAAAGGACAGCATTGCATATTCACACCAATGATGTGTGAACTAAGCAGAAGGCATTTCAACTAATTAGAAGCAATGCAAGCTAGACACCATATGAAAGATGCAACCAATATCACTCTACCAAGTTAAAAGTGTCTCGTCATAAGTGGAATTTCGAAAAATTAGAAGCAGTACACGCTAGAAATCAATGCAAGATGCAACCAATATCACACTCCCAAGTTAAAGGTGTCTCATCGTAAGTGATTGATGCAGGATACACAACATCAGTACTTTGATGTAAGAACATGGTGTGATAGACAGATATAGTATGTACCAGAAAGAGGTAGGCGTGTCATATTCACATGTATAATGTGTAAGCTAAGCAGATGCATTTTACCCTAATTAGAAGCAATACAAGCTAGACACCATATGCAACATGCAACCAGATATCACACTGCCAAGTTAAAGCAAGCACCTGGGAATGTGGAGTAGGGGAGATGAGACTTGGAACTTGTAATGCACTAGAAGTACAAGGAGAATGTGTAGAGATGGTCCGTTTACGTTGCTGCAGAGGACCACCATCATCCCCTTCCTTCCTCTTTTTTGATTTTGCCTTGTAAAGTCAAACCCACAAGAAAAAGGAATAAAAATTGCTTTTCAGAACTCATTGATGCATGATACTGATGAACACTACTTTGATGTAAGGCAACCGCAAGATAGGAGGATGGAATATGTACAAAGAAAAGGACAGCATTGCATATTCACACCTATGATGTGTGAACTAAGCAGAAGGCATTTCAACTAATTAGAAGCAATGCAAGATATACACCATATGAAAGATGCAACCAATATCCCTCTGCCAAATTAAAAGGGCGGGCTTATAAAGGTATTTCAACAAATTAGAAGCAATACATAGCTACATGCTAGAAATCATATGCAATATGCAACGAATAAAGGTGTCTCATCGTAAGTGATTGATGCGGGATACACAAGAAGATTAGTTTCATGTAAGAACATGGTTAATAGATAGATGTAGTATGTACCAAAAACAGGAAGACATGTCATAGTCACATGTATAATGTGTAAACTAAGCATATGCAATTTACCCTAATTAGAAGCAATACAAGCTAGATACCATACTTAACATGCAACCACATATCACACTGCCAAGTTACAGCAAGCACCTGCGATGCTGGTGTCGGGGAAATGTGGTCATCAACTACAGAGCTATGTTGACTATCTTCATCTTGCCTTCTTGTTTCTTGAGAATCATGTTGGGAGCATGAAATTGCACTCTTTAAAAGAGTAGCGTGTCTCACACTAACCCACGGGTGTGACTGTCCCATCATAAGTGATTGATGAGGGATACACAAGAACATTAGTTTGATGTAAGAACATGGTTAATAGACAGATGCACTATGTACCAAAAACCGGAAGGCATGTCATAGTCACAGCTATAATGTGTAAACTAAGCAGATGCAGTTTAACCAAATTAGAAGAATTACAAGCTAGACACCATATGCAACATGCAACCACATATCACACTGCCATGTTAGAGCAAGCACCTGCGATGGTGGTGTAGGGGAAATGCGTCACCAACTACAGAGCTAAGTTGACTATCTTCATCTAGCCTTGCTGTTTGTTGAGAATCATGTGGGGAGGATGACACTGCACTCTTTAAAAGAGTAGCGTGTCTCACACTAACCCACGGGTGTGCCTGTCTCATCATGAGTGATTGATGAGGGATACACAAGAACATTAGTATGATGTAAGAACATGATTAATAGATAGATGCAGTATGTACCAAAAACAGGAAGGCATGTCATATTCATAGTATATGGCTAAGCAGATGCAATTTAACCAATTTAGAAGCAATACAAGGTAGACACCATATGCAACATGCAACCACATATGACACCGAAGTTAAAGCAAGCATCTGCGATGCTAGTGTATGGCGAATGGAGTCATCAACTACAGAGCTACGTTGACAGTCGTCATCAAATGACACTACACTCTTCATTAGAGCGTCAAACCGCGTCTTTCCAATCCTTGATGCAGACTGGAGCGACTGCTCTGTTTTCTTTTTAGAATACAGTTCTTGAGATTCTGAAATACCCATGCGTAATAAAACAATAGTGAGAGAGTATGGGAGTAGTTTGTGGCTTTGTGGACAAGTAGTACAGTGTAAAAGTCTCAGATAGCAGGTGGGTCAAAAATAAATGACGACAGACATATGATAGCTCTACAACATGCATGGCACACGAAATTAGATTCTAGGCTTTTGAAATATGAGCACAGGGATGGCTGGGAAGTGCATGTAATCCTCCAGCAAACCACCACATGTGGTCCTATGAAAATAACAATCGAGTGAAAACAAATAGGTCAGCTGATTTTTTCTGCACCGTCCGATCTACAAGGAACGGGCAGATGGCCTTCATCTACCTCCCGCCAGCCACCATTGACGATCTTCCTCGAACCGCCAGCGACCACCGGCCCAGACCCCTGCCTCCGCCGTCACGGCCTCCCCTCGACCTCACCCCACCGCCGTGCTTGGCAGCGCCCCCGGCCATCCCTTTAAGCCCGGCGAACCTCCAGATCGGGCGCCAGCAGCTCCTGCGCCACACACACCTCTAAGATAGACACCGAGGCGCTGCTTCCTCAGTGAACAGGTGGACTAGGTGCTTCGTGCGCCTCCGCGGGTGGTGCTTCCTTTAATTGGGAATCAACTGACACTGAATTGAAATCCAGGCAGGCGACGGACGTCTAGCTAAAGTGAAATAGTAAATGGGGGGAAACCTTGTGCATCGCGAGTTACTTGGAACATCTAGTATCAGGAAGAATGTGCAGTAAGAAGTGGTCAACTAGTTTCCTTCGTGGGATGAATACCGTGCGAGAGATTTGCAAGAATAAGGGAAGAGGAGTACCAATATCGGTTGGCGATGATGTGTCCTCCTTCTATTTTTTCAAAGATCTTCTTGTGGTTCGCTAGAAACAAGATGTTGTGGAGGACGGTGGAGCCTTGGACGAACCCATGGCCAAGTAGTTGAGTGTGGTGCGGTGTCCCTCTGTCGGTGGCGGGGAAGAAGATCCGAGGCGGCGAACGACGGCGTAGCGGGAACAGCTCCGGTGCGGTGGACGGTTGCGACGTTGGAGCGGCAGCGGTGAGGCGTAGGATGGAGGGGTTGAAGTGGCTCGGGTACGGCGCATGTCCGCGTTGTGGAGGCAGCTCTGCCTCGGCTTCAACTGCTAAGTCATGGAGGGCGCTGTGGTTGAGGTTGCGGTGGACGGCGACGTTGGGGTATCGGCTCCGGCGTGATGGAGGAGGGCGGTGGTGGATCAGTGCGATGGGGTGGCGGATGGAGGAGGCTGGGGTTTTGCGGCTGGTGGAGAGGCAGTTTTGGCGCCCACGGAGTATGAATGGGGAATCAGATGGGGGAGGGGGGAAGCTAAGTGGGAACCATGTTTCTGGGACGCGCTTGTTTGAAATTTGGGGAAAGTTACAAACTTTGCCCCCATCTAAAATCTCGGACATGCTGCGGGTCAGGGGTAGGACGGTAATCTCACGTATCCAAAATAGTGGGCGGGAGTGGTTTCGGCCGAGCGCATCGGCGTCTTGGCACCCGCGGTATATGAATGTTTTTCGGAGGCGGTTGTGTGGCGTCTCGGTGAAGCTACAAACCTACCCCGGTTTAGACTTGTGGACGTCGGGCCGGTAGGCTTCATGGGTCAGAGTTAGGACAGTAATTTCCTTCTACCAAACGTTGGTCTCGCGCGGTTTCGGGCGAGGAGAGGATATTTTGGCGCTTCATTCAAAATTTTGAACCAGAAGCATTCACGTTTACAGTACTCTTCAATTGAACTTTCCTAATTAGACCTCATTATATTTGACCTTGTATGTTTAAAAACCTCATTAAATTATGCGATTATTTTGAAATTTTTGACTCTTGAAAATCCTATAACTACGATTATTTTGGAATGGAGGAGGTAAACTTGAATCTATTTTGTACACGACTATGTATTATCAACAAAGATTGATGCCCCTTTTAGATGTGATTTACAAAAGTCATTATCTCGAATTCAAATAGTTGAATGCACTTCCTATGAATTTGAATATTTGAAACCACTTTTATGTTGAATTCAAAATGTATTCTAGTTCGTCGCTAGCAATTTGGAATGTATACCATGTATGTTTCTTATGTATAATGTCCTTGACACTGACCGCAGTGTGTACTCACGTTTATATATGAATTGCAAGAGCCATGCATTGTCTGGATTTCAAGCTACTGACTATGGATCAATAATGTGAAATAATACCATACACATGCTCGAATTCGATAGAGTATGGATGTTTGCTAGACCAATGTTCGTTCATATGTGAATTGCAAATTTCATGATCTCATCCAATTTTTTAAATACAATTTATATTTTAATTTAATGGGTAGAATAGTCATTTACGCATAGATGCACTCTCCCTCGATCCCTCCTCACACGCGCGCTATCTTTCTCTCTCACGCATACGCGCACACACTATATATCCATCGGCCTTTCTCCCTCACAAATGCTCACCCTCTCTCCCGGAAGTGTCTCACACACACACTCTATATATCTCCCTCTCTCTCTTACTACTATCTACTACTCTTTTCACTAATCTCAGTCACAAACACTATTTCTCTCACATGCATGCGCACGCATGGTCTCCGCCGCCCCCCCCCCTCTGTACATATCTCTGCCTCGTGTCTCCCGCATGCACACTCTCTTTAGTCCTCTCTCGCACGCATTGTCTCCACCTCTCTTACTAGTTGACAGATATGATTCCATCAGATCATTCGGTAGGATATCCCTGACGGTTAAAGTGGATGGTGATAAGAGGCAAAGATTTTCCCAAGTCGGGGCCTTTGCGATCGAGGAAATACCCTACTCCTGGTCGTGTATACTTTGATTGGGGTGTGTACAAAGTACATGTCAATACCAAGGGATTGTGTGTATATATACTATCGACGAACTAGGCCCCCGGCCTATATAACATACCCGGGGCCTAGGGTTACAAATCATAGTCTGCTTCGTCAGTGGAGATAGAGTCTTCCATGGCTCTGGTATCTTCGTCTTGTACGTCAAGTCAGTCTTCGTATAACGCGTCTCGGGCCGACCTATGTGGCGCAGGACGGAACCGACCCAGGGGTCCTCACCTCGACCCACCAGACCAAAAAATGATGTGCCACCACCACACCTCGCACACTCTCTACCCCCATAGGTCTCACTATATTCTCACACCCACACATACCAACACACACACTATTTCTGCTCATGCCTCTCTCCCCTTCTCCTCTGCATACACAAACTCATCATCTCTCGTTCAGACATCCTATTCGTCTCTCTCTCTCCCTCTCTCTCTCATCTCTCGTGCTTTCTCTTTCTCCCATCGCACCCCCCCCCCTCGTATCCACGCCTCTCTCGAATACGTACACATACCCTTTCCAGGCCCTCCAAAATGCGTCAACCACACATTCACGCATGTTACATCTCATTATCATGTGCTCCCAATGATCTAAAAAAGGCATCCGTTCACTTTTACTCCACATACAGGATTTGTTTTGAATTGAAACTACACAAATTGTGACAAAACAAATATTTAAGAAAATCTACATATACAATACTACAAAGTTATATATGAAAGTTAATTGCATGGTGCATCCAATAATATTTGTTCCATATTGTGAATGTTTACATTTTTATCCTATAAAATTAGTCACAATAAAGAGAACGAAGGGCATCTCTCTCTCACTCTCTCCATCGCACACCCCCTCTCTCTAAGCCCTTTTCACGTACGCACACAAACTATCTCTCGGCCCTCTAAAAGTACGCCCCCATACACATTCACGCGTGACGGTCATTGTATTTCAAGCGAAAGCGTAATACGGTCTCTGGATTTAGAATGCTCTCATTACGGTCAACATAAACATTTTCTGGTGATTATATGGTCACTAGCTCACCGTACAACTCTGTATTTTGATGGTGACACTGACGGTCATTGTATTTGAAACGAAAGCACGATACGGTCAGCATATACATTTTGTGGTGATTATACAATCACTGGCTCACCGTACAGCTACGTATGTTGTTGATGACACGATCAATTGACCAGTCAAACAGTCCACGTGCCGCAACTAGTGTTGCATCAGAAGCGCACATTACCTCCCTAACATAGGGCCCACCTATCAGCGGGTATAAGAAAGAAACAAATGGTAATAAATTAGTGCTCGATGGGGATTCGAAGTCGAGACCTCAGGTTGGTCCTCCAGGTTGGTAGCCCGCGCGCGATAACCACAGCGGACAAGGTCGCCTAGTGATGATATGCTGAGCCGGCCTTTTAATACACATGAGCTACTGTGGTGAATACACACACATCACACATGCGGACAAACACACACGCAACGCCCGCATGCATGCATGCAATACTCACACGTACACATGCACGCACGCAACACTCGCACGAGCACACGCACTCAAGCATGCATGCAACACTCACACGTACACATGCACGCTCGCAACACTCGCACGAACACACGCACTCAAGCATGCATGCAACACTCACACGTACACAAGCACGCACGCAACACTCTCACGAACACACGCACGCATGCATGCACACAGCACAAGACGCAACACACATGCTCACGCTCAAGTGCTCAACCTACACGTGCATGCACACCTATACACAGCCAGGGTGGTTCGCGCGCAAGGGCTAGTTCCGCGAGGTCGCATGTTCGACCCCTCACGCGCCTGCATAAATTTTTGTTTACCAACTGATAGGTGGGACCCGCAAGCCACGTGGCCAGTTTGACCAGTCGACAGAGTGCCACGTAGACTTTTTGACTGGTCAACTGAGTGCATTTTGTAATTACGATTTTCACATCCGTATTGGGCCGGCGGGTTTCGGATGTTTAGTCCCACCTCGCCGCGTGAGGAGCTGTTCGACCGACTCAAATAGTTGGGTCGTCCAGAAGCGATAAGCTGCAGTCATCATTGCACCCTTTGTTAAGGACATGAATTGTTAATAGTATTAATCTTCTCTATGATATAAAGGCTGCTTGTAGTGGTTAGTATCATAACTATCATTCCTAAATATGTTTATTATGATAGGGTATCTGATATGATACTCAACCCTCTCTTTCTTCATTTAGTTATATGCCACCTCACCATTGCTGCAGCTGGTACCGCTATGTGCTGAAGCGGGGTGCTCGGTCACAAGCATTTCACAAGCATTCAAGTCTACCGCACACGCCACCAGACAACCACACACGGTTGGCACGCCGTCCGATGCGTGACAAATATTTACAAAATTTCCGATTTGGTGCCAAAACCCGAGCCTCTGCATTTCGCCAAAAAATACAAACCGAGCCTCTGCGTTAACTTCCTGCCCCACCCCGCCCAGCACTTTCAAATCCCTCATTTGCCACGAAATTTTGCCATGTGTTGTTGTTTTCAGGGATATTTTGCTGTGTGAAAACAAATTTAAATATCAACGAATAATCGGTGTCTGGGGTATTTTGCCGGGACACGGTTGAATGGCCTCATATTAGTTTGTACTAGCACTAGTACTACTAGTGTAGAGTAGTAGGAACAGGAGTAGTACAGTGGTAGTAGAGTACAAACCAGTACGAGTCCCATCGGACACCAATTTTCTTGGAGTTCGTGCTATAGCTAGCACTTCTCCCTCCTCGTTCCTCTAAACTCAGCCGACGCGTGGTGGGCAGGGTGAGGGTTTGTCGATAGTCGGTTTGCTCAACAACGGTCCCAGATGTCAGTGAAAATGCAAGACAACATGCGTTCCCTAGCTTGAGCGGCGTGCCGGACCGACCGTGTGGAGGTGCGACGCGAATGCGGCAGGCTTTTCATTTTGAACTCGTAAGTTGTAACATTTGGCTCTGCTCCTTGGAGCGACGATAGACACAAATAATGATTGAAAATGCTAGGGCGGGGATTTTCCCGCGCGATAAGAGGGGGGGTTTGCCAGCTTGGCCAATCGTCGGTTTGCTCACATGCAGTCCCACATGTTACTCATATGCCTTGGTAATGGGCGTTGAGCGGCGGGCCGGAACATATTGTTACTTCAATTATTCATGTTGCATGTACATTAAAATTGCATTGAAATGTACTCAACAACGTGCGGGCTAGTATCATCTAGTGATCTGAAAGGGCCCACTTCAAAAAAGAAAGAAAGACGATTCGGTGCCCAGCCTCATCTGCACCCGGTCGGAAAAAAAATCACAAAAAAAATCATAAGATTCCAGTTTTTTTTTTGCATGGTAGAAAATTTGATGCATGAGGTCTGCTCCAATTTTCAAGTCGTTTTGACATCTGAGCAGCTCTCGGCAAAAAAGACAAATCGGGTCAGAACACTGCATGAACAGTAAACTTTTTTACAGACCCCGAATTTGTCTTTTTTGCCGAGGGCTGCTCAGATGTCCAAATGATTTGAAAATTGGTGCGGACCTCACACATCATATTAACTACCATGCAAAAAAGAATTGGAATTTTTTTGAATTTTTCTAGTATTTATTTTGATTTTTTTCTTTAGCGCGGGTGCAGATGAGCCTGGGCTCAGAAGTGGATTATCGCCCACTACACATTCAAGCATTTCACATCGTTCTCTCGCTCTCTCTGTCAAACCGACTATGCCAAACTCCCCTACCTACCGTGCGGGAAAAGACCCGCCCTCGCTTTTTTCATCGGGTTTTATATCGATGGATCGCACGAAGCAGCAAAACCAAGTGTTACAAGACTACTAGTACTACGTACTACTACAGTACACTGGGCTGCCGTGTCTTGTACTCCTCCGTCGTAAGAGTGGAGACGCTCGCTTTCAAAAATGTTCTGCTTCCGTTCGCCAACATGTGGGACATCTAGCATCCAGGTCCACGTGCCATGCACCAAATAACAGTGCAGAACATCAGGGGGGACGCACCCCGGTCGTGGCGCCGCAGTAGTACTAATGAGCAATGAGGCGTCAAATCACAAAGCCGCACCTTTCCAACCATCATTTCACTCTTCGCTGAATCCGCTTCTCCATCATCTTCTTCAAGAAAACCACGTGTTGCTTCTGCCATTGTTCTGATTTTTCAGGAGGGACGCGCATCGGCTTGGTGTGACCGCATGTTAGCAAACCGACAGGCCAAGCTCCCCCGCCCACCGCTGGGCAAAAGCACCTCCTTTTTACTAATATGGATATCTACTTTTAGATCAATATAATCAAGATTTGTATATATCGCACCAAGAAGCAAAACCAAGTGGTACGCTTTATAGTTCAAAACGAAACTGTGACACACTTCCAGCACGGCTTTCGCGTTCGCGTCGCAAGTCCACAGGGTCAATCCACACACGAAATGGCAACACAAAAAATGCTGCACTCACGGGCCTTTACGGTGCTAATACGGGCATCTTCCAACTAATCAAACTAGACCCCCCCTGATTTTCAGGGGGGTGGGCCCCTTCCCACCCCCTAAATCCAATCCTAATCCTCCACGTTTGCTACTCCGTAAAGTCTGTAAAAATCCTCCCCGTGAGTCTAGCATTGCTCATGGCGACACACTAACAGCACGCCTTTCGCCGACATGTGGGACATCCACCATCCTAGTCCACGTGCCTTGCACCAAAGTTCGGAGCAGCGGGGGGAGGCACCCCGGTTGTAGCGCCGCAGTACTAGTAAATGAGCAATGAGGCATCAAATCACAAAGCCCCAACTTGCCCGCAGTAAGCTGGACGGAGCAGGGGAGTACTCCCTCCGTTTTTATTTACTCTGCATATTAGAGTTGACTGAAGTCAAACTTTGTAAAGTTTGACCAAATTTATAGAAAACAATATAAACATTTACCATAACAAATCTATATGATGTGAAAGTACATTCAATAATAAATCTAATGGTATTGAATTGTTATTGTATATGTTAATATTTTTGTTTATAAACTTTGTCAAAGTTTACAAAGCTTGACTTTGACGAAAGCTAATACGCGAACTAAATAAAAACGGAGGGGCAAAAAATTGTGGACGCAGCTTCGACCCAAAGGCAGTGACGCGTGGGTCCCGCATTTTGATATACCCGCGGCCTCCTTTGGTTCACAGGGTAGGAATATTATAGGAGTATGAAAGTTGTAGGAAAAGAGATGACGTACGTCCTCCTTTGGTTTGTAGGAATTTCATAGTATAGGATTTTCAAAGGAAAAATTCCTATGGGGCTCTGTGATTTGTAGGAATGGATTCTTAATCCTATGTAGGATAGGAACCAATCCTTCACATTTTAAAGGAAAAAAACCATTACCCTTGACTCAATGGAAAAATTCCTATCATATGCATCAAATGCCATTTCTTTCTCGATAAGAATTGAGATGCATGTCATCTCACTTCCTATGTTTTCCTACTCCTATGATATTCCTATCCTATGAACCAGAGGAGGCCGACATGTATCTCAAATCCTTTGAGTAGGGATAGGAAAAGAGATGTCATTTGGTTCACATCATATGAATTTTTCCATTGAGTCTTAATGTTTATTTTCCTCTTAAATGTGAAGTATAGGAATCCATTCCTATGAACCAATTGGCTCTAAAGGAAAAATTCCTATAAAAATCCGATCATATAGAGTTCCTATAATATTCCTCCACACCAAAGGAGGCTTGAAATTGATGTAGGTGATACGGCGGTCTTCCTTTGCCGAGTGTCTGCTAACGGAGACTCGGCTAACAAACTTGGAAAAAGTGTGGCACTCGGCAATAGAGCAATGCCACACGTCGAGTCCTTACTCGATGGGACATTGCCGAGTTTAGAACTTAGCAAAATATTTGCCTGGTTCTTCTAATGAAGGAACACACTATATTTCATCTCTCTACTGATCCCGATCGTTCTTTCTCTCTCCTTAGTTAGAGGACTCAATCCTACGATGTCTCTCGCTCTCTCTCACAACAAACACACACATACGGCCCCTCTTTATCGAAGACACACTCGTACATTCCTCCCCCATCTCTATAGATATCTCTTGATGATGAATGAAATGATATATGCTGGGTTTTCTATATGTGCATGTTGTTCTACGAAAACTCGGTAAAAGTTTGCGAGGTTTGAATTTTCAATAAAGCTATATGCACTATATTTTGGAACGGAGGGAGCATACGGCAGTTGCGAACGCTCACGTGGAAATTTTATGTGTCGGAGGAGTGGCTGTTCTGTCAAATGCCATGGCAAAACTGCCACCGTCAGATGCAAATCTGACGGTTCTTTGGGCATTCGCCAGGAAACGGCTTGTGGTGAACGTTCGCCAGATATGATTTACGGACACACGCATTGCATTGACATGTTAACCCTCCCTCTCACGCATGCACACACGCACCTCACGACTCTCCCGAGACTTCTCGCACACACCATCTATCTGTACTCTGTATGTAGACGTGACACACATATATGTGCTCTTCACACCCTTCCCTAAGAACTTCTAAAAAATAAAAGACGTCACACATATTTTTTTTTGTAACTCAGACGTCACACACGTATACATCTTACTCTAGGTGGAGTACGTAGTACATGAAGAGAAGCGGCGCACGCACGCACCGGTTCTCTAACACCCACACGCAGGTACACGTACGAGCGCATTTGTTTACAAAGAGGCATCCCAAGTGACAATTTGACTCGTGCAGTTTTCAACTTCATGGAGGGTCGGGGACCACACATGTACATAGTGCGACCTGGACGCGGTGGCGCGTTATTGATTGAGTTTTTTTACTGGAACGTTAAATGAAAATAGTGGTTCGCGCGTATTCATTTTAAAAACGATTGCTACAAGAAAATCACTCCACTAAATATATAAGCAGGAGCTTCAGCGCTTGCTTTACTAGGGTTGCTCTCATTCACTCTCTCATCCTCTCCAGATCTAAACAAGACAGTGGCGGCCACACCCTCTCTCTGCTCACCGCTGGTCACAGTTCTGGCCGGATCCCCTCCGCCAGCGAAGCGGAGAAGGTGCAGCGTTCACGCGGTCATCGGCGGTGAGGGAGGAGACCCACAGCTACCGGCGCGTCCCGATCGTCGGCCCGTTCCGTTCTATCCGACACAGCGCTGGCTCGGGAGGGCCTCCAACCCCTTCTTCCTCCCTGCCGTATTGTGGGCAGATCCAGCCTCCTGCTGCCCTCCTAGCCACATCCGGACGACCCTCAGGTATAACTTCCTTTGAAACCGGCCTTGCTCTACTGCCCCAGCTCACCACGTGGCTGCATGTGGATTTTTTCTACTTCCTTCGGCTGTTCCAAAGCCACCTAAATTTTTACTATTATTAGAGGTAAACCTACTTCATGCAGTCGAATCTAGGACTTTGTTCAAAAGGGAAGAAAGGGGGGAAAGATGTAGCATGAATCTAGAACTTGGTTCAAAGAGGAAAGAAAAGGGGGAAAGTACTAGACACTGGCTACCCAATCGGTCTCTTGGTTGAAAAGGGGAAGAAAGTGGGGTGGATAGTGAAGCGTGGGGGGAAGTACTAGTAAGATACTGGCCAGACCGGTCTCTTGGTCGAAAAATGGAAGAAAGTGTGGGGGTGTTGGGGGGACAACGCAACTGAGAACGAGCAGGTCTAGATTTCCTGTGCTCACATAGGAAAAGGTCACCGAGGAGATAAAAAATTGGACAAATGCAGACATGCTGCCTGAATGTTTGCCGCTCTCGGCAACCAGATCTACTTCACCACTTTATGCCCCTGCTATCCCTTTGCCCTTATCGCTACCGTTTATCTAATATCAGAGGAAAAATGAAGCAATGCCACTGTTAGCCTAATGTCACTTCTAAGTAATGCTGTTGTCAGTCTAGTGTGCGCCATCGATAAATTGAAGCAATAACACCACCATTTTATGAAGTGCTTCTGTCTTGCTTTATTTCCCATGAATTCTGTTTTGCCAGTTACACTTAAATCTCACACCGCTAACATTGCTTCATCCCATTGGAACTGCACGGAGCTACTGACCATGTGCTACTCTCATGACAGTAATACTAGTGTTGTTGTTCTGCATGTTAATCTAGTGCCATTGTTGATGTGATGTGATGCTACTTCTTACTTAATGGCACTTTTTCATACTGTCAATGTAATGCCATTCATAACACAAGAGATGCTGTTGTTAATCATATGCCACTGCAAATAACTGCCACAGCTTAAATAACCATATTACATATTTGTGCAAACAGGGATGTCTATCTCCATATCGTTTCTATTTGTGCAATCATAAGCACACACCTCAATTTTAGTAGAACTGCACAAAATCAGATGGATGTTCCTACCAGCCGTCCTCTAGCCACCCGTAATCCAGGTATTCCTACATTCATAACTAGCTAGAATGACCAACACAAGCTAAAAGAAGTTGATTCGTACGTGGACTTCCTGATTGCAGTGCAGGAACGAGCCTGTCATGTGTGGCGGAGAAAACAAGCACTGCGTCCGCGCCGTGAACTACACTCACTCCCAATTTAAGGACGGCCCGAGGACGAGCTTGCATGGCTGCACGGAGGTTTTGGGGTTAGGTGCGCGTAAAAGAGGCATTGCGGTCTTCTTATTTCTGCAAATAGCGGTGCTTAAATTTAGTGGAACTGCACAAGAAGTTCAGATGGTCAATCCACTTCAAGGTTCAATTCAATATTCCAACTGAGAACACAATTATAATTTGTTATTCTGGAACGAGAGAACCTAACCCTAGATGGTGTCAACAAGAAAAACCAGAGTGAACCCCAGGAAATTAAAGCTCACCTAGGGAGGCCCTTTGCTCAGAGAAGCCTGGCTTGATTTTTCCTGATTTGTAAACCTTCTCACAACTTTGTCTTTTGCTGTCAACTTCTAAAAGAGATGTTATGTTCTATGAATCATTGAGATGTATAAAAAAGCTGAACTTATGCTTTTGAAGTATTTTATGCAGCCGAGTTTATTGTGAATGATTAACATGAATGCTGGAGTAGCATGTTAACATTTGGAATCTATATTGTGGCCTCAATTAACCGCATGAACCACTGTAACTAGATACGTAGTTGCTTATATGTCAGACAACAGAGTATGAGTGTGAGCTGGTCGATCTAGTGTTGAAGCGATCTGCGCTAATGTGTCGTGTTTGCACCAACTGTGCTTACAAGTGGGGTAGCACCAACAGTGCATTACCTACACTATGTATACATCGGCGCACCAAGAGTTATCAAACAAGTATTTCATCAAACACACACTGCTCGTTTGATAAACAGTGGCAACTTATGTCTTACAATGCCATATTACATGAAAGAACTCGTGAGGATGCATCTGTTTCGGCAACACTTACAAGGGTTCTCACATGATTCACGGGCACACAAAAGTAGCAGCAGTTCCCATAGAGGGATTCAAACAGAGTACTACCCCAAGAGGGCTCGATAATACGCAAGGTTCGGGTAATTAAACACAATCCAAGCTACTTTGAAACACTAACTGGGCCAACTATTTCATGCCATCGATCTAATTGGGGATCGACACAAGACGGACCGTGCCATGAACATCCTCGAGGACGTCCGGCAGCAGCTCAATCCTGTCAACCTTCTTGAAGATAACCTTGTGGCCTTTCCACTCATAAACTTGTTTGTCGAGGCATGCCACGTCATCTTCATGGATAAGCTTGACAAGAACATTATGCCTCACAAACGAAGGAGTACCTGTGAACTTGTTGCGCTTCAGTACACCCTGGACAACACGCCTGACAACAGTGTGGCTGGAATACATTTCGTCTTCGGTATAAGTGCAAATGGCTTCCAGGATCGAACAACCTAAGAACTTTGTTTTCCCAGTGCGTATATTCAGGTCATCCACCTCATAGCGAGTGACATGTACAACCACACAATCCTTGTCTGTATCAAGGCTCTAATTGAAACAGAAACGAATTCTGAATTACTTTCCAATATAAAAAAACACAAGTTATTTAAACCACCATGTAGAGTCAAAAGTATGCATGACAAGGATGGTAGCACGGCATCGGAGCTAATAAATCTTGCATTATTTATCACCTCATACTTAGATGAAAAACCACAATCAAGATCGCCAAAGAAGAAAATCACCTTGGGTAGCTTAGCAGGGGGGGACACATCCTCGAAGGGGTCCATCTTGCCGGGGGAAAACTGCTCCTGCACGGCCACGGGGGCTGTAACCTCAAACGTGGCATTGACCATCTCAGTAGTGGTCGTGAGCGCATCTGGGGTCGGCTCGGTGGTGGCCTTCATCTTCTTGGAGCTCTCTGTCTCGTGGGGATCAGCCTGCCGCGTCTGCTCATCAGATCTCAAAAGAATTCATAGATAAATCTGATCATAAAGTGACAATTCATCATATGCCAACAAACACACCAACATATTAAATTAGATGGATCACAATCATGTATGGTAGCTCATGTCTTTGTATTCAGAAACATGGGAGACAAAACCAACTAGCTACTGCTACAAACCCATGGTCTATAGGAAAGAAACTACTCACGAGCGATCATGATGGCCTTCAAGTTGATGGAGATGGCCACCATGATGATTGCCCACTCCGTAAGAGTACCGGAAAAGGCCTCTAGACGGATCGTCGGGGAACAAGTTGTGACGCCCCTGCTCGACACGTGCACTAATCATACACGCAAACGTGCACGCTCGAGATCAAAGACTCACGGGATGATATCACAACACAACTCTAAACACAAATTTAAACATAATTCTTCACATTACAAACCGGGGGTCACAAGGACCCGAATACATAAGTCATACAAACCATAATATCTGGGTACAGACATAGTTAGTCAAGTTTGCCTTAAGAAGGCTAGCACAAACAACGACACTGATCGAAAAGGCAAGGCCTCCTGCCTAGGGCCTCTGAACTACTCCTGGTCGCCGGGGATCTCCACGTCGTAGTAGGATCCTCCTGGGATCTCCTGCTCCTGGGCTCCGTCATCTGATCGCAGCAATCGGGTATGGGGAAAAATAGGTAGCAAAGCAACCGTGAGTACTCATCCAAAGTACCCTGCGAGAAAGTGATCCCGAGAGCAGTAGTAACAGTTTAATCATTGTATCAGTATCCATTCGTAGTTGTAGTAGATCAGGATACAACTCCGAGCGTCCTGTTACCGTGGACACGGCTATTCGAATAGATAAATCTTCCCTGCAGGGGTGCACTACTGTTACCCAACACGCTCGATTACCTCTGGCCGCGCACCCTTGTTCCTGGTGATGTCCGGCCTCAGGTGATCAACACGACGCAGCCCCACCTAGGTCCAACAGAGAGGTCAGCACGCCGGTCTAAATCCTAAGTGCAAAGGGGTCTTGGGCCATCGCCCTTTACGCTCCTGCACGTTGCGTGGGCGGCCGGTGAGCAGACCTAGCCTCCCTTAAATACAGGCGCAAGCGTTCCAGTCCAACCCGGTGCGCGCTGCTCAGTCGCTGACGTCTGAGGAACTTCGGTTGATACTACGACGCAGAGGGTCCCATAACCATTATCCCGTGTGGTGGTAGTGCGTATAGGGCCATCGACCCACTCAGCTCATATACCCAAATCCATTAGGTGCGTTTTAGTAACTCGCGAAGACGAACAGGATCCCTGTCGCTCCGACTTGGTAACACACGGACCACGACCAGGGACCAGGCCCACCTCTCTCCTAAGTGGTCTCCACCTGCCCTGTCGTTCCGCCACATATCTCTCGCGGGTACCCTCGGGTCCAGCCCGTCTTGTTTCATTAACTCGCGGGCACTCTTGGAGCCAGCCCGACTTTACAGTTTAAAGCGTTACAGTAACGTAAACAATTCCGTGATCATCCCCTGAATGATCACGGCCCGATAACAAGCATGGCAACGGAAAAGGGTGAAAGGTCACAGATGGAACATAGTGCACCTAACTAAGCAACATAGGATAGCAGGTAAGGTATCAATAACGGACGACGAAAACAGGCTATGCATCAGAATAGGATTCATTGGAATAACAACAGAAGCAATTCTAATGCAAGCATAAGGGAGAAAGAATAGGTGATATCTGGATGATCAAGGGGGTTTTGCTTGCCTGGAAGCTCAGCTGAAGTGGTCTGGTCATCGACGACGTAGTCGTACTCTGCAGTGTAGTCGGCAGCCTCGGGGTCTATCAGGAGAGAAGGAGGGGGAAGAAAGAATAAATACACGGCAACAAATGCAACAGAGATGCATGACATGTCAATATGCAGTGCTAGGGTGATATTCTGCCTATCTAAGTGTTTTAGATAATTTAGGAATTTATCTGGAATTATTTTACTAAAGTCATGCACTATTCATTTATCAGATACAGGCAAAAAGTTCCATGTTCACCTGCTTAGAGTGGTCTGACAGGTATGTGGGTAGCGTATTCAGATTCGTCATATTTTTCTGATCATTTTTCATATATAAATTATTTCAATCTGAGTTACGGTTTAAAAGATATGATTTTCTAAAGTTTTTATTAATTTCTGGAATTAACTATATTATTTAAATTCGACAGAAAAGGATTGATGACGTCAGCATGACGTAGTTGTGACGTCAGCGGTCAACTTTGGCTGACCAGACTCAAATCTGACATGTGGGTCCCAGTGGGTCCCACTGGTCAGTGACTGGGTTAAATAACAGGGTTTAATTAATCTAACAGGCTAATTAGTGGGTGTGGGACCCAGATGTCAATGAGTATTAGCAGATTAATTAAATAACCTAATTACTAATTGCTACAGTAAAAGGCCCCACACGTCAGTGGCTGGATATTTTTAGAAAGATTTATTTTAATTCCAAAATTGGCGGGACCCGCATGTCAGCGCTTGTTTATTAAACGAAGGGTTATTTAACCCTGCGGGCCCACTGGTCAGTGAGAGATTAGTCAGGGGGTTAAGTTAATTAGGTGGTTAACCCTAATCTAATATCTGACGGGCTGGTCCCACGCTACAGTAACCCGGCCGGTTAACTTAAACTGCGCGCGCGCGCCGGCGCTGACAGAGGACGGCGGACGGCGGCGAGGTCCTAGCGGCCATCTCCGGCGACTAAAGGGCATGTGGCCGGGCTCGTTCGAACGAGTGTACGAGCGCGCATCTAATGGCGCAATCCACGCGAGCAGAGGCGATCGGAGTTGACCGCCACGGCGACGGCAGGCGGCGGCCAGAGCAAGAGCTCGCGGGGACGGCAGCTACGGGGCACGGGAACGAAAAGGGAGAGGCCAGGTGAAAGAACATATGCTGCCCCCATGTTTGGTTTTGGTAATTGATGACAATCTCTATGGACTAATGGTTGCCTTGAGTTATATTTGAAGGGTTTGTCCATAGGCATTGCTTGAAGACCATTTGTGGTTTCAAGGTTATTAGAAGAAGAATATGTGTTGACCAAGGTTATTCATGGAGTTATCCAAAGATTGGTCATGTTGATCAACACACAAAGCATAGAAGATGTACCGAGTGGGATCAAGTGATCTCACGGTATGGTAAGCATTGTCCATTACGCTTTGTGTACTAACCCATGTTCTATGCGAGAGTTTTATGTGGGGTTAGGTATGTTTCCATGGGCTTGCGTCAAGAGGAAGATCTCATTCAACCGATGGAGGATGACATCAAGTGGTGATCGTCATCAACATTGCGGTGTGCAAGTTCAAGTGGAGCATCACGAAGAGATCACATGCCTGAAGCTTGCCGTCCATTGTGGTGACAATGGACTTGTGAAGATGTGCCAAAGAGTGGCTCACCCATAGTGGAGTATGGGGGAGCAATCAACTAGTCTTCATCGAGCCGGCGCAATCAAGAAAGGTCGTCCAACTTGAGGAGGTCAAGATCGTCATCATCTAGCTCAAGTGGACTATGCGCAAGGCAAAGGTTTGCCCTTGATAGGTTTTCTATTTTACCGGTCTCATGGTGGTAGTTGGGAGACCGGGTTTTAGGATCGATAGCCGTACTATCAAGGGGGGCTCTCAAGTGAGTAGCTTTATCGTATCATTCGTAGAGAGCTCAAACCATTGCATCCTTGCATCATCTTTCTTGGTTTGTGTTTGGTGATTCTCTTTGTGAGTCTTTGAGCTTTTGATCATCTTCATGACAAGCTCGAGTTCATCGAAAACGGAGTTCATATATGCATCTTCTATGATGTTTTCGATGTTGGAGTTTATGCCGGTTCTTCATTCATAGAGGTTTCTCATCTCTATATCTTAGGCATATATCCCCTGCCACTTCTTATTATAACCAGTCGCTGTTTGGATAGTACTCGTTGTCTTCTATCCAACAAGCTTGAGTTTGCTCAATTCGGAGCTCATTTGCAGAAGTTATGGCAGTTCTGGTTTTATTTGTATCCTCTGGTTTCTGTGGATTTTCAGTAGCTTGCAAGCGGTAGTACCGCTGGTGCCCACGGTAGTACCGCTTATGCGGTAGTACCGCTGGTACTTCCGTGGCACTACCGCTTGGGGTTTCCCCGAGCGTGCAACTCTCTGTTGCCAGTTTGCCATTCACGGTAGTAGAGTGGTAGTAGCACGGTAGTACCGCTCTGGCGGTACTACCGCCCTTACTACCGCCGCCACTACCGCTTGCGGGGTTTCCTTCTGTGCACGTCTCTGTTGCCGTTTTCTGTTAAACGGTAGTAGTGCGGCTGTAGTGCGGTAGTACCGCTCAGAGCGGTAGTACCGCTCTGCTGGGCAGTAGTACCGCTTGGTGCGGTACTTCCGCCCTGCACTACCGCTGCTCTACCGCTTGTGTTTCGCAGAGTGTGCAAGTTTCTGTTGCTCGTTTCGGTTTAGCGGTAGTACCGCTTGGGTGGACGGTAGTACCGCTTGGTGCGGCACTACCGCTCCAGTCCCGTGTTCTCGCCTGCTATTTTTGAATTACTACCGCTTAAGCAGTAGTACCGCTCGCAAGAGCGGTAGTACCGCTTGTACGCGTCCAGCACGGGTAACGGTTGGATTTGGGGTGGCCCTATAAAAGGGGTCTTCTTCCCCAACGGTTATCTTATCCTTTGAGCTCATTTCTCCCCCCATTGTTGACCTTCTTGAGCTTGCCTATCTCTCAATCCCTCCAATGATTCTTGCTCCTTCTTGAGGGAAAAGAGAGAGGAGATCTAGATCCACATTTCCACCAATCACTTTCTCCTCTAAGTGAGGGGAACCCCTTGGATCTAGATCTTGGAGTTCTTGGTGTTCTCCTTGTTCTTCCTCTCACTTTCCTCCATAGCTTTTGTTGCTTTGGTGGGATTTGAGAGAGAGGGACTTGAGCACTTCGTGTGTTCTTGCCATTGCATTAGTTGCATCGGTTTGAGTTCTCCACGGTGATACGTGGAAGTTAGTAGTTGAGAAGCTTATTACTCTTGGGTGTTTGAGCACCCTAGAGCTTGTTCCTCTTGGGTGCCTTGGCGCCCTAGACGGCTTGGTGGTGCCTCGGAGCTCAATCATTGTGGTGTAAAGCTCCGGGCAAGCGTCGGGGTCTCCAATTAGGTTGTGGAGATCGCCCCGAGCAATTTGACGGGTTCGGTGACCGCCCTCAAGGGTTGCCATTTGTACGGGTTCGGTGACCGCCCTCAAGGGTCCCTTAGTGGAATCACGACACCTTGCATTGTGCGAGGGCGTGAGGAGAATACGGTGGCCCTAGTGGCATTGTTGGGGAGCATTGTGCCTCCACACCGCTCTAACGGAGATTAGCATCCGCAAGGGTGTGAACTTCGGGATACATCGTCGTCTCCGCGTGCCTCGGTTATCTCTTATCCGAGCCCTTTACTTATGCACTTTAATTTGTGATAGCCATATTGTTTCTTGTTATATATCTTGCTATCACTTAGTTATTTATCTTGCTTAGCATAAGTTGTTGGTGCACATAGGTGAGCCTAGTCGATTTAGGTTTTGTGCTTGACAAATTAAACGCTAGTTTTATTCCGCATTTGTTCAAGCCTAAACCGTAATTATTTTAAAGCGCCTATTCACCCCCCCCCCTCTAGGCGACATCCACGATCTTTCACCAGGGAGGAGCCGGATGCTCACAACGATGCAGAGGAGAGCTCGGGGAGGCCGGAGGGCTCGCAGGGGAGTAGATCGATGGCGAGGTTTGCGGCGGCGTCCGACGAGGAAAAACGACGCGGGCGACGACGATGGGGGGGTCCTCGGCTTCGATCCGTTGAAGTAGTCGATGAAGAAGAGCCTCGCGGTGCTCCTGGACATGGAGATGGAGCGAGGGGATGGCCGGAGCAATGAGAACGACGGCGGCGCGGCGGGCTCGAGCTCGGGCGCGGCTCGCGTTGGGTGAGGGAGTGAGAAAGAGGGAGAGGAGTGCGGCCAAGGGGGAGCCAGGGGTGCAGGGGGTGGCCCTTAACCACCTCGACGAGCGCAGGAGCGCGCTGTCGACCAGGGGAAGGGGGCCGTGCGCGGCGTGCGCGGGCGTGCTGCCACGGAGGCAGGAGGAAGAAGGAGAGGTGCGGGTGGGCTGGGCCGGCTCGGTCTGTTGGGCCGGATTGCACAGTAGGCTTTCCTTTTTCTTTTTATTCTTTTCTGTTTTTCATTTTCAGTCACTGTTTTGTCATTTGTTTTGACTCCTAAGCACTTTTGTAAGATGTGAGACTTGTCCCAATAATTATTATGCAACATTCCTCACTGCCATAAAAAGTTTGGTGAGTGTTTGATTCCATTTGAATTTTGATTAAATGAAAATGGATTAAATAAGCTAATTTAGGTACTGTCTTAAATAGGTTAGGGCCAATTAAACAATTCATTTAATGTTGATTTTATTTTTATAATTGCTTTGGGATTATTTGTTATATCATGAACATTTTTGTTTGCAAGTTTGAAGTCTTTCTAAATTCACTTGTTATTTGAATTTTGAATTTGAGTTGAATTACTTCTTAATTGTTTTTCTTAGGATTTAATGATGATGACTTGGCATGACTAATTAGCATGACTACTGTTTAGTAATCCTGGGGATGTCACACAAGTGATGTGGATGGAATAGAAGAACTTCGATATTTTTAGGGGTTTCAGGACGAAAGATAAATATAGGCATCGAGGACCGGTGCAAAAGAGCACCAAGGGGCCCACACAATCTCACCACGCGCTCCCTGGCCCCATGGTTGGGGCGGGTGGAGGCGTTGGACGACCAACTGGCCTAGGTCGGTGACTCCGAGAAGCTTCCCTACGCAAAATGATTATTTTGATTTTTTTTCTAGATTTTTGGAGCTTCATAAATTATTTTTCCCGAAAGTCCAAAAATATGCAGAAAATAACAAATACATTAGGCGCTGAGTTAATAGGTTAATCCAAAAAATCATATAAATTAGTGCCAAAATGATATAAATATGGCATGAATCAAAAAAAAAATTATAGGTACATTTGAGAAGTATCAACATCCCCAATCTTAATCCCTACTCATCCTCGAGTAAGTAGATGATAACAAAAAAGTTTGATTGTAATTGCCACTAACATGAATTATAATCAACAGATTTAATTAGGTATGACGGTAAAGGATAGTGATGCAATGCAATAGTCTATAAAAGAAAAATATGCAAGCAAAATCATTATTGTGTTTCATGGATCAGGGCTTTCACATCATACTTATCAACACCATAAGATTTAGAAATAATACAACTGTATCATGAGACTTGATGCGCTAAGGTTTTATCATATCAAACATCGTATCATAACACGACCTGTATCATTGGCCGAGTAAATTAATCACATGACTCTTTCTTTTCAACCACTCAATACTCATGCGATGTCTAAGAGCGAGGAATCTTTGCACTTAAATGGAAAAAATACAATAATAATGGAGATTTATAAGAAGACAAGAGTGGAAGAAAGTCTCACACCAATGAAGTTGAACATTAGGCAATGGAGAGGCCTTATAATCGATGTTACTGCAAGGAGTGGGGATTGTCATGCAACGGATGCACTAACGCTATAAGTGTACGAAAGCTCTCCTGATGAACTAGAGTGGTGTGTATCCAACTCGCTTGATCATGAAGACTTAGAGCATTTTGAGGAAGCTTATCATAGGAATATTCAAGCCAAATTCTATAAGGTGAAAATCCCCAACTAGTATATAAACATGGAGTATATGAAAAATCTCTATATGAAATACAAAGCGCTACTTTGACGCACATATGCATAAAAAAAGGAAAGTAGTGTGCCCTCTCTCTCTCTCTCTCTCTCTCTCTCTCTCTCTCTCTCTCTCTCTCTCTCTCTCTCTCTCTCTCTCTCTCTCTCTCTCTCTCTCTCTCTCTCTCTCTCTCTCTGGCCTTCATGGCTCTGTTTTTTTGTGTGGCCTTCATGGCTCTTTTTTTTATATCCTCACATGTAGGGGCAACACTCTAAAATGATGATTAATAGAATAATTGTACTCATAACTCAAAAGATGATAATCATGATGCAAAACATCTACTGAATGCCTCTGACAGTGTACCAGTGTGTGCGATGATCTAGCGTAGCAAAGATATCAAAACGGACAAATGAAAATATCATGCTAGCTATCTTATGATCATGCAAAGCTATATGACAATATATATCTCTAATCATGTAATGAATGATGATGAAGGTTGCATGACAATATATATCGGAATGGTTGTGAAAATGCCATGATAGGTAGGTATGGTGGTTGTTTTGAGGAAGATAGATGGCTTATGTGTAGGAGAACATGAGGAAATTCTCCCACAGGGTTTGGATGTATCGACAAAGAATGCGCCAAATCTCGAGGTAAAAGTAGGCAATGCACGATATCAGAGAGGCTAGCAAAATATGAATATGTGAAAATGCATGTAAAATGTAACTCACAACTCAAACACTTTACAACCATGTCATAATCTACACGAGGATCATCTTGAAACAAAATAACTCCTAGGGAAAGTGTTTGGCGTACCCGAAGCCCGTTGCGCATCCCCGACCCATTCTACGTGAGCGGTTATTTACAATTTTCTTCAACTTAGACCTCTTTGTAACACTGGTTTCACTTTTGTGTAAATTACCGAAGAAAGGGTGTTGACTTGTATGACATCTACAGCTTCTCACCACTACTTTACTCAAACTCTTTTACCGACATATTCATCTATTACTCCCACCATATCTCAAAACTATTGCGGAGAATCCTATTTCAAATCAGTGATTCCGGATTAATTTATGTAATTTTAAATTATACCACCAAAGCATACTTATCATTTTAATCTCCAACATATTAACCAATGTCAAATATCAATTACTATTCAACTCTACAAACAAATATAAGTGAAGCTAGAGAATTCTAATCATTTCTAATAGGACTACCGTCATGCTCCAAAAAAGTATAAGTGAAGCAATAAAAAAATATTAATTTTATAAATGCAAGGACTTTGTATAACTTCCAAGAATATTTATCAAGACATGATGATTGATTATGATCAGTAATGAAAAAATAAAGATAAAAATAAAAGACGCTCCAAGCACCACATATCATAGGTACGGATGCAGCATGTCAATTTTCAGTCGACATGGAAGCAAATTTCTTGTTGATAGAAACACAATTTTAATTTATTGAATATATACTGTTAACCAAATGAATATTTCTTTGGTCAAAATAAGTTTACGAAAATGCTAAAAATCTGATGTCAGATTTTTAAGCATCACAAATCGAATGATTTTTTAGGGCAAACTATGTTGTGGCGAGGATGACAATTTCTTTTAGTAAGCACGGCAATTCCTGACAAGAAAACTGAACATGGCAAGGATTTACGAAAATTGCCATCCACACGACAACATAATTTGACCGTCATTCGATTTGTAGCGAAATCCTAAGTTTATTTGCATTTGAAGAAAATTGGGTGACAGAAACTTATTTCGCTAAATAAATCATTTCCAATATCTAGAATTAGTTTCCTATAAGATTTGCTTTGGTTCCCAAAATAATGGATTAGCTTCCTCCACGTGTTATATGATGGGCTGTTAGTAGTTTCCTGAAATCACGTAAGGAATCAACTTCCTGGCACGCACGCCCTATACCATGCACGCCGGGTCCTCATCTTCAGTCCGATGGATCGCTAGGGATCGCTTCTCCTTCGTCAGCATGCAGCGGCCGGGGAGAACGGTTAGCTTGCATCGCGGCGAGCTGAAGAGGCGGCAACTCGTACGGTGCGTGTGATCATCGTCTCGCTGAGCGCAGTTTTACTTTTCTTGATTCAATTGACCATCGTCTCATTTGCCACGATGCTCACCGTGTGCTCGACGAAATGCGCCCTGGTTTTCCACAGGCCCGCGACGGCGGAGACGGACATGCCACCGCGCCGCGACAGGCTAAGGGCGCTCTCCGACGACCTCCTGCACCGCGTCCTGGGGTACCTGGACGCGCGGCAGGCCGTCGGCCAGTGCAGCCTCCTGTCGCGCCGGTGGCGCCACGTGTGGGCGTCCATGCCCCGCGTCACCCTGTCCGGCCTCGCCTCCGAGCGGTTCGGGAACAACCTGCTCCTCCTCCGCGATGACGCCAAGCTGGCCGAGTTCTGCCTCCGCAGCTCCCACGTGAACCACACCGACTTCCCGCACCAGCGCCGGTGGCTCCGCCATGTCGCCAGCCGTGGCGTCCGCGTGCTCGAGATCACCCCTCGTCAGCGGCTACCATTTCGAGCTGCCCGACTGCGTGTTCAACTGCGCGACTCTCGAGGAGATGACCGTGTCGGCGTTGACAGTTATGGAGGTCGTCGCGCCCAAGTCTGTCTGCCTCCCACGCCTCAAGAAACTGCGCCTTCACAACGTGCAGCTGTCCGATCCGTCAATGGCAGAGAAACTTATCTCTGGGTGCCCGGCTCTTGAAGACCTCAACTTATCCAGGTGCTCGCTCGGTCTATTCAGGATATCGTCCGGCACCCTCAACACATTGTCCGTCACCGCCTGCGATTACTCGGAGATCCATATTTCTACACCCAACGCTGTTTCCCTGAGGCTAACTGTTGCAGGATGGGTTAAGCTGGATGGCATGCCTTCTCTGCAGAATGCTGGGGTGTATGTTTCTACCAATGGACTGAATCCTCATGCAGTGGGTACAAATGATTTTCTGGACGCTCTTTGCAATGCTCAACATCTTGAGCTATTTAGGTTCGATTTCCTTCTCAAGGTAGAAATCTCTTGCCAGTGTTGCAGTGCTACTCTCTAAGAAAAGTTATTACCTAACTCTCATTCCTGTTAATTGTTAAGTGTAAAGGATACGATGGACAAGCCAGCTACTGAAGGCCCAACCTTTTGCAAATTGAAGAGCTTGTATCTTGGAGAATGGTTTGTCGCTGATTTCTTCCGGCCATTCGCTTATTTCCTTGACCGCGCTCCTAATTTGGCCACTCTTACTTCTTTTTTTTTTTTTGAATTTTCACCCGCGCGGGGGGGGGCCTGAATTGTATTCGTTTGCCTACAGGGCTTTGTAGCCCATTGCAAGATAGGTTCAAGTGAACCCGAAGTACATGGTGGCACAGGAGTAGTAGAAATAAAGCAAAACAACACACACACAGACAATACATATTACAGGGAGAAACAAAGAGGGAAAACACAACACAACAAAACCAAAAGCACAACCAGTGTAATCGAACGGCATTGGCCAGCCGAAACCAAGCCATGACACTGCACCGTCGACGCAATCGAAGGCTCCACGCATCCGAGACCGCACAACGCCGCGACACCACCTGTGTCGTGGGGTACAATCGAAAGGTCGCACGAGGCCGAGACGGCGCCACGACGCCTATGTGCCACCGGCGAAGTCGAAGGGCATCGCCAAGCAAACCAAACCGGGACACTGCACCGTCGACGCAGTCGAAAGGCGCCGCGCATCCGAGACTGCACAACGCCGCAGCACCACATGTGCCATGGGGTACATTCGAAAGGTCACGCGAGGCCGAGATAGCGCCACGGTACCTGTGCGCCACCGGCGAGGACGTTGGGCATCGCCAAGCAGAGACACACGAGGGAGCACTCGAGCACGAACAACAAGAACACCGACGAGGAAGAAGTCCGCCCGAAAGAGAAAGACGGCCACCCCACAAGCCACGGCCCTCCCGGGTAGGAGGAAGCCGCATCCATGCCCGCCACAGCGAAGCCATGGAGCTCGCCAACCCGACGGACAAGCGCCCACCGAAGCTGACAACAGGACCAGGGCCGCATCCATGGCTGCCATCTGCACGCCAAAGACCTGCCGACCTGCGCAACCGCAGCAGGTCGATAAACGGGAGAAGAAGTGACCAACAGTAGCAGGTGCTGGCCGCGTGCGTGGCCTGCTGCAGCCTGGGCGTCCCGGTAGTGCGTGCGCGGAGGTTCTGGTGGCTTCCCGTCGGCGCTCCGGCTCGTGCGGTCGGTGGCGTCACGGGCATCCTACGTCCCTAGGCTGCGGGATGGTCCAGCGGCGGGGGCCTCTGTGCGGCGCGGGCGGTGGTCCTAGGCGGCGGCGCTTCCCCGGGCTCGCCCCGATCCGTCTCCGCCTGGGTGTGCTGCGGCATGCGCACGCCGGTTCCGGGCGGTTCCGTCTCAGATCCGTTGGGGGCGTCCCTACCCTGCTCCTGTTGCAGTTCGGCTCCCCCTCTCGCTCGCGTGTGTTCGGCGTGGATCCCCTGGAGCTTCCCGTTCTGGTGTTGGCCGGCGTGGTGCCGGGCGACGCTGTTGGTCACTTCTTCTCCCGTCTATCGACCTGCTGCGGTTGCGCAGGTCGGCAGGTCTTTGGCGTGCAGATGGCAGCCATGGATGCGGCTTGCTCCCCACGCGGGGTGCGGTCGTGGGCGGTGAGGAGATCCCCTGGTCCTGTTGTCAGCTTCGGTGGGCGCTTGTCCGTCGGGTTGGCGAGCTCCATGGCTTCGCTGTGGCGGGCATGAATGCGGCTTCCTCCTACCCGGGAGGGCCATGGCTTGTGGGGTGGCCGTCTTTCTCTTTCGAGTGGACTTCTTCCTCGTCGGTGTTCTTGTTGTTCGTGCTCGAGTGCTCCCTCGTGTGTCTATGCTTGGCGGTGCCCAGCGTCCTCGCCGGTGGCGCACAGGTACCGTGGCGCTGTCTCGGCCTCGCGTGACCTTTCAAATGTACCCTATGGCACAGGTGGTGCTGCGGCGTTGTGCAGTCTCGGATGCGCGGCGCCTTTCGACTGCGTCGACGGTGCAGTGTCCCGGTTTGGTTTGCTTGGCGATGCCCTTCGACTTCGCCGGTGGCACATAGGCGTCGTGGCACCGTCTCGGCCTCGTGCGACCTTTCGATTGTACCCCACGACACAGGTGGTGTCGCGGCGTTGTGCGGTCTCAAATGCGTGGAGCCTTCGATTGCGTCAACGGTGCAGTGTCATGGCTTGGTTTTGGCTGGCCAATGTCGTTCGATTACAGTGGTTGTGCTTTTGGTTTTGTTGTGTTTTCCCTCTTTGTTTCTCCCTGTAATATGTACTAGATCATAAAAGGCGCGCGTTGCTGCGCCCGTCTTTCAGCAACAATAAATGTTAGGCTTAATACAATTATGCGTAAGCATTTTATGTAAATTTAAATCTTGTAGTAATATAAATAATTTTGTGTAATTTGATTTTACCTGAAACTCAAAGCAATATAGTAGTATTAGGCTTCTGCCATTGTCATTACAATACAACGATTGTTTGGAGACCTTGGTGAACAATAATGGTACAAATGGAAAACAAGTCATGTTAAGGACTTGAGCATAATGAAAGCTGAAGCCAGAATTTCTCTTTCCGCTCAGGTTCAGTGCCAAAGGTTATTTGTACCAATGCAATACGGCTCTAGCTTCCTTCTAAATTTTTATTGGCCAAAATTTAGTACATGATGTTCAACACTGAGTTGTTGTCACTGTTTCCTCTTTAGTAACTTCTGAGCAGTCCAGCATGCAATTTCTGTAGATGGCTACATTGGAACTCTTGGGCACCTTATTAGAAACATCAGTAGGGTAGTTCTTAAATTTATTAAAGTGGAAGCGCCAAAAATTCAATGGAAGTCTAAGAAAGAATATCTAACGTAAATTAAGTAAAATTAAGAAATGAGAGATATTGGTTTGATTATATCATTGCCATATTAGTTGAATCACCTTCTCTTAAAACATGTCTCTTTCTCAAGTCATGGAACTTCATCACTTCCACTGCCAATCAGAACCGTATTGACAACTGAATTATATATAGTAAATTGTCCTCTAACCAACAAATAATTCGTCATCGGCCATCATTTTGTTTAGCATGAGCTATTTTAAAGCAAGAAAATATCAGTGACTAAAGTAACGCAAGCTCTGCCCTTAGACAGATGTGCCATGCATGTAAAATAATTAAATACCCAACATGAATCGAGGTAATCAATTTCATCTAACAATGAAACTAATGAACTTATGGGCTTGTGCCAAGTAGCACGATCAGTCGTATCGATTTTTTGTCATATCTTCTCAAGAGTGACCATGAGCATTACAAATACTTATGCATTCACAAAATCACATCAAATTAAGCTACTCAAATTTCGCCATTTCATCCCCAAAGCTAAATATCAAACATAAATGCCACTACAGTCATGTCATGTTCGAGCCAGCAATTATATGATATTCCAAATGCTTATGCAGTTCCCCTTCATAAACTGGAAGTGGGAGTTTGTTATGTATGACAAAATAACTTATCTCCCAGCCATGGCTTTTGTTTTTATAGCAAATGGCCATCTAATGTGTACACATCCGAGCATCCTCTACAAAGTTTAAAGTAGAACTCTATATGCCATATGAGCTCCTTTAGAGCTGTAGACTGAAGATCAAACTAATAATAAATTATCAAACTCCTAGAGACTGAAGATCAACCTAATAATAAGTCATCAAAGTCATAGAGAGTAGAAAACACTATACGTACTTGTCCAAGAATATTGACATGGTAGTGGATGAATCTTATCAACCAACAGTCCTTTGTGCCGTGTTACTCGTGAGCTCGAACATCTGCTATTCGTGGCTACCTTCTCCTGTCACACCCCAACAGAAACAATCCACCAACACACACAGCAAACCTAAACGCACAATTCCCAACCAATATTGAAGGTGTGATCGGTGCTTTACCGTCATCGTGGCGAGGTCGGTTGAATTGGATATGGCGCTTCAACTGTATCCACTTCCCATGGAGGCATAGAACTCCATGGGACTGTAGCCCGACAGCCTCCACACCCTACTCATGATCCTGACGCTACATACATAACAGAAAAAATAAAAACCAAAAGGATTGAAACTAATGAGATCGTGGATATATACAGATCAAGGCGGGGAATCGCACATTGATAGGCCAAACCACCTTGAGGCCTAATGCCAAATTCCACTCCAGCAACAGTAACAGAAGAGAGATGGCCAAGCTTCTTCGACATTCTGCCGCCATCAGTCTCATTTTTTTTTCTTTGAGGGAATACAATCTTTGCAGCACGAGTCAGCTATGTGGGGGACGACGATGGGCCAGTTCCATCTTGCAAAGCAGTGACCCGTCAGCAAATCAGTAGCTACTTTGACCATCAAACCGGCCCGGTTTACCAGAAGGCTTTATATCTGACCAACTGCCCCTGCCACTAACTGTCCAAAAATAAATTTATTCATTCAGAAGAAGAACATTATCATTTGATTTAACTCTTGATTTGTATTATGCTAGCATGGAGATCAAAATAATGCTGATGGCTATGAAAGACAATACCTCTTGCTTAACCAATGTAGTACCTGTAGAGGATAAGAGGGTACCAACTTGCTACTGCAAACTGAACAAGACTTTGTTAAAATAGCATCGCCATACACCAGAAATCACATGACCATTTATTCCAATGCAAGCATACAAACAATTGCAAGGAGTGTCACCTGCCTTGGCTTTGCATGGAGTGCCATGAGGCCGGAGGTGTCGACGCCTAGCCCCTAGCATCTGCACCTACTGTTAGACAAAACATATGTTTATGGTTTGAATTTAGCGGCCGGAGGCCCGGATTGGCAACCGTAGCAAGCACCTACTCTGTTTTCTAGGATGAGAGAAGAGGGTTTGACAGTTGGTAAAAAGGCATGGTGGTCAGAGGGGTGGTCGTCGTTGCGGAGTAAATTGGGTTGTTCCTCGAATTCGGAGGACTTGTTGACTCACTACGCCATGGCTACCAGCATAGTACAGTTCGGTCAGTATAACAAATTCAATCACCCAAAATTGATACCAGCATGGTCGCCGAAGCTTGAGCGCCATGGACGCCGCGCCGCTCGTCCACCACCACGCTGCCGCGCTTCGAATCCATCCAGGTGGAGATCGACACTGACGGCATGCCGCCCCCGCTTCCGAGACGTTTCGGCTCGCCGCCGCTGGCGTTGGTTAGGGTTAGCGAGCACTCTCCCACGACTGATTGGTTCGCTGCTTTTTGGATCAGGGAATGCTCCCTTGCTTGGGCCGGCTATGCGGTGGGCTATTTGGCCCAATTAACCACGCTGGTCCAAAATAGTTACGGGAGTAGCTGCCCTCAGAAGCTGCGGGGACGGGAGCAAGGAAAATTCTACTGCGCATCCAATGTCTAGAGACAGCCGTATCTTGAAATCGGACGGCTCCAAAGACTGATAGTGTGAGGGAGCTCCTAGGGTGCCCAGTTATAATGTTCTTAAATTGTCGGTGTGTGTGTTGTTTTGCTTTATTTCTACTCCTCCTGTGCCACCATGTACTTCTGCTTCACTTGAACCTATCTTGCAATGGGCTGCAAAGCCCTGTAGGCAAATGAATACAATTCAGGGCCACCATGTACTTCTGCTTCACTTGAACCTATCTTGCAATGGGCTGCAAAGCCCTGTAGGCAAATGAATACAATTCAGGTGGGGGAATCCCCCCCACCCCCCACCCCCCCCCCCCCCCCCCCCCCCGCGTTGAAAATTCAAAAAATAAATAAATAGCGGAAGGCAAATCTTGGACGCTAGACCACAAATGATGATGCTCACACGCATGTATGGGAGACCGGAGAAGGCACGTCTCTATTAAAAACCACGCCAAGTCGATGGTGTAACATACCGATACATCCAGCCAAGCGGCAGGTAAACACGGACGATATACGCGTCTATCGACACTAATTAGCATACAAAAACTAGAGCATGCACGACAGTATTTCTTTATCACACGACTCCCATGAAGGACACGACACGGCTCTAGGCCAACGGTAGACATGATTCAAAATCAGAACACAACTCCTGAAAACCTACCAGTCCCCTCTACGTATCCGAACTAGGTCGTAGCAAAAACGGCTTATCAAAGAGAGTCGCAGTGGCATGGCACGCTAAGCCAACCATTTCAATGACTGACATCCACAAACGTAGTACCACATCGATCCAAGTGGCAAGTGAAGCCCAAAGTAATCAACACAGAAGAATTTAATACCAAGCTGAGCCATCCACCTACGACGAAAGAGTCACTGTGCAGCTTGCAAACAAGGTACAACATTGAACGGAGGAACATATAGCGTGACACAGAAACAATATAGGTGAAGTCATGCAAAAATATACATATCACCTCACAGGCTACAAGCTTCTATGTACATAAAAATAACCATATACTCGCGTTTAGGGACAGGGGCTGTTCCTTATCTTTTGTAAATGCTTCTCTAGACGCCTGCCTTCGTCTCTAAGCCTAAAGCCTAGGTCCTGGAAATTTATTAGGAGAGTGTTCCAAACCATGTCCACCGCACCTTTTTATTTTGAATAGTTAAGATATACAATGCTTAAAATCTGTCGAGAAAACAAAGACATATGCATGACGGCAAGAAACCAGCCCCTCGCAAGTTTTTTCCTGTACATATCCGCTAGGCTGAGTTGGCGCGGCAAAGTCCTGTTCTGTTCCTCTAGATCCTTTAGCCTAGCATAATTTAAGTCTCTGAAGTGGAAGCCGTCCTTCCCTCTCCAAGGCTTCTAGGGTTTCTTCATAAACACCGGAAGAAGACCAATTGCAGGAAACAAGTCTTTTTGAAGATCCCGCCATGGATTCAACCTCAGAAGGGGAAAAGCTACAGAGACAGGTGGGGTGGAGTGGAGGTTTTTAGGAACAGAGGCGGAGCGTGTCTCAATACACACCGCATCCCGTGATATAAGTAAGGGTGGTTGAGATTTCCGCGAGGAAATGAGAAAATGGCTCGATCTATTGAAGCGGAAAAAGAGGAAGTTCGAAAGGAAGTTACGATGGCAAAAGCTCAAAAGAAGGGATTAAGTTTACCATGGGCGAGTCGCCCGCAACTCCGGACAAAAAGGGAGGAGACAGTGGAATAGGAGTCGCAGCTACGCCCAAGCTAAACTCGGGGGGCTAATGTTTGGGGAATATCCGACGAGTGGACCCACAGGATAGGCGTGACTTACGGAGAAGCGATCCTTGTGGGTCACGAAGAATTCCGGTGAAACTTCCAGAAGGCAATGTGGCTCCTTACCATATTTTAATAAGGAAATATGTGTTAACTGGACTTCAGTCCAATTAGAGCTCCATTCGGAGTCTTGTAAGGGCCCTGCGAGTCACCGTGTATATAAGGAGACTCGAGGGGCCAAGTAGGGGACAAGCTAGATCTCGAGACACAACTCTCCTAAAGCACCCATTGTAATCGAGACCATATTGATAATAGAGAGAAAGAAGCAAGGCAGGAGTAGGTCTTTACCTCACATCGAGGGGCCGAACCTGGGTACATCGTGTTTACTCGCATCAACTCCGATCTTGATGACTCACAAGTTGCACAAGACCTACGAACTCACAAGTCATCCTCCGATGACTATTGCCATGACAACCCCACGAAAAAACTCCTGAACTAACTTTTGTTTCTTGAGAGTATCCTGTTGTAAATTATCTCCGATTTTTCCTCCTTATCCCTTTGGTAAGTTGGGCTGTCTCGTCGCATCTGCTCCCCCAAATGATCATTCTTCTTCACTGCCTCTAAGCGCCGCCACACTCATTCCTGTAGTTCGTCTTCTCCAAAGGGAAAATCCATGGCGGAATCGTCAAAGAGGCGTGTTTCATGCAATTGGTCTTCTTCCAGTGTCTACGAAGAAACTCTAGAAAATCTAGAGAAAGAAGGACGGCTCCCACCTAAAGCCGTGTGTCATTGGAGAGGTCCTCTCGATGAGACAGTTCCTACTCCTTTGGACGAGGCGGTAGTGGTGTTTGTTGAAGCCATCAATTGTGGTTTTACTCCTCCCGGGTCAAAGTTCTGGCGTGAGCTGATGCATCATTATGGGCTTCGTCCTCACGACATCGGCCCCTGCTCCTATATTCACGTAAGCAACTTCGAAACCCCCTGTGAGAACTATCTCCAAATCAAGCCAGATCTGGATCTCTGGCTTTCCCTGTTTCATTGTCATAATCAGATAGAGGGGAAGAATCGCCCAAATCTCCAGTGCGGAGCAATTTCCTTTCAAAGGCGAAATTCAAAAAAATTCCCCACGCTCAAGATGGGGAACAAAGTCCTTAACTGGCAAAGGACTTTCTTCTACTGCCAAGATACTTCTCCTGCAGGCGAGAGGAGGGTTGTGCCCTGGTCTCCTGCCCATTTGATGCCACCAGGAATCTTCCAAATAGCCCCCGAGTTGGCTCTAAGACTCGAGTAGAGATGCTGACAAACAAGATTCGAATTTTCATGAGTCGCGGCTTGACCGGTCTGAACTTGATAGCCTGTTGGTTGAAGTGGCGAATCCAACCAAACAGTCCTCGGGGTGGACGACTTATGTGCGATTACTCTAGCCCCAACAATCCCCTTTGAACCTCCAGGGAAGAATGGGATCACGCGAGTGGATCAACTTCATTGCTCGTATCACAAAGGAGCGGATTCTCTCTTTTGAAGTTGGAGGTTTAACCCCTTTCTCTGCATTCAACCGACCTTATCTGGTAAGGAGTTCCCTCCTTATTACTTCTTGTTAGACAGATATGTCACGTAACGTGACATATCCCCATATTGTGGAGTTTCCGTATTTGTTGTGACCTCCACAATAATCAATAGTTATGACATTGATTGTAACAGTTATGGCTAGGATTGTAATCTTGTCTATTTATAGACGTGGAATGGAATGGCCCAAAGTGTGGTCAATCTTCTCACATGGTATCAGCCAAAACTTCCTGAAAATCGCTTCCGCTCCTCCTCTCCTCCTCCCATGGCGCCGTCCGAACAAACCGCGCCTCACCCCAACGCCCACCTCTGGGCGCAGGCCACCGCCATCCAGAGCGTTCGCTCGCTCGTCCCGGTCGTCCTCGACTTCAAGACCAACGTCTTCCCCAAGTGGCGCACCTTCTTCACCATCGCCGTCACCACCTACGCCCTCGAGGACCACCTCACCACCGAGACGCCTCCTACCGGCGATGCCACGTGGCTCCGCCTCGACTCCACGGTCCTTCGGTGGCTCTATGGCTCCATGGCCATGGACATCGTCGACCTCGTCATGCCCACCTCGACCTCGGCCGACGTCCCCGCCGCTACCGCGTACACGGTCTGGACGGCTGTCCACGGCCTCTTCAACGACAACAAGAAGACCCGCGAGGTTTACCTCGCCGAGGAATTCCGCAACGTCAAGCAAGAGGACCGCTCCATCACCGAGTACCTGCAGCTCCAGAAGGCGGCGGCCGACGCCCTCGGCGAGGTTGGCGCCCCGGTCTCCGACTCGGACCTGGTCACCAACGTCATCAAGGGTCTCAGCGATCGGTTTGACAGCGTCGCCGACATCGCCCCTCTCCTCACGCCGTTCCCCACCTTCCTCAACTTCCGCAACATGCTGCTCCTCCAGGAGATGAAGATGCTGCGTCGCTCCCCCAACACCTCTGCCTCGGCCTTCGTCGCCCGGGGGCCTGCCCCTCCTCCACCAAGCGGCGGCCCCCCTACCGGGCCGGGTGATGGACAGCCATGGCGCCCTCCCACGCCGGCCCCCAACCCGCACCATGGCGGCTACGGCCGCAACAAGGGGAAGAACAAGGGCCACCGGCCCGCCGGCGGTGCCCCTCCTATGCCCACCCCCTTCAACCCATGGACCGGCGCCATCCAGATGTGGCCTATGCAGCAGTCCGCCCCTGGCCACAGCATCCTCGGCCCTCGCCCGGGTCCTCGCGCCTACGTGGCGTCCCCCCACGCCGGCCACGGCGCCCCCTACGACGCCCCTTACGGCGCCCCCTACGGCGCCCCTTACGGCGCTCCCTACGGCGCCGCCCCACACGGCGCCGCATACTACCACGCTGCCCCTGCGTCGTCACCTACGTGGGATCCCTCCGCCCTCGCCCAACACTTCAACGACATGACGTTGCAGCAGCCCGCTCCTGAGTGGGTCATGGACAGCGGTGCCACCGCCCATCTCTCCAAGGACACCGGTATCCTCTCCTCTCTCTCTCCACACCCTATTTTTCGTCATGTCACTGTTGGAGACGGCTCCTCCGTTCCCGTCTCCGCATCAGGACATGCCTCTCTTCCTTCGTTTTTCTCTAATCGTCCTCTTCATCTCCGTGATGTCCTCGTTACACCTCGTATAATTCAAAACCTCATCTCTGTACGTCAGTTTACTACAGATAATCAATGCATAGTCGCGTTTGACCCTTTTGGTTTTTCTGTGAAGGACCTTCTCACTTGGCGTGAGCTGCTTCGGTGCAATAGTACGGGGGAGCTTTATTCCCTTCAGCGCCCGGCGCCCCGTGTCCTCACCGCGACCACCACCTCCCATGATGTTTGGCATCGTCGCCTCGGTCACCCCGGTCATGACGCTTATCGTCGTCTTTCGCAGCATATTTCTTTGCCGTGTAATAAACAAACTCATAGTGCCTTGTGTCATGCATGTCAACTTGGTCGTCATGTACGTTTACCATTTTCTTCTTCCACCACTAGCACTACTCGCCCTTTTGAGTTAATTCATTGTGATCTTTGGACATCACCAATTTCTAGTATTTCTGGTAATAAATATTTCCTAGTTATTCTTGATGATTTTACTCATTTTCTATGGACTGTTCCTCTACGGCAAAAATCCGACGCTTACGCCGCGATTACTTCTCTTCGCGCATTTGCTCATACTCAGTTTAATTTGCCTCTTGCGTCCATACAGTGTGATAACGGTCGTGAGTTCGACAGCACCAAACTCCACTCCTTCGCCGCCGTACACAGCATACACATCCGCTTCTCGTGTCCATACACCTCCCAACAAAACGGTAAAGCCGAGCGTATTATTCGTACTGTTAACGACGTAGTGCGCTCTCTCCTATTTCAGGCTAGTTTACCACCTCGCTTTTGGGCAGAAGCTCTCACTTACGCCACTCACGTCCTCAATTGTCTACCCACCAAAACCATCACCGATCCCTCTCCCTACTTTGACTTCATCGTAGTCATCCCGATTACTCGTCTCTACGCGTTTTTGGATGTCTTTGTTATCCCAACACCGCCTCCACTATGCCTCATAAACTTGCCCCACGGTCTAGCGCTTGTGTTTTCCTTGGTCATTCTCCTCACCACAAAGGTTATCGCTGCATGGATCTTACCACTCATCGCATTATTATCTCTCGCCATGTTATTTTTGACGAGTCCACTTTTCCCTTTGCATTACCGCAGCAACCCTCCGCTGCCACCTACGCCTTTCTCGACGACGACTCTCCTCCTATTGTCGTTCCTCCGGCACCACCTGTGCCGCCCGCCCCCTCCCCACCTCCTTCGCCACCACCGCCGCCGCCGCTTGTGCACCGCACGCGCAGCTCATCCGGCATCCATGTCGGACCCCGTGAGCGGCTTAACCTGTCTGTTTCTGTCAACAGGTATTCACCGGTTCCTACCTCTGCTCATGCGGCTCTCAAGGATCCCAACTGGCTCGATGCCATGACCGCGGAGTACCGCGCTCTTCTCGGCAACGACACTTGGGATCTCGTGCCTCCTCCTCGCAACGCCAACATCGTCTCCGGCAAGTGGGTCTTTCGCCACAAGCTCAAGCCCGATGGCTCCCTCGACCGCTACAAAGCACGTTGGGTGCTTCGCGGCTTCTCCTAGGAGCAAGGTGTCGACTTCGACGAGACGTTCAGCCCGGTTGTCAAACCGGCGACGGTTCGCGTCATCCTCTCCCTCGCGCTCTCCCTTAAATGGGAGACACGCCAGCTCGACGTCAAGAACGCTTTCCTCCACGGCAAGCTCGCCGAGGTCGTCTACTGTCGACAACCCACGGGCTTCATCGACTCCACCCGCCACGAGCACGTCTGTCGGCTGAACCGTTCGCTATACGGTCTCAAGCAGGCTCCTCGCGCGTGGTACCAGCACTTCGCGACCTTCATCACCTCGACCGGCTTCATGTGTTCTCGCTCGGACACCTCGCTGTTCGTTCTTCAGTGTACGGAGGGCACGGCCTTCCTCCTTCTCTACGTGGACGACATCGTCCTCACCGCTTCCTCGCCGCGCCTACTCGATAGGATCACGGCTTCTCTCCGCTACGAGTTCGCCCTGACGGACATGGGCAGCCCTACTTCCTCGGCATCGCGGTCACCCGCGACCCCTCTGGCATGCATCTCTCGCAAGCCAAGTACGCCGCGGAGATTCTGGACAAAGCCGGCATGACTGCCTGCAAGTCCGCGACGACGCCGGTCGACACATCACCGAAGCTCGCCGCCACCGCCGGTGCTCCTGTCACCGACCCGACTGAGTACCGGAGTCTCACCGGGGCTCTTCAGTACCTCACCTTCACGCGCCCTGACATCGCGTACGCCGTTCAGCAGGTGTGTCTTCATATGCACGACCCTCGCGCGCAACACCTGGCGGCAATCAAGCGCATCTTGCGCTACGTTAAGGGCACGCTTTCTCATGGTCTCCAGCTTCACTCGTCATCGCCGGACTCCATGGTCACCTACACCGACGCCGACTGGGCCGGCTGCCCCGACACTCGACGCTCTACGTCGGGTTTTTGCGTCTACCTCGGTGACAACCTCGTCTCCTGGTCTTCGAAGCGGCAACACACGGTATCTCGTTCTAGCGTTGAGGCTGAGTATCGTGCTGTGGCTAACGCCGTCGCTGAGGCTAGTTGGATTCGCCAACTCCTCCACGAGCTTCATCGACCATCTCCTCCCGCCACGGTTGTGTTCTGTGACAATGTTAGCGCTGTCTACATGTCCAGGAACCCCGTCCAGCATCAGCGCACCAAACACATCGAGATCGACCTCCACTTCGTTCGCGATCGTGTTGCCATGGGCCAGGTCCGCGTGCTCCATGTACCCTCGTCTCGCCAGTTCGCCGACATCTTGACGAAGGGTCTTCCATCACCGTTGTTTCTGGACTTTCGGTCCAGTCTCAACGTCCGTCCTCCTCCCGTTGTGACTGCGGGGGAGTGTTAGACAGATATGTCACGTAACGTGACATATCCCCATATTGTGGAGTTTCCGTATTTGTTGTGATCTCCACAATAATCAATAGTTATGACATTGATTGTAACAGTTATGGCTAGGATTGTAATCTTGTCTATTTATAGACGTGGAATGGAATGGCCCAAAGTGTGGTCAATCTTCTCACACTTCTATGCTGCCTCCTGACTATAACTTTTAACCATTCTTCCTCTCTTTTTCAGACGATCACAAATTTCTTGGACCCTCCTCCATCTACTGAAGACCGCGAGTCGCAAGTTGTCATGAACCCTTCGATGCGAAACAATCCTAAACCTTCTTTCAGCGAGGCTTCAAACTCTCTTGCAAATCCTATTGATGCCATACCAATAAGCTTTATTCCACCTGATGTGGCTTCAAAGAAGAGACTAGAGCCCTCCACAGGAGCTCCACCAGGAAGCCTTGAGTTGGAAAGGGTGAAGAGGACTAAGGGGATCATGTCTCCTCATATAAAGAAGTTTCAAAGTGGACTTTTTACCCCCTTCCATCATTTGAATCAGATGTAGTGCCAACTGCAAGCTCTCCTGGGACTCACCCAAAAGATCCTAGTTCCTCGGATTCTTTGAGCCATGCAATGTCTCCTTGTTTTTCTGGTGATCCGAACATGAAGACCGCTGAAGGGTAACATACTCACATCCCCTTTTTTGGTAACCTTTGCTTCTTGCTTCCTCACTAAACCTTTTATTTTAATATAGATGTCGTCTCAACTTCTTTGATGATATCCCAAACGCCACCTCTCCTAGCTTGCATGATTCTTCGGCCTTTGAACTCGTTCCAAGGGCTGCTCACATGAGCCCTCCCATATATTCGCTGCTCAGAACTGAGGACCCGACTGGAGACAATACTGCTGATGCCATGCTAAGCACTGATTTCCTGGTGGGAGATGGAGCAACTCGCGGAGCTGGAGAATCATCTAAGCGCCCAAGTCCTCCAGCTAAGGATTTTTCTAAGTGGGCCATTGTACTTAGCGACAATTTTCCTTCTCCAATGGCCGAGTCGCCTCGTTCTTTAGAGGCGTCAGAACGAGATGACTGTAATGATCTTGAGCAGGCCATAAGCGACTTAGGAGAAAAAGTTGATGAAGACTTAGCTCAGCTTACATTGCACCATCATCTGTCCCGCCAGGTGACCCTTTTTCTCCTTATACTTATGTATACTCAGTAGCCCCCGAGAATCCAGGTGCTTTCTCTCGGGGAAGGGGCAGGAATCTCTTACATACTTTGTCTGACCAAGCCCATATGTGCTTTGCAGAAATCTTTGGCAGCCGCTCGTAATGAGGTATTATCTCTTAAGAAAGAACTTTCTTCTTATCGCTTGCAAGCATCTCGTGACCGTGCTTCCTTTGAAGCACAACTTGCCAAAGTGACTTATCCCGAAGAAGACTTGGTTGCTAAAGCTACCCATGCTAATCAACTATCCAAGGAGCTTAAACATTCGCAAAAGAACCTTGAAAGTGTGAAGTCGCAGCTGGATGTCCTCAAGAAGTCTGCTGCTAAAACCCTTGACCGTAACAAAAGACAGATCGAGGCCCAGAAAGATGCCATCAAAGATGCCAATAATCATGCTTTAGCCAAGGCCCATGAGGTTAATGATCTTAAAAATAAGTGTGATGCCTATGCTGCCGAGTATGAACGGATCTACAAAATATGTAGTAATATCTATGGCCATGTGGCCTTCCTTGTCTAGCTAATTGGAGGTAATCCTTTTCTCATTGTATTTTCGATGATTACTTTGTGTGCAACACTCTTCTTCTGACTTCTCTTTCTTTGTATTCTTTTCAGGCAAAGGCTGTCCTGATTCCATTCTTCACATCAGCAAGCAGTTTGAATATATCAAAAGTTTCCTTGTGAACGTGTCGAGAGGTGTTCACAAAGCTGTTGATGCTGTTGTGCCTGAGAAGAAGACCGATGGTGTGGAAACTTTGACGCCCACTCCCTTTTCCCTTTTGAAGCGACTTGGAAAAATTCCCAAGTATTTTTATGACTGGAAAGATTCCTCTACCAGTGCGGGTGCCGCCCGTGCTTTAGCCTTGGTGAAAGCTCACTATCCTCAGGTTGATCTCGACCTCATTCTTGGTGGTGTGCTGGAGAAGAAGACTGACCAGTCACCTCACACCAAGGAGAGTTATATCGTTGAATGTAGATCAGTGCGTGGTTATGCTACTTCTTTGGCTGCTGAGATCGCCGACTGCCCATATTTCCACATGTATGATCATAATAGTGCAAAGCTCAAGAGATCAGTTGAATCGTATGTCCCTCATGCCTTGGATGTTGGCACGACTTCAGAACCAGGTTTAGCTGACACCAACAAGGCACTCGCAATGTCACCTGCTTCAACTGATCTTGACGCCTCAACTCCCATACCTTCTGTTCCTGCACGGCCGCCACTTCTTAAAAGATTTAAGCCTGCTGGAAAACAATGAACGTTGTGCATATTTTGTCTTATGCATTAGTTTTATGTAAGAAAATACATTTTGTGTCATTTATGTGTCTGAATAATGCTGTATAAATTTTGCAAGTTCCTCAAGTCGCGTTTTCGGCTTCTTGAAGAACTTTTGGCGTATTCTATCCTTTCAGTTCATCTCTCAGACCATCACCTATGTAGGCACTCGCGAGCAGTTTTTCGGGATGGCAACATATGTTCAGGGTCGAAAAAACTCCGTACTTCGATGGGAATTTGAAGTCGAGTGACAATGCTACGACCCTACTTTGCGCCTTGGGCAAGTTGCTATCCACAATAGGGGGAGTTCAACCAAGCATATCTCCAAGGAGGCGGGTGTTGCGAGTTTTTTGTACCCAACTTCTTCTCGCTGAGCCCCGCAACACCATTATTAACAAAGAATAAAGAATCCCACTCATGCGGTATGGAAAGGGAAACGACAAGCCCCCGAGCTTCCTCAGGAGTTGCCGTCTATATCTTCGTTAACCTTATAACATATTTTTATTATTTCGAGCACAAAATATATTTACATAGGAGGCTATGTGCCCTCGAAAGAAAAAATCTCGCTGATTTTTAAGGTCAGCAAGTCTAAACGAGCTTCCTCGAGTCGAAAGAAAGGTGATGGCGAGCTCCCTCACATATCTTTGGGGGTGGCGACGAGCTTCCTTGAGCGCCTGGCGGAAACTACACGCCCTCAATTCTTTCTACGACTCGTCGCGGGTAGTTATTCCCTGTTTCGGCGAGTCTCTATGCTTGCCTCTTGGCGTTGACATTGTTGCGGAGGTATGTCAACGACATGTCTGAATCCGTGTTATCTTTAGTGCGAGCTGCCTCAGCAAAAGCCGTGTCCCCTTGTTCACACTCGTTTGTTGTGTCAATGTCCTCGTCAATTGTTATAGTGCCTCCTGGTTCGGGCATTTTGAGCTTGGAATATACGTATCAAGGACGTGCCATAAATTTGGCGTATGCTGGGCGTCCAAACAATGCGTGGTAGGGGCTTTTGAGGTCCACTACTTCAAAGTAAAGAGTTTATGTCCGGAAGTTGGTGGGGGTTTCGAATGTGACTTCTAGACATATCTTCTCAATCGGTCGCGCAGACTTGTCGGGTATGATCCCATGGAAAATTGTGCTGGTAGGCCGTAGCTTCTTCTCTGAGAGTGGCGGATACAACGTCGCCCTTGTTTGGCTTCTTTTGTTCTATTTCCCTTGCCGAGGGCTCCCTACACCTCCTTACAATGGTGGATGGGGTAGGGTTACAAATAGAGCCCGGCTTAGATACGAACTAGTATTTGTCTTCGTCGGTGAGGTGTCCGGGTCCAGCCCGTTGAGAGGTCGTGTTGTGCCAACCCATATGATGAGCCACGTTCTACCTCTGTGAGGGTACCCATGTCCCATATCCACGACAAGTGGTAACATCCTCACGGCAGTGAGGGATACACCTAACTATGAGGATCTGCAACAACAGATATTCAACAACAATCTACTCTTCACTGGAATATCTGGGCGGTGTCCAGGTTAGGATCCGGGGATACCTAGAAGTTGCGCCAGGGGCCTCCTCGTCTGTTCGAAAACAAAAAAGGGTTGTTAATGCTGGAGAAACTCTCACTGGGATTGGCCGAAGTTACCTTCAGGACAATTTTCACGCCCAATACCGCACTGCCTAGTTCGATGTGATTCAAAATTGAGCCCTACACAGTGGACCGGAGGGAGTAGTATATTTGAGCAATGATTCAGATCAAATGCACAATCAAATAGTGTGTCGCCACTTAATTTCTTAATTTTTGTGGAAGTTCCGATCTGTGTTGTTGAATGTTTGTGACAAACTTTTATTACAGAAAATGAAAGACGGCACTTGCACAGCCGATGCAATTTAGGCATTTAGCTATAGTTAATCGCTCGGCCCTGCCAGTTTGCGAATAAGGTAGGGGAGGATCCCTCCATGATTGAAGTATTCGAGCTCCACCTGCGTCACAAGAAGAAACAGAACAATGCAGAGTTCAGAAAAGTTAACCAAATCTATAGCAATAAATTAATGTATCGAGAGGCTCTATTAATTTAATAGAAAATGATGATCAAAATGAGACACTAGATGGTATCAATATCCAAAACAATTAACACTATGGCTTTAGGGTTAACATACCTGCGTGTTGATGCAAAGAGTGCAAGTGAATGATTTCCCGTTATGTGTCGTCACGGTCACATCCTGGCCAAGATAGATCTCGCTGATGTCCCTAGGCAGATCGATGGTGAACTGCTCGTGCCCGGTGAGGTCTAGTGAATCGGCATCCTGCCCGTCTTTAAAGCGGAGAGGGATGATCCCCATCCCCACCAAGTTGCTCCGGTGGATGCGCTCAAAGCCCTTGGCGATCACCGCCTTTACACCCTGTTTGAAAACACAACACGACTTGCTAATTAGCTTCTTCCGAAAAAAGATCGAAGATCAGTGTAGGTCTGCCTACGGAGACGAATCAATTACCAGGAGCAGTGGCCCCTTGGCGGCGCTGTCACGAGAGCTGCCGGCCCCGTACTCATCACCAGCAAGAATGACCATGCCATGACCCTCCCACTTGTATTTCTGCATTGCATTAATTTCGGCAAAAGACAAAACAAATGATGTTAGTAATTCTAGGTTGCTTGAACTTTTCATAAACCCTGGTCATTGGGAACTGTGGTTGTTAAATTGTGTGCAATCTAAGCAAGAAAATTCAAAAATATTTTTATATGGAGCGATGCGAGAATGGGGATGGTTTTGGATAGTAATTCAATGACTCCAAAAGTACTCGAGTATAAGAAGTTTTCAGATAACATAAAAAGTAGACAGTCACATACCATGGCCGCGTCGAAAACATAAAGCTTCTCTCCACTAGGAACGTGGATGGTCTTGGGCCCAACCTCTCCCTTGAGAAGCTTGTTCACAATCCTTATATTGGCAAACGCCCCTCTCACCACGATCTCGTCGTTGGCCCGCCGGCTGCCATACGTGGTGAAATTCTTGGGTTCTACGCCGCGCTCGAGCAGATACTTGGCGGCAGGGGTGCCCCCCTTGATGACCCCTGAGGGAGAGATGTGGTCGGTGGTGATGCTGTCCCCGAGGCTGAGCAGGCAGTAGGCGTCCTTGACCGACGGCGGCCCGGGCGGGGACATGGTCAGGTTCTCCAGGTACGACGGCTTGTGGATGTAGGTGGATTTGGGATCCCACGGGAAGAGCGTCGCGTCCGGGACTGCCAACTCGTTCCACGCGTCATTGCCTTCCGTGATGGAATCGTACGTGCTCTTGAACATCTCCGGGAGCACGCTGGATTTAATAACCTGGTCATAGATCGAGTAGCATTTCAGTTATAGTACATAATCATATCAAACTTACGTAAGGCTAAAACATTGATACTGAAGTTACAGGACCTGTTCGATTTCTTCAGTTGTGGGCCATACATCCTTTAAGTATACCTCCTTACCATCCTTCCCAACACCAATGGGTTCCTTCTCAAAATCAATGCCAACCTGAACCGGCCAAAATTTGTAAACTACAGCGTGTGTAGAAAAAGAAAGCTAGCAGTATCAAGTAGAGAAAACGTCATGTGCTTACAGTGCCAGCAATAGCGTAGACAACAACCAGAGGTGGCGAGGCGAGGTAGTTAGCCCGAGTTAGAGGGTGCACGCGACCCTCGTAGTTACGGTTGCCAGACAGCACAGCAGCAGCAACAACATCTACACAAAAAATATGAACATAAACATGCAGCGGAAAATATTCAACGTGCATGGAAAATATTCAACATCTATGTACCATTTTCTGTAATGGCAGCTGATACGGGTTCTTCAAGGTCGCCAGAGTTGCCGATGCAAGTGGTACATCCATATCCGACAATATGGAACCCTTGCTGGTTCAAGTAATTTTTAAGGCCACTGCGTGAATAAACCACATTATATTGGACGGCCGTTTCCCGGATATAGACACAACTGCTATTCCATGTTCCGTTAAAACTTATGGGATAGCAAAAGGATATCTACCTGTGTTCCAAGTATTTGGTGACAACCAAAGATCCAGGGGCAAGGCTAGTCTTCACCCATGGCTTCACCTGAAGACAATTGTTGTTTCACAGTCAAAAGAAGGAAGCCAGTATGGCAACTCAACCCCAAGCCTGGATCGATCGGTGTCGCCAGAGAAGACGCAGACCGCCCATGAGTCATCACCAGTATAGACAGTAAGTGAACACATTATGAAAGAACATACCTCAAGACCCAATTCGCAGGCTTTCTTGGCCACAAGGCCTGCACCAATCATAACGCTAGGATTTGATGAGTTTGTGGAGCTGCATACTGCTGCAAGAACCACACTTCCATGGCTGATTTCAGCAGGTTGTCCATGGAAGTCAAATTTCACAACTTTCTTTTCCTGTTCTTTTGGCACCGAATAACCCTGAAATATTTTTAAGAAATTACACGTATTTGGTGACTAATATAGGAACAAAACTTTGAATGGAGATTTGGTGCACCTGGGCACCAGTGATCCTATTATTTTAAAAAAAATCGAAAATCATATTTATGAGTTTTAAAAAATTCTGAAAAAAAATTCGGATGTAGCCAATGGTGTATCCTACAAATGTGCAAAAATACAATTTCAAATACTTCGTATTATAAACTACACAAAAATGCTAAAGTGGGATCTGAGAATGCCTATTTTCAAATCTCTAAATTTTAACATATTTTCTCATCTTTGTGCAGCCCATACAACTTTGTATTTGAAATTGAAATTTTGCAAGTTTGCGCACCATCAACTACGTCAGGATTTGGTTTCAGGTTTTTTTTGAAACTTGTAAATATATTTTTTTCCAATTTTTAAAATAGGGGAAGCACTGGTACTCGGGAGCCAAAAAAACACTTTCCGCAAAACTTTATGCATCTGATGCAAAAATGGTATGCCGAAAAAACAAAAGCTTACCTTGAAACCAACCTCGTTGCCCAGGCAAGCATGCCAATCTGATTTCATTTCATTCAGTAGAACCCGGTCATGGGGCCTACAGGATGATGAAGCAAACATCACATCACAAATCACCTCCAACTAGCAGAATATTTAAAAATTTAAATTGTGAAAAATATGAACTAACGTGTCGTAGGAACAAATTATCCTACAAAACGAGAATAAATATGCACCCAAATTCAAGCCATGAGTACTATAACCTGGGTGGCTCCTTTCTTGTTCAATGAGAAGAAAGCGTAGTCAACACACGTACCTCTTTGGGCCTGCGACGGAACGCTCCACCTTAGTAAGGTCCAGCTCAAGATATGAAGAGTAAACTGGTTCTGTTTGTGGCTGCCATCATAAACGCAACTTTTTCAATATTATGATCAACAGGGTAACTGAAACTCAAGCGTTGCAACAAGAAAGGAAGAGAAGAGTCATACCTCATTGTTGTCCACAAACATCTTGTTAGCTCGCAAATATGCTTCAATCACTGAGACCTAATCAAAAGGCAGGATTTAGTTTTCATAACGAAACGGGCAATTTATCACATAGTATGTTGTCTGCACGTTCGTTGGTCTATCTGATAGGCGGCCGCGCTTCAGGATGAAAATAACAATGTTTCTCTGTGGGATGTTTCATACCCTTTTTGTTTGCAATTCATTCGACGGGCCAAGTGGCAGCCTAACCCCGCAATAGCCACGGGCAACCCCAATCAAACACTTATAGTATATTTATACAATGTGATATACAACCGTCATGAGTTGTACAGAATCTTAATTTAACCCACCTATGTCATGCTTATTTTAGCTATGAACATATAAAAGTGATGGAATGGGCACAAGAGTTTGTAGATAGCAGAACATACAGTTTCATCACTTCGGCCTATCAACTTGAGATAATCTAAAGCCACATGGTCTACAGGGAAGAAACCCATGGTAGCTCCATACTCTGGAGTCATGTTCGCGATTGTGGCCCTGGCGGGCAAAGGGAGAGTGCCCACACCTTCGCCTGAATATAACAGAAAAAAGGAGAACTCCAATTAAATATGAATGAATCATGGGGAAGAGAAAATATCAATTAAATATGATTGAATCATATGGAGGAGAAAATATCAATTAGATATGATTGAATCGGAGAGATGGCGCATATTTAACACGGATGCTTACCATAGAATTCAACAAATTTGCCAACAGCACCATGCTTCCTTAACATTTGGGTCAAAGTAAGAGCAAGGTCAGTAGTAGTGACACCGTCCTGTAACTTTCCAGTCAGCTTCAACCCAACCACACCGGGTAAAACCATGCTTAGTGGCTGCATAAGGTAATAGCATATGGGTCAAATGGAGGAGTACATCAATAGTTGGCTAATATGGAAATCAAACAGATACTAGCTTCATTTCATTAAATCCGTCCACAACATCAGTGTTCTCTATTCAAACATTTGTCCACTAAGGAAATCAAAAGTGTTGTTGTTGCTCTGTTTCCACACTCTTGAAATGTGTCGGGAGAGGTTAAGTACACTCTAGTAATAAGAGTAAGCATGGACATTTCTTGTTAACCTTTGGCAGTTTTAGTGGCCTGTCAGCATGGTATGGACAAGCATAGTTGAAAAACTGGAAGGTTGTGTTCGAAGAAGATCTGATTCTTAAGTGCACTAGGGTTTGCACTTGAGATTTACCTGCCCAAGCATTGCGGTCATTGCTTCGATACCGCCAACACCCCAACCGGCAATACCAAGACTATTAATCATTGTGGTGTGTGAATCAGTGCCAACCACGCTATCAGGGTACATGACACCATCTGCTTGGAAGACAACTCTGGAAAGATACTCAAGATTGACCTGAAATTTGTGTTACAAAACAAAACTTGAGAACAAATTGTTGTTCAGACAGAAGGCCTCTTTAGCCGTAATAAAAAAATGTCCCTTCGATCTAGATCTTTTACTTGGTGAAGGATCCCAGAACCAGGGGGCAGAACCAGCATATTGTTGAAAGCAGAAGACGCCCATTTGAAGAAACTGAATCTCTCTTTGTTGCGGCTAAACTCTAGGTCCATGTTTCGTTTCAGTGCATCCTGACACCTTGCCACATCCACCCGCACCGAGTGGTCAATAACTAGATCCACCGGAACCTGCAATACACCAAATGAAAATTATGTATTTGGACAATAAAGTTCAACATAGAAATCAATGCTAGGAGGATCGATGGGCGACGGCCTGCTACGAAAACTAAATATGCTCACAACTTTCTGGATAACAACGTTGACAGATGTACCAGTGGATTTATTTTGTTGGCATCGTTTCCCAGCTCCGCCATCACATCTCGCATGGCTGCAAGATCTACAACCGCTGGCCCACCGGTGTTGTCCTAGAGAGTAGGGCAATCATAAGCAAAATGCACTCGGAAACATGGGGAACTTTTCTGTGATGTATCACTTCAATACCATAAACACAAGTCGTGCAGGCTTGAAAGGAATCTCGGCAAGCTTCGGGGATGTGTTCTCCCAATCGATGATTTTCTCGACATCACTCTCCATAACTTGGAAATTATCACAGTTGCGTATAGCTGATTCTAAAAGAATACGGATAGAGTAGGGAAGCTTATCTGACAAATCAAAAGAAATATGCGTCAGAAAAAAATTGCAAATTAAACAGACTATATCGTTAAAGTCAAACATTGACATTTTGCCGATGCAACAAATATTCAGAAGTCAAACTTTCTCGAAATATGATAATGTATGCAATTGAAATGTGATTGTTTATTCCAGCGTGATATATGTTGTGAAAAAGGTGCATTGCACGTTCACGGTTGCGTTTAACAATGTAAACTGCAAAACGCTAGGAGGAGAAACTAAACAGAGAAGTCCAAAAGCAAAACAAAGTCATTACCGATCCTTGGATCATTCAGTGCAGGAATGCTGTAGAACTTTCCATATTCTCCACCACCTGGCTTAGGGAGACTGGTCAAGATATTCCTGAAGGCAGGCTTAGTAGCTGCAGGCAACAAGATTCTTAATTGGTGCATAAGTACCAAAAATATTAAATAATCAATCTATGGTTTCATAAAATTATATGCATTGCATGCTAAATAGAGTTTTATTTGTTATACAAAAATTACATGGCTTAAGCAATATCGCAGTTGAGGAGAATCAAAATTTTAGATGACATGTATATTTTCTTTTCTCTCGTCGCTCAAAATCATGTGCTATAGCGTGCTAGACAAACCACGCCCCATGGCATGACAGAAGGGTGACACTATCGGATTTCCCCGGAGAAATGTGTATCTACCATGCACGGGAGATATCGTGCATGCATCCACCGTTCATCATGTCTGAGATTAGCATGCATATATTTTTTATTAGTATACATGTCTATTGAAGATTTCTTGTCCCGTATTCCCTCAGTTATGTCCCTTCCACCGTTTATGACATTCCACCACATTACCCATCCTCTCACCCACCCATGTTTTTTCACATGGTATCAAAGTTTCAATTTATGTTTGTCTTTGCAACGGGATTCCAATTTATGATATGTTGCATACTTGTGTTCCTTGTGATGAGGACTTTGAAACAAGACCAATCTTGAATATATGTAAGACAAGTTTCATGTCAATTTACTATGTCGAGAGAGACAGCCAAGATATTTTGTAGAGAAGTGTCTTGATGTGATTTGGTAGAAGATTTTTGTATTTGGACAAAAAAGTTGTAGGTACGATGTTTGTCTTCATTTTTTTTTTAAACAGAATATGACAGATTCGAAGCCCACATGAAACATCATGATCCACAGTACCACGCGACTAAACCCAATAAAGATGGCTCAAATTAATTTTAGCTATAATTCTTAGACATTTATCCAAAACATGGTTAAATCGTACTTGCACAAAATAAATAAACATGTTGTATTCTCGAGCACTTGAGAATACCAATGAAACTTTAAAAATATTAATTATATCTATAGTTTGGTCAAATCCATTTGCAACAAACTTGGTGCACGCACACACTGTAAATTTTGGATCTATTCTAAGGATACTAAACACAAGTTTTCTAGCGAATTGTAAATTAAACTTTTGAGTCACAAGATTTTTGTCAAACAGATTGTGAAATAAACAAGAGGAACTGTAACTTCTAATGCAACAAGTTTGAAGTGCAATGAAACACAAGGATGCACGGTAGCACATGTTTTTTTATAAAATTTATTGTCATTTACATACTTATACTATCAAATAATATATAATTAGAATACCATGGAATGTTGTGTTTGATTTATTGTTATTGTGTGCTAGTAAATAATGTTATTATACAGGGAACAACCGTAATAATATATTGCAAACAGAATATAAATTGGACATTTTGTTATAGAGATTTCAAATTTAAGAATCGGATTTAAATGCATGTATTTGTGGAGTGAGAGAGAAAGTAGATGGTACATTGTACACTTCATATGATGACACATACCATTGCATCATTTTCGACTGAATAATGAAAAAAGTAAGTTTCTCCAATTCCTACTTATTTTCGCACTCCATTCTTTCAAACGACGAGTAGAACATTTTTTTGGCACATACCGTACATGAGATCTGGAGCATTTATTCGTCATTAAAAAGATGGAAGAAAACCACCATTTATTTCGGCCATAATTTATTTTAAAAAAACATTTACCTTAAGGAAGAAAAAGGATGGAAGCAAATACAATCAAAATTTATTGCGGTCAATTTATTGTAGGAAATCAGTGATCCTCAAATTTAGGAAACTATACGTAAATAATTACCGAAAAAGGCTTTCGCCCCGCTTTATATATAAAGCAAAGATCAACAGCACCCGGTACAACGCACACCCCCACAACAAACGCACACACACACACCCAAGGCAGGATACATAGGCGCTGAGCGCAGCAACACCATCCCTAGCACTACGCGAAGAGGTGAAGCCGCATATGACGAACCGTGGGCTCCAAGGCGGCGCCTTCAGGAAGGAGACGACACCGGAGTGCCGCCACCGCCCGATCCGAGGATCAGAGTTTCCTCTGGAGCAACACGACGGGCAATGAGAGCCGCGACGACGCCTTCAGGAAGGGAACGAGCTTCGCCGCCGCCGGTCCGTCCGAAGATAGAGCAGGTTTTCACCCCGACCACCATTCACCGCCACCGAACGCCACACCCCGGCTACCACGCCGCCCGCACGGCCGTGGCAACCGGGCAGCACCAAGCCACGGGCTCTGCCCAAGAACCTCGCGGACCCACCACCAGGGCCGCCGCCCCGGCATCCAAGACCTTGACACCACCTCACCCGAGATCCGCCGCTACCCCAACCAAAGACACGAGTGGAAAGGACCCGCCTTTCGCACCCCTGGGCTGCCCCCAGTGCCGAGACCCAATAGGCCGGCCAAACTGGCCTCCATCGCCCCGTCCAGCGGCACCGGGCGCGAGACGAGCTCGGTCCTGCTGCCGGGCGCGAGACGAGCATGGTCCTGCTGCCGGGCGCGAGACGAGCTCGGTCCTGCTGCCGGGCGCGAGACAAGGTCGGTCCTGCTGCCGTGCGCGTGACGAGCTCGGTCCTGCTGCCGGGTGCGAGACGAGTGATGTACCGCAGCTGGGGGAGGGCCAACCATCGACGAAGATAGCGGACGGACGACCGAGAAGAAGGATCGAAGGTCGACACAGGCCGTACATCGACGGGCCGACACCGGAGAAGTCCAGCCGCCGCCGTGAACGACCCAAACCACCGCCAGGAGCCACCACCACGCCGTGGCAGCCCACATCCACGCCGGGACCCCTAGGGGGAGCCCCGCGCCGCCCTACCGACCCGCACCCTGGATGAGGACAGCCCAGCCGCAGACGCCGCCGGCCACCCCACCATGGCACGCCTCCAATCCAGCCACCTCCAGCACCCAGGGACCGCCAGAGACGACCGGACCACGCCGCCGCAGCCCGCACCGCCTGCCGGAAAGGCTGCGCCAGATCCGGCCGGCATGCATCGCCACCACCGCCACCACTCGCCGGAGCCACCCCCTGCTGCGCCGCCTCCCCACCAGCCGCAGGTCACGGCAGGGGAGCTGCCCGCAGCTCGCGCCGCCCGCGGCCCTCTCCACCCGACGCCGGCGCTGCCCGCAACGCCCAGGAGCGGAGACGGCCAGCCCGACCAGGGGTGAGAACCACCACCGTGACGCCCGTCGCACCGCCGCCAGGAGGATGTCGCCGCCCACTCCTCAGCACGCCGCGCCGCCGCACCCGTCACCAGTCCGGCGCCCCAGCCCAGCGGATCTGGCCCGCGCCTGACCATCTGCGCGAGGGGACGAAGAAAGCCTCGCCGCCGCCTGCGCCGACCGGGCTTCGCCCGGCCGCGCCCACCGGCGGCGGCGAGGGAGGAGCAGGGGGCAGGAGGGGGACGCGCGGAGGAGATCGGGGAACCCTCCCCAGCCGCCTGGCGGGTGGCGGCGCGGGAGGGATAGGGTTTCGTCGGGTCTTGTAGCACCTCACTCGACTCACGTAAATAATTAGGATCTGGAGTTTCTTTTTTTAGATTCCAATGGACGAAAATCGGAAGAACAAAATCAAGATCTGATTCCGACGCCCTCCACTGCTCCACATACATGAAGAGCAACTCCAGAATCGAAATAAGAATTGAGGAGAAAAGCTAGATGGAATTAAAAAAAAAAGCGGCCGTCTCCAAGCTTCGAAGAAGAAAAGATAGTGGTGGAATAAAAAAGCGGCCCTCTCCTGAGCAAGAAAAGAGAGTGATAGAAGAAAAAAGCAGCGGTCGGAGATAAAGAAAGAGAGAGCATGCTCACGCACCATTGGTGGCCATCTTGTGCAGGAATAACCCCTCGCTTGACGGCGATTGACCACCGAGTGTCCTTCCGGCGCCGGACCGCGAGCTGCCAGCAGCCCGTGACCACACGCACTGCCGCGCGAGTCTGGCACCCAATGGCATGCGACCTTCAACTCCTAGCCTGGCATTTTGATCCGCGTGGGGTGCACTCAGTGAGAAATGCATAAGCTATTTATGGAGTGCAGAATGAATGCGGCAGGAGCTGATGCGAGCAGCAGTGCGCATCGTCCGGAGGTCCTAGGAGGCAGGGGTAATAAGAAATGGTGGCGAATATGGAAATTGGCCTGCCCAAACAAGATCAAGCATTTTTGGTGGAGATGTGCGCACAACTCGCTGGCTACTCGGAGTAAAAATTGAGGATCCAAAGTGTTTGTTTTGCAACCGTATGCATGACGATGGTGGGCACCCTTTTTTTTTTTTTCCGAAACGGAGGCAAAAGATTTGCCTCATCCATTAAATAAGGAGGGGAAGAGTTTTACAGAGTACATATTGTCGTGACCGACATCCGAAAATCGGCATGCTAACTACTCGCGTACAATAATATTCCCTAGCTTCTTTGCGCCCGCCGTAACCCAAAGGTTTGCCTCAAGCATTACATTTTGCAGAAGAATAGGAGGCGGCGCGCTCTTGTGGCTAAACATCCTGGCGTTTCTCTCATTCCAGATAGTCCAGGAGATAAGCATGGTTAGTGAGGCCATCGCACGCCTGTTGGGGTTCCGCCTGTCGGTTCTTTTATCCCACCATCGCATGAGGGAGTCTTCTAAGTTCCAATCGGAGGTGTCAATGTGTACTAGACCGAGCTTAACAATCACCAAGCGCCAAAGCCTAATGGTGTAGCGGCAGTTGACAAAAAGATGAATGCCCGACTCTTGCTCCCTTTTGCAAAGCTGGCAGAGCCCATAGTTCTCCCAACCACGCCGCTCCAAGCGGTCGGCAGTCCAAATCCGATCTTGCAAAGCGAGCCAGGCGAAGAATTTGACCTTTGGGGGGGCCCATGCTTTCCATACCATGTAGTGAATCGGTGAGTGCGTGAGGCCAAGGAATTGCGCCTTGTAGGCAGAGGCCGCCGAGTAGGTACCATCCGTCGTGTGTTTCCAAACAATGTCGTCCTCAAGCTGGTCATCGAGGTGAAAGTTGCTCACGAGCGACCACAGGGAGAAGAACTCGTGGATGTGGGCGGCAGAGACAACCGTGTCCAACTTGATGTTGGTCATCCATGCATTTGCACGCAGGGCTTCCCGAACCTTCCACCCCTTTCTCTTGGACGCCAGAAAAATAAGCGGTGCAACATCCTTGGGCTTGCGGCCAAACAACCACGGGGAGTCCCAAAAAGGCGTTTTTGCACCGTTCCCGACGCTGATCGTGTTTGAGGCATAAAAGAAGTCGACGTCTTCCTCGTTGCAAGGGTTTCCCAACCCCACCCATGGCCTGCTCGGTTCTTTCCATTCGTACCAAAGCCACCTTAGCCGTAAGGCCCTAGCGAACTTGTCGGTGTTGAGGACGCCAAGGCCACCATAGCATGTAGGTCTGCAGACCACCTCCCAGTTGACCTTGCATTTCGCCCCAGTTGTCTTGTTGGCGGCAGACCAGATGAAGGCTCTCTCCAGTTTGTTTAGGTTGTGCAGAGTACCCTGCGGCACGATAAGAGGTGTGATGGAGAAGACCGCTTGAGAGGAGATGACCGATCTGACGAGGGCGATGCGGCCGATGGTGGTGATGGACTGCCCCTCCCAAGAAACCAATTTCCCAGCCGCCTTGTCTTCGAGGTACTGAAAATCAGCCTTCCGAAGTTGTCTCACCGATAACGGAAGGCCCAGATATTTTATTGGGAACGTGGCGCGGGAAGCTGGGATGCGACGAAGAATACGCCCCAAAGGAAGGTGGTTGCATCGAATGGGCACAACCGAACTCTTGCGGAAATTCGTGCAAAGACCTGTCACCTCACCGAACCCTTTTAGAATGAGAGCGAGGTTGTCAATGTCTCCCTGAAACGGGGCCATGAAGATGGCCGCATCATCCGCGTACAAGGAGGTTCTCATCTTGACGCCACGGCCACGAATCTTGTGGAGGATGCCTTTTGTAGTTGCGACGTTAAGGATTTGTTGGAGGGGGTCAATTGCCAAGACGAACAGCAGTGGCGAAATTGGGTCCCCCTGACGGAAGCCACGTCCATGCTTGATGGGGCTGCCAGGGAGTCCATTTAGGAGGACGCGTGAAGAGGACGATGATAGCAGGGCAGCAATCCAGTTCCTGAATTTGGGAGGAAAACCTTTGCGTTGCAGAAGGTCGAGGATGTACTCCCATTTGATCGAGTCGAAAGCTTTTTTGATGTCGAGCTTGAAGAGTAGCGCAGAGATCTTGCGCTTGTGCAGCCGGCGCGCGTAGTTACGGACATACATGAAGTTGTCATGGATGCTCCTTTTCTTTATGAAGGCACTTTGGGCATTGGACACGAGAGTGTTCATGTGTGGAGCGAGCCGCAACGCAAGGATCTTGGCAATAATCTTGGCAACAGCATGCACGAGGCTAATAGGCCTGTAGTCAGAGACGCTTTCCGCACCCTCCTTCTTCAGCAAGAGCACCACATTGGCTGAGTTGAGCCACTGAAGGTGTGCGGTGTGGAGAGAGTCGAAGCTGAGGATGACGCGCATGAGGTCCTGTTTGATGATGTCCCAACACCTTTTGAAGAAAATGCCCGTGAAGCCGTCGGGGCCGGGAGCCTTGTCGCCCGGCATCGCCCGGATGGCCAACAAGACCTCCTCCTCAGTGATAGGGTCACCAAGCACATGCAGGTCATGGGAATGGGTGTTCAGCTCATCCCAGTTGAAGTCAACATTACTCGAACAACCTCTGCCCATCACCTCCGAGAAGTGGTTATGAATAATCTCTTCTTTTGTTGCATGCTCAGTGACCCAACTATTTTCATGCTTGATCCTGTGGATGTGGTTCTTCCTTCTCCTGGCATTGATACGACGGTGAAAAAATTTTGTATTAGCGTCGCCATCTTTGATATTTGCAATCCTAGCACATTGGCGCTTTCGGGTCCTTTGCAGGACCGCAAGGCTAATCACCCGTCTCTTCAGTCTAGCCCGCAAGTCCACCTCCTCAGGGGAAAGGGGCCGGTCCTCTTGCGCGATGTCCAGCCGCAGAATGACCATGTTTGCCGCGTGCAGCTGGACCTTGACCTTGGAGAAAATTCGCCTGCTCCATTCAGAAAGGCGAAGTGCCATTTTTTTGAGCTTGTGGTGCAGCACCTGATACGGATCAGAGTGGCCCACCCTCTCGTTCCAGGCGTTTTGGACGACCTCATGGAATCCGGGCAAAGATACCCAGAAGTTCTCAAATTTGAAGGTGCGCGGTCGTCTCGGACCCATGTTGTCAGCGAGCATGAGGGGGCAGTGGTCGGAGAGGGAAGAAGACAAGGCGTGTAGCAGGTGGGTGTTGTGGTTGGTGTCCCATGCGTCGTTGCAGAAGAAGGAGTCGAGCTTGCATAGGGTGGGGTTCGACCGCTCATTACTCCACGTGAAGCGTCTATTCTGTAGGTGGATCTCCTTGAGCTCGCAGGACCGAATCGTCGAACGGAAGCGGTTTATTCTGGTCGTGCTGATGTTTCTATTATTCTTGTCCCGTGCCCTGTAAATTTGGTTGAAGTCACCGGCGACCAACCAAGCCCCGTCCGTGAGGGGTTTTAAGTTCAGAAGCTCGGAGAAGAAGTCCTCTTTGCAAGACGAGTCAGTAGGGCCATAAACCGAGGTGAGCTTGAAGCTCGAGCCAGAGGCGCGTATGAGGAACATGGCCGATAGGCAGTAAGTCGAGGTGACGAAGTCGGAAGCATCGAGAACGTTCTCATCCCATAGTAAGAGGATACCACCCCTGGTGCCAGTGGTCGGCCGCTGAGCATAGCCAGTCAATCTGTTTCCCCCCAGGGATGCGACGGTGAAACGGTCAACGGCACTGAGCTTAGTCTCCTGGAGGCAGACTATATGGCATGAGGAATCACAAATAGTTGCCTTGACCGTGGCCCTCCTGTCGGGGCAGTTTAGCCCACGCACATTCCAGGAGACATAGTTTATAGGTTGTGTTGTCATTGATAAACCAAGCGACCCTTGCAGACTGAGTGAAGCTTGAAACAGAGGCATATGACAAACTCAGTTGACCCATACAACAGTAAACTCACACCACCTACAGAACTACTGCTCACAAACAGATGCAGGCCCCAAAACATGAAGGGGAAATACACTAACATGGGGAACAAAGCACCCAGAACCACAACTACGAGCAGACTGCTCCTACAAAGCACATACGTCCAGCAAGTTGCCACTAGCATCTGATCCGACGGAGTCGAGCACCCCTGCACCACCATGGCCGATGAGAGCATCTTCAATTGCTGTAGTAGCCCCGTTGTCGAGCTCGGAGAATTTGCGCATTGCCGCAATCACCTCAGGAGAAAGCTCATCTTGAAACTTGGCTGCAAAAGCATCCAGCGTTGCCGTTGTGATGTCTTCACCGTCTCTGGTGATGCCCAGGCTGCGGCAGACTAGCCGCTCAGCTGCCTTTGCCGCCGGAGCCGCTGCAGCGAGCACGGCAGGTCGCCTGACCCGCTGAAGAGAGAGGCCTCCTCCTGCCCTCGAGATCTTCACTCCGGCAAGAGTTTTCCTGCGCGCGGCTGGCTTCTTGGGGCAGGTGGTGCCGGGGCAGTCAGCAAGAGGGCCGGATGGCGTTCACAGAACAGGGACGCCGGAAGGGCCCCCAGGTTGGGCACCAGGAGCTCAGCGAGTCCCGCCGGCAGCTCAGCATCCAGAGAGCGCCTCCGAGCCCGTGGAGAGGTTGGTGTGCGCTGCATGTTGCCGGAACAGAGCAGGGGCGGAGTTGGAGAAGCTTCGAAGCCGGGCGGGCGCACCGGCGAGGTGCTGAGGAGGGGGCATAGCATGCGGTCCGGCGAGCATAGCTGAATAAGGGCAGGGCTCTTCTCCTGGATGGCTTCCAAGGCAGCCCTGGCTTCGTCTCGCTTGGATGGAGGAGCAGACCGGAGCACCGACGTGGGGGAGAGCGGAGGCGATGGTGGAGGTGTGCGTGCCTCCCTTGACAGCCTCCTGGCATTGCCAGGCTGGCCTTGCCTGACCGGGCTGCGTCCACGGTCCATCACCGGAGCGGCAGTAGCGCCAGGGGCTGGCACGTGGCGCATCATCTCCATGGCAGCGGCCCCGGGGGTGCTGCCCGAGCCGGAGCCCAGCAGGAGAGTGGGCGGAGGCGAGGCAGCACGGCGGCGGCCGTCGCGGCTGCCGCGGCGCTCATCCCTGCTGCCCCTGTCGTTGCCGCGCTGGTGCTGCTGGTCGTCGCGAGGGACACGGGAGAGGTTCCTGTGGGCACGGCCATCTCCGCCCTGCCCGCCCCTGGGGGCGTCCCGCCCATCACGGCCACGGCCGCGGTCTTCATCATCGTGATCACGGCGCGCCTGGCGCACTGGACGAGAGACCCTCTCGCGCCTGTCCCGGGCCTGCGACTCGCCGTCGACGATGTTGGAGCACCAGGTAAAAGGCTTTGACACCAGCCTGCCCGAGGAAGGGTCTTCATGGATGTCGAGATGCACAAGCACCCGGTGCTCGAGACCCTTCCTGCCATAGACAGGGGCACCACCGTCACGGGCCGGCAGGGTGATCCAGCTCACCCGTGGGATCTTACTGAGGCAAGGCGTCCAAGCCCACAGCCCCAGCGACTTGGTCTCCGTCTTCATCTTGGAAGCAGGCTCGATGTAGTCGAGCGAGCAGCCGGAACCGACGGCGTTGGCGACAGCTAGTTCGTCCCAGGCGTAGAGTGGCAGGCCCTCGAGACAGAGACGCATGTGGTGGCCGAGGTCGACGTGCTCCCCGTGGGCTTCGAGGTGCCACGCCCGGAGCTGCAGCTTCGTGTCCCCGAACGGCAGCACGCGACGGGAGGCCGCCAGCTCGGCGTGATGCTTGTGGATGAACCTTACGAGGTACTTCTCTGGGTGGTGGAGGACGACGATGACATCCGGGACGAGGGCCCCGATCTTGTCAGCAAGGAAAGCCGCGAGCTCGCTCGGGGAGACGCGGCGGTCCCGGTCGAACCAGGCGACGACAGCGTTGGACTCGAGGAGGGCCATCTCCTGCTGCATCGCGGGGGTGTTGTGGATGGTGGCGAACACCTCAGGGCGGACGGAGTGGTCGCCGGTCCAAGCTGGTGACGCCATGGCAGCCGGCGAGGGCGACGTTGAAAGGGGCGGAGGCGGTGGAGGCAGAGGTCCGGCCGTACGCCGCAGCGGTGGAGGCGGCAGAGAGGCGGGCGCCCTGCGCGGCCTAGGGGCTCCCGGACGCAGATGAGGGCGCGGTGCGTGGAAGCACTCGCGCGCCCGATGGCCCGAACGGAAGCAGCGCCTGCAGGTAATTGGATTTCGACAGTCGACGGCTCGGTGGCGATGGCCAAGGCAGTGGAAGCAGAGGCCCTTTAACCACGCGGGGGGAGGGGTGCGCGCAGTGAATGCCACAGCTGGCCTGGCCGGTGAGCATTGCCGGCGCGATTTGACCTCCACCCATGGCGCAGGCACCTCCGCCTCGGACTCTGTGGCTGGCGCGCCGTTCGGCCTTGAATGCGCAGGGGCGCCCGGCGGAACCATCGGGCGAAAGCAAGCAAGCCAGCCAGAGGCATGGCCTCCATTAACGCCACTGGCGGGCGATGTGACGGCGGTACGGCCGGCGCCAGACGCAGTGAAGGCGGTAGGTGAGGAAGCCGCGTCGACGGGGGCGCCAGGAGGAGTCTCCAACACCTCCTCCACCTCGCCAGCAGGGAGCAGCGGACGACCCGGGGGAGGCGGCGGCGGCGTATCATACGCTGGATCTGGAGCGGGCGAGGTACGCGGACAGCCCGCCGCAGCCGGATCCCGCGCCGCAGGAAAACCCCAGAGCAGCTGCGGGGAGGGGCGGTGGATGCCCGCCAGGAGGGCGCCAGGGAAGGGGTGGGGGGTGGCCGGCGCCGCCGGAGTGGCCGACGCCGGTATGGGCTGGTGGGAGGGCGCGGGGTTGGGAGCGGGCATTTTTTTTCGACCATAAGAATTCTTCCAATAGGATGGTGGGCACCTGTTTGTGAACTGTGTGAACTGTAAGGAAGTGAAACCTCTATGGCGCATGCTTGGATATGAAACCATCAGAATCAAACTTGAGAAGAGCAGTATTGAGGAATCCATGGATGTGATTTGGGGACTTCCAGACCAGCAGAAAATGCAGATTATTACAATGTGGTGGCTGTGGTGGCAGGAACGGAATAAGGTTAGGGAAGGTGCTATTCCCTGCAAAACTGATGTCCTGGCTCATCGTGTGAAGTGCACTACTGCTGAGTACATGGTTTGCTTTGCGAAAAGTAGTACAGCGCCTAAGCTAGGGGAAGGGAAATGGAGTCCACCTTCTGATGGTATTATTAAATTTAACACTGATGGCGCCTATGCATCAGGTGGGGATCAGGGAGGATGGGGTGTTATTGCTAGGACATCTGATGGTGAAGTTGTTGCAGCAAGAGCTGGCTGCTCAGATGAAATCCATGACCCCTTCACAGCAGAATTAAAAGCGATGGAAGAAGCTTTCAACCTCGCAGCTGAGCTGGGAGTGATCAGAGTAGAATTTGAGACTGATGCTCAATTGCTGGCCATGGCTCTGAATAGCAAGAAGCCTGACTGTTCCAGCGAGGCGGCGATTATTGAGGACATCAAAATTCAGAGCCGTACATGGTTCTCCTCTTGCCAGTTCAGGTTTGGCAGACGTGTTTCCAATCAAGCTGCACATGCGCTAGCACAGGAAGGTGCGAAATGTAATGTTAATTCTTCCATTAGCTGGGAGTATGAGGTACCTGCGTGTGCCAGTGTTGCTGTAATGGGTGATTCTACCCTGACTGTTTCGTAATAAAGTCGAGTGCTTTACTTTAAAAAAAAAGTTTATATCTGTCTCGCTCTCACTTTCGGTATCGGAACGGAAGCAAGACAGCTGTGAGCGCCTTGTTCACGTGTGTCTGTGGCTATGTTATGTCCGACAGCTGTTTAATTCGACCATCCACGTATGTGGCTGCCTGGCTGGTCAAGGTGGCATCAAAGTCTGCAACAACTCCTAGGATAGAGTCTACAAGTAGATTTTTTTTCAAAAGTATGACTAAATTTATTGCAAATTTGAAAACTATATGGCGCAATGCAAAAAAACCAAAAGTATGACCCCGTCGGCCTGCGGTTGGCCGAAAGGGAGCCTGTCGGCCAGCAGTGGGCCGAGCGTAGCCTGTCGGCCACCCGTAGGCCGACTGGTGGGCTGTCGGCCACCAGCAGGCCGAAAGGTGGCTGTCGGCCTACCAGAGGCCGATAGGCCCGTAGATAGCCTACCCAAAAGTTTTCTTGAATTTTTTTCAGAAATAGTACATTTTTTTGGTACTATCTCGCCCTACTATCCCCCCATTTTCTTTTCCCGCCCTACTATCCCGCCATTTTCTTTCCCGCCATACTCTCCCGCCATTCTCTCCCGCCATTTTCTTTCCCGCCTTTCTCTCCCGCCATCTTCTCTTGTGAACCTATATAACCACATCCGCAGTAAGGTGGGTGAGCAGGCCCTTCTGTCCCCCTTTCTCTCACGCCTTTCGCTCCCGCCATCCTTTCGTGGAGATGTCTCATCCTCATTATCCTTTTGATCGTAGTTTTCACTCTGGTATGTCCGATCGTCTTCTCAAACTAGCCGCCAATTTCAAGATGGATGATAGAGTAGTTCCATGGGAGGAACTCATCAGTAGTGACACCATAATGAATGAGTTGGCTCACTCATTAGCTAGGAGTGGGTGGCCTCCCAGGACATTTGAGGAGATACGGAAAGAACTTCTCAGGTTGCATGGCAGATGGCAGAAGGTCAAACTGCATAAGAGTGAATCTTACATCAGGCTTGCGAGGAATAATTCAGATTTATGGTCAGCAGACAGTGAGGACGAAGACGACCTCTTCATGCCGAGCACCAAGGTCAAGACTACCGCATCGTCGAAGGGCAAGAGCTCTACATCGACGAAGGGCAAGAGATCTGCATCGACGGAGGACGAAGAGGACGTCTTCATGCCGAGCACCAAGGTCAAGACTACCGCATCGTCAAAGGCCAAGAGTTCGACTAGCGGAGGTTCAACGACAGCGACAGGAGGCCCGTGAGGCTGAGAGGCAGATGAAGAAAGAAAGGGCTCGTGCAGCCAAGGCAGCATAAGAAGCTGGTGATGGAAAAGGAAAATATCCCCGTTGGACTCAGTAGATTTATGTTATTGTATCGTAACGTTCGCATTGCAGCAAGTCGTATCTTAAAATTCGCAGCAAGTTGTATCTTAATTTTTATATATCTTATTTTATGCATGTTATTTTCGATGCATCTTAATTATCTGTTGTAGTCTGGTTGGAAATGTATCTCGTACCATTTAGACATATATTATCGTTGTGTATTGTCTTTTTTGTGGGCATTATGTTTTATGTAAAGCGCGGCGTTGGATGCATTTAGTTCGCAGTACAAGTGTTATCTCTCTAGACCAATTGACCACTGAAATAAAACATGAATACGTCTCATACATAAGTAGATAGTAATTTGTCCCATACATAAAATAGACATACGTCTCATACATAATTAGATAGTCATGTCTCATACATAGATAATCATATCACTGCTGCGGACGGCGATGAATCTTCGGCTTCCTCGGACGAGGAACGGAAGGCGATAAGCGCTCACGCGGTGGACGAGTCTCACGATGACCATGACCATAGGCCGCCTCGTCTGTCTGTGTCTGTGTCTCCTGCGTGTATGGTGGTGGTGGAGTGGCAAGAACTGTCTCCGAGAAATCATAGGTGTTTGCAGCTCGGTCATCGTCGTCGCCGTCGCCGGCAAAGAACGAACCAGCACCAGTAAACATCGGTGACTGGACATTAGACTGCATGAACGGTTGCGACTGGCTGCCGACTGCGGTAAAGTAAAACATGTAAAATTGATTTGCGAACCTAGAATGTTTAAAAGAATGTACAAAGTAGTGTTACCTAGGTCCATCTGATTATGCCAGAAATAGCTCCCTGGTTGTGAAGGAGGTATCTGCTGCCATGAAGAGCTCATTGGTTGTGAAGGAGGTGTCTGTTGCCAGGAAGAGCTCCCTGGTTGTGAAGGAGGTGTCTGCTGCCACGAAGAGCTCCCTGGTTGTGAAGGAGGTGTCTGCTGCCAGGAAGAGCTCCCTGGTTGTGAAGGTCGTGGTTCCGAACGGTGCACAGAGGTTCGAGGTTCTGAACGCTGCAGAGAGGGGCGTGCCGGACGATGTGCTGGACGAGGAATAACAACATCCGAAGATCGTCTACATGTAACAGCTGCGTAAATCCCGCGTACCTTCTCATGAAGACCCCTCAACCATGAGACGTGCTCTCGCGGTGGGATATTATCTCCTCTCTCAAAGCGTTGCATTAAAGAGGAAACCTCATCTAGCACCTCGCATGCCAAGTCACCCTGTACACGGAGAGTTAACCAATTAGATCATCGTTGTATGGCAGACAACACGAACAGTTAACCAATTGTATATGTTCAGGTTAAGAAAAAACTTAACATGTGAGAAACATAGCACGTACCGCGTGGTGTCTGGTTTCGACAACAGAGGCAGTTGGGAACAGATTGCTGGTGAGAGGGGCTTCGATCTGATCAGGAGCTGATGATGGAACCAAGTAGATCCTCGTGCTATGCCGGTAACGCTGCAGATACAACCCGAACTTGTCCCAGTCAAAGGGCCGAACTTCATCCCAGATATTTGTCGGCGTAGTAGTCCATTCGTCCACGTAAGGGCTAATGTCACGAAGCCAAGAATCCTGGGACTTGTTTCCTCCTGAGCGAGTGTACCTGAGATTGAAATGCACGTTACATGATTAGTTATATTCTGAATGCAGACATGACAACTAAAGTAGTATTACTTACTTGTGCACGTGATCTGGTAAGTGTGGAATAACAGGAATGTCAGGCTCTTGGCATCGACCGAACTGTCTCATCACCCTATGAATAGCCATCTCCTCAACCGTCACGTCGAACACCAACCTGACCTTGGTCATCAAATAATGCCGATCTCTAGTGCACATTCCAGAAATCCCATCTGCACATCTGGAGGAAATAGCACGATCGGAGTATGGCTCCCAGATAACTTGATCCTCGTGCAAACTGTCAAACTGCGCCGTGAAGGAGGGGTAGCAGCCCCTCACCTGGCTATGCGCAAACTGTCTCTGTATTTGACAACAAACATTAGTAATACTATTGAATAGCGAGAAATAAACATTAGTAATTCATATTGTTACAAATTATGAAAATACCTCTCTCCGTGTCCAAACAGATCCCATAGTAGGCAAGTCGCCGATAGAAGGCACGTAAGTCCCAACCATGTCCTCATTACCAAAAGATTTTTCAACGCTGACATAGGGTCGACCAATAGGGAATCTCTCATATGACCAGAGCTGCAACAATAGTGGACATCCAAGAAGACCTGATTTTCTAGACTTCAACTGGCAAGCTTTGCACAGGCCTCTGTACGTAGCCGCTAACACAGCAGAACCAAAACTCCTCTGCACAATGTCCCCCGGGCAACGTGCATCAGCTATCTCTCGTGCAATACCGATGAGTAGTGCATCGACAGTGGTCACGTGGTTTTCCGTGAACATCGTCTTGCCGAACAACCACATAATATATGCCTCTAGGGATCGGTCAATCTGTGCCTCTGACAACTCAACATTGGGATATCCTAAGGAGACAATCTGAAACTGGCTGAACCACCTAAAAAGAGGCCCGTGACGATCGTTGCCTAGCACCGTAGTAGTTGGCACCGCAGCCAGAAAACGGCGACGAATCGATGCTATCCAACCAGGTTCTGGCTCTAAAGGACCTATGGCAGCACCGGCCAGAGGTAATCCCAACAAGTAAGACACATCCTGTAATGTAGGCGCCATCTCTCCCCAGGAAAAGTGAAACGTATGTGTCTCTGGTCTCCATCTATCTACTAAGCAGGTAAGGAGTGACCTGTCGTAAGAGAAGCGTGTAACTTGCTTCTTGTGTAATTGCATTGGTTCACCTGCCTCATCCAATTCCGGATGATCAACCCACTCATCCAATGTACCCTCAACCAGCCGTGCCAAGGGTAGAAGTCCAGCCCAATTTAACCTACAAAATAAATAGAATGTAGCTTACAGTTAGCGGCTATCAAAAGGATGTCAAACATAGTAAGTCATTATACCGACACATACCTATCAACCCATAAAGGGTGTATCATCCAGTTGCGCTTTGGGGTGCGAGTGATCAACACGTCTAAGTTCTTGCCCGCTTCTATATCTGCGGCCCGGTGCCCTCTATCGATATTCCCATTAAGCAACGGATACGATGCCATATCTGCAATTAAAACATAGCCCAGGCATATTACAAATTAAAACATAGTCCAGACATATTACAAATTATAACATCGTCCAGACATATTACAGAATAAAACATAGTCCGTCATATTACACATTAAAACATAGACCACACATATTACAGAATAAAACATAGTCCGTCATATTACACATTAAAACATAGACCACACATATTACAGAATAAAACATAGTCCGTCATATTACAAATTAAAACATAGTGCGACACATTATATAGCTTCTGAGTTATTTCTTCCTTGTCCGCCCCTTCGGCCTCGACTTCCACGACCACCACGACTGCCACGACCACCTCTTGCTACTGTTGTCGCAGTCGTCGATGTGGAAGCACTCGTCGATGTGGAAGCACCGTCTTTGTTCAGGTCGGGACAATATTTCATCCTATGCCCATAAGCCGCGCATAGCAAACATTGTCTGGTTGCTCCACCAGCTTCAGATTGGTCCATATTGTTTTGGATGCGCTTTACCTTGCGTCTGCCCCTGCTTGTTCACCGAAGTCCTGGATCCGGGATGTATACTCTCTCACCATCGTTTACCTTGTTGAAATTGCTGACGACTCTAAACCCCATCATCTCACCTGTCCAGACATTGAGTACTGCCTCTTTTGAATAGTACGAAGACACGAAGGAGATAGCGTCCAACTCAATCTGGCCACAGGCAGCCAACACATGTGAGCAAGGCAGGTGCAACAACTGCGGTTTGTTGCATGTACACTCACAAGTTGGATAAAATTCCGTTCCAATTTTAACCTCATGCGTCTTCACCTCATTTGCAGAACCAAAACCATCAGTAGGAAGCTGAACCTCATACCACCTTTCCTGATTACCTATGAGTGTGACAGTGTGCTTTTTTGCTTTCTTTATCTTCTGAGCCATGTACTCCATGACACGGCTACAATAAGGTGTGTTCTGATTAACTGCAATATGCTTCTTTGCTAACTCGTGCCTTTCTCTGAAATATCTCAAAGTGCCATGGAATACACCCTCCACAATAGCTGTCAGTGGCAATGCTCTATTCCCTCTGAGTACAAAGTTATACACCTCTGCAAGATTGGTTGTCATGTGGCCATACCTAGCTCCATGGGTGTCATGCAGCAAAGACCAATTCACTGGAGGCTCTTTCTCTATCCACTCAGAAAAATTCTTTATTGCCCTGTCCTTCTTTCTCTTGGTATTAGGAGGGTCAATTGCTGGCAAGTCACAAAGACCTACTGGATCCTCTAGCTCCGCCATGAGTGTTGCTAATTTAACCTGATCTGCTTCAATTTTATTCCTCGCGCGGACCTGCTTCTTAGTGAACTCATCAAGTTTTGACCAAATAAAATGGTATTTACGCTGCTGGTTCTGCTTGCATAATTTTTTAAACAAGTTCATCAACCGCTTGTTCTTGAACTGTGAGAAAAAATTAGCCCCAAGATGGCGCATGCACCACCGGCTCTGCAAGTCCTTCCAAGGTGTTGGTTCGTCAGCAGTTGGATTCCTTAGTGTCTTCACGGCCTTCAATATACCAGGATGTCTGTCATGAATGACACACACGTTTGGTCGGTCCTTCACGATCGCAATTTTAACTTGCCAAAAGAACCATACCCAGCTCGGAAAGTTCTCACCCTCCACAAATGCCATGGCTAGTGGGATGATTTGATTGTTCCCGTCCACACCAATAGCAGTCAGGATTTGCCCTTTGTACTGACCAGTCAGGAATGTACCATCCACAAACATCACAGGAGGACAATGCCGGAAAGCTTCGATGCACATAGCGAAAGAGAAGAATACTCGTTTCAACACCTTGTGATCTGGTATAATGTCCAACCTCGTGTGTTGTATGTTAACATAAGTGCCGGGATTTCTCTCCTTCAGTATGTCAAGGAGACGGACAACATTATCATATGAGTCGAAGAATGTCCCAAACCTTTCCTCCATAGCCTTCTGCTTAGTCCTCCAAGCCTTCCCATATGGAATGTCATAATTCCATCTGACCTTCACTGCTCTCTGGATGTGTTTTGCTTCCATATCTTTCTTCTCCACTATCTCAGTATACATGAGTTGCGCAATGAGAGTTGAAGTCAGGTTTGGATGACTAACCAACAGGTTTTTCCTCACACAATTATGTGGGACCACATTGGTGACAAGCCAGTGGATGTCATACTTCGGCACGTGCCCGTGCACCTTCCCAGGACAACCTGCTTCAACACACTTCACGGTATAGTTTGTTGGACTCGATATGTGTGTCCGGAAAACCCTCTGCGTAGACATAGCCCACTTTATCACCGCATACTTCAATTTTTTCTTTGTATCAAACATAGCCCCTATCTGGACTTGGTTCAGATTATATTGCCATGGAGTCTCATGGCCATCGTTGACAGTAAGGCCGGTGGATATGTCCTGATCCCATGCAGAAGGAATCGGTACCTCCACTTCATCCTCGGAATTTTCAGAATCCAGATCCTCCGCAAATCCATCCTCGTCATCTTCCTCCATCACCCTCTGCATTTCATCGCCTTCCTCATCCCCATCAGCAACACCAGAACCAGCTAATATTTTTGACTGAATACTCTGCCCAGTATCATGACCACAAACATTGTGTGACATGTAGTCTGACTCTTTCTCGGCTTGGCTAGCATCCACATCCGGTGGCTGTGACCCGGATAAATAATTCTCGTTAGCCACTTGACTACCCTGGCCTGGTTCATACCCCACGTGAAGTTGTACCGTATTCTCCTCCTTCGCCACTGGTTGCACTAGGGCATATGGGTGGATTCTTCGGTCTCGGCAACGACTTAACAGGGTCACCCAATGCTGGCTCCTATCTATCGGCATCAACTCCCACTTAACATTTTTACAGGATTTTGTCCACAGTGCATGAATACTGACGGAACATACTTCAGGATCTAGCCCAAAACTAGTAGTCAACCAGTGCTTCAACTGTCTAATGTCCAGTATGCCCGGGTGTGAAAGTGTCATGACGCCATTTTTAAACTCGCTAAGATCAACCCCCAACTCATTATATCGAACATTACCAGGGCCGTAGTAAACAGTCAAATTTACTGATTCAGACATTTTCACCTGTCAGACATTGCCACCTTTCATTAATCGCAACGAACAAAATTATTACCGGCTACACTAACTATCTGCTAAAATTACTATGTACACTAAATAAACTCTACAACACATACAAAATTATTACCGGCTACACTAACTATCCCCTAAAATTACTATGTACACTAAAATGACTATGTACACTAAATAAACTGTACACTAAAACTACACTAACTACACGAACAAAAATATACCTTCGACGCGTGTGTCACCTTCTTCTTCCTCTCCACACCACCACCTCCTCACCAGCCACACCTCCTCCACCCCACCACCTCCTCACCTCCTCCACCCCACCATGGCTCCTCCTCACTTACGCACAAATAACTATCCCATTGCAAAAAAAAAGACCGTAGGACGCTGGAGAATGCTATGATCTATTGATTCTGCGGCTTGGAACGGAAAATCGGTGGAAGAATGAGTAGATCGGTGAGGGGGGGAGAGTATAGAGAGGAAATGAGAGAGAGAGAGAGAGCTGCCAGCGACCAGGAACGAGAGAGAGAGAGAGCGAGAGGAAGAAGAAAACGGTCGGGCGGCCGACAGCCCCCTTTCGGCCTGCTGGTGGCCGACAGCCACCTTTCGGCCTGCTGGTGGCCGACAGCCCACCAGTCGGCCTACTGGTGGCCGACAGGCTGCGCTCGGCCCACTGCTGGCCGACAGGGCCCCTTTCGGCCCACCGCAGGCCCACGGGGTCATATTTTCTGTATTTTTTCATTTCGCCGTATAATTTTCAAATTTGTTATAAATTTAGTCATACTTTTGAAAAAAAATCCTACAAGTAGATGAAGAGAGAAGTAAATATATATGTGCACCCATTACTAGGGACTGCTTTTTTCAGCTCATCGAGAAGAGAGCAGTTTCCTACTCTACCTACCATCCAAGGTTGTTGTTAAGTTTCCAGCTCTCACTTCCCACGAAACTGCTCCATGTAGCATGTTTTTTAGTCATGGGCGTTTTGGCACTCGAGTTCGCTCATGTTAGAGTATGAAATCCGAAAAAATATAAAAAAAACATCATAAATTCTGAAGAAAAAAATCAGGGACAAAGTTAGACAAGTTTTCTACATAAGTGTAAGTTTTTGTAAAGAAATAACATATGTGCTGCTCTGTACAAAAAAGACAAATTTGGTGCTCTAAAAAGACATTTTTAAATCTCATGTTGGGCCCTGATTTTGTTTTCTTTGTCCAGAGCACCACAAATGTTATTTTTGCTCGAAAATTTGCACATCTTTATCTTTACCTAATATTAAAGGACGGATCGTTTCTCCATCTTTTTTGGTCCATAAGGCTTTTTCGTCCGTTATTTTTTTTTTCGTCCGTCGCTTTTGTGGTCCGTTTTGTCACAGATAAAAGATTTAAAAATAAATAGCGTCTAGCGGACTCGATCCCTGGCCGCCTGGTTTGAGCCGACACGATTGATCCAATCGACCTAGCTAACCTATTGTTGCCAAAAGTGAAGGAAGCATTCCCTTTATATTGTTTATTATACTGATATTGGGCCTCACAGAAAAACAAAAAAAGATAGCGCTGGTGATGGTTCGAACTCAGGACCAGCACCCTACTATCCAAGGGACAAAACCAGCTGAGCTAAATTATCGGCGCACAAAGATATTGGGTTCGTTTGATAATTAAACAGCCCACCTCGCTTCTATATATATCTAACTAGGAAATGTGCCCGTGCGTTGCAACGGGGAAACAAAATCCTTGCGCGCTCCTAGTTACCCATTTAATTTTTTTGCCATTTTCCTTTTCATCACCATCGCTAATGATGCTCATATTGTCCATCTATTCAGAACAGATGTGATCAATCCCAAGACGATGTGCTTTTCATCATACTTTGGCACAACATAGGTGCGTCACTACAGAGTAAACGGTGAAGAATGAGTCCTCTTCCTATGTGTTGGTGATGGGTGCCAGCAGGTTCAGCACGCGTCATGCGGCGTGTGGTGGAAATCGCGAGGTCCTCTTCGTTGATCAGGCGTATATTGAGCTCGCCACCATCTTATTGCAGCGGTAGTCAGCCCACCGGCATTTAAGTCATTTAGATCGGTTGTTGCAGTTCAATGATCATGTACATAGCTTCGCCTCAGACTCTCTTTTCATTATTATTTTGTTGTCACGTTGCTCTCATGCAATCAGCGTATATTTCCTTTCTCTCTCTCTCTCTCTCTCTCTCTTTCCTTTTATCCTTCCTTCTTTAATTTTCATGCAATTAGTGTATATTTCCTTCCTTTTATTCTTCCTTCTTTAATTCTCATGCAATTAGTGCACATTTCCTTTAGGGCAGCAGCGACTCCTTCCTTCTTTCTATTTCTCATGCAATCGTATAGCCACAACACCGAGGCTCCTTGTTGATATGTACAATTCATAGGCCTATATAAATTGCTGAAATTTAATTGAAAGGGGCGAGGTGGGACTAATTATTTGGCAACAAACCATGTTTTTTCCATGATCATAAGCATGTTCGGCCGCCCAGGCTTGGCCAAAATAAAGTTCAAGTAGGTTAAGTTTCTTACAACAAACATGAAAGGCCGACCTGTTGAGTTGGCTAGCGGCGCGGTGAACCCACGGAGTCAATCCGTGCTTTATCTCGCGACGGTGAACCCACGAAGTCAATCCGTGCTTTATTATTAGGGAAAGATTAGGGAAAGAAATAGTAACGATTAGTCCCACCTCGCTCCTTTAATCAAATCTTAACGATTTAAATACATCCACGAGTAGTCTGAAGAAACAACAACAAAAAAGATCCAATAAAGATGAAAACGCATGCATGCTTGTTGGCTGAAGAAAATACATGCATCCTTGATAGACGAGACTACCAGCGGCCTCCTTCATGTTACAAGGTCCATGCAAGCAAGCACATGCAAGTGCAGGTATGCATTGAACGTAAAAAAAAAGTGCAGGTATGCATCACGCTCCTATTGTATATACGGCTCCTATTTTTTTCTCTCAGTATATTCAAATGAAATTATGCTATTAACAATGCATTCTCTACTTTTTTTGCAGGGTAGGCATTCCGTATTCTTTAGATAAGAATTATTTATACGCAAGCACAACTCTCATTCGTTGTATAGATGCATCTTTTACCCGGTGTTCATGTCTCATAACACGATTTTTTTTCTTATGTATAATTATATCATGCATGCACATTGGGATAACTCATAATGCAACACAACAATTCATTATGCAATTTGATAGAGCTTTCCGAGAAGATTTCCCATGAGAAAATTGCCGCAAACGGCAAACATACATGATCTGAATGAGAAAATTACCTAAACTTTGAATATGTTTTCTTTTTTCATAAATGAAATTAGGTGCAAACTTTCAAAACATGAATACATGAAAAAAATATGCACTTGAGTGTTTTTTTATTTTTGCCACCAACATAGTCATGTTTTCTTATTTTTGCCACCAAGGAAGATCTTGTATAAAAAACAGGCTGTTTTAGAAAATTAAATGAACTCACAATGACAAAAAATGAATAAGGGATCACGTAAAATAATTATTATCCTCATATTTCATCAATTTAGAATTATAGCAGTTGGATAGGGTTTCAAACTACAGAATTTTTGGTAATTATGTCGTTAAATGAAATTTTAATAATAAAACTGACTCTTATTCTGTACCACTATATGCTAGAAAATCTACATTATTAGTAGAATTTGGGAATTAATTTTCAAGGAGGATTGACACATAAATAAACATATTCTATAAGCTATCAATCAGTGTACAAAACATTGTATGCCTTTGTAACTAATTTTGCTACTATTAACTATTAGTCATTTAGACTATAGGCTCCATAGCATGCAAGTTAAGTTGAGAAATTAAGCTTTAGTAATATTTCATTTCATCTATATCTATATCTATACCTACTAATAAAGGAGCTATTGCTTCTGCCTGAGTGTCACTTAAATTACCCTCAAGTTGTCAATAATTACCCCCTATGCCACCGATAAGTGGAAAAAAACGATTTGTTTTTCTTCTAAGTCGCCACCGGCTCTATAGTTTATATACAGCTAGACCCTTAAAGGTTTAACAAGCACCGAAGTAGTGTGGTGGGTTGAGTCTCCTTGGTAGAAACAGGAGACCTGAGTTCGAGCCCTCCTTCTGTCCTTTTTGAGTATTTTCTCTTCAAAATTTTTTTTTTTAGAAGATTCAATTTTTGTTGCCCTAGGATAAAATTGCCTCGCCCAAACCCATCTATGCACAATGTTGCATGTTTGGCCCAACTATTCTAATTTTTTTGACAGATTCAAATGCTTTTTAAAAATTATATATTTTAAATTTTAAATCCAAATTAAACATGTTATATATGAAAATCGTCGAGAAAAATATGTAGGTTTCAAATATGCTATTATCCTCCATGTTAAATTTTTCTAAAATTATTTTCAGGATACACTATTAATTAATACTATTCTTTATATGGTGTATTTCGCTAATGCCTATTATATATGTTGTATACCCATTCAAATTGACTCGATATGATGTTTTTATCTCTTATAAAATCTAACATTGACGTCATAGGGGATGTAGATATGCTAAAGGTGTGTCTAATAAATTGGACATACCTTTAGTATATTGAAATATATCATCATATCTTTATGTGTTCGTGCAACATCACTTATCATGTTGTTTCGCGTACGACAACGTGAAATATGTCAAGAAAGTTTCACTCGGTCAAACATTGAGATAATTTGACCCTCCAACAAAGTTGGAAGTACACTCTTTGAAGGACGGAGGGAGTAGATGGGGACATGCCACCACCTTGCCGTGCGCGATGGATGGCCGTAGGCAAGGCACTCGCTGCCTTCACGGTGAAAGCAAGGCAAAATAAGAGGGGGCCGGCAACGAAAGGAAAACCGTAAGGCCAGTAATGGCGCGTTCTGTTTTAGGAATGGGATACAGGACAAGTTTGCAGCGTGTACGCAGGCGTCTGCATCCACATATGGCTCGTCGCGACGTGCACCGGAAGTGCCCAGGTGCCAGGTCGGTCCGAAATCGCGCGCTACATTCACACCGGAGCACGTCATCGGCCGCATGTCAATTGGGTCACGCGCTTCACTCCACCGATGCCGCAACTCCCGGTTGAATACCTCCTCCCTTGATTCTTTCACCTTGTTTACTTGGGGTATTTTCATCTCGAGGGGGAGAACGTGGGCATGAGAGGCGCCCGCAGGCGCATGCGATGCGATAGACTAGTTCTACCCTTGAGACTAGGGACTACGGTTACAGCAGATTACAACGGTACGTACGTACACAGTACAACTCAACGTGCAGATGCATTTCCTAATAACCTTTGGCCTTTCTGTTGCATGAATAAGATTTGCAGTAGCTGATATTGTTTTTAAATAAGAAAAGTGGCAATGGTGTGGTTGTACTTGGGTGAAACTTTCTTGTGAAAACCAGAGTTATGGACAAATTTGGCTAAAGCAACCAGCAGATGATACATCGTGCGGGTGATTGTTATTATTCTAGGCCTAAGTATTTTATCATGTCTCTATTAATGATCTCACACATAGAAATCGTACTCTTATCATTTCCTTCATTCCCCTATGAAGATCGTTCTTCTCTAGATGTATGTAGGTTGTTCTTTGCATGGTCAAATCATTGCCAGTTTTGGTGGTGGTTAGATGATTCCTTATCGCTAAGTTTCTCTTCTTAACCACATATACACCGTTTATATTGTTTGCTATATATGTATCAGCCATGAAAATCGAGATAATTCTCTTTTCATAGGTCAAAACAGTATGGCTCGGGTCACTTGTTTTGTTTATTTGGTAGGTAGACTCAGTCCAAACCAAACCAGTGTGTTCGTCATCATGTCGATTATTTCTTCCGGAGAGCGTGTCCACATGGAGTAGTTCTGAAGCAGCTAGCTATAGCGAAAACGTGCCTCTCTAATATAACAGATCCCTTAAAACGACAATCCCTAAAAGCTGTTTGAGTTTCCCCTTAAATCTCTTTTGCGGGTATCGCGCGAGCTCGGCCCGAACAGATCCCATAAACTCATACTTACGGTACGAGTTTAGGAGATCTGTTCCGACAGAGCCTACACGATACCGCAAAATATGTTACAAATATGAAAATTCAGCTCGCCTCATTTGATAACGAGTTCGAGCTAAGCTGACTCGAGTTGCGAGTTACTCATTTAACTCGCGAGTTTAGAATTTTAATTTCAGGCCAACAGCCGGATCTCTAGCCACATTATGTACAATATGTGAAACACCTATGTCACGGTGCTAGTTGTGTGGGATCTCAATACTAGAAGAAAACGGGGCGCAGAGCACCCGTCGAAACAATCTTTGTTTTTTGTCCTGGTTTTTTTTTTCCCTGTAGGAGGTTATATGTCTATTTGGTTATCCCAGATACTAGAAAGAAAGTGGTACATCTTTGATCACTAACAATCAGCTAGTCTTTTTTTTTTTAGAGTAACAATCAGCTAGTCTTGAAATGTCGAAGAGGCACTACATATCCAGGTAAACCTTGTCATTATACATTGTAAAGATTGGTATGTTGGAGATTACTTCTAAACGGGATTTGTCCATCCCAAATCAAAACTATATGAAACGATTGGATTGCATGTCTTCTATTGCACGAACAATACTTACTTGACTCAACTAAATTATACACCAACTAAAATATAATATAAATTATACACCATAGACGCAGCACGACTGCATCCCTCCGGTCTGCCTGCTGGTCCCGTTGCTTCAGGCCGGTCTTCCTGCGGCAGGGAGCTCCCGGTCCGATGATATAAAAGCCGAGCTCCAAACCCTTCCCAACTCTCCTGCCAACGCGCCGCCGCCTCGTTGTAGCTTCATCGCGCTGTGAGCTCCAAACACTTCCCAAGTAGCTCTGGCCACAACTCGGAAGAGTGACGCTGTCGCTGATGACGAAAGAAGATGGAAGAGCTGAGTCCGAGGAGATAGAAGGTGTTAAGCAGGGTGCAAGAAGCGAGTCGGAGGAGATAGAAGCGAGTCGGAGGAGATAGAAGCAGTTCGAGTCGGAGGAGATAGAAGCGAGTCGGAGGAGATAGAAGGTTCCGGGTCCTCTCCCCCTCGCCGCCGGCGGCCACGATGGCTGGCGGTGGGTGGGAAGGGTCCCGGATGTGTAGATATAGGTTTCCTATTCTTTCTTTCAGTTCCAATAATTCTGATCTAGGGTTAGTGAGGCTTCTTCTCCCCTTTCTTCGCTTCTTCTCCAACAGGCGACATAGTAGCTGTTGGACAGAGTACCGAGAACAGGGTGGAGGCGCCCCCAGTGTTTGCGCCTGTGAGGAGATGCAAGGAGGGCTGCCCCTGGTGCAGGCTGGATGAGATCAATAAGGCGAAAACCGGCATCCCCTACCTCAACTTCTTTTACATCTGGCTTGTCTGCCTCTGCTCTAGTAAGTGCTGTTGGATTGGCATGTGATAGAACATTCTATTGTCTTAATTTTGTCTTTACTAATACCTTTGTTTTTTTTGTCTTTATAGCGCTCCCGATTCAGTCCTTGTTTCCGTATCTCTACTTCATGGTATGTGAAGATTTTGTAACAATTCAAAGATTTATCTCGATTATACGAATGAGAATTATTGTTTAATGAATCTGTAATATATGTAAGAGTCATCCCCACTGAGTGCAATCAATCTTTACGCCTTTCTACTACTTTGCTGCTTCTACATACGGAACATTTCAGTCAGATCAGATCTATTGGCCATTAAAATGGCAGATCCCAAAGCTTTTGATGTGTGCGATATCTGATGTTTTTGTATTGAGATATTTTATTCTATCCTGGATCACCTATTTTTTTAAGCTTTCGGTGTTCTAGATGATAGATCATCTTAAACATAACTACATGCATACCAAAATCTTTGATTTCCAAAAAAAAGGAAAATCTTGCATGTATTAGTAGTACCAAAATCATAAAATGTGTCTTCATTAGTGGTGTTTTAACTTTAAAACAAATAACTATACTTTAAGTTCAATGCTTTCTCACGGGAGCAATGATACATTCTGTTGTCATGTTTCATGCTACATGCTAAGATTTCTTATTTATTTCGCACCACCTATGCTAATTAATTATATATTTTGTTTCCATATGTTCATGGTTATTTTCGATCATGTTTGTTCCACATTTATTTTGTCTCTCAAAAATTGGTTAACTTTTAATTTAAGTTTCTAGCATCACATGCTATAAAATTCCCGCAGCAACGTATCACCTAGTTCTTACACATATATGACAATTAATTATATATTCACTTTTGTTATGATACAACAGATTAGAGATTTGAAAGTTGCAAAGCAGGAAGAGGACATCGGGTATTATGCCGGTTTTGTCGGTGAGAATTCTCCCTTTGCGTCCATATAAATACATGCAGTGGAAATCCCGTCTACAACTATATTGAGTAGAGTAGTATACCTTAATAGTATTATGTGACAACGGCTATTTTCGATTAGTACTTACGGATTTGTATATTATGATCTTAGGAGCTTCTTATTTCCTGGCAAGAGCATTCAGCTCCGTGCCATGGGGCATGTTTGCTGACAGATATGGAAGAAAGCCTTGCATCGTGATAAGTATTCTATCAGTGTATGTTAGATTCTGTTACATCATCCAAACATATTTCCTACGTCATTCTATGAAATCTGACTAAGTCCTATTATGCTTCTCTGCATGTTTTAGTATCGTGTTTAACACCCTTTTCGGCCTTAGCACAACTTACTGGATGGCAATAGTAACAAGGGGGTTACTTGGGTTACTCTGTGGTATATTAGGACCAATCAAGGTAATTTTTGTGAGTGAGTGACTAAGATTAATGAAGCAAATCTACTAAGTTATTGATCCTTTATGGTTGCGCATCCAGGCCTACGCTTCAGAAGTCTGCAGGAAAGAGCACCAAGCTCTAGGAATTTCTCTGGTAAAAATAATTTGTCTTTTCGTTTTGTGTTTCTGACTATTAGTATCTCTATTACTATCGGATACTTTTTTTCACTCACATTATATTATAGGTAACATCTTCGCGAGCAATGGCTTTGGTTATTGGTCCTGCCATTGGAGGGTTTCTTTCACAGGTAAGGATCAACATGCTTTGAGTAGATCAGCTACAGAAAATATAAAACTTTCTTTGAAAAAATTATCATCCGATTCAACATGCTTTGAGTCCATCTAACTAATGGAGATGATGATGCTACAGATGGTAGTCCAATAAAAGCCTCCATTGTAATAACATACTTTCTATCATGTTTCAGCCTGCAAAGAAGTACCCTGGTATTTTCACCGAGAAATCCATATTTGGAAGGTAAACAATCATTTACACTATTTTTTGTTTTTGAGATCAAACACTGCGGCTTATATTAAAATCCGGCACTCTCTGATGCCAACAAGCTTACACAAGAATCCGGCGGAGTCCTCGGACTGTGTTTTTGCGTCTCCTGTGAGATGCCCTGTTTTGAAAAAAAATCGTGTTCCGGTCTCCTGCCTTAAGCCATTCTTGTCTGGATCTTTGCCTATACATTATCTCTTCCTGCTCGTACAGGTTATGGAGTTGGGATTCAATCTCCCGGACCTCCTGTGAGTGCCCGTAGACAAGAGCTGCAGTACAAGCCGCGTCCAGCTGCTATCTCAAAAGCTTTGATCTTTTTTCTAACTGAGCCCAACACCTCATAGCCCCATCGCTGCACGTTACCCAAGACCCCCCTTAGCTTCTCCCACAGACCCGAAAGGCTCCTCTCCCCTGCATCATTTTACTCCCAAGCAGACTGAACCATGTTGTCATAAAAGTCATGGGTAGTCCACATCTCTTCGAAACGAAATCCCCGTGGACCCGTCGAGATATTTTTTATTGTTCAGCTTGGATTCGAATAAGGGCCATGTGGTCTGACTCTTCCGTGGCTAAATGCTCGACTTGGGTTGAAGGAAATAGCTCCAGGAACTGCGTCACCGTCCCTCTTTCAAGCCGAGCTTGGACATTATCTTACCCCCCTCTCCTATTATTCCATGTGAAGTGGTAGCCCGTATAACCCAAATCTGTCAGCTGGCAGTCCAGCAAACAGTCCCGAAAAGCCCCCATCTGGGTTTCTGTCCGGTCATTGACACAACGATGCTCCTCCTGCTTTAACACCTCGTTGAAACCGCCTGCGCAGAGCCATGGAGGGTCATCTTGCGCTGTAGGTACCGCAGCACTTCCCACGTTTTGCCTCGCAACTCCTTCCTGGGTTCACCATAAATACCACTGAATCTCCATGTTTTCCCTTCAAACTCAATCTTGGCATCAATATGGTACTGGCTCCATGGCCGAACAGAAACATCAATACCATCTCTCCACCATACCGCCAGCCCTCCACTGCGCCCAATACAACCAACTGCTACCCCATGCCTATAGCCCAAGCTCCACTGTAATCTCTCCATGTCCCTATTACTCACACTGTTTCTATATTATCAATATGTACACTATTTATACCATAAGATAACCTTTATATTACATGTACATTTAGGTTTCCATACTTTCTTCCTTGCCTCGTCATATCGATTCTAGCGGCAGGAGCATGTGTTGCATGCATTTGGCTTCCGGTATGCCTCTGCCTACTCCCTCGTCTCTATTTGATTATTTTTCTATTGCGAATTCCTCCTTGAACAAATGCTTTTTTTGTTAGGAAACTCTGCACATGTGCACCAATGATGAAAATACAGAAGCTATTGATGCAATGGAGGCACAAGTTCCCGATTCAAGTTTAGAAAATAGGAAAGCTACACATTTTGAGCCAGCGGGAGGGGCATCTACAAAGAGTCTGCTAAAGAACTGGCAGTTGATGTCAGCAATAATCCTCTATTGTGTGTTTTCTCTCTATGATACAGCTTATCACGAGGTATATCTATATAAACAACAACATTTACTGAGGAAATGTTCTTGTACTTACATTATTTCTCCCATGAAGAATAATTAGATTAGGAAACTCAAGCAATTTTAAATATTAACGTGTTATGTAAATTCCATATTCAGATATTTTCACTCTGGGCTGTGAGTAGCAGAAAATACCGAGGACTGAGTTTTACATCTAAGGATGTTGGTATTGTGCTTGTTATCTCGGGTATGTGGTGTTTCTTCAAATGGTAAACTACGTTAGTTGTGCAAGATAGACATTTATCAACAAATGAATGAAGTCAACACATATTTACCTAATGACCATCTTCATTCCATCATGCAGGTCTTGGTATTTTTGTGAATCAAGCTGTAGTTTGTCCATCCCTTAACAAGTATGTTGGGTTAATGAAGCAATTTCGCTATGCAGCGGTACGTGAGAAGAAAACTTCATCTTGCAGCCTTTCTTTAATATTGTGAATTGTTGTACAATACCAAATGCATGTTTAATGTTCAGGCATTATCTATACTTCTGCTTCCAACGTATCCATTCATGGCCAATCTGTATGGTTTGGAGCTCAAAGTGGTGATCAACATAGCTTCGCTTCTTAAAAACATATTTGCGGTAAGTCAACTTTTCTGATTAGAAAAAACTATTAAGATGTTACTCTTTGTAGTTGCACTGAAGGATACTAGGAGACTCTCGGACATACGCATCAATATATCTTTCATTAACTGATTGTACTTCGACAGGCTACGATTACAACTGCCTGCAATATTCTTTTTTAATCATCTTGCTATATACTAACTGCACCGATGGAAATATGTATAGAAACAAGAACAGCGAGGAGTTGCAAATGGCATTTCTGTGACTCTGATGTCGCTCTTCAAAGCAGTAGGTCCAGCAGCCGCAGGAGTTTTGTAAGTGAAACCTTTCTTTTCTTTTTGGAGTTAGAATTCCTCTAGTTTTTTTCTTTGGAAAGTGTACTTCCTGACATTTAACTTGTTGCTTCTCTTTTGCAGATTTTCGTGGGCTCAGAAGAACATAACAGGGTTGTTCTTACCTGGTAAACACTTTTTTTTTAGATTTAATGTTGCTTGTTATATTACTCCAACACCAAGGTTTCCGGTAAATTTACTATGGGAATTAATGTGTCTTAAGAGTATCTTCAACATCAACATCGAAGAACTGGTGGAGCCGGTGCTCATCCCAGCCTTCCCCGTCATTAACAAATTCCGTACAGTCATCAGCCTATCTCCCCAGGGGGAATTGGACACCTGTTCTTGGTATCCAGTTATCCTGCGCCACCCTAACCTGTGTACCATCACCTATCCTCCAAACCAGCCCAGCGCGTAAGAGGTCACGGCCGTGAATAATGCTTCTCCAGGTATGCGACGCACGCTTGGGGCACCCAACATTCAAAAAAATCACTATTTTTGAAGTACCTTGCCCTCAACAGTCAACACCCTCGCACAAAGGGATTCGGGATCAGTCGGAAGTCGGCACCCCTGTTTAGCTAGTAGCACCTGATTCCCACGTGTAGTCATAACCGGAGTAGCTGAGATCAATTAGACGGCAGTCTGTCAAACAATCTCTAAAAGCCTTCATCTGTGACTCACTTCTATCATTCAGCCCCAACTGCTCTTATTTACGTAAAAGTTCGTTGAAATCTCCAGCACAGAGCCACGGCTAGTCATCTTGGTCACATAGGTATCGAAGAGCCTCCCAAGTCTTGCATCTATGTTCTGCCTATGCTAGTTGTGTATATTGATATATTTTTCTATAACTTATATGGGAAACATATAAATATTATTTGATTTATCGTTCAATATGCAGGTGATCATATTCTGTTCTTGTTGCTGAATTTGGTATCTGTACTTGGGTTCTTGCTGACGTTCAGGCCGTTTTTCTCTCTGCCCAGTGCAATGAAATGATGACCATGTAAGTATCCAGCCACAGTAAAATATTCATGGTCGTGGACTCACAGCAATGCCTTCTTCAAAAATAATTGAAATAACAATTTTTTTTCTGATAGTGCTTATGACCTGAAATGAGTTTTTTCCCTTCCAAATATATTTGTGCTGAAATAAACACTTGGTACGTGAATGCAAATAAAGAATAAGAACTTCTTCTTTTGTTCTTCCCTAAACATGTGTAATCCTCGCCAACTTACGAGTCGTGTGTACTTCCAGTTAGCTATCATGTTTTATGTCTTACCAGGGGTAGCTTTGCCAGCAGAGTTGTACTGGTTGTTCCATACACAAGCACTGGTCTCAACCCTGCACACAGTCTCGTGTGAAGAATTAAAGACATAATACCGTGTTCTCTGGTATAACAACTTTTAGCGCCTTCCCTCTAAATTAGAGGCTCTAATTGCCGCTATAGGAGGCTCACTAAGGCACATCCTAGCCTCTCCAGAGTTCACCTTTATAGCATCTGCAACTTTTGTCCCACGCATTGAGAGACTCATGGACAATCATTTCTGATTCTGGTTGGATTAGTATCAGTTTCTCATGCCTTAACTTTTGTACAATGAATTTTATATCATTGTTGCAACATGAGTCCATTTAATAATAAATGCAGTGCCTGATTCATATGCTCAACTGTAAAAGACTTGTGTGGTATACAGTTTGAGGTAAATTTCCAAAACAATTGTGGCTTATTCTTTTCTTCTATTTTTTTGCTTTTGCAGAGGTTCTGAAGGAGTTGTTGCAGTCCTTTCCTGCACCTGCTTTGGAAACTACCGACATTCAGAGTCACATTGATATTGTCAACCTCTTGCTGAAAGTTGATAACCAAGACAGAATTTTGCGTGCTGAAATTCGATCTGAGTTGTTGAAGAGCATTTACCTCAGTTAGCCATCTAGAAAATAAGGGAAACAGGCTACTGCATGTTGCACATTGGAAGGGCAGTTCTGTTATTTTCTGATCAGTTGCTACCTTATGTTATTACTTACGCAGTATGTACTGAAAACGCACAAGAAAATTAGATTGTCCCCATTACAGAATTTTAGGTAATATAAATTCAAATGAGGAACCACTAGCAACGTCCACTGATGTTTGTCTTTTATCTTTGTGCCAGTTAACAAACCTGCATCACATTTCCCTTTCCTCTGAAACTAGGTTCTCTTTTTTATTTTCTTTATACACTTTATAAGAAGTTTCCAGGTTCTAAAGCTTGTCGAGCTAGAAGTGGAACCTTCAAGATTTGTTAAGAGCAGCAACAGCTAAAGAAAAAAGTTTTTGAAACCACCAGATTGCTGAGCGGCTTAAATTTATATGCTACAAAGATAAAGCTTTAGGGCACCTGCAGCGCGGCGCTAGTTTGCAGGCGCTAGGATTTATTTCCTGCCTAATTAGCGGTTAGCAATCAAATCCCGGTGCCATCCGCTAGCGTCAGGCGCAAAAAAATGCATCGGACGCTTGCAATTTTTTCCCACGCGGAGCCGCAAAGCAACAGCAGTTAAGCGTCCAGCGTTGCACAACAGGCGCTTATCTATTTTTTTTAATTTTGTTACATTTTTTTTCCATATATAAGCGTTCAAATAAGCGCCTTCCATTGTGGATGCTCTTAGGGCATGTACATTACAGGCGCTTAGGCTAAATCCCAGACGGTTAGGGCCAAAATCCCATCCGTTTTCTCTCGATCCCGGTTGAGCCCGGGAACAACGCTTACGTCGACGCCCGATCTTGTGCCGGGCGCTATAATCTTTTTTCTTTCGGTCTACGACTCAAACGGGTGTCATGCAAACGTCTGTACTTGTCATTAGCGTTGTAGGGCATGGCGCTAACACAGCCTCTACGTGATTACCTTTTTTTTGGACGCGACTACACAACGACGGTTCTATACTTAACGCTAATTAACGACAGTTCTATACTTAACGCTAATTATAGAGCGTTCGGACAGCCACTGTTCCGAAAGTCCGACCTCGTACAAACGGTCAAACCTGCCCCCTTGAAAAAGTTTGGGTACTAATCACAGACCACGTGAGCGATCCGCCGGTGCATGCATGCTGAAGCAAACTCTAAATAAAAGAAATATCCGAAAATTCAAAATATTTTATATCTCAAACCATTTATCCGATTTAAATTCCATTTTCACCGTTGGAGTAGTGGTGACAAAATATCCGAAACAAGATATCATATTGATATATTTTGACGACATTTTTTTTGGGTCCAAGAGTTACCACCACCAGTAACACGTGAGTTATCCAGCACCCACCATATAAACGATCTTTGTGGAGCCTTTATCAGTAATATAAAAAAGACAAAATTTCTTATGCCATCCGTATTATATTCGAAATGCGAAAATTTGAAAAAAATGTATCTCAAAGCTTTTATCTAATTTAAGATCCGTTTTCACGGTTGCACTAGTCGTGACCAGATCTTCAAAATTAGATCAAATGTTGATATGTTTCAATTCATTTTTGCAGACCCAAAAGCTACCCACCAATAACACGTGAGTTATCCAGACTGTAATATGTAAATTAACTACCCTATCAACTATTAGTTTTGGCTTGAAATTAGATCTCACTTATGCTTGCTTTTTTCGGGGTTTTTTAGCTTAGAAGTTACCACCTAAATTCGTAAGTGAGTTACCACTTTGCAAACTTTATCGTGGACAAGTGGGCAACTAAACACTACATGTGAGTTCCATAACTATTATGGTGATAATTAGTATATCGTTTTTATAATTAAAAAAACTACACCCAAAACACGGAAGGGTAACTCAATAGATACCAAGTTGGTAACTATTTTCTAGAGAGCGGGGTAACGACGTCGACTTCTTCGTGACAACTATCCTCTAAACAGTTGGGTAACTCCATACTGTTAGTTAGAGGGCATATGGTAACTACATCGACATGGTGATGATAGCTATACCGTAAACTCCTAGGTAACTCTACTCTGAACACCTAGATAACTCCATTTGTAATCGGTAGGTAACTATACTCTGAACACATGGATAACTTTATAAGTACTATATTGGTAAATATACCCTGAATACCTGAATTACTCCATCAGTACATGGTTGATACTATTAGTTAGAGTGCAGGGTAACTACATTGAATTGGTGGTGATAACTATAATATAGACATCTGGGTAACTCCATAAGTAATGGGTGGGCGACTCTTAGCTAGAAGGCAGGGTAACTACATCGATTTGGTGATGATAACTATACCGTAGACCACTAGGTACCTCTACCATCAACACCTGGATAACTCCATACGTAGTCGGTTGGTAACTATACCCTGAACACCTGGTTGACTCTATAAATACTAGGTTCAATTCATGCTAATAACTATACCCTAAACTATATCAGTATTGGGTTGGTAACTATTAGCCAAAGAGCATTGTAACTACGCTAGGTACATGTGTACCTCTATCACTATTGGATTTGTAACTAGTAGCAACATGGTAGGGTAACGGTACCTCGATGATAACTATATGCTGGGTATTTTATTATTTTGGTGTGATCCAAATTCATATGAAGATATAAAGATAAAGGAAACTTCGGACAGAGCGAAGCGAGGCCCGTCGCCGGAGGCTTGGTCCGAAGCGAAGTGGTACGGTACGAGTTGTTACCGATTTGGATCCGAATTCTACCTCTACCTCGTTTAGGGTTTTACCCCTTTATATACCTCATATAAGCCGCCGGTTGGGATAAGTCACAAGTTGTAAATCCCCGGCGTTTGTAACCGCACCCGATATAGTGAAGTTCTGCTGGCTGGCGCCCCTGGTTTTTTCTCTTCCTCATTGGAAGGATTTTCCACGTTAAAAATCTCGTGTGCCTGTCGTGCTAGATCGCTTTTGTTCGTCGTTTTTGTGCTATCGTTTATAAAATATTTGGGTAACTATATGGTTGTTAACTATATTGATTTTGCAGCGGTAACTATAAACTAAATATGTGGGTAACTACATAGTTACTAGGTTGGTAACTATTAACTAAAGAGAAGCACATCACCACATAACTTTTACTTAATGGTGCAGGTAACAATGCTAATCATACTGGTGGTAAGTACCATCTGGCAATCGAATTAGTAAGGCATCCATAGATTGAAGGCTTAAAGGATGCACAGGCAATGTATGTTATATTCCTAAATCAGCCTCGTTTTTTCTGCAAGTTTCTTCAATGATCTAGTAATGACGTCCATGAAAATTTCAAAACCAATCCATACAACAAACATTTTCAAAGCACTACGATCTCTCTCTCTCGCTCCCTCTCCCTCTCTCTCTCGCTCTCTCGCTCTCTCTCTCTCTCTCCCTCTCTCTTCCTGTAACTATCTCCATGCGTAATTATCTCCAGGTTTAACAGCTATCACAGCCAGGTCTCAGGTCTACCCTCAAACTTGAAGTAATTAAACTTGCAAAACTTTTTGCTTGTCTTACGACAGGTTTGAAACTCTCTATGTTTCTTTTTTGTTCCCTCAGGGAAGAATTTGTCGAACTAACACCATGTGTTCCCTCAGGGAAGAAGCTGTTTGAATCTCCATAGGGTAGAGGATGGCCAGGTTGCGGTCGAGTCTCTCATGTCGAACTAACCTCCGCAGCTAACCATAATTTCACCTTTTTGTCTTCCCACAAGTCGCCAAGACGAAGGAAGGAACTCCACCTGTTGAAAATCAACACACGATTTGATTTACACATCGTAAACATATGTTCAGGATACAAACTTACAACTCCATAAATATTTTCTATGGATTCTGAGAAAGATGAGTGAGCTGTAAGCACGAGACATTAAGTACAGCAGCATCAGATGATAAGTATATCACAATGCAGTGTGCCAAGGGCTGACAAATTAAGAAGATCCAGTACATATATTCCAGTGTATATGCACTACCTAAGAAGGATTCTTAGGTTAGTGCTAAGGGCTGAAATGCAAGATCTAGCAAATACCAAAAATGCAGATCACAAAGTAACGTAAATAAGACATTACCATTTGGAATAGTCCGTGGAGCACACGCAGATATATCACCTGAGTATATATATAACAGAGAACACGTCACCCCACACTATTTTTAGAACAGACTAGTGAACGTGCACGTGCACGCACGTCTCAACTCATGTTTAAAATATATATTCGGCAATAAAATTAACGTTTGACCCTGCTGTAGTAGCGTCGATTGTGCCATGATATGATCTTCTTCGTGGAACAAAGTTCGATCTCACACCATCCTATGATTACAAAATGAAAGTAAAGAGAATGGAAGTGTGTAACTCCCCTTGCTATAGCTCAAGAGACCCTGGCAACGGTGCCAGAAAACTTTGTTAATGCGGTGAATTGTCACCACCCGTTGAGGTCCCCAAGAGGAGGGTCATGTAGTGTAGTAGGAAGTTTTCCCTCAGTGTTGGGACCAAGGTTTAACTGAATCAGTAGGACTTAGATATCTTTAGCATGGTGCCAGCAAACGTGTTTGATTGTTTGGACCTTCACACAAAACAGAAACTCACTTTGCCCCAACGTTTCAGGAAGGTTCTCAATCTTCTCGTCTTGCGGAAAACAAAGAGATTAAACGTATGGTGTGGAAAATATGGATGAAAGAAAAACAAACCAACAAGCAAGTAATGATGAAAAACAAGTAAAAGAGGTTGTAATGAATGTAAAAGAATCCTATTTTCACTAGTGGTGTCTCTCCAAAAGATGACAAGCAAACATGTTGGTTACGCAAATTGTAGTTGGGCAATTGATAGAATTGGAACACAAACTAATTATGATAAGCAAAGTTCAGTGTATATTCATGTAGGCATTACATAAAACATACATAGACCGTCATCCAACTGCACCTATGACTAATACTCCACCTTGGGAGCGCTTCTAGGCTAGCCTCTCGCTGGTATTAAGTTACAAAGCAACATATAATTGCATTAAGCACCATACATAATGTAAGAAATATTCAACATCATAAAAGACATAAACATCGCTCTTTTACCCTTAGTAGCAACCGGACATCCTTGGTCTTAGACCTTTTTATCACTCGTGCCCAGAATCAAAGGAGGCAAGAACCTACTATCTAGCACCTTGGAGATAAAAGAAATCACTTGGCCAAAGTAACCACATGGATCAAAGAGCATGCAATAACTTAAATAAAACATGGATGTGATAATAGCAAGAAGATCATATAAGAGACATGAACAATCTGATCATAACTTCACAATTCATTGGATCCCACCAAACACAACATGTAGCAATTACATAACGGTGATTTGATCATGTTAGGTGAGGCGTTCATTTTATACACTGGTTTACTTAATGAATTTATGCGTAGATGTAGGTATTCTAGCATTTTACCATGCCAAAGTGCATCATTTATGTCTGTGTATGCAGGTAATGGAAATCTGGAAGAGATATTTCATACAAGGAATAAAAGGACCAGTATAGGAGGAAATATGATGAAATAAGAGCATTAAAAGTCATTCCTTGAAACATAAAATTTTCAAAGATAAAGAAGGAGGCCAAGAACCACTTCCAGGAGGTTCAAAGAGCACGGGTACAGCCGCACCCGATTGTACCAACCACCGCACCAGGCAGGAGACCTCAGTACAGCTGCAGAACTAAGACCCCAGTGTCAATTGAAGATACGGTGGTCGTCATAACGACTAGTGGTACGGTGGCGACCGACCGTACCAGCCACCGTAGCTTGGTTCAATGGAACTGCCTCTTCAAGTACTTTTACTCCGTGCTCTCGGATTTCGGAGAGGAGAGACAGAACAGCCTCCAGACATGAAACAGTACCAAACCCTAGCACCCGGAAGGCATCCGGAAGGGGAATTCGCAGCAGGGAATCAATCTCCATCAACACCATCAACGTGAAGGCCTCCGCGTCGATCTCCATCACCATCATCGCCATATACATCTACGTGATACAATCTCTCACCCATCTCATTGTAATTCTAGAACATCTGGTTGTGGATTTGCACGTGTATTCATTCATACATCCATTTTCCATTTGCAATACAATCATGATGATGTTTACTACATTCGTGTGTGAGTAGCTCCACTAGTTCTTGGGGAGATGGATAAACCCTAGTACTACTATGAATTGAGATAAATATGCAATGTTTACCATTGGCTGTTTTGTGATAACAATCCTCATGATGTTGGTGTCAAGTCGAACACTCCAATATTTGCCTACGGGACATGAACCGGTTGTTAATGTTGGTTTGATACAGAGGGTTCTGAGTGAGCATACAGGACAGAAGGTAGCTCCTCCTCTTTGTTGATCATCAACATAGGAGTAATGGAGATTCACAGTACCAATACCGCATCCACGGTGAGACCCTTAATTACTAGTGCCAGTAGGCACATTGCCAGTCATCGGGCTAGAAGTAGTTGTGAGTGGTGTGTTGCCTAGAGGAACTCAGGGCACACTTATATATGGAGTTGCGCCCTCACAAAACATACATATGTAAACAAACTGCATGCCTAATCAATTCAAAAATATGCTAGTGGTAGAACCATACTCCCCGAGAACGCTTTTAGCCCTATTGTAGTTCCAATCACTTCACCGTTCATTAGTCCGCTCACATTTTAATTTACTGTTCTATTTTATTTACTATTTGTTCACAATCACCACAATCAATATTTTCAACACTTTATTGCTTGCTTGGATTTAAAGACAATTTGCAGGCACAAACGAGGAGAAACGATCAAAGCTAAACACAGGAGACCATTTCCATAGCTCCATCGTGGTTCGATACTCTTACTTCGAAACTAGCTATAAGAAACATGTACACTTGTAGGCATCAAGCTATTTTCTGGCGCCGTTGCCGGGGAGCAAAGCGCCTTTGGTATTTTTTTTAGTACTTGTTTATTCTTATGCTAGGTTGTTTGCAGGTTACAACAGGCACAATGGATGAGGACACCAGTCCTTACATTAAACTCGATGAATTGCAGTACTCGGGTGGACCACCTCATGATGCTTTTATGAAGGGACATACCAGAGTGAACAAAGAAGGGTATGAAATTAACCTTATAATGCTTGACATGCTGCACACTAGGCAGTATAAAGGTGACGGTACGGAAGATCCATATAGTCATACTGATTTCATTGAAGAAATATGTGGGACTTTTAGGCTTAATGCATTTACTGATGATGAGATGAGGCTCAAAATATTTAGTCAAACTCTTACTAACAGAGCTATCTAATGGTACAAGTCACATCGCCGAGGTACTTTTGATAGTTGGGATAAATTATCTGCTACTTTTTTTGCCTTACTTTTATCTAGAGAGAAAATCTAATGGAGCAAGGCACATGATCACCAACTTCAGAAACAAGCCCGGAGAAAGTCTACTAAACGGTTACGTAAGATTCCGTGAACAACTTGATTATTGTCCCCATCATGAACTACCACCTTCATTAGTGTTACACACATTTTATGGAGGACTAAGTGATACATTCAATCCGTATTTCCGAATGTAGTATGTGTCTTTTCCCTAGTGACCCTAGGTTTATCGAACCGGGAAGTAGGTGCTTAGTAAGAACAATTGTTGCACCCACAGAAAGATTAATTAATTATCTTTTTACTAGAACAAACTTGTTTAGGAAAATATGTTTGTGATCAATTATTAAAATAGGCTAGGGCTTAAGGTTTCACCTGCAGCAGTGCATTAGTAAACATGAGATAAATAAGATAAAATGCAAATAGTTAGCATAATTAATACATATGCAATCAGATGTGTGTAGGCAATGCATCCGTAAGCCACTATGGCCCAGAGCACAGGTTACCATATAGTAATTATTCCAACCGCTGGCCCTTTAGATCCATCTCGCGGGATTGCCTTGGTATTTAAGAATAAACAGACGAAAGCTTTAAGTGTGGTGACATCATTGGCGTTCCTAAGAGATCCATTTCCAGCTGCCATACTCCTCCTCCTATCATGGAGTTTTGTGTGTCACCCTTCCATTTCTCCCTCATCACACCTCTACCTTGATCACTCTTCAGGATCTTGGGTACCTGACAAGTCCTAGGAGCGAGGCATAGATATAGAAACACACACAAATAACATAATAAACTCATTAAACTAATATCCCATGGGTTAGATGAAGCACATAGCTGTGAGGTTAGGCCTCAGCCCTTAGCCCGAGTGGACTACTCGCACATCGCAATCATATCAACAATAGAAAACATTGTAGAAAATAGTACTTTTATTGAATGAATTGATAGTTCTTACAACGTTGCCAATCGCGATGAGATCTAAATTATAAGGTAGTATGTCGATGACTATGGTGGTGTAGATGGTGGTGGAGGCAGCACTTCGTGGTGGTGAATGATGATGGGTGCCTGATACCTTCGATCTGGATTTCCGAATGTAGTATGTGTCTTTTTCCCTAGTGACCCTAGGTTTATCGAACCGGAAAGTAGGTGCTTAATAAGACCAATTATTGAACCCACATAAAGCTTTTAATTAATTCTTGTTTTATCGGACCAAACTAGTTTTAGTCAAGTGTAGTTGTAATCAATGATTTAAAGTAGGCTAGGGCTTAAGGTTTCACCTGCAGCAGTGCATTAGTAGACATGGGATATAAAACATAAAATGGAAACAGTTAGTGTAATAAGTACATATGCTATTTAGATGTGTGTAGGCAATGCATCCATAAGCCACTATGGCCCTGCAGCACAGGTCAACATAGAGTAATACGTCCAACCACTGGCCCTTTAGATCCATCGCGCGGGGTTGCCTTGGTATTTAAGAATAAACAGATGCAAGCATTAAGTTTTGTGACATCATTGCTGTTCCTAAGAGATCCACTTTCAGCTGTTGTACTTCTCCTCCTCCTCTCACAGAGTTTCGCGTGTCAGCCTTCCATTTCTCCCTCTTCATACCTCCACCTTGATCACTCTTCGGGGTCTTGGGTACCTCACAAGTCCTAGGAGCGAGGCATAGATATAGAAATACACACAAATAACATGATGAACATATTAAACTAAAATCTGATGAGTTAGATGGAGCACATAGCTGCGAAGCTAGGCCTTAGCCCATAGCCTAAGGGGACTACTCGCACATCGCAATCAGATCAATAATGGAAAACATTGTAGAAAATAATACTTGTATTGAAATGATGATAGTCCTTACAACGTTGCCAATTGCGATGAGATCTAAGTTACAAGGTAGTATGGATATGGCTATGGTGGTGTAGATGGCGATGGAGTGGTGATGGTGGCAGCACTTCGTGGAGGTGAAAGATGATGGGCTTCTCCTTCTGGGTGCTGTTTCCTCTCCTTTATATGGGCGCAGCGAAGGGAATTAGGTTTTCCGAGGCCTTCCTTCGCGAATTGGCTCTGGACCCTTTGATGACTTTGAGTTGGTTTGATCTGACGGTCATGATGGCACTTGGTACGGTGACTGGTACGGTCACTTGCAACCGTACCACTGGTCATTAAGCTTGATTCGACTGCATCTTTAAGTGATTTTCCAAACTTGATCATTTCCTTCCTTCTAATGATGATTTCCAGTGATTTCCATGTCCGGAACCTGAAATAAAAATAATGACACAAGATTTGCAATTGATTTGCACATTAGGAGTTAGTGGCAGGTTTAGAGTGATATCTCTATCATTTTCATGACAAAGATACAGTTTAAACATGGACGAAAATGCGTATGTTTTGGACGCATCAATGCCTCCTCTCTGGGTGTTGTTTCCTCTCCTTTATATAGCGGCAACGAATGGAATTAGATTTTCGGGGAACTTCCTTCGTGAATTGGCTCTGGGCCCTTTGATGACTTTGAGTCGGTTTGATCAGACGGTCAGGATAGCACTTAGTACGATGGCTGGTACGGTCACTTGCGACCGTATCAGTGGTCGTTAAAGCTCCTTCGAGTGCATCTTTAATTGATTTTCCAACCTTGATCATTTCCTTCCTTTTAGTGTTGATTTCCAGTGATTTCCACGTCCATAATTTGTAGTAAAAATAAGGACACGGAGATTTGCAATTGACTTGCACATTAGGGGTTAGTGGCAGGTTTAGAGTAATATCTCAATAATTTTCATGACAAATATACGGTTTAAACATAGATAAAGATGCGTATGTTTTGGACGCATCAACATCCCCAAGCATAAACCTTGATCGTCATGAGCAAGTAACAAAATCATAAGGAACTCAGTGTTTAAACCAAAACAACGAGAAGTTTAGTTCACTTACAATGGGTAGTCTGATTGCTCACTCTTTTCTTCACCTGAAAACTTAATATAGATAGTGTAGCGACAAATTTTTATAGCAGTTTCGGTAAGCCAAGACAAATAAAATAAATCTCATATTAACAGGGACATTTAGAATTGTGACAATTAATCTACTTCTTGTAGAAAACACTTGCCTGCCAAGGGACACTGAGGAAGATTAATTTATCATATTAATAATGCGAGAGCATGTTCAAATATGCATAGCTTAAGGGTAACTTGTTAAAAAACACCCACTGAGATAAAGTAAATGGCTCTAAACTGCACTCTTTCTTTTCATTGACTTTCAAGAACAATTAGTTTAACAGTAATGAGACCATGTCAAAGCTTTTATATGTCAGATCAATATTTTAAAGGCAAGACCGGGCTGCAACAATGTGTCACAACTAGGATACACTCATGACAACGTATAAGAGGTTTCCCTCAGTTGTTTTGATTGCTCAAGAGTCAGAGGTGTGTCCAGCCTGCTTAGGATCACACACCCATGAGCATACTGATAATTTTACCCATTATAATATTACTATTACAAATGTTTAAATCAACTCATAGCTGATATTCGAGATTAACTCTGGTAGATTGTTCATAGGCTAGCGGAGTTGTCAGCATCTCATGGGTGCAAACAGAAGTGTAGAGACACGCATAAAGAAATATCTATTACTGTGATTAACATGGCAAACTTTGGCATGATTCTCACTTACCACTAAGCATATGTTCTATCAGACAAATCTTTTCAAATGCAATTTTTGAGTCAAATAACATTAAATACTATGGGGTTGAGTACCTCATTGAACTAGACTCTTCAAACAATTTTCTACAACACCCAAGCCTTCATGTAGAGACTTTTTCTCATTCATTGTAATTTAAATTCAGTTCTTTGGCAAGACATGGTTCACTATAAGAAAATAGAGTAAGAGCAACAATAACAAATAACCAATTGAATAAGAACCTTACTCTATCTATCAAGACTTGCTTCCCACATGAATATCACAATTTGATGATACAACTACTTATATAAACTTTCAACTTTAAAAAGTGGGAATCACAAGACATACCTCATGTCAATGAAATATTCCTCTCTTCCTTAGGACATGTTTCTTTGAAACTCGTGGTTGACCACTCTTCTGCAAAATGATTGTAGTGCTAATGGAAATGTCCAGAGAATAATGATAAAAGGAAAAATAGCTTTGTGATTTTCTAGAAGGGTTTTTAGAATAGAAAATTGTCAATGAAAGCTAAGCTATCAAAAACGAAAACAAACAGAAATGGAAACGAAACATTGGAAGCTATTCCAATGCAAGTGATGAAAAACACAACCTCAAAATTAAAAAGCAAAATAAAAGATAACTCGTCACCACCCCTTGATGTAGAAGTGTCAACAACCTCCCCAAGCTTAAACTTTTGTAACATGGGAGATCATTGTGGTGGTGGCTATAAAGCATTGGGGCACCAATAATCACCCCAAGAATAAAAATTGTTTGCAAGATCAACAGAAGTGTTATGGAGATTGGTTGCGAGGTTGTTGATGTCATTGATATGTTCTTCGAGCTCGTTCAAGTCTTGATATGTGGCATACTGTGGTGGTATGTACGCCTCCTCCTCACGCACTTCTGCTTCCTCGTAGTTGTCCTCGGGCATCTTAGGCTCTAGCTCAACTTCCTCTCCTTCTTCCTGTCCAACATAGTGAAGTACTCCATTCTCGATAGAGAATAGGTTAAGCATAGGAGTGGGAAATAATTCCACTACTCCAGGTATACGGATAAAAATTCTTCCATGCTGTTTGACAATCATACATGTGGCTCTCAGTGTGGTAGTACCAACATACCTCTCGCTGCTAAGTTGAGCAAGGTTGCTCAAGTCCAGTCCAAGTGTGTGGGCGAGGACGGTGATGACTCCTCCACAAGCCATGGTGCTGGTGTGCTTGGCGGTTGAGGTGGCATAGAAGCATTGTCCCTAAATTGGGCGTCATGATAGTCTCCAAATGTGCGACCTTTGCTCGGATGTGCATCTCATCCTCATTAACTCTTGTTAATTCACCGCGTGCCTGCAACGTGTTGGAAATAACATAGAAAAATAGAGAATAGCAGGGCACTCTATATTACCTCCTTTGGGGATATTATCAGGAACACTCATTTGCAAAAAATATTCATTAGGTTGAGGGTTCAACAAATAGTTACTTGTACGAGTGTGTCCATCATTCTAGGTTAAACCAAAGTGGTTGCACCACTTGTTGATACTCATTTCGAAGGGTCTATTCATAAGTTAGAATTTTACCCTTTCTTCAATTGTGTTGTTGGGATGAGTCCTAACGTTGTGCTCGAGCGTGCTAAAAAATTCCATCGCCAGCCGGCGGTAAGTAGATCTCTTGATTTCCGGATTTCCGATTATAGTATGTGTCTTTTTCCCTAGTGACCCTAAGTTTATCGAACAGGGAAGTAGGTGCTTGATAAGACCAATTATTGAACCTACAAAAGGCTATTAATTAATTCTTGTTTTACCGGACCAAACTAGTTTAAGTGAAGTGTAGTTGTAAGCAATAATTTAAAATAGGCTAGTGCTTAAGTTTTCACCTGCAGCAGTGCATTAATAGTCATGGGATATAAAAGATAAAATGCAAATAGTTAGTATAATGAGTACATATGCTATTTAGATGTGTGTAGGCAATGCATCCATAAGCCAATATGGCCCGGCAGCACAGGTCACCATAGAGTAATACGTCCAACCGTTGGCCCTTTAGATCCGTCGCGCGGGGTTGCCTTGGTATTTAAGAATAAACAGACGTAAGCATTAAGTTTAGTGACACCATTGCTATTCCTAAGAGATCCATTTTCAGCTGTGGTACTTCTCCTCCTCTCACAGAGTTTCGCTCGTCAGCCTTCCATTTCTCCCTCTTCATACCTTTACCTTGATCACTCTTCGGGTCTTGGGTACCTGACAAGTCCTAGGAGCGAGGCATAGATATAGAAACACACACAAATAACGTAATGAACATATTAAACTAAAATCCCATGAGTTAGATGGAGCACATAGCTGCGAGGCTAGGCCTTAGCCCGTAGCCTGAGGGGACTACTCGCACATCACAATCAGATCAGCAATAGAAAACATTGTAGGAAATAGTACTTGTATTGAAATTATGATAGTCCTTACAACGTTGCCAATTGCGATGAGATCTAAGTTACAAGGTAGTATGGCTACGACTATGGTGGTGTTTATGGTGGTGGAACAGTGATGGCGGTAGCACTTCGTGGAGGTGAAAGATGGTCGGGAGGCTCTCTTCTGGGTGCTGTTTCCTCTCCTTTATATGGGTGCAGCGAAGGGAATTAGGTTTTCGGAGGCCTTCCTTCACGAATTCTCTCTTGACCCTTTGATGACTTTGAGTCGGTTTGATCTTACGGTCCTGATGGCGCCTGGTACGGTGGCTGGTACGGTCACTTGCGACCATACCGCTGCTCGTTAAGCTTGATTCGAGCGCTTCCTTAAGTGGTTTTCCAGACTTGATCTTTTTCTTCCTTTTTCTTTTGATTTCCAGTGGTTTCCATGTCCAGAATCTGAAATAAAAATAATGACACAAGATTTGCAAATGATTTGCACATTAGGGGTTAGTGGCAGGTTTAGAGTAATATCTCTACCATTTTCATGACAAAGATGCGGTTTAAACATGGATAAAAATGCGTATGTTTTGGACGCATCAACATCCCCAAGCTTAAACCTTGATCGTCTCGAGCAAGTAATAAAATCATAAGGAACTCAGTGTTTAAACCAAAACTACGAGAAGTTTCACTAGTAGGAAAAAGTTTATAGGGGAAATCTACTAGCAGCGTGCCTGAAGAGGCACATGCTTCTGCTAACTTAACGGCAACATGTCCAACCAAGAGCGCGCTGCCAGAACATTCCGCCAGACCCTGTGGGCGAGTCAGAAAATAATAGAAGCGTGCCCACATCCCAGCACACTGCTAGTAACATTCCTATAGAAGCGTGCTGCCATGACCACACGCTACTAGTATTTCTTGATTAGTGGTTATTTAGGGCATACCAAGGGCACGGAGCCATCATTCGGTTCGATAAAAAACAGACATGCTGAGCTACGCAGCCGCCCCATGAGCGACGCCGCCCTCCCGAGCGACGCAGCCGCCCCGCGAGCGCCGCCACCCTCCCGAGCGACGCAGCTGCCCCGAGCGCCGCAGCCGCCCCGAGCATCGCCGCCCTCCCGAGTGCCGTCGCCGGCCCCGAGCTCCGCCTCCACAATCGGCCCCGAGCGCCGGCGCCGCCCCTGCCCCGAGAAGAGGTACGTGCTCTCCTCTTCTTCCTGTTCGTTTTGTACAGATCTAGTATTGTGTTGGATACTAGTATTAGGTTTAGATTTAGGTTGACATTTTGTTACTTAGTTATTGTGTTGGATACTAGTATTAATCAATGATTTTCTACTGTTGCAAATTTAGGTTTAGATTTAGGTTGAAAGTTTGTTATTTAGTTATTTTGTTAGTGGATTTAGATAATCTAGTGTTAGTGCTAGATTAATTTAGTGGATTTAGATAATCTAGTTGGGTTGATTAGTGTAGTTTGCAACTAGTTTGTTGTAGATGGATCGAGGGTTGCATAGGATCAATATTAAAATAAGTGTCATTGGAATGGACGTATGTAGAGACATTTTAATGTAGATACATTTTAGTGCTAGATACATTCATTTCAATCCATTTCCACGACACTTATTTTGAGATGGAGGGAGTACTAATTAACATCAATGAGTATAAGGAGAATGTTGCATTACCTGTCATAGTAGTGGCCCGCTGAGGGGATCTCATTCCTGTGGTCAGGGAGGTCATGTTCCCAGACCAACGGAAAGTATTAGAATTCATGTGGAACAAACTGTACTCCTTCCAATTACAGTTTGTTACACATAAATTCTAATGCTTTTCTTTGGTGTGGGAACATGTCTTCTCGGACCTTAGGTATGAGATTCCACACCGGGAAACTTCTATGATTTCCAATGTTGCATTCTCCTTCATACCCCATTGATGAATGTTAGGATATCATTGATTAATGATATACTAATTAACATCAATGGGTATAAGGAGAATGTTGCATTGCCCGTCATAGTAGTGGCCCGGTGAGGGGATCTCATTCCCGTGGTCTGGGAAGTCATGTTCCCAGACCAGAGGAAAGTATTCGAATTCATGTGGAACAAATTGTACTCCTTCCAGTTACAGTTTGTTACACATGAATTCTAATGCTTTCCTTTGGTCTGGGAACATGTCTTCCCGGACCGCAGGAATGCGATCCCAGACCGGGCAACTTATATGATTGCCAATGTTGCATTTGCCTTCATACCCCATTGATGAATGTTAGGATATCATTGATTATGTGTTTCATGATCTATTTTATGTATGTTTCTTATAATTTATTTTTATGTGCTGATTGTGGCTACTAGACAATATATTTTTGTTGTTTTGTTTGTAGATGGCTGAAAGGGTTGAGGTTACCGGGGTGGACGAAGAACATGGTATTCCGGCTAGTCCGCTACACGTCGTATGAGCGTACGGCAACTCTCTCGCGACCATTGTTCGCGAAGAATGCAACATCAACAAGGATGGTCTCCGCGGCACTGACCAAAACTGTTTGCGCAACCTGCTCCTCCTAAAGCTTCACCAAAGGTACAAATTCCCGCCAAGTTACGACAACTACAACCAAAGCGGGAATCTTGTGAACCAAATCGCCCTCATCAAGTTTTCAAGAGCCTTCTATGCTTGGAAGATGAAGTTGCGCAAACGTTATCTTTGCAGTGAATTCGCCGTGGTACAGGAACGCTATCCTACTATCACCCCAGAAGATTGGGAGGATTTCAAGAATAATAATGCTAACTAGTTTCTAGCTATCGTCATATGTAAACCTCTCAATGTAATATCTAGTTGCCGTATGCGCGTATATATGTAGAACTGTTATTCTGCTGTAGACTATGCAAGACTTGACTATTGATTAGAACTGTATGTATGTATGCATATATGCATGTATTATTCTGCTGGGCAAACCTGTTTTGTACGCTGCAATTTTTTTAAATTCCCTGAACTTTAGTAGAAGTGTGTGTCCAAGCGGACACGCTTCTGATTTACCTGCAGCGTGTGCTCCTATAGGCACCCTTCTGCTATGAGCTTTACTCACAGCGTGTGGAAACCACACGCTGCCGGTAAACTTACCAGTAGCGGGATATTGGCAGCGTGTGGGGGCACGCTTCTGATGATGGTTTTCCGCATGCTTCTGATAGGATTTTTCCTACTAGTGTTTAGTTCACTTACAATTGGTAGTCTGATGCCTCACACTTCCTTCAACTGAAAACTTGATATGAATAATGTAGCAATAAAATATTATAACAGCTTCGGTAAGCCAAGACAAATAAAATAAAGGTCTCATTAACAGGGACATTTAGAAATGTAACAATTATTCTACTTCTTGTAGAAAACTCTTGCCTGGCAAGGGACATTTAGGAAGATTAACTTTATCATATTAAGAGTGTGAGAGCATGTTCAAACAAGCATAGCTTAAGGGTAACTCATTAAGAACACCCACTGAATTAAATTAGATGGCTCTAAACTGCACTCTTCTTTTTCATTGACTTTCAAGAATAATAATTTTAATACTAATGAGACCATGCCAAAGCTTTTATATGTCCAATCAATATTGTTAAGGCAATGCTGGGCTGCAACAAAATGTCACAACTGAGATACACTCATGACAACATATTCAAGGTTTCCCTCAATTGTTTGATTGCTCAAGAGTCATAGGAGTGTCCAGCCTGCTTAGGAGCACACACCCATGAGAGTACTGATAATTTTACCCATTATAACATTGATGTTACAAATGTTTAAATCAACTCATAGCCGATATCCGAGATTAACTCTGGTAGATCGTTCATAGGCTAGCGGAGTTGTCAGCATCCCATGGGTGCAACAAAGGTGTAGAGACACGCGTAAAGCAATATCTATTACTGTGATTAACACGGCAAACTTTGGCATGAATCTCACTTACCACTAAGCATATATTCTATCCGACAAATATCTTCAAAGGAATTTTCGAGTCACATAACATTAAATACTATGGGGTTGAGTACCTCTTTAAACCAGACTCTTCAAACAATTTCTACCACACCCAAGCCTTCATGCAAAGACTTTTTCTCATTCATTATGTTTATGTAATTTTAGTTCTTTGGCAAGGCATGGTTCAATACAAGAAAATAGAGTAAGAGCAACAAAACTAAATAACCATTTGATTAAGAATCTTACTCTATTTATCAAGACTTGCTTCCCACATGCATATAATAATTTGGTGATACTACTATGCATATAAGCATTCAATTCAAAAAGGTGGGAATCACAAGACATACCTCATGTCAATGAAATGTTCCTCTCTTCCTTAGGACTTGTTTCTTCAAAACTCGTTGTTGACCACTCTTCTACAAAATAATTGTAGCGCCAAATGGAAACGTCCAGAGAGTAATGATAAAAGGAAAAATATTTTGTGATTTTCTAGAAATGTTTTTAGAATAGAAAATTGGCAATGAAAGTAAAGCTATCGAAAACAAAAACTGAAACGAAAAACAAAAACAAACAAAAGTGAAAAGCATTGGAAGCTACTCCAATGCGAGTGAAAGAAAACACAACCTCAAATTTAAAAGAAAAATAAAAGATAACTTTTCACCACCTCTTGATATAGAAGTGTCGACAACCTCCCCAAGCTTAGATTTTTGTAACATGGGAGATCATTGTGGTGGTGGCTGCAAAACATTGGGGGCACCAAACATCACCCCAAGAATAAAAATTGTTCACAAATTCAAGAGAAGCATTATGAAGATCGGTTGCGAGGTTGTTGATGTCGGTGATGTGGTCTCCAAGCTCGTTCACATCTTGATATGTGACATACAGTGGCGGAATGTACGCCTCCTCCTCAGGTCCTTCTGCTTCCTCATAGTTGTCCTCGGGAATCTCAGCCTCAGGCTCAACTTACTCTCCTTCTTCCTGTCCAACATAGTGAAGAATTCCATCCTCGATAGAGAATAGGTTAGGCATGGGAGTGGGAAATAGTTCGACAGCTCCAGGTATACGAATACAAATTCTTCCATGTTGTCTAACAATCATACATGTGGCTCTCAGTGTGGTAGTACCAACATACCTCTCGCCGGTAAGCTGAGCAAGATTGCTCAAGTCCAGTCCTAGTGCACGGGCGAGAATGGTGATGACTCCTCCACAAGTGATGGGTCCACGGTGCTGATGTGCCTGTCAATCAAGGTGAAATAGAAGCATTGTCCCTAAATTGGGCGTCATGTTAGTTTCCAATTGTGTGGCCTTTGCTAGGATGAGCATCTCATCCTCATTAACTCTTGTAAACTCGCCGCGTGCCTGCAAAGTGTTAGCAACAACATAGAAAAAGTAGCGGATAGCAGGACACTCTATATTTCCTCCTTTGGGAGTATTACTCGGAATACTCATCTATGAAAAATATTCATTAGGATGAGGGTTCAATAAATATTTACTTGTACGAGTGTGTCCATCATTATAGGTGAAACCAAAGCGGTGACACCACTCATTTATGTTCATCTCAAAATACCTGTTCATCAGCTGGAATTTAACTTTCTCATCATCTACTCTGTTTGGATGAGTATCAACATTGTGCTCGAGCGTGCTCAAAAATTCCATCGTCAGCCGGCGGTAAGTTGGAACATCCTAAAAAACAAAATCACCAATGCCAACATTGTTGCATAGTAAATTAAAGTCATTAGTAATACCGAGACGCTGGATAGTAGTGGGACAAGCCCACTTGGTTGTCTTCATCTCATGCAAGTCAAGGACCCTGAATGCGTGGGTAGATCTTGCCACGCAACTCGATACCGAAGAACTTATCAGTTGGATTCTTCTTGTTAACCTGGCTAGTTTGACTAGCACTTCTACTAGCACTAGGGTTAGCACTAGCACGTGTTTGGATCCTTGTGTTCATCTAAAAATAATAAAACTGGTAAACATCGGTTCATAAAAGATAGGAAATATAATCCTCATATCATACTAAGGGCAAGATCTCCTGAAGTGAATCACAAAGCATTGAACAACCTAGAAGAACTAGTCATGAACTTAGATCCTAGATTGGAAATAAAACTTGGTTGAAGCAATCTTTGCAAAAAGTAATTGGTGGATCGGAGGAGAAACATACCTTGGATCATTGGTGCTCAAGGAATAGAACCGAAGATGAAAATGCAAATAGATCTCTTGGGGTTGCTAGGAGGGTTGGAGGTAGAAGATGTGGTGGAAAATAGAAATCTGAATTCAAAACCTAGCTTTGGGGGTATTTACCTGCGAATTGTAGGCGTTATGGTGACCAGTACGGTCGGGTTCGACCGTACCGAGGTCGGTTTGCCTTGTTTGGTGGGTTTGAATGCCTTCAGGGTTGTGGTACGGTGACGGATACGGTGGGGGTATGGTGTCATGCCACTGTACCGCTGCTCGTTAAACGGTACTGGCATTGCATCGTCACAGAAGGTCCATGGGTACGGTGGTTGGTACGGTGAAAAATCACCATACCGTTGCTCGTTAAATGGTACTGGACTCGCAAAGACATAGAAGGTGCACATGTACGGTGGCTGGTATGGTGAAAAATCACCGTACCCCCACTCGTTACCTCGCCCGATAAAAGTTGTGCTTCGGAAGTACTTTCCAAGCGGCTAAACAAATCATGGTACGGTGGCTAGTATGGTGACTTGCCACCGTACCCACGATCGTTAAAGCAGCCAGAAGATTTTGGGTACCTCTTTCTTCAGCGAGTCTTCAAGAATTCTTCAAATAGGTCCTAAAATGTTAGTCCACAAATCTTTGCATGTATAATTCAATAAGGGTAACGGCAATACTCTAGGTAATAGTCCTAGCAATAGAATCTCTTCTCCTCCTATGTGCTTTCAACACTAAAAACTAAAAAGAACGAAAGCTAAATAAAAACTGGAATGAAATACTTTCTTATCATGGGTTGCCTCCCATGCAACGCTTGTTTTCGGTCTGGTAGCTCGACCGTAGTAATTGTCAACTGGCTTTAGTGATATGTGTGCCCATCCCAAAGTAGTTGGCCTTCAATGTAATGGCTCCATTGTCGTAGACCTTTGATTTCTTCTTCCTGGGAAATGAACAACAAAAGTATCTCGAGAGGGCAATTCGATCCTCACGTTCCCTTCATGTAAATTTATTAAGGCTTTAATAGTTCTTAAAAATGGTCTACCAAGTATAATAGGTGCCATTGGGTCTTCGAGCATATCAACTATTACAAGATCTAGGAGTGCTGGACTCCCTCTGATTTGTACTACAATATTTTCTTTAATGCCCACAGCTTGTTTAAAGGTAGAATCGGCAAGATGAAGTTTTAGTTCAGTTATATTATAGCTACCCAAGTTTAATTTATCAAAACGTGATTTAGGAATTGTAGAAACACTTGCACCAAGATCACAAAGTGCAGTATCTCATTAACACCCAAACTTATCTTAATTTTAGGCTCAAATCTATCTTCTAATTTAGCTGGCAGCTTTTCAGATAATTTTCTATATTCAAGTTCAAGCTCTCTAACATTGTAAGCAACTTGATTAATAAATTCTTTGTATGCTGCTTCATTACCTCCTTCAAGTGACGAGTTCTTTAGGCTTACCATTTTCACAAGATCTTCTACTGTATAGTTCAGTGTAGGAGTGTTGCTATAATCCAGCTCTTCATGTGGTTCATCTGTGTTTCTCATCATCTTCAAGTCTGCAACTGGATGAGGCTCCCGTTTGCTTGCAAATTTTTCTAGAATCAAAGTTTGACTCTCAGCTATCTTGGCCATTTGTATCTCCACATTCTTTGTCCTTTCTTGGAGTACCTGCAAATCAGTTCTTATAGTGCTAACCTTTTGAGTTAGCTGACCAAGTATATTATCATAATTTTCAACCATTTTGTAAAAGGCACTATTTTTCTTAGTTTGAGAGTTTATAAAAGACTTGAGAGTTTCCTCAAGTGACTGGCGGTTGCCATTGTTTGCTCCATTGTTATAATTACTATTGTTTGGTTGTCCTGCAGGGTTATATGGTTTTTGATAGTTCTGTCAAAATTTGGACTACTCCATGCAGGGTTATATGTATTGCGAGCTATGAAATCTATCTCTTCAATTTGAGCATTGGAGATGGCATTTACCTGAGCTTCATTTTCACCTTTAAGAATATTAAGTAGCTCATCTACCTTTGCTGATAGGTCTTCATTGTTGCCTTCAGTGACATCATTAATCTTCTTGGTGTTGGATCTCTCTATATGCCACTGAGCATGATTATCTTGCATATCATTGAGCAGCTTCTTTGCCACTCCAATTTCCTTTCCCATAAATGTTCCTCCTGCAGCTGTATCAAATATAGACTTCGACATAGGGTTTAGTGCATTATAAAATAAATGTAGTATTAACCATTTCTCCATGCCATGATTAGGGCAATTCCTAATGGGATCCTTCAGACGTTCCCATGCAAGTGCTAGCGGCTCGCGGTCTTCTTGCTTAAAACATGTGAATAGTGAACGTAGTTGCATGGTCTTAGCAGGTGGAAAATATTTAGTCATAAATATATTGCAGCAGTTTTCCCATGATGTAATTGTGCCTCTAGGTACTGCTAAAAACCATTCTTTTGCTTTCCCTCTCAAAGAGAAAGGGAATAACCGTAGCTTGACTGCATTTGGGTCAACATCTTTCATACGCATCATATCACATAATTCTGTGAAAGTGTTTAAGTGCATTCCTGCATCCTCAGAAGCTGAACCACCAAATTAGTTCTGTTGAATTAAATTAAGAAGATTAGGCTTAATCCCATAGTTCTCCGCAACAACTACGGGTTGAGTGATGGGTGCACGTAAATAATCATCATTGGGAGTAGCAAACTCCCCAAGCTTCTTGTTTGCCATACTATTTTTTTTTGAGTTTTCAAATAGAAAAAAAAATGTAAACTAATATTTTTGGGGTTTCAAATAATCTAAACAAGTAATAAACTAGTAACAGAAAATAAACTAAAACAAAAATTAACGAAACTAAAAAGGGCTCTATGACCTTACCAGGGTAGCAGAAATACTTCCCCGGCAACGGCGCCAGAAAAAGGGTTGATACCTTCGATCCGGATTTTCGAATGTAGTATGTGTCTTTTTACCTAGTGACCCTAGGTTTATCGAACCGGGAAGTAGGTGCTTGATAAGACCAATTATTGAACCCACAGAAAGCTTTTAGTTAATTCTTGTTTTACCGGACCAAACTAGTTTAAGTGAAGTGTAATTGTAAACAATGATTTAAAATAGGCTAGGGCTTAAGATTTCACCTGCAGTAGTGCATTAATAGTCATGGGATATAAAAGATAAAATGGAAGCAGTTAGTATAATGAGTATATATGCTATTTAGATGTGTGTAGGCAATGCATCCATAAGCCAATGTGGCCCTGCAGCACCGGTCACCATAGAGTAATACGTCCAACCGCTGGACCTTTAGATCCGTCGCGCGGGGTTGCCTTGGTATTTAAGAATAAACAAACATAAGCATTAAATTTAGTGACATCATTGCTATTCCTAAGAGATCCACTTTTAGTTGCGGTACTTCTCCTCCTCTCCCAGAGTTTCGCTCGTCAGCCTTCCATTTCTCCCTCTTCATACCTTTACCTTGATCACTCTTCGGGGTCTTGGGTACCTGACAAGTCCTAGGAGCGAGGCATAGATATAGAAACACACACAAATAACATGATGAACATATTAAACTAAAATCCCATGAGTTAGATGGAGCACATAGCTGCGAGGCTAGGCCTTAGCCCGTAGCCTGAGGGGACTACTCGCACATCGCAATCAGATCAACAATAGAAAACATTGTAGGAAATAGTACTTGTATTGAAATGATGATAGTCCTTACAATGTTGCCAATCGATGAGATCTAAGTTACAAGGTAGTATGGCTATGACTATGGTGGTGTTGATGGTGGTGGAGCGGTGATGGCGGTAGCACTTCGTGGAGGTGAAAGATGGTCGGGGGCCTCTCTTCTGGGTGTTGTTTCCTCTCCTTTATATGGGCACAGCGAAGGGAATTAGGTTTTCGGAGGCCTTCCTTCGCGAATTGGCTCTGGACCCTTTGATGACTTTGAGTCGGTTTGATCTGACGGTCCTGATGCCGCCTGGTATGGTGGCTGGTACGGTCACTTGCGATCGTACCACTGGTCGTTAAGCTTGATTCGAGCGCCTCTTTAAGTGGTTTTCCAAACTTGATATTTTCCTTTCTTTTTTTGCTGATTTCCAGTAGTTTCCACGTCCAGAATATGAAATAAAAATAATGACACAAGATTTGCAAATGATTTGCACATTAGGGGTTAGTGGCAGGTTTAGAGTGATATCTCTACCATTTTCATGACAAATATACGGTTTAAACATGGATAAAAATGCGTATGTTTTGGACGCATCACTAACGTTTTGAGTTAGCTGACCAAGTATATTATCATGATTATCAACCATTTTTAAAAAAGCACTATTTTGCTCAGTTTGAGAATTTATAAATGATTTGAGGGTATCCTCAAGTGACTGGCGGTTGCCATTGTTTATTCCATTGTTGTAATAGCTATTGTTTGGTTGTCCTGCAGAGTTATATGGTTTCTGATAGTTCTGTCCAAAATTTGGACCTTTCCATGCATGGTTATAAGTATTACGAGATATGAAATCTATTTCTTCAATTTGAGCATTGGAGATGGCATTTACCTGAGCTTCATTTTTTACCTTTAAGAACATTAAGTAGATCATCTACCTTTGCTGTTAGCTCTTCATTGTTGCTTTCAGTGACAACATTTACCTTCTTGGTATTGGTTCTTTCTATATGCCACTGAGCATGATTATCTTGCATATCATTGAGTAGCTTCTTGGCCACTCCTATTTCTTTTCCCATGAACGTTCCTCCTGCAGTTGTATCAAGCATAGACTTTGACATAGGATTAAGTGCATTATAAAATAAATGAAGTATTAACCACTCCTCCATGCCATGGTTAGGACAATTCCTAACGGAATCCTTCATACATTCCCATGCAAGCGCTAATGACTCGCGATCTTCTTGTTTAAAACATGTGATAATTGAACATAGCTGCATTGTTTTAGTAGGTGGAAAATATTTAGTCATGTATATATTGCAGCAATTTTCCCAAGATGTAATAGTGCCTTTAGGCAATGCTAGTAACCATTCTTTTGCTTTTCCCCTCAAAGAGAAAGGGAATAAACTAGCTTGACTACATTTAGATCAACGACCTTCATACGCATCATATCACATAATTCAGTGAAAGTGTTCAAGCGCATACCTACATCCTCAGAAGCTGAACCACTAAATTGGTTATGTTGCATCAATTTCAAAAGATTACGCTTAATTTCATAATTCTCCGCAACAACTGCGGGTTGAGTGATGGGTGCACGTAAATAATCATCATTGGGAGTAGCAAACTCCCCAAGCCTCTTTTTTGCCATACTAATTTTTTTGGTTTTTCAAATAAGAACAAAATGTAAACTAATATTTTTGGGTTTTCAAATAAACTAAACAAGTAATAAACTAGTAACAAAAAATAAACTAAAACAAAAATTAACAAAACTAAAAAGGGCTCTATGACCTTACCAGGGTAGCAGAAATACTTCCCCGGCAACGGCGCCAGAAAAAGGGTTGATACCTTCGATCCGGATTTCCGAATGTAGTATGTGTCTTTTTCCCTAGTGACCCTAGGTTTATCGAGCCGGGAAGTAGGTGCTTAGTAAGAACAATTGTTGAACCCACATAAAGCTTAATTAATTCTCATTTTAATGGACCAAACTTGTTTAGGAAAATGTGTTTGTGATCAATGATTAAAATAGGCTAGGGCTTAAGGTTTCACCTGCAGCAGTGCATTAGTAAACATGGGATAAATAAGATAAAACACAAACAGTTAGTATAATTAATACATATGCTATTAGATGTGTGTATGCAATGCATCCGTAAGCCACTATGGCCCTGAGCACAGGTTACCATAGAGTAATTCGTCCAACCGCTGGCCCTTTAGATCTGTCTCGCGGGGTTCCCTTGGTATTTAAGAATAAACAGACGAAAGCTTTAAGTGTGGTGAAATCATTGTTGTTCCTAAGAGATCTATTTTGAGCTGATGTACTCCTCCTCCTCTCACAGAGTTTCGCGTGTTAGCCTTCCATTTCTCCCTCATCAAAACTCTACCTTGATCACTCTTTGGGGTCTTGGGTACCTGACAAGTCCTAGGAGCAAGGCATAGATATATGAAACACACACAAATAACATAATGAACTCATTAAACTAATATCCCATGGGTTAGATGAAGCATATAGCTATGAGGTTAGGCCTTATCCCTTAGCCCGAGTGGACTACTCGCACATCAAGATCAGATCAACAATAGAAAACATTGTAGAAAATAGTACTTGTATTGAATGAATTGATAGTTCTTACAACGTTGCCAATCACGATGAGATCTAAATTACAAGATAGTATGGCTATGACTATGGTGGTGTAGATGGTGGTGGAGTGGTGATGGCGGCAGCACTTCGTGGCAGTGAATGATGATGGATGCCTCCTCTCTAGGTGATGTTCCCTCTCCTTTATATAGCGGCATCAAATGGAATTAGGTTTTCGGGGGTCTTCCTTCGCGAATTGGCTCTGGACCCTTTGATGACTTTGAGTCGGTTTGATCAGACAGTCAGGATGGCACTTGGTACGGTGGCTGGTGCGATAACTTGCGACTGTATCAGTGGTCGTTAAAGCTCCTTCGAGTGCATCTTTAGTTTATTTTGCAACCTTGATCATTTCCTTCCTTTTAGTGTTGATTTCCAGTGATTTCGACGTCCAGAATCTGCAATAAAAATAATGACATGGAGATTTGAAATTGACTTGCACATTAGGGGTTAGTGGCAGGTTTAGAGTAATATTTTAATCATTTTCATGATAGAGATATGGTTTAAACATAGATAAAGATGTGTATGTTTTGGACACATCACTAAGTAGTGAAAATAGAGATATATTAGACCTTGTCTCAGGTGTTTTTTTTATGAAATACACAATTGATCAAGCCTGGGGGACTGTTAAATGATATGGGTATGAACAAGGAAACTTGGTCAACAAATTTAGGTAGCAAAAGAGGATCCGAAGTAGAATATGATTGCATACAAGACTTTATTGAAGCTGGCAAACTTGATATATTAAGCAAAGCTTTGCATATGGATTCTGAAATTATTATGCAGCTTATAAAAAGGTATAGCCAGTTTTTGCAGCTTCTGAAGAAGAATTGGATAAAGTACGAGCCACCTAAAAAGGTTCCCACTATTGATGTGCCTCTAGAGGAGGAACAAATTAATGCAGTTGAAGAAACTCCTTATGAGCCACCACTGCCATTTCCATGGGGCCAAGAGAATTCATGAAGAAAGGTATGAGGCTATGCTACGTGACGGTATGCCAGAGGAAGAATCTTCCCCCAAGACAAACAATGGTAAGGAAGAACAGCTGGAATGCTGGATGAACCACCTACAGACGGTGTAATTGAACTAGACCAAGATGCCACACACGTGGTTACGGGTAAAACTGAATGTAGAGACAACGGGAGACCTGTGGTCTCATGTTCTTTTGGAGGTACATCTTACTATGGTCTATGTGACATAGGTTCGATGACGATATTGTATTATATGAGTTATGTGATTTGGTGACCGAATGTTGTTCGGAGTCCCGGATGAGATCACGGACATGACGAGGAGTCTCGAAATGGTCGAGAGGTAAAGATTGATATATAGGAAGATAGTATTCGGACACCGGAAGTGTATCGGGTAATTATCGGAGTACCGGGGGGGTTACCGGAACCCCCGGGGGAGGTATATGGGCCATATAGGCCATAAGAGGGGAGCACACCAGCCCACAAGGGGTGGTGCGCCCCCCCTTGGCATGTGGCCGAATTGGAGAAGGAACAAGGGGGGTTCGGCCCCCCCCCTTCCTTTCTCTCTTCCTCCTTCCTTCTTCTCCATGTAAAATATGGTAAGGGGGGGGGGGGGCGAATTGGGGAAGACCCCAAGTAGGATTCGGCCTACTTGGGGCGCCCCCGGGCTGCCTCTCCTCCCCTCCAACCTATATATATGTGGGGAAGGGGGCGCCTAGAACACACAACATCAATTGTTAGCCGTGTGCGGCGCCCCCCTCCACCGTTTACTCCCACGGTCATATCTTCGTAGTGCTTAGGCGAAGCCCTGCGCGGATCACTTCACCATCACTGTCACCACACCGTCGTGCTGACGGAACTCATCTACTTCCTCGACATCTTGCTGGATCAAGAGAACGAGGGACGTCATCGAGCTGAACGTGTGCAGAACTCGGAGGTGCCGTACGTTCGGTGCTTGATCGGTCGGAGCTAGAAGAAGTTCGACTACATCAACCGCGTTGTCAAACGCTTCCGCTTTCGGTCTATGAGGGTACATAGACACACTCTCCCCCTCTCGTTGCTATGCATCTCCTAGATAGATCTTGCGTGAGCGTAGGAATTTTTTTTAAATTGCATGCTACGTTCCCCAACAGTGGCATCATGAGCCAGGTCTATGCGTAGATGATATGCACGAGTAGAACACAAAGAGTTGTGGGCGGTGATAGTCATACTGCTTACCACCAACGTCTTATTTTGATTCGGCGGTATTGTGGGATGAAGCGGCCCGGACCAACCTTACATGACCGCGTTCATGAGACCGGTTCCACCGACAGACATGCAACTAGTTTTGCATAAAGGTGGCTGGCGGGTGTCTGTTTCTCCTACTTTAGTTGAATCGAATTTGACTGCGGCCGGTCCTTGAAGAAGGTTAAAACAGCAAACTTGACGAAACACCGTTGTGGTTTTGTGCCGTAGGTAAGAACGGTTCTTGCTAGAAGCCCATAGCAGCCACGTAAAACTTGCAACAACAAAGTAGAGGACGTCTAACTTGTTTTTGCAGGGCATGTTGTGATGTGATATGGTCAAGAAGTGATGAGTTATACATTTTTGTATGAGATGATCATGTTTTGTAAATTATCGGCAACCGGCAGGAGCCTTATGGTTGTCTCTTTATTATATGAAATGCAAGTGCCATGTAATTGCTTTACTTTATCGCTATGAGTTAGCAATAGTCGTAGAAGCAATAGTTGGCGAGACGACCACGACGCTACGATGGAGATCAAGGTGTCAAGCCGGTGACGATGGAGATCATGACGATGCTTTGGAGATGGAGATCAAAAGCACAAGATGATGATGGCCATATCATGTCACATATTTTGATTGCATGTGATGTTTATCTTTTATGCATCTTATTTTGCTTAGTACGGCGGTAGCATTATAAGATGATCCCTTAACTAAATTTCAAGGTAAAAGTGTTCTCCCTGAGTATGCACCATTGCTACAGTTCGTCGTGTTGAGACACCACGTGATGATCGGGTGTGATAGACTCTACGTTCACATACAACGGGTGCAAGACAGTTTTGCACATGCGGAATACTCGGGTTAAACTTGACGAGCCTAGCATGTACAGACATGGCCTCGGAACACTGGAGACCGAAAGGTCGAACATGAATCATATAGTAGATATGATCAACATAGAGATGTTCACCATTGATGACTACTCCATCTCACGTGATGATCGGACATGGTTTAGTTGATTTGGATCATGTTTCACTTAGATAACCTGAGGGGTGTTAATTTAAGTGGGAGTTCATTAGTAATTTGATTAATTGAACTTAATTTATCATGAACTTAGTCCTGATAGTATTTGCATATCTATGTTGTAGATCATGGCCCGTGCTACCGTTCCCTTGAATTTTAATGCGTTCCTAGAGAAAGCTAAGTTGAAAGATGATGGTAGCAACTACACAGACTGGGTCCGTAACTTGAGGATTATCCTCATTGCTGCACAGAAGAATTATGTCCTTGATGCACTGCTAGGTGAAAGGCCTACTGCAGGAGCAGATGCTGATGTTTTGAACGTCTGGCAAGCTCGATCTGATGACTACTCGATAGTTCAGTGTGCCATGCTTTACGGCTTAGAATCGGGACTTCAAAGACGTTTTGAACGCCATGGAGCATATGAGATGTTCCAAGAATTGAAGTTAATATTTCAAGCAAATGCCCGAGTTGAGAGATATGAAGTCTCCAACAAGTTCTATAGCTGCAAGATGGAGGAGAACAGTTCTGTCAGTGAACACATACTCAAAATGTCTGGGTATCATAATCACATGACTCAGCTGGGAGTTAATCTTCCAGATGATAGTGTTATTGACAGAGTTCTCCAATCATTGCCACCAAGCTACAAAGGCTTCGTGATGAACTATAATATGCAAGGGATGGAGAAAACAATTCCCGAGCTCTTCGCAATGCTCAAAGCTGCGGAGGTAGAAATCAAGAAGGAGCATCAAGTGTTGATGGTGAACAAGACCACTAGTTTCAAGAAAAAGGGCAAGGGTAAGAAAGGGAACTTCAAAAAGAATGGCAAGCAAGTTGCCACTCCCGGGAAGAAGCCCAAAGCTGGACCCAAGCCTGAAACTGAGTGCTTCTACTGCAAAGGGACTGGTCACTGGAAGCGGAACTGCCCCAAGTATTTGGTGGATAAGAAGGATGGCAAAGTGAACAAAGGTATATTTGATATACATGTTATTGATGTGTACCTTACTAATGCTCGTAGTAGCGCCTGGGTATTTGATACTGGTTCGGTTGCTCATATTTGTAACTCGAAACAGGAGCTACGGATTAAACGAAGATTGGCTAAGGACGAGGTGACGATGCGCGTCAGGAATGGTTCCAAGGTCGATGTGATCGCCGTCGGCACGCTACCTCTACATCTACCTTCGGGATTAGTTTTAGACCTGAATAATTGTTATTTGGTGCCTGCGTTGAGCATGAACATTATATCTGGATCTTGTTTAATGCGAGACGGTTATTCATTTAAATCAGAGAATAATGGTTGTTCTATTTATATGAGTAATATCTTTTATGGTCATGCACCTTTGAAGAGTGGTCTATTTTTGTTGAATCTCGATTGTGGTGATACACATATTCATAATATTGATGCCAAAAGATGCAAAGTTGATAATGATAGTGCAACATATTTGTGGCACTGCCGTTTAGGTCATATTGGTGTAAAGCGCATGAAGAAACTCCATGCAGATGGACTTTTGGAATCACTTGATTATGAATCATTTGATACTTGTGAACCATGCCTCATGGGCAAGATGACTAAAACTCCGTTCTCCGGAACAATGGAGCGAGCCAATGACTTATTGGAAATAATACATACCGATGTATGCGGTCCAATGAGTGTTGAGGCTCGCGGCGGGTATCGTTATTTTCTAACCTTCACCGATGATTTGAGCAGATATGGGTATATCTACTTAATGAAACACAAGTCTGAAACATTTGAAAAGTTCAAAGAATTTCAGAGTGAAGAATCATCGTAACAAGAAAATAAAGTTTCTACGATCTGATCGCGGAGGCGAATATTTGAGTTACGAGTTTGGCCTTCATTTAAAACAATGTGGAATAGTTTCACAACTCACGCCACCTGGAACACCACAGCGTAATGGTGTGTCCGAACGTCGTAACCGTACTTTATTAGATATGGTGCGATCTATGATGTCTCTTACCGATTTACCACTATCGTTTTGGGGTTATGCATTAGAGACAGCTGCATTCACGTTAAATAGGGCACCGTCTAAATCCGTTGAGACGATACCGTATGAACTGTGGTTTGGCAAGAAACCTAAGCTGTCGTTTCTTAAAGTTTGGGGTTGCGACACTTATGTCAAAAGGCTTCAGCCTGATAAGCTCGAACCCAAATCGGAGAAGTGCGTCTTCATAGGATACCCTAAGGAAACAATTGGGTACACCTTCTACCACAGATCCGAAGGCAAGATTTTTGTTGCCAAGAATGGAACATTTCTAGAGAAGGAGTTTCTCTCGAAAGAAGTGAGTGGGAGGAAAGTAGAACTTGATGAGGTAATTGTACCTTCTCTCGAATTGGAAAGTAGCTCATCACAGAAAACCGTTCCCGTGATACCTACACCAACTAGAGAGGAAACTAATGATGATGATCATGAAACTTCAGATCAAGTTACTACCGAACCGCGTAGGTCAACCAGAGCACGATCCGCACCAGAGTGGTACGGTAATCCTGTTCTGGAAGTCATGTTACTAGACCATGACGAACCTACGAACTATGAAGAAGCTATGATGAGCCCAGATTCCGATAAATGGCTTGAGGCCATGAAATCTGAGCTAGGATCCATGTATGAGAACAAAGTGTGGACTTTGGTGGACTTGCCCGATGATCGGCGAGCCATAGAGAATAAATGGATCTTCAAGAAGAAGACTGACGCTGATGGTAATGTTACTGTCTACAAAGCTCGACTTGTCGCAAAAGGTTTTCGACAAGTTCAAGGAGTTGACTACGATGAGACTTTCTCACCAGTAGCGATGCTTAAGTCTGTCCGAATCATGTTAGCAATTGCCGCATTTTATGATTATGAAATCTGGCAAATGGACGTCAAAACCGCATTCCTTAATGGATTTCTTAAAGAAGAGTTGTATATGATGCAACCAGAAGATTTTGTCGATCCTAAAGGTGCTAACAAAGTGTGCAAGCTCCAGCGATCCATCTATGGACTGGTACAAGCATCTCGGAGTTGGAATATACGCTTTGATGAAGTGATCAAAGCATATGGTTTTATACAGACTTTCGGAGAAGCCTGTATTTACAAGAAAGTGAGTGGGAGCTCTGTAGCATTTCTGATATTATATGTGGATGACATATTATTGATCGGAAATGATGTAGAATTTCTGGATAGCATAAAAGGATATTTGAATAAGAATTTTTCAATGAAAGACCTCGGTGAAGCTGCTTATATATTGGGCATCAAGATCTATAGAGATAGATCAAGACGCTTGATAGGACTTTCACAAAGCACATACCTTGATAAAGTTTTGAAGAAGTTCAAAATGGACCAGTCAAAGAAAGGGTTCTTGCCTGTATTACAAGGTGTGAAGTTGAGTAAGACTCAATGCCCGACCACTGCAGAAGATAGAGAGAAAATGAAAGTCATTCCCTATGCCTCAGCCATAGGTTCTATCATGTATGCTATGCTGTGTACCAGACCTGATGTGTGCCTTGCCATAAGTCTGGCAGGGAGGTACCAAAGTAATCCAGGAGTGGATCACTGGACAGCGGTCAAGAACATCCTGAAGTACCTGAAAAGGACCAAGGATATGTTTCTCGTTTATGGAGGTGACAAAGAGCTCGTCGTAAATGGTTACGTTGATGCTAGCTTTGACACTAATCCGGATGACTCTAAGTCACAAACCGGATACGTATTTTTATTGAATGGTGGAGCTGTCAGTTGGTGCAGTTCCAAGCAGAGCGTCGTGGCGGGATCTACGTGTGAAGCGGAGTACATAGCTGCTTCGGAAGTAGCAAATGAAGGAGTCTGGATGAAGGAGTTCATATCCGATCTAGGTGTAATACCTAGTGCATCGGGTCCAATGAAAATCTTTTGTGACAACACTGGAGCAATTGCCTTGGCGAAGGAATCCAGGTTTCACAAGAGAACCAAACACATCAAGAGACGCTTCAACTCCATCAGTGATCAAGTCAAGGAGGGAGACATAGAGATTTGCAAAATACATACGGATCTGAATGTAGCAGACCCGTTGACTAAGCCTCTTCCACGAGCAAAACATGATCAGCACCAAGACTCCATGGGTGTTAGACATTACAATGTAATCTAGATTATTGACTCTAGTGCAAGTGGGAGACTGAAGGAAATATGCCCTAGAGGCAATAATAAAGTTGTTATTTTATATTTCCTTATTCATGATAAATGTTTATTATTCATGCTAGAATTGTATTGATCGGAAACCTTGATACATGTGTGAATACATAGACAAACACTGTGTCCCTAGTGAGCCTCTACTTGACTAGCTCGTTGATTAAAGATGGTTAAGGTTTCCTAACCATGGACATGAGTTGTCATTTGATAACGGGATCACATCATTAGGAGAATGATGTGATGGACAAGACCCATTCGTTAGCTTAGCATAATGATCGTTCAGTTTATTGCTATTGCTTTCTTCATGTCAAATACATATTCCTCCGACTATGAGATTATGCAACTCCCGGATACCGGAGGAATGCCTTGTGTGCTATCAAACGTCACAACGTAACTCGGTGATTATAAAGATGCTCTACAGGTATCTCCGAGGGTGTTTGTTGAGTTGGCATAGATCAAGATTAGGATTTGTCACTCCGAGTATCGGAGAGGTATCTCTGGGCCCTCTCGGTAATACACATCATAAGAAGCCTTGCAAGCAAAGTGACTAATGAGTTAGTTACAGGATGATGTATTACGGAACGAGTAAAGAGACTTGCCGGTAACGAGATTGAACTAGGTATGAAGATACCGACGATCGAATCTCGGGCAAGTAACATACCGATGGACAAAGGGAATAACGTCTGTTGTCATAACGGTTCGACCGATAAAGATCTTCGTAGAATATGTAGGAGCCAATATGAGCATCCAGGTTCCGCTATTGGTTATTGACCGGAGAAGTGTCTCGGTCATGTCTACATAGTTCTCGAACCCGTAGGGTCCGCACGCTTAACGTTCGATGACGATATTGTATTATATGAGTTATGTGATTTGGTGACCGAATGTTGTTCGGAGTCCCGGATGAGATCACGGACATGACGAGGAGTCTCGAAATGGTCTAGAGGTAAAGATTGATATATAGGAAGATAGTATTCGGACACCGGAAGTGTTCCGATGTGTATCGGGTAATTATCGGAGTACCGGGGGGGTTACCGGAACCCCCGGGGGAGGTATATGGGCCATATGGGCCATAAGAGGGGAGCACACCAGCCCACAAGGGGTGGTGCGCCCCCCCTTGGCATGTGGCCGAATTGGAGAAGGAACAAGGGGGGTACGGCCCCCCTTCCTTTCTCTCTTCCTCCTTCCTTCTTCTCCATGTAAAATATGGTAAGGGGGGGGGGGGGCGAATTGGGGAAGACCCCAAGTAGGATTCGGCCTACTTGGGGCGCCCCCTGGCTGCCTCTCCTCCCCTCCAACCTATATATATGTGGGGAAGGGGGCGCCTAGAACACACAACATCAATTGTTAGCCATGTGCGGCGCCCCCCTCCACCGTTTACTCCCACGGTCATATCTTCGTAGTGCTTAGGCGAAGCCCTGCGCGGATCACTTCACCATCACCGTCACCACACCGTCGTGCTGACGGAACTCATCTACTTCCTCGACATCTTGCTGGATCAAGAGAACGAGGGACGTCATCGAGCTGAACGTGTGCAGAACTCGGAGGTGCCGTACGTTCGGTGCTTGATCGGTCGGAGCTAGAAGAAGTTCGACTACATCAACCGCGTTGTCAAACGCTTCCGCTTTCGGTCTACGAGGGTACGTAGACACACTCTCCCCCTCTCGTTGCTATGCATCTCCTAGATAGATCTTGCGTGAGCGTAGGAATTTTTTTGAAATTGCATGCTACGTTCCCCAACAGGTTCTTCTATTAATGTCATTCCGTATGAGTTATATCTTAAAAATTAAAAATGAAATATGTGCACCTGACATTGAACTAGTAGATATGTCTATTAAGTTAGCTGATAGGTCATTACATGAACCTATTGGAATTGTCAATGATGCTCAGATTCGTATTGGACCTCATACGTATTTGATTGATCTTGTTATCATGAATATACATATTGATCCGTTTTGTCCTATTGTATTTGGAATAAGTTTAGTATGTACTATTAAGGCTTACATTGATTGTAGAAGGAAAACTATAACATTAAGGTTTGGTGAGGACGAAGTGCAATTTCATTTCTCTAGATTCAAGAGCCAGCCATACCATAAGGAATTAAATGATGAAGAAGGTAAAACTATAGCAGAACTTGCAGCTATATATTATGGTACACCAGATGAAGAAGAGGAGGACTACGAAGATTATGAGGAAACAAATGATGACGAAGAACCGGATAATTATGAAGAAGAAATTCACGCTGAAGAAACTAAAAAAAGAAGATGAGTACGAAGTACCTGAAAAGAAAGGAGATGAAGAAATGCCACCACCAAAACTTAAGAAGTTACCCAAGGAATTAAGGTATGAGTATTTAGATGAATCTAAAAAAAATTCAGTTATTATTAGTTCTAAACTTTCAGCCAAAAAAGAAGAAAGCTTGATGACGGTGCTGAGGACGCACCGAGGTGCTTTTGGCTACCTGGGCCGATAAGTTCAACTACCGATACAAACAACGGTAAGATCAGTCCTTTTAATTTTTTAGAAGACACTTACTAAGACATTTCTTCACGGCGAAATCGCAGTAGATGCCTATAATAGCTACAACGTAGATGTCCAAGGAATCTTCTCAACTCGGTAGTAGCGTAGCTACCACACTGCCTAAACGTACACAAAGTTCCACAACAACCAAACACACGTATGGACGGCCGGAGACACAATAAGCCGTGGATACCCACAGTCGTCAGACCATGCTACCTTTAATTCGCGAGAAGACACCTTTATGTATTAACAATCGCGCAAAGCCGATGAAGTGATGAACCGAACAAAGGCGAAGATGCATACATCTGAGCAACCGATAGATCAGGCCCATTTTCGAATAAAAAACGCAAGGTGCAACGACACCAATGGCATACATACATCACGGTGAGTGAAGAACAAAAGGCCGTCGCCCAGCACGTGTAGCAATATTTCTCTACACATAAACGAACAGCGTATTCTAGACCCGTCGACACACAAAAAAGAACAACGGGTTCTAATTCTAGACCCATCCAGGCACATCACTTGTATTATATGTTTTGACAGTCAGCGGCCTTACCATTCCAATCCACTCGACAGCCGCCTCCCATCAAAGGAGCCGCCTCCCGTTTTCAGGATCAGTGGAAGGTAAGCCCTGGCCTCTATGCCATCTGCTGATTATATCGATATAATTGTATTTCATAGCGCCATGACTAAAGAGCTTACGAAGAATTATCTTTCCTTCCATAGTTGTATCAAGAAAACATATCTGGTCAGGTGTCCATCTGGATGAAACAGAATGGCAGGCTGAATCTGACATCTGCTCTATCCTCACACCTTGAGATGCTCCGTCTCAGATTCTCGAAAGGCGACGCCATGGGAGAATTCAGCAAACTCCGTAGGCTGTTGAAGGAGAATACAAATCCTAAAGAGACGGAGGTCGTATGGTTTTAGTCTTTTCATGTGGTCATTTCTTCTGGAGCGTGATATTCTTAATTTTCCATATCAAAGCTTGCAAATGTATTCTATAGTGTGGTACCCTTCTATGCTGTTTTAGCCTGGTGACTGCGGACACTTTGACGTTTTTTTTTTGAAGATCAATGGGTAACAAGTCGTTGAATTTTCCAGGCATTGCTATGATCCTGTACTTAGGGTGTCATTTTTTTTTGAAACAATACTTAGGGTGTCATTGGTGTCAATCAGCATGGGTTAAAGGTGTCATGGTTTACAGGCATATGCATATAACTCGTGCCACCTTTAAGTGAACAAACACATTTACATAAATAAATTCAGTTGCAACGGAGATGGACTACAAAACATTTGAAAGTTACAGGAATGTGTGTTTTGTATCTAGGTTATATGCAATAGAGAACATATCACTAGTAGAAAAAGGCCCATTAGTCCCGGTTCCAGAGGGGCTTTAGTCCCGGTTCTGGAACCGGGACTAAAGGGTCGGGACTAAAGCCCAAAACCTTTAGTCCCGATTCGCTTACGAACCGGGACCAAAGGGGCTCCACGTGGCCGCTGTGGGGAGCCAGGCAGGAGGACCTTTAGTCCCGGTTGGTAACACCAACCGGGACTAAAGGAGCTCCACGTGGCCGCTTCGCAGCACTCAGGCAGGAGGACCTTTAGTCCCGGTTGGTAACACCAACCGGGACCAAAAGGCGCTGGGGTTTTTGTTTTTTTTAAAGGAGGGGTTTAGGTGTTTTGGAGGGTTTAGGGGTTTCATATTGTGTTAGCTAGCTAATAGAGAGAAGTGACCTCTCTTTCTCCGTGCTTGGTCGACGCTAGCTACTACATATAGAGAGAACTCGACGCTAGCTAGTAAGCAAATGAAGGAAACCATTAATTACACAAGATCGTCATGAACATATACAGAGAGAAGTGACCTCTCTTTCTCCGTGCTTGTTCGAACAACAAGTTTTCGTAAATCTATCCGACGCTACTACATATATACAATATAACATCCCTGACATCATCAAGCGCCAAACTCCCATTGAATTTCCGCATGGTATTCTCCCTTTTCATGTATGACGTGGTCAAGAAAGAATCCCGCCAATTCCTCTTGAATTTCTCGTATGCGATCATGTGGTAGGAGTTCATCCCGCATCTGCCAGATCTAATTTAAAGAAGGGGGTCAATACATATATATGAATGAAACTCAACACAATTGATGGTAATAAAAAAAATTATGAATATTGTTTACATACTTCAAATTGTTCTTCAGATCTGCCCCGCTCAGAGGTCCTGTGGCGAATGTACTCGCAAACGTAGTATCCACATAAATTATTCCCGGGTTCCTGCCACAAGAACTTTACGAGAATAGAGTTCAATCAAACTGATAATCAAGCACGATAATGGTATTGATGAAACTGGAATCAATGAGAGATGCGCGGAACTAGCTAGTACTACTTACTTTGGGGTGTGTAAATCGCAGCTCGTTCTTCAGACCCGGAACCTGTCCGGTGAACTGTTTCCAAACCCTGCCAGGCAAAGAAAACGATTACTTGATATCAAGAAATGAACGAAAGTTGTCGATATGGTCCCGGTATTGATTGAACTTACTTCTGGAGCATTGCAGTCATGTCCGCATAATCCTTGGGATCTTTACGTCTCGAGTCAAAGACAGTTACTACTCCCCCGTCAAGCTTAATGGATAGCAGAATATAGTGGAAACTGCACACGCATAACTCATCAATTACAGTACTTAACCTCGAGTAAGCGAAACCGAATATGCACAAGACAGTAACACTCACTTGAAGTTGTAAGGAAAAAGTATTTCCCTTTTGTTTTGATGTCGAAGGAACGCTTTTAGCAAGTTTTCCTCGGTATCTTTAACTCTTTCTTGTACCGCCCATTCATTTACGGTATTTGGGCTAATGAACCCAATGTCATAGATTTGTCTTTTTTTGCATTCGACGATCTTCAATCTGCATAATATAGTGAGGATAATTATATATACATGCAATGAACGAGTTGAGCTAGAGACTTAATTACAGAAGTAATACTTACAGACAGTAGCAAGTCATGATTTGTTTGTCGAGGGCCTTTTGATTGAATAACTGAAATAACTCCACAAATTCAACAGGCATCAGGTCGACTCCAATGAGGTCGTGCTCATCTTTAATTCTCACCAGCAAACTATCGGACCCATTCTTCCTGCAGGTTTCCAAGTACCACTCATACTGAGCAGGCATTCAAATAAGATTTCCTTCTCTTCTTTGGTAAGAGCGTAGCTGGCAGGACCTTCATACTGCTTTGGATGCATGCCGTCTTTTTCATGCACACGTTGTTGTTCCTCCCGTACCTCCGGTGTATCTTTTGTCTTCCCATACACTCCCAAGAAGCCTAGCAGGTTCACGCAAAGATTCTTCGTCACGTGCATCACGTCGATTGCAGAGCGGACCTCTAGGTCTTTCCAATAGGGTAGGTCCCAAAATATAGATTTCTTCTTCCACATGGGTGCGCGTCCCGCATCGTCAGTCGAAACAGATAGTCCGCCAGGACCCTTTCCAAAGATTACTTGTAAATCATTGACCATATCAAGTATGTGATCACCAGTACGGAGGGTGGGCTTCTTCCGATGATCTGCCTCACCTTTGAAATGCTTTCCTTTCTTTCGACATTGATGGTTGGTCGGAAGAAATCGACGATGCCCCAGGTACACATTCTTCCTGCATTTGTCCAAATATATACTATCGGTGTCATCTAAACAGTGTGTGCATGCGTGGTATCCCTTGTTTGTCTGTCCTGAAAGGTTACTGAGAGCAGGCCAATCGTTGATGGTTACAAACAGCAACGCATGTAGGTCAAATTCCTTCTGTTTGTGCTCATCCCACACACGTACACCTTCTCCATTCCACAGCTGTAAAAGTTCTTCAACTAATGGCCTTAGGTACACATCAATGTCGTTGCCGGGTTGCTTAGGGCCTTGGATAAGCACTGGCATCATAATGAACTTCCGCTTCATGCACAACCAAGGAGGAAGGTTATAGATACATAGAGTCACGGGCCAGGTGTTATGATTGCTGCTCTGCTCCCCAAAAGGATTAATGCCATCTGCACTTAAACCAAACCATACGTTCCTTGCGTCACCTGCAAAGTCCCCCCACCTTCTCTCGATTTTTCTCCACTGCGACCCGTCAGCGGGTGCTCTCAACTTCCCGTCTTTCTTACGGTCTTCTTTGTGCCATCGCATCAACTTGGCATGCTCTTTGTTTCTGAACAGACGTTTCAGCCGTGGTATTATAGGAGCATACCACATCACCTTGGCAGGAACCCTCTTCCTGGGGCGCTCGCCCTCAACATCACCAGGGTCATCTCGTCTGATCTTATACCGCAATGCACCGCATACCGGGCATGCGTTCAAATCCTCGTACTCACCGCGGTAGAGGATGCAGTCATTAGGGCATGCATGTATCTTCTGCACCTCCAATCCTAGAGGGCATAGAACCTTCTTTGCTTCGTACGTACCGCCGGGCAATTCGTTATCCTTTGGAAGCTTCTTCTTCATTATTTTCAGTAGCGAACTAAATCCCTTGTCAGATACACCATTGTCTGCCTTCCATTGCAGCAATTCCAGTGTGGTACCGAGCTTTGTGTTGTCATCTTCGCAATTTGGGTACAACCCTTTTTTGTGATCCTCTAACATGCGATCGAACTTCAACTTCTCCCTTTCACTTTCGCATTCTCTCTGTGCATCAACAATGACCCGGCGAAGATCATCATCGGGCACATCGTCTGGTTCCTCTTGATCTTCAGCTTCCCCCATTGCAGCATCACCGTATTCAGGGGGCGGGTAGTTGTCATCATCCTCTTCTTCTTCGTTGTCTTCCATCATAACCCCTCTTTCTCCGTGCTTGGTCCAAACATTATAGTGTGGCATAAAACCCTTCTCAAGCAGGTGGAAGTGAAGGGTTTTAGAGTTGGAGAAAGCCTTCGTATTCTCACAGACAGTACATGGACAATGCATAAAACCATTCTGCTTGTTTGCCTCAGCCGCTTCGAGAAAATTATGCAGGCCCTTAATATACTCGGAGGTGCGTCGGTCACCGTACATCCATTGCCGGTTCATCTGCGTGCGTTATATAGTTCTCATTATTGAACAACATATAACTCTATAGAGCATCTAATTAAAACATACAAGTAAGAACTTTTTTCTTTTAGAAAGAAGATAAGAAGAAGAGGCTAACCACGGTGGTGCCGGCGCCGAGATGGGCGCGGGCGATCGACGGCGGTGAGGATGGGGACGGGACAGGACGGACCGCCAAACCTAGACAAATCTTGAGGAAAATGGAGCTTGGACAAGGAGCTTCAAGAGGAGAAAGCTTAAGTGTGGCTCGGGCATTTCATCGAACACCTCATGTGCATAGGAGGTGAGCTAAAAGATCTCCCACGGCCGGGCAAAAAAACAGAGCAGTGCACTGCTCTGCTCGCGGGCAGGGGCTATATATAGGCCAACCATTGGTCCCGGTTTGTGGCTGGAACCGGGACTAAAGGACCCCATTTGGTCCCGGTTCCAGCCACAAACCGGGACCAATGGTTGTGGGCCAGGAGCGAGGCGCATTGGTCCCGGTTCGTGTCTGGAACCGGGACCAAAGGGGTCAGACGAACCGGGACCAATGGCCCACGAGGCCCGGCCGGCGCCCTAGCCTCACGAACCGGGACCGATGGCCCCATGGGTCCCGGTTCGTGAGTGAACCGGGACTAATGGGCTTCTCAGGGGTGGACCGAAGCCCTGTTTTGTACTAGTGTATCTTGTGACACTGAGATTGAATGATACTTAACGAGATTACAAATATACTGTAAATGGTAATGGAAAAAGATGTTGGTTTTCTTACTTTGAGATAAAACAAAACTAAATTTATGTTAATAGTGACTCACCCCGTTCTTCTGTTTGGATTCCTTTTGGAACAACTTTTATCTTTTCATTTAAATTTAATTGATTTTTTATGTAAAATTTAAAGTCATAATGAATTGTACTGAACATGTCATACAATCCGCCAGATCATCTATTGGTTGGTGCTTTTGCGGTATTTGTCTCTTTAGCCCGCAACGCGTCACTGTTATCTTCCCCTTCTCTACCTTTTTGCCCCCTCGCCCCCCCCCCTCCCCCACCGCTTGCTTTCCTCCTCGAAGGTAACCTCTCTCACCCCTCTTCCACCGTTGCTTCTCCCCCTCAAGATGGATGGAGGTGGGGAGCACTTCACATCACATTCCTTTGGTTGGATGGTTTCAATACGCCGATGGTGGTGTTCCAGCTAGTTTTAGTTTATGTTTTTGTTTACAGAGAAAATCAAGAAAAAGGCGGTGACACTGGGAAAAAACCCCAGTCAACATCAGCAGAGAACATATTTTGTAACACCAAGGCTAATGACACGTACCAACAATAGAACACAATTGGTTATGAAAAAATGTCGGTTTTCTTAGCGATATCTCGTGACAATATCAAAATCAAATTTCTGTGAATAGTCCCTCCAACTTTTCTTCTTCACCGCTGCTCCCACACCCCTCTCTCAGTGAGCAATGTGGAGGTTGCGGAGCACTCGGGCATGGATGACCTCATAGTGGAGCCCAAAACATTGACACATCACATTTTCGGGCTTGAGGTGGATGGTTCTGACCTCGCCAGGTCCAACGTTGGTGGTGTTCTTGCTAATCAAAGACGTTCTGCTACGAGATCGGTGCAGAAATTTTTTGATGGTGAAAGGTTAACGGTATTGGATTGTTGGTGTTGCAAGGTACTTTAACTATGTTGCAGAAGATGCTCTGCTACGTGATCCGTGCGGAAATTTTATGGATTTGACTCTCCCACACATCTCTTTTCCACGAGTGAGAGTGATGTAGAGGTCGCGGAGCTCGCATGCATGGATGGCCTCATGGTGGAGCTTGAGTTGGAGCCCAAAACACGATCATGTCACATTTCAGGGTTTGGAGTGGATGGTTATGACCTTGCCAGGTCCGACGACGGTGGCACTCTAGCTAATCAAAATCGTTCTACTACGAGATCGGCGCAAAAAGAAAATGACAGTGAAATGTTAGCAGTATTGGATTGTTGGTGTTGCAAGATACTTGCAAAAGGTGGTTGTATTTATTTAGCAAATGTGTTTTTGCATAGTTGTATCTTGTATGCATTTTTTGTTGCATATAGGTTCGTCCCTATGTTGCATATGCTATGAAAATCCATTCTGAACGATTGGGACTTGCAGCATATGCAATTTTTCTATAAATATATGGCGATGTTTTTGCACGAATCTTTCAGTTCGCATCTCAACGATAAACTTTCACTTGCCTGTTTGCCTCTCTCCCTCGGTCCCTCCCCACCCCACCAAGAAGTTTCAAGAAACTCAAGAACCTCTCCTCCCATGGGGGTGCCGCTGCCGGAGTCGAAGTGGCGGCCGTGGGCTGAACTCCCCGAGAGGTACCTCAGCGACATCATCCGCAACCTCCCGTGCATCCTCGACCACGCCCCCGCTTCTCCGGCGTCTGCACTAGGTGGCGCGAGACGGCGGGGACTAACCCGCCGAGGTTCCCGTTCCCGTGGCTGATGATGCCATCCACCGCCGCGACCTCCTTCTTCTGCGTCGCCTGCAGAGCGACCCACCACCGCCCCAGGCTCCCCGCGGACGCCCGCGGCGCGCGCTTCTGCGGCTCTTTCCCGGGCGGCTGGCTCGTCGCGGAGCTCCCGTGGCCGCGAGGCCACTACGCCTTGCTCAACCTCCTCACCGGCGCGCGCGTCCCCCTCCCGAGGCTCCTCGCCGTCCCCTGCCACGGTGGCGGCAAGATGTGCCCCGTCGTTCTCCAAGCCGTCACCCTCTCCGCCGCGCCGTCCGTCGAGCCCGGCCCCGGCGAGCCCTACTACGCCGCCGCCATAGTGGCTGGCCAGTCCAACATCGCGTCCTGGACTCCTGGTGCCCGCGCGCCGAGAACTGCTGGTTTCCACCGATCTTCTCGTCGGACGCCAGCGACGAATCGTGGCACGATTTCTTACCCAAGGACAGGATCGAGGACGTGATATACTTCTCCGGCAAGTACTTCGTGGGCTTCTACGTCCTCACCGACAAGGAGGACCTCCTGATGTTCTGGCCGGAGCCCGACGGCGACGGAGCGCAGCTCTCCACGTTCACGGTGCGCTACAGCTTCCCCGGCCACCGCGCGGCCGAGCCGGCGCCGGGGCAGACGGTCTCCCGCTACCTCGTCGTGTCCCGCGGGGAGCTGCTGATGATCGTGAGGTTCGCCGGCCCCGAGGAGCGCACGAGGTTCGACGTGTTCGTGCTGGAGGAGAAGGAGATCATCAGGGGAGAGGACCACAACGACCCGCCCCGAGTCTTGGCTTCTTGGAGACGGTGCTGCAGCGCGGCGACCCTCAGCGGCCGGAGGATCTTCCTCGGGCGGGGCTGCTCCGTGGCCGTCGACGTGGGGTACCCCTTCCCGCTCTACATCTACTTCCTGGACGACGGCAGGAGGTCCCACGGCGCTCTCCCGACGGCCGGGAACCCGCCGTACCCCTGCAGCGAGACTGGCGGGTTCTGGTTCTTCAACAAGGGCATCGTGCACTGCCTCCCGCGAGAGCCTCCGTCGGACTGCTCGCCGTGGATTTGGTTCTTCCTGTCCGACGCGACATTCCGGGCCGGCGTGCCTCCGCCTGCATCTCCGGCTTGCGGCTGGGGGGTTGACACTGACAGTGAGTAGTGACGGCACATTATCTGCAGCAGGACAGAATTCGAACTACATGTAAATCTACTGTCCCGTCATTTCTTCATCCCTGCTTTGGTAAGGTCTCAAATGTTTGATTTGATTCTTCATCCTCGCCGTGGATTTGCTTCATTGTTCTTCATCATAAGAGATGCATGAACAAACGATTGTTTACGGTTCAGCTAATGGTGGTTGGTGTGCACTAAAACAAGCTCCTGAATAGTTCAGTGCTCTCTGTTAATATTTGAAGTTCAGATATGTTCCTGAGGCAGCAAGATTGTATGACGAATCTTTGGCAATGTCCCATTGAAATGTATCTCTTGTGAGCTCATATATTATCTTGGATCTTGGGAGTGTGTGTAACACTGTGGTGATGGCATGAATGAATATATGAAACCAGCCTCAGTGCCATCATATCCTTTCCATTGGCACAGTTTGTATCTTTTTTTGCTGTAGACTGTTGGTGCAAGTGCAATGGAGGGTGCGACTGAATCCTTGATTCAGCTAAATCTACACACATAACCGTTGGGTGGATCCTTCTACTGAGTAGGCTCAGGCTGCTTCCTGTAGTTCGTTTGCTGCCCGTAAACAATGCACTTGCTGAAAATACAGTGTAACCACAGAGTAGATCTCTGCATATATTGTACTCCCTCCGTCCCGTAATTCTTGTCGCACGCGTAGTTCATTGACAATTTTGCAAAAAAAAACCTAGTAGTTTCAAAACAGTCACAAACAAGTCCCTCCAACCCCGTCTTCTTCCTCCGCCGTCGCCCGTGCGTCTCCAGGGGCCGGCGCCGCCAAGCTGCCACCCACCAGGAAGTGTTCCGCCTCTGTCGCCAGGTACCTTCAACGCCGCCGCCGTCGCCAAGTACTTGCTCCGCCACCGCCGCCTAGACCTGCGCCGCCACGATCCCCTCCCGCGGCGATTACCTGCGGGCGTCGCCGGAATTTCCCGGGTTGCTGCCATTCTGCGGCACCCCGGCTTTGAAGCCTCTTGACATCATGTCATAGTAGTATGTCATAGTTCTTCCACCTAGCTGTCCGTGTTAAACTGTTAATAGAGAGAGGACAACTATGCCTGTAGATGTAATCCGTAACAATTCATCCGTAGGTGTAGGATTTTTGTACTGCATATGTAGTTCTATACTTCTATACTAGCAGGAGCAAGATGCACCCTCTTAAAAAGAAGGAAAGCAAGAAGCAACGGTATGAACATGCTAATGCATAGTACTCTACGTGACCAAAAGTACATGATTCAGCAGGCATACTCATATCTCCTCATGCATCATATGGAAGATGGTCACACCTCCTCATCCAGTAGAGGGACATCGAACTCCTGCAGCTCCGGCCACTCGATGACGTAGCAAGAAACATGTAGCAGAATCTGGATTACAGCACTGACGACGGCAGTAATGTTTGGCGCCTGTTCACACGAACCAACATTAGAGTCCCGCTTCGGTACAACCTCCTCACAGCAGCGGGGAGTCGAACTCCCAACCTCTAGCTCGGGTGCAGTGTTAATAGCCAGTTGACCTAACAACTGTTGGTGGCTAAGTTGCAACGGTAATTTTAAAATACTAAGTATAGTGGCAGATACAGTTTTTTCAAAAGCTTCAACATTTGTTGCAAAAATGTGAACAAATTTCCTTAAAAATGCGAATAATGTTTGAAAATCGTGAACATATTTTGAAATTAAAAACGACTTTTAGAACGAGATTTTAATTTAAAAGTGAACAAAAAAATGAAAAACGTGTACATGGTTTTGAAATTCTGAACAATTACTGAATTTTTTTGTATACGATGAATAATTATTAAATATACATTGAACATTTTTTAAGTTCAGGTAACATCAGTTATCAAAAAATGTTCGCCCTTTTCAAAATTTGTGCAGAATTTCCGGAAATGTTTCCATTATCAAATTTTGTTCATGAATTAAGAAACGTTTCTGTTTTTGAAAAAATGATTGAGAATTTCAAAAAATGTTCTTGCTTTGCAAAACATATTCGTGTGTTCCAAGGAATGTTCATTTTTTCACGAAATTATGTTTTTTTAGAAATGTTCTACTTTTCAATAAATTATTTGAAAATTCAAAAAAAATTCGGAATTTCAAAACAATTTATTCACGTGTTGAAAAATTGTTCCCATTTTTTTTTAAATGTTAATGTTCCAAAAGTGTTTGTGTTTTCAAAAACAAATGTTTGGAATTTTGAAAAAGTGTTCACACTGTAAGAACTGTTCAAGGATTTCAAAAAATGTCATGTTTTCAAAAATGTTAAGAATTTTTTTTTCTGACATTTTCATTTTTTTTGAGTTTGTAAACTTTTTGTGTTTCTAAAATATGCTACATTTAAAAATTGTTCATAAATTTCAAGAAATATTTTGAAATTTGTCAAAAGAACATTTTCTAATCTCAACGCTATAGTGTTCTTAAGACTTTCGCGCTTACTAATAATCAACAAAAGGCATCATTCCTACTGGTTAGCGGCGGTTGTGGGGCGCCCCTTTCGGTATGCCACATACGTTGGGCCATGTATGGGAAGTAGGTTTCCCTAAAAAAAAGTATGGGAAGTAGGTACACAGGGCGTCGGCGACGTATTTATTAAAAAGGACCATCTACCCTTTATTACGAAGGGCTATGAAGAGATCCGGTTCGTTGATGTGTTTAAGGGCGTTGAACCGAAGTAGAAGTGTCAGCATTAATATACACTGCTGTATTTTGAGATCACACACATATCTGTAGAAACTGGCAATGAAATGCTAAAACATGCTAGGATTTGCACTGAAACTTCATATGGACCATTTCTGATTATGACACCATGCACAAGAATGATTCAGTCGCATATCATGTCAACACATCGGCCCAGCTAGCGGCGCTACGCACATGGATTTTTTAGGTGAAGCCATTGCAAGTTTGCAACACACGTTCAAATTTTGGGAAAAATAAGAAACATACCGCAATAGAGCGAAGAACCTTGGTACCCGCGCAAGCATAAGCTGTCCAAATTGCACCATTAACCAAGGACGCGAGAGGAACCGGCAATGATGGCATGCACCGTATGTTCAAGGACTTGCAGGCGGCTAGCTCTGCATACTAAAATACATGAATATGAGTGACATCACATGAACAATGAGAGTGCTCCAAATTGAAATGGATGTGAGGTAAAGAAGCTCACAATGTTAAGCAGCGGGGAAGCGGCCAATGCTATACCACAGAGCACACAGCACGTCGAACCCAGCTTTGTTGTCCATGAAATAAAGAACAAGCAGAAATGTGTACACGAGCAACATAACAATACTACCTCCAATCCATCAACAGCGTTGGCCAGACATACAGTAGACGAGGTAGAAGGTAAAGTAGCAAGCTTGGACGCATGCCCCCACGATGTTGAGTGAGAACACAAACTCATTACCGGCGATCAGCCCGCAGAGAATCCATACGCCGCAGTTGAAGAGAGTTGCGAGAAAGGGAGAGGAGATCGCTGCCAACTAACCCCTCGTTCCAGATATCTCTTAGGGTAGTGCAGCTGCCGAGAAACAATATGGGTCAGAATATAGCCAATCAACCCAGGCCAATTGGTTTGAGAACTTTTTTTAGGTAACAATGCTAATATTATTGCTCAGAAGTAATGTTTACAGGAATAAGAAGAGCGTCATAAGGGAGATTGAGCCACATGTGGCGTCCCATTTCAAGAGAAGTAGCAAACTTATGCTGGCATGAACACAACGATCAGAGCGGAAAGCTGGCCTACATATCCGAGAGCTTCTTGGGCTATCTATGTGCTACACAGCCAGCCGCCCTCAAGTCCATGATCATACGGTTAATGCCATCATTGCCGGTTCCTCTCGCGTCCTTGGTGAATGGCGCAGTTTGGACATCCTATGCGTACACTTGGATCGAGCTTCTTCGTTCTATCGCGGTACGTTCCGACGTTCCGTCGCCAATATGAGTCGGTTCAACACATATTGGGCGAGTTAACATAAATACAATTATTTATACTAAATTTCAATATTTTTGACATTTATTGTCAAATTGCAATCATACCTAATTATTATGAAATTTAAACTATATTTTGTCATTAAAAATTACAACATTCAACACATTCCGCCTTAAAAGATATTTAAATTGTTTCCACTTAAATATGATAAAAATAAGAAACGATAAATTGCATGTCCTCTTGCATTAATATAATATGTATAGCGTATGTGTGTATTGCTAACTATCTTAGTTGAGACTTCTAAAGCGTGTGGTGTAAAAATATATCAAGATAGTGGTCATCATGATTAGATATACGCAAACAGAAAAATCTAGAGTGCATAACGTGTTTCTGAGAGGCTTCGTGCTTAATAATTGGCACACTGATTTATTCATTTTCTTATCAAACGGTCTCATATATTACTGTAGGTTAAATAATATGTTGATGATGTGTGCCAGCTCTGTACTTGGTATGGAAATAACATTGCTCTAGCTACGATAATATTTAGTACAACTTGTAAGTGTTCACCGAAGAGACTAGCAACCTAACTAAACTTGCTTTAGAGTATGAACTTTCTGTAAACTCAAAATTCCTATTCTGATTCCGAGCTCAAATGCTCCCTAGTGGATAGTAAAATTAAAAAAATAGAAAAAAACTGAATTTATTTTGTGGTAAACTTTTACAAATGTTTTGTATGCTTGCAAGTTCAGCATGAAATGACATTTGTGGAAGGCGTGGCAAAAAACAAATTCAGCACTTCAAAATGTTTTCAGAACGAGCATTTTTTGAACATCGATTTTGTTTTTTTTATTTGTCACGACTTCCACGAATGTCATTTCGTGCTGAAATTTAGCAATCATAAAAAAAATCTGTCAAAGATTACCACAAAAAAAATCAGATTTTATTTATTTATTTTACTGTTCATCAGGGAGCATTTGAGCTCGGGAGCAGATACTCCACGTCCCTGTAAACCTGATATTACCAAATTGGGTCCTTCATTTTGTCTAGATATTAAATTATCCATGTTTATTTAGTAGACTCTTAGATGTAATATTTTTTACTAGTAATGTGATGATTAATATACACAATTAGTAAGTGTAAGCGCCTCTGCCCACGGGACTGAGGACATCACCGTGTTTTCATGTCCTATGGGTTGGCTCTAATATAAGGAAACGAAAAGGTACCGACAACAAGAAGTAACAATGCGTAGAGGAGCTGACGCATGAGACCACCTTCTCCATTGGTTGTGGCTTGGACTACCAGCTTGACGGACAAGGCAGGGCAGCGCCCACAAGCGAGGTGTGGAGGTAGAGGTGCCCTTGGTGGCCACATTCTCTCGCAACGAAGCCTCACGACAGTAGACACAATCACCTGTGATCGGGGTGGGGTCGGATGAGGCGCGTTGACGATGAGGAAGACGACTGAGCAACACGAAGCTTGGTTGTAACACCCAACATGCAGTCCTAGTCCCGTCAAAGACTTTGCAATCTCTTTTAAGGATAGAAGCGCATATTGGTTGCCCCAACATATGACTTATACTTGGGAGTGATGACTTATACTTGGGTGTATGTTTGTTCTTGTCTAAAGTTTGATATCTTCTAGTTGCCACATGCACTTGCGCCCGGTGTTGAAAACTGCAAGGTTTTCGTATTGCGTCTTCAAACAACATTAACATGGTTCAGTTTACTTGTCTTCCTATGGCACGCAGGTATGGGATCATCCGTGTGTAATGGAAACAGATGAAGAGGAGAGAAAGGCACTATCGTATAGCGAGAAGAAGGGTATAAAGTGGGAATTGTCTGCATCTAATTTCCAGCATCACCGCATGGACACGCTCGTTATTTTCGGGTTTAGACCTCAAGACCGTATGACGAGGAGCTATGTCGGGCGTGTCATGGAAGCAGCGGTGAATCTAAAGGTTGTGTTCATGTATGGCAGGCTGGAGTGTGGCTTTTGCCACATCGAGCCTCCGAAGCCGTCCCCGTCTACCGGGTGGAAGAAGTCCTTTGTGGAGAATGTAATCACCAAGGGGATCAACTCATCTGCCATAGTTCACTTCCAGGACGAAAGCGCAATAGGGGATGCATATCTTGCAAAAATTTTGTCTTTATTGATTTCGGTACTTTCTAAACATGAAAAGATAGCTTAAGGCTTTCTGTTTATCAGTGAGTAATTGTGGTCACAGAAAATTAATGTCTCATCTAGATGCATATCTATGCATCTAGGTGAGACATTAATTTGGGACCTTACTTTTCCAAATGTGAAGCGACTTTTGGATTGGACCAGCGTTTATCAAATTTCTATACATAGATTTTATTGAGAATACCCCTGAGTCCCTGACACCTAGCTGTAGATCCAACAATAGGATAGGTGTACAGTCATCTTGTCATATTTTTGCCGGTTGTGGCATTTTGTATTTTATTTTAGCTTGATTTGCGAACTTGTATCAAATTTCGTGCTTGGTGGATAATTTGGTTAATACTTAATAATATGGTTGTATGCACCATTTTGACGCAGAGACTGGGGGTAATCCTCCTTTTCAAAAAAAAAATCATATCTATGCGCCACAGTCTTGATAATTGATGCAGATGAGTAGCAAGTCGTTTTGATATAATAGATGATCTGCCACCGTCTTGATAATTGATACAGATGAGTAGCAAGTCGTTTTGAGATATAATAGATGATCTGTTAGTCTCTTATAGTCATGGGATACGTGAGCACTCTAGTAGGCGTCATTCGCAGTGCCGGCCATCATTGGTGCCTTGTAGCTCAGGAGACCTGGCAGCACAGTGTGTTATCTTCTGCAAAAGTTAAACAACAGTTTATCAAGCACTCCTCATTTTTTATGGCAAGTATTTCAAAATCAAGCAAGACACAATATATTGAATACATATATAATTATATTAAATTCTTTTACAACACGGATCATAATATAGGTGAGGTTAGAATAAACCCATCAGAGGGGTTTACAGACGCATACATGACATATGTTAACATGGAATGCATAAAGCCTCACTGACTCAAAATATTGCATTCTGCTAATATTTGTGCTTAAAGGAACTTCAAAAAATTAGTTATAAGTTCTTCTTTTCCTTCTTGAAACAGAAACCAAAACAAATAAATTATCATTGTTAATTTTCTCGAATAGAATGCCTTGTTTTTATACTACAGATATTATCAGTTTTACAGGGCAGGAATCAAATACAGAAATGATGATATAATTAGTTGGAAATCAGACCATCCAAGGCATAATATAACATGTAGTCAAAGCAGTAAAAAAACAAATTCAGCTACAATATCCATTGTTAAAACATCTAGTTCTTACCAAAGAAATTTAAAAGGTCATGCGAGAAAATATTGATGGATGTCCACGGATGCACGTATTCTCAGTGCTCATCATGCCGTGGAATTGGCACTAGAAGGTATGCTACAAACATAATTATGAAATAACTGTTGAGTACACTTTAATAGGTGAACAGGGGTAGAAAATCTTGCACACGGAAAATTTAGGTTTCCGGTAGACATTAATATGACAGATCAGCAAAAAACACTCTAAGATGCCAAATACAGGATGTGCTATCTTCCTGAAATAAAATGATTACAACTTAGCAACTTGTGATATAGAAATATGGGAAAAAACCCTAAATTTGCCATCTTTAAAAAAAAAACTAAATTTGCCATGTTCCCATTACAAAATACCAATAGTTGTCATGCTCTTTTAGAGAACAAACTTCCTAAATTTGCCATGTACAACTTTATTATAGGTGAGTTTTATTATTTAGACCATGGAAAATTTATTAATTAGACAATGATAATATTATTGTAGGTCGCATGGCAATTTCATTATTTAGACCATGGCAAATTTTAAGTTGTGTTGGTAGCATGACCATGGCAAAATTTATTGTACGTACCATGGCAAATCAGAATTTTCAGTAAATTATTTTTTGCATACCATGGCAAATTATTTGAAGATTCCATGGCAAATTTGCTTTTACGTAACTATTTCATAATTATTTTTCTTTTAGTCTTTTGCCATGTCTTTTATTAAAAAAGAATGTTAATTTGTTTTGCCATGACTACGAATAATTTCAAATCTTGTCATGCTCAACAGAAAACAATTTCCCTTTAATTGTCACGCTCAATGCAATTTCCCATGATTTAATTTTACCTTGACCATGGCAGGTTCATCAATTTGCAAATTCAAACTTTTGGGCCATGTCAAATTGCATTGCTGGACCATGGCTAGTTTTTCATCCATGGCAGAGAAAAAATCAAATTTCAAATTGCATTTTTGCCAGACCATGGCAAATTGCATTGCTAGAACATGGCAAATTTATTTTCAGAGCCATGGCAATTTAGTTTTGCTGGACAATGGCAAATTTATTTTTAGAGTCATGGCAAATTTATTTCAGAGTCATGGCAATTTAGTTTTTTCTGGATCATGGCAATGTTATTTTTCGTAGACCATTACAAATTTATTTTCATAGCCGTCACAGTTTAGTTTTTCTCTGGACCATGGCAAATTTATTTTCAGAGCCATGAAAATTTTATTCTCAAAGACATGGCAAATTATTTTCAGAACCACATGTTCGTATGAATTTGTGGATACGTGCTAGTTTTATCACTAAGAAGCATGGCAACTTTTCTGTTTGTTACAGTTTGTGGCTATTTTTACCATCCAGACGTGTCCAATTATATATGAATCTTTTGAATCCATCTCTATGAGGATTGCTTTATTTTTATAAAGATGGCAACTTTTTGTATGCTTCTACCCCTACGAGCACTTCCGAGAGACTGAAGCGGCACATCATCTTGAAGTTAACAAAGTTGGCACAGACGTCTCGTAGTCGACGGTAATGTCTCCTCCCACTGAACGCGCATCACTGGAAAGACTGAAATAAATTCAGGATAATGCGAGCACCAGTATCAAGTTTAGGACTTGAACTCTGGTGGGCTGTGGATATCATTGTCCTCCTAACCATCTTTTTTGTCCCACTTTTTTACTAGGGACGTTTTGTTAGTGGCGAGATATTTTCCTCGTGAACGGGGGTTGTGGTTCGCACTGGGGGTCCATTATATAACACCACAAAATCTTGTTTAGGTGGTTTTCATGGGCTAGTCTCCATGCAAATCAACTATAACATCGATCAGGAAACTGGGTAAATGAGGCGGGTGAATCGCTAACCCCTCCTCCCGACCCCCCCCCCTCCCGCGTGCGGCGGCGCCGCGCCGCACCGGGGCAACCCCGCCGGCCGCCTCTAGTCGCCACCAGCGGCCCCCACCTCCCGCCGCCGTCGTCAAGGGCGTCGCAGGCTAAGCCTGCGGGCTGCAGCGGCGGCGGCGGCAATCCTCCTCGGCCCGCGATTGGATCTGGGTGGCGGCGTTCTACTCCGGCCGGATCAAGGGCGGTGGCGCGGGCCGGCGGTGACCAGGGTCAGCGTGCTGGAGCCGGCGACGACGAGATCTCCGCGGCGGCGGCTAGGGTGCCCGATCTGGGCCCAGATGGGCTTCAACGGGCCGCTCCACATGCTGTCGTGCATCTCCGCTGATCCGGCGACGTCAAGCGGCTTCTGGGCTGGACCTGCAACACGAGGACGTCGGGGGCTCCGGCCTTGGGCGTGGCGGTGGTGGCCATCTCCTTCGCCGGAGGTGGCCGGCCTGACGCTGGATGGGCAGATCTCGAGATCCGTCATCTAGCTCCGGCTGCGAGTTGGGAAGACATAGTTGCCGGTGAAAACCGAGCCGATGGCAGGCGATGGCGGCGTTCCATGTCGTTACCTTGATGAAGGCATCGTCGCGTGACTACTGTCGACCCACTCGTGCTGCTCCGGGGGAAACCCTAGGATCTGGTCTTCCAGATCGAACGATGGCGGTACAGCGGTGTCGTTTTCTCTCTTGGGAGCATCGTTTGTGGAGCAGCGCTGGAAGACAGAGGCAGGAGGTGGAGCGGCTTCGTCTTGCACGGAGCTTTCGGTGGAGATGTCAAGTCATGCCTGGCTGACAGGTGCTACGCTGTGTCATGCCTGGTCGGCAGGTGCTACGCACGACAGATCTTCCAGAATCTTCGCGTCTGGATGGACGAGCGCGGGGCGGTGGCACCGTTGGGCGCCGTGGTGGCGTCGACGGATGGACGGACTGGCAAGAATGATGCGAATCTCTCTCCTGAAGATGGGTCAGCGGTCCGATGAAGATGGCGGCGTCTAGAACGTATGCATGTGGTGTACGCTTTAGGTCTGCTGCACCGGCAGTTGGTTCCGATACGTTACGTGGATGGATCGGCGACGACACCGGATTTAGATATGGGGAGTGAGAGCACTCCACATTATCGAGTTTTGTAGGTGTGAGTGGTGACTTCGGGTGGCTTGATGTATGTTCTTGTTAGACCTTTGTGGAATAATAAATAAAGATAGCTGTATGCATCGATTGTTGCAGAGACCGGGGGTCTTAACCTCCTTTTCCAAAAAAAAAAGGAAACTGGGTAAATCCATTTGACACAGGGTAGTTTGTGAATTCACCACCCGACTAGCTCTAGCTAAGGCATGAGCTGCCGGGGTCATGTCTTCGGCTTGTTACCACACATCGCAAGTATGATTGTTTTGGTCATTTGCATGGGTCATACCCCACCGAGTTGTTCTTCGGGACAATACCGGAGCACTGGTTCCGGCACAAGCAATTTGGTATCGATTTGCACAAAATGCTACCACAATGGAGGCTTTGGCGCTCCGTGATGGCATTCGTCTTGCTCTAGATCTTGGACACCTCAATGTGATCATTGAAAGTGTTGCACAGGACGTTGTGCGAATGCTAAATGAGGCTAATTTTGCAAGAACAGAACTGGTATCCATATGCTACGAGATTCAGGATTTATGCTCTAGTTTTCGCTCTTGCTCTATCGTCCATATCAATCGAGAAGCAAATGAAGCGGCACACAGGTGTGCTAAACAGGCTAGTGAGGATCGTAGAAGATGTATTTGGGTTAATTATACCCCTGTTTTTCTTCTAGGATGTATGTAATCTTTCTGAGTAATTCAATATAGCCTGTTGATTTGCAAAAAAAAAAAAGAAGGTTATGCCCCACCCTTTTTGGGGGCTTGACTGATTTCTATCAAGACCTGCGGGTCATGGTCACGGTCTTATTTATACTCCCTCCGATCCATATTAACTGTTGTTGATTTAATACAAAGTCCTTCGATCCATATTAATTATCACTGGACAAGGTTATACTAAATCAACGAAAATTATTATGGATGAGGGAATAGCAATTAGCAAAATCTTGCCGTCTTGGTCCTTTTAATCCGATCAAGGAGAACATGCAACTCATTTGTAGTGACAGATGGCTGTGTGCATCACTATGCAGAGGCCTAGGGTCTTTCCCTCTTTCCCATCAATAGGCATACTGCTATACCATATCGAAGCAATTACATGATTTGTTAAATGGTAAAAATCTTTGAGGAAGTCCAGCTGCAAAGATAAATTCAAGACAAATAAAGGACTCGTAAATAGTGTTAGAAGGGAGAGAGGGATTTGGTGGAATATGATGGATGTATTATTGAGCCTCGAGGGCAAGTATATATTGAGTACAAGATTTGGAGGGCAAGACGCCTCTCCTAGAGATAAGGTAGGAATCCTAGACTACCAAATACATGTAACCCAAATATATCTCTAACACCCCCCCGCAGTCGTAGCGGTAGCGTTGCGAACAACATGAGCGTCGCGGACGGTCAGACTGGAGAGAATAGCAGCCGACGGGCTGACATCCCCCCCCCCCCCCCCCCCCCCCCCCCCCCGCAGTCGTAGCGGGAGCGCCATGGACGGTGTCGCGTCGCGGATGCGTTGACTGTAGAGGAAGCCGACGAGTTGCTCAAGCGGATGATAGCCCTTTGTGCCGATGTCGAGGTAGCCGAGAGCGTAGGGTGGTGGAGCCGTGGTCGAGGTAGCCGTGCGAAGAACGCCATGGTCGATGTCGAGTCGGGGTAGCCGGTGTCGAGGGAGTCGCCGTGGAGCCGCGGGCGCAAGGAGGCGCCGTGTTAGTCATGGGCGGCGTGACGAAGACCGGCGCGGACGGTGGCGTTCCCGCGCCAAGGGAGGCGGCGCGGCGCATACCACGAGAGGTCGACGCGCGGTGACGGCGATGGACCGCGGGCCGCGGTGCTATGGCCCTAAGGGGCGACGCAGTGGCGGCGGGCAGGTCGGGGCGTCGGCGGGAAGACCTCGGGGCGGCGGCGGGGACCGCGGGCCGCGGCGCTATGGCCCGAAGTGGCGGCGCAGCGGCGGAAGCCGGGTCGGTGCAACCGCGGGAACGGTCTCGGGACGGCGGCGTGGACCACGTGCCACGCTCGCTACGACCCGACGAGGCGACGCAGCGGCGGCGCAAGGGTCGGTGCAGCCACGGGGACGACCTGGAGCGGACGGCCTCGGGGCGGCGGTGGACCGCGGGCCGCGGCACTACGGCCCGAAGGGGCGACGCAGCGGTGACGCGGGTCGGTGCAGCCGGGAGAAGAACCACGGGGCGGCGGCGCTGCGGCCCGACGGGGCGACGCAGCGGCAGCCCGTTACTCGATCGGTGGAGGGGCGCGCTGAACTCGAGACAGTCTTTACAGGACCTGCGAGGCGCGCGCAACCGACGGGCCAGGTCAGTCGCACGGCGTAGATGAGGCGGATCGCGGCGGCGGGCGGGTGATCAATCCGATCGCGCGCGAGGTTGGGGACGCCGCTCGGTGGAGGCGGGGTGGCGGCGGAGTCCGAGATGAAGCCGGCGACCATGGTCGGCAGGGCGGCTGTACAGGTGCGGTGTAGATCCACGGGCAGGCCGGCGCGCGCAGGGCGGCTGTGATGGGCCACCGCATGGCGCGAGGCCGCCGGGTCGGGGCGATGCAGGTGTCCCGGTCGGAGAGGGCGTTGACGGCCGGCGTAGATCGACGAGCGGGCCGGCGCGCGGACGACGGCCGTGAGAGGCCGCATGTCGCGCGAGGCCGCCGGGTCGGTGAAGAAGCCGGCCGGTCGCGCCGGTGTCGGAGTAGGGGCGCAGGGGTGTCGACGGCGGTGGCGGGCGACGCAAACCGATCAAGCATAGATCGGAAAACCAAAAAGAAAACGCCGATGAAAACAACCGGCGAGAGAGCGAAAAAACCCGGAGCAAGGGCTCGGGAAAAAGACTCTCTAGGGCAGCCGGTCAACACGACCGGCGGACGAACCCTAGGTACGGGCGGCGCGGCCCCCGTGGAGGCCGACCGCCCCGGGGGCGGCGCACGGGTGCGGAAGCGGCGGCGGCTAGGGGTTTAGGATCGATTAGGCTGATACCATGTTAGAAGGGAGAGAGGGATTTGGTGCAATATGATGGATGTATTATTGAGCCTCGAGGGCGAGTATATATTGAGTACAAGACTTGGAGAGCAAGACGCCTCTCCTAAAGATAAGGTAGGAATCCTAGACTACCAAATACATGTAACCCAAATATATCTCTAACAAATAGCATCTTATAGTTGACACGACTAAATGGAAATCATACGGCAGCGGAGTTGAGTGATCATACAATGGATCGAGAAGCTCTAGCTGGATCGGGGCAAAGGGTCTAGAATTTCTCAAAAATCTCCGGATGCCCTTCACTTCGATTAATGTTTCATTCACATCTTACCTGACAAATTTACACATTTCTATATTTACAAACTGAACAAACCGTTGACATCCATCGATAAAACTTGTTAACAATAATAGGTTCTGTAACATGGCATGGAACAGGGTTTAACTTGCACAAAATCAAACTTAGGGTCTCAGGCATTTGAGCCGCTCATTTGCGAGAAACAAGGTTGGTGTATACAATTTCCAAAATTATCGAGATAGGACTGTCGAGCAAAGTAGCCTCCGTTGTCTTTCCCATCAAGAGTAAAAGCGGCACTTTCCAGTCCCGGCACACACCGTACACGCATCGACTCCACCTGCAGCGTGCCTCAGGCAGTATTTGATGCGATCGTTCATGATATCCTGCAAAGCAACTTCCCCATATTGACAAAAGAACTCGTAAACAATTCCTGTTTTTAGTTGCTATCAATGGTACTAGCCCTTGCCTCTTGTATAACGAGGAGAATGCTTTAGTTTTTTGAGAGAAACCTCAGCTTTATTGATCACTTAACAAAGTTACAAAGAGACTCCCGGATACAATCCGGAGCAGAATGAAAAACCACAAGACTAGACAAATTCTTACAAGATTTAGCTAACAAATGAGCCGCTACATTAGCTTGCCGATGAACATGCTTGAACACCACAGAAAGAAAACTTCGGGAAGCAAACTTGATGTCTTCAACAACAATACCAATGCTGGAGCGATCGCAAGATGTCGAATTTATCCTTTGCACCAGCGATAGGCAGTCCGAAGCGAAGATAACATCAGAATAGCCTTCTTCACGTGCTAAATGCACAGCTCTACGTAAGGCCAAAGCTTCTGCTAGCTCAGGCTCAAGTGCACCACGAAGGGGTTCAGAAACAGCAGCATTACAGCACCCATCATGGTTCAACACAACCACACCAGCTCCAGACTTGTTCAGGTCAGAGAACACAGCAGCATCCGAATTAAGCAAGACCTTACCTGCCGGCGGTGGAGTCCAGGGAGGATTGGATGAAGTCAACTCACGCCTGTTGACAGGCTCAGAGATGAAAAGGTGCTTCAATATCAAGTCTGAATACGCTCGGATCTTCTCCACTGTAGTGCGAATCGGTGGTGCTTCAGGAGAGTGTCGAGCATCATTTCGAGCTTCCCACAAATGCCACATAGTAACAGCCAGAACCGTAGCATCACTATCTGAAGACCTTGACAGAAAATCGAAGAGCCACATCTTGGTGTCTCTGAATTCAGAACGCCGTAACACCATGCCGGTCCAGTTTTTGATTGCATCCCACACCGCTCTTGCGCGCGTGCAGAAAAGCATGGCATGCTCCACTGTTTCGAACCGGCCGCAGAAGCAGCAAGACTCGGTGTTCGGCACATGACGCCGTTGTAATTGAGCTCCCGAGGGAAGGCAATCCTGGGCGAAACGCCAGAGCACCACCTTCATCTTGTTTGGGGCTTTGACAGCCCAAATGGAGTTCTAGCTCTTTTTTTCGGCCGCCAAGTTTGAGGATAGACCATGCCCCGCCTTGCTGTGGGCGATCTGAAACTGCTCCAATCGAGCCATGTTGTATGCTGAGCGGACCGAATAATGCCCAGATTTTGTGAACGGCCAGCTAGCAAAATCCTCACCTCCCCGCCTGCTAATAGGAGTCCGCAGAATGTCTTCAGCAACATCGTTCCTGAAAAAAGCTCTGACAGACTCTTCATTCCAAGAACCAGACTCCTCATCAATTAGGCATTTAACCTTGGCATTTGCAGGGATAGGCAAAAGAGGATGCAGGCATTGCGGGGATGTCGATGGGATCCAGTGATCAGAGAGGATACAAGCTTGTTCACCATTACCTATACCCCACCGGATTCCTTTTTTTAACAAACCACGACCGGCCAGAATTGCTCTCCACGTAGCTGATGCTGATCTTGGAGCCTCTGCATTCCAGAAGTCTGAATTGGGATAGTACCGTCCCTTAAGGACACGAGCACAGAGTGACAAAGGGTCCGTGAGAAGCCTCCAGCCTTGCTTGGCAAGCATTGCCAAGTTGAATAACGACATGTCTCGAAAACCCATTCCTCCGAGCGACTTGGGGGTAGTTAGCCACTCCCACGAACGCCAGTGTATTTTCTGCTTGCCATCTTCACGACCCCACCACTCATTGGAAATAATTTGACGAAACTTCTCACATATAACTTTAGGAAGTTGAAAGCAGCTCATAATATATGTTGGAATCGCCTGGATGATCGCTTTCAGCAGGACTTCCTTGCCAGCCCGGGAAATAGGCCGTTCAGACCATCCAAAAATGCTAGCCCATGCCCGATCAAGCAGGAATTTGAAGGTACTGGTTGGAGAGTTGCCAACTTCAGTAGGCATACCAAGATAGGAATCATTGAAGGCCTCATTGGCAATACCCAGCTGTGCTTTAACCCTTTGTTTGACATGTTCAGGGCATCCCTTTCCAAAGAACAACCCTGATTTGCCTTTATTAATTAACTGTCCAGACCCCTGGCAATAGAGATTTAAAGTAGACTCCAACGCCTCCACACTGCGAGTATCGCTTCTGTTAGATGTGTGTTTGGTGTGTTCTCTGCGGTACTACCGCCCGAGTGCGGTACTACCGCTTGTAATACCTCACATGTATATGTACTGGCCTTTGGCCCACAGTGAATGTCAGTTGCTCATTCTCTAACATGGTATCAGTTGCCAGGTTACACTCCCGCACGCCGCAACTCCGTGCGCTCTAGCCTGCCCCGCCGCCGGCCATCTCCTCCGGCTGCCTTCCCCCCCCCCCCCCCCCCCCCGCCGGCCCTCTCCTCCCTGGCCGCCGGCCGTCCGGCTCTCTGCCCTGTTGCCTCTCCTCCGCGCTGCTGCTCCGCCCGCGCCCGACAGCCGTCGTCCCGCGCTTGCCCCCGGCTGGCCGCCGCTGCTCTGTGCCCGCCCGCGCCTGTCAGCCGCTGCTCCGCGCTCGGCCGCGCCCCGGCCCGCGCCTGGCAGCCGCTGCTCCGTGCCCGGCCGCCGCCGCCTCCTGTTGGCCGACCGCCGCCGCCCCTCGCTCCGCCCGGCCCTCCTCGCCGCGGATCCGGTCGCCCCCGTCGCGGATCCGGCCGCCCCGTCCCGCCCACTGCCAGGCTCGACCCGGCCGCCGCCGCCCGAAGGAAGAGCGGTACTACCGCTCTGATCAGAGCGGTACTACCGCTGGCAAGAGCGGTATTACCGCCCTAAGCGATACTACCGCCCGTTACTACCGCTCTACTTCCGCTTGAAGGCCAGGCATACCAGAAGACTAAAATAAGCGGAAGTGCCCACGGCACTGGACCGCGGAAGTACCGCACAAGCGGTACTACCGCGTAGCATAGCGGTACTACCGCCCTGTGCAGCGCGGTACTACCGCTGGCAAGGGCGGTACTACCGCCCGAAGCGGTACTACCGCTGTGAAGTGTGGTACTACCGCGCACTCAGGCGTCATGTCTTCGTCGGGCTATGTGGCTGTTCCTCGGTGCTCGGTGATCTTCGATGGCACCAACTATGCTGAGTTTGTGGGTTTCATGCGCATCCACATGCGCGGTCTTCTCCTGTGGGGCGTTCTCTCTGGCGAGGTTCCATGTCCTCCTTGCCCTGTTGCACCTGTGGCTCCTACCCCGCCGGTGCCGCCTGTTCTTGCTGCTGATGCTTCTCAGGCTGATCGGGATACAGCCAAAGCCCTTGACGATGCTGCGGTTGATGCTTATGATCAGCAGGTATCTGCCTACTCAGATGCTCTTTCTGCTTACCGAGATGATCTGTCTACTTACACTCAGTGGTGCAACGATGATGCTCGAGCTGCTGTTGTTCTTACTGCGAGTGTCTTACCTCAGTTTGCGTCTGAGTTCATGGGTCTCGGTCCTGTTGCTGCGATGTGGTCCTATCTTTGTCAGCGATATCAGCCGTCTGGTGATGCTCTCTACTTATCTGTGGTGCGTCAGGAGCACGCTCTTCATCAGGGTGACTCCTCTGTTGATGAGTTCTACTCACAGAGCTCTGCCATCTGGCGCCAGCTTGACTCTCTCAGGACAGTTGTTTGTGGTACTTGCCGGTGTTGCCAGACTGTGCGGTCTGACTTGGATTTTCATCGCCTCCATGAGTTCTTATCTCGCCTTCGTCCAGAGTTTGAGCCTCGGCGTGCTCACCTGCTTGCTCGTGGTCGTGTTCCTATTTCGGAGGTGCTTGTAGAGCTTCGTGCTGAGGAGACACGCCTCCGTTCTGCTGGTCTGCTTGTGGTTCCCACTGTTCTTGCTGCCCGAGCTCCTGTGTCGTTTGCTCGCCTCACCACTCCACCGCTCCTGCCTACACCTCCAGGGGGGGCGGGTCACCCTCCTTCAGGAGAGGGTCGGCCGCGCTCGCACACCTTCTGTGGCTACTGCAACAGGCCAGGTCACCCAGAGTCTGATTGTCACAAGAAGCGGAAAGACCTGAAGCGCTCTTCTTCTAGTGGGACTCGTGCGTCCTCCTCGACTTTGTCACTCACTGACCAGGATATTGTGCGGCTCAAGCGCATGTTGGCTTCCTCTGGCTCTTCCTCGACGGGTTCTGTTGCCGCTGTGACTGCCACCACCACTCCGCCCCCGCCGGAGCCTACTCAGTCAGGTACATCCTCGTGGGTTCTGGATTCTGGAGCTTCTTTTCATATGTCTTCTGATTCTTCTGCTTTATCTTCTCTTCGACCTCTTGATTTTCCTCTTAATGTTCTCACTGCCGATGGCACACCTCTTCCTGTTGCTAGTCGTGGCATCCTTTCCACTCTGTCTTTTTCGGTTCCTAGTGTTTCTCATGTTCCTCGTCTTACCATGAATCTCTTTTCTGCTGCCCAACTTACTGATTCTGGCTGTCGTGTCATTCTTGATGCCGACTCTTGCTCTATTCAGGATCGTCGCACTCAGGCTCTGGTTGGCAGTGGCCCTCGGCGCCGTGAGTCTGAGGGCCTTTGGGAGGTTGACTGGCTTCGTGTTCCTTCCGCTGCTACCACATACGCCAGTTCTCATGCTCTTGCTACCTCCTCTTCTGCGTCCTTCCAGTAGTGGCATCATCGACTTGGTCACATCTGTGGCTCTCGCTTGTCCTCATTAGTACACCAAGGCGTCTTAGGGTCTGTCTCCGGTGATGTTTCGTTGCATTGTGAAGGTTGTAGGCTTGGCAAACAGTCTCAGTTACCGTATCCTACCAGTGAGTCTGTATCTCAGCGTCCTTTTGACTTAGTTCATTCTGATGTATGGGGTCCTGCTCCTTTTGACTCGAAAGGGGGTCATCGCTATTATGTTCTGTTTATTGATGATTTCTCTCGCTACACTTGGCTTTATTGTATGAAATCTCGCAGCGAGGTTCTCCCCATCTACAAACGTTTTGCTGCCATGGTTCGCACTCAATTTTCCACGCCTGTCCGTATCTTCCGTGCTGACTCAGCTGGAGAGTATATCTCTCACATGTTGCGTGGTTTTCTTGCGGAGCAGGGCACTCTTGCCCAATTCTCTTGCCCTGGTGCCCATGCTCAGAATGGAGTTGCTGAACGCAAACATCGCCATTTGCTTGAGACGGCTCGGGCGATGATGATCGCCGCCTCTCTTCCACCTCATTTTTGGGCTGAGGCCGTTTCCACATCCACCCACCTCATCAACATTCAGCCTTCGGCTGCCTTGAAGGGTGGTATTCCTATGGAGCGTCTCTCTGGTCGCTCTCCTGACTACTCCGCTCTTCGTATGTTTGGATGCGTGTGCTATGTTCTTCTTGCTCCGCGAGAACGAACCAAGTTGACTGCTCAGTCAGTTGAGTGTGTTTTCCTTGGCTACAGTGATGAGCACAAGGGCTATCGTTGTTGGGATCCTGTTGGTCACCGTCTGCGCATTTCTCGTGATGTGACGTTCGATGAGTCTCGTTCTTACTATCCGCGTCCCTCCTCCTCGAGCTTTTCCGTGGAAGATATTTCCTTCCTTCTCCTTCCTGACACATCTCCCACTGTGCCTCCTGTTCTTCCCTCTCCCCCGGTGCGTCCCCCCACACCACCGGTTCCACCATCCCCTCCCTCCTCCTCCTCTCCCTCGTCTCCACCATCCCCTCCCTCCCCACTCTCCTCCCCAGTCTTTCGACCTCACTCCCCGTTTCCTCTCCACTACACTCGTCGTCCTCGTGCTGTGGATGATCCTACTGATGTGCCCTCTACTTCCAGTGCACCTCCTCTCACGCCTCCGCCGGTCCATAACCTCCGTGTTAGGCCTTGTCCCCCTCCTGATCGCTATTCTCCTGACCGGTATGGTCTTTCTGCCATTGCTGAGCCCACCACCTATCGGGCTGCCATGACTCAGCCTGAATGGCAGCTTGCGATGGCCGAGGAGCTTGCGGCGCTTGAGCGTAATGGCACGTGGGATCTGGTTTCTCTTCCCTCCGGTGTTCGTCCCATCACCTGCAAGTGGGTCTATAAGATTAAGACTCGCTCCGATGGTTCCCTTGAGCGATACAAAGCTCGTCTTGTGGCTCGTGGCTTTCAGCAGGAGCAGGGACGCGATTATGATGAGACATTCGCTCCTGTGGCCCACATGACCACTGTCCGCACTCTCCTTGCTGTGGCTTCTGTTCGTCATTGGTCTGTATCTCAGCTTGATGTCCAGAACGCTTTTCTCAATGGTGAGTTGCGTGAGGAGGTTTATATGCAGCCACCACCGGGGTACTATGCTCCTGATGGTATGGTCTGCCGACTTCGCCGCTCCCTCTATGGTCTTAAACAAGCCCCTCGCGCCTGGTTCTCGCGGTTCGCCTCTGTCGTTACTGCCGCTGGCTTCTTGCCTAGTGATCATGATCCAGCACTGTTTGTCCACACCTCTTCTCGTGGTCGGACTCTTCTCCTTCTATATGTGGATGACATGATCATCACTGGTGACGATTCTGAGTATATTGCCTTTGTTAAGGCCCGCCTCCGGGAACAGTTTCTGATGTCTGATCTTGGTCCTCTTCGCTACTTTCTTGGGATCGAGATTTCTGAGACCTCTGCAGGCTTCTTCATCTCCCAGGAAAAATATATTCAGGATCTTCTTACTCGTGCCACTCTCGGTGATGAGCGCACTGTTGTGACTCCTATGGAGCTCAACGTTCAGCTTCGTGCTTCTGACGGTGACCCTCTTCCTAATCCCACTCGCTATCGCCGCCTCGTTGGGAGCCTTGTCTATCTTGCTGTTACGCGTCCTGACATCTCCTATCCTGTCCACATTCTCAGTCAGTTTGTTTCAGCCCCCACCTCTGTCCACTATAGTCACCTCCTCCGTGTTCTACGATATCTTCGTGGCACGATCTCTCATCGCCTTTTCTTTCCCCGCTCCAGTTCTCTCGAGCTCCAGGCCTACTCTGATGCTACGTGGGCTAGTGATCCCTCTGATCGACGCTCGCTGTCTGCTTACTGTGTCTTCCTTGGTGGCTCTCTTATTGCCTGGAAGACAAAGAAACAGACTGCGGTTTCTCGCTCGAGTACAGAGGCTGAGTTGCGAGCGATGGCTATGCTGACGGCTGAGGTGATTTGGTTACGATGGTTACTTGAGGACTTTGGTGTGTCTGCTACTACATCGACTCCCTTACTGTCAGACAGTACCGGTGCTATCAGTATTGCGCGTGACCCGGTGAAGCATGAGCTCACCAAGCACATCGGTGTGGATGCCCACTTTGTACGTGCTGCTGTGCAGGATCAGACACTGGCTCTTCACTATGTGCCCTCTGAGTTACAGTTGGCGGACTTCTTCACGAAGGCACAGACTCGAGCGCAGCATGGCTTCTTTCTCTCCAAACTCAGTGTTGTTGATCCACCATGAGTTTGAGGGGGGGTGTTAGATGTGTGTTTGGTGTGTTCTCTGCGGTACTACCGCCCGAGGCGGTACTACCGCTCTGAGTGCGGTACTACCGCTTGTAATACCTCACATGTATATGTACTGGCCTTTGGCCCACAGTGAATGTCAGTTGCTCATTCTCTAACAGCTTCTAGCAAAGAAGATGCTGTCATCGGCAAAGAGGAGATGTGAGATAGGTGGGCCAAGACGGCCATTTTTGATACCATGTAGCTCGCGACGATTCTCCTTCTGAACTAACAGACTTGACAAACCTTCAGTGCATAAAAGGAACAGGTATGGACTGATTGGGTCCCCTTGTCTAATGCCCTTAGATGGCACAACTGGATCAGTGAGCTCCCCATTCACCCTGACTGCATATCGAACATTGGTGACACATCGCATAACGGAAGAAATCCATGTAGGGGCAAAACCAAGTTTGGAGAGGCAGCCATGAAGATAACTCCACTCGACTCGATCATAGGCCTTCATCATATCAATCTCCATGGCAAAGAACGGTTGCTTGGCACGCTGCTGACGGATGGTGTGTAGGCATTCGTATGCAATTAGAGTGTTATCCGTAATCAACCGGCCAGGCACAAACGCACTCTGGAAATCAGAGATGACCTCAGGTAGAAACAACTTAAGACGGTTAGCCAAGACCTTGGAGGCGATCTTGTACAACACATTACAAAGGCTGGTGGGTCTGAAATTTTTGAGTTCTTTCGGTTTTACCACCTTTGGAATGAGCACTATCACAGAATCACAAAAGCCATCAGGGATGGGTTTACCTTCCAGGAAATTACGAACAGCCTGACATATATCCTCCTCCAAGAAGTTCCAATGGGTCTGGTAGAACAAAGCCGGAAAACCGTCTGGGCCCGGCGCCTTGGTAGGCCCCATCTGGAACAAAGCAGCCTTGATCTCATCATTTGTGTACTGCTTGCACAATGCCTCATTCATATCTGAGGAAACTTTAGTAGGAATAGCATCCAGGACAGCAGCCTCATCACAAGGTTGAGATGAAAAAAGATTTTCATAAAATTGTTGCACCAAGCCTTTGATCTCCCCTCGCGACTCACACAAAGACCCATCATCCCGGCGGAGAGAGTGAATTCTGTTGGTGCGTCTGCGAGCAGTGGCACGGGCCTGGAAGAAGCCCGTGTTTCGGTCCCCCTCCTTGAGCCAGTCTACTTGTGAACGTTGGCGCTCCATGATTTCTTCACGTTCAAAAAGCTCACAAAGCTGTTTCTCAATTGAGCGTTCCCCCAGAATAGAAGCCTCTGAAGCCGGAGCAGTCCGTACAGAAAACAGCCGGCGTTCGAGTTTGGAGATTTGCTTGCGAACTGAGCCAAAGGAATCACGACTCCAGGACTTCAGAGAAGCAGCAACACGGTGCAAGTTATCCCATGTGGATTGAAGGGACATGTCCCCATTCCTTCCATCAGCCCATGCACGTTCCAAGGTATCCCTATAATCTGATGCACGCAACCACATGGCCTCGAATTTGAATCCCTGCTGCACAGGGCGCTGCTCATTCTCTTGAGCAAAGCGAGACAAATTGATCAAAATGGCATAATGATCCGAGGACGTGGCAATAATATTTTCCACATGGCACTCATCAAACAGACTAGAAAAGCCACAGTTCCCAACGGCCCTGTCCAGCCGAACTTTGACATGGCAGGCTGGGTCCTGTCGGTTGCACCACGTAAACTTGGGACCGGAAAAGCCCAAGTCCCTCATCTCGCAGTCTAACAAGCATTCTCGAAAAGCATCAATCTGCTGTTCAGAACGATCCCTAGGACCAAGATGTTCATCCTGTGAGAGAACTTCGTTGAAATCTCCACAAATTATCCACGGGCCATTCCATTGTTGTTTCAGACGCCGAAGCAGGGTCCAGAACTGAGATCTATCCTCCCTCCTAGGCTCCCCATAGACAAAAGTCGCTCTCCATGTTGGAGCCAAATCAGAAGAGACATGAACATCAATGCATCTAGCGTTGCAGGCCTTAACCGAGACCGACACCGACTCCCTCCAGAAGAGAGCAAGCCCACCACTTTGTCCCTCTGAGCTCACAGCAAAGCATCCAGAAAAGCCAAGTGACCACATAAAATTACGGACACGAGAATCCCTCATCTTCGTCTCGGACAGAAAGAGGAGGGTGGGTCGATGAAGCTTCACTAACCAGCGAAGCTCGCCAACTGTTGAGGCTGACCCCAGACCTCGACAGTTTCAGCACAATATACTCATTGCGTCTGGCGGGGCTGCTCCGCAGCCGCCGCCGGATCCGCCGATCGAGAAGGTGAAGTACGCTGCTTCTTATCTGAGGCTCCATCCCCCACCTCAATTGATGTGCCCCCATCTTTGCATGAATTCTCAGAAACTACAATTGCCAAAGTAGCTGCATCAACAGAAAGGTGTCCCACTGAAGCTTGGGCTGTACCAGGATTCTTTGAAAGTTTCCGCTTCTGTCCAGCCATATTATCCTTCGATTTCGCAGAGGGAAACAGTTCCTTGCCTGGGCCATCAGAGTTGTTGCGGCCACGCCCACGGCCGCAGCCACGTCCCCTACCTGCCCTGCTGTTTTTGAGCGGTGAAGAATCCTCGCCCACCACCTCCCCAACATGGTTCTGGGAGGCAGGCTTGCCTCGGCCTCCCGCTGATCTGACTTCAGTAGTTGGAGCTTTGCCACTTTGGTTCCTCGGCTCAAAAGATGAAGAGGAGTTTGTACCAGACCTTGACCCAGCTTCTTCCTTCTGCTCTGCTAACCAATCTCTCAGTGTGCAACTACCCCCGGGATCAAATTGTATGCAATTAGGCCGGACAAAAACAGAGCATGGAACCACTATTAATTGTTGAAATCCTAGACCAGCAAAACCACAAAGTTGGGCATGGTCCTGCACTTCTGAACCCACTCCAGCAGCCAGACAGTTGCCCCCAAATCCAGTTCCTCTTCAGCCATGTTATCTCCTCCGGATTGTATATCAATTCGCTGGTGGCATTTGACAGTCTGGAAGCAGCGTAGCTCCTGGGAGAAATCCGAGACGCCGATGGTGGACAGCTCGCCGGCAGACACCACCGGGTGGGAGGACATGAACGGCCATCCCGGCGCGGGCGCCAGGCAGCCCTCCGCGCCGTTCACCGCCACCGGCGACGGCCCGTCGACGGACCCGATGTATCCCTGGATTTCCCCTTTACCAACACCAAGAGACCCCGCTCGATCCTCAAGGAGAGTCCAGGCCTTCTCCTTTAGATCCGCCACTAGCGGCAGCAGGCCGACACCGCTCGGATTCCGCGGCCGTCGGATCTTCTGACCACACCTCATAGCCATTGACGCGAGCTCGCGCCACCGGTGTTTGAGGTCCTCCGAGTCCAGGAGAGAGGCACTGTGGACGTACCTCCACTCCCCCGCCTCGCGTGCTCCGGGACGAGCACCACTCTCCATCGACAGAGGAAATGGATAGCAGAGAAAATGAATGGAGGAAGGAAGATTAGAGAACGGCCGGGAAGATGCCTGCCGGAATCAGAGAGAGGATGGAGAAAACTAGACGCTGAGAACAGTGGAAGATAGAATCCAAAAGGGAGGGGATAGAATCAGGAAGAGGAGAAAAACGGCATGACGCCAATCGCCGGCAGATCGCCCAAATCGCCACTGGGGCTACTGTAGCAGGGGAAAGTAGCAGTCGAGAACCGAGAAGTAACAAGCTGCTTTAGTTGATATCAATTCACTGACTTCTTTCTAGAACAAGCATTCACTGAGTGTCTGAGTCTGAACCCAACGTTAATAACAAACAAAAATCTACACTCCCTTTTCAACAGAAAAGATCAACATTCCTTCCCGGAAAAAATGTAGCGCATCATTAAAGGAGTGCCTGTTCCTGTAGATCTACTTATAAAAAATATCACATTCCTCCTTAGGCATCTAGTTTGCTTTTCTATTAACGACAATTCTCATAAAGATGGACTACTAAATGCATAATTGAGTGTGACACAAATAATCTTGTACAATCCAGAGGAGAATTAATTAGGACATACCACCATAAGCTCATGTAATCCAAGAGGAGCCGTGATGATGTAGGGTACCCTCGAGTGCTCTTTAGAGGCTTCTGATGCTAAAGAAGGAATATCCTGAGAAAGAACAGGGTCAAATTGCATGACAACTCATGTCTTACTGATGCGATATAAGCAATAGAATAGAACCGAACATAGGCACCGCTAACATCTTCCGTATTAAGCATTTTAGAACTACCAATCCTGAAAAAAAAATCAATAATGTACCTGCTTCCAGTGTCGTCCAGGGGAAAGGAAATATGGAGTGACAATAACCCGAGATGCTCCCTGTTGCACACAATGTCCAAATGCTTCCTTAATAGTAGGCTCAGCCAGCTCCTTCAATTTGTCAAAGCAAAAGTTTAGCAACTTCATGCATCTCAAAGTGAAAAAATATCTCCAGATAAGAACAAACAGTGATATGATTCATTAGCACAAAAGCCTCCAGCTTTGAGTTCGAAAAAAAGAAGCCTCCAGCCCATTAATTTAATATAACAAATAAATAGCAATTGGAGAATGATGAAACAAATATCAAAGAGATTTTGGTAATAGTAATACACCTATCTGAGAAACCTCAAGAAAAAGCATACAGGACAGTGGCTAAAAATATACGTTGGTAAGTTACCACTCATTAACAAAAGCACAGGTATAGTCTGTAATGGAGGCCTGCATCAAGGACAATTGTACTGCATTTTAATGAAGTTAGTGTCGGTGATTAATCTAAACTGCCCTCCTGATGGTCAACTGAAAATGCGTAATTAATTTATAACAAGAGATCCAAAGAAAGAGATGCTTATATTTTGACTGAACTAAACCCCAATGTGCAAGCTAACTAAATGTACATGGACACTCCTAATAGAGAATAGTTACAAGAAAACAGGAATGCTTGTGCACAGCATATGTTTCACTTCATGTCCGACAGGCATTTGTAAGAATGCTACATCTTTATACTAACTCAGAGTCACATTATTTGTCATGTCCTACATGTTTTTGAGAAAAAATGATATTAATGAAATGGAAAGAGATGTCATTTATATCGGCTCGGCTATGAAAGTCACATTGTTTGTCTGGTCCTAAATATATTCGTTCAAAACAAAAAACTTTTTTTAAAGAAGCGAAAAAGATCTCATTTCTATTGGTTTGGCTATGAAATTAATTTCTTAAGTGAAAAGATTATCAAGACCAAGAAGTTGTGAAAGAAGTTTCTTGCAAAAAGGGCGCGGACACTGCCAAAGACGATCAGTGCCTGGTTAATTAGGATACAGCGTGTAGGCCGAAGAAGCTAGGAGGCCTACACACCGTGTCCTAATTAACCAGGCACTGATCGTCTTTGGCAGTGTCCGCGCCCTTTTTGCAGTGAAAAACCGTTGTGAAGGTGTGTTGGCTATCGCTACAGCGCACTGACATGACAAGGTCATGGAGAATCCTTCCTCTAGTTGCTGGTGCAGATGTTGCTATCTTACTCGCTGCAACCAATGTCCTAATTGAGTAATTGGGGATGGTAATTTCATGCGGTTTTGGCAGGACGCCTGGATCAACTGTTTTTCAGTTGCTGAGATCACATCAGACCTTCTCTTTGCTCTCCCTTTATCGATCCAGCAGAAAGGAACAGTGGATGGGGCTTTGACCCTTGGTAGGTGGATCAACAATATCAAGGCCCTAATCTCCATTGCCAAGTTTATGCCAGTTCTGAACGTTCTGGGGGTACTCAAATGGTTGACATTAATCTTCAAGTATCAGTACCTGGTCGTGGAGACGGGATTCATCTGGAAAATACACATCCAGAACTGTCTATAAAGCCTTTTTTTGGTCGCCATCGAGTCTCAGTATGCCTGACTCATCCGGAAAGCCTGGGCACCCCTTAGTTCCAATATATTTATGTGACTTCCTATCTGAAAGAGATGCTGGACTGCAGACCCCTTTGTGAAGCGTGTGTTACAGCACAACAAGGCCCGTGTGTTCTGTCAGACTACAAGCTGAGACCTGGGGCCATTTACTCATCGGGTGCGGCATCTTCAACATGATTTGGACCAGGGTACTGCAATGGTATGATACGTCAGCCAACGGTTGGAGTTCACTTTGAAGAATGGTGAATGGCATCCAGAGGCAGGCTGCAAACATGACAGAAGAAGCAGATTTGATAGCCTGGTAAAGCTGATCACCAGAAATACGTTGAAGAGAAGGACTGGAAGAGTCTTCGAACAGGAGTATCATAGCTTTACAGCAGGTCTAGGACGACATCAGATCAAATACAGATCGTGGATCACAGTTGGTGCAAAGTGAAATATCAAGGAAGACACGCACAATTAGGGTCGTTTTTTGGGGTCACTAGCTACAGGTTTTTGCCCGCTTCTGTGTTGTAGTTGTCGTATCACTTTTTGGGGTTTCTTTTTCCCTGTTGTATTTCTGCTGGTGGAACCTTCTAGGCATTATAAAACTCTTTTCTCTAATTTATACATGCAGCTCCCTACATGGTCTTGAAAAAAGAAATGATTTCTCCATATCCCGAGCTATTTCTTCATGCATGGAAGTTGGTTACGACGTGGTATTTCTCAATCTAAGACAAGGCCATTGCAAGAAGTGAAATACTCCCTCTGTTCCAAATTAAATGAAGTTCTAGCTTTGTCCTATGTCAAACTCTTATAGGTTTGACCAAGTCTATATAAAAATATATCAACACCTACAAGACTAAATTAGTTTCATTAGATTCTTTATAAAATGTATTCGTTATATATTTTTGATATCGTAGATCTTAAATATTTTTCGATAGACTTGGTCAAACTTAAAGAAGTTTGAATTAGGACAAACCGAGAACTTCAATTAATTTGGAATGGAGGGAGTAGAAGCTAGCAACATGGAACGACACCAAACGCTGGATTTATAACAAACTTTTAATTGAAATAGAAAGCTTTCAATACAAGTGAAAAGGACACATATACTGCAGCTACATGTGTATTGTCAATTTTTCATGTAGCCTATGGGTAAAAGAAGTGCAACAGTGTGTGCAAACCTTCATTAAATAGATACACAGGAACTCACTGGACATATCACTACTGCATAAAATCATGTCAGAGTTCTAAATGTGTGACCTTGTGAGTTGACTAGTACAGGGTGCAATGCAGTAGCTTAAAAAATAGTATCAACTCCATATGAATTCAATTTGAGAAATTTGAAGTGATGAGTAAAATACATTACTCAGTCTGCATCCTAAACATGCTCAATGATGGACAAAGAATTTAGACCCAGAAATACTAAGGTAACTTGAACCCCAGATTGCGAGTTGATATAATTGTCAATGGTTTTTCCTTCACAAAATAATGGAAAGCTAATTATGCCAACAACTTTCACTTTGCTAATAAGGAAATTTCAAGAGAGCTACAAGCTTCAAGCAAAGCTTAATAAATTCATAATCTGCACCTCCTCATTGAACAAATACAGTTTCAGAAAAAACATCAATCAAAACATACCATATGAGCAGGCTCAACAATATTGTAGCAAGTCCTGGCCTTGAACATGCTAACAAAATCATCTGCAATTTTCAAGTGAGACTAATATAAGGTAGGCGTCAATATAAACACCAAAAAACTCACGAAAAATAATCAGTCCATTACGTAGCATGAGATTAGATTCTTGTCGGCGTGACCCGTGATCAACTATGATCACACCATCATTCTATCCCACTACACAATCATGTCCTCCAGAAGTTTCAGGCCTAGACACTGAATTTGGTCTGAAATTTGTGGCCCAATGTCCACTGCTTCTTCCAATTGGCAACAACTTTATAAAACCACGGTCATAATTCGCACTAGTGCTCCTAAAGCAAATAAACAAGAAATGGAGTTAAAAATGAATGCAACACAAGAGATAGGAAATGAATAAAATTCAATGGAGGCCGATAAATTAATAAGAACCATCAGGAAACAAATACCTTAAAGAATATTTGTTTATTGAATTTGCAGTGAAGGGTTGTAAGGAGAGCGACATAGCGTGCGACATATTGGAGCACCCACTGTTATTCTTAAGGTAACAATAGGATCACTTGAAGGAAATGCAGAAACTCAACTTAATAGGCACCTTCTCCGTAAGATAACTTTCAGACGGGACAACAATATTCCTGATCAAAGCATGCTCATTAGACATTGCAAAATGCAAGAAAAAAAAAATCTCTGGTACAAACATAAGGCTCAGCATCCCTGCATTTTCCATATAAGCAGATCCACTTCCATTTGGAAATATTAATAAGTAATGTATTTAGTGGCATTTAATTTGGTTCCACTAGTAGCTAGGGCTCAACCTATGCACACAAACTCAATTTTATTAGAATTTAAGTAGAAATAAAACTATCATGAAAGTAGGGTTTAACCATTGTTAAATAGGAATAGGAATCTTACTATTATCGGTTAAACAGAGGGGGGGGGGGGGGGGGCAGCAGACTCTGGGCCAAAAACTAAGCACTGATAGCTACCCCAAAAAAATAGATCATGCCAAGACATAGAAAATATGGCTCGATTGCACAATTAATGTAGAATTTAAACTCAATGCTTAACGATCCAACAAAAATAGATAAAACCATGACAAAAACTACAGATAGTAGTGTGGAGATACGAAAGAGTACCAAATCAGTGGTTTGATTCATCTATGCCTCCCACGACCTGATCAACAATGGAAGGAAGACCACCTTCAAGACATCAAAAATATAATTTCATAAGAAAAGGCATAAACATCAAGTGAAATAATTAATCATTGATACAAATATGAAAGCCTCCACTACGACGAGGTCAAACTCCTTTGAGAGACCTATAGGCTTGAAAACGATAAAAGGAAATGCATCAACTTGAGTTCAGTTCAGTACATACGCATCTTCTATCTCAACTCATTTTAACTTCAATGCCCCAATTTAGACGCGTCTTCTCTTTCTGTTCACTATAATTTCAATGCACCAATTTAGAAATTACCTGGTCCAAGAATTTACCCGGGGCGAAGCGAAGCAGCAGCCTGGCTGCGGCACGTCGCCGCGTTGGCGAGAAGCAGTGGGGCGCAGAGCAGCTGCGCGAGTCGGCGTTCCTCGGCCTCGGCGGCGCAGCGGAGGCAGGGGCCGACGGCAGCACCACGGCGGCCGAGGCCGGGGAGCACCGCCGAGACCGAGGGGGAACGGCGCGGTCGCGGTCTCGCGGAGCAGCCAGCAGACGGCGGGACTGCGGGGGAACGGGGAGCTGGGCTGTAGGCGGTCGCACGGGAGAGGCCGGAGTAAATTGCAGAAAACACTACTGTTTCTCAAAAAAAAAAAAAAAAGCAGAAAACACTACTCTATTTTTTTTTCAGAAAACACCACGTCTTGTGTAATCTATTTGCAAAAATCACTGATCGGCGGATTTCGTTCTGTTAAATGAGTTTATGACAGATGGACCCTTTTTTGCCTACATGGCCAAACGAGCCGCCCGATCGCCATTAGACGGCGTTAGACGGCGCCATTCACACCAAGTCCATTTCCCCTCCCGTCCGCGCCGCTTCATCCTTTTTCCCTTCCTGCTCCCCTCTCTCCCCCCCCCCCTCTCAGTCCACTCCAGAGATGGCGACTCCGGTGAAACCAGGTGGTGGCGTAGGCGACGTGGATCCCGAGCTAGGCGAGTTTTGAGGGAGCTCGAACCCTAGCAAGCCGGCGGAGACAGCGTTGCCGCAGTATTTGGTCGAATACATTGGGTGAGAGCGTTTGCCGCGGCGGTGAAGGCCAATCCGACGGGAAGTCACCACCTCGCGTCATCCTTCGGCGGCTTCTAGTGATATTTCTTCCCCCTTTCCCCTTCCCCATCTCCTTTCTCTACGGCTTTGACTAGGGTTAGGGTTACTGTTGTTGCTATAGTCAGATAGTGTTACTGCTATAGTGAATAAATTAGGTGTTGTTCAATGCTATGATGTGCATATTGTTCAATTTGTATACTGGTTGTGAGTGATTTAGTTCAAATTAGGTGTTGTTTAACCCTGGGGTTAGGTGTACTGTGTCAAATTAGTTGTTGTTGAATGCTAGGGTTAGTGTACTATGTGTCAAATTAGATGCTGTTGAATGGTAGGTTTAGTTGTACTTAAGCATTTATGTTGCATTGCTTTGTATTGCACTGCTTTTTAATTGAGCAAAGCTTTGCATTGCTCTGTTTTTTTTGTTGTTCCTTTTTAATTAAGCAAACCTTTGTATTGCATTGCTATGATATGTTTCATTTGTTTTATACAGTTTTAGTTAAGCACTTATATTGCACTGTTATGTTGTTTTTATTATTTGCAGTTTGGATGATGAGATTTGGGAATTGAGAATGCATTTTCATGACAGCGACAATCTTGAGAGAACTATGATGTTATCATACATCACATTTTACAACCTAGTAGCACTAATAGAGACAGAAGGATATGGTTTGAGAGATTACATGTACTATGTCAGGGATCTTGGCCTAGGGATGGAAGGAATGGAAGAAATAGATGATGATGACAAGCTGGAGGAAATTCTAGACCACATAGTCATGCAGAAGCAGGAGATATTGAATGTGATAATTGTTAGGGCCAGTTCTCCCAAACCTGCAGATATAAACAGCAGTGCCAATGTTATTGAGCAGCAGATCCCTCTAGAAGAAATTGGAAAGACCCAATTGTATCAGATAGATGATGAAGGAGTCTTGTTCAATGCACAACATATAGATGTAGCAGCAGAAAATTCAGATGCATCAGCAGAACAGGAGCCAATGCCAATACAGTTTCAAACACAGTGGAGCACAAACATTATGAGCCTGGAGCTTGCTTTAGGTGATGTAGAAGTGGAAGAAGATCATGTAACAAAAAATTCAGAGGAGCAAGTGCAAATAGAAAAAATTATGGAGGAGACGAGGAGAAAGGAAATTGAAATGTTTAGGAAGAATAAGAAACAAAAAGAGAAGGGCACTTCTTTGAAAAGGAAAGCTGTAGTTATGGACAATGAAGAGGACAGTGATGATGATAATTTGATAGAATATGGTGATACCCTTGCTAGGCTTGAGGATATGAAAAGACAGAGGGATGATCCACTATTGCATTTTTAAGGGGAGACAGATGTTGAGGAAATGTATGAGACAGAGGAGGAGAAGGAGGAGGAGGAGGAATTGTATAAGCCAGAAGAGGATGAAGAGGAGCAAGAGGAAGAGGAATTGGAGGAAGAGGAAGAAAAGGAGGAGGTTGGACAAGATCTGCAAAAGAAGAAAAAGGCCGAGAGAAACAAAAAAAGGCCCAACAAGCAGAGCACATGCAAGTATAGATCACTTGCTTGAGAAGGAATGGATACCATCATCTGACGAGGACAGGAAATCATTAGACTTGGGTCTGGAAGATGATGATGGGGCTGAGGCATTGGCATATGTGTTGCCCAATGGTAGGAAGACCAGATCAAAGTAGATGAAGCCAAGGACCTGGTATGATGAGGAGAGAGCTCACCCACAGGATCAATCTGTGAAGCATCTTTGCTTCACTGATGTGTACCAGTTCAAAAGTGCACTTCAAGCTCAGCATATTTCACAGAACAAGAACTTTGAGTACCATAGAAATTGCAATGATAGGATTACAGCATAGTGCATAGATGAAAGATGCCCTTTTTATGTAGCAGCTTCTCAGATTGCAAATGAGAAGACATTTACCATCAGGAAGCAGTATTTGGTGCACACATGCCCTTCCGTGTCAGAGAACACCAAAGTCACTGCCAAATGGGTTGCAAAGCATTGTGAGGAGGCAATTAGGAATGACCCATGCATAACAATCACAACAATCATGAACACTACAAATAGCAAGTATGGAGTGGAGATATCAACCCACATGGCCTACAGGGCTAAGAGGGCAGCTAAGAAAGTTGTTTTAGGAGATCAGAAGGCCCGGTACACCAGGATTAGGGATTACTTGCAGGTTGTGCTAGATACTAATCCAGGTTCTAGATGTATTGTTACAACAAAATATCCGAAGGAGCATCCAAGCAAGAACCCTAGGTTTCATGGGTTGTTTATCTGCCTAAATGGATGCAAAGAAGGGTTTCTCAATGGCTGCAAAACCATTCATAGGTAATTCCCCTATATTGTTGTTTGTATAACCAATATGTGCTTTCATCTACTTATTTTTTGTGCTTTCATTAACTTATTATAGGTGTGGATGGATGCTTCATAAAGCTCACTACTGGTCAACAAATTCTTGCTGCTACTGAAAGAGATGGGAACAATAATATATTTCTCATTACTTTTGGAATCGTTGACAAGGAGGACACTGATTCCTAGACATGGTTCCTATATCAGTTGAGGGTAGTGATACGTCCATTTTGCATCATGTTTTCCTATTGTTATTTATAATGTTTTTATGCATAATAATGTTTTTTGGAGTAATTATAATGTCCTTTCTCTCATAATATGCAAGGTTCACACAAAGAGGGAGAATACCGGCAGCTGGAATTCTGGACCTGAAAAAGCTACGTCATGCTACCTATTCTGCACAACTCCAAATGAGCTGAAACTTCACGAGGAATTTTTATGGAATAAATAAGAATTATTGGAGCAAATAACTACCAGAGGGGGCCCACCAGGTGGGCACAATCCACCTGGGCGCGCCCTGGTGGGTTGTGCCCTCCTCGGCCCACCTCCGATGCCCATCTTCTGGTATATAAGTCATTTTGACCTAGAAAAAATCAGGAGAGGACTTTCGGGACGAAGCGCCGCCGTCTCGAGGTGGAACTTGGGCAGGAGCACTTTTGCCCTCCGGCGGAGCGATTCCGCCGGGGGAACTTCCCTCCCTGAGGGGGGAAATCATCGTCATCATCATCACCAACAACTCTCCCATCTTGGGGAGGGCAATCTCCATCAACATCTTCAACAGCACCATCTCCTATCAAACCCTAGTTCATCTCTTGAGTTCAATCTTTGTACCGGAACTATAGATTGGTGCTTGTGGGTGACTAGTAGTGTTGATTACATCTTGTAGTTGATTACTATATGGTTTATTTGGTGGAAGATTATATGTTCAGATCCAATATGCTATTTAATACCCCTCTGATCTTGAGCATGATTATCATTTGTGAGTAGTTACTTTTGTTCTTGAGGTCACGGGAGAAATCTTGTTGCAAGTAATCATGTGAACTTGATATGTGTTCGATATTTTGATGGTATGTATGTTGTTATTCCCTTAGTGGTGTCATGTGAACGTCGACTACATGACACTTCACCATATTTGGGCCTAAGGGAATGCATTGGGGAGTAGTTACTAGATGATGGGTTGCGAGAGTGACAGAAGCTTAAACCCTAGTTTATGCGCTATTCCGTAAGGGACTGATTTGGATCCAAAAGTTTAATGCTATGGTTAGATTTATTCTTAATACTTTTCTCGTAGTTGCGGATGCTTGCGAGGGGGTTAATCATATGTCGGGGGGGATGAACCCCGGGCAGGCAACGAAACCCGGATCCTTTTCAAAAACATCGGGGCCGGCATCGCCCCTCAATCCGGCTCACGCTTGGCCGGGTTCCTCAACCCGGCCAAGGCCCTCAACCCGGCCAAGACCGCAATGCAGCCAAGCCGGCTGGCGCATGCCGGCCGAACCCGGCAATCCAAGGCTTCTCCAACAAGGCAGCTCCCCCGTGGCGTCTTCCTCAACCTGGCCACGGGTCAGCTCCCGTCCCATCCCAGGCGTACGACGGAACAAGTCCCCATAGAGGGGATGAGCGTGGCCACAGTGACCCACCAACTCCTTTGACTGGCAGGGGCGTGGCAACAGTGGCCCACCAACTCCTCTGACAGGCAGGGGCGTGGCAACAGTGGTCCACCCACTCCGCTGACCGGGGCCGGCGTGGCAACAGTGCGCCCATCGTCCTGCTGATGCAAGCCGACAGCGACCAGGCGGTGCGCCACTGTAGCCAAGCCGGCCCAACCACTCCGTGACGACTGACAAGACGGAGAACAGTGCCCCCTGGCGCACGGGGCCCGCGCCCGGAGAACCCGGCGAACCCTGGCACCCGGCGGGCCCCAGCGCCGGCTTCCCGGACACTGACATCCCGGCCGCAGGGCCTTGTATCTTTACCATTGTAACCCTGGGGGGTTGACCTATAAAACCCCCCAGGAGCCCCCATGTACACGGGCACGACAAGAACACTTGATCAAACCACTGGCACGACAAGAACACTTGATCAAACCACCAGCACACACACATACACGAGGAGAAGAAGCAGCCTAAGCCTTGGCTTGTCCTTCTTCCTCCTCTCGATACAGCTCCTGGAGCAACTCTGTACTATCGCATATAAACCACTCTCGGCAGGACTAGGGGTGTTATCTCTCCGGAGAGCCCCGAACCTGGGTATGTTTTGCGCCCCGCGCTCGCTCATGCCGACCTCGCCTCTGGAGCCCACCGGTGCCCTCGAGCCTCCTCCTCTCTTTAGCCATCCTTTGGCATCTGCCGTGCGCCCACCACGACAGTTGGCGCCCACCGTGGGGCAGCTCGAGGTCCCGGCCGGAGACATGTTCCAGACGGGGCCCCTAACCGATTCCGACGAGCCCGTCGCACTGGCAGCCGATGTCATCGACGCGCTCGCCGCTTCCTTCGCCGCGCTGCGCATCTCTGATGCGCCCGCGGTCGACGAGTACCCCAGCATGGTGCTCGACTTCACCGACTCCCCCGTCCCCCTCGGCGACGACGCTTCCGCCGGGGCGGCGGATCTCTGCGTTCGGGTGGAGGTGTTCGCCACCGACTCCGGTTCCACCACATCCAGCGCCGCGAAGAGGGCCGTCGAGGCCAAGGCCGCAGCGGATCGCGCCAACGCGCCCAACCCGCTGCGCGCCGCGATGCAGAACCTCCGCGTCCCCATCTCCACCGACGTCGACGCCTCCAACGCCGCCGAGGCCCTAGCTCGGGTCGAGGAGGAGCGCAAGCGCCTGCTGGATGTTTCCGAGACGCTAGCTGCCACGCAGCCGTCTGGATTCCGCCCAGCGGGAGCACGACGCAGTGTACGGCTTCACGCCAACCGCTGCCGAGCCCAGCCGGGTCGCCGAGGTGCGGGCCCGTGGCGGCGCCATCGGTCGCGCCCTTAGTGCAATCCCAACCGTCTACGACACCCCCGTCAAGAACATGTGCGCGGCGCAGGCAGCCGCCGTCGGCATGGAGCGGCTCCAGGGCGAAGAGCTGCAGGAGCGCCTGCAGCGCGTCAACGAGCTCCTCGGCGCTGCGAACGCGTAGCAAGTCCGCCTCGCTCGTCCCGCGGGATCCGTCTCGCACCGTTCCAAGGACCCCGAGCACCAGAACACGGCGTCTTCCCTGCGCCCCGACGAAGCCCAATCCGGCCAGACCCGGACCCGGCGCAACCTCACCCCGGCGACCGGCGCCGCCTTGGCCGACGAGCCGGCTCCGGAAGCCCGGCGCCAGCAAGATCCTCCCCAGCAATCCGGCCGCCGCGCCCGTCCGGCTTCGGCCTACCCGGCCCCCCGTGGCCCGGTCGCAAGCCGGCTAGGCCCGCGCGCCATCGACGACGCCGACGCCCGCCATCGCCTCGACCAGCTCGCCCTCTCCTTGGAGCTGGAGGAAGACAACGCTGTTGGGCCGGCTTGCTTCGGTCCACGCATCCGGGACGAGCCCTTCCACAAAGGGTTCACGCTCCCCCGCGACACCCCCAAGTACAACGGCACCGTCAAGCCGGAGGACTGGCTCATCGACTACACCACCGCCATCGGCATCGCGGACGGCAATCGCCGCCTTGCCGTGCGCTACGCCCCGCTCATGCTCCAGGGTTTGGCCCGCACATGGATGAACAGCCTGCCGTCTGGCAGCATCAACGCCTGGGTAGACTTCGAGCAGGCCTTCGTGCGCAACTTCACCGGCACCTACAAGCGTCCCGGCCGTCCCAGCCAGCTCGCCATGTGCGTGCAGGGGCCGACGGAAACTGGCCACTAGTACCTCGCGCGCTGGACCGAGCTCCGGAACAGCTGCGAAGGCGTCCACGAGGTCCAGGCCATCCAGTACTTCACGAGCGGTTGCCGGGATGGCACCCTCCTCAAGCACAAGCTCCTACGCTCTGAGCCGACCACCATGGCCGCGCTCATGGTCATCGCGGACAAGTACGCGAACGCCGACTCCGCCATGAAGATCCAGGTGGTGCTGGACGAAGCCGGCGCCAGCCCCCAAGCCGGCCGGCGAGAGCAGCCGCCAGCAAAACAACCAGCAGAACAACAAATGCAGGGCCGACCAGCCGGCCCAGCGCTACGACAACCGCCTCGTCGCGGCCGCCGAACAGGCACCCGCGGCCGAGCCGGCCGCCAAACGCCGGCAAACCGGCAAGACGCCGTGGCAACCCGCCATGAGCTTCGAGGAGATGCTCGACGCTCCCTGCAAGCACCACAACGGCGCAAGACCGTCCACGCACACGCTTCGGCAGTGCGCCATCACCAAGCGCATCATGAGGGGCGACATCCCGCTTCCTCCGACTCCGACTCCAGGAGCGGGGCCGCCAGCTCCGCCTCCTCTGCCCCCGCTCCCGGCCAACGGCGCAATGCGCGATGACGTCTACCCCAACCAGAACACGAGCTACGTCGTCTTCACCAGCCTTGGCGACGACAAGCGTAGCGAGCGCCTGCTCCGTCAGGAGGTGAACACCGTCGTCCCGGCCAAGCCGGAATATATGCATTGGTCGGAGCGCCCGGTCAGCTGGACCTGGGACGACCACCCGGCCGTCATGCCGAACCCGGGTGGCTACGCCCTCGTCCTCGACCCCACCATCATCGCGCCCCGGCGCACCTGCAAGTTCTCACGCGTCCTCATTGATGGCGGCAGCAACATCAACATCCTCTACCGCGACACCATGACCAAGCTTGGCCTCGAGGCCAAGGACTTGGAGCCATCCCGGACGGTCTTCCACGGCATCGTGCCAGGCCTCTCCTGCTCCCCCATCGGCCGGATCTGGCTCGACGTCCTGTTCGGCACGAGCGATCATTTCCGGCGTGAGCCGATCTGGTTCGAGGTGGTGGACCTGTCCAGCGCGTATCACGCGCTGCTGGGCCGGCCTGCGCTCGCCAAGTTCATGGCGGTCCCCCACTACGCCTACCTGAAGATGAAGCTGCCGGGTCCTAAGGGCCTCATCATCGTCGCCGACGACTACCGCAAGTCCCTGGAGTGCGCCCAAGCCGGCGCCAGACTTGCCGAGTCGCTGGTCATAGCCGAGGAGCGGCGCCAGCTCGACCGGATCGTCGCGTTGGCCAACGAGACGCCGGCCGTGCTGGCATCGGCCAAGGAGCCGGCAAGCGAGGCCTCTTTCCAGCCATCCAAGGGGACCAAGAAGGTCAAGCTGAACCCGGAAGACCCCAGCTGCAGCAAGTACGTTGTCATGGGCACCCGCCTCGACAGCAAATAGGAAGGCGAGCTCGTCGACTTCCTCCGTGAGAATCGGGATATCTTTGCATGGACCCCAAAGGACATGCCGGGAATTCCGAGGAAGTACGCCGAGCACAAACTTCACGTCCGCAAGGACGCCAAGCCTGTCCGTCAACCCCTACGTCGCTTTTCGGAAGAGAAGAGAAGAACCATCGGTGAAGAGGTCGCCAAGCTCCTCGCGGCTGGCTTCATCATGGAAGTATTCCACCCCGAGTGGCTGGCCAACCCAGTCCTCGTCCTGAAGAAGAAGAACACCTGGCGCATGTGCATAGACTACACCAGCCTGAACAAGGCCTGCCCCAAGGATCCTTTCGCTCTCCCGCGGATCGATCAAGTCATCGACTCCACCGCCGGCTGTGAGCTCCTGTCCTTCCTGGATGCTTACTCCGGCTATCATCAGATCAAGCTGGACCCGGTCGACACCCAGAAGACGTCCTTCATCATGCCCTTCGGGGCGTATTGCTACATCACCATGTCGTTCGGCTTGAAGAACGCCGGCGCCACCTTCCAGCGCTGCATGCAGAAATGCTTGCTGGCGCAACTCGGCCGCAACATCCACGTCTACGTGGACGACATCGTGGTGAAGACCAAGCAGCACCTCACGCTCCTTAACGACCTAAGGGAGACCTTTGCCAATCTGCGCGAGTACCAGATCAAGCTCAACCCGGAGAAGTGCGTTTTCGGCATGCCGGCCGGAAAGCTACTCGGCTTCCTCGTCTCGGAGCGCGGCATTGAGGCGAACCTGGAGAAGATCAAGGCCATCGAGCGCATGCGCAAGCCAACCCGGCTGCGCGATGTCCAGAAATTCACCGGCTGCTTAGCCTCGGTCAGCCGGTTCCTCAGCCGGCTGGGCGAGAGGGCCTTGCCCCTGTATCAGCTGATGAAGAAGACGACGCCGTTCGAATGGAACGACCAGGCGGACGAAGCTTTCCGGGACCTCAAGCGCATGCTCTCCACCGCACCCGTCCTGGCCGCACCGGCCGACAAGGAGCCGTTGTTGCTATACATTGCCGCCACCTCACGGTCGGTCAGCACGGTGCTGGTGGTCGAGCGACCAAAGAAGGGAAAGATCCAGTCCGTCCAGCGCCCGGTCTACTACCTGAGCGAGGTGCTTTCCGCCTCCAAGCAGAACTACCCGCACTACCAGAAGATGTGTTACGGCGTGTACTTTACCGCCAAGAAGCTGAAGCAGTACTTCCAAGAGCACGTTATCACCGTGGTCAGCACGGCCCCCATCGGCGAGATCATGGGCTGCCGGGATGCCTCTGGCCGGGTTGCCACGTGGGCCATCGAGCTGGCCGGCCACACCATCCTCTATGAGCCCCGCACCACAATCAAGTCCCAAGCCCTGGCCGACTTCCTCATCGACTGGACGGAGACCCAGTACCTACCGCCGCCGCCGGATTCAACGCATTGGCGCATGCACTTCGACGGCTCCAAGATGCGCTCCGGCTTGGGTGCTGGCGTCATGCTGTCTTCCCCAAAGGGCGACCGGCTTCGGTACGCGCTCCAGATCCACTTCGCCGCCTCCAACAATGTCGCCGAGTACGAAGCCCTTGTGCATGGCCTCCGGCTTGCCAAGGAACTCGGCATCCGGCGCATCCTGTGCTACGGCGACTCGTACCTGGTGGTGCAGCAGTGTTTCGGCGAGTGGGACGCCCGAGACGCCAACATGGCCAGCTACCGTTTCCTCGTCCAGCAGCTTTCCGGCTTCTTCGATGGCTGCGAGTTCCTCCACGTCTCGCGCACAGAAAATGAAGCCGCCGACACACTAGCCAAGGTAGGCTTGTCCCGGTAGGCCATTCCGTCCGGCGTCTCCCTCGAGCACCTGCGCAAGCGGTCCGTCAAGCCGTCTTCGGACTCCGAGTCCATCTTCATCCTGGACGATCCTGCAGCGACCCTCCCCAACCCGGCCCCGGGGACTGCCGATCCAGGCCCGGGGACTGCTGATCCCGGCCCGGGGGCTGCCGTGATCGACCCGGCCGCCGCCATCTCAGACCCGGTCCCGAGGGCTGCGGATCCCGGCCCGGGGACTACGGAACCCGGCCCGGGGACTGCTGAACCCGGCCCGGGGGCTGCCGTGCTCAACCCGGCCGCCGTCATCTCCAACCCGAGGACTGCCGCCTTCGGCTCGGGGGCTGCCGCCCCAGAACCCGTCATGGTGGCCGTCTTCACCGTGGTAACGGCTCCATCATGGGCCCGACCAATCTCAGAGTTCCTGGAGAACGGAGTCCTCCCCATGGACGAGACCGAGGCCCGACAAATACAGCGTCGGGCGTCCGCCTACAGCATCATCAACAACGAGCTCGTCAAACGCAGCGCGACGGGCGTTTTCCAACGCTGCGTCGAGCAGGACAAGGGCATAGAGATCCTCCTCGACATACACCAGGGCGAGTGCGGGCACCACGCCGCCTCGAGGTCCCTGGTGGCCAAGGCTTTCCGCCATGGTTTCTACTGGCCCACGGCCCTCGAAGACGCCGAGTCGCTTGTCCTCAAGTGTGAGGGATGCCAGTGCTTCAGCAAGCGCAGCCACCAGCCGGCTTCAGCCCTGCGGACCATTCCAATCACCTGGCCCTTCGCGGTCTGGGGACTGGACATGGTAGGACCTTTCAAGACCGCTCGAGGCGGCATGACGCATTTGCTGGTGGCGGTGGACAAGTTCACCAAGTGGATCGAGGCGCGACCGATCAAGAAGCTGGACGGGCCTACGGCCGTCCGGTTCATCAAGGACATCGCGGTGCGCTACGGCGTCCCGCACAGCATCATCACGGACAACGGCACCAACTTCGCCAAGGGCGCGCTCGCGCGACACTGCTCCCTCTCCGGCATCCGCCTCGACCTGGCTTCCGTGGCCCATCCCCAGTCCAACGGCCAGGTCGAGCAGGCCAACAGCCTCATCCTGTCTGGCATCAAGCCGCGGCTCGTCGAGCCCCTCGTCCGTTCACCCGGCAGCTGGCTTGACGAGCTGCCGGCCGTCCTCTGGAGTCTCCGCACAACGCCAAACCGGTCGACCGGGTTCACCCCGTTCTTCCTCGTCTACGGAGCAGAAACCGTCATCCCAACCGACATCGAGTTCGACTCGCCGCGAGTCGTGATGTACACCGAAGCCCAAGCCAAGGAAGCCCGTGAAGACGGCGTCGACCTACTCGAAGAAGCACGCCTTTTGGCGCTCAGCCGATCCGCCATCTATCAGCAAGGCCTGAGGCACTACCACAGCAAGAAGATCAAGCCCCTCACATTCTGCGAGGGAGACCTCGTCCTCCGGCTTGTCCAGCAGCAAGCCGGCCAGCACAAGTTGGCCTCCCCATGGGAGGGCCCCTTCATCGTCAGCAAAGCCTTGTGTGACCGCAACGCCTACTACCTCATCGATGCCCGCAAGATGAACAAGCGCAAGAGAGACACCGCCGGCGAAGAGACAAGCCGGCCATGGAATGCAGAACTCCTCCGCCCGTTTTACAATTAGTTGTGTGCACGTATGTATCACTGCCTTTTGTAATCGTATGAAAAACTATGGGATCCCCGAACGACGCTCGGGGGCTGCCCTTTCCTGCCAAGTTATTATGTTCTACACATCCTTGCATATTTTCTTAAAAACCTCCACCGCCGGGTTGACCCGCTCAACCCGGGGGCTGGCCAGCTTGGCCACCACCCGCCGTCCTCCTTAGCACATCCCGACGTGTTCGGGTTGCCACAGCCCTCCACTTCGCCCTACGCCACAGTACCGGCTTCAGCTGTCGGCCGGCAAGAACTATGGGCCAGAGCACCAACACGCTGCGAAACGCTAAGTTAAGTCCGCCGGATTGGCCAACCCGGCCTCGCCACACTAAGTTGCTGCACGATCGGCTGCTCGCTAGCCGGCTTCGCCGGCTGCCGCTAGCCGGCCCAGTGGGTGTTTCGCTCGCGCTCAACGTTTGAAAGGCCTAAGTACCACGTGCGTTTTCCAAGGGCCGAACTCCTTGTCATAGGCCGGAACCCGGCTGTTCGACTCGCGAGGGGGAGGCCCAAGGAGCAGGCAAGCGAGAAAATGGCTCAGAGGACAAAGAGCAAAAGTGCAAGCATTCACGAAAATATTTACATTGCGATAAAAGATGGGCCCAAGGCCGAAGTTCATTACATTCACCAAAACACCCCAGTGGATGGGTGGACCTGCTACTTAACAAAAAATACTGCAAAGGTAAAACAGGGCGGCTTCAGCTTCAGGCGGCTCCCGCGTCGGGTTGCGCAGCTGCCGGCTCCCCCTCGGTGGCCTCCGGGTTCACCGAGGCGCCGGTATCTTCCAACCCGGCGTCCTCGTCCGCATAAGGACCCGACTCCTCAGAGCTGCCTGTTGGGGAACGTCGCATGGGAAACAAAAAATTTCCTACGCACACGCAAGATCTATCCATGGTGATGAGCATCTACGAGAGGGAGAGTGAATCTACATACCCTTGTAGATCGCTAAGCGGAAGCGTTAAGAAACGCGGTTGATGTAGTCGAACGTCTTCGCGATCCAAATTGCAAGTCGTCCCTCGATCCAAACACGATCTAGCGCCGAACGGACGGCACCTCCGCGTTCAACACACGTACGGCTTGATGACGCCTTCACCTCCTCGATCCAGCGAGCGATGGTGAAGTAGTGGATGAGTTCCGGCAGCACGACGGCGTGGTGATGGTGGTGAGGAACAATCTCTGCAGGGCTTCGCCAAGCACTACGGAGATTGTGACGGGAGGAACTAGAGGGTTAGGGTTGCCGGCACACGGCTTGGGAAATCTTGATGTGTCTCGTGTGCTAGCCCTGCCCCTCTATTTATATGTTGAGCCCTGGGGTCTAAACTTGGAGAGAAAGTCTCCACAAGGTCGGTTTTGCCCGCACAAGGTCGGTTTGGCCCGCATGGAAAGAGTCCCACTCGGATTCCAGCAGTACCGCGTACAAGTGGTAGTACCGCTCATGAGCGGTAGTACCGCTTGAGCGGTAGTACCGCTTCACACAAGCGGTAGTACCGCTTACGCGGTAGTACTGCCTTACCAGCGGTAGTACCACTTAAGGCAGCAGCAAAACTTCCTTTTGCACTTTCCAATACCTCGTGGGCTTTACCCCTTTGGTCCATATAAAGTGTTGCTGCACCCGAACACTTCGGTAAACATCCGGAACCCCTTCCGGTGAATTCCGGAACCCTTTCGGAGATCAAAACACTATTATCACATATATCAATCTTTACCTCCGGACTCTTCCGGAGATCCTCGTCATGTCCGGGATTTTATCCGGGACTCCGAACAACCTTCGGTCACCAACACAATAACTCAACTATACTAATCGTCACCAAACGTTAAGTGTGTAGACCCTGCGGGTTCGAGAACTATGTAGACATGACCGAGACACCTCTACGGTCAATAACGAATAGCGGGACCTGGATGCCCATATTGGTTCCTACATATTCTACGAAGATCTATATCGGTCGAACCTCTATGTCAAGGATTCAGTTAATCCCGTATGCTGTTCCCTTTGTTCTTCGGTATGTTACTTGCCCGAGATTCGATCGTCGGTATCTCTATACCTAGTTCAATCTCGTTATCGGCAAGTCTCTTTACTCGGTCCGTAATACAAGATCTCGTGGCTAACACTTTAGTCACATTGCTTGCAAGGCTCATTGTGATGTTGTATTACCGAGTGGGCCCTGAGATACCTCTCCGTCACACGGAGTAACAAATCCCAGTCTTGATCCATGCCAACCCAACAGACACCCTCGGAGATACCTGTAGAGCATCTTTATAGTCACCCAGTAACGTTGCGACGTTTGATACACACAAGGTATTCCTCCGGTGTCAGTGAGTTGCATGATCTCATGGTCATAGGAACAGATACTTGACATGCAGAAAACAATAGCAATAAACTGACACGATCATATGCTACGTTTATAGTTTGGGTCTTGTCCATCACATCATTCTCCTAATGATGTGATCCCGTTATCAAATGACATCTCATGTCCATGGCTAGGAAACCTTCACCATCTTTTGATCAACGAGCTAGTTAACTAGAGGCTTACTAGGGACACAGTGTTGTCTATGTACCCACACATGTATTTGAGTTTCCAATCAATACAATTATAGCATGGATAATAAACGATTATCATGAACAAGGAAATATAATAATAACCAATTTATTATTGCCTCTAGGGCATATTTCCAACAGTCTCCCACTTGCACTAGAGTCAATAATCTAGTTCACATCACTATGTGATTTACATTGTAATGAATCGAACACCCATGCAGTTCTGGTGTTGTTCATGTTTAGCCCTTGGAAGAGGTTTAGTCATCGGATCTGCAACATTCAGATACGTGTGTACTTTGCAAATATTTATGTCGTCCTCCTTGATGTAATCGCGGATGGAATTGAAACGTCGCTTTATGTGTCTGGTCCTCTTGTGAAATCTTGGTTCCTTGGCTAGAGCAATGGCACCAGTATTATCACAAAACAGAGTCATTGGGTTAAGCGCACTAGGCACTACTCCAAGATCTGTCATGAACTCCTTCATCCAGACACCTTCCTTCGCCGCCTCCGAGGCAGCGATGTACTCCGCTTCGCATGTAGAATCAGCTACCACGCTTTGCTTGGAACTGCACCAGCTAACCGCACCCCCATTAAGAATAAATACGTATCCGGTTTGCGACTTAGAGTCATCCGGATCAGTGTCAAAGCTTGCATCGACGTAACCCTTTACGACGAGCTCTTGATCACCTCCATAAACGAGAAACATGTCCTTAGTCCTTTTCAGGTACTTCAGGATATTCTTGACCGCCGTCCAGTGTTCCATTCCTGGATCACTTTGAAACCTTCCGACCATACTTATGGCAAGGCTGACATCGGGTCTTGTGCACAGCATTGCATACATGATAGAGCCTATGGCTGAAGCATAGGAGATGACACTCATCTTTTCTCTATCTTCTGCAGTCACTGGGCATTGAGTCTTACTCAACTTCACACCTTACAAAACAGGCAAGAACCCCTTCTTGGACTGATCCATTTTGAACTTCTTCAAAATCTTATCAAGGTATGTGCTTTGTGAAAGTCCTATTAAACGTCTTGATCTATCTCTATAGATCTTGATGCCTAATATGAAAGCAGCTTCTCCTAGGTCCTTCATTGAAAAACTCTTGTTCAAATATTCCTTCACGCTTTCCAACATTTCTATATTGTTTCCAATCAGTAATATGTCATCCACATATAATATTAGAAACGCTATAGAGCTCCCACTCACTTTCTTGTAAATAAAAGCTTCTCCGTAAACTTGTATAAACTCGAACGCTTTGATCACCTCATCAAAGCGAAGATTCCAACTCCGAGATGCTTGCACCAGTCCATAAATGGATCGCTGGAGTTTGCAAACTTTGTCAGCATTCTCTGGATCGACAAAACCTTCTGGTTGCATCATATACAACTCTTCCTTAAGGAAACCGTTAAGGAACGCTGTTTTGACATCCATCTGCCAAATTTCATAATCGAAAAATGCAGATATTGCTAACATGATTCTGACGGACTTAAGCATCGCTACGGGTGAGAAGGTCTCATCGTAGTCAACTCCTTGAACTTGTGAAAAACCCTTTGCCACAAGTCGAGCTTTATAGACGGTGACATTACCGTCCGCGTCCGTCTTCCTCTTAAAGATCCATTTGTTCTGAATGGCCTTACGCCCTTCAGGTAATACTTCCAAAGTCCACACTTTGTTTTCATACATGGATCCCATCTCGGATTTCATGGCCTCTAACCACTTCTCGAAATCCGGGCCCATCATCGCTTCTCCATAGCTCGTAGGTTCATCATTGTCCAACAACATGACCTCTAAGACAGGGTTGCCGTACCACTCAGGAGCAGTACGCGTCCTTGTCGACCTACGAGGTTCGATAGCAACTTGATCCGAAGCTTTATGATCATCATCAACTTCCTCTTCAGCTGATGTAGGCTCTACAGAAACATCTTTCTGCGCTGCGCTACTCTCAGGTTGAAGTAAAGGTTCAACAACCTCATCAAGTTCTATCTTCCTCCCACTCAATTCTTTCGAGAGAAGCTCTTTCTCAAGAAATGTTCCGTTTTTAGCGACAAACACTTTGCCTTCGGATCTGAGGTAGAAGGTATACCCAACTGTCTCTTTTGGGTATCCTATGAAGACGCATTTCTCCGCTTTGGGTTCCAGCTTTTCAGGCTGAAGCTTTTTGACATAAGCATCACATCCCCAAACTTTAAGAAACGACAGCTTTGGCTTCTTGCCAAACCAAAGTTCATATGGCGTTGTCTCAACGGATTTCGATGGTGCCCTATTTAAAGTGAATGCAGCTGTCTCTAATGCATAACCCCAAAACGATAGTGGCAAATCGGCAAGAGACATCATAGATCGCACCATATCCAATAAGGTTCGATTACGACGTTCGGACACACCATTACGCTGTGGTGTTCCAGGCGGTGTCAGTTGTGAAACAATTCCACATTGTCTTAAGTGACTGCCAAACTCATAACTCAGATATTCTCCTCCTCGATCAGATCGTAGGAATTTAATCTTCTTGTTACGATGATTCTCAACTTCACTCTGAAATTGTTTGAACTTTTCAAACGTTTCAGACTTGTGTTTCATTAAGTAAATATACCCATATCTACTTAAGTCATCAGTGAAGGTGAGAAAATAACGATAACCACCGCGCGCCTCAATACTCATCGGACCGCACACATCAGTATGTATGATTTCCAACAAGTCACTTGCCCGTTCCATTGTTCCAGAGAACGGCGTTTTAGTCATCTTGCCCATGAGGCATGGCTCGCATGTGTTAAGTGATTCAAAATCAAGTGACTCCAAAAGTCCATCAGCATGGAGCTTCCTCATGCGTTTTACGCCAATATGACCTAAACGGCAGTGCCACAAGAAAGTGGTATTATCATTATCAATTCTACATCTTTTGGCATCAATGTTATGAACATGTGTATCATTACTATCGAGATTCAATAAGAATAAACCCCTCACTTCGGGTGCATGACCATAAAAGATATTACTCATATAAATAGAACAACCATTATTCTCTGATTTAAATGAGTAACCGTCTCGCAATAAACAAGATCCAGATATAATGTTCATGCTTAACGCAGGCACTAAATAACAATTATTCAGGTTCATCACTAATCCCGATGGTAATTGAAGAGCGAGCGTGCCGACGGCGATCACATCAACCTTGGAACCATTTCCCACGCGCATCGTCACTTCATCCTTTGCCAGCCTCCGTCTATTCCGCAGTTTCTGTTTAGAGTTGCAAATGTGAGCAACCGCACCGGTATCAAATACCCAGGCACTACAACGAGAGTTGGTAAGGTACACATCAATAACATGTATATCATATATACCTTGTTTGTTGTTGGCCGCCTTCTTGTCAGCCAAATACTTGGGGCAGTTCCGCTTCCAGTGTCCAGTTCCCTTGCAATGAAAGCACACAGTTTCTAGTTTGGGTCCAGCCTTGGGTTTCTTCACGGGAGGAGCAACTGCTTTCCCACTCTTCTTGGAGTTACCCTTCTTACCCTTGCCATTTTTCTTGAAACTAGTGGTTTTATTGACCATCAACACTTGATGCTCCTTCTGAATTTCAGACTCAGTGACTTTCAGCATCGCAAACAGCTCGGCGACTGACTTGTTCATCCCGTGCATGTTATAGTTCAACACAAAGCTCTTGTAGCTAGGTGGCAATGATTGAAGAACTCTGTCAGTGATAGCCTCTGGCGGAAGGGGCATCCCTAATTCAGCCAGACGGGTGGAGTACCCAGACATTCTGAGTATGTGATCACTAACAGACCCGTTCTCCTCCATCTTGCAAGTATAGAACTTATCGGAGGTCTCATACCTCTCGATCCGGGCATTCTTCTGAAAGATAAACCTCAACTCCTGGAACATCTCATATGCTCCTCCGCCGTCTGGTGCGTCTCTGGGAAGTGCCCTGACGAGAAGAAGAGCAAGACGATTGGTAACAGAAAGACAAAGCCGGCTTCACAGCTCGGCGAAACCAAAAATAAGCACTTACTGGCGAAGGCCTCGTCCAGGTGCTGCGCTTCAAGCAACATACCGTGCCGCTCCAAGTTGCCGGCACGGTCACGCGCCTCTAGCGCCTTCTCCAGCTCGGCGACCCAATCAACGGCCGCCTTCAGCTCGGCGTCCTTGGCCGCGGCCGCCTTCTCGTGCTCCTCCTTGAGGAGGAGAAGCTTCGCCTGGTGGGCCTCCGCCGCCGTGGCCGCCGCAGTCTTCAGGCGCTCCACCTCGGCCTGGAGTTGGCCCTTGTCATCCGCCAGCTGGTCGCGCTGCTGGCCGACTTCGACGACGGCCTGCTGGGCCTCGGTCGCCTTGGCCGCCTCCGCCTTGAGGCGCTCCACCTCGGCCTGCAGCCGGCTCTTGTCACCGGCCAGCTGCTCCTGCAGCCGGCCGGCTTCGGCAAGCGCCCGCTGGGCCTCCGCTGCCTCCGCCTTTAGCTCCCCCACCTCGACCCGAAGCCGGCCGGCATAGGCAACAGCCAAGTCGCGCTGGTGGCCGGCTCGGATCGGCCGGGTTCGCCAAGCCGGCACCTCGGCCGCGGCAGCTGCACAACAAAGACTCAGAATCAAAACCAAGTCAAGACTACTTTAAGATTCGACCCAACTACTATGTAGTTGGCCCGAATCTCGGGGGCTACACCGAGTGGGTGCGCTAGCGCGCCCCCACTAAAGAGCACGCAAGAAATCTACCTTCAGCGAGGTGAAGCGCCTCCTCCCTCGCGGCAAGCCGCGCCATGAGCTGCTAGTGCTTGTCCAGAAGCCGGTTGTAGACGCCGACCCGGTAAACATCCAGTTGCTGCAGAGAACAAGAGTCAGCACAAGACAGAGCATTTAAGATTCGACCCAACTACTATGAACTTGGCCCGAATCTCGGGGGCTACACCCAGTGGGTGCGCTAGCGTGCCCCCACTGATCAGCCTCAAGAAGAAAGCAGAAGACAGAGGGAAGAACTTACCAGCACGGCGCGCTCCAGCTCCCGTGACCGCTCCGCTTCGGCCTGAACGAAGGCCTGAACCTGCTCCACGCGCCTGTGGAAACGCTGGCTCACGGCGGCCATAGCGGCCTCCTCCCGCGTCAGAGGCCCGAAGACGGTCTGGCTGGGCCTAGCCCGGACTGGCTGCGACCCGGCAAGGCGGCCTCCGGGCACCACGGGCGGCTGCCTGATCGCCAGGGCACGCTCGCCGCTTGCCGTCTCCTCCGCGGCCGGCGTCCCCTCCGACGCAACGGCCGGCGTCGCCCTCGGCGCCACGTCCGGCGTTGTCTGCGGCGCCGCGTCCTGCGCCGCCCCACCCGTCGGCGCCTGAGGCGCCCCATCCACCGCCACCTGTGGCGTCTCCTCCAAGGCGACCCCGCCTCCTCCTCCCTCCGTCTCCGCCCGCTCAACCTCGTCGGTCCGCAGCGGAGTGTCGTCGCCAATCACCACGACCTCCCGGTCGTCCACCACCATCTTCGCCCGGCCATCCTGGCCGCGCTCCCCCTCCATCGGCGGCACGAAAACCGCCATCGCTGGCTCCAAGCCCGCCGGCACCTTCGGCCACGCCGGCTCCCCGGCGGCCCGCTCCCTCGCCGACGCGGCCCTGGCCCAAGCCTGGGCCGACGCCGCCTCCATCTCCGCCATGGCCCTGTTCCGGTCCCGCCAGGCCAGGCCCTCGGCGTCGTCCGGATCCAGGCCAAGGTCCTTGTCGGGCACCTCCTCATCCCGGTCGATGACGCTGGACCGGGTCCTCCGGAACACAGCTCCGCCCCCGGACGCGGCCTCCGTCGCCGCCAGCGCCAGCGCCATCGGCGACCGGGGTCACGACAAAGTAAGCACGTGAAGAAAACGGCTCGGCAGCTCGCCGGAGTCAGCAAGAGAACATACCCGACCACCAGCGGGACGGCCAGCCTCGCCGTCACCACCGAAGCGGCTCGGCGCTTCTTTTTGGCGGGCGGCCTGCCGTCTGCGGCCGGGTCCGATGTGCGCTTGGCGGCCGGCTTCCTCGGCACCATGTCGTCCTTCCCGTGCGGACGGCTGGCTGATGCCGGCGCGTGCGACGACCCGGCTCCGGCCGCGTCACCGCCTCCTCCCCTCGGTGGCGCTGTACCATCGGCGCGCATCAGAATATCCGGCGTCACCCTCCAAACAAATCTCGCAAGGGATCAGAATAGCAGAAGCATACCCGCACGACGCGTCTCGTCGGCGTTAGCGCCAGGCGCCTCCGGGTCCCCGCCCGGGACCATCACCTCCTCCGAGCCGGCCCGCATCACCTGCGTCGTCTCCCCGTCATATGGATGCCGGATGGCATTCAGCAGCACCTCCCTCGTCGCGTTGGGACGAAGAAGAAGATGAGATGCGGAGAAGAATAAAGACCAGGGACTCACCGCCGGCGCCGGGTTCCCGTGGCTGTAGGGAGGCTTCCCAAACTGCCACTCCTCCTTCAGCCCGGCCTTCGAGATATCGTTGACCCGGCCGGCGACCTGTTCCTACGACAGCCGCCGGGACGACATCCGGTTGGGGTCTTGCAGGCCGGTCATCTGGCCGATGATGTGCGTCCGGTGCTGCAGCGGCAGCACCCGGCGTGCAACGAAGGCGGCGATGAGGTCCGTCCCGGTGAGCCCCTCCCGTCCCACCATCACCTTCACCCGGCTGCACAGGTTCAGTACCTCCTGCGTCGGGTTCTTGGGGAAGTAGGACCAGTTGGTTCTTCCCTGCGGCGGCGCGTCGACAAAGGGCGGCAAGTTGATACGGTCCGCGCCGAGGTTGCGGACGTAGAAGAAAGAGTTCTGCCATTTCTTGGCAGAATCCTCCAGCGGCATCTTGGGGCACCCCCCGCGCCTCCGCAGCGTGACGACGGCGGCCCCGCAGGCGGACATGACGCCGGCCTCCGGCCCCTGCTGCTTCAGGAAGAAGAAGCGGACCCAGAGGTCGACGGTGGCCTCGACGCCCAGATACCCCTCGCACAGGGTAACAAACCCCGAAAGCTGCAGAATCGCGTTTGCGCCCAGATGGTGCGGCTGGAGCCCGAAGAACTCCAGGAACGCATGGAAGAAGTCACTCGCGGGGAGATCAAAACCGCGCTTGAAATGGGTGAAGAAGACCACGCGCTCGGTCCCCTCCGGCCGTGGCTCCTGCTCGCCGTCCGGCACACGCACGGCCACCTCCATCTCCGGCGGCAGCCGCCGCGTGTCGTGCAAATACTGGATGTCCCCCGCGGTGATGTTGGATCCCATCCATGAGCCTCACGGTAGCGCCATCGGTGGTGCGGGGCGCATAGGTGAAAGCAAGAAGAAAGAAAGCGGCGGCGAAGTTTCGCTCAAGAGCGGCGGAGCGTCGCAGCGCGCGGCGGTAGCAAGGGCAGAAAGCAAGAGAGGAAGAAGAAGACGGGGGGCACGTGCGTGAATGATCTCCGCAGCTCCCTTCCCGCGATTTATAACCCACTGCCCGGACGTGGGGAAGTGGGATCGGTTGCGCCCGCCCCTCCCACTTCCCCGCAATAAGTGCGCACGTACCACGCGCGCATTAACTACTTCGAGAATGGCAACCGCCCGCGGACGCCGCAATAAATCCGCGCGCATCGGCCAAGGGCGCAAAGTGGTGGGCCCCAGCCCGCTGCCCTGTCCCGTCGCGCGTGTGTCCTGTCAGGCCCCCTCAGCTCCCGAGCGCCACGTGGGGCCCGCGACGAACCCAAGAGATCACACTCAAGATTCGACGGACTCCTCGGTTTCCCGCCCATGCCGGGATGCCGCGATCCGGCTTCCGGAAGCCGGCACACAGTGGGTGTTGCCGGACCCGGCGGTCGCAAGCTTCATCATCAAGCCGCCTTCTCAGGGGGTGAAACTGCAAAGGCCCCCCTGCTTGAAGCCGGCGAGCCTTCACAGCTTAGGGGACTACTGTCGGGGGGATGAACCACGGGCAGGCAACGGAACCCGGATCCTGTTCAAAAACATCGGGGCCGGCATCGCCCCTCAATCCGGCTCACGCTTGGCCGGTTTCCTCAACCCGGCCAAGACCGCAATGCAGCCAAGCCGGCTGGCGCATGCCGGCCGAACCCGGCAATCCAAGGCTTCTCCAACAAGGCAGCTCCCCCATGGCTTCTTCCTCAACCCGGCCACGGGTCAGCTCCCGTCCCAACCCAGGCGTACAACGGAACAAGTCCCCATAGAGGGGATGAGCGTGGCCACAGTGACCCACCAACTCTTCTGACTGGCAGGGGCATGGCAACAGTGGCCCACCAACTCCTCTGACAGGCAGGGGCGTGGCAACAGTGGTCCACCCACTCCGCTGACCGGGGCCGGCGTGGCAACAGTGCGCCCATCTTCCTGCTGACACAAGCCGACGGCGACCAGGCGGTGCGCCACTGTAGCCAAGCCGGCCCAACCACTCCGTGACGACCGACAAGACGGAGAACAGTGCCCCCTGGCGCACGGGGCCCGCGCCCGGAGAACCCGGTGAACCCTGGCACCCGGCGGGCCCCAGCGCCGGCTTCCCGGACACTGACATCCCGGCCCCAGGGCCTTGTATCTTTACCATTGTAACCCTGGGGGGTTGACCTATAAAACCCCCCAGGAGCCCCCATGTACACGGGCACGACAAGAACACTTGATCAAACCACCGGCACGACAAGAACACTTGATCAAACCACCAGCACACACACATACACGAGGAGAAGAAGCAGCCTAAGCCTTGGCTTGTCCTTCTTCCTCCTCTCGATACAGCTCCAGGAGCAACTCTGTACTATCGCATATAAACCACTCTCGGCAGGACTAGGGGTGTTATCTCTCCGGAGAGCCCCAAACCTGGGTATGTCTTGCGCCCCGCGCTCGCTCATGCCGACCTCGCCTCTGGAGCCCACCGGTGCCCTCAAGCCTCCTCCTCTCTTTAGCCATCCTTTGGCATCTGCCGTCCGCCCACCACGACATCATAAGTAGGAGGTTTGTTCAAGTACGAACAACACCTAAGCACCGGTCCACCCACATATCAAATTATCAAAGTAGCGAACACAAATCAAACCAACATGATGAAAGTGACTAGATGAAATTCCCGTGTACCCTCAAGAACGCTTTGCTTATCATAAGAGACCATTTTGGCTTGTCCTTTGCCTCAAAAGGATTGGGCTACCTTGCTGCACTTTTGTTACCATTACCGTTACTTGCTCGTTACAAATTATCTTGCTATCAAACTACTCGTTACTTATAATTTCAGTGCTTGCAGACATTACCTTGCTGAAAACCACTTGTCATTTCCTTCTGCTCCTCGTTGGGTTCGACACTCTTACTTATCGAAAGGACTACAATTGATCCCCTATACTTGTGGGTCATCAAGGCTCTTTTCTGGTGCCGTTGCCGGGGAGTGAAGCGCTCTTGGTAAGTGGAAATTGGTAAGGAAAAATTATTACTACGTGCTGAAATTTATTGTCACTTGTTACTATGGAAAACAATCCTTTGAGGGGTTTGTTCAGGGTATCTTCACCTCGACCGGAACCACAATTAGTTACCCCTCAACCTACTGCACCTACTGAAAATATTGGTTATGAAATTCCTTCGGGTATGATAGAACAACTGCTAGCTAATCCTTATGCAGGAGATGGAACCGAATATCCTGATATGCACTTAATATATGTGGATGAAATTTGTGGATTATTTAAGCTTGCAGGTTTACCCGGAGATGAAGCTAAGAAGAAGGTTTTCCCTTTATCTTTGAAGGGAAAAGCATTAGCATAGTATAGGCTATGCGATGATATTGGATCTTGGAATTGGAATCGAATGAAATTGGAATTTCACCAAAAAAATTATCCTATGCATCTAGTTCATCGTGATCGGAATTATATATATAATTTTTGGCCTCGTGAAGGAGAAAGTATCGCTCTAGCTTGGGGGAGGCTTAAGTCAATGTTATATTCATGCCCCAATCATGAGCTCTCAAGAGAAATTATTATTCAGAATTTTTATGCTCGACTTTCTCATGATGATCGATCCATGCACGACACCTATTGTACTGGTTCATTTATGAAGAAGACTATTGACTTCCGGTGGGATCTTTTAGAAAGAATTAAACGCAACTCTGAAGATTGGGAACTCGACGAAGGTAAAGAGTGAGGTATTAAGCTCAAGTATGATTGTGTTAAATCTTTTATGAATACCGATGCTTTTCAAAAGTTTAGCACTAAATATGGACTTGACTCTGAGATAGTAGCCTCCTTTTGTGAATCATTTGCTACTCATGTTGATCTAACTAAGGAGAAGTGGTTTAAATATCACCCACCTATCAAAGAAGAAATTAAAGAACCAGTAATATCTAAAGATGAAACTATTATTTATAATGTTGATCCAGTTGTTCCTACTGCTTATATTGAAAACCCACCTTTCCCTGTTAGGATAAAGGAACATGCTAAAGTTTCAACTGTGGTCAACAAAAGTTATATTAGAACTTCCAAACCTGCTGAACAAATCAAAGTAGAACCTAGTGTTGCTATGGTTAAAGATCTCTTGGTTGAAAATATAGATGGGCATGTTATTTACTTCTGTGATGAAGCTGCTAGAATTGCCAAACCCGATGAAAAAGATAAACATAGACCCGTTGTTGGTATGCCTGTTGTCTCAGTTAAAATAGGAGATCACTGTTATCATGGTTTATGCGACATGGGTGCTAGCGTGAGTGCTATTCCTTTTACCTTATATCAAGAAATTATGAATGATATAGCACCCGCTGAAATAGAAGACATAGATGTTACTATTAAACTTGCTAATAGAGACACCATCACACCACTTGGGATTGTTAGAGATGTTGAAGTCTTGTGCGGGAAAATAAAATACCCTACTGATTTTCTTGTTCTTGGTTCCCCACAAGATGACTTTTGTCCCATTATCTTTGGTAGACCTTTCTTAAACACCGTTAATGCCAAAATAGATTGTGAGAAACAAACTGTCGGTGTTAGTTTTGGTGATGAGTCTCATGAGTTTAATTTTTCCAAGTTTAGTAGAAAGCATCATAAGAAAGAATTGTCTAGTAAGGATGAAATAATTGGTCTTGCTTCTATTGCCGTGCCTCCTACTGATCCTCTAGAACAATATTTGCTAGACCATGAAAATGATATGCATCTGCATGAAAGAAATGAAATAGATAAAAATTTCTTTGAACAACGACCTCTGCTTATACACAATTTGCCTATTGAAACTCTAGGAGGTCCCCCTCCACCTAAAGGTGATCCTGTGTTTGAATTAAAACAATTGCCAGACACTTTGAAATATGCTTATCTTGATGAGAAAAAGATATATCCTGTTATTATTAGTGCTAACCTTTCAGAACATGAAGAAGAAAGATTATTGAAGGTTCTGAAGAAGCACCGAGCTGCCATTGGATATACTCTTGATGATTTAAAGGGCATTAGTCCCACTCTCTGTCAGCAAAAAATTAATATGGAACCTGATGCCAAACCCATTGTTGATCACCAACGACGTTTAAATCCCAAAATGAAAGAAGTGGTAAGAACAGAAATACTAAAGCTTCTGGAAGCAGGTATAATCTATCCCATAGCTGATAGTAGATGGGTAAGTCCCGTTCATTGTGTCCCTAAAAAGGGAGGTATTACCGTTGTTCCTAACGACAAAAATGAACTTATTCCACAAAGAATTGTTACTGGCTATAGAATGGTGATCGATTTTAGAAAATTAAATAAAGCTACTAGAAAAGATCATTACCCTTTGCCTTTTATTGATCAAATGCTAGAAATATTGTCAAAGCACACACATTTTTGTTTCCTTGATGGATATTCTAGTTTTTCGCAAATACCTGTTTCACAACCTGATCAAGAGAAAACCACCTTTACTTGTCCTTTTGGAACTTATGCTTATAGATGTATGCCTTTTGGTTTATGCAATGCACCTGCTACCTTTCAAAGATGTATGACCGCTATATTCTCTGACTTTTGTGAAAAGATTGTTGAGGTTTTCATGGATGATTTTTCCGTTTACGGAACTTCTTTTGATGATTGCTTAAGCAACCTTGATCGAGTTTTGCAGAGATGCGAGCAAACTAATCTTGTCTTGAATTGGGAGAAGTGCCACTTTATGGTTAATGAAGGTATTGTCTTAGGACATAAGATTTCTGAACGAGGTATTGAGGTGGATAAAGCTAAGGTTGATGCAATTGAGAAAATGCCATGTCCTAAAGATATCAAAGGTATTCGTAGCTTCCTCGGTCATGCTGGTTTCTATAGGAGGTTTATTAAAGACTTCTCTAAAATTTCTAGGCCTCTTACAAATCTTTTACAAAAGGATGTTCCATTTGTTTTTGATGATGATTGTGTAGAAGTCTTTGAAACACTTAAGAAAGCCTTGATTTCTGCACCTATTGTTCAACCACCTAATTGGAACTTGCCTTTTGAAATTATGTGTGATGCTAGTGATTATGATGTTGGTGCTATTCTAGGACAAAGAGTTGATAAGAAATTAAATGTTATTCATTATGCTAGTAAAACTCTAGACAGTGCCCAACGCAATTATGCTACTACTGAAAAAGAATTCTTAGCAGTGGTGTTTGCTTGTGATAAATTTAGATCTTACATTGTTGATTCTAAAGTGACTGTTCACACTGATCATGCTGCTATAAAATATCTTATGGAAAAGAAAGATGCTAAACCTAGACTCATTAGGTGGGTTCTTTTGCTACAAGAATTTGATTTACATATCACTGATAGAAAAGGAGCTGAGAACCCCGTAGCTGATAACTTGTCTAGGTTAGAAAATATTCTTGATGACCCACAACCTATTAATGATAGTTTTACTGATGAGCAATTAGCTGCAATAAATGTTTCTCATAACACTCCTTTGTATGCTGACTATTCTAATTATATTGTTGCTAAATATATACCACCTAGCTTCACATACCAACAAAAGAAAAAATTCTTCTATGATTTAAGACATTACTTTTGGGATGACCCACATCTTTATAAAGAAGGAGTAGATGGTATTATTAGACGTTGTGTACCTGAGCATGAACAGGGACAAATCCTACAGAAATGTCACTCCGAAGCTTATGGAGGACATCATGCGGGAGATAGAACTGCTCACAAGGTATTGCAATCTAGTTTTTATTGGCCTACTCTCTTCAAGGATGCCCGTAAGTTTGTTTTATCTTGTGATGAATGTCAAAGAATTGGAAATATTGGTAAGCGTCAAGAAATGCCTATGAATTATTCACTTGCTGTTGAACCATTTGATGTTTGGGGATTTGATTACATGGGACCTTTTCCTTCCTCTAATGGGTATACACATATTTTGGTTGCTGTTGATTATGTTACTAAGTGGGTAGAAGCTATTCCAACTAGTAGTGCTGATCACAACACCTCTATTAAAATGCTTAAGGAAGTTATTTTCCCAAGGTTTGGAGTCCCTAGATACTTAATGACTGATGGTGGTTCACACTTTATTCATGGTGCTTTCCGCAAAATGCTTGCTAAGTATGATGTTAACCATAGAATTGCATCTCCTTATCATCCTCAGTCTAGTGGTCAAGTTGAACTTAGCAATAGAGAAATAAAGTTAATATTACAAAAGACTGTCAATAGGTCTCGAAAGAATTGGTCTAAGAAATTAGATGATGCACTTTGGGCTTATAGAACAGCATATAAAAATCCTATGGGTATGTCTCCTTATAAAATGGTTTATGGAAAAGCTTGTCATTTGCCTCTTGAGTTAGAACATAAAGCATATTGGGTAATTAAAGAACTCAACTATGATTTCAAACTTGCCGGTGAAAAGAGGTTATTTGATATTAGCTCACTAGATGAATGGAGAACCCAAGCTTATGAAAATGCCAAGTTATTTAAAGAAAAAGTGAAAAGATGGCATGATAAAAGAATCCAAAAGCGTGAGTTCAAGGTTGGAGAATATGTTCTTTTGTACAACTCTCGTTTCAGATTCTTTGCAGGCAAACTCCTCTCCAAATGGGAAGGACCCTATGTTATCGAGGAGGTTTATCGATCTGGAGCCATCAAAATAAATAATGCCGAAGGTACTAACCCGAAGGTTGTCAACGGGCAATGAATAAAACATTATATCTCAGGTACGCCCATTAATGTTGAAAGCAATATTATCCAAACTATGACACCGGAAGAACACATAAAAGAAACCTTCCGGAACACTCCAGAATCGTGAAAAAAAGGAGGTACGTGATACGGTAAGTAAACGGACTCCGAAAAATCCGCAAAAATATTTTCTGTCCGTTTTGGAATATAACAAAAATTAGGAAAATAAGAAACTACTGGGAAGGCAACCCTGGTGGGCACAAGACACCAGGGCGCGCCTGGCTTGCCAGGCGCGCCCAGGTGGGTTGTGCCCACCTTGGGTACCTTCCGGATCTCGTTTTTCTTTCGTTTCCTTGTTTGCCAAGATAAAAAAATCTTTATATACCCCCCGAACCCATTGACCACCGTATCGCGGAGAAATCTTCTGTTTTCTTTTCCTTGTTGTTTTCTGACAGATCTAGTTCACCATGGCCGCTTTGAGCTCCTCCAAGGACAAGTTCTTCGAGAACGTCATCAACCCATATTTGTGGGAGGTGATGCAGCACCCTCAAGCTATCCAGATGCGTGAGGGGGTGCTCCACATCCGCGATGTGCAAGGCCCCAAGGGGACTGGATCCGTGGAGGCTAGGCTTGAAGCTATGGAGCAGGAAGTCTTCCGGTGCAAGGGGATGGTGGAACGTGGACTAAATGCCAATCACCTCATGATCGCGGATTACACCCGTGATCTCAAGGTGGATGGCAAGTCCATGAAGGACATCGTCTTCACCTTCAATGACCAAATCAACTTCCTCCAAAGCCAGATCTATGATCTCCAAAACCAAGTCTTTGAATATGAGGCGAGGTTTAAAGGTATGAGTTTGGCTGCCAGTTGCAGGACCCGTGAGACTCACTCCTCCTCTTATGATGGTGAGCCCTTGCCATTGAAACCCGAGGATAAGATTGCTACTACTTCATCACCACCACCTCCTTCTTCATCACCAAAGGAAAATTGAGTATCGGGTATGGGCACTCCCCTTGGCTTGTGCCAAGCTTGGGGGAGGTGCCCCGGTATCGTATCACCTCCATTATCTTTTACCTTTACTTATCTTAGTTCGATCCATAGTTATCTTTTGCTTTAGATGAATAAAAGTTTAGTTCGATCCTTTCTTTTCGAGTGTTTGCTTAGTGATCTATCTTTGTAATCGTGTGCGAGATATATAATAAAGTTTAGTTTGAGTTTTGTTTTCTTTACTTTCATGTTCAATAAAAAGAAAGGAAATAAATGAAAAAGATCATATGCTAATCTTATGGTAAGTAATGACATCACATAAGGAAGAGTATAATTAGAAAATTTTATTGGAGATTGACAAACTCAGCATTGGTCAATGATGCAATTCATGAAAGAATTAATAAGGGAAGAGAAGATTCACATGCAAATACACTATCTTGGACATCTTTTGTGATTGTGAGCCCCCATCAAAATATTATATGCCAAAATTGTTGACGTTGGACAAGGAAGACAACGTAATGATTTATGTTTGTTCATATTCACATAGAAGTTATATTGTCATAGATCCTTAAACATGTGGTGCTTGCCCCCCATCTTTGCTAGCCAAAAATTCTGCACTAAGTAGAGATACTACTTGTGCATCCAAAAACCCTTAAACCCATATCTTGCTTTGAGAGTCCACCATACCTACCTAAGGATTGAGTAAGATCCTTCAAGTAAGTTGTCGTCGGTGCAAAAAGGCAATAAAAATTGCTTCTAAAAGTGTTGGATCATTTAGTGTAAGAGAAAATTGAGCGTTGTACGAACTTGTGATGGCAAAGAATAAAAGCGACAGACTGCATAATAAAGGTTGCTATCATAAGGGGCAATATAACGTGACATTCTTTTGCACTAAGAGATTGAGCATACAAACAAAAAGTGCATGGCAACCTCTGCTTCCCTCTGCGAAGGGCCTATCTTTTACTTTTATGCAGAGTCAAAGTTTTTCTCTCTATTCCTTTTTATTTTCTCTTTTGGCAAGCACCATGTGGTGAGGAAAGATCTAGGCACATATATCCAGTTGGATATGGGTAGCATGAGTTATTATTGTTGACATCACCCTTGAGGTGAGTATGTTGGGAGGCGAAACTATAAGCCCCTATCTTTCTATGTGTCCGGTTGAAACTTTTTGCTCATGTGTATGAGGTGAGTGTTAGCAATCATAGAAGACTATATGATGGTTGAGTATGTGGACTTGCCAAAAGGCTCCGATACGTGACCCTTCCTGAAAAGATGATGAATTGTAGTTGCAAAGTTGACTGAGAACATAGTTTGTTGGTTTTCAATAGAATTTATGCTTTATACTTCGATGTTGTGATGAATTGTTACTTGTTCATGAGAAGTCTATGATAGAAGTTATATGATAAAAGTTCTATGATAAAGTTTTATGTTAAAGTTTGTTGTTGTTATAATAATATACATGATGCTTCTATGTCCGTATTTTGTTTTTATCGACATCTCTCTCTCTCTCTAAGCATGTGGACATGTTTTTCGATTTCGGTTTTCGCTTGAGGACAAGCGAGGTCTAAGCTTGGGGGAGTTGATACGTCCATTTTGCATCATGTTTTCCTACTGTTATTTAGAATGTTTTTATGCATAATAATGCTTTTTGGAGTAATTCTAATGCCTTTTATCTCATAATATGCAAGGTTCACACAAAGAGGGAGAATATCGGCAGCTGGAATTCTGGACCTGAAAAAGCTACGTCAGGCTACCTATTCTGCACAACTCCAAATGAGCTGAAACTTCACGAGGAATTTTTATGGAATAAATAAGAATTATTGGAACAAATAACTACCAGAGGGGGCCCACCAGGTGGGCACAACCCACCTGGGCGCGCCAGGGAGCCCAGGCGCGCCCTGGTGGGTTGTGCCCTCCTCGGCCCACCTCCGGTGCCCATCTTCTGGTATATAAGTCATTTTGACCTAGAAAAAAATCAGGAGAGGACTTTCGGGATGAAGCGCCGCCGTCTCGAGGCGGAACTTGGGCAGGAGCACTTTTGCCCTCCGGCGGAGCGATTCCGCCGGGGGAACTTCCCTCCCGGAGGGGGGAAATCATCGTCATCATCATCACCAACAACTCTCCCATCTTGGGGAGGGCAATCTCCATCAACATCTTCAATAGCTGTGGCACCCCGGCTCAGAGAGACCGGAACACCCCGTATTCCAGCCCAGAGATCAAGTCTTCTGGAATACGGAACTGCTTGGCATAGAACAAATCAGCTCTTTATTACAAATAACACGGGTACAAAGGTTCTGAAGGCACGAAGGTTACAGGGGCACGGCGACACTTCGCCTGCTTAGATAGCTCTATGCTAGCAGCGAGACATCTCGAAGCGGAACAAATCCTAACAGCGGAACAACGACGACAGTGATGAACTCCACTCCACAGGGACTCTGGCTGGGACGTATCCTAGAGCGCAACCTCGGGGTCCTCGACAAACAAGCAATCGCGGCATTACCTGCAATCTGGCATGACACGCCAGGTGAGTACTTTGAATGTACTCGCAGGCTCACAGCAACCAAAGCAATCAAGACATACAACAGCATGGCATTTACAGGTTAATCATCAAAGATGAACACGATACTACTAGAACAACATGAGCATGGCAACAACATGAGCATGTCAACAATATGAGCATGGCAACAACATGAGCATGGCAACAACAAGAGCATGGCATGTACATATAATTCATGATATGAACAGGATGATACTAGCACTAGCATGCACGGGGGTTGACATGTAAGGTCTCATGGACCAACTTACTCTGCTCGGAGATGATGTCGTAACCACAAACTTACCATCGTGATCATCTCATGACCACACGGAGCTTGATCTCTACCTATGATCATCACATGACCACATAAAGATCAACCAACTTCTTTTCTCATCGAACCGGGGTTATTAATTATCCAGGTTATTATTTCTGTTGACCCATAGTGTGACCTACTACGAACTGTGCCCATGACCGAGGACGCGGCTATCGATAGATTATACACTCTGCAGAGGTTAGTACACTGTACCCACACCACGGAACTCATGGCCTCGTGCTCCCATTCGGGTGGACCAACGACGTTCCGACAAGACCAACCTATTGCATGACACTCTCCGGCCACTCCGACAAACTCCCCTTTGGGCTATGTCCTGGGTTGCCCCGATGTCAACTCGTGACATCCGCCACCTTTGTGGCTGCCACCGTCGTGGCCAGACAAAATAAACTCGTCCCAAACGGGGACAACCGTGCGCACACAACTCGGGCACTCAAGGCTTATGGTAGCCTACCTGATCAGGGTAGCGTGCACCCATAACCTTCCCTAGTTGGAGGCACCGGCGAGAGGCATGACAATAGACCGAATCAGGCCCCCCCATAAGGCAAGTGTGGCTGCACTGGTTAGCTCGATTCGGTGGCACCATGACTCAGCCAACAGATTTGTTCAAGTTCAATTAATGTCAGGTTCAACTTGAATGGTGATGAGCTGAGTCACAATAATATAGCATGATGAAATAATAATACAGATGAGCATGATATCAATGCAACCAGGGATGGGTAACATAACCATTTAACAACAAAGTATCAACAATGATAAATCATTTAGTCTACGGGATGCAAATGATCATGGCATAATGACGATCATGAATATCACAAGTATTTTCAAATCAAACCATAATGATCCATATGAGCATAGCATTATCACTAGCATCAGAGATAATTACAAGAATAAAACATGATAAGAATATCCTTAGCAATTAATCATATCACTTACTAGATGAAAAAGAACATGGCATAAGCAATGAACATGGATTCACAAACATATTTGAAGCATTCACAAAATTTTAAATGCGCAAAAAATTATTAAATATTCAAGTGGAAACCATGGCTACTGCAATGCCATCATGCAAGTGGCTGTTGTGGCTTGCCTGGGGATGGAGGAACCATCGGGGAGAGGTGCGATGAACTCGCGAAAAGAGTTGCTGGAAAAGTTTCCCTTTCGGCGGAGCTGAATAAGGGCAAGGGCAAAATGGTCATTTTTAGAGTGTGACAACAGCATGAAAATGGTACCATCGGAACGGGCTCGGCGAATTGAGATCGTGGGCATTGGAATCACCTGAATCGGAGTCTCTGATGAAAAGTTACGGCCGTTCGTTCGATAGCAAGAAAAAGAATAAAAATATGTTCTTTTCTGGTCTTAACGGACGAATGTCCGCAATATAAGCCTTTTGGCGCTGGGCTGGAAAGAGAAGACGTATACCCGAGAATACGCTTTCACCGCGGGAAAGCGCATTCTGCTCTTAGGCCGGGCGGAAGTACGCTTTCATTAGCGGAAAGCGTATTTACCAAAATACGCGTCCACTTAAAAAAAATGCGGGCCCGGGGCTTAGGTCGATGACAGGTGGGGCCACTGGGGTCCACGGCCAGCTGGAGGGGTCGCCTTCTTCGTCTTCCTTCTGCCCGTGCTCGACCGGAGCAGAGGCGGACTCCGGCGAGGTTTGCCGGCGGCTCCGGCCGTCTCCCGCAGCGCTTGGCCTACCGGCGTGCTCGGAAGGACAAGCCGCATCCATCCTAGGGGTGCATGGGTCCCGAGGAGGGCGGGAGCGAGCGTGCCGCTGGCCACGGCGGACGGCGGTTTTGGGCGGCGAAGGGCTCGCGTCCCTGGGCCACCGGAGGAGGAGTAGGAGTGCTCCGGCGCTCCGCCTAGGCCTGGGAGCCTCTCTGGTGGTTGCTAGGAGGGGAGGGGAGGCTTGGGCGGTGCGAGTTAAGCGGACTCCGGTGATGGCCGTGGCGGCAAGGTGAGGGAGAGAGAGCTCCTCGAGCTTGGGGGACTAGTCGGGGAGGGCTGGAGGAGGGTGGTGAGGAGGATGGAGAGCTCGGAGGACCTCGGGGGTGGCTTAAATAGCCAGGGCGACGGCGCCGTCCCCGGATGCCACCGCCGCCGGGTGGAGCGGGCTCTGGCAGTGTCCGCGTACGCGTGCGCACGCGCGGAGGGCTCGGATGGGACGAGAGGGAGCTAGTGGAGGTGCCAGGCACGCGCGGCGCACCGTGTGGGGCAGGGAGGGCACCTTTGCGCCACTGTTCTCACGCGGGCACGCGGTGTCCACGTCCGGATCGCGACGGGAGAGGCAGGGGGAGGCTACGTGGAGGAGGGGGAGAGAGGGCGATGCTGTAGACACGGTGGGACGCGCGGGAACGGCTGGGAGGGAGACGCCCGAAGCAAAACGCCAACCAGAGCGCGACAATGGCCTCCCAGCCGCATGGTCACCGCGTGGCATTGCGCTGGGAGGGCACGAGGGCCTGGAAAAAGTTGTCAAACGAGTTGTCCCTCCATCCAATAGTCCCACAGATGTGATGGGTCGATCAAAAGGGCTTTGAGGAGATCAGTCCCATCAAGAATAGTATCTGGCAGCAAGGTGCTTGTGATGAACTGGGGAAGTTCTACTTGGGGAAGGTAGCTGAGATTTTGCTGAGGGTAATCAAACACTAAGGTGATCATCTTGGCAAATTTTCAGCACAAGAGGAATTGTCTAGGTGGCACTTGCTTCACACACTGCCCCACTGGATAGAAATGAAGAAGTTGGAACTGGGCTCACATAGAGTGTTGGATGGTGCTGAAAATTGGTGTAGGGTGATGATTTAGACATATGAAGACACTGTAAAAATTTCATGCCATTTGGACATTCCAAAATGGTACTTTGTGGAAGACAGAAATATAGGTTGCTTCACAACCTAGGGCATACAGGGTTATTCCTTTAATAGAAAAAAGGAATATTCCCAATAAATAAATATTGGAGTTGGGCTAAGATGGAAATGACATGGCCTTGGGATAGATTTGAGAATGACAAGCCACTAGGAAGTGGCAGGAGAGAAGATTTTCCCAGGTTTCAAGACCACAGAGCCACTGAAAAAGAACTCCGAAATTTTTTCGAAGAAATCCAAAAGAAAAAGAAAGGGCCAAAAATCGGGGTGTTACAACAGCACCATCTCCTCTCAAACCCTAGTTCATCTCTTGAGTTCAATCTTTGTACCGGAACTATAGATTGGTGCTTGTGGGTGACTAGTAGTGTTGATTACATCTTGTAGTTGATTACTATATGGTTTATTTGGTGGAAGATTATATGTTCAGATCCAATATGCTATTTAATACCCCTTTGATCTTGAGCATGATTATCATTTTTGAGTAGTTACTTTTGTTCTTGAGGTCACGGGAGAAATCTTGTTGCAAGTAATCATGTGAACTTGATATGTGTTCGATATTTTGATGGTATGTATGTTGTTATTCCCTTAGTGGTGTCATGTGAACGTCGACTACATGACACTTCACCATATTTGGGCCTAAGGGAATGCATTGGGGAGTAGTTACTAGATGATGGGTTGCGAGAGTGACAGAAGCTTAAACCCTAGTTTATGCGCTATTCCGTAAGGGACTGATTTGGATCCAAAAGTTTAATGCTATGGTTAGATTTATTCTTAATACTTTTCTCGTAGTTGCGGATGCTTGCGAGGGGGTTAATCATAAGTAGGAGGTTTGTTCAAGTAAGAACAGCGCCTAAGCACCGGTCCACCCACACATCAAATTATCAAAGTAGCGAACACAAATCAAACCAACATGATGAAAGTGACTAGATGAAATTCCCGTGTACCCTCAAGAACGCTTTGCTTATCATAAGAGACCGTTTTGGCCTGTCCTTTGCCTCAAAAGGATTGGGCTACCTTGCTGCACTTTTGTTACCATTACTGTTACTTGCTCGTTACAAATTATCTTGCTATCAAACTACTCGTTACTTATAATTTCAGTGCTTGCAGACATTACCTCGCTGAAAACTGCTTGTCATTTCCTTCTGCTCCTCGTTGGGTTCGACACTCTTACTTATCGAAAGGACTACGATTGATCCCCAATACTTGTGGGTCATCAGGTAGCAATTTGTGCACAATCTAGGAAGTTTGGTTACTACACAATCATTTCTGATAGGCAGAAGGTAATATATTTCCCTTGTGGTTATTTTACTTTCTGCTAGTTACTTTCATTTAGTTGTAGTTATTAAAGCACAATTACTTAGTTGTATTTACTTTCATACAGGGCCTTCTAAATGTCATAAACAAAGTCTTCCCTAATTGCCCACAAGGATTTTGCCTTAGACATATTTACCTGAACTTTCAAAATGTTGGGTTTAGAGGACCAGAATTAAAAAAAATACATGGATGCAGCTAGTTACTCATATACTGAGCATGGTTTTCAAGTTGCAATGGAAGAGCTAAAGAGTGAGAGTGAGGCAGCTTGGGCATGGCTTAGTAAAATACCTAAACACACTTGAGCTAGACATGCCATGGATTTGAACTACAAAACAGACTTAGTTGTCAACAACTTAAGTGAGGTTTTCAACAAGTAGGCTCTAGATGTCAGGGCTAAGCCAATAAGGACCACAGTTAATGGAAAAAGAACTAAGTTAAAGGTCAATTTTGATGCAAATAGAACCAAAACTGAGACTGCCAGATGGGAGATTTGCCCAACATATGGTGAGAAATTGGAGGAAGCAAAGAAGTGGTCTAGGAACTGCCAATCTTTGATGTCTGGCCCACATCTTTACCAAGTGACAAGTGGAGAGAGAACTTATGCACTTAACCTGAAACATAGGACTTGTGGCTGTAGGAAGTGGGATATGACAGCTGCGCCTTGCAACCATGTTGTTTCTGCCATACACAATGCTAAGCTTCAGCCAGAGGACTTTGTTCATGATCTTTTTCAAAAAAAACTACGAGGCAGCTTATAGTCCCATAATGTATCCTTTACATGGCCCTGACATGTGGCCAAGGACAGATAGTGTGGACATTGAGCCTCCAATTTTCAAAGAACACAAGGACAGAGCAAAAACTAAGAGGATAAAGGGGCAATATGAGAAGCCAGCTCTCAAAGACACTTCAATGATGGCCTCAATTACTTGCTCTAATTGCAACAAGGTGGCCCATAGATACACCAGTTGCCATGATGCTTTGAAGCTTGCACTGGCCATGAGAAAGAACAAACATTGGGTAACTAACATGCTAATGATAGTCTTAAATTTCTTGATACATGTTCTCTGTTTTGTTCATAACCAGCTTACTTACTAATCTTCAATTACTTTGCAACCAAGCACCAACTCTTACCCACCTAATCCTAGTGCTACACCAGCACCAGCAAGGATTGCAACCTCTGCTACTGCTAGTGCCACACCAACACCAGCAAGGACTGCAACCTCTGCTGTTGCAAGTGCTGCACCACCAAAGAGGGCATCCTCTACTGCTGCACCAACAAGGAGGGCATCATCTACTGCTACTACTACTGCACCAACAAGGAGGGAATCATCTGTTGCTGCTACTGCTGCACCAGCAAAAAGGACAACTAGATCATCTACTACTAGTTCATCTGTTGCTACACCACAACTAGATCTTCATCGGTTGCTGCAAAAGGTAAGGCACCCGCAACTAGACCTTCATCTGCTGCTGCAAATGGACCAAGGCGAGATTTCTTGCCTCCAAGACCTACTAGTGGTTCTCAGAGAACCAATGATGTAGGGTGGGACCCTAGGGGCCAATCTTTCACGAATTGGAGGGGGGTTCCCCGAAGAACACGAAGAACACGGGGAAGAACGGGGAGAAAACACAAGAGAAACACTCAAGAACAAGTCCAATCACACATCCACTAGACTAACAAACACATGGATCTGCAAGGTACATGAACAATCAAAGGGAAAGGTACAAGGTAGAGTTCATCCCAAATCCTATGAAGGAGATGAGGTCTTGATGATCTAGATGATCCTTCCCACGATGGGGGTCTTGAATCCCTCGGGATCTTCTCACATGAATGTCTTGAACTCCATGGGAGTGGTCTCTCTCTCTCTCAAGAGGAGGAGGTAAGGATCAAAGCTCAACTAAGATGAGCTATCACATTGCTAACCCTAGAATGGAGGTGGAGGTGGTCTATTTATAGTACAAGCCACAAAGTGGGGTGGGAGAGAGGATACATGGGCTAGATGCCCAAAGCAGTGCGCAGGCGCCGGATGTCCGGGCTGGATGGCCGGATGTCCGGTCTGGTGTTAGCCTTCACTATTGTAGTCCTCGCGCCGGATTTCCGGGGAGGCGCCGGATGTCCAGCCCGTCGTAGGGCGCCGGATGTCCGGGGGTCGGCCGGATGTCCGGCCGCTGTAGATTCAGCAACTCCATCTTCTTCCATCTCGGCTTCCATGCTTCCCTCATAGATGGTGTGGTTGTGCCTTGGTGCTTGCACTCCTCCTCGTCGTCCATGAAGCTCCGACAATACATATGCATGCACACGAGAGGGGTGTCAAGTAGTATACCATCCTCGAAGGGGTCAAGTGAACACGTGTAAAGGAGATGATTCACCTTTATGTATGTGGAGTAGATGTCGCATGTGTCACTTGCCAAACAAACTCTTGACATGGTGACGTCCGTAGGATGCTCCGCATCATCCCTCACCCTTGGGAAAGATCCGACCTCGGATCAAAAACCAAATCACCATGGGAAAGAGATGGCGTCGCTGTGTAGAAGTGGACGATCAAGAACTCGTCATCTTGTAGCTCAAAATGGGCACTCTCCAATGTCGCACCGTCTTGGGATTCCTTCAAAAGGATCAAGGACAACAAACACTTGGAAAAACAAATGTGGTTAGCGTTAGTGCAAAACCAAGCATTCAAGTGGTGATTCACCGAACAAGTGTCTTCATCATGCATAGCATATGGTGTGACAAAGGATTGTGGCATGTCATGTAAGCATATGGATTGAGCATAGTGGAATGCATCATGGAAACAAGCATGCAAATGGGAGGTAGAGATGCTAATATGTGTGACAAGAGAACAAGCATCTACCTCAAGGTCATAGCAAGCATGCATAAAGCGCTCAACAAATGGTTTGTGGTAAGCATATGTGTAGGATCGAAAGTATGTCTAGAGGGGGGATGATTAGACTACTTGACCAAATAAAAATCTTTCCTTTTCTCAATTTTAGTTGTGGGCAGATTTTAGCAATTATGACAAGTCAAGCAATCAACCTACACATGCAATTCTAAGAGTATAGCAGCGGAAAGTAAAACATTGCATATGAAGGTAAAGGGAAGGGTTTGGAGAAGGTAAACACAGTGGAGACACGAAGAATTTTGGCGTGGTTCCGATAGGTGGTGCTATCGTACGTCCACGTTGATGGAGACTTCAACCCGCGAAGGGTAATGGTTGCGTGAGTCCACGGAGGGCTCCACCCACGAAGGGTCCACGAAGAAGCAACCTTGTCTATCCCACCATGGCCATCGCCCACGAAGGACTTTCCTCACTCGAGTAGATCTTCACGAAGTAGGCGATCTCCTTGCCCTTACAAACTTCTTGGTTCAACTCCACATCATGTCGGAGGCTCCCAAGCGACACGTAACCAATCTAGGAGACACCACTCTCCAAAAGGTAATAGACGGTGTGTTGATGATGAACTCCTTGCTCTTGTGCTTCAAATGATAGTCTCCCCAACACTCAACTCTCTCTCTCACACAGATTTGGCTATGATGGAAGAAGGATTTGAGTGGAAAGCAACTTGGGGAAGGCTAGAAATCAAGGTTCAAATGCTAGGAATGGAATTTCTTGATCTCAACACATGAGTAGGTGGTTCTCTCTCAGAAAATGGATGGTGGAAGTGTAGGCACGTTCTGATGGCTCTCCCTTATGAGAAGAAGGGGGTGGAGGGGTATATATAGACTCCACACAAAATCTAACCATCACACACTTTTGACCCATCTCAATGGCACCGATTGGAAAACTCGGTGGCACCGATCTGTACAAAAATATGAACGTTAGGAATCTCGATGGGACCGACGGGAACAACTCGATGGGACCGATGAGCTAGGGCTTAGGGCAAACTTCATCTTGGTGCACCGATTGCATCATCTGGTGAGACCGAAGTGACTGCAATGAGCAACAGAGAATTAGTCAGGCCAACTCGGTGGGACCGATTGCAACATCTCGGTGAGACGGAAGTGAATGCAACAAGTCACAGAGCGCTGGCAAGGCCATCTCGGTGAGACCGAGATCCATATTGGTGTGACCGAATCGTTAGGATTTTTTGTAGTGGCTATGTCAAGATGAACTCGGTGGCTCCGGATGGGGAATATCGGTGGGGCCGAGTTGAGAGTTAGGGTTTGGACATATTTGGATAGAGAAAGTGGCTGAGGTTTTTGGAGCAATATCACTAAGCACTTTGAGCAAGTAGGCCATTAAGCAACACCTCATCCCCTTTTAATAGTATTGGCTTTCCTATGGACTCAATGTGATCTTGGATCACTTAAACAAAAATGTAGAGTCTTGAGCTTTTGCCAATCCTTGTCCTTAGCATTTTGAGGGGTCCACATCTCTATGTCATGCCAGGCCAAACATTGAACATCCTGAAATATTTATCTTGAATGTATATTAGTTCAATGAGACATATGTTGTTATGAATTACCAAAACCACCTGGGGATTAGTTGCACTTTCAATCTCCCCCTTTTGGTAATTGATGACAACATATAGATCAAAGCTTCGAAAAATGATTAAATGAATGAAATACATCGTCGCTTTGAGAAGTATGTGATAAGCAAGAGCTCCCCCTAAATTTGTGCATTATTAAAAATTTGCGTTTGAATGCAAATGCACAATCGATTAGGATCATGGGTCACTCTTCCATGTCACATACATCTTGGTGGAGCGCACAAAATGATATGAGTGAAATAACATGCACGCATCACCAACGACAGAAGTGAATGATTGATACGTCTCCAATGTATCTATAATTTTTTATTGTTCCATGCTATTATATTATCCATCTTGGATGTTTTATATGCATCATTATGCTATTTTATATCATTTTTTGGGACTAACCTATTAACCAAGTGCCAAGTGCCAATTGTTGTTTTTTCCTTGTTTTTGTCTTTTACAAAAAATAAATACCAAACGGAATGAAACTTTTTGAGGATTTTTCTGGGACTAGAAGACACCCAAGAACCTTCGGGAGGGGGTCAGAGGGGCCACCAGTTGGCGACAAGCTCGGGAGGCGCCCCCCAGGCTTGTGGGCCCCCTGATGCTCCTCTAACCCTAATCTTTGCTCTATAAATACCCAAACATTCCCCGTATACCAGGGGGCACACCAAAAATACTTTTCCGCCTCCGCAAGTTTCTGTCCTCGTGAGATCCCATCTGGAGACCTGTTCCGGTACTCCGCCGGAGGGGGATTCGATCACGGAGGGCCTCCACATCAACCTTGCTGCCCTTCCGATGATGTGTGAGTAGTTTACCACAGACCTATGGGTCCATGGCTAGTAGCTAGATGGCTTCTTCTCTCTCTCTCTCTCTCTCTCTCTCTCTCTCTCTCTCTCTCTTTGATCTTCAATACAATGTTCTCCTCGATGTTCTTGGAGATCTATTCGATGTAATCTTCTTTTGCGGTGCATTTGTTGAGATCCGATGAATTGTGGATTTATGATCAGATTATCTATGAATATTATTTGAGTCTTCTCTGAACTCTTTTATGCATGATTAAGATAGCTTTGTATTTCTCTGCGATCTATTGATTTGGTTTGGCCAACTAGATTGATTTTTCTTGCCATGGGAGAGGTGCTTTGTAATGGGTTCAATCTTGCGGTGCTTATTCCCAGTGACAGAAGGGGACATGACACGTATTTGTATTGTTGCCATTAAGGATAAAAAGGTGTGGTTTATTCATATTGATTGGATCTATCCCTCTACATCATGTCATCTTGCTTAAGGCGTTACTCCGTTCTTGTTAACTTAATACACTAGATGCATGTTGGATAGCGGTCGATGTGTGGAGTAATAGTAGTAGATGCAGGCAGGAGTCGGTCTACTTGTCATGGACGTGATGCGTATATTCATGATCATTGCCTTAGATATCATCATAACTTTGCGCTTTTCTATCAATTACTCAACAGTAATTTGTTTACTCACCGTATGCGTTCTTTCATGAGAGAAGCCTCCAGTGAAAACTATGGCCCCCGGGTCTATTTTTATCATATTATTTTTAGATCTATAAAACCAAAAACCCAAAAATACCTTGCTGCAATTTATTTACCTTTACTTTATTTTGCACTTTTATTTATCTTTTATACCTATCTCTATCAGATCTCATCCTTGCAAGTAACCGTGAAGGGATTGACAACCCCTTTATCGCGTTGGGTGCAAGTATTTGTTTGTTTGTGTAGGTGCAAACATTGGTGTCTTGTGTGTTCCTCCTACTGGATTGACACCTTGGTTCTCAAACTGAGGGAAATACTTATCTCTACTTTGCTGCATCACCCTTTCCTCTTCAAGGGAAAACCCAACGCAAGCTCAAGAAGTAGCAGGAGGAATTTCTGGCGCCGTTGCCGGGGAGGATATACATCAAGCCTACCAAGTACCCATCATAAACTCTCATCTCTTTCATTTACATTATTTTCCATTTGCCTCTCGTTTTCATCTCCCCCACTTCTAAAACATTTTCAGAAAAATACAAAAATATTTGCCTTGTTATTCGCCTTCTTTCCGTTTGCTTTTTCGTTTGCTATCTTTGCTTGTGTTGCCATGTGCCTTATATTTGCTTGCATCTTTGCTTGCTAAAAATCTATTGATATGGATCCACTTAAAGTTTTCCATTTGGATCATATTCGATTCATATGTGCTCATGCTGAAACCCCAACTAGTTTAGTTGAGGGAAAATCATTAGATGAGCATGCTCATTTTGTGTGTCACCCTTTGTCTCAAAAAGGGGGACTCTTATGGAATCAAATAAATTGTTTGCTATGCTATGCTTGGAATCTATGTAAAATTTATGATTTTACTTGTTGCTCGGAGAACCCTATGTTAGCGCATATTTCTCCCTTAGTGGTTTTGGTGATTGATGACAATGCATTTGTGGACTAATCGTGTGCATTGAGCATTTCAGATAATCTATCTTATGGCACAAGACGATTGGAACCCCTCTGAAGATTTATAAAGACGGTGTCTTTCTAGCGTTTCTTTTTCAGTGGACTTGAGTCGTAGGAACACCGTACTATTAAGAGGGGGTCCGCCTCGGAAATGTTTGGGTGGAATCATCACGTACACTATCTTTGCACCCCGTTGTTTCCCGACAATTGATCTTATTCTTCCTTATGTTTGAACCTTGCCTCAACAGACTAAGCGGTAGTACCGCTCCAGCGGTACTGCCGCTGTGCAGTACGGCTCCTACTTCCGCCTAATTTATTGGTTCTGTAAACGGGCGGTAGTGGAGCGGCAGTTAGCCACGGAAGTACCACTCCCGCGGTACTACGGGGCTAACTGGCTCTCAACTACTGTGGGTTTACGTGACACCTATCAGTTAAGCGGAAGTACCGCCGCTAGCCTACCGCTGGCTAGTACCGCGGCGTGTACCGCTTATTTTTCTATTCTGGAAGGGTTCTGTCCCTTGGGCGGAAGTAGGGCGGCAGTCTGTGGCGGAAGTACCGCTCCTAGCGGCACTCTCGTCCTGCTCACCCCTACTACCGCCAGTATCGGCTGCTAGTCATCTCCACGCGGTAGTACCGCTGGGGGGCGCGGTAGTACCGCTCCGGCGACACTACCATTCTCCTGACCTGCTCAGAATGAACTAGGTAGCCGGCACTTCCGTGCCAGTGGAAGTACCGCTCATCCGAGCGGTACTACCGCTTATGTGCGGGCTGTGGGAGCATAACGGTTGGATCCTTCTTCCCACTATAAAAGGGAGTCATCTTTCTTCTAGTTGACTACCTCTTCCTCCCCCAAGCTCCATTGTTGCTCACAAGCTTATTCTTGCCCGATCTCTCTCCCTAGCCAATCAAACTTGTTGATTCTTTAGGGATTGCTTGAGAAGGCCTAGATCTACACTTCCACCAAGAGAAATTTGATTCCCCCCACTAATCCCTTGCGGATCTTATTACTCTTGGGTGTTTGAGCACCCTAGACGGTTGAGGTCACCACGGAGCCACATTCCATTATGGTGAAGCTTCGTGGTGTTGTTGGGAGCCTCCAATTTGGTTGTGGAGAGAGCCCCAACCTTGTTTGTAAAGGTCTGGTTGCCGCCTTCAAGGGCACCACTAGTGGAATCACGCCATCTCGCATTGTGTGAGGGCGTGAGGAGAATACGGTGGGCCTAGTGGCTTCTTGGGGAGCATTGTGCCTCCACACCACTCCAACGGAGACGTACTTCCCTTCAAAGGGAAGGAACTTCGGTAACACATCCTCGTCTCCACCGGCTCCACTTGTGGTTATTTCTTACCTTTACTTTGAGCAAGCTTTACTTGTGTTTTATCTCTAGCTTGCTTGTGTTACTTGTGTTGCTTGCATCATATAGGTTGCTGCTACTTCTTGAGCTTGCGTTGATTTTTCCCTTGAAGAGGAAAGGGTGATGCAGCAAAGTAGATATAAGTATTTCCCTCAGTTAAGAACCAAGGTATCAATCCAGTAGGAGGCACAAGGAAGTCTCCAATCTATGCACCTGCACAAACTAACAAAACACTTGCACTCAACGCGAAAAAGGGGTTGTCAATCCCTTCACGGTCTCGAACAAGAGTGAGATCTAATAGAGATAGGTATAAAAGATAAATAAAAGAGCAAACTAAAGTAAATATAAATAAAGTGCAGCAAGGTATTTTTGGGTTTTTTGGTTTATAGATCTGAAAATATATGATGGAAAATAGACCCAGGGGCCATAGGTTTCACTAGAGGCTTCTCTCTTGAAAGAAAACATACGGTGGGTGAACAAATTACTGTCGAGCAATTGATAGAAAAGCGCAAAGTTATGACGATATTGAAGGCAATGATTATGAATATAGGCATCACGTCCGTGTCAAGTAGACCAAAACGATTCTGCATCTACTACTATTACTCCACACATCGACCGCTATCCAGCATGCATCTAGAGTATTAAGTTCATAAGAACGGAGTAACGCCTTAAGTAAGATGACATGATGTAGAGGGATAAACTCGAGCAATATGATGAAAACCCCATCTTTTTACCCTTGATGGCAACAATACAATACATGCCTCGCTACCCCTACTTTGTCACTGGGTGAGGACACCGCAAGATTGAACCCAAAACTAAGCACCTCTCCCATTGCAAGAAGAACCAATCTAGTTGGCCAAACCAAACCGATAATTCTAAGAGAAATACAAAGATATTTAATCATGCATAAAAGAGTTCAGAAAAGATTCAAATAATATTCATAGATAATCTGATCATAAATCCACAATTCATCGGATCTCAACAAACACACCGTAAAAGAATATTACATCGGATAGAACTCCAAGAACATCGAGGAGAACATGGTATTGAAGATCATAGAGAGAGAAAAAGCCATCTAGCTACTAGCTATGGACCCGTAGGTCTGTGGTAAACTACTCACGCTTCATCGGAAGGGCAGCAAGGTTGATGTAGAGGCCCTCCGTGATCAAATCCCCCTCCGGCAGGGTGCCAGAAAAGGCCCCAAGATGGGATCTCACGGGAGCAGAGGCTTGCGGCGGCGGAAAAGTACTTTGGTGGACGCTTATGTTGGTTTGGGAATATTTGGGAATTTATAGAGCAAGAATTGGGGTTGGGGGACTCCTGAGGTGTCCACAAGCCAGGGGGCGCCCCCCCCCCTAGGGCGCGCCCTGAGGGCTTGTGGGCCTCTCGGGACTCTTCTGACCCCCTCTCGAAGCTCCGTGGATGTCTTCTGGTTCAAGAAAAATCATCGTAAAGTTTTATTCCGTTTGGACTCCATTTGATATTCCTTTTCTGTAAAACTCAAAAACAAGGAAAAAACAAAAACTGGCACTGGGCTCTAGGTTAATAGGTTAGTCCCAAAAATAATATAAAATAGCATATTAATGCATATAAAACATCCAAAACAGATAATATAATAGCATGGAACAATAAAAAATTATAGATAATTTGGAGACGTATCAGTTGCTCACCTAGTCGCATATCTAGACAACCTATTTGTTGCAAACCCTAATTTGTTAAGAAAGGTTAAAAATTGGTAGTTGCCTATTCACCTCCCCCCTCTAGTCAACCATATCGATCCTTTTCAATTGGTATCAGAGCCTCGTCTCTTTACTAAGGGTTTCACCACCCGAAGAGTATGGTTGACACCGGGGAGGAAGTGCCCGAGGCCATGGAGTTGACTTCGATCACACGAGACGACTTAAATGAAGTTATGGCTTCACTTAAGACATCTATGACGACCGAAGTCAAGTCCATGCTTAAAGAATTGCTTGAGGGGTTGAAAGCTACTCCCGATCCTTTGCTTGTGGTTAATCCCACCGCATCGGAGTCGGAGGCCAACTCCGGCAAGGAAGCGGCTAAAGGTACTCAAACTTCTTCCCCTCACAACAAGAATGGGACGGGAACCTTTGCCTCGGTTCCCCCTCCCCCGGTCTATGGAGGACCAGTCCCTACACCTCATATTAACCACCTTGGTCCTCCTCCTAAGCTTGTAAAGGGTGAGTTTGCTAATTTGTTTTTCGTATCAAGTCTCATCTGAATCACAGCTCAACGAACCTCTGGAGAATCATTGAGCAAGGCTTCTACCCACATGATCCAAACAATTTCACTCCAAGAGAAGAAGCGGACAATCAATACAATCACTCCGCATTGTTCATCCTCCAAGCCGCGGTGCCTGCCGAAGATCTATCACACTTGCGCCCATTCACCCGTGCAAAGGATTGTTGGGAGCACATCATATCTTTGTACAAGGGGAGCTCAAGCATACAACAGTCCAACTTTGAAGTGGTCCTTGATGAGGCCGATGAGTTTGTGATGCTAGAAGATGAGGACCCTTGTGATCTCTACCGGAGGGTGACAACTCTTGCAGTGGCTCTTCAAGACCATGGGAGCAAGGATACGGATGACAATTGGATCAAGCGCAAGTTCCTCAAGGCCATCATGCCATTCAACAAGGCCATGTCCTCCGTGATTCGTCAAAGGCCGGATTTCCACACTTTAACCTCAAGTGAAGTGTTGGATGAGTTCATTGCCATGAACATCATGAACAAGACCGCCGACAATGCTCTAGCTCGTATCCGGTCAAAGAAAAGCTCACCCACTCTTGCCTTGAATACCAAGGTCATTCCGGAAGAAGAAGAGGAGGAAGAAGAGGAGAGTTGCCCCGAAGACACCAAATATGATTACCATGAGCACATGGCTCTTGCGTCAAGGCAATTTTGGGGCAACAAGAGGAACTCAAGGCCCAACTTCACCAAGAACAACTCAAGTGGTTCAAAGAACAAGCAACGAGTGAGGACTTGCTACAATTGCGGCAAGGTGAGTCACTTTGTGGTGGATTGTCCTTATGAGAAGAGGGAAGACAACGGTGGCAAACTCATTCGCAAAGACAAAGCCAAGTCCTTCCCAAACATGAACAACTTCACCAAGAAGATACCTCCAAAGGGCTTGGTGGCACATGAAGAGTACACCTCCAATGATGATGACGAAGATACAAGTGGCGAAGGAATGGCAACAGCAACTGTGGCCATTGCCACCTCTTCCCCTTCCAAGGTGTCTCTCTTCGGTGCCCCCACGAGAACCTCATTGCCAAGTGCCTCATGGCCAAAGGTATCAACAAGGTAACCTCAAACATCAAAACCACCATCACTAATACTCCTTCCTTATTAGATTGTGTTGATGATAGTAAGGTGGTGAATGTTGATGAGAATGAGTTTACCAAATTATTGAGTAACCTCAAGGGTGAACCCAAGAAGCACTTTGTTGCTCTCTTGGAACAACTTGGTGAGGCCAATGATATCATTGAGTCTCATGAGGATACTATCTCCAAGTTGGAGGGGCATAGTCGTGACTATGCCGATGAGATTGCGGATCTTTCCATAGCTCTTGAGGAAGAGCGAGGTCTTCGTTTGACTCTTGAGGAGTCACATAACGTTGATCACGCTAAATTGCAAAAAGATATTGATCATGCTCTTGTTCTTACTTGTGTGCTTAAATCCGAGAAAGTTGCACTTGGGGTTGGCCATGATAGACTCAAGGAAGAGTTTGACACACTTGACAAGGCTCAAAAGGTCTTGAAGGGTGTTCATGCCTCTCTCAAGGAGTCTCATGATCAACTCCAAGTGAAGCTAACCAAGGAGATATCCATGTGTCCTCCTTTTGTTCTAATTGATAATGCCCATGCTACTAGCCCTTGTTGTGAGCATGTGCATCTTGTGGAGGAGAATGCCAAGTTGAAAGAGCAACTTGAGAAGGGCCTTGTGACATGCATACAAGGTGAGAAGAACCTAAATGACCTTTTGAGTAATCAAAAGGAAGTTGTGGGAAAGAAAGGACTTGGGTTTGTACCCAAGTCAAATAAGAAGAAGAACAACAAGACCAAGCAACCTCTCCCGCTCAAGGAACCCTTTGTTAAGGCGGGTGAGAGTACTCATGAGAAGAAGAATAGCAAGGAAGTGGGTGGTAATGCCAAGAAGGGCAAGACCATCCCTACCAACAAAGTCGATGACTTTAACCCCTCTTATGTTTTGTGTCGTGCTAGTGATGGGCATGTTTATGCCAAATTTATTGGTTCTTCTTATGAGTACATTGAATGGTCTATTTGGGTTCCTACGACCCTTGTTGCTAACCTCAAAGGACACATTCAAAAATGGGTACCTAAATCCAAGCATTGATCTCTTGTAGGAGTTTGCTTCCGGTGGGGTGTCATGGTTGCTCGATAGTGGAGCGACAAATCATATGACCGGGAGCAAGGACATGGTGGTGGATGTGCATCCAATTCCATCTATTCCCACCCATGTCCAATTCGGTGATGCTTCAACATATAAGGTATTGGGACTTGGCAAGGTGGTCATCTCTCAAGATTTATCTATTGAGAAGGTCATGCTTGTTGAGTCCCTCGCATACAATTTGCTTTCCGTTCGTCAACTTGCACTTATGGGCTTTGCAACATTCTTTGATCTTGATACCGTGGCCCTTTTGTATAGCAAGACTCTTAAAGTAGCCTTTGTTGGGCATGTCGAGAATGGTCTCTATGTGGTGAACTTTTCGGAGCGACCCACTAAGATCGCGACTTGCCTAATGGCTAAAGTTGATGTGGGATGGCTTTGGCATCGCCGACTCGCCCATGTCAATATGAGATCTTTGAAAAGTCTCCTCAAAGGGGACCACGTTCGTGGACTAACAAATGTGAGTTTTTCCATAGACCATGCTTGCAGTGCTTGTATCGAAGGAAAGCTTCATGAAACGGCTCACCGACCCACGACTGTCATCTACTCGAAGAGGCCCTTGGAGCTCCTCCACATGGATCTCCTTGGTCCTCCATCCTTCGATAGTCTTGGGGGAAGAAAGTATTGCTTGGTGATTGCGGATGATTACTCAAGATACACATGGGTATACTTCTTCAAGAGGAAGAGTGAGACTCAACAAACCATCATCAATTTTGCAAATGAAGCTCAATGTCAATATGAAGCAAAGATCTTGATGATCCGAAGTGACAACGGCACCGAGTTCAAGAACTATACCTTGGATGAGTTTCTTAGTGATGAGGGGATCAAGAACCAATATGCCGCACCATATACCCCTCAACAAAATGGTGTAGCGGAGAGGAAGAACCGGACGTTGATGGACACGGCAAGAACCATGATGGCGGAATTCAAATCTCCGTACAACTTTTGGGCCGAGGCCATCAACACCGCGTGTCATGCATCCAATCGGCTCTACCTCCGCAAAGGCCTAAACAAGACTCCATATGAGATACTTACCGGTAACAAGCCCAACCTCAAGTACTTCCGGGTGTTCGGTTGTAAGTGTTTCATTCTCAAGAAAGGTGTTCAATTTTCTAAATTTGAACCTAGATCTCAAGAGGGCATATTTTTTGGTTATGCTACAAACTCTCATGCGTACCGTGTCCTCAACAAGTCCACCGGACTCATTGAGGAGACGTGTAACATGGAGTTTGATGAAAATAATGGCTCCCTAGTGGAGCAAAGTGGTCTTTGTGATGTAGGTGATGAAATTCCTCCCCAAGCCATAAGAAGAATAGGGATTGGTCAAATACTCTCCATTGAGGAACCCCTTGTGGCCGAAGGAGAAGGACAATGCTCTACTCAAGTGGAGCCATCACCAACGCTAGACCCACACGCTTCTGAAGAACAAAATGAAGACCCTCAACCAAGTGAACAAGATCAAGGGCAAGATCAACCTCATGATGATGGTGTTGCACCATGTGATGCCCAAGATCAAGTTCATAACACCGAGCAAGCTCACGATCAAGAGGCTACTCATGATCAAGAGCAAACTCAAGACGGTGCTCAAGATGATCAAGGTGATGATCCTCAAATGCCTATTGAGGAACTTTTGGAGCGCCGTACCGCTAAGGTGGCTTCCAAGCTCGAGCGTCAACAACATGTCATGGAGAATGTGCTTGGAAGCTTGAGAAAATGGGTAACTACTTGTAAACAATTGTCAAACTTTTGTGAGCATCACGCGTTTGTTTCGTGTGTTGAACCCCAAAAGGTACATGAGGCGCTCGATGATGAGGATTGGCTTGAAGCCATGCATGATGAACTCAACAACTTCGAGCGCAACCAAGTTTGGGAATTAGTGACAAGGCCAACGGAGGAATACAATGTCATTGGGACCAAATGGATTTTCAAGAACAAGCAAGACGCGAACGGTGTGGTGGTACGAAACAAGGCAAGATTGGTGGCACAAGGCTACTCCCAAGTCGAGGGTATCGACTACGGTGAAACTTTTGCCCCCGTTGCTCGTCTTGAATCTATTCGCATGTTGCTTGCATATGCATCTCATCATGATTTTAAGTTGCAACAAATGGATGTGAAGAGTGCTTTTCTTAATGGTCCTTTGAATGAGTTGGTATATGTCAAACAACCCCCGGAATTCGAGGATACCAAGCTCCCCAATCATGTATACAAACTCAAGAAGGCGCTCTATGGCCTTAAACAAGCCCCACGTGTGTGGTATGAGCACCTTACCGAGTTTTTGCAAGATCGTGGGTTTGAAATTGGGAAAATTGATCCCACTCTTTTTACTAAGAGGGTTAAAGGGGACTTGTTCATATGCCAACTATATGTTGATGATATTATATTTGGTTCTCCTCAGAAATCTTTCAATGATGAGTTTGCCGCACTAATGACCGAGAAGTTTGAGATGTCTATGATGGGAGAGTTGAAGTTCTTTCTTGGGTTTGAAGTCAAGCAAAGAAGAGAAGGAACGTTCATCAACCAAGCCAAGTATACCCAAGACATGCTCAAGAGATTCAAGCTAGATGATGTCAAGCCCGTCAAGTTTCCCATGACCACCAAATGCAAGCTTGACAGTGATCCCAATGGTAAAGTGGTGGATCAAAAGGTATATCGCTCCATGATTGGATCCTTGCTTTACCTTTGTGCATCTAGACCGGATATCATGTTGAGTGTGGGAATTTGTGCACAGTTTCAAGCCGCACCTAAGGAAAGCCACTTTGTGGCGGTCAAGCGAATCTTTCGATATTTGGCTCATACCCCAAACTTTGGCTTATGGTACCCCAAAGGTGCAAGCTTTGATCTCATGGGTTATTCAGACTCTGATTGGGCGGGAGATTGTGTGGAGAGGAAGTCAACTTCCGGAGGGTGCCAATTCCTTGGTCGCTCTTTGGTGAGTTGGTCTTCAAAGAAGCAAAATTGTGTGTCACTCTCCTCCACCGAGGCCGAGTATGTAGCCGCCGCAAGTTGTTGTGCACAATTGCTATGGATGAGGCAAACTTTAAAGGATTACGGTGTCACTTGTGACAAAGTGCCTCTTCTATGTGACAATGAAAGTGCTATCAAGATTTCACACAATCCAGTGCAACATAGCAAGACTAAGCACATTGAGATTCGTCATCATTTCATTTGGGATCACATCAAGCGTGGAGATATTGAGATCATCTACATCAACACTCAAGAGCAACTAGCGGATACTTTCACCAAGCCTCTAGATGAAGCAAGATTTCGCGATTTAAGGCATGAGCTAAATATCATTGATTCGAGCAATGTGGCTTGAATCTAGGCACACCCCACCGCACTCATCATTCTATCTTGTTCTAGATGTAGGCATGAACATAGGGGGAGTGTTGTTCTCTCAATGAACTCTCCCTCCCCCCATTATGCATAAATTGACCAAGTCTTTCATTAGCCATTTTTTATGGTACTTGTGCTTCAAAGATGAGTTTTGGCCATGGACCCAAGGTTAAAATATTTGCGGTGCCATACCAATTAACTCAAAGATAGGTGACCTAGGTCACCGCCCTCTCTTTGAGAGGTTTGTTTCCTTTAGGTTTGAGGTGTGTTTTCTTTGCCTTGGCTTTCGGTTGTTGGATGTCTCCAAGTGTGCTCTCTTTTTCTTTGGCTTTTGACCTTGGAGTATTCCTTCCCATTTTGATGTGTTTTATTGTCTCCAACCTATGCCGTCCCTTGCCTCAACCTCTCATACATTGCATAGGCCCATTCTCTCTCTTGGCTCTAGTGCAGTTTTCTGGTTGCAGGCGGTACTACCGCTGGTAGGCACGGTACTACCGCGTCGGCGGTACTATCGCGCAGGTCGGCGGTACTGCCGCTGAGTGCAGTACGTTGACCTCCTGTCAACGCACCGAGGCGGAACTATCGCTCGGGTGGCACGGTACTACCGCTATGGTGGTACTACCGCTGGGCCCCGCGGTACTACCGCTTCGAGGACTCGCGTGGGGGTTAAGTGCTAGGCACGAGGAGTTCCAACTCCCCCATACCCATTCACTTCTCCTCTCCCCAAGTTCTCTCTCCCAGGCGACCCGAAACGGCTCCGGAGGCCGGCTCCGGCTCTCCGAATCCGTGCCGTCTTCTTCGTTTCCGTCCGGCGGGATAGGTCCCCACCTTCTCCTCTTGCCATGGATACTGGTATTGCCCTCGTTTTCGTCTTCTACGGTTCTATTTTTTGAATCTTGGTTCTAGGGCAATGCATGTGGTATTCATAGATTTTTGGCTAAATCTAGGCATGAGTAGGACACGGGATGACTGCTAGATAGGAGTATAGTCGTCTTTGCCAAGTTTTTGCAACTCTACGTCACCGGTACTACCGGATCCATGCCACGGAAGTTTTTCCGTCGAGCAGGCGGTACTACCGCTTGAACGGGGACGGTACTACCGCTTGAAGCGGTACTACCGCTCCTGTTTAGCGGTACTACCGCTTGTCCCTCGGCGGTACTACCGTGGCTGGGCACAGTACTACCGCTGTGACTTAGAATTTCAAAAAAATTGCCCTTACTTCTATCCTCATTTTGTTTCCTTTGGCTTATGCAATGTCTTTACACCTGCTTTTCCCTCGATCTATGTTTTTGGGTTCCAGGTGATGGTAGCTCTCGTCCTCATCAGTCTCGCCGCAAGAATTCAGAGCGTCAGGGTGGTTCCAAGCGCTTTCGTACCACAGATGGCACTCCTGCTAGTTCCAGTGGTCCTCCCAGGCGGAATATCAAGTCAACAGCCAGCAAGCCAAAGGAGAAGGAGAAGTACACTCCTCCTGATGAGATGTCTGCAAAGGAGTTTGAGGAGTTCCGCATTCGCAACCCGTATCGGCGCCCTCAGGATGCAGCCTTTGTTGGGCGCCCCTTCTGGAATAAGGAGCAGTCTTTGATCTATCTGGACATTCTGAAGGCGAAGAAGAATTTGTTTGTCAACGTCAAGTCCATTGATGTCACTCGTATGGAGAAGGACCCGGCGTACTTTGGTGAGGCACTGGCTCTGTGTCAGCAATGGGGGCTCATCCCCTTCATCACTTACAACAAGGACTATGATCCCGAGATAGTGGCTCAATTCTATGCCACGGTTCACTTTCATGCCAATGAGGAGAGATCGCGACAGTTCAGGGTTGATTGGAAGGACTTCATGGATTGCTTGGGTGTTGTTGATGAGGGCGAAAAAATCCAGTTGGTCTCTGTCCCCACAGTGAAGGTCCTCCTACTCACAACTCCAAGCTTATCCGGTACTCCAGGACCGTGACACTACAAAAAAAAACCCACTTCCGTGATGATACGTGTTTGTCACAGTAGGTCACGTTTTCTGTCATGCATGTACATCCATGACGATTTTATGACAGAATCAGGATAGTCATACCTGTGATGTCGTAGAAGTGTTCCATGACAATACCAAAATTATCATCACGGAAGTGTCCACTTCCATGACGATAAATGGCGCGTCATGGAAGCGCTTTCATCAAGGGTAACCGACACGTGGCATCCACCATAACGGGACGCCGTTAAGCTATCGGGTTCCAGTTTGGATCCGATAACCCATTAACAACCCGGACCAATGGGGATTTTCCACGTGTAAAATTCTCATTCGCCGGCAGATCCACGTGTCGGCTCAGCGTTGGGACAGTTGTCATCCAGCGAATGGATGGGACGCGCCTATGATACGTCGACACGTGGCTCGGCCCAACAGTGGCCCATTTAGGTCAAAAGGCCGGCCCGTTTGACCTGGTCAAAAGGTAACGGCCGGCCCACTTAAAGCCTGTTAACGGCCTGTTCGCATATAGCCCATTTACAGCCCGCTAACTCACGACCCATTATGGCCTATCCGAATTAGGCCCAGTAGCGTCATCTGGGCCGTCCAATATGATTCCAGCCCGTTGTAACTTCCGGCCCATGTATGACCCATGATATCTTTCGGCCCATATGAGGCCCTTTGTAACTCTTGGCCCATTAACGGCCCGTGGTGAAACTGGCCCGTAATGAACAGTGTATCGCTTTATACCCATTAACGGCCCATTATTCCATTGGGCCGTTTCCATCCCGTGTTATCTTTCGGCCTTCTAAGGGCCCATTTATTCTTGGGCTAATTTGCAGCATTCGATTACTTACGGCCCGTTACTGGCCCGTTCCGGTTGTGGGCCAAATTCAGCCCGTGGTTAAAGTTGGCCCATTTGTGGCCCGTTAATCCGTTGGGCCGTTTTCATAGCGTCATCAAATATGGCCCATTAATGACCCGTTATTCCTGTCGATAGAATCAAGCCCGTTATACTCATCGGCCTATTAGCGGCCCCTTATGGTCGGCCCATGAACGGACGATTCCCACTCTAGCCCGTTTACGGCCCATAATGCGGTCCGTTATTGGCCCATGTTTGGCCAATCGATCATACGGCCCGTAGAAGGCCCATTAATTCTACGGCCCGTAGAAGGCCCGTAGGAGGCCCATGGTCACTACAGCAGATAGCAGGACCATGGTGGCAACGATCTGTATGTAGCCCATGGTTATTGTGGCCTAGTTATAAAAAATAGGTTATTGTGGCCACTAGAAAAACGCGGAAAAAGAACTGCAGTGACTGCAAGCAAACAACTAAACAAGACAATAAGGAAATAAATAAGCAAGCAACTTACGCTAGGCTATTACGGCTATTACACATATTACATCCACTGGGCATCAAAGTTCGCCACCAATGCAAATCTGGGGAACAAAGCATCATATTACATACACTGGTTATCAAAGTTGGCGACCAGTGCAAATAAACGCCGCAGCAAAACAAGTCCAACACTGAAACCACTTCACAAGAGCTCAAGAAACAATATCCTGGGTATCCACCATGCTGGCAAGATGCTTAGCAAGCTTATTAGCTTTCTCTTGTTTGGCGCTTAAATCCTCCAGCGCTTGTTGTTGCACCAGAAAGTATGCATCTGAATTCTGCAGGGGCTTCCTCAGTCCTTCGGCTTCCTGTCGCAGCACATCTGATCGATGTCTTTCAACTTAAAGTTGAGACTCAAGAAGTCGAACTGATTCAAGCAGCTAGTTCGAAGAGCTGGTGCCAGCAGTAGTGGCCAGTAACTCGAACACTACATCAAGACAGGACTTTGGGGTTGTCTCACTGTCTTCAAGATAGTTTTTATCAGCTTTCTTGGAGACCAACAGGGATGTCTCACTATCTTGAACCTTATCTGCATTACTTCCTTTACCATTGCATAACGGGGTACTCTTCTCCAATATTTTGTCCGCATTCTAAAAGAAAAACAAGCAGACACATCACAGGTTTACCATGTTGTATATGAAACTCATTTTGGTACACCAGTTCAGTAGTAAGGTGGACAGGATAACAACATGAAACAAACATATATCTATGTAGTATGGTCACTGTATGGTCTATATCATTCTAGTTTATGTTGCCAAATCAAGATAGAGACAGTTCAAATCATATCTGTTTAAGAAAAAGCAGCATAGACATAATATAAGTGTGGGAAACTACACAGCACTAACAACACTTGTAATGTGCATGGCATGAGAACATAACTGTTTATTCAATTGAAACTGAAATTAACATAGAGCAAGTTACAACAGCAAACACGTTAAAGAAACAGGTTTAAAACATACCTGTTGCGCCATTGGAGTTTCAATTGCATCCTTCAAATTTGAAATTAGTTGGTATGAGTAAATACAGTGATGCAAGAGCAAAGGAGTATGAACCATAGCTACGGAACCTGACCTGAGAACAATTCTTCTTCTGCTTTAAGCGTTGACTTGGGGTTCGGAGTGGTGGTCCTCGTGCTTTGGGCACTGTAGTTGCCTTACTAACTGCTCGTGTTTGTGTGCTCTGTGGTGGAGACGGTGCTGTGTCAACTGGATCTGGGTTACTATCTGCTGGGGTTGGGGTTAGAAGGGGTGTAGCTGGTTCTCTGCCCAACTGGGTAGGGGTACAATCTGCATGAGTCTGGGTTATGTGTGGTGGGGCTGGTTCTTGGGCAAGTACAACCGTGGTTCTATCTGCATCGACGGGTAGCACGATCTTTTCTGAAGACCGTGTTTTTACTCCCATAGATACTGCCATCACCCCCTCCAATTCAAATGGCTGATAAACAAGAAAAGTAATTGAATGTACAGACATTGTATGATAGACAGGTGCAATGGATAGTAGGGAAGAAAACAGGGCATGAAATAATTCACATTTATGTTGTCTCACCAAACAGGATAGCATGACATAATTTCACATATATGATGGCTAATTAAACAGGATAGCATGACACAATTTCACATATATGATGGCTAACTAAACAGGATAGAATGACATACTTCAAAATATGATGACTATGTAAACAGGATGACATGATATAACTATACGATGTGTCTATTAAAGTGGTTGGCATGCCATAATTCACATACATGTCGTCGATGGAAACGTGATGCACTACAAAAAAAACCACTTCCGTGATGATACGTGTTTGTCACAGTAGGTCACGTTTTCTGTCATGCATGTACATCCATGATGATTTTATGACAGAATCAAGATAGTCATACATGTGCTGTCGTAAAAGTGTTCCATGACAATACCAAAATTATCATCACGGAAGTGTCCACTTCCATGACGTTAAATGGCGTGTCATGGAAGTGTCTTCGTCAAGGGTAACCGACACGTGGCATCCACCGTAACGGGTCGCCATTAAGCTATCGGATTCTGGTTTGGATCCAATAACCCGTTAACAGCCCCGACCAATGGGGATTTTCCACGTGTAAAATTCTCATTCGCCGGATGATCCACGTGTCAGCTCATCGTTGGGACAGATGTCATCCCTACAATGGACGGAAGACGCCTATGATATGTCGACACGTGGCACAGCCCAACAGTGGCCCATTTAAGGTAAAAAGGCCGGCCCAGCTAAAGGCCCACCATATTTTTTCAGACACTAGTGGGCTGGCCCGTTAACAGCCTGCCATGTTTTGGGTCAAATTAAGGCCCATATCAGATCAGGCCCGTTCACAGCCTGTCGTGTTTTGGGCTAAATTACGGCCCATATCAGATGAGGCCCGTTAACAGGCCACTGTTCTTTTGGGCCCATTCTAAGCCGGGTTTGTATTTCAGCCTGTAAATGCCTGTTTACCAGTTCGGCCCGATAATAGTTTCGGCATGTTAGCGGCCCGTGGTGCATCTGGGCCGTTGTCGGCCCGGTTTCACTTTAGGCCATTTAACGGCCCATGCTGAAACTGGGCTATTTCTTGCCCGAAGTAACTTTAGGCCTCTTAACGGCCCGTAGTCTTCGAGGATAAATTTCAGCCCAACTGGCCTATCGGCCTGTTAATGGCCCGTGTAACAGTTGGGCCTAATTACAGCCCGCATTGAATCCGGCCTGCTTACAGCCCATCTGTTAATGGCTCGTGACACTGTTAGGCCTACGGCCCGCGTTGATACCGGCCTGCTTAAAGCCCATAATTTTATTGGGCCAAACAGGGCCCGAGATATATTTTGGCATGTTAACGGCTTGTTCTATTTGGGCCAAACATGGGCCTAAGGCAGTTTCGGCCTGTGGTGGCCCGTGAATTTTTCGGCTCAACGCTAGCCCAATATAGTTTTTAGCCTGTTAAAAGCCCATGGTATTCTCTGGCCCAGCTGGCCAGACCTTTACTCGGCCTGTTAAAGGCGGAAAACTACTATACGTTTAGACCTACTAATGGCCCAAGATGATTATAGGCCCACGTTTTGGCCCATATATAGCGAGTTACGGGCGGCCTGAAGACCGACAACATTGAGATCCATTGAAGCTTCCGGCCTAAATTATAGCATACCGACCAAGAATAAACCTAGACTATACAATAAAGAAATTACGGCATATTACATCCACTGGGCATCAAAGTTCGCCACCGGTGATAATAAAGCGCAACGAGACCGCGGATTACATACACTGGGCATCAAAGGTCGCCACCAGTGCATATAAACGCGCCGATAAAAGAATATACAAAACTGAGAGCACTTCAGAAGGCATTAGGCCTGCCCTGGCCGTGCACCAAAAGCAGCAGAACAAGCTGATGAGACCTTAGTTGTGTCAACGATAGATGCTCTAACCATAGCTGCGTAGCAAGAAAGCATGCATTGGTGTCCTCTGAGGCCTTCTTTACATCATTGACATCAAGTCGGAGCTGAGCTGAAGCAAGCCTTTCCACTTTAAGTTGAGATTGAAGAAGTCGAACTGATTGAGGCAGCAACTGCACAGAGGTTGTCTCACAACTGCTGGTGAGTAGCTTCAACTCACTGTCTTCATCAAGACATGACCTTGGGGTCATCTCGCTCTCTTCAAGATGGTTTGGCTAACTATCTTCCCTAAAGTTCTGCCTGGCATAAGAGATACGACTCTGAAAGAGAAACAAGGAGACACGTAACAGGTTTCACAATTATATAAGCAAATAAATGGATCTATTCTGCATAAGGAACATGTTTTTACAACTACAATTTAAAACTGGTAGTTGTTGCAAACATCGAATCAGATGTAAACACCAAAGTAAACAGCAGTGGAGGAAATGATGCCTATCCAAATCTATACTAGAACAAAGTTTGAAGGCTTGAGAAGGATGAACTTACATTACATGTTAACACGGGCTGGACAAAGCCCTTCTCCATGTCGATGGAAGGATAATTCAATAAATTCCCCAAAGAAACTTCTTTATAAGCGTTGCCTTTATTCTACATTTTGTAAAGAGTAAATATAGATCAAATAATATTGGAAGAAATAGAGGATAATGAAGCTCAGGTGCAGAGTGATGATACATAATCAAATAGCAATTAATTAAGTACAACGTTACAAGGCAAAAGGTACTGACAAGAGGAATGCAGACATCAACGTGTGCAGTGGCATTGGCTTTATTCAACATTTTGGTAAGAGTAAATGTAGATTTGATAATTTGGAGAAAGTGGAGGGCAGGGCAGATAAGATGCAGAGTAATGCTAGACAATCAACTATCTCGCAATGCAAGTACAGTAATACTACCACCGTCCGTTATTACTTGTCGCTCAAATGGATGTATCTAGCACTATTAAGTTCTAAATACATCCAATTGAGCAACAATTAATTCGATACAGAGGGAGTACATGACAACAGGTACTTACATGAGCAATCCAAAACTTCATAACCATTGTGTTAATTCTACATTTATCTAAGAGTAAATATAGATCTTATAATTTCGAGCAAAGGGAGGATAAGGAAGCGAACATTTACAGTGATGCTACATAATCAAACAGCAATGAGTGTAAGTATGCTGACAAAGGGCAAGAGGTACCGACAAGAGCAATGCAGTGCCCAGTATTGTTGTGAGATCCTATGATCCTTTGAGAAAGGAGATTCATCTGAAATTAGTTTTCATACAAGAGAGAAGGTAAGGCACATGCAGAAATTTAGGAGTTCAAATTTTGAATTGATATCATAGACAGTACCTGACGCTGGGCTCTCTGCAGTTCTAATAGGGGTTTGGCCAGTGGAGTAGGGGTAAAGTGTGGTACAATTGGGCCTGTATTTTCTGTGGCTGCTGATCTATCTGATTTAACAGGTATCACTACCTTTTCCAAATACCTAGTTTGTACTCCTCGAGGATCTGCACTCACCCTCTTCCTTTTGGTCATCTATTACGAAAGAACAACATTTGACTGGAAAAACATAGTATGATGACACATGGAATAGGTACAGAAAATGGATAGGTATGGCATATACTCATATATGATACTTAAACTAAGCAGATGGTGGTGTAACAAAGTAGAAGTAATGCAAGAGGTCATATGCAAAATATGTGCGACCAATACAACCTTGCCAAGTTAGAGCAAGCACCTTGATGGGTGAATAAGATAGGCCATCCTCCACCATGCCAAGTTTGTTAACCAGTGGATTGTTCTGCAATATTCCTCTCGTGCGCCCATTCTCATATTCATTTTGATCATGTTCAATACCTGACATGCATGAAAACATAAAAATAAGTGAGATTATCTTTGTAATGCAGAAGTGATTCTAATCCAATATTGCCTCCCTGTAAACCCCTTTGTGCTATCTCTGCAATTCTTCTGAGAGATGCCATGCATGCTGTAATTTGGTGTGTGCATTAATGTAATGTGGCCTACTACTCAAAATATGATAGCTCCAGAAGTGATGATACTTCACAGATGACAGCTTCAACATATAGTAAAGAAGAACAAGTCGACCTGACCTGACAGATTCAAAATATACTAAGGGAGAACAACTCGACCTGATCAGTCGACCGCAAATGTCTCTGCTACTCTACCCAACAAGGAACATACTTATTAAAGAAGAGAAGAGGATCATGTTAAAGAAGAGCAGAAGAGCAAGCAGATTGAAGATATTACAAGTCTTTCTATACAATGTCTGTTGCCCACCCATGGTGAACCAGAGCACACAGAGAAATACTATTCCTTCCGGTCTCTCCATATGTGGCTCACATGCATTTCGAAACTAAAGTAGGAACATTTAGCAGACCAATTATACATGTCTCAGTTTTACTAATATCAACATAATATCATATTCGAATTTTTACAACTAAGCTTGTTTAGCTTGACGGGTGGAGCAGTGCTATTACGACACGAACCACGTAGGCTGATCGTGGTCATCATAAAATGGGGAAACCATAAGCATGATGAGTATAGTGTTGACCATGGCAGTGGAATGGCAGATCTGAAGCTGCAAACCGCGCAAAGGGTACTTAGCAACCGATGTTTGCTTTGAAATAACAACTAAGATTTGGTATGGACAAGAAAGTACAATCAACAAGTGACAAAGAAATGCAATTCCTGCTGTCTCTCTATATGTCGCGACATGCATTTGGAAACTCAAGTGGGACCTTTAGCTAACCAATTAAATGTGTCTGTTAACTAATATCAGTATCATATCACAATCATATTTGAACAACTAAGCTATGGAATTATGAGTGCTGTGTTGTTTAGCTTGAAGGGTGGAGTACTGCTAGTACGACAGAAAGCACCTATGCAGATCATAGTAGGGTAGATAAAAGGGGAAAACCCTAATTAGCATCAAGAGTAAAATCAGGAAAGTGGAACTAGTTGGACCATATGGGCTTGTATTGCCGGTATGGCAAGATAGGGTTCGGAAAGGCTTCGGCCCCAAAAGGGGCAGCTCTATTCAACTGAAGGCACAATACTGTTACTATCAGTCTAAACTATCAAAGAAAACATAGCTCCCAGCATTTCCCGGATATTATGGCAGACCATCTAGAATCGTTGAAAGCATCCATCTGAAGCGACCCAATAGACCTGTCGACTGCAAATGTCCCTGCTCCACTTCCCGACAAGGAACATACTGTACTACTCCCTCCATTCTTAAATATAAATCTCTTAGAGATTCGAATGCGGACTACATACGGAGCAAAATGAGTGAATGTACACTCTAAAATATGTCTATATACATCCGTATGTAGTTCTTATTGGAATATCTAAAAAGACTTGTGTTTTACCGAAAAAGGCTTTCGCCCCGCTTTATAAATAAAGCAACGATGAACAACACCCGATACAAACGCACGCCACCACAACACACGCACGCACCCAAGGCAGTTTAGGAATGGAGGAAGTAATATACTTATTAAGAAGAACAGAAGAGGAACATGATAACAAAGAGCAAGCAGATTTTAGATAATAGAATGTGTGTTGCCCACCCATGATGAACCAGAGCGCACAGAGAAACGCAAATCCCTGCTGTCTCTCTATATGTGGCGCACATGCTTTTCGAAACGAATATAGGAACACTAGCTGACCAATTAAACGTTCTATATTTTAGTAATATGAGCATCATATCAGATTCGTATTTCAACAACTAAGCTTTGGAATTATGAGTGGCATGTTGTTTCGCTTGATGGGTTGAGGTCTTGAGGAGCAGTGCTAGCATGACACGAAGCACCTACGATGATGGTAGTGAATATAATGGGGGGAAACCATAAGCTTTACGAGTATAGTGACCGTGCCATGGCGGATCTGAAGGTGCAAACTGGACAAAGGCTACTTCGCAACCAATGTTTGCTTTCAACTAGCCACTACGATTTGGTACGGACAAGAAAAGTACAGTAAACAAGTTATGATTTTTTTTCCGGGTGAGATCAATAACTTAAGCAGATATGAAAGAGTACCACCTCTCTTGCGACGCCGTGTAGGCCCCTGCTGATACGTTGAGGGTGCTGCGGGTGCGATGGCTGTCGGTGGCGCGGAAGAAGACTTTAGACGGCAGACGACCGGGTCGGGGGATAAGTCCTGTTCCCGTGGACGAGGCGGTCGTAGGAGCGGCAACGGCAAGGTGGACGACGGCGCCGATGAAGCGAGAAGACGCGATGAAAGGATCCTGGTCCGGCACCGTGGATGAGAGACGTCCATCTCTTGAAGTGGACGACGGGGTAGGGGTAGCGGCTCCGGCAAGGTGGAGGATGAGGTGGCGGACGGAGGAGGCTGGCCGGAGAGGGGAGGTTGTTGTGGCGCCGACGGTGTATGAATGGGGAAATGGAGGGGGGAGGGGATCTCAAACTTTGGGACGCGCTTGTCTGAAATGTGGGAAAGTTACGAACTTAGCCCCCATTTAAAATTTCGGACATCTCGTCGGGTGGGGATAGGACGGTAATCTCGCATCTCCCCAATATTTGCCGATAGCGATTTCGGGCGAGGAGAGAGTGTTTTGCTGCCCATGGTTGGCGCCCACGGTGTATGAACGGGGCTGACAAGTAGGGCGGTTGTGTCACGTCTGAGGGAAGTTACACACCTGCCCCTATTTAAAATATTTGCCTACATCGATTTCGGACGAGGAGAGTTTGTTTTGCCGCCCACCGTGTATGAATGGGGAAATGGAGGGAGAGACACAGGTCTTTCGGACGAGCTTGAATCAAATTTGTTTTGCCACCCACGTTTGGCGCCCACCGTGTCTGAATGGGCTCAGAGGCGGTTGTGTCACGTCTGATTGAAGTTACTAGTCTACCCCTATCGACAGCAGTGGAAATCAGGTCGATTAGGATGTGAAGTGTCAAGGGTAGACAGTAATTTCCATCTTGAAAACACTTGCTTCGGGCGGCCGACAAATGATAGTGGCTGTTTTGCCGCTTCATTCAAAATTTGGGAGAATTAGCATTCACGTTTACCCTGGGCCCTGGCAACTAAATTCAAATCCAATTTGTATTCGATTACGAATATCCATACATCATTCTACGTTTTGTTATTTATTTCTTCAAAACCACGACAAAGATTTATTCCACCTTTATATATGAATATGATTTAGAAATGTCGTGATGTTCGAATTCAATAGGTTGGTACACTTTGAGTCAAACAGTTATTTCATCCAATACAATATGCTCACACAAAAAACAGTTCACCTTATGTCAATCATAGAAGTACTGAGGATTACCTCGCCTAAAAAATTCAGATCATTACAACACATGGACAACAAAGGGGGTCTTACAACATAATCCATTCAAAGACATGACAACATGCAAGTATACTAATGTAATGACAATTTCAACTGGTATCTAAAGAAGAACTGGGATTACTCTGGGCTTCAGATAGCAGAAGCAACAGGACCTCCTCCGTCTTCAAATGCAACATTCTTACTTCCTCCAATTCTTGGGTTGCTTGCATAATGCGTGCAGCTAATTGCATAATTTCCAGCCTCAAGATCAAGATTACCTCATTCATGGCAGCCACACCATCTCTTTCTGCCTCTAGTAGAGCCTCAAGAACTATAATATTTGTGCTCAGACTGCTCTCCAGCGGTGTTGCCTCTGAACTGCTACCATCTGGTAACATGGATGGCGCACTGCTTCCACAAATAGATTCTGGGGTTGTACATTGTGTCCTAGTGTGAACGGCATCCTGAAAGGTTTCCGCTAGACATAAGTAAGATATAGTTATCGCATGATCCCGACAGTAAGCTTACATGGTAAACGACATACGAATTATTGCCGAGCATGGCAAGCTATATTTAAATGGTTCGAAGCAGCATCAGCCGAAAACAAATTAAAATGGTAAGATAAAAGTAGGGATGTAAGTGGCAAAAAAATGGCATCCGCAAGTCCCATCTAGTTAGTTTTTGCTAGCTCGCTAGTTCATTTTCCTCAAAAAACAAAAACTCTTTTGAACTATCATACCATTAGTGGACTTTAATCGGGATTAAACGGGACCCAGTTGACATCCCTAGATGAAAGGCAGTGTACCACCGCTATATTTAAGTTGTCCAGGCATCTAAGCAGTTGAAATAATCTGAGAAAGAACTTAAACAGTGTGGCCTCATATAAACTACGAAGACAGTCTTGTGATGAAGTTCATAGGAAAAGTTAAGGAGTCAAATGAACTAGGCATGCATTTCTTTACGATAGTACAGCAGGCACTGCTGACATATTGGCCAACTCAGGTATAGCCTAACAAGTAACAAACAAGCATTCGAATCAAGCAGTACAGCAAAGCAGACAACTGAACTATTTGTCATTCTGTAGGATTACAGGTTGAGGGCACAAGCCAAGAAAGTAGCCCACACGCATTACATTTCACATGTACTAAAACACACTGGCTTACCATATGTTGCTGTGAAGCCTCGCTGTTGTTGCAATGTTCTTTGAAGATATCGGCAGCATCCCGTGGTTGCAAATCTAGTTGTTGTAGTTTATTCTGCACCCTCTATTTAGGTAAAATTAATTTTAACCGCATGCACTGGTTTGAATTGATCATCAATGGTTAATCTAAACTAATGAAAGAAGGGTGTGTGCTTACACGACAATATATGTGCTTCACTCTATTTTTATGCTTGTTCGAGGTGCCAGCCCCAAAAGAACAAATATTTTGCTTGATGGGGTTGGCAGCTCCATAATTAATAGAAGCATCAAATTAGTCATGCAACTTGGGAAGATCAAGAACGCACAAAAAAGTAATGAACAGAGGCTCGGAGCAGTGATGTAATAGCTAGCATCGGAAAATGTAGGGTAAAACGAACAAAAAGCAGCGGAACCACAAGCTAGTTTGCTGATGTGTGATTAAGCATAGAGAACATAGAAGCAGTCTGATGTAACCAACATGTGGCATCAGAACAACACCATTATCATAAATATAGCATGCAAGAAGTAAAATAGTAGGCAGTGATATCTAGGAAGTACAGTAATACTTAGGACAAAACAAAAGCATTGTAACTATATGTGCACTGGTTTGTAATTTAGCACATGTAACCTGTTCACTGCCACACGTATGGCCCTACAGGTGAAAGCAGAATAACACGTCTCATGAAAAATTGAATGATGCCCTGAAGAAATTCGAAGGTGCGGTGCTTATGCTAAGAAAGTGAACGTAGGCGCCGGCCGTTGGATAATAGTACCTGATTCTCGGCGGCGTATGGGTATCGTTGTCATACTTGAAAGCTAAGGATCGTCGATGGTGCTCGTGTTGCGGTTGAGTTTGGGCTGGCTGTCGCCGTTGCTGAAGCGGCTCCGGTGCTTCGGTTGTGGCGCCTGTCGACATACAAGAAAGCTCATCTGTGGTAAGTGAACAGATCCACGATAAAGAAGAGAAAAACCGAAGGAGTACAAATCGAAACGACCTGATGAGGCTGCGGTGTCAATAAAGCAGGGCCGGTGGAGTATAATATGGCGTCCGTGGAGCGGGTCCGGTGCAGTGGACGAATGCGTCGGCGAAGCACATCCGGCGCGGTGTACAATGCTTTCGGTGAGGCGGATCTGTTGCGGCGGACGAGGGCTTGTATGAAGAGCCAGCGATGTGGGGGACGAGGGAGTCGGTGAAGGGCCTACACTGTGGTGGACAAGGGTGCCGGTGAAGCAGATCTGGTGCGGTGGACCATGATGGCGGTCAAGGAGATCTGGAGCGGTGGACAAGCCAGTCTCTAAAGCGGCTCCGGTGAAGTGGTGAGTTGGCAGTTGGGGGTTCCAAGGTGCGGAAGGTAGATCCGGCAGGGTGTGAGGTCCACCGCTGCGGCGGAGGACTAGATTCGGCGGCTTGGCGTGGTTGGGGGGGGAGGAGGCAGGGAGGGGAAGGGGAGGGGCTCTGGGGAAGAATGTTGGGGGCAAAGAGGGGAAAACAATGGAGTTACCAAAGCAGCCCATTTCCGTTCATGTGGCAGGGGTAAAACAGGAATATCGCAGGGCTAAACTTTCGGGCGTGAGATATTTCGATGTGAGCAGGAAGTTTGAAAGCTTTTGGCAGCTGAAATTAAGTGTTCTGCTCTTGTACGGCCGACTATGATATCATGGCCGAGAATTTATTTGTTTTGCACGCAAAAGAAAAGTGCAGGTTTTGAAAATCAATGTCTCCAACTCGAAACTTAGATTGTCCATTCAATTCAAATATGGATCATTGAGCTAGTGGAAGCAAATACCATCATATGGTCCAATTCAAATGAAATTCCAAATGTGTTTGTCCTAAATATGATGACAAAAAAAAAGCGTATGTGTATGAATAAAGTGGATGATTATAAGGTTTGAACATGCCCGTATGTGTATATCTCTAGGTTTGATATATGAATTTGAAATCACGAAATCCCGGCTTAAAAATGTACCTCCGTTTAAATGAATTACAAAAGCTAATGATGGAGTCAAATTCCAAAATTCCAATCTTAGGTTTGTAATTCTGGTACTTCAAAGTATATCACGCATGTTCGAAAGTATCATTATCTCATAGTCCAAACTGTGAAACAAATTGATCAACCATGAGTGCACACACTATTGACCATATATATCTCAATTACGCTAAAGTCTCTCAAATATAGACACCTCACTCTTTATTTGAAGCCACCCACCTCGTCCCCCCCCCCCACAAGTCGTTCTCTCCCCCGGACACGAACACAAGAGCACATTAACCCCCCTCTCTCTTCTAAGTCCGGACCCCAATATAGGTCTCTATCACTTTGTCTCTCGGGCATGCACACATCTCTTCCCCCACTCTCTAGGTCTCCCGGCATCTCTCTCTCCCAAGCACTCGCACTATATAGAGTTTATCTTTCCCATACACACAAAACGTCGCCCCCAAACGTCTATCTCCCTAGTTATGTGGTTCTCGCACACTCACCTCACTCACCACCCCCACTGCAAACAAGCACCCTTTGTCTCCTTGTGCACCATTGTCCTCTTTCTATCTCTCCCACATGCGGACCCAACCCAGCTCCTTCCCTATATACATATATGTCGTGACTCTTTCCATAGCTCCCTAACGTATCATCGTTCTCAATCTCGCACGTTGTTCTCTACACCATCTATTCTAGATCTCTCAAGAAGTCTCTATCACACACACGATGACTCGCTTCCCTTGCGTCTCCGTACATAGGCCACTTTCGAACAACACCAACCTTGTCTCCCTATCTATACGCCACTTTCGCACACAAACGGCCCCAATCTCTCCCCCTCTCTTCCTCTCTCTCCCTCGCTAGCTCTCTCTCTCTCGCTCTCACACCCCTCTCCCACACACACTCGATGTCTCTTCCAAATAGTCTGCTCCCCGCCCGCACCCATGCTATCCCGCTACTACACATGCCTTTCTCTCTCTTGGACACACATGTCACACCATTCCCCCTTCCCTACTAGGTTTACATCATTAATGGTCTCTCTTCTCCACATACACACACTCCCTCTCACACACACGCGCGCGCACAAACACACACAGACACGCATAAACACCCATCTATCTGGATCTTTCTTTTAAGACACACACCCTTGCATATTCTCTCCAGCTCTAGGTATGTATATATCCCCCTCTCTCTCTAGCTCACATGCACACCAAAATTCTCCATCTCTCTAACTCACACATCTCTCCCCATGTCCGCATGTGTATCTCACACACTCACTCTCTAATTATGTCTATGTGTCTCCACGTTACACAACACAAAACCCCATGCACATGTCTCTCTCTATCCTCCACACACAGAGACACAAAGAATCTCTTATCATTGCCTCAGTCTCTACACATATTACACACGCACGCGCTGTCTCTCTCTCGCACACACGCTCAACCAAGGTTTTCTTGTGAATAACTTACCGTCTATTCATCAACAGTCGTGGCGGTACGACGAACACGAGACGTGAAAAAGAATAAATCTACACGTCCGTAGACCACCTAGTATGACTACTAGGACTAGAGCGAGCCGAAAGCGCGCCGCCGTCACCCCCTCCTTATCGGCGACGGGAAAACCTTTGTTTTACACAGTCGGGAAGTCATCGTGCTAAGGCCCCACATGGTTAGCCGTTGAATAGAATGTAGATCCAAGTTTATGGAAACAAGTATCGATAATACGTTTGTATCTCCATACTTATATCTCTTCTTATAAAAAAACCGAGTTGGTGATGATGGTATGCCTGCCATCTTGCAATATAGACCGTCCGATCTATATCTGACGGATAGAAAGCAAACTAAAAGATACCCGCACCTCTCTCCACATTTGCAGACAAGGCCTTCCCTCGTTCATCCTTATCTCCCACAACCTCATTGTTGAGCAATTAAAAAAGGAAGCCTCTGGAACAATCCGGCATGGTGGTCGCTGCCGGCGTCGTCCATCCCCATGCCTCCGCTCAGTTCGACCACCAATCACCACCACGCCCCACTCCTCCTCACCTTATCTATCCTCTTTCTCGAGATATCATTAGTTTTTACACATGGGATTACTCCCGCATGGGTCAATCACAACAGGTGTTTTATAAAAAAATGCATCTTGATGTTTCGTGCAATGCACGGGCATCTTGCTAGTACTCCTACATAAGACTTAGTTGGTGATGATGGTGTGTCTGCCATCCGTCATTTCTGACCATTAGATCTACATCTAATGACTGTGAGGTAAGTTGTTGCCTTTTCTCAACAACATCCCACTTCTCTACCCAATTTGCAGAAAACCCCTTAATTAGTATCTTAAAACCAACCACATCTATCCCTCCATCACCTCACCAAAACAGCCGAAGGAATATATTCTGATTGAAACATAATATATTTTTAGTGATATATGTATATCAAAATTAGAGTGTTTTCTATCAAGTTTGTGAATAAGTATTATTCTAATTATGATCCGTTGCAACGCACGTGCACATTGCTAGTATTTCCAACAACCATGCAAAAAAAATTGCTAGTATTTCCATAGTTTCAAGTTTTCCATCAAGATATTAGTCACTCATGGTTGATATTTAGTTTGAATTACGTACACATAGGCACTATGTAACTAGCCGTGCTTATTGGCTTCCAAAGCTTAACTTTCACTCCTACTTACAGTATGTAGAGTATTTAACAAAAAACTACCACTTTCAACCAGCCCTAGGAAGAAACTATTGTTCAAAAAATAGCAAAAACATACCCAAAGTTTCTTAATCCGCGCCAAAAAACTACTACCTAGTGCCGATTAGGCTCGTTTAAACCCGTTTATGACAGGGTCGGCCCACACGTCCGTGTTGACGAGGCACCTTAAACCAACACCGTTTGTTTGACCGTTGACACGAGGGACCCACATCTGACCTTCTATCCTCTTCTTCCTCCTCCAATCATTATTTTTCCTGAACATTACTTCAAATAGTTCTTATGTGTGTTCGTCAGTGGCGCTGGTGATGAGCGAGTTGGCCGCCGCTCCGCCGGACGGGCCGGACGCCGCGCTGGCCTCCGCACGGGTTGGCTGGCTGGCCCGAGCGTGGCTCATGCGTGAGCAAGCCACCGCGCTGGCCTTCGCTCGAGCCAGATGGCTGGCCTTAGCACGGCGTGCGCGAGCAAGCCGCCGCACCGCCGTGCCAACCTAGCTAGCAAACCTTCCAGACAAGCAGCTGGATGCATCCAGTAGGGTGTGTGCTAACTTGGCTAGCTAGCGGCCACGAGCGCCGGATGGAGCTGGCATCCGGGCTGCCACAAGATGGGCTCCGCGCTGCCGGCGGCGGTAGCTGCGTCCCATGGCCGAGGATGACTAGGTGGACGGGCCGGAGGTAGGAGGTCACTCGGGGATTTTTGTCCAGACTGACATGTAGGTCCCACAAGTCATAACGCCTAACTTGCCGGTCAAATAGAAGGCGTTGACTTAAGGGGCGACATGGGTTGAAACGTGCCTATAACGGCACTTGGTAGTTTATTGCGACGGATTAAGAAAATTTCGGTATGTTTTTGCTAATTTTTGTAGAGTAGTGGTTTCTTGGTAGGGCTGGTTGGAAAGTGGTAGTTTCTTGGTAGTGGTTTCTTGTAAGGAACAATGTACTAGCAACAAAAGGCGATTCTAGGTTGCGTTGTACTCCAACGATTACTAAGTGGTCGCGGGAGTGTATAGCTCGTTTTGTGGGTTCGATCCCGGCCGAACGCACGACGGCCTTTTTTTAAATAGTAACCTCGCTGCGAGCCAATATTGTACACTGGTAGTTTGACTTTTGAAGTCGAACGGACGTGTCGCACCACAATCTGGGTGCACTGGATAGCCCAGCCACGTGAACAGGTTTTCCCTCCCATCATCTCATGGCTCGCGTACTAGAGTAGTACTCCTATATATCAATTCACACCGTGCAAAGTTTCTCGCCTACGTGCTCGCCCTAGCCGCACCTCGCTTGCAGCTACCATATTTAAACTAGCGCCTCCCAATTAAGCCCGAGGAGTCGGAAAAGCCTGGTGCGGCATTGGGAACTGTGCAATATGGCTCTGTACGTAAAGTGCTACTACTCTGTAGCTTGTGGCGTTGCACGCATGGACTTCGCTCCATTATCGGCTCTAAACTCTATAAAAGAAATTCCTCTTAACGTGATTTTTTTTTGTTTTGAAATGGAGGCAAAAGCTTTGCCTCATCTCAATTATAAAGAAGGAACTAACAAAGTTCGACGAGATCCATTATACCTCCACAAATGGAAGCGAAAAGCCTAGTCTCGCTATATCAAAGAACTCAAATGTTCTGCCCCCGCAGTAACCGTCGCTGATAAACAGGCTGCTAGTGTGTGCATGAGAGGAGCGGCTGAGTAGGCCAGCTACGCGGTTGAATAGAGCACGGAGAGTATGCACTACGCAAGTGTACTTTCCCTGCATTGATAGTACAGCGATGGTTCTAGAGAACAGTAGTACCCTCCACTTGCAACTGTAGCTCCTTGGCCTTGAGATTCAAGAGTTCAAAACTGGTGCACTATAGAAGTACAGTACATCGCACTACTAGTTGAGAAAGTAATACTACTACTGCTACAGTACTACATAGTAAATAATAGCCGCACCATCGCGGGGCGCTAGGCACTACCACTATGCGTGCCCGCATAACTTCCTTAATGAAGGGACGAGGCCCTGCGGTTACGCTCTTATCTCCTCCTCGCTAGTTCCCCTCCCCCGAAGAGACCAAGGCAGTTCGTCGCTGCTCCCATGGATTTGCCAGGCGGTTCTCCTCCTCGTCGGAGCTGGGAGACCTTGGACGACGATCCACTGGGAGAAATCACACGCCGCTCTGACGTCCTCACCGCCGCAAGACTCGGTGCTTCCCGCACCAACTATGTTAAGACGGTGCTTAAACAGGCTTGGGAAAAGGCCATGCTTGTTGGTCTTCCATGTGTTCTCGAGCAGAAGGTTATTCTATGGGACAATCCATTGAACAGTCCACCGCTACCTGGCCGTGGTTGCACATTGACTCCGCTAGAGTTGCCGACGTTGAGAGGTAGTCGGATTTTGTCCGATGAGCAGGTCAGCCATGGAGTTTGATCATGTAGTGTATATTCTAAATATAGTACTTAGTTATTCCATCCCGTAATTTCTCCGCTGCCCACCGTCTTATATATAGGTCTGGGTTGGTGCCAACGAAGATTGGCTTGCATACCTCCGGCCGGATACCACCATCATTTTGCACAACATCCATAGCAGTGCGGCCGTTCCCGTAGACCCCTTCTCCACCATTGGGATCGGCCTTCCGGACTGGCTGGGCTTGAATACGTATGATGATGCCTACATGAGATTGAAGAAGATAGAAATTGCGGACCCGCCGACAAAGCAACGCGGCTACGATGATTACTATCTCATCGCGGTGTTCGACATAAGGATTGCCATCAATACAAAAGGCAGTAACGGCAGAGGCTGGCACATGTTGACCACGGCAGATTTGTACCCCTACACGTTCAAAGACGCCGTGTGCCATGTAGGCCGCATCTTCGCGGTGACAAGCCAGGGGACTTGTTTCATCTGGTTGCCATCCTACGGTACGGGAGATTACAAACTGAATGCACAAACCATCATTTGCATCCCTAACGGTACTCCATTATTTTGTAGGGACCAGTCATCCCCCGATCAAAATAAGATCGCCGATCCTGGATGTGCATTTGCATCCGCGATTCGGTCTAACCTGGAACCTTGTAGCTGACTTTGGCATATTGGGATCAACTATCTTAGTAGTCGTTACCCATGGTACCACTGATGCGCAACATGGTCACACGATCTACCACGATCGGACCGTCACCATCTACCCAGGTATTCCATTTTCTCATTGTTGTGTGTTAGAGTAGTAGTACTTGTTAGTTATTTTCTTTTCTTGACTGGGACATGTTTACTGTACTAGTACTACAATTTAGTATTGGATTTTTTTTAACCCTCTGGCCTTCTCTTTCATTGTAGTACTACTTACTAGTACTAGTACTTTTTACCTTGGAGGACGCGTATAGCTAGCTAGGCCCTTGAAGACTTGAACCCACTAGCTCCCACCATTTTTGTTTTTCCATGTCTTACTATCTCATCCATGTAGCCAAGAGTGGCTATATATAATAAGCCGGTTATTTTACTTCCTCTATACTGGAGTAGTACTATTTGCTGCACAATATTACTGACCGCCATATTTGAGCACAACATTATTATGCATGGACCTTGACCATGTACGTCACCATGTGTCCAGATCTGAGATGCCGCGTGTACCAGATGAAAAGCGCCGAGTTTGACCCCCGTGATGCTATGTGGGTGCCGAGGAACACTCTTGGAGAGTACTCGCTTTTCATTGGGGACAACTACCCCATTGTGAAGCGGATGCCACCTTCCGTGCACGACACCGAAGGCCTGCCATTCATGAAGCATGGTTGTGTCTTCAGTGCGCACCGCCGGATGAACGACATGCTGGGACACGCTATCCCTGATTTATGCCGCTTCAGCTTGGATGAGTCTCCATCGTGTGGAACCGGACTAGAAAGCTGCGACAATGATTCCCGTTGCCCACCGCTATGGATCGTGCCATCTATGAAGAACACCTGGGACTGGAACCTGGAGGAGGACATGGAGCCCATCTATAATGTGTAAGTGGAGTATGGTAAATTGTGAATGGTAGCGCTGTAAATATATGTAGACTAGCCATGCACAAATTTATCACATGAAGTGGAGATGAACTTGTGTGGCATACTGGCATTTGTCCTTTAGAATTTATTACTAGTAAATGTGTTATGTGTACGTGCAACTTGTGTGGCTGTTGCACGGGCTCCAACACGCTCTGTGAGAAAAAAAGGTGGCACAGCTTTGGCTATAGGTGACGTGGCGGCATCATACAGTGGCGATCGTTCGCTATAGTTGTAGTACTAGAACGACAACTCCTATAAACCTTGCGCTTGGCCCTTTGCCTCTTCGGGAGGTTCAACAGTTCGTACTCCTGTGAACCTTGCACTTGGCTCTTCGCCTCTTCGGAAGGTCCAACAATGATGATACTACAGTACAATATGCTTCTGGCAATCTGACACCGAATGAATTGCTGCACGTCCACCGCGAGGGCGAAGGCGAGGGAGAGGGAGAGGGAGAGGGAGAGGGCGCTGTAGTCAAAACCCTCTCCTCGTCGTGCGAGCCACCGCGCGCGTGGGCGAGGGAGAGGGCATAGGCATACGTAGTAAGCAAGCTTCTCCTCGTCCTGTGAGCCATCGCGCGTGGGCGAGGGAGAGGGCATAGTAAGCAAGATTCTCCTCGTTCGGCGAGTTGACGGGACACATCAAAGTAGTACTAGTCCATACTGCGTCCTTTCCGGTTAATATGGCTTAATTTGAAATGAGAAAAATACACTGGCGGTCAACGTATGTAACAATACGCTCATTACGGTCACTATATAGTTTTGCGGTGATTATACGGTCACTAGGTCACCATAGAGCACCGTATTGCACCCTGCTGACCGGCCACATAGTCGACGTGGCACTTTGTTGACTGGTTAAATTGACACCTGGTTTCTGGGTCCCACATGTCAGTTGGCAGAGCAAAGAAATCAGTTAAACAAAACTTTACGCAGGCGCGACAGGAGTCCAACCCTTGCGCGCGAACCACCCTGGCTGTGTATGCGAGTGCATGCACGTGTACTCCCTCAGTCCGTGAAAAACTGTACATCTAACATTAGAATTTTTTCCAACAAAGAGTGTACATCTACACTTCCAATGCACTTAGCCTTTAATCTAATCGGCATTGATTGACTAATGCACCAACTTGTACTCTAGCTATAGGCTACATGTCTATCCTTAATTACAGCATGCAACAACCTTCATTTAATCTTCTTCTCTCAATGGTCGCATGCACACATAAGTCAACTCGCCGAACGAGGAGAAGCTTGAGCATGAGCGTGTGTGTTGCGTCGTGTGCTATGTGCCGCATGGATGCGTGAGTGTTGCGTGCGTGCATGTGTATGTGTGAGTATTGCATGCATGCATGAGCTCCCTACCATTGACATGTTCATATTTCAAGCTTCATTAAAATGTTGCATGCAAGAATTAAGAGAAAACTCACCAATGCGTGTAGGTCTTTTGTTCCTCACGCATGCATTCCAATTACCTTGGTTGATGATTTTCTTTAGGAAAACGAGCCCATTATTGAGTACTACTTTTGGAAAAAAAAATCTTCGGGCACTCATCATTTACTACTACCTTGGTTGATGATTTTTTTATTGACCTGTATATAAACCTCCGTCCTGGTTTATTGGTCCGCTTCGTACTAAGTGTAAAATTTTGACCATAAATTTAACTAACAAAGTGTCAATGCATGTCATAAAAAACTATACCATTAAAAACTATGTTCAAATACCAATCCAGTGATATGATTTTTGGTGACATGCATTAACATTTTATTAGTTAAATAGATGGTCAAAGTTTGACACAAAATACTAGTAGTACTCCTACATTATTGGCACCGGGTGCCTTGGCCAATGTTTCTTGTTGTTGGATAGGATGAAAGTAGAGGCATAGGGATACTGTCAATAGGAAGTCTTGGCGATCCATTATTCCCCATCTCGGTCAGAGAGAACTATTCAACTAGTCTTCATAGTGAAGTGACAATACACGCTGCAGCAGATGGGACACTTAATTAATAAGCTGAGCCAGCGTGTTGGTGTTACTAAATCAGCCTTACCCTGTACTGTCATCATGTTTGCCAGTGGAGCACGCTTCCGCAAATACGCCTACGCACCTCTCTCTTCCATTAACTGACATATGGGCCCTCTTGAGGTAGACCCACATGTCATCGGTTTAACTATTTACACTCCGAAGGACGGTATATCCTGGTAGTAGTACTAGTAGAATTGAGAATTAATGCACTTTCTTGCCCGTCTTTCCCTCTTCTTCCTCCTCTCTTCTTCTTCCTCCTCTCTTCCCCATCGTCGGTCGCACACCATTTCCCCCCCGCTCACTGCACGCCCACCCGCGCCATTTTCCTCGGTAGCTCGCGCGTACCATATCCCCCCCGCTCACTGCTCGGCCACACACGCCATCTTCTTTGCTCGCCCGCCCGAATCCACTTCCCCGCTCGCTCGCAAGCACCGAAAACCCCAATCACTTAGCGCCCTAAAAAAACCTATGGCAGAACCGACTGACATGCAGAGCCGCGATTGGAATTCCCTCCCCGATGTTCTCTTGGAGCAGATCTGTAATCGTATGGACCTGCTCAGCACCGTGCGTCTGGCCGCATGCTCGGTGTCTATGTACCGTCTACTCATCTGCAACCGGCCGGCCCTTTTCAAGACACCCTGCTTGCTGATGCCCGATCCTCGCAGGTGGCCCAGACACCGACTTGACGATCCTACAGAGGTTGCCGTGGTGCCCCTCGACATGCTACCACTACCCGTTCACCTGTCCTTCATGCGCGGACACTACTGGGCGGGCATGAAGGCGAACTGGATCGTCCTCATCCACCAATCCGGTAGTCCGTGGCGTCTCGTGGATATCTACACCCAGCGAGAGATCACCCTTCCATCGTTGGATACCGCCGGCATCGAGCCTCGTGGCCCGCCGGACACTCCTGCCAACTACGCACGAGATGCGTCGAACTTTTGGTGCGACCTCCGTTTGCTGAAGGTTGTAATCTGCGAAGTGCCCACACCATCAGAAGACTACATTGATTACAAGCTCATTGCCTTGTTCAACATGGGACTAGTCTATCTGGAGTCCGGTCGCCATACTTGGTTATGGCTCATCATCAATCCTGTTGACCCTCCATTTCTGTCTGATGCTATAGTGCACGATGGCATCGTTTACGCGGTCGACGCACAGATTGGCTGCATATACTGGTGGAATCTATCATCGTGTAATTGTTCTATCTCATCTCATCTTTACCTTATGAATACGACTGCCTGTTGATTGTTAGAAATTTAGAATAGATAGTATGTCTATCACCACATCATTGCTATATGTTCCTCTCATTTCCTAGATTTTTATGACCACACATGTTATTCTTAGAGTTGATATGAGAACAATTGGCATCTAATGATTGTTAGAATAGATATTATGAGTATAACCTCATGATTGCTATATGTTACTCTCATTTCCAAGATTTTTATAACCACGCATGTTATTGTTAGAGTTCATATGAGAACAGTAGTAACTGCTATGGTAGAATATGAGTAGGCCCTGGCATAGCTGTTTTCCTCTCATTTTTACATGATGTTTGAACCATGACATATTGCTAGAATATGAAAGCCATTGGCTTTTTTTTAACTTGGGGTATGATTATGACCACGGCATTGCAATTCTCTGGCTATGATCTGTGTCACTGTTATAATAATCTTAATTCCACACATACTCTGAACATGATTTTATATTTTCGTCCTTTTGGTCTCCAATTTGATTTGTTGCAGCAGATGCAAATGCGCTGGCCTTCATGATTCCAGGACCTGGAAATATACAAGTCAATGGGTGGTGGTTTATCATACGTTCAACTGACAGTGGACGATTGATGCTCATTCGCACGTACCAAATTGACCAAACCATTTCATCAAACCACATGCAGTACAATGCCTGGGGCGTTCGTGACTGTGATGGCTATGGCTGCTTCGTGTTCGAGAAAGATCCCAGCTCCGTTGGGCCAGGCGTATTCAACTGGAGGCGGGTTTACAGCCTCGACAACCACTCCATGTTCCTCGGGCTCAATTATCCGATCATCCAACCAATCATCGATCATATCACCGACGATGATTACCGTGCTATGCAACTTCCATTCGCCAGGGGGAACTGTGTTTACACATCATACCATGGGTTTCATGAATCACCATATCTAGAGATTCGTCGAATGGCTTGTTGCCAGATGATCTTCAGTGTGTGAAAGGCATCAAGCTTCCAAGCGATGAATGGCTTTTGCAAACCCGACATGCGGCGATGTGGTTCATGCCAACAGCAAATATGCACAACTTGATTCGTAGTGATATCTAGACTGATCCATGTATCCAGCTGCTGTAGCATGGCCCTCTTTTGTTCGATATTATGTACTGTAGTTAGCTTGAAGGATAGATACCTTTCTGGGATCAAGTGCATCCTAACTCACCTGCGTAGCATGTACTGATAATGATGATGGAGATGCTGTGCAGAAGCCATATATATCAATTAGGCTTCAAGTGCGTACTTGTTGGTGCAAGTGTTGTCCAATGGGAATTATATTTTATATTACTCATGTAGCCTACAAAGTCTGTCGCACAGCCTTGTAACTTCGTACTCCATTTCTAAATTTGTACTAGTACTAGTAGTCCTGTATACCGTATATTGCGCTACTCGTACTACTACCTCCCTCCTGGTTTATTGGTCCCCTTCGTAATTTGTGTCAAATTTTGACCATAAATATAACTAACTAGATGTTAATGCATGTCACAAAAAATTATATCGTCGGATTCGTATTTCAACATAGTTTCCAATGGTATAATTTTCGGTGACATGCATTGATATTTTGTTAGTTAAACCTATGGTTAAAATGTGACACTAAATATGACTAGTAAGTAGTACAGTAGTACTAGTATACGTCGATCAAATTATTCATAATGCCCTCACATTGAATTGACGTGACAACACGCTGCGCGTGAGGTGACACAAGAGTCCCGGCGGCGTGTTCGGTTCACCAAAGTGAGCCTCACCCTTCTCGTAGTACAACAACACTCTCCCATTCTCTACAAAATCACTCTCCCATTCTCTACAAAATCACTCTCCCATTCTCTCCCGGTCTCCCCGCCTCCCATCCGCCGCCTTGTTCCGATCCATTTGGTACGATGAGCGATGAGCTACTGGAGCTCCTATACTTCATTCCAAGTAGTCAAAAGGAAGACGCTGAAAAAATTGATCTCAACAAGGATGCTCTTCAAGCTAGCCGGATGAAGGAAGGAACCAGCGAGGCCGCTCCTGTGAGTATTCGTCCCGTCGCCATGTATGATGATTTTGATCTTTATGGTGGTTTTCAAGTCTTTAGAGTCTGCATGTAGTAATGAAGCCGATACCCCAGTTTGTTCGGGTATTGTGGACTTCAGATTTGGAGTACCACTTATCTGTCGAAATCTTTCATCATTTGCTTAAAACAGTTGATTGATCATACATTGAGTACCATTTAACTGGAATTAACCGATGCAGGTCCAAGAAGGATTGGCCGGTGCTGCCGGCTGGCGTCAAGTTCGATCACACGGATCAGGAGCTGATCCAGCACCTTGAGGCCACAGTGAGTGCTGACAGCGCGAGATCTCACCCTCTCATCGATTTGTTCATACCAACCATCGATAGCGAGCACGGCATATGCTGCACCCATCCTGAGAAACTTCTAGGTGAGACACCAATCGGCCGTCTACTTGCACAAACATATTCCTTTGTTCATACCTCTATTTTTCTTTTTAGACGCAGACCTAGTGAAGCAATTACAATTTGACAGTTAATAAAAAGTGAAGCTTGATGCTACATTTTGAGATAATAAAAGCGCCCTTTATCGAAAAATAAAAAGTGAAGCAAGTGACTGCAACATGCCAAAGATGTTATGAAAATGCCAACTACGTACCATAAAACCTCTATTCGCCAATTTTGCAGGTATCACACTAAGTGGCCTAAGCAAGCATTTCTTCCAGCGCAACTCCAGGGCATTCAAAAGGGGCACGCGGACGCGTCGCAAGATACAGTCGGAGTGCGGCATGCACGCGATGTGGCACAAGACCGGCAATACCTTGCCGGTGATGGTCAATGGCCGACAGATGGGCAGCAAAGAGGTTCTGGTGCTGCACACCAACAAGAACTTCGACCAGCAGAGGACCAACTGGGTGATGCACCAGTACCACCTCGGGGACCTCGAGCAAGATAAGGAGCGGGAGCTTGTCGTCTGCAAGATTTTCTACCAGACCAACACTAGGGCCAGGACTAAAAAGATTATAAGTTAGTTTGGTATTGGTATACTTGTACTACCTGGTCGTCTGCAAGTTGGTATTGTTGTTAAGGATCTTTCGGTATGATCTTGCATTTGCTTCCAACCATCATGTCGAGGGTCGACGTGGATATAAAGCTGAATCATTTGTTTCGAAACGAATTTTCAGGCACCTGATTTTTATTTGATGGGTAGCATAAGCACCTGCCGTTCGAATTCCCAGTTCTCCAAAATTTTTACATCTTCGAAGTACGCACGGGATCCATCCGGTTTGACAGGCTGATAGTTGGACGCAGCACGTCGGAACTGGGTTGTGGCATGCCAAGCCCAGCTGCAAATTGTTAAATGAGAGGAGCGATGGATTTGGGCCTTCCAGAACAGTTAAGTGTCGCGACCTCGATCGCGTGAAGCGCCTCCCATGGACTCAAAAAAGGCCTAGTCGGTTATTATTAGTTGAAATATGTAAAATATTGCATAATAAAAAGAAATATGTAAAATGCAATGAATTTTGTCCGGTTCCACTGAAAACCATCTGATTTGCATGAAATTCGTCCCTAGAACCACAAGACGGTTGTCCATACAGAGCCTAACCATAGGGAACCAGCAGGTCCATGGCCGTACGCAAGCAAGTGCATGCACTTATTATCACGATGGAAAAATAATGCTGACGTCTGAGACACCTACGAAATTTTCAACGTAGTCAATAAACGAGAGAATTCTGCAAGTACAAACTGATAACTGGGATCCAGCAGGTACATTGTTTTTTTAGGTCGAGCAAGTTTCAACTGGGCTGTAAACTGCCCAGGCTTGGTTTTGTTTTTAACAGGCCCAGCCCATGACGACAATGGGGCACAAAGATCAAGCAGGTATCAACTGGCCTTTGGCCCGCCAGCCTTAGTTATATTTTCTCTTAGAACACACAGCCCAGTTCTATTTTCCTCTTGAAACGCCATGTCCTACTTCCGTTTTCTAATCTCTACCTATAGTTTTACTAGTTCATATACATGTATTATTATATTGAAAATACGTAAAGTTCCCTTTTCATCTTTACATCCTTATTTTTTGTTGTTGTTTTCCTTCCCAGCGCTGATTTTTTTACCACTGGTTTTCCCTAAAACCAACTCAATTGTCCCACGTCTTATTAGCTTACAAAAATAAAACAATTTTTTTGGCAAATCAATAAGTTCTTAAAAAATAAATGTTTATCATTTCTGGATTAAAACAGTTCGGACTCCACCGAAATATGCAAAATTAGGTTGAACTTTTTGACCGTGGTCCTGGGCAGAAAATGGGCTGTAATAAATTCCTTAAGAATTAGCAAATGGGCTGCAAATTATTTAAAAAATAGCAAATGGGCTCTATGTTGTCTGCCACAGATTTGGAGGCTGACTTGTGGGCCTACTAAGTTCATGCATACACAAGGTTTCTAAAAAAAGAAACTTAGTCAAAAATCGACTCTACCAGCGTCACATCGTTAGATGTCAATCCAACGGCAATCGTGCTTCTTCAGTCTTTGATCTTCCTGCTCCAGCCGCCCAAACCAGCCTGCTCCTGCCTGCTCCCGCCTCCCGTGGCCGGCTGCGCTGTCGAGCAGGCCTCACGGCCCCACCCTACTCGCATCCCTGGCCTGGCCATCCCTCTACTCACCCACACCTCCTGATATTCTCCGGCGACGGTAGCCTCACACTGCAGCTGAACCAGTAAACCCTCGTACCCACTCCGCGTGGGAAACAACTGCCGAGTCTTCCTCGGCTCCGGGTCGTTCCCTTACTTGGCCTCGCCGTCGTCCACCGCCTTGGTGCTATCGACACGGCGTGGTCAACGAACGACATCCATCGGAAGAGGACTGTACGTCGAGAGGCTGACAGCTAGGTCCACGACCGCACGCAAGGAAGTGCCTCCTTTTTTTGCGAGTAGGAAGTGCCTCCTTATTACGCGCAAAATAATGATTCCTCCACCTGACAGCGGGGACCCACCGGAAGGGCCTCTGAATTTCGTGAAAAAAACATTCCCCCCACTGACAGCTCGGACCCACCAGCTATATCTTCGCACACAAGGAAGTGCCTCCTTATTACGCACAAAAAAATGAATACCCCCGCTGCTAGGTGGGACCCACCATATTTGCAGGCTGACTTGTGGGCCTACTAAGTTGACGCGGACGCAGGGCTTTGTCAACTTAGTCAATATAAATGATTCTAGCTGCGGTGACCGTACGATGTCCATCCAACGACCGTCGTGCTTCTTCAACCTCTGGTCTTCTTGCTCTAGCCGCCCAAACCATCGCGGGCCGTGCCGCCTGCTCCTACCTCCCGTGGCCGGCTGTGCTGCCGCGCAGGCCTCACCGCCCCCTCCTACTCCAACCGTTGGCCAGGCCATCCCTCTACTCACCCACAACCCCTGTTATTCTGCGGCGACGGCAAGCTCACACCGCAGCTGAACCAGTCAACCCTCGAACTTCTCTCCGCGTGGGCATCCACTGCCGCGTCTTCCCCGGCTCCGCGCCGTCCCCTTCCTAGTCCTTGCCGTCGTCCACCGCCTTGGTGCTCTCGGCGCGGCGTGGTCAACGTGGTCAAGGAACGACTTCCATCGGAAGAGGACTGTACGTGGAGAGGCTGACAGCTGGGTCCACGGCTGCAGCAAGGAAGTGCCTCCTTATTACGCGTAAAATAATTATTCCTCCACCTGACAGCGGGGACCCACCGGAAGGGACTCTGTATTTTGCGAAAAAAACGTTTCCCCCTGGCAGCTAGGACCCACCAGCTACATCTTCGCACGCAAGGAAGTGCGTCCATATTACGGGCAAAAAAATGATTCTCCCCCCTGACCGCTGGGACCCACCAGTTATATCTTCGCATGCAAGGAAGTGCCTCCTTATCCTCCCTGACAGCTGGGACCCACCCGGTCAAACCGTACGTAGGGTTGTCTGTCTGGTCGCGAACGTGTACGTACATACTCGATAGGTCTCTCTGCAACGATGAACCGTGGCCGAGCAAGCAGCGGCACGTGTAGTAGTAGAGCCCCCGACGTAGCAGTGCAGGCAGTCCAGTCAAAACCGTGTACACGTACGTACAACCAGATGCCAAAAAATACGGCCACATACGTACATACGGGCGGGGTCTCGAACGCGTACTCGCGCATACGTACGGCCAGGGCTCGTGTACATGGAGAGGCAACGGACGGCAGCAACGGCGTCCTGTTCATCGGAAGCCAACCGGCTGGGTCGGAACGGAGAAAATGCGTCGTGTTCATCGGGAGGCAACGGAATGCGTCGTGTTCATCGGGAGCCAACCGGCTTGGACGGAACAACCGAAACGGGGTCTGGCATACCGCAGTACGAAGGTAACGACCTTCTGTTCGACTGGCTACGGTCGAAACGGCATCCTGTTCATTGGGAGGGGTCTGGCGTACCGCAAAATGGTGGAAATGGACTTGTGTTCGAGATCCTATGGTCGAAACGGGGTGCTGTTGATCGGGAGGGGTGTGGCGTACCGCAAAACGGAGGAAACGGACTTGTGTTGGAGCGCCTACGGTCAAAACGGTGTCCTGTTCATCGGAAGGGGTGTGGCGTACCGCAAAACGGGACTCCACGGGCTACTGTTCATCCACCGTCTAGTGCCTCGCTCCAACCTCCACGGGCTACTGTTCATCCACCGTCGACTTCCTCTAGCCTCCACATGCTACTGTTCATCCACCGTCGACTTCCTCCTGCCTCCACCAGCTACTGTTCATCCACGGGGTCCTGTTCATCCAGCCTCCACCGGCTACTATTCAACCAGCCCTCCATGGGGTTCTGTTCATCCACCCCCAACCGGCTCGGGTGTGGCGGCCTCCTCTCGATCGTGGTCTTGTTCATCCAGCGGCAACGGCCTCTACTACCACGGGGTCCTGTTCATCCAACCCCCACCGGGAACTGTTCATCCAAGCCCCAACAACGGTCACTATTCATCAAGAGGCAGCAGGTTCGATTGGCTTCAGTTAGCAGCAATAGCGAAGGAATCGCTCGATCGGGTTCAGTTAACAGCATGGGATCGATCGATTGCTCAGGTTCAGTAACGCGTAGCTAGTGCAATCGCTCGGGTTCAATAAGCGAATGCCTCGCTCGGGTTCAGTTAGAGCCCAACGCCTCGCACACACGTGCGTACGTGTACGAGAGAAACGCGCAAACCTCCGTGCATCGCTCGGCCCCGACCACTCACCGTAACCGGGAACTCCCCGATATTTTCCTCGCCCTCGCTTCTACCATGATTTTTTCCGTCATGGACGGCCCAAAGAATGTCATGCAGGTGCGTCCCCAGCCCGCCCAGGACGAAAAGCCCATTTTATGTCATGATTTTTTGTCATAGAAGTAGGAGCCCACCACATCTATGATGATACGTGCTTTTATCACAATTATCGTCATAGAAGTGTCATAAGCATGACAGGAAACAAATTCGTTCGGCCCAAAATGTCACGGATGTGTCTTTTTTTGTAGTGATGGCATGATATAATTCACAGATAGAATGACATAATTCAAAATATGATGACTATGTAAACAGGATGAGATGATATAACTATATTATGTCTTTAGAAAATGGGTTGGCATGCCATAATTCAGATACATGCTGTCTATGTAAACATCATGGCATGATATAATTCAAATATATGATTTATATACTAAGCAAGTAAGCAGAGGGCAATCGCATATATGATGTGTCAACTAAGCAAATGGCATTCAATATTGTGTATATGATGTAAAAACTAAGCATTGCAACACAACATATGCATGATATGAGTAATATAACCCTGCCAAGTTTGAGCATACATCTCAGGGGGGAAATAGGACTGGTCATCTGTCTCTGAATCTGTCAGGACCCCGATCCTAAGTCACACCGATCTAGCATGTAACACATCATATCACTTTGCGGCCTCACGCACGGTATTCCCACGGGTGCCACCTTACCTGGCCCGGGACCGTTTGCGCCTTTTGGCTCACGTATATGATAGTGTCGCTAGCATCCATATGACAGAGAACCCGGGCCGACATGACTAGTCGTAAACCCAAGGTGGCACTAACTTACAGGGACAGGCATACATGACCCAGCAATGCACGTGTCAGTCAGCGGCGAGTGAAACCGGGCTGTAGCAAGCTAGCAGGACTCCGGTAAGCACCGCGTGACATTTCCCCGTAGGGACAGACACAGGAGCAAAGAAGGACACATGCCGATCATCCCATGTGTTCCGGAGCAGTAGCAAGCTACCATGGCTTAGTGGAAGCACTAGGAGACATTTCCCCATAAGAGAGGCTACCAAGAATAAACAACTAGGTGTCGGATCCCACACATAGCAATACACGTTACACGTACGCATAACATGCAAGTATCTGCTGTACAACATGGCATCACAACATAACTCAACAACTCATATAGATAAAGGCCCAGAAGAGCCACATAGCATTTATTACAAATAGGGGTCACATGACCCAACATACAGAGCATACAAGCAACGGAAGCATAACATGTCTGGGTACAGACAACTACAAATGAAAAAGGCTAAGAAGCCTGACTATCAACAAGACCCTCCCAAGGGTACAAGATCATAGCTGAGGTAACAAGCTAAACGTCGAAGTCCACACGAAACTACTAGTGAGACTGAAGTCTCCTCTGCAAAAACATAAATTAAGCAAACGTGAGTACAAATGTACCCAGCAAGACTTACATCAGAACTAGCTACATATGCATCAGTATCAACAAAGGGGGCGGTGGAGTTTAACTGCATCAAGTCAGCTTTGACTCAGTGGCTATCCTGTACTACGACTGCTGGTAACTCTTTTGAGGTGGCGCACACGAGTCCACATATTCACCATATCAATACACCACTATGGATCCGCTCCCGTCTCCCTACGAGAAGGCCATCCATAGCACTCACGCTTATCTTGCGCATTTTAGAGTATCCACTTTCACTTGTCTATGAACTGCATAAGCAACCCAGTAGTCCATTACCGCGGACGCGGCTATTCGAATAGATCATGTTAACCCTGCAGGGGTGTACTTCTTCACACACGCTCTCGCCACTTACCGCCATGTACGCGTCATGTATCTCGGCAACCTTCAAGCGGAAGCCTGGCGAGGGTGTCGGCCACGACCTCACTAACCACGCAAGTCTCTAGTAAAGGTTTATCGCCTATTCAGGTTCCATCCGCAGGGAGTCCGGCCGAGGTTTCCACTACGGCCCCAAACGATGTGTGCAGGGTTCCCGAGGCACCAAACGGGCATCTCGGTACACCGTTCCATGTACCTGCCGCATCACAGCCCACCCCTAGGGTCAGCGCTGCGCACGGCCTCCAGTATACTACAAACACCAGAAACTACTTGCAACTCCTGGACAGAGATCAAGGCGGCTAATAAGTCGAGAGAGTCAATTAAGGATCCCAATGTGTGGTAGTAACTGTCTTGGATCACAAACACAGAACTCAGTTCCTGAGGACGGTTTTAATGAGACAACCCACCATGTACTCCTACATGGCCTCTCATCACTACCTTTACCAAATCGTGTTCACACACTTAGCTCTCGACAGTAGGACATGTTCACACCATTCCAATCCATCCCAGATGAATCAGACCTGACGCAACTCCAAGCATAGCAGGCTTAACAAGCAAGCATAAATGAGTAGGCACATCATGGCTCAAACAACTCCTACTCATACCAGTGGGTTTCAACTATTTACTGTGGCAATGACAGGTCATGCAGAGGAATGGGTTCAGCTACCGCAACATGTAACAGTTTGAAACGTTGTTGTCCTAATGCAGTAAAAGAGAGCAAGAGCGAGAGAGTGGGTTTGTATCGGAGTGATCAAGGGGGGGTTGCTTGCCTGGCACTTCTGAAGATAGTACTGTATCTTCATCAGTGTCATCGAACTCATCGTCGGAACAACCTCTACTGAGGTGGAACAACACCGGCAAACAGAGAAGGAACACAATCAATGCAGTGCAACAATATGATGCATGATTATGACATGGCAATATGATGTTCATTGGGCTAATGACACTAGCAACACAATTAAATGAAGTTGGTTTGAACCAAAGGTTCAAATTCAAACTCCACATGTAGTTATTTAAATGACATTTATTTGATTTGTCCTAGGCAGTAGCCATAAGTTGTTCTAACATGCATGAAAATGCCATAAACAGATTCTTTGGATTTTTCTGATAATTTTTCATGTATAAATTATTTCATTTGGAGTTACGGTTGATTTTCTATGAATTTTAGAAGTTTTAACTATTTTCTGAAATTTTCTGAATTAATAAAAACGCCAGAAAACATTTACTGTGTCAGCATGACGACAGCACTGCGTCAGCAGGTCAACTGGGTAGACCCAGGTCAAACCTGACACGTGGGGCCCATCAGTCAGTGACTCATCTAACTAACCCAATTAATTAGTGCTAAACTAACCCTAACTAAAAGTGTCAGTGGGGGTGGCCCACATGTCAGTGACACAGGGGAGGTCAAACCCCTGGTCAAAGGAGTCAAACTCGCCGGCGTTGAGCCGCCGGCGAGGCCAGACGCGGCAGCGAGCTGCGGAAACGCTGCTCAGGGCGCCATTCGCCGCGCTGTTTGCTCCTACGCGCTCTTGGGAGTGAGCCGCATCGGCTGGTGGTGGTGGCTGAGCTCGAGATGGCCGGGAACGGCGCCGGCGACGAGCAGTGAGGCGGCCGGAGTTCGGCCAACAACGGTTTGGGCGATGCGGGGCACGGGAGGAGCCGTGGATGGTCGTGTTCGACTCGCGGGGGTGCAGTGGGTGCAGCGGTGAGCTCGGACGCGAGCTTGCGCGGCCGTAGCCACGGTGGCGACATGAACGGCGGCGACCGGCTCTCAGCTCCGGTGGAACCACGGACTAGAGAGAGAAAATGAGCGCGGTGAGAGAGGGGTTTGGTGCAGAGGCTCACAGAGATTGCGACGGAGGCCTTGGCGAGCTCGGGGAGGGGCTGGTGACGACGTGAGGTCGCCGGCAATCTCGGTGACCGAACGAAGAGGGCGGCGGCGGTGGCGGCGTCGCAGCGCGTCCGGGGCCTCGTGGCTTGTCGAAGAGGTCGGGGACGTCGAGACGGAGCTCTCAGGCACGGCGAGGGGTCGAGGGGGAGGCGGTGGATGCGGTGGCAGCGAACGGCAGCGATGGCCGTGCTCGGTGGCTGCGCGCGAGAGAAGCAGAGGAGGGGAGAGCGCTCGAGGGAGAGGTGCATGGGGTCATGGCATCCACAGCGGCGTCGGGAAGGGGACAGGCAGGCAGGGAGAGAGGAGGTGGCCACGGCGTGTGGCCGCAGGCGCCGGGCACGCGCCTCTCGTCCTCCTGGCGAGAGGAGGGAGATGACTGGCAGCGGTGGTGGGCTGGGCCACCAGCTGGAGTTGGGCCAGGTAGGTCCAGGTAAGTGGCCCAGTGGCCTTCTCTCTTTTATTTCTTTTCTGTTTTCTATTTTCTGTAATTTGTTAGATTTGATTTGAAGCATCAAATCATTTAGAAACTTTCTGTAAATTTTTATGTGAGCTCAGGAAACTAGTCCAAGGTCACATGCAAACTTACAAAAATATTTGAACTTTATCTCTTATATAACAGAAATAAATCCAACTCAAATATGTTATTGATTTAATTCAAAGGCCCAAAATAAATATCTCTGAGATTCCAAAAATATTGTTTTGAGTTTTACCTCTTGCCAATATTTTCAGAGACTAAGAGGAACATTTTCCTGGACTTCTTTGAAGAGATTTTAATGTTGATTATTTCTGAAATGATGCTTGAGGGTTTCAACTAACCTCAATTCAACTTTCATAAACATAACTATGATGATGACATGATGAGATGCAAAGACAAACAAGGCTAATCTAGGGCTGTGACAACTCACCCCCACTAAACAAGAATCTCGTCCCGAGATTCAAGACGTAGGGTAAGAGTAAAAGGAGTCACAAAACTATCACAATATTCAAGAACCAACCGCCCTTCTCGAAGATATTGATTCAGTGCATCATATTGATCTTGACGTCTTTGTCTTCGAGTTCTTTGTCCCACACGATGACGACAGAAGAAACTTTACAGAAGTCAATCTTCTCGAAGATCGAGCAACTCAAGATCAACTCATGTGGTGGGGCGTAGGTACACCTCTTGAGTCGAGACACAAAACGCACATCAGGAACGAGGAAAGGAAGCAGATGACGAAGATTCAATTGGATAGGCAAAAATTCCACGCTGAAGAAGATGGTGCATGATTTCAAGATAGCGATGAAATAATTGCCATGATTCCATAACGGGGCACCCTAGAAGAGGTGACTCGTAGAATATTCCTTTAAGTGGCAAAAAGAATTACTTTTGATATTTAGATCATTGAAACTCTCTATACCAGCCTAAGGCAAAACACAATTGATCGTTTGAAGGAGGTCGAAAGAATGGCATACTCAGACCAGAATGGATGATGTGGACTACCTTGTTTAAGACAACGCAATGAGTGATTTTTGCTTATCATCGGAAATGGATGGGACCCATGGTAAGCCCACTTTTGAAAGTAATCCTGAGCAGTAATTACCGAGAAGCCGGACCATAGTAAAATGGCACAATGGCGGGTGCAAGCTGGGGACAAAATGCAATGTTGGGAATGTTCCAACCATCATATCTGCCTGAGATTCAGATCTGGTTGGTAACGGGATATTTTAGACGGCATGTCTGGAAAAGAAGGTTTGCAACACAAATCGACAAGACGATGTTGCGAGATTCTCGGGAAATGAACTACAATAGCAAGCTCCAAAACATGAGCTGGTTCTGCTACACACATGTGAACACGTTGTCCAAGACAAGCATGACCACATAGTAGTCTTATAATAAAACACTACCGAGTTCTGATTGGGAACCATCATTGAAATAACGAAGTCTTTATGCAAGTCCATGGATTAGATCCCAAGCATAGACTTCTCTTCCTTGAACAAATCAGTCAGTGGCTTGGTGTGCTAGGAACACATATAGAATGGAGGCGGCCAACCTATCAAACCATAGAGTACTTCGGACATGCGTGACTAACTTGGGACGATTCCAGAGGAAGCAAAAACAATCTTTCTCGGTTCCACGGCGGCAACTTACACCAAGTGCACGTGAAATAGAGGAAGTCACTCCTTTCATCCAAGCATATGCTTCACGAACGGGACACGAAGGAAATGCTTACACAAGTTTCCAATACTAGCTTAATGTCCAACAAAATCATGGAGAAGATAAGGATGTTGTCGATGCGCTCAACAAAAATTTATCAAGATTTCCATAAGATGGAATTCCACGACTATGTGAACAAGGCGATAGCATCGGTCAGACCAAGGGATATAACGGTGTAAGCCCGAGGAAACAACCACGAGTAAGACAACATTACAAAAATCGTTGGTTCTGATTTGATTTGACGATAGCCCACACTCAGATCAAGTTTGGACAAGATGATAGATTCAACAACTGATCACGAGGATCAATCGATCAAGATATCATGTTTCTTCAATACACACACAACACAAAGATATACCTTAGTGATGAACTAAGTCGGACAAGATTTTATCTTCCAACTCTCCAAGTTATTGTTTAGCTTAACCAACTAGCTCAGGGTATCCGACACAGATTCTTGGAGAAAGGGTGGTTTACAAGAAACCAACTCGATCACGAGCTCAACATAACAGTCAGGGAACAACCTGGTGATACCTCCGAGAAGATATTCGGAGAATCACGAACCACCGATATGTTATTAAGCTCGGGAGAGATCTTGCTTTCGAGGCAAGATGATGTGATCAAATAAGCAAGGATTGACACAATCCTAACTCATTGATCGAGGTGTGCACCAGGAAAGATGGACCAGGTAGCACAATCTATCTTAGAATGATGATTCGATAACCAACACGCTAAAAATGAAGTTATCGTCCATTAACTACCAAGAATCACGGTTGCTATGAGTATTGATTTCACACATCATGGTTCACTTGTCGGTATTCCGGTTGCAACAACATGGGGACCGAGGAATGAACAACGATGGCGAGAAGTATCACTGCATCAAGAATTCATAAGAGATGGTGCAATTCTCATGACAATCCTGACATAAAGGGGGTAATACTCCAGGGTAGAACAGAACAGAAGCTGGATTGGCATTTTGATCTGTGGAATACAACTGCTTAGACCCAATCCTAGATATGGATTAGGTACTGGAGTTTGTTTCTCCTAGTCATTCCGAGATAGAATGGCTTGACGGACCACAAGAGTAAAACGCATCGATGAACACGAATGCACGACTACTCCTAACTATCGATTGGTAGACGAAGGTCAGAAAACAACTAAAGAGGGACAACTCAAAGGTACATATGATTTTCTGGGTTATGGATGCATAGATTAGCATGTCGAACAAAGCTCAACATTTCTTCCGGATAACCCATGCAGAAAGGTAGGACTGGCAAAGTCACGACCATAATGGATAACTCATCAAGAGCACTCTTGTTATGATATTTCGGTTCAAGGAAGAACTTCTGCCATAAGCAGTTCATGGTATTTGGAAGAAGGATGTACCATGGACCTCGAGGACTATCGCAAAGATTACTAATATCCCAAAGGAACTAGCAAACACTATCAACATGAAGTAAGTAGGGTGAATCTCGGGTTCAAGAACCCAGGAATAGAATACCTACTAACTAAATAACATCACGAGATGCTTTCAAGAATGTTGGCCAGAATCATCACACTGGGAACACAAAATATGGCTAGATTACTAGTGTCATAATAATAGCTTCAACATATATGTCGAGGCAATGGAGTACCACAACTCAGCGATTAGTGTGGTTAATCTGGCACAAAGGAACATCGGGAACGGGAAGAAGGGATTTGCAAATGCATCAGACTAGTTAGAAACCTGGGATGACTCGGACAGTATAACGGCTGTAAATGCTCAAAATGATTTGAGACATCCTACAAAATGGTTGCATAACCACTCAACATCATCATATCAAGGTTCCGGGAACAACTGTTAACACACGGAGGTAGTAGAAACCAAACTGAGACTTGAATCCATCAATCCTATAAGTCTACAGATTAGTAACACATGAACCTGATAGAAAGATGAGAAGCCTAGTTCTTAACCCCCGTAGAAAAGAAGAGGTTGACTCAGATCAGAAGGGCATAAGGTAAAGAAGTAAAAGAGCCTTACGTTCCCTTCCACAATCAATTCCCTTATATAACTAAAGCATTTCTACACACGACTTCGACCAGTTTGGCTTGGTAATCCTACAGACAGTCAGGCTCTGATACCAAAGCTGTCAGGACCCCGATCCTAAGTCACACCGATCTAGCATGTAACACATCATATCACTTTGCGGCCTCACGCATGGTATTCCCACGGGTGCCACCTTACCTGGCCCGGGACCGTTTGCGCCTTTTGGCTCACGTATATGATAGTGTCGCTAGCATCCATATGACAGAGAACCCGGTCCGACATGACTAGTCGTAAACCCAAGGTGGCACTAACTTACAGGGAAATGCATACATGACCCAGCAATGCACTTGTCGGTCAGCAGCGAGTGAAACTAGGCTGTAGCAAGCTAACAGGACTCCGGTAAGCACCGCGTGACATTTCCCCGTAGGGACAGACAGAGGAGCAAAGAAGGACACATGCCGACCATCCCATGTGTTCCGGAGCAGTAGCAAGCTACCATGGCTCAGTGGAAGCACTAGGAGACATTTCCCCATAAGAAAGGCTACCAAGAATAAACAACTAGGTGTCGGATCCCACACATAGCAATACATGTTACACGTACGCATAACATGCAAGTATGTGATGTACAACATGGCATCACAACATAACTCAACAACTCATATAGATAAAGGCCCAGAAGAGCCACATAGCATTTATTACAAACAGGGGTCACATGACCCAACATACAGAGCATACAAGCAACGGAAGCATAACATGTCTGGGTACAGACAACTACAAATGAAAAGGGCTGAGATGCCTGACTATCTACAAGACCCTCCCAAGGGTACAAGATCGTAGCTGAGGTAACAAGCTAAACGTCGAAGTCCACGCGGAACTACTAGTGAGACTGAAGTCTCCTCTGCAAAAACATAAATTAAGCAAACATGAGTACAAATGTACCCAGCAAGACTTACATCAGAACTAGCTACAAATGCATCGGTATCAACAAAGGGGGTGGTGGAGTTTAACTGCAGCAAGCCAGCTTTGACTCAGTGGCTATCCTGTACTACGACTGCTGGTAACTCTTTTGAGGTGGCGCACATGAGTCCACATATTCACCATATCAATACACCACTATGGATCCGCTCCCGTCTCCCTACGAGAAGGCCATCCATAGCACTCATGCTTATCTTGCGCATTTTAGAGTATCCACTTTCACTTGTCTATGAACTGCATAAGCCACCCAGTAGTACATTACCGCGGACGCGGCTATTCGAATAGATCATGTTAACCCTGCAGGGGTGTACTTCTTCACACATGCTCTCGCCACTTACCGCCATGTACGCGTCCTGTATCTCGGCAACCTTCAAGCGGAAGCCTAGCGAGGGTGTCGGCCACGACCTCACTAACCACGCAAGTCTCTAGTCCAGGTTTATCGCCTATTCAGGTTCCATCCGCAGGGAGTCCGGCCGAGGTTTCCACTACGGCCCCAAACGATGTGTGAAGGGTTCCCGAGGCACCAAATGGGCATCTTGGTACACCGTGCCACGTACCTGCCGCATCACAGCCCACCCCTAGGGTCAGCGCTGCGCACGGCCTCCAGTATACTACAAACACCAGAAACTACTTGCAACTCCTGGACAGAGATCAAGGCGGCTAATAAGTCGAGAGAGTCAATTAAGCATCCCAATGTGTGGTAGTAACTATCTTGGATCACAAACACAAAACTCAGTTCCTGAGGACGGTTTCAATGAGACAACCCACCATGTACTCCTACATGGCCTCTCATCGCTACCTTTACCAAATCGTGTTCACACACTTAGCTCTCGACAGTAGGACATGTTCACACCATTCCAATCCATCCCAGATGAATCATACCTGACGCAACTCTAAGCATAGTAGGCATAACAAGCAAGCATAAATGCGTAGGCACATCATGGCTCAAACAACTCCTACTCATACTAGTGGGTTTCAACTATTTACTGTGGCAATGACAGGTCATGCAGAGGAATGGGTTCAGCTACCGCAACATGTAGCAGTTTGAAACGTTGTTGTCCTAATGCAGTAAAAGAGAGCAAGAGCGAGAGAGTGGGTTTGTATCGGAGTGATCAAGGGGGGTTGCTTGCCTGGCACTTCTGAAGATAGTACTGTGTCTTCATCAGTGTCATCGAACTCATCGTCGGAACAACCTCTACTGAGGGGGAACAACACCGGCAAACAGAGAAGGAACACAATCAATGCAGTGCAACAATATGATGCATGATTATGACATGGCAATATGATGTTCATTGGGCTAATGACACTAGCAACACAATTAAATGAAGTTGGTTTGAACCAAAGGTTCAAATTCAAACTCCACATGTAGTTATTTAAATGCCATTTATTTGATTTGTCCTAGGCAGTAGCCATAAGTTGTTCTAACATGCATGAAAATGCCATAAACAGATTCTTTGGATTTTTCTGATAATTTTTCATGTATAAATTATTTCATTTGGAGTTACGGTTGATTTTCTATGAATTTTAGAAGTTTTAACTATTTTCTGAAATTTTCTGGATTAATAAAAACGCGAGAAAACATTTACTGTGTCAGCATGACGACAACACTGCGTCAGCAGGTCAACTGGGTTGACCCAGGTCAAACCTGACACGTGGGGCCCATCAGTCAGTGACTCATCTAACTAACCCTATTAATTAGTGCTAAACTAATCCTAACTAAAAGTGTCAGTGGGGGTGGCCCACATGTCAGTGACACAGGGGAGGTCAAACCCCTGGTCAAAGGAGTCAAACTCGCCGGCGTTGAGCCGCCGGCGAGGCCAGACGCGGCAGCGAGCTGCGGAAACGCTGCTCAGGGCGCCATTCGCCGCGTTGTTTGCTCCTACGCGCTCCTGGGAGTGAGCCGCATCGGCTGGTGGTGGTGGCTGAGCTCGAGATGGCCGGGAACGGCGCCGGCGACGAGCAGTGAGGTGGCCGGAGTTCGGCCAACAGCGGTTTAGGCGATGCGGGGCACGGGAGGAGCCGTGGATGGTCGTGTTCGACTCGCGGGAGTGCAGTGGGTGCAGCGGTGAGCTCGGACGCGATCTTGCGCGGCCATAGCCACGGTGGCGACATGAACGGCGGCAACTGGCTCTCGGCTCCGGTGGAATCACGGTCTAGAGAGAGCAAATGAGCGCGGGGAGAGAGGGGTTCGGTGCAGAGGCTCACAGAGATTGCGACGGAGGCCTCGGTGAGCTCGGGGAGGGGCTGGTGACGACGGGAGGACGCCGGCGATCTCGGTGGCCGAACGAAGAGGGCGGCGGCGGTGGCGGCGTTGCAGCGCGTCTGGGGCCTCGTGGCTCATCGAAGAGGTCGGGGACGTCGAGACGGAGCTCTCAGGCACGGCGAGGGGTCGAGGGGGAGGCGGTGGACGCGGTGGCAGCGAACGGCAGCGACGGCCGTGCTCGGTGGCTGCGCGCGAGAGAAGCAAAGGAGGGGAGAGCGCTTGAGGGACAGAGAGGGAGAGGTGCAGGGGGTCGTGGCGTCCACAGCGGCGTCGGGAAGGGGACAGGCAGGCAGGGAGAGAGGAGGTGGCCACGGAGTGTGGCCGCAGGCGCCGGGCACGCGCCTCTCGTCCTCCTGGCGAGAGGAGGGAGATGACTGGCAGCGGTGGTGGGCTGGGCCACCAGCTGGAGTTGGGCCAGGTAGGTCCAGGTAAGTGGCCCAGTGGCCTTCCCTCTTTTATTTCTTTTCTGTTTTCTATTTTCTGTAATTTGTTAGATTTGATTTGAAGCATCAAATCATTTAGAAACTTTCTGTAAATTTTTATGTAAGCTTAGGAAACTAGTCCAAGGTCACATGCAAACTTACAAAAATATTTGAACTTTATCTCTTATATAACAGAAATAAATCCAACTCAAATATGTTATTGATTTAATTCAAAGGCCCAAAATAAATATCTCTGAGATTCCAAAAATATTGTTTTGAGTTTTACCTCTTGCCAATATTTTCAGAGACTAAGAGGAACATTTTCCTGGACTTCTTTGAAGAGATTTTAATGTTGATTATTTCTGAAATGATGCTTGAGGGTTTCAACTAACCTCAATTCAACTTTCATAAACATAACTATGATGATGACATGATGAGATGCAAAGACAAACAAGGCTAATCTAGGGCTGTGACAGAATCCTCCTCTGAGGAGCTATCTGTAACCAGCAAGATATCTGCTTCAGCAGGTAGCAGTGTCTGCTCTGAAGACCTTGTTTTCACTCCAGATTTTTCCATCACCAATTCAAATGGCTGATGCACAGGAAGAGTAGTTGAATATACAAACATTGTCGACAAATGGATACGTAATACAAAAAAAGGATGGCATGATATAATTCACATATATGACGCTTGGCTAAACAGCATGGCATTGCATAATTCACATACATAATGCCTTGCAACAAGATAGCATTGCATAATTCATATATATAATGTCTTGAAACAAGATGGCATTGCATAATTCACATATATGGTAATTAGACACTAAACAGGTGGCATTCACACAAAGCATGTCTAAACTAAGCAAATGACATGCCAATGCAAGACACCATATGCATGATATGAGCAATATAACGAGCCAAGTTAGAGCATGCACCTCGGGGGGGGGGGAATAGGACTGGTCATCTGTCTCTGAATCCTCCTCTGTGGAGCTATCCGTAACCAGCAAGACATGCGCTTCGTCAGATAGCATTGTCTGCTCTGAAGACCTTGTTTTCACTCCAGATTTTTCCATGACCGTGTCGAATGGCTGATGCACAGGAAGAGTAATTGAATGTACTAACATTGTTGACAAATTTAATACGTAATAAAAAAAGGATGGCATGATATAATTCACATATAAGATTACTGGCTAACCAGGATGGCATTGCAAAATTCACATATATGATGCCTGGCTAAACAAGATGGCATTGCATGATTCACATATATGATATAGAAACTAAACAGATGGCATTCACACAATGCATGTCTAAACTAAGCAGAGGACATATTTTATGTATAAAGTAAGCAATGCAAGGCACCATATGCATGATATGACCAACATCAGCATGCCAAGTTAGAGCAAAAGACCTCAGGGGGTAAATAGGAGTGGTCCGCTCCCTCTGAATCCCCCTCTGAACAGTTATCTTCCTCTTGATTACAGTCTAGAATGGGGGGAGGGGGGTTGCTTTTGCTCCCACCATGGAGCGACGTCTGCATGAAATTTTATTGCCATGCAAGGCTCGTCTCTTTTTCTCTACATGTTCAATACCATTGTGTACAATAACTGACATGCATAGGAATAAAACATAGTGAGATTATGTAAGGAGTGCATGCACAAATCCAGAGTGATGGTAGCAAATTGTGGATAGACCCAAAACCAATGATAGCAGGCAGATAATATCTTCAGTTAAAAGTTACAGATAATGGCTCCTTTAATGTTTGTTTCCACCCAACATGAAACTCATAGTAGACACCCGAGATTAACCAGATAGTAGCGGATAGTATTGATTGCTGCACCAATATGTACCGCACAACCATTTAAAAACTCAAGTTTGAGCATTAGTTTGGACCTGACTCGGAGTCTAATCGGTGAACAGGACGATAAAGTAGCATGTCATCATATTAAGCGATGCATAACGTAAGCAGACACGAAAGAGTGTGACCTCTCTTGCGGACCCGTGTAGTCCTCAAGGTCATCTCCTTAGTTGATGATGGTAATGCAGTTGTCGCGGCTGCCGGCGGCGGGGAAGAAGATCTGAGGCGGCGAAAGACAGTCTGGAGGGCGGATCCCTGCTGTGGTGAACCCTTCCGTCGTTGGAGCAGCTGAGCTGGTGTGGACCACAGCGCAACAGGAGCGGGACAAACCACACAAGGTTTTCTTTGACACATATTTGTAACAAAAGTAATTTTGTAAGGGCTTGTTTGAATTGGAGGATTCTAACAATGCAGGGATAGGAAATACACAGGAATATGACAGGAATGCACGTGCAAAACAGAGAATTTAAAAAAACAGGATTTCTGCCAATCTGGGTGTTTGGTTCACAAGAATTGGAAGATCACAGGAATGCAAAGAAGCATGGTGAAATTAAGTCAAACCACAAGAAAATGTACAGTTATAATGCTATTATGCTACTATATCTTGGTCTTGTGCTTCATGAATAGGAATTTGAAAAGGAGGCTGCTACTTCTTGAGCTTGCGTTGGTTTTTCCCTTGAAGAGGAAAGGGTGATGCAGCAAAGTAGAGATAAGTATTTCCCTTAGTTAGAGAACCAAGGTATCAATCCAGTAGGAGGTACAAGCAAGTCCCCAATCGATGCACCTGCACGAACAATCAAACACTTGCACCTAACGCGATAAAGGGGTTATCAATCCCTTCACGGTCAATTGCAAAGGTGAGATCTGATAGAGATAGATAAAACAAGAAGGTAACTAAATATTTTTGGGTTTTTTGGTTTATAGATCTGAAAATAAAAGATTGCAAAATAGTAGATCGGAAACAAGTATGATGGAAAATAGACCCGGGGGCCATAGGTTTCACTAGAGGCTTTTCTCATGAAGGCAAATAATACGGTGGGTGAACAAATTACTGTCGAGCAATTGATAGAAAAGCGCAAAGTTATGACGATATCCAAGGCAATGATTATGAAATATAGGCATCACGTCCGTGTCAAGTAGACCGACTCCTGCCTGCATCTACTACTATTACTCCACACATCGACCGCTATCCAGCATGCATCTAGAGTATTAAGTTCATAAAGAACGGAGTAACGCCTTAAGTAAGATGACATGATGTAGAGGAATTAACTCAAGCAATATGATGAAAACCCCATCTTTTTATCCTCGATGGCAACAATTCAATACGTGTCTCGCTACCCCTACTTTGTCACTGGGTGAAATCACGCAAGATTGAACCCAAAGCTAAGCACCTCTCCCATTGCAAGAAAAACCAATCTAGTTGGCCAAACCAAACCGATAACTCGAAGAGAAATACAAAGATATCAAATCATGCATATAAGAATTCAGAGAAGATTCAAATAATATTCATAGATAAGCTGATCATAAATCCACAATTCATCGGATCTCGACAAACACACCGCAAAAGAATATTACATCGGATAGATCTCCAAGAACATCGAGGAGAACATGGTATTGAGAATCAAAGAGAGAGATGAAGCCATCTAGCTACTAGCTATGGACCCGTAGGTCTGAGGTAAACTACTCACGCTTCATTGGTAGGGCAATAGTGTTGATGTAGAGCCCTCCGTGACTGAATCCCCCTCCGGCAGAGTACCGGAAAAGGCCTCCAGATGGGATCTAATGAGGTCAGAGACCTGCGGCAGTGGAAAAGTATTTTCGTGGACGCTTCTGAGGGTTCTGGAATATATGTGAATATATAGGACGAAGAGGTAGGTCAGGGGATCCCCGAGGGGGCCACAAGGCAGGGGGCGCCCACCCCTAGGGCGCGCCCTCCACCCTTGCCGCCGCCTCGTGGCTCTTCTGGCTTGGACTCCAAGTCCTCTGGGTGTCTTCGGGTCCTAGAAAAATCATCGTGAAGTTTTATTCCGTTTGGACTCCGTTTGGTATTCCTTTTCTGCGAAACTCAAAAACAAGGAAAAAACAGAAACTGGCACTGGGCTCTAGATTAAAAAGTTAATCCCAAAAATAATATAAAATAGCATAATAATGCATATAAAACATCCAAAATAGATAATATAATAGCATGGAACAATTAAAAATTATAGATACGTTGGAGACGTATCAAGCATCCCCAAGCTTAATTCCTGCTCGTCCTCGAGTAGGTAAATGATAAAAACAGAATTTTTGATGTGGAATGCTACCTAACATATTTATCCATGTAATTTTCTTCATTGTGGCATGAATGTTCAGATCCATAAGATTCAAAACAACAGTTTAATATTGACATAAAAACAATAATACTTCAAGGATACTAATGAAGCAATCATGTCTTTTCAAAATAACATGGCCAAAGAAAGTTATCCCTACAAAATCATATAGTCTGGCTATGCTCCATCTTCATCACACAAATTATTAAATCATGCACAACCCCGGTTTTAGCCAAGCAATTGTTTCATACTTTAGTATTCTCAAACTTTTTCAACTTTCACGCAATACATGAGCGTGAGCCATGGATATAGCACTATAGGTGGAATAGAATATGGTGGTTGTGGAGAAGACAAAAAGAAGGAGATAGTCTCACATCAACTAGGCGTATCAACGGGCTATGGAGATACCCATCAATAGATATCAATGTGAGTGAGTAGGGATTGCCATGCAATGGATGCACTTTAGCTATAAATTTATGAAAGCTCAAAAAGAAACTAAGTGAGTGTGCATCCAACTCGCTTGCTCACGAAGACCTAGGGCAATTTGAAGAAGCCCATCATTGGAATATACAAGCCAAGTTCTATAATGAAAAATTCCCACTAGTATATGAAAGTGACAACATAGGAGACTCTCTATCATGAAGATCATGGTGCTACTTTGAAGCACAAGTGTGGTAAAAGGATAGTAACATTGCCACTTCTCTCTTTTCTCTCATTTTTTTTATTTTGGGCCTTCTCTTTTTTTTGGCCTCTTTTTTTTCGTCTGGAGTCTCATCCCGACTTGTGGGGGAATCATAGTCTCCATCATCCTTTCCTCACATGGGACAATGCTCTAATAATGAAGATCATCACACTTTTATTTACTTACAACTCAAGAATTACAACTCGATACTTAGAACAAAATATGACTCTATATGAATGCCTCCGGCGGTGTACCGGGATGTGCAATGAATCAAGAGTGACATGTATGAAAGAATTATGAAAGGTGGCTTTGCCACAAATACGATGTCAACTACATGATCGTGCAAAGCAATATGACAATGATGAAGCATGTCATAATAAACGGAACGGTGGAAAGTTGCATGGCAATATATCTCGGAATGGCTATGGAAATGCCATAATAGGTAGGTATGGTGGCTGTTTTGAGGAAGGTATATGGTGGGTGTATGGTACCGGCGAAAGTTGCGCGGTAATAGAGAGGCTAGCAATGGTGGAAGGGTGAGAGTGCGTATAATCCATGGACTCAACATTAGTCATAAAGAACATGGCCAAATAATATAAAATAGCATATTAATGCATATAAAACATCCAAAACAGATAATATAATAGCATGGAACTATAAAAAATTATAGATACGTTGGAGACGTATCAGTGTGCGAAAGAAAAGAGGTGCACACACGCACTCGTTCCCTCATACAAACGCGCGGGTGCATGTTGGAGCACATTTGTACAAGCATCCCCAAGCTTAATTCCTGCTCGTCCTCGAGTAGGTAAATGATAAAAACAGAATTTTTGATGTGGAATGCTACCTAACATATTTATCCATGTAATTTTTATTTATTGTGGCATGAATGTTCAGATCCATAAGATTCAAAACAAAAGTTTAATATTGACATAAAAACAATAATACTTCAAGCATACTAACAAGGCAATTATGTCTTGTCAAAATAACATGGCCAAAGAAAGCTTATCCCTACAAAATCATATAGTCTGGCTATGCTCCATCTTCATCACACAAAGTATTCAAATCATGCACAACCCCGATGACAAGCCAAGCTACTGTTTCATACTTTTGATGTTCTCAAACTTTTTCAACTTTCACGGAATACATGAGCGTGAGCCATGGACATAGCACTATAGGTGGAATAGAATATGGTGGTTGTGGAGAAGACAAAAAGAAGGAGATAGTCTCACATCAACTAGGCGTATCAACGGGCTATGGAGATGCCCATCAATAGATATCAATGTGAGTGAGTAGGGATTGCCATGCAACGGATGCACTAGAGCTATAAGTTTATGAAAGCTCAAAAAGAAACTAAGTGGGTGTGCATCCAACTCGCTTGCTCACGAAGACCTAGGGCAATTTGAGGAAGCCCATCATTGGAATATACAAGCCAAGTTCTATAATGAAAAATTCCCACTAGTATATGAAAGTGACAACATAGGAGACTCTCTATCATGAAGATCATGGTGCTAGTTTGAAGCACAAGTGTGGTAAAAGGATAGTAACATTGCCCCTTCTCTCTTTTCTCTCATTTTTTTTCTTTTTGGTGGGCTTCTTTGGCCTCTTTTTTTTATTTGGGCTTCTTTGGCCTTTTTTATTTTTCATAAAGTCCGGAGACTCATCCCAACTTGTGAGGGAATCATAGTTTCCATCATCCTTTCCTCACATGGGACAATGCTTTAAAAATGATGATCATCACACTTTTATTTACTTACAACTCAATAATTACAACTCGAAACTTAGAACAAAATATGACTCTATATGAATGCCTCCGGCGGTGTACCGGGATGTGCAATGATCTAGCGTAGCAAATGACATAAAAAACGGACAAGCCATGTAAACATCATGCTAGCTATCTTACGATCATGCAAAGCAATATGACAATGATGGAGCGTGTCATAATAAAACGGAACAGTGGAAGTTGCATGGCAATATATCTCGGAATGGCTATGGAAATGCCATAATAGGTAGGTATGGTGGCTAAAGGTATATGGTGGGTGTAATACACCGGCGAAAGTTGCGCGGTACTAGAGAGGCTAGCAATGGTGGAAGGGTGAGAGTGCGTATAATCCATGGACTCAACATTAGTCATAAAGAACTCACATACTTATTGCAAAAGTCTATTAACTATCGAAACAAAGTACTTCACGCATGCTCCTAGGGGAAGGGTTGGTAGGAGTTAACCATCGCGCGATCCCGACCTCCACACAAAGGATGACAATCAATAAATAAATCATGCTCTGACTTCATCACATAACGGTTCACCATACGTGCATACTACGGGAATCACAAACTTTAACACAAGTATTTCTACCAATACACAATTACTCACTAGCATGACTCTAATATCACCATCTTTATATCTCAAAACAATCATAAGGAATCAAACTTCTCATAGTATTCAATGCACTTTATATGAAAGTTTTTATTATATCCCTCTTGGATGTCCATCATATTAGGACTAAATTCATAACCAAAGCAAATTACCACGCTGTTTAGAGAGACTCTCAAAATAATATAAGTGAAGCAAGAGAGTTCAACAATTTCTATAAAATAAAGCCACCGCCATGCTCTAAAAAGATATAAGTGAAGCACTAGAGCAAAATTGCCTAGCTCAAAAGATATAAGTGAAGCACATAGAGTATTCTAATAAATCACAATTCATGCGTGTCCCTCTCAAAAGGTGTGTACAGCAAGGAAGATTGTGGCAAACTAAAAAGCAAAGACTCATATCATACAAGACGCTCCAAGCAAAACACATATCATGTGGTTAATAAAAATATAGCCTCAAGTAAATTTACCGATAGACGAAGACGAAAGAGGGGATGCCTTCCGGGGCATCCCCAAGCTTAGGCTCTTGGTTTTACTTGAATATTACCTTGGGGTGCCTTGGGCATCCCCAAGCTTAGGCTCTTTCCACTCCTTATTCCATAGTCCATCAAATCTTTACCCAAAACTTGAAAACTTCACAACACAAAACTCAACAGAAAACTCATGAGATCCGTTAGTATAAGAAAATAAATCACAACTTTTTGGTACTGTTGTGAACTCATTCTTTATTTATATTGGTGTAATATCTACTGTATTCCAAATTCTCCATGGTTCATACCCCCCGATACTACCCATAGATTCATCAAAATAAGCAAACAACAGATAGAAAACAGAATCTGTCAAAAACAGAACAGTCTGTAGTAGTCAGGAAACTTCGTATACTTCTGTAACTCCAAAAATTCTGAAAAATTAGGACAACCTGGGAAATTTGTATATAAATCTTGTTTAAAACATTCAGATCAAAAGCACGCTTCTGTGAATTATAAAAATTATTTTACTGGGCGCAAAAGTTTCTGTTTTTCAGCAAGATCAAATCAACTATCACCGTAAGCCATCCCAAAGGTCTTACTTGGCACAAACACTAATTAAAACACAAAAACACATCTAACCAGAGGCTAGATGATAAATTTATTGAAAAACAGGAACAAAAAAAAGCAAGAACAAAAATAAAATTGGGTTGCCTCCCAACAAGCGCTATTGTTTAACGCCCCTAGCTAGGCATATTACAATAGATCTAGGTATTGTCATCTTTGGTATGCAATCCATAAGTAGCTCTCATAATAGATTCATATGGCAACTTAATTTTCTTTCTAGGAAAGTGTTCCATGCCCTTCCTTAATGGAAATTGAAATCTAATGTTTCCTTCTTTCATATCAATAATTGCACCAATCGTTCTAAGGAAAGGTCTACCAAGAATAATAGGACATGTAGGATTGCAATCTATATCGAGAACAATGAAATCTATGGGCACATAATTCCTATTTGCAACAATAAGAACATCATTAATCCTTCCCATAGGTTTCTTAATACTGGAATCCGCAAGATGCAAATTTAAAGAACAATCATCAAATTCACGGAAACCTAGCACATCACATAATGTTTTCGGAATCGTGGAAACGCTAGCACCCAAATCACACAAAGCATGTCACTCATAATCTTTAATCTTAATCTTAATAGTAGGTTCCCACTCATCATAAAGCTTTCTAGGAATAGAAACTTCCAACTCAAGTTTTTCTTCAAAAGATTTCATCATAGCATCAACGATATGTTTAGTAAAAGCTTTATTTTGATTATAAGCATGAGGAGAATTCAACATGCATTGCAACAAGGAAATACAATCTATCAAAGAACAATTATCATAATTAAAATCCTTGAAATCCAAAAGAGTGGGTTCATTGCTACTTAAAGTTTTGACCTCTCCAATCCCACGTTTATCAATTTTTGCATCAAGATCTATAAACTCCAAATCATTGGGACGCCTTTTAACTAAAGTTGACTCATCTCCAGTCCCATCTTTATCAAGATTTATATTAGAAGATAAGGATTCAATAGGAATCACATCAATCACTTTAAGATCTTCATCATTATTTTCACAAAACTCCGGTTTAGTGGCCATCTTATTTACCAAAGTGGTTTGTTTATCAGAAATTTGGCCAACTAAATTTTCAAGATGAGCAAATTGAGATTTAAGACCATAAAATTCTTTAGACATATCATCGAGCTCTTTATTCATATACTCCATAAAAGTTTTCTGCTCCTTGAGCTCGTTCCTAAAGAAACTATTATGCTCAAATTGTAAGGACATGAAGCTCCTAATATTATTTTCAATTTCTTCCAGCTTCCTAATGTAAGGATCAAAGTTCTTGGGTAGAGCCGTAAAGGCAAACTAACTCGCGAGCAAACAAAAAGCGAACGAAAAGACGAACGGAAGAAGGGCGAATAAAAAGGCAAATCTTTTTGTATTTTTTTTAAAATCATTTTAGAAGTGGGGGAGAGGAAAACGAGAGGCAAATGGCAAATAATGTAATGCGAGAGATGAGAGTTTATGATGGGTACTTGGTAGGCTTGATGTAGACCTCCCCGGCAACGGCGCCAGAAATTCTTCCTGCACTTCTTGAGCTTGCGTTGGTTTTTCCCTTGAAGAGGAAAGGGTGATGCAGCAAAGTAGAGTAAGTATTTCCCTCAGTTAGAGAACCAAGGTATCAATCCAGTAGGAGGTACAAGCAAGTCCCCAATCGATGCACCCGCATAAACAATCAAACACTTGCACCCAACGCGATAAAGGGGTTGTCAATCCCTTCACGGTCAATTGCAAAGGTGAGATCTGATAGAGATAGATAAAACAAAAAGGTAACTAAATATTTTTGGGTTTTTGGTTTATAGATCTGAAAATAAAAGATTGCAAAATAGTAGATCGGAAACAAGTATGATGGAAAATAGACCCGGGGGCCATAGGTTTCACTAGAGGCTTCTCTCATGAAGGCAAATAATACGGTGGGTGAACAAATTACTGTCGAGCAATTGATAGAAAAGCGCAAAGTTATGACGATATCCAAGGCAATGATTATGAAATATAGGCATCACGTCCATGTCAAATAGACCGACTCCTGCCTGCATCTACTACTATTACTCCACACATCGACCGCTATCCAGCATGCATCTAGAGTATTAAGTTCATAAAGAACGGAGTAACGCCTTAAGTAAGATGACATGATGTAGAGGAATTAACTCAAGCAATATGATGAAAACCCCATCTTTTTATCCTCGATGGCAACAATTCAATACGTGTCTCGCTACCCCTACTTTGTCACTGGGTGAAATCACGCAACATTGAACCCAAAGCTAAGCACCTCTCCCATTGCAAGAAAAACCAATCTAGTTGGCCAAACCAAACCGATAATTCGAAGAGAAATACAAAGATATCAAATCATGCATATAAGAATTCAGAGAAGATTCAAATAATATTCATAGATAAGCTGATCATAAATCCACAATTCATCGGATCTCGACAAACACACCGCAAAAGAATATTACATCGGATAGATCTCCAAGAACATCGAGGAGAACATGGTATTGAGAATCAAAGAGAGAGAAGAAGCCATCTAGCTACTAGCTATGGACCCGTAGGTCTGAGGTAAACTACTCACGCTTCATCGGTAGGGCAATAGGGTTGATGTAGAAGCCCTCCGTGATCGAATCCCCCTCCGGCAGAGTACCGGAAAAGGCCTCCAGATGGGATCTAACGAGGTCAGAGACCTACGGCGGTGGAAAAGTATTTTCGTGGATGCTTCTGAGGGTTCTGGAATATCTGTGAATATATAGGACGAAGGGGTAGGTCAGGGGATCCCCGAGGGGGCCACAAGGCAGGGGGCGCCCCCCCCCCTAGGGCGCGCCCTCCACCCTTGCCGCCGCCTCGTGGCTCTTCTGGCTTGGACTCCAAGTCCTCTGGGTGTCTTCGGGTCCAAGAAAAATCATCGTGAAGTTTTATTCCGTTTGGACTCCGTTTGGTATTCCTTTTCTGCGAAACTCAAAAACAAGGAAAAAATAGAAACTGGCACTGGGCTCCATGTTAATAAGTTAGTCCCAAAAATAATATAAAATAGCATAATAATGCATATAAAACATCCAAAATAGATAATATAACAGCATGGAACAATCAAAAATTATAGATACGTTGGAGACGTATCAGAGGCCAAGTGGATATTAAAATTCCTATGGTTTTTCTTTCAAGGAGACACTAAAGGAACAAATCCTACAGTTTTCCTTTGCTCCATTCCTTTGAACCAAATGCATGAATAGTAGTACCATAGGAAACTTTCCAATTCCTATGTTTTTCCTTCACTTTTCCTTTCAAGCACTGGTGATTCTAGTAGGCAGGCTTGAACAGGTAAAAGCCTACACTCCAAAAATGTTTTTGTCCTACTTCTACTACTTTGGACCCAGGCCACTGCCCTACTAGCTCAACTCCCAGGCCCATCTACAAATGCACAGCCCAAATGCGCAGAAATAAATAATGATGGCGTTCGAGAGAGTCCATCACGGATAGCTAAGTTGCCCGGTACCTCACTGCTTGTCATATAGTAAGAGAAACTAATCGTATTTCACGTTACTACGCGTGTTAAGTGGACAGTATATATAACATGTAGAGTAAAAAAGCGATGCAACAAGTGTACAACCTCTTTGGCGAAGCCATGTCGATCTCAGCATCATTGGGTTGGTCGGTGAGGATGCTCCGGCTGATGTGGCTGTGGGAGGAGGGGAAGAAGATCTTAGGCGTCTAGAGATGGAGCCGAGGGTACTGCTCCGCTGTGATGGAGGGTTTCGTCGTTGGAGCAGCTCCGGTGAGTTGTACGACGGCGAGGCTGAAGCAGGACAAGAGAGACAACGTTAACCTGAGTGGAATTCTAATAGCATCTCCAATAGATGATGTAAAATACATTACCACAAAGTGCTAGATGTGAAATACATGAGCCGCTCATCTCTGAACCTAACTATCGAAACTGAATTTAACTGTCGAAACTGAATTTTGCTGTCGAAACTGAATTTTGCTGTCGAAACTGAATTTTACTGTCGAAACTGAACGCACTAGTAGCAGAAAAGCAGTAGCAGCAGCAGCAGCGCGTGCGAGAGCCGTGGCAGCATCTCGTGTAGCAGTTGCAGGGGCTCGAGCAAGAGCAGGATCTGCTGCTCGTGCAGCAGCAGCGCGAGCAGGAGTAGAGCAGCAGCGCAAGCAAGAGCAAGAGCAAGAGCAGTAGCGCGAGCAAGAGCAGCAGCGCGAGCAAGAGTAGAGCAGCAGCGCAAGCAAGAGCAAGAGCAAGAGCAACAACGCGAGCAAGGGCAAGAGCAGACCAGGCAGGGGACCGAGAGCAAGAGCAGAGCAGCAGCGCGAGCAAGAGCCAAAGCAGCAGCAGCTCCTACTGATGTGGACGTCGCCACCGAGGGAGCGACGCCGTGGAGGAAGTGGCCGGCGACGCCGCCGTAGATGGAGCCACGCCATGGCGGCTCGAGACCGAGCGCCGACAGCACCGTGAGATCAAATCAAGAAGAAAATGCAGCGATTAGTGTAGAACCTCTTTGGTGGCGCCGATTAGGCCTCAGCTTCATCCGAGGAATCGGTGATGGTGCTGCTCTTCCGGTGGTGCTGGTGAAGATGGCGCTGTGGGAATGGAGGTGGCGTGAAAGACGAGGCAAACGTCGGGGCAGCTCCTTGGAGGTGGAGGACGTGGTGGCTGAACCGGCGGGACGCCAATATCGACGACGGATCCTCATCCAGTGCGGTGGATGAGGGACGACGAGGTGTTGCTGTGGACGACGTCGTCGGGGAAGAGGCTCCGGCTGGGTGGCGGACGGAGGAGGGTGTGGGGCTTCGCGGGTTTTCGCGGCCTCGGTGTACGAATGGGGGAGCAGAGGGGATGGGAGGGGGGAACCATGGCTTTGGGACGCGCTTGTCCGAAATGTGGGGTAAGTTACGAAAGTACCCCCACCGATTTGAGCTAGGTGGTTCTTTCAGTTCAGGGGTATCACGGGAATTTCGTGTGTCGGGATTTCGCAGGAGGTGGGAGTTTTCGCGCGCGTTGTAATTTTGGGATAGCAAGGCACGGGTTGAGATGGAAGGAGTTTTCAGAGCACAACGAGACAAAAAGATATCTTAAAATTTCGGGGTAACAAGGCGCGGGTTGAAGAGGCGGGAGTTTCGCAGCACGATAGACAAAGATGCTAGCTTAAAATTTCGGCATAACAAGGCACGGCTTGAAATTTCTGGAGAACAAGCTTGACGTGTACAAAAAAACAAAACAAAAAAGACAATTCGCACCCCACTAGAAAGAGCCATGCCCCGTTTTACTATATTACTAGAAATGCCATTCAAATACAACAACAAAAAACTAAAAAAATCGGGACAACAAGCTTAACGTGTACAGTACCAAATCAATTTGCACTTCCCTCAACAATAAAAAAATAATTCGTGTTGTCTAGCATATGGACTAAATTTGAGTACATTTACCCTGTTTGAATGGGTTTGTACTCGGGTTAGTTATACAACCATCTAAATATTATCTTCACAACACATGACATCAATATAGGAGTAGTAAATTCCCATATAAATATGAACTACATGTACATAAGCTCTCGAATTCAAATATATGTATCCATTTTATGTTTAATTAAAATCATGGTACATGTATGCTCTAGCTAGATGTTCGGAATCTAAACCATGTATGATACTATGTACAATGTGTTTAACACACACAACACACACACACACACAAGACACACACACACACACCATTTAGACTAGTAAGGTACACGTGCATTGCACGCATGAGATTTGGCAACCAAATTATGAATAAATACCACACTATAGCATGTAAGCTTTGAGTCATATATGCATGATGTAGATGTTCGTTTAATTCTTATAGTTCATCTCATTCAAAATCAATTAGTTTTTATAAAAAAGTTACTCTATTTTAAGATTCATGGAATTGTGCGTTGTAAAGCATAAAGTAAAAACAAATAATGGCAATTCATCTAGAAAAAAGAATTGGGCAATTATGATACGAAAGATTCTAGAACAAAGGAGAAGTGCTTCTGTTTTGAGGTTTGTGCATTATGCTTAAGTTCAACCATGCAGTCTTGTATATTGTACTAGCAATGTGCCCGTGCGTTGCAACGGATCCAAAGTAGAATATTACTTGTTCACAAACTTGAAAGAAAACACTCTTGTTTTGATATACATATAGCACTAAAAATATATTAGGTTTCACTCAAAATATATTTCTCACGCAGTTTTGATGAGGTGAGGGAGGGATGTGGTTGCTTTCAAGATAATAAGGGTTTTTCTGCAAATTGGAGCAGAGAAGTGGGCTATTGTTGCAAAAATGCCACAACTTATCTCACAGCCATTAGATGCAGATCTAATGGTCAGAAATGACGGATGGCAGACACACCATCATAACCAACTGAGTCTTTTACAGGAGTAGAGACATGTGGCAGAATCTGGTGGAATGTAGATGATATCCAACAGCCAGTAGTGCTCGGATTTGCCATCTCTGCACCGTCGGATTGGCTTCATCCAACGACCATCTTTCAAAGTTATTCGCACACTATATAGGGGTATAGATATGTGATGCGAAAGCCACCCATCATCTCCAATTTGAATAGTGTGTCCACGCATGGATGCAATGTAGCCAAACAATGCCTGCCATCGGTATCTCAAATTCAAAATAGTCTGACCTCTTGTTCAATGTGTATACAGTATAGCATGCTCGTTTACAAACCACACCACGCATATCTCAGTTATATTCATGGATGCATGGGTTTCAAACATCATGATCTCTTATTCAAATATATGAATTCAAATTTACATTGATTATGACCTCACCTAGTCTTTTACACCCACACAGTCGTCTTATCTTTATAGTTGTACCACTTTCTCTCGTGCATGCATGCACACACACTACCACTCGGCATTATCCATCGCACACACGCAATCTTTTTCTTCAGGTCGGTCTCCCATGCATGCACACAAACACACCTCCCCCTCTTCATCACTTCGGGCATTCTTTATCTCTCACATGCATGCACAACGATCAATGTTCCTCTATGTGTGTATATATATAGCTAGGTCTTTCCCAGTTTTCCACACAAACCGATAGATCTATTTATCTAGTCAGGTCTCACCCTCTTTCCCACGTACACATCGATCAATCTACCTCTCTATATAGGACTACATAGCTAATACACACACATTATCTATACATCATCTCCCTCTCATCATCCATGCCTTCCGCTTCATCTCTCAGACACGCGCACAGTGGCGAAGACAGAGGCAGCAAGGGCCCTGGCCCCCCCTAACATCACTATATTGAGGCTAATATGAATGTGATCAGTAGATCAATTGTTGGTAAAATGGTTTAAGTTGATGAATTGGCTCTCCCCATAAAGGATTAGCAATGCTTGGCCCCCTAGCTCATTTAATTTTCATGGCTCCGCCACTGCGCGCAACCGCGCACGTTCTCGCCCCCTCTCTTCAAATATCGATCTCGCACTTGTGCACTCCTTCACAGTCTCCCTCCACTTGGCCCCTCGCACCATCTTCCAGCCCCCCCCCCCCCATATCCCAGTGCTTGTACGCTCGTAGAGCTCTTCCCTCTATTTGTCTCCATCGATATCTCACACGGTCGACCCCTCCCCTCCCTTCTCGTATATCACCCCGACCCATGCACATACATGTATGTATATAGGCCTCCCCTTCACACAAATTGCATTGACACGTATTCCCTCACCATATCTTAGTATCTCTCACACACACGGACTACGTGTGTGCTACTTCTTGAGCTTGCGTTGGTTTTTCCCTTGAAGAGGAAAGGGTGATGCAGCAAAGTAGAGATAAGTATTTCCCTCAGTTAGAGAACCAAGGTATCAATCCAGTAGGAGACAACGCACAAATCACCAATACCTGCACAAACAATCAAACAACTTGCACCCAACGCGATAAAGGGGTTGTCAATCCCTTCACGGTCACTTGCAAAAGTGAGATCTAATAGAGATAGATGAAACTAAACAAAAGATAAAGTAAATATTTTTGGTATTTTTTTGGTTTATAGATCTGAAAATAAAAGATTGCAAAATAGTAGATCGGAAACTAATATGATAGAAAATAGTATATCGGAAACTAATATGATGGAAAATAGACCCGGGGGCCATAGGTTTCACTAGTGGCTTCTCTCAAGATAGCAAATAAAACGGTGGGTGAACAAATTACTGTCGAGCAATTGATAGAAAAGCGCAAAGTTATGACGATATCTAAGGCAATGATTATGAAATATAGGCATCACGTCCGTGTCAAGTAGACCGAAACGATTCTGCATCTACTACTATTACTCCACACATCGACCGACTCCTGCCTGCATCTAGAGTATTAAGTTCATGAAGAACAGAGTAACGCATTAAGTAAGATGACATGATGTAGAGGAATAAACTCAAGCAATATGATGTAAACCCCATCTTTTTATCCTCGATGGCAACAATACAATACGTGCCTTGCTGCCCCTACTGTCACTGGGAAAGGACACCGCAAGATTGAACCCAAAGCTAAGCACTTCTCCCATTGCAAGAAATACCAATCTAGTTGGCCAAACCAAACCGATAGTTCGAAGAGAATTACAAAAATACCAAATCATGCATAAAAGAATTCAGAGAAGATTCCAATAATATTCATAGATAAGCTGATCATAAATCCACAATTCATCGGATCTCGACAAACACACCGCAAAAGAAGATTACATCGGATAGATCTCCAAGAGCATCGAGGAGAACATGGTATTGAGAATCAAAGAGAGAGAAGAAGCCATCTAGCTACTAGCTATGGACCCATAGGTCTGAGGTAAACTACTCACGCTTCATCGGAAGGGCAATAGAGTTGATGTAGAAGCTCTCCGTGATCGAATCCCCTTCCGGCAGGATGCCGGAAAAGGCCCCTAGATGGGATCTCACGGGAACAGAAGGTTGCGGTGGTGGAAAAGTGTTTTCGTGGATGCTTCTGGTGGTTTGGGAATATATGTGAATACATAGGAGGAAGATCTAGGTCAGGGGGTCACCGAGGGGCCCACAAGGTAGGGGGCGCGCCCTACCCCCCTGGGCGCGCCCTCCACCCTTGTGGCCGCCTCGTGGCTCTTTTGACTTGCACTCCAAGTCTCCTGGGTGTCTTCTGGTCCAAGAAAAATCATCGCGAAGGTTTTATTCCGTTTGGACTCCGTTTGGTATTCTTTTCTGCGAAACTCAAAAACAAGGAAAAAAACAGAAACTGGCACTGGGCTCTAGGTTAATAGGTTAGTCCCAAAAATAATATAAAATAGCATATTAATGCATATAAAACATCCAAAACAGATAATATAATAGCATGGAACTATAAAAAATTATAGATACGTTGGAGACGTATCAGTGTGCGAAAGAAAAGAGGTGCACACACGCACTCGTTCCCTCATACAAACGCGCGGGTGCATGTTGGAGCACATTTGTACAAGCATCCCCAAGCTTAATTCCTGCTCGTCCTCGAGTAGGTAAATGATAAAAACAGAATTTTTGATGTGGAATGCTACCTAACATATTTATCCATGTAATTTTTATTTATTGTGGCATGAATGTTCAGATCCATAAGATTCAAAACAAAAGTTTAATATTGACATAAAAACAATAATACTTCAAGCATACTAACAAGGCAATTATGTCTTGTCAAAATAACATGGCCAAAGAAAGCTTATCCCTACAAAATCATATAGTCTGGCTATGCTCCATCTTCATCACACAAAGTATTCAAATCATGCACAACCCCGATGACAATCCAAGCTACTGTTTCATACTTTTGATGTTCTCAAACTTTTTCAACTTTCACGCAATACATGAGCGTGAGCCATGGACATAGCACTATAGGTGGAATAGAATATGGTGGTTGTGGAGAAGACAAAAAGAAGGAGATAGTCTCACATCAACTAGGCGATCAACGGGCTATGGAGATGCCCATCAATAGATATCAATGTGAGTGAGTAGGGATTGCCATGCAACGGATGCACTAGAGCTATAAGTTTATAAAAGCTCAAAAAGAAACTAAGTGGGTGTGCATCCAACTCGCTTGCTCACGAAGACCTAGGGCAATTTGAGGAAGCCCATCATTGGAATATACAAGCCAAGTTCTATAATGAAAAATTCCCACTAGTATATGAAAGTGACAACATAGGAGACTCTCTATCATGAAGATCATGGTGCTACTTTGAAGCACAAGTGTGGTAAAAGGATAGTAACATTGCCCCTTCTCTCTTTTCTCTCATTTTTTTTATTTTGGGCCTTCTCTTTTTTTTTGGCCTCTTTTTTTTTCGTCTGGAGTCTCATCCCGACTTGTGGGGGAATCATAGTCTCCATCATCCTTTCCTCACATGGGACAATGCTCTAATAATGAAGATCATCACACTTTTATTTACTTACAACTCAAGAATTACAACTCGATACTTAGAACAAAATATGACTCTATATGAATGCCTCCGGCGGTGTACCGGGATGTGCAATGAATCAAGAGTGACATGTATGAAAGAATTATGAAAGGTGGCTTTGCCACAAATACGATGTCAACTACATGATCGTGCAAAGCAATATGACAATGATGAAGCATGTCATAATAAACGGAACGGTGGAAAGTTGCATGGCAATATATCTCGGAATGGCTATGGAAATGCCATAATAGGTTGGTATGGTGGCTGTTTTGAGGAAGGTATATGGTGGGTGTATGGTACCGGCGAAAGTTGCGCGGTACTAGAGAGGCTAGCAATGGTGGAAGGGTGAGAGTGCGTATAATCCATGGACTCAACATTAGTCATAAAGAACTCACATACTTATTGCAAAAATCTATTAGTTATCGAAACGAAGTACTATGCGCATGCTCCTAGGGGGATAGATTGGTAGGAAAAGACCATCGCTCGTCCCCGACCGCCACTCATAAAGAAGACAATCAATCAATAAATCATGCTCCGATTTCATCACATGACGGTTCACCATACGTGCATGCTACGGGAATTACAAACTTTAACACAAGTATTTCTACAATCCACAATTACTCACTAGCATGACTCTAATATCACCATCTTTATATCTCAAAACAATCATAAGGAATCAAACTTCTCATAGTATTCAATGCACTTTATATGAAAGTTTTTATTATACCCCTCTTGGATGTCTATCATATTAGGACTAAATTTATAACCAAAGCAAATTACCATGCTGTTTAGAGACTCTCAAAATAATATAAGTGAAGCATGAGAGTTCAATAATTTCTATAAAATAAAGCCACCGCCGTGCTCTAAAAAGATATAAGTGAAGCACTAGAGCAAAATTGCCTAGCTCAAAAGATATAAGTGAAGCCCATAGAGTATTCTAATAAATCAGGATTCATGCGTGTACCTCTCAAAAGGTGTGTACAGCAAGGATTATTGTGGCAAACTAAAAAGCAAAGACTCATATCATACAAGACGCTCCAAGCAAAACACATATCATGTGGTGAATAAAAATATAGCCTCAAGTAAAGTTACCGATAGACGAAGACGAAAGAGGGGATGCCTTCCGGGGCATCCCCAAGCTTAGGCTCTTGGTTGTCCTTGAATATTACCTTGGGGTGCCTTGGCATCCCCAAGCTTAGGCTCTTGCCACTCCTTATTCCATAGTCCATCAAATCCTTACCCAAAACTTGAAAACTTCACAACACAAAACTCAACAGAAAATCTCATAAGCTCCGTTAGTATAAGAAAAAAATCACCACTTTTGGTACTGTTGTGAACTCATTCTTTATTTATATTGGTGTAATATCTACTGTATTCCAACTTTTCCATGGTTCATACCCCCCGATACTACCCATAGATTCATCAAAATAAGCAAACAACACATAGAAAACAGAATCTGTCAAAAACAGAACAGTCTGTAGTAATCAGAGAACTTCGAATACTTATGTAACTCCAAAAATTCTGAAAAATTAGGAAAACCTGGGAAATTTGTGTACAAATCTTGTGCAAAAATAATCAGATCAAAATCACTCTTCTGTAAAAAATGAAAATTATTTTCCTGGGCGCAAAAGTTTCTGTTTTTCAGCAAGATCAAAACAACTATCACCGTAAGCCATCCCAAAGGTCTTACTTGGCACAACCACTAATTAAAACACAAAACCACATCTAACCAGAGGCTAGATGAATTATTCAAATCAAAACAGGAACAAAAAGCAAAAACAAAAATAAAATTGGGTTGCCTCCCAACAAGCGCTATTGTTTAACGCCCTTAGCTAGGCATAAAAACACAAATAGATCTAGGTATTGTCATCTTTGGTATGCAATTCTTTTCTCATCAAATCCTCCAAAACTCGTCTTAGTAAATCTATCATTTCCTTTAGTTCCCTCCTAGTATATGAACTTAAATCATGAAAAGGACTTTGATTGGTAATTTTAACATTCATAAACCCATAGTCGGGATCGTCACCATATATATCATCATATAAAACACGTATCTCGTTTCTAATGGGTTCCTTCATCATCTTATTCAACCAATCTCTATTAAATCCTACATAAGTTCCCCTAGTAATCCAATCAAACTCCTCATAAGCCTCAAGGTACAAAGCTTGAGAGATTTCTGAATAAGGAACTATCCTCCTAAGATTTTCACTATAAGATTAATAATCCCTAGATTCCAAACTACGCATAGTTTATTTATCATGTAGTATATCTCAATATGGAGGGTGTTCAACATACTTTTTATAGAAAGCAAAAATATCCCTAGCTTCTTGTATTATAGAATCAAATTCATGCATAAGGATAATGGTGGCAATCTTTTTAGCTATTGGATGATTAATATTGGGAAGTTCATAAAACACCTTTTGCAAAGCAGGATGAATATGCACAAATTTTCTTTCTAATTTCTCAACGAGCATAACAATAGCATCCGCATAACAGTTTGTATCAAGAAGAATAGATCTTTTATTAATAGGCATAGATCCCGTACAATCAAAGAATTCTTGAATAACACTCTTTCCAATAATATTACCTTCTCCCACACGATTTTTTTTTGTTTTGTAATTAGGAGGAGTTTCAGTTTCGTGATCCAAAGAACAAGATCCAAGTTTTTCCTCAAGATTTTCAACGATAACCTCCCCAGATTCAGACATGGTACCAACAAACCAATCTAACAAACGGGCAAACAAAAAGCAAACGAAGAAGCCGAACGGAAGAGGGGCGAAGAAAAAGCAAATCTTTTCGAAAATCGTTTTAGAAGTGGGGGAGAGGAAAACGAGAGGCAAATGGCGAATAATGTAATGCAAGAGATGAGAGTTTATGATGGGTACTTGGTATGTCTTGACTTGGCGTAGATCTCCCCGGCAACGGCGCCAGAAATTCTTCCTGCTACTTCTTGAGCTTGCGTTGGTTTTTTCCTTGAAGAGGAAAGGGTGATGCAGCAAAGTAGAGATAAGTATTTCCCTCAGTTAGAGAACCAAGGTATCAATCCAGTAGGAGACAACGCACAAATCACCAATACCTGCACAAACAATCAAACAACTTGCACCCAACGCGATAAAGGGGTTGTCAATCCCTTCACGGTCACTTGCAAAAGTGAGATCTAATAGAGATAGATGAAACTAAACAAAAGATAAAGTAAATATTTTTGGTATTTTTTTGGTTTATAGATCTGAAAATAAAAGATTGCAAAATAGTAGATCGGAAACTAATATGATGGAAAATGGTAGATAGGAAACTAATATGATGGAAAATATACCCGGGGGCCATAGGTTTCACTAGTGGCTTCTCTCAAGATAGCAAATAAAACGGTGGGTGAACAAATTACTATCGAGCAATTGATAGAAAAGCGCAAAGTTATGACGATATCTAAGGCAATGATTATGAAATATAGGCATCACATCCGTGTCAAGTAGACCGAAATGATTCTGCATCTACTACTATTACTCCACACATCGACCGACTCCTGCCTGCATCTAGAGTATTAAGTTCATGAAGAACAGAGTAACGCATTAAGTAAGATGACATGATGTAGAGGAATAAACTCAAGCAATATGATGTAAACCCCATCTTTTTATCCTCGATGGCAACAATACAATACGTGCCTTGCTGCCCCTAGTGTCACTGGGAAAGGACACCGCAAGATTGAACCCAAAGCTAAGCACTTCTCCCATTGCAAGAAAAACCAATCTAGTTGGCCAAACCAAACCGATAGTTCGAAGAGAATTACAAAGATACCAAATCATGCATAAAAGAATTCAGAGAAGATTCAAATAATATTCATAGATAAGCTGATCATAAATCCACAATTCATCGGATCTCGACAAACACACCGCAAAAGAAGATTACATCGGATAGATCTCCAAGAACATCGAGGAGAACATGGTATTGAGAATCAAAGAGAGAGAAGAAGCCATCTAGCTACTAGCTATGGACCCGTAGGTCTGAGGTAAACTACTCACGCTTCATCGGAAGGGTAATAGAGTTGATGTAGAAGCCCTCCGTGCTCGAATCCCCCTCTGGCAGGATGCCGGAAAAGGCCCCTAGATGGGATCTCACGGGAACAGAAAGTTGCGGCGATGGAAAAGTGTTTTCGTGGATGCTTCTGGTGGTTTTGGAATATATGTGAATATATAGGAGGAAGATCTAGGTCAGGGGGTCACCGAGGGGCCCACAAGGTAGGGGGGCGCGCCCTGCCCCCTGGGCGCGCCCTCCACCCTTGTGGCCGCCTCGTGGCTCTTCTGACTTGCACTCCAAGTCTCCTAGGTGTCTTCTGGTCCAAGAAAAATCATCGCGAAGGTTTTATTCCGTTTGGACTCCGTTTGGTATTCCTTTTCTGCGAAACTCAAAAACAAGAAAAAAAACAGAAACTGGCACTGGGCTCTAGGTTAATAGGTTAGTCCCAAAAATAATATAAAATAGCATATTAATGCATATAAAACATCCAAAACAGATAATATAATAGCATGGAACAATAAAAAAATTATAGATACGTTGGAGACGTATCAGTGTGCGAAAGAGAAGAGGTGCACACACGCACTCGTTCCCTCATACAAACGCGCGGGTGCACGTTGGAGCACATTTGTACAAAAAATGAGCGTGTAGAAAGGCTTTAGATGATGTGCCACTAGTCTATATCTATACCTCTATATCTATATCTATACCCCTGTATAGTGTGCGAATAACTTTGAAAGATGGTCATTGGATGAAGCCAATCCGACGGTGCAGAGATGGCAAATCCGAGCACTACTGGCCGTTGGATATCATCTACATTCCACCAGATTCTGCCACATGTACAATCTAGAAGACTCCATGGTTGAACTTAAGCATAATGCACAAACCTCAAAACACAAGCACTTCTCATTTGTTCTAGAATCTTCCGTATCATAATTGCCCAAACTTTTTTTTTCTAGATGAATTGCCATTATCTCTACTCTTATAAAAAGTAGAGTCGGTGATGATGGTGTGCCTGCCATCCTGCAATATAGGCCGTCCGATCTATATCTGACGGATAGGAAGGAAACTATCACAATTTACCCGCACTCCTCTCCACATTTGCAGATAAGGCCTTCCCTCGTTCATCCTTTGCTCCCACAAGATAAACTACTCATACAAATGCATCTTGATGTTCCGTGCAACGCACGGGCATCTTGCTAGTTTGTTTTTACTTTATGCTTTACAACGCGCAATTCCATGAATCTTAAAATAGATTAACTTTTTTATAAAAACTAATTGATTTTGAATGAGATGAACTATAAGAATTAAACGAATGTCTACATCATGCATATATGACTCAAAGCTTACATGCTATAGTGTGGTATTTATTCATAATTTGGTTGCCAAATCTAATGCGTGCAATGCACGTGTACCTTACTAGTACTTCCAGTATGTGCAAAACACGTAAATTAGAATTCCAATGGCACGCTCCCTTTTTCAGTTAATATATTATGATTAAAATGATGTGGGGGGCATCCATGAAGCCATGTGGCACATGTGGAGGCGTTGTCGCGACCTTCTTGTGTGGATTGATCACAGTGACATGCTGCTGGTTCCAGAAGAATGTACTCGTCCTCTCTCACGCACATTGGCAGTGCATGCACGAAGCGAAGATGTGCACGCACGCACTCATTCCCTCGCACGCACACGCGGGTACACGGTGGGACGCATTTTTGTACGAAGATCCACCCCATGTGATAATTTGACGCGTGTAAAGTTGTTCACTTAATTGATGGTCAATTAATACAGCGCATGCAAATTGAGTGGACGTGAGGGAGGAAGTAGTTGAGAATGACATTACTACTCCACTGCGTGCATGCGAGTAGTTAAATCATGGGTTGCTACTTCCATTGATCTCCTTCATATTTTGTGCCAATTTTTGACCATAATTTTAAGTAACATAATATTTATGCATGTCATAAAAAGTAATATCATCGAAAACTATGTTCAAATGCGATTCCAATAATATAATTTTTGGTGACATGCATTAACATTTTCTTAGTTAAATTTTTGGTCAAAAATTGGCACAAAATAAAAAGGGGGCCAATAAACCAGGACGCAGGCAGCATGATCAATTTTTGCCTGGGCTACTGTTGGTGGCCTTTGTATTTAAATATGGACGGAGTGGAGTAGTACTATCTTTATCTTAGCCTCGTAGGGCTCTCCCAGCGCCTACGCTCGCCTCCCCGCCTCGCCCACCGGATCCTGCCATGGAGGATCCCTTAGATCCCAGGATCCCGCAGGCTGCCCTCTCGCTGCAGCCTGCAGCACTGCCGCCTTTGAGCGAAACCAACATGTGTTTCAGAGGGGATCCATTGCTCTGGAATCACAGATCGGTGGCGCCGGAGGACATGCCAGGGCTGCGTTTCAGGTGGTGGGCAGCAAGGGCAAATCGGATCGAGGAAGCATCGCATCGATTGGAGACAAGTTCGAAGGAGCTGCACCTGGCGAAGCACAAGGCGGAGGCGCAAGTCGATCTCAGGGGAGAGATGCTGAGGGATGTCAGCATCTGGCAGCGTCGCGTTGATTTCGAGTTGGGGCTAATGGCAGAGATCATATTCACGGAGTCGACTGTGGAGGAAAGAACGTGCATGCCTACGGGATGGGATGAGCAGCCGGTGGAACTGTTCAAATGGGCGGTAGGAGAAGCCAAATCACGGAGCCAGCGGCGGCGGCGGCGCTGGGCATGCATCGTAGGCGAGGTGAGATGCCCTCCTTCCCCGCCAGCGATGCAGTGACCTACTCGGTTGCTGCTGCAGTGAACTTGCGGTGCCATGGCGGTTTGCAACCGTGACAATCACTCCATCTATCTCTATCTCTACTCTTTCTCTACTCTTATAAAAAACAGAGTTGGTGATGATGGTGTGCCTGCCATCCTGCAATATAGGCCGTCTGATTTATATCTGACGGATAGGAAGGAAACTATGGCAATTTTGCAAAAAGATACCCACACCCCTCTCCACATTTGCAAATAAGGCCTTCCCTCGTTCATCCTTTTCTCCCACAAGATAAACTACTCATACAAATGCATCTTGATGTTCCGTGCAACGCACGGGCATCTTGCTAGTATGTATTGTATTCCTGTGAAAATACTTGGTCATTTGGAAAAAGATGGTAATATGTATTGTATTCCTGTGAAAATACTTGGTCGTTTGGAAAAAGATGGTAATTGATTTATCACTACTTTTTGAATGCTTGGTCGTGACAATCACCCGAAGCCACAACCACAAGTCTCCATCGCGTAATACTTACGGTCGGTCGCACCAACGGACGGTCGGTCGGACCCGCGTCTCACCGAAGGGAAACACATCGGCTTGGTCTGACATGTACGACCAGTTACATCACTGACTTGTGCGACCGCATTTGAGCAGTAGTACTTGAAATTTGTGTTCCAGGAAACTCATCGGGAGCCGTTTCAGGCCTCGAAACCAAAACCATCAATTAATCTTTAGCTTGTTCCCATCACATTCCAAAGTAGTACTTCCATGCTATAATTAAGTGCAAACCTGCTCACACCTAGTACGTATCAAACCTGAACGTGTTCCCACTATGCAGGTTTTAGTACTAGTGCTAGTACTAGGTTATAAAAAGGGGAACTACCTAGCCGAAAATTACTCTACCTTCCTTCTCATAAGTCTTTCTTGTTCGTCCGTCCTTGCCATGGCCGGTGTGCAGAGCTCTAGGTCGAGAACTACTCGTAACAAGGGAGCGGTGACCAAGGCCGCGGAAAAAAAAGAGGTCTCGCCGCCTCGCAAAGACCTCGAAAGATCTCTCACGGGCAGGCGAGGGCTCCCAGAAGCGCCCTAGCCGCGGAGGCGAACATGCCGAGCTGGCGGTGTTGGAGTCGTTATCCCTCGACCACATGCCCGATTAGCTCAATAAGCAGAAGGAGTTCATCGACGGCTTGGTGGAGCTGCTAAAAAAGAGCCTCGATAACATGCCCGCTGAGCTCAATAAGCAGGAGGAGTTGACCGCCAGCTTGGTGATGCTGCTGAAGGAGAGCATTGCCTCGGGTAAGAAGGCGACCGATGAAATCCTGCAACTTCAGGAGGACAAGGCGAAGCTTCGCCACGAGCTCGACCTGCTGAAGGAGGAGAACGCCGGCTGGAATAAGCTGCATGAGAAGAGTAGTTCCTCGGTGAAGATGTTGCACGCCCTCGTCATGGAACAGAAGGAGGAGTTGGCGAAGCTCCACATCGAGCACCCGGCTGTTGTCAAGGTACGTAATGCGGCCGTGGAAGAGATGATGAACGCTCGCGTCGAGAAATCCCGCGTCATGGACAGAATGAAGAAGATGGCGGAGGAGACGAGCGAGGAGATGAAGGTCGTGGAGGCGATGAAGAAGCAGTTAGGACTCCGCGGTCAACTCTTCATGAAGTAGAGAGCAGCGCCCCGGACTTGTGTCTGCGTCTTCCTTCTTTTTTGGGGGGGTAATCTTCCTTCTTCTTTTGCTCCTGTGTTTCTTCTTTTGCTTCGGGTGTTTCGCCGCATGTGTCATGTTCTCTGCGAGGCACGAATAGAACAATGCTAAGGATGAGCGGCGCCGTGGGATCGATGACTAGCAAATTAGATCATTTTTTATCGCCATATCACACCGGACTGCCGTGTTTCGCGCTCCTCCATCGTACTACTCCTACTCCAGTGGAAAACTTGAGTATACCGCACGGTTCTTTGCTCCTCCTCGGGTCGTCGGCAACATTTATACGAGCAGTCAAATCACAAGGCCCCACCTTCTAGCAGTAATGAGCCGTCAAATCACAAAGGCCCTCGCCTCTCGTGAAACCGACCAAGCGAGACTGCCCCGCCCTCTAGCCTTTTAAATGTACTTTTGTACAGTAGTAGTATCGATGGATCATGCCATGGAGCAAAACTAACAAGATGAAATTAAAGAAAAAAGGTGGTACATATAGAGAGCGCTCGTCGCCAAATTATGCATATAGTACTATTTAAAAAGCTAGTACGTGCTTAGATGGGGTGCTAAAGTCTATTAAAGAAATTAGCATACCTATTTAATTCTTTGACAACTAAACTCCTTCATGCTTTGGGTAAACTTCTCTCATTTAAGTTTTTTTTAGAATTACATATCTCATTTAAGTGTTTTGTTTATGTGGCATGCTTAGAGCGTGGTTAATAGTATAGCCAACTGCTGGCTATATGATGTTGGCCATATATATTGTACGTATATAATGTGAAGAAACGAGTGGTAGTACTACCAACTACAAGATGAACTGTAAGAAATACAAGTATGTACGTACTGAAGAGTTAAAGTAACGAGAAAGAACATAACATAGTTCTGCTGGGGGCTCAGCACAACACACCCCTGAAATAAAACTAAGCACCCTGAAATTAAACTAAGCAACTAATCCGGTAGACACTGCATTAGAACCACAATGAGCAACGACACTGCCACCTTACTCGGACTCCTCGTCCACGTCCTCGACTTCGTCCTTGTCCCTCTTCCTCTTGGCCGATACTTCTTTGCTTGAACCGCACACTAGGCTCTCGCTCTTCATCCAACCCTTGTAGATATTGAAACAAAGGTAGGCATCCATTGCAGCGTACTGGATGTGGTCTTTATCTATTAAATTCCACTCCCATGCAAGATGAAACTTGTGGTCAGGTTTTGTCAGTTTGCCGTACGAAGGATCAACCATGGCTCCTGCCAGGGTCAGCATTGAAGGCTGACGGGAGGACACCAGCCTATTCTTCTGGAGGTCGAAGGGCTGGTCTACAACGAGGCCTATCCGACCCAGGACTTCCTTGTCATTACGAAAGTCTACAGTAATGGATTTGACTCTGTCGTCCGCGAGGAAGTTCTTAAAATCCTCGCACTTAACGTCGGCATGGCATATGTGGTAGACCAAGCACAAGTTATGCACGCAAACCTGGATCACGGCGGGCTTCTTCTTCTCTTCCTCCTTTAGATTCTTCTCTTTTCCCAGGACTGTGGTGTACTGAACATCTAGCCCAGCGACCCACTCATCACCATCTGACTTTTTGAACATGCGTTTGAAGCGAGTAAGGCATCCTTTCACCGTCGTGGAAGAACGGGTGTAGATGACGTCGAACTCATCGCCGGTGATGGTTCTAACCTTGTACTCACCGCCGATCATGGAGATTTGGGACGCCATGGACTTTGGAGGAGGGTTAGGATTAGTGGAACTGCTGTAATGTGAAAGGACGGACGACTAGTAGAGAACTGTCATAATGTTAAAGGACGGCCGGGACGAGTAGGAGCGAACTGCTAGCGGTTTTCCGATTGTAAAAATGCTGAGTGGGGCGTGCGAACGGCAGGGTAGTGGCTTGCCCGGTGGATAAATGGATTCATGCACAGTACTATGGGGGCCCAATTAGATGTCATGTCTACTAGACCCACTTTGTAGGCCTGACAGTATAGCATCTGCGTGTTCGCACGTCAAGCTTCGGGAAAATTACAGGTGATATGAAGCTTTCCATGCTCCCATGATACGGGCTTCCGAGAGCCCTTGGATCTGAGATCGAACGGTTGCATGGCGTGATTCTAGACCTATGGGTGAATATCCTATCTTGGAGGGTTATTCTGCAAATTTTCAGCAGCTTAGCATGCGACCGTTCGATCTCAGATCCAAGGGCTGTCAGCAGCCTGTATCATGGTCGCATCTACCACGACCGTCGCCTCGCTCACGCGGTCGCGCCCTTGGAGATTTCAGACGGCTATAAATGAGCATTTTTTTGCCTACTTCACATGCATGAAACTACTTCCTCCGTTCTATCTGATGTTGGCATGTCATACATAGTCATCACTTATAGTCACTCATACAACAAGGTTAGCTATAAGGTTGGCTATAAGAGTATTTTTTTTACTTCTCTCTATCTCTTTCTTCGTAGTATTTATTGCATTTGCCAAGGAGTAAGTAGCTAGGGTGTTTGCACAAGAGCCCACTCCCACCATTTTGCCCATGTCTCTCTCCTCGACATATAAGCAAAAGTGCCATGTAAGCGGGCTATAAGCCCATTACTGTAGAGTACTACCTCCGTCCTGGTTTATAGGTCACCTTTGTAGTTTGTACCAAATTTTGACCAAAGATTTAGCTAACAAAATGTTAATGCATGTCAACAAAAATTATATCGTTGGATTCGTATTTGAACATAGTTTTGAATGATATAATTTTTGGTAACATGCATGAACGTTTTGTTAGTTCAATCTATAGTCAAAATTTGACACAATATACAATGGGGACCAATAAACCAGGACAGAGGTAGTATAGTACTTGGCACCTGTATACCATGGAGGTGGTCAGGAATCGGGAGACTCACCCCGGTTGTAGCGCCGCAGTAATAATGATAATGGCAAGTCAAATCACAGGGCCCCACCTGTCCAGCAGTAACGAGCCGTCAAATCACACAGCCCTACGTTTGCAGCAGTCTACTCCCTCATCTTCTCGCCTCTCTGTCAGAACCAACTAGGCGGAACTGCCCCGCCTACCGCGCGGGAAAAGCCCCGCCCTCGACTTTTAAATATAATTTTGTATCCATGGATTGCGCCATGGAGCAAAGCCTGAAGAAAACGGCGGTACACATGTATACAGCATGCCCGTCGCGTTCGCGTCGCACCCCAGACGGTCGGTCGGTCTGCACGCCGCTCTCCGAATGGAACGCGCGTCATATTGCGTTTGCACACACATGTGGGACCGCCATCGAGAACCGACCATAGGCACACTCCCCCGTCCCCGCAAGTCAACTGAGTTAATAGAAGAGAGAGACGAGCGATTGTACTGGAGCAGTGCTGTAAACACGTCGGTGCCTGGACGATCCCTGCACGACACGGGAGATTAGTTCGTCCATGCATGTGACCAGACTCCAGCAGACGGCTGGATTGGCTATCGTCTACATATCGTGCAGGCTGTGTTGTACAGGGTTGTAGTTCTGGTGAGAAATCTAAAAAAAAGGTTTCTTGTCATCTCGCAATATTAGGTGTCATGTGCTTCGGATCACTGCGAGGGTTAAACAGAGACAATTGCGTTCGTCCAAGGCGCTGGTCATTGGGGGCACATGCACGAAGACTACTCGGCTGCCATCTAGGTCAAGCCGGCTATGTTAATTAGGACACCTATCGATTGACCCCTTTTCTACGAGTTTGTCTTTAATTTGAGCTTTGATCCTTGTCTAGTTTGTCCGTCGGGATTCATGTTGTCTCCTTGGGGCAGAGAGGTTATGGTTTCTTATCATGCGGCATTTTTTCGTGTTATATGTTAATCTGGTGCTTCAGATCAAAATGACGATAACTGCGCCTCCGGGGCACGTGCATGAAGACTTCTCGATAGTCATTGACGAGGTCAAGCCGGCTCCGATAGAAAAAAGAAAACTACTCCAGTATAGGCAAGAGCCTCCGCGCTTGCTTGCTAGTGTTGCTCTCTTCACACTCTCTCGTCCTCTCCAGATCTAAACACGACAGCGGTGGCCACACTCTCTCTCTGCTCACCGCTGGTCACAGATCCGGCCGGATCCCCTCCGCCGGGGAAGGTGAGAAGGTGCAATGTTCACGCGGTCGTCCTCGGCGACGGCTCTTGCCCACTGCCGGTGGGTCCCGATCAGCGTGCCTTGCCATTCTCTCCCATGCAGCGCCGGCTAGGGAGGGCCTCTGACCCCCTTCTTCCTCGCTGCCGTAGTGTGGGCAGATCCGGCCTCCCACCGCCCACCTAGCGACATCCCGGCGACCCTCGGGTATAACTTCCTTCGAAACCGGCATTGCTCTACTGCCCCAACTCCTCACTTCGCTGCATTTGTATCTTTTACTATTTCTCAGCCCCTCGTAGATAGGATCGATCGGCTGTTCAAAAGCCACCTAAATTTTTACTGTTAAGAGGTAAAACTACTTCATGCAGTCGAATCTAGTACTACTTGGTTCAAACAGGGAAGAAAGGGGGTGGGGGTGGGGGAAGATTTGTTACCTGAATCTAGGACTTGGTCGAAAGAGGAAATAATGGGGGCGAAAAGTAGCAGAGACTGGCTATCCAACTGGTCTCTTGGTCTAATAGGGAAATAAAGGGAAACGCAGTACAAACTCAATATAAACCGATCTACTGGTTAAAAAAGGAAAGAAAGTGGGGACTGGGGGACAAGTCAACAGAGTATGTCCAGCACTAGTTTGCTAGCCTCACACAGTATAAGGTGGCTATACCGAACAAAAATGGGACCAACCCAGATATCCTGTTTGGATGTTTGTTGCCCGAGCCCCTCTTATGTAATGCCACTGGTAAAATGTAGCAGTCCCACTGTTAAAGTAAGGACACGTTAAACCAATGTTGTTTTCAATGTAATGCCTCCAGTAATATGAATCAATGGCACTGTTTTTCATGTCCTGCTAAATTTCCCATTAAGATAAGTTGCTTCTTTTCGTTAGAAATGCAACTGTCCTGGTCCGCCTACTCTCCCGTGCCCAAATACCAACTCTTTAGCAGCTGTTAATGTAATGTTGCTGGTAAAATGAAGCAATGGCACCATTAAAGTAATGTCGTATTTAACGGTTGTCATAGTTAATCCTAATGCCCACACTAATATCTAGCAATGCTGCTGCTTTAGAAATTGCTACTGTCCTTGTAGGATTGCCATTCAGATAAGGAACATGCTTCTTTTCATTTGATGTATGTTTCATCACTTGTTAGTCACCCTCCTTTCCACCTTTTTGTGCAAACAGAGATATACATTTCACGCTTGATCTTAGTTGAACTGCACAAAATGATATCCAGATTATAGTTGAACATTCCATGAGCTTCACGACCAACCTTGATGTTGCTCAATTTTATTGCAACTAATGAAGAAGAAGCTGCTAGCTCATGGGACCAAGTACTTGCTAACTGCATGATGCAAACATTGCTTCATTTCAGGTGAACTGCACAAAAAGGTCCCATGAATTGAATCATCCATGTTGGTGACTGGTGTCATCCCTTCTACGATGGCGTTGACTGCAGATATGGTTCCCATCACGAGGTATGTTCCTTTTTGGTCCGACCGTTTGCCAAAGATCCTGCATGTTGACTCTGCTCTTGTGCTACTGTTTTGGCACTGCCATGATAAAGCATTAATGTTATTATTTTGCACCTTAATCTAGTGGCACTATTAATTTGAGGCAATGTTTTGGCACCGCTAGTGCCACTGATTTTTTATATATCAAAAGAGGGGTTTCCTAAAATTTCATTAAAGAAACCCAACCATAGAGAACCATTATCCGACAACATCTCAGTGTAAACGGGCAGTTATGCAACTACTACTAGAACGGACTGAGTACTAGCAGGAGACAAGTTCGCCACATAAGCTAGGCAGGTAGGGGGATGCAACACCAGCTCGACCAAGTTTGGATTACAACCCAAAAGCTACCACAGAAACATCAGGGGGGGAGATAGGGACTGAAAGAGCCAGCTTCAGCATCCCAGTCTAAGCACCCCCGGCCTCCATCCATGCGACGCACGGTACACCTCGCTTGCCACCTGCTCGACCCTAGTGCCACTGATAAAATGAAGTAATAATACAGTTAAAATAGAGCTAGTGTCCTCTCTATCATTTCATTTCCAATGTAGATAAAGAAAGTGCTTCTCTTTATTAGTATATGTTTCATCAACTAGTCCCATTGTTAATGTTTAAGTGTTTCTGCAAACTGGGGTGCTTAATTTTAGTTGATCTGCACAAAAATAGAGATTGGAATGTCTCAAGGCCCCTCCTTGTACTACCGCTGTACACTGATGTTCATCACTGGCAGAAGGTGTATCGGGGAGAATTGGGTCAATTTCCAGTATGAGGCCTACCGTATGAGGCATCGCAGGGCCCATCTCGCCCTCGCAGCATGGCATACTGTGATACTATCGCAATATTTTCCCATTAAGAAAATGAAGTTTCTTCTATTTATTAGTGTATGTTTCATCAACTAGTGCCACTATAATGTAATCACGCTTTTTCATTATCTGTGCAAACAGGGTTATTCAGCTGCATTTTGGTGGAACTGCACAAATGTACGGATGGAACCGGCATATATGCAGAGTGCGAGGTGCCAAGTAAAAATTACCGACACCAACCATGCTCCATCTAAGCATTGGCATCCACCACCGGTGGGATGGGTGGCGCTCTCTATGGACGGATCTTTCTCGGCAGCAAATCCTCTAATCAAATACTAGTAGCTTATATTGGCACTTTTCTAGGGAGTACTCTTTTCTTAAAGAAGCACCAATCGATTTTTCTTTATTTGTACACAGTGTCACTACTTTGTTTTTGGTCCAGAGCTATTTTAGGGTGATTGGCGTAGTACTCGGAGACTCGGAGTACTACCCAGTACTTACCTGTATGATTTTCATTAGCCGTCACACTGATTGTAAGCATGAGCAGATGGAAGATTAGGTTAGTGCAAAGCTTACCTTAAACCCTACCGCCGCCGTTGAAATGAGGTGAGCGGCGAGGGAACCGTGGAGAACGGCGGGGAAGCGACGTCGCGCCATCTGGCCTCCTCTTGCGGTGGGAGAACGAATACTCCTGTGGCTCCGGCTGGCATTGCACCCTCACGAACGGCACACCGTACTCGATTGATTTGTTATCCTCTGGATGCTCGACCTTCGACCTGTACACCCACCACCTCCGCCTGACTTTCACCTCGGGCGAATCTGTCTGCTCCATCGCCCAGAGGAGATACTCGATGAACTCAAAGGACTGCGGCGTGACTGCCGCCGGGGAGTACATCGCCACCCTCATCGCCGTCGTCTCGCTCTTTCGCATACATTCCCACATGGCCCTCACCGTCCTCGAAATCTCCCACTCATTGTCAAACCAAGTAAGGATCTCCTTCAACCTAGCTAACTTCGCCTGGTCGCCGCCGGCGATCTGCCCGATTCGCTGCTGCATCTTCTCCATAGATGTCCTTCTGAGAGGTCCGGTGCTAGCTTTGGAAGATGGGAGGAGAGATGGTGGTCTTGCAATGGAGAAGAGGGAGAGGCAAGACGGTGGTTTTGCAATGGAGAAGATGGAGAGGAGAGGGGGTGGTTTTGCAATGGAGAAGAGGGAGAGGCGAGACAGTGGTTTTGGAATGGAGATGATGGAGAGGAGAGGGGGTAGTTTTGCAATGGAGAAGAGGGAGAGGAGCGTGCGGCAGCGATTTAGGATTGGACGAGAGGGTCGGCGCGCTATGACTGGATCAAAATCAAAATCAATTTACCCTTCAATTAAGAAAGCGACCCCACATTAACTAGTCTCCCTTGTATTCTGGGTCATATTTGACCATGATTTTCACAAATAAAATATATGTTATACATTGCAAAAATAATATAATTTGAAAGTACATTCAGATATGAACCAAACGATACAATTTTTTATGACATGCATTCACATTTTAGTTGTCAAATACAGTACGTGGTCAAATTTTGACCCAAAATACGCAAAACAAAAAAAATACTTCCAAGACCAGCGCCGCTCCTCTCCTCGTAAACCACCGTCGCTCCTCTCCTGTTCCAATCCAAAACCAGCGCCGCTCCTCTCCTCTTCCATTTCAAAACCACCGCTGCTCCTCTCCTATTCCAATCTAAAACCAGCGCCGCTCCTCTCCTCTTCCATTTCAAAACCACCATCGCTCCTCTCCCGTTCTAATCCAAAACCAGCGCCACTCCTCTCTTCTTCCATTCAAAAACCACCACCGGCGAGTGAAGGTGTTGTGGAGAAGTAGATCGATGGAGGAGTACAACCGATACATGTGGCTCGCAGGCGGCGACCCTGTGAAGCTAGCTAGGATGTTGGAGATACAGGGAGTCGCGCGGGAGTACATAGAGCTGCTCCTCTGGGCCATGGTGCAAACAGATTCACCCGATCCGATCATGAGGCTGCGGTGGTGGGAGTATCGATCCAAGATGGAGCATCCACCCGAGATTGAAGGATCGAGCATCTACACGGTGCCGTTTGTGAGGATGCCGTGGCAGAGCAAGCAGGTGGAGTCTTCATCGACTGAACCCAACTGCAAGAGGAGAAAAATAGTTGGCGCGACGACGCTTCCCCGCCATCCTCTCCCTCGCCGTTCACCTCGTCCCACGGGGCGGCTGTCTGCCGCCGAGGAATAGGAGAGGACTCCCCCCCCCCCCAAATAGTTTGAGGAGGAGCTTAGGGTTGTCAGTATTTGCAGGTTGTGAATTGTGTTTTGTGTTTCAGATTTGAGAGTACTTTCAAATATGAATGTCTTTTGAATTTCAGATTTGCAGTATTGAGCATATGAAGTATTTTATGAATTCTAGAGATCTATTTTTAGCACTTTAAAAAATGTAGTTTTATATAAAAGTGCAGACAATGTGATTCTCAGAGAAGAAACTGCCAGTTTCAGTTTCAGATAAGAAACTGCAAGTTTCAGAGGCAGAGCATTTATATTAACACGCCCTTTTCAAACAGGGATAACATCATGTTGGAAGTTTTATTCATGGTCAAAAATGGAACTACCAGCCAGTTAACATCATGCTGATCAACATTCGTGCATAGCACATCTTCATATGATGCAGTCAAAAAGATATGCTATTTTCAAAATGCCCACACAATGTTGAGTGTGCGAATAACAGAGAAACTGAGGGACAAAGTTTTGGCAAGTGTTGGAGGTGGTGTGCGTAGATGACAATGGGCACCCACATGTCAGAGGCAGAGGCAAAAATTTGTGGATATTTTCACTGCATCAGGTGGAATCGAACCCGGGCGGAGCAGCGGTTGGGGAGTGGAACTTGGCCACTGGGCTACTCCAGTACTTTCGCTAGAAATTAGGCACGACATCTACCACTACTGTAGCACGTCTTCCTCGGCTCCGGTGCGTTCTCGTCCGGGGCCTGGACGTCATCCTCCACCTTTGTGCGCTCGCCGCGGCGCCGCTGTCTGCCGTTGTGGACATGCTCAACAACCGAGAGGAATCTGGAGAGGACTGTACGTGGATAGGCGGACAGTCGGGACCCACCAGGTCCATGGCCGTACGCAAGCAAGTGCCTCATTGAAAAAAATACTTTCTCCTAATGCGATACTGACGTTGGGGGCCACGGGTTTGTCAACGTAGTTACTAAAGGAGATAAATTTACAACGAAGCTAGTCATCGGGGAGCTAGCAGGTATCATTTATTATCAGTGGGCCAACAAGTATCAGCTGGGTTGTGGGCTGCCCAGTCTAGTCTTTCTTTTTTAACATGTGCAGCCCACGACATGCCGGTTTGTATTTTTTTAGGACCGTCATGTATCGACCAGCCTATGGCCCTCCCATCCTAGGTTTTATTTTTTCTTAAACATCGGTAGCCCAACTTATGTATATTTTTTGAAGAAAACGCAGAGGTCTGTTCTATTTTTCTATATAAGAATAGGAACGCCAGGTCCAACTTATGTTTCCCTTCTAACTATATTATATATATTTATATTATTTTATATGTTATTATATATTATTGTTATTATCATCATATATTTAACAGATACTTACATATATAAGGAAAACAAATATCCCACGTATTATGAACTTATAAAAATAAGTGTTTAACAATAAAATCCCGGGTTTTTTTACTTAAGGTCAACAAAAATACAGGTGATTGTGTACAAAAGCTTGCTAAGATTTAAGGACCAATGTAAATAAAGCACTTAGGCAACTAAGATTTAAGGACCAATGTAAATAAAGCAGTGTAGTTTCCCCCTCCCCCGGGGCGAGGGCGATCCTCTACTCTAATTCACCTCCGGGGTGGTGGCCTCCCGATGAAAAACAGGAGGTGGCGGCGACTTCGTATCATGAAATGCAATAAAACTTCATCTCCTTATTTTTCTCTGGAATTGCGAATTTATAGTGTTGGAATTAGGTCAGACGGAGCCACATGGGCCCCACGAGGAACCAGGGCGCGCCTGGGGGGGTGGCGCGCCCTGGTGCCTCGTGGGCAACCAGTGGCCCCCCTCCAGTGGGTCTTCCTTTGTGTGGCGGTTGGGGGGCGCGATGGTTAACTCCTACCAACCTCCCCCCTAGGGGCATGCGTAGTAGTACTTTGCTTCGAGGGCTAATAAACTTTCGCAATAAGTATGTGAGTTCTTTATGACTAATGTGAGTCCATGGATTATACGCACTCTCACCCTTCCACAATTTGTTAGCCTCTTTGGTACCGTGCATTGCCCTTTCTCACATCGAGAGTTGGTGCAAACTTCGCCGGTGCATCCAAACCCCGTGATATGATACGCTCTATAACACATAAGCCTCCTTATATCTTCCTCAAAACAGCCACCATACCTACCTATCATGGCATTTTCATAGCCATTCCGAGATATATTGCCATGCAACTTCCACCGTCCCGTTTTTATGACACACATCATCATTGTCATATTGCTTTGCATAATCATATAGCTGACATAGTATTTGTGGCTCAGCCACCATTCATCATTTTTATACATGTTACGCTAGCATCATTGCACATCCTGGTACACTGCCAGAGGCATTCATATAGAGTCATACTTTTGTTCTAGTATCGAGTTGTAAGTAAATAAAAGTGTGATGATCATCATTATTAGATCATTGTCCCAGTGAGGAAAGGATGATGGACACCATGATTCCCCCACAAGTCGGGATGAGACTCCGGACGAAAAAAAAAGAGGCCAAAAAGAGCCACGAAAAAAATGAGAGAAAAAGAGAGAAGGGGCAATGTTACTATCCTTTTTCCCCACTTGTGCTTCCGAGTAGAACCATGTTGTTCATATAGAGAGTCTCCTATTTTGTCACTTTCATATACTAGTGGGAATTTTTCATTATAGAACTTGGCTTGTATATTCCGATGACAGGCTTCCTCAAATGCCCGAGGTCTTCATGAGCAAGCAAATTGGATGCACACCCACTTAGTTTTCATGTTGAGCTTTCATACACTTATAGCTCTTAGTGCATCCGTTGCATGGCAATCCCTACTCCTCGCATTGACATCAATTGATGGGCATCTCCAAAGCCCGTTGATTAGCCTCGTTGATGTGAGACTATCTTCTTATTTTTTGACTTCCCCTTATTGATCTCCACCACCACACTCTATTCCACCGATAGTGCTATATACATGGCTTCCGCTCATGTATTGCGTGGGGGTTGAAAAATCTGAAGTGCGTTAAAAAGTATGAACCAATTGCTTGGCTAAAACCGGGGTTGTGCATGATAAATATTTTTTGTTAAGAAGATGGAGCATGACAGGATTATATGATTTTGTAGGGATAACGTTCTTTAGCATTTTTATTTTGAAAGACATGATCGTTTATTAGTATGCCTGAGTATTGATGTCTTCATATCAAATTATAGACTATTGCTTTGAATTATTCGGATCTTATTATTCATACCGTAAGAGAGAGATTACATGATGAAACATGATAGGTAGCATTCCACATCAAAAATTCTGTTTTTATCATTTACCTACTCGAGGACGAGCAGGAATTAAGCTTGGGGATGCTTGATACGTCTCCAACGTATCTATAATTTTTGATTGTTCCATGCTATTATAGTATCAATCTTGGATGTTTTATATGCAATTATGTGCCATTATATATCATTTTTTGGGACTAACCTATTAACCCAGTGCCCCGTGCCAGTTGTTGTTTTCTGCTTGTTTTTGCCTTTTCAGAAAATCATTATCAAAAAGTGTCCAAACGAGAAAAAAACTTTGGATTAATTTTTTCTGGACCAGAAGAGACCCACGGAGCTTCGGGAGAAGACCAGAAGAGCCACGAGGAGGTGACAAGCCTGGAGGGCGCGCCCCCCAGGCTTGTGGGCCCCTCGTTGCCCCTCCTGACCTAATTCCAGCGCTATAAATTCCCAAATATTCCCAATATACCAGAGAGATAGAAGAGAAAACCTTTCCGCCGCTGCAAGCCTCTGTTCTTCCGCGATCCCATCTGGAGGCCTTTTTCGGTACTCTGCCGGAGGGGGAATCGATCACAGATGGCTTCTTCATCAACCTTGCTGCCCTTCCGATGATGTGTGAGTAGTTTACCACAGACCTACGGGTCCATAGCTAGTAGCTAGATGGCTTCTTCTCTCTCTTTGATCTTCAATACCATGTTCTCCTAGGTGTTCTTGGAGTTCTATTCGATGTAATCTTCTTTTGCGGTGTGTTTGTTGGGATCCGATGAATTGTGCGTTTATGATCAGATTATTCAGGAGAAATATTTGAGTCTTCTCTGAACTCTTTTATGCATGATTATTATAGCTTTGTATTTCTCTCTGATCTATCGATTTGGTTTGGCCTACTAGATTGATTTGTCTTGCAATGGGAAAGGTGCTTTGTAATGGGTTCAATCTTGCGGTGCTCAATCCCAGTGACAGAAGGGGACATGACACGTATTTGTATTGTTGCCATTAAGGATAAAAAGATGGGGTTTAATCATATTTCTTGAGTTTACTTTGTCTACATCATGTCATCTTGCTTAAGGCGTTACTCTGTTTCATACTTAATACCCTAGATGCATGCTGGATAGCGGTCGATGGGTGGAGTAATAGTAGTAGATGCAGGCAGGAGTCGGTCCACTTGTCTCGGACATGATGCCTATATACATGATCATTGCCATGAATCCGTCATAATTATTTGCTGTTCTATCAATTTCCCAACAGTAATTTGTCTACCCACCGTATGCTATGTGTTCGAGAGAGAAGCCTCTAGTGAAAACTATGGCCCCCGGGTCTACTTTATCATATATAAAAAACCTAAAAATACCTTGCTGCAATTTATTTACTTTTATTTTAATTAGTATTTTATTTTATCTATTTATCTCTATAAGATTTAATCCTTGCAAATAGCCGCTAAGAGGATTGACAACCCTCTTATTTGCGTTGGGTGCAAGTGTTTGCTCTTGTGTGTGCAGGTGGGCTTAACGGAATTTTGCTTGGTTCTCCTACTGGATTGATAACCTTGGTTCTTAACTGAGGGAAATACTTATCTCTACTATACTGCATCATCCTCTCCTCTTCGGGGAAATAACAACGCAGTCTACAAGTAGCAATGCCTATATATAGTGGAGGTGCGGCACACTCATTTGGTTGATCGCTGATACGTCCAATTTGCATCATGATTTCCTACTGTTAATTATTATGTTTTTAATCATTATTTCACTTTATGGTACAATTCTTATGCCTTTTCTCTCTTAATTTGCAAGATTTACATGAAGAGGGAGAATGCCGGCAGCTGGAATTCTGGACCTGAAATAGCCACATCAGAGATACCTATTCTACAGAGCTCCAATTGACCTGAAATTTCACGGAGAATTTTTATTGAATATATAAAAAATATTGGAGAAAATAAATACCAGAGGGGACCCACCAGTTGCCCACAAGGCAACAGGGCGCCCCCCGGGCTCGCCCTATTGCCTTGTGGGGCCCACAGCTGGCGTCTGGTCCCCTCCTTCTGCTATATGAGGTCATTAGCCCTAGAAAAAAATAAGGGGAAGACTTTCGGGACAAAACGCCGCCGTCTCGAGGCGGAACCTGGGCAGGAGCTATTTTGCTCTCCGGCGGAGCGATTCCGCCGGGGATACTTCCTTCCGGGAGGGGGAAATCGAAGCCATCGACATCACCAACGATCGTCTCATCGTGGGAGGACCAATCTTCATCAACATATTCACCAGCACCATCTCATCTCAAACCCTAGTTCATCTCTTGTATTCAATCTTTGTCTCAAAACCTCAGATTGGTACATGTGGGTTGCTAGTAGTGTTGATTACATCTTGTAGTTGATGCTAGTTGGTTTATTTGGTGGAAGATTATATGTTCAGATCCTTAATGCTATTCAATACCCCTCTGATCTTGAACATGAATATGATTTGTGAGTAGTTACTTTTGTTCTTGACGACATGGGAGAAGTCTTGTCATAAGTAATCATGTGAATTTGGTATTCGTTCGATATTTTGATGATATGTATGTTGTTGCTTCCTTTAGTGGTGTCGTGTGAACGTCGACTACATGACACTTTACCATCTTTGGGCCTAAGGGAAGGCATTGTGGAGTAGTAATTAGATGATGGGTTGCTAGAGTGACAGAAGCTTAAACCCTAGTTTATGCGCTATTCCGTAAGGGGCTGATTTGGATCCATATGTTTCATGCTATGGTTAGAGTTATCTTAATTCTTCTTTCGTAGTTGCGGATGCTTGCGAGAGGGGGTAATCATAAGTGGGAGGCTTGTTCAAGTAAGAACAGCACCCAAGCACCGGTCCACCCACATATCAAATTATCAAAGTAGCGAACGCGAATCAAACAAACATGATGAAAGTGACTAGATGAAATCCCCATGTGTCCTCGAGAATGCTTTGCTTATTATACGAGTTCATTCTGGCTTGTCCTTTGCAACAAAAAGGATTGGGCCACCTTGCTTCACTTTTTGTTACCGTTACTACTTGTTACTTGTTATGAATTATCTTGCTATCAAAACTATCTGTTACTGCTACTTTCAGTACTTGCAGAGAATACCTTGCTGAAAACCGCTTGTCATTTCCTTCTGCTCCTCATTGGGTTCGACACTCTTACTTATCGAAAGGACTACGATTGATCCCCTATACTTGTGGGTCATCAAGAATCTTTTTTGGCGCCGTTTTCGGGGAGTGAAGCGCCTTTGGTGAGTGGAATTTGGTAAGGAAACATTTATATTACGTGCTGAAATTTATTGTCACTTGTCACTATGGAAAGTAATCCTTTGAGGGGTTTGTTCGGGGTATCTTCACCTCGACCGGAAGCAATAAGAGTTGCTCCTCAACCTATTGAACCTACTGAAAATATTTATTATGAAATTCCTTCGGGTATGATAGAGAAACTGCTAGCTAATCCTTATGCAGGAGATGGAACGGTACATCCCGATATGCACTTGATCTATGTGGATGAAATTTGTGGATTGTTTGAGCTTGCAGGTTTATCCGGAGATGGATTTAAGAAGAAAGTATTCCCTTTATCTTTGGAGGGAAAGGCATTGATGTGGTATAGGCTATGTGATGATACTGAAACATGGGATTGGAACCGGTTGAAGCTGGAATTCCACCAGAAATTTTATCCTATGCATTTGGTTCATCGTGATCGGAATTATATATATAATTTTTGGCCTCGTGAAGGAGAAAGTATCGCTCAAGCTTGGGGGAGGCTTAAGTATATGTTGCACACATGCCCCAATCATGAGCTCTCAAGAGAAATAATTCTTCAAAACTTTTATGCTCGGCTTTCTTATAACGATCAATCCATACTCGATACTTCTTCTGCTGGTTCCTTTATGAAGAAAACTATTGAATCCAGATGGAATCTTCTAGAAAGAATTAAACGTAACTCTGAAGATTGGGAAATCGACAAAGGTAACGAGTCAGGTATAAATCTTGAGTTTGATTGTGTTAAATCTTTTATGGAAACTGATGCTTTTCGTAAGTTTAGCACTAAATATGGACTTGACTCTGAGATAGTAGCTACCTTTTGTGAATCTTTTGCTGCTCATGTTGATCTCCCTAAGGAGAAATGGTTTAAATATCACCCACCTATTGAATTGAATGAAGAACATGTTAGTGTTAAAGAAGAAACAATTGTTTACCATGTTGATCCAGTTGTGCCTACTGCTTATATTGAGAAACCTCCTTTCCCTGTTAGGATTAAGGAACATGCTAAAGCTTCAACTGTGGTTAATAAGAGTAATATTAGAGCACCTAGACTCTCTGAACAAATTAAAGTTGAACCTAGTGTTGCAATGGTTAAAGATCTTTTGGTTGATAATATTGATGGACATGTCATATATTTTTGTGATGAAGCAACTAGAATTGCTAAGCCAGACCCTAAAGATAAAAACAAACCTGTAGTTGGCATGCCTGTTATTTCTGTTAAAATTGGAGATCATTGTTATCATGGTTTATGTGATATTGGTGCTAGTGTGAGTGCTATTCCGTTTACTCTCTATCAAGAAGTCATGAATGATATTTCACCCGTTGAGATTGAAGATATTGATGTTACTATTAAGCTTGCAAACAGAGATACTATTTCACCACTTGAGATTGTTAGAGATGTTGAAGTCTTGTGTGGTAAGATCAAATACCCTACTGATTTTCTTGTTCTCGGATCACCACAAGATGATTTTTGCCCCATTATATTTGGTAGAGCCTTCTTGAATACTGTTAATGCTAAGATTGATTGCACTAAAGAAATTGTTAGTGTTAATTTTGGTGAGATGTCTCATGAGTTTAATTTCTCTAAGTTTCGTAGACAACCTCATGATAAAGAATTACCCAATAAAGATGAAATTATTGGTCTTGCTTCTATTGCTGTGCCTCCTACTGATCCATTAGAACAATATTTGCTTAAGCATGAGAATGACATGAATATGAATGAAAGAAATGAAATAGATGAGTTGTTCTTTAAACAAGCACCTATCCTGAAACATAATTTGCCTGTTGAAACCTTGGGAGGTCCACCTCCACCCAAGGGTGATCCTGTATTTGATTTAAAGCAATTACCTGATACTCTTAAATATGCTTATCTTGATGAAAAGAAGATATATCCTGTTATTATTAGTGCTAACCTTTCAGAGCATGAAGAAAAGAGATTACTTAAAACTCTGAAGAAGCACCGTGCCGCTATTGGATATACTCTCGATGATCTTTAGGGCATCAGTCCCACTTTATGTCAGCATAAAATTCATATGGAGCCAGATGCTAAACCCATTGTTGACCATAAGAGAAGGTTGAATCCTAGAATGAAGGATGTGGTAATAACTGAAATATTAAAGCTTCTGGAAGCAGGTATAATATATCCCATAGCTGATAGTAGATGGGTAAGTCATGTTCATTGTGTTCCTAAGAAAGGAGGTATTACCGTTGTTCCTAATGATAAAAATGAATGTATCCCACAAAGAATAGTGACTGGTTATAGGATGGTAATTGATTTCAGGAAATTAAATAAAGCTACTAGAAAAGATCATTACCCCTTGCCTTTTATTGATCAAATGTTAGAAAGGTTGTCTAAGCATACACACTTTTGTTTCCTAGATGGTTATTCTGGTTTCTCTCAAATACCTGTGTCACCTGAAGATCAAGAGAAAACCACCTTTACTTGTCCTTTTGGAACTTATGCTTATCGTCGTATGCCTTTTGGTTTATGTAATGCGTCTGCTACCTTTCAAAGATGTATGACTGCTATATTCTCTGACTTTTGTGAAAAGATTGTTGAGGTTTTCATGGATGATCTCTCCGTTTATGGAACTTCTTTTGATGATTGCTTGAGCAACCTTGATCGAGTTTTGCAGAGATGTGAAGAAACTAATCTTGTCTTGAATTGGGAGAAGTGCCACTTTATGGTGAATGAAGGTATAGTCCTTGGGCATAAAATTTCTGAAAGAGGTATTGAAGTTGATAAAGCTAAAGTTGATGCTATTGAGAAAATGCCATGTCCTAAAGATATCAAAGGTATAAGAAGTTTCCTTGGTCATGCTGGTTTCTATAGAAGGTTTATAAAAGACTTCTCTAAAATTTCTAGACCTCTTACCAATCTCTTACAAAAAGATGTTCCATTCGTTTTTGACGATGATTGTGTAGAAGCCTTTGAAATACTTAAGAAAGCCTTAATTTCTGCACCTATTGTTCAACCACCTGATTGGAACCTACCCTTTGAAATTATGTGTGATGCTAGTGATTATGCTGTTGGTGCTGTTCTAGGACAAAGAGTTGATAAGAAATTAAATGTTATTTATTATGCTAGTAAAACTCTAGACAGTGCTCAAAGAAATTATGCTACTACTGAGAAATAATTTTTAGCAGTTGTGTTTGCATGTGATAAATTCAGATCTTATATTGTTGATTCCAAAGTTACTATTCACACTGATCATGCTGCTATTAAATACCTTATGGAAAAGAAAGATGCTAAACCTAGACTTATTAGGTGGGTTCTTTTGCTACAAGAATTTGATTTGCATATTATTGATAGAAAGGGAGCTGAGAATCCCGTAGCTGATAATTTGTCTAGAATGGAAAATGTTCTTGATGACCCACTTCCTATTAATGTTGATTTTCCTGATGAATAATTAGCTGTGATAAATGCTTCTCGTAATACTCCTTGGTATGCAGACTATGCTAATTACATTGTTGCTAAATACATACCACCTAGCTTTACATACCAACAAAAGAAAAAGTTTTTCTTTGATTTAAGACATTACTTTTGGGATGACCCACGTCTATATAAAGAAGGGGTAGATGGTATTATTAGACGTTGTGTACCTGAGCATGAACAGGAACAGATCCTACGTAAGTGCCACTCCGAGGCATATGGAGGACACCATGCGGGAGACTGAACTGCACACAAGGTATTACAATCCGGTTTTTATTGGCCTACTCTTTTCAAGGATGCATGTAAGTTTGTCCTTTCTTGTGATGAATGTCAAAGAATTGGTAATGTTGGTAGACGTCAGGAAATGCCTATGAATTATTCACTTGTTATTGAACCATTTGATGTTTGGGGTTTTGATTATATGGGACCTTTTCCTAAATCCAATGGGTATACTCATATTTTAGTTGCTGTTGATTACATTACTAAGTGGGTAGAAGCTATTTCAACTAGTAGTACTGATCATAACACTTCTATTAAAATGCTTAAAGAAGTTCTTTTCTCGAGGTTTGGAGTCCCTAGATATTTAATGACTGATGGTGGTTCACATTTTATTCATGGTGCTTTCCGTAAGTTGCTTGCTAAATATGATGTTAACCATAGAATTGCATCTCCTTATCATCCTCAGTCTAGTGGTCAAGTTGAATTAACTAATAGAGAAATAAAATTGATTTTGCAAAAGACCGTTAATAGTTCCAGAAAGAATTGGTCTAAGAAACTTGATGATGCATTATGGGCTTACAGAACAGCATATAAAAATCCTATGGGTATGTCTCCGTATAAAATGGTTTATGGAAAAGCATGTCATTTACCTCTTGAACTAGAACATAAAGCTTATTGGGCAATTAAAGAACTTAACTATGATTTTAAACTTGCCGGTGAGAAGAGGTTATTTGATATTAGCTCTCTGGATGAATGGAGAACCCAAGCCTATGAAAATGCTAAGTTGTTTAAAGAAAAAGTTAAAAGATGGCATGATAAAAGAATTCAAAAACGGGAATTCAAAGTAGGTGATTATGTTCTATTATACAATTCTCGTTTAAGATTTTTTGCAGGAAAACTTCTCTCTAAATGGGAGGGGCCATATGTCATCGAAGAAGTTTATCGCTCCGGAGCCATCAAAATAAATAACTCTGAAGGCAATAATCCGAGAGTGGTGAATGGACAAAGAATTAAGCATTATATTTCAGGTACTCCCATTAATGTTGAAACTAATATTATTGAAACAATTACACTAGAGGAACACATAAAAGAGTCCTTCCGGAACGCTCCAGAACCCTGAAAAGGGGTAGGTATGTGATACGGTAAGTAAACCGACTCCAAAAATTCCATAAAAATTATTTCTGTCAGTTTTAGAATATTAGAAAAATTACAAAAATTAGAAACAGCCGAGGGGACCCACGTGTTGCCCACAAGGCAACAGGGCGCGGCCACCCCCCTGGGCGCGCCCTATTGCCTTGTGGGCCCCACATGTGCCTTCCCGACTCCGTTTTCTTCCCGTATGCCTGTTTTGCAAGATAAAAATTCTTTATATATACTCCCGTATGTTTTGACCACCGTATCGCAAGTTTCTCCTCTGTTCTTGTTTTGTGCTGTTTTCTGTCAGATTCCGAAGCCAGGCATCATGTCTTCCTCTTCCTCCAACAATGTGGGAGATGACGCTTGGTTGCTGCAGATGGAGCTCACGAGGGAGGAGGAAGAAGAGGTTACCATGGAAGAAGATGATGGAGATTTGCTTGAGGTCCACCCTCCGGCTTCCGAGAGGGGCACCCTTGCCGGCATCTCCACAATTCCAAACCCTCATCAGGCCATGAGAAGCGCTACAAGCCATGGACGTCCAGAGGTACAAGAAGGGCTTCCCCCTAGGAGGCCCTTACACAGGTTACATCGGAACAACTTTCATAACTTGGTTCACAATTATGGGGTTGAAAATACTCCTCGTATGCACATACCCTCCAATTGGGACATCTCTCGTCCAAGTGAAAGTGATGCAGGAAAGAATGCTTGGGGGCCTGAGAATAAGCATATTATGGCTGAAGTCCAAAAGAATATAGAGCTGATACAGCAGGTGCTCCGAGAAATTCAAAGCCTAAAGGAGATCCTAATTAACGTCACGAAGGACAAGCCTACCTCACCATCACCACCATCACCGAAGAAGGAGACTTGAGTACATGGGTATGGGCACTCCCCTTGGCTTGTGCCAAGCTTGGGGGAGGCGCCCCGGTATCGTATCACCATCACTTTTTCATTATCATTATCTATCTTAGTTCGATCCTTAGTTATATTGTGATTTAGAAGAATAAAGTTTTAGTATGATTTTGTTTCGAGTGTTTGCTTTGTGATCTATCTATCTATGTAATCGTGTGTGAAAGTTATATAATAAAGAGTAGTTTGAGTTGAGTGTTTTGCTTTTGATGATCCAATCTTAGAAATAAAGAAAGAATAAAAATAAGATCATATGCTAATCCCATGGGGAGTGATGACTTCACATAAAAGAAGTATAATTGATAAAACTTGTTGGAAGTTGACAAACATAGCATTGGTCATTATAGCAATTCATGAAAAAGTAATAAAGGAAGAGAGGTCTCACATATAAATATACTATCTTGGACATCTTTTATGATTGTGAGCCCCCATCAAATATTCTATGTCAATTAGTTGACGTTGGACAAGGAAGACAACGTAATGGGTTATGTTTGCTTATATTCACATAGAAGTTATATTGTTTTGGATCCTCTAACATGTGGTGTTTGCTCCCTATCTTTGCTAGCCAAAAATCCGCACCAAGTAGAGATACTACTTGTGCATCCAAAAACCCTTAAACCCAGTTTCATGTCATGAGAGTCCACTATATCTACCTATGGATTGAATAAGATCCTTCAAGTAAGTTGTCATCAGTGCAAAAGCAATAAAAATTGCTCCTAAATATGTATGAACTTTTATTGTAAGGGAAAATAAGCTTTGTACTATCTTGTGATGGCGGAGCAATAAAAGCGACAGACTGCATAATAAAGGTCGTTATCACAAGGGGCAATATAAAGTGACGTTCATTTACATTAAGAGCTTGCACATCCAAAAACAAAAGCGCATGACAACCTCTGCTTCCCTCTGCGAAGGGCCTATCTTTTACTTTATGTATTTACTTTCATGCAAGAGTCAATAGAATTCTCCTCTATTCCATTTTTATTTTCTCTTTTGGCAAACATCATGTGGTGGGGATTGATCCATGCATATATATCCAGTTGAATGTAGGTGATCATGAGTTATTATTGTTGACATTACCCTTGAGGTAAATACGTTGGGAGGCGAAATTATAAGCCCCTATCTTTCTATGTGTTCGACTGAAACTTTTGCCCCATAAGTATGACGTGAGTGTTAGCAATCATAGAAGACTAAATGATAGTTAAGTATGTGAACTTGCTAAACAAAGCTCTTACATAGACTCTTTCTGATAATATGATGAATTGCAATTGCTTCAGTGACTGAGATCATAGTTTGTTAGTTTTGAATTTGGTTTATGGTTCATACTTTAACCTGTGGATGAATTGTCACTTTTTCATGAGAAGTTTTATGATGATATATTGCTGTTATAATAAGGATCATGATGCTCCATGTCCGTATTTTATTTTTATCGACGTCTCTCTCTCTAAACATGTGGTCATGATTATCGATTTCGAATTTTCGCTTGAGGGCAAGCGAGGTCTAAGCTTGGGGGAGTTGATACGTCCAATTTGCATCATGATTTCCTACTGTTAATTATTATGTTTTTAATCATTATTTCACTTTATGGTACAATTCTTATGCCTTTTCTCTCTTAATTTGCAAGATTTACATGAAGAGGGAGAATGCCGGCAGCTGGAATTCTGGACCTGAAATAGCCACATCAGAGATACCTATTCTACAGAGCTCCAATTGACCTGAAATTTCACGGAGATTTTTATTTAATATATAAAAAATACTGGAGAAAAGAAATACCAGAGGGGACCCACCAGGGTGCGGCCCCCTGGGCGCGCCCTATTGCCTTGTGGGGCCCACAACTGGCATCTGGCCCCCTCCTTCTACTATATAAGGTCATTTGCCCTAGAAAAAATAAGGGGAGGACTTTCGGGATGAAGCGCCGCCGTCTCGAGGCGGAACCTGGGCAGGAGCTATTTTGCTCTCCGGCGGAGCGATTCCCCCGAGGATACTTCCCTCCGGGAGGGGGAAATCGAAGCCATCGACATCACCAACGACCCTCTCATCATGGGAGGACCAATCTTCATCAACATCTTCACCAGCACCATCTCATCTCAAACCCTAGTTCATCTCTTGTATTCAATCTTTGTCTCAAAACCTCAGATTGGTACCTGTGGGTTACTAGTAGTGTTGATTGCATCTTGTAGTTGATGCTAGTTGGTTTATTTGGTGGAAGATTATATGTTCAGATCCTTAATGGTATTCAATACCCCTCTGATCTTGAACATGAATATGATTTGTGAGTAGTTACTTTTGTTCTTGAGGACATGGGAGAAGTCTTGTCATAAGTAATCATGTGAATTTGGTATTCGTTCGATATTTTGATGATATGTATGTTGTTGCTTCCTTTAGTGGTGTCGTGTGAACGTCGACTACATGACACTTCACCATCTTTGGGCCTAAGGGAAGGCATTGTGGAGTAGTAATTAGATGATGGGTTGCTAGAGTGACAGAAGCTTAAACCCTAGTTTATGCGCTATTCCGTAAGGGGCTGATTTGGATCCATATGTTTCATGCTATGGTTAGAGTTATCTTAATTCTTCTTTCGTAGTTGCGGATGCTTGCGAGAGGGGGTAATCATAAGTGGGAGGGGGTAATCATAAGTGGGAGGCTTGTTCAATTAAGAACAGCACCCAAGCACCGGTCCACCCACATATCAAATTATCAAAGTAGCGAACGCGAATCAAACAAACATGATGAAAGTGACTAGATGAAATCCCCATGTGTCCTCGAGAACGCTTTGCTTATTATACGAGTTCGTTCCAGCTTGTCCTTTGTTACAAAAAGGATTGGGCCACCTTGCTGCGCTTTTTGTTACCGTTACTACTTGTTACTTGTTACGAATTATCTTGCTATCAAAACTATCTGTTGCTGCTACTTTCAGTACTAGCAGAGAATACCTTGCTGAAAACCGCTTGTCATTTCCTTCTGCTCCTCGTTGGGTTCAACACTCTTACTTATCGAAAGGACTACGATTGATCCCCTATACTTATGGGTCATCAATCGCTTCGGTGCCGTCATTAGGGCTTTGCATGTGTTGGAACTAGCCACCTCCACTCGCCGCCGGTTGTGTGATCGGACCTAGCAGTCCACCGCACGACGTTCCTCTTGCATGCGCGGATACCGTCAGAGGCGGTGCACTTGCGCCGCTCCGGCGAACCTGTACGTGGGATCCGACGATCGACTGTTCGAGGGAGATCGGACGAGGAGGAGACGAACCCCGCGGACGCGCTTCCCCAACTCTACTTCCGCTACACGGCACTGCGCGTCTAGTGGTAACGATCTGTGATCCATCTCTGGTAGCATGTTCCTGGATGTTCTGCGGGTAGGAAATTTTAATTTGCAGTCGACGCACCCTACCGTAGAACCCAACAATGAGGTCCATGAGGACGTTCAAAAAAATGGGAGAAAAAGAGACTTGTGCTTCATAGTAGCACCATGTATTTCATATAGGGAGTCTCCATGATTTTTCACTTTCATATACTAGTGGGATTTTTATATTATTAGAACTTGACTTGCATATTCCGATGACGAGCTTCCTCAAATGATCGAGGTCTTCATGAGCAAGTAAGTTGGATGCACACCCACTTAGTTTCATATAGAGAGCTTTCATGCACTTATAGCTCTAGTGCACTGTTACATGGCAATCCTACTCCTTGCATGGACATCGATTGTAAGGCCTCTCCATTGCCTAACGATTAGCCTCGTTGATGTGAGACTATCTTATACCTTTTTGTCTTCCTTTATAAACCCCAACCATCATTCTCTTTGCCAACCTAGCAGATGGCTCATGCTTAGGTATTGCGTGGGAGTTAAAAAAGCTGAAGTGAGAAAAATATGATTTAATTGCTTGGTTTGGCACCGGGGTGTTCATGATAGATATCTTTGTGTTAGGAGGACTGAGCTATGCCATGCTTACATGATTAAGTGGGTAGGGATAACATTTTTTAGCATTTATATTTTGAAAGGCAATAATTGTTTGCTAGTATGTTTGTGTATTATTGTTTTGATGTCAAATTGATAGACTATTGCCTTAAATCACTCGCTTCTCAATATTCATACCACAAATGTATTACTTGATCAAGAACATGTTAGGTAGCATTTCACATCAAAAATTCTGTTTTTATCATTTACTTACTCGAGGACGAGCAGGAGTTAACCCTGAGGATGCTGATACGTCTCCAACGTATCTATATTTTTGATTGTTTCATGCTATTATATTATCACTTTTGTATGCTTTATATGTCATTTGATATTATTTTTATGGACTAACCTATTAACTTAGTGTCCAGTGCCAGTTCTTGTTTTTTGCATGTTTTTTGTTTTGCAAAAAACCATACCAAACGAAGTCCAAACATGATAAAACTTTATGGTGATTTTTTCTGAAACATAAGAGACCCTACAAGCTTCGGGAAGGACCAGATGACCTACGAGGAGCCCACAAGCAAGGGGGCGCGCCCTGGGGGAGTGACCTGGCTTGTGGCCCCCTCATAATTTCGTTTGCCCTGATTTTTGTCTTATAAATTCCCGTATATTCTGAAACCCTCGGAACGAGACCCGAAATAATTCTTCCGCTGCCCAAGTCTGTGTTCCAAAGCGACCCCATCTGGAGCCCTTTTCCGGTACTTTGTCGGAGGGGGAAACCATTGGGGAGACAATCTTCATCAATCTTGCTGCCTCCATGATGATGTGTGAGTAGTTCCTTCATGACCTATGGGTCCATAGAAGTAGCTAGATGACTCTCTCTCTTTTTATCTTCAATACAATGATCTCTTCTGAGATCAATCCGATGTAATCTTTTGCGGTGTGTTTGTTGGGATCTGATGAATTGTGGATTTATGATCAGAATTATCCATTGAACTATTTGAGTCTCTTGAGATTTTTTTACTGTGTAATTTTATAGCTTTGTATTTCTCTCCGATATATCCGTCTTATTTGGCCAATTAGATTGATTTATCTTCAGTGGGAGAGGTGCTTTTAGTAGGTTCAATCTTGCGGTGATCTTGCCCTGTGACAGGAGGGGCGAAGGCACGTATTTGTATTGTTACTACTAAGGATAACGACGGGGTTCGGTCATATCAATTGGTCTTACTTTGTCTACATTATGTCATCTTGCTTAATGCGTTACTCTGTTTGTCATGAACTTAATACTTTAAGATGCATACTAGATAGCGGTCTTGGGGCGGAGTAATAGTAGTAGATGTAGTTGGATTAGAGCATTTCTAACCGATCCCCTATATCAACTTAGTGGAGTAAATTTGGCTTTTTACTCCACTAAGTTTGACCTAGCCGATCCCCTATACGGCTTAGTGGAGTAAATTTTTTACACCATCCCTAAAAATCTGAGTATATTTACTCCATCTCTACGCGGCCGAGTATAATCGGCGCCTCTTCTCCCCGCCTCCTCTTCTCCTCCTGCACCGCCGCCGGCGCGCCCCCCGCCCTCCCCCGTCCCTCCGATGACCGTACGTGGTGGCCGCCGGTCCGCGCCGCCACGCGCGCGGGTTGTCCTCCGCGGGCTCTTCATCGAGCCGCTGTCGCCGGTCACCAGATCCGCCCGCCGTCGGTCGCCAGATCCGCCCGCCGCCGCACCCCTACGCCGGTTCGAGGACTTCCCCGTCCTCCCTCGGGCCCGGCCGCCGACGAGGTCCTACCTCGGGGTCCGGCAGCGGCGGTGGGGGACGTGGGCCGCCGAGATTACGGATCAGGAGACCCACACCCGCCGGTGGCTCGGTAGCTTCCACACGGCCGAGCTCGCGACCATGGAGTACGACCGCTGGCAGGTCCGCTACCACGGCGCGGCGGCTCGGCTCAATTCCCCCTTCGGCACACGTCCGGTCCACCTCGTCCCGCCGGAGCCGGGGGTGGTGAGCTCGGCTATGGCGCGGGAGGAACGCGAGGCGAGGGAGCGCCTCGAGGCCGAGGCCGCCGACGAGGCCTACATGGAAGAGCTCCACCGGCAGTACCCGGAGCTCGTGGAGGCGGAGCGGATGATCTTTGCCGGCGCGAAGGGCGGCGAGGTTATCGTGCTCTCCTCCGACGACGAGGTCGAAGGCTGCGACGACGGCGGCGCGGAGGAGATCGACGTCGACGAGTGGTGGAGTGTCTTCCCCGACGACCCCGACGACGGCACCGGCCCGGACCCGGCTCGCGGCACACCGTACCTGACGAGGAAGGATTGGCTCGACCTCCACTTCGACCGAAAGTAGTTTAGTTGCTTGGTTTAGTTTAAATTTATGTTTTATGTTCGGTTGTGTAAAACTATCTATGTTTATGTTTGAATGCATGTTACTTTCGGTTCAAATTGCTTTGAACTTGATCAAATTGAAGTTTACTCCGTTAAGTTTAGGGGATCGGCTAGAAACGGCCAAAAATTAGTGGAGTATATATACTCCACTAAGGGTTTTACTCCGTTAACTTTTAGGGGATCGTCTAGAGATGCCCTTAACAGTCTACTTGTCACAGACGTAATGCCTATATATTGATTATGCCTTGGATTATCATCATAACTATGCGCAATTTTATCAACTGCCCAACAGTAATTTCTTTACCCATTGCTACTATGCTTTCAAGAGAGATGTATTTAGTGAATCTATGCCACCGAGTCCATTCTCTTTATATTTACAAGTTCCTACAATTGCTATTAGTTTATCTTTATTATTTTAGTTACTATCATCCTTTGCTATTTTTATTATTATTTACTTTTAACCTTGTGGCTAGCAAGACAAGGGAAGTGATGGCCCGTTTGCCTTTGTTGGGTGTAAGCAATTGTTTTATTTTGTGTGCAGTTGCTGCTAACATTGTACGTATGTTGTCTACAACTAGTTCGATAAACCTAGAAAAATACTTTCTACTGGCTAAAAACTAAGATTTATCGAACATAACTCATTTCATGGCATCTTTTTGTGTTTCTGCTGATTGAGTCGTACAAGCCTCAGTTAGTCGCATGCGCCAAAGGAATACTATGCGGCATGTAACACGATTCCCAGCCTTTTATAATCGGTTAGGCACCTTTTATCCTACTTTAGGACCCACTATCTTCAAAGCTCAACCGGCTCATGATTCTCACGAACAGAGACACACGGCGCACCGTCCAGCCCAACGACCAGTCGACCACCGACCGGGTGGGAACCCCCAAGTCCCCAACCCAACCCAACCCAACCCAACCCAACAAAACCGACGCGCCCCCCCCCCCCCCCCCCCCCCCCCCCCCCCCCCCCCTCTCCGCGGCTTGTGTGGCTCACCTCCCCCCTCTCCCCCACGCCATCCCGCACCCGAATGCGACGGACCTCCTCCTCGCCGCGATGCCCCCGCCGACCGCTTCGACGCTGCCCGCCGCGGCTGCCGACCCGGCGCTGCCCGCGGCCTTCCTCTCCGTCCCGTCCTCGTTCCTCCCCTCCTCCCCGCCCCTCCCCGCCGCCCTCGCCCCCTCCCACGCCTCCTTCCTGCCCCGCACGCGCGGGCCCCGTGCGCTCGCCGTCTCCGTGTCCGTCACCGGCCCGGTTTCCACCGCCGCGTCGCGGCTCCACCACATGTGGGGCGAGTTCGCCCGCTTCGTGCGGCTGCACGGGAACCAAATCGCGCCGCTCGGGTTCGCGTCCCTCGGTTCGGCCGTCGGAGGCGGCGGGGGCGGCTGCGGGGGAGGGAATGGAGGGGGCGGTGGGGGAGGGGGTGGCGGGGGCGCCGATGTGGCGGTTGAGGAGGAAGGGGTGGCGCGGGCCGAGGCGCCGAAGAAGGTGTTGATCCTCATGAGTGACACGGGCGGCGGCCATCGCGCGTCCGCCGAGGCCATCAAGGCCGCGTTTGCTCAGGAGTATGGCGACGACTACCAGGTTCGGTTTGCTTCGGCTTGTAGGGTCGCCCGTTTGCTTTCAGGATTCGATGATACATTTGTAGCTGTTGCTTGCTAGGCTCCTGTTCCATGTTATCATGTAGTAAATAATACTTAACAGGCACATTGTAGCTTGTTGCAACTTGGTTGGAGTAGTTTTAGTAATCCTATATGATACTATTGGTATATGGTAGTTACGTGCTACCCTCCTAGTTAGGTCTACCATCTATGTGCTCACGATGACTAATTGTTATAGCAAATCATGCGCTAGCTAGATTATCAGGGGTGACTTTAGCTAGGACGGGTGAAACCTTTTTTCTTGAGAAAATTCAAATGCAACTTTCGGGTGTGTTCATTGTAAATTTTTTGCTTAGTTCGTTCATATGTTGTACAGAAGTACATTTTCAGACACGAGACTTAATGTTGTTACGCAGTTCCTGGGAGATATCCACTCAACCTAATTGTGGCTATTACTGATCTCAAGTTTGCATTTGCGTAACTGGTAGAAGACATTAAGTTGGGGTAAGGCCGCCTTTTTTGATGCTGCCTATGGGTCAAACCTCAGTTAGACCGGTACCACTACGCTTTGCCGGTAGCCCTGAGCAGTGCTCCCTTTCTCATGTAGTTTGATTTTGGCGTCCTTCTTTCCTGCACTTGTGTCCTTGTTCCCAATTTATTCTTTAACTTGTTAATTGATGCCATATAATGTATTCTATCCTTGTACCATCGGTACACCAGATCCACGTCACCGCATCCATCCATTGCGGAAAAAGGGTGCGATTCAAATTAGTTCCTCCTGTACACAAGCACATCTTACACTTGCAGTCCATACTTGGTTTTGTGCAAACACATATTATCCCAGAAATTGCTTTTGGCACAGATCCACATTGTTGATTGGTCGGCTCAGATATCAGGCTCATCTGGACATGAGAACCAAAATGCTGTGCCCATGATTTGGCATCCTTTTTGGTTCTGTGTTTCCGGTGTAGTAGAGCAGGGGATTTATCATGTCTTCACTTGTGATGATTGTCATCCGTACTGGGCTGGTTCTTGGATATTAGGATGAATGAATGATTGATTTGTGTTTTCCTTATGTCGATTGATTGTTAGTATTGTTATTCTATTTACTTCTTCTGTTTTGTAGTTAATGATTTTCTTTGCAGGTATTCGTCACTGATTTGTGGACTGAACATACACCATGGCCTTTCAACCAACTTCCCAGAAGCTATAGTTTCTTGGTGAAACATGGACCCTTGTGGAAGATGACATACTATGGTACCGCGCCACGAGTAATTCACCAGCCACATTTTGCTGCAACAGCAACATTCATAGCGAGGTGAGTACTGTAATTTTTCACGTTGAGTGAGCTTCCAAATTATAATCTTAGTTTGTTAAAAATCTCTTACTGTCACAGCATTCTTGACTTACTCTACCTGTAGCGTAATTTTACCGATTTCTGATTTCTTAGATCAAGGTGGTTTGCTTGTGCAATTGATGGCAATAAATAACTGCATAATATTAATGATTAGTGATAATTTGTTAGTTACTCTTGCCCCTTTATTATTATTTTTTTCACTTGGCGAGGGAGATGTTTGTCTCAAAAGGTATAGGTACTGGAGATTGGTTACTCTTATATTAGTCAGGATTGTCTCGTTTGACTTGTACTTTGCCCGATCTAGTCTAAGAGAATTTTATAATTGAAATAATAGCTATAATTACCATCAGTTTTGTAGACAATTTTGTGCTAGGGCCTCAATTCTATGGTTGGGTGTGATGCTGTCATCATGAGACGTACTATAAGGGGGTATGCAGGATTCACAAATCCTGCTGGAGAATGTCTGAAATCTAGCTGTTCTCAAACTTAGCCACAATGACTGCATATTTTACATAATATATTTGGTACTGTATGTATCAATATTGAAGCGATAATTATGTAGACAAGATTGCTTGTTAAAGATGTGTTATACTGCAGCTGCAGGTCTGGGTGCTTATTTTGCAATAGCAGGTTATATAATCTAGAATTTACCCATCTTTTCTTGCAGAGAGGTTGCCAAAGGCCTGATGAAGTACCAACCAGATGTGATTATCAGTGTACATCCTTTAATGCAACATGTCCCCCTTCGAGTTCTACGGTCCAGAGGTTTATTGGATAAGATTCCGTTCACAACTGTTATCACCGACTTGAGCACTTGTCACCCAACATGGTATGCTGGTTTCAATGTTCGTATAACTTCATGCCAGTTTTTGGTTCCACCTTTAAGATAAGTGTGCAATTGATCTTACAGTGAAATAGTTATGCTACTGCTTTCCATTAGGTTTCACAAGCTTGTGACTAGATGTTACTGTCCATCAGCTGAGGTGACAAAGAGAGCACTAAAAGCTGGACTGAAACCTTCACAAATTAAAGTCTATGGCCTCCCTGTGCGCCCATCTTTTGCCAAACCTGTTCCACCGAAGGTAAACAATTTCTTCAACCAATAGCACCACATTAGCTTCTGGATATCTTGCCTTCTGCACAAGTTACTGAGTGGTATATCTATGTTTGTCTTGTTTAATAGGATGAATTGCGTAGGGAGTTAGGTATGGATGAATATCTGCCTGCGGTTCTATTAATGGGCGGGGGTGAAGGGATGGGTCCTATTGAAGCCGCTGCTCGAGCTCTCGATAATGCTTTATATGACGAAAGCCTTGGGGAACCAAGGGGTCAAATACTTATAATTTGCGGACGCAATAAGAAGTTGACTAACAGGTTGCAGTCAATTAATTGGAAAATTCCTGTTCAGGTGCTTCCTTAAAGCTTATTTTTTAGCTTCCAAGCGTTTGAAATTTGCAACAGTAATGCCTGTTTCTCCTACTAAAATTTTCTGTTATTTTGGCCACTCTTTCTACCCTCACCAAGTTACTCCTTTAATGTTTCTTTTCCTCCTAATCTTAGGTGAAAGGTTTTGTTACAAAGATGGAAGAATGCATGGGTGCTTGTGACTGTATCATCACAAAGGTATGCTCTACATTAGATCCACATATTCAGATCATGCACTTGGTGATGTGATATGATATTTTGCATGATTGATGTTATCTGAGAATACATGATCTATGGCAATTTGCAGGCAGGACCTGGTACCATTGCAGAGGCGATGATTCGTGGCCTCCCCATTATTCTAAATGGTTACATTGCTGGGCAGGTAATTTCTTCTGCCACTTGTTGTAGGGTCTGCATGATTCTATTCTTTGGCTCAGAGTTCTTCACTCTGGCTTGTAATGTTGTTCAGTAGTTTCGTATGATACCTGTGTGTTGAACAGTCAGTATATCCCTTGTTTTTCTCCATGAATCTATGCTGAATATGTTGTAGTAGTGGTGGTAAATGAAAAATCACTAAAATGGTGGTGTGCCATACTGTCATAGATCGTACTCCACCACTCTTGCTTAGCTGCAAATCACATGCCATTTCTGTTGTACGTATCCTTAACCAAAATGGACTTGTGCCCCTGTTATTGCAATATAGTTTGTACCATGCATTATCCATTTACTTTGTGCCTGCGATGCACGCAGTTACACTGACCATAGCTAGCTCCGAAACTGATTTTGATTATTCTGCACCTTTCTTTTATGAATCACTCCCTCCATTTAGAAATATATAAGTTGTAAGGCTGTCTGAAGCAAAACTTCGTGTACAATATCTTGGTAATGGTTGCAAAATTATGACCATATGAAACTGATTTTGAATACAAATTCACAACTTTTTGCAAAGTAACCTACGTATAATTGGATTAGTTGTTGGTCAAATCATGTTTTGATACTCAAATTTCTGAACCTCGCCGCCTTGGGGGGGGGGGGGGGGGGGGTGTTATGTAGATGGAAATAAATCATTAATTATTTCTCTTATATATCGACAATTCAGTATAGCAATGTATGTTGCAATATACTACCTCCGTTCCAAAATATATGACGTTTTGGTAGGCTCTCCATATGGATGTGGGAGAATATCACATGGAAACCAACATTCGGTGGAAACCGGTGAAAACCACGCGGAAAAGATATTTTGAAGTTTCGAAAAAATCTAAAAAAATACGGGATGTTAAGAGTGATGTTATATTGCCTTGCGAAAATGTCAAGTTCAAACACATTACAGGATGTGAGCTATGAAAATAACAAAATCAGCATTGAATAGTGCCAAACAGTAACGTCACTATTCATTGCTGGATTTTTTTTTTGATAGCTCACATCTCGTAATGTGTTTCAACATGGAATTTTGCATGGCAATAAATCACCCTCTTAACATCCTGTAATTTTTTTAGATTTTTTTTGAAACTTTCAAACATGTTTTTCATGAAGTTTTCTTTGAATGTTGGTTTCCATGTGATATTTTTCGGATGGATGTGGAGGCCGTGGCTGTTGTGCTCAAACACAGAGTCGTCATAATGTGGCCTCCATACTTTTATTTTATTTGTTCCTATTTTTTGTCATTTTCTTCAATTTTGTACGGGCAATTTAAGCTCAAATTAGTAACCAAACACATGTAGCGACACGATAACTTGGTAGCAACTATATTCAGTGGCCAAAATGCGTCACTTTACATATAATTAGTGAATTGAAATGTGTTTAACAACATTTTAAAACTAAGCAATGTCGCTATTCGAGCCGACGTTGCTACCTTGTACCTACACTAGTCGCCTAGTCGGTGGCCGGTGCCGTCTAGTCGTCGCCCTCCTCCCAGAGATCGTCAAAGTAGGTGTAGAGGTCGGACTCACGAGCGGCAGCCGCTGCTCCTCCTCGTTGTTGAGTGTGGGGCGGTACTCTTGGAGGATGCGCTCTTCGTTGCGAGCTTCGAGGGCGGAGAGCCGCAGCACGACGTCGGGTCCTTGGGCTCCGGCACCGGCTCCGTCCGGGCCTCGACGGGGACGGCGTCGTTCACCGGGACGAGGGCGCCAACAGGGATGACGCCCTCCTCCTCCTTCGCCCGGACGAGGGGGCTCGATCCCCTGCCACCACTACCTTGGGAAGCGCTGGATCCCCCGTGATCGGCAGATTCACCGCTGCCGCGGCTAGTGCGGGGAGAGATCGTGCCAGTGCGTGGCGTCTGGGACGGGAGGTTCTGCTCTGCTGCCAAGTTGAGCCAACAGGCTGCGTTCTTGCGTGTGGCATTGTCCTGGACGGTGGAGGAGATGGGAGGAGAGGAGGCGGCTACGGCTTTGGTGATGGGGACGTCTCGCAGCCGGGATTTTATAGCCGGGGATGAAGCCACGTGGCTATCTGAACGGCCGCCTAGGGAATCAGGGGGAGTGGTGGAGGCCATTAATGGGTGAGTGGTTACCGGTCACGTCGCCCCGGCCGTGGCGGTGCGTAGATGCGTGTACTGGCGGCGCGCTGCTTCAAACCCGGCCGTGGCGCGAGGAAGAAGCTGAAATTTCCCTCCCACACTGGCGGTTGGGTATGGAGCTCACGAGCTCCATACTGGGCCTCCCCAGCCTCCAAATATGGAGGCTACGAGGTCGTTTATGGAGTGAGCTCCATAAATTATGCTGATCTACACCCATATGGCGACTCTGCTAGAGTACCATTTTGGCCCAAAATCGCCATATTGGCAGTTATTATGGCGATCGGGGCCATATGACGACTCGTCTAGAGTTGCTCTTATGCACTGATGGTGTTTTTTTCCTATTTGAAGAACTGAATCTTGCAAACGACCTGAAATTTAGCTAGTGCCTTTTGTATGAGCACTGATCTTTCTGCACAATTTATTCATATTTTTATAATTTTGCATAACAGGAAGCTGGCAATGTTCCCTATGTTGTTGAAAATGGTTGTGGGAAGTTCTCAAAATCCCCAGAACATATCGCAAAGATTGTTGCGGACTGGTTCGGCCCCAGGTCAGATGAGCTCCATATAATGTCCCAAAATGCCCTGAAACTGGCTCGCCCAGACGCGGTGTTGAAAATTGTTCATGATCTGCATGAGCTAGTCAGGCAAAAGTCGTTTGTACCAGAATATGCATGTGCAACATAAGCTCCTATATCTTGTCTTTTGAATTTAGTTAGTTTTGTTCCTTTTTTGTGCGGCATTAGTCATAGTTATTTGTGAGGATTCAAACTATCAATTGATTTGCAAGTGTCGTTATGAAAGGAAAAAAAGGAACTCGAAAAGAATTGTGAAGCATTCTCTTCTCATTGCTGTTTTATCTTCTCGGGACTATTTCTTACTGAGACCATTTAACATGGCAAACCTTAACGCCGTTATTGCTCGACTTAGCCTAGTCGTGCTGTGCTGTGCTATATGGTCTGATTTTGGATGAGGCTGTTAAGTGTAATCCTGCTAAAGTATGTGGCTGCCATCATTGAAAAAAGAAGTACTCCCTCCGTCCCATAATATAAGAGTGTTTTTGACCCATAATATAAGAGCGTTTTTGACACTAGTGTAGTGTCACTCTTATGTTATGGGACGGAGGGAGTATGTGGCTGCCATGGCTTAAAAAAGAAGTTTGAAATACCTCCAAGGATGTTGCATCCAATATCAGACTTGGTTTGGCGCCACAAGTGTGTCACGTGCTGGCGAGAAGTAAACATGGATGTTCACCAGCACCGGCGAGGAGAGGTGGACTAAATAAATTACTTTGACAGAACAAGTTGCAGGCAAGCGCTGAAGAATCAGAATCCCAAGCCGGAGGATATGGTATTTGGCACGTATCCGCGGGCGGGAGCTGTGACCACAGCTGTTCCTTGGTCGCTTGTGCTGTCGTCGCCATGTACCGAAAGGCAGGCAGGCTCCAGCTTGTGTGTCGGGTGGGTTACACCGTCAGGCCAGGTGAGCTTTGTACGTACTTAAATACTGTGCCGTGTAAAAAGGTACGTAGCTCTGTGGTGGTGGGACCTTATACGACCACCTCACAAATACATGGTGGTCCGACCGTCATCAACATGTTTTTTCTGACTGGGTGAGTCCGCCGTGAGTTTTACCTTGCATGTCTGTTGCCGAGTAGACGATGTTCTAAAATACAGTACTACTTTTCTAAAACGGATTTTCGGTGCACGGGGCCAACGTTATTTTGAACTACTCAAAAAAGGTGCTTAAAAGATTTTTTTTATTCTTTTACATGAATACGCATGCATGTGGTCCAAGTACACGTGAAATTTCATTTAATAATACGTTGTATTATGTGCTGTGCAAAAAAGATGAAAATTCGGCCTAAAAAAAGCCCTAAATTTGCATATATTGTCTTTTTTGTATCTTTTACATGCGAGCACGTATATTGCTGAAAATTTGGCCCGTTATACTGCCCTGCTATACGCGCATGCACACAAAAATTTGAAACTTTGCAAGCCGCAAAAATCTGATTTTTTGAGCTTAAAAAAACCAGGCACTATGTGCCCATGCTCAGATGTCAATTTTCGTACTACTTTCACACTTTTCTTTGTCTCTTTAACGTGTAATAATAGTAGTACTGAAAAATACTCTAATTTAACTTGATGGGTTGTAAACAGTGGCAATCTATCTATTTGGCTATTTGTCATGAAGACTATTAAATTAAATTAAAAAGATACTAGGACTATTAATAGTGCAAGTGCTATGTTCCATTAAGTGCGACTGCTGACCCATGTGGGAAGGACTGTGGTACTTGACTTGGTATAAACACACTGCAGATGGGAGTGGACAGAGAGAGAGAGAGAGAGGGGGGGGGGGGGGGGGGGGGTGAGAAAGAATAGCAGGAAATGGCGTTTTGCTAAAGCCAATCTGAATCGCAAGAATCACGTACTAGTCGAGAAGTTTTGCCACCCCGTAACCTTAACCATCATTTAAGTAAGGTTTTTTCTTAAACTTAGGACCGCAATATCTGACAAGCATTCATCGGGAGGGGTTGACATTTGCGAACGTTTCAGGTGTCAAGTTTAGTTGTTTGTGGTCGACAATTTCTTCAGAAACACATGAAAATTCTAGGAAGAAGAGAAATTTTGCGGCAGAAAAAGACAGGATTTGTAATCTTGTACGAGGTAAAGTTGTCCAAAAAAAACATTCGCTTGCCATCCCCTCTCAGCTGACGTTCGCCAGTTATCATTTTTGAAAACTTAACCATCATGGAAAAACTGAATTTTACAGACTTTCGCTGGTTTACAAACTATTTAGTACAACTTACGGCCACACAACATGCACTTGTATTATGTTTTGAAAAAGGAAAAGAAAAGAAAAGAAAAGAAAAATGCACTCGTTTTTTTTTTAGGGTAAATGCACTCGTTTTCTTTTAGCTGAATGCCCTTGTTTTCTAGCACAAAATGAGTTTATCCACGGCGTCACCAGCGCTTGGTTTAAAGGTAGGATTTGTTTTTGTTGTTACAGTATATTTTATGTATGTATTCTGCACAAACAATGGCTGCACAGTGTATATTCTCTGAATGATGTTTCCTGCCTGCCTGCCTGCCTGCAGGCGCCTTTATTTGCCTGATCGCTACAGAATAGGCACGCCCTGATAATCTGAGATCTATCATTCATTCCTCGGCTACATGAAAAATGTTGTATCACTGCATCCGTCACGTGACCTTGCAGCTCTGATTTTCTTGCCGGCAATAAAGCACAGGGTGATGGGATTAACTCGACAACTCCACAATCATCTCCCCTATCAGCACCAGGGCACACAAAAACAAAAACCCAGCAGCTTCAAAGCACAAAGAAATGAAAGAAGAAGAAAAACAAGCTAGAGCAACTACAAATGCTCGTACGTACATTTGCCAATAACCAAATACCGTATTGCCAATTGCCAATCACCAGCGGTGATCGATCGATCCCAAAACAAATCCCCAACTCTATAGGATATTCACACACACACACACACACACAGAACTCCCAATCCATGGTCAAATCAAATGTAATCACAAGTCTCTTGCGCGAACCCGATCTGAGACGCCACGGTGTCGAAAATCACCCTCAGGTTCTTCTGCTGGTAGTTGCCGATGATCGGGGTGTCGTACTCGGACTTGAGGGAGGCCAGGGCCAGGCACACCTGGGAGGCGTCGCCGCTGACCAGGTAGAGCACGCCCTTGGAGTCCACCTCCACCTCCGCGCCGCCGTCGAACACCAGCTTCAGGCTCGGCACCTGCACCTCCCTCAGCCCCGTCAGGTCGAAGCAGGTGTCCAGGATGGAGAAGGGCGGCGCCTGCGGGTACTCCGCGAGCTGGCTCAGGAACTCGGCCCGCACCGCCGCGTACACGGACGGCGCCAGGCTCGTGATGATCGTGCCGGAGTCGACGATGGCCTTGCCGCTGCCGGCCGAGAAGCCCGGGGACTGCACGGCCTCGCCGCCGACGGTGATCCCGGTCAGGTTGACCATGTAGAAGAGCCCCTGCAGCGGGTCGGAGACCATCGAGGTGTACACGATCGGGGTGGAGTTCCGGTACACCGAGGCGTCGTCGCCGAGGACGAGGGAGCCCGATGAGCCGGACTCCTTCGGCGGCAGGCAGTAGGAGAACACGCCGCCGAACTGGTCCATGGTTTGGGATATGAGCGAGAGCTGGCTCCGGCCGAGCCCCAGCAGGCCGGACGTGCCGCCGAACGGGCCCTGGTTGCTGGTGCCGCAGCCGAACACGAAGCCCTCGATGTCCTCGCCGGCCAGGCTCAGCTTGTCGTGCGCCAGGACGCCGCGGGAGTAGGAGCCGTCGCGGTAGCTGAGGGTGTAGCTGCAGGCCGCCGGCTGGTCGCACGCCTGGCCGGACATCCCGGTGGCCACCCGCAGGGCGTCGCAGGAGGAGGAATTGCACGGCACGGCGGCGTAGGACGGCGACGAGGACGGGTCGAAGAGGGGCTCCTGCTGGTCGTGGCAGGCGTCGCACGGCTTGCACTGCACCCAGGTGAGCTCGCTGGCCGTGTCCACGATCACCGTCGCCTCGCCGCCGCCGATGCCCACGGTGGCGACGTAGTTGAGCGTCCGGAGCCTGGCGCCGGAGGTGACGGGGACCTGCGCCAGCTTGGACGCCGCGTCCGACGACCTGATCAGCCCGTAGCTGGCGATGCGCCGCTGCAGCGACGAGACCCTGGCGGCGTCGGAGGCCAGGACGCCGTGGGCCTCCTCTGCCCTGCTCTTGCCGCCTGCGCTGAAGCTGGCGTGGTGCCGCAGCTCCAGGACCGTGGCGCTGCTCTCCGCCCCTGACGATCGACGGCATCACGAGACAGTGAGAAAAAAGATGAATGAGCTCAGAATTATATGGTTGGTCATGTACTGCGGCATTCAGGTAACTTTGCCATTCTCGTCATTGTTCATGCGATTCTGCCGCACAAGCAAAAGTACTTGGGACGTGCTACTTATGGCAAAAGCTCGTGCGATTTACCCGCCACCCTTTCTTGGCACAAAAATTGGCACCACCATTGCAGCCCGAGCTGCCACAGTCCATTTTCAGAGCACACTTCACCATGAATGGAAACGTCACCAAATGCACACACTGTCAGCCAGACCCAGTCGGTCAAAAAGGAGCATAGTAGAATCCTCTGTGTTTCCCAAAACCATTATAATCTAGCACTTCTAGTCCTCTCCTCTCTCACCCGGAAACATCATCACTAGAAAGAGAAATCAAGGAGCGGAAGAGAGAGAGAGAGAAGGGATGAAATCGAAGGACTCACTTGACCTCAGGCAATGCACGCCACGGCCGCCGCCGCCGCCTGCCGCAAGGAGAAGCAGGAGCAGCAGAGCAGCCGCCGCGACGACGCGAGCTCCTCCCCGTGCCATCACTTGCTCGCCTCAGCGACCAACCTCACCTCACTTCACTCACTCCCCTGTCAGCAGAGGGGGAGAGACAGGGAGGGAGGGATAAAGAAAGAGGGATGAGGTAGGGTGAGGTCAGGAAAGAGAAAGGAAGTGAGGAAGGGGGGAAAGATTCTCTGGGGCCGTGAGCTGAGGAGAGAGGTGGGCTTCTTGCGGCGCATGGGAACAAGGGCGCAGGAGCTGGCTGGCTGGACGCAGCGAGGTCGGACGGAGTGGATGGAGGGAGGTCACTCGCTCGGCAGCGACGGTCAGGGTGGTGTACTGGGCTGCTGGCTGCGGGCGAGGAATTATTGGGGGCGCCTCACATGCATCGTGTCCTCTTCCTCCTCTCGCTCGCTCGCTCGAGCACCGTCGCTCTTGTGCGTGCAGTACAGTCTTGGTCTTCCTCTCTCTCTCTGCCCGTGCATGGGGCCGGCCGGGGCTTCACTCACTCACTGACGCCATTTGTTTATTGCCAGTGGCATCGGATAGGAGTGGCAGAGGAGGAGGAGGTATCCGGCGGGGAAAAAGAGGAGAGATTTTACTAGTCATCACGGCGCGTGGCGTGTGCGTGGGTTGGGTGGGCGGCATGGAATTGAAAATGGGCGTCCGGCCGCCATTAAACTGTCAGCAGTCGGCATCACGGCGTGCGCAAACCTTAGCAGCTCCCTCCCCTCCGTTTGCTGTTCGTCGAGCCAGATCTTGCGCCTGCACGAGGGCAAAAAGGTAAAGATCGATACAGAGGGAAAATAGTACTCTGTACCCCATCACATCAATACAATCAAAACATGACATAGGGTTTTACCTCTTTGAGAGGGCCCGAACCTGGGTAAACATCGTCTCCCTTCGTCCCCTGTTACCATTGTTCCTAGACCTACAGCTCGGGACCCCCTACCCGAGATCCACCGGTTTTAGCACCGACATTGGTGGCCCATAAAGGTCCTGCCGTACCCAAACTTGATGCCAAATGGATGATGCATCACCACGATGACCTATCGATGCTCATGGTTGAGTATCATGGTTGCATCGGCTGGTGAAGCTGATCGATGCTCGTTGAAAAACGAGCTGTCTTCCATCAGTGCTCTTTGCTGGGTAGCCACGAGGACAAAGATATCATTCATCAGTGCATCTTGGTTGCGTTGGAGACGCAGCCGTCTTCCCCCTTGGTGCAAATTTGTCTTTTGCTATGAACCAAATGTTTCCTCGGAGAAGCATCGATGTTGGTACTAAGAGCAAAAGATTTGTATTGGTTTCTAAGCCTTCCCACAACTTTGTCTTCAGCTCCCCTGTATTGGTTTCTAAATCTTGGCTATGATCTTTCAATCATTGAGTTGTATATAAACATTTTATTTATGAGTTGGTTCTGAATTTTTTGGACTAGTTAATTATGTTGCCAAACTTTGATAAAATATATTACTCATATAACTACATAAGAAATATGAAGCCAATTGTTGGCATGTATTAGCCGTTTGCTAGTTAAATATGTGGTCAAACTTTGATAAAAAAATATAATGTGTAGTAAAAACTCAGACGGAGGTACCACACGTCAATGATAGAAAGTGCGACCAGGACGCGTCGAGCGTTAGTTTGATCGTAGTTTTCTTCACTGGTACGTTAAATAAAGAATTTCGTTTTGTACACAATTTAAAATGATTGTTATGGAGAGAAAAATAAAACCACTCCACCATATAATACTATATAAGCTGGAGCCTCAGCCTTTGTTTGCTAGGGTTTGCTCTCTTCACACTCTGTCTCTCCACTATACATATTCACGTTGGAGCCTCAGCGTTTGTTTGCTAGGGTTTGCTCTGTTCACACTCTCTCACCCTCTCCAGATCTAAACAAGACTGCGGTGGCCTCTCTCTCTCTCTCTTCCCTCACCACTGGTCAAAGAGCCGTCCGGATCTCGTTGGCCGGGGAAGGTGAGGAGGTGCAGCATTGACTCTGTTACCATCGGCGATGGAGGGAATCCACTGCCGGCGGCGCTGTTCTTTTTCGCACAGCGCCTGCGTGGGAGGGCCTCCGACCCCGTCTTCACCGCTGCCGTACGTAGTGTGGGCAGATCCAGCCTCCCGCCGCCCACCTAGCCACACCCCGACGACCCTAAGGTATAACTTTACTTTGAAACCGGCATTGCTCTAGCTTCATGTGGATCTTTTTCGCTTCTGCAGTCTAATCTAGGTCTGGTTCAAACAGGAAAGAAGCGGGAGGGGGGTGAGTTTTATAGCATGAATCTAGGACGTGGTTCAAAGAGGAAAGGAAGGGGGAAAGTAGTACAAACTGGCTATCCAGTCGCTCTGTTGGTTGAAAAGGGAAAAAGGGAAATCGCAGTACACACATCTATAGGGAACTTATCTCTTTCTTGAAAAAGGAAAGAAACCGGGGGGTGGGGGACAAGGCAGTAGAGTTTGTGCAGGACTAGATTTGCTGCCCTCACATAGGAAAAAGGTTGAAAGAGAACAAATATGGGACCAACACAGATATGCTGCTTGGTTCTTTGTTGCAACAGACTCTGCATCACCCATTTATACGTGTGGAGGCACATGGTGCTGATGTGTTCCCTGTCCCATACAACTGTTTAGCTGTTGTTAATCTCATAATGCCGCTTGAAAATTGAAGCAATGCCACTGTTAAAAGTAAATTACATGTATAACGAATGTTAATTTTAAGAGAATGTCTCTGTTCATATGAATCAATGCCACTGTTTTAGAAATGCAACTGTCCTTCTTTGTTTCCCATTAAGATAAGGTAGATGCTTCTTTTTGTGGCCGTATGTGTCATCCTCCGTTATTGGCCAGTAATTGTTTCCTTTTTTACCTCTGTGCAAACAGGAATCTCTTTCACCTCGTTGCTATTGCGACCTTTTGGTGCACTGCGCAAAACACTTTTGTTTGAAGACTGTTTTGTGCAGTTCAACTAAAATGTCACACCGGCAACGTTGCTAGATTTAGTGGAACTCACACAAAAGGAGATCGGATTTCCTATCCATGTTGGCAGATTGGTATTTGATCTTGAGGTCTTTCAAGTCTGCCTCATGAAAGGTCAATACCGGCCTTCATCCACATGATTGTGCAGTGTGCTTTGAGATGTTGTGCTATCTGTATTGGTACTGTTTTGAATAAATGTTGAATTGAAGCTATTGTATTGTTGTCTTCTCCCATTAAGTGAACAAAAATGCTACCAACCCAGATATGCTGCTTGTTTCTTTGTTGCAACAAACTCTGCATCAGCCCTTTATACATCGATGGAAGCACATGGTGCTATTGCGCCCACTCTGCCATGCAACTATTTAAGCTTTTTGTTATTCTAATGCCACTGGTAAAATAAAGCAATGTCAGTCTTAGAAGTAACTACTGAACCTTAGTTCAGAACTGCAACACTTATTACGTATCAACAGGAGTACATGTTGAACCAATGTATTGTTAAGATGATGTCTCTGTTAATATGAATCAGTTACACTGTTTGAGAAATGGTACTATCCTGCTTTGTCGTTCTTTCTACATGTTTAAGCAAGGTATTGTTAAGATAATGTCTCTGTTAATATGTGACGCCCCCGACTTAATCGTGCACTAATCATACACGCAAATGCACACGATCAAGCCTAAGGACTCACTTGAAGATATCACAACACAACTCTAAACATAAATAAAAGTCATACAAGTTTTATATTACAAGCCAGGGGCCTCGAGGGCTCGAATACATAAGCTCGATGTCATACAAGCATCAGCGGAAGCATTAGGTATCTGGGTACAGACACAAAGTTAAACAGATATGCCTTAACAGGCGGGGCAAAATAAAACACTGATCGAAAGGCGCAGGCCTCCTGCCTGGGTGCCCCCTAACTACTCCTGGTCGTCGGAGGGCTTCTCGTAGTAGTAGTATCCACCAGGGGGGTAGTAGTAGTCGTAGTCGTCGGCTGGGGTAGCTGGCTCCGGGGCTCCGTCATCTGGTCGCAACATTCGGGTATGGGGAAAAATGGGAAGCAAAGCAACCGTGAGTACTCATCCAAAGTACTCAGCAAGACTGACATCAGATCTATTCTAAATATGCAACATTATCAAAGGAAGGCTGTAAATGTGGACTTGACTGCAGAAATGCCAGAATAGAGGGGAAGGCCTAGCCTATCGAAGACTAGCATCTTCAGTGTCTTGCAGCATTAGAAGAGTGCAGATTAGTACATTAGTATAATAGTAGAATCACATAGCAACAACGCCCAGAGATCCTTCCTCGACTCCCTGTGAGAAAGCGATCCCGGAGCCAATACATTTAACCCATTTCTAGTTGTAGAAGATCGGGATATTTTCCGAGCGTCCTGTTACCGTGGACACGGCTATTCGAATAGATATACTTCCCTGCAGGGGTGCACCAACTTACCCAACACGTTCGATGACTCTGGCCGGACAGACTTGCTCAGTCGATGCCCGGCCTCAGACTATCGACATGTTGTAGCCCTACCTAGGCTCAACAGAGAGGCCAGCACGCCGGTCGACATCCTAAGCACTCAGGGGTCATGGGCCCATCGCCCTTTGCACTCCTGCGCGTTGCGAACGCGGCCGGTGAGCAGTCCTAGCCCTCTTAATACAAGCGCAGGCTTTACCAGACCAATCCGGCGCGCGCCGCTCAACTGCTGACGTCTGAAGAGCTTCGGCTGATACATACGACGCCGAGTACCCATATTATTCCCACGTGCTGGTTAGCGCGATAAGGCCAGAGGCCTACTCAGATTACATATCCTAACCCATTAGTGCATTTGAAGCGCGCGGTAACGAGCAGAGACTCACGATCCTGTGACCCCGTCGCCCCGTCTCGTGGACTTACGGCAAGGGCTAAGAATGCCCAGCCGAGCCACGTATTCATCTCTCGGGCACCCTCATGGTCAACCCGATAACATACCTCTCGCGGGTACCCCTCGGGGCCGACCCATCTTTTCAAAGACTGTCGGGAACTCAGGTCCACCTCAACCGGGGTGGTACCGCCTGTCCCTTTAGTCCGGTAATAACAGTAACAGTAATGGCAACAAGTGAAGGTGAACGTGTGTCCGTAACATCAAGAGGGTAATCCGAGGAATCACCCTCGTTGGATTCCCACTCGATGTATCCGTCAAGGTGAACCAGGAGGAATCACCCTCGATGGTATTCACTCTGGCGGGGTTACCGACAAAGCTTCATCAGAGGTGGGGAAGAGGAATCACCCTCGGTAACCCACAACCGACTAGCTGTACTACAGAGGCATCATCGGGAGTGAGATAAGAGGTATCACCCTCGGCACTCGATGTTAGCTCTGCAGAGTCGAGCAACTTAGGGGTGTGTGGTGATGTGCTGGTCTCAGCCCATCGATCACATCGAACGGGGCACTGGTACTAAAGCGGGGCAACTATAGCAAGGAAGAGGGGCCACAGATGGTTTACCATCCAACCTATACTAAGCATTTTGGATATCAGGCAGGTATCAATAACAGTTACAAGGACAGGCTATGCATCAGAATAGGATAAACAACAGCAGTAGCAAATTCTAATGCAAGCAGGAGGGAGAGAGAATAGGTGATATAGGCATGCGTCAAGGGGGGGTTGCTTGCCTGGAAGCTCTGCGGCAAAGGAGGGGTCGTTAGTGGTGTCGTCAGTCTCCTGAGCGGTGTCGGTCTCGGGGGCTATCGGAATAGAAGAGGGGGAAGAAACAATAAATAAAGGCAGACATATGCAACACAGAGCATGGCATGCAAAAATGCAGTGCAGGGTTGCCTAAAACATGTCTAAACCATTTTAGTTATTTTAAGATTTAAGTTGGAATTCTTAACGGGTAGGTGTGCACTATTCATCTACCAGAAACAGGCAAAAAGTTGCGGGTTCACCTATGTAGAGGGTCCCGACATGAAAACAGATGGCACGATCGGATTCGTGGGATTTTTCTGAGCAATTTTCATGTAGAAAGTTTTTCGATCCGAGCTACGGTTAATTTTCTACGATTTTTCGAAGTTTTAAACAGTTTTCTGAAATTCTGGAATTTAAATCTAATTTGAAAATAACAGAAAAGGATTATTGCGTCAGCACTGCATCAGCATGACGTCATCCAGTCAAACCGGCTGGTCCAGGTCAAACCTGACCTGCGGGACCCACCTGTCATACACTGCGGGTATATCAGGGTTAATTTTAAACTAAACAGAGTTAATTAACTGGTGGGCCCGGTCTGTCAGTGACCTAACTAATTAACAGAATTAACCTGATTAATTATTAACGGTAATTAGTCGCGCGGGCCCACTCATCAGTGTCAAAGGTGAACAGTGCGCGCGTCACTGGGCGGGCCCCACACGGTGCCATGTCGGACGCCGGCGCCGGAAAGAGCTACGGCTAGAGCCGGACGTGGTAGAGAGCTCCGGCGAGCTCGGATTTCGCGCACGGTGGCCCATTTCGGGCGGTTCTTGCGGCGTTCGAACGAGTGGAGCAGCGCGCATCCAACGGTGGTGATGGTTGCCCGTGGAACGGTCGGAATCGTCGCCGGCGTCGAGGTCCGCGGCCGTGACATTCTGGCCGAGCTCGGGCGCGCGGCTACGAGGCGTTTTCGCGTGCGTTTCCGATCGTGTTCGAGCGAGGACGATGCAGCGCATCGACTAGAGCTAACGCGCCGGTTCGGGGGTGACTGGAGATGGCCGGACGGCGAGGTCCCGTGGCGGACAAAACACGGCGAGGCGGCGAGCTAGCTAGGGTGAACCACGCGGCGCGAGGAGGAGTACGGAGGGAGGGAGGAGCTCACCAAGCGGCTAAGGAAAGCCCTCGACGGATTAGGAGCGCAGACGGAGGCCAGAGACGCCGGTGGTCGCCGGTGATCCAGAATCGGGGACCGGCTCGATCTCGGCAATGCTAGGGCCTCCACCTCGAATGCGTGGTCGGAGGAGAAGGAGAGGTCGACGGCGGTGTTGATGGAGAGCTCGGAGAGGCGAGGGAGGCACCATGGCCGTGCCTACGCCGGCAGCCCGTCCATGGCGGCGTCCGGCTTCGGCGATGGAGAGAGAGGGAGAGAAGGAGAGGAGGGTAGGAGTGAGCCAGAGGGAACGGCTCGAGGGCGAGAGGCGATCCTTATCTCCTCCCCTCGCCAACTCCGCCGCGGTGTCGAACGGTGAGCGGCGCCGCTCGCGCCGGGCACGGAGACGACGACACGGCGGGCGGGAGCAGGTGGGAGCAGGTGAGTTGGGCTGGGCCGGCCGAGTAACAGGTATGGCCTCGCCCTTTTCTTTTATTTCCTGTTTTCTCTTTTATTTAATAACAGAGAAGGAAAAGAAATATTTGGGCTACCCAACCATTTTAGAAAAATGTGGAGCTTGGCCCAATAATTACTTTGCAATTTATGGCTCTGCCACAAAAAGTTTAGAGGCCAGATGAATTCATTTGCATTTTTCATAAATGAATTTGCATTCTAAATAACTGGAATTGCACTGGATTAAATGCTAATGCTCATTTTAGCAACATGGTGATGTTGTTTTTCTTAACAAAAAATTGTTTTTGGATTTTTTTGCTAATTGATGAACATTTTTCCAGCAACTTTCTTGCAACTTCAAATTTCAATTGCATTTGGATTTGAATTCAGTGGCAGAATTTGAAATGAGATATTAAACCACTATGATCAAGCATTGCAAATGATGATGACTTGGCATGATTATCAAATGATAACTGTGCTTTATTACATAGGGGTGTTACAATTCTCCTCCTCTAAAAGAAATTCTCGTCCCGAGAATTTAGGAGGTAGAAGGAAAGAGGTCGGGGTATTCCTCCCGAAGACGATCCTCGCGTTCCCAAGTGGCTTCATCTTCGGTATGATTCGACCACTGCACTTTAAGGAACTTAGTTGTCTTCTGGCGAGTCCGACGTTCAGCTTGATCGAGAATGCGGATCGGATGCTCTTTATAAGAGAGGTCATCTTGCAAATCAAGCATTTCATGATCCACTGCTCGGTGCGGAGATTCCTTGAAGCTACGGCGAAGTTGCGACACATGGAAGACGTCGTGCATATGAGAGAATTGCGGCGGCAACTCCAATTTATAAGCCACATGTCCACGTCTGGCGAGAATGCGGAAGGGGCTGATGTAGCGAGGAGCTAACTTGCCCTTGATTCCAAAGCGGTGGGTGCCCTTCATAGGAGTGACACGAAGATAAGCTTGCTCCCCAAGTTGATAGATCGATCCCCAGTGTTTACGATCATAATTGCTCTTCTGGCGAGACTGAGCAGCTTTGAGATTTTCCCGCACAATACGGACTTGCTCTTCGGCGTGTTGGATAACATCCAAACCAATGAGCGGTCGTTCCCCAGTTTCTGACCAATTCAGAGGGGTTCGACACTTACGTCCATAAAGAACCTCTAAGGGTGCCATTTTCAAGCTGGCTTGATAGCTGTTGTTGTAAGAGAATTCGGCATACGGGAGTGATTCTTCCCACTTCTTGCCAAATGAAATAACACAAGCTCGCAGCATATCTTCCAGCACTTGATTAACTCGTTCGACCTGGCCTTGGGACTGGGGGTGATAAGCTGAACTCTAGGTTATATGAGTTCCCATAGCTTCTTGGAAACTTTTCCAGAACATTGAGGTGAAAAGGCTGCCATGGTCTGAACTGATCTCCTTCGGAATACCGTGGAGTGATACAATTCTGGAGATATACAGATCTGCTAATTGACTAGCAGTGATCGTCTCCTTGACTGGCACAAAGTGTGCAACTTTGGAAAGTTGGTCGATGACGACAAGAATAGCATCATGACCTTTCTGTGACCTTGGAAGGCCAGTGATAAGATCCATTTGCACTTTGTTCCACTTCCATTCAGGAATAGGGAGCGGTTGCAGAATTCCAGTAGGCTTCTGATGTTCTGCTTTAACGCGACGGCAAACGTCACATTCAGCAACATATCGAGCAATATCCTGCTTCATTCTAGACCACCAGTACCTTTGTCGGAGATCACGATACATCTTGGTACTACCCGGATGAATAGACAGTGGTGTATCATGTGCCTCCTTCATGACTTTGTCGGTCATCAATTCGAACCGAGATACCACAATGCGGTCTCGGAAATATAAAGTTCCATCTTGAGCAAGCGAGAAATCCCTGTACTTTTCAAGGTGAAGATCCCTTTTCATGAGATCAACTTCAGCATTTTTAGCTTGCGCATGCTTCACAACCTTTCTCAAGATCTGGCTGTATAACAAGGGTATTAAGAGAACCCTGAGGAACAATGCAAAGGTTCAGCTTGCGCAATTCTTCATACAGATGAGGTTGAGCTCGCCGAACCATAAGGTTGTTACAATAGGACTTGCGGCTCAAGGCGTCAGCCATCACATTAGCCTTGCCAGGGGTATATGAAATACCACAGTCATAGTCCGTAATCGTTTCCAACCATCGCTGTTGGTGGAGATTGAGATTCGGCTGAGTAAATAAATACTTCAGACTTTGATGATCAGTATAGATCTCACATCGATTACTGAGAAGGTAATGCCGCCACAGCTTCAATGCATAAATCACTGCAGCAAGTTCAAGATCATGCACTGGATAATTCTCTTCGTGAGGACGCAACTATCGTGAGGCATATGCAATTACTCTTCGTTCTTGCATCAGGACACAGCCTAAACCCTGACGAGAAGCGTCACAATATATCACGAAATCCTTGCGAGAATCCGGAGGTGCAAGCACTGGAGCAGAGGTAAGCTTGTCCTTAAGGGTCTGGAAACTTTCCTGACATTTATCTGTCCACTCAAACTTTACGCCATTGTGAAGCAGATTAGTCATAGGCTTTGCAATCTTTGAGAAGTTCTCGACAAAGCGACGACAATAACTTGCGAGTCCGAGAAAACTTCTGACTTGCTTGACATTCTTCGGGGGAGTCCAGTCGAGAATAGCCTGAACTCGTTCTGGGTTGACAGCGATACGTGGGCAGGTAGTCAAAGAGGTTGTTGATGATAACACAGATCAGCAAGGGGCAAGGATGGCATTGCTCACCGAATTCAATTAACATCTCGGAAGAAGTCAAAATGTTGACGCTGATCACGACACATTTTGCCGAGAGGTTCCAAAAGTGCCAAATGACGGAGTGAGAAGCAAATGATAGTATTGGAAAGAAAGGTTAAACAGACCAAAGGAAAAGAAAAGATGATTATCAGGTTAATCAGATCAAAGGAAAGGATTAGTTGCAGACAATCCAGCTCTCCGGGTGAATGTGATTACAAGAACCTAATGTCAGTGTTAGCAAAATCATTTAACCCGAAAGGAAGAGAAATCAGAGTTCCCAGAGTATGGAAGAGGAATAAAAGATCCTAATACCACCCATTGGCGACGTGGGCCCGTAAGCCACACAGCCATGTTAGTAAAATCATTTTGCAAAGACTAGACTCAACTTCGGCCAAGGAGATGGAAAGGGGGGGGGGGGGGGTTCCTACAGGCAGTCGGCTCTGATACCAACTTGTGACGCCCCCGACTTAATCGTGCACTAATCATACACGCAAATGCACACGATCAAGCCTAAGGACTCACTTGAAGATACCACAACACAACTCTAAACATAAATAAAAGTCATACAAGCTTTATATTACAAGCCAGGGGCCTCGAGGGCTCGAATACATAAGCTCGATGTCATACAAGCATCAGCGGATCAGGTATCTGGGTACAGACACAAAGTTAAACAGATATGCCTTAACAAGCGGGGAAAAATAAAACACTGATCGAAAGGCGCAGGCCTCCTGCCTGGGTGCCTCCTAACTACTCCTGGTCGTCGGAGGGCTCCTCGTAGTAGTAGTATCCACCAGGGGGTAGTAGTAGTCGTAGTCGTCGGCTGGGGCAGCTGGCTCCGGGGCTCCGTCATCTGGTCGCAACATTCGGGTATGGGGAAAAATGGGAAGCAAAGCAACCGTGAGTACTCATCCAAAGTACTCAGCAAGACTGACATCAGATCTATTCTAAATATGCAACATTATCAAAGGAAGGCTGTAAATGTGGACTTGACTGCAGAAATGCCAGAATAGAGGGGAAGGCCTAGCCTATCGAAGACTAGCATCTTCAGTGTCTTGCAGCATTAGAAGAGTGCAGATTAGTACATTAGTATAATAGTAGCATCACATAGCAACAACGCCCAGAGATCCTTCCTCGACTCCCTGCGAGAAAGCGATCCCGGAGCCAATACATTTAACCCATTTCTAGTTGTAGAAGATCGAGATATTTTCCGAGCGTCCTGTTACCATGGACACGGCTATTCGAATAGATATACTTCCCTGCAGGGGTGCACCAACTTACCCAACACGTTTGATGACTCTGGCCAGACACACTTGCTCAGTCGATGCCCGGCCTCGGACTATCGACACGTCGTAGCCCTACCTAGGCTCAACAGAGAGGCCAGCACGCCGGTCTACATCCTAAGCACTCAGGGGTCTTGGGCCCATCGCCCTTTGCACTCCTGCGCGTTGCGAACGCGACCGGTGAGCAGTCCTAGCCCCCTTAATACAAGCACAGGCTTTACCAGACCAACCCGGTGCGCGCCGCTCAACTGCTGACGTCTGAAGAGCTTCGGCTGATACATACGACGCCGAGTACCCATATTATTCCTACGTGCTGGTTAGCGCGATAAGGCCAGAGGCCTACTCAGATTACATATCCTGACCCATTAGTGCATTTGGAGCGCGCGGTAACGAGCGGAGACTCACGATCTTGTGACCCCGTCGCCCCGTCTCGTGGACTTACGTCAAGGGCTAAGAATGCCCGGCCGAGCCACGTATTCATCTCTCGGGCACCCTCATGGTCAACCCGATAACATACCTCTCGCGGGTACCCCTCGGGGCCGACCCGTCTTTTCAAAGACTGTCGGGAACTCAGGTCCACCTCAACCGGGGTGGTGCCGCCTGTCCCTTCAGTCCTGTAATAACAGTAACAGTAATGGCAACAAGTGAAGGTGAACGTGTGTCCGTAACATCAAGAGAGTAATCCGAGGAATCACCCTCGTTGGATTACCACTCGATGTATCCGTCAAGGTGAACCAGGAGGAATCACCCTCGATGGTATTCACTCTGGCGGGGTTACCGACAAAGCTTCATCGGAGGTGGGGAAGAGGAATCACCCTCGGTAACCCACAACCGACTAGCTGTACTACAGAGGCATCATCGGGAGTGAGATAAGAGGTATCACCCTCGGCACTCGATGTTAGCTCTGCAGAGTCGAGCAACTTAGGGGTGTGTGGTGATGTGCTGGTCTTAGCCCGTCGATCACATCGAACGGGGCACTGGTACTAAAGCGGGGCAACTATAGCAAGGAAGAAGGGCCACAGATGGTTTACCATCCAACCTATACTAAGCATTTTGGATATCAGGCAGGTATCAATAACAGTTACAAGGACAGGCTATGCATCAGAATAGGATAAACAATAGCAGTAGCAAATTCTAATGCAAGCAGGAGGGAGAGAGAATAGGTGATATAGGCATGCGTCAAGGGGGGGTTGCTTGCCTGGAAGCTCTGCGGCAAAGGATGGGTCGTCAGTGGTGTCGTCAGTCTCCTGAGCGGTGTCGGTCTCGGGGGCTATCGGAATAGAAGAGGGGGAAGAAACAATAAATAAAGGCAGACATATGCAACACAGAGCATGGCATGCTAAAATGCAGTGCAGGGTTGCCTAAAACATGTCTAAACCATTTTAGTTATTTTAGGATTTAAGTTGGAATTATTAACCGGTAGGCGTGCACTATTCATCTACCGAAAACAGGCAAAAAGTTGCGGGTTCACCTACGTAGAGGGTCCCGACATGAAAACAGATGGCACGATCGGATTCGTGGGATTTTTCTGAGCAACTTTCATGTAGAAAGTTTTTCGATCCGAGCTACGGTTAATTTTCTACGATTTTTCGAAGTTTTAAACAGTTTTCTGAAATTCTAGAATTTAAATCTAATTTGAAAATAACAGAAAAGGATTATTGCGTCAGCACTACATCAGCATGATGTCATCCAGTCAAACCGGCTGGTCCAGGTCAAACCTGACCTGCGGGACCCACCTGTCATACACTGCGGATATATTAGGGTTAATTTTAAACTAAACAGAGTTAATTAACTGGTGGGCCCGGTCTGTCAGTGACCTAACTAATTAACAGAATTAACCTAATTAATTATTAACGGTAATTAGTCGTGCGGGCCCACTCGCCAGTGTCAAAGGTGAACAGTGCGCGCACGTTGACCGTGGTCAACGCGGTCAAACGAGCGTCGGGGCCCACTGGCAGCGTCACTGGGCGGGCCCCACACGGTGCCACGTCGGACGCCGGCGCCGGAAAGAGCTCCGGCGAGCGCCGGACGCGGCAGAGAGCTCCGGCGAGCTCGGATTTCGCGCACGGTGGCCCATTTCTGGCGGTTCTTGCGGCGTTCGAACGAGTGGAGCAGCGCGCATCCAACGGTGGTGATGATTGCCCGTGGAACGGTCGGAATCGTCGCCGGCGTTGAGGTCCGCGGCCGTGACATTCCGGCCGAGCTCGGGCGCGCGGCTACGAGGCGTTTTCGCGTGCGTTTCCGATCGTGTTCGAGCGAGGACGATGCAGCGAGGTCCCGTGGCGGACAAAACACAGCGAGGCGGTGAGCTAGCTAGGGTGAACCACGCGGCGCGAGGAGGAGTACGGAGGGAGGGAGGAGCTCACCAAGCGGCTAAGGAAAGCCCTCGACGGATTAGGAGCGCAGACGGAGGCCAGAGACGCCGGTGGTCGCCGGTGATCCAGAATCGGGGACCGGCTCGATCTCGGCAATGCTGGGGCCTCCGCCTCGAATGCGTGGTCGGAGGAGAAGGAGAGGTCGACGGCGGTGTTGATGGAGAGCTCGGAGAGGCGAGGGAGGCACCATGGCCGTGCCTACGCCGGCAGCCCGTCCATGGCGGCGTCAGGCTTCGGCGATGGAGAGAGAGGGAGAGAAGGAGAGGAGGGTAGGAGTGAGCCAGAGGGAACGGCTCGAGGGCGAGAGGCGATCCTTATCTCCTCCCCTCGCCAACTCTGCCGCGGTGTCGAACGGTGAGCGGCGCCGCGCGCGCCGGGCGCGGAGACGACGACACGGCGGGCGGGAGCAGGTGGGAGCAGGTGAGTTGGGCTGGGCCGACCCAGTAACAGCTATGGCCTCGCCCTTTTCTTTTATTTCCTGTTTTCACTTTTATTTAATAACAGAGAAGGAAAAGAAATATTTGGGCTACCCAACCATTTTAGAAAAATGTGGAGCTTGGCCCAATAATTACTTTGCAATTTATGGCACTGCCACAAAAAGTTTAGAGGCCAGATGAATTCATTTGCATTTTTCATAAATGAATTTGCATTCTAAATTGCTGGAATTGCACTGGATTAAATGCTAATGTTCATTTTAGCAACATGGTGATGTTGTTTTTCTTAACAACAAATTGTTTTTGGAATTTTTGCTAATTGATGAACATTTTTCCAGCCACTTTCTTGCAACTTCAAATTTCAATTGCATTTGGATTTGAATTCAGTGGCAGAATTTGAAATGAGATATTAAACCACTATGATCAAGCATTGCAAATGATGATGACTTGGCATGATTATCAAATGATAACTGTGCTTTATTACATAGGGGTGTTACATAATATGAATCAATGACACTGTTTGAGAATTGCTACTGTCCTGCTTTGTTTCCCATTAAAATAAGGTAGATAGTTTTTCTTGTGGGCGTATAAGTCATCAACCGTTATTGGTAAGTAATTGTTTCCTTTATACCTCTTTGTGCAAATAGGGATATCAAAACTTTTGCTCGTTGCTATTTTGATTTTGATTTCAGTAGAACTTCACAAAAGGAGCCAATGTATTTAAGGCAAACTGTTGCATTCTCGGGCCCAGTTGATCCTTCCACTTTGCAGAAAGAAGCAGTCACTAGTTGTTGTACATTACGGAAGGAATAATCGAGAAGCTTTACAGAGTATTAGTAGACGCTGGTGACATGACCAGTCTGCAGAGCTCATGTGGCAACTCAACAGCATGTGAAGTGCAAGATTCTACAACCAGGAAAGGTATGATCAAGTCACTCGTGGACGCAGCTGTAACAAACGAGGTCAGCATCGGCCTTCATCCGAATGATTGTGCTTTGTTATGTTGTGCTAGTTATATTGTGGTACTATTTTGAATAAATATTTAATTGAAGCTATTGCATTGCTATCTTTTCCTGTTAAGACAATGAAGATGATTATATTTGTGAGCGTGTGTTTCATCAACTAGTACCACTATTATAGTAATCACACTTTTTCTGTATTTATGCAGACAGGGATGCTCAGCTTGATTTCAGTGGAACTGCACAAAATGTTCGGATGGTTCGTGCCCTCCATAATACTTCATCATGCACAATACATCGAATGGTTCTCTATTCATTCATTGTCACCTTGAGCCACTAAACTAGCTACATGAAAGGAGCTGCCAACGTGTTCAAGGCCTTGCAACATGTAAATATGAAATCCACTAAGCTACGCATGACATTGCTCGATTTCAGTGGAACTACACAAAAAGATCAGCTGGTTAATCCAGCACGAGGTTCCATGTCAATGTGCAAACTGATGACAAACACCTCCCTTTCCACAATTGTAGGCATTTGATATTTTGCAATGGGAAAATCTTCTCAAAGTTTGCTCATTGGTGTTCGCAAGAAGACATGCATTTGATATTTTGGAAAGGGAAACCTTGTCAAATTTTGCTCATTGATGGTTAGCAAAAAGACATACATTTGAAATTTTGGAATGGGACGCCCTTTGCTGTCAGCAGCATCGATCGATTTTTCTTTATTTGTGTCTTTAGTTGTGAAGTAAAAATATTGGCTCTGATCGATTGTTTTGAATGTTATGAATTGCCAGGCCTGTGAGTTTGATTGCAATGTACAGCCACGCTAAAAAACTTTATGGTACGTTTGAAACTGCGGCAAACAAAGTGATCACTGTGCGTCCTGACAAAAATCCCTACTCCCTCCTTCCTAAAATAATTGTCTCAAGCTTAGTACAACTTCGTACTAAATTTAGTACTCCCTCCGTACCGGTGCATAAGTCACATTACAAAAACCAAATAATCCCAAAACTACCCACCTCGTTTTCTGTTTTTTGCCACGAAAAAAGAAATTAGCCAATAGGAGACTTGGGGCGTGTATGCATTCAATTACTTGAGACGACTTAGCACAACATGTAGTGGTTAATTCTCTGGATGCAATGGCATTAATTAGCAAATAAACATCAAGTTCTCTCGTTTTTCCCTCACCTTGGTTGCGGTGCACAATCTAAGATGACTTATACACCTGGACAGAGGGAGTATAAAATTGAGACACTTATTTTAGGACGGAGGGACTAGTACGTACTGTTCTGCATGTTTACCTAATGCCTCTGATACAACAATTCGAACTAACCGGACTAAATTCATTCAAACACGGCCGGATTTCAAACATGCCCAGATCTCATTACATTTTGGAGATTCTTCAACTAAATAGCGGTGCTCATCCGGCTCTAGATGTATAATTAATTAACCTAATCTATGATCTCCACCGCCCGTTCCCCATGTCCGGCGGCGCCGGCGAAGTCCTCCGCTTCGTTGCCGGCGGGGCGGGGCCTCGGCGGAGCCGGCGATGTCCTCCGCGTCGTTGCCGGCGGGGCGAGGCCTCGGCAGAGCCGGCGATGTCCTTCGCCTCGTTGCCAGCGGGGCGGGGCCTCGGCGGAGCTGGCGAAGTCCTCCGCTTTGTTTCCGGCGGGGCGGGGCCTTGGCGGAGCCGGCGATGTCCTACGCCTCATCGTTTGTCTCGCCAAACAGCGCCTCGCCCACCTCGTCGCCCTCCTTGTAGGCGGCCGCAACCTCTGCCACCCGCTGGCGGTACCGCCAGCACTCGAGGCGGCTCTCGCGGGCAGAGCGGTAGGACTCGAGCAACGCAACCTGCTCCGCCAGGTCCGCAGCGATATGCTCCTCCACTTGCAGGTGCTCCTGGAGGAGCTGGTGGTTGTAGGCGGCGTCGGCATGCCCTTGCCGGAACTGCTCCTCCCGCTGCTCCTACACCATTTCCATGTATTGGGCATGGGCCTCGCCGATGGTCATGGTGCAATCCACCGGTGAGGATGGCGCGGAGGAGGGTGGCGCCGGCTCGTCGACGACCACGTCCTCCATTGGGACGTCGTCATCCTCTGGCTGCCTGCCGGCCAGCCAGTCGGCAGCAATGGCGGTCATCTCCTTCTTTTGTTCTGCCGTCTGCCCGTCCCGGAGAGCGGTGGAGCGTGAGGAAGCCATGGTGGAAGTGGTGTGGAGAGGAGAAAGGGAATGGAGGTGGATGACTGCGGCTATGGCCGGGGCAGCAGTTTATATAGCAATGGTGGGCGACAGAGGGACGGACGGGTGGTGCCTGAGTAGCCGCCTCGGCAACCGCGTGTCATTAATGTGGGTGACAGACGGACGAACGGACGGCAGTTGTGTCGTTTGAACGCGGAGCAGTCGCCTGCTCCGGGAAGCGGCGCGGGCGGCGCTGATCGTTTTGGGCGAGAAGCACGCGCGGGTGAGGGAGTGGGTTTGGGTGGGCCAGGGCGTTCAGACGCGGGCTTGGCAGCAGTCCGATGCAGCAGCCGGACATGCTGGCTCGCCAGCGAACTCGCCGTGATCAGCGACGACGACCAGACGATGGACGAGGCTTCCGACCAGGAGCCGGCGCCACCGCCCGCGCCGGTTCATGCCGTGTTCACCATAGAGCAGGTGCGGCCGCACTTCGACGCCCTAATGGCGGAAGAGCTACCAGTGCCGCCGGTGTCGGCGTTCCGGCAAGTGCAGGAGGACCAGTGCTACAACCTTCGTCTCCTCAATGAGCATCAGCTTGCGGAGGGACAAATCGCCGGCGAACAGGCGAACGACAATGCCGTCGCGGACATAGGGGCCGATGATCCTGGCTTCCTGGATGAGCAGCGGGCGCTATACCAGACCATCCGTAGGGCCCGCGAGGCCCTCTCCGTCGTCCTTCGCCTTGTTGCGCTCGCCGTGGCGCCGCCGTCTCGCATTGTCAACATGGTGAACAAACGGGAAGAATCAGGAGATGACTGTACGTGGTGAGGATGACAGTAGGAACCCACCAGGGCCATGGCCGTACTCAGGCAAGTGCCTCCTTATTACTACAAGAAAACAAAACTTCCCCTAATGGTTTGCTGACATCTGGATCCGATGCCATTGTCAATGTACTCAATAAAGGAGAGAATTGCACAAGGAGCTGCTGACAGCAGGGACCCAGCAGATCATGCATTTTTGTAGAGATGTTTTTTTGTTGCTGAGACGCAACAGGGTATCAACTGGTCTGTGCGGGGGCTGTGGCCCGTGTAGCTCAGGCTATTATTTTATGTCTACCAAATAACCAGCCCAGCTGTTTTTTTCCTTTGTGAAAATGGCTAGCCCAGTTTTTTTTTGACGAATACCCAATGCAGGCCAACTTGTTTTTCTCCGCCCGGCTGGGTTGCAAAAACGAGGAGGGGTGCATTCGGCTTGCCCAAAAAATGGGCTTTAAGTAATAATAAATGGGCTGTAAATATAGAAAAAACAGCGAACTGGCAATTAGTTTGAAAATCAGTTTTTTTTGGATTTTGAGATTTTTAATTTCATTACATTTTTTTGTTGCGCACGCAAAATTTCATTGGATTTTAACCTAATATAAAATAATTTTGAAATTAGATTGAATCTGAATCAAAATTTCGGGATAAAAATAATTCAGACCCCACCAAAATGTGGGAAGTTTGGTTGAAAATTTTAACCCTGGCCCTGGCTAGAAAATGGGCTGTACTGTTAGAAACAGTAAATGGGCTGCAGTAAATTCCATAGGAATTAAAAAATGGGCTGTAAATTATTAAAAATACTAAATGGGTTGTATGCTGTCCTCCACTGATGTGATGCTGATTTGTTGGCCTACTAAGTTGACGCGAACACAAGGCTTTGTCAACTTATAGTCAACACACGATTCTAACAGTAGAGGCCGTTGGATGGACATCCAACAGCTATCGTGCTTCTTCAATCTCAGATCTTCTTGCTTCAGCCGCCCAAACCACCGCCGGAGGGACCGCCTGCTCCTGCCGCCCGTGGCCGGCTGTGCTGCCGCGCAGGCCTCACCGCCCCACCCTACTCTCATCGCTGTCCAGGCCATCCCTCTACTTACCCACACCTTCTGTTATGCTCCGGCGATGGCAGCCTCACACCGCAGCCGAACCAGTCAACCCTCGTACTCCCCTCCGCGTTGGCATCCACTTTTGTGTCTTCGCCGGCTACCGGTCGTTCCTTCCTAGGACTCACCGTCGTCCACCGCGTTGGTTCTATCGGCGCGGCGTGGTCAACGTGATCAACAAACGACAGCCATCGGAAGAGGGATGTACGTGGAGACGCTGACAGTAGGGACTCACATGGTCCATGGCCGCATGCAAGCAAGTGCCTCCTTATTAAGAATAAAAAAATGATTCCTCCCCCTGACAGCTGGGACCCACCAGCTATATCTTCGCACGGAAGGAAGTGCCTCCTTATTACGCGAAAAAAAGATTCCTCCCCATGACAGCTGGGCCCCGGCAGATTTGGAGGCTAACTTGTGGGCCTACTAAATTAACGCGTACGCAGGGCTTTGTCAACTTAGTCAACAAACGATTCTAGCAGCCGTGACCGTTGGATGTTAATCCAACGGCCGTGCTGCTTCTTCAATCTCCGATCTTCTTGCTCCAGCCGCCCAAACCAGCGCCGGCGGGACCGCCTGCTCCCGCCTCCCGTGGCTGGCTGTGCTGACGCGCAGGCCCTACCGCCCCCTCCTACTCCCACCGCTGGCCAGGCCATCCCTCTACTCACCCACACCTCTTCTTATTCTCCGGCGACGGCAGCCTCACACCACAGACGAACCATTCAACCCTCGTACTCTCCTCGGCGTGGGCATCCACTGCCGCGTCTTCCCCGGCTCCGTGTCGTTCAGGGTGTGCATTCGGTTTTTTCGGTTTGATTCGGTTCGGTTTATACGGTTTTTGGTTTATACGATTTTTATACTTTGGTTTATACGGTTTTATACATAGATACGGTTCGGTTTCGGTAATAACCATTTAATTTCGGTTCGGTTTCGGTAATAACCAAAATAACCAAAGTTGACGCGAATTTTTGAACAAACAACAATTATTTTCTGGTCACATGATTCAGTCCGTGTATGTAGGTTATATTTTTCTTGTGAGAACTACCTACGTAGACTAGATTATTATATGATTTGGGCCTAAGCATTATATGGCAGTATGGCACACATGATTTGGTCCTACATGCATTAAATGACAGCAGATCTTAGTGATTAGGCAGATTTATGATTACGTGAAGGAGCAAGCAGAAAAAACCGAAATTTTGGTTCGGTTTGGTTTTTTTGGTTCGGTTTTTAGTTTCCGGTTCGGTTTTGCTCACCCTGATGTGTCGTTCCCTTCCTAGGCCTCGCCGTCGTCCACCGCCTTGGTGCTCTTGGCGCGGCATAGTCAACGTGGTCAATGAACGACAGCCATCAGATGAGGACTGTACGCGGTGAGGCTGATAGCTGGACCCACCAGTTACATCTTCGCACGCAAGGAAGTGCTTCCTTATTACGCGCAAAAATAATAATTCCTCCCCCTGACAGCTGGGACCCACCTACTATATCTTCGCATGCAAGGAAGTGCTTCCGTATCCTCCCTGACAGCTGGGACCCACCCGGTCGAAACGTACGTAGTGTTGTCTGTCTGGTCGTGAACGTGTACGTACATACTGGTCGATCGGTCTCTCTGCAACGATGAACCGTGGGCTTGTAAGGAGCGGCACGTCATGTAAAAAAAAGAGCGGCACGTGTCGTAGTAGAGCCCCATACATAGCAGTTCAGGTTGTCCCGTCTAAATCGAGTACACGTACGTACAACCACGCTGCAAAAAATACGGCCACGTACGTACATACGGGCGGGGTCTCGAATGCGTACTCACGCATACGTACGACCAGGGCTCGTGTACATGGAGAGAGGCAACGGACGGCAACAACGGCCTCCTATTCATCGGCAGCCAACCGGCTGGGTCGGAATGGCGGAAACAGCGTCGGGAGCTAAGCGACTGAGTCGGAACGCATCCTGTTCATCGGGAGCCAACCTGCTTGGACGGAACAGCCGAAACGGGGTCCTGTTCATCGACTCGGGGTCTGGCGTACCGTAAAACGGAGGAAACGGCCTTCTGTTCGACCGCCTACGGTCGAAATGGGGTCTGTTCATCGGCTGGGTGTCTGGCGTACCGCAAAACGGAGGAAACGGACTTCTGTTCAACCGCCTACGGTTGAAACAGGGTCCTGTTGATCAGGAGGGGTCTGGCGTACCGCAAAACAGAGGAAACGGACTTCTACCGAACTTCCTACGGTCGAAACGAAGTCCTGTTCATCGGGAGGGGTGTGGCGTACCGCAAAACGGGACTCCACGGGCTACTGTTCATCCACGGTCGACCTCCTCCAACCTCCACCAACTACTATTCATCCACCGTCGACTTCCTCTAGCCTCCACCGGCTACTGTTCATCCAGCCTCCACGGGGTCCTGTTCATCCACCCCCAACCGACTGGGGTGTGGTGGCCTCCTCTCGGGGTCCTGTTCATCCAGCGCCAACCACCTTCACACGGCCAGGGTACTGTTCATCCACAGCCAACCCACCGGCTGGGGTGGGGCGTACGAGCGGGCGGCAGCAACGAGCGGGCGGCAGCAACGGGAACACAGCCAACCAACCGGCTCGATCGATGCAAGTCTCGACTCGTTCTACATGTATCGCGCGCGCGGCAGCAACGGGCACTATTCATCAAGAGGCAACCCAGCACCGGCTGGCTACGTCTCGCATGGGGGCTCGATCGGCTTCAGTAAGGAGTGAGAAGGATCGATCGGGTTCAGTTAGCAGTGAAGGAATCACTCGGGTTCAGTTAGCAGTGAAGGGATCTCTCGAGTTCAGTTAGCAGCGAAGGGATCGCTCGGGTTCAGTACATACGTATGCAGTGCGAGGGCGATCGATCGCTCGGGTTCAGTAAGCGAACGCGTACGCCTCGCTTGGGTTCAGTTAGCGAGTGCCACACACACACGCGCGCGTACGAGAGAAACACGCGCAAACCACACTGCATCGCTCGGCCCCGACCACCCACCGTAATCGGGAACTCCCCGAAAATTTCCTCGCCCTCACTTCTACCACGATTTTTTATGTCATGGACGGCCCAAATAATGTCATGTGTGTGCGTCTCCGGCCCGCCCAGGATGAAAAGCCCATTTTCCGTCATAATTTTTTGTCATAGAAGTAGGAGCCCACCACATCTATGATGATACGTGTTTTTGTCATAATTATTGTCATAGAAGTGTCACAACCATGACAGAAAAAGTTTTCGTTCGGGCCATAATGTCACGGATGTCTTTTTTTGTAGTGCTATCCTGACAAAAGATGGTCTTCGCCTGCAAAGTTGCTATCCATGACGCGCCGGTGGGCTCGGTGGTGACCTCCGCCCTGCGCGCCTTGCTGTCCTGGTCTTCTTTCACCAAACGGGCAGTCCTTGGAACTTGCTTTGGAGGAGGGCAGCTGGTGCTGCCCCTTTAGCAGCAAAGAGGAAACCCTATCTGTCCGCGCCCGCTGGCGCAGCCTCTGCCGCCGTTCGTCGCCAAGCGCGTCACCCACGTGGTGGGCACTGGACCGCGCGGCTGACGTCAGGCTCGGATGGCCTCGGGCGGCTGCCTCGGGGGGGCCGCCGCGGGAGGCCACCTCACGAGGGGGCCTCACGAGGTGCTGTGGCTAAGTCTTGGTGGTTGCTCCTTGAGGAGGGGTCCTCGTGAGGCTGGAGCCTCGCGAGGTGTTTTCGCTTCGTGGCGCCCGTGGTTGGGCCGCGCCTTAGGCCTTCGCCAAGCGTCGCTCCCTGGGCCGCAGGCAGACGGGCCGTGGTACCCTGGTTCCCAATGGCCCGACATAGTCCTATAATCAAAATGAATATATAATGAAACAAACTCCCCCGAAAAGTTGATTGTATGGAGGGCACCCGAGGATTCGGCTAGCCATGGCTTGTGTTTGAATGGTTGAGGGGGGAGTAAACTTTACCTTTCCGCTTGGGAACCGCCTATAATGTGTTTAGCATGGAAGATATTGAGAACCCTCGGTCGTGACGTTGACAGGAAAAGTGCACCTCTCAAAATGTATTCATCTCTGATTTAAGCTTCGAGCTCTGGCACCTCTGCAAATCCATGCTTCCCTCTGCGAAGGGCCTATCTATTTACTTTATGTTATTTTACTTTTACTATTGAGTCATCACCTTCTCATTCAAGCACCAGTTGGAGAGCACTATTGTCATTTTTATACATTGAGTATAGTTAATGTTGTGTACATCGTGACTGGATCAATGATTGAGCATGACGGGCTAGGGATAGCGTTCTTTAGCATTTTTATTTTGAATGGCATGATTGTTTGTTGGTATGCCTGAGTATTGATGTCTTTATATCAAATTATACACTATTGCTTTGAATCACTCGTGTCTTAATATTCATGCCATGATTAGATTATATGATCAAGATTATGCTAGGTAGCATTCCACATCAAAAATTATCTTTTTATCATTTACCTACTCGAGGACGAGCAGGAATTAAGCTTGGGGATGCTGATACATCTCCATCGTATATATAATTTTTTATTGTTTCATGCCAATATTCTACAACTTTCATATATTTTTGGCAACATTTTATATTATTTTTGGGACTAACATATTGATCCAGTGCCCAGTGCCAGTTCCTGTTTGTTGCATATTTTTTGTTTCGCAGAAAATCCATATCAAACGAAGTCCAAACGTGATAAAAAATTACGGAGATTTATTTTGGAATATATGTGATTTTTGGGAAAAAGAATCAACGCGAGACGATGCCCGAGGGGCCCACAAGCTCAACGGGCGCGCCCCTACCCTGGGCGCGCCTGGCAGGCTTGTGGCACCCCTGTAAGGCGGTTGGGGCCCTTCTTCTTCTGAAATAAATATAATATCTGGAAGAAAATCCCCTCAAAATTTCAGCCCAATCGGAGTTATGGATCTCCGGGAATTTAAGAAACGGTTTTCGGCCAGAAAACAGGAACGCGAAACAGAAGAGAACAGAGAGAGAGATCAATCTCGGAGGGGCTCCTGCCCTCCAGGAGCCATTGCGGCCATGGACCAGAGGGGAACTCTCCTCCCATCTAGGGGGAGGCCAAGGAAGAAGAAGAAGGAGGGGGGCTCTCTCCCCCTCTCTCCCGGTGGCGCCGGAACGCCGCCGGGGCAACCATCATGACAGCGATCTACACCAACAACTTCGTCGCCGTCAACACCAACTCTCTCCCCCTCTATGCAGCAGTGTAACACCTCTTCTCCCTGATGTAATCTCTACTTAAACATGGTGCTTAACGCTATATATTATTATCCAATGATATGTGGCAATTCTATGATGTTTGAGTAGATTCGTTTTGTCCTATGGGTTGATTGATGATCGTGATTGGTTTGAGTTGTATGTTTTATTTTGGTGCCGTCCTATGGTGCCCTCCGTGTCACGCAAGCGTGTGGGATTACCGCTGTAGGGTGTTGCAATACGTTCATAATTCGCTTATAGTGGGTGGCGAGAGTGACAGAAGCTTATACCCGAGTAATGGGGTTGTTGCGTATGGGAGTAAAGAGGACTTGCTACTTAATGCTATGGTTGGGTTTTACCTTAATGATCTTTAGTAGTTGCGGATGCTTTCTAGAGTTCCAATCATAAGTGCATATGATCGAAGTACGGAAAGTATGTTAGCTCATGCCTCTCCCTAATATAAAATTGCAATAATGATTACCGGTCTAGTTATCGATTGCCTTGGGATAAATCCTTCTCTTGTGTTACAAAAAGCTTTCTACTAAACAATTAACTTTTATTATCTTGCAAATTACTCGTAGTTTTATTCTTGCTAAGTACTTCTAGTTTTATTCTTGCAAACTTATCCTATTGCACCTACAAAGTACTTCTAGTTTCATACTTGTTCTAGGTAAAGCAAACGTTAAGTGTGTGTAGAGTTGTATTGGTGGTCGATAGAACTTGAAGGGAATATTAATTCTACCTTTAGCTCCTTGTTGGGTTCAACACTCTTATTTATCGAAAAAGCTACAATTGATCCCCTATACTTGTGGGTTATCACTGTTGCAGCAAATTTTTATCTAAGTTTTGTCCACCTGCAAAAATTATGCAACTTCGTTCTCAGATTACAGGTTCCAAGCAGGAAGAACGTGAGCCACTAGCGCTTGCGTGGGATAGAATGAAGGAAGCCATAAGGAACTTTCCTAACCATGGAATGGAGGAATGGTTAATCCTTCATATTTTTATAATGGTTTAAATCACATGTCAAAAACTATGCTTGATACAGCTGCAGGAGAAACAATCATGGGAAAGCCCTTAGACGATGTCATGAAACTACTGGATGATATGCAAGAAAACCATGCCCAATGGCATGTTGAAAGAGCTACCACCAAAAGAGTAAATGCAATTGAAGAAAACAATGCGAAGTTGACAGCCAGGCTTGATGAACTCATCTCCGTTATTAAAGGTAAAGAAGAGGTAAACGTAAATGCCATCACTAATGAAGAAACTAGTGATAGTGAATTTTATTGCTCGCAATAGCTATAATCTCAATTGGAAAAATAATGGTTATGCTCCTAGACTTCCTTATCCTAATAATGGTGGGGCAACAAATAATTTTAATGGAGCTAATAGAAGCAATAGAAATACTCTTGAGGATACTCTGAAATTTTTTATTGCTAGTCAAACTGAGAAGAATGAAAGCTTCAAAAATATTTTGAAGAATCATGATAAAGATTGTTGGACTAACAAATGATGTGCAGATACTTGAGGGAAGATCCAAGAATATGGAGGCACAAGTGGCCAAAATTGCAGAGAGCCAAACAATGATCCTAACTAAGTTTGCAGGTAAACCGGAACCTAACCCGGTTGAAGATGTCAAGATGGTAAGAAGCAACGAAAGAGAAGACCGAAGAACTTGACAAAATCCATGTGCCAGAATATAATTACACCGCTGCAGACTTCGTAAAGATGATATCTATGAAGTACCCACTACTTGAGGTAACTAATAACGAGGCATACAATGTCTTTGTTGATCAAGTTGCAGTCATGGTACTTGAACTAGATGATGAAAGAAACAAGGTTTACAGTAAGTTACCAGCTAAGCAAGAAGATGCTTTTAGCATACTATAGAGATTGAGACTGGTTTGAACAAGTTCAATGCTTTATGTGATCTAGGGGCTAGTGTTTCCACTATCCCTAAGTCTATTTATGATAGTCTCAATCTAGGTCCTTATGCTACTACGGAGATTATATTGAATATGGCTAATTCTACTTTTACTCAAGCAGTAGGAATTAAGCATGGAGTTATAGTTCAGATAAATGTTTGCCCTGTCATGATTGATCTTGTGATAGTTGACATGCCTGAAGATCCTATTGCTCCAATAATTCTCGGTAGACCCTTTTTAAGGACTATCAAAGGTGTGATAAATGTGTTTGAGGGGAATGTTAGATTTGATTTACCGGCTAAAGATCCTTTTGTAAGACATTTCCCCAGGAAAAAGAAAATGAAGACCTATACCGGAGAAGGCATTGTTGTTAATGCCAGAAGCTATGGTCTCGGTGTATTTGCACCACCTTGATCACCACTACGGTCGAGCTAACCAACCAAAAACAAGCGCTTCGTGGGAGGCAACCCACGCAAATAAAGTAGAAGTAAGTTTTTATTTTGTTTCAATAAAAGAGTGATTGAATTCTAGGTAAAGAAGTTGAGTTTCGAAGAGTCGTTCTAATGAAGTCTTTGCTATGTGCAATTTAAATTATATGTTGTATTGATGTTTGGATGCCTGGAAATGTGCCTATGTATTGTGTTGGAACTAACCCCACAGGAAAACAGAGAAAAAGAGAAGGTTTAGAAGAAACAGATCAAAAGACGGCCTTTCAGGCGACCATGGCGATCGTTTGGGCGGTCGCATGACCTCCTTGCGGTTCCAGCACAAAACAATCAGAGGCGATGGAAGGAACGACGACGTTCCATACGGGCGCATGCGCCCGTTGAGCGCTCGTTTGAAATCTTCAAAGAAAACAGAGAAAGTCCAGAGCGTTCGACGACGTTCTATACGGGAGCCCGCGCCCGGTTGAGCGGTTCTATGACATCCTCAACCAGAAGAAGAAAATAACCAAAGCGTTCGACGGCGTTCCATATGGGCGCTGCCGTCCGTTTCAGCGGTCGCATGAGGTATGCACAGGCGCAGGTAAGCTATCAGGGTAAACGACGGCCTTTCATACGAGCGCTGCCGCCCGTATGGCCGGTCGTATGGAGCTCTGGCGGCCACAAAGAGCCCGAGGAAGGAGGTAAATTACCCCCATCTCTCTCTTTTCATCTTCTTCTTCCTCCAAACCTCTCCAAACCCTAGCAAAACTTTGCATGATTTCCCTAGTCATTCGATTTCAGTTCAAATCCTTCCGTGTGATCAATCTACGGTATGTTTCTCCTTCGATCCCCTTTATTTTTCGCGAATCCACGCTCTACATGCCTAGCATTGCCATTTCTAGGAAATGCATATTTTTGATCCAAATTTGAGTTTGGCTTGGATTCATTGATGTTTTTAGAGGAGTATGATGTTCTTATTACTACCGTAGGATCAATATTGTTTAATTGTATTGGACTGAAAAATTGTTTTGTAGATGTCTACGAGGATGTCCACTCGCGTACGTGGTGCTTCAAGTTTGTCCACCGCACAACCACAACAAGTTTTCACTTAGGGGATATTCTTCACCAACCGTGAAGCAAGGAAGAAATCTCAGAAGCTTAGTACAAGGAAGATCAAAGCAATCAAGTGGGCTTGCGAGTCAATACTCGCTAAGCTAGGTATTACTAATGATTTCAATTTCCTTTGTGATAATGTCAGGTTGCACCTTTTTGTTTATTAGGGATGTGAGACATATGAACGCATGACGCTTGAGTTTCTTAGTACTCTCTCACATAATGTTGGGCTCATGCCAAATGCATATGAGGAGGAGCGGATCACTTTCCGTCTCTTGGACCAAGATTTCAAAATCACTCTCAATGAGTGGTGTAATCACTTTGGCTTCCCTAACAATGATGACGATCTTCGATATGTTTCTAATTTCACTAACCCGCACCCAAGGCAATCCTTCTACCAGATGAGTGTCCATGGCTCAAGACAAAGAGCCAGTTGCATTGAAAGTCCTGCTATACGTTGTTTCTATTATGTTATCACTAACTCGTTGCAGGCACGAGGAGAAGTTTCTAAGGTGAATGATGAGAACATGCTAGTTCTCGAGAAAGCAGCAAACCTTAACGTCGGTTATTCGCCCAACCTAGAGGCAATACTTTTGCTATACCTCGCGCATCAAGCAAATCATGCACAAGGAGATATTGTGTGTGGAGGAGTGATCACCATGTTGGCCAACTCCCTTGGTCTCAACTGAAATCACCTTCACACCATTGTCGGTAACAACCTCGTTAATATTCGTGTTCTTACTAGCACTGGAATGGTAGTAGTTAGCCGTGGTCGTAATTGCATCAGAATTCCATGAGTGGCATACTTGTTGCCTACTCCTATGCCTAATCGTTTCTCCATAGAACATGGACAATTGCATTGTATTCCACAGGCAGGAGATGCAGCTTTTGACCAAGAAGGCCCGGAACCAGAAAAAGTAGATGAAGAAGAACTTGCCACCGACGAAGAAGAGGAGCAGCCACAACAAGAAGCCTACACCACCTACGCGGACCTCTACAGTCTCCAGGGCTCCATCAACGATATGAGCAGCCTCGCCGACTCCCTTCAAGGCACGCCCGCCTACGTGAATTCAAGCTTCTCCAACTGGAGCCAAGGATGGGCTCCTGACCAACCTCCACCATGATCCTGGCGGTTTGGGCTTGCAAAAGCTTAAGCTTGGGGGAGGTCATCTCCATGTCTACATCAAGATGTGGTGGTATTTGAATAAATTGTAATGAGGTTGTACTTAAGCTCGATGAGCTTCAAAACACTCGTGTTGGTCTGTTCCAACACTTTGCTTTTTATTTGCTTTCGTTTTTCATTTTTGCCTTGCGATTTTTTGTTTTCAAGTTAGTATTCAAAAACCCAAAAAACCCAGAAATAGAATAAGCTTTGCTTTGTTCTTGTTCTTTTTACCCCTTGGAGTTTGTTTGCATTTTTGTTTTCAGAGGAGTTGATCTACGCTGAACAACGAGGAATGCAAGAATAAGGAAGAGAAGTGTGTAACTTCACTACCGTGAAGGTATGTCCTACGACTCCCGTCTTTTGCACTTGAAATACTTAGAGTAGATGTAGTAGTAGTGTGTGTGATATGTGCAGGAGGGAGTAGGTCTTGATAATTAAAACAAAGGTTTTGTTCTAGTAGCTAAAATAATTTTGTAGCCTTTGTTTTGTTTAGTCTAGATAATCAAGACTTGCCATGGGACTGTTTTTAAATGAAATGATCTTAACTAAGAATAATCATGCACAAGAGAAAGTCTTCAAATACTTGGGTGTTGAGAAAAATTGTAGAGAAGATGCTGTTAGAAATGCTCAACCCAATATGTTAATTTTAATAGACTTGATAGCACTTGTGGATTAAATTGTCTAGAGGGACTTAGCTGAAGGGTGAACAAGATTATGCCAAAAATCTGTGTTGTATCTCTTACATGGTGCTTCAACTTCTCGTTGGTGCCATGGCCCTGCTACTATATACACGTGTATGTGTGTAAATATGGCTTCATCACCTTTCTTGATGTTATCCCGAGGACTCCGCTAGCCAATGAACGATCCACCAGAGCCACGGCTCGGATTTCGGTAATGAGTTTGTTACCGTACGTAGTGGCAACACTACAGACGAATATTATTTGGCTTTCTCTTGAATGGGTGTGTATGTGGTAAATAAAGGGGACTGATCAAAAGATCTCGAAAGAGACATATATCAGAGGTCCATAGTTCTCAAAAATTAAGCCACAACGAAACTCTATGCATGATCACTTATTTGGCATAATCCCTTCACGTGACAACCAAAGTTTCAGCAAACAATGATTGAAATAAAGTGCTTGGGAGCCTTGAGGATGAAATAATTGTGGGTATGTTTATGAGCACTCTAGCATCATGTTTTTGTACATGCCTTCCTCTCCCTAATTTATGTTTTTATGGCTCCATCAAAGAAAAACTCTTTCGTGCATTCCCGGCAAGCAAGTGTTGTCTAGAATAAATAGAATTGAGTGTTGCAAAGTTGTTTTATCTAGTAGATCAAAAACTTTGTGTTGATTATCTTTGCTTCACTAACACTTGCACAATAACCATGCCACCGCTACTGCTACACTAAGTTTTCAGGTCAAGAAGCGGAGGGCTATCTAGGCGTACCGATTGTAAGTGAACCAAAACCTTCTCGTTATTTCGGTTTACACAACTGAGTTCTTTATGATTTGGAATTCTTTCTATGTTGCTCGAGGACGATCAAGTTTAAACTTGGGGGAGTTGATGAGTGATACTTTTACACTCATTCACCCTTTGTTTAAACCGATATATTTCATTAAAACCGAGATATTCGCTCCGATATTGCTACTAATGACTAATGAATGCAAAGGATTCCACAAATCCTCTCTTTAATGTGTTTCCACAGGAAATGGGCTAAAAAAGGGAAGAAATCACGTGTGAACAATGAAAGGAGTGGAAATAGAGATAGAAGAAATCACCAGGAGGCGCACCAGCGAAAACAGCACAAAAGACAGCGTTCCATACGACCGCGACTGCTCATATGAGCGGTCATATGGCGTGAATTCCGAGGCGCCTCGTCCACCTGAACAACTTTTATAAAGGGGACTGAGGGTGTCCCGGACTAGGGGGTACTCGGGCTGCCGGCCTATCTCTCGTAGGCCGGGCTGGTGGGTCGCTCTCTACTCGTCGATGGAAGGCCGGATTGTGGGCGACCCCGTGTATCAGAAGGAAACCTCCGAAGACTTGGCGTCTCCTCCAAGGAATAACTGGCGTGGCCGGCATGTTTATCCCCTGATGGTAACCGACCATATGTAACCCTAGGACCCTCTGGTGTCTATATAAACCAGAAGGCTTAGTCCGTAGAGGATCAGATCCATAGCCTAGGGTTTAGTCCATCCGATCTTGAGATAGATCAACTCTGTAACCTTCATACAATCACATCAATACAATCTAGCAGGACGTAGGGTATTACCACTTCGAGAGGGCCCGAACCTGGGTAAATCGCCGTCTCTACGTTCTCTGTTACCCATTGATTCCTAGACCCACAGTTCGGATCTCCTACCCGAGATCTACCGGTTTTGGTACCGACATTGGTGCTTTCATTGAGAGTTCCACCGTGGGTCACCAAGGATCAATGCCTCGCCTTCTCATCAGCGATGGAATCCGCAGCGGGGACATCTTCGTCCCCGGACAACTCTTCGCGTTCGGCAGCATTGTGCTACACGCCGATCCGACCGGTCACCTTGACCGGGTCGGCAGCTTCGCCCCTGAGCAGGAAATCAAGTTCGGTAGCCTTGAGTACGTCGCCGATGCTCGAGGCGATCTGGTCTTTACTGGGTTCTTGGCTTTACCCGAGGAGCCTACCAATCCCGAGGCCTCGACCTCGGATTCCCTCCCCGTCCCTGTCCCCGGGCCGGGCCTCAGTTCGGATCTGGCCTTGAGTTCGGATTCAATCCCAGCGCCAGAAAACCAAGGGCCTCCCTTGGCCGAACACATTCACAGTATTGGCGCGCCGGAGCTCAACTCCGACGGATGCCATAACGTGAATCCGGCTGACCTCTCATTTTTAAGCGAGATGTTAGATCAGATCCAGAGGATGAATATCGCGGATGGCCCGTCCTCGGACCAGGAGCAGGTCGGACAGGAGGCCAGCCACGGGGAATTTTGCTTCCCACCCACCACCCACTTGGTAGCCACTGTCGAAGACTTAACCGACATGCTGGACTACGCCTCCGAGGAGGTTGATGACATGGACGAAGATATCGACGTCCCGCCCTATACGGCTCCTTCCCTTGCCACTTCCAACACTGGAAAGTGGACTGCCACCTCCACCTACGACGTTTACATGGTCGATGCCCCCAATAAGGACGGCGACATGAATATGAAGGACGGCGACAGCCCCGCCGAGGAACCGCCCAAACACCGACGACGGCGAGCCAGAGGGCGAGGAAAGGGCAAGGAAAACAACACAGACACAAACGGCACCGGAGAGAACGACACTCCGGATAACATGGGGGAGCTCGGCGACAACACCCCCGAGCAGCACCACGATGCCCCTGAAGGGCATGAAGACCAGGGTGACCCCGAGGACCTCGAGGATTCCGAGGACAGCAATTACCTCCCTCCGTCCGAAGAGGAGGATAGCCTCGGACCCGAAGACTTCATTGTCCCAGAGGACCCCCTGGAGCAAGAGAAATTCAAACGGCAACTCATTGTCACCGCCCGAAGCTTGAAGAGGAAGCAACAACAGTTAAAAGCGGAACAAAATACGCTTAACGACAGATGGACGATGGTCTTAGCTGCTGAAGAGGGCGTTGACGATCAACGTCAGGGTCAATACAAGAGTTACCCACGGCGGCGCCTACTCCCAGAATTTGAGGATGAGGCCCTTGAGCCCTTGCCTCCCAGACGAACTTACGCAAGCTAGCCTGACCGCCCCCCTCGAGGACGGGATAGGCCGGTTGTGGAAACCGAACTCCCACCCGTCCCCCCCTCGAGGACGGGATAGGGCGGCCGGAGAAGCCGAATACCCACCCGCTCCTCCTCGCCGAGCAGGCAAGGACCCGGTTCAACCGGACGACCGATATGATCTGCGCCGCGACTTGAACGCCGGAGGGATCCAGTCCAGATCCATCTATGGATCCACAGGATACACGCCCGCTGGACGGGACGGATACCAAGCCTGGCGTGATAGGAACGACAGAGCTCGGGAGCAGCACCGTGCCCGGATGACAACCGATCTTCGGCGCGATGTGGCCCAGACCAGGGGCGCCGCACACCCAATGTGTTTCACCGATGAGGTGATGCAGCATCAGTCCCCCAAGGGGTTCAAACCCGTCAATATAGAATCCTACGATGGGACAACCGACCCAGCTGTGTGGATTGAAGATTTCCTTCTCCACATTCATATGGCCCGAGGAGATGATCTCCACGCCATTAAGTACTTACCGTTGAAACTCAAGGGACCAGCAAGGCATTGGCTGAACAGCCTACCCGAAAACTCCATCGGGAGCTGGGAGGAGCTCGAGGATGCATTCCGAGCTAACTTTCAAGGCACTTATGTTCGGCCACCGGACGCCGATGACCTAAGCCATGTCATTCAGCAGCCTGGGGAGTCAGCCCGGCAATTCTGGACCCGGTTCTTGACCAAGAAGAACCAGATCGTCGACTGTCCGGATGCCGAAGCGATTGCGGCATTCAAACACAGTATCCGGGACGAGTGGCTCGCCCGCTAGCTCAGCCAGGACAAGCCGAGAACATTGTCGGGCCTTACCTCCCTAATGACCCGCTTTTACGCGGGTGAGGATTGCTGGTTAGCTCGACGAAGCAACCACCCCGAAGACCCCGGCACTTCAGAGGCCCGGGACGGAAACGGGAAACCCCGGCGCAATAAGAACAATAAGCGCCGGCCCTCAAACAACGGTGGTGAAGCCGATGACGCAGCAGTAAACGCCGGATTCAGCGGCTCAAAATCGGGACCGCAGAAAAAACCCTCTAAAGGGAACGGGGATGGCCCGTCTACGCTGGATAGAATATTAGATAGGCCCTGTCAGATTCACGTCACACCGGATAAGCCCGCCAACCATACCAACCGTAACTGTTGGGTAATCAAACAGGCCGGCAAGGTCACAGCCAAAGAACAGGGCAAGGGCCCCCGCAGTGAGGATGACGACAAACCTCGCGGACCAAACAACGGAGGCCAAAAGCAATTCCCTTCAGAGGTCAAAACCGTTAACATGATCTACGTCACGCATATACCGAAGAAGGAGCAGAAACACGCTCTTCGGGACGTCTACGCCGTAGAGCCGGTAGCCCCGAAATTCAACCCGTGGTCGGCTTGCCCAATCACTTTCGACCGTCGAGACCGTCCGACCAGTATACGCCATGGAGGAACGGCGGCTCTGGTACTCGACCCAATCGTGGACGGATATCACCTCACCAAAGTCCTTATGGACGGAGGTAGCAGCCTCAATCTGATTTACGCAGATACAGTGAGGAAAATGGGGATCGACCCGTCAAGGATCAAACCCAGCAACACCACCTTTAAAGGTGTAATCCCAGGTGTCGAGGCATGCTGCTCGGGATCCGTGACATTGGAAGTTGTCTTCGGCTCGCCCGATAACTTCCGCAGCGAGGACTTGATCTTCGATATTGTCCCCTTCCGCAGCGGCTGCCACGCACTCCTCGGCCGGACTACGTTCGCCCGCTTCAACGCCGTCCCGCACTTTGCATACCTGAAGCTCAAGATGCCAGGGCCAAAGGGCGTTATTACCATCAACGGTAATACCGAGCGCTCGCTCCGAACAGAGGAACACACGGCGTCTCTAGCCGCTGAAGTCCAAGCCGCCGAAGAGGCGTCGCAAGCCCAATCTACTGCCAAGACACTGGACGCACGCAAGCACTCCCGAGCTGTAGCCTCGGTCCCGGAGCACTCCGATGCTCACCCCAAATAGGGGTACACACCCCACAGCACGGCCCACCTAGTCGCGAAGTACGTACCTCGAGTGCACAATTTCACGCTCAAAATTCCAAGGGCAGTTGTGGGGACACATGAAACAAAGGCCGAGAGCTCGGTTCGACCGAGCAATGGCCAACAGATGTCTTCGAATCAACATCGACAACGGGCACCATCTAGGGCCTGATCAGCGTCAAACTGATATACCACGACGACTTCTCAAAACCCTTCCCCAAGGGCTCGTCTATCGAACATTACTACTTCCGCCAAACATACAGTCGACAGCTTCGCTCACGCGGAAGCTTCTTAAAGAGCAAAGGCCTAGATGTGCAGCAGGGCGTAGTAGGGACGTCAAACCACTCATGAAGGCCCTGTGTAAACCTTTACTCTAACGTATTTATTTCTTCAAAAGTATCTATCAAAGTTACTTCGGCAATCCGGATTGTACGGTTGGACGTCACATATTCAAAGGAAATAAAGACCAATTTTTCTCTGGTAATTGTGTTGTCATTCGCGTCGCATATTCCTTTCCGCTTTTTCAGGCCGAAGTAAGCTATTACGATACGTCCCTTTTTTAGTAACCGGCTAATAGACTGGGGGCTCAAGCATAAATCTTGCCTGAAACTTTATCCCGGCACCTAATTTTATTTTATGTGCTCGGCGTCATGGATATTGCACTATATGAATCAGTTCCGAATTGCGTCTTTGGTCAATAGTTGGGTTGCCCGGCTCGTGTGTTTACCCTCTTACGTTCCGCACTGTTCGGCTAAGAGGGTAAAGGGAGAACCACTGCGATTGTACTTCTAGCTAGCCTGGTTAAGTACCTCAGTGGAGAAAGCCGAAAACTAACTGTCACAATAAAGCGAGAACTGGTCGGCGATCCGATGACTCATGTCAAACCAAAAATCGTTGGAGGTTAGCCCGTGTTAAACAAAGGGTTTTCTATTACAGAAACCATGTGATGATGGTATCAACCGCGGCTCGTCCGAATATCACAAACACTGGGGGCTAGTCACCAGCCCCCGCAGTCAAGCTCCTATGGCTAAGTGAAAGCACTAAAACCGAATAGTCTGATTGCCTGGTTTTCCGTACATACGACCGCCTCCGGGCACCGAGACGTCGGCTAAGGGTTCAAGTATTACGAGAAAACACCCCATGCAGTATCTGCAAGGGGACTGAAGCCAACGACTGGTAACTTTCAGTTTAAAAACAGCCGCACAGGAGTCAAAATTAACATAAGGAGGCACTATATTCATAGCCAACAACTTGTATAAGAATAAAAACAATGTTTCAACTCCTTGGCTACAAGGAAACTAAATCTACTCATAAATTACATCTTTCGAGCACTGGGCCTCTATTGCCCGAGCACCATCCATCACGATGGGAAAATATTGCTCGGGGCGCCTATGCTCCTTCCTAGGGGGTGGAGGTCCGGTGGCCATCTCGGCTGGCTTGATCTTCGGCCAGTGCACCATGGTCTTGCCGAAGGCTATCCGAGCTCCTTGAATGCACGCGGAGCGCTTCCAAGCATCAATTCGGGGCACGGCGTCGTACAGCCTCTGCACCAACCCAAAATAGCTGCTCGGCAGCGGCTCTGAAGGCCACAGCTTGACGCAGAGGTCCTTCATCGTGGGCTCCGCCATCCGATGCAGCTCCATCAGCTGCTTCATCTGGTTGTTAAGGAGGGGAGGGTGTTCGGGCGCTTGAAATTGTGCCCAAAACAGCCTTTGTTCGGCCCGACCCTCCTGGGCGGCAAAGAACCTCGCCGCATCAGCCGCACTCCTCGGGAGGTCCGCAAAGGCGCCTGCGGAACGCCACACCCGCGTGAGCAAAGCGAACCTGTTACCCCCAAAGACACTTTGCAGCAAATATGGCTTACCATCTGCAATAAGCTTCACTTGGCGGAGTTCCTCCTGGTAGCCGCGCGCCTCTGTCCGCGCTTCCTTGGCCACCGACCCCAATGAGGTTAGCTCGGCGGCCTGCTCTTTATTCTTCTGCTCGAGAGCCTCACACTCCATAACGGCATCCGCGAGCTCTTGTTGCATTTCCGCCACTCTGACTTCGTGCTTCAGATTAGCGGTTTTCACCATTGTCAATTCGGCAGCTGATTGTTCGGCTGCCGACCTCTGCTCCACCGCTTCCAGCTGAGCCGTCTTCAGCGCGGCCTTGAGGTTCTCGACCTCCGCGGCGGTAGCTGTAGTCATATCCACTGATTCCGTTAAGGCTACTTTACACCTTACTTAATAAAAATGCAACGGCTGTAGTAAATACGGCAGTTCGGACTTACCTTGCGCCTCGTCGAACCTCTTGTTCACCAGGCTGAGGTCGTCCTCGGAGCTTTTGAGCTTCCGATTCAGCTCGGCCAACTCCTTGGCGTTGACGGCTGCTGCCGAAGACGACGCATGCGCATCACTCTACGCACATTACTATCCGAGATATTGATTTTTGATCCTCTGACCGGCTTTGATCAAGCCAGTCAGAGTCTCGGGGGCTACTGTGTATGAGACTATACATTTGTAAAAAGAAATTCTTTAAAGGAAAACATTACTCGGCTCACCTTGAAGCCTGTGAGGAGGCCATTGAAAGCCTCCTTCAGTCCGCTATCCACGGACCGAAGACTTTGCAGCACCGCACCCATAAGGGGACGGTGCTCTTCGGCGATAGAGGAGCTGGTTAGAGCATCCTCCATCTCGTCTGGCCACCCAGTCGACGCCCGCTCTGGGGCGGGCGGGGGTGGTGGGGGCACTTCGGTTTCTTCCCTCTCGAGGACCGGAGTGCCCGACTCCGGACGCCTTGACGACTCCGGAGCTGCTCTCGGAGAGAGCTCGGATTGTCCGGGCTCCTCCTCTTCATTAACCAGAGGGGCCCTCCCCTCCTGGTCTTCGGCAACCAAGGTGTTTGCATCGGGCATGATGACGTCGCCCCCTCCCCCTGTGTGCGGCACGGGAGGGGTCCTCCTCGACAGGACCTCCTCGGCCTCCTCGACGATTGGGGGAGGCAAGGCACGCGATTCGGTCCCGCTCTCCGCTAGCGCGGCCGGTGGAGAGTCCCCCTCCGAGACTCGATCGGTAGGGAGGTCGCGCAGCGGGCTGCGATGTCAAAAGCAAAAAGTGATCGATATTAAGCTTAGTTCGGCCGAAAACACCTACACGGATACTGAAATGCGTACCTTTGGGCCTGCGGTTTGGCCCTGGAGATCCTCCGAGGAACCTCTTCGGAGGCCTCGGAGTCCTCGGCAGAAGCCGAGCTATTGTCGGACAGGGCCACCTTGGCCCTGCATGCTCTCTTGAGGGAGGGGCGAAGAGGCTCCCCCTCGACGTCTTCGGACGCCGCCCTTTTTCCTGTTCGGGAGGAATTGTCTTCCTCCCCTTCTCCTCCCTGCTCCTTTTCCTCCTCTTGTGCGGAGGGAGCGTGGGTGTCCCCGGATCCAGTGTCCGGGGGTCCTCGGGAGCGGAGGCCCTCTCTGGCATCCCTCTTTAGGTCCTTCTTCTTTTCCTTCCTCTCCGGCGCCTCGTATGGCTCCACGGCCAACATGGCCGTCAGTAGGGGTGTCCTGGGCCCCTCTGGCAGCGGCGCCGGACTGTCGATCCGCTCGGCCTTCTTCAGCCAGTTCTGCGGATGGGAAGTAAAAAAGCTAAGTGCCTTGTAAAAAGGGAACAATTCGGGTATAAGAACAAAATTAGTCATACCTCCCGTGGGGGATTTGTGGCGTCGAGTCCGATGTATTCCTCCTCGGCCGGCCAGTCCTTCTGCGGCTTGAACAACGCCCTCCACAGCTGAGCGTGGGATGTGCGGAAGAAGTTGCGCGTGGTGGCCGGGTCTTCGGGCTTGTAGGCCCACATGGGGGAGGCCCTGTCCTGGCATGGGAGGATTCGGCGGCCGAGCATGATCTGGATCACATTGGGCAGCTCGACGCCCTGCTCTATCATCTTGGCGATCCGGCTCTACAGCTGCGCCACCTCCTTGTTCACCCCCCAGTCGAGGCCTTTCTTGGTCCATGAGACCAGCCTCGTAGGGGGTCCGGATCGGAAGGCCGGAATCGCCCCCCAATCCGCGCTCCTTGGCTCGGTGATGTAGAACCATTCCTTTTGCCAGACCTTGACGGTCTCGATGAAGGTGCTCTCTGGCCACTCCACTCGGGGGAGCTTGCTGACCATCGCACCCCCACAGTCCGCCTGCTGGCCATCGATGATCTTCGGCTTGATATTGAAGATCTTCAGCCACAGGCTGAAGTGTGGCCGGATCCAAAGAAAAGCCTCGCAGATGATGATGAAGGCTGAGATGTGGAGGAAGGAGTTCGGCGCGAGATCGTGGAAATCAAGCCCGTAGAAGAACATAAGGCCCCTGACGAAGGGATGGAGGGGAAAGCCCAGACCTTGAATGAAGTGGGGCAGGAATACCACCCTCTCGCCCTGCCGCGGCGTAGGGACGACCTGGCCGGCCTCTGGGGCACGGTGGGCGACGTTGGCGGGGAGATAGCCCGCGTCCTTCAGCTCCAAGATGGCGCTCTCAGTGACGACAGACGGCTCCCACTTGCCTTTGGACCCGGAGCCGCCATTGCTGGATTGAAACTGGCGGCCGGAAAGGTTCTTGGACAGGAAAGTGGATCTGGGCACTGGAGCTCAAAGAATGGGGAAGGCAATGGCAAAGGCAGAGAAGGGAGCGTGCGAAGGAAATGGAGACCGTTCCCCTTTTGTGGATGTAAAACCCACGGCCCCTTTACTGCACCGCACTCCTCGCCATTTCCCCATGTAACCGTGCCATCATGCGCGCGTGGGGTGGGGCAGATTATTGATCATATCCCTTAAAACCAGGGCACAATCTCCATATCGATGGGACGTGCCAATGAAAAAACCGCCTCGAACCGTGGATCGAGTTTTCCATAAAACAACTCGTGGTCGTGGCACATTGTGACCCTTCGGTAAAAAGTTGTCAGATGGGGGTACCGTTCATACCGAGGTAACTAGCCTTCGAGGCTAAGTTATCGATACCCCTTGGCGACCGAAGTGTATTTCGGGGCGTGTGCGGCCAGGCAACACTTAAAGACTCGACTCAGAGGAGATACAGGCCGGTCATTGATATCACAGAAGGAAGGGAACTGTTCCACAAAGCCGATGGTGTTCGGCGTCTACCTTGGCTTCGAAGACTAGTTCGGGGGCTACTGAGGGTGTCCCGGACTAGGGGGTACTCGGGCTGCTGGCCTATCTCTCGTAGGCCGGGCTGGTGGGCCGCTCTCTACTCGTCGATGGAAGGCCGGATTGTGGGCGACCCCGTGTATCAGAAGGAAACCTCCGAAGACTTGGCGTCTCCTCCAAGGAATAACTGTCGTGGCTGGCATGTTTATCCCCTGATGGTAATCGACCATATGTAACCCTAGGACCCTCTGGTGTCTATATAAACCAAAAGGCTTAGTCCGTAGAGGATCAGATCCATAGCCTAGGGTTTAGTCCATCCGATCTCGAGGTAGATCAACTCTGTAACCTTCATACAATCACATCAATACAATCTAGCAGGACGTAGGGTATTACCTCTTCGAGAGGGCCCGAACCTGGGTAAATCATCGTCTTTACGTTGTCTGTTACCCATTGATTCCTAGACCCACAGTTCGGATCCCCTACCCAAGATCTGCCGGTTTTGGTACCGACAGGGACCACGTCGAAATGTCAACAGAACAACCGCGAGCGAAGTCAGAACAGAGCCATCTTCATCCCCTCTCATCAACCCTAGCCGCCGCCATTTCCATGTCCATAGCCACCATCACCACCATAGTTCATCTTCCTCTAGTTCATACTTGTAATCGTGCATCGCACAAGGCATCCATTGTAAGACACATTATCAATCAATCGATTTTCAAGATGTGTTCTTCTTGCGATCTGATCTTCATGTGTGAGTAGTTCAGTAAGGTATGGGTTGAGGCATAGGCCTAGCAACCCGCGGTATTTGTTGTAGGGATCAATGGAAGTGCTTTGAATTAACGTCCCGTATGTGTGAAATAAAATTGTTCCGTAGATGTCACTTGTCTCGCCCGCAATCTTCATCCCTACAGGTACCCAGGATCATGGAGATCGAGCCACGGAGAGGCTAAGGACAGGGAGAACGTGAAGTGTTATTCTGAACACCAGTGACAGAAGGGTTTAGTATGGTTACACAGATCCAATCCTTGGGGATTCATTAGGTGTAGTCATTAAACGCCCAAAGTTCTTGTCTGATTATTTTTAATCTTAATTATCGAGGCAACCCCGCGCGATGGATAGGGCCTGTGGTAGGACAACTGATTCTTGATGCAGGACTCGTGCCGGTCAAGATGTTATTTGGACACATCCCCCAACTTCGGTTCGTAACAAGCACATCTCGATGGGTGTCTTCCAACGCACAAATTAAGATCATATTTGGTCCCAACGCAAATACTTGGTTCTAAGCATTAAGACCGTACACCCGTAGCTCTTTTTATTATAAGTGTTTCATCACAACTAGCTTGATTGGTCCGGTCAAAAGCTGAAATTATTTCTTTGATAGAAGCTTTCTAGAGACCATCGCTTCAAGGGAACCTTCCTCTTGCGGGTTCGATAACCCAAGGTCATCTCTTTGGGGAAATAGGTGTGGAGTACTTTCTGTTCCTTTACCGGTTCACCAAAAAAGGAAGTATCAGGGCTGCATCGCAAGACCTGAGCGATACTACCAGTCAGGGGTCCGATAGTACTAGATAAAATAAAATAGCTAGCACTTCCGGTGCGGTGTCGCCCAGGTACCAGGGGAGAATTACCCCCGGACGGTAGTAGGTCCAACACTTGGACTGGTAGTGCCGCTCCAACAAGGGAGCGGTACTACCGCCCTAGTGCACGGTACTACCGGCCTGGAGCCAATAGTATTAGTATTGCTCTAAAAAAAGGAGCGGTGCTACTGTTGCTACTTGCGGTACTACCGGGTGTACAAACATATGCAAGTTGGTAGAATTTGAGGCTCTCTTCGAGAAATTGCGAAGGTGATGTGGGTGCAATATTTGTTTCGTGTACGTACTTTGATTCCACCCATACAGTGCAAGAAAAAGACACATCTGTGACATTTTGGTCCGGACAAAAATATTTTGTCATGGAAGTGTCATAAAAACACATATCGTTATGGATGTGGTGGGCACCTACTTCTATGATAAAAAACTATGACAGAAAATGGGTTTTTCATCCTGGGCTAGCCGGCGGCACACCTGCATCACGTTCTTTGGGTCTTCCATGATGTGAAACTCGTGGTAGAAGTGAGGGCGAGAGTTTTTCGGGGACTTCTCCACCTCGCACGGCATACGGTGGGTGGTTGGTCCTGAGCGATGTAGGGGAGGTTTGCACATTCTCGTACGAGCACGTGTGTGAGAGCGAGGCTTTGTATTACCGAACCAGAGCGATCGATGCGAGACTCGATCGATCAATCGTTGCTTGTGTGCGGTAGTTAGCAGGCCCCCAATCGATCGATCGATGCGAGTCTCTTGCTAGCCTGCAGCTATGCGCATGGTGCAAGAAGCTTGCATATAGGTGAGTAGTTGCGATCGTGCGCGATAGTGTAGGAGGCCCCGATCGATCGATATGTCACTCTCTCTCTCTCTCTCGCTCGCGATGTTGCCCCCGTTCTTTGTATATGCGAGTGTATGGTTGCGAGGATCCCCCGCATGCAATACGTAGAGTTGACCCGGCCGGTTGGCTCTCGATGTACAAAATTTAATAAGGCAAAATTATTGACTACAAATAAAAATAATACGATGAAATTATTAACTACAAATAATTATTAACTTTTTGGGGGGCACAAATAATTATTAAGTACAAATTTATTACGTGTGTCGCCTCTCCGCCGAAGCCTCGGGCGGTTATTGGGCCGGCGCGCGTCGTCTCAGCGTCGAAGCCTCGGGCGGTTATTGGGCCGGCCCAACGTGCGTCGCCTCAGCGCGGCAGCATGCGGTGGGTTTTGGTACCACCTCGCCGTGCGAGGGGCGTGGCGGCCGATGGTTTGGGTCGGTGATGTGTACGTACCGCTCATATGTCCCGAAAAGAGACCATACGGAGGTGGGCATAAGTTTTTGCCAAGAGACCATACTGTCCTTATACATTTAGTGTGTGTGTTGTGTACCGAAGCGGAGCCCAAGTAGTTTAAGTCTTCTGAGCTTATTTTGTTTTCTTATTAACATTTGATGTTTATATCTTCACATACCACGTATGGTGTACCACATCATTCAGGTATGTGATTTCTATGTAGTCAAACTATCATATTGTATGCTCTTCGATTGAAGGGATGGTCATAACTGTTTAGAAATGTAAGTTTTTTAATGACATGCTGTGCTACGCTCTTCAAATTGAAGGGATGCAAGTAGCCATATAAAATATGTACAAATTTAAAAAACAAAATCCCTCCGTTCATAGCTTACATACGCTAATTTGAGTCTCCCTTTGGCCAAGTGCATTATTAGACTTGTGATCTGCATATAGGGAAGCAAGCTTATGAACTTACTCTTTTTTTTTGCGGGGGCTTATGAACGTGCATGAGTCTATTTTTCTCGGGTAAACTTACATGAGTGTTATACTCCTATGTTCCATAATGTAGTGCGTTTTTTTTTTTGAAAAGTCTAACTTTACGAACTTGTACCAAGTTCGTAGAGAAATACCAAATAAATATCATTAGATACATTATAAGATGTATTTTATTTGGTATTATGGATATAGTTTCTCTATAAACTTAGTCAAAGTTTGATTTTTCAGAAAATCTATATGCACTACATTATGAAACGGAGGGACTATTAGATAGTAGGATCTCTGATGGATCAGGATAAGAGTGAAGCTGATAAAATAACAGTAATTAAAAACAACCCAGACGAAACACTTAATGAAGCAACAAACCATAACATACTGTGTAAAAAGAGAAGCTTAATTCGAAAGTCCCCTTCTACTCCCGAGCTCATTTGAGTTCAATGAGCTCAGGCTGAACATTAAATTCTAAAAAACAAATAAAAATATTCTGATTTTTTAATGCAAACTTTGACAAATATTCTCAGTGCTTGCAAATTTTCATAAGGAAATAACATTTGTGGAAGTCATGAAAAAAAACACTCCAAAATGCTTTCGATAGCATTTTTGGACTGTAGTTTTTGTTTTTTTACCATGACTTCCACGAATGTTATTTCCGGATGAAAATTTTCAAACACAGAGAACATTTGTCAAAGTCTGGACCAATTTTTTAACCTATATTTCAATTTTACTGTTCATTAGGGAGCATATGAGCTCAGGATCAGATACTCCGCGTCCGGCATAACTCATGATTGAAGGACGGTGTGGCAAAGCGTGCGTCAGCATCTAGTACTATGTGATGCTCGAACCTTATCTACTCTAATATTAGTATGAAGTCCAAAATCACGATATTAAATGTGACGCCCCCGACTCGACCGTGCACTAATCATACACGCAATGCGCCTGATCAAGCCCAGAGACTCACGGTAAGATATCACAACACAACTCTAGACACAAAATAAAATAATACAAGCTTTACATTACAAGCCAGGGGTCTCGAGGGCTCGAATACATAAGCTCGATTACACAAGTGTCAGCGAAAGCATCAGTATCTGAGTACAGACATAATTAGACAAGGTTGCCTTAAGAAGGCTGAGCAAAACAACGACAACTAGATCGAAGAGGCGCAGGCCTCCTGCCTGGGAGCCTCCGAACTACTCCTGGTCGTCGGTCTCCACGTAGTAGTAGGCTCCGTCGGGGTAGTAGTAGTCGGCGGGATCAGCTGACTCCGGAGCTCCGTCATCTGATCGCAACAATCGGGTAGGGGGGGAAAAGGTAGCAAAGCAACCGTGAGTACTCATCCAAAGTACTCGCAAGACTTATATCAGATCTATACTAAGTATGCATCGGTATCAAAGGGAAGGGGCTGTATCTGTGGACTATACTGCAGAAATTCCAGAATAGAGGGGAAGGCCTAGCCTATCAAAGACTAGCGTCTTGCAGCAACAGAAGAGAGTAGAATAACATAACATGTAGTAACAAATATATATTAGTAACGCCCAGAGATCCTTCCTCGTCTACCCTGCCAGGAAGCAATCCCGGAGCCATCATATCAGTTTAGTGTCACAAGTATCCAGTTCTAGTTGTAGTAGATCGGGATACAACTCCGAGCGTCCTGTTACCGTGGACACGGCTATTCGAATAGATAACTTCCCTGTAGGGGTGCACGAACTTACCCAACACGCTCGATTAACTCTGGCCGGACACACTTTTTCGGGTCATGCCCGGCCTCGGCTGATCGACACGCCGTAGTCCTACCTAGGCTCAGCAGAGAGGCCAGCACGCCGGTCTAAACCCTAAGCGCTCAGGGGTCTGGGCCCATCGCCCTTTGCACTCCTGCGCGTTGCGTACGCGGCCGGGACCAGACCTAGCCCATGTATACACACGCAGGCCGTCGCAGTCCACCCGGGCGCGCGCCGCACAATTGCTGACGTCTGAATAACTTCGGAAGAAACATATGACGCCGAGTGCCCATACTTATTCCCGCGTGGTGGTCAGTGCGTAAAAGGCCAGAGGCCTACTCGGATCACATATCCAAACCCATTAGTGCGTTGGGAACTCGCGGTGACGATCAGTGATCCTGTCGCCCTGTCTCGCGGACTTACGGCAAGGGTCAGGCCCATTCCTCTCCTGGGGCGGTCTGCCTGCCCGGCCGTGCCGCGTAATTATCTCGTGGGTACCCTCACGGTCAACCCGACTTCACATCTCTCGTGGGTACCCCTTGGGGTCGACCCGACTTCAACAAGGGGCTGAGGTAAATACAGGGTATCCGTGTGTCCATAACATCAAGGGGGAAATCCGAGGAATCACCCACAATGGATTCCTACTCGATGTAATCCGTCAAGGTGAACTTGGAGGAATCACCCTCGATGGGTACACACTTGAGGGGTTGCATGACAGAGCCATCATCGGAGGTGGTGAAAGAGGAATCACCCTCGGTATTCCACGACCGATTAGCTACACTATAGAGGTATCATCAGGAGTGAGGTAAGAGGTATCACCCTCGGCACTCGATAGTAGCTCTGCAGAGTCGTACAACTAAGGGGGTGTGCGGTGCTGTGTCGGTCTCTGCACATCGATCACGTTGATCGAAACATCCGAAAGCAAAGCATGGCAACACGGACAAGGGTGCGGGGCCACTGATGGATCACTAACCAGCCTATACTAAGCATATAGGACAACAGGTAAAGTATCTACAGTAGGTTACAAAATCAGGCTATGCATCAGAATAGGAGCTATCGAATAACAGTAGCAAAATCTAATGCAAGCATGGGAGAGAAAGAATGGGCGATATAGGAATGATCAAGGGGGTTTGCTTGCCTGGAAGCTCTGCTGAGAAGGACGGGCCGTCGACGACGTAGTCGTACTCGGGGTCAACACCAGTCTCGGGGTCTACCGGAGAGAAGAGGGGGAAGAAACAGTAAATATAAAGCAAACAAATGCATCACAAAGCATGACATGTCAATATGATGTGCTGGGGGTGACCTAATGCGGTGCTAAGCGTTACAGACGAAGCGGGAAAATATCTGGGAATATTTTCCCGGCTTTAGGCAATTATCGGACAGACGATCCGGAGGGGAAGGTTCCATGTTTGCAGTGTTGGAGGCATGTGACGGGTATGTGGATGGCATATTCGGTTTCGTCTTATTTTTCTGATCATTTTTCGTATAGAAAACATTTTCATCCGAGCTATGGTTTAATTTCTACGAATTTCCGAAGTTTTAAAAGATTTCTGGAATTTCTGGAATTAATCCAAATTCGAAAATAAATGGGAAATTGCTAGGTGCACCCGGTGCAGTGCACCCAGCTATGGACACAGAGGCTGACTGGTGGGCCCGGTCAGCTGAGTCAGCGGTCAACAGTTGACCGGTTGACCGGTCAACTAGGACCCACTGGTCAGTGGCTGGGGCTGCCCAGTCAGCACAGTTGACCAGGTCAACCCAGTCAACTGGGCCCGCCGGACCCACTGGTCAGTGACCCAGGGTGGCCCCCAGGGCCGTGCCACGTCAGCGGCGGAGCCGGAGAGGCTCCGGCGAGCCGTTTCCACGGCGGTTCTTCACCGGAACCGGTCGGGATTTGGCTACGGTCTACCAAAACGCGCGCTGAGACTTGTGTTCGAACGAGGAGAGCTTGCCGCATCGATCTGTGCAACCGGCGCGAGCTCAGGTGGATGGTAACGACGGCAACGGTGAGCGGACGGAACGGGAGGTGCACGGGAACGAGCAACGAGGCTCGCCCGCGACCATTTAGGGTGCCCACGCGCTGCCTGGGATACCCAGGAGCACGTTCGTGCACTTGGCTCGTTCAACGGACGACCGCAACTACGACGGTGAGCTCAGCGGCAGAGCAGAGCTCGGCAATGGCGGGAACGATGCGGGGAGCGAGCTACGGGACGACAGCGCTCAAACGGAGGGGAAGGAGAGGGGCGGAGGCTCACGTTGAGGCACACGAAGGCCGCTGGGGAGCTTAGTAGTGCAGGAGCTCGACGCAGACGCCGGTGATCCACGGCGGGCACCGAAGAGGGGAGGAGGTCGATGCCGACGTTGGGGAGCTTCCCGGCTCCAGCTGGTGGTCGAGGAGGACGAAGCAATGGGCGGCGCACCTCGTAGACAAGGTCTTGGCGCTCAGGGGTGACAGTGGCCGCGGGATCGAGCAGTGCACGGCGACGGCAGCGTCGGCGAGATGCAGAGGGAGAGAACGAGCGAGGGAGAGGGAAGGAGGAGTGATGGAGGCGTCCAGGGGGGAGCGGGTGAGTCGACCTTATCCTCCCGGAGGCGCTTGTAGCTGGCAGGTGGCGAGCAGCGGTCGGAGCCACCGTGCTCTGGCCATGGCGGCGTCGACACGGCGACGGGAGCAGGTAGGGGAAGGTAAGGTGGGCTGGGCCGGCTCTAGGCCTTAGGCCAGAGGCCAGGTAAGCCCTCTCCTCTTTTCTGTTTTTCTGTTTTATCTTTTATTTAAAAACAGAAACAGCTAGGAAGATATTTGGGCTACCAAATGACTTTAGAAAAATGTGGGACTAGGCCACATAAATTCCTTGCATTATTTGGCATTGCCACAAAAAGTTTAAGAGACAACTGAACCTATTTGAATTTTTCACAAATGAAATGGCATTTTAGAATGCTGAAATAGCACTGATTTAATTGCTATAGCCCATCTTAGCTTAGAGGTGATGTTGTTTTCCTTAACAAACATTTGTTACGGAATTTTTGCTAAATGATGAACTATTTTGCAACAACTTTTGTGCAACTTCAACTTTCACTTGCAAATGGAATTTGAATTCAGTGAAGGAGTTTGAAATGAGATATGATTCTACTGTGATCATTCTTTGGAAAACAAAGTAGCTTAGCATTAACATGAACATCACTGTAGCTCATTTACACAGGGGTGTTACATTAAACATCTGACTCGGTTCTTCCCGGATATGCATGTGCTAATTTATGCAGATCCTATTCATAAACATTGGACGAGCCGATAATTTTGAACAAAAAAAATGCATGCACATATATCAAGGCTTTTTAATTTGATACATTAAAAAAGGACGTGCTATGCATCGGCCGGCGGATTCTTTTAAAAGATCCGCCGGATTGCGAGCCGTCAGATCCAACGTAATTTGATGGCTGAGCATTGTCCTCACTTTTGCAACAGAGGCTGTGTTGCAAGTTTCCTTTTGCAACACAAGTCTTGATGCAGAAACATTTGCAACAAAGGTTGTGTTGCAGACTTTCTTTTGTAACATACATCTTGTTGCATAATTTTTTTTTGCAACAGGCGTTTTGTTGCAGAATTTTTTTTCGTCTCCCTTTTTTGCAACATAGGTGTTGTTGCGAAAGAAACTTTTGCAACACAGATGTTGTTGCAGAAAAATTTACAACAAAGATATCGTTGTAGAATAGTGCGGTGCGCGGGCCACTCACAAGACACGCGTCGCACGCTGGAGGTGACGGACGCCCGTGCTAAATCAGCCGGCTGTTCCCAAGCTTTTCCCATTAAAAAACTCAGCTGATTTTACTTTCTAGACTTTCTAGAATATTTTAGCCATTCCTTTATTAAGGTCGATGGGCGCAGCAACGTGCGCCTTCATGTTCTAGTAAAGCACTAGCGCCGAAAAGCGCGGCGCATGCCGCGCTCGTGATAATGCCCGTTTAAAATTATGGGTTATCCATTATTCAGTATTTTTCCTTGGCCTTGAAGCGTTAAATTGTATACATCACTCCTTCTTTGAACTTGTTCTTAAAAATGTGCATTCTATTTGACGGTATTGCTCCTTCGAGTGTGCGGCTCTGAAATAATAAATGAAGATCAAATTACAGGACTTGCCGTAGCACGCGAGAAAACATAAATAATGCTATAGAACTTACCTTGTGATCCACCATGAAAAAGTTGAACTTGACAGCTGAGTACAATATGTGCTTCAGTGTTCTCATATTTGTGTAACCCAGGCAGTAAACTTCAACTGGAAAAAGTGCCTAGTCAAGTCCTTTAGTAATGGTTCCTCCGCCGATCAGATCTTGCTATTCATAAGAGAAACGCATAATAGATGGTACATTTGGTATATTGTTTTGGTTTAAAATTCGGTTACTGTTTTGGTTTTATGGTTTGCGTGGGTTAATGTTTTCGGTTTAGTTAGGTGTTGTTTTGTTTTACTGGTTTTATTGCTCCGGATTATTCGGGGTTCTTATTTCGGTTTATTGGGGCTATTGTTCCGGTTAGTAGTCCTGAGTTTATTTGGATGATGTTCTTTTTTGTTTGGGTATTTGTTAGTAGATACTGTTTCGGTTTATGGTTCAGGTGGGTTAATGTTTTCGGTTTATTTCGGTGTTGTTTCGTTTCACTGGTTTTATTGTTCCGGGTCGAGGGAGGAGGAGTCTCGGTTTTTTTGTTTTTTTTTATATTTCTTCCCGATTACTGTTCACGTGAATGCGTAGTGTTGTTTTACTTTTTTTAGTTGTTACGGTTTATTCGGGTGTATTGTTTTGGTTTAAAATTCGGTTACTGTTTCAGCTCTACGGTTCGTGTGGGTTAATGCTTTCGGTTTATTCAGGTGTTGTTCCGTTTCACTGGTTTTATTGTTCTGGGTTATTCGGGTTGTTGTTTCGGTTTATTTGAGCTATTGTTCCGGTTAGTAGTTCTGAGTTTATTCGGATAATGGTCCGGTTTTTGTTCGGGTATTTGTTAGTGCACTTCTAACTGTTATTGTGTTGTAAAAATGGGCAGTAATCGGTCAAGAACTTATTTTTCCCAGTACTATTATTGGAAAGGATCAGGAGACGATTGAGGCGGCTATGCATCAGTACGCCGGTGTTGAGAAATGATGTATAGAAAATTCTAAATTCTAACTCTCTGAGGACGTGAGGGTGGAGGAAGGGGAGAGAAATGATGGGTAAAAAATATCCTAGAATTTTTTTGAACATGCGTATTTTTTTCTTCGGTGAAAGCTAAAAGAAGTAAGGGGAGAAAACCAGATTAATCATAGTACTGTTTAAAACGGAGTACTATTCATCCGTGACGATGTTCACTCTGAGGGCACTGTTCATGGATGGTACTGTTCGCAGATTGTCACTGTTCATAAGCGCGCGATGTTCGTAAATGGAACTGTTCGCAGGCAGTACTGTTTTTTGTTGGTAGCACTGTTCATACGCAATTACTGTTCGTAGACGATTATTGTTCATATACATATTGTTCACAAAACGATTGTTCATATACAGTTATTGTTCATGCAAGCAGTGCTGTTTTTTGTAGAGGGCACTGTTCATGTACAAATTACTGTTCGCAGACGATTATTTGTTCATGTATGGTACTGTTCATAAAAACGATTGTGTATGGTACTGTTCATAAAACGACTGTCCATATACGGTTACTGTCCGCACACGGTACTGTTCACAGATAGGGGACCGGCTTGCTGATGTTGACGCGAACAAACAGTAAACGAAGGAGTAAAAAAGATGGGCACTGTTCATATATAGTTATTGTTCACAGTGATTACTGTTCGTAGGTACCGTTCACGTGCGGTTACATTTCCCGTACGACACTGTTTTTGTGGGTGTTACTGTTCACCATACTGTTCGTGAGAACTTGCTGTTTATTGGAGTCGGCGTTGGCGTGAAAATGAACAGTAACTGACAAAAAAAATAAAAAAAACCAAAAAAATCGAATCCTTCCCGCTTTAGTTATAGTACTTATTATTTAGAGTGACCTATCTTCAGTGGGCTAAATAATAAACCTGATCATACATCACCTCAATAAGATTTTCCTGTCAAGGCCGCCGGTCCAACAATGATGCCATTTTGTCACCAAATAAGCTACCCTAATTTCGGACATGAACTTTTGGTCTATGGGTGTATATACACTCTGTATAAAAAAAATAGTAATTAAATAAAAAGTCAACAAATTTTGAAAATATTTTTAAAATAAATTTGACCTTCCATTGTACTGGTTAAAAAAAATCCACAAAAAGAAAAAATCTCGTTGACTTCTTTTCAAAAAGAAAAAAAATTCGGTCAAAATAGTGTGAATAGTGACATATAATAGCAAATATATTATTTTTCCTTGAAGTCAACACTGGTTTTCTATTCATGAAAATTTAAATACTAGTGCAAAAGAAAGTCACGTTTTTTGTAAAAAAAAACTTTTCAAACTTTTTTGACTTTTTTTTTTTTGAACACAGTACAGACACAAGCGCTCATATACACGCGCATACACTCACCCCTATGAACGCACACACGCACACCCTACCCCTATGAGCACCTCCGAAAGACTGAGCCGGCATATCATCTTGAAATTTACGAAATCACCGTAGGCACCTCGTCGTCGACGGGAACGTCTCCTCCCACTGAATGCGCATCGCCGGAAATCCTGAAATAAATCCAGGAATAAATGCAAGCACCAGGATTTGAACCCTGGTGGGCTGGGGATACCACAGTCCCTGTAACCATCCAACCACAGGTTGGTTTGCTTTTTTGACTTTTTTTAATAATTATTTTTTCCCCATATGAGGTGTAGGAACCCCCTGATTTCCACGAACCATATTCCATAAAGAAAAGAAGCATACTTTCTTTCTGCAGTGCTATCTGAGCTGCATGGCGGCATCTATCAAATCCAATCTACTCCCTCCGTCTAATAATATAAGAGCGTTTTCGACACTACATTAGTGTTAAAAAAGCTCTTATATTATGAGACGGAGGGAGTACAGTTCTTTGTAGTGGATAAGTATTACTTCTATTTCCTTTCCTTTCTTTCTATCTTCTTTGTGCGTGTGTGCGTGCGCAACACAGTACCTGTGTGGATCACACATCGTCGTCAGTGTGAGAAGTGAGCTTCCCGAGCTGCAACAACCTCTCTTCCTCGTCGCCGGCAGCAGCCACCGGGGAACCGGAGCTCAGGAGGTCCTGCGGGAGCAGCACGTCGGTCTGGTCAGCGGTGGGCACCAGGAAGATGGCGCCCAGGGCGGACAGCCTCAGCAGGTTCCTCAGCAGCACGGCGAGCCAGAGGTTGCTGAAATCGGTCCTCGTCACGCGCAGGGCCCGGAGCACGAAGGCGCCGCCGGTCTTGGCCACCAGCATGCCGAGGCTGTCGATGCACATGAGCAGCGCGAAGAAGGTGCCCTCGGCGCCCGGCGGGCAGAGCTTGGTGCTCAGGACCATCATCGGCATCAGTCGGACGCGGCCGACCACCCGGGAGACGCACTCCTCCAGGGTGACGAAGACCGCGTCCGGGACCCCGAGCGCGAGGTTCCACCGGAGCACGAAGGTGAGGTCGAGGAGGCCCGAGGCGCCGTGCAGGAGCTGGGCGAAGAAGAGGATGCTCCGGAAGGGGTAGTCCTTGAGGTTCTTGTGGTAGATCAGGACGCCCACCATGGACGCGACCGCGCCGACGGCGTGCACCATCCCCACAAATTCCTGCATGTATGGAGATGAACACCAGCTGATCAACACTCTCTACAGTTCACTAGGCCAACCATACAACTCAATGTGCATAATTAATAAAATGGCTGCATGCATCGCCCAGATGTGGAGGCCGGGAGTCATCCTCCTTTTCGAAAAAAACAATACAACTCAATGTGCCGTCTTTTTTTTCAGTTGTGTTAAATCATAAACCTTTAGCCCAGTTTGGATATTGGAACGACTGGTTTCCTGTAATTCAACTGCTTACTCTGAAACTCCAGCGTTCCAAACATGCATGCCCCATAAAATTTACCGCTCCCTCCGTTCCAAAATAAGTGTCGTGGTTTTAGTTCAAATTTGAAGTAAAACTACGAAACTTATTTTGGAACGGAGGGAGTACATCATTAGAGGCAATGCTTGAACATGGAGACTATGCGCTACCGTTTAGGAACTGAAAGATATTTTTGTTGTTGGAATAGAATCTTTTTGGAACATTGGGGACATCATTGTGGAACAAGCAAGATTGTGGGATCAGGAAATGCATGGCTGCATCCTAGATTCCAAGATTTGAAGGTAGGCACCTTTTATCTAGGTCACCTTTCTGATAGATCTTGATTGTGTTATATTCAGTTGTCTGAGAGTGGTCGATGCGTAAGACCTCAGTCTTCTCTATTTTCTTTCCACCTTTTCGTAGTTTCGCCGCTCAGGCACTTCTAGTATTTTATTGACGAATATACCATATCCTTTGGATAGAAAACAGTGGCGATAAAATATAAGAAGTGATTTTTCTTATCCACAGGGCCACCCTGATTCCAATTCATTCATTGGAACAAAAGAGAAAAGCCTCATGAGATGGAAGATGTCATGAGGTGGAAGATGCCAAGCAGGGAATTTATTGTTGCATGTTATACTTTTTTGTAAAACTATTCTGGGAGCAGAATATTTTAAATTCCAGGGCCATATTGTGTTGTGATCCAATCAACGTCAGTGTGACTAAAGACAAATCAAATTCCATTGGTATTGCTTTAATTTTCCAAAATTCAATACGCACCCGCTTTACCTAGATGAGTAAAATAACTTTTTAGATAATGGATGACTAAGCTACTTCATCAACCTAAAAATTTGGAAAATATTGACAGACTGACTTTTAGTTAATCCATATTCTGAAGAAAGGTAAGAAGGAATTTTAGACTGCAGTAGCTACAAACATGCATGCACTGAAGAAACTTTTTATCTAATATCAATTGCAAAGTTAATTGTCTGAAACATTATACAGTACGTATATCTTTGCGCGGGGCATGCTAATCTTCTCTGTATTGTTCCAATTTTATTGGATGTCCCCAAAGGGACCTGCAGTATGTATTATCTGGCTCATGCAGAGTGGCGATCTGGTGGGCCGAGCCACTAAGATGCAGATCAATTTATCAAGACTTCCTTTGTTATGGGTAACAAGCCTAGTGGTAAGCACTAGCATTAAGCAGGTCATAAACAAAAGTTTTACCTGCGAAAATCCAGGATTAGGCGGTTCCTTGTTAGTGTACCAGTAGAACTGCCCCTCATGAGTGCTGATGCTGAGGGCCAGCGAAAGGAACATGTAAAGAGATGGTTTCCACACTACTGGATACTTTATTGTCTGAACCATCCCTTTAACTGCCACAGCAACCTTGTTCAAAACCTGCATTTGATTAGCATTTCAGTAAGAAGCAAACATTTTGGAAGTTGCGCAGTTCCTTTCATCATTAGATTCTTATTTTCTACATGTGCAACAGTGCAAGTACACTTTCCTCAGTTTACTGTCTAGGTTCAGTTATAATTCATTTGAGAAAGGTATAATTTTCTTCAAACAAAATATCTGAAGATTTCCAGTCACTTGAACATCAGATTCATATTAACTTAAATTTGCTAATATGGTACAATTCCAGGAGAATAATGTATAAAACTATAAGTGCACCCAGCTTGGCCAAGCCAGTTAACATGAGATGATGTTAAATAGAATGATAGACTATCCTGTTCACTCAAGACATCAAGAGACTAATTTAATGAATTTCGATGAGCAAAAGCAGTAAGTGGGATGAGATTGTTGATCAACGTACCTTCTCTTTCATGTTATGCTGATACATTTTCAGCTCATATATGTAAAATCCTAGGAAAACCAACATAATAGGAGGTAAAGCCATCACACCTAATGCGCCCTACATTAAATCAGAATTCATGCAAATTTTAGTTTCTCAGTCAAGCAGCATAAAAATGAAACTAACAATTAAATAAGCTTCAAGAATTTGGACCGTAGTTTACCTGTGCCCCTAAATGGTGGACAAACATGCCGCTTGTAGCATACCCAATAAGTGCACCTAGAGACGACGAGAATGCACAAAGGCTCTGCATGTCTGGGGCCAATGCTGGCTTGTCAATACTATTCTTTGCAATGCATGCATCTATTGTAACATCAGCAATGGCAACTGCTGTGGAGATTCCCACGAAGCAAACTACTGCAGAAGTCACTGATAGTCCGACACCCATGGCAAGAATAGCAGTTGAAAACATTCCAAGCATTCCTACAACCACAAAAGATGGCTTGTGGCAAATATCAATGATGAACATATTATAGGTATTTGTGTTGTATGTAAACGACATAACGGAGGTTACTGGACAGCCATTGCTAGTAAGAGCATTGAAATGTTAGGATACTTCTATGCAATTTGAAATAATAACAGATGCAGAACTTCAAATAAAGCATGTAGATTATTTGGTGAAAAAGTCAGAAATCACCAGTTCTTCCAGTTTATTATCATAACAGCTATGCAACTTCGGGTTATTCGACTTGTGTCAGACTAACAGTGTCACAGTACACCCCAAATATCTCTTGCGTGGAAGTGCCTTACATGAGCTACTCATATCTCGCAGCATATGGTTTAGGACACTTTCCCATCTACTATAAAAAATAAATGTGTTTCATATTTCCAATGGTTCTTGTTGATACTTAACAAGGGACCACTAAATTTATGCTAGTTTTTATATTTTCTGTAACAATTTCTAGCCTGTGTTGTTTTGTCCCGAAACATTTTAACCCGCATCATCGGCTTTTGTTATATATATAGTCGATCCTTATGAGTGGATAATAAGTACTCCCTCCGTCCCATAATATAAGAGCGTTTTTGACACTAGTGTAGTGTCAAAAACGCTCTTATATTATGGGACGGAGGGAGTAAAATCAAATGTGATAACATTGCACGGATGAACAGATGCAAGGTGTCCCAAATTGTAGACACTTACATGTGCCTACAAACAATGCAATTCATGTACAGACATGCCGCCACAATGAATTAACTAAGGGGCTGACAGCGATATATACCAAACAGTCTAGTCTATGCCCCCACAATGAGGCAAATCAACACCTTGGTCCAAAATATGCACCTACTGACTCAGATCAAGCCAGCAATAAGAAAAATGCAGGCATATCCAAATATCTGAACCTACTCCACGACGCAGTTGAGCCACCACATTTTCATCCACAGTTCTGTCATATAAGCTGCCCAACCGCTCTCGACCTCAAACGGGGTCGGCGTGCACTTGTTTTCAGTTAAGACGACAGCAGTGTTCAAAAGACCCTCCACCAAGAACACAATTAGCATGCCATTACTCACTACAACGGGAATGCTGTATGAACACGAAGAAGGAGGTACCTCCAGGCTCCGGCGACCAGGATGGAAACCAAGATGCCCAATGTCATCCGGCATCCTAAAAATCTATGTGAAAAAAATATGTCCTCTTATGCCATACTCTCTGAAACAACACCTGCAAGTAACAATAGCTATCTATACAGGCTAAAACAAATGTCGACTCTCATCCATGAGTTGGGGGAGGTGGATGGATTCATCATTCGTGGCTGGCTGACCTGAGAAGACGAAGTAGGGGCGGCGGCGGTAGCCGCGGACGGGGAGGACGTCGGTCATGACCCCCCAGAGGGGCTTGAGGACCCAGGGGACGTGGAAGAAGATGGAGAGGAACTGCACGGTGGCCGGCTGCACCCGCTGCACGTCCTTCCAGTAGTAGTCCGACGCCACCCGGAAGAAGGAGCCGGCGAACCCCTGGTTGAGGCCGTACACCAGCACCACCCCGGCCACGAACGTCGCGCCCAGCTCCCGGCACAGCATCCGCACCCACCGCACCGGCTCCAGCGCCGCCTCCGCCCACCCGCCGCCCCGCGCCGGCCCGCCGTCCGCCTCCATGGCCCCGTGCTCCTCCTCCAGCATCGATCCTGGATCCCTTGGCGGAAGGAGGAGCTCGACGGGGGGTCGCGGCGCGGGCTAGGGGACGGGCATGGGGACGCGTGCTCGCGTCACGTGCGAGCGACTGCGGAGATGGAGTTGAGTAATGGAAAGGAGCTCGGCATTCGGGTTTGTTTATGGCGAGGGAGAGATGTGTTGGAGTGGCGAAGACGTGATCTTGGAGGCTCAGACCGAGGAATTGGTGGCGTTGGGGAGGTGAAGGTGAAGCTCACTCAGCTCAGCTCAGCTCAGCTGAGCACTTGAGCAGGGGAAGGTGTTGACTGGTTACTCGGTACAATTTTCATCACGATTTGACCAAATCCATTTTGAATCTGCAATTTCTTCAAAGGTTGAGAGCATGGGAGAACGTTGACCAGTGCTGACATGTGGCGCTTTCTTCTTTTTTGCCACAAATTGACCACATTCAGTAATTAATTGCGATTTCTTTAACTGGTAACTATCCAAACTGGAAAATCAAATTCAAGGTCAAAGATTGGATGATTAACTACTACTACAAAAGTAGTGGCCAAAACTACTGCCAGCCGGTAGAAATAACAGAGTCTACAATATTCATGTGTTCCGGATGCTTGGTTCATGAACTACTTCATGTTTGGTTCATGAGCTTTTTCGATAAAGGGCGTTTTTATTATCTTAAAATGTAGCATCAAGCGGATACAAAGCATTATGAGTAACACCCGGGCTCTGCATAACTAGGATGCACACAGTCAAACACCTAAAGTCTGACAAAAAGAAAGGAAAAAAATGACAAATCGGCGACAGTAGAGTCAAATAGACCGACACTATGCCTATGTCGGAAGGGGTGGTGGACCGATACAGAGATTATGCTGCCACCCATGTTAGGTAAAAACCTCCGTAGCCACCTGCTCCAACCGCGTACACACCGCCTTGAACAGCGGTTGGTACTCCACTCGTTGTAGCGTAGACCACGTATGAAGCGAGTGCGTACAACGGAAAATAACCTGCAAAGGAGAAGCATTTTTGTCATTGAAAACGAAATCATTTCTACATAGCCAAAGCGACCATAGTAAGGCATACGCTCCCACCCTTATTAGCGTTTTGAACCTATTTGGAATACCGTCCAACCAATGACCAAAAATATTGACGACACTTGTAGGCGGATACAAATTTGACGCTATTTGGATGACTGACCACGTAGAACGTGCAAACTTGCATTGGAAAAAGAGGTGTTTGATTTTCTCTTCATGAGTACAAAAACAACACTTCTTACTCCCTGACCAGTTGCGCCATGCGAGGTTGTCTTTGGTTAGAACAACTCTCCTACGAAGATACCACATGAAGATTTTAACTTTTAGTGGAATCTTTGTCTTCCAGATTTTCTTGTTATTACTCGCTGGTACCTCAGAGTGCGTGAGCGCACGGTACATAGAGTCTACTGTGAAAGACCCCGATGTAGTAAGGTTCCAGCTAAACACATCCCGGCCTTGTGTCAAATTGATCAAATCCAGACGGGATAAAAGATTATGACATGACGTAAGTCGGGGGCCAATCAAATCCCGCCTAAACGAAATATTGGGCGGGGATGAACTGAGCACCTGCGCAATAGTTTTATTCTTATCGCGAGCAATGTTGTACAGGGCTGGATATTGTTCTTGGAGACTGGCATTGCCTAGCCAGATGTCTTCCCAGAAACGAATCTCCGACCCGTCCCTTATCGCGAAAGACCAAAAGCGAAAGAGATGTTTCTTTGCCGCCATTAGGCCAGCCCAAAAGTGCGAGTCACCATGTTTCCAATATGCCTGAGACACCGCCTTTTGGCCTAGATACTTGTTACGTAGCATGGTTTACCAAACACCATCTTTAGTAAGGAGTTTAAACAACCACTTACTAAGTAGGGCCTCATTCTTGACCTGCAGGCCTTGAATTCCAAGGCCACCTTGGTCTTTCGGCCTACAAACCACATTCCATTTGGCCAGCCTGTATTTTTTCTTTTCACCATCTCCTTGCCAAAATAATCTGGATCTAAAATAGTCCAGTCTTTGCAGGACCCCTTTTGGGAGTTGGAAGTTAATTTTAAGACCCGACATTTGCTCAAACGCTGACAACAAGAGTTTCAGATTTCGAGCCTTATCTAGGTCATGTTCCATAAAGAGAATTGTGTCATCGGCGTATTGCAGAATAGAGAGGCCACCATCCACAAGGTGTGGCACTACTCATGCAATCTGGCCGTCCTGCTTGGCGCGCTCAATCAGAATAGCCAACATGTCAGCGACAATGTTAAATAACATTGGGGACATGGGGTCACCCTGCCGTAGTCCTTTTTTTGTCTGAAAGTAATGGCCTACGTCATCATTGACTTTGATGGCCACACTACTTCCAGTTACAAATTTATGGATCCACTGGCGCCATTTATCGGAGAAACCTTTCATCCTTAGGGCCTGTTGGAGGAAAGACCATTTGACCTTGTCATAGGCTTTTTCAAAGTCGATTTTGAATACGACTCCACTCATGTTTTTTCGGTGCATCTCATAGACGGTCTCATGCAGGATTATTACTCATCGGCCTGGAGCTTTGTTATGTTCCATTTGGAACACCGCAGCTCTCACCTCCTCTTCTGAGAATGGTGCTGTAAGGATATCGTTTTCTTCTGCCGTGACTTGTGGAATATCATCTGTTCGGGTCTCGTCAAGAGTGAAGTTCCCTTCAACCGTTGCCCCGAACAGAGATTTGTAGTAGTTCGTGATATACTTTTTGAGCTCCTCCCGACCTTCGATCCGCCCCTCATCTTGTTGGAGACTGTAAATACATTTCTTCCTATGCCGCCCATTGGCGACCAATTGGAAGTATCTTGTATTACTATCACCCATCAAAATGAAATCAGCTTTGGATCTTTGGTAGTATTTGATCTCCTCTTCTCGCAAAAGACGCGCAACCTTCTCATTAGATTGGTTTTTCAATTCAATCTCTTGTTGAGATAAGGTGCGCGTCTCAGCAATTTTGTCGAGGTCGTCAATGATGGTACAGAGCCGTTGTTTTTCTTTTTTGTATATCCCGTTGGTATGTTTCGCCCATCCAGTGAGGTGTTGCCTCATGGCCCTTATTTTAAAGTTCCATCTCTGAATAGGTGTACGACCAACAGCGGGCCTCTCCCAAACATTCTTGATTATGTCTACAAATCCTTCCCGATGCAGCCATCCCAATTCAAATTTGAAAGGGCGCCGGGCAGCTGGGTTTGTAGAGTTAGAATCCAGAATGATGGGCGCATGATCCGATAACGCCTCGATACGCTCTAGTGCTCGTACGGTTACCAGAGGAAATTTTAGTTCCCATTCGGTCAGGTGCATGCCCAGCTGATGTGCATGGGGCTGCAGATCTCCGCGAGCGAATGGATGTGTCGGTTCAGCAGCCGGCTGTTGCTGCGGTCAGCCCACCCACGCAGGCTGGGCTGCAGTCTCCGATGTCGTCTCACGGTGCTATTCCGATGGCACCATGTGTTCATCTCGCTGCACCGACTTCGTCTTCAACACCTACCATGTTCGCTGCTGCTTCATCATTGTCGACAGATCGTCCGATGACACCGGTGGCTCTTATGTCTAAGGGAAGCTCTCCCCTTCGACGTAGTGACCGTCACCCCGTCTCCGTTGACGGTTCTTCTCCGACCGACGAACATGCTATGGACAAGGCAATGTGATGTCAGGCTGCACGTAATTTGGACACCGCTCCAGGTAACTTATCCGCGAAATCTTTTCTTTCCTTTTCAGATTCACGTATTTCTTCTAGCTTAAAGAATGTTGGATGCTCTATGGGAAAGAATGATAAAGAAATTAATTTATCGGTTGGGGTGCTTAAGCATATGGAGATTGACCGTTTAAAGGTTTCTCCGAAGTGTAATGCCTCCATACCTAACCCTGAAACCGAGGAGGATGATGAACCGAATGCCAAATATGATGGTCCGCTTATATCCCACTTGGTTGGTGACGTTACCGAGGTTGGATTGGATGACGCAAGACCCGGGTCCATGTTTTGTGACTTCACAGCGTCCTCGCGGAAATCTAAATCACACTCATCTAAAAAGAAACAAAAACCGCCCAAGAAGGCGAAGAGTTTCACACCGATCCGAGTTTCCACATGAAAGGCATGTTTTGGAATAGCAGAGGTCTCTCGGACTTGGCTAAACATAAACACGTCGGTGATTGTGTACGGGAACATGGATTGGATTTTGTGGCAATTTCCGAGGCTGGTAAGTGTGACTTTCGCCCGCATGTCCTCGATCACCTATCAGGTGGTTTCGACTACGCATGGCATAGTCTACCAGCTCGTGGAAGGTCCGGAGGAATTCTTCTTGGGATCCTAACCACAGTCATGGACTTGTTGGCCTTTTCGATCGGTGAATTTCATATAAAATATCACCTAAGAAATAGGGCTGACAATTTTACATGGACTCTCGTCGTTGTCTATGGGGCAGCCCAAGATGAGCATAAACCGGCTTTCCTTCGGGAATTGGTAAACCTGGCTAAGGATAACCCATACCCAATGCTTATTGGAGGGGACTTCAATATCCTTAGGTACCAGGAAGAGAAAAATAATGACCGCTTCGACACTCATTGGCCTTTCCTATTCAACGTTGTGATAGACAGTTTGGATCTTCGGGAGGCCAGTATGTCGGGGCGGCAGTTCACCTGGGGATCTTCGGGAGGCCAGTATGTCGGGGCGGCAGTTCACCTGGGCTAACAACCAATCTGTGCCGACATACGAGAAGCTCGATAGGGTACTCATGGATGGTTCATGAGCTGTTGGGTCTAAGGAGATCCCCTATCTTAAAACTCCAAATCTTTCTCCCTATCCCATTTCCTTTAAATTTTTTTAGGGAAATGATGTTTGCTCATCTAGCAGATCCCCTATTCTAAAAAAATCATGCAAAGATTCAGGCAAATTTCTGCCCAAATAAAGGCAGAGGCGGGAGAAACCACATGAGACTTTCTGAATAACAGGAGAAGCACAAACACATCCGAATTGGATTTCTTATTGACTTTCTTTAATCCATCATCACAAGTTTTCAACGCCTTGTCATGGCACTAATGGCAGATTTACAATTGTGTGAGGGATATGACAAAAAAAATCCCATATTACTTTATGCTGACTGCATTTCATCTTGCAAGGGAATGAGGAGTACAAGTTTGTAGACCCCACATACAGAACAATCTATGCTGCTCTATACAAATGGCACTATATATCAATATATGTATGTACTCGATACAACAATGGCCGTGTTTCGCAGTGTTATGTGCAACCAAACCCTGAATGCTTAAGGCACATTATGGTCGAGCTCCGACGCCTACAACTCCTGTTTGCTTCATCCAGAGGGACCACTTGACTGCCTCTAGGAAATTCTCATTCCTCTGTAGAGCTGCTATGAGATTAGTATACGTCACTCGATCAGCGTTGATACCTTTGATCCTCATCTCCTGCATCAGCTTGACAGCATCTTCGGGCATTCCTGCTATCCCGTAAGCCTTTATCAATGTATTGTAACTGTACAGGTCTGGTTCAACGCCACGGCTCTTTAGTTCCGAAAGAACGTAGGCGACGCCTTCGATCCAACCCTTTCTCCCATATATGTTCATCATAATATTGTAAGTGTAGTGGTCAAAGTCGCATCTTGCTCTCCTCATTTTCTGCAGAACAGCAGAGAACTCCTCCAGCTGGCCTGACTTCCCATAAGCATTCAGCATGCAATTGTACGCCTCAAGAGAAACAGGAAACCCCGCGTCCTGCATCTTTTGGACGAAGTAATTCATGCTGCGGAAATTCCCGCTCTGCGCGTACGCCGCAATGATAGTGTTGTATGATATGGTATCTGCCAGTCCTTGCTTCCGGGCCATGCTAACACCTTCTCAGCCCTGTTGAAAAGCCCAGCTTTTCCATATATATCTAGCAATACATTCAGGGTAACAGTGCTGGCCAGGTATCCTAGTTGAATCATTTCGTCGAAAATTCTCGAGAGCTCATCGACTGGTATCGCTGGCCCACAGCAGTTAATAATGCAGTTATACATGGCTTCATCGCATTCAACCTCGCTCTTGAGTATCCGATAATATGTATCAGTCAACTTCTCGAGCAGGCCGCATTTCTGGTAAGTCCGAAGCATGTCAAGGAAAAGGTATTTGTCAGGAACTATTTCCTTTTGCTTCTCCATATCTTCCAGAACAGAGCATGCATCTTCTGGTCTCCCAGCTTTATTATACATCCTCACAATTACACTATAAGCAATCATGTCAAGAACACAAGCTGAAGCCTTCAGTTCAAGGTACAAGGTTTCAGCATGAGTAAATCTCTCCATGGTGCTGAAAACATCAATCATAGTGCAGCAAATGCGGAGATTTGGATGCGTTCGGGATTCTGGCATCTGGCTGTATATCCTTACAGCATCTTCATAACTGCCAGCCTCTTTGCAAGAACATATCAAGATATGATACAGATTGTCTTCAAAATCAGAATCTTTCCACTTCTTTTCACGCAAAACACAAAGAGCTTCTTCTAACAAACAATTCTGAACAAACGCTGTTACTAAAATAGAGCACGAGGTAGCATCATACAAAACCTTCTTGTAGAAGCATGATTGTAGAATTGGTAGAACCTTATGCATCCTCCCGACTGTTCCGTATGCCGGACAAGAATAGTAACAATAGATGAACACTGGCAACCTGCTGCCCTCATGTCCCTCAGAATTTCAGCCGCGATTTCACTGTCATCATGCCTTGCTATTAAGTTAATCATTGTGTAGAAGTTGGACGCGTTTGCTTGAAAACCGGAGCTCTTGAGCTTCTTGTAATACGAAATTGCCTCTTGGTGTTTATCTGCTCTACCAAAACCTTCTATCATTGATCTATATGTCGTTTCATCGGGAGCTAAACCAGAACTCCCAAGTCTGTCGAACACCTCTTTCGCCTTTTGCATGCCAGAAACCTTACCATACCCTGTAATCACAGTATTGTATGCCACAACATTTGGGGAAACACCTCCATCTTCCATGGACTGCAATACCAATTCTGCTTCTTCCATTTTACCCTGCTGACTGTAAGCATTTAGCTGCACTAACCAATTCTCCATGTTTGGAACAACCCCATCATCTTTCATCAATGTGATAACCTCCTCAGACTTATCGAAAAGGCGTGAACGCGTGTACAGAGTAATCATAGCTGAGTAAGCATTGACACACTTGACATTGCATTCCCTCATTTTCGCGAAAGCCAATTCGGCTTCCTTCAGGTTCCCAGTCTTCTGGTAAAGGCCCATAAGCATACCGAATGTAGAGACATTCGGCTGCACCTCCCTCTCCAGCATCATATGAAACCACTTTGTTCCCCAATCAACAAGCCTCCTCTTGGCACAAACATACATCAGCCCATTGAACGCCCGGGCATCGAGCCGGCAACCCGAAACAGAGACCATCTCGTGGAGCAACAGCTCGGCTCTCCTCCAGTCCTCCTTCCAGGCAATGGCTTGGAGAGCCAGCCGATACGCGTCGGCGTTCCTGTCGATCTTCCCGTTGGCCTTCATCCACACGAAGAAGTCGAGAGCCTTCACATCGCTGTGCTTCTCCAGACGGATCAGAACGGAGTTGCACTCCTCGATGCTGGACTCCCGGCTGACACCGGACAGAATGGCATTCACATCAGCATCATTCACTAGAACTCTGCGAACCTGTGGATCCTTTCTCACGGGGGCACGCCTGGGAGCTCTGGCCGGCTTGTCTCCGCCCGGCGGTCTCCTCCATAACCTCCCCCCTGTCTTCCTCCCCGCGGAACTCCTCTGGCTAGCAGTGATGCCGTCCGCGATATCCCGGCCAAGATCCGCCGCCACTTCACCGGTGCGACTCGCATATTCAGACGGAGCGGACACACACAGCGTGGACTCCGCGCCGCCGTCCTCCGAAGAGCAAACCACGCCGTCCTTCAGAGTTGTCCTCAGATGGCTCCTCCAGGCAAAGAAGCCGTGGGATGCGGCGGCTCCGCCACGGGCGTGGCGCCGGTCAGCGGCGTACCCGACGCTGGTTGGCAGCACCCGAGGGCTGAACCCGAGGACTGCTGCACGGGTCCCATGAAAATGCTTGACCCACATTTTTTTTTGAGGGAGGTGAAAATCCTCACCTCCTTCCGGCACATTGAGGGAAAATCCTATCTCCCGCATTCTGCGGAATGCGGCAGATTGTCGTTACTTCGCACAGAGCGAGCGACCAGCGATCGACATGGGCCGGCCCAATTATCAGTAAACAACGTGCTACAGCACCGGCCGGTTTTGGGAACGTTCTAGGAGGTTCCGGTCGGTTTTTTCTCGTTTTAGGAACCTTCTAGAAGGTAAGGGAAGGTTCCTGAACCGGTTTTATGTCTTTTTTCGGTTTCTTTTTCCTTTTTTCCTGTTTCTTTGCTATCCTTTTTTCATTTTTCGTTTTTCTTTCCTTTTTTCTTTTTGATTTTCTTTGTTTCTTTCTTCTCCTTTCTTTCCTTTTTTTATTTTTATTTTTCAACAAATCTTTAGAAATTTTAAAAATGTTTCTGTTTTTCAAATTTTGTTCACAAATTTAAATAAATGTTCAGAAGTTAAAAAATTGTTTGCTTCATTTTAAAAAATGTTCGAAAATTCAAAAACGTTTAGAATTTCCAAATTTTTAAAAATGATTCCATTTTTTATTTTTTATGTATTAAAAATTGTTCGCATTTTCAAATTTTGATTAGGATTTTCAAATTGTTCTTGATTTGAATTTTTTGTTCTGTCAATTCAAAAAATGTTCGGGAATTCAATTTTTTTGTTCCCAGGTTCAATTTTCTTTCTTGATTTCATTTTTTTTCTCTAAGGTAGAAAATTTCAAATTGCAAAAAATGTTCGGGATTTCAAATATTTTTTGTTCCCATGTTCAAATTTTGTTCACGATTTCAAAATTTTGTTCTCTAAATTCAAAAAATGTTTGGGATTTTCAAATATTTGTTCCCATGTTCAAATTTTATTCTCGAGTTAAAAATTTTGTTCTCTAAATTAGAAAAATGTTCGCATTTGTCAAAAAATGTTCAAGATTTTCAAATTTTTGTTCACATGCATCATATTTGGTTGAAAATTAAAAAATATTCAGATTTTTTCAAAAATTCGTCGTGTTTTGTCAAATTGGTCGCAAGTTCAATTTTTTGCTCCAGTTTTTGAAAATCTGTTCGTGATTTGTTTTCATGTGTTAAATTTTGCGGCCGTATTTAGGTTTTTTAGAATCGCGTTGTACTTCGTTCAGTAGAACTCGACAGCCAAGTTGGCTAGCGGGTCGCGCACATGAGTGCGCGGTCGCTGGTTCGAATCCCACCAGCTTCCTTTATCTATTTTTTGAGTAACAGCTTCCTTTATCTCATGTTCGTCATTTTTCCACCTCGCTTCTGTGGGCCGGCCCAGTTTGCGTGCCCCCCTCTGCGTCAGGTTCCTACGTGACGCAGAATGCGTCCGATAGGAGGTCCCCACATTGAGCCCTTTTTTGTTTAATTCAAAGTTACGATGTTTTATGGCTCAAAAAACTACGAATTTTTTACATGCATATATGGATGTGTACTTTATCTGCAAGTTTCATCAATACACGCAGCGGCAATTAGCTAGTCTGCCTTAGTTTGGTATAATAGATTTTGGAAAAAGATTGAAATCAACCGACTGATTTCGTCCACCCATCAGCCGCCCGCGCGGCCGTGGGACCCCGCGTGATCTAGCGGTTGATGTCCCCTGCGTGTTTCGATGGATAACAAAGAAACATGGTGGGCTCCACCCACGTGGGAAGCAACATGTAGTTTATTTGTACTACATCACACGTAGCACTAGCACAACGCTGGATTTTTGCTCTTTACGTGCAGCCGCGCTCTCCCTTGGATGGAAAATACATTGGAATTTTTCAGCATTCTTTCTAGGTGACGCAAGCAGCATGAACTAGAACTGCAACAATTATTCTGAACAAAAAACCATGGAGATAAAGAGGCTACACATATAGTACACATGGAGACGGGCTTGCATGATCGAGATAGCATATTTTTTCCTTTATGAACTCAAAAGAACATTCTTTTCAGTAGTGTGCTTCAACATGTCATCCCTTCGGTCGTTTGCGACGCCGTCGCATCACATGTGAATGTGATAGTGGCTCAAGGCATGCTTGATTTCCTTTCGCATTTCGCTCTCCATATCCATCGTTGCACTAATGTTGCATGCGCTTCGCAACAAGGCCCGCAGTGCAATGAAGCCTGCCAATGTTGCAAGTTGACCATTGTTTTTTTTATGGCTGCAAAACCGAACCACCGTGTTGCAAAGACAAGTAGTGCGCACGTTGCTAACCGGAGCCGGCCAATGTTGCAAGTAGACCAGCTCTCTTCTTTTTGTTGCAAAGCCGAGGCATCGTGTTTCAAAGCCGATCGCCTAACATTGCAAAGCCACCCGCATGTGTTGCAAGTTGGAAGCAGGTCGATGTTGCAAGACGACCGCCTTATTTTTTTTGTTGCAAGCTAGTCACATGATGTTGCAAGAACGATCATGTGCCCCTACAAAGCCGGTCACGCAACAATACAAGGCCGACCAGTGCACCCAACCGCACGACACTGCAAGGCCCATTCACACGACGATATAAGGTCGACCGGTGCACTTGGACGTGCGACGCTACAAGGCCAGTCACACGAGGCAACTAGGTTGACCGATACGCTTGGACGCACGGCGCTGCAAGAACGACACATGTGACATTGCAAGCCGGAAGCACCCTGATGTTGCAAGCAACCCCTCACGTTTTTTTGCCGCTGCAAAGCCAGGCGGTTGTGCTGCAATGCTGCAAACCAAATGTGTGATGTTGCAAGGCTAGCTGACACTGTTGCAATGGTTGATGAACATGCTACGAAGTGAAGTCACCTGATGCTACAAAGTCACAAGTCTTCTTTGATGGTCGGCGACTACAACTCAAAGCGAAGCCATGCCAAAGCAAATTGGTTTTGTTGTGTTCTTATATGATTTGTATTGCATTGAGTTTTTACACCAAAGCAAATTGAAGTCACCCAGTGTTGCAAAGTCACAACTCTTCGTTGATGGTCGGCGACCGCAACTCACGGTGAAGCGACGCCGAAGCAAATTGCTTTTGTTGTGTTCTCATATGATTTGTATTGCATTGATTTTTTATGCTGAAGCAAAGTGAAATCACGCAATGCTGCAATTGCAACTCTTCTTTGATGGCCTGCGACTGCAACTCGCGAGGAAGCGACCCCGAAGCAAATTGGTTTTGTTGTGTTTTCCTTTTTCTTATTGCATTGATTTTTCATTCTTGTTATTGGTTGGTGACACGGGTTATATGTTCATGGAGGCACGGAGGCCAATGGTGGTGTGTGGGCATCAATCGTTGGTTTTGCTAATTGCACCGATGCATCAAAGTAGTCATGTGCACCACCCCCATTTGCATGCCATGGGAGAAAAAAATCAAAAGGGTTGATGGCTTCTGCGATTGATTAAATCTCACGTGGCTCACAAGGCGACCGAACTGACGCCTAGCATCCAACATGGCCGTGTTGCAAAATAGCCGAGCGTAACACATGTTGTGTTGCAGACCGACCAGGTTGAGGGACGTCCCATGAGTGTTTGCAATGTGAGCGCAACATGAGCCATGTTGCAAACTCCCAAGCGCAACATGGGTCATGTGCAAATGGCATGTCACCAGATAGGTCTGGAGTTACGTTGCAACGGCAGACAACGCTTGGACGGTTGAGGAGTGTTTGCAATGCAAGCGTAACATTGTTCATGTTACAAACCCCGAGCCCAATATGGGTCATGTTGCAAACGGAGGGTCGCAGCTGAACGGCTAACGTGACCCAAGCCCGTTGTTGCACGCGGGATCCAACGTCTGTGGAGGTGTGTGATCCTATCCATGCGCCAGCTGGCCAACACATAGCACAGACTGACAGACCATTCTTTTCATGTCTCCTAAGAAATCTTCTTATATTGTAGTATGCGTTTTAGACCATTATTTTAGATGATTTTTTTACGCAAGTTAAGATTTATTGCATATGCTACCGTTGCATGTGATTGTACATGCCGTACTTAAAGAAAACCTAGCTTTTGGTTACGTGGGTTTGCTGCAATGTAGAATGCAGCTAAAAAAAGTAAAAGGTGTAGTAGCTAGCTAGCTTCTATTTTTTTTAGAAACGAGTAGCTAGCTAGCTAGGTGCAGCGTAAACATGTCCAGCCGGACCGATGCCCACGTGACTGTGAACCCAGTTTCTTCGCTGCTGCCAGGACCAATGGCCCACGAGAGATGTGAACGCACGGCCTGTTGACTCACCCGAACAGAAAACGGGGCGACTAATCACGCGGCCGACGATGGTCTGATCCAAGGGCTCGCAAGGCGGCTTACTTTTCGCTGGCATCAACCGGATGATGCGTAGTAGCGGCCATAGATTTTAGCCTTGGCCATGCCCAAATCCCGGCTCTGCACTGCTGATCAAGGCAGCCATTTAGGATGTGTTTGGTTAATGGTTCAAATCAGTAATGAGAATGGAAACCGAGGGAGAGGTACTGGATGGGGAGCAGCATGCCTACGAGTAGAGGAGGACGCCGATTGGTGATCCATGTAAATAGATTAAAATGCACAGAACCACCACATTAGCGTCATAGCTATCGGAAAACCACCACTTTACAAAATGTGACACTTTGGACTACAACGTAGAATTGACAGTGGCAAAAAACACTGAACGCAAAAATGATACCGTTTTGACGTGGCAGATCGCGTTCTGGCCGACAGCGGGGGACGGCGCGCCGCTAACAGCCGTTAACGGCCGTTAACGCGGCTCGGTAGGAAGCGGCCGACGTGGCTCGGTCGGGTCAGAAGCATTCGAGCTCTCTCTCTCTCTCTCTCTCCTCACTCGCTCTCCCCCCTCCCACATCTCGAGCGACATGGCGGCGGCTCGATCTGCAGAAGGCAGACTCGGATGCATCGGCGACGAGGGGAAAGAGCCGGAAGAGCGGATGGGGCCGGATGGCGGCGTGGCAGGGGGCAGCCGCGGCGAGGAGGAGGATTGCTGCGGCAGCAGCTCGTTCCGTTCCTCGCCGGCAACAGAGTCGTCGGCGGATGTCGCCCGCAGGGTGGTGGAGGAGCTACCCATTGCAAAAGCCCCCCTACGTAAGCTACATTCAAATCTTGAGCTCTCCCATCCCCGAATGTTGCTGTTTCAGATTTGCAATGCTAGTTGTTTGATACTGTTAGTTGAGTTCTTATTAATTGTTAGTTGTTTGATGCTCCCTACTGAATGTTTCTCAACTAACTGAATGTTGATGCCATATGTTTTAATTAATTCATTGAACAGCTGAATGTTTCTGAAATATAACTGAATGTTGCTGCCATATGTTTTACTGAATGTACTGTAGTGTAATACTGAATTTTGTACTGAATCTGAACTAACTGAATGTTGTTGCCCCATTTTGGACAGAATGTTGTTTAGTACTGAATTTTTAGATGATGAACTAACTGAATGTAGCTGCCCCATTTTTGTACAATTAGGGTTGAAGCTGACATTTGGAATGTGAGTTTCCAATTCTATGGTAGGGATAACCTAGATAGTACAATGGCCAGCTCTGAAATCACATACAACACTTTGTTGGCTATTATGGATTTGGAGGGCTTTGGGAATACAGATTATATTTATTATGTGAAGCAAGAGGGAACTGGCATAGCTGGTTTAGAGTTGCTTGACAGCAATGCAATGGTTCAGGAAATGCTCAAAGAGTTTGACCACAGCAGATCTGTTAAGTTCATTGTACTTAAAGGAGGTGCCCCAACCCCACTTGTTGTGAACAGAGCTTCACAAATATGTGAGGAGCAGATCCCCATCAGTAATATAGGTGAGCCTGTTGTATATGCAGTTGACACCCAGGGGGTTATCAACACACAACAGAGCATTAACCTCCAGAGAAAGGGCAAGTCAAGGTTGCCTTCTGATGTTTCAGAGGAAGATGATGATGAAAGTGAAGATGATCAAGAAGAAAGGGGTTTCAGTGCTGATTTTATTTGGCCACCTGAGTTTGGTTATGATCCTAGACCACTGGGTGTTGATGAAGAAAAGGTTGAGTTGCTTCAGAGATTAGATCAGCTCAAGTTGCAGAGAGAGGATCCTTGGTACCACTATGAAGGAGACACATATGTGGATGAGCTTTACCAGCCTGAGGAAGAGGAAATGGATGAAGAAGAGCCTGTGCCTTCTCCTCCAAGGAAGAGGCCAAAGAGAGTTGGGCCTTCTAGCAGAGCTCATCATGAAGAAGAAATTGTTCCTTTTCATGACTGGGTCCCTTCAGATGATGATGATGATCTGAACAATGTTAATGACAGTGATTATGATAGAGCTATCAAAAGGAATTTAGTTCTGTGTGGCAAGAGGAAAAGAAGGCAGAAGAAGAAAGATGAGAGGATTTGGTATGATGAGGAAGCAGAAAATCCTCATCAACAGATATGTGAGCATTTATGTTTTGCAGATGTGTACCAATTCAGAAGAGCTCTAAGACAATTCCATGTTGTTCAGTTGAGGAATTACAGTTATTGGAGGAATTGCAAAGACAGGATAATTGTCCATTCCAAATTTGATGGATGCCCCTTCATGATCACAGCTTCTCAAATCAGCAATGAAAAGACATTTACCATTAGGAAATTGAGACTGCCACACACATGCCCTGCAAATAGTGAGAACACCAAAGTGACAGCAGATTGGTTTGCTAAGGAATGTGAGAAGGCAATTAGAACAGATCCCAGGACGAAGGTTGACACAATATTAGAAAATGCAAAGGAGAAGTATGGGGTGGAAATACCAAAGAGCAAAGGCTACAGGGCTAAGAGGAAGGCTTTGAAAGTTGTTGAAGGAGATGTTAAAGCACAATACACTAGATTCAGAGACTATTTGCAGGCAGTTTTAGATACAAATCCTGGCAGCAGGTGTATTGTGACAACAAGAAGAGTAGCAGAACACCCAAGCCCAAACCCTAGGTTCCATAGGATGTTTATGTGTCTCAATGCATCTAGGGGAAGGCTTTCTCAATGGTTGTAGGCCATTCATAGGTATTTTCATTACTGCATCCTTTTGTGTAACCCTTTGCTGTGCATTGTAGTTGTCTCAAATCATTTCTTACTTGATGCAGGGGTTGATGGATGTTTTATAAAGTTGAGCAGTGGCCAGCAAATCCTGGCAGCAACAGGCAGAGATGGAAATAACAATCTCTTTCCTATTGCATTTGGTGTGGTTGACAAGGAAGATACCCCATCTTGGAGCTGGTTCTTGTATCAGTTGAAGCAATGCATTGGAGAGGGCAATAAATTTGGCAATTACACTTTCATTTCAGACAGGCAGAAGGTTAGTGCACAACATAAACTTTGTACTAAATTTTAGACAGTTAGAATGTTTCTTTTTTTGTTTAATTATCACACCGAGGAGTGTTTATTTATTTCCTTAGAGCTTGCTAAATGTTGTTGGTCAACTTTTTCCAAATTCACCACATAGGTACTGCCTTAGGCATATCTATGCAAATTTTCAAGCAGCTGGATTTAGGGCTGAGGAACTGAAGCAGTATATGGATCAGGCTAGTTATTCATATACTGAAAATGGATTTGATGTTGCAATGGCTAAACTTAAAGATGAGGATGAAGAAGCATGGAAATGGTTGGTTAGAATCCCAAAAGAAACTTGGGCTAGGCATGCCATGGACATGAATTGCAAAACTGATTTAGTTGTGAACAACATTAGTGAGGTCTTCAACGGGTACATACTAGAGCTGAGGTCAAAGCCAATTAAAACCATGACAGATGGAATAAGATCAAAGCTGATGGTGAAGTATCAAGGAACCAGGAACAAGATAGATGAGGCTAGGTGGGAGATAACCCCTACCTATACAGAGAAGCTAGAGGAGTCAAAGAAGTATTCTAGGTTTTGCAAAGCAGCACAATCTGGCCCACTGTTGTGGCAAGTAACTAGTGGTGATAGGATATATGCAGTGAACCTTGAGGCATGGACCTGTGGTTGTAGGAGGTGGGATATGATTGGTGTGCCATGCAACCATGCTGTGGCAGCCATCTATAAAGCCAAGATCCACCCTGAGGATTTTGTCTTGGACTTATTCAAAAAGCCTCTGTACAGAGAAGCCTACAAGCACATCATCTATCCTGTGCCTGGTCCTAACCTGTGGCCCAGAACCAACTCACAGGACATTGATCCACCTGTTTTCAAGAGCAAGAAAGGAGTGCAGCAAACTGCTAGGAGGAAAGGCAAGGATGAGTTTATTGTGCCCAAAGTTACCTCAAGGATGGCAACCATAACCTGCAGTAATTGCAAAGAGCAAGGACATAGATACTCAAACTGTGGTATCACTCTTAAACCATCTCTTCAGATGAGAAAAAACAAACACAAGGTACTTTAGAAGTTCATTGTTCACTCTTTAAGGTGAGTAGCATGCTTACAAGTTGTTTTCATGTGTAGCCAAACAGGAGCTCCTACGGTGAGGAGCCTGGATCATCAGCACAAGGCAGTGCACAGACAGCCTCAAGTACAACAAGAAAGAGTGGACCTATCAGGGCAACTCCTATAAGCTCTGCCCCTCCACCAACTGCTGCACCTAGTGCTCCAGCAACTACTGCACCAAGGGTTGCATCTCCTGATGCTAGGGCTCCATCTAGGGCTCCTTCTAGGGCTACAGCCAGGGCCCCATCATCTCCTGCATCCAGGGCTCCATCAGTAACCAGGCCTCCACCTACATCTCCTGTGACAAGATCAGTGGCAGCAGCATCCAAACCTGTGACAAGATCAAGGGCTGCAGCTATCAGGCATACTAAGACAACTAGGTCTAGGCCTTTCTCTGCCCCAGAGCAGCTGCTGGCATAGGTCCTTCAAAAAGGATGATTAAACCAACTATCAAGATGAGAGATTACCTGACAGCAAGTGGTGCTAAGTGGGAGTGATGTATTATGTCATGGTCTATGCAAACTGAATTATTTGCTTTGTCAGAGTGCAAACTTAAGTAATGTTATATGGTACTGTATGTGGTATGCTACTGTATGGATGACTGTAATGTAATGTGATATTGTGCTAGCTTTAAATAAATTATGTATGTGTGATGATCCACTTTTATCTATGTGATGATCCACTTTTGTTAACTGAATGCAGTTAACTGTATCTTGCTATTTGTGATTGAAACTAGTGTTAACTGTATCTAGTTGTTAACTGAACCTAGTTAACTGAAACTAGTGTTAACTGAACCTAGTTAACTGAAACTAGTGTTAACTGAACCTAACTGTTAACTGAAACTAGTGTTAACTAAACCTAGTTGGAGCACTTCCCAAATTGGAAACAAACTTGCTGCCAAATATAACTATCTAACAAACATAACTGCTTCCAAAAATGGCCACACAGAGACAAACAACCACATGTACTAAATTTAGAAAGTTCAGATAGCAGAAGGAGATAATTCATTACATCAAGTTCATCACATTGCAACTCCAAAAGACACTTCAGATAGTTCAAGCATTACTAAAGTTCATACTAAACATGATCATAGTGATCTGGTAGCTAATCACTACTAACCGCAGAGGATTCAGTCTTCAGTCTTCAGTCTGATGAACTGCTTCAGTTCATCAGACGAGCAGAACGGCAAGGCACCGGCCGTGCAGCAGTGAGACGAGCAGAGCGTCGAAGAGGCTGCTTCTTCTCCTTCTTGTGCTTCTTTTGCTTGTGCACCAAGGGCCCCACCTCCTCCGGCTACTCCTGCTCCTGCTCCTCCAGCTTCATCGGGACCTCCACGTCGGGCAGCCCCTCCACGTTGATTGGCTTCTGCCTTTCCCCGTCGACGGCCGCCCGTGCGACGCGAGGGCGTGCGACGACCTGCACCTCCGGCCCCTCACCATCGACGGAAATGAAAGGATGTGCCGCAGGGGGGGATTGCGGACGAGCACTTCGTACTCGCTGTCGACACGGTCCGGCACGCCCACCTTGACCAGCACGTCCGTGTCCGCTGGATCTGCCGAAAACCTGCTTTTCAGGGGCCGATACATGATCCAGCGGTTGCGCTGCTGGACATTGCTGGACATCGACTCCAGCATGCACCAGACGACGACACATACCGCCGGCACGGCCTTGCGGCCATCGCAGAAGACCCGTGCCCTCTCGTCCTCCCTGAACACCGGCACGAGGCCTCTGGCGTGGTTGACGAGCGCGGGGACGCTCTTGAACCACTCGGCGAGGTCCCTGCCGATGGCCTTCTTGGTTGGGTCATCGCCGGCCCAGTCGTCTACGGCCCTCTCCCAACTGCACATCGGCTTCGACTTCGCCATCGGCGGCGGCGGCGGTGAGTGGTGGGTGGTGGGTGGTGAGAGGATAGGGGCGAGAGGATGTGAGAGAGCAGCGGTGGTGGTTTTCTGTGTGAAAGAACTGACAGGCACTCAATGCGGGAGGAGGAAGACGAGGGTTTCTGGTTTCAATGAGAAACCGAACGGCCAGGGCTAGCTGCGAACGACCGCGGGTTGCCTGAAAAAAACGGACTCACTTGCTACGCTGCAAACGCTTCTGACCCGACCGAGCCGCGTCAACGGCCGTTAACGGCCGTTAGCGGCGCGCCGTTCCCCGCTGTCGGCCAGAACGCGATCTGCCACGTCAAAACGGTATCATTTTTGCGTTCAGTGTTTTTTTGTCACTGTCAATTCTACGTTGTGGTGCAAAGTGTCATGTTTTGTAAAGTGGTGGTTTTCTGAGAGCTATGACGCTAATGTGGTGGTTCTGTGCATTTTACTTATGTAAATAGGAAAGCTACCATGGAAGCGTATGCCCTCTTGACAGGGACGCGTGCGTGTTAAATAGCAATATTGAGTTACATCAGGCGCAAGTTGTTACTGAGATTTGTCCCTACTCTAAGCTATACTAGATAAGGCTTATCTCTAGCAAAAACATGCGGTATACAGCACAACACGCACGCGCACACACACACATTTACATCATGACAACATGTCACGTTACACAATATACAAGCCTATCATTTAACATCCTTCCTCAATCTTAACGTGTCAAGGTTCAGATTGTTGTTGAAGGCTTGAAGTTGTCGAGCTTGCAAGGGTTTGGTGAAACCATCAGCAACTTGATCTCCTGTTGGGATAAACCGTATCTCCAACAGTTTTTGTGCAACTCTTTCTCAAACAAAGTGATAGTCAATTTCTATATGCTTTGTCCTCGCATGAAACACAGGATTTGTAGAGAGATATGTTGCTCCAAGGTTCTCACACCACAAATGTGAAACATGAGATTCTCCAATGCCCAATTCATCAAGTAGGGTTTCTATCGGGGGAATTACCCGCGGCTAGACCCGGCAGTCCGAGACATGACCCGGCTAGACCAGAAGGCCCATTCCCGGGTTGTCCAAGGCACCATACGGGCTGGCTCTCCGTAGGCTGGGAGCCTGGAAGAAACACGGCGAGGGAAACGAGACCCGGCCGATGACAGACCTGGCCTGGGTTGATTGGTGCGGAAGAGAATGTGGGTGCCCAAACGCGGCCCAACATGGGGGTGGCCCAGCAGGCCAGCTTTGGACTGTTCGAATAAGACCCGGACTAATATCCGGCTTGTAATAGAAAAGAGACTAGTTGTAGTCCTACTAGGACTCTACATGTAAGCCGACCTCTTCAACTTATATAAGGAGGGGCAAGGCACCCCAGGACAGACAGGTTAGAGGCAGACAAACTAGTAGCTCTCGAGATAGAGGTAGCAAAACAGCACCCTTGTAACCGAGATCATCATCAATAGCAATCAAGCAGGATGTAGGCTTTTACCTCCAACGTGAGGGGCCGAACCCGGGTAAAACTCGCGTCTCTCGATTCCGACCAACCCCTTCAAGCTTCCACCTAGTTGCGATGGCCTCATCACCAAGTTCTTTCACGAGGACATCTGCCGTGACAAAACCATGATAGTTGGCGCCCACCGTGGGGCCGGCGCACGGTGGTGTTGTGTTCTTGGAGGGAGCTCTTCAGGGCTCGAGAAGCTCGTGATTGGACGGATGAAGAAGAGCCGGCCCAGAAGGATTTACATCGACTCTGAGTTTCATCAATCAAGAATCGGGAATAAAACATTGGCGGTGGCCTTCGCTTGAAAGCATCCGAGTCACAAGATTGAACGCTGCAGCCGACGAACGAGGCCGACCGGCGCTGTCCTGGTAAAACAATACGGGCGGTACAGGCAAGATTCGTGGAGAAGCAATGAAAAATCAAGCCAAAAGGCGTCAAGCGGACACACAGTGTCGGAGGCAAAAAAGAGATTTACAGTCATGGCGCACCACCAATTTAGGATAAAAAAGAGGAGAAAAATCCACTAATGCTACTACCCCACGTGAGATCCACTAGGAGGCATATCACGCTCAAGCTCAAAGCGTTCTAATCGGACCCAAGTACTAGTCCTAGTACAATTCGATTTCTTTATTCCGTCTACAATTCGAAGCCGGCGGCACCAGACGGTCCTCCTGATCTGACGGATGTTGCACACAGATCATCTGTCGTTCAAATAAATCAGGTGATATCCGCCCTATTTATTTTATCAGTACACTTTAATTCTTCCGAGAACAATTATTCGCTTTTAATATTTTTATACGCAGGACAATTGTTCACTATTCATGAGAAACACGGCGAGGTGCATCCAAAAAGTACTAGTCCATGGAGACTAAAATACTAGCACATCCATGTTGTGGTGGCCCAATAAATCTCAATTAATTTATAGCCTGCACACAGATCATCTGTCGACCAAATACATCAGGTTATATCCGTTGCTACTTGTGAGCTGCGTTGGGATTTCCTCGAAGAGGAGAGGATGATGCAGTACAGTGGAGATAAGTATTTCCCTCAGTTAAGAACCAAGGTTATCAATCCAGTAGGAGAACCATACAGAACCTCGTTAGCAGCACCTACACACACAAAAGCAAATACTTGCACCCAACACGAACAACAGGGTTGTCAATCCCCTTGGCGGTTACATGCAAGGATTAATTCTGATAGTGATAGATAGAAAAGTAAATTGCCAAATAAAATAAAATAAATAAAATTGCAGCAAGGTATTTTTGGATTTTATATATGATAAAAGTAGACCCGGGGGCCATAGTTTTCACTAGAGGCTTCTCTCTCAAAAGCGTAACATACAGTGGGTAAACAAATTACTGTTGGGCAATTGATAGAAAAGCGCATAGTTATGACGATATTCAAGGCAATGATCATGTATATAGGCATCACGTCCGAGACAACTAGACCGATGCTACTTGTAATCTGCGTTGGTATTTCCCCGAAGAGGAGAGGATGATGCAGTACAGTAGAGATAAATATTTCCCTCAGTTAAGAACCAAGGTTATCAATCCAGTAGGAGAACCAAGAAAAATTCCGTTAAGTGCACCTGCACACAAAAGAGCAAACACTTGCACCCAACGCAAATAAGAGGGTTGTCAATCCTCTTAGCGGTTATTTGCAAGGATTAAATCTTATAGAGGTAAATAGATAAACTGAAATACTAATTAAAATAAAAGTAAATAAATTGCAGCAAGGTATTTTTAGGTTTTTTATATATGATAAAGTAGACCCGGGGGCCATAGTTTTCACTAGAGGCTTCTCTCTCGAACACATAGCATACGGTGGGTAGACAAATTACTGTTGGGAAATTGATAGAAAAGCAAATAATTATGACGGATTCATGGCAATGATCATGTATATAGGCATCACGTCCGAGCCAAGTAGACCAACTCCTGCCTGCATCTACTACTATTACTCCACCCATCGACCGCTATCCAACATGCATCTAGGGTATTAAGTATGAAACAGAGTAACGGCTTAAGCAAGATGACATGATGTAGACAAATTAAACTCAAGCAATATGATTAAACCCCATCTTTTTATCCTTAATGGCAACAATACAAATACGTGTCATGTTCCCTTCTGTCATTGGGATTGAGCACCGCAAGATTGAACCCATCACAAAGCACCTCCCCCATTGCAAGATAAATCAATCTAGTAGGCCAAACCAAATTGATAGATCGAAGAGAAATACAAAGCTATAATAATCACGCATAAAAGAGTTCAGAGAAGACTCAAATATTTCTCATGAATAATATGATCATAAACTCATAATTCATCGGATCCCAACAAACACACCGCAAAAGAAGATTACATCGGATAGAACTCCAAGAACATCGAGGAGAACATGGTATGAAGATCAAAGAGAGAGAAGAAGCCATCTAGCTACTAGCTATGGACCCGTAGGTCTGTGGTAAACTACTCACACATCATCGGAAGGGCAGCAAGGTTGATGAAGAAACCCTCCGTGATCGATTCCCCCTCCGACAGAGTACCGAAAAAGGCCTCCAGATGGGATCACGGAAGAACAGAGGCTTGCGGCGGCGGAAAGGTTTTCTCTTCTGTCTCTCTGTAGGTTTTAGAATATTTGGGAATTTATAGCACTAGAATTAGGTCAGGAGGTGCCACGAGGGGCCCACAAGCCTGGGGGCGCGCCCTACCCCATGGGCGCCCACTCCAGGCTTGCCACCTCCTCGTGGCTCTTCTGGTCTTCTCCCGAAGCTTCGTGGGTCTCTTCTGGTCCAGAAAAAATTAATCCAAAGTTTTTTTTGGTTGGACACTTTTTGATAATGATTTTCTGAAAAGGCAAAAACAAGCAGAAAACAGCAACTGGCACTAGGCACTGGGTTAATAGGTTAGTCCCAAAAAATGATATATAATGGCATATAATTGCATATAAAACATCCAAGATTGATACTATAATAGCATGGAACAATCAAAAATTATAGATACGTTGGAGACGTATCAAGCATCCCCAAGCTTAGTTCCTGCTCGTCCTCGAGTAGGTAAATGATAAAAACAGAATTTTTGATGTGGAATGCTACCTATCATGTTTCATCATGTAATATGTCTTACGGTATGAACAATAAGGTCCGAATGATTCAAAGCAATAGTCTATAATTTGATATAAAGACATCAATACTCAGGCAAACTAATAAACAATCATGTCTTTCAAAATAAAAATGCTAAAGAACATTATCCCTACAAAATCAAATAATCCTGTCATGCTCCATCTTCTTAACACAAAGTATTTATCATGCACTACCTCGATGACAAGCCGAGCAATTGGTTCATACTTTTTAACGCGCTTCAGCTTTTTCAACCCCCACGCAATACATGAGCGCAAGCCATGGATATAGCACTATGGGTGGAATAGAGTGTGGTGGTAGAGATAAATAAGAAAAGTCAAAAATAAGAAGATAGTCTCACATCGACAAGGCTAATCAACGGGCTATGGAGATGCCCATCAATTGATGTCAATGCGAGGAGTAGGGATTGCCATGCAACGAATGCACTAAGAGCTATAAGTGTAAGAAGACTCAACATGAAAACTAAGTGGGTGTGCATCCAACTTGCTTGCTCATGAAGACCTAGGGCATTTGAGGAAGCCCATCATCGGAATATACAAGCCAAGTTCTATAATGAAAAATTCCCACTAGTATATGAAAGTGACAAAATAGGAGACTCTCTATATGAAAAATATGGTGCTACTCTGAAGCACAAGTGTGGGAAAAGGATAGTAACATTGCCCCTTCTCTCTTGTTCTCTCATTTTTTTTCAGGGCTCTTTTTGGCCTCTTTTTTTTCTCTCCTTTTTTTTAATTTTCGTCCGGAGTCTCATCCCGACTTGTGGGGGAATCATGGTCTCCATCATCCTTTCCTCACTGGGACAATGCTCTAATAATGATGATCATCGCACTTTTATCTACTTACAACTCAATATTACAACTCGATACTAGAACAAAAATATGACTCTATATGAATGCCTCTGGCAGTGTACCAGGATGTGCAATGATGCTAGCGTAACATGTATAAAAATGATGAACAGTGGCTGAGCCACAAATACTATGTCAGCTATATGATCATGCAAAGCAATATGACAATGACGATGTGTGTCATAAAAACGGAACGGTGGAAGTTGCATGGCAATATATCTCAGAATGGCTATGGAAATGTCATGATAGGTAGATATGGTGGCTGTTTTGAGGAAGATATAAAGAGGCTTATGTGTGATAGAGCGTATCATATCACGGGGTTTGGATGCACCGGCGAAGTTTGCACCAACTTTCGATGTGAGAAAGGGCAATGCACGGTACCGAAGAGGCTAGCAAATTGCCGAAGGGTGAGAGTGCGTATAATCCATGGACTCACATTAGTCATAAAGAACTCACATACTTATTGTGAATGTTCATTAGCCCTCGAAGCAAAGTACTACTACGCATGCCCCTAGGGGGATAGATTGGTAGGACAAGTCCATCGCTCGTCCCCGACCGCCACTCATAAGGTAGACAATCAACAATAAATCATGCTCCAACTTCATAGCATAACGACAAATCATACGTGCATGCTTCGGGAATCACAAACCTTAACACCAATATTCTTACTAAACCACAATTATCTACTAATACCTCCAACATATTACCATCTTAATATCGCAAAACTATTGCAAGGAATCAAACTTATCATATTCAGTGATCTACATGAAAGTTTTTATTATATCCCTCTTGAACACCTATCATATTAGGACCAAATTCATAACCCGTACATATTACCATTGCTATTCATTAGACTCTCAAAAATATATAAGTGAAGCATGAGAGTGCAACTATTTCTTTAAAATATAACCACGGCCGTTCTCTAAAAGATATAGGTGAAGCACTAGAGCAACTGCCTAGCTCAAAAGATGTAAGTGAAGCACATAGAGTATTCTAACAAATCACGAATAATGTGTGTCCCTCTCAAAAAGGTGTGTTCAGCAAAGATGATTGTGACAAACTAAAAAGCAAACAAAAGCAAACAAACTATATCACAAGACGCTCCAAGTAAAACACATATCATGTGATGAATAAAAATATAGCTCCAAGTGAGTTACCGATAGATTGTAGACGAAAGAGGGGATGCCTTCCGGGGCATCCCCAAGCTTAGACACTTGAGTCTTCCTTGAATATTACCTTGGGTTGCCTTGGGAATCCCCAATCTTAGGCTCTTGCCACTCCTTATTCCTTTATCCATCGTAGTCTCACCAAAAACTTGAAAACTTCAGCACACAAAACTCAACAAAAACCTCGTGAGATCCGTTAGTATAGCAAACAAATCTTAAGCTTTAGTTACTGTTGTAAATTAATTCATATTTAATATTGGCATAATGCTACTGTACTCCAACTTCTCCAAGACTCATACCCCCCGATACGATCCATAGATTCATCAAAATAAGCAAACTATGCAACAAAAACAGAATCTGTCTAAAACAGAACAGTCTGTAAAGATCTGAATTAACGTCATACTTATGTAACTCCAAAAATTCTGAAAATTAGGAAAACGTGGGAAATTCATATATAAATATTGTGTAAAACATTCAGAAGGTTATGATGCTCCAGAAAAAAACCAAAATTCCAGCACTGGACACAAAAGTTTCTGTTTTCAAACATCATCAATTATACTATCTTCCAAATCATCCCAAAGGCATTACTTGGCACAAATACTAATTAAAACATAAAAATACAATAATAACAGAAGCTATAATTGTGTGAACACTCAAGAACAAAAGGTAAAAGCAAAAATTTATTTTATTCATTGGGTTGCCTCCCAACAAGCGCTATTGTTTTATGCCCCTAGCTTGGCATAATGCATAGTTTCAAGTGTTGTCATCCTTCATTTCCAACTCCTCAATTACACATCCATTTTTTCTAGTAGATTTAACATAGGAGTTTCTCATCATCACACTTCTAGGTACAAAATCAAGAATTTTGCTTTTATGGATAGGTTCCTTAATTATATCAATGAAATTGGGGTGCACACTAATCATTTTAAGATCCTCGCTCCCTTTACTAGAAGTAGCACCCTTAACCTTGGGAACATATATAAACTTGCAATTTTTATTAGGAGGAGTCCTATCAATGTTTTTAGTGGAGGAAAAAGTGGAACCTAAGTTGTTGATAATTTCTTCCAACTTATCAATTCTAGCGGGGCTTTGTTCTATCCTTTCGTTGATTATTGGTTCCTTTTCCTTTAAAGTTTTCAAAGCAATTCCTACCTTAGAACCAAATTGAGTGATATGATTATGGATCTTTTTATCTAAATTTTCGAGATGTTCAATAGTAGGCATCTTATTTTCAATAGCTTCTAGCCTTTGCATAACATGTTCCAAAGTAAATGCCGTTTCATTAATAATGATAGGGGGCCACTAAATTTCCCATAGCATTGAAAGCATCTGAAGTGGGACACATCAAGAAATTCCCTTCGGTAATAGTGTCAAGCACAAATCTATACCAAGTAGTAATTCCCACATAAAAATTTCGAAGAAGAACGGTAGTGGATTGCTTACGAGTTGATCTATTTTGAGCATCGCAAATCCTATACCAAGCATCTTTTAAATTCTCTCCTCCCCTTTGTTTAAAATTAAGCACTTAATTTTCTGGGGTAATAGTAACAAGCGAGGAACTAGCCATAATGGTGAAGCAAACAAACAAATAAAAATATTTTTGTGTTTTTATATAAAAAAATTAGAACTGGGGGAGATGAAAAGAAGAGGCAAATGCAAATCAAAGGCAAATAAAGTAAATGCAAGTAGATGATAGTTTGTGCGAAGGTACTAGGTAAATTTGATGATGTCTCCCCGGCAACGGCGCCAGAAATTCTTCCTGCTACTTGTAGTCTGCGTTGATATTTCCCCGAAGAGGAGAGGATGATGCAGTACTGTAGAGATAAGTACTTCCCTCAGTTAAGAACCAAGGTTATCAATCCAGTAGGAGAACCAAGCAAAATTCCGTTAAGCGCACCTGCACACAAAAGAGCAAACACTTGCACCCAACGCAAATAAGAGGGTTGTCAATCCACTTAGCGGTTATTTGCAAGGATTAAATCTTATAGAGGTAAATAGATAAACTAAAATACTAATTAAAATAAAAGTAAATAAATTGTAGCAAGGTATTTTTAGGTTTTTTATATATGATAAAGTAGACCCGGGGGCCATAGTTTTCACTAGAGGCTTCTCTCTCGAACACATATCATACGGTGGGTAGACAAATTACTCTTGGGCAATTGATAGAAAAGCAAATAATTATGACGGATTCATGGCAATGATCATGTATATAGGCATCACATCTGAGACAAGTAGATCGACTCCTGCTTGCATCTACTACTATTACTCCACCCATCGACCGCTATCCAGCATGCATCTAGAGTATTAAGTATGAAACAAAGTAACGGCTTAAGCAAGATGACATGATGTAGACAAAGTAAACTCAAGCAATATGATTAAACCCCATATTTTTATCCTTAATGGCAACAATGCAAATACGTGTCATGTCCCCTTCTGTCACTGGGATTGAGCACCGCAAGATTGAACCCATCACAAAGCACCTCTCCCATTGCAAGATAAATCAATCTAGTAGGCCAAACCAAATTGATAGATCGGAGAGAAATACAAAGCTATAATAATCACGCATAAAAGAGTTTAGAGAAGACTCAAATATTTCTCATGAATAATCTGATCATAAACTCATAATTCATCGGATCCCAACAAACACACCGCAAAAGAAGATTACATCGGATAGAACTCCAAGAACATCGAGGAGAACATGGTATTGAAGATCAAAGAGAGAGACGAAGCCATCTAGCTACTAGCTATGGACCCGTAGGTCTGTGGCAAACTACTCACACATCATCGGAAGGGCAGCAAGGTTGATGAAGAAACCCTCTGTGATCGATTCCCCCTTCGGCAGAGTAACGGAAAAGGCCTGCAGATGGGATCACGGAAGAACAGAGGCTTGCGGCGGCGAAAAGGTTTTCTCTTCTGTCTCTCTGTTGATTTTGGAATATTTGGGAAATTATAACACTGGAATTAGGCCAGGAGGTGCCACGAGGGGACCACAAGCCTGGGGGGCGCGCCCTACCCCTCTGGGCGCACCCTCCAGGCTTGCCGCCTCCTCATGGCTCTTATGGTCTTCTCCCGAAGCTTCGTGGGTCTTCTGGTCCAGAAAAAATTAATCCAAAGTTTTTTTCTCGTTTGGACACTTTTTGATAATGATTTTCTGAAAAGGCAAAAACAAGCAGAAAACAGCAACTGGCACTGGGCACTGGGTTAATAGGTTAGTCCCAAAAAATGATATATAATGGCATATAATTGCATATAAAACATCCAAGATTGATACTATAATAGCATGGAACAATCAAAAATTATAGATACATTGGAGATGTATCAACCGACTCCTGCCTGCATCTACTACTATTACTCCACCCATCGACCGCTATCCAGCATGCATCTAGGGTATTAAGTTAATGAAAACAGAATAACGCCTTAACCAAGATGACATGATGTAGACAAAGTAAACTCAAGCAATATGATTAAACCCCATATTTTTATCCGTAATGGCAACAATAAAAATACGTGTCTTGTCCCTTTCTGTCACTGGGATATAGAACACCGCAAGATTGAACCCATCACAAAGCACCTCTCCCATTACAAGATAAATCAATCTAGTTGGCCAAACCAAAACGAATAGATCGGAGAGAAATACAAAGCTATAACAATTATGCATAAATAAGTTCAGAAAAGCAATATTTTTCATGAATAATCTGATCATAAACCCACAATTCATCGGATCCCAACAAACACACCGCAAAAGAAGATTACATCGAATAGAACTCTAAATAGATCGAGGAGAACATTGTATTGAAGATCAAATAGAGAGAAGAAGCCATCTAGCTACTAGCTATGGACCCGTAGGTCTGTGGTAAACTACCCACACATCATCGAAAGGGCAGCAAGGTTGATGTAGAAGCCCTCCGTGATCGATTCCCCCTCCGGCAGATGATACGTCTGCAACGTATCTATAATTTTTGATTGTTCCATGCTATTATAGTATCAATCTTGGATGTTTTTATATGCAATTATATGCATTTATATATCATTTTTTGGGACTAACCTATTAACCTAGTGCCCAGTGCCAGTTGTTGTTTTCTGCTTGTTTTTGGTTTTTCGGGAAATCGGTACCAAACGGAGTCGAAATGCCACGAAACTTTTTGGAGATTTTTTTCAGGACAAAAGAGACCCCGGAGACTTGGAGAGGAGGCCAGAAGCTTCACGAGGCCTCCACAAGGCAACAGGGCGCGACACCAGGGGGTGCGCCCTGATCCCTTGTGGGGCCCTCGTGGCTCCTTTTGACCTAATTCCACTTCTATAAATTCTCAAATATTCGTAAACCAATAGAGAGCCACCCCGAATAACCTTTACGCCGCCGCAAGCCTCTGTTCTTCCGCGATCCCATCAAGAGGCCTTTTCCGGTACTCTGTCGGAGGGGGAATCGATCATGGAGGGCTTCTACATCAATATTGCCGCCCTTCCGATGATGTGTGAGTAGTTTACCACAGACCTATGGGTCCATAGCTAGTATCTAGATGGCTTCTTCTCTCTCTTTGATCTTTAATACCATGTTCTCCTTGATGTTCTTGGAGTTCTATCCGATGTAATCTTCTTTTGCGGTGTGTTTGTTGGGATCCGATGAATTGTGAGTTCGTGATCAGATTATTCATGAGAAATATTTGAGTCTTCTCTGAACTCTTTTATGCATGATTGTTATAGCTTTGTATTTCTCTCCGATCTATCGATTTGGTTTGGCCAACTAGATTGGTTTATCTTGCAATGGGAGAGGTGCTTTGTGATGGGTTCAATCTTGCGATGCTCAATCCCAGTGACAGAAAGGGACATAACACGTATTTGTATTGTTGCCATTAAGGATAAAAAGATGGGGTTTAATCATATTGCTTGAGTTTACTTTGTCTACATCATGTCATCTTGCTTAAGGCGTTACTCTGTTTTATACTTAATACCCTAGATGCATGCTGGATAGCGGTCGATGGGTGGAGTAATAGTAGTAGATGCAAGCAGGAGTCGGTCTACTTGTCTCGGACGTGATACCTATATACATGATCATTGCCATGAATCCGTCATACTTATTTAATTTTCTATCAATTGCCCAACAGTAATTTGTTTACGCACCGTATGCTATGTGTTCGAGAGAGAAGCCTCTAGTGAAAACTATGGCCCCCGGGTCTACTTTTATCATATATTAAAAACAAAAAATACCTTGCTGCAATTTATTTACTTTTATTTTATTTTGCAATTTATATTTTCATCTATCACTATCAGAATTAATCCTTGCAAATAACCGCTAAGAGGATTGACAACCCTCCTATTTGCGTTGGGTGCAAGTGTTTGCTTTTGTGTGTGCAGGTGCTGCTAAAGGGATTTTGCTTGGTTCTCCTACTAGATTGATAACCTTGGTTCTTAACTGAGGGAAATACTTATCTCTACTATACTGCATCATCCTCTCCTCTTCGGGGAAATACGAACGCAGTCTACAAGTAGCAGGAAGAATTTCTGGCGCTATTGCCGGGGAGACATCACCAAAACCTATTAAGTACCTTCACATAAACTATCATCCACTTGCATTTATTTTCATTTACCTTTTATTTGCATTTTCCTCTCGTTTTCATCTCCCCCACTTCTAAAACAATTTTACAAAAATATTTTTATTTGCTCGTTTGTTTGCTTGTGTTGCCATGTGCTTCCTATTTGCTTGCTAGAAAAAAACTATTGATTTGGATCCTCATCCACTTGCTATTCTTTTCAAAAAATCCAATTATGATGAACCAATTGCTAGTGAGTTGAGTGCACTAGATTATCTTTATGAAGTTTTGCTTGAAAATCGTGAATCTGAAAATTGTTATGAAGAAATTTATAAAGTGATTCATGATAGCTCTTTAAATGAAAAGCATGATTGCAATGATTTTATTATAAATTATATTAATGACAATTGTGTTAATAATATGCAAAACTACAATCTTGGGGATGATGATTTTGTTATGTCCACTACTTATTGTAATGATCATGATTGGGGTGATGCTTCTTATGATCTTGAAAATTTATTTAAGCTTCATGATGAATGTGTCATTGATAATAATATTTACAATAATATTGAAAGTGTTTGGAAGAGTGTCAACTTTAGGTAAAAATAATCCCACATATTTGGAGAGTGTTCAATCTTATGAATTTTTTGATAAAAGTGGGTTTGGAGAGGTCATGACTTTAGTTGATGTTAATCCCACTATCTTGGAAGATTATAAAACTTTTATGCATGTGGATCATGAAGATAAAATTTTATATGATAGCTATATTGTTGAATTTGATTACGATCCTACATGTAATTATTATGAGAGATGAAAATATGGTTGTAGAAACTTTCGTGTCACTAAATTACCTCTCTTTGTGCTAAAATTATTAATGCTCCATTCTTCCTATTTGCATATGCTAGATATTGCTTGTCTTGATAATTTGTTTTCCTATAAAATGCCTATGCATAGGAAGTATGTTAGACTTAAATGTGTTTTTCACATGCTACATGATTCTCTCTTTGTGTTTCAATTATTATCTTTCATGAGAGCATCATTGAAATCCCAAGCCTATCTTAATGGCTATAAAGAAAGAGCTTGTTGGGAGACAACCCAATAAACTTTTTATTTCTGTTTTTGTGTGTTTACACAATTATAGCCTCTGTTATGATTGTGTTGTTATGTTTTAATTAGTGTTTGTGCCAAGTAATGCCTTTGGGATGATTTGGAAGATAGTATAATTGATGCTGTTTGAAAACACAAACTTTTGCGTCCAGTGCTGGAATTTTGATTTTTCTCTGGAGCGTCAGAAGCTTCTGAATTTTTTACACAATATTGGTATATGAATTGCCCACGTTTTCCTAATTTGTCAGAATTTTTGGAGTTACAGAACTATGAGGTTAATTCAGCTCTTTACAGACTGTTCTGTTTTAGACAGATTCTATTTTTGTTGCATAGTTTGCTTATTTTGATGAATCTATGGATCATATCCGGGGGTATGAGTCATGGAAAAGTTGGATTACAGTAGCATTATGCCAATATTAAATATGAATCAATTTACAACAGCACCTAAAGTTTAAGATTTATTTGTTATACTAACGGATCTCACGAGGTTTCTGTTGAGTTTTGTGTGCTGAAGTTTTCAAGTTTTGGGTGAGACTACGATGGATAAATGAATAAGGAGCGGCAAGAGCCTAAGCTTGGGGATGCACAAGGCAACCCAAGGTAATATTCAAGGAAGACTCAAGCGTCTAAGCTTGGGGATGCCCCAGAAGGCATCCCCTCTTTCGTCTACAATCTATCGGTAACTCACTTGGAGCTATATTTTTATTCATCACATGATATGTGTTTTACTTGGAGCGTCTTATGATATAGTTTGTTTTCTTTTGTTTGCTTTTTAGTTTTTCACAATCATCTTTGCTGAACACACCTTTTTTAGAGGGACACACACTATTCGAGATTTGTTAGAATACTCTATGTGCTTCACTTATATCTTTTGAGCTAGGCAGTTGCTCTAGTGCTTCACTTATATCTTTTAGAGCACGGTGGTGGTTATATTTTAAAGAAATAATTGCACTCTCATGCATCACTTATATCTTTTTGAGAGTCTAATGAATAGCAATGGTAATATGCATGGGTTATGAATTTGGTCCTAATATGATAGGTATTCAAGAGGGATATAATAAAAACTTTCATGTAGATCACTGAATATGATAAGTTTGATTCCTTGAAATAGTTTTGCGATATTAAGACGGTAATATGTGGGATGTGCTAGTAGATAATTGTGGTTTAGTAAGAATATTGGTGTTAAGGTTTGTGATTCCCTAAGCATGCACGTATGGTCTGTCGTTATGCTAAGAAGTTGGAGCATGATTTATTCTTGATTGTCTTCCTTTGTGTGGCGGTCGGGGGCGCGCGATGGTTAACTCCTACCAACCTCCCCCCTAGGGGCATGCATAGTAGTACTTTGCTTTGAGGGCTAATAAACTTTTGCAATAAGTATGTGAGTTCTTTATGACTAATGTGAGTCCATGGATTATATGCACTCTCACTTTTCCGCAATTTGCTAGCCTCTTCGGTACCGTGCATTGCCCTTTCTCACATCGAGAGTTGGTGCAAACTTTGCCGGTGCATCCAAACCCCGTGATATGATACACTCTATCACACATAAGCCTCCTTATATCTTCCTCAAAACAGCCACCATACCTACCTATCATGGCATTTCCATAGCCATTCCGAGATATATTGCCATGCAACTTCCACCGTTCTGTTTTTATGACACACATCATCATTGTCATATTGCTTTGCATGATCATATAGTTGACATAGTATTTGTGGTTCAGCCACCGTTCATCATTTTTTTATACATGTTATGCTAGTATCATTGCACATCCTGGTACACCGCTAGAGGCATTCATATAGAGTCATATTTTGCTCTAGTTTCGAGTTGTAATTTTCTTTTGAGTTATAAGTAAATAGAAGTATGATGATCATCATTATTAGAGCATTGTCCCAGTGAGGAAATAAATAAAAAAAGAGAGAAAGAAAAAAAAGGCCAAAAAGAGCCCACGAAAAAAAGAAAAGAAATAAAAAAAAGAAAAGAAAAAAGAAAAAAAAGGAAAAAAAGAAAAAATAAAATGAGAGAAAAGGAGAGAAGGGGCAATGTTACTATCTTTTTCCATACTTGTGCTTCAAAGTAGCACCATGTTTTTCATATAGAGAGTCTCCTATTTTGTAACTTTCATATACTAGTGGGAATTTTTCATTATAGAACTTGGCTTGTATATTCCGATGACGGGCTTCCTCAAATGCCCGAGGTCTTCATGAGCAAGCAAGTTGGATGCACACCCACTTAGTTTTCATGTTGAGCTTTCATACACTAATAGCTCTTAGTGCATCCGTTGCTTGGCAATCCCTACTCGCATTGACATCAATTTATGGGCATCTCCATAGCCCGTTGATTAGCCGCGTCGATGTGGGACTATCTTCTTATTTTTAACTTCCCTTTATTAATCTCTACCACCCTATTCTATTCCACCCATAGTGCTATATCCATGGCTTGCGCTCATGTATTGCGTGGGGGTTGAAAATGCTGAAGCGCGTTAAAAAGTATGAACCAATTGCTTGGCTAAAACCGGGGTTGTGCATGATAAATATTTTGTGTTAAGAAGATGGAGCATGACATGATTATATGATTTTGTAGGGATAACTTTCTTTAGCATTTTTATTTTGAAAGACACGATTGTTTGTTAGTATGCCTGAGTATTGATGTCTTTATATCAAATTATAGACTATTGCTTTGAATCATTCGGATCTTATTATTCATACCGTAAGAGAGATTACATGATGGAACATGTTAGGTAGCATTCCACATCAAAAATTCTGTTTTTATCATTTACCTACTCGAGGACGAGCAGGAATTAAGCTTGGGGATGCTTGATACGTTTCCAACGTATTTATAATTTTTGATTGTTCCATGCTATTATAGTATCAATCTTGGATGTTTTTATATGCATTTATATATCATTTTTTGGGACTAACCTATTAACCTAGTGCCCAGTGCCAGTTGCTGTTTTCTGCTTGTTTTTGGTTTTTTAGAAAATCAGTACCAAACGAAGTCCAAATGCCATGAAACTTTTTGGAGATTTTTTTCTGGACAAAAGAGACCCTGGAGACTTGGAGAGGAGGACAGAAGCTTCACGAGGCCTCCACAAGGCAACAGGGCGCGGCCCCAGGGGGGCGCGCCCTGATGCCTTGTGGGCCCCTCGTGGCTCCTTTAGACCTAATTCCACTTCTATAAATTCTCAAATATTCGTAAACCAACAGAGAGCCACCCCGAATAACTTTTACGCCGCCGCAAGCCTCTGTTCTTCCGCGATCCCATCAGGAGGCCTTTTCCGGTACTCTGCCAGAGGGGGAATCAATCACGAAGGGATTCTACATCAACCTTGCTGCCCTTCCGATGATGTGTGAGTAGTTTACCACAGACCTACGGGTCCATAGCTAGTAGCTAGATGGCTTCTTCTCTCACTTCGATCTTCAATACCATGTTCTCCTCGATGTTCTTGGAGTTCTATCCGATGTAATCTTCTTTTGCGGTGTGTTTGTTGGGATCCGATGAATTATGAGTTTATGATCAGATTATTCATGAGAAATATTTGAGTCTTCTCTGAACTCTTTTATGCATGATTGTTATAGCTTTGTATTTCTCTCCGATCTATCGATTTGGTTTGGCCAACTAGATTGGTTTATCTTGCAATGGGAGAGGTGCTTTGTGATGGGTTCAATCTTGCGGTGCTCAATCCTAGTGACAGAAAGGGACATGACACACATTTGTATTGTTTCCATTAAGGATAAAAAGATGGGGTTTAATCATATTGCTTGAGTTTACTTTGTCTACATCATGTCATCTTGCTTAAGGCGTTACTCTGTTTTATACTTAATACCCTAGATGCATGCTGGATAGCGGTCGATGGGTGGAGTAATAGTAGTAGATGCAGGCAGGAGTCGGTCTACTTGTCTCAGACGTGATGCCTATATACATGATCATTGCCATGAATCCGTCATAATTATTTGCTTTTCTATCAATTGCCCAACAGTAATTTGTTTACCCACCGTATGCTATGTGTTCGAGAGAGAAGCCTCTAGTGAAAACTATGGCCCCCGGGTCTACTTTTATCTTATATTAAAACCCAAAAATACCTTACTACAATTTATTTACTTTTATTTTATTTTAAAATTTATATTTTCATCTATCACTATCAGAATTAATCCTTGCAAATAACCGCTAAGAGGATTGACAACCCTCTTATTTGCGTTGGGTGAAAGTAGTGTTTGCTTTTGTGTGTGCGGGTGCTGCTAAAGGGATTTTGCGTGGTTCTCCTACTGGATTGATAACCTTCGTTCTTAACTAAGGGAAATACTTATCTCTACTATACTGCATCATCCTCTCCTCTTCAGGGAAATACCAACGCAGTCTACAAGTAGCAGCAGAGTACCGGAAAAGGCCTCCATATGGGATCGCGAAAGAACAGAGGTTTGCGGTGACGGAAAAGTCATTCGGGTTGGCTCTCTGGTGGTTTCCCAATATTTGAGAATTTATAGAAGTGGAATTAGGTCAAACGGAGCCACGAGGGGCCCATAAGGCATCAGGGCGCGCCCCCCTGGGCCGCGCCCTGTTGCCTTGTCATATCCTCATGAGGCTTCTGGCATCCTCCTGAAGATTCCAGGGTCTCTTTTGTCCATAAAAAAATCATCAAAAAGTTTCGTGGCATTTGGACTTCGTTTGGTACTGATTTCCTGAAAAACCAAGAACAAGCAGAAAACAACAACTGGCACTGGGCACTAGGTTAATAGGTTAGTCCCAAAAATGATATAAAATAGCATATTATTGCACATAAAACATCCAAGATTGATACTATAATAGCATGGAACAATCAAAAATTATAGATACGTTGGAGACGTATCAAGCATCCCCAAGCTTAATTCCTGCTCGTCCTCGAGTAGGTAAATGATAAAAACAGAATTTTTGATGTGGAATGCTACCTAACATGTTTATCATGTAATCTCTTCTTTTATAGTATGAATATTAAGAAACGAGTGATTCAAAGCAATAGTCTATAATTTGATATAAAGACATCAATACTCAGGCATACCAACAAACAATCATGCCTTTCAAAAAAAAATGCTAAAGAACGCTATCCCTACAAAATCATATAGCCCATCGTGCTTAGTCTTCCTAACACAAAGTATTAATCATGTACTACCCCGATGTCAGCCGAGCAATTGGTTCATACTTTTTAACGCGCTTCAGCTTTTTCAACCCTGACGCAATACATGAGCGCGAGCCATGGACATAGCACTATGGGTGGAATAGAATGATGATAGAGATTAATGAGGGGAAGTCAAAAAAGGAAGATAGTCTCACATTGATGCGGCTAATCAACGGGCTATGGAGATGCCCATCAATTGATGTCAATGCGAGGAGTAGGGATTGCCATGCAATGGATGCACTAAGAGCTATAAGTGTATCAAAGCTCAAAATAAAAAAACTAAGTGGGTGTGCATCCAACTTGCTTGCTCATGAAGACCTCGAGCATTTGAGGAAGCCCGTCATCGGAATATACAAGACAAGTTCTATAATGAAAAATTTCCACTAGTATATGAAAGTGACAACATAGGAGACTCTCTATATGAAAAACATGGTGCTACTCTGAAGCACGTGTGGAAAAGGATAGTAACATTTCCCCTTCTCTCTTTTTCTCTCATTTTTTTGCTGGGCCCTTTTTGGCCTCTTATTTTTTTCGTCCAGAGCCTCATCCCGACTTGTGGGGGAATCACAGTCTCCATCATCCTTTCCTCACTGGGACAATGCTCTAATAATGATGATCATCACACTTTTATTTACTTACAACTCAATATTACAACTCGATACTAGAACAAATATGACTCTATATGAATGCCTCTGGCAGTGTACCAGGATGTGCAATGATACTAGCATAACATATATGAAAATGATGAACGGTGGCTGAGCCACGAATACTATGTCAGTTATATGATCATGCAAAGCAATATGACAATGATGATGTGTGTCATATAAAAAGAACGATGGAAGTTGCATGGCAATATATCTCGGAATGGCTATGGAAATACCATAATAGGTAGGTATGGTGGCTGTTTTGAGGAAGACATAAAGAGGCTTATGTGTGATAGAGCGTATCATATCACGGGGTTTGGATGCACCGGCGAAGTTTGCACCAACTCTCGAGGTAAGAAAGGGCAATGAACGGTACCGAAGAGGCTAGCAAATTGTAGAAGGGTGAGAGTGTGTATAATCCATGGACTCACAATAGTCATAAAGAACTCATATACTTATTGCAAAAGTCTATTAGCCCTCGAAGCAAAGTACTACTACGCATGCCCCTAGGAGGGAGGTTGGTAGGAGTTAACCATCGCGCGCCCCCGACCTCCACGCAAAGGTAGACAATCAATAATAAATCATGCTCCAACTTCATCACACTAAGGACTATACGTGCATGCTTGGGGAATCACAAACCTTAACACCAATATTCTTACTAAACCACAATCATTCACTAGTACCTCCCACATATTACCATCTTAATATTGCAAAACTATTGCAAGGAATCAAACTTATCATATTCAGTGGTCTACATGAAAGTTTTTATTATATCCCTCTTGAATACCTATCATATTAGGACCAAATTCATAACCCGTGCATATTACCATTGCTAATTATTAGACTCTCAAAAAGATATAAGTGAAGCATGAGAGTGCAACTATTTCTTAAAAATATAACCACCACCGTGCTCTAAAAAATATAAGTGAAGCACTAGAGCAACTGCCTTGCTCAAAAGATATAAGTGAAGCACTAGAGCAACTGCCTTGCTCAAAAGATATAAGTGAAGCACATAGAGTATTCTAACAAATCACGATAAATGTGTGTCCCTCTCAAAAAGGTGTGTTCAACAAAGATGATTGTGGCAAACTAAAAAGCAAACAAAAGCAAACAAACTATAGCACAAGACGCTCCAAGTAAAACACATATCATGTGATGAATAAAAATATAGCTCCAAGTGATATACCGATAGATCATAGACGAAAGAGAGGATGCCATCCGGGGCATCCCCAAGCTTAGATGCTTGGGTATTCCTTGAATATTACCTTGGGGTGCCTTGGTGTAACACCCTGGTTTTCACTCCTTGATTTTTTTTCCTTCGCGGGATTTGACTCCCGTCTTTTTTTTCGATGTTATTGGGTTTTCTCTCGCTCTTGGGTTTATGAAGATGGTTATTTAGCCTTGCCTTTCCTATCCAACCAGAGATTCTCTCCAGTCCAACCTTGCCACCCGAGATATTTTCTCAAGATTTTGCCGCTGAAACCCTACTTTCCGAGCTGCCGGAAGGGAAACCCTAATTCCTTCTGTTACAAAGGAACCCTAATTTCCTTTGATCTGTTGCCTCCCAAACTTTTCCCAGTGATCATCCTATCTCCGTAAACCTGGATATGCAAAAATATTGCCAAGTCATTTGCAATATTTTTCATTTAAATTAATTCTTTTTTCTGCTGTTTAAAGGAATTAAATCTAGAAAAATATCTATCCATCTCCAAAGTTCATGAAAACTTGTGGAGATATTCTTTGTGATCATATTGAGCTCCCATAAAAATATTGGCAATAATTAAATAAGGGAAATTGCATTTTCCTATTTAAAGCCAATATTGCACTTTGGGCACTTTTCAAAGGAGCTACTATTTTGGTAGCCAGGAAAAATCCCAAATAATTTGTGGAGCTTCTCCTATCCATATCTTCACCATTTGCATCAAGAACCCAAGTTTCACAGTTCAAAGTTTGAGAGCATCATCCAGTTCTTATTTTTGGACCCATTTTGAGGTTGTGACGCAACTATATTTTATATTGCTTCAAAATTCTTGAAATTAATCCAAGACCTCACATTCCCTATATGATGTGAGCATGCAAAAATTCACATCATTTTATCTAGCCAATTTCTCCCAAAAATTCCATCTAGTTTCTGTCCAGCAGAAAACTTTGTGAAGGAAGTACCACTTTGGCATTTCTAAATGAGCTGAAATTTTTCCAGTATCTCCATATATCCAAATCATCACTCTCCATAAAAATTCAACCCAGTCCATTCATCCAATTGAGCACAACATCCAAATCCCTTTCCTAGACCAAAATTTGCATTACAAAGGAAGTATATGCAAACCAGGTCCAAATGACCTCAAATTTTGCCAGCATCTACACCTTCCTATCACATTTCATTGTGACAAAGATCCAACTCCTCTCCTTCATCCATTTCTCCTGAAAAGTCCATCCAAGGTTGCTGTCAGAATCTGTTTTAGCAAGTTTTTCTCACCTCTCAGCCTCCCAGTGGATTCCAGCTACTTCTAGCATCTATTTGACCTCTGAGTCACGCAATAGACAAGGTGTTGGGTCAAGTCGTGCGCCAGATAGTGTTTGGCGTGGTGACCACGCGGACAGCGGGCAGAAGCGCGCGCTCTGAGCAAGGCACCCTTCATGAGGTCAACTCCGGCCGGCCTCCGTTTGTCCGAGTGTGTCAAACGGCTCCGCGGCGTCCACCTGCCCCTCCCTAGACCCTTCTCCCCTCCGGTTTCCTCCTCATCACACCACAGCGAGTGCCGCCATGGCCATTGTTGCCCCGTGATCCACCGTCGTCTTTCTCTCCACTGGCTGCTTCCTCCTCGAGCTGTCGCCTCCCTCTGGCGCCGTCAGGTCGGCACCGCGCGCGTCCAACACCAGCTCACCGCGAGCTCCAGTGCGCGGCTAAGGACGCCACGGCGGCCATCCCTATCTCCTCACCTCGCCAGGCTATAAATAGCTACTCCCCGGGTCCTCTCGAGCTCACTCCACCACCTCTTCTTCCCCCTAAACCCTCCCCTGCCCGAGGGAGCGAGCCCCGGTGCTCAAATCCGCCCCACGGCCGCCATTGCCGCCCACGGTCTCTGCTCGAATTCGAGCAAGCCGCAGCCCCTCCCTCCCTTCTTTCTCCACCAGTGGAACCTCCAGATCGAGACGAACCTCCCCACCCCTCTGTTTCTTCCCCGGGACGCCTATGGGCTTAGACTCGAGTACGGCCAATGGACACTTCCGCGAGAGACCACACCGCCGACGTCTCGGTCTTCCCCAGTTGCCGTGTCATGCACCAGTGGCTGCGCCTCATCGCGCTGAGCTTAGCAGTGGCCGGAGCCCCGCCGGAGACCCTCTGTAGCTCCGGGAATCATCGGTCGAAGGCGTCTCTGTTCCTCCAGCCAGCGCGCGCGAGGAGGGAGAATGTCCTGCCAGCGGGGCCCCCTCGTCAGCGACACTCCCCTCCCTCTGTTTTTTTAAAGTGGCAGCGCAGTTGGGCCGGCCTAGTGGAGCGACAGTCGCAGTAGCGGCAAATTCGGCCCAAGCCAGCCCAAGTGCACAGTGCACTTTTCTTTTTCCGCAGAAAAACTACCAAGGACTTGTGTGTGAATAAATTATTTATAGATTGGTCCCTGGCAGTCAATCATCTATATCTCCGCAACCGTAATTCCGATTCAGGTGAATCCAACGCTCACGTTCTCTATTCGTCGATCCCATTCTGATGGTACCCTTTTCACAATATTGACACTTTTTGAAAATGCCCATTTTGCCCCTGCCCTATATCCAGCCTTTCCAAGAGGGAACCCTTTCCGGCGAATTTTTCCGCGAGGTGATCGCACTTCTTCCCAGAGTATTCCTCGACCCCCAGGCAAGCCGACCATCTGATATATGCCCTAAAGCATTGCTCTGTGTTATTCTTGCGTGTTTAAATGAATATGCTTATGCTCGTGTGCATAGTAGTAGGCTGTATGTGACTCGGAGGAACCCTTGCTTGTCTTTCTTTGATGACGGCACCACGCCTATGTTCTGTGCTGCTTCCGGCCGTTCGGGGTGGATGCCGACTTTATATTTCTCCTTTCAACAACTGTCCTGTGTTCTGAGCTGCTTTTCGGCCGTCTCGGGCAGCTGTTGAATTTCTTTTTGTAGCAGTGACCCTATGCTCTGAGCTGTTCCTCGGCCGTCTTAGGGAACTGCTACATTCTTCGTGTCAACACAGTCTCATGCTCTGAGCTGCTTTTCAGCCGTCTTGAGCCGGGGTTGAGTTATTCCAGTAACGTTCCAGATCTGAGTTGTAAAGACTGTTCTGGTGGCTACTGGTTTATTTGCCGGTTTCATGCAAGGGTTCAGATGGTTGTCACGTACAGCTAAGACTTGTAAAGTAATAAACTTGCCATTTAAACATTGTTTCACTAATGACTCGGTGTGTTATTATATGGAGATTGGTTGTCACGTTTCCATAGCCGTTAATTCATGCATTGTTACTGCTATTGCAAGGATAAGAATATGACTTAATAATGACAACCTCCTCCGTCGGCTGGATCAAGTCATAGTGCCACCGAACCGAGCTCATCAGTGCAACCACATTTGCCTTTATGGGAAGGCCCTAGCTTGGTCTATTGTCGTGCCTCTTGTCGGTACCACCAAAGAGGGGGGATTATGCGTGCGTGCTACCCTGGCCCGGTAGGCGGCGATAATCCTGTGAGCCTAGTTTATGGTTATGTGCACAGGTCCCCGTTTGGGATAGTTTTGTTTGGCCACGACGGTGGCAGGTGTCAGGAGTGACACAGGGGCCACCCAGGACTTGACCCTGGGAGGGTATGATTGTCGGTGGGGCCGTAAGAGTGCCGGGCAATAGACAAGTTTTGTTGGAGCAGCACTGGTCCACCCGAATGGGAGCACGAGGCCAGGAGCTCCATAGTGTGGGTAAAGTGCGCAACCTCTGCAGAGTGTAAATCTATTCGAATAGCTGCGTCCTAGGTCATGGGACACAGTTCGTACTAGGTCACACTATTTGGTTTGTGTCGAGTCTGGAGGAATGAACCATATGATGTTACTAATAATGAACCAGAGAATGGTAAGGCTTGTCAGACTTGCAGTACAGATGCATGGACGTCAGATGATGTCAGGGGTATGATTGCTAGCCATGTGATGGCTATGAGATGAGCGGTTGGATGACCGCAAAGTTTGGATCGGACTTGGATCGTGAGAATATTCGGAGTATGAATTATTTGCTTGATATGCTTTACCTTACTGTATTTACTCCAATAGTTATCATGCTAGATAATCTTGCTATAACATGATGATTAATGCTGCTAGATGATTAATCTTGTAAGGTAATCCTACCATAACATAATAGTTAATACTGTTAAGATAACAAGTGCATGCTTGAATGCCATGGATTGCTTTGCTTGGTGTATATGTTGGTTTGGTTTGCTTGCGAGTACATTCAAAAGTACTCAGCGGCCTTCAATGTGGCTAGGTTCACCTAAGGATCCGACGTCCACTAGCGAGGAGCCGGAGCGTTCACGGGCTAGAAGAGTAACCCAGTCAGATCCCTGTGGATTGGAGCCGCTCCAAGACCATGCTGCCTTAGATAGAGCTTTTCCGCTGCCATCACCTTTGTAAAATATCATGTAAGACTTATATATCCATTAATAGAAATGCCTGTGTTCATGATACTTGTTGTAAACGCGCATGCCAGAGTGATTTCCTGGGCTGGTGTGTGCGGCGACCGTCTGGCTATAGTGGTATTCAGGCGGGGCACCACACTTGGGCATCCCCGAGCTTAGGGTCTTGCCGCTCCTTATTCCTTCATCCATCGTGGTCTCACCCAAAACTTGAAAACTTTGATACGTCTCCAACGTATCTATAATTTTTGATTGTTCCATGCTATTATAGTATCAATCTTGGATGTTTTATATGCAATTATATATCATTTTTTGGACTAACCTATTAACCTAGTGCCTAGAGCCAGTTGCTTTTTTCAGCTTGTTTTTGGTTTTTCAGGAAATCAGTACCAAACGAAGTCCAAACGCCACAAAACTTTTTGGAGATTTTTTCTGGACAAAAGAGACCCTGGAGACTTGGAGAGGAGGCTAGAAGCTTCACGAGGCCTCCACAAGGCAACAGGGCACAGCCCCAGCGGGGGGGGGGGGGGCTGATGCCTTGTGGGCCCCTCGTGGCTCCTTTTGACCTAATTCCACTTATATAAATTCTCAAATATTCGGAAACCAATAGAGAGCCACCCCGAATAACTTTTACACCACCGCAAGCCTCTGTTCTTCCGCAATCCCATCTGGAGGCCTTTTCCGGTACTCTGCCAGAGGGGGAATCGATCACGGAGGGCTTCTACATCAACCTTGCTGCCCTTCCGATGATGTGTGAGTAGTTTACCACAGACCTACGGGTCCATCGCTAGTAGCTAGATGGCTTCTTCTCTCTCTTTTATCTTCAATACCATGTTCTCCTCGATGTTCTTGGAGTTCTATCCGATGTAATCTTCTTTTGCGGTGTGTTTGTTGGGATCCAATGAATTGTGAGTTTATGATCAGATTATTCATGAGAAATATTTGAGTCTTCTCTGAACTCTTTTATGCATGATTGTTATAGCTTTGTATTTCTCTCTGATCTATCGATTTGGTTTGGCCAACTAGATTGGTTTATCTTGCAATGGGAGAGGTGCTTTGTGATGGGTTCAATCTTGCGGTGCTCAATCCCAGTGACAGAAAGGGACATGACACGTATTTGTATTGTTGCCATTAAGGATAAAAAGATGGGGTTTAATCATATTGCTTGAGTTTACTTTGTCTACATCATGTCATCTTGCTTAAGGCGTTACTCTGTTTTATACTTAATACCCTAGATGCATGTTGGATAGGGGTCGATGAGTGGAGTAATAGTAGTAGATGCAGGCAGGAGTTGGTCTAGTTGTCTCGGACATGATGCCTATATACATGATCATTGCCATGAATCCGTCATAATTATTTGCTTTTCTATCAATTGCCCAACAGTAATTTGTTTACCCACCGTATGCTATGTGTTCGAGAGAGAAGCCTCTAGTGAAAACTATGGCCCCTGGGTCTACTTTTATCATATATTAAAAACCAAAAATACCTTGCTGCTATTTATTTACTTTTATTTTATTTTGCAATTTATATTTTCATCTATCACTATCAGAATTAATCCTTGCAAATAACCGCTAAGAGGATTGACAACCCTCTTATTTGCGTTGGGTGCAAGTGTTTGCTTTTGTGTGTGCAGCTGCTGCTAAAGGGATTTTGCATGGTTCTCCTACTGGATTGATAACCTTGGTTCTTAACTGAAGGAAATACTTATCTCTACTATACTGCATCATCCTCTCCTCTTCGGGGAAATACGAACGCAGTCTACAAGTAGCAGGAAGAATTTCTGGCGCCGTTGCTGGGGAGACATCACCAAAATTATCAAGTACCTTCGCACAAACTATCATCCACTTGCATTTATTTTATTTGCCTTTTTATTTGCATTTTCCTCTCGTTTTCATCTCCCCCACTTCTATTTTTTTTTTACAAAAACATAAAAATATTTTTGTTTGCTAGTTTGCTTGCTTCATCGTGATGTCTCAAGAAAATACAAAATTGTGTGACTTTTCCAATACTAATAATAATGATTTTATTAGTACTCCTATTGCTCCTCCTGCCACTAGTGTGGAGTCATGTGACATTAATGCTGCTTTGCTTAATCTTGTTATGAAAGAATAATTTTCTGGTAGTCTTAATGAAGATGCTGCATCCCATCTAAATACTTTCGTTGAACTTTGTGATATGCAAAAGAAGAAAGATGTGGATAATGATATTGTCAAAATGAAATTATTTCCATTCTCACTATGAGATCGTGCTAAAACTTGGTTTTCATCCTTGCCTAGAAATAGTATTGATTCTTGGGATAAGTGCAAGGATGCTTTTATTGCCAAGTATTTTCCTCCCGCTAAGATTATTTCTTTAAGAAATCAAATTATGAATTTTAAGCAACTTGAACATGAGCATGTTGCACAATCTTGGGAGAGAATGAAATTAATGATAAGAAATTGCCCAACACATGGTTTAAGCCTATGGATGATCATACAGAAAATTTATGCGGTACTAAACTTTGTTTCTAGAAATTTGCTAGACTCTGCCGCAGGTGGTACTTTTATGGAAATTACATTGGGAGAAGCTACAAAACTTCTTCATAATATTATGACAAATTATTCTCAATGGCACACTGAACGAACTCCAACTGGTAAGAAGGTAAATTATGTTGAAGAAATTAATACTTTGAGTGATAAGATGGATGCTCTTATGAAATTGGTTGCTAGTAAAAATGCTCATATTGATCCTGATGATGTGCCATTGTCTACTTTGATTGAGCAAAATAATAATGATGCTATTGATGTGAATTTTGTCTCTAGAAATAATTTCAACAACAATGCTTATAGGGGTAATTTCAATCCTAGACCGTTTCCTGGAAATTCCTCTAATAATTATGGTAATTCCTATGGTAATCCATATAATAATAATAATAATAATAATAATAGGATACCCTCTGATCTTGAAAGTAATATTAAATAATTTATTAATTCTCAAAAGAATTTTAATGCTATGATAGAAGAAAAATTGAATAGAGTTGATGAATTGGCTAGGAACATGGATAGAATTGCTCATGATGTTGAAACTCTAAAAACTAAAACTTTTCCACCCAAGCATGATATAAATGAGTCTATTAAAGCTATATATGTCTCCATTAATGAAAGTAAAGAAAGGACCGCTAGGTTGAGAGCTAAGCGAGAATTCTTAGAAAAAGCTATTCCACCTGGTTTCTATCATAGTAATGATGAAGATATTAAAATGATTGGTGTTTCACCTATTGAATAACTATTTAGTAATATAAAACTTGATGAAAAAGGGACTGCATATGAGTCAACTTTAGCTAGAGGGCGTCCCAATCAATTGGAGGGTGATGATTGTAATGATAAAAATGATAAAAGTGGGTTTGGAGAGGTCAAAACTTTAAATATTAATGCACCCACTACTTTGGATTACAAGGATTTTAATTATGATAATTGTTCTTTAATTGAGTGTATTTCCTTGTTGCAATCCATGATTAATTCACCAAATGCATATGAACAAAATAAAGCTTTCACTAAACACATTGTAGAAGCCATGATAAAAGCTCATGAAGAAAAACTTGAGTTGGAAGTTTCAATTCCTAGAAAATTGCATGATGAATGGGAACCTACTATTAAAGTTAAAATTAAAGATTATGAATGCAATGCTTTACGTGATCTAGGTGCTAGCATTTCTACTATACCAAAATCTTTGTGTGATGTGCTAGGTCTGATCGATATGGATCCTTGTTCCCTTAATTTACATCTTGCGGATTCCACTATTAAAAAGCCATTGCATAGAATAAATGATGTGCTTATTCTTGCTAATAGAAATTATGTGCCCATGGATTTTATTGTGCTTGATATTAAATGTAATCCTTCTTGTCCTATAATACTTGGTAGGCCTTTCCTACGAACCATAGGTGCTATTATTGATATGAAAGAAGGTAATATAAGATTTCAATTTCCATTAAAGAAAGGGACGGAACATTTCCCTAGAAAGAGGATTAAACCACCATATGAATCTATTATGAGGGCCACCTATGGAATTAATTTGAAGGATGACAACACTTGAAACTATGCATTATGCCTAGCTAGGGGCATAAAACAATAGCGCTTGTTGGGAGGCAACCCAATGAATAAAATAAAATTTTGTTTTATCTTCTGTTTTTGTGTGGTTACACAATTATAGCCTCTGTTATGATTGTGTTTTTATCTTTTAATTAGTGTTTGTGCCAAGTAATGCCTTTGGGATGATTTGGATGATAGTATAATTGATGTTGTTTGGAAAACAGAATGTTTTGCGTCCAGTATTTGATTTTTGATTCTGTACTAGAGCGTCAGAAAAATATGAAATTTTTACAAAGTATTGGTATATGAATTGTTTACGTTTTCCTAATGTTTCAGAATTTTCGGAGTTACAGAATTATAGCTTCTAAATAGATCTTTACAGACTGTTCTGTTTTAGACAGATTCTGTTTTTGTTGCATAGTTTGCTTATTTTGATGAATCTATGGATCGTATCTGGGGGTATGAGTCATGGAGAAGTTGGAGTACAGTAGAATTATGCCAATATTAAATATGAATCAATTTACAATAGTACCTAAAGTTTAATATTTATTTGTTATACTAACGGATCTCACGAGGTTTCTGTTGAGTTTTGTGTGCTGAAGTTTTCAAGTTTTGGGTGAGACTACGATGGATAAAGGAATAAGGAGCGGCAAGAGCCTAAGCTTGGGGATGCCCAAGGCACCCCAAGGTAATATTCAAGGAAGACTCAAGCGTCTAGGCTTGGGGATGCCCCGGATGGCATCCCCTCTTTCGTCTACAATCCAGCGGTAACTCACTTGGAGCTATATTTTTATTCATCACATGATATGTGTTTTACTTGGAGCGTCTTGTGATATAGTTTGTTTGCTTTTGTTTGCTTTTTAGTTTGTCACAATCATCTTTGCTGAACACACCTTTTTGAGAGGGACACACATTATTCGTGATTTGTTAGAATACTCTATGTGCTTCATTTATATCTTTTGAGCTAGGCAGTTGCTCTAGTGCTTCACTTATATCTTTTAGACCACGGCGGTGGTTATATTTTAAAGAAATAGTTGCACTCTCATGCTTCACTTATATCTTTTTGAGAGTCTAATGAATAGCAATGGTAATATGTACGGGTTATGAATTTGGTCCTAATATGATAGGTATTCAAGAGGGATATAATAAAAACTTTCATGTAGATCACCGAATGTGATAAGTTTGATTCCTTGCAATAGTTTTGCGATATTAAGATGGTAATATGTGGGAGGTGCCAATAGATAATTGTGGTTTAGTAAGAATATTCGTGTTAAGGTTTGTGATTCTCGAAGCATGCGCGTATGATCTATCGTTATGCTAAGAAGTTGGAGCATGATTTATTCTTGATTGTCTACCTTATGAGTGGTGGTCGGGGACGAGGGATGGTCTTTTCCTACCAATCTATCCCCCTAGTGGCATGCGTAGTAGTACTTTGCTTCGAGGGCTAATAAACTTTCGCAATAAGTATATGAGTTCTTTATGACTAATGTGAGTCCATGGATTATACGCACTCTCACCTTTCCACAATTTGCAAGCCTCTTCGGTACCGTGCATTGCCCTTTCTCACATCGAGAGTTGGTGCAAACTTCGCCGGTGCATCCAAACCCCGTGATATGATACGCTCTAGCACACATAAGCCTCCTTATATCTTCCTCAAAACAGCCACCATACCTACCTATAATGGCATTTCCATAGACATTCCGAGATATATTGCCATGCAACTTCCACCGTTCCATTTTTATGACACACATCGTCATTGTCATATTGCTTTGCATGATCATATAGCTGACATAGTCTTTTGGCTCAGCCACCATTCATCATTTTTATACATGTTACACTAGTATCATTGCACATCCTGGTACACCGCCAGAGGCATTCATATAGAGTCATATTTTTGTTTTAATTTTGAGTTGTAATTTTCTTTTGAGTTGTAAGTAAATAGAAGTATGATGATCATCATTATTAGAGCATTGTCCTAGTGAGGAAAAAATAAAAGAGGCCAAAAAGAGCCCACGAAAAAAAGAGAAAAGGAAAAAAAGAAAAAGGAAAAAAAAGAGAAAAAAAAGAGAAGGGGCAGTGTTACTATCCTTTTCCATACTTGTGCTTCAAAGTAGCACCATGTTTTTCATATAGAGAGCCTCCTATTTTGTCACTTTCATATATTAGTGGGAATTTTTCATTATAGAACTTGGCTTGTATATTCCGATGATGGGTTTCCTCAAATACCCGAGGTCTTCATGAGCAAGCAAGTTGGATGCACACCCACTTAGTTTTTATGTTGAGCTTTCATACACTTATAGCTCTTAGTGCATCCGTTGCATGGCAATCCCTTCTCCTCGCATTGACATCAATTGATGGGCATCTCCATAGCCCGTTGATTAGCCTCGTTGATGTGAGACTATCTTCTTATTTTTGATTTCCCCTTATTAATCTTTACTACCCCACTCTATTCCACCCATAGTGCTATATCCATGGCTTGCGCTCATTTATTGCGTGGGGGTTGAAAAAGCTGAAGCGCATTAAAAAGTATAAACCAATTGCTCGGCTTGTCATCGGGGTAGTGCATGATAAATATTTTGTGTTAAGAAGATGGAGCATGACAGGATTATATGATTTTGTAGGGATAACTCTCTTTAGCATTTTTATTTTGAAAGGCATGATTGTTTGTTAGTATGCCTGAGTATTGATGTTTTTATATCAAATTATAGACTATTGCTCTGAATCATTCGGATCTTATTATTCGTACCGTAAGAGAGATTACATGATGGAACATGTTAGGTAGCATTCCACATCAAAAATTCTATTTTTATCATTTACCTACTCGAGGAGGAGCAGGAATTAAGCTTGGGGATGCTTGATACGTCTCCAACGTATCTATATTTTTTTATTGTTCCATGCTATTATAGTATCAATCTTGGATGCAATTATATGCATTTATATATTATTTTTTGGGACTAACCTATTAACCTAGTGCTCAGTGCCAGTTGCTGTTTTCTGCTTGTTTTTGGTTTTTCAGGAAATCAGTACCAAACGAAGTCCAAATGCCACGAAACTTTTTGGAGATTTTTTTCTGGACAAAAGAGACCCTGGAGACTTGGAGAGGTGGCCAGAAGCTTCACGATGCCTCCACAAGGCAACAGGGCAGGGCCCCAGGGGGGGGCACGCCCTGATGCCTTATGGGCCCCTCGTGGCTTCTTTTGACCTAATTCCACTTCTATAAATTCTCAAATATTTGGAAACCAACAGAGAGCCACCCTGAATAACTTTTATGCCGCCACAAGCTTCTGTTCTTCCGCGATCCCATCTAGAGGCATTTTCCGGTACTCTGTCGGAGGGGGAATCGATCACGGAGGGATTCTACATCAACCTTGCTGCCCTTTCGATGATGTGTGAGTAGTTTACCACAGACCTACGGGTCCATAGCTAGTAGCTAGATGACTTCTTCTCTCTCTTTCATCTTCAATACCATGTTCTCCTCGATGTTCTTGGAGTTCTATCCGATGTAATCTTCTTTTGCGGTGTGTTTGTTGGGATCCGATGAATTGTGAGTTTATGATCAGATTATTCATGAGAAATATTTGAGTCTTCTCTGAACTCTTTTATGCATGATTGTTATAGCTTTGTATTTCTCTCTGATCTATCAATTTGGTTTGGCCACCTAGATTGGTTTATCTTGCAATGGGAGAGGTGCTTTGTGATGGGTTCAATCTTGCGGTGCTCAATCCCAGTGACAGAAAGGGACATGACACGTATTTGTATTGTTGCCATTAAGGATAAAAAGATGGGGTTTAATCATATTGCTTGAGTTTACTTTATCTACATCATGCAATCTTGCTTAAGGCGTTACTCTGTTTTATACTTAATACCCTAGATGCATGCTGGATAGCGGTCGATGGGTGGAGTAATAGTAGTAGATGCAGGCAGGAGTCGGTCTACTTGTCTCAGACGTGATGCCTATATACATGATCATTGCCATGAATCCGTCATAATTATTTGTTTTTCTATCAATTGCCCAACAGTAATTTGTTTACCCATCGTATGCTATGTGTTCGAGAGAGAAGCCTCTAGTGAAAACTATGGCCCCCGGGTCTACTTTTATCATATATTAAAAACCAAAAATACCTTGCTGCAATTTATTTACTTTTATTTTATTTTGCAATTTATATTTTCATCTATCACTATCAGAATTAATCCTTGCAAATAACCGCTAAGAGGATTGACAACCCTCTTATTTGCGTTGGGTGCAAGTGTTTGCTTTTGTGTGTGCGGGTGCTGCTAAAGGGATTTTGCGTGGTTCTCCTACTGGATTGATAACCTTGGTTCTTAACTGAGGGAAATACTTATCTATACTATACTGTATCATCCTCTCCTCTTTAGGGAAGTACCAACGCACTCTACAAGTAGCAAACTTTAGCACATAAAACTCAACAGAAATCTCGTGAGATCCGTTAGTATAACAAATAAATCTTAAACTTTAGCTAGTGTTGTAAATTGATTCATATTTAATATTGGCATAATGCTACTGTACTCCAACTTCTCCATGACTCATACCCCTCGATACGATCCACAGATTCATCAAAATAAGCAAACTATGCAACAAAAACAGAATCTGTCTAGAACAGAACAATCTGTAAAGATCTATTGAAAAACCATACTCATGTAATTCCAAAAATTCTGCAAAATTAAGATAACGTAAACAATTCATATACCAATACCGTGCAAAAATTTCAGATTTTTCTGACGCTCCAGTACAGAATCAAAAATCAAATACTGGACTAAAAACTTTCTGTTTTCCAAACAGCATCAATTATACTATCATCCAAATCATTCCAAAGGCATTACTTGGCACAAACACTAATTAAAAGATAAAAATCACAATCATAACAGAGGATACAATTGTGTAAACACACAAAACAGAAAACAAAGCAAAAATTTAAGATACATATTGGGTTGCCTCCCAACAAGCGCTATTGTTTTATGCCCCTAGCTAGGCATAATGCATAGTTTCAAGTATTATCATCCTTCAAATTAATTCCATAGGTGACCCTCATAATAGATTCATATGGTGGCTTAATTCTCTTTCTAGGGAAGTGTTCCATCCCTTTATTTAATGGAAATTGAAATCTTATATTACCTTCTTTCATATCAATAATAGCACCTATGGTTCGTAGGAAAGGCCTACCAAGTATTATAAGACAAGATGGATTTCTTTCAATATCAAGTACTATAAAATTCACGGGTACATAATTCCTATTTGCAAGAATAAGCACATCATTTATTCTACCCAATGGTTTTTTAATAGTGGAATCCGCAAGATGTAAATTAAGGGAACAAGCATCCATATCGGTGAGACCTAGCACGTCACATAAAGATTTTGGTATAGTAGAGACGCTAGCTCCTAGATCACATAGAGAATTACATTCATAATCTTTTATTTTAACTTTAATAGTCGGTTCCCATTCATCATGTAATTTTCTAGGTATTGAAACTTCCAACACTAGCTTTTCTTCATGAGCTTTTATCATGGCTTCTACAATATGTTTAGTAAAAGCTTTATTTTGTTCATAAGTATTAGGTGAATTAATCATGGATTGCAACAAGGAAATACATTCAACTAAAGAGCTGTAACATCCCAAAATTTTCCTAATTTTGGAATGTTAATAATAAGATACTAAAAAGTGAATTGGTATGATTTTCAAGGAAAATTAAAACTTTTGAGTCCTTGTTAAAACCTTTTCAAACCAAGTTATAAAAGTTGGATAACATTTTATCCAATAAAGAAAACTATGGCTGGAAAGTTTATTCAAATGGCATTCCATTTATTTTTTTGAACTTTTTGAAATATTTTGAAACCATATTCAAATAGAAGAGTGAGAATAAAATGACTTTCTCAATTGTGGTGTAAGAATATTTCATAAAGGATTTTTTTATTTGAAATTTCGAGGTTCTGTTTAGAAGTTGGATCTTATTTGCTTTTAGAGACTATTTGAATATTTCCAATAAATCATTTAATAAACGTACGAGAGGAGATAATATGACTTCTCCAGAACTATAATTGGAAATATTTAATAGTGCTCAATTGTCATATTTGGGTATTCATAAAGCTCTTTAATAAAATTTTAGGGAAATTATAAAGTCCCTATTGCATTAATAAACATAAGTGCACACAAATAAATTTATTAAATTCTGGAACCAAGGTCCCTAAACTCCAAATAATGGATATGTAAAGTGAAGATTTTTATTCCTATTTCAATTAAACTTTTGCACACAAAAAAAATCAATTAGTCCTAAAACTAATTGGGCCAGGCCCAACCAACTCTAACAGCCCAGCTCCTCACGTACAGGAGGTTTTCTTCTTCCTTGCGTTCAGCCAGGAAGCCATGGCAACATACAGCATGTGTGCCAGATCCCCACCCCGCGCCCACCCCCTCCCCTCCTCTCCCTCGCCCCAAAACCGCTCTGAACGGACCCCCTGTAAGCACTCAACTAGATCGAACTAGGGATTCATGGAATTTATCAACTATCTCAGATTACAATTCGAATGGAGGAGAAAAAGGGGATCAACTTCCTATCCACGCCCAGCTTGGCCACTGGCCGTTTCGTCATTCCTATCCTATTGAGAGAGAGAGGGTGAGGTATTTAAGGAGGTACATGGCCCATGGCCCATTCAGGGCCTGCAAGCCGAGCCGGCAAGTGAGGCTTGAGCTTCGACCTGTCAGTTGAATCGGTCGCCTCATCCCGCTTACCACCAGAGCTGCTGACAATCCCCCCTAGATGAGAAACGGCTTGTCCCCAAGCCGGAGCACGGGGGAAGCGTTGCTTGATGGAGTCCAGGTCTTCCCAAGTGGCCAGATCCTCAGCACCATCACTCCATTGAACAAGAACCTGGACTAATGACTTGTTCGGCCGTTGAACGACGCGGCGCTGAAGAACTTTCTCAGGACCAGCAGGTGAGCGTCAGGTGCGGGCAGTTGAGGAACAACTTGGCAATTGGGCTTGAGCACCTTGCGAAGGAGGGACACATGAAACACCGGATGAACCTTGCTAGAAGGAGGTAGATCCAGACGGTATGCGACAACTCCAATACGCTCCAAGATATGGTAGGGCCCAAAAAACTTGAACGCGAGCTTGTGGTTGGCTCTGGGAACTACTGACGCCTGTATGTAAGGTTGGAGCTTCAAAAAGACAGAATCTCCCACTTCAAAACTCCGTTCAGTACGGTGTTGGTCAGCCTGAGATTTCATACGCTGCTGGGCACGTAGGAGGTGCTGTCGAATAGAGTCCATGACAAGTTGTCGCTGATCAAGCCACTGCTGTAGGTCAGTCGAACCAACTGTGCAATCAGGATCAATCCCAAAATGACGAGGAGGATGCCTGTAGATGATCTCAAAAGGAAAGGAACCAGTAGAAGAGTGCCAGTTGGTATTGTACCAATATTCACAGAGAGAAAGCCACTTGGACTACCGAGAGGGATGGGCGCTAACGAAACACCTCAAGAAGCACTCAATCTGCTGATTTACCCTTTCAGTCTGACCATCCATCTGGGGGTGTCGAGCAGAACTCATACGCAACTGAGTGCCCTGAGTATGTTGGAAAAGCTCCTTCCAGAAAGTGCTCGTGAAGATACGGTTCCGATCAGATACAATGGACAGTGGCATCCCATGCAACTTCGAGAGCTTGTCGATTACTGCCAAGATGCAATTGTAACGCCCAGAGGAAGGGAGCCCTTCAATGAAGTCCATGGTGACCATTTCCCATGGCAGTTTTGGGATTGGTAAGGGTTGCAGAAGGCCGGGGTAGGGCAGGCGTTCGGGCTTGGCCTGCTGGCAAACCATACACTACTGCACAAAATTCTTCACAAAGTGTTTCATACCAGTCCAACGAAAGAGCTGATGGATGCGTCTGTATGTTACAGGAACTCCAGAATGTCCACCTAATGGCGTGAAGTGGAAGGCTTCAAGAATTTTTGTGAGCAAAACAGGATCCTGGCCAACCCAAATACAGTTATCAGTACAGAGCAGTCCATTCTTCAGAGAAAACTTTCTAGATGCAGAAGGATCTGTGGCCAGTTGTTGCAAAAGTTTCTGACAGTAAGGATCACTATCATAGCTGCTTATAATTTCGGAGAGCCAAAGTGGTTGAGCAGTGGAAATTGAGAGCAATTCATCCTGGGAATGTGGTCTGCGAGATAGAGCATCTGCAACACCATTATCTGAACCTTTCTTATAAACAATCTTGTATTGTAACCCCAGCAACTTAGTCAATGCTTTTTGTTGCCACGGTGTATGGAGTCGTTGGTCAGATATGCTAGTGAGACTCCTCTGGTCTGTCTGAATGATGAACTCACTCAATTGCAAATATTGCCTCCACTGTTCAACAGCAAGTAGGATAGCCAAGAATTCCTTTTCATAAACAGACAGAGATCTGTTGCGAGGACCAAGTGCTTTGCTGACAAAAGCAATGGGATGATGGTCCTGCATCAAAACTGCCCCAACTCCAACATCACTCGCATCAGTCTCGATGACAAAGGTTTTCTGAAAATTGGGTAAGGCTAAAACCGGCGCAGAAACAAGAGCATGTTTGAGTGCCTGGAAGGCTTCCTCTTCCAGGGCAGACCAGTGGAAAATTACTCCTTTCTTCAAGAGTGTAGTCAAGGCTCTGCAAAGTATACCATAGTTTTTATAAACTTACGGTAGTAACCAGCAAACCCAAGGAAACCGCGCACTTCCTTCACATTGGTAGGAGTTGGCCAAGTTTGGATAGCTGAAATTTTCTCGGGATCAGTCGCGACTCCATCACCACTGATAATGTGACCCAGGTAACCGATACTGCGTTGTGCGAAAGCACACTTGGACAGTTTGACACGCCATTGATGTTCAAACAAGAGCTTCAAAATAGCAGCCAGATGTTGCAAATGCAGTTCAAAGGAAGCACTAAAAATCAGTATGTCATCGAAAAAGACCAGGACATATTTGCGGAGGGCAGAAGACAAGGTAAAATTCATTGTGAATTGGAATGTATTGGGTCCCCCTGTCAGGCCAAACGACATAACCAAGAACTCGTAGTGGCCAAGATGAGTTTGAAACATTGTCTTGTACTCCTCACCAGGGGCTAGGCGGATCTGATGATAGCCGGCTCATAAATCAAGCTTGGTAAACCACTGAGCTCCCACTAGCTCGTCCAACAGTTCATCTATAACTGGAATGGGAAATTTGCCTTTTTGTGTCATAGCATTCAGATGGCGATAGTCAATCACTGGTCGCCATGTAAGATCCTTTTTCTTGACCATTAACAACGGAGAAGAGAAAGGACTGTTGCTCGGGCGAATCTGACCACTATCAAGCATCTCCTGTATCTGTCGCTCAAGTTCAGACTTCAGAGCAGGTGGAATTCTATAGGGCCGTAAAGCAACAGGGGCTGCACCAGGGATCAAAGGAATAGTGTGATCGTACGCACGGCGGGGAGGTAACTCAGTAGGAGCAGCAAAAACTTGTTGGAATTGATCCAAAACGAGCTGGACTGCTGGATCGACAGGTTCAGACCTCGTGGATAAGAGAGAACAGAGCTCCACAATAGTAATTTCTGGCAACATAGCTGTTGTGCCCAACAGAGTAATATCTTTGCCCTCATGGACAAATGAGAGCCAATGATATTCCCAATCAATGGTCATGGGACAAAGGTTGGATAACCAATCGAGCACCACAATGCCGTCATAACTGCCCAAAGGAAACAGGCGGAAATCGCTGGAAAATTTATGACCAGAACAAGACCAAGTACAGTTCCCAAGCTTGCTCTGACAGTCAACCGTATCTCCATTAGCAATCTTCACTCTTATCTTAGGCATTGAAACAATCCCTTGCAGCTCAGAAGACAATGCAGAATCAATAAAGGAATGGGTGTTGCCCGAGTCCAGTAAGAATATCATATTACGCCCCTGCAGCTGAACTCTAAACTTCATCGTCTGCACTGGTTTGTCAGACGTATCTCCAAGAGCTGCTGCTGAAATCATATGTACCTCAGAACTAGCATCATCAGTTTCTGGGTTTGACATTTCTGAATGTTGGAGGAACTGCACCATTTCCTGCACGACGTGAAGCTGCACTTCCTATTTGCACTGATGATCATGTCCCCATCGTTCACCACACACAAAACAGAGGCCCTTAGCACGGTGATAAGCACGTAATGCTTCCCACTTATCTTCTGAGCCAGACTTGTGTTCACTGTCAGCATATCGTCTGTCTACAGGCAAACGAGTTGGTGGAGCTGGAGCAGGGGGCAAAGGAAGTGGTAATGGAGCGGCTCGTCGAGATGTAACAGAGGAGCTGGTGATACTTGGACCTAAACCCAACTCCTCGTGCAAGAGAGCTAACTGATAGGCCGTGTCAAGGTCAGAGGGTTGTTGTATTCCTACCGCAATCCTGCCAGCTGGCTTCAGCCCTTCCATGAATCTGGTCACGTAATGAACTGTATTGGGGAATTCTTCATACGCTGACAGCTGCTCAAACAATTCACAGAACCTCTCAACATAGTCCTCCACCATACCTGACTGAGTGATGTTGAATTTTTTTCTCAGAATGGCCCGGTGCTGATTGCGCCCAAATCGAGACTGAAGCAGGCGGCAGAACTCGTCCCAATGGGTGTGAGGAACTTTCCTGTGCACCGATTCCAGCCACCTCGCAGCTTGACCTTCAAACTGAGCAGTTGCATATGAAATCCAAAGGGACTGAGGGGTGCTCCACAGCTTGAAGTAGTTCTCACAGCGTGACTGCCAGAGCCTTGGGTTGCTGCCGTCAAATCGAGGCAGCTCGATCCGGGGTCCCAAACCATAAGCATCAGTAGAATCCGAATGATGGTTCTCAATCGAACTGAGTGGTGTACGAGCGAGGGTTTGGTCGAGCTGCATACCTCTGACCGGAGGCGGGACATAAATTTTATGCCCAGACCCCCGGTTGTCGTTGTCAGAGCGGTGCCCATCGGGGCCAGAAGGGGAACTCGCCGTAGCGGTAGCAGCGGGAATTGAGGTGCCCTTGGCCGAATCGAAGGTAGGGGACGAGCGATCCAGACCTTGCCGAAGTTCGTCGAGGTCGACTTCGATGGAGAGCTTGACTTCCTCGATGCGCCCAGAGAGCTGATCCAACTTGGCGTCCAGCTTCGAGATCGCCTGCGCGGTGGAGTCGGCCCGGTCGCTCAGGCTCTTGTCCAGCGCCAGATCGAAATCGGCGCGGAGCATCTCATAGATGGCCCTGGTCTCCGGCGTGATCTGCGCCATGGCCGTCGCTCGCTGCTTGTCGGCGAGCCGTGTATGACGGCGGTGGTGGGGGGAAATTCCGGGAATGAACGGCTCTGATGCCAGATTGTAAGCACTCAACTAGATCAAACTAGGGATTCATGGAATTTATCAACTATCTCAGATTACAATTCGAATGGAGGAGAAAAAAGGGATCAACTACCTATCCACGCCCAGCCTGGCCACTGGCCGTTTCGTCGTTCCTATCCTATTGAGAGAGAGAGGGTGAGGTATTTAAGGAGGTACATGGCCCATGGCACATTCAGGGCCTGCAAGCCGAGCCGGCAAGCGAGGCTTGTGCTTCGGCCTGTCAGTTGAATCGGTCGCCTCTTCCCGCTTACCACCAGAGCTGCTGACACCCCCCCACTCCGCCCTAACTCTTTCTCTTCCGTTACCTGCACCTTCACAAGCCCTAATGGCCATCACTACTAGAAACGGCTGCCATTAAAAACGCCTTAACTCGGACGTCGTCTACTCACCTCCGGCCCTCCCCTGGCCCCTATAAAACCCCAAAGCGTCGCCCATCTTCCCCTCGTCCGAAGCCCCATCATATGGGCACTCCTCCCCCACTGTCTCTCTCGCGGAATTGCTCGTCGTAGTAACCCGCTGCCGCCGCCGTTCGTGCGAGATCCCGGCAAGCCCAAGGTGATCCCAACCTCCTCCTTCTCCCAGTCATCGTAAAATTCTATTTTGCACCTTATGGACATGGTGTTTCGTTCAAATTCGCAGCCGGAGCGCGCTGTCCTCGAGCGTCGCGTCCGACCTGAGGTCCACCCAACTCCGGCGGCTCCTCACAACTGCCACAGGACAAGGCCGAGGCCGGGACCTCGTTAGCAGAACTCCCCTCGTCAACCTATACGCAGTTCAGCCTTTTGTTGACGCCGTCGAACATCTCCTGCAACTCCGGCGAAACTCCGGCGACACTCCGGTGAGACACCTCTCTGTTTCTAAAAAAAAAACGAACATGTATCCACCATTCACAACATGACACGTGGTAGCTCCCTGTAATTCCCGTATTGCTTTTTCAGAAAAATATCCAAACTTCGAAAAATCGTATCTCTCAAACCATATGTCCGAATTCGACAAATTTTATATCCCCAGATTGCTGAGAACATCTAGTTTATTTTAAAAATATAAAAAATCACTTTTGAGAAAATTCAAATTTAGTTTTGATTTAAATAAAAAATTAGGCATTTTTGCTATATCTTTTAATCTATAATTCATATGACAAAGTTTATTATATAAAAATTGGTCATCGGAACCATACCTATCTGTTAGGACTCATAACTTAATTTTTCAACCATGTTTAGTTCATGTTTTAGCCTCTACACCATAATATGACCTTCTTTACTCATAATTTGACATCTTCAACCAATAAAATTGTTTCCTTAGATAAATCTTCTTAGAAGATCCCTAGAAAACTCTCTGGTCATATGATTACTACCACAAAAATTTGGAGTTAGTAAATTATTAGTTCCAATTCCCTAAACTCATGAGACTTTCAGTTCCCATAGTCGACCACAAATCTAAATAGTTTCTTTATGGAAATTTGGTTATCAAAACTTGTCTCTCAATCATTCTATATATTGACACCATGACCTTCACTTGAACCAATTTGACCCACCCTAGAATAAAATCTACAACATATTCCCATCCAAAGAAACTTCTTATCTCAACCATAGCCATGACTCGATAATTATCATAAGGATGTACTTATATTGTTAATTTGCATCATTTATTTGGATCTTCATTTGGAGTTGTTGTGTGTCAAATTAATTTTATTTCATCGTTAGATATATCGTAAAGTGAAGGAGTGACGATAACGAATAGGGAATCAACTTAAAGACTCGGGCAAGTTGCAACTTGATCATACCTGGTCCTATGTTTTCGTAATATGCATTACTCTTTAACTTTTCATAGTATGCATGTTTTACTAAAAAGTTTTGCAAACTATTATTGCTAGCTAGAGCCTTAGGTTCAAATTTATATCTACGCTTGGCCACGCTTGCACAAATGGGTGGGTTGAAAATCAAACAAGTTTTAAACATTAAACTTGCTCTCTATTGGAGCAACGTTTTGTGAAAAACTTTTAAAAACAAAATTATATACAATTTTACTTCTACTCTCTGGGCGGAATGGTATTGACGGGAGCGTCTACAAGTGATTGTGCCCAATCGGGGTCTCGCAGTGAATGCGCCCGACTGGGGTCTTGCACACATGTTTTTGGTGGGGACCGCCGCCCAGGAGACCGAGATCTTCCAATGCAGTTTGATGTAGCTTCCAGTACAACCACATGCTACTATGGGCTCTGGCTTAGCTTAGTACTAACGGGAAACCCTACCCCAGGACCGCCATCGGAGAGAGGCCTTCGTGCCTAAGTTGCGGGCGGCTTGGTTGGTATAGGGGGCTATTACGGAAAGGCTTCGTCACAATCTCCTCCTAGTCATGCACCCAAGTGTGTAATGATAAACAGGTTTGATTGTGTCATGTGGGGAACGTGTACGACCTCTGCAGAGGGTTAAACCTAATCGATTAGCCGTGCCCCCGGTTATGGGCAAATTTGAGCAACTGAAGACTTGGACTGAAGAAGAATCTCCCCTTTCTTTTCTAAAAGTTTGTTTTAAGGGTTAAAGTTGAGGAATGAGCACAGCGAATGTGTTTCACTTCAACCTATATATGTTTTTACCAAAAATAGGAGAATGAGCTTGGTGCGTATATCCAATGTCTCACTCCAACCTTTTATACCAAAAAGTATTTGAAAGAAAGTATAGGAGAAAATTGGCTTTATGCAAAGGAAACCTCCACCAATACTTACCCTGCATATATATTCTGTTAAACTTTCCTTTGCAACTTGCGAGTACATTCCACGTACTCATCTGCACCTGTCATGTGCAGATCTCGACAGATTAAGAGACGACAGGGTTATGGTCTACACTCAACGAGCCCAGTGGCGTTGATGGAGCCCTAACTTAGCGACTACGTATTATTCCGCTGTATTACGCGCCAGCATTGAGCTGTGCCAATGGTATGTATTTGCTTAACTATGGATCTATCGTTGTAGTAAAATGATGTATGTCTTACTGATATTCATTCTTGTTACTATGTGTGCTAGCTTCGATCCAGGGATAGCACGGTAAGCACAGAGACTTGGATTCTACCAAATCCGGGTTGTTACAAGAGCAATTATCATAATTAAAGTCCTTGTAATCCAAAGTAGTGGGCACATCACTATTTAAAGTTTTGACCTCTCCAAACCCACTTTTATCATTTTTATCAATAAGATCATCACCCTCCAAATAATTAGGACGCCTTCTAGCTAAAGTTGACTCATCTCCAGTCCCTTTTTCATCAATTTTTATGTTACTAAATAAAGATTCAATAGGTGAGACACCAATCATTTTAATATCTTCATCATTACTATGATAAAAACCGGGTGGAATAGCTTTTTCTAGGAATTCTCGCTTAGCTCTCAACCTAGCGGTTCTTTCTTTACTTTCATTAATGAAGACATAGATAGCTTTAATAGACTCATTTATATCATGCTTGGGTGGGAAAATTTTAACTTTGAGAGTATCCACATCATGAGCAATTATATCCATGTTCCTAGCCATGCCATCAACTTTATTCAATTTTTCTTCTACCATAGCATTGAAAATCTTTTGAGAATTAATAAATCCTTTAATATTACTTTCAAGATCAGAGGGTATCCTACTATTATTATTATATGAATTACCATAACTATTAGAGAAATTTTCGGAAAACGGTCTAGGATTGAAATTACCCTTATAAGCATTGTTGTTGAAATTATTTCTAGAGACAAAATTCACATCAATAGCATCATTATTTTACTCAATTAAAGTAGACAATGGCACATCATTAGGATCAATATGAGCACTTTTACTAGCAACCAATTTCATAAGAGCATCCATTTTATCACTCAAAGTATTAATTTCTTCGACAGAATTTACCTTCTTACCTGTTGGAGTTCTTTCAGTGTGCCATTGAGAATAATTTGTCATAATATTATCAAGGAGTTTTGTAGCTTCTCCCAATGTATTTCCATAAAAGTACCACCTGCGTCAAAGTCTAGAAGATTTCTAGAGACAAAGTTTAGTCCCGCATAATTTTTTTGTATAATCATCCATAAGCTTAAAAAATGAGTTGGGCAATTTCTTATCATTAATTTCATTCTCTCCCAAGATTGTGCAACATGTTCATGCTCAAGTTGCTTAAAATTCATAATTTGATTTCTTAGAGAAATAATCCTAGCGGGAGGAAAATATTTGGCAATAAAAGCATCCTTACACTTATCCCAAGAATCAATACTATTTTGAGGCAAGGATGAAAACCAAGTTTTAGCACGATCTCGTAATGAGAACGGAAATAATTTCAATTTAACAATATCATTATCCACATATTTCTTCTTTTGCATATCACAAAGTTCAATGAAAGTATTAAGATGGGATGTAGCATCTTCATTAGGACTACCAGAAAATTGTTCTTTGATAAAAAGATTGAGCAAAGTAGCATTAATGTCACACGACTCCAAACTAATGGCGGGAGGAGAAATAGGAGTACTAATAAAATATTTATTATTAGTATTTGAAAAATCACACAATTAATAAAATTATTAGTATTAGTATTTGAAAAGTCACACAATTTGGTGTTTTCTTGAGACATAACAACAAAGCAAGCAAACTAGCAAACAAGCAAACGAAAATATTATTTTTTTGTAAAATTTTTTTATAAGTGGGGGAGATGAAAACGAAAGGCAAATGCAAATAAAAAGCAAATGAAAATAAGAGCAAGTAGATGATAGTTTATGCGAAGGTACTTGATAGGTTTTGGTGATGTCTCCCCGGCAACGGCGCCAGAAATTCTTCCTGCTACTTGTGAGCTGCATTGGAATTTCCTCGAAGAGGAGAGGATGATGCAGTACAGTAGAGATAATTATTTCCCTCAGTTAAGAACCAAGGTTATCAATCCAGTAGGAGAACCACACAGAACCTCGTTAGCAGCACCTACACACACAAAAGCAAATTCTTGTACCCAACGCGAATAAGAGGGTTGTCAATTCCCTTGGCGGTTACTTGCAAGGATTAATTCTGATAGTGATAGATAGAAAAGTAAATTGCAAAATAAAATAAAATAAATAAAATTGCAGCAAGGTGTTTTTGGATTTTATATATGATAAAGTAGACCCGGGGGCCATAGTTTTCACTAGAGGCTTCTCTCTCGAACGCATAGCATACGGTGGGTAAACAAATTACTGTTGGGCAATTGATAGAAGAGCGCATAGTTATGACGATATTCAAGGAAATGATCATGTATATAGGCATCATGTCCGAGACAAGTAGATCGACTCCTGGCTGCATCTACTATTATTACTCCACCCATCGACCGCTATCCAGCATGCATCTAGGGTATTAAGTTAATGAAAACGGAGTAACGCCTTAAGCAAGATGACATGATGTAGACAAAGTAAACTCAAGCAATATGATTAAACCCCATCTTTTTATCCTTAATGGCAACACTACAAACACGTGTCTTGTCCCTTTCTGTCACTGGGATATAGAACACCGCAAGATTGAACCCATTACAAAGCACATCCTCCCATTGCAAGATAAATCAATCTAGTTGGCCAAACCAAACGGATAGATCGGAGAGAAATACAAAGCTATAACAATCATGCATAAATAAGTTCAGAAAAGACTCAAATATTTCTCATGAATAATCTGATCATAAACCCACAATTCATCGGATCCCAACAAACACATCGCAAAAGAAGATTACATGGAATAGAACTCCAAGGAGATCGAGGAGAACATTGTATTGAAGATCAAAGAGAGAGAAGAAGCCATCTAGTTACTAGCTATGGACCCGTAGGTCTGTGGTAAACTACTCACACATCATCGGAAGGGCAGCAAGGTTGATGTAGAAGCCCTCCGTGATCGATTCCCCCTCCGACAGAGTACCGGAAAAGGCCTCCAGATGGGATCGCGGAAGAACAGAGGCTTGCAGCGGTGGAAAAGTTATTCAGGGTGGCTCTCTGTTGGTTTCCCAATATTTGAGAATTTATAGAAGTGGGATTGGGTCAAACGGAGCCACGAGGGGCCCACAGGGCATTAGGGCCACCCCTGGGCCGCGGCCTTGCCATCTCCTCATGAGGCTTTTGGCCTCCTCCTGAAGCTTCCAGAGTCTTTTTTGTCCAAAAAAAGTCAAAAAGTTTCGTGGCATTTGGACTTCGTTTGGTATTGATTTCCTGAAAAACAAAAAAACAAGTAGAAAACAGCAACCGACACTGGGCACTAGGTTAATAGGTTAGTCCCAAAAAAATGATATATAATAGCATATTATTGCATATAAAACATCCAAGATTGATACTATAATAGCATGGAACAATCAAAAATTATAGATACGTTGGAGACGTATCACCGTCCAGTCTATTTTATTAGCACATATTAATTTCTTCAGAGAACAATTACTCTGGCCTGTATAGTTTAATATGCAGGACAAGTGTTCACTATAAAAGTGACGCCATACCGCGGATACGGAGAGCGCGACAACATCATCTGCACTGGCGTCTGCGCATGCCGCACTGCCTGACGAAAAGGCGCACAGGCCGCCGCCCTGCGGTCCGGTCTACATCAACACGCCAGATGACACCTGCGTCCGTGCCGGCTTGCATTGTTCAGGCTGACACAAGTGTCCGTGCCGGCTTGCATCATTCAGGCCGGCACCCGCCAAGCTGGCTCACACTGCGTCACCTCCGATTCGACGATTTCCGGCAGCAGCGTTGTCAAATTTCGGCCTCGCCACCGGTTCGAGCTGTCAGCCGGGTTGTCGATTTCTGACTCCTACGGGAGCGTCTCTTACCTATCCACGGGTGACCTCGCCGGCTTATGGCACATCACTAATAGCTAAGTTACTTTCATACTTATAATTCATATTTATTTTGCTTTCATCAATAAAATAAAGTTGTACCTTGAGTTAATCTCGGGGACTATCATTTCATCTCAAATATATTTGAGCTAAAAGGTTGCCAAAGAGAACTAGCTGCCACGATGCGCAGTTCAAACATAGGTATCCTGCCTTGTTGGCAAAAAAGTAAAGGTTGCCAAAGAGAACTAGGTGCCATGATGCGCAGTTCAAACATGGGTATCATGCCTTGTTGGCGAAAAAGTAAAGGTTTCCAAAGAGGACTAGCTGCCACGATGCGCAGTTCAAACATGGGTATCCTGCCTTGTTCGCAAAAAAGTAAAGGTTGCCAAAGAGGACTAGCTGCCATGATGCGCAGTTCAAACATGGGTATCTTGCCTTGTTGGCGAAAAAGTAAAGGTTGCCAAAGAGGACTAGCTGTCACGATGCGCAGTTCAAACATGGGTGCCCTACCTTATTGGCGAAAAATTAAAGGTTGCCAAAGAAGACTAGTCGCCATGATGCACAGTCTAAACATAGGTATCCTGCCTATGGCTCATCTACTATGATCAATAGAATAAAGCTGTGTGACGCCCCCGACTTAATCGTGCACTAATCATACACGCAAACGTGCACGATCAAGCACAGGGACTCATGGGAAGATATCACAACACAACTCTAAACTCAAATTTAAACATAAATCCACATATTACAAGCCTGGGGTCACGAGGACCCGAATACATAAGTCATACACACAAATGATATCTGAGTACAGACATAGTTAGTCAAGTTTTGCCTTAAGAAGGCTAGCACAAACAACGACTCTAGATCGAAAGGCGAAGGCCACCTGCCTAGGGCCTCCGATCCTACTCCTGGTCGGCTGGCTCAATCCAGTAGTACGTGCCATCGGGACCCTCCTGGTAGTAAGCTCATGTGGTGGCATCTGGCTCCTGGGTTCCGTCGTCTGATGTATCATCAAATGGGTATGGGGAAAAAGAATAGCAGAGCAACCGTGAGTACTCATCCAAAGTACTCGCAAGACTGACATCAGAACTAAACTAATTATGCATTGGTATCAAGTGAAAAGGCTGTATCTGTGGACTATATAGCAGAAATGCCAGAATAGAGAGAAAGGCCTAGCCTATCGAAGACTAGCATCTTCAAGCAATCTTGCAGCATCAGAAGAGAGTAGATAATAGTAGCATACATATGGATATACAACAGCAATGCCCTGAGATCCTTTCTCGACACCCTGCGAGAAAGCGATCCCGAGAGCGGTATCAACAGTTTAATATGAATCATCATCAATTTGTAGTTGTCATGGTACCGGATACAACTCCGAGCGTCCTGTTACCGTGGACACGGCTATTCGAATAGATCACTTCCCTGCAGGGGTACACTACTGTTACCCAACACGCTCGATTACATCTGGCCGAACACACTTGCTGGGTAATGCCCGGCCTCGGGTAATCGACACGACGTAGTCCTACCTAGGCTCAGCAGAGAGGTCAACACGCCGGTCTAAATCCTAAGTGCGCAGGGGTCTTGGGCCCATCGCCCTTTGCACTCCTGCACGTTGCGAGACTGGCCGGGGAGCAGGCGCGACACTGAATACACCAGGGACGTAACCAGCCCAACCCCAACAATCAGCCCGCATCTCTGAACTGCGACGTCTAAAGAGCTTTCGGCTGAAACGTACGACGTAGAGGGCCCCATTAAACCATTATCCCACGTGGTGGTAGTGCGTATAGGCCATTGGCCAACTCAGATCAAATACCCAGTTCTGTTAGGCGTATTTAGTAACTCGCAGAGACGATCAGAGTTTCTGTCGCTCCGACTTGATATCACTCGCGGGTATTCTTAGTGCTTACCCGACTTTAGTATTGTTCTCTCGCGGGCACCCTTGGGGCCAGCCCGACTTTACCTTTCCCCCGCGGGTACCTCTCGAGGTGGACCCGCCTGCGACAAAGGCCAAAGTAACTGTGTGTCCAAGTATCGAGTAAGAATTCGAGGAATCACCCTCGATTGGTTCCCACTCGAGGAGTTACACGACGGAAGCTTCGTCGGAAGTGATGAAAGAGGAATCACCCTCGGTAACACACATCCGGGTAACTATTCTACAGAGGCAGCATCGAAAGTGAGATAAGAGGTGTCACCCTCGGCACTCGATGCCAGCTCTGCAGAGTCGAGCAACTTAGGGGGTGTGCGGTGATGTGTTGTTCTCAGCCCGCTCGATCACATCGACCGGGGCACAGGTACTAAAGCGGGGCAACTACAACAAGGAAGAGGGGCCACAGATGGTTTACCATCCAACCTATACTAAGCAGTTTGGATAATAGGCAGGTATCAATAGCAGTTACAAGGGCGGGCTATGCATCAGAATAGGATAAATCAAAGCAGTAGCAGTTTTCTAATGCAAGCAGGGGGGAGAAAGAATAGGTGGTATCGGTATGCGTCAAGGGGGGTTGCTTGCCTGGAAGCTCTGCTGAGAGTGGCTGATCGTCAGTGGGCTGCTCGTCGGGGGTGTAGTCGAACTCTGCTGCAACGGCGTCAGTCTCGGCGTCTATCGAAAGAGAAGGAGGGGGAAGAAACAATAAATTTCACGGCAACAATGCAATCACTATGCATGACATGCCTAAAATGACATGCGGATGTGTTATACTGACTAACTAAATGTTTTAGTTAATTTAGGAATTTATTTGGATTTATTTTATTCACGTTGAACACTATTCATTTATCGAAATCAGGCAAAATGTTCCATGTTCACCTAGCTAGGAGTGTTGGACAGGCATTTTGATTACATATTCAGAATCTTCATATTTTTTTGATCGTTTTTCATAGATAAATTATTTTCATCTGACTTACGGTTTAATTTATATGATTTTTCAAAGTTTTAAACATTTTCTGGAATTATTTTAATTATTTAATACGAATTATCCAGAACAGTGCAGGGTGACATCAGCATGACGTATTGCTGACGACAATAGTCAACAGTCCGCTGACCAGAGTCAAATCTGACCAGTGGGTCCCACTGGTCCCACTGGTCAGTGACTCATCTAACTAAACAGGGTTTAATTTAATCTAATTAACTAGTGGGCCCGCACTGTCAGTGATTATACTAATTAACCGTTTTAACTAACTAACCGTTTACCGCTAATTAACCACGCGGGCCCACACGTCAGCGACAGAAGTGAACAGTAATTACACGTTGACCAGGTCAACTGGTCAACGGGACCCACTGGGCCCACCCGTCAGCCTCACAGAGGAGGCCACGTGGGCGCCACGTCGGCCGGCCGGCGTTTAAACGCCGACGGGCGCGTTTTTGCGGCGGCGCGGCTCGGGCGGCGCTCGGGTTTCGCGCACACAGCGCCAATTCGAGCGCGGCCAGGCTCTATCGAACGAGCAAACGACGGCGAGGTGATCTGCGGTGGCGGCGGAGGCTGCGGTGGTCGGGAACAACGGCGGCGAGCTCATCGGTGGACGCCGGAGTTCGGGCCGAGGCGGGTCAGCGGCTGTGGTGTGTTTGCGGGCAAACAAAACGGCTAGGCGGGCTCTACTCGACGCGGTGAGGACAACGGGCACAAGTCGGTGACCATTTGGTCGCCGGAACGACGCCGGCGACGAGCGCAAGCGGCGGCGGGTACGGCCATGTCAGGAGAGCTCGCCAGAGGGCACATCCGACCGCGAGAAGAGAGGGGAAGGAGGAGACGCTCACCGGGACCTGCAGATGTGCGAATGCGGGCTCGGGGAAGGCGTGGGGTAGCCGGAATCGGCGACGGCGGTCGTCGGAGCCGAGGTGGAAGAAGGGCACGGGGAAGAGGCGTTGGTGTCTCCCAGCTTCGACGGAGAGGCGGAGGTGAAGTAGCCGAGGGCGGTGACGATGTAGGACACGACGGAGAGGCAATCGGGGCACCGTGGCCGCAGGATCGAGCGAGGACGGCGGCGAGCGTTTTCGGGCGATGTGGGGAACCGCGAGGCAAGGCGCGTGGGGGCAAGTGGAGGTAGCTAGGGTTTCGGGGGAGGGGAGAGTGGCTCGGGGGCGACCATATCGGCGCCGGGGAGCCGCGGGATGGCCGGCGCCTGGCCATCCACGCTCGGGCGCGCGCGCCAGGCGACAGCTGCCGAGGAGGACGATGATGCGGTTGGACTGGGCCGCGCTACACTGTGCACTCACGGCCCAGTGCGCCAGTGGCCCCTAACCGTTTTTCTTTTTCTTTTTCTATTTCTTTTCTTCTATCTGTTTTGCTAATTATTAGACTGCTAGTTGACTTTTGTAAATTGTGTGACTTGGTTCAAAAATTATAATGCAATATTACCTACCACCAAAAATTGGTTTGGTAAAAATATGATTTCATTTGTAACTTGGATTAAATAAAATGGTATTAAAATGTTGTTGTTTACTACTGTTTGAGGTTGTTAGAGTCACTTAGGCATTTTTAGTGATGTTGTTTTCCTGAACACATTAGTTATGGATTATTTGCTATTAAATGAATATTTTAGTTTTCAATTTGAACAACTTTTATATTTCTCTTTAAATTTGAATTTCAATTTGAATTGGAATTTGAAATGAGATATGATGCAATGATGATCAAGACTAGTTAATCCTGCTGACATGGCATTAACAAACAGTGATCACTATTGTGACACCCTGGTTTTCGCTCCTTTTTTTTCCTTCGCGGGATTTGGCTCCCGTCTTTTTTTCGGTGTTATCGGATTCTCTTTTGCCTTTGGGTATATGAAGATGGTCATTTAGTCTTGCCTTCCCTATCAGACCAGAGACTCTCTCCACCCAACCTTGCCAGCCAAGATAGTTTCTCAGTATTTTTGCCACCGAAACCCTACCTTCCGGGTCACCGGAAGGGAAACCCTAATTCCTTCCGTTACAAAGGAACCCCAATTTCCTTTGATCTTTTGCCTCCCAAATTTCTCCCAGTGATCATCCTATCTTTTTAAACCCTGGATATGTAAAAATATTGCCAAGTCATTTGCAATATTTTTCATTTAAAATTAATTCCTTTTTCTGCCAGTTAAAGGAATTAAATCCAGGAAAATATTTATCCATCTCCAAAGTTCATGAAAACTTGTGGAGATATTCTTTGTGATCATATTGAGCTCCAATAAAAATATTGGCAATAATTAAATAAGGGAAATTGCCTTTTCCTATTTAATGCCAATATTGCATTTTGGGCACTTTCCAAAGGAGCTACCATTTTGGTAGCCAGGAAAAATCCCAAATAATTTGTGGAGCTTCTCCTATCCATATCTTCACCATTTCCATCAAGATCCCAAGTTCCACAGATCAAATTTTGAGAGCATCTTCCAATTCTTGTTTCCGGACTTATTTTGAGGTTGTTAAGCAACTATATTTTATATTGCTTCAAAAATTATCAAATTAATCCAGGACCTCACATTCTCTATATGATGTGAGTATGCAAAAATTCACATCATTTCATCTAGCCATTTTCTCCCAAAAATTCCATCTAGTTTCTGTCCAGATTCAAGCTCTGTGAAGGAAGTACCACTTTGGCATTTCCAAATGAGCTGGAATTTTTCCAGTACCTTCATATCTCCAAATCATTACCCTACACCAAAATTCAGTTCATTTCAGCTAGCCAAATGAGTGCAGCTTCAAAGTCAAGTTTCTGGACCAGAATTTGCATTGCAAAGGAAGTGTATGCAAAACTTGTCCAAATGACCTCAAATTTGGCAATCATCTAGTCCTTCTTACCACATTTCTCTGTGACATCTTTTCCAGCTCATTGGAACCTCTGTTTGACCACAGCTTCCTCTCCAAGTTTCAGACCAGAAACTATTCTGGATCATCCCGGCCACTCTAGAGCACTCCTGGTCCATCCAATGACCCATCTCATCTAATTGACCAGTGCCTTCCGTGTTTGACAAGATTTGGCACCCAGAGGAGGGCCAAAACACGACATGCCCGTGGTGACCGCGTGAGCTGCATGCAGGAACAGCGCTCTACGCGTTCGTCGCGTCGGGCAGGACAGCTCGAGCAGCCTCCGCTTGTCCGAGCATGCCGACCTGACTCCCCGTCTTCCGTTTCCTCATCTCCGGTCACTTCCCCCTCCGTTCTCTTCCTCCTCGCGCCGCGACGAACCTCGCCATGGTGCTGCTCCACCCGTGACCCACCGTCGTCGTTTCCTCCCCCGTCTCTTCCTCCTCGAGCTCTCCCGAAGCTCCTACGAGCTCCTCCGCTATTCCAGAGCCCCTGCCGACATCGCCCCCTCCCTCCGCGTGTCCTCGAGCGACAGTACGCCGATGAGGACGCCACCGCGGCCGAGCTTATCCGGCGGGCTTCCTCGGCTATAAATAGCCCACCCCCGCACTCCTCGAGCTCACCAGCCTCCCCTCCTTCCTCCTAGAACCCCACTCGGCCACCCATTTGAGCTCGGGGAGCCCCCATCCCTTCTCTCTGGCCGAAACTCCGCCGGCAGCCACCACTCAAATTGGAGCCGACCGGAGTCCCACCTCCCCTCCTTTCCCGTCCCATGAAGTCACCAGAGCACGGCGAGCCTTCCTCGGCCCTCATTCCATCACCGGAGCGCCCAGGCCCTCGTCTCCAAATCTGGCCGACGGCCTCTTCCGCCGGAGCCCGTGCCACCACCGCTCGGGTCCTCGTCGCCGTCCGTGCTCATTCGGGATGGAAGTGGCGTCCTCCCCTGAGAGCGTCGGTGGCCGGAGCACCTCGAGAGGTGGCCGGAGTTGGCCGGACGAGCGCCGGCGCCGGCGGCCTCCCTCTGCCATCGCGGGAAGAAGAAGGAGGCGAGAGGAGAGAGAGAGAGAGAGATGGGGCGGGGCCTGCCTGTAAGTGGCTCGGCCACCGGGCCCGTAGGAGTAAGTGGACGCACAAATCTCAGGATGCGCTTTCCACTTCGGAAAGCGTACTGCGGGGAAATGTGTTTTCCCATCTGGAAGAAGTAAGGAGCAGAATGCGCTTTTCCTTCTGGAAAGCGTATTTCCAGAGAAGGCGCCACCCGCAGCGCTGGCAGGGACCCGGTGGTAAATACTTTATTTACAGATAGGTCCCTGGCAGTCAAACCCTTATATCTTTTCACTCGTAACTCCAATCGAGGTGATTCCAAAGCCCACTTCTTCAGTTCGTCGATCCCTTTCCGATGGTATCATTTTCATAATGTTTACACACTATGAAAATGACCATTTTGCCCTTGCCCTTATTCAGCCCCTCCGAGAGGGAATCCTTTCCGGCGAATTTTTCGCGAGCTCATCGCATTTCTTCCCGGTGTATCCCTCCACCCCCAGGCAAGCCGACCATCTGATATAAGCCCTAAAGCATTGCTCTGTGTTATTCTTGCGTGTTTAATTAATGTTTATGCCTGTGATAGGAATAATAAAACTCCTGCTAATTTGAATTTGCTGTTTACATTACCTGCTAATGCTCATCATATTATCGCACTAGTGACTCGTAGATGATAATCTGGAGATAGGTTGTTATGTTGGTATACTAGTTTGCATCTTGGATTATCGTTATTGTTGTAATGATTAAGAATATGATTTAATGACAACCTCCTCCGTCGGCTGGATCGAGTCATAGTGTCACCTATCCGGACTTATCCGTGCAGCCACATTTGCCGGTATGGGACGGCCCTAGCTTTGTCTATTGTCCTGCCTCTTGTCGGTACCGCCAACTAGGGAAGGTTATGCATGCGTGCTACCCTGGCCCGGTAGGCGGCGATAACCTTGTGAGCCCAGTTGAGTTATATGGATCCAGGTCCCCGTTTGGGACAGTTTTGTTTGGCCACGACGGTGGCAGGTGTCACGGGGTGACACAGGGGCCACCCAGGACATGACCCTGGGAGGGTATGATTGTCGGTGGGACCGTAAGAGTGCCAGGCAATAGACAAGGTTTTGTTGGAGCAGCACTGGTCCACCCGAATGGGAACATGTACTAAAGTACGAGGCCAGGCGCTCCATGGTGTGGGTAAAGTGCGCAACCTCTGCAGAGTGTAAACCTATTCGAATAGCCGCGTCCTCGGTCATGGACAGTTCGTATAGGCCCCTATTTGGTCTGTGTCGAGTCTGGAGGAACAAACTATATAATGTTATTGTTAAGACTGAACCAGAGAATAGTAAGGTTGGTCAGACTTGCAGTGCAGATGCATGGACATCGGTTGATGTCAGGGATATGAATGTTAGCCATGGGATGGCTAGGAGAGAAACGGTCGTATGACCAAAAGGTTTGGATTGGATTTGGATCGGATTCGGATTCGGATTTGGATTTGGATCGGATTTGGATTGGATCATAAGAATATTCGGAGTATGGATTATTTACTGGATAAGCTTTATCTCCGTCATACTGTATTTACTTCAGTAGTTATCATGATAGATAATCCTGATATGTTATGATGATTAATGCTGCTAAAGGATTAATCTTGCTAGATAATCCTGACATAACATGATAGTTAATACTGTTAAAATAACGAATGCATGCTTGAATGCCATGGATTGCTTTGCTTGGTGTATATGTTGGTTTGGTTTGCTTGCGAGTACGTTCAAAAGTACTCAGCGGCCTTCAATGTGGCCAGGTTCACCTAAGGATTCGACGACCTCTAGCGAGGAGCCGGAGTGTTCGCAGGCTAGAAGAGTGACCCAGTCAGATCCCTGTGGATTGGAGCCGCACCAAGAGCTTCTCCGCTGCCATCACCCTTGTAATATCCCATGTAAGACCTATATATATCCATTAATAGAAAAGCTTGTGTTCATGATACTTGTTGTAAAAGCGCATGCCAGAGTGATTTTCCTGGGCTGGTATGTGCGGCGACCGTCTGACTACAGTGGTATTCAGGCGGGGCGCCACAACTGTGGCTAAATACATGGGGTGTTACAATTCTCCTCCTCTAACAAGAATTCTCGTCCCGAGAATTAAGAGGTAGGTTGAAAGAAAGCGGGGTATTCTTCACGAAGACGATCCTCGCGTTCCCAAGTGGCTTCATCTTCAGAATGATTTGACCACTGAACCTTGAGGAACTTGATCGACTTCTGACGAGTCCGACGTTCAGTTTGATCAAGAACGCGGATCGGATACTCTGGATAAGACAGGTCTTCTCGCAATTCAAGAACTTCATGATCCACAACTCGGATAGGATCCTTGAAGCAGCGTCGGAGTTGCGACACATGAAAGACATCGTGCACTTGAGAGAGGTTCGGCGGCAATTCCAATTGATATGCCACTTCTCCTCGACGGGCGAGAATACGGAACGGGCCAATGTAGCGAGGAGCTAACTTGCCCTTGATTCCAATTCGATGAGTGCCCTTCATCGGAGTGACACGAAGGTAAGCTTGCTCGCCAGGTTGATAGACCATTACCTGATGCTTTCGGTCATAATTGCTCTTCTGACAAGACTGAGCAGTTTTCAGATGTTCACGGACAATGCGGACTTGATCTTCAGCTTGTTGGATAATGTCCGGACCGACGAGTGACCGTTCCCCAGTTTCTGACCAATTCAGAGGGGTTCGACACTTACGTCCATAAAGAACTTCAAACGGTGCCATCTTCAGACTAGCTTGGTAGCTATTGTTGTATGAGAATTCGGCATACGGAAGAGATTCCTCCCATTTCTTACCGAATGAGATGACACAAGCTCGAAGCATGCCTTCAAACACTTGATTGACTCGTTCGACTTGACCCTGAGACTGAGGGTGAAAGGCGGTGCTGAAAGACAGATGAGTTCCCATAGCTTCTTGGAAACTGTTCCAAAATCTGGAGGTAAAGAGGCTGCCACGATCTGAACTGATCTCCAACGGAACACCGTGGAGTGACACAATTCGGGAAACATACAAGTATGCTAACTGACTAGCAGTGATAGTCTCCTTGACTGGCAGAAAGTGAGCCACCGTAGAGAATTGGTCAATGACGACTAAGATAGCGTCATGACCCTTCTGCGATCTGGGAAATCTAGTAATGAAGTTCATTTGGACTTTGTCCCATTTCCATTCCGGAATTTCAAGGGGTTGCAGAGTTCCAGCAGACCTTTGATGTTCTGCCTTGATGCGACGGCAAACGTCACACTCAGCAACATATTTAGCAATATCATGTTTCATATCGGGCCACCAGTACCGCTGACGAATGTCTTGGTACATTTTGGTACTACCAGGGTGAATAGACAAAGGCGTGTCATGTGCTTATTTCATAACATCCGAACGAGAGTCCAGATTATGCTTTCTGGGGACCACTAGGCGGCCTTTGAAGAACAAGGCACCATCCTCACCAACATGGTAGAATGAAGGATTACCCTTGGAGAGGAAGTTCTTAATCTTCTCGACTTCAGAGTCATATTTCTGTCTGGTCTTGATATTGCACTTGAGGTCTGGCTCAACCACCAGGGTGTTGAGATAACCCTGAGGAACAATGTGAAGGTTCAATTTGCGAAGCTCTTCATAAAGCATAGGTTGTGCTTCCTGAACCATGAGGTTGCTGCAATAAGCCTTGCGACTCAAAGCATCGGCCATTACATTAGCCTTGCCAGGGGTATAGGAGATATTCATATCATAATTGGCTATTGTCTCGAGCCATCTCTGTTGACGAAGGTTCAAGTCTGGCTGAGTATACAGATACTTCAAACTCTGGTGGTCCGTGTATATCTCGCAACGGTTACCAAGGAGGTAATGTCACCACAGTTTCAGACAATAAATAACTGCAGCAAGCTCGAGATCATGTACTGGATAATTTTCCTCGTGAGGACGCAATTGTCGAGAGCCATAAGCAATCACTTTGCGCTCTTGCGTTAGGACACAGCCTAATCCTTGACGAGATGCATCGCAGTAAATCACGAAGTCCTTTTGGGAATCCGGGGGTGCTAGCACTGGGGCAGATGTCAACTTATCTTTGAGTGTCTGAAAGCTTTCCTGACATTTTTCTGTCCACTCAAATTTAACACCTTTGTGGAGCAGATCAGTCAATGGCTTAGCAATCTTGGAGAAGTTCTCGACGAATCGGCGGCAATAGCTTGCAAGGCCAAGAAAACTCCTGACTTGCTTGACATTCTTCGGGGGAGTCCAGTCAAGAATGGCCTGAACTCGTTCTGGGTTGACAGCGATGCCATCTTTGGAAATCACGTGACCAAGATATGTCACCTCAGATAACCAGAATTCACACTTAGAGTATTTGGCATATAGCTGGTGTTCTCGAAGTTTCTCCAATACAAGCCGAAGATGTACGGCGTGTTCTTCTTCATTCTTGGAAAATATAAGGATATCATCCAAATAGACCACGACGAACTTGTCGAGGTAGTCCATGAAGATATAGTTCATCAATCGAGAGAAGGTTGCTGGAGCATTAGTTAATCCGAAGGACATAACGGTGTACTCGTATGATCCATAGCGAGTAACAAAAGCGGTCTTCGGAATATCCTCCTTACGAACTCGGATCTGATGATAACCCAACCTTAAGTCGAGTTTAGAGAACACAGAGGATCCAGCAAGTTGATCATAAAGATCGTTGATCCGGGGAAGTGGATATTTGTTCTGGATTGTTGCTTGGTTAATTGGCCGATAGTCCTGGACCAATCGGTTAGTCCCATCCTTCTTCTTAACAAAGAGAGAAGGTGCTCCCCAGGCAGAGGAACTGGGACGGATGAAACCTTTTTTAAGCGACTTGTCAATTTCCTCCTTAAGTTCAAGGAGTTCATGCGGAGGCATTTTATAAGGACGCTTCGCAATAGGGGTAGTGCCAGGTTTCAAGTCGATGACGAACTCGATAGCTCTAACCGGGGGTATTCCTGGAAGTTCTTCTGGAACGACGTTCGGAAAATCGCGAACGATTGGAATGTTCTCAATTCCTTCAAGAGGTGAGGCGTTCAAAGCATTCAGAGCATATATCTGAGCTTAAGGTTAAATGACAGAATATCTGGTAGTTCAGTGCAGAATGTCAAATGACAGTGTGAGAAGCATATAATAACTTGGAGAGAAAGGTTAAACAGACCAATGGAAAAGAAAATGTGATTATCAGATTAATCAGATCAATGTGAAGGAATAAGTGCAGATAATCCAGCTCTCCGGGTGGACGTGAATACGAGAACCTAGGGTCGGAGTTAGTAAAATCATTTAACCCGAATAGAAGAGGATTCAGAGTCCCAGAGTAAGGAAGAATAATAAAAGATCCTAATACTACCCAGTTGGCGACGTGGGCCCGTAAGCCACACAGCCATGTTAGTAAAATAGTTTTCGGAAAGACTAGACTCAACTTCGACCAAGGAATCGGAAGGGGGCTTCCTACAGGCAGTCGGCTCTGATACCAACTTGTGACGCCCCCGACTTAATCGTGCACTAATCATACACGCAAACGTGCACGATCAAGCACAGGGACTCACGGGAAGATATCACAACACAACTCTAAACTCAAATTTAAACATAAATCCACATATTACAAGCCTGGGGTCACGAGGACCCGAATACATAAGTCATACACACAAATGATATCTGAGTATAGACATAGTTAGTCAAGTTTTGCCTTAAGAAGGCTAGCACAAACAACGACTCTAGATCGAAAGGCGAAGGCCTCCTGCCTAGGGCCTCCGATCCTACTCCTGGTCGGCTGGCTCAATCCAGTAGTACGTGCCATCGGGACCCTCCTGGTAGTAAGCTCCTGTGGTGGCATCTGGCTCCTCGGTTCCGTCGTCTGATGTATCATCAAATGGGTATGGGGAAAAAGAATAGCAGAGCAACCGTGAGTACTCATCCAAAGTACTCGCAAGACTGACATCAGAACTAAACTAATTATGCATTGGTATCAAATGAAAAGGCTGTATCTGTGGACTATATAGCAGAAATGCCAGAATAGAGAGAAAGGCCTAGCCTATCGAAGACTAGCATCTTCAAGCAATCTTGCAGCATCAGAAGAGAGTAGATAATAGTAGCATACATGTGGATGTACAACAGCAATGCCCTGAGATCCTTTCTCGACACCCTGCGAGAAAGCGATCCCGAGAGCGGTATCAACAGTTTAATATGAATCATCATCAATTTGTAGTTGTCATGGTACCGGATACAACTCCGAGCGTCCTGTTACCGTGGACACTGCTATTCGAATAGATCACTTCCCTGCAGGGGTGCACTACTGTTACCCAACACGCTCGATTACATCTGGCCGGACACACTTGCTGGGTAATGCCCGGCCTCGGGTAATCGACACGACGTAGTCCTACCTAGGCTCAGCAGAGAGGTCAACACGCCGGTCTAAATCCTAAGTGCGCAGGGGTCTTGGGCCCATCGCCCTTTGCACTCCTGCACGTTGCGAGACTGGCCGGGGAGCAGGCGCGACACTGAATACACCAGGGACGTAACTAGCCCAACCCCAACAATCAGCCCGCATCTCTGAACTGCGACGTCTAAAGAGCTTTCGGCTGAAACGTACGACGTAAAGGGCCCCATTAAACCATTATCCCACGTGGTGGTAGTGCGTATAGGCCATTGGCCAACTCAGATCAAATACCCAGTTCCGTTAGGCGTATTTAGTAACTCGCAGAGACGATCAGAGTTTCTGTCGCTCCGACTTGATATCACTCGCGGGTATTCTTAGTGCTTACCCGACTTTAGTATTGTTCTCTCGCGGGCACCCTTGGGGCCAGCCCGACTTTACCTTTCCCCCGCAGGTACCTCTCGACCCTCGATTGGTTCCCACTCGAGGAGTTACACGACGGACGCTTCGTCGGAAGTGATGAAAGAGGAATCACCCTCGGTAACACACATCCGGGTAGCTATTCTACAGAGGCACCATCGAAAGTGAGATAAGAGGTGTCACCCTCGGCACTCGATGCCAGCTCTGCAGAGTCGAGCAACTTAGGGGGTGTGCGGTGATGTCCTGTTCTCAGCCCACTCGATCACATCGACCGGGGCAGAGGTACTAAAGCGGGGCAACTACAGCAAGGAAGAGGGGCCACAGATGGTTTACCATCCAACCTATACTAAGAAGTTTGGATAATAGGCAGGTATCAATAGCAGTTACAAGGGCAGGCTATGCATCAGAATAGGATAAATCAAAGCAGTAGCAGTTTTCTAATGCAAGCAGGGGGGAGAAAGAATAGGTGGTATCGGTATGCGTCAAGGGGGGTTGCTTGCCTGGAAGCTCTGCTGAGAGTGGCTGATCGTCAGTGGGCTGCTCGTCGGGGGTGTAGTCGAACTCTGCTGCAACGGCGTCGGTCTTGGCGTCTATCGAGAGAGAAGGAGGGGGGAAGAAACAATAAATTTCACGGCAACAATGCAATCACTATGCATGACATGCCTAAAATGACATGTAGGTGTGTTATACTGACTAACTAAATGTTTTAGTTAATTTAGGAATTTATTTGGATTTATTTCATTAACGTTGAACACTATTCATTTATCGAAATCAGGCAAAATGTTCCATGTTCACCTAGCTAGGAGTGTTGGACAGGCATTTTGATTACATATTCAGAATCTTCATATTTTTCTGATCGTTTTTCATATATAAATTATTTTCATCTGACTTACGGTTTAATTTATATGATTTTTCAAAGTTTTAAACATTTTCTGGAATTATTTTAATTATTTAATACGAATTGTCCAGAACAGTGCAGGGTGACGTCAACATGACGTATTGCTGACGTCAGCAGTCAACAGTCCGCTGACCAGTGTCAAATCTGACCAGTGGGTCCCACTGGTCAGTGACTCATCTAACTAAACAGGGTTTAATTTAATCTAATTAACCTAATTAACTAGTGGGCCCGCACTGTCAGTGATTATACTAATTAACCGTTTTAACTAACTAACTGTTTACAGCTAATTACCACGCGGGCCCACACGTCAGCGACAGAAGTGAACAGTAATTACACGTTGACCAGGTCAACTGGTCCCACTGGGCCCACCCGTCAGCCTCACAGAGGAGGCCACGTGGGCGCCACGTCGGCCGGCCGGCGTTTAAACGCCGGTGGGCGCGTTTTTGCGGCGGCGCGGCTCGGGCGGCGCTCGGGTTTCGCGCACACAGCGCCAATTCGAGCGCGGCCAGGCTCTATCGAACGAGCGAACGACGGCGAGGCGATCTGCGGTGGCGGCGAAGGTTGCGGTGGTCGGGAACAACGGCGGCGAGCTCATCGGCGGACGCCGGAGTTCGGGCCGAGGCGGGTCAGCGGCTGCGGTGCGTTTGCGGGGAAACAAAACGGCTAGGCGGGCTCTACTCGACACGATGAGGACAACGGGCACAAGTCGGTGACCATTTGGTCGCCGGAACGACGCTGGCGACGAGCGCAGGCGGCGGCGGGTACGGCCATGTCGGGAGAGCTCGCCAGAGGGCACATCCGGCCGCGAGAAGAGAGGGGAAGGAGGAGACGCTCACCGGGACCTGCAGATGTGCGAATGCGGGCTCGGGGAAGGCGTGGGGTAGCCGGAATCGGTGACGGCGGTCGTCGGAGCCGAGGTGGAAGAAGGGCTCGGGGATGAGGCATTGGCGTCTCCCGGCTTCGACGGAGAGGCGGAGGTGAAGTAGCCGAGGGCGGCGACGACGTAGGACACGACGGAGAGGCAATCGGGGCACCGTGGCCGCGGGATCGAGCGAGGACGGCGGCGAGCGTTTTCGGGCGAGGTGGGGAACCGCGAGGCGAGGTGCGTGGGGGGCGAGTGGGGGCAGCTAGGGTTTCGGGGGAGGGGAGAGCGGCTCGGGGGCGACCATATCGGCGCCGGGGAGCCGCGGGATGGCCGGCGCGTGGCCATCCGCGCTCGGGCACGCGCGCCAGGCGACAGCTGTCGAGGAGGACGACGATGCGGTTGGGCTGGGCCGCGCTACACTGTGTACTCACGGCCCAGTGCGCCAGTGGCCCCTAACCGTTTTTCTTTTTCTTTTTCTATTTCTTTTCTTCTATCTGTTTTGCTAATTATTAGACTGCTAGTTGACTTTTGTAAATTGTGTGACTTGGTTCAAAAATTATAATGCAATATTACCTACCACCAGAAATTGGTTTGGTAAAAATATGATTTCATTTGTAACTTGGATTAAATAAAATGGTATTAAAATGCTGTTGTTTACTACTGTTTGAGGTTGTTAGAGTCACTTAGGCATTTTTAGTGATGTTGTTTTCCTGAACACATTAGTTATGGATTATTTGCTATTGAATGAACATTTTAGTTTTCAATTTGAACAACTTTTATATTTCACTTTAAATTTGAATTGAAATTTGAAATGAGATATGATGCAATGATGATCAAGACTAGTTAATCCTGCTGACATGGCATTAACAAACAGTGATCACTGTGGCTAAATACATGGGGTGTTACAAGCCGGCACCTCTGGACCCCAGAGTTTTGTCGTTTCACTTCATAATAGTGTGTTGATGAGTCTTTATTTTTTGATCATTGGTTACTTGGGGGCTTCCAACTCAACGAGTTCAGCTATAACATCCCTTTTAACCCGGCATATGCCATCATAATATTTGGTTATACCTGTTGTTAGGTTGATGCTACTCACAACAAGGTGACCCGGTTGTACGCTTGATAAGTCAATCACACTGACGCTTATCATGGACTTTGTTGACCCTGAACTTATCAAAGTTAAAACACCGGCTTATGTCACGTGAGAGCTGGCTCTCTAGATAGCAAGGACAAACCATAAAGGCTAAAAGCATGTTTCCACAGGAAGCATATTACAAGTGTCGAATCTCGAAAGCTGGCCTTTATATTTCAAGTGTCGAGCCTCGAAAGCCGGCCTTTATATTTCAAGTGTCGAGCCTCGGAAGCCGGCCTTTATATCTCAAGTGTCGAGCCTCGGAAGCCGGCCTTTATATCTCAAGTGTCGAGCCTCGAAAGCCGGCCTTTATTTGGTTTATTATAACCCTTTCTTTCTGGTTTAATTATAACATATCTCATCTTTTATTATATATATGCTTCTTATATTTTGCAGAAGCCGATTTTTCATCTATAAAGCCGGGTTTCATTTTTTTCCTGAGAGTTGTTTCAACCAAGGAACGCAGTACTTATGACATTCATACAAGGCAAAATTCGGGTTTAGCTGCAACTCCAGTCAAGGATTCATATTGAACAAGCAAACATAACAAATTTTGAGGATTATCTTTGGCACAAATGTTTCAAAAGTGCATGATGGCACTGCTAGATAAAGCAACAAGTCTTGCTTCTTCAACTCAAAAATTTCCGAGCCGGCCTGATTCAGCATTGCCTGTATAAATACAGATGGGTTATATTATTCTCACACAGTCCCAAATCGCTGCAGGCTTGCGACCCAGCACTTGGGGGCTACAGACTATCTACTTTTTACTATCAATTGACAATCAATGATATTCACAAGAAAAGTCTCGAGTCGTCGCAGGTAAACGACCCGGCACTTGGGGGCTACACTACTCAGTTCAAGATCCACAAATTTTCTAAAAGTTCCCAAGTCACCGCAGGCATGCGACCCGGCACTTGGGGGCTACAGCGTTCAGTTGTTTAAACAGATCATAAGGTCCAAATTGAAGACCCGGCCCATCACATACTGATGAGCCGGCCCTTGGGAGCTACACATGTGAAATGCAAAACATTCAGTTTATTGACTGGCGACTCAGATGAACAACCCAGATTTCTCCAAAGTTGCAACATTTATATTTAAGCAAGTTTTAAGCTATCACTATGTTCTACTCTTAAGACTTGGGGGCTACACTATTTGCAGCTATATATCTACAACATTCAAAACTAAGTTCAAGTCCCAGGTTGCTGCAGGCAAGACAACCCGGCACTAGGGGGCTACACTGGCTGAAGTTTTATAAGTATAAGACAATTACAAGTCCCAGGTTGCTGCAGGCAAGACAACCCGGCACTTGAGGGCTACACAGTCAAAGTATTTTTCTATGAAAACCACCACGTCATCACAAAGTGATAAACTCGGAGCTTTGGGGCTACAGGTAATATGGAGATAAAGGAGGAACGCCTTCAGGCTTTCAGTTTTGAGCAATCCGGGTCTCATATTCTTGGTGAAATTTTGCAAAGTTTATCTTCTCTAAGCTATTCATAGAAGGCCCAGAAAACCGATGGATTGAAAGCCGGCTCAACATCAGACGAATTTCTTTTTTCCCAATATTTTTATCAAGCCGAAGCACTGGAAGCCGACTCAAAACGTCAGATGGGTTATTTTTCTAATATTTTTCTGCGAGGAACCAGCGTCAGCAAGTTGATTCTGAAGCCGGCCTGCTGATATGACAAAGAGACCCGGATTTTTGAGGAGCCGGTTCATTGAGTAAGCCTGCTAGTTGAGCGAGCTGGTCCCTTAACATATTAATTATTCTTATTTCGGGAGCTTAGCATGAATAAATTCAAGCTAACCTAGGGGGCTAATGTCGAGGGAATTACCCGCGGCTAGACCCGGCAGTTCGAGACATGACCCGGCTAGACCAGAAGGCCCATGCCCGGATTGTCCAAGGCGCCATATGGGCTGGCTCTCCGTAGGCTGGGAGCCTGGAAGGAACACGGCGAGGGAAACGAGACCCGGCCGATGACAGACCCGACCTGGGTTGATTGGTGCGGAAGAGAATACGGGTGCCCGAACGCGGCCCAACATGGGGGTGGCCCAGCAGGCCGGCTTTGGACCGTTCGAATAAGACCCGGACTAATATCCGGCTTGTAATAGAAAAAAGACTAGTTGTAGTCCTACTAGGACTCTACATGTAAGCCGACCTCTTCAACTTATATAAGGAGGGACAAGGCACCCCAGGACAGACAGGTTAGAGGCAGACAAACTAGTAGCTCTCGAGATAGAGGTAGCAAAACAGCACCCTTGTAATCGAGATCATCATCATCATCAATAGCAATCAAGCAGGATGTAGGCTTTTACCTCCACCGTGAGGGGCCGAACCTGGGTAAAACTCGCGTCTCTCGATTCCGACCAACCCCTTCAAGCTTCCACTTAGTTGCGATGGCCTTATCACCAAGTCCTTTCACGAGGACATCTGCCGTGACAAAACCACGACAGATTCTATCCGCATTACCTCAGCAGTTGCATTTGCTAGAGATTTATATTCCGCTTCAGTGCTAGACCGGGAGACGGTTCCTTGTTTCTTTGTGTTCCAAGATATAAGATTTGGCCCAAGGAAAACAGCAAAACCTCGAGTGGATCTCCTGTCATCAGGACACCCAGCCCAGTCTGCATCAGAAAACGCACTTACTGTTGTTGATGGAGACTTACATATTTTTAATCCTGTTCCGGTACTCCCTTGAATATATCTTAATATTCTCTTTACAGCTGTCCAATGCAATGAAGTAGGAGAATGCAGAAACTGATAGACCTTATTAACAGAAAAGGATATATCTGGTCATGTCAGAGTTAAATACTGAAGTGCGCCAACTATGCTTCTATACTTAGTCCGTTCTTCTGGACTTAATTAGCAATTCCTTCATGCAATGACAGTTTATCAGCGGTAGACATGGGTGTACTAGAGGGTTTACAATCCTTCATTCCTACACGTTTGATTATATCTCTAACATACTTTTCTTGAGTTAACATTATACCATCATGAATCCTTTTCACCTCAATACCTAGGAAGTAATGCAACTATCCCAAGTCTTTAAGAGTAAACTCATTTTTCAGTTTTTTTAGCAATGTTGAGGTAGCCTCTTGAAATGAACTAGCAACAATTATATTGAAAGGGCATTTCCCGCCTTAAGTGTTTTGGTGTTGATGACAATGCAATTTGTGGACTAATCATGTGCCTAAGCTACACAGGTATACTCTATGTGGCACAAGACGGTTGGGCACCCCTCAGGATGGAAAAGAGTGAAGACGGCATTTCCGACGCATTTATTTCTTTGGTCGTAGGAAATCCATACTATTAATAGGGATTTCCACATTAGAAGGTACGGGTGAATCAAACACGTACACAAATATATATTGCACCCACATATAGCCATCCATTTCGAGTAGAGAGTCTCTTATCTAACCTTTGCAGAAAAACTTGCCCAGAGCGGTTGTATCGCTTGTAGCCCCGGTTGTACCACTCCCTCTGTGGAGTGGTCACGGTGGCTACTGCCTGGCGGTTGTACCAGCCTGTTTACAGGCAGTTCAATCGGACCATGCACTGGGTCAACCACCGCCCGAGGGGTGATTCTTTCGAGTATGGCATGCGGTACCCGGCGGTAGCTGCACGATTGTTCCGGTAGTTGTTTAATTATCGGTACAACCGGGGTCCCGGCGGTTGTACCGCTAGGGGCTTAGCAACCTACGAATGGCGCTTCCAGGCGGTTGTACCGACGTAGGTACCGTCCCAACCACCACGAGTAGGGTGATTCCACTCGGGTTTTAGGTGTGGTACCAGGCGATGGTCGGCCGGTAGTTTCGGTTTATTTTTATAAACCGGTACAACCGGGACACCATGCGGTTGTACCACTCAGACTCTGCAAATTGGCAATCTTGCCTTGAGCGGTTGTACCGCTCCCTGCAGCGGTTGTACCGCCCCTGTGCGAGTTTACGCATAACGTTTGGATTTGAATCAACACTATATAAGGGGAGGATCTTCCACCTCCCACTTTACCTCTTGCCTCTCTCTCCCCTCCATTGTTTCCCTAAGTTATTTCTTGCCCGATCTCCTTTCCTAGCCAACCAAACTTGTTGATTTTCTAGGAATTGAGGGAGGAGACCAAGATTTACACTTCCACCAAAGAAAATTTGATTCCTCCATAGTTTCACTTGTGGATCTTGTTACTCTTGGGTGTTTGGGCACCCTAGACGGAAGAGGTCACCTCAGATCCACATTCCATTGTGGTGAAGCTTTGTGGTGGTGTTGGGAGCCTCCAATTAAGTTGTGGAGAGAGCCCCAACCTTGTTTGTAAAGGTTCTGGTTGCCTTTGGTGGAAGTGGATTCGCGACACCTTGCATCATGCGAGGGCGTGAGGAGAATAATGTGGTCCTAGGGACATTTGGGGAGATTTTGCCTCCACGCCTCTCCAACGAAGACGTACCTCCCCCAAAGGAGGGAACTTCGGCAACACATCCTCGTCTCCGTCGACTCCACTTGCAGTTATTTCATGCCTTTACTTTGTGCAAGCTTTTATTGTGTGTTTACTTTGTGGCTGCACTTGTTCTTGTGTTGCTTGTCATATAGGTTGTCCGTCTAGTTGCATATCCAGACAATCTACTTTCTTGTTGAACATAAAATTTGGTAAAGAGACTAAAAATTGTTAGTCGCCTATTCACCCCCCTCTAGTCGACCATATCTATCCTTTCAATTGGTATCAGAGCCTCGTCTTTTTATCAAGGGCTTTACCACCTAAAGAGTATGGTTGACGACGGGGAAAGGGATGAGGATGTCCTCGCGGCCGTGGATTTGGACGTGGTCATCCGAAGTGTTTTAAATGAGACCATGGCCTCACTTAAAACATTAATGGTGGACAAGGTCCCAGACATGCTAGATAAATTCCTGGAAGACATGAAAACCACTACCGCTCTCGAGAAAGTAGGTGACCCTACTTCCTTGGAAACGGATGCCGACTCCTCTAAGGGGACAACTAATAGCTTGAAGCCTAGTTCATCTCAAGGAAAGAATGGGTCGGGCATCCATGTCGCAGTTGCTCCTCCTCCGGTCTATGGAGGTCTAGTACCCTCACCTCGTATAAACAATCATGGTACTCCTCCTAAGCTTGATTTGACTAACTTTGCTAATTGGGGTTTTTCAAATTAAGTCTCACTTGAGCAGCTCTTCTACTCAACTTTGGAGGGTCATTGAACAAGACTACTATCCACATGATCCAAGCAATTTGACACCAAGAGGAGAAAGTGGACAATCAACTTAATGCATCCGCCTTGTTCATCCTTCAAGCTTCCTTGCCTCCCGAAGAGCTCCATCACTTGCGACCATTCACTCTTGCCAAAGATGCATGGGAGCACATCAACTCCTTGTACAAGGGAAGCTCGAGCATTCAACGCTCCAACTTTGAGGTCATCCTTGATGAGGCCAATGAGTTTGTGATGCATGAAGATGAAGATCCTTGTGATCTCTATCAGAGGTTGACGGCTCTTGCGGTGTCCCTCCGAGACCATGGGAGTAAGGACACGGATGACACGTGGGTCAAGTGCAAGTTTCTTAAGGCAATTATGCCTTACAACAAGAACATGTCCTCCGTGATTCGTCAAAGACCGGACTTCCACACCTTGTCCTACAATGATGTGTTGGATGAGTTTGTTGCAATGAACATCTTGAACAAGACCACCGATAACGCATTTGCTCGGGTTCAACGCATGAAGAAGCCCAACCTTGCTCTGAAGGCCAAGGTAGTCCAAGAAAAGGAAGAAGAAGATGAGGAAGAGAGTTTCTCCGAGAAAACGGAATATGCTTACCACGAGCACATGGCTCTTGCGTCAAAGACAATTTTGGGGGCAACAAGAGGAACTCCAAGCCCATTATTCCAAGAACAACTCAAGTGGCTCTAAATCTAAGGGCTAACGAGTGAGGACTTGCTACAACTGTGGGAACATGAGTCACTTCGTCACGGATTGTCCTGAGGACAATGAAGGCAAGCTTATCCACAAGGAAATGTCCAAGTCATTCCCAAGTAAGAACAACAACTACGCAAAGAAGCTGCCTCAAAAGGGGGTTGGTGGTGCACGAAGAGTACGGCTCCGATGACGATGATGATGCTAGTGGTGAAGTGGTAGCAACGGCCTCCGACAAGTGCCTCATGGCCAAGGCCTCCAACAAGGTAACCCCCAACATCAAAGCAATCGTTTCTACTAATCCTTCTTTGATGGATTGTGTGGAATATTTTGAGGAGGCAAAAGAAGAAAATGGGTTTGACAAGTCCATGAGCAAACTCAAAGATGAGACCAAGAAGCACTTTGTTGCTCTCTTGGAACAACTTGGTGAAGCTAATGCTCACATTGAATCTCAAGAGTAGACCATCACTAAGATGGAAGGCATAGCCGTGAGTATGTCGATGAGATTGCAGATCTTTCTCTTGCTCTTGAGGAAGATCAAGGTCTTAGAGTGGCTCTTGAGGAGTCACAAAATGTGGACCTTGCTAAATTAAAGAAAGATCATGATCATGCTCGAGTGCTTACTAAAGTGCTTAAACCTGACAATGTTGAAGTTGGGGTTGGCCATGCTAGACTCAAAGAACAGTTTGAGATACTTGACATGGCTCACAAGGCCTTGAAGAGTTCTCATGCTACTCTCAAGGAGTCTCATGATCAACTCCAAGTGAAGCTAACTAAAGAGATTGCTACGTGTCCTCCTTTTGTTTTGATTGATAATGCTCATGCAACTATTATTTCTTCCAAGAGGCCGTTGAGGCTCCTTCACATGGATCTCTTTGGTCCTCCATCATTTGATAGTCTTTGGGGAAAAAAGTATTGCTTGGTGATAGTGAATGATTATTCAAGATACAATTAGGTATATTTCTTCAAGAGGAAGAGTGAGACCCAACAAACCATGATCGACTTTGCAAATGAAGCTCAACGCCAACATGATGCAAATATATTGATCATAAGAAGTGACAACGGCACTGAGTTCAAGAACTACACCTTGGATGAGTTTCTTGGAGATGAGGGGATCAAGTATCAATATTCCGCACCATATACCTCTCAACAAAATGGTGTAGCGGAGAGGAAGAACCGGACGTTGATGAACGGGGATCAAACATCAGAGGAAGAACCGCACCTTGGAAGCTTAAGGAAAGGGGTAACTACTCGTAAACAATTAACAAACTTTTGCAAGTATCACGCGATTTGTTTCTTGTGTTGAGCCCTAAAAGGTCTATGAGGCGCTCGAGGACCCGGAGTGGCTTGAAGCTATGCACGAGGAACTCAACAACTTTTTTTTTTTTTGGGAAACTGTCACCGGGGAGGAACTCAACAACTTCAAGCGCAACAAAGTGTGAACAATGGTGAAAAACCAAAGGAGAATCATAATGTCATTGAGACTAAGAACAAGCAAGATGCACATATGTGCTTGCAACATAGTGTGAGAAAGAAAGAAGCAACCGACTAGAAGCGTCATCAGTGGGCCATTAAGAGCACAACAGTGATACGCATCATCCGCATGATCAGGTTATCATATTTGCTAGGCTGGTCCATTCTAGGGATTGCTCATGATATGCTCCGACGCACGCTCGGTTTATCCCTCGTATACATATAGAGGTGTACATGGACCAAACTTCCCATCTGAAATCCATATGCAACTTTGCTGTTTCATCACTCCTATCCTACCCTTTCTGTAAAGCCTACGTAGAAAAGGTGCCAACTTCGTGCTCAAAAGGCTGTGGTTCTTGCAACGGCAAACTAGCCTGCTTTAGCACGGTAAACGGGCACTGGTATGTCATAGAAAATGAAACAATTTGTGCTTTCGACCCATTCAGTAGTGCGTGTGACTTCCTTTTCGGTGTACTCCAATACTTCAGTACCATCTGTTTCTCAAGTTTGCCGAACAAAAAGGAGACATCCGATTGTTTTGGAGTACACGGTACGGGCACAAAACAAACGGAGAAACAGAAGATAGCCGTAGCTAATCAGTTACTTCCTGAACTTAATTCAGTCTATATGGTTAATCAAGCCTACGTACAAAGCTTATATTACATCAAATCAGACACCTTGAAAGAATGATATACATACATATTGTGATCATCTTCTCCATTCACAACCGCATAAATTCCTAACCACGCATACACAACGTATCCCTGTTAATTGCTAGTTTGCTACTACTCCGTCCCACAATAATAGACGTTTTTGCAAGCGTTAGCTTGGAAAAACGTCCTATATTATGAGACGGAGGGAGTAGTTTGCTACCGCTAGCTAGTCATCAATATCTTCGACTACCGTGGATGAGAAGCCCAGCGAGGACTCGAATGTAGCGGTCGTGTCACCGCCGAGGTACCGCTTGAGCCGGTCCAGGTCGTCGGCGGCGTCCAGCATAGACGGCCGCGTGGACGCGCTCTCCTGGGTGCAGAGAATGCCGAGCTCCAGCAGCTCGCCGATGACCGCGTCCGACATCCTCCTCACCTCAGGCGTCTGGTCCAGAACCATCCTGGCCAGCGCCTGGTCGACCACCGCGTCGGCCTGGCCGTGGTAGTGGCTCTTCACCCACTTGTGCAGGCTCAGCCCGCCCTCGAACATGTCGTCGGTCGGCTTCTTCCTCGTTACCATCTCCATCACCAGAACTCCGAAGCTGTACACGTCGCCCTTCGTCGTCGGGTTCGAGCCATAGCCATACTCTTCAGATCATCGAGCAAGAACCATTCAGAACTAAGAATCTGCGAACTCATCATGGTGATAGCTTGTGATTTAGCTTTATGAGTGTGTGGTTTACCTGGAGGAATATATCCGATGGAACCGCACAGCATGTTGGCCGTGGAGGCGCCGACGTCGGCCGTGTTGGCCACACCGCCAACGCTCATGACCAGCCGGGAAATGCCGAAGTCAGAGACCAGTGCAGTCATATCGTCGTTGATGAGGACGTTGCTTGGCTTGAGGTCACAATGGATGACCTTGACCGGCGAGTGGTGGTGCAGGTAGGCAACCCCCTCGGCGATGTCGCTGCAGATGTTGACCCGCTGCACCAGGCTGAGCTCGGCCGGCGGTCCAGCATAGAGGCACCGCTCGAGGCTGCCCTTCGCCATGAAGGGTAGGACCAGCGCCTTGAAGTCCGCCAGGCTGCATGCAGTGATGATCCTCATGAGGTTCCGGTGGCGGATGCGCTTCAGGACCTGGCACTCGCGGCTGAAGCTCTTGGTTGAGTTTCCTGACTGGAGCTGCAGCACCTTCACGGCAACCATGGTGCCGTCCCGCAGCGTGCCGCGATACACGCGGCCGTAGCTGCCCGTTCCGACGAGCTGGTCTGCGCTGAACTCCTCCGTCGCCTCAACCAGCTCCTGGTATGTGATCCGCGGGTACTTGTACTTCATCACCGGCGACGAGCCTCCGCTGCGTCGGCCCCTGAACATGTCCTCCCGCACCGCAGCTAGCCAATCCCGGATCTTCCAGGCACTGACCGCGCAGACGATTGTCAGCACGAATGCCAGCACGGCGGCGCAGACACACATCACGACCAAATACTTCCGTGACTGGTACCAAGGGCGGTGCCTTTGGCAGTTGCGCCTCACCACCGAGCCACACAGCCGTGGGTTGCCAATGTAGGACAGGAAGGTGAAGTCCGCAAAGACACCGGTGGTCGGCACATGGCCGACGAAGTCGTTGTACGACAGGTTGAAATGTTTCAGGCTGGTGCATTTCGTCAGGTTTGCAGGGATCTCTCCGGTCAGGGAGTTGTCGGAGACGTCCAGGTTTTTTAGGTCCTTGAGGAGGTCGAAGGACGACGGCAAGACGCCGGTGAGCAAGTTGTGCGACAGGTCGAGGTCCTCCAGCTCGCTGCAGAGCCCGAGCTGTGGGGAGATCGTGCCAGTGAAGTTGTTCCAGGACAGGTCAATCACTTGCACCTGCTGCATGTCGCTGAGCCCCCGTGGCAACTCACCTCTGATCTGGTTGTGCGACAGGTTCAGAGATATAATGTCGGTGCCAGAGACCATGTCTGGTACCTCTCCGGTCAAGCTGTTGTTTGAGAGGTCAAGGTGCAGCAAGCGGAGGCATTCGGCAAGCCGGTTTGCCGGTATCTCCCCGGACAGCTGGTTATTCTGCAGGTAGAGGTTGACAAGCCCAGTCCCAATGCCGCTCGGGATGCTCCCTGACAGCGCATTGCCTGACAGATCCAGCTCGCCGAGGCTCGTCGCATTGCCTATGCACGCCGGGATCATGCCCGTCAGGCCGTTGTTGGACAGGGAGAGCCGCTCGAGCTTCGGCAACGTGCAGATGGACGCCGGGACTGTCCCATTCAGCTGGTTGCTTGAGAGGTTCATCAGCGTGATGTTTATCACATCACCGATGTCGGCCGGGATCGGGCCCTGGATCTCGTTGAGCTCCAGGTTGAGGTGCGACATGTTTGGTGGGAGCAACGAGCCGAGCCGGCTTGGCAGCCAGCCGCCCATCCGCACAGCACCGGCCTCTATCTCCAGTATTTGGGAGCAGTTTGATACTGCGGCGAAGAAGGGCTCCAGGTTGGTGTTGCCGTCGTGGCTCGAGAACCGGTGGTTGTTGGACAAATGCAGGTACTTGAGCTGCTGCTTGCCCGATATGATGCCGGCGGGGAGCTCGTCGGCGAGCGAGTTGTCCTCCACATCCAGCAGGTACAGATACGTGCAGTTGGCAAGCCACCGTGGTAGTCTTCCAGTTAGCCTGTTGGAGTAGAGGTTGAGGACTTCAATGTTCTCCGAGGCGTCATGGGGGATCTCGCCGGAGAGATCATTGTTGCCGAAGTCGACCAGACCTAGACTGGTGCAGTTCTTGAAGAGAACGGCCGGGATAGGCCCTGAGAGGTGGTTATCCTTGAGGCTGAGGTAGTACATGCTCGCCAGCTGAGAGAGGGACGGCGGGATGCCGCAACTGAGCTGGTTGCGGCCAAGGTCGAGGACCTGGATGCTGCGGAGGTTGGAGAGCTCGGCAGGAATCTGCCCTGTGAGGAAATTTCTGGACATGTCTAGGATCTTGAGGCGTGTGAGGTTACCGATGACCGGCGGGATGCCGCCGCTGAGCTGGTTGCGGCCAAGGTCGAGGACCTGGATGCTGCGGAGGTTGGAGAGCTCGGCGGGAATCTGCCCTGTGAGGAAGTTTCTGGACATGTCTAGGATCTTGAGGCGTGTGAGGTTACCGATGATCGGCGGCACGGGGCCAGAGATGTTCATACCGCCTAGGGAGAGGCCGATGACGTGCTGCCTCCTCCGGTCGCAGGCGACGCCGGTGAGGCCGCAGACGTCGCCGTTGGACTCGTTCCAGTCGGCCAGAGCCGACGGCGACAGCAGGGTGAGCGAGCGTTTCAACGCCAGGAGCGTGGCCTTCTCCTGCAGCAGCACTTGCCGCCGACGCTGCTGCCGGGCAATCGTCCCAGCAGCCCGCCGCTCGCCCGACGCAGCGGCCACAGCATGGAAGAACATGAGGTGGAGGAGGAGGAGGAGAATGGCCGCGGGCCTGACGGCCATGGGAGCCCTCATGCTTTACTGGAAAGGCATGCAGCCAGTGATGGACTATGAGAGGTAGCTCAGACCTCAGAGCTAGCTATGGCGGTAGCATCTCCGGTCAGTCGGTCACTACTCTATAGGCTGGATGCACCAGAGATGAATCGGAAAGGATGCAACAGCAGGTCGCAGAAAATATGGACTAGGAACGAGGATAGATGGATGGAGAATGAGGTGACGGCGACCGGCGAGAGTGGCGGTAATGGCATGGTCCCTAAGCTGATTTGTTTCTGCGTCGGCTATGATTGCCCTGTGCACGATAAGCGGGCGCAGGCAGTGGGAAAGCGACCGGAGAGGGCTCGGCACTTCCACTTCGGCAGCGCGCACGCGCGTGAAGTAGGAACGAGGTTGTAATGGCCGTGGATTTTCTTTGGGCATGCCGCACTCGCGCCAGTAGGCTGGGGCTTATCTGTCTCGGGAAACACTGTACTGTTGTGGTGCTTTGCCAAGAAAATGCCCTTGCGTACAATGTCTTCTCTTCTACTGTTAACCCAGTTAGTTAATCTGAACACTACTTTAGGCAAGCGTGTGTATCTATTGCCAACCGAACAGCAAGCTGACAGAAAGATCTGGAGTAAGTTCAGCATGATAAAGCTAGAGACTCTGTAAAAAAGCTAAGCTGGAGTGAACTAACATGGTTATTGGTTGTGTGGATCAGTCCATATGCCTCCATGCAGAGGCCGGGCACCGCCTCATTTATCCAAAAATGCTAAGCTCTGTAACAAAAATCTGGTTAGTTAGACTACAAGTCATATTTTGCATGTGTGTAACAACTGGAATCACAAACAGAAATTCTACTCGCTTAACCAGAAATAAGCTGGGCCATCTCAACTATCTATGTTCAGGCTAACATCCACCAGAGACTTGCAGGGTATTTACGGGCCCGTTTATCATGCCTGACATAACATGAACATGCTGTCTCTCAAGGGTTCAGAGAACAGCCACATTTTTCACAACCCGGGCATGTGATTCATGAACAAACTTTTCAACGGTCTGGCCCATCATGCAACATTGCAATTTCAGATTTTTAGTGGTAGTAAAGTTCAGCCTACAAGTGTGACCTATGCTGCTAGGCACGAGCTAGGGGTGGGCCAGAAAGCTTAACCTATGAGGCCTTGTTTACACATAGGTAACCAAAACAATGTCAAAGAATGATTAGCACTTTAGCGGTGCAGGATAGGAAGATCGGCCTACATGTCTAAGGCTGTTATTAAATGATTAGTTAGGTGCATCATGACTGCCCTTTCAACCAAATCAAGTGGGGCACTCTTGAGGTGTTTCATTTGCTCCATGAAACAAATTGTGTTCCATCTTCCCTCTGGAACAAACAAGATGTTCAGTTTGTAGATATATCTGGCACTGTTCCATCTTACATGATACTATAAAGGACGCTAAGCAGATTGCAATAGTTGTTCATGCTGGTCAGCTGGTAGTTTCTTCCCATGTAAAGTAGCAGGACAAAGATAAGTAGGAGAGGTACTGCTCTCTGAATTGCTCTATGTGCATGCGAGATTGTAAGTAGGTATAGCAGGGCACTTCTTCTCCTAATACTCGAATCATGTGAGACTAGTATATATGCAGTGAAGCCTCTAGAGCACTAGCAATAGCTCACGGAACTAAACTATTGCCAGTTGAGATGATTCAATGATTTTTTTAGCAATACCTAGAGAAAATGTCTTGCCACCATCTATCATAATTCTGACCTTTTTAATTGGAGTGATCCGTAGCCGGCACCGGGTGACTGGACTTCGGTCCGCTGTCGCCTTCTTCAGAAAGAGCACAGGACCTATCTATTTTCTGCCTCAAAATGTAATTGATCAGACAAGGTTCCCCAGATAATGGAAAAACATTGTACACGGCCTACCTCATGCAAGGAGGAGGTGCATCAGGCATGCTCGCCGGCCCTACTCCTTGAATAATCTAGCGCAAGCCTCAGATTGATTTGCGCAAAAATGCCAATCCTCTGGGGCCAGGTTAGCATCTCTGGTTTTCAGAAAGATGTCTCCACCAACAACGCTGCACATGATCCTAGTAAGCAAGCATCCGGGAGGAGGCCGGCATCGGGATGAACAGGCGGTGCAAATGCTGGGCTGTGCCGCGCATTTGCACGAGCAGGTGGTGGGCGCGCAGGTGTCTAGCCGGTGGCAGACAAGACAACCAGGAGATCACAAGCTGTACAGCTACAAATCCATGACGAGGGCCTCCGATCGCGCCACGGTTGGCCCGCGCCGATGGTGCCGCCCGGGCGGCCGTCGTGCTCCCCGCCATCGTCGGGTTTGAGTGGGATTTTCCCCCCTTTTTTCCTGTGGCGTGGGGTTTGAGTGGGAGCGGAAATTGCAGTACGACGGCTTGGAGAGGCGGGCGACAGGAATGTCGGGGGGTCCAAGAGTTTCTATTGGGTCCAGAGCCCATTGGGCCTTATATTTGCTTTTCCTTTTTAGGAGTACATTTGTTGGGAATTGGGCCTTATGTTTTGGCGTTATGGTACACCCACAACAAAGGGCCGTCAGCAAAATGATACTTCCCCCTCAAAAAGAAAAGAAGAAGCAAAATGATACTCCACTAAAAGAAAACCCCCCTAAAAAAACTAGAAAAGAAAATCAAAATAACTAGTTAAGGGTTACTCCTTGCAAATATTACTACACACCTTCTCAGACGCTGACAAATGTGTGTGTCACTTGTCGCATTTTGGAGGTTTTTCCCTTTTTCTCGTGAATTCATTTATTCAACACATTTTATCTCTTGAAGCATGCGTCCAAATCCCGAACCATTTTCACGGTTGGATTTTTCGTGTCGAGATCTTTGAAACTATATCGCATGTTAATAAGTTTCGGCAAACATTTTTTTCTCCAAAAAAGGGAAAATGTGGATACTAGAAAAAACAGAGACAAAAAAAACATAAATAAAAGAAAAAATATGCAAAAAACAAAAACAAATAAAGAATACGAAAAAAGGAAGAAAAAACCGGAGCCCAAAAGCACGGTTGCGGTTTTTCACTTTTTCGGGAAGCACAACTTTTCTTTTCAGGTAAGCAAATATGTGCTACTCGTGGAAGCACATATTTTTCTTCCCAAGAAGCACAGTTGCGGAAATAAATATGTGCTTCCCAGAAAGCAAATTTATGCTTCTTGTGGAAGCACACATATTTTTTACTCTTCGAGAAGCACAGTTGTGCTTCTTGCGGTAAATCTGTGCTTCTTGTGGAAGCATAGTATTTTTTTTCCAAGAAGCACAGGCACAAATTTTTTTTCTTTTTCAAGAAGCAAAGCACATTTTTCTTTCCTGGGAAGCACAGCTGTGCTTTGCAAAAAAAAAAAAACTCCAAAACCTTGGAAAATCCAGGCAAAAAACAAAAAACCCCACCTAGCTCCTGAAAACACATACAGAAAAATAAATAAAACAAAATCCAAAGGGAGCACTTAGCACGCGATACATGGCGACGGCTGGACGCACCACTTGGCGCGCTCAGAGGCCACATATATGACCCTTGCGGAAGCCACACAAAGGGTAAACCTTAGTTAGTTGCTCTAAAAAAAGTCAGCAAAATGATACCTTTTTTTCTTTCAAATGAGACTGTGATGTTACAGAAAATACGTACTCCCTCCATTTCACAATGTAGTGCGCCCGCGCTTCCCGAGATCTAAGTTTGACCATAAATTTAATCAACGAGACCGACTACGACAGGAGCAAAAATTATACCACTAAATTCGTATACCACTGAATTCGTAGTCTCAATTTTTGCTCCCGCACTACATTGTGGAATGAAGGGAGTATGTTTTAATGCATACCATACGATCGTATAAGCTAAAAAAGGTTATCCCATATTTGTTTTGAATATATGAAGTGTGTCGTCATATCGAAGCTGGGTGCCTCAAACTGGCACGACATGTTAATGATTTTCTTGACACGGTCCAGGCCTGACACGTCTTCTTATTCCAATGTCAAGATCAGCGGCGACAGGATAAGTCTAGTCTGAGTAGCACGTACTGTATGTTGCATTGCATTCCATGCGTGTTCGTTGACCAATGACCGTGTCCTCTGTCCCTCGCGTGAGAGAAGACTGCAATGACTAGTTGAGTAGAGTGTCCCTGCCTGTCACGGAACCCCGCTAACCATAAGGGCACTACTGGGCGCCGGCGTTACATCTCAATCCCCAACTCTTTCTTCTTTCTCCCGGTCAACGCTTCCAGGGAAAAGGCAGGGCTCCGCTCGCACGCGTCCGTCGCCGTCGACGCTCCTTACCGGCGTCAGCGTCGCTTGTTCCCAGCATGGCCCGCCCCCGGTTGCAGCACCCCCCGTTCGCCGTGGCTCTCGCTGGCTCCACCGCAAGCAGCTCCTGCCGGCGAAGGTTGCAGTTTCCGGCAAAGGGAGTGCCGCCCCGTCCAGCTTGTAGCAACGGCGTTCAACGTCGACGGCCGCATCTCCGGCGAAAGCCATCCAGTAGTCGGTCCCTGGAGTTCGTCACCGTTGCAGCTCCACAATGAAGCCATCGCAGTAATCGGATGCATCAAAAATGGTTGAAGCTTTTCAAAAATAGGGTTGAAGCTTTTCATGTCAACGGTTGCAGCTTTTTTGTTGTGTACTCGCGGGTTGAAGCTTTCTATGAAGCCGGTTGAAGCTTTCTATAAAGCAGGATGAAGCTTTTCAATTCAACAGTTGAAGCTTCCAAATTCAATGGATGCAGCTTTTTTGTGCTCGGTGCCCCGGCGACCAGCTTCTCCGTATTTTCGGTTGAAGCTTTCCCGTCACCGGTTGTAACTTTCCAGGCCACCGGTTGCAGCTTTTGTTGCGGGAGTGCGTCGACGACCAACATCTTCGTCTTTCTTTTGAAACTTTTTATGTTGCCGGTTGAAGCTATCTGGGCCACCAGTTGTAGCATTTTGCGCTGCCGGTTGCAGCTTCTCTCACGCACGGGTCGCAGCCCCCACCTAGCTGGTTCCAGCAAAACTAAAAGACGGTTGTAACATTTTCCACCGTTGGTTCCAGCTCCGTCGCATGCTGGTTGTAGCTTGTGTTGCATGGTCATAGCTTCCTCACATGACAACACCGGCGATCGTCCTCCCCCCGCAGTAGCTCTGCAGGCCACAGACGCAGGAGCTATTCTGGGTCGCAGCTCCGGCTATCGCTGGTCGCATCGGTTGGTTGCTGGTCGCAGCATCCGGTGCTTGGTTCCGTCGCGCACGGCCGTGGGACGACGGCGCGGCCATGGCGAAGAGCACGGCCATGGCGACAACACGGCAGCGTTGCCCCGAGGGGCGCGCGAACGGCACAGGAGGCAGGAGCTGAAGACCTGGCCTGGATCCATGGAGTTTGCTGCCTGGGCCGGTCGCGAGGAAGAAGAATGAGTGGATGCGGGAGTTGGGGAAAGGATAAGGTACACGTGTTGCCTTTCTGGTGGCTATTTTCGTCCAAAGCGCCAGCGTGGCGAAGTGACCGGCGCGAGCGTTCCGCCGGCGCGCTGTACACAAACGTTTCCCTAACCATAACCAGCCAGCCTTCGTTCAGGTCACGATCGGCGGCACGAGCGCAGCCTCCGGCCGATCGGGGTAATATGGTATTTTTTGACAAATCTGGCCCCTCTGAGTGACTTCAGGCACATCTGGCCCTTGGGCAAAACTAATTTGGAATCTGGCCCCTGGGGTCGGCGCCACATAGCATGGCGCCGAAGTTGTACATGTCGGCGCCACACTACACGGCGCCGAGCTGTACAAGTTCGGCGCCATGCTATGTGGAGCCGAGCAAATCTGGCCCCCTAAGGTTTCTGTGGGCCCATCTAGGGTCGGCTCCACATAGCACGGCGCCGAACTTGTACAGCTCGGCGCCATGTAGTGTGGCGCCGACATGTACAACTTCGGCGCCATGATATGTGGCGCCGACCCCAGGGGTCAGATTCCAAATTAGTTTTGCCCAAGGGCCAGATGTGGCTCAAGTCGTGCAAAGGGGCCAGATTTGTCAAAAAATACATAAATATGAGGTCTGTGCTGAGCTGAGCTGATGATTGGATTTTTTGAAGTTTGAGCTGATGATTGATGAAGCGGCGGACGCACTCGTGCATCGATCCTGCACTGGCTGGCATGCACGTTTGCGGCATGATGGCCGGACCGGCGCTCATCATGGTTGCCTGCCGCCTTTGATTGTTTACTTTGCATGTACGTTTGTGCTATAGCTATAGTACTATTACTATAGCGGTACGTATGATTGCGGAATGCCTGCATCAATTAAGAGGCCGTATGCACGTACGTACTTTTTTTTGAGGGTATGTACGTACGTACTGATCGTAGTGTTAAAAAAAAAAAAAACGAGACCAACCCGGGCTAGACCAAGTGCTCGAGCCGAGACTCAAACACTGATGGGCTGGCTGCGAACTCCCGCGCCTTGCCAACTGAGCTACGCTCAATTCTCACTGATCGTAGTGTTATGCACGTTGCTTATGCTTAAACTCTGATGATCCATTTCTCAGCCGTTACGCAGTAGTATCGGGCTGGCTGTACCCAGGCCCTGCTACCAGCAGGATGCACGCCCACGCGGTACCCAGGGTCCTGCAAACATCTCTTTTAGAGCGTCTCCAATAGAAGATGTAGATACAAAAATAATCAACTTTTGCATTTTCGAGGCTCAAAAACCCTTCTCTAACAGATGATGTAGATGCAAAAAGCGGAGATGTAAAATACAACACCCCGGGTTGTAAATTTGCATCTCCACCTATTGGAGATGTAAAAACGTCATCCGCGCGCCAACCGTCCAACTGCCTTCAGTTGGCTTCTGCGCGACCGCCCGCCGCCCGCCCAACTCCGCCGCCGGCCGATTTAGCCCAAAATCGATGCCGCCGCCGCCGCCCGCCCCGCCGCAACTCCGCCCCCTGCCCCCCGCCGGCTGCCTCGCCGTACTACCGCCGGCCGCCACCCGCAGCCGCCGATTCCTTTTGGCCGCCGCTTCGAATCGAAGCTTCTCCGGAGGTCCGGCTGCCGGAATGCCTTCCACGGCGAGGTCGTGGATGGGCTAGGCTTGTTCCTAGCTAAGACCCACTGACAGAGGTAGGGGAGGCAAGCCACGCCGCCCGCCCGCCTCCGCCGTTCTTCCCGCCGCCGAAGCTGGCCGCCTGCGGCGCCGAGCTCCCGCCGCCCCTCCGACGCTCCTCCGCCGCCCCTACGCCTCTCTCCGCCTCAAATCGCCGCTGCTCCGCCGCCCCGATTCGCGCCGCCACTGTACCGATTCACCACCCCCGCCGCCCCTTCGACGCTCCTTCGCCGCCCCCACACATAGCCGCTACCGCCCCGAATCGCGTCGTGCTGCCGCCGTCCCCACTGCCGCCGCCCCAATTCGGCCGCCGCCCACTAGTTTTTACATCTCCATTTTGCATCATCTATTGGAGTTGCTCTTTTACATCTCCATTATACATCATCTGTTGGAGTTGCCTCTTTTTTGAAGATGCAAAAGGCACTTTTTGAAGATATAAATTTTTACATCTTCAAATTTGCATCTTCTATTGAAGATGCTCTTACCATTTTACCTTTTCTCTTTGCGAAACTTATCTTTTTTACCTTAACGAATACGCGTGAAGCTCTCATGCTGCATGGTTTGGAAAAAAATTCGAACGGAAAGGATTTGACGATCTCCCACAAAACAAGTAAAGGGTCAATAATTAGCATAAAAATGGTCCAGACAACTTATAAAGTCTACAAAAATCATGACTTCATAGTACAGGCCTGCTTCGATACTGCAGGTTTCCAGTAGAAAGTGTACTACTGAAAATACTAGTAGTTCAGCACCGCACCGTAGCTGCCGCTACAGTCCACGCATTTCATGTTCCTGCGCCTGCCGGTGCATCTGTCCGTATCTGAAGCCACTTCCCCACTCCATACGTGCGCCGCTCGACGCCACGCCGCTTGGAACTTGGAAGGCCAGGCCCGGACCACGAGCTAGCTAACGAACGAACGTGTGGAGTGACCGGACCCCGACAGGACCGCCGCGTCGACGTCCGCGCCCACAGGCCATGTGCGCTTCCGATGCACGGGCCGGCAGGTCGCGCCCCGCGCGGGGCTCCCCTGTCGAAACGGCCAACGTGACGGTAGGCGAGACGCCGCGCTCTCGCTCGCGGCCGACGTGGCCACGACGATGGCAACCGCTTCGCTCCTTCCGCTGCGGTTGTGGCGGGAGAGAGGCGCGCGCGTAAAGCTTGGCGGAGCGGGCCGAGAGGACACGTACGAATGGAGTACTGCCCAGAAGGAAGAGGACACGTACGAGTACGAAAGCGCTCCACTCTCCGCCTACCGAAGGACACGTACGATTTGATCTCAGATTTTAATCACATTCATATTTTAAACTAGAACTTATTAAATTGATGAAAAACCAAAACATTTCCAAACTATCAACGTCAATCTACACTTGACTATTCCATGAAAACTGAACCTTGTGCTTGGTTGTCGTTTTACATGTACGACTCTCTCGGGATGAGAATATAAGTTGGTTATACATGCTTTTGGATCTTCGTTTTGATTAGTGAAAATGTGTTGAATGCCAAGAGAAAAAATTAGATGCGTGGTCGAATGAAATTTCCAAACATATATATGTGATATATCATACATGTTTCGCTAGTTAAATTGATAAACTAAATTCCCGTGCCAGACTTGTATTCTTGTCCAGAGGGAGTATTAGTTTGTGGGGTATTCAATTCGTGAGAAAAGGAATGCAACAAAATGTAGAGAATGATTCACGAGTACTAGTAAATACAACTTTATTTGCAACATAAGGGCATCTTTAACGCGGATCATCAACTGTACATTAGCAAATGTCCGCGGGCACGCACTGCCATCCAACCAGAGTCACCAAATGTTCGCCCTTGCCCGGCCTTCTCCATTTAAAAAATTTACACAAATCAATAGGAATTCAACCATACATCTAAATAGTTGCAAACAACTGCAACTGAAAGTGTATTTCTCTTCCTTAGTGGGTTTTGGTGCTAATGCCAACATGAATTGAAGACAAATCTTGTGTGTTAAGTATATACAAGGTGGATTAGTCCAAAAGGTTGAAGCAAAGATGATTGTGGACCCCTATTCACAACGAGAGGAGAAGATATTATACTCAAATTTGTAGCATTCTATATTCACTTGACTATAGGAAAGCACACTATTACGAGGAGTGTTCAATGAGATTATGGTGGAGCTCATTCTCCTTTGGAATATCTCAACTCTATATTCCAATCTTTATCAAACATACACCATCAAGATAGACATTTTGGGCTATCTTACACCTACCGGAAGTTGTCAGAAGTTTCGGGATCAACTTCCGTGAGCTTTCAAAATCCGGTGTTGACTCCAACGCAGGTTTCGGCTTGAAAGTGCAACTTATCCCCGGGTGGTTTTGGTAATCAATAGAAATATATACATCATTGATCTAATTCTTATTGCTAATAGATTTCAGAAAAGATCAGTGATTGGCATGGCAAGGACTAATGGATGTGGACCCCTAAAAATGTCAAGGACAAGTTTGGCATCCACAAGACTCTTCATTTTCATTTTAGTGATCCAAGATGAGTCCCTTAGGAAAGTCAATACTATTAAAAGGGGATGAGGTGTTAATGATGATGTTGTTGCTCAAAGTGCTTAGTGGTATTGCTCCAAAAACCCTCAGTCATTCTCCCACAATCACATCTATCCATACCCTAAACTTCTATCTCGGTCCCACCGAAACTTCTTCATCCGGACTCACCGAGACCATCACTCATATTGCCACAGCCAAACCCTAGCAATTCGGTTTCACCGAAAAGGATTTCGGTCCCACCGAGATGGCATGACCAAGTTGCTGTAATGACATTATTTCACTTCGGAATCACCGAGTTGAAATAATCGCAATTTCCGAAACTGGGTCTGCCCTAGCCATTGCACTTTCGGTCTCACCGAGTTGTTCCACTTCGGTCCCACCGAAAAGCCTAAAGTTCACACTTTTTACACTAGTCGGTCTCACCGAGTTTATGTTCGGTCTCACCGAGTTGGGTCAAAAAGTGTGTAACGGTTGGATTTTTGGAGAAGGCTATATATACCCGTCCACCACCACTTACTCTATGAGAGAGTCATCAGAACGTGCCTACACTTCCACCATACATTTTCCGAGAGAGAACCACCTAATCATGTGTTGAGATCAAGAGATTCCAATCCAACCATTTGAACCTTGATTTCTAGCCTCTTTAAGTTACTTTCCACTTCAATCCTTCTCCTACCCAAGCCAAATCGGTGAGAGAGAGATTGAGTGTTGAGGAGACTATCATTTGAAGCACAAGAGCAAGGAGTTCATCATCAACACACAATTTATTACCTTTTGGAGAGTGGTGTCTCCTAGATTGGTTAGGTGTCACTTGGGAGCCTCCAAGATCATGTGGAGTTGAACCAAGGAGTTTGTAAGGGCAAGGAGATCGCCTACTTCGTGAAGATCTACCCCGAGTGAGGTGATACGTCTCCGTCGTATCTTCTTTTCCAAACACTTTTGCTCTTGTTTTGGACTCTAATTTGCATGATTTGAATGAAACTAACCCGGACTGACGTTGTTTTCAGCAGAACTACCATGGTGTTGTTTTTGTGCAGAAATCAAAGTTCTCGGAATTGGACGAAACTTTTTGGAGATTTTTTATGGAATAAATAAAAATTACTGGCGTAAGAATCAACAGAAGAGGGGCCACCTGTTGCCCACAAGGCAACAGGGCGCGACCCGCCCTTGGGCGCGCCCTGATGCCTTATGGGGCCCACAGGCGGCCGTCTTACCTAATTCCAACGCTATAAATTCTCTTTCCCCGAGAAAAAAATAGGAGAAGAAGTTTCATCACGTTTTGTTCTTCATCGGGAGGGCTGATCTGGAGTCCGTTCGAGGCTCCGGAGAGGGGGATTCGACGCCATCGTCATCATCAACCGTCCTCCATCACCAATTTCATGATGCTCACCACCGTGTGTGAGTAATTTCTCCGTAGGCTTGCTGGACGGTGATGGGTTGGATGAGATTTATCATGTAATCGAGTCAATTTGTTAGGGCTTTGATCCCTAGTATCCACTATGTTCTGACATTGATGTTGCTATGACTTTGCTATGCTTAATGCTTGTCACTAGGACCCGAGTGCCATGATTTCAGATCTGAACCCTTTATGTTTTCATGAATATATTTGTATTCTTGATCCTATCTTGCAAGTTGTATGCACCTATTACATGTTATGATCCGCATACCCCAATGTGACAATAATTGGGATTCTTTCCGGTGATTACCGTAGTTTGAGGAGTTCATGTATTCACTAAGTGCTAATGATTTGTTCCGGTTCTCTATTAAAAGGAGGCCTTAATATCCCTTAGATTTCCTTATGGACCCCGCTGCCATGGGAGGGTAGGACAAAAGATGTCATGCAAGTTCTTATTATAAGCACGTATGACTATATGCGGAATACATGCCTACATTACATTGATGAATTGGAGCTATTGTGTATCGCTCTAGGTTGTGACTGTTATATGATGAATGTCATCCAACATAATTATCCATCACCGATCCAATGCCTACGCTTTTCGCATATTGATCTTTGCTAAGTTACTTTCGTTGCTGTTGCTGTTACAATCACTACAAAACTGCTAATGTTACTGTTCATGTTGCTATTGCTACTGAAACTATCATACTACTGTGCTACTAAACACTTTGCTGCAGATATTTAGTTCTCCAGGTGTGATTGAATTGACAACTCAACTGTTAATATTCGCAAATATTATTTGGCTCCCCTTGTGTCGAATTAATAAATCTGGGTGAAATACTACCCGCGTAAACTGTTGCGATTCCCTATACTTGTGGGTTATCAAGACATTTTTCTGGCGCCGTTGCCGGGGAGCATAGCTCTATTTGTTGAGTCACTTGGGATTTATATCTGTTGATCACTATGAAGAATCTGAATGACGCTAAGACCAAGATCGTCCCCTCTAAGACGAGGGGAGGTAAGGAACTGCCATCTAGCTCCGCACTTGATTCACCTTCTGTTCTGAGTAGGCTTGCGACACCACCACCTGCTATTTATTCTGATATGTCGCAAGTTATTGATGATACTACTTCTGCTATGAATGAAACTATTGATGATGCTAGTACTATGCTTGATAATACCGTGTGCCACTTGGTGAATTTCTTGATGAACAAATTGCTAAAGCTAAAGAAACTGAAAATGTTGAAACTCTTGAAAATTATGATTCACCCATTATGCCTAGCTCCCCTACTAGAGTTGAAATGCCTAAGATACCTGATGGTTATGTTTTTGATAGAGAGACAGCTAGGGCAATTCTTGCTTGTAATGATAGAGATGAAGTTAGAAAATTGCTTGCTGAGTTGAAAGAAAAATCTATGAGGGAGAGAATGAAATATGATCCTAAGTTTGCTACCTCTCCCATATTTGTTACTGATAAGGATTATGAGTTCTCTGTTGATCCTGAGTTAATTACTTTGGTTGAATCTGATCCTTTTCATGGTTATGAAACTCAAACTGTTGTGGCGCACCTTACTAAATTGAATGATATTGCCACCCTATTTGCTCATGAGGAAAAAATTCGCTATTACTATATTCTTAAGTTGTTTCCTTTCTCATTAAAGGGTGATGCTAAGAAATGGTTTAATACTCTTGCTCCTGGTTGTGTGCGTAGTCCCCGGGATATGATATATTACTTCTCTGAAAAATATTTTTCTGCTCATAAGAAACAAGCTGCCTTACAGGAAATATTTAACTTTGTGCAAATTGAAGAAGAGAATCTCCCTCAAGCTTGGGGGAGGCTTCTCGAATTACTTAATGCTTTGCCTGATCATCCTCTTAAGAAGAATGAAATACTTGATATCTTTTATACTGGACTAACCGATGCTTCTAGGGACTACCTGGATAGTTGTGCTGATTGTATTTTCAGGGAACGAACTGTTGGACAGGTTGAAGAACTACTAAATAATATATTGAGAAATGCCGATGATTGGACACTTCCTGAACTACCACCTAAGCCAACTCCGAAGAAAAGAGGTATTCTATTCCTCAGTCCAGAAGATATGCAAGAAGCTAAGAAATCTATGAAGGAAAAATGTATTAAAGCGGAAGATGTTAAGAATCTACCACCTATTGAAGAAATACATGGACTTGATATCCCGACAAAGGTAGTAGACTTAAATTCTCTCACTAGATTTGATGAAAGTGATATTCCCTATAATAAATCTGCTAGCCAATGCTTGTATAAATTTGATAATTACATCATTAAGCAAGAACACTTTAATTTATATGTTAGCAATCAATTAAAACGAAATACCATCAAGATTGAACGCTTGAGTGATTTGATGTTTAGAACTGCTAATGATGTTAAATGCTTGAGTAAACATGCTTCTATGGTTCAGACTCAGTTAGAACAAATAGCTAAGTTACAAAATGATTTGCTTGATGAGATGAATAATAAAATGAATGATCATGCTGTTAGAGTTGTTACTAGAGGAGGTAGAATGACTCAGGAGCCCTTGTATCCTGAAGGTCATCCTAAAAGAATTGAACAAGATTCTCAAAGAAATAATATTGATGCACCTAGTCCATCTAAGAAGAAGAAGAAAGAAAAATGATAGGACTTTGCATGCTTCTAGTGAACCTGAGGTAGAAAAACTTCCTGAGAATCATAATGATGTTTCCATTTCTGATGCTGAGACACAATCTGGTAATGAACATACACCTAGTGATAATGATAATGATAATGATAATGAAGATGTTCATGTTGATGCTCAACCAGATAATGATGTAGAAATAGAACCTGTTGTTGATCTTGATAACCCACCTCCTAAGAATAAAAGATATGATAAAAGAGACTTTGTTGCTAGAAAACATGGAAAGGAAAGAGAACCATGGGTTAAAAAACCTATGCCTTTTCCTTCTAAACCATCTAAAAACAAGGATGAGGAAGATTTTGAGCGCTTTGTTGAAATGCTTAGACCTGTCTTTTTGCGCACTCGCTTGATTGATATGTTGAAAATGTCTCCCTATGCTAAATACATGAAAGATATTGTCACTAATAAAAGAAAGATACCTGAAGCTGAAATTTCCACCATGCTTGCAAATTATTCTTTTAAGGGTGGAGTACCTAAAAAGCTTTAAAGAAGTTATGTTAAAACTGCTCTATGTGATTTGGGAGCCGGTGTTAGTGTTATGCCTTTCTCTTTATATAGAAGACTTGATTTGAATAAGCTCACACCTACTGAAATATCTTTGCAAATGGCTGATAAATCAACTGCTATACCTATTGGAATTTGCGAGGATGTGCCCGTTATTGTTGCAAATGTTACTATCTTAACAGACTTTGTTATACTTGATATGCCCGAGGATGACAACATGTCGATTATCCTTGGAAGACCCTTTTTGAATACTGCAGGGGCTGTTATTGATTGCAATAAAAGCAAGGTCACTTTTCATGTCGATGGCAATGAGCATACGGTTTATTTCCCGAAGAAACAAACTTTAGTGAATGGTATCAATTGTATTGAAAAGGTTTCGACAATCACTATTAGAGGATTTAAATTTCCTCTTCCTATTGTAAAAAAGAAATATGAAATTCTTATTGTTGGGGAGATGCATATCCCCGTTGAGGTAACTTAGTGTTATACGAAAAGTCTTCGGTTTCATGTCACTCGGAAATAGTTTGTTAATAAGACTTGATCAACCTTATTAATGGATTCTTTTTGAGGGGTATGTTGTCGATAAATTTAGTAAGCACAACTTTTTGTAATCTTAGTTTGCTCTCTGTTAATTATAGTTTAATAAAATAAAATGCCATGATTATCCTGTTTCCTGAATTATCCGTGTAATAAAAAATGGCCCAGAAATAAAAGTGCTCAGAATGCAATAAAATTTTAACATGATTTTTTCTGGAATATATAAGAATTTTTGGCAGTGAAAACAACCCAGGGGGTGCACCTGTTGCCCATAAGGCAACATGGCGCAGCCACCCCCCCAAGGCGCGCCAAGATGCCTTGTGGGTCCCACAGGGACCCACTCACTTATCCATTCAGCCCACTTCATCTCCTACCTCCAGAAAACATCGTGGTAGCTCTCTCTCTCGTGTTCTTGCTCCCAAACCTTAGATTTTCGATCTCTTTGCTCGGAGCTCCGTTTCCGAAACTGTTTTGAGGGATTGTTCCTTGGTATGTGACTCTCCCATTGCTCCAATTAGTTTTTGCTTTAGTGGATTATATTTTGCATAAATTGATATTATTGGTGCTACTGAAAATGAGTTTTCATGTTGAATTCTTTGAGTTCTAAGTAGTTTGAATGCTTGATATAGCCTCTAGGCACTTGTATGAGTAGTTGCTATCAATTTGGTGAAGTTTTGTTAACATCTTTTTGTGGTCCAAAAATTTTCAGAAATTTGTTCCTAGGAAAATGAACTTTCTTCGAAGGGGTTCTTTGAGCCGGAGCTCCAAGGGTGTCCTTGGGGACGCCTATGACCACGACCTCAACATTGCGCGCAGGACGGAGGTCCGACCGTGCGAGTGGCCACACAACACCTTCATGAATGAAGTCGGGTTCCGTCAAGAGTTCGCACAATTTGTTGCGAACGTCGGGCTAACCGACTTCCTCGCAGATGAGTGTGACTAGCACCACATCCTTACAAATTCCTTCGTGCAAATTTTTTATTTCATGCCTAGACTCGATATCCCCATGGTGCGTTTCGATTTATATGCTAAACATCATGAGTTAACGCTAGATGAGTTTTGTGAGATATGCTTGATCCCTTCTGATGGGGATTTGAGGGAGCCTCGGCATGAGGAGTTCGAGGACTTCCTTCGCACTTTGACTGTGGGGGAATTTAGGGGCGTGTCGAAAGCCCGTGTTACTAGCCTGCATTTTCCTGCTGTGCACTACTTTGCTTTATTCATAGGGAAATGCTTGACTGCCAGGGAGGAAGGTGGTACGCTCAGTGCCCCTGACCTCGCCATCTTGCATCGTGCTATTCACGGCGATAACACTTTTAGCTTGGGAGCTATCATTGCACGCCGCCTGCACACCAACAGGACTAAGGGAAAAGTCCATGGCGGTATTTATGCTTCGTGTCTTGCGAAACGTTTTAATGTTGCTATCCGCCCAAATGACTACTTGCTGCCTAAGGTTTATTTAGACCAACAATGCATGATCGATCACCATTTTATTGATGAACCTGAACCTCCTCAATATATTCGTTATAACCTGATTTTCAGTGAGAGAACTCGCGATATTATTCCATTGCCTGCACCCTCTTTGTTTGACTCTCATGCCAGGAACGGATACACCATCATGCCGGCGGACATCACAGCTTACAAGAACGAGCTGGCCACAGCAGAGAACGAGGTCCAGCAGTGGGACCTTCAAGTGCCTCCGCCCCAGTACTATCCGCCCGGTCCTGATGAATACTACGGGTGGTGATTACCAAGCTAGGCCAAAAGCCTAAGCTTGGGGGAGTACGTATCTCTCACCGACATTACATTCATGTTCACACATTCATTCCAGTTGTCGGTGTTCATCCTTTTTCATTGTATCATCCATGTTAGTTTTATTTCCGCTTTCTTCTTGTGTGTTTGAAAAACTTTGAAAATCCAAAATATTTCTCGCTTCTTTTCGGTTTTTCTTTCTTGTTTGTTAGTTTGTAGTATTAAAAGAAAACCCAAAAAGATTTCTCGTTTCTTCTTTTGCTTGTTGGGAGTTTTCCCGTGTAAATAGTTTTTCTCGCTTTTTGTTTTTCTTCTTTAACTTGCTTTCTTTGGAAAAACTAAAAACTCCAAAAATATTTTAGTGTGTTTCTCTGAATTTCCTTTCTTTTCGTTGAGTCGTCGTAAGGAGAAGACCACGATGGAAATGTTGAGTGGCTCTCATAGGCTTTATTGTTGATCTAACGAAGAGCCAATTTTACCTTGTCTTCTCCCTTGAATAAAATGTTTGCAGATTCCAGCTTAGTCCACGACACTCTTGCACTATTATTATTTTCACATCATTCGGTCGTGCAAGTGAAAGGCAATAATGACGATGATTTGATGAAGTCACTGTGGCAAGGAAAAGCTAGTATGAACTCTTCTTGTTTTTGTTTTTGTAAATATGTTTAACTCAGTATCCATGATTCAGCATATTATGAGTAAACTTGTTTGTGATGACAATTAGAGATTATAGTTGCTTAAGTAGCTAGGAGTGGATAATGATTTATCTTGGATGTCAACATGCATTAAAATGGTTATGATGTAGTATGTTAATATGGTAGCCTCCTCTGAATATTTCAAGTGGCTTGACTTGGCACATGTTCATACATGTAGTTGATTCAAAACCAACATAGCCTCCATGAAATTTATGTTCAGGGTGTCTATATCCTACTCATGCTAGTATTCAATGTTAATTATTCTCAATGCATGATCATGACCGTTTTCACTCTCTAGTTGGTCGCTTCTCAATCTATTTGCTAGCCCTCGCCCGTACTAAGCGGGAATACTGCTTGTGCATCCAAAATCCTTAAACCAAAATTGTTCCAGATGAGTCCACTATATCTACCTATATGCGGTATTACTCTGCCATTCCAAGAAAATTTGCACATGCCACCTCTAATCATTCAAATAAACATCCGTTTTGTGTGCCCGTACTGCTCATGGAGCGACAGGGGGTGGTCAGTATCTTCCATGCTAAGTGGGTTATTATCAGATGAGTGTTTATTCACTTGCCATTGCACGAGAGAAGCTGGTATTTGGGATGCCCAGTCCTATGCTCAAAATCGAAAATACATAATGCAAACAAACTCCCCCGGAAAGTTGTTGGTATGGAGGGCACCCGAGGATTCGGCTAGCCATGGCTTGTGTTGGTATGGTGGAGGGGGAGTAAACTTTACCTTTCTACTTGGGAACCGCCTATAATGTGTTTAGCATGGAAGATATTGAAAACTCTCGGTCGTGACCTTGACAGGAAACGTACACCTCCCAAAATTATTTTTCATCTCTGATTTAAGCTTTAAGCCCTGGCACCTCTCCAGATCCATGCTTCCCTCTGCGAAGGGCCTATCCATTTACTTTTATGTTATTTTACTTTTATTGTTGAGTCTCACCTTCTCATTATAAGCACCAATCATGAGAGCACTATTGTCATCCTTATGCATTGAGTATAGTTAATATTGTGTGCATCATGACTGGATCTCTTCTACCCTGAATTACAATGTTTAGTCGCTGCTTGAACTTTGGAGGTGCTCTGCATTTATGTTTTGCGGTCTCAGAAAGGGCTAGCGAGATACCATGTTATCATATTATATCATGATTGTTTTGACAAATTGTTGGCATTTGAGATATGTTATTATTGCTCGCTAGTTGATTATGCCATTGATATGAGTAAATATAATTCCTAATTGTTATTATGAGCGTGGTTAGTTCATGATCTTTGCTGAAAACTTGGGTACTATTTAAGCTTATATACGGATACAAGAACAAAAGAGATTGTAAAAGTTTTTCTTTATCACTTTAAGTTTGTCAACTGAATTGCTTGAGGACAAGCAATGAGTTAAGCTTGGGGGAGTTGATACGTCTCCATCGTATCTACTTTTCCAAACACTTCTGCTCTTGTTTTGGACTCTAATTTGCATGATTTGAATGAAACTAACCCGGACTGACGCTGTTTTCAGCAGAACTACCATGGTGTTGTTTTTGTGCAGAAATCAAAGTTTTCGGAATTGGACGGAACTTTTTGGAGATTTTTTATAGAATAAATAAAAATTACTGGCGCAAGAATCAACAGAAGAGGGGCCACCTGTTGCCCACAAGGCAACAGGGCGCGCCCTGATGCCTTGTGGGGCCCATAGGCGGTCGTCTGACCTAATTCCAATGCTATAAATTCTCTTTCCCCGAGAAAAAAATAGGAGAAGAAGTTTCATCGCGTTTTACGATACGGAGCCGCTGCCACCTCCTGTTCTTCATCGGGAGGGCTGATCTGGAGTCCGTTCGGGGCTCCGGAGAGGGGGATTCGACGCCGTCGTCATCATCAACCGTCCTCCATCACCAATTTCATGATGCTCACCACCGTGTGTGTGAGTAATTTCTCCGTAGGCTTGCTGGACGATGATGGGTTGGATGAGATTTATCATGTAATCGAGTCAATTTGTTAGGGCTTTGATCCCTAGTATCCACTATGTTCTGAGATTGATGTTGCTATGACTTTGCTATGCTTAATGCTTGTCACTAGGGCCCGAGTGCCATGATTTCAGATCTGAACCCTTTATGTTTTCATGAATATATTTGTGTTCTTGATCCTATCTTGCAAGTTGTATGCACCTATTAGGTGTTATGATCCGCATACCCCAAGGTGACAATAATTGGGATTCTTTCCGGTGATTACCGTAGTTTGAGGAGTTCATGTATTCACTAAGTGCTAATGTTTTGTTCCGGTTCTCTATTAAAAGGAGGCCTTAATATCCCTTAGATTTCCTTATGGACCCCGCTGCCACGGGAGGGTAGGACAAAAGATGTCATGCAAGTTCTTATTGTAAGAACGTATGACTATATGCGGAATACATGCCTACATTACATTGATGAATTGGAGCTATTGTGTATCGCCCTAGGTTGTGACTGTTATATGATGAATGTCATCCAACATAATTATCCATCACCGATCCAATGCCTACGCTTTTCGCATATTGATCTTTGCTAAGTCACTTTCGTTGCTGCTGCTGTTACAATCACTACAAAACTGCTACTGTTCCCGTTGCTATTGCTACTGAAACTATCATAATACTGTGCTACTAAACACTTTGCTGCAGATATTTAGTTCTCCAGGTGTGGTTGAATTGACAACTCAACTGCTAATACTCGCAAATATTCTTTGGCTCCCCTTGTGTTGAATCTATAAATCTGGGTGAAATACTACCTGCGAAAACTGTTGCAATCCCCTATACTTGTGGGTTATCATGAGGCTAGTCCTTCATGGACGAAAGCCATGGTGGAATAGGCAAGGTTGCTTCTTCGTGAACCCTTCGTGGGTGGAGCCCTCCGTGGACTCGCGCAACCGTTACCCTTCATGGGTTGAAGTCTCCATCAACGTGGACGTACGATAGCACCACCTATCGGAACCACGCCAAAAATCATCGTGTCTTCATTGCGTTTGAAATCTCCAAACCCCTCCTTGATTCGTCTCCAACGTATCTATAATTTTTGATTGTTCCAAGCTATTATAGTATCAATCTTGGATGTTTTATATGCAATTATATGCCATTATATATCATTTTTGGGGACTAACCTATTAACCAAGTGCCCAGTGCCAATTGCTGTTTTTTTGCTTGTTTTTGTCTTTTCAGAAAATCATTATCAAAAAGAGTCCAAACGAGAAAAAAACTTTGGATTAATTTTTTCTGGACCAAAAGAGACCCACGAAGCTTCGGGAAAAGACCAGAAGAGCCACGAGGAGGTGGCAAGCCTGGAGGGCGCGCCCAGGAGGGGTAGGCGCACCCCCTGGATTGTGGGCCCCACGTAGCCCCTCCTGACCTAATTCCAGCGCTATAAATTCCCAAATATTCCTAATATACCAGGGAGACAGAAGAGAAAACCTTTCCGCCGCCGCAAGCCTCTATTCTTCCGCGATCCCATCTGGAGGCCTTTTCTGGTACTCTGCCGGAGGGGGAATCAATCACGGAGAGCTTCTTCATCAACCTTGATGCCCTTCCGATGATGTGTGAGTAGTTTACCACAAACCTACGGGTCCATAGCTAGTAGCTAGATGGCTTCTTCTCTCTCTTTGATCTTCAATACCATGTTCTCCTCGATGTTCTTCGAGTTCTATCCGATGTAATCTTCTTTTGTGGTGTGTTTGTTGGGATCCGATGAATTGTGAGTTTATGATCGGATTATTCATGAGAAATATTTGAGTCTTCTCTGAACTCTTTTATACATGATTATTATAGCTTTGTATTTCTCTCCGATCTATCGATTTGGTTTGGCCAACTAGATTGGTTTATCTTGCAATGGGAGAGGTGCTTTGTGATGGGTTCAATCTTGCGGTGCTCAATCCCAGTGACAGAAAGGGACATGACACGTATTTGTATTGTTGCCATTAAGGATAAAAAGATGGGGTTTAATCATATTGCTTGAGTTTACTTTGTCTACATCATGTCATCTTGCTTAAGGCGTTACTCTATTTCATACTTAATACCCTAGATGCATGCTGGATAGCGGTCGATGGGTGGAGTAATAGTAGTAGATGCAGGCAAGAGTCGGTCTACTTGTCTCGGACGTGATGCCTATATACATGATCATTGCCATGAATCCGTCATAATTATTTGCTTTTCTATCAATTGCCCAACAGTAATTTGTTTACCCACCGTATGCTATGTGTTCGAGAGAGAAGCCTCTAGTGAAAACTATGGCCCCCGGGTCTACTTTTATCATATATTAAAACCAAAAATACCTTGCTGCAATTTATTTACTTTTATTTTATTTAGTATTTTCGTTTATCTATCTATCACTATCAGAATTAATCCTTGCAAATAACCGCTAAGAGGATTGACAGCCCTCTTATTTGCGTTGGGTGCAAGTGTTTGCTTTTGTGTGTGCAGGTGCGCTTAACGGGATTTTGCTTGGTTCTCCTACTAGATTGATAACCTTTGTTCTTAACTGAGGGAAATACTTATCTCTACTATACTGCATCATCCTCTCCTCTTTGGGGAAATACCAACGCAGTCTACAAGTAGCAGGAAGAATTTCTGGCGCCGTTACCGGGGAGACATCATCAAAATTACCAAGTACCTTCGCACAAACTATCATCCACTTGCATTTATTTTATTTGCCCTTTATTTGCATTTGCCTCTCGTTTTCATCTCCCCCACTTCTAATTTTTTTTACAAAAACACAAAAATAGTTTTATTTGCTTGTTTAACTTGCTTTGCTTGAAGTTGCCATCATGTCTGAGTTTGTTATTGAAAAGAGTGAGGATGGTAAAATCCCTAAGATAGAAATTCCCTCAAATTTAGACTCAAAATTTTTTGTAGTAGGGAGTGGAAATATCATAGGGAAAAACATTATTCAAGAGTTCTTTAATTGTACAGGAGCTTTGGTTTGCAATGATACTCCCATTCTTAAAAGAACCAACAGTTATGGGGAGGCTATCTCCGCACTCGTTCTTAAACTTGAAAGAAGATTTATTCGTACTCATCCCACCTTGCAAAGATTGTTTTATGAGTTACCGGTTATAAACAACCCTAAGGCTAAAAAGATAGCTACTCTTATCCTTATGAATGAGTTTGATTACATAGTGCAAGAAGCTAGAGAGATCTTTGATTTCTACAATATGTGCCAAGAAAATCCGGTGATAGATGAAATTTTATATAATGAGGAATATATATTGAGATATGTTTTCCATGATCACCATGCTTTTGATGAAAACACTAAAAAGGAAGTTCCCCCTTTGCATATCATCCAACAAGTTTTCAATGGTATTAATCAGAAATATTCCTGGATCGTAAAAGGGAACCAACAAGGGTTTGAAGAAAGTAGCCTTAATGACCCTAAAATTTTGGTTGATGATGTGTTCCCCATTGTTTTCGAAAAGCCTCCTGAAAATTACACCCCTAAGGATGTCAAAACCAAGGATGACAACACTTGAAACTATGCATTATGCCTAGCTAGGGGCATAAAACAATAGCGCTAGTTGGGAGGCAACCCAATGAAAAAAAAAACTGTTTTTACTTTCTGTTTTTGTGTGTTTACACAATTTTAGCCTCTGTTATGATTGTGTTTTTATCTTTTAATTAGTGTTTGTGCCAAGTAATGCCTTTGGGATGATTTGGAAGATAGTATAATTGATGCTGTTTGAAAACAGAAACTTTTGCGTCCAGTGCTGGAATTTTAATTTTTCACTGGAGCATAAGAATAATCTGAATTTTTTAAACAATATTGATATATGAATTTCCCACTTTTTCCTAATTTTTCTGAATTTTTGGAGTTACATAAGTATGTCATTAATTCAGGTCTTTACAGACTGTTCTGTTTTAGACAGATTCTGTTTTTGTTGCATAGTTTGCTTATTTTGATGAATCTATGGATCGTATCGGGGGGTATGAGTCATGGAGAAGTTTGAGTACAGTAGCATTATGCCAATATTAAATATGAATCAATTTACAACAGTACCTAAAGTTTAAGATTTGTTTGTTATACTAACGGATCTCACGATGTTTCTGTTGAGTTTTGTGTGCTGAAGTTTTCAAGTTTTGGGTGAGACTACGATGGATAAAGGAATAAGGAGCGGCAAGAGCCTAAGCTTGGGGATGCCCAAGGCACCCCAAGGTAATATTCAAGGAATACTCAAGCGTCTAAGCTTGGGGATGCCCCGGAAGGCATCCCCTCTTTCGTCTATAATCTATCGGTAACTCACTTGGAGCTATATTTTTATTCATCACATGATATGTGTTTTACTTGGAGCGTCTTGTGATATAGTTTGTTTGATTTTGTTTGCTTGTTAGTTTGTCACAATCATCTTTGCTTAACACACCTTTTTGAGAGGGACACACATTATTCGTGATTTGTTAGAATACTCTATGTGCTTCACTTATATCTTTTGAGCTAGGCAGTTGCTCTAGTGCTTCACTTATATCTTTTAGAGCAAGGCGGTGGTTATATTTTAAACAAATAGTTGCACTCTCATGCTTGACTTATATCTTTTTGAGAGTCTAATGATTAGCAATGGTAATATGCACGGGTTATGAATTTGGTCCTGATATGATAGGTATTCAAGAGGGATATAATAAAAACTTTCATGTAGATCGCTGAAAATGATAAGTTTGATTCCTTGCAATAGTTTTGCGATATTAAGATGGTAATATGTTGGAGGTGCTAGTAGATAATTGTGGTTTAGTAAGAATATTGGTGTTAAGGTTTGTGATTCCCGAAGCATGCATGTATGATCTGTCGTTATGCTAAGAAGTTGGAGATTGATTTATTCTTGATTGTCTACCTTATGAGTGGCGGTCGGGGACGAGCGATGGTATTTTCCTACCAATCTATCCCCCTAGGGGCATGCGTAGTAGTACTTTGCTTCGAGGGCTAATAAACTTTCGCAATAAGTATGTGAGTTCTTTATGACTAATGTGAGTCCATGGATTATACGCACTCATGATAACCCACAAGTATAGGGGATCAGTTGTAGCCTTTCTCGATAAATAAGAGTGTCGAACCCAATGAGGAGCTAAAGGTATAATCAATATTCCCTTCAAGTTCTATCGACCACCGATACAACTCTACGCACACTTAACATTCGCTTTACCTAGAACAAGAATGAAACTAGAAATACTTTGTAGGTGTAATGCTAGAACTACTTCGCAAGAATAAAACTAGGAGTACTTTGTCAGAATAAAACTACGAGTAATTTGCAAGATAATAAAAGCTAGTTGTTTAGTAGAAAGCTTTTGTAACACAAGAGAAAGATTTGTCCCTAGGCAATCGATAACTAGACCGGTAATCATTATTGCAATTTTATATAAGGGATTGGCATGAGCTAACATACTTTCCGTACTTGGATCATATGCACTTATGATTGGAACTCTAGCAAGCATCCGCAACTACCAAAGATCATTAAGGTAAAACCCAACCATAGCATTAAGTAACAAGTCCTTTTTACTCCCATACGCAACAACCCCCTTACTCGGGTGTAAGCTTCTGTCACTCTAGCCGCTCACTATAAGAGAATTATGAACGTATTGCAAACCCTACAGTGAGAATCCCTCACGCTTGCGCGACACGGAGGGCACCATAGGACAGCACCAAAATAAAACATGCAACTCAAACCAATCATGATCATCAATCAACCCAAAGGACAAAAGAAATCTACTCAAACATCATAGGATTTCCATACATCATTGGATAATAATATATAGTGTTAAGCACCATGTTTAAGTAGAGATTACAGCGGGGAGAAGAGGTGTTATACCGCTGCATAGAGGGAGAGAGAGTTGGTGTTGAAGGCGGCGAAGTTGTTGGGTGTAGATCCCCGTCACGATGATTGCCCCGGCGGCGTTCCGGCGCCACCGGGAGAGAGGGGGAGAGAGCCCCCCTCCTTCTTTTTCTTCCTTGCCCTCCCCCCTAGATGGGAGGAGAGTTTCCCCTCTGATCCATGGCCACCATGGCTCCCGGAGGGGAGGAGCCCCTCCGAGATTGGATCTCTCTCTCTGTTCTCTTCTTTTTCGCGTTCCTGTTTTCTGGCCGAAAACTGTTTCTTAAATTCTCGGAGATCTATAACTCCGATTGGGCTGAAATTTTGAGGGGATTTTTATTCGGATATTAGCTTCCTTGTGGCAGAAGGACACCCTCAACTGACCTATAGGGGAGCCACAAGCCCCTATACTCAAATGATATAAGTGAAGCACATGAAGCATTCTATAAAGCCATACTCAAAAGATATAAGTGAAGCACATGAAGCATTCTATAAAGCCATACTCAAAAGATATAAGTGAAGTGCAAAGAGCATTCTATAAATCAACCAAGGACTATCTCATACCAGCATGGTGCATTATTAAAAGAAAAAGAAAAATCACACGACGCTCCAAGAATTTACGCATATCATGTGAGCAAAACAAAAACCGAGACATACCGATAATTATTGAAGAAAGATGGGATGCTTTCCGGGGCATCCCCAAGCTTAGAAGCTTCAGTCTCCTTGAATATTAACTTGGGGTGCCTTGGGCATCCCCAAGATTTAACTCTTGCCTCTCCTTATTCTCCTCATATCGATACCTCCTCGATCTTCGAACACTTAATCCACACAAAACTTAACCGAACTTTTTATTAGAGGGGTTAGTACATATAACATCAAATCCCATCATGTCCTGCTGTAACATTATTGTATAATTATAATAAAATATTACCCACTGTATGATATCACAATTCTATGGCTCCCAGGTCAATGGGGCTCAACAAGATTTCAAACATACGCAAATAAAGAAACTATAACAGCAATCTGTGAAAACAGGACAGTCTGTAAAGATCCAAATGAAACATATACTTCTGTAACTCAAAAAATTCTGAAAAATTAGGAAAAAAAAATTATATAAGTACTGTGTAAAAATTTCAGAATTTTTCCATGTTCCAGTAAAATATAGAAATTCAAACACTATAGCAAAAGTTTCTGTTTTTTCACAGCACACCAAACAAGCAATTTAAACATCCTAAAGGTAAATCTTGGCACATTATTTTTATAATACAATGGATTTGTACAAGGGGATAAGTATTTTTGTTGAAAAGTTTCTGTAATTCAAGATTCACAAAGTTTCTATGGGCATGAACAAAGTTCAAGGCTAGCCCCCACTTCCACATTTCTCATCTGTCTCACTTTCACTTTTCTTTTTGAAAAAGTTTTAGGTTCCCCTCTATATTTTTTTGTTTTTAAATTTTTTAAAAGCACACAACAGAATAAAATGACTCTCTAAAACTTCCGGGTTGTCTCCCAGGCAGCGCTTTCTTTAAAGCCATTAAGCTAGGCATATAGTGCTCAAGTAATTGATCCACCCGGATCCCAAGGTATATCAAAGCCAATTTTAATTAACAATGATTTGTGATTTAGTAGTGAGTACAAAGAAACATATATCATGCAATGACGAAGTCTAACTCTCTTCCTATGCATCGGCATGTCATAAAAGAACAATTCATGCACACATAATAAAGGCCGATACATAGCATAAACAGTTTCTTGCAATTTTATCGTATTGGAAACATAGAGAGGTGCAAATGTAGTTCCTCTCCCATAATAATTGCAAGTAGGAGCAGCAAGCACATGCATATTATATTCATCAAAATCATCATGTGTAATAGTAAAACGCAACCCATCAATATAATCCTTAATAAGCACAAACTTCTCTGATATAGTGTAGTTTGGAGAATTCAAAAATATAATAGGACTATCATGTGTGGGTGAAATAGCAACAATTTCATTCTTAACATAAGTAACTATAGCAAGTTCATCTCCATAAGCATCATTCAAATTGGCATCATGGCCACAAGCATAGCAAGCGTCAATTTCATCAAAAAGGGATATTTCAAACGAATCAAAGGGATCATAGCAATCATCATAGCAATCATCCTTCGGTAAGCACGAAGGGAAATTAAACAATGTATGAGTTGAAGAGTTACTCTCATTAGAAGGTGGGCACGGGTAGCTAGTCCGCTCTTCCTCCGTTTGTTCTCCGCTCTCCTCGTCATCTTTTTCAAGTAATGAGCTCACAGTGTCATCAATTTCTTCTTCCATAGGTTCCTAAAAAATATTAGTCTCTTCTTGGACAGCGGAGGTGTCCTCAATATATTATTTAACATATGCATTAGAAGCATAATTTTCATAGCAATATTTAACTATGGCAAAATTTTCAGATTTGTAAAGAGTAGCATCACACTTTTCAATCAAAGAAGCAATTTCATATGCACCCTCAAAAGCAACAAATTCTTCAATTTGTTCAATATCATAGTAACTATAAACACCTTTGGAATAATAAGATAATATTCCATTATCCTTAGACTCACATTGGTACTAAAGGTGTTTTTTAGGGTTTTCAGAACAACAAGTAAAATCATATATTTCGCATAAATTCCAAGCATAGTATTCCAAACAATTAATTTGATACCTTAAGAGTTTCCCTTTTTGAGACAAGCGGTGTCGCACAAACCAAGCATGCTCATCTAATGATTTTCCCTCAACTAAGCTAGTTGGGTTTTCAGCACGAGCACAAAGGGATCGAAGATGATCCAAGTAGAAAGCTTCAGCAGTATGGTAGATTTTGGGTGGTTCTTCAACCATTGGTTTAGCAAGTACAACTAATTTTTTTGGTATTTTACGTTTCCTACCCATAACTAAAGATAGAAAACAAGAGCACAAAATAAAAACTACTTAGTGATAAAGCAAACAAGCACACACGAGAATATCAACCCCACGCTATTGCTCCCCGGCAACGGCGCCAGAAAAAGGTCTTGATAACCCACAAGTATAGGGGATCAGTTGTAGCCTTTCTCGATAAATAAGAGTGTCGAACCCAATGAGGAGCTAAAGGTAGAATCAATATTCTCTTCAAGTTCTATCGACCACCGATACAACTCTACGCACACTTAACGTTCGCTCTACCTAGAACAAGAATGAAACTAGAAGTACTTTGTAGGTGTAATGCTAGAACTACTTCGCAAGAATAAAACTAGGAGTACTTTGTGAGAATAAAACTATGAGTAATTTGCAAGATAATAAAAGCTAGTTGTTTAGTAGAAAGCTTTTGTAACACAAGAGAAAGATTTGTCCCTAGGCAATCGATAACTAGACCGGTAATCATTATTGCAATTTTATATGAGGGAGAGGCATGAGCTAACATACTTTCCGTACTTGGATCATATGCACTTATGATTGGAACTCTAGCAAGCATCCGCAACTACCAAAGATCATTAAGGTAAAACCCAACCATAGCATTAAGTAACAAGTCCTCTTTACTCCCATACGCAACAACCCCCTTACTCGGGTGTAAGCTTCTGTCACTCTAGCCGCCCACTATAAGAGAATTATGAACGTATTACAAACCCTACAGCGGGAATCCCTCACGCTTGCGCGACATAGAGGGCACCATAGGACAACACCAAAATAAAACATACAACTCAAACCAATCACGATCATCAATCAACCCATAGGACAAAAGAAATCTACTCAAACATCATAGGATTGCCATACATCATTGGATAATAATTTATAGCGTTAAGCACCATGTTTAAGTTGAGATTACAACAGGGAGAAGAGGTGTTACACCGCTGCATAGAGGGAGAGAGAGTTGGTGTTGACGGCGGCGAAGTTGTTGGTGTAGATCGCCGTCACGATGATTGCCCCGGCGGCGTTCCGGTGCCACCGGGAGAGAGGGGGAGAGAGCCCCCCTCCTTCTTCTTCTTCCTTGGCCTCCCCCCTAGACGGGAGGAGAGTTTCCCCTCTGACCTATGGCTGCCATGGCTCTCGGAGGGGAGGAGCCCCTCCGAGATTGGATCTCTCTCTCTGTTCTCTTTTGTTTCGCGTTCCTGTTTTCTGGCCGAAAACCATTTCTTAAATTCCCGGAGATCCGTAACTCCGATTGGGCTGAAATTTTGAGGGGATTTTTATCTGGATATTAGCTTCCTTGTGGCAGAAGGACACCCTCAACCGACCTACAGGGGAGCCACAAGTCCCCTAGGCGCGCCCAGGGGGCCGCGCCCTGCAGGCTTGCCGTGTCCTCGGGCATCGTCTCGCGTTGATTCTTTTTCCCAAAAATCACATATATTCCAAGAAAAGGATAGTAACATTTTTATCGCATTTGGACTTCGTTTGATATGGATTTTCTGTGAAACAAAAAACATGCAACAAACAGGAACTAGCACTGGGCACTGGATCAATATGTTAGTCCAAGAAATCATATAAAAAGTTGCCAAAAGTATGTGGAAATTGTAGGATAATGGCATGAAACAATCAAAAATTATAGATACGACAGAGACGTATCAACTCTCACCTTTCGGCAATTTGCTAGCCTCTTCGGTACCGTGCATTGCCCTTTCTCACATCGAGAGTTGGTGCAAACTTCGCCGGTGCATCCAAACCCCGTGATATGATACGCTCTATCACACATAAGCCTCCTTATATCTTCCTCAAAACAGCCACCATACCTACCTATCATGGCATTTCCATAGCCATTCCGAGATATATTGCCACGCAACTTCCACCGTTCCATTTTTATGACACACATCATCATTGTCATATTGCTTTGCATGATCATATAGCTGACATAGTATTTGTGGCTCAGCCACCGTTCATCATTTTTATACATGTTACGCTAGTATCATTGCACATCCTGGTACACCGCCAGAGGCATTCATATAGAGTCATATTTTTGTTCTAGTTTCGAGTTGTAATTTTTTGAGTTGTAAGTAAATAGAAGTATGATGATCATCATTATTAGAGCATTGTTCCGGTGAGGAAATAAAAAAGAGAGGCCAAAAAAGTGCCCACGAAAATTAAAAAAAGAGGCCAAAAAGAGTCCACAAAAAAAGAGAGAAAAAGACAGAAGGGGCAATGTTACTATCCTTTTCCATACTTGTGCTTCAAAGTAGCACCATGTTTTTCATATAGATAGTCTCCTATTTTGTCACTTTCATATACTAGTGGGAATTTTTCATTATGGAACTTGGCTTGTATATTCTGATGATGGGCTTCCTCAAATGCCCGAGGTCTTCATGAGCAAGCAAGTTGGATGCACACCCACTTAGTTTTCTTGTTGAACTTCCATACACTTATAGCTTTTAGTGCATCCGTTGCATGGCAATCCCTACTCCTCACATTGACATCAATTGATGGGCATCTCCATAGCCCGTTGATTAGCCTCGTTGATGTGAGACTATCTTCTTATTTTGACTTCCCCTTATTAATCTCTACCACCACACTCTATTCCACCCATAGTGCTATATCCATGGCTTGCAGTCATGTATTGCGTGGGGGTTGAAAAAGCTGAAGTGCGTTAAAAAGTATGAACCAATTGCTCGGCTTGTCATCGGGGTAGTGCATGATAAATATTTTGTGTTAAGAAGATGGAGCATGACAGGATTATATGATTTTGTAGGGATAACTTTCTTTAGCATTTTTATTTTGAAAGACATGATTGTTTGTTAGTTTGCCTGAGTATTGATGTCATTATATCAAACTATAGACTATTGCTTTGAATCATTCGGATCTTATTATTCATACCATAAGAGAGAGATTACATGATAAACATGATAGGTAGCATTCCACATCAAAAATTCTGTTTTTATCATTTACCTACTCGAGGATGAGCAGGAATTAAGCTTGGGGATGCTTGATACGTCTCCAACGTATCTATAATTTTTGATTGTTCCATGCTATTATAGTATCAATCTTGGATGCTTTATATGCAATTATATGCCATTATATATCATTTTTTGGGACTAATATATTAACCCAGTGCCCAGTGCCAATTGCTGTTTTTTGCATGTTTTTGTCTTTTCAGAAAATCATTATCAAAAAGAGTCCAAACGAGAAAAAAACTTTGGATTAATTTTTTCTGGACCAGAAGAGACCCACGAAGCTTCGGGAGAAGACCAGAAGAGCCATGAGGAGGCGGCAAGCCTGGAGGGCGCGCCCAGGGGGTAGGCGCACCCCCCAGGCTTGTGGGCCCCACGTAGCCCCTCCTGACCTAATTCCAGTGCTATAAATTCCCAAATATTCCTAATATACCAGGGAGAAAGAAGAGAAAACCTTTCCGCTACCGCAAGCCTCTGTTCTTCCGCGATCCCATCTGGAGGCCTTTTCCGGTACTCTGCCAGAGGGGGAATCGATCACGGAGGGCTTCTTCATCAACCTTGCTGCCCTTTCGATGATGTGTGAGTAGTTTACCATAGACCTACGGGTCCATAGCTAGTAGCTAGATGGCTTCTTCTCTCTCTTTGATCTTCAATACCATGTTCTCCTCGATGTTCTTGGAGTTCTATCCGATGTAATCTTCTTTTGCGGTGTGTTTGTTGGGATCCGATGAATTGTGAGTTTATGATCAGATTATTCATGAGAAATATTTGAGTCTTCTCTAAACTCTTTTATACATGATTATTATAGCTTTGTATTTCTCTCCGTTCTATCGATTTGGTTTGGCCAACTAGATTGGTTTATCTTGCAATGGGAGAGGTGCTTTGTGATGGGTTCAATCTTGCGGTGCTCAATCCCAGTGACAGAAAGGGACATGACACGTATTTGTATTGTTGCCATTAAGGATAAAAAGATGGGGTTTAATCATATTGCTTGAGGTTACTTTGTCTACATCATGTCATCTTGCTTAAGGCGTTACTATATTTCGTACTTAATACCCTAGATGCATGCTGGATAGCGGTCGATGGGTGGAGTAATAGTAGTAGATGCAGGCAGGAGTCGGTCTACTTGTCTCGGTCGTGATGCCTATATACATGATCATTGCCATGAATCCATCATAATTATTTGCTTTTCTATCAATTGCCCAACAGTAATTTGTTTACCCACCGTATGCTATGTGTTTGAGAGAGAAGCCTATAGTGAAAACTATGGCCCCCGGGTCTACTTTTATCATATATTAAAACCAAAAATACCTTGCTGCAATTTATTTACTTTTATTTTATTTAGTATTTTAGTTTATCTATCTATCACTATCAGAATTAATCCTTGCAAATAATCGCTAAGAGGATTGACAACCCTCTTATTTGCGTTGGGTGAAAGTGTTTGCTTTTGTGTGTGCAGGTGCGCTTAATGGGATTTTGCTTGGTTCTCCTACTGGATTGATAACCTTGGTTCTTAACTGAGGGAAATACTTATCTCTACTATACTGCATCATCCTCTCCTCTTCGGGAAATACCAACGCAGTCTACAAGTAGCATTCCTTTACTTACATATGCAATGTTTTACTTTCCGCTGCTACACTCTTAGAATTGCATGTGTAGGGTGATACTTGACTTGGTGTATTTGCTAAAATCTGCCAACAACTAAAATTGGGAAAAGGATAGATTTTTATTTTGTCAAGTAGTCTAATCACCCTCCCTCTAGTCATACTTTCGATCCTTTAAGTGGTATCAGAGCTTTGGTCTCCATTGCATTGGTTTCACAACCTAGGAGAGTATGGTGTCTAGTGAGGGAAATTACCACCGTAGAGGTCCATATATTGATGGTACAAACTTTGCTAGTTGGAAGCATTAGATGAAAATGCATATTCTTGGTCATAACCCCGCCGTTTGGGCTGTTGTTCGTGTTGGCTTGCAAGGTGAATTCTTTGAGGATGGCAAGGAACCGGATCGTGAAGCAACCGCGGAAGAATTGAAGATGTTGCAATACAATGCTCAAGCATGTGACATTCTCTTCAATGGTTTGTGCCCTGAGCAGTTCAACAAGATTAGCCGCCTCGAGAATGCAAAGTAAATTTGGGATACTTTGGTTGATATGCACGAGGGTACCGAGTCCGTCAAGTAATCCAAGTTGGATGTGCTTCAAAGTCAACTCGACAAGTTCAAGACGAAGGATGGTGAAGGAGTCGCAGAAATGTACTCTAGGCTTACTCTCATCACAAATGAGATTGCCGGCTTAGGAAGTGAAGAGATGACCGACAAATTCATCATCAAAAAGATTCTTAGAGCCTTGGATGGAAAATATGTTATCGTGTGCACATTGATCCAAATGATGCCCAATTACAAAGGTCTCAAGCCCACGGAAGTCATTGGAAGGATTGTTGCTCATGAGATGTCACTCAAGGACAAGGAGGAACTACACAATAAGTAAAGTGGTGCTTACAAAGCCTCAACCGATGCTCCCACAACTTCAAGCAACAAGCTAGTATCCGATGAAGAGATAAGTCTAGTGGTGAAAAGGTTCAACAAGTTTTACAAGAACAAAGGAAAAGAGAGAAGCTCTAGGTCAAGGCATTATGATAGAAGATCATCAAGTCGTGACCGTAATTGCTATAATTGTGGAAGACCCTGACACTACTCCAATGAGTGTACGGCACCTCATAAGAAAAGAGATGAATCACCAAGAGGAAGACATAGAAGAGATGAATCACCTCACAAGGAGAGAAGGAGTAGAGATGATCGTTATGAACGAAGACCTTCTCGGAGAAGCAATGATTCGGAAAGGAAGGACAAGTCATCCAAGAGCTACACTAGAAGACATGAAGCTCATGTTGGTGAATGGATTTCCGGCTCCGACTCCGACAATCATTCCGAGAGAAGCTATCACTCCGACTCCGACTATAGTCAAGATGAAGGTGTTGCCGGACTTGCTCTCGTATCCTCCAACTCCTATGATCTATTCGATTCACCAAATGAGGGAATTGGAAGATGCTTCATGGAAAAAGGCCTTAAGGTATCACACCCCGAATACTTTGACTTCAGTAGTGATGAGGATGATTTGCTTGGTGATGATGATTTACTTGTTGATAAGACTAGTGATGTGAGCTATAATGAACATGCTAGTAATCATGATAGTCAAGAGGAAACGAATGACAATGATATGAAGGAGACTGAGCCATTGAGCGTCTAACTAAAGAACAAAATACTCTTAAGTTAGCTCATGAAACAACTCAAGAGGATCATAGAGAGCTTCTAAGATCTCATGAGAAGCTACGCTTCGAGAAGCTAAATTTAGAGCAAGAGCATGAGTTTCTAAAAGCTATCAATGACGATCTTCGAAAGAAGAGTTCTTCATATCTTGCCAAGTGTTTACTCTTGTGTACCTTTATGCCACAAGTCAAATCTAAGCAAACTAGTAACAAGGGTAAAAAGAGTTCTACCTCTAGTAGTAACAATAACAATGCTAAATCCAATATTGTTGCTTCTAGTAGTTCTATTGATTCCACTAATGATTCTCTTAGCCAAGTTACACTTGAGCAAGAAAACGATTTATTGAAAGGAATTATAGAAAAGGGTGTCTACAAGAGCCTTTCCGGGACTAAGTGATGACCCACAAGTATAGGGGATCAATCGTAATCCTTTCGATAAGTAAGAGTGTCGAACCCAACGAGGAGCAGAAGGAAATGACAAGCGGTTTTCAGCAAGGTATTCTCTGCAAGCACTGAAATTGTAGGTAACAGATAGTTTGATAGCAAAGTAATTCGTAACAAGTAACAAGTAGTAACGGTAACAAAGGTGCAGCAAGGTGGCCCAATCCTTTTTTATTGCAAAGGACAAGCCGGAATGAACTCGTATAATAAGCAAAGCGTTCTCGAGGACACATTGGAATTTCATCTAGTCACTTTCATCATGTTTATTTGATTCGCGTTCGCTACTTTGATAATTTGATATGTGGGTGGACCGATGCTTGGGGTGCTGTTCTTACTTGAACAAGCCTCCCACTTATGATTACCCCCTCTCGCAAGCATCCGCAACTACGAAAGAAGAATTAAGATAACTCTAACCATAGCATGAAACATATGGATCCAAATCAGCCCCTTACGGAATAGCGCATAAACTAGGGTTTAAGCTTCTGTCACTCTAGCAACCCATCATCTAATTACTAATCCACAATGCCTTCCCTTAGGCCCAAAGATGGTGAAGTGTCATGTAGTCGACGTTCACACGACACCACTAAAGGAAGCAACAACATACATATCATCAAAATATCGAACGAATACCAAGTTCACATGATTACTTATGACAAGACTTCTCCCATGTCCTCAAGAACAAAAGTAACTACTCACAAATCATATTCATGTTCAAGATCAGAGGGGTATTGAATAGCATTAAGGATCTGAACATATAATCTTCCACCAAATAAACCAACTAGCATCAACTACAAGATGTAATCAACACTACTAGCAACCCACAGGTACCAATCTGAGGTTTTGAGACAAAGATTGAATACAAGAGATGAACTAGGGTTTGAGATGAGATGGTGTTGGTGAAGATATTGATGAAGATTGGTCCTCCCACAATGAGAGGATCGTTGGTGATGTCAATGGCTTCGATTTCGGAGGGAAGTATCCCCGGCGGAATCGCTCCGCCGGAAAGCAAAATAGCTCCTGCCCAGGTTCCGCCTTGAGACGGCGGTGCTTCATCCCGAAAGTCTTCTCTATAATTTTTTTAGGGCAAAAGACCTTATATAGCAGAAGGAGGGGGCCAGAGGCCAGCCAGGAGCCCCACAAGGCATCAGGGCGCGCCCAGGGGGTGCACGCCTTGTTGCCTTGTGGGCAACTGGTGGGTCCCCTCCCGTATCTCTTTTCTCCAGTATTTTTTATATATTCAATAAAAAATCTCCGTGAAATTTCAAGTCAATTGGAGCTCTGTAGGATAGGTATCTCTGACGTAGCTATTTCAGGTCCAGAATTCCAGCTGCCGGTATTCTCCCTCTTCATATAAATCTTGCAAATTAAGAGAGAAACGGCATAAGAATTGCATCATAAAGTGACATAACGATCAAATACATTATAAATAACGATAGGAAATCATGATGCAAATTGGACGTATCAACTCCCCCAAGCTTAGACCTCGCTTGTCCTCAAGCGAAAACTGAAATCGATAATCATGACCACATGTTTAGAGAGAGAGGTGTCGATAAAAATAAAATACGGACATGAAGGCATCATGATCTTTATTATAACAACAATATATCATCATAGAACTTCTCATGAAAAAGTAACAATTCAATCACAAGTTAAAGTATGAACCATAAACCAAATTAAAAACTAACAAACTATGATCTCAGTCACTGAAGCAATTGCAATTCATCATATTATCAGAAAGAGTCTATGTAAGAGCTTTGTTTAGCAAGTTCACATACTCAACTATCATTTAGTCTTCTATGATTGCTGACACTCACGGCATACTTATGGAGCAAAGTTTCAGTCAGACACATAGAAAGATAGGGGCTTATAGTTTCGCCTCCCAACGTATTTACCTCAAGGGTAATGTCAACAATAATAAGTCATGATCACCTACATCCAACTAGATATATATTCCAGGATCAATCCCCACCACATGATGCTTGCCAAGAGAGAAAAATAAAAATGGAATAAAGGAGAATACGATTGACTCTTGCATGAAAGTAAATACACAAAGTAAAAGATAGGCCCTTCGCAGAGGGAAGCAAAGGTTGTCATGCGCTTTTTATTTTTGGATGTGCAAACTCTTAATGTAAAGGAACGTCACTTTATATTGCCCCTTGTGATAGCGACCTTTATTATGCCGTCTGTCGCTTTTATTTCTTCACCATCACAAGATCATACAAAGCTTATTTTCCCTTGCAATAAAAGTTCATACATATTTAGGAGCAATTTTTATTGCTTTTGCACCGATGACAACTTACTTGAAGGATCTTATTCAATCCATAGGTAGATATAGTGGACTCTCATGGCATGAAACTAGGTTTAAGGGTTTTTGGATGCACAAGTAGTATCTCTACTTAGTACGGAATTTTTGGCTAGCAAAAGATAGGGGCCAAGCACCACATAACTTCTATGTGAATATAAGCAAACATAACTCATTACGTTGTCTTCCTTGTCCAACGTCAACTAATTGACATAGAATATTTAATGGGGGCTCACAATCATAAAAGATGTCCAAGATAGTGTATTTATATGTGAGACCTCTCTTCCCTTATTACTTTTTCATGAATTGCAACAATGACCAATACTATGTTTGTCAACTTCCAACAAGTTTTATCAACTATACTTCTTTTATGTGAAGTCATCACTCCCCATGGGATTAGCATATGATCTTACTTTTTATTCTCTTTATTTTATTTCCATGATTGGATTAGCAAAAGCAAAACACTCAACTCAAACTACTCTTTATTATATAACTTCCACACATGATTACATAGATAGGTAGACCACAAAGCAAGCACTCAAAACTAGATCATACTAAAACTTTATTCTTCTAAATCACAAAATAACTAAGGATCGAACTAAGATAGATAATGATGATAAAAAGTGATGGTGATACGATACCGGGGCACCTCCCCCAAGCTTGGCACAGGCCAAGGGTGGTGCCCATACCCATGTACTCAAGTCTCCTTCTTCGGTGATGGTGGTGATGAAGAGGTGGGCTTGTCCTTTAATTTCAGCAAGTACTCCAAGTTGCCATTGATCCTCCGAAGTGCACGATTCTGCTCTTCTAACACAATAACTTCACGGGTAAGTGATGTATTCTGAGCACAAACTGCTTCAAAAACCTTAAGTGTATCGATTTCAGATAGGGAGAGATTTTTATAAAGATTTTGCCATGTATCTTCCCTTTTTGGTGCTTCTCCCATGCGTGTGGCTGACCCTTCTTCTCCCTGAACCTGGTCCTCCATGGCCTTTCCTGATCCATCCTCCATCTTGGTGTCCTCCTCTCCAGACGACCACTCATAATAGACTTCGCTAAAAGGACGCTTGCCGGGCGAAGGTTGCACAATCCGGTGCTTGGTGCGGAGTCTTCGGGGAGCCATGGGGATCTAGATCTATCAGAAAAACAGCCCAAAACAAGAACAGAGGAGAAACTTGCGATGAGGTGGTCAAAACACCTGTGAGTATATATAAAGAATTTTTATCTTGCAAAACAAGCATACGAGAGGAAAACGGAGTCGGGAGGGCACACGAGGGGCCCACAAGGCATCACGGCGTGCGCCAGGGGGGGTCGCGCCCTGTTGCCTTGTGGGCGACTCATGGTTCCCCTTGGCTGTTTCTTATTTTTGTAATTTTTCTAATATTCCAAAATGGACAGAAATAATTTTTATGGAATTTTTGGAGTCGGTTTACTTACCGTATCACATACCTACCCCTTTTTAGGGTTCTGGAGCGTTCCCGAAGGACTCTTGGATGTGTTCCTCCGGTGTCATTGTCTGAATAATATTAGTTTCAACATTAATAGGAGTACCTGAGATATAGTGCTTAATTCTTTGTCCATTCACCACTCTCGGATTATTGCCTTCGAAGTTGTTTATTTTGATGGCTCCGGAGCGGTAAACTTCTTCGATGATATACGGTCCTTCCCATTTAGAGAGAAGTTTTCCTGCAAAGAATATTAAACGAGAATTGTATAATAGAACATGATCACCTACTTTGAATTCCCGTTTTTTGATTCTTTTATCATGCCATCTTTTAACTTTTTCTTTAAATAACTTAGCATTTTCATAGGCTTGGGTTCTCCATTCATCTAGAGAGCTAATATCAAATAACCTTTTTTCACCGGCAAGTTTAAAATCATAGTTAAGTTCTTTAATTGCCCAATATGCCTTATGTTCTAACTCAAGAGGTAAATGACATGCTTTTCCATGGACCATTTTATAGGGAGACATACCCATAGGATTTTTATAAGCAGTTCTGTAAGCCCATAATGCATCATCAAGTTTCTTAGACCAATTCTTTCTAGATCTATTAACGGTCTTTTGCAAAATTAATTTTATTTCTCTATTAGTTAATTCAACTTGACCACTAGACTGAGGATGATAAGGAGATGCAATCCTATGATTAACATCATATTTAGCAAGTAATTTACGGAAAGCACCATGAATAAAATGTGAGCCACCATCAGTCATCAAGTATCTAGGGACTCCAAACCTCGGAAATATAACTTCTTTAAGCATTTTAATAGAAGTGTTATGATCAGCACTACTAGTTGGAATAGCTTCTACCCACTTAGTAACGTAATCAACAGCAACTAAAATATGAGTATACCCATTGGATTTAGGAAAAGGTCCCATATAATCAAAACCCCAAACATCAAATGGTTCAATAAAAAGTGAATAATTCATAGGCATTTCCTGACGTCTACCAACATTGCCAATTCTTTGACATTCATCACAAGAAAGGACAAACTTACGTGCATCTTTGAAGAGAGTAGGCCAATAAAAACCAGATTGTAATACCTTGTGTGCAGTTCTATCTCCCGCATGGTGTCCTCCATATGCCTCGGAGTGACACCTCCGTAGGATTTGTTCCTGTTCATGCTCAGGTACACAACGTCTAATAATACCATCTACTCCTTCCTTATATAAATGTGGGTCATCCCAAAAGTAATGCCTTAAATCAAAGAAGAACTTTTTCTTTTGTTGGTATGTGAAGCTAGGTGGTATATATTTAGCAACAATGTAATTAGCATAGTCTGCATACCACGGAGTGTTACGAGAAGCATTTATCACAGCTAATTGTTCATCAGGGAAATCATCATTAATGGGAAGTGGGTCATCAAGAACATTTTCCATTCTAGACAAATTATCTGCTACGGGATTCTCAGCTCCCTTTCTATCAATAATATGCAAATCAAATTCTTGTAGCAAAAGGACCCACCTAATTAGTCTAGGTTTAGCATCCTTCTTTTCCATAAGATATTTAATAGCAGCATGATCAATATGAATAGTAACTTTGGAATCAACAATATAAGATCTGAATTAATCACATGCAAACACAACTGCTAAAAATTCATTCTCAGTAGTAGCATAATTCCTTTGAGCACTGTCTAGAGTTTTACTAGCATAATGAATAACATTCAATTTCTTATCAACTCTTTGTCCTAGAACATCACCAACAGCATAATCACTAGCATCACACATAATTTCAAAGGGTAAGTTCCAATTAGGTGGTTGAACAATAGGTGCAGAAATTAAGGCTTTCTTAAGTATTTCAAAGGCTTCTACGCAATCATCATCAAAAACAAAAGGAACATCTTTTTGCAAGAGATTAGTAAGAGGCCTAGAAATTTTAGAGAAATCTTTTATAAACCTTCTATAGAAACCAGCATGACCGAGGAAACTTCTTATACCTTTGATATCTTTAGGACATGGCATTTTCTCAATAGCGTCAACTTTAGCTTTATCAACTTCAATACCTCTTTCAAAAAATTTATGCCCAAGGACTATACCTTCATTGACCATAAAGTGGCACTTCTCCCAGTTCAAGACAAGATTAATTTCTTCACATCTCTGCAAAACTCGATCAAGGTTGCTCAAGCAATCATCAAAAGAAGTTCCGTAAACGGAGAAATCATCCATTAAAACCTCAACAATCTTTTCACAAAAGTCAGAGAATATAGAAGTCATACATCTTTGAAAGGTGGCAGGTGCATTACATAAACCAAAAGGCATACGACGATAAGCATAAGTTCCAAAAGGACAGGTAAAGGTGGTTTTCTCTTGATCTTCAGGTGAAACAGGTATTTGAGAAAAACCAGAATAACCATCTAGGAAGCAAAAGTGTGTGTGCTTAGATAATCTTTCTAACATTTGATCAATAAAAGGCAAGGGGTAATGATCTTTCCTAGTAGCTTTGTTTAATTTTCTAAAATCAATTACCATCCTATAACCAGTTACAATTCTTTGTGGAATAAGTTCATTTTTATCATTAGGAACAACGGTAATACCTCCTTTCTTAGGAACACAATGAACATGGCTTACCCATCTACTATCAGCTATGGGATAAATTATACCTGCCTCAAGAAGCTTTAATATTTCAGTTCTTACCACGTCCTTCATTTTAGGATTCAACCTTCTTTGATGATCAACAACGGGTTTAGCATCTGGCTCCATATGAATTTTATGCTGACATAAGGTGGGACTAATGCCCTTAAGATCATCGAGAGTATATCCAATAGCGGCACGGTGCTTCTTCAGAGTTTTAAGTAATCTCTTTTCTTCATGCTCTGAAAGGTTAGCACTAATAATAACATGATATATCTTCTTTTCATCAAGGTAAGCATACTTAAGTGTTTCAGGTAATTGCTTTAATTCAAACACAGGATCACTCTTCGGTGGAATAGGATCTCCCAAAGTTTCAACAGGCAAATTATGTTTAAGGATAGGTGCTTGCTTAAAGAACAACTCATCTATTTCATTTCTTTCATTCATATGCATATCATTCTCATGGTCTAGCCAATATTGTTCTAAAGGATCAGTAGGAGGCACAACAATAGAAGCAAGACCTATAATTTCATCTTTATTGGGTAATTCTTTATTATGAAGTTGTCTACTAAACTTAGAGAAATTAAATTCGTGAGATATATCACCAAACTTAATTCTAACCTTCTCTTTAACACAATCAATTTCAGCATTAACGGTATTCAAGAAAGGTCTACCAAATATAATGGGACAAAAATTATCTTGTTGTGAACCAAGTACAAGGAAATCAGTAGGGTATTTGATTTTACCACACAAGACTTCAACATCTCTAACAATCCCAAGTGGTGTAATTGTATCTCTATTTGCAAGCTTAATAGTAACATCTATATCTTCAATCTCAACAGGTGCAATATCATGCATTACTTCTTGATATAAAGAAAACGGAATAGCACTCACACTAGCACCCATATCACACAAACCATGATAGCAATGATCTCCAATCTTAACAGAAACAACAGGCATGCCAACTACGGGCTTGTTCTTGTCTAACATATCTCGTTCATTTCTAACAGGCTTAGCAATTCTAGCAGCCTCATCGCAAAAGTAAATAACATGCCCATCAATATCATCAACCAAAAGATCTTTAACCATTGCAATATTAGGTTCAACTGTAATTTGTTCAGAGGGTCTAGGTGTTCTTATATTACTTTTGTTAACCACAGTTGAAGATTTAGCATGTTCCTCAATCCTAACAGGGAAAGGAGGTTTCTCAATATAAGCAGTAGGCACAACTGGATCAGCATTGTAAACAATTGTTTCTTCTTTAACACTAACAGGTTCTTCATTTAGTTCAATAGGTGGGTGATATTTAAACCATTTCTCTTTAGGAGATCAACATGAGTAGCAAAAGATTCACAAAAGGCAGCTACTATCTCAGAGTCAAGTCCATATTTAGTACTAAATTTATGAAAAGCATCAGTTTCCATAAAAGATTTAACACAATCAAACTCAAGATTTATACCTGACACTTTACCTTTGTCGATTTCTCAATCTTCAGAGTTACGTTTAATTCTTTCTAGCATAAAGGAACCAGTAGAAGAAGTATCGAGCATGGATTGATCATCATGAGAAAGCCGAGCATAAAAGTTTTGAATAATTATTTCTCTTGAGAGCTTATGATTGGGGCATGTATGCAACATATACTTAAGCCTCCCCCAAACTTGAGCGATACTTTCGACTTCATGAGGCCAAAAATTATATATATAATTCCGATCACGATGAACCAAATGCATAGGATAAAATTTCTGGTGGAATTCCAGCTTCAACCGGCTTCAATCCCATGTTTCAGTATCATCACATAGCCTATACCATGTCAATGCCTTTCACTCCAAAGATAAAGGGAATACTTTCTTCTTAACTCCATCTCTCAATAAACCTGCAAGCTTAAACAATCCACAAATTTCATCCACATATATCAAGTGCATGTCAGGATGCACCGTTCCATCTCCTGCATAAGGATTAGCTAGCAGTTTCTCTATCATACTCGAAGGAATTTCATAATAAATATTTTCAGTAGGTTCAGTAGGTTGAGGAGCAACTCTCAATGCTTCCGGTCGAGGTGAAGATACCCCGAACAAGCCCCTCAAAGGATTACTTTCCATAGTGACAAGTAACAGTAAATTTCAGCACATAATATAAATGTTTCCTTACTAAATTCCACTCACCAAAGGCGCTTCACTCCCTAGCAACGGCGCCAGAAAAGAGTCTTGATGACCAACAAGTATAGGGGATCAATCGTAGTTCTTTCGATAAGTAAGAGTGTCGAACCCAACGAGGAGCAGAAGGAAATGACAAGCGGTTTTCAGCAAGGTATTCTCTGCAAGCACTGAAATTGTAGGTAACAGATAGTTTGATAGCAAAGTAATTCGTAACAAGTAACAAGTAGTAACGGTAACAAAGGTACAGCAAGGTGGCCCAATCCTTTTTATTGCAAAGGACATGCCGGAACGAACTCGTATAATAAGCAAAGCGTTCTCGAGGACACATGGGAATTTCATCTAGTCACTTTCATCATGTTTGTTTGATTCGCGTTCGCTACTTTGATAATTTGATATGTGGGTGGTACGTTGCTTGGGTGTTGTTCTTACTTGAACAAGCCTCCCACTTATGATTACCCCCTCTCGCAAGCATCCGCAACTACGAAAGAAGAATTAAGATAACTCTAACCATAGCATGAAACATATGGATCCAAATCAGCCCCTTACGGAATAGCGCATAAACTAGGGTTTAAGCTTCTGTCACTCTAGCAACCCATCATCTAATTACTACTCCACAATGCCTTCCCTTAGGCCCAAAGATGGTGAAGTGTCATGTAGTCGACGTTCACACGACACCACTAAAGGAAGCAACAACATACATATCATCAAAATATCGAACGAATACCAAGTTCACATGATTACTTATGACAAGACTTCTCCCATGTCCTCAAGAACAAAAGTAACTACTCACAAATCATATTCATGTTCAAGATCAGAGGGGTATTGAATAGCATTAAGGATCTGAACATATAATCTTCCACCAAATAAACCAACTAGCATCAACTACAAGATGTAATCAACACTACTAGCAACCCATAGGTACCAATCTGAGGTTTTGAGACAAAGATTGAATACAAGAGATGAACTAGGGTTTGAGATGAGATGGTGCTGGTGAAGATCTTGATGAAGATTGGTCCTCCCACGATGAGAGGATCGTTGGTGATGTCGATGGCTTCGATTTCCCCCTCCTGGAGGGAAGTATCCCCGACGGAATCGCTCCGCCGGAGAGCAAAATAGCTCCTGCCCAGGTTCCGCCTCGAGACGGCGGCGCTTCGTCCCGAAAGTCTTCTCTATAATTTTTTTAGGGCAAAAGAAGTTATATAGCAGAAGGAGGGGGCCAGAGGCTAGCCAGGGGCGCCACAAGGCATCAGGGCACGCCCAGGGGGGGTCGTGCCCTATTTCTTTGTGGGCAACTGGTGGGTCCCCTCCCGTATCTCTTTTCTCCAGTATTTTTTATATATTCAATAAAAATTCTCTGTGAAATTTCAAGTCAATTGGAGCTCTGTAGGATAGGTATCTCTGACGTAGCTATTTCAGGTTCAGAATTCCAGCTACCGGTATTCTCCCTCTTCATATAAATCTTGCAAATTAAGAGAGAAAAGGCATAAGAATTGCATCATAAAGTGAAATAATGATCAAATACATTATAAATAATAGTAGGAAATCATGATGCAAATTGGACGTATCAGTAAGCAATTTGAGGAAATTGTGCGCAAGCAAGGAAGGCACCGGAAGAACCAATGTATTGGTTTTGAATGAAAGTTCAATACCAATGGAGTTGAGTGGGAGGAAGATCAATACCCCAAGACCAAGTTTGTTCATCAACAAGAGAAGTATGATCCTACTTCCTTCAAGGGGACACAATCTCAAGATGATCTTCCACCTCAAGACCAGAAGCTAAAAGGCAAGGACAAGCTTCAAGAAGAGATTGACTCATTTGAAGAACCACCTCAAGCTTTGGTCAAGTGGGTTCCAAAGGCCTCATCAAGTTCTACTTCATCAAGTGCTACTACAACTCCAAGGATTCCCATCAAGTTGATGTGGGTCCCGAAGAAGAAGAACTAGAGAGTTCTTGAGGGTGACTCCGCCAACAAACTTCACTCTTATTCACTTATGGCAAGGACTTGTGCAACCAACTTCAACATCTTGCACTAGTTCATGGAGTCACAAACCCTCTTGTTGGTAAGACAAGGGACAAGGTATTCAATGCATTCATGGACATCATCATATATGCATTTCACTCTATGTCTATGGATATTCTTGTTTGTTCCTTGTGGGACTAACCCATGTACGTATTGAAAGTGCAAAACTACAAGGATTGCTCCCAACTCTTGATGGTCTACATCAACATTGAGCATCCACATCTACAACATCTACATGAAGTCAACATCGACAAAACCCAAGGTTAGTTCATCCCTCTTTGGGGGATATCACATCTAGGGGGAGCTTTACTCTAAGACTTGAGTCAAAGAAACTCTAATGGTGTGAACACATAAATGCTTTATGTAAAAGTGGTAACCCCACTTGTGCTTAAACGATGAGTATGACCTATGATCAAATGTTCTCATTTGGCTCCTAAGTCAATATACTCATATATAGATGACTATGTCATCCCCCATTGTGTGATAGTTGCTAGAATTGGTTGTGCATGTTTGCCACATATTTCATTTGCTATCTTATTGTGTGAGCATGTTGCTATGCATATTTCTCATTCGAGGACATCCATTTGTAGTTTGATTGACTTGGTTTTATTTGGCCAAATGGATGTAAAAGAATGCCTAAGAACCTCCTCTAGCTATCTATTCTTTCTTGTCTCAAATTCTCTTCATGCTATATCACAAAATTTGAACAAGTCTTTTTCGGACCCTCCGGGTGAGGTGCACTCGGAGCCACCGATCTGTCTAAGAATGAACTCCAAAACCTTCTAAATGCCTTTCGGTGTGACCAACTCACTCTCATTCGGACTCACCGAAACCATTTGGATTGATCTAGGTTTTCATCTCGGTGTGACCGATTTGAACCATCTCGGAGAGACCGATATGCTGTACTGCAAGCAGTTACGCATCTCGGTGCCACCGATTTGTTTCAATCGGAGCCACCGACAGCAGATGGGTATACATATCTAGCGAGCCGATACGGTTGAAATTTCTCAAACGCTTCGACCTCGCGCCCCACTGCTGCCGTCGCCCCAGTCTCCGGACGATCGCCGTTTTGTCCAGCGCGCCCTCGCCATTGGATTCCGCCACCGTCAACGAAAATCACTCCCTCCGTTGCCACCGTAGAGGATTTGCGCCAAGTTAGGGTAAAATTCGACCCCTTAGTGCTTCTATTTCTGATTCAATGCACTAGGGTTTTCACCATGATTCTTACTACTATGTGCAACTTCTATTCCACGAATAAATTCCATAGATTAGATGCGAGTAAAGATTTTAGGTTTAAATTTCTATAGAATACATCTCGGACTAGCCGATCTGAAAATTTCGGAGTCACCGATCTGGCTACGTCCATTGCACAAATACGTCTCGGTGCCGCCGAGTTGTACTGATCGGTGAGACTGAAATAACGTTTCTGTGAAACCCTAGCATCTCGGCGAGACCGAAACTCATATCGGTCTAACTGAAACTGTGTGCCAAGTCTCTGTTAAGTGCTTCGGTATCACCGAAATGTTCAACTCGGTTGTTCCGAAATGTCTTCTGTGAAAATTTGAAACTAAGATTTGAACTCAAATTTTTGAAAAACCAGCTGCATTTTATGATAACTCATCTACTTTGCCTATACCCAACTATTTCACAGGTCTGTTTGCAAGATGTCTGATGCAAGTGACAGTTAGAATGCCTCATAGGCCAATGTTGATCTTAGTGCAGGCTCTAGTCCAGAAAGCAGTTTTGATGAGGGCAGCAGGAGCACACCCAGTAATCTACCTAAGGCTGCCAAGAGAACAAGGAAGGCAAAGGGCTCAGATGATGAGGATGAGGACTTCCAATTGGAAGAGGTCACCTCCAAAAAGAAGAAATCCACTGTTCAGAAAGAGTATGGCACTTAGAAAGAGAGAGGAGTCACCAGGAAGATCTCTGCCTCTACAGCTGCAAAGAGAGGCATCTCTTCAGAGAATCTAGGAGGATCTCAACAGGCGCCCATTTAGGCAAAGCCAAAGGCTGCAGAAAAGAAAAGGGAAAGGAAGCAAACAGCTAATGTGATCTTCAACCCAACATCTATGAGGAGAGATGATGCAACAGATGAGGAAGAATCAGCAGCTAATCCACCACCTCCTAAACAGTAGAAACTCATGGGGGATGCTATCAAAACTGCTGCTTCTTCCAAGGCCAAGCCTACAACTGCCAAGCCCAAGAGAACCACAAGAAATGTGCCAGCAAGTGAGAAGAACAAGGCCCCAGTGCCTCAAGGAAATGATGATGATGATGATGAAGCCATAGTGCTCAGGAAGCTAAGACCCAGACTGCCAGAACACAATGACACTCATCCTATTGCTGAAAACATGAAGGAGAGGAAGGACAATGGTCTGAGGAAGTGGAGGCAAGCTGATCCATATGCTGTAAGAAGAAGTACTGCTGTAGACTATAGATTCCACACCAAGGAACAACAGGATTTCTATGAGACAGTTTTGCTAGACAAGAAGCCCATAGTCAGTGACATGAGATGGGTGGATTGGAAATTCATTGATGCCAATGAAGATCATTTTCCTCATGTGCATGAGAGCTTCAAGATGATTGGTGTTGATGAATTCATTGGGAAGAAACTGACAGCTTGGAATGATGAGATGGTGATGCAATTCTACTCGACTGCTCATTTCTATCCAGACAGAAGGATTGTATGGATGACAGAAGGTATCAGGTATGAGTCCTCAGTTGAGGAATGGGCTACTTTGCTTGATGTGCCCGTGCCAGAGGAGCATGACATTGATGTGTATGCCAAGCGCAAGATGGATCACAACTCCATGGCTAATATGTACAAGGAAATTCCATTGGCTGATGTTGAGTCACACAAGCTAGGCTCAGTCTACCATCTGTTGGCAGGACTTGCTACCTCCAACACCATCATGAGGTATACATTGATGCCTAAGTCAGGAGATGAGAGGATGATCAGAGGACACTCCATAAACATGCTGCATCACATTGACCGTTCAGAGAGATTCAGGGTCATGGATCTTATAGTTGAGACTATCACGAGGACCGCTACAGAACAGAAGAGGTCATGTGGTTTTTCTCCACACATCCAGGTGCTTATCAACTCCAAAGTTGGTAACAAGACCTACTTGCTTGACCATGAGCATTTGCCACTTAGGCCTGAATTTGAAGATAACACAGTCACCATGGATCCATCCCATCCTACCTCAGCCACAACACAAGCCGAGAAGGAAGCAAGAGCAGAAGCTACCAAGTCTGCATAGCCTAGAGCCACATCTGCTCTGTTACTGAAGACGAAGGCCGACCAGATGAACTATCTTCTTCGAGCCACTCAGAGGATCGAGCAAAGTTTGGCCAACTTAGCTGTGAACCAGAAGAGTCTTGAGAGGATTATTGAGAGCAAATTCTATGACCTGGACGTCAAGGTAACTGAGATGCAAACCACCATTGAGAGCCTGAAGAAGGAGGTGGATGAAGGAAAGAATGCTAGTAGTGATGATGAGCAGCATCATGGTACAGTACTTCCCACTACTATGCAGTTCATGACCCAGCTTAGGTCAGCAGCAATTCCAGACACTTCCAGAGCTACAGTCTCAGCTCTAGCTGCTACACCTTCAGTTGCTCCCTCAGCTGCTCCAGTTGTTGCCACTCCTCCACCAGTCCCACAGACTTCTTCAGAGGCATTTGCAGATGCTCTTCTCTCTACTCCGACATCGACGCACACCGGAGCTGCCAGCCAGAGGACTTCACCGCCAGGAGCTGCCGGAGATCGTGTCTAGAGCGACGTTTAGCTCTATACCTAATCGATCTTTTTGGTACATGTTGCCAAAGGGGGAGAATTTGTATAGAACATTAGAGCTTTGAGAGAGAGTGTTTTGCTTTTGTTCATTTGTTTTCCTTGAGAGTTTCTTGCTACAATTTGGTTTGTGTCGCTTTGGTGCTACTTTGTCTGTTATGCTTGTGATACTACGTTCCGTTATGTGTATTTGATCATACGATGCTTCATGTCATGCTCATTGCTTATCATTATCTATGTATGATCATTCACTTGTTGATTGGTGATGAGTGCTTAGGTTATTGTATTCTTACCATTTTGAGCGCTCCACCAAGATGTATGTGACATGGAAGAGTGACCCATGATCCTAATCGATTGTGCATTTGCATTCAAACACAAATTTTAAATAATGCACAAATTTAGGGGGAGCTCTTACTTATCACATACTTCTCAAAGCGACGATGTATTTCATTGATTATATCATTTGTCGAAGCTTTGATCTATATGTTGTCATCAATTACCAAAAAGGGGGAGATTGAAAGTGCAACTTATCCCCGAGTGGTTTTAGTAATCAATAACAACATATACATCATTGATCTAATTCTTATTGCTAGTAGATTTCAGAAAAGATCAATGATTGGAATGGTAAGGACTAATGGATGTGGACCCCCCAAAATGTCAAGGACAAGTTTGGCATCCACAAGACTCTTCATTTTCATTTCAGTGATCCAAGATCACATTGAGTCCCTTAGGAAAGCCAATACTATTAAAAGGGGATGATGTGTTAATGATGAGGTTGTTGCTTGATGTCTACTACACAACTTATTCTTGTAGACTCGTGTTGGGCCTCCAAGCGCAGAGTTTTGTAGGGCAGTAGCCATTTTCCCTTAAGTGGATGACCTAAGGTTTATCAATCCGTGGGAGGTGTAGGATGAAGATGGTCTCTCTCAAACAACCCTGCAACCAAATAACAAAGAGTCTCTTGTGTCCCCAACACACCCAATACAATGGTAAATTGTATAGGTGCACTAGTTCGGCGAAGAGATGGTGATACAAGTGTAGTATGGATAGTAGATATAGGTTTTTGTAGTGCGAACAATAAAAAACAGCAATGTAACAAGTAACAAAAGTGAACATAAACGGTATTGCAATGCTTAGAAACAAGGCCTAGGGTTCATACTTTCGCTAGTGCAATCTCTGAACAATGCTAATATAATTGGATCATATAACCATCCCTCAACGTGCGATAAAGAATCACTCCAAAGTTCCTATTCATGGAGAACATAAGAAAGAAATTATTGTAGGGTACGAAACCACCTCAAAGTTATCTTTTCCGATCAATCTATTGAGCCATCCCTATAAGTGTCACGAACAGCCCTAGAGTTCGTACTAAAATAACACCATATGATACGCATCAACCAACTCTAATGTCACCTAGATACTCCAATGTCACCACAAGTATCCATGAGTCAATTATACGATACGCATCAAACAACTTCAGATTCATAATATTCAATCCACACAAAGAACTTCAAAGAGTGCCCCAAGATTTCTACCGGAGAAATTAGGACGAAAACGTGCATCAACCCCTATGCATAGATTACCCCAATGTCACATCAGGAATCCGCGAGTTGAGTGCCAAAACATACATCAAGTGAATCAATATAATACCCCATTGTCACCACGGGTATTCATATGCAAGACATACATCAAGTGTTCTCAAATCCATAAAAGTATTCAATCAGATAATAGTGAAACCTCAAAGGTAAAAACTCAATTCATCACAACAAGATAGAGAGGGAAGAAACACCATATGATCCAACTATATTAACAAAGCTCACGGTACATCAAGATCGTGCCAAATCAAGAACACGAGAGAGAGAGAGAGATCAAACACATAGCTACTTGTACATACCCCTAGCCTCGAGGGTGAACTACTCCCTCCTCGTCATGGAGACCGCCGGGATGATGAAGATGGCCTCCGGTGATGATTCCTCCCCCCCCGGCAGGGTGCCGAAAAAGGGCTGTAGATGAGATCGTGGAGGTACAGAGGCTTGTGGCTGCGAAAAAACTCATCTAGGTTAACTTTTGGGGGTTTCTGAATATATATAATTTGTCAGCGTTGGAATCACGCAAAGAGGTGCCACAGGGGGCCCACGAGGCACCAGGGCGCGCCTCGGGGGGGCAGGCGCGCCCAGGTGGCTTGTGGGGCCCCTGTGGCTCTTCTGCTGCTTCCCCGAAGCTTCCTGGGTCCGTTTCCTTCTAGAAAAAATCGTCAAAAAGTTTCGCAGCATTTGGACTTCATTTGATATGGATTTTCTAGAAAACCAAAAACAAGCAGAAAACAGCAACTGACACTGGGCACTAGGTAAATATGTTAGTCCATAAAAATCATATAAAAGTCATATAAAAGTGCACCAAAATCATACAAAACTATAATAAACATGTCATGAATACTTCATAAATTATAGATACGTTGGAGACGTATCAGCATCCCCAAGCTTAATTCCTGCTCGTCCTCGAGTAGGTAAATGATAAAAGAAGTAATTTATGAAGTGTGAATGCTAGCATAGTGCATAAGTTTGATCAATGATAATTTCAATCACTTTTCCTAGCATCATAACAACAACTCTTTCTCATAAAACTCATCATGATAAAGTAGCAATCAATTCACATATTATGGTTTAAACAGTGCATTCTCTTGAAACTTAACAACCTATGTTCTTAGTCATCAAACAATTGCAATTCAACTTAATTTCAACAAAGTCTAAGTAAGAGCTCCACATACTCAATTATCATATAGTCTTCCATGATTGCTAGTACTCAAAGCATATTTTTAGAACAAATGGCTTCCATCGAACACAGAGAAAGTTAGGGGCTTAATGTTTCGCCTCCCAACTTATTTATCATAGAGATAATTGTCAACAATAATAATTCATGATCAAATATATTTGAATGGCCATATGTGTCTAGATCTTTCCCCACCACATGATGCTTGCCAACTAGAGAATAATTAAGGTTGAAATGAGAAGTAATACTATTGACTCTTGCATAAAAGTAAATACATAAAATAAAAGATAGGCCCTTCGCAGAGGGAAGCAGAGGTTGCCATGCGCTTTTTATTTTTGGATGCACAAGCCCTTAATGCAAAGGAACGTCACGTTATATTCCCCTTGTGATAGCAATCTTTATTATGCAGTCCGTCGCTTTTATTTCTTTACCATCACAAGTTTGTACAACGCTTATTTTTCCTTGCAATAAAAGATCATACATATTTTAGGAGCAATTTTTATTGCTTTTTGCACCGATGACAACTTACTTGAAGGATCTTATTCAATCCATAGGTAGATATGGTGGACACTCATGGGAAGAAACTGGGTTTAAGGGTTTTTGGATGCACAAGTAGTATCTCTACTTAGTACGAATATTTGGCTAGCAAAAGATCCTAAGCAAGCACCACATGTTGGAGGATCCATAACAATATAACTTCTATGCAAATATACCCAAACATAACTCATTACGTTGTCTTCCTTGTCCAACTTCAACTAATTTGCTCAAGTTTGAAAATAATTAATGGGTATTCACAATCATAAAAGATGTCCAAGATAATATATTTATATGTGAAAGTTCTCTTCCTTATACTAATCATTCATGAATTTCTTGTATGACCAATATTGTGATTGTCAAGCTTCAATATATTTCACTTTCTAAACCCAATGTGAAGCTACTACTAAGCATGATACAAGCATATGAAGCTCATATTATTTCAACTTTATGATATTCAATTCATTTCAACAATTTACTCATAGGATATAAGTGAAGAACAAGAGTAAATGACAAACTACTCCAAAAGATATAAGTGAAGACCAAATGAGTAGTTAAGTAAATAGGTAGCTATGTGAGGACTCTCTCTCATTTAAAAATTTCAGATCTTAAGTATTTTATTCAAATAGCAAAGAAAACAAAAATAAAATAAAATGACATTCCAAGAATAGCACAACTCATGTGAAGAAGCAAAAACTTAGGCTCAACCAAGACTAACCGATAATTGTTGATGAAGAAAGGTGGGATGCCTACCGGGGCATCCCCAAGCTTAGATGCTTGATGTCGGTGTATAAAACATGGGTATTTTATACCCTGACTTATGCACAGACAGTAGCAGCCTCCTTGCCGGCGAAACCTTGCCGGGAACCACCAAGACCAAGACTCAGGACCCAGTTGTCGAAGCCACTGGGGAGAAGCTCAAAACACAACATCAACAAGCACCCAACCAGTACCGAAGATGAAGACATTCCTTGCCGGCAAGGATAAACCGGCAAGGTGAAGACCTGGCAAGCTCCGTACCGGGAACTTCTGCCAGCCCTCCAGCGCTCCACCTCACCGCACAGATATTAGCTAGTGGATGAGGTGTTGACCGCGCAGGCTGGTTGGTGAGGCTTGTCGGGCACGTGTCAGCACGCTGGAACAGGGTTTGCCTTTAATGACACCCGTCCAGGAGGCGTGTCAGAATAATACGAGGTAGTTGGGCGAGCGGTGCAGAAACCTTGCCGGGACTACCTCTCCGCATGACACCTAACGATGCATTTAATGCTTTTGTCCTAAACTGACAGAATTAGGTATGATAGCACTGTTCGCTATCTAATCGTTATGTAATTACTGTTTTGCCACTGTGGTGACCCCTTGAGCTATAAAAGGAGGGCCAAGGCAACAATTAGAGGGATTCGGACACCTTTTCAAACACTTGCACGTCTCGCATAGTAGCACTCTCCGCACCTTGCCGGGAGAAGCGCTCCCTGTACTTGTGCTTCCATACAACCAATACACCAAAAGCAGGAGTAGGGTTTTACGATTCTCAGCGGCCTGAACCTGGGTAAATCCCTTGCGTTTTCCATTGACCATGCTCTTTGTGCATGTTGATCCCCCCTGCCGAACCACAAGGGGTTGGATGGCCCCATAGATGGTCGTGTCACCGCGACATCTTTGGCGCTCCAGGTAGGGGGCATCGCTTGCACGAACCTTGATCAGTGGATTGCGTGTCTTCTTCATCATCTTCATCAACTTCCTCGTTGTCCTCGTCATCGTCGATGGTGCCCAAGAAGAAGGGCATCAGGATGACGGGCACCCCGCACGCATCCGCAGGCGGCGCAGGCGGCGCGGCCAATGTGGGTGGTGCGGGTGCCGCGTGTCGGTGTAATGAGAACCAGGGTCTCATCAACCTTCTTAGCATAGGTCATTCCCGTCTAGGATTGTTGACTGGCAACCCCGGCAAGGCCAAGCTTCCCGGCGAATACCATATCTGGCAAGCATTATATTAACAAGCAAGAACAAGAGCTCGTTGGGGAGAAGCTTCTTCCCAGCGGCATGATCTCCTAGCAAGACAAGACCCGGCAAGGCTTGCCGGGGGACAGCTGGGATCAAATACAAGATTATCAAGAAGGCATTCAAGCTAATGATCAGAAGACAGAAGACCGAAGGCTGGATTCCCGGCAAGATACTTACCGGGAAGGCTCGCGAATGCCTCACACCCGGCAAGATCCCATCGTCCTGCTACCGCTCTAGCGCAGCGACCACCCTGTCGTTTAGGGTTTGTCCTCCTGGATGCGTGTCATGGCACTAGCGGCGGATGGGGTTAAGCGGCACTGATGGGACGGGCTCTTTTTCCGTCCCCAAGAAAGTAAGGGACACCTAAGTGGAGCATTTAATGCGTTTGTCCTAAGTCATCAGTGATAAGCATGTAAACACTGTAGCAACTTTACACCTCTTGTACGTGTTGTTCGCCACTGTTGGTGACCCCTTGGACATATAAAGGAGGCCCAAGGCGAAGCTACAGGGGGGAGGAGCTTTCTGGCCCAGTTGCATGCGTAGCCGCCCTTCTTGCGTACTGTTCACCAAGAAGCGCTCCGTGTACCTGAGCTTAAACACCCACAATAAACCAAAGCAGGAGTAGGGTTTTACGCTACTCAGCGGCCCGAACCTGGGTAAAAAATCCCCGCGTTGATCGTTGGATCCGCTCTTTGTGTACATCTTTTCCCCCAGCCGAACCGTAAAAGGGATCCACACGATCCCATAGGTGTCGTCCGCCGACATCTTTGGTGCGCCAGGTAGGGGAAAAGATTGCGCGAACCCGATCTAGCGGTCAGCGCGTCAGTTTTTGATCGTCTTCATCGTCATGGCGCCCAAGAAGAAGCGGGGGCGGCTGAAATTCCTTGCGAAAGCTAAGTCCTAAAACTTTAATTGCTTTCTGCTGCGTAGTCTTATCGTTGATGGTGTTTTTGTATAACCTGTGCACGGGAGAGTGCTCTTAAAACACTCTGCGCTCCTGGTTGTTCTGGGTCCGCCCAGCAACACAGATGCAGCTGTAGTTGTTTCTAGAGCGTTAAGCTCCCGAAGAGGCGGCGTTCTCGATAGGCTGCTAGACAGGACCCGGTCCTAAGCACCATTGACCAGGACGTGCGCATTCGGGAGGTATTCCGGCAAGCGTAGGGATTCATTGTACAAAAATGCAATCATTTAAGAAAAGGGCTTAGCAAGTTTTATTTTAAGGTTTCTGCGTAAACCCGTATGCCGAGGAGCCTTCCCGGGGCTAGTTGCGCTCCTTGTCGCCTCGAGTCCGCTCGGCGATGTGAGCAGCTGCACTAAAGTTGGGAAGGAAAAACCTTTTTCGGGAGGCGGCGTTCCCGGCAAGCCGCTAAGGACCCGCTCCTCAAAGCGCTGCTGACTGGATCGTGCGCACCGGAAAGTGTTCCGGCAAGCAAGGGAATATTCGGCAGAAGTCAAAATTACAACAAATTAGTCATAAAGCCAGAAGCTAATTAATTTGTTGTGTTAAAACGCTGTCGTGGCATTACATGTCTGAATCGGTGTTGCAGGTATACAGGTGGGCGATTACTTTGCAGCCTTCCCTGCAACATCATTGTCGGAAGCCGGCGTCGAGAACGTCAAAGTTCTCCGCTGAAGTCATAAGCCTTCCCGGCAACATCCTTGCCGGAAGCCGGCGTCGAGAACGTCAAAGTTCTCCGCTGAAGTCATAAGCCTTCCCGGCAACATCCTTGCTGGAAGCCGGCGTCGAGAACGTCAAAGTTCTCCGCTGAAGTCATAAGCCTTCCCGGCAACATCCTTGCCGGAAGCCGGCGTCGAGAACGTCAAAGTTCTCCGCTGAAGTCATAAGCCTTCCCGGCAACATCTTTGCCGGAGGCCGGCATCGAGAACGTCAAAGTTCTCTGCTGAAATCGCAAACTTTACCAGAAATATTCTTCGGCGGAAGAATAGCAAACCTTGTCGTCGAGCCATGCGCTTCGACAAGAGAGCCTTCAACCTTGTCGTCGAGCATGCGCTTCGACAAGGGGGCTTTCAACCTTGTCGTCGAGCCATGCGCTTCGACAAGAGAGCCTTCAACCTTGTCGTCGAGCCATGCGCTTCGACAAGGGGGCTTTCAACCTTGTCGTCAAGCCATGCGCTTCGACAAGGGGGCTTTCAACCTTGTCATCGAGTCATGCGCTCCGACAAGGGGGCTTTCAACCTTGTCGTCGAGTCATGCGCTCCGACAAGGGGGCTTTCAACCTTGTCGTCGAGTCATGCGCTCCGACAAGGGGCTTACAACCTTGTCGTCGAACCATCCGCTCCGACAAGGGGGCTTTCAACCTTGTCATCGAGCCATGCACTCCGACAAGGGCTGTTTTTCTTAAACAATTATACTTCCAGAAGGAAAGGGCATGACAGTCATGACCCACGGCAAATTTGGCCCCACATCCAGCATCGAGATCTTTGAGTTCTCTGCTGAAGGCGGGTCCGGGGGCTCCTGTCGGTGTAATGAGAACCAGGGTCTCATCAACCTTCTTAGCATGGGTCATTCCCGTCTAGGATTGTTGCCTGGCAACCCCGGCAAGGCCAAGCTTCCCGGCGAATACCATATCTGGCAAGCATTATATTAACAAGCAAGAACAAGAGCTCGTTGGGGAGAAGCTTCTTCCCAGCGGCATGATCTCCTAGCAAGACAAGACCCGGCAAGGCTTGCTGGGGGACAGCTGGGATCAAATACAAGATTATCAAGAAGGCATTCAAGCTAATGATCAGAAGACAGAAGACCGAAGGCTGGATTCCCGGCAAGATACTTGCCGGGAAGGCTCGCGAAGGCCCGGCAAGGCCTCGCACCCAGCAAGATCCCACCGCCCTGCCACCGCTCCACCGCAGCGACCAGCCTGTCGTTTAGGGTTTGTCCTCCTGGATGCATGTCATGGCACTAGCGGCGGATGGGGTTAAGCGGCGCTGATGGGACAGGCTCTTTTTCCGTCCCCAAGAAAGTAAGGGACACCTAAGTGGAGCATTTAATGCGTTTGTCCTAAGTCATCAGTGATAAGCATGTAAACACTGTAGCAACTTTACACCTCTTGTACGTGCTGTTCGCCACTGTTGGTGACCCCTTGGACATTAAAAGGAGGCCCAAGGCGAAGCTACAGGGGGGAGGAGCTTTCTGGCCCAGTTGCATGCGTATCCGCCCTTCTTGCGTACTGTTCACCAAGAAGCGTTCCGTGTACCTGAGCTTAAACACCCACAATAAACCAAAGCAGGAGTAGGGTTTTACGCTACTCAGCGGCCCGAACCTGGGTAAAAAATCCCCGCGTTGATCGTTGGATCCGCTCTTTGTGTACATCTTTTCCCCCAGCCGAACCGTAAAAGGGATCCACACGATCCCATAGGTGTCGTCCGCCGACATCTTTGGTGCGCCAGGTAGGGGAAAAGATTGCGCGAACCCGATCTAGCGGTCAGCGCATCAGTTTTTCATCGTCTTCATCGTCATGGCGCCCAAGAAGAAGCGGGGGCGGCTGAAATTCCTTGCGAAAGACAAGTCCTAAAACTTTAATTGCTTTCTGCTGCGTAGTCTTATCGTTGATGGTGTTTTTGTATAACCTGTGCGCGGGAGAGTGCTCTTAAAACACTCTGCGCTCCTGGTTGTTCTGGGTCCGCCCAGCAACATAGATGCAGCTGTAGTTGTTTCTAGAGAATTAAGCTCCCGAAGAGGCGGCGTTCTCGATAGGCTGCTAGACAGGACCCGGTCCTAAGCACCATTGACCAGGACGTGCGCATTCGGGAGGTATTCCGGCAAGCGTAGGGATTCATTGTACAAAAATGCAATCATTTAAGAAAAGGGCTTAGCAAGTTTTATTTTTAGGTTTCTGCGTAAACCCGTATGCTGAGGAGCCTTCCCGGGGCTAGTTGCGCTCCTTGTCGCCTCGAGTCCGATCGGCGATGTGAGCAGCTGCACTAAAGTTGGGAAGGAAAAACCTTTTTCTGGAGGCGGCGTTCCCGGCAAGCCGCTAAGGACCCGCTCCTCAAAGCGCTGCTGACTGGATCGTGCGCACCGGAAAGTGTTCCGGCAAGCAAGGGAATATTCGGCAGTAGTCAAAATTACAACAAATTAGTCATAAAGACAGAAGCTAATTAATTTGTTGTGTTAAAACGCTGTCGTGGCATTACATGTCTGAATCAGTGTTGCAGGTATACAGGTGGGCGATTACTTTGCAGCCTTCCCGGCAACATCATTGCCGGAAGCCGGCGTCGAGAACGTCAAAGTTCTCCGCTGAAGTCATAAGCCTTCCCGGCAACATCCTTGCCGGAAGCCGGCGTCGAGAACGTCAAAGTTCTCCGCTGAAGTCATAAGCCTTCTCGGCAACATCCTTGCCGGAAGCCGGCGTCGAGAACGTCAAAGTTCTCCGCTGAAGTCATAACCCTTCCCGGCAACATCCTTGCCGGAAGCCGGCGTCGAGAACGTCAAAGTTCTCCGCTGAAGTCATAAGCCTTCCCGGCAACATCTTTGCCGGAGGCCGGCATCGAGAACGTCAAAGTTCTCTGCTGAAATCGCAAACTTTACCAGAAATATTCTTCGGCGGAAGAATAGCAAACCTTATCGTCGAGCCATGCGCTTCGACAAGAGAGCCTTCAACCTTGTCGTCGAGCCATGCGCTTCGACAAGGGGGCTTTCAACCTTGTCGTCGAGCCATGCGCTTCGACAAGAGAACCTTCAACCTTGTCGTCGAGCCATGCGCTTCGACATGGGGGCTTTCAACCTTATCGTCGAGCCATGCGCTTCGACAAGAGAGCCTTCAACCTTGTCGTCGAGCCATGCGCTTCGACAAGGGGGCTTTCAACCTTGTCGTCGAGCCATGCGCTTCGACAAGGGGGCTTTCAACCTTGTCGTCGAGCCATGCGCTTCGACAAGGGGGCTTTCAACCTTGTCGTCGAGTCATGCGCTCCGACAAGGGGGCTTTCAACCTTGTCGTCGAGTCATGCGCTCCGACAAGGGGGCTTACAAGCTTGTCGTCGAGCCATCCGCTCCGACAAGGGGGCTTTCAACCTTCTCGTCGAGCCATGCACTCCAACAAGGGCTGTTTTTCTTAAACAATTATACATCCAGAAGGAAAGGGCATGACAGTCATGACCCATGCCAAATTTGGCCCCACCTCCAGCATCGAGATCTTTGAGTTCTCTGCTGAAGGCGGGCCCGGGGGCTCCTGTCGGTGTAATGAGAACCAGGGTCTCATCAACCTTCTTAGCATGGGTCATTCCCATCTAGGATTGTTGCCTGGCAACCCCGGCAAGGCCAAGCTTTCCGGCGAATACCATATCTGGCAAGCATTATATTAACAAGCAAGAACAAGAGCTCGTTGGGGAGAAGCTTCTTCCCAGCGGCATGATCTCCTAGCAAGACAAGACCTGGCAAGGCTTGCCGGGGCACAGCTGGGATCAAATACAAGATTATCAAGAAGGCATTCAAGCTAATGATCAGAAGACAGAAGACCGAAGGCTGGATTCCCGGCAAGATACTTGCCGGGAAGGCTCGCGAAGGCCCGGCAAGGCCTCGCACCCGGCAAGATCCCACCGCCCTGCCACCGCTCCAGCGCAGCGACCAGCCTGTCGTTTAGGGTTTGTCCTCCTGGATGCATGTCATGGCACTAGCGGCGGATGGGGTTAAGCGGCGCTGATGGGACGGGCTCTTTTTCCGTCCCCAAGAAAGTAAGGGACACCTAAGTGGAGCATTTAATGCGTTTGTCCTAAGTCATCAGTGATAAGCATGTAAACACTGTAGCAACTTTACACCTCTTGTACATGCTGTTCGCCACTGTTGGTGACCCCTTGGACATATGAAAGGAGGCCCAAGGCGAAGCTACAGGGGGGAGGAGCTTTCTGGCCCAGTTGCATGCATAGCCGCCCTTCTTGCGTACTGTTCACCAAGAAGCGCTCCGTGTACCTGAGCTTAAACACCCACAATAAACCAAAGCAGGAGTAGGGTTTTACGCTACTCAGCGGCCCGAACCTGGGTAAAAATCCCCGCATTGATCGTTGGATCCGCTCTTTGTGTACATCTTTTCCCCCAGCCGAACCGTAAAAGGGATCCACACGATCCCATAGGTGTCGTCCGCCGACATCTTTGGCGCGCCAGGTAGGGGAAAAGATTGCGCGAACCCGATCTAGCGGTCAGCGCGTCAGTTTTTGATCGTCTTCATCGTTATGGCGCCCAAGAAGAAGCGGGGGCGGCTGAAATTCCTTGCGAAAGTTAAGTCCTAAAACTTTAATTGCTTTCTGCTGCGTAGTCTTATCGTTGATGGTGTTTTTGTATAACCTGTGCGCGGGAGAGTGCTCTTAAAATACTCTGCGCTCCTGGTTGTTCTGGGTCCGCCCAGCAACACAGATGTAGCTGTAGTTGTTTCTAGAGCATTAAGCTCCCGAAGAGGCGGCGTTCTCGATAGGCTGCTAGACAGGACCCGGTCCTAAGCACCATTGACCAGGACGTGCGCATTCGGGAGGTATTCCGGCAAGCGTAGGGATTCATTGTACAAAAATGCAATCATTTAAGAAAAGGGCTTAGCAAGTTTTATTTTTAGGTTTCTGCGTAAACCCGTATGCTGAGGAGCCTTCCCGGGGCTAGTTGCGCTCCTTGTCGCCTCGAGTCCGCTCGGCGATGTGAGCAGCTACACCAAAGTTGGGAAGGAAAAACCTTTTTCGGGAGGCGGCGTTCCCGGCAAGCCGCTAAGGACCCGCTCCTCAAAGCGCTGCTGACTGGATCGTGCGCACCGGAAAGTGTTCCGGCAAGCAAGGGAATATTCGGCAGAAGTCAAAATTACAACAAATTAGTCATAAAGCCAGAAGCTAATTAATTTATTGTGTTAAAACGCTGTCGTGGCATTACATGTCTGAATCAGTGTTGCAGGTATACAGGTGGGCGATTACTTTGCAGCCTTCCCGGCAACATCATTGCCGGAAGCCGGCGTCGAGAACGTCAAAGTTCTCCGCTGAAGTCATAAGCCTTCCCGGCAACATCCTTGTCGGAAGCCGGCATTGAGAACGTCAAAGTTCTCCGCTAAAGTCATAAGCCTTCCCGGCAACATCCTTGCTGGAAGCCGGCGTCGAGAACGTCAAAGTTCTCCGCTGAAGTCATAAGCCTTCCCGGCAACATCCTTGCCGGAATCCGGCGTCGAGAACGTCAAAGTTCTCCGCTGAAGTCATAAGCCTTCCCGGCAACATCTTTGCCGGAGGCCGGCATCGAGAACGTCAAAGTTCTCTGCTGAAATCGCAAACTTTACCAGAAATATTCTTCGGCGGAAGAATAGCAAACCTTGTCGTCGAGCCATGCGCTTCGACAAGAGAGCCTTCAACCTTGTTGTCGAGCCATGCGCTTCGACGAGGGGGCTTTCAACCTTGTCGTCGAGCCATGCGCTTCGACAAGAGAGCCTTCAACCTTGTCGTCGAGCCATGCGCTTCGACAAGGGGGCTTTCAACCTTATCGTCGAGCCATGCGCTTCGACAAGAGAGCCTTCAACCTTGTTGTCGAGCCATGCGCTTCGACAAGGGGGCCTTCAACCTTGTCGTCGAGCCATGCGCTTCGACAAGGGGGCTTTCAACCTTGTCGTCGAGCCATGCGCTCCGACAAGGGGGCTTTCAACCTTGTCGTCGAGTCATGCGCTCCGACAAGGGGGCTTTCAACCTTGTCGTTGAGTCATGCGCTCCGACAAGGGGGCTTACAACCTTGTCGTCGAGCCATCCGCTCCGACAAGGGGCCTTTCAACCTTGTCGTCGAGCCATGCACTCCGACAAGGGCTGTTTTTCTTAAACAATTATACTTCCAGAAGGAAAGGGCATGACAGTCATGACCCACGCCAAATTTGGCCCCACCTCCAGCATCGAGATCTTTGAGTTCACTGCTGAAGGCGGGCCCGGGGGCTCCTGTCGGTGTAATGAGAACCAGGGTCGCATCAACCTTCTTAGCATGGGTCATTCTCGTCTAGGATTGTTGCCTGGCAACCCCGGCAAGGCCAAGCTTCCCGGCGAATACCATATCTGGCAAGCATTATATTAACAAGCAAGAACAAGCGCTCGTTGGGGAGAAGCTTCTTCCCAGCGGCATGATCTCCTAGCAAGACAAGACCCGGCAAGGCTTGTCGGGGGATAGCTGGGATCAAATACAAGATTATCAAGAAGGCATTCAAGCTAATGATCAGAAGACAGAAGACCGAAGGCTGGATTCCCGGCAAGATACTTGCCGGGAAGGCTCGCGAAGGCCCGGCAAGGCCTCGCACCCGGCAAGATCCCACCGCCCTGCCACCGCTCCAGCGCAGCGACCACCCTGTCGTTTAGGGTTTGTCCTCCTGGATGCGTGTCATGGCACTAGCGGCGGATGGGGTTAAGCGGCACTGATGGGACGGGCTCTTTTTCCGTCCCCAAGAAAGTAAGGGACACCTAAGTGGAGCATTTAATGCGTTTGTCCTAAGTCATCAGTGATAAGCATGTAAACACTGTAGCAACTTTACACCTCTTGTACGTGTTGTTCGCCACTGTTGGTGACCCCTTGGACATATAAAAGGAGGCCCAAGGCGAAGCTACAGGGGGGAGGAGCTTTCTGGCCCAGTTGCATGCGTAGCCGCCCTTCTTGCGTACTGTTCACCAAGAAGCGCTCCGTGTACCTGAGCTTAAACACCCACAATAAACCAAAGCAGGAGTAGGGTTTTACGCTACTCAGCGGCCCGAACCTGGGTAAAAAATCCCCGCGTTGATCGTTGGATCCGCTCTTTGTGTACATCTTTTCCCCAGCCGAACCGTAAAAGGGATCCACACGATCCCATAGGTGTCGTACGCCGACACCGCGGTTGGCACTACCAGCGCAGGCGGCATGGTCGCCACGCCCTCCGCAGTCGGCGCAGGAGACGAGCGCGCTGGAGGTAGTCGACCTCCTCAATCCTTTGGCGAACAAAGCCACGACGGCGTGGGCGGAGCGGACGGACGTCCTTCTCCTCCTCCTCCTCCTCACCGCGCCGACGGACGCAGGCACTGGAGCGGCAGTGCCCGGGCCGGCGCGAGCCAAGATCCCACCGCAGCGACGTCCAAGGATGCAACTTCGGGACAGACACCGCGTCCCTCCCGCAACGGGCGCGGAACGGCCCCGAGCGGCGCCGACGACTCTGGGCAGTGGTGACCTCACGGCAAGACTCCTGTTGATCAAATCCCAGATCCTCAGGCACCACCTCCGCCACGACGACCTGCCACTGATTATGTGCCGCGGCAGCAAGACCGCGATGGCGCTCCAGCTGGCTCCGCCAGGAGTAGAGCGACGTCGCGCTCTTTGCTTCCGGCCATGCCAGCCACAGCGGCAGAAACAATGGCGCGAGCCCAGATGCTGCTGAACTTCCCTCCAGTGGCAGAGAAGATGGATGAGTGGAGAGCCACCATCCAAAGCCTGATTGGGTTTGCCGAGGCCAGTAAATCACAGCAAGCGAAGCCCTCACGGTGTCCGCAAACAGCACCGGCAGCTCCAGCTACTGGCCGCGTTGACGGTACTACGCTAACGGTGCAATCACCCCAGCGGCAACAGTCTCAACAGCAGCAACGCCAACAACCGCAGCAGGCTCGACGATCTTTCGAGCCCGACGAAGTGTCGATGGCCTCTTCGGATCCGCGAGCGCGGCAGGACCAGCGGCAAGTGCTGCGAGACAGGCGGGCAGAAGACGCCCGCACCACCATCGAACGGCGCCGGGAGGCGCGCCGTCAATCCGACGTGCGCAACGGCCCCATCGTTGATGAACCTGCGCCAGGGGTTGGCGGCTATCTACCTTATGAGGTTGGGTGTCCCGCCTTCACCTGTGAGCTGCGGCAAGTCTGATGGCCGTCCGTCCGAGCCTTCAAGCCTGAAGTACCAGAAAAGTACGACGGCAAGTTGAACCCGGCAGAGTTTCTGGGCATTTACACGATTGCTGTGCAAGCTGCCGGAGGAAGAGATGAGAAAATCCTCACCAATTACTTTCCATTGGTACTGAAGCCCAACGTGAGATCTTGGTTGGTGAACTTGCCGGAGAACTCCATTTCCTCGTGGTCAGATCTCTGCAATGAGTTTGTTGGTGCCTTTACCGGAGGCCACAAGGCCCCCGGGTAGCCCAGCGACCTACAGGTGATCCCGCAAAGAGATGGTGAAACTTTGCGCAAGTATATCCAGAGATTCAGCCGCGTACACCGCAATATCCCAGATGTGCACCCCGCGGCCGTGATTGCCGCCTTTCACACGAATGTGCGCAATCGGAGGATGCGGGAGAAAATGAACGTCCAGTTGCCCAAGACCGACAACAAGCTCTACACGTTGGCGGATAAGTGTGCACGTGTTGAGGAAGGAAGGAGGCTTCCCGGGGAGGACGCTGGTGCCGAGGTAGATTCTGAGGACGATGATGTTGCCACCCCGAGGAAGAAAGGCCGAAAGCGCAACAGGAAGTGCAAAGGCAAAACTGTTATGGCTGTCGAAGGCTCCGACAACTCCGAGTCCGCCAAGAAAGCCAAGACTGAAAATTCCAGCAAGGAGGCTGTTGTATGCGCCGCTTGCCAGGAGGCGGCAGCAAACGAGAAAGCCGACAAGTCTGATGGACCGTACTGCAAGATTCACCGTACCAAAGGCCACGATCTCCAAGAGTGCCGGCAAGTCGAGCACCTTGTTGAGAAACAGAAAGCTGAATACGAAAAGCGTGACAAAGAGAAAGGTCAAGATGGTACCGGTGGATCCGGCAAAAAGGGCCATGGTGGTCGAGGAGGCCGCCGCGGCAAGGCCAAGCGGCAGAAAGAGAAACCTGCAAGGGGCCGAGACAAGAAAGAGGAAGATGATGGAAGTGACGAAGAGGACGATGATGAGACCAGCGAACAAGAATTCCAGAAGGCAACCGACGCCATGTGCATTGACAGAGGAGCATCCTTGCACTCCTCTCACTGCCATCTTAAGCAGTGGGCGCGTGAGGTTAATGCAGCAGAACCGGCAATGAGCGCTCAAAAACCACTCAAATGGTCACACACGCCTATCATTTTTTATGCTGAGGACCACCCTGATCGCGTAACTGCGGTCGGGTGTTTGCCGTTGTTGGTTTCACCAACAATCCGCAACCTCCAAGTAACAAAGATGTTAGTAGACGGTGGGGCCGGTCTGAATCTGATCTCTCCGGAAGTTATCAAGAGGCTGCAGATCCCCGACAAGGAACTCGAGAAAACAGGCACGTTTCAAGGAGTAAACCCGGGAAGAAGCCAGCCCAAGGGAAAGATCACATTACCGGTGACGTTTGGCGGGGAACTGAACTACAGAACGGAAAAGATTGTGTTTGACGTTGTCAAGATCCCCTTGCCGTACAATGGAATTCTTGGCCGCCCAGCCTTGGCGAAATTCATGGCAGCATCTCACTATGCTTACAACACATTGAAGATGCCAGGGCCGATGGGTGTCATTTCCATCAACTCCGACAAGAAAGATGCAGTCATTTGCGTCGACAAGATGTACAGAGATGTGGTTGCAGCAGAAGCCGCCAAGATGCCAGCTCCCACCAAGAAGAAGGAAAGCAAGAAGTTCGGTAAGACCTCTATCAAGGATTCCGGGAAGCGCACCTCTTCAGAGTGCTGCGTGCCTGTTGAAGACTTGCCGGAGTGCTCTGCCGGTAAGAAATCCAAAGCTGCTTCACCGGCAACCAAAAAGGTGCCGGCGAGGGGGGACGGCACTGACGGTACCTTCACCATGAGTGCCACCCTTGATAGCAAATAGGAAAGCGCGCTCATTGCCTTCCTACGGGCGAATGTTGATGTGTTTGCATGGCGACCATCTGACATCCCCGGCGTTCCCAGGGAGGTAATTGAGCACCACCTTGCTGTCTGTCCCCACGCTCGGCCCGTCAAGCAAAAAGTTCAGAAGCAAGCGTTGGAGCGGCAACAGTTCATTGCCGAGGAAATCGAGAAGCTTGAAGCAGCAAGATTGGTTAGAGGTGTACTACATCCAACTTGGTTGGAAAATCCAGTTGTGGTGCGCAAAGCAAACGGAAAGTGGAGACTTTGTATTGACTACACTGATATTAACAAAGCATGTCCAAATGATCCTTTCCCTTTGTCGTGCAATGATCAAATTGTAGACTCTACTTCCGGCTGTGATTTGCTCTCCTTCCTTGATGCATACTCTGGATACCATCAGATATTCATGGCCAAGGAGGATGAGGAGAAAACCGCATTCATTACTCCATGTGGCACGTACTGCTTCGTGAGTATGCCTTTCGGATTAAAGAGTGCCGGTTCAACATTTGCAAGGGCAGTCTAGATTGGTTTTGAGCCCCAGCTGCACAGGAATGTGGAAGCATACATGGATGATATAGTAGTCAAGACCAAGGACAAATCTACCCTCATTCAAGACTTGGAAGAAACGTTTGCAAACTTGCGCAAAATCAACTTAAAGCTCAATCCCGAGAAGTGTGTATTTGGCGTCCCGTCCGGCAAGCTCCTCGGATTCTTTGTATCTCAACGAGGAATTGAAGCGAATCCCGACAAGATCAAAGCAATTGAGCAGATTCAAGCACCAAAAAGCGTCAAAGATGTGCGGCGTCTTGCCGGTTGTGTTGCTGCCTTGAGTAGGTTCATTTCAAGATCCGTTGAGCGCGCCCTGCCGTTTTTCAAGATTTTGAAAAAGGCAGGTCCGATGAAATGGACTCCAGAAGCAGAGGCCGCGCTGCAGGACTTGAAAACATACCTCTCCTCCGCGCCAACACTAGTTGCACCTAGACCGCAAGAGCCGTTGCTGCTATATGTAGCGGCAACGAATCAAGTGGCTAGTGCTGCATTAGTGGCACAGAGGGAAGTCGATGACGAGGAAATAGCCATAGCAAGCCCGTCCAATGACAAACCGGAATCTTCCCCGGCAAGGCCTGGTGCCGACAAATCAAAAACAGCGCAAGCAAGTGAAGCTGATCAGCAAGCGGTGCCGAAGAAGAAGGTGGTGCAGCGACCCATGTACTTTGTTACTTCCCTTCTGCAGGGGGCTAGATCAAGGTACTCTGGCGTCCAGAAGCTGCTTTTTGGCCTCCTTATGGCCTCGAGAAAGCTGCGCCACTACTTCCAAGCACATGAAATCACCCTCGTCACCCGCTTTCCGTTGCAACGCATCTTGAGAAATCCAGAGGGAACTGGCAGGATAGTAGAGTGGGCGTTGGAATTGTCAAGCTTTGCACTCAAGTTTGAAAGCACTTCTACCATTCAGAGCAGGGCCTTCGCGGAGTTCATCGCCGAATGGACGCCAACGCAAGACGAAGAAATTCGAGAAACAGCTCTCCCCGGCAAAGAGACAGCCAAAGAATGGATCATGTACTTTGACGGTGCCTTCTCGCTGCAAGGCGCCGGTGCCGGAGTGTTGCTTTTCGCACCCACCGGGGAGCACCTCAAGTACGTGGTTCAAATGCACTTTCCCAGAGAGCAAGCCACAAACAACACTACTGAGTACGAAGGACTCCTTGCCGGTCTTCGGATCGCAGTGGACCTTGGGATCAAAAAATTGATCATCCGCGGTGACTCGGCTCGTTGTGAAGCAAGTAAACAAAGATTACCAGAGCCCGTTGATGGAAGCATATGTGGAAGAAGTGAGGAAATTGGAAGAACACTTTGACGGGTTACAAACAGAACACGTCCCTCGTGCGGAAAACAGCATTGCTGATAGCCTGTCAAAGTGTGCCGCTCAAATGCTTCCTGTGGAACCGGGAACGTTTGTGCTCCATTTGAATCAACCAACTAGCCAGTAAGAGAAGGAAGTTGAATACCGGCAAGTACTTTCCGGCAGAGCTCCCAGAAGCCGCCAGCAAAGATGTTGCCAGGAACAACGACATGGTTGCCGGTGAGCAGCAGCTTCGCGCGGAACCCCAGGTTCTTGCTGTCGAGGCAAGCGCTCCCACGGCCGAAGGAATGCCTTTAGTCCTTGTCGTCGAGCCGCAGGCTCCGGCATGGGCGCAGCAAATAGTTCGTTTCCTTCAAACAGGAGAACTTCCCGATGAGCAAGAAGAAGCTGAGAATGTAGCCCATCAGTCAAGTATGTATCAGTTTGTGGATAGCATTCTATACAGAAAGAGACCAAACGGTGTGAAATTGAAGTGTATTTGCCGGGAAGAAGGACAAAAGCTGTTGGCAGAGATACATGGAGGCATATGTGGCTCTCACATAGGATCAAGGGCACTTGCCGGTAAAGCTTTCCGGCAAGGTTTCTATTGGCCCACTGTCCTCCAGGATGCAACTGAGCTAGTAACCAAGTGTGAAGCATACCAGTTCCATTCAAAGAACATACATCAACCAGCTCAAGCTCTCCAAACAATCCCTCTCTCCTGGCCCTTTTCGGTCTGGGGGCTCGATATCTTGGGCCCCTTCCCCCGTGCTGCCGGGGGCTTTGAGTTCTTGTACATCGCCATCGACAAGTTCACAAAGTGGCCTGAAGTGGAGCCAGTGAGGAAGGTGACAGCGCAATCAGCCGTCAAGTTCTTCAAAGGATTAGTTGTTGTTTCGGGGTTCCTAACAGAATCATCACCGACAACGGCACACAATTCACGAGCCGCACCTTCATGCAGTATATTCAAGACCTTGGCAGCAAAATCTGTTTTGCGTCTGTTGCTCACCCGAGAAGCAACGGCCAGGCGGAAAGGATGAATGCTGAAGTGCTGCGTGGCCTCAAGACGAGAACCTTTGACAAGCTACGCAAGTGTGGAAGACACTGGATTGATGAGTTGCCGGCGGTTCTTTGGTCACTCAGAACGACACCAAATCGAGCTACCGGCCAAACGCCCTTCTCCCTAATCTACGGTGCAAAAGTGGTGCTCCCCACAGAACTCATATACGGGTCACCTCGAGTGCTCGCTTACGATGAAGCTGAGCAAGAGCAGTTGCGACAAGACGACGCAACGCTCCTTGAGGAAGATCGTCTTCGGGCGGCTGTGCGAGCTGCACACTACCAGCAAGCCTTGCGCCGCTACCATAGCCGCAAAGTGCATGCCCGAAGCCTTGAGGAAGGCGACCTTGTTCTTCGGCGCGTTCAGTCCGCCAAGGGATCAAACAAGTTGACGCCGAAGTGGGAAGGCCCTTACCGGGTAGTACGAGTCACCAGACCTGGCGCGGTCCATCTGGAGACCGAAGATGGCACCCCAGTGCAGAACTCATGGAATATTGAGCATCTTCGCAAGTTCTACCCGTAAGGCGCGGTTGCCGGGCTTCCCGGCAACCCCTTTTTGTACAAGCTTTGTCGACTAGACATGTAACCCTTTGTACAAAGCCAGGCGCAGATCCTGTGCATAATAAAGCTAAGTGTTTTCGCAACTCTTCGTACATATTCATTTATATGTGGATGCATATGATGTTGTGATTTACACTTTAATTTGTATGAAATGACTGATGAACCGTCAAGGTTCCCAACCTACTCTTTTCTCTTCTTTCTTTTTCTTAAAAGGACAGAAGGATCCCTCGCGTGCAAGTTCCCCGGGGGGAATGGAGATGGGGTACCATTTTAATGACGTTCATGACGTTCAAGTGACCATTTTATGCAATGAGAGAAACAGCGCAAGGAAAAGCTAAGTTGAAAAACTTTGAAAAAATTTCCTTGTTACATTCACGTTTTCCCTTGAACGATTATGTGCTTTGTATGAGAAACCTGCACGCGAAAGGAACCTTGTCACGATCGGTCTGCGCTCTAGCTTGCCTTGAGTCCGCTCGGCAAGCCTAGTAGCTGCGCTCTGTCCTAGCAAGTAGCCTTGCCAGCAGCGGCACTTCCAGCAGGCTGCTAAGGACCCGTTCCTCGAAGCGCTCGCGGCAAGTGTGCGCACCGGCAAGTTTCCAAACAGCGTAGGGATGCGATCATACAAAGGCGAAATAAAGCAAGGGGAACAGCATGCATTCGAGCAACACAAGTTATATTACATCACAGAAACAGTGCGGGGCTAATATAAGATCAAATGTATCTTTCACATGCAGCACAGTGATGGATGTAACGGCAAACTCAATCCCGACGATCGCCCTGGACCCTAGGGATTTGGAGAACCTTGTCGGCGAGAGGGGCAGCGATCTTGTCGGCAGCAGTAACGTCGGAACTCGCCGGCAACCTCCTGAAGACCCCCGAAAGATCAAGGCCGGGATTGCGATGGGCGATCTTGAGCAGCACCCTGTACACAATTTCGCGCGCAAACTTCCGGGATTCATCAGCGAACGAAGCAGACCTGTCCTCGTGGTACGTCTTCAATGCGTCAATAAGGCCCTCGAAGAATTTGGTCAGTCGGACACTGGTGGCCTCCTTGTCGTTGACGGTGAAGCCCCAGCTCTTCATGTCCATCACGGCGATTTGGGAGCTGATGCTCTCGGCGGCACTGACAAGCCTGCCGGTCCAGAGGGAGAGGTTCTCGTGCAATTGGGCATAGTTGTTCTCAGCTTCCTTCTTCAAGGCCTCTTCCTTCTCCGGCCTCTCCGTCAAGACCCTCTCCCTCTCCTAGGCGGATTCCGAAGCTGTTACCATGGTGGCCATTTGGGATTTCAGATCTCCAATCGTCTTGGCGGTGGCATCAAGGTCTTGGTTCTTGGACGACAGCTGCGTTTGCAAGTCCCCTAGAGTGCGGGCTGCCTTCAGTGCTTCGTCCTTGAGAGCCTCGATTTCCTTGCCGCTGCCGACAAGATCTTCATTCAATTTGGCCACCTGAGATTCCAGTTCTGCCTTGGCGGAAGCAGCAGCAACAGTCTTATCAGCAGCCTCCTTAAGCTTGGGGGCGTTCTCCAAGGCCCGGGCTTCGATAAATTTCTTGTGCCCGTCTTCCAGCTCCTGGGTCCGCTGCTTAAGGAGCGCTTCAATCTCATCATCCTTGCCACGAAGAGTGGCGGCAAGGGCTCCTTCCCGTGCGGCAAGATCCTTCTCTTTGGCATTGAGCAGCGTTTCGCGCTCTGTCAGCTTGCCGTCATGGTTTGCTGCCTCTTCTTTGGCGGCGTTGAGGTTGCGGGCCTGCTGACTGTACCATGAGCGCAGCTCGTCCGCCTTCTCTCTCAACTTCTGGTCGACCAAATCCGCAGCTTTGCGCTCCTCTTGCACCTTGTCCCACCTCCGACCATACCGTACCTGGACGCCTTTGAAATCGACGGCCATGATTTCCATGAAAGCGAGATCTTCGGCGTTGTCGGCCACATCGGTGGACTCGTTGGTTCTTTGGACCAAAGGGAGCAGGATCCGAGCTATTTCTTCATCAAAGTTCGGCCCCATAGTGCCAGATGAACTGGGGGCTCCGGACCCGTGCTGGGAAGTAACCAATGCCAAGCTGCTTGATGGGGCCGGCAAGTTTGGCGCCGCAAGTTGGTTGCCGGAGTTCGGCGCGTCGGTGCTGACGGGCGCCTTCTCCACATCCACCCTGGGGGGGTCAGACGTGTTGCCGGAGGACCTCTCGGACTCTTCGGGGAGTATTCTGGTCTCCTCGGCAACTTGTGCAAGGCCCTCAGCGGCAATCTTGGCGGTCTCATCAGCGGCGTCCCTTGCGATATTGGCTACCTCCACAAGAACTTCGCCTTCTTCGGGAGGGGTCGAAGCTGTGGATCGAAGCAGGAATAAAGGTGAAATAGGGTTCCAAAATAACAAGTCAAGTTCAAGAAGACAAAAAGGAAATCTTTCCCGGAAGAGGTATGCAAAGGCAAGAGGATTACCCGTTGGTGCTTGCTGAGAAAGGACGTCTCCTTCCCCAACAACTCGCATTGCCGGCGCATGGTCATTGGCGGCCCCGCTCGTCGGGGTGGCCCCCGTGTGGGTAGGCTCATCGGTGGAGGCCCTTGTCGGGGAAGCGCTCTCCGGGACATTGGTCGATGGGGGAGCCACGGTTGGATCCGCCTCTTGGCGCTCCTCCTCTTGGCAGGCCTCCTCCGTTTCCACGACAGGCTCAGCAGTAGGAACTCCAGTACTGGTGCTGGTGGGAGGCACCGGCACCACATCCTCACGCAGGAGGCTGGGCTGGGGGCTGATAACGATGGCTTCAGCCATTGCAACCCCCTGCCCAGCGCTTGCTGCGGGATCCTGTGCTGTTGTAGACCTGGGCTGCTTCGATCGATGCACAAGCGGTTCCGGGTCCCTGGCAAGACAAAAGGAGGAGTAAAGACAGACTTGGCAGTTATCCTTTGCCACGCGTGGCCGCGTGCCGGTTCAGTTTGAACCCACGACACTCCACCTATGAGCATGCCAAGCGGCCGCCCGTTCGATGGCAAGAGTTGCCGGAAGACGACCGAGAGCACACCCGAATTTAGATTAATGAGGAAGCAAAGAAGATCTCGAAAAAGAGGATAACCATCATGACGAAAACTACAGCGGCAGTTTTCCCGCCGCATGTCTGTGCATTGTTTGGGCCTAGCCCAACGACGCTTCGGACGCGCGTATGGCCCAGGCCCGGGGGCTCCTGTTGGTCTATAAAACATGGGTATTTTATACCCTGACTTATGCACAGACAGTAGCAGCCTCCTTGCCGGCCAAACCTTGCCGGGAACCGCCAAGACCAAGACTCAAGACCCGGTTGCGGAAGCCATTGGGGAGAAGCTCAAAACACAACATCAACAAACACCCAACCAGTACCGAAGATGAAGACATTCCTTGTCGGCAAGGTGAAGACCTAGCAAGCTCTGTACCGGCAAGCTTCTGCCAGCCCTCCAGCGCTCCACCTCACTGCACAGATATTAGCTAGTGGATGAGGTGTCGACCGCGTAGGCTGGTTGGTGAGGCTTGTCGGGCACGTGTCAGCACGCTGGAACAGGATTTGCCTTTAATGACACCCGTCCAGGAGGCGTGTCAGAATAATACGAGGTAGCTGGGCGAGCGGTGCAGAAACCTTGCCGGGACTACCTCTCCGCATGACACCTAACGATGCATTTAATGCTTTTGTCCTAAACTGACAGAATTAGGTATGATAGCACTGTTTGCTATCTAATCGTTATGTAATTACTGTTTTGTCACTGTGGTGACCCCTTGAGCTATAAAAGGAGGGCCAAGCCAACAGTTAGAGGGATTCGGACCCCTTTTCAAACACTTGCACGTCTCGCGTAGCAGCACTCTCCGCACCTTGCCGGGAGAAGCGCTCCCTGTACTTGTGCTTCCATACAACCAATACACCAAAAGCGGGAGTAGGGTTTTACGCTTCTCAGCGGCCTGAACCTGGGTAAATCCCTTGCGTTTTCCATTGACCATGCTCTTTGTGCACGTTGATCCCCCCTGCCGAACCACAAGGGGCTGGATGGCCCCATAGATGGTCGTGTCACCGCGGCACTTGAGACTTCTTGAAATATTAATTTGGGATGCCTTGGTAATCCCCAAGCTTGATCTCTTGTGTCTCCTTAATTCCTCTCATATCACGGTTTCTATAAATCTTAAAAACTTCATCCACACAAAACTCAACAAGAACTCGTGAGATAAGTTAGTATAAATCAACTCAAAACCTTAACATTCTCTACTGTAGCAAATCACTAAAATTATAATTAAACATTGCATACTAAATGCCTCTAGATATTTAATACTCCTATCCACAAATAGAAACATTAAACTAGCAAACATATGCAAACAATGCAACTATAACAGCAATCTGCCAAAACAGAACAGTCTGTAAAGGGGGATTTAAAATTCATACTTCCCTTACTCCAAAAATTCTGAAAAATTACCACGTGACAGAGAACTCATGCATTCTTACTGTGTAAAAATTTCAGATTTTTATCATGTTCTGACTATTCAGGAATATTCTGGACATAACAGAAAACTTTCTGTTTTCAAACAGCAACACATAAACTTGCAAACTGAGCGTGGTAAAGGCTATAATTGGAATTTTATTGAACTAAAAGATACAAAACATGATTATTGATAACAGAAAGCAAAGAAAACTGAAATAAAATGATGCTCCAAGCAAAACACATATTATGTGATGAATAAAAATATAGCTCCAAGTAAGATATACCGATAGTGTTGAAGACGAAAGAGGGGATGCCTTCCGGGGCATCCCCAAGCTTAGACGCTTGAGTATTCCTTGAGTATTACCTTGGGGTGCCTTTGGCATCCCCAATCTTAGAGTCTTGCCACTCCTTATTCTCCTCATATCGATATCTCACCCAAAACTTGAAAACTTCAATCACACAAAACTTAACGGAACTTGTGAGATAGGTTAGTATGATAAAAATAAATCATCCACTTAGGTACTGTCAAGACAAGATTAATAATTGTTCTCACATAATTCCTACTGTATTCTATCATTTCCACAATTTATATTGCTCAATCTAAGCTATGGAAACACTACAACAAGCAAACTATGCATCGAAAACAGAATCTGTCAAAAACAGAACAGCATGTAGTGAGCAATTTAAAATCCATACTTATCTACCTCCAAAAATTCTGAAAAATTAGGAAAACGTACAAAATTTGTATCCCAATACTGTGTAAAAATTTTAGAATTTTCTTAGTCTCCAGTACAGAATAGAAATTCCAGCACTGGACGCAAAAGTTTCTGTTTTTGCACAGAATCAAATCAACAAGCATCCACACTATCCCAAAGGCTTTACTTGGCACATTATTGAAAGAAAACATATGAAACATGATTACTACAGTATATTAATCATGTGAACACAATAAAAACAGTAGGTATAAATATTGGGTTGTCTCCCAACAAGCGCTTTTCTTTAAAGCCTTTTAGCTAGGCATGATGATTTCAATGATGCTCGCATAAAAGTAAAGAATTGAAACACAAAGAGAGCATCATGAAGCATATAACTAGCACATTTAAGCCTAAGCTACTTCCTATGCATAGGGATTTTGTGAGCAAACAATTTGTGGGAGCAAGAATCAACTAGCATGGGAAGGCAAAACAAGCATGACTTCAAAACTTTCAACACATAGAGAGGAAGCTTGATATTATTGCAACACCTACACGCATATGATCCTCTCTCATAATAATTTTCAGTAGCATCATGAATGAATTCAACAATATAACTATCACATAAAGCATTCTTTTAATGACCTACAAGCATAGAAATTTTATTACTCTCCACATAAGCAAATTTATTCTCATTCATAATAGTGGGAGCAAACTCAACAAAATAACTATCATGAGATACTTGATTGACATAACCAAATTGAAAATTAAAATCATGATGACAATTTTCATAGTTATCATTATTCTTTATAGCATACATGTCATCACAATAATCATCATAAATAGGAGGCATGCTATCATCATAATAAATTTGCTCATCAAAACTTGGGGGACTAAAAATATCATATTCAAATATAGCATCCCCAAGCTTATGGCTTTGCATATCATTAGCATCATGGATATTCAAAGAATTCATACTAACAACATTGCAACCATGCTCATCCTTCACATATTTTATGCCAACATTTTATTGAATTCTTCTTCTATCAATTGAGCACAATTTTCCGATCCATCATTTTCAAGAAAGACATTATAAAGATGAATAATGTGAGGCAACCTCAATTCCATATTTTTTTGTAGTTTTCTTTTATAAACCAAACTAGTGATAAAACAAGAAACTAAAAGATTCGATTGCAAGATCTAAAGATATACCTTCAAGCACTCACCTCCCCGGCAACGGCGCCAGAAAAGAGCTTGATGTCTACTACACAACTTATTCTTGTAGACTCGTGTTGGGCCTCCAAGCGCAGAGTTTTGTAGGACAGTAGCAATTTTCCCTCAAGTGGATGACCTAAGGTTTATCAATCCATGGGAGGTGTAGGATGAAGATGGTCTCTCTCAAACAACCGTGCAACCAAATAACAAAGAGTCTCTTGTGTCCCCAACACACCCAATACAATGGTAAATTGTATAGGTGCACTAGTTCAGCGAAGAGATGGTGATACAAGTGTAGTATGGATAGTAGATATAGGTTTTTGTAGTGCTAACAATAAAAAACAGCAAGGTAACAAGTAACAAAAGTGAGCATAAACGGTATTGCAATGCTTAGAAACAAGGCCTAGGGTTCATACTTTCGCTAGTGCAATCTCTCAACAATGCTAATATAATTGGATCATATAACCATCCCTCAACGTGAATAAAGAATCACTCCAAAGTTCCTATTCGCGAAGAACATAAGATAGAAATTGTTGTAGGGTACGAAACCACCTCAAAGTTATCTTTTCCGATCAATCTATTGAGCCATCCCTATAAGTGTCACGAACAGCCCTAGAGTTCGTACTAAAATAACACCATATGATACGCATCAACCAACTCTAATGTCACCTAGATACTCCAATGTCACCACAAGTATCCATGAGTCAATTATACGATACACATCAAACAACTTCAGATTCATAATATTCAATCAACACAAAGAACTTCAAAGAGTGCCCCAAGATTTCTACCAGAGAAATTAGGACGAAAACGTGCATCAACCCCTATGCATAGATTACCCCAATGTCACCTCGGGAATCCGTGAGTTGAGTGGCAAAACATACATCAAGTGAATCAATATAATACCCCATTGTCACCACGGGTATTCATATGCAAGACATACATCAAGTGTTCTCAAATCCATAAAAGTATTCAATCCGATAATAGTGAAACCTCAAAGATAAAAACTCAATTCATCACAACAAGATAGAGAGGGAAGAAACACCATATGATCCAACTATATTAACAAAGCTCGCGGTACATCAAGATCATGCCAAATCAAGAACACGAGAGAGAGAGAGAGATCAAACACATAGCTACTTGTACATACCCCTAGCCTCGAGGGTGAACTACTCCCTCCTCGTCATGGAGACCGCCGGGATGATGAAGATGGCCTCCGGTGATGATTCCCCCCTCCGGCAGGGTGCCGAAAAAGGGCTGTAGATGAGATCGTGGAGGTACAGAGGCTTGCGGCGGCGTAAAAGCTCATCTAGGTTAACTTTCGGGGGTTTCTGAATATATATGATTTTTCAGCGTTGGAATCACGTGGTGATGTGAACTAGATTATTGACTCTAGTGAACTCTTGGGTGTTAATCACATGGCGATGTGAACTAGATTATTGACTCTAGTGCAAGTGGGAGACTGATGGAAATATGCCCTAGAGGCAATAATAAAGTTGTTATTATTTTATATTTCCTTGTTCATGATAAAGGTTTATTATTCATGATAGAATTGTATTGACCGGAAACTTAAATACATGTGTGAATACATAAACAAATACCGTGTCCCTAGTGAGCCTCTACTAGACTAGCTCGTTGATCAAAAATGGTTAAGGTTTCCTAACCATAGACATGAGTTGTCATTTGATAACGGGATCACATCATTAGGAGAATGATGTGATGGACAAGACCCATCTGTTAGCTTAGCATATGACCGTTCTGTTTATTGCTACTGCTTTCTTGAATGTCAAATACATGTTCCTCCGACCATGAGATCATGAAACTCCCGGATACCGGAGGAATACCTTGTGTGCTATCAAACGTCACAACGTAACTGGGTGATCATAAAGATGCTCTACAGGTATCTCCGAAGGTGTCTGTTGAGTTGGCCTGGATCGAGACTGGGATTTGTCACTCCGTGTTTCGCAGAGGTATCTCTGGGCCCTCTCGGTAATGCACATCATAAGAAGCTTGCAAGCAAAGTGACTAAGGAGTTAGTTACGGGATGATGTATTACGGAACGAGTAAAGAGACTTGCCGGTAACGAGATTGAACTAGGTATGGAGATACCGACGATCGAATCTCGGGCAAGTAACATACCGACGGACAAAGGGAATTACGTATGTTGTCATTGCGGTTCGACCGATAAGATCTTCGTGGAATATGTAGGAACCAATATGGGCATCCAGGTTCCGCTATTGATTATTAACCGGAGAGGCGTATCGGTCATGTCTACATCATTCCCGAACCCGTAGGGTCCGCACGCTTAACGTTCGTTGACGATATAGTGTTATATGAGTTATGTGAATTGGTAACCAAATGTTGTTCGGAGTCCCGGATGAGATCCCGGACGTCACGAGGAGTCTCGGAATGGTCGAGAGGTAAAGATTTATATATGCGAAGTCATATTTTGGGTTCCGGAAAAAGGTGCAGTTTTTTCGGTATTTGTACCGGGAAGCTTCCAAAAGGTTCCGGAGGATTCCGGAGGGGTCCGGAAGTCCACAAGTGGGTCCACCATGTCCCAAGGGCTAGCATGGGCTAAGGGGAGGCGCCCTGGCCTTATTGGGCCAGGCGCACCAAGTCCTCAAAAGCCCACGCAGCTAGGGAAGGAAAAAAATAGAGACCTAGTAGGAATAGGATTGGACTTTGGAGTCCAAGTCCACGTGTGTACTATTCACGCGGTACTGTTCACGTGGTACTATTCACGTGGTACTGTTCACGTGGCACTATTCCTTCTGCTCCAAGCCCCTACACATATATAAATAGAGGAGAGGGGGCGCCCCCAACAAGCCACAACATTGTCTTAGCCGTGTGCGGCGCCCCCTTCCACAGTTCCGTCCCTCGGTCATATTTTCGCAGTCCTTGGGCGAAGCCGTGCGGAGATAGCATCACCATCACCGTCACCACGCCGTCGTGCTGCCGGAACTCATCCACTACCTCGCCGTCTTGCTGGATCAAGAAGTCGAGGACGTCACCGAGCTGAACGTGTGCTGAACGCGGAGGTGCCGTACGTTCGGTGCTCGGTCGGTTGGATCGTGAAGTTGTTCGACGACATCAACCGTGTTGTTCTAACGCTTCCGCTTACGGTCTACAAGGGTACGTAGACACACTCCCCCTCTCGTAGCTATGCATCTCCATGGATAGATCTTGCGTGTGCGTAGAATTTTTTTGTTTTCCATGCAACGTTCCCCAACAGTGGCATCATGAGCCAGGTCTATGCGTAGATGATATGCACGAGTAGAACACAAAGAGTTGTGGGCGGTGATCGTCATACTGCTTACCACCAACGTCTTATTTTGATTCGGCGGTATTGTAAGATGAAGCGGCCCGGACCAAGCTTACATGTCCACGTACATGAGACCGGTTCCACCGACAGACATGCAACTTGTTTTGCATAAAGATGGCTGGCGGGTGTCTGTTTCTCCTACTTTAGTTGAATCAAATTTGACTGCGGCCGGTCCTTGTTGAAGGTTAAAACAGCAAACTTGATAAATCACCATTGTGGTTTTGTGCCGTAGGTAAGAACGGTTCTTGGTAGAAGCCCGTAGCAGCCACGTAAAACTTGCAACAACAAAGTAGAGGACGTCTAACTTGTTTTTGCAGGGTATGCTGTGATGTGATATGGTCAAGACATGATGTGATATACGTTATTGTATGAGATGATCATGTTTTGTAATTTATCGGCAACCGGCAGGAGCCTTATGGTTGTCTCTTTATTGTATGAAATGCAAGCGCCATGTAATTGCTTTACTTTATCGCTATGTGTTAGCAATAGTTGTAGAAGAAATAGTTGGCGAGACGACCACGACGCAACGATGGAGATCAAGGTGTCGAGTCGGTGATGATGGAGATCATGACGATGCTTTGGAGATGGAGATCAAAAGCACAAGATGATGATGGCCATATCATGTCACATATTTTGATTGCATGTGATGTTTATCCTTTATGCATCTTATTTTGCTTAGAACGACGGTAGCATTATAAGATGATCCCTTCACTAAATTTCAAGATAAAAGTGTTCTCCCCGAGTATGCACCGTTGCTAAAGTTCGTCGTTTTGAAGCACCTCGTGATGATCGGGTGTGATAGATTCTACGTTCACATACAACGGGTGTAAGCCAGTTTTACACAAGCAGAATACTTGGGTTAAACTTGACAAGCCTAGCATGTACAGACATGGTCTCGGAACACTGGAGACCGAAAGGTCAAACTTGAGTCATATAGTAGATATGATCAACATGGAGATGTTCACCATTGATGACTATCCCATCTCACGTGATGATCGGACATGGGCTAGTTGATTTGGATCATGTATCACTTAGTTAACTTGAGGGATGTTAATTTAAGTGGGAGTTCATTAGTAATTTGATTAATTGAACTTAATTTATCATGAACTTAGTCCTGATAGTCTTTGCAAATTATGTTGTAGATCAATAGCTCGCGTTGTAGCTCCCCTGTTTTTGATACGTTCCTAGAGAAAGCTTAGTTGAAAGATGATGGTAGCAATTACACGGACTGGGTCCGTAACTTGAGGATTATCCTCATTGCTGCATAGAAGGATTATGTCCTTGATGCACCGCTAGGTGATGGACCTGCTGCAGGAGCTGCAGCAGACGTTGTGAACGCCTGGCAGGCTCGATCTGATGACTACTCGATAGTTCAGTGTGCCATGCTCTACGGCTTAGAACCGGGACTACAAAAGCATTTTGAACGCCATGGAGCATATGAGATGTTCTAGGAGCTAAAATTGATATTTCAAGCTAATGCCCGGGTTGAGAGATATGAAGTCTCCAACAAGTTCTTCAGCTGTAAGATGGAGGAGAACAGTTCTGTCAGTGAACACATACTCAGAATATCTGGATACCACAACCACTTGACTCAGCTGGGAATTGATCTTCCAGTTGAGAGTGTTATTGACAGAGTTCTTCAGTCACTGCCACCAAGCTATAAAGGCTTCGTGATGAACTATAATATGCAAGCGATGGAGAAGACAATTCCCGAGCTCTTCGCGATGCTGAAATCGGCGGAGGTAGAAATCAAGAAGGAGCATCAAGTGTTGATGGTTAACAAGACCACTAGTTTCAAGAAAAAGGGCAAGGGAAAGAAGGGGAACTTCAAGAAGAACGGCAAGCAAGCTACCGCTCCCACGAAGAAACCCAAAGTTGGACCCAAGCCTGAAACTGAGTGCTTCTACTGCAAAGGAACTGGTCACTGGAAGCGGAACTGCCCCAAGTATTTGGCGGATAAGAAGGATGGCAAAGTGAACAAAGGTATATTTGATATACATGTTATTGATATGTACCTCACTAGTGCTCGTAGCAGCATCTGGGTATTTGATACCGATTCAGTTGCTAATATTAGTAACTTGAAGCAGGAGCTGTAGAGTAACGGAGACTAGCTGAGGGCGAGGTGACGATATGTGTTGGAAGTGTCTCCAAGATTGATATGATCAATATCAACACGCTCGTAATACCTTCGGGATTAGTATTAAACCTAAATAATGGTTATTTGGTGCTTGCGTTGAGCATAAAACATTATATCTGGATATTGTTTATTGCAAGACGGTTATTCATTTAAGTCAGAGAATAATGGTTATTCTGTTTATATGAATAATATCCCTCGTGATCATGCACCCTTGTGAATGGTTTATTCTTGTTGAATCTCGATCATAGCGATACACATATTCATAATATTGATGCCAAAAGATGCAAAGTTGATAATGATAGTGCAACATACTTGTGGCACTGCCGTTTAGGTCATATTGGTGTAAAGCGCATGAAGAAACTCCATGCTGATGGACTTTTGGAATCTCTTGATTATGAATCATTTGATTGCGAACCATGCCTCATGGGCAAGATGACTAAAACTCCGTTCTCTGGAACAATGGAGCGAGCTACTGATTTGTTGGAAATAATACATACCGATGTATGCGGTCCGATGAATGTTGAAGCACGCGGCGGGTATCGTTATTTTCTAACCTTCACAGATGATTTGAGTAGGTATGGGTATATCTACTTGATGAAACACAAGTCTGAAACATTTGAAAAGTTCAAAGAATTTCAGAGTGAAATAGAGAATCATCGTAACAAGAAAATAAAGTTTCTACGATCCGATCGTGGAGGCGAATATTTGAGTTACGAGTTTGGCCTTCATTTAAGAAAATGTGGAATTGTTTCACAACTCACGCCACCTGGAACACCACAACGTAATGGTGTGTCTGAACGTCGTAACCATACTTTATTGGATATGGTGCGTTCTATGATGTCTCTTACCGATTTGCCACTATCGTTTTGGGGTTATGCATTAGAGACAGCTGCATTCACGTTAAATAGGGCACCGTCTAAATCCGTTGAGACGACACCGTATGAACTGTGGTTTGGCAAGAAACCTAAGCTGTCGTTTTTTAAAGTTTGGAGATGCGATGCTTATGTGAAAAAGCTTCAACCTGATAAGCTCGAACCCAAAGCGGAGAAGTGCGTCTTCATAGGATACCCTAAAGAAACAATTGGGTATACCTTCTACCACAGATCCGAAGGCAAGGTCTTTGTTGCCAAGAATGGGTCCTTTCTAGAGAAGGAGTTTCTCTCGAAAGAAGTGAGTGGGAGGAAAGTAGAACTTGATGAGGTAATTGTACCTTCTCTCGAATTGGAAAGTAGCTCATCAGAGAAAACTGTTCCCATGATGCCTACACCAATAAGAGAGGCAGATAATGGTGAAGATCATGAAACTTCAGATCAAGTTACTACTGAACCTCGTAGGTCGACCAAAGTACGTTCCACACCAGAGTGGTACGGTAATCCTGTTCTGGAAGTCATGTTGTTAGACAACGGCGAATCTACGAACTATGATGAAGCTATGATGAGCCCAGATTCCGACAAATGGCTTGAGGCCATGAAATCTGAGATAGGATCCATGTATGAGAACAAAGTATGGACTTTGGTGGACTTGCCCGATGATCGGCAAGCCATTGAGAATAAATGGATTTTTAAGAGGAAGACAAACGCTGATGGTAATATCACTGTCTACAAAGCTCGACTTGTCGCGAAAGGTTTTCGACAAGTTCAAGGGGTTGACTACGATGAGACTTTCTCACCCGTAGCGATGCTTAAGTCTGTCTGAATCATGTTAGCAATTGCCGCATTTTATGATCTGGCAAATGGATGTCAAAACTGCATTCTTTAATGGTTTTCTCAAAGAAGAGTTGTATATGATGCAACCAGAAGGTTTTGTCGATCCTAAGGGTGCTAACAAAGTGTGCAAGCTCCAGCAATCCATCTATGGACTGGTGCAAGCATCTCGAAGTTGGAATATATGCTTTGATGAGGTGATCAAAGCATATGGTTTTGTACAGACTTAAGGTGAAGCCTGTATTTACAAGAAAGTGAGTGGGAGCTCTGTAGCATTTCTAATATTATATGTGGATGACATATTGTTGATTGGAAATGATATAGAATTCTGGATGGCATAAAAGGATACTTGAATGAAAGACCTCGGTGAAGCTGCTTATATATTGGGCATCAAGATCTATAGAGATAGATCAAGACGCTTGATAAGACTTTCAATGAGTACATACCTTGACAAGATTTTGAAGGAGTTCAAAATGGATCAGTCAAAGAAGGAGTTCTTGCCTGTATTGTAAGGTGTAAAGTTGAGTAAGACTCAAAGCTCGACCACGGCAGAAGATAGAGAGAGAATGAAAGTCATTCCCTATGCCTCAGCCATAGGTTCTATAATGTATGCCATGCTGTGTACCACACCTAATGTGTGCCTTGCCACGTGTCTGGCAAAGGGGGTACAAGAGTGATCCAGGAGTGGATCACTGGACAGCGGTCAAAATTATCCTTAGTAACTAAAGGACTAAGGAAATGTTTCTCGATTATGGAGGTGATAAAGAGTTCGTCGTAAAGGGTTACGTCGATGCAAGCTTTAACACCAATCTGGATATCTCTGAGTAGCAAACCGGATACGTATAATGGAGCAGTCATTTGGAATAGCTCCAAGTAAAGCGTGATAGCAGCATCTACAGTATGACATAAGGATTTGCAAAGCACACATGGGTCTGAATATTGCAGACCCATTAACTAAAATTCTCTCTCACGAGCAAAACATGATCACACCTTAGAACTCTTTGAGTGTTAATCACATGGTGATGTGAACTAGATTATTGACTCTAGTGAACTCTTGGGTGTTAATCACATGGCTATGTGAACTAGATTATTGACTCTAGTGCAAGTAGGAGACTGATGGAAATATGCCCTAGAGGCAATAATAAAGTTGTTACTATTTTATATTTCCTTGTTCATGATAAAGGTTTATTATTCATGCTAGAATTGTATTGACCGGAAACTTAAATACATGTGTGAATACATAAACAAATACCGTGTCCCTAGTGAGCCTCTAATAGACTAGCTCGTTGATCAAAGATGGTTAAGGTTTCCTAACCATAGACATGAGTTGTCATTTGATAACGGGATCACATCATTAGGAGAATGATGTGATGGACAAGACCCATCTGTTAGCTTAGCATATGATCGTTCTGTTTATTGCTACTGCTTTCTTGAATGTCAAATACATGTTCCTCCGACCATGAGATCATGCAACTCCCGGATACCGGAGGAATACCTTGTGTGCTATCAAACGTCACAACGTAATTGGGTGATCATAAAGATGCTCTACAGGTATCTCCGAAGGTGTCTATTGAGTTGGCATGGATCGAGACTGGGATTTGTCACTCCGTGTTTCGGAGAGGTATCTCTGGGCCCTCTCGGTAATGCACATCATAAGAATCTTGCAAGCAAAGTGACTAAGGAGTTAGTTACGGGATGATGTATTACGGAACGAGTAAAGAGACTTGCCGGTAACAAGATTGAACTAGGTATGGAGATACCGACGATCGAATCTCGGGCAAGTAACATACCGACGGACAAAGGGAATTACGTGTGTTGTCATTGCGGTTCGACCGATAAGATCTTTGTGGAATATGTAGGAACCAATATGGGCATCCAGCTTCCACTATTGATTATTGACCGGAGAGGCGTCTCGGTCATGTCTACATCATTCCCGAACCCGTAGGGTCCGCACGCTTAACGTTCGTTGACGATATAGTGTTATATGGCTTATGTGAATTGGTAACCGAATGTTGTTCGGAGTCCCGGATGAGATCCCGGACGTCACGAGGAGTCTCGGAATGGTCGAGAGGTAAAGATTTATATATGGGAAGTCATATTTTGGGTTCCGGAAAAAGGTGCAGTTTTTTCGGTATTTGTACCGGGAAGCTTCCAGAAGGTTCCGGAGGATTCCGGAAGTCCACAAGTGGGTCCACCACATCCCAAGGGCTGGCATGGGCTAAGGGGAGGCACCCTGGCCTTATTGGGCCAGGCACACCAAGTCCTCAAAAGCCCACGCAGCTAGGGAAGGAAAAAAGGAGAGTCCTAGTAGGAATAGGATTGGACTTTGGAGTCCAAGTCCACGTGTGTACTATTCACGTGGTACTGTTCACGTGGCACTATTCCTTCTGCTCCAAGCCCCTACACATATATAAATAGAGGAGAGGGGGCGCCCCAAACAAGCCACAACATTGTCTTAGCCGTGTGCGGCGCCCCCCTCCACAGTTCCGTCCCTCGGTCATATTTTCGCAGTACTTGGGAGAAGCCCTGCGGAGATAGCATCACCATCACCGTCACCACGCCGTCGTGATGCCGGAACTCATCCACTACCTCGCCGTCTTGCTGGATCAACAAGTCGAGGACGTCACCGAGCTGAACGTGTGCTGAACGCGGAGGTGCCGTACGTTCGGTGCTCGGTCGGTTGGATCGTGAAGTTGTTCGACGACATCAACCGCGTTGTTCTAACGCTTCCGCTTATGGTATACAAGGGTACGTAGACACACTCCCCCTCTCGTAGCTATGCATCTCCATGGATAGATCTTGCGTGTGCGTAGAATTTTTTTGTTTTCCATGCAACGTTCCCCAACAACCGAGACCATCACTCATATTGCCATAGCCAAACCCTAGCAATTCGGTTTCACCGAAAAGGATCTCGGTCCCACCGAGATGGCATGACCAAGTTGCTGTAATGACATTATTTCACTTCGGAATCACCGAGTTGAAATAATCGGAATTTCCGAAACTGGGTCTGCCCTAGCCGTTGCACTTTCGGTTTCACTGAGTTGTTCCACTTCTTCCACCGAAAAGCCTAAAGTTCACACTTTTTACACTAGTCGGTCTCACCGAGTTTATGTTCGGTCTCACCGAGTTGGGTCAAAAAGTGTGTAACGGTTGGATTTTTGGTGAAGGCTATATATACCCCTCCACCACCACTTACTCTATGAGAGAGCCATCAGAACGTGCCTACACTTCCACCATACATTTTCTGAGAGAGAACCACCTACTCATCTGTTGAGATCAAGAGATTCCAATCCAACCATTTGAACCTTGATTTCTAGCCTCTTCAAGTTGCTTTACACTTCAATCCTTCTCCTACCCAAGCCAAATCTGTGAGAGAGAGATTGAGTGTTGAGGAGACTATCATTTGAAGCACAAGAGCAAGGAGTTCATCATCAACACACCATTTATTACCTTTTGGAGAGTGGTGTCTCCTAGATTGGTTAGGTGTCACTTGGGAGCCTGCTACTTGTAGACTGCGTTGGTATTTCCCCAAAGAGGAGAGGATGATGCAGTATAGTAGAGATAAGTATTTCCCTCAGTTAAGAACCAAGGTTATCAATCAAGTAGGAGAACCAAGCAAAATCCCGTTAAGCGCATCTGCACACACAAAAGCAAACACTTGCACCCAACGCAAATAAGGGGGTTGTCAATCCTCTTAGCGGTTATTTGCAAGGATTAATTCTGATAGTGATAGATAGATAAACTAAAATAGTAAATAAAATAAAAGTAAATAAATTGCAGCAAGGTATTTTTGGTTTTAATATATGATAAAAGTAGACCCGGGGGGCATAGTTTTCACTAGAGGCTTCTCTCTAGAACACATAGCATACGGTGGGTAAACAAATTACTGTTGGGCAATTGATAGAAAAGCAAATAATTATGACGGATTCATGGCAATGATCATGTATATAGGCATCATGTCCGAGACAAGTAGACCGACTCCTGCCTGCATCTACTACTATTACTCCACCCATCGACCGCTATCCAGCATGCATCTAGGGTATTAAGTATGAAACAGAGTAACGCCTTAAGCAAGATGACATGATGTAGACAAAGTAAACTCAAGCAATATGATTAAACCCCATCTTTTTATCCTTAATGGCAATAATACAAATACATGTCATGTCCCTTTTTGTCACTGGGATTGAGCACCGCAAGATTGAACCCATCACAAAGCACCTCTCCCATTGCAAGATAAACCAATCTAGTTGGCCAAACCAAATCGATAGATCGGAGAGAAATACAAAGCTATAATAATCATGCATAAAAGAGTTCAGAGAAGACTCAAATATTTCTCATGAATAATCTAATCATAAACTCATAATTCATCGGATCCCAACAAACACACCGCAAAAGAAGATTACATCGGATAGAACTCCTAGAACATCGAGGAGAACATGGTATTGAAGATCAAAGAGAGAGAAGAAGCCATCTAGCTACTAGCTATGGACCCGTAGGTCTGTGGTAAACTACTCACACATCATCGGAAGGGCAGCAAGGTTGATGAAGAAGCCCTCCATGATCGATTCCCCCTCCGGCAGAGTACCGGAAAAGGCCTTCAGATGGGATCGCAGAAGAACAAAGGCTTGCGGCGGTGGAAAGGTTTTCTCTTCTATCTCTCTGGTATATTGGGAATATTTGGGAATTTATAGCGCTGGAATTAGGCCAGGAGGGGCTACGAGGGGCCCACAAGCCTGGGGGGCGCGCCTACCCCCCTGGGCGCGCCCTCCAGGCTTGTCGCCTCGTCGTGGCTCTTCTGGTCTTCTCCTAAAGCTTCGTGGGTCTATTCTGGTCTAGAAAAAAATAATCCAAAGTTTTTTTCTCGTTTGGACTCTTTTTGATAATGATTTTCTGAAAAGACAAAAACAAGCAAAAAACAGCAACTGGCACTGGGCACTGGGTTAATAGGTTATTCCCAAAAAATGATATATAATGACATATAATTGCATATAAAGCATCCAAGATTGATACTATAATAGCATGGAACAATCAAAAATTATAGATACGTTGGAGACGTATCAAGCATCCCCAAGCTTAATTCCTGCTCGTCCTCGAGTAGGTAAATGATAAAAACAGAATTTTTGATGTGGAATGCTACCTAATCATATTTCATCATGTAATCTCTCTCTTACGGTATGAATAATAAGATCTGAATGATTCAAAGCAATAGTCTATAGTTTGATATAATGACATCAATACTCAGGCATACTAACAAACAATCATGTCTTTCAAAATAAAAATGCTAAAGAAAGTTATCCCTACAAAATCATATAATCCTGTCATGCTCCATCTTCTTAACACAAAATATTTATCATGCACTATCCCCGATGATAAGCCGAGCAATTGGTTCATACTTTTTAACGCGCTTCAGCTTTTTCAACCCCCATGCAATACATGAGCGCAAGCCATGGATATAGCACTATGGGTGGAATAGAGTGCGGTGGTAGAGATCAATAAGGGGAAGTCAAAAATAAGAAGATAGTCTCACATCGATGAGGCTAATCAACGGGCTATGGAGATGCCCATCAATTGATGTCAATGCGAGGAGTAGGGATTGCCATGCAACGGATGCACTAAGAGCTATAAGTGTATGAAAGCTCAACATGAAAACTAAGTGGGTGTGCATCCAACTTGCTTGCTCATGAAGACCTCGGGCATTTGAGGAAGCCCATCATCGGAATATACATGCCAAGTTCTATAATGAAAAATTCCCACTAGTATATGAAAGTGACAAAATAGGAGACTCTCTATATGAAAAACATGGTGCTACTTTGAAGCACAAGGATGGAAAAGGATAGTAACATTGCCCCTTCTCTCTTTTTCTCTCATTTTTTGTGGGCTCTTTTTGGCCTCTTTTTTTCCTCACTGGGACAATGCTCTAATAGTGATTATCATCGTATTTCTATTTACTTACAACTCAAAAAATTACAACTCGAAACTAGAACAAAAATATGACTCTATATGAATGCCTCTGGCGGTGTACCAGGATGTGCAATGATACTAGCGTAACATGTATAAAAATGATGAATGGTGGCTGAGCCACAAATACTATGTCAGCTATATGATCATGCAAAGCAATATGACAATGATGATGTGTGTCATAAAAACGGAACGGTGGAAGTTGCATGGCAATATATCTCGGAATGGCTATGGAAATGCCATGATAGGTAGGTATGGTGGCTGTTTTGAGGAAGATATAAGGAGGCTTATGTGTGATAGAGCGTATCATATCACAGGGTTTGGATGCACCGGCAAAGTTTGCACCAACTCTCGATGTGAGAAAGGGCAATGCACGGTACCGAAGAGGCTAGCAAATTGCGAAAAGGTGAGAGTACGTATAATCCATCGACTCACATTAGTCATAAAGAACTCACATACTTATTGCGAAAGTTTATTAGCCCTCGAAGCAAAGTACTACTACGCATGCCCCTAGGGGGATAGATTGGTCGGAAAAGACCATCGCTCGTCCCCGACCGCCACTCATAAGGTAGACAATCAAAAATAAATCATGCTACAACTTCTTAGCATAACGACAGATCATACGTGCATGCTTCGGGAATCACAAACCTTAACACCAATATTCCTACTAAACCACAATTATCTACTAGCACCTCCCACATATTACCATCTTAATATCGCAAAACTATTGCAAGGAATCAAAATTATCATATTCAGTGATCTACATGAAAGTTTTTATTATATCCCTCTTGAATACCTATCATATTAGGACCAAATTCATAACCCGTGCATATTACCATTGCTAATCATTAGACTCTCAAAAAGATATAAGTGAAGCATGAGAGTGCAACTATTTCTTTAAAATATAACCACCATTGTGCTCTAAAATTTATAAGTGAAGCACTAGAGCAACTGCCTAGCTCAAAAGATATAAGTGAAGCACATAGAGTATTCTAACAAATCACGAATAATGTGTGTCCCTCTCAAAAAGGTGTGTTCAGCAAAGATAATTGTGACAAACTAAAAAGCAAACAAACTATGTCACAAGACGCTCCAAGTAAAACACATATCATGTGATGAATAAAAATATAGCTCCAAGTGAGTTACCGATATATTGTAGACGAAAGAGGGGATGCCTTCCGGGGCATCCCCAAGCTTAGACGCTTGAGTCTTCCTTGAATATTACCTTGGGGTGCCTTGGGCATCCCCAAGCTTAGGCTCTTGCCGCTCCTTATTCCTTTATCCATCGTAGTCTCACCCAAAACTTGAAAACTCCAGCACACAAAACTCAACAGAAACCTCGTGAGATCCGTTAGTATAACAAACAAATCTTAAACTTTAGGTACTGTTGTAAATTGATTCATATTTAATATTGGCATAATGATACTATACTCCAATTTCTCCATGACTCATACCCCCCCGATACGATCCATAGATTCATCAAAATAAGCAAATTATGCAACACAAACAGAATCTGTCTAAAGCAGAACAGTCTGTAAAGACCTGAATTAACGTCATACTTCTGTAACTCCAAAAATTCTGAAAACTTAGGACAACATGGGCAATTCATATATCAATATTTTGTAAAAAATTCAGAAGGTTCTGATGCTCCAGCGAAAAAACTAAAATTCCAGCACTGGACGCAAAAGTTTCTGTTTTCAAACAGCATCAATTATACTATCTTCCAAATCATCCCAAAGGCATTACTTGGCACAAACGCTAATTAAAATATTAAAACACAATCATAACAGGGGCTAAAATTGTGTCAACACACAAAAACAGAAAGTAAAAATAAAAATTATTTTATTCATTGGGTTGCCTGCCAACAAGCGCTATTGTTTTATGCCCCTAGCTAGGCATAATGCATAGTTTCAAGTGTTGTTATCCTTGGTTTCCAACTCCTCAATTACACACCCATTCTTTCTAGGATATTTAGCATAGGAGTTTCTCATCATCACACTTCTAGGCACAAAATTAAGAATTTTGCTTTCATGGATAGGTTCCTTTATTATATCAATGAAATTGGAGTGCACACTAATCATTTTAAGATCCTCATTTCCCTTGCTAGAAGTGGCTCCCTTAGTCTTAGGAACATACATAAACTTGCAATTTTTAATGGGAGAAGTCCTATCCATATTTTTAACAGAAGAAAAAGCGGACCCCAAATTATTAATAATTTCCTCTAATTTATCGATTCTAGCGGGACTTTACTCTATTCTTTCATTAATTACCGGTTCCTTTTCTTTTAAGGTTTTCAAAGCAATTCCCACCTTAGAACCAAATTGAGTAATATGATTATGGATCTTTTTATCTAAATTCTCAAGATGATCAATAGTAGACATCTTATTTTCAATAGCTTCTAACATTTGCATAACATGCTCAAATTCAATGCCGTTTCATTGATAATGATAGGGGGTGAACCCACTAAATTTCCCATAGCATTGAAAGCATCCAAAGTGGGACACATCAAGAAATTCCCTCCGATAATAGTGTCAAGCACGAATCTATACCAAGTAGTAACTCCCACATAAAAATTTCGAAGAAGAATGGTAGTGGATTGCTTACGAGTTGATCTATTTTGAGCATCGCAAATCCTATACCAAGCAACTTTTAAATTTTCCCCTCCCCTTTGTTTAAAATTAAGCACTTCATTTTCGGGGGTAATAGTAACAAGCGAAGAACTAGCCATAGTGGTGAAGCAAATAAAAATATTTTTGTGTTTTTGTAAAAAAAAATAGAAGTGGGGGAGATGAAAACGAGAGGCAAATGCAAATAAAGTAAATGCAAGTGGATGATAGTTTGTGCGAAGGTACTTGGTAATTTTGATGATGTCTCCCCGACAACGGCGCCAGAAATTCTTCCTGCTACTTGTAGACTGCGTTGATATTTCCCCGAAGAGGAGAGGATGATGCAGTATAGTAGAGATAAGTATTTCCCTCAGTTAAGAACCAAGATTATCAATCCAGTAGGAGAACCAAGCAAAATCCCGTTAAGCGCACCTGCACACACAAAAGAAAACACTTGCACCCAACGCAAATAAGAGGGTTGTCAATCCTCTTAGCGGTTATTTGCAAGGATTAATTCTGATAGTGATAGATTGATAAACTAAAATACTAAATAAAATAAAAATAAATAAATTGCAGAAAGGTATTTTTGGTTTTACTATATGATAAAAGTAGACCCGGGGGCCATAGTTTTCACTAGAGGCTTCTCTCTCGAACACATAGCATATGGTGGGTAAACAAATTACTGTTGGGCAATTGATAGAAAAGCAAATAATTATGACGGATTCATGGTAATGATCATGTATATAGGCATCATGTCCGAGACAAGTAGACCGACTACTGCCTGCATCTACTACTATTACTCCACCCATCGACCGCTATCTAGCATGCATCTAGGGTATTAAGTATGAAACAAAGTAACGCCTTAAGCAAGATGACATGATGTAGACAAAGTAAACTCAAGCAATATGATTAAACCCCATCTTTTTATCCTTAATGGCAACAATACAAATACGTGTTATGTCCCTTTCTGTCACTGGGGTTGAGCGCCACAAGATTGAACCCATCACAAAGCACCTCTCCCATTGCAAGATAAACCAATCTAGTTGGCCAAACCAAATCGATAGATCGGAGAGAAATACAAAGCTATAATAATCATACATAAAAGAGTTCAGAGAAGACTCAAATATTTCTCATGAATAATCTAATCATAAACTCACAATTCATCGGATCCCAACAAACACACCGCAAAAGAAGATTACATCGGATAGAACTCCAAGAACATCGAGGAGAACATGGTATTGAAGATCAAAGAGAGAGAAGAAGCCATCTAGCTACTAGCTATGGACCCGTAGGTCTGTGGTAAACTACTCACACATCATCGAAAGGGTAGCAAGGTTGATGAAGAAGCCCTCTATGATCGATTCCCCCTTTGGCAGAGTACCGGAAAAGGCCTCCAGATGGGATCGCGGAAGAACAGAGGCTTGCGGCGGCGGAAAGGTTTTCTCTTCTGTCTCTCTGATATATTGGGAATATTTGGGAATTTATTGCGCTGGAATTAGGTCAGGAGGGGCTACGAGGGGCCCACAAGCCTGGGGGGCGCGCCTACCTCCCCTAGGCGTGCCCTCCAGGCTTGTCGCCTCCTCGTGGCTCTTCTGGTCTTCTCCCGAAGCTTCGTGGGTCTCTTCTGGTCTAGAAAAAATTAATCCAAAGTTTTTGTCTCGTTTGGACTCTTTTTGATAATGATTTTCTAAAAAAACAAAAACAAGCAAAAAACAGCAACTGGCACTGGGCACTAGGTTAATAGGTTAGTCCCAAAAAATGATATATAATGGCATATAATTGCATATAAAACATCCAAGATTGATACTATAATAGCATGTAACAATAAAAAATTATAGATACGTTGGAGACGTATTAGAGCCTCCAAGATCATGTGGAGTTGAACCAAGGAGTTTGTAAGGGCAAGGAGATCTCCTACTTCATGAAGATCTACCCCGAGTGAGGCTAGTCCTTCGTGGACGGAAGCCATGGTGGAATAGGCAAGGTTGCCTCTTCGTGGACCCTTCGTGGGTGGAGCCCTCCGTGGACTCGCACAACCGTTACCCTTCGTGGGTTGAAGTCTCCATCAACGTGGACGTACGATAGCACCACCTATCGGAACCACGCCAAAATTATTGTGTCTTCATTGCGTTTGAAATCTCCAAACGCCTCCTTTACTTACATATGCAATGTTTTACTTTCCGCTGCTACACTCTTAGAATTGCATGTGTAGGGTGATACTTGACTTGGTGTATTTGCTAAAATCTGCCAATAACTAAAATTGGGAAAATGATAGATTTTTATTTTGTCAAGTAGTCTAATCACCCCCCTTCTAGACATACTTTTGATCCTACACGGCTGACAACAGAGCTTCTGTTGCCCAACACGAATATGTCCGGGAGGCAGTTATAGAATTCGGAGCCCCCGGAGTCTACCCGGAAACCCGACAACTCCGGAATCCGACGTTACCTCCGACGCTTATTCCGCCTTGACACCAGTGCCCTGATGTCAGACGGAAGGAGCGATTTCGGAAGTGACACCGGAATTCGGCGGAACTTCCGGGACATACTTTCAGAAGGTGCCTCGAGCTCTAAACGGCCATATTTCAAGTGGACATATAAGGGCCACTTCATCTTCCCCCAGGGGTATCCGCCCCCATTGAATTGTTCTTACTCTCTCTCTCTCTCTCTCTCTCTCTCTCTCTCAATACCCCATAGCTTTGAGAGAAAAGATAGAGGAGCCCTCGATCTATATTCTCACTAAAGGATTTTGGGTTCCCCTTTGATTTCAATGAGGAATTGTTACTCTTGGAGGTTAGAGATTCCTAGGCGGTTAGGAGGTCTCCGGTGGAGGGAAATCTCTCCACCTCTTTTCGTCCTTGTTTTGAATCTCCATGAACATGTCAAATCTCCACAAACGTGTCAAATCTCTCCACCTTCTTTCCTTCCTTCATCTCATCATGCTTGGCACATGCATCCTCCTTCTTCGCCATGATGTCCTCAAACTTGTCCCACGTCTTGGATGTCTCCCCTTCCCACTTCTCCTTTTTGGTCTCCCATTCTCTCCCTCGACCTAGGCACACGGGTGGTCGGTGAAAGCCCCCGAAGGTTGGACCAACATCATTGTCATCACCGACTTTGGCGTTGGAGGTCTTGGCGGAATGGACAATGGTTGCCCACTTGCTCTGTCCATTCAACATGAACCAACAATGCGTCAACGTGAATGGTTTTTGCCCTCGGTCTTATGGTACAAGGTAGAGGCCCGGTTTGGCTAGCAAAGCAAGAGAACAAAAAATGATTAACAGGTTGCAACATAGACCCAACCAATCCAATTACCAACACACAGAGCAACACAAAGTGAAACTTACGAGCTCAAGGAGTGACGCGCCACTTGGCCACCAGTTTTGTATTTGTGCGTACACACCACAATACTTGTGCCCTCATGTTGAAAGGTGTACCATGGATGGCCTAGCGACTTCGCATTGTGATCATGTATCACTTCTTTGTTGTGTGTGTGTGGAGGGGGGCAGTGCTTTTGCTCATGATAACAATCAAGCACACTTTACCAAAAAGCCGAGCGCTTTTGCTGTGTGCCTTCAAATAGGTCAACACTTGTGTCCAACCACACCTCGCACAACAATTCATCCTTTTTGTCGAGTACGATGAACCTCTCTTCTTCTTTGCTTCTGCATCAAGCATGTCCGACTCCGACTGTTGGGTCTACATTGGCCTCTCTAGCTCTGACTACGGCGAGTAGTCATCGTTGACTTGTTCATCTGCATGGCCGTGCCGTTGCAGATCATGTACAACTACAAATCCATGAAAAGGGCCTCCGATCGCGCCACGGTGGCCACCGTCAAACTTGCAGGACGTATTCTGCCGAATAGTGGTCGGGCATCGCCAGACGAGGGCTCCTCGGACGAAAATTGTGTCCGGACAAGCTGAGTGACCGCGACTCTATGAACACGTAGTCAGTGTTGAGGTCGACGTTGTAGGGTGGATGGTGGCCAGAGGCGGAGATGAAGAGGGCGACAGAGTGTTGCAAAGATTACCGCATGCCGGGCTGGCCATTTAGATGGCCGGCGTAATACTACATTGCCTTGTACTAGGGGACCAGGGTGGTGTTTGCCCGGGCAGCGCCGCCACGGCGGGCCGCTTTGCAGGAGGAGCTCCGGACCGAGCGTCCACTAGCGCCTTCTTCTTCTCTCGTACCTCCACACGCCGCCCATGACATTCCGTAGATGCGATCGCGTGCATGGTCTTCTCCGAGTTTGGAGGGACCTCGAACCTTTCCCATGCTTCCAACGGATTCATCACGTCGGTGGCTGGATGACGAAATGGGCCCGACCGGGTGGACACGACGACTATCAGCGCAGTGAGGGCGGGGGTTGGCGTGGAATCCATGCCGAATTGTGTAATTATGCGGGCTTCAAATGGGGTTTTGGGTGGGTCCGGGGTGTCGGAGCGACACACCGGATGTCCGGATTCCCTAGAGCTCTCCCCGATTTGGGGCCGGCTTGTAGGATTTCAGACGTCCGAACCAATCTGGTCCGATTTTGTGATCCTCATTGAATGGCTAAGAGTGTCCGCACGTCGTTTTAGTGATCCGGGAAGGAGATGCCCTACGAATTGCAAAGGTAGATGACATTATAAGGCCGGGTGGTCAAAAATCTTCTCAATTTTTGATTTTTATTGCTAAGTAGTCAAAAGTTAGTATTATTTAAACCCCGTCGGTGCTCATATTTGTAACATCTATATCATGGAAAGTGATAAAAAGGTGTATTTTTCTGTTTGTTTGTTAACTAATAAAAACATAATATTGTAACTTTTTTTGTGGCGTGCTACGCGTCGGCCGAGTGATCTTTTGAAAAGATCGGCCGAGTTGCGAGGTGGCTGAGCATCATCTTCATCTTCACCTTTGCAACATAGCTAATGTTGTAGAAGAACCTTTGCAACATAGGTGATGTTGGAGAAAACTTTTCTTTCGTCTTCATTTTCTTTGCAACATAGGTGATGTCGCAGATTTTTTTACAAATGAGATAATGTTGCAAAAATGCCGCCGCCGTTGCCGACACGCATCGCAGTAGCACCGCCGTCGTTGTTGCACGAGCTCGTCTCAGCAGCAGCGTCCCCTCGCCCTAGTTGCGCCCGTCGTCTCTCCTCTTCCTCCGCCATTGCAGCAGCAACACACCGACAACCTTGCAAGAACGGTTGCCATCGCTTTGTCACGTTCACTTGGGGACCGCCATGGCTTGATGCAAAACGGGGAGAGGAGAAACCACTACTGGTTGCTACTAGGGAGGAGGGGAAATTGTGTGGCAGTGTCCTACTACATGGAGCGCCACGCGCGTGGAAGAAAAGGAGGTAGGCGGCGACGTGCTTCCCAGAGAGACATAGGAGAGTATGAGAGTGATTTTTAGAGAAGACTAAGTTGTCTAGATGTTTTTGGTGGGAAGGGATAAGTTTGTTTCTGATGGGAAAAGAGAAGATTGAGGATGTGGCACATGTTGGGGGTGTGGTAGGTTGGCAACATACCCTTTGTTGCGGTCCAAAGGATTGCAACAAGGGTCAACTTGCAAAAGAGGGCTATGAGTAGAGGTTTTTTTGCTAGGAGTCGTTTGATAAAAATTCAAATCCGACGGTCATGAAGGCGGTGAACGGCTTGAGAAATCAGCCGGTTGAGTGGAAGCATCTACCTTTTTTTGTTATTGATTGATTGAAACCATTTTTGTTAGAAAACATATTTTACAATTTCAAATCTAATGATACATCGTTCTTGTTAATAAACATGTAGAGTAAAAAACGCTCTTATATTATGGGACGGAGGGAGTAGAGGATTATTTACTTTGAAGTAAAAGGGATAGAGATTATTAATCTAAACTATGGTTTCAATTTTCGCTATATTACCTCGTATACACATTGTCTTAACTACAATTGATTTATTCTCTGGAAAGGAAAAGAAAAGAAAAAAGAACTACAACCTTTTGGAGTTGGAAGCGTTCAGCCGATGTTAAGAAACTGAAGCAGTCGCGATAAGAAAAGTAGTAGAAAGCATGCGTTTTTCTAATGGATTTGGTCAACCAACGAGGCTCATCGGCGGCATTGTCGTAGCTTTTGCGTGTTACTTTTGGCCCCAAAAAATAGATGAGCTAACTGGGGAACTCAATTTCCTCTCTTTCCCCGTGTCGTCGCTTCCGTTTTTCTTTCTTTCCATTCCACCTTTGCAAAGGAAATTGGAGGCCCGTCGATTAAACCGACAAGGACGTCCCATGTTTCTACCTCCATCTACTAGTCGCGCCCGACAGCATCGCCTCCGCACGCACTACACTGTCCTGCTCATATATCGCAATGTTTGCTCAAATCCGTTCACCAAATTCCTGTCCACCACACACACATCCAAAATCCTTCCACAAAATTCGGCGACATAATAATCTGTAAAGTAATGATTCTCTCCGCCATTTTTTAACTACAAATGCAATCGGCAAGTACTTCCTCCCTCCATAAAGAAATATAAGAGCGTTTAGATCAACTCGTTTGAACGACGAGCTTCGATGATTGCGTTTTGCACCCACCCGTTGCGTATACACGCAGGAAAGAGGGAGATGGACCATGGCGCCCGCCCGTAGATAAGGTCCATCATCTTCATCATCATACCATCCATCACCGTATGGATACTGTACGTATGGACTCCACGAGCCAGCGCACGGCGCCACGGACGGACGGCGGGTGCGCGCCCGCGGGTACGCGTACCGGAGCCTTGCCGTGATTAATAAGCGGAAGAGCCGTTTGGTCTGGTCTTCCTTAAGTACGCACTCCCCCTTAATCCCGCCCCCGCCGCGCAAATCTATCTACCACCCGTAACCTCCCTCCCTCTGGCCTCTCTCCCACGCTGCTGCTCGCCCCCTCCCACCTCCTCCCCCCCTCCCCCCCTCTCTGCTTTGTTTCTGCGGAAGCAAAACCCCACGCCAGACCAGCCGTGGCAAAGCCGCCAGCGCCCGCCGTCTGGTGCTCCTGGAGGCCGCTCGACCCGGAGCAGCAGCAGCAGGAGGAGGAGGAGCCGGCGGCGTTTGGTCTCCGAGCTGTCGCCGCCGGTGCTCTCGAGGTGAGCCTCCTCCCTGGCGCCCGTCTGGTCGGTTTCGGAGCTGGGAGTTTAGGGTTCGTTGTTGTGAGGCGCTGTTGCTATGCTGCGGCCTGTTTGCGGGAGGTCTTTTTTGTTTTTGTGTTGTGCTGTTGTTCAATTTGAAGAGGGCGAGGTGCACAGGCAGGCGCGCGCCAGGTGTTTGTTTGTTGTTCGGGGAGAGGGAGTGTTGGGCTGTGCGATCGAGAATTGGTATCAATCTGCCAACGGAGACGACGATGTTTGCGAGATTGCACAGCTCAGATGATCTGGACGCGCTCTGAATCGGTTTGTACGGAGAGAACATCGGCGACGCCGCTGTGCTTGTCTCGTCTTATCTTGGGTTCGTCGACGTTCTCGAATGAGTGCTGATGCCAGTGCGCGGGTTGGGTTCCCCGCTTCGGATTCTGTGAGCGTCAGTCCTGAGAAATTTGTCTTCCTGTTGCTTCACTTGGTCCTCGTTCTAGCACGGCTGGGGAAATTAATTTGTTATTAAGGCTACGTACTCTCAAGTCTCAACTCTTTGGTGATTTCAATGCTTGATTAGTCCGCGCTGCAATTTTTTACTGCTGTTAATTAATCGTGTTAGGTGACTTGACACATCTTGTCTTGTAGCAGCAATCCAGCCACACTTAGCCCCTGCAGTGAGCCAAAGAAAATGTGCTCATGCAATTTGTGCTTGATTCACTTTCGGTGGGTGAATTCTTCGAGCAAGCCATCAAGAATTATCCAATGTAGAGCCAACAATGAAATCAACGTGTCATACTTCTTGCGCTTCATCAGTCAGTCGATTCAGTCGAGGAAAATTCCCGGCAATTTCAAGTGAATCCCATTGGTTCTATAGGCATGTGCCCTGTCCCGCGGCTTTCTTTTTCTGTCGTTTGCATCGAAGATTACAAAATCTCGATGCATGTTCCTGGTTCATAAGTGGCACCTTAATAAAAGGTCTCTTGTTTCCAATGCCGCTTCTGATGGGGGATTGTTAGTCTGCTAGGCAAAGAGATTCGCCTCACATGCATGTGATGATGTGGATTTCCCTGTCTGTCCCAAAACCCTCAGAATCTCCGCAAATAGTTTTGTTTATTGGCTTCGTCCTTGCTCGAATGCCTCATGTTACATAGCAACAGCAATTTGCACAAAACATCTTCTATTTTATATTTCTAGTGTGTGAACAGTGTGTTTATAAATGCCACCTTCCTCCTTCCCTTGCTTAGGAGCCTCCATTATATAACTTCTCCCTCCCTGGTCCAACCATGACATCTCTGTGAGAGGGTTGAGGGAACAGCTACCGCAAGTTTTGTACTGAAAGTGGGTATGTTATTCAGTCACCTCAGGATCGCTTCGGTACATTGCTTAAACATGTTGACTCTGTATTTTTCTTGGTTTTTGTGTTTCTGGATAGTTTGTCTTGCTTGTTTCAAGTGAATCTAGTTGAATGATCTTCTTCATTTGGCCTAGTCTGATTGTTTGATGTCTGTGTGTGGACCTTCTGCAGATCTGGGCCACTGAAGCATTGCAGTAGAGCCTGCAGGGAGCTAATTTCATGAGAGACGTGTTGATGTGGTTGGTTCTAGAAATTACTATTCTTCATGGATGTTCATAAGAGCACTGTGCAGAAAGCTGCTCTTGTTGAAGAAACTCGAAGATCGCCGCTAGTTCCATCTGAGAAGCACAATGCTTCTTCTTTAAGCCGAGTGAGAGATGTTGCATCCAGGTACAAGACTGGTCAGGGTGCTACTGCAACAAGGCGATGTACATCTCCTAGTCTTGGCCGGGCCTCAACAACTAATGGTACACCGGTGCCCAATAGGGCGCAATCTGCAGACAGAAGAAGACCCTCAACACCTTCAACCCCTTCTTCTAAGGTGTCAACACCCTCCACCCCAACATCAAGGTCCATAACACCAGTCCGTGATACTGTCAAAGAGGTAAATAAGAGTTCTAGGTGTATAGCAAATGAAAGGTCCCCACATGGCTTGTGGCCAGCAATGCGGAACCGGTCTCCCTCCTACCAGTTGGAGTCTGCGGCTGCCCCTGGTAATAAAAAAGATAAGGTGGTATCTAGCCCATCTTTGGATCATATCAAGGGACAGGCGAGTGTTCTGACTGAGAGGAAGAGGAGTCTTCTGAGAAGGAAGAAAATTACTGAACAATGTGAGAATTCTCGACCTTCAGAAGATCTACCTAAGAGGGCAACTGAGCAAAACCGTTTGCCAGCCATGACAAGTGGGCGTGGGCCTGTCAATCTTATGCCGAATACTGAACTCTCTGACAAATCTGGCAGACCAGTCCCTTTGTCAAACACTTCTAGAGGGCTTTCACTGAGGAAGATTTCTGCTTCTGAAGACGCAGGTAAAAGGTTGAATCAATCACTGGATGACGTGGCAAGGAGACTAGCTATTCATGCAAAAAGAAGAGATGAACAGTTAGATTCTGGCAGTGATGGTTATTCACAGACAACGGAAAGATCTAAATATGTGAGCCGTCCAAGCAGGACAACCACTTTGCCTGTTCCTGTTCTTCATCGCTCATCATCACCAAACAAGGTCTTGTCAGCTGCATCCTCTCCTTCTAGGGCTTTTCAGAGTCCATCGAGGACAAGACCTTCAACACCTTGCCGGTCACAAAGTGCTGGAAGTATTCAATCAGGTGTTATAGCTCCTGTTGTTAGCTACATGGTTGATCCAAGAAAGGGAAAGAAAAATGCCAGCCAAATTGAAAATATTCATCAACTGCGTTTGCTGCATAATAGATACTTGCAATTGCGTCTTGTAAATGCTCGTTCGGAAGATGTTCTATCTTTCCAAAAGGCCACTGCTGAGGTAAAATTAGCATATTTTATTTATTTAAAATTGTTTCAAGTTAGTCTGGATCATTATAATGCAAGTGTTTCAGACTTTATAATGCACCTCATAAAATTAGCATACTTTATGATGTGGCTGTTTAAGACTCAATTTAGTGATGATAACTGTTTGACACAACTGACAGCATTTTTTGCATTATAAAGTTTGCCCACATAGTCGTCTATGTGTTTAGAAGCCTATGTTCTACTTTTTGTTGACATTAATACCTTTTGTACTTTTCTTGTGAGCTTTGTTTCTTTTTTGTTTAGTGATATTCAGTTGATGAAACAGTTCCCATGTTCTCATTTAAAACAGAATACCATATATAATGTTTGGAGGAACACTTCAAACTTGAGGGATGCTGTTAATTTGCGAAGAATCATGGTGCAGCGCCATCGGCAAGAGTTGAAGCTGTATGGTATTCTGCAAGAGCAGGTAAGCTCCACCTGATGCATATTGCGGAACCCATGTTCTATAATCTCCCAAGCATATTGCGGAACCCATGTTCTTTCCCATTCGAGTATAATTCCAATTTGGGCCAAGTTGGCACAAACTTGCTACGATGTTCCTACTGACACCCATTGAAGCATAGCCACGATTCTGTTAAAAAGTGCTCTTTGAAAGAGTAAGATCTAATTGCATGGTTATAGGACTGTTCTCATTCTTACATGGCAAATTCGAACACAATATATAAGTACATAGTTGTCGTATCACACTTTTCTTCTCCAAAAAAGGTGACATGAAATCTAGAAATTAGGGATATGAAATCTGGAAATTAGGGATATGAAAGAATGAATATCACGAGTCATGACCATACTACATGGATTATGACTGTAAATGCATACATTGCATTTTTTAATCTGCTGTTATTGTGGTTCAGATTGCTTACCTCGAACAATGGCCAGCACTTGAAGACGAGAATAACCTTTCTTTTTTTCGGGCAACTGAGGCTCTAAAAGCAAGTACACTGCGCCTTCCAGTCACGTCAGGAGCAAGGGTATGCTGTGAAAAAATGCATTTAAATAAATTCAAACTATTTTATTGTTGCACTTCTACTTGTGAACAGATATTACTTTTGTCATTGTGACTAATTGTATTGCCTGTTTTTTTTAACAGGTGGATGCAATTAGTCTTAAGAATGCTGTAAGCTCAGCTGTTGATGTCATGCAAGGTTTGGGATCGTCAGTTTGTTCTATGCTTTCTAAGGTAAACAGCAATATGGCTTCGAATTTTACTTTCCATGTTTACTTGTCTTATAATAAATATCAAGTCTCTAACCATAGAGGAAGCTCTTTTACTTGTGGCATGGTTTAATACACACATTCATCACAAGAATTGGACGCCAGTATGATTCAGACTTTAAGAAAAGTTGTTCCCTAGCAAAATGGTGATGTTCTGCATGTGTCATTTTTCGTAGGAACCCTTAGCTATCGGACTGGTATGAAAGGCTTGTTTCCATTTTAAAAACTGATGAAATATATTGATTCTTGAGTCACAAACATACTATGAATACCAAAATTTGGGTCCATGTGTCAGTAACTGGATCCTTTTGTGCACACCCTTGATTGCATGGTTAAGTTTGACCTTCAGTAAAGCTTAAGATATTGCATGGACTTGATTACAAAAGTTTAACTAAGAAAGGCCATCCCACACTGTTATGGCAAATTCTTGTCAGTGACTGTTTTAACTGACCTAGAGCATCTTTCTTGCCAGGTTGAAGACAGGACATATTTGATGTCGGAGCTTTCAGTCGTAGCGGCACAAGAAAAGGTCATGCTTGACGAATGCAGAGAACTCTTAGCTATGGCCGCAGAACTGGAGGTACTTACATTCTATTCCCAAGACATTCCTTCTAAGTGACCATAGAGCTCTGAATTTTGAATTAAAAAAATTCGTTTATCTGATTGGTGGTGAACTTTTGCTTAATTTGTTCGCATGATGGGAGCAGTTGTACACAGTACCTTACTAGTGCTATTGTATCTTTAATCAGGTACAGGAGTCTAGCCTGCAGACACATCTTATGCAAGTAAAGGACTTGTCCAGATGAATTAACAACCTGGGCAAAGCTATACAATATACACCACAATCTTCTTGAATAGGTACACCTGTGCAAGTTGAGCCCGTGGCTATAAGAACATATTGTGCAAACAGACAAGGAATCCGTAGAGAAGAAATAACAAAACGAAAGAGTATTAAACATCCCCTGCCGATCAAGGTGTGATGCTGTGCAGATAACAACTCACAGTGCTTAGATATGATAGATTGTAGGTCTCCTCGTGTGTAAATGGCTTTTACCGCATAGTGCACTTCTAGCCTCTTCTCCCCCTTCTTTTAGTTTCCTTTCAAGGGTAGACCCCTATTCTTTTCCGCTGTATTTTTTTGACATCTGGAAAGAGAATATACAAATGAAATTCAAGGGGAAAAGATACTGAAAGATATGGATTCTCCCTTCTGTGTGCAGCATGTGTTGCCAGATTTTGTAGCTGTACTCTCTTTGTCACCTTAACCTACCCCATTGTTTGGTGAATATCTCAATCGTACCAATATCTATGTTGCCGTTGGATTGCAGTTCATTTATTTACTCTAAAATAACACCTGTGTCTCTGGGTACATTCATGATGGTTTGGTAGATATCGGAATTCTGCTTCATACATTTCCAGTTCCAAGTTTCAAGTCTTTGAATTGTAGAATACTGTATTGGATGGATCCCTTAGCAAAGTGTTCTGTTGCTGCTGCTGTAATGCAAAGTCTTTTTTCCCCCTGTTACCAAGACTGCTTATCCTGCAGTCTCAATGCCACTCTTCAACTTTACGTTCAAACACAAGTTAATGTACTTGTTTTTCTTAGCTACATTAGACCTTGATTTGAGCAAAACTTACCAGCTATCCACAAGAGCAATCACAGGTAAAACACATGAATGCTGTTCATTCTTGCTTGACATCCAAATCTTGTCCTCTGTTCAGTTTTTGTTTGTTTAAACCATTTCTGGCCCCCAAAATATTACACAAAACATAGCATGAACAAAAACATCAACAATACAAAACTTGCGTCCAAACTGTTCTTCTCCCTATGCACAATCTTCAGAGTTCCTGACGTGCCTCAGCAGTTGATCCCACACTGCTTCACATCAGGCCCCTTGGCCTTGACGGTGAAGGGGTCGATCCTGACCCAGAGCAGGGAGAAGATGGAGGCCAGCAGCACGGACCAGATGATGACGATGGTGGGCGTCCTGTTCTGCCTCCCCATGAGACCCTTGAGGAACGGGTAGAGATGCACGATCACCCAGAAGGCGAAGAAGAGCTTGCCGAAGAGTGGGCCCCACGACTGGTACCCGTTGTTGATGGCGTCGGAGATGCCCGCCACCACACCGATGATGTTGATCACCAGCAGCGTTGTCGGCGGGATGAGGAGGGTGGTCCACTTGAAGGCGTAGAGCTCCGCAAACTCATCGTCCTCGTCTCCGGTGGCCTTGGAGGTGACGGTGAAGTTGGTGTCAATCCCGGCCAGGACCTTGAGCAGGCCCTGGATGACGGCAAACAGGTGGGCCGACACACCACCGATGACCCAGAACTGCTCGTTCCTCCACCACTCCTCGATGCTCACCCCGCTCCACCGCAGCTCCAGGATGCCCGTCGCGAAGATGGAGATGAAGAGGGAGATGAAGAAGAGACTGGCGAATGTGCTAATCTGCAGCAACACAATAAGACCGCAAAACTGTCAGACATTTGAACCGGTGGATTTTGGCGGGGAGAAGGACAAAGGGGGAAACTAGCTGTTCAGCACTGACCGGCGGCATGATGAACTTCCCGGTGAGAAGGCAGACGGCCGGGAGGGTACAGTAGGCGAGCAGCGGAAGCGAGGTGAAGGGGTAGATGGTGGTGTTGATGTAGGCGAAGCGCTCGAGCCACTTGAGGTTGCCGCCCTTGTAGCCGTAGAGCAACGGGCTGTGCCGGCTGAAGAAGATCTCCACGGACCCCAGCGCCCACCGCAGCACCTGGTTCAGACGGTCAGACAGGTTGATTGGCGCCGACCCCTTGAAGGCAGCCAGCTTCGGCATGCAGTAGATCGACCGCCATCCGCGGCAGTGCATCTTGAACCCGGTCAGGATGTCCTCCGTGATCGACCCGTAGATCCACCCCAGCTGCACCATTCATGGAGGAACACAGATCATTACTGGAAGTCTGGAACTATATATGTTGTCTGAAGTGGCGATTGTGCTGTTTTTCTGTACCTCTAAACCCCAGTCAGTCTTGTCCTCATAGCCGCAGCTGATGACATGGATGGCCTCCTTGAGGAGAGCGGCGGGGCTCGACGACGGAGGAACACCACCTTCCTCCATGAACGTCGACGTCACAAACGCCGCGGACTGCCCGAACCGCTTCTCGAAGTTCATTTGGGACATCATCTGCTCCTTGTCACCGTCCATTCCTTAAGAGACAAAGAGGAAATTTCACCAATCTGCACTAAGCGACTGAACTGAAACCCAAATGTTCAGTGTGTGCTTCCTCTGAAACTTACCTCCATCGGCCACGCCCTCCGGCAGCCCATCCTTGCCGCCCTTTCGCTTCTTGCGGCCGAAGCAGGGGCAGCAGTCGCACGTCACCATCTTCGGCCTCTTGGGGCCGCTAGGAGGGTTGTATCCGTAGAGCGCCTGTCGCCTGAACACGCATCCTGTTCCGACGTACACTGGCCCTTGGATACCGTCCAGCCCCTTCATGTTAATCTGATCACCAAGAACTACCAATGTCAGATCCATCGCTCTACTAGACTATGCATAATGTAGGTGTGATTGAACTGTATAGGCTTACGTCGAAGAACACGGTGTTCCTGTTGGCGTATCGGTCGTGCGCGTCGATGCCGTCGAACCTCTGGGGGAACTGCACGTAGCAGACCTTGCGGCCGACCTGAGGGTCCATGAGGAAGCACATGGACTCCCGGATGGCCTTGCTGTTGTTGATGTAATGATCACAATCCAAGTTGAGCATGAAGGGCGCGTTGGTCAGCACGGCGGAGACGCGGATCTGTCGGTCAAAATTCAGAGAACAGTAAGCAAGAAACGTTCTGAGTTCTGACATTTATTACGAAGCTCTGAAGAAGGGATGGGTGTGTGAAGAGAGTGCAGTACGAGAGCGTTCATGGCGCCGGCCTTCTTGTGGTGCTGGAAGCCGGGGCGCTTCTCACGGGAGACGTAGACGAGGCGCGGCAGCTCGTTGCCCTCGGTGTCGAGGCCTCCGCTGTGGCCCAGGAAGACCTGGATCATGCCGGGGTGGTCGCGGGTGTTGTTGCCGGGCCACGGCGTGCCGTCCTTCATGATCCATCCCTCGTCGGGCACCTTCTGCGCCTTGGACACCAGCGCGTTGATCCGCACCTTGAACTCCTCGTACTCTCTCTGCCCAGCGTAGCAACCCATCGATCGAAATGATCAGCAACGTTCTTCACTCACTGAGCAATTTAAGTCGATGAACTGTTGCCACGTTGTAGTACGTACCTTCATGGCGCGGCGCTCCTGGACGAAGGTGGGCTGGACCTTGTCCTTGAGGTAGTCGACCTTGCGTGAGAAGTAGAACTCGGGGGCGCGGGGCTCGATGTTGAACTTCTTGCAGAAGGGCACCCACTTCCGGGCGAACTCGGCCGTCTCCGACAGCGACTCGAACGACAGCATGGACGCGCCGTCGTCGGAGACGTAGCACGACACCTTGTCCACCGGGTAGTCCACGGCCAGGATGGAGAGCACCGTGTTCGCCGTCACCAGCGGGGGCTCCTTGAGCGGGTCCACCGTACTCACGAACAGATCCACCGGCGACAGCATCGACGGCTCGCCTTCCCTCTCATACCTGAGCGTCATCAGAGTTAGTTTCTTGTGCTGTTTGGAATTTGGATCAAGAAGAAGTTGTTGGTGGCGATAAATGAAGATCACCTTAGCGAGAGGCGGTCGAGGTAGGTCTCGCGGTCGATGGGGTACCACTTGGGGAACTGGTCGAGGATCCAGGAGACGGCGAACCAGATCTCGCAGACGATGGAGGTGAGCCACAGCGGGATGGCCTCCGGGACGGGGTTGAGGATACGGTACCGGAGGAAGACGCAGAGGACGAAGAGACGGAGGATGATGACCATCCGGTACGGGTTCACCTTGCTCGACGCGATCGACACTTTCCTCGACAGCGGTTGCCTCGCCTCGTCGTTCCTGCGCGTGTACAAAAAGTTTCAAGTGAGCAACGGTTCTCGGAATTTGAATTTGAATTCATGTTTACAATACATACAAGGGCACGTCGGCGTCCATGTCGTCGGGGTCAGTGGCACCGTAGATGCCCTGCTTAGACTTCCAGTCGTCCATCCTCTCCTTCCAGCTCACCTCCTTCTTCTCGTCCCCCCACTTTGCACTCCCTGATCATCAAATTCATGTTGCTTCATCAGCTCACCAACACAAGGAACTGCATGTTTCCTTGGCATCAACCGGTAGAGTAAGTAAGTAGTCACCTGGCTCGGACATTGGGTAGGGATGGATGCGCTTGTGCAGGGAGGAGGAGAAGTCGCCATGGCCATGTCCTGCCGACATCGGGAACTCGCCGCTCACCTAAATTGTTATGCATGATGAACAATTAATTAAAGCTGATAGAGTGATCGAGGGCTGGACACGGAGAAGTGAAGGGAAATGGTGTATACCGGCATGGAGCGATTGCCGGTGATGATGGGCGGGATCCCCACCATGGGGGTGTTGTTGCCCTCGCCGCCGTCCTCGGAGGCCCTCCCGTAGCTCATCTTGCCGTGTAGCATGGCCTCAGTGATGTGGCTGTTCTGCAGGGCGCCATGCTGCTGCTGCTTGTCGTCGTCGATGTTGAACTCGTGCTCGAGGTCATCGATGTCCTCCTCGTCCTCGTCGCCCTCCACCCTGGGGCTCCCCTTGAGGCGCTTGTAGCGGGTCTTGCACTGGGGGCAGTTCTGGGTGCCCTCCCGGCGCTCGTACTCGTAGCAGGGGCGGCACACCGGGAAGCCGCACTCGTTGCAGGCCACGAAGAGGTCGCCGTCCACCGTGCGCCCGACCTCGTCGCCGCATATCTCGCACACCTGCCCGCTCAGCGCCCGCAGCGGCTTGTGGTCCTCGTGCCCCCGGATGAGCACCAGCTCGTTCCGGTTGTGCGAGCCGGCCACCAGCCCGGCGCCCGCCTCCATGGTCGCGGTGTAGCTCGCTCGATCCCGATCCCGGCTGAGCAGGACGAGAGGGGGGACGGGTGTGGAAGCGGTGGACTGGCGGTGGTGCTTGGTTCGCTTGTGGCAGGGGCTATATGAGAGGGTTAAAGACGGAGGATGGTTTTTGGCGGGTGGGAGAGGTGAGGGGTGGCTGTTCGAGCGAGTGCGATTTGGTGCGCCAGATGGAGTCCACGCGCGCGGGGACGGCGGGTGGACGGACGGATCGGCGCCGGCGTGTGGATCGTGGCCGGGTGAGCCGGGTCGATCAGTTGGGTGCGGCGTCCCCGTTGCCGCGAAGTGAAGCGAAAGGTTGGTTTTGCCGGTGTCCTGCGCTGGACTGAACTCTGTGCCGCTGTCAGGGCTGCGTGCGTGCGTCTACGGACCAACCCCGACCAACCGAGACTTGGATTTCCCGCCATCTCCTTTTTTTCTCCTAAAAAACACTTTTTTCCAGAATTGAAAAACTATTGGTGATTGGTGAGTAGTACCTTAAAGAACAATGGAAAAGAAATGGACGCGTCCATGTCCCGTAGACGTAGAGCTCGAGCTTTGTCATAGCCTTTTCTCGCCACGATCAGACATGCCAAATACTACTAGAAAATTCCATGCAGTTTAGAGCTTATGTGTTTCCCGCGAAATACAGTAAATCAGAGCTTGTGCAAATGGTTAACACAAAAATAAAATGACATGGCTCTGTTTACTTGCTTCCGGTGAACAAATGCAAGCCATGCATGTCCTCAGGACCTCAGGTTCAGCCCCATGGGCCGTTGCTTCGTTTCGTATGAAGCATTGAGCGTGAAGCTAACGAGACGCATCACCTTTCGCTGGCTCGAGGCCCTTTTCTGACGCCAGTGTTATGAGCTAGGAAGGTGACCAGGCACCTTAATTTGGTGGCACATGTCCCACCTACCAGCGCTGTGGTCGTGTAACAAACAAGTAACACATGCTCTGGCGCGCGGCGAGAACCGTCACGAGGAAACCAAGCCCCAAATGCACCTTGATCTATTTACAAAGCACGCAAGCTGGACGGCTGATCGATTGATGGTTCAGGAGGAGAGACGTCCCCGTCCTGAATGCGAAACGCAGGCGCAGGCGCCCGGCTCAAGCATCGTAGGACGCAAGTCTTCTTGGGTTCTGCAGGTGCGACCGACCCATCCATCGTGCCGCTGCTGGAGGACTGATCGCGCTAGCACCGTCGGTGCCGAGAAAAAGTGGCCGTCGCCGTGGAATCCAGCCAGGTTTTTCGTTCTCGACCGCCGGTCGGGCAATCGCCGCTCACTGCTTCAGCTATAAAACCAAGGTCGAACAAACCATCGTGTGCTTCAGAGTCCGGCACTAGATCCCAGCAACCGCGTCATCCGCGCGCGTGGAGACGTCGTTAATTCGCCGCAGGGGAGGGGAGCGTCTCATCCTCATGTGCAGATTGCGGCGTCCTTGTGCTTTGTATGTGTGCATTGGTGTCGTGTCTGCCTCGTCCGTATGGCTTACACAGAGTGCTGCGAGACTTGTTTTCAAAAGTATCAATTCCTCAACTTCTAGCTCTTTGAAAAAAATAATCTTCTTTTGTTGTTCAAAAAGACAATAACCCCGGTGTCTACGTCGTTTTAAGCACACATCCGTATTGCAAAGTTTGGCATCGATATCGAGCAGACTGCTGACAACGGAATTTTTTTCATTGCACAAAACCATTCATAAGATGGCATCAAATCAAATGAAAAAAAAAGTTCAACCTTAGATTTGTGTGATTAGTCGAAACGAACAAATTTACTTTTTGGGTCATCTTCATCCCAAGTTGTATGTGACCTCCGCAGCCAAGACAATGCACTGTACGAGAGGAATTTGAAGACCACCCGGTCCAACCGTGTAAACAAGGCTGAGAAGGCCCGGACTGTCTGGGACATGTCCAGGCCAAATCGAGAAGGCCCAGACAAGTGGCCGGACTGTCCGGCTCAATCATGTAAATGAGGTTGAGAAGGCCCGGACTTGTCTGGGACATTTTCAGACCAAATAGAGAAGGCCCGGACAAGTGGCATGATTGTTCGAGACATGTCCGACTCACACTTTTCATGCTTTTTGCTGAACCTGATAAAGAGTGAGCGAGTTCAACCGCAAGACGACTTCATCATATAGAAAAACGTTCACAATGAAAGTTGAAAGTTGCTCATCTTGTTCAGTGTCCTCCTCGGGTTGCTCATCTTGTTCCAGCATAGGTGGTGTAGGGCGTCTCTTCTTCTATGTCCTCCTCGGCTGCTCATCTTGTTCCGGTGCAAGCTCCTCTTCATCCACCTCTTCTAGTTATGGAGCTTCAAGGTTGAAAGCTTCATCCGCATCCTGTGCAACATAGTGCAAAATTCCTTCCTTGATCGAGAAGTGTTTAGGCATGAAAGTGGGAAACAAATGCCCTACTCCAGGAATACGAATATAGTGACGAGCATTACGAGAAACTACCATACCGGCACTAGTAACTACATGCATATTGACAAGACGGTTACCTCCTAGCGGTTCCAAGCCAGTGATGTCGAGGCCGAGGGCGATGGCCAAGACGGCGATGACCCCTTCGCAGGTGATGTCACCATGTGTCTGATTTGCCTGGTGGGCAAGGTGAAGTAGAAGGATAGCGCCAAAGTTAAGCGTTTGCCTTCCCAAGGATGAACATATTTGTTTCGTTAACTTTGGATACTTCTCTTTATGCCTGCAAAGTGTTAGTGATAACATAATAGAACTATCGAATTGCAGGACACTCAATGCAACTGGCCCTATGCTTATGGCATTCATAACTCATCTGTTGAAATAGTTGTGCTGGATGTGGATGCAGTACGTCAGAGACGTTTCGAACATGGCCATCATTGTTGGTGAAGCTAAAAAGAGTGCACCACTCTGTAAGGGACGTGTCAAAGCTTTGGTCCATGAGGCGGAAGGTGATATGGTCCGCATCGCTCATAGGGTTAAGTTTGACACTGTGATAGGATGCTTAAAAACTCAAGCGTTAACCGGCGCGATAGGTCTTTGTGTCCTGAAAGACAAAGTGTTGCACACCAACATTAGCACATAATAAATTGAAATCATCACATATACCATGTGTGGCGATTGTAGTTGGGCACGCCACTTAGTTTATCGGACTGCCCTCTTATGAAGTTTTGTATACTTGTTCCTTTGGGTACGGTCGGTGAATTTAATCCCCTAATAAAGAACTTGTTTCCTATAAGCGATTGTTGCATCGGTATGACCAATCACATGAAGCTTGATACGGTGGGGGCTCATCGTGTTTTGATTCTGCTTCACTTTTAAGAGACATCCAATTTAGCGCGTCTTGCGATGCGAATCGCGCAAACGCGCACCCCCACTCCCCCTCTCACGCCTTTTTGAGCCGGCCCATGTGCGAAGGGGGCGCCCTTTTTTCATTTTCTCTTTTCCTTTTTCATTTTTTGTTTTTCTTCTTCCTCAAATCAAATTCAGGATTTCAAAAATTGTTCATGATTTTTTTTCAAATTTCAAAAGATGTTCAAATGTTTTGAAATGTTTCTAGAATTCAAAAGATGTTCCAAATTTTTAAAATGTTCATGAATTTAAGAAAAAACAGGATTAAAAAAATGTCCACGATTTTAAAACAAAAGTTCACTAATTTAAAAAAATGTTCATGAATTTGAAAAATGTTCTTTGATTTCATAAAATGTTCACAAAATTGAAAAATATTCCTGAGTTTCAACAAAAGGTTCCAAATTTAATAAAATGTTCATGAATTTTAAAAACATGTTCACGAATACAAAAAATGTTCAGAACAATTGAAAAATATACTTGGATTTCAAAATTGTTCATAAATATTGAAAACAAATGTTCTCATAGTTCAAAAAATGTTCAGAAATTTGAAAAAATCTTCATGATTTTAAAAAACATTCTCGGTTTCAAATAATGTTTTACCCCACACAAAAAAAGGATTTCAAATAATGTTCGGGAATTTGCAAAAAATCTTCCTGAATTTCAAAAAATGTTCACCAATTTTGAAAATAATTCACGAGTTTCAAAAAATGTTCATGAATTTGAAATAAAAAGAAAAAAAGAAAAGGAAGAGGATGAAATAAAAAATAAAAATAGGAGAATGAAAAAAGAAAAGAAAAAACCAAAATGAAAAAAGAAAACAAAAAATTGTCCAATTGAGGTGGCGGCGGCACGTCTGGGGTGGGGGGGGTACGCGATACGAAGGTATCCCCCACATTACACGGGGAATAGGATTCCCGCAGTTCTACTCCCTTTTTTTTCTGTAGTGGGGGATTTGCTCGTTTGAGCCGACGAACGTTCCCAATTTTCACCGGGTTTCTAGTTTGGCCAAGAAAAATTCAACCGGGGGCTATTCCTGGAAATATCTACCCTAACATCCAAATGAAGCCTTAGAGCATCTACGGCTGGGCGCCTCAAACCCCCCTCAAACGCCCGGGCAGACGGCTTGGTCACTCACCGGTAAAAAAACCCGACCCAGACAAGCGTCTCAAATGGGCCTCAAACGCCCAGGCTGACCGGCACCCCTCATATCCAGCCTAAATCTCGGCCGGATATGGGGAGGCCCGGGCGCGTTTGCCACGTCGGACCCGACACCCCGACCCCACCACAAATTGCATCAAATCCACCAAACACTTCGCCCTCCTCCCGCGTCCCTCCACCAATTCCCGCCTCCGAGCCCTCGCCGTCGGTCACGGTTGCTCCCCATCCTGATGACCCACAAGTATAGAGGATCAATCGTAGTCCTTTCGATAAGTAAGAGTGTCGAACCCAACGAGGAGCAGAAGGAAATGATAAGCAATTTTCAGCAAGGTATTTTCTGCAAGCACTGAAAGTAGCGGTAACTGATAATTTTGTAGCAAGATAATTCGTAACGAGTAGCAAGTAACAAGTGTAATAAAAGTGCGGCAAGGTGGCCCAATCCTTTTTATAGCAAAGGACAAGCCGGAACTGTCTCTTATATAAAAAAAAGCGTTCTCGAGGACACATGGGAATTATCATCTAATCACTTTCATCATGTTTATTTGATTCGCGTTCGCTACTTTGATAATTTGATATGTGGATAGACCGGTGCTTGGGTGGTGTTCTTACTTGAACAAGACTCTCACTTATGATTACCCCTTCTCGCAAGCATCCGCAACTAAGAAAGAAGAATTAAGATAAATCTAACCATAGCATAAAACATATGGATCCAAATCAGCCCCTTGCGGAATAGCGCATAAACTAGGGTTTAAGCTTCTGTCACTCTAGCAACCCATCATCTACTTACTACTCCACAATGCCTTCCCTTAGGCCCAAATATGGTGAAGTGTCATGTAGTCGACGTTCACACGACACCACTAAAGGAAGCAACAACATACATATCATCAAAATATCGAATGAATACCAAATTCACATGATTACTTGTAACAAGACTTCTCTCATGTCCTCAAGAACAAAAGTAACTACTCATAAATCATATTCATGTTCAAGATCAGAGGGGTATTGAATATCATTAAGGATCTGAACATATAATATTCCACCAAATAAACCAACTAACATCAACTACAAGATGTAATCAACACTACTAGCAACCCACATGTACCAATCTGAGGTTTTGAGACAAAGATTGAATACAAGAGATGAACTAGGGTTTGAGATGAGATGGTGCTGGTGAATATGTTGATGAAGATTGGCCCTCCCATGATGAGAGGATCGTTGGTGATGTTGATGGCTTCAATTTCCCCCTCCCGGAGGGAAGTATCCCAGGCGGAATCGCTCCGCCGGAGAGCAAAAGTGCTCCTGTCCAGGTTCCGCCTCGAGACGGCGGCGCTTCGTCCCGAAAGTCTTCTCTTTAATTTTTTTAGGGCAAATGAGCTTATATAGTAGAAGGAGGGGCTGGAGACCAGCTGTGGGCCCCACAAGGCAACTGGTGGGTCCCCTCTGGTATTTCTTTTCTCCAGTATTTTTTATATATTCAATAAAAAATCTTTGTAAAATTTCAGGTCATTTGGAGCTCTGTAGAATAGGTATCTCTGTTGTAGCTATTTCAGGCCCAGAATTCCAGCTGCCGGTATTCTCCCTCTTCATATAAATCTTGCAAATTAAGAGAGAAAAGGCATAAGAATTGCATCATAAAGTGAAATAATGACCAAATACATTATAAATAACAGTAAGAAATCATGATGCAAATTGGACGTATCACATCCTCGCGCACCGGCCCCCATCTGCCACCCTAGATGTCGTCCAGACCGTCCCACACCACTGCGACGGAGGATGCGTCGGCGTCGTCCGTCGGTGTCTCGTCCTCAGGTACATCATGCAAGCCGGTGAACATCGTCCGGAGGGACCGACGACGGAGGCAGCGAGAGAGGTGTTAGGACCGAGAGTATATCGACCAGAGGGGGGGTGAATGGGAGATTCAAAAATTCTTGTGAATGTTTTGAACTGATCCCAAACACAGCAGCGGAAATAAGGTTCGGTAGAAAAACACTTAATCAAGCTCACTATTGAGGAACATATCTATCGGTGTAGAAAGCAGTAATAGTTCGAGCACATGTTTGACAGATACGATGGTAATGCAATATACAAACAGATGCAGTAGCACGAGGGAAAACAAGATATGAACTGCGATGGAAATGCACGGGAAATAGTGACAAGGTGAATGGATACGGTATTGAATGAAATCACGCTGACCTGCAGGAGTACGAAGAAAAATAAATTAGACGGAGACGACAGAAATGAATGATGAGAATGCGAAAGATAAGTAGCGAACTATGATTGATCAGATAAACCTATCGACACAGAGCACGAAAGTAAACTGTTGAAGGAAATGCAGTAATGTAGAATGAACCAGTGGTGCTCGATGGCGACAGATGGATTTGGTAGACCAGTTCGCCCTTCTGCCAAAGGACTACGTCTGGTTGGAGGGGTTGTGATTTAACACATAAGATAAACTCTCTTCGCCCTATTCTCCTTCAACTCGGAGCTGATCAGACTCCAGTTGATTTCACTCGTGGTAGATACTTGTCGGCGATCTCCAAACCTTCGACAAACTTCTTCGCAAACCACAATGACTCTTGGTTGCTGAAGATCTTGCTCGGTGAAGACAATTACTCTTCGACACTCGAGCTGACACCTATCCGTCTAGAGAGTGCGCAGCTCTCAAGAGTAATAGGTACAAGAACTCTAACTCAGAACTACTGTGATGCTCAACCACTGTCTAAGTTTTGGCTCTTGATTTTTCTCTCGGTGGATCTTAAACTCAAATCACTCGGAGAGGGGATGCTCAATCAATCTTCTTAGAAATCTTAAGCGGAGCAGCCCACCGGGCAACGTTGGAGCGGGGTGGCTATTTATAGCCGCAACCTTCCCTGAAGGGAAAAGACCAAATTGGACATGTGGAGCAGCCAACGGCCGAGCGACACGAGTCCAACGGTCGGAAATTGAGCACAACGGTAACATTCCTTGCGGAGCAAGTAATGCTAACTCCTCAGTTCGAAAGATATCTCCTGCAGTACCGAAGAACAACGTCTTCTACTGGTAGGTAATCATTCGAAGCATAAAGAGATTTCTCTCAGTCTCGCATAGGTTTGGGCTAAGCATCACAGCGGATCTAAGCTTCGAGAACCTATACCCCTCTTAATAGTACGGATGTCCTATGACTCAAATAAGACAAAGAAGAACAACGAAACAAATGCTATGTCTTCGCTTCGTCTTCAATCTTCTCGGTCGCAGTCATTTTTCTTCGGACAGAATCACCGAACCAATTGCTTCGCTACAGCAATAAATTTTCGAGGGGTTAATTCCTTCACATCAATCTTCTCGTCTACATGACTCCAATGGATGTAGCTCATTCTTCTCAGCTACGCAGATATTCTTCGGTGAAGTTCCTTGAACTTGATACCGGAGACAGCATTCTCTTCGGAACTGCATGGACTATTTCTCTCTGTGTGCACTAGCAAACGAATCAGTCCATGTCTGTTTCTGTCAACAATCTCCAAAACACAAGAGGGCAGCGAGAGAGGGAAGAAGCGTCGCAGGGAGTGGATGCGAAACTCGAGGAGAAGCTGCCCTCCCCCTCCCCCCCCCCCGCCACGCCCGGGACCACGCACCTCGTCCATGCAGCCGTCAACAAGGATCGCGTCATCGGACCAGGTTGGGACAAAGAAGGATCCGACGGCTGGTTGGGGCATTCCGGAGAGCTTTCCGCCAACGCAGATGTCGCCGGTGAACGTTTGTCAGTCGCCGCAGCTCGTTCGGGATGGACAAGCACGGGCACCAGCGGTGCCCGGGTTGCCCACGACCTGTTCGACGAAATGACACGACAAGACTCGATGTGTTCTTTTTTCTCCTCTCTGATCAACTTTGCATGTGCCATGATCAATGTTTTGCACAGACCGTTATTTCATTTGGGACATGATCAATGCTTGCAAACCATGGTAATTTTAGGAGTTTATCATGTCAAACATGATCAATGATAGTCATGATCCAACCCAAATGGACTGCGAGTTGGGTGATCCAACTTGCCCTTCATTTCAAGTTGGGGCAACATCAAATCCCAGTCCGAGCAAGTACAAAAAGAAGCCAAAGACGGCAAAGGCAAGAGGTCTGGCATTCTCACCATTTGAGGATATCTTGTTGGTTAAATCTTTGTTGGCCACAACAATGGATCCCATATGCGGCACGGAGCAAAAGGGGAATAAGTATTGGAAAAAGATTTGGAAGGAGTATCATGAACAAAAGCAATATGTGGAGCCGCATCCTATCGCCACCAACTGCAATGTGGCATTTCTCCAACATCGATGGGTGATCATTCAAGGGGAAGTGAACAAGTATGTCGGCTACTATTCACAAGTGCTTGGCCGCCCTCAAAGTGGGATGGGAGTGGCAACTCACGTAAGCTAAATTACTTCATCTTGTCATCATTTGGATATGCATGTTTTATTTTACATTCTCATTGTCATACATATTTTGTTTGCTAGACGGTGGTGGCGGCCACTATGTATTAAGAAACGGAGAAGAAGCCATTTGGTTTTAGCCATTGTTGGGTGATACTGAATGGCAAGCCAAAGTGGACACAACTTGTGGCCGATCTCAAGGCCGGCAAGAAGAGGAGTGATGGCTCAAGCTCCCATCAATCAATTGGGTTAAACGAAGAAGAGGCAGATCTTGTAGGGAGAATGGAAGAGCCACCGTGCCAAAGGATAACCGGCAAGTGATGGAAAACAAGTGGGAGAAGGCGAGGGCCTCCCGCGACGCCGCGGCTACAATAACGTCCTCCACATGAACGGGCATTTTTTTGGTTAGGGAGAACAAGAAAGAGGAGAGGTACAAGCTCATGTTGGATGCGCAAAAGGAGAGGATGGATTGGGACTGGGAGAGGGCGAACAAGAAGCTGCAAATTAAGAAGGAGAAGAAAGAGGCGGCAATCAAATGGGAGCTCGAGAAGGCCAAGACATTTGAAGAGATTGAGCTTGAGAAGGAGAGGTTACAAATCACACAGGACGCGGAGGATGCCAAGATAATGTTGACAGACGAAAGCCTCTTGGATAAGCATGCAAAGAAGTGGCTTGTGAGGGTGAAGAAGGAGATCAATGAACACAGGGAGTACGAGGGGCGAGGGCGGCTATGGCAGCAACGGAACAAGAGGCAAGGATGGCCGCGGAGCAGGCAACATGGATGACGTCCGGTGAGTGATCCGTCACGCTCGGACTTTGATTTTATTTTAGCATGTCCGGATTGTTAAGCTATGATTTGTTTTACTTTGTCGTATTTGTTTCGAACTGTTGAATTGTGATGAATTTGTGTTCGGCATACATGGATTGCATGAATTTGAGGGTCCACATTTGATGTGTGTGGATGTGCGACAGACCAAATGAGGAGCCGTCCGACGCTGTCCGCGGATGCGCCCACGGACATATAGGGGACCAGATTTACCAAGTCCGGCCGTAGAAGCTCTTATGGTTTGCTGCCGAATCTCTCCCGGCACCTGTGGCATTGAACCATGCATGTAGCACCATGTACCTGAGCAAGACGGAGACGAAGCAGCTTGCTCAACTGTGAATTTTATCTGAAACAACGATGACACAAAAAAACTAGTTTTCAGAGAGCCAAATAACTAGGATGCGCGCATCTGTACTGCTAGCGTCTTAAAAGAATACAGGATATGCAAGCACAGTTCAACTATTGGTAAAAAACAGGGGATTTTCCATCCTCCAGAAGAAGCTACATTTAGCAATTGGATATGTGAGATTTCACTCCGGTCACTTCTCAAGTTCAGAACATTTATGCCCATATTCTAGGCATGGATGACCTCCGTAGATGGAGTATAAATCAAACATGTAAAGTACTCTAGATACCAACCAACGATTGCAACAATGCTCAATTGCTCATAAAGGTAACTGCTGCTGAAACTTGTGTACAAAAAAATAGCAATAGGGAAATATAAAGAAGGGATTGCGCCACCCAAGTGCACAAATGAAGTATGGTACTCCCAACATATTGACCTCACTATGCAATACAAGGCAGCAGAAGGCAAGTGCAGGAAACATTTCAGTTTTTTCGATCACGTTGTTCAGAAGGGGCTTTTATGCCTATGGCGTTCAGACCCCGAGAGGCCGAGAGGAGCTTTTATGCCCATGGCGTTCAGACCGCCTACACACCAATTATCAACTGATGGTTGCTTGTTTTCTTTTGGATAGCTTACTATATTTAGGATTATTACTCTAGCTTGGTGACTGAATGAAAGATATTAGCCCTCTAAATGCCCCAATAAACTGGTGAATTGTTTCAAATGAATCCAGGCTTCAGATTTTTAGACACAATCTTGGTGGTTTCATGGAAACAATAAACTGTCTACATAATCCACAATGCATGGCAGCAAGCTGGTGGAGTTACCAAAGCAAGGGAAGACTGGATAGACGACACGAGCTGAAATTTGACTCAGAGAGCACATGAAACATCAGGCTATCCTATGCCATTTGGAGAGATGGAGTTTGGAGTAGCTGCTTGCTGAAGATGATGATATTACTACCCCGCAAAAAAAAAAGATGATGATATTACTAGATATTCAATGGACCGAAGCACAAAAACTAAGTTCAATCCTTTCTCGAAAGCCAAAATCAAGGCGACCACATGAACACATCTACTCCCTCCGTTCCTAAATATAAGACTTTTTAGAGATTCCAATACGGACTACATACGGAGCAAAGGTGAGACAAAAACATCTGGCAATTTGGATTACACAATTGCAAACGTAAATTAACATCTCACCTAATTAGTACAGCTGCAGTATCAAGCACCGGATGTCATATTAGACCAAGGAATTTATGACATTCATCAACTAATTAACAATTTATGTGATCCAAGTAGTACAGGGAATGGCAGACTCAGAGTCGTGGAACAAAGACGTGCTATTTCATCTAGTAAAATGAAATGACATGCAAAGAGCAGAACATAAAATTCCTAATCAGGGCAAAGATTTATCTAAGAACAGTGTAAAAGCATATATAAACTGAGGTAAACTGGAGGTCCTATAAGAAAGCATGGGACTGGTACAAGAACAGTGTACTATAGAAAACAAACGACTTGAGTGAGAAACGGTACCTTGCCTTTTGATGCCTGCAGGACTAACAACCCATGTATAGACCACCTCTGATTATTTCATGATGGCCAGCTCAGTTTAGGGCCTTGCTAAATTTGATATGACACTCCAACATATTGACCTCACTATGAGTATGAGGTACAAGGCAGCAGAAAGTACTCCCTCTATAAACTAATATAAGACGTTTGGGAAACCATCATTTCAGTTACATAGCATATACTCCCTCCATCCCAAAATAAGTGTCGATGATTTAGTACAAAGTCGGACGGAGGGAGTAGATTACATCACACAACCTTCATTTTTCTTCTCATTTATTAGCAAAATCTAGAAACCAGAGAAACATCGATCACCCTTACTCGAAGAACATAAATTAAGCCCAGAAGCGTAACAATTTCCTGCATACACTGCAGAAACTGAATTCAACCTAGAACCACTTCAATTTGGGCCGTGGGGCAGCAAATTCTATCCTGAACGGCGCGTTTCTCCTCGTCGCTCCACTTGCTTCGCAGAGTTACCATCTCCCAGCCGCAGGGCCCCTTCTCCTTGACATGCCCATGCTTGAACAGAGCAACACGGCTCAGCGCCGTGGACACTTCCACGGCGTACCTTACAAGGTGAAGATGCCTCTCTGTTCTCTGAAAGCCAACGACCACCAGCTCCTTCAGATGGCGGTGGTGGCGCGCAGTTGAGGGCAGCCGCGGCATCTTCCGGTACGGCTCCTCTTCGGATTTGGGAACATGGACGTGAATGCTCTCAAGCAATGGTGCTGCGTCGATGAGGAGGTGGGGCCCTGAGCCCGAGACGTCCCAAGAGGAAGGCACATCCGCAATCAGCAGCCTCCTTACGTTGGCCATTTGACAGACTGGATTCTTCAGGGCGATCCACATACCTGGTCCAGCAATCCGCAGGGCAAGGTCCGTCATGCTGATGGCGCCTTGAAAGAACCGCATGAGCATGCCAAAGATGGTATCCAGCTTCGTGTTGTATCGGAAAGAACCTTCCCGCTGATCAACGGAGAAGACGAAGCTCACATGCTCAAGGCAAGGGGAGGCGGCGGAGCTCAACAGAAGGGTGGCGTGCAAAACAGTAAGGCTCTGGAGCTTCGGGAGAGAGCGGATCTCAACTAGCATCGAGGGGCCGTCCACGAGAAGCTCCCTAATTCCTGACATGGGTGCGTTGAGTATCAGTGCAAAGGCTTTGCTTTTGTACTCGCAGGAGATAAGGTGCAGAATTTGCAGCTGCGGGCACGCGGCAATCACCCTCCGGTAGACGGCTGCCGGCGTTGATCTGGGCAAATCTTGCAAGACGAGCGTGGTGAGCGCGGTGAACCCCTCAAGCGGCGGGGGCAAGCAGTTGGCGAGCTTGAGGCTTTGCAGGCGAGACTCGCCTGGCTTTCTGCTGATGCGACCATGGGGGAAATCGTAGGCCGGCGGCGTATGCACGGTCCGCTCGGTCGGCGTGGCAACGACCACGAGATCCTGGACGCCCCAGGAATCGACGGCTTCCACTATAAGGCTGTTGATGCAGGCCGAGGTGCTGTCTTCGAAGATCTCGAGTGATAGCCTATTCACACGCCGGTGAGGTCCGCTGGCCAAGAGGCTCCGGACGGAGGCGACCATGGAGCGCATGGCGCGGCGCTGGTACCGCCCGGCGATATCCGCTAGCTTTCTGGCAAGCTGGGCTAGTCGCAGCGATCTCCTGGCTTCGCGGCGCCGGAGGAGGCATCGGCGGTACCGCGGTGGCAGTGTGTCGGTCACTTTGAGATCCAGCGCGGTGAGCTCCCGGGGGAGGTGAGCCCAGCGCTTGGAGAGCGCCGCGGCGCCGTGTGCGGTGCGGCTGTCGAGACGGCGCAGGATAAGGAGGAGCAGGTCGTCAGGGAGCGCGCTGAGGCGGTCCTTGTCGCGGGCCCGCAGCCGCCGGCGACGGAAGAGATACTTCCGAGCCATTGGAGAATAATTTAGCTATTCGAAAGGGCGGGATTGGGAGCGATAAATGAGAGGCATCGACTCGAGATTCAGCAGCAACAAAGCTCCTGTGAATTCGTGGATCGCAATGAGAGTAGAGGATGGGGAATTGGGGTCGGCGACTTTGCTCCGCGAGACTGCGACGTTAGGGTTAATGGGATGCGCTATCCTAATTTCGAACGGTCTCCGGCCGGACGTCGGACTTGGTGAGCGCGAGCGAGATTCCGTCGGGGCAAGGGGGCTACCGCCGTCGAGTCGATCTTGCTTGTCCTCAACCGTGCCAGCGCGCTGGAGATATCCACGTGCATCTGCAGGAGCACCGTATTGGCAGGGCTTTGCTGGGACGGGAGGCGCGGGTCACCGGCGGTGGCAGTGGCTGTGCGGCGGCAGCGGCGGCAGGGGAAGGAAGAAGGATCTGTGGAGCAGACCTGGTCATCTGGGCCGGCCCACCCTTAAACGTGCCTGGCACGGCAAACGGGCTGCTGCGGGCCGTGCCGGAACGCGTGCCTCCTCTCAAGACCCAATCACGGCACATTAGCTTTTGTTTTTTGAGAAGAGGCACATTAGGAAAAGGGACCTCCTATGTGACGCGCTCTGCGTCAAGTTGCTGCGGTTTCGCACAGGCGGGTCTTCTACTGGGCCAGCCCATGAAGATAGCGGCCGACGCGTACTGTACCTCAAAAAATTTGCGGCCGCGGGGATTCGAACACAACATCGAATGCTATACACAACGCGTTCCTACCAGCTGAGCTAGCAGTTGTATCTGATCAGATAGGATCAAACATAAAGAACCAAACACGCTGCGCAGATCCGAATTAGTTTAGGAATTTTGAAAGCAATTTTTTTTCAAAAAATGGAATGTTCTGTGAAACGCAAAAACTTTCCAAATTTGTGAACAGTTTTTAAGAAAAACTGTAACATTTTCAGAAAACAGGAACATTTTTTGAAAATAATGAACATTTTTTTTGAAACAGGAAGATTTTTACAAATTCCAATGTTTTTTTAAAACGCGAACATATTTTGAAATTCCTGAATATAATTTGAAAACACGATTTTTTAAAACTTGTGAACATTTTTTGAAACTCCTAAAAAATGAAACATGAACAATTTTTGAAACTTGTGAACAATTTTTTCAAAAAAACAGAACATTTCTTGAAATTCCCGAACAATTTTTCAAAAATGCGAACATTTTTAGAATTTCTGGACAATTTTTTATAACAGGATTTGTTTTTGAAATTTTGAACTTTTTTAAAAACACAATATTTTTTAAAATTCCGAACAATTTTCAAAAGATGATCTTTAAAAAAATGAACATGAAAAAGAAAAAACAAACGAAAAAAAACACAAAACAAAAAAGGAAAGAAGAAAAAGAAACAGAAAAACGGAAAAAAGAAAAAGAAAAAACGAAAAATGAAAAAACCAAATAAGAAACAGAAAAAACCGGTTAAAGAAACTTTCTAGAAGGTTCCTGGAACCGGCTGGCTAGTTGCGGTTGTACGTGCACTGTCCATGTATAACTGGGCCGGCCCATCGCGTCGCTGCTCTGTCGCTCGCCTGTGCGAAACGCCGGCAGTGTGACGCAAAGCGCGTCAAATAGGATATTCCTTAGAAAAACCTATTTGACGCTCTCTGCGTCAAAGAGTCGACCAAACGCACAGGCGTGCGATCAATTAGGCCGGCCCATCTCCCGATATACGTATAGCTGGCAGTTCCGGTTTTGGCCCATCTCCTATAGCTGGCAGTTCCGGTTTTGGGAACCTTCCAGAAGAATCCTAGCCGGTTTTTATCGGTTTTATCTGAACCGGCTTTTTCCGTTTCTTTTTCTTCTTTCTTTCTTTTTTTTTTCTTTTTTCTGTTTCTTTTTTCTTTTCTTCTTTTTTGTTTCTTTTAATTGTACAATTTCAAAATTGTTTCAAATATTCTATTTTTGTTTACTTCAGTATTTTAAAAATTGATCGAAGTTTCAAAAATTGTTCGTTTTATACAATTTTTTTTGATGTTTTAGAAAAATATTTCCATTTACAAAAAAAATTCACATATACAAAAAATCTTCGGGACTTTCAAATTGTTATCAGATTCAAAATTTTGGTCTGCATTTGAAAAGCTGTACCCGTGTTCAAATTTTTCTCAACAATTTATAAAATGTTCTAGAATTTATTTTTTTCGTGTTTTTACCAATATTGTTTGAACATTTAGAAAAATGTTTCCATTTTCAATATTTTGTTCACATATACAAAAAATCTTCGGGATTTTCAAATTGTTCTCGGGTTCAAAATTTTGTTCTGCATTTCAAAAGATGTATCTATTTTCAAAATTTGTTCACCAATTTAATTTTTTTTGTGCTTTCCACAAATGTTCTGGAATCTGAATTTTTTTTCACATTTTACAAGAAGTGTTTGAAGTTTTTGAAAAATGTTTCCATTTTCAATTTTTTTGTTGATGTATAATAAAAATCTTCAGGATTTTCAAATTGTTCTCAGATTCAAAATTTTGTGCTGCATTTCAAAAGCTGTACCCGTTTTCAAATTTTGTTCACCAATTTAAAAAATCTTTGCGTATTCAAAGTATGTTCTGGAATTTGGAAAATTGTTCGTGTTTTACAAAAAAAATGTTCAGAAAATTGCAAAAATGTTCGTGTTATAAAAAATTCTTTGGATTTTCAAAAGTTGTACAATTTTTCAAGTTTTTTTTACTAATTCAAAAAATGGTTGGGTATTTAAAATTTCTTTACAGTTTCAAAAGATGTTCAGAAATTTAAAAAATTGTTCGCGTTTGTCAAAAAGTATTCATAATTTCAAAAAAAAGTGTTTACAGTTTTTTAAGTAATGCTCAATTTACGCTGCTGTTTTTCGTTCATTTGACGTCGTGCCACACATTTGTCACGAAGGCTTAGTAGGTGTGGTGGCTAGCATGATGTGTGCACAAACTGTAGGTCTGTAGTTCGAATTCCAGCTCGGGCGTTGTATCCTTTTCACGCATTTTTCGCCTGATTACTCGTGCGAGTTCAATCCCAATGGGCCGGCCCAGTCGCGCGCATCCTATGCGAAGGGACGTCTTTTTGCCGCAGAATGCGTCAAATAGGTGCTCGCACACATTAGCTTTTTTTTAGACATCCCGCACATTAGCTAAATGTGCCGGCCTGGCACGACACGTGTTTCAGCCGGCCCAAGTGCTATTCGGCTTTTTTGGACTATTTTGAATCTATTTTTTTTTCACATTTTGGGCTGTTCAAAAATAAATAAAAGGAATGTGCCTTTCGGCAGGTGGGCCTCACCTTGCCTCGCAGCCCGAGAACAGCCCCAAGCTTGTCGCGGCCCGTGCCGTGCCGTGCCGGAACGTGCCGGAACGCGTGCCTCCTCTCAAGACCCAATCACGGCACATTAGCTTTTGTTTTTTGAGAAGAGGCACATTAGGAAAAGGGACCTCCTATGTGACGCGCTCTGCGTCAAGTTGCTGCGGTTTCGCACAGGCGGGTCTTCTACTGGGCCAGCCCATGAAGATAGCGGCCGACGCGTACTGTACCTCAAAAAATTTGCGGCCGCGGGGATTCGAACACAACATCGAATGCTATACACAACGCGTTCCTACCAGCTGAGCTAGCAGTTGTATCTGATCAGATAGGATCAAACATAAAGAACCAAACACGCTGCGCAGATCCGAATTAGTTTAGGAATTTTGAAAGCAATTTTTTTTCAAAAAATGGAATGTTCTGTGAAACGCAAAAACTTTCCAAATTTGTGAACAGTTTTTAAGAAAAACTGTAACATTTTCAGAAAACAGGAACATTTTTTGAAAATAATGAACATTTTTTTTGAAACAGGAAGATTTTTACAAATTCCAATGTTTTTTTAAAACGCGAACATATTTTGAAATTCCTGAATATAATTTGAAAACACGATTTTTTAAAACTTGTGAACATTTTTTGAAACTCCTAAAAAATGAAACATGAACAATTTTTGAAACTTGTGAACAATTTTTTCAAAAAAACAGAACATTTCTTGAAATTCCCGAACAATTTTTCAAAAATGCGAACATTTTTAGAATTTCTGGACAATTTTTTATAACAGGATTTGTTTTTGAAATTTTGAACTTTTTTAAAAACACAATATTTTTTAAAATTCCGAACAATTTTCAAAAGATGATCTTTAAAAAAATGAACATGAAAAAGAAAAAACAAACGAAAAAAAACACAAAACAAAAAAGGAAAGAAGAAAAAGAAACAGAAAAACGGAAAAAAGAAAAAGAAAAAACGAAAAATGAAAAAACCAAATAAGAAACAGAAAAAACCGGTTAAAGAAACTTTCTAGAAGGTTCCTGGAACCGGCTGGCTAATTGCGGTTGTACGTGCACTGTCCATGTATAACTGGGCCGGCCCATCGCGTCGCTGCTCTGTCGCTCGCCTGTGCGAAACGCCGGCAGTGTGACGCAAAGCGCGTCAAATAGGATATTCCTTAGAAAAACCTATTTGACGCTCTCTGCGTCAAAGAGTCGACCAAACGCACAGGCGTGCGATCAATTAGGCCGGCCCATCTCCCGATATACGTATAGCTGGCAGTTCCGGTTTTGGCCCATCTCCTATAGCTGGCAGTTCCGGTTTTGGGAACCTTCCAGAAGAATCCTAGCCGGTTTTTATCGGTTTTATCTGAACCGGCTTTTTCCGTTTCTTTTTCTTCTTTCTTTCTTTTTTTTTCTTTTTTCTGTTTCTTTTTTCTTTTCTTCTTTTTTGTTTCTTTTAATTGTACAATTTCAAAATTGTTTCAAATATTCTATTTTTGTTTACTTCAGTATTTTAAAAATTGATCGAAGTTTCAAAAATTGTTCGTTTTATACAATTTTTTTTGATGTTTTAGAAAAATATTTCCATTTACAAAAAAAATTCACATATACAAAAAATCTTCGGGACTTTCAAATTGTTATCAGATTCAAAATTTTGGTCTGCATTTGAAAAGCTGTACCCGTGTTCAAATTTTTCTCAACAATTTATAAAATGTTCTAGAATTTATTTATTTCGTGTTTTTACCAATATTGTTTGAACATTTAGAAAAATGTTTCCATTTTCAATATTTTGTTCACATATACAAAAAATCTTCGGGATTTTCAAATTGTTCTCGGGTTCAAAATTTTGTTCTGCATTTCAAAAGATGTATCTATTTTCAAAATTTCTTCACCAATTTAATTTTTTTTGTGCTTTCCACAAATGTTCTGGAATCTGAATTTTTTTTCACATTTTACAAGAAGTGTTTGAAGTTTTTGAAAAATGTTTCCATTTTCAATTTTTTTGTTGATGTATAATAAAAATCTTCAGGATTTTCAAATTGTTCTCAGATTCAAAATTTTGTGCTGCATTTCAAAAGCTGTACCCGTTTTCAAATTTTGTTCACCAATTTAAAAAATCTTTGCGTATTCAAAGTATGTTCTGGAATTTGGAAAATTGTTCGTGTTTTACAAAAAAAATGTTCAGAAAATTGCAAAAATGTTCGTGTTATAAAAAATTCTTTGGATTTTCAAAAGTTGTACAATTTTTCAAGTTTTTTTTACTAATTCAAAAAATGGTTGGGTATTTAAAATTTCTTTACAGTTTCAAAAGATGTTCAGAAATTTAAAAAATTGTTCGCGTTTGTCAAAAAGTATTCATAATTTCAAAAAAAAGTGTTTACAGTTTTTTAAGTAATGCTCAATTTACGCTGCTGTTTTTCGTTCATTTGACGTCGTGCCACACATTTGTCACGAAGGCTTAGTAGGTGTGGTGGCTAGCATGATGTGTGCACAAACTGTAGGTCTGTAGTTCGAATTCCAGCTCGGGCGTTGTATCCTTTTCACGCATTTTTCGCCTGATTACTCGTGCGAGTTCAATCCCAATGGGCCGGCCCAGTCGCGCGCATCCTATGCGAAGGGACGTCTTTTTGCCGCAGAATGCGTCAAATAGGTGCTCGCACACATTAGCTTTTTTTTAGACATCCCGCACATTAGCTAAATGTGCCGGCCTGGCACGACACGTGTTTCAGCCGGCCCAAGTGCTATTCGGCTTTTTTGGACTATTTTGAATCTATTTTTTTTTCACATTTTGGGCTGTTCAAAAATAAATAAAAGGAATGTGCCTTTCGGCAGGTGGGCCTCACCTTGCCTCGCAGCCCGAGAACAGCCCCAAGCTTGTCGCGGCCCGTGCCGTGCCGTGCCGGAACGTGCCGGAACGCGTGCCTCCTCTCAAGACCCAATCACGGCACATTAGCTTTTGTTTTTTGAGAAGAGGCACATTAGGAAAAGGGACCTCCTATGTGACGCGCTCTGCGTCAAGTTGCTGCGGTTTCGCACAGGCGGGTCTTCTACTGGGCCAGCCCATGAAGATAGCGGCCGACGCGTACTGTACCTCAAAAAATTTGCGGCCGCGGGGATTCGAACACAACATCGAATGCTATACACAACGCGTTCCTACCAGCTGAGCTAGCAGTTGTATCTGATCAGATAGGATCAAACATAAAGAACCAAACACGCTGCGCAGATCCGAATTAGTTTAGGAATTTTGAAAGCAATTTTTTTTCAAAAAATGGAATGTTCTGTGAAACGCAAAAACTTTCCAAATTTGTGAACAGTTTTTAAGAAAAACTGTAACATTTTCAGAAAACAGGAACATTTTTTGAAAATAATGAACATTTTTTTTGAAACAGGAAGATTTTTACAAATTCCAATGTTTTTTTAAAACGCGAACATATTTTGAAATTCCTGAATATAATTTGAAAACACGATTTTTTAAAACTTGTGAACATTTTTTGAAACTCCTAAAAAATGAAACATGAACAATTTTTGAAACTTGTGAACAATTTTTTCAAAAAAACAGAACATTTCTTGAAATTCCCGAACAATTTTTCAAAAATGCGAACATTTTTAGAATTTCTGGACAATTTTTTATAACAGGATTTGTTTTTGAAATTTTGAACTTTTTTAAAAACACAATATTTTTTAAAATTCCGAACAATTTTCAAAAGATGATCTTTAAAAAAATGAACATGAAAAAGAAAAAACAAACGAAAAAAAACACAAAACAAAAAAGGAAAGAAGAAAAAGAAACAGAAAAACGGAAAAAAGAAAAAGAAAAAACGAAAAATGAAAAAACCAAATAAGAAACAGAAAAAACCGGTTAAAGAAACTTTCTAGAAGGTTCCTGGAACCGGCTGGCTAGTTGCGGTTGTACGTGCACTGTCCATGTATAACTGGGCCGGCCCATCGCGTCGCTGCTCTGTCGCTCACCTGTGCGAAACGCCGGCAGTGTGACGCAAAGCGCGTCAAATAGGATATTCCTTAGAAAAACCTATTTGACGCTCTCTGCGTCAAAGAGTCAACCAAACGCACAGGCGTGCGATCAATTAGGCCGGCCCATCTCCCGATATACGTATAGCTGGCAGTTCCGGTTTTGGCCCATCTCCTATAGCTGGCAGTTCCGGTTTTGGGAACCTTCCAGAAGAATCCTAGCCGGTTTTTATCGGTTTTATCTGAACCGGCTTTTTCCGTTTCTTTTTCTTCTTTCTTTCTTTTTTTTTCTTTTTTCTGTTTCTTTTTTCTTTTCTTCTTTTTTGTTTCTTTTAATTGTACAATTTCAAAATTGTTTCAAATATTCTATTTTTGTTTACTTCAGTATTTTAAAAATTGATCGAAGTTTCAAAAATTGTTCGTTTTATACAATTTTTTTTGATGTTTTAGAAAAATATTTCCATTTACAAAAAAAATTCACATATACAAAAAATCTTCGGGACTTTCAAATTGTTATCAGATTCAAAATTTTGTTCTGCATTTGAAAAGCTGTACCCGTGTTCAAATTTTTCTCAACAATTTATAAAATGTTCTAGAATTTATTTTTTTCGTGTTTTTACCAATATTGTTTGAACATTTAGAAAAATGTTTCCATTTTCAATATTTTGTTCACATATACAAAAAATCTTCGGGATTTTCAAATTGTTCTCGGGTTCAAAATTTTGTTCTGCATTTCAAAAGATGTATCTATTTTCAAAATTTGTTCACCAATTTAATTTTTTTTGTGCTTTCCACAAATGTTCTGGAATCTGAATTTTTTTTCACATTTTACAAGAAGTGTTTGAAGTTTTTGAAAAATGTTTCCATTTTCAATTTTTTTGTTGATGTATAATAAAAATCTTCAGGATTTTCAAATTGTTCTCAGATTCAAAATTTTGTGCTGCATTTCAAAAGCTGTACCCGTTTTCAAATTTTGTTCACCAATTTAAAAAATCTTTGCGTATTCAAAGTATGTTCTGGAATTTGGAAAATTGTTCGTGTTTTACAAAAAAAATGTTCAGAAAATTGCAAAAATGTTCGTGTTATAAAAAATTCTTTGGATTTTCAAAAGTTGTACAATTTTTCAAGTTTTTTTTACTAATTCAAAAAATGGTTGGGTATTTAAAATTTCTTTACAGTTTCAAAAGATGTTCAGAAATTTAAAAAATTGTTCGCGTTTGTCAAAAAGTATTCATAATTTCAAAAAAAAGTGTTTACAGTTTTTTAAGTAATGCTCAATTTACGCTGCTGTTTTTCGTTCATTTGACGTCGTGCCACACATTTGTCACGAAGGCTTAGTAGGTGTGGTGGCTAGCATGATGTGTGCACAAACTGTAGGTCTGTAGTTCGAATTCCAGCTCGGGCGTTGTATCCTTTTCACGCATTTTTCGCCTGATCACTCGTGCGAGTTCAATCCCAATGGGCCGGCCCAGTCGCGCGCATCCTATGCGAAGGGACGTCTTTTTGCCGCAGAATGCGTCAAATAGGTGCTCGCACACATTAGCTTTTTTTTAGACATCCCGCACATTAGCTAAATGTGCCGGCCTGGCACGACACGTGTTTCAGCCGGCCCAAGTGCTATTCGGCTTTTTTGGACTATTTTGAATCTATTTTTTTTTCACATTTTGGGCTGTTCAAAAATAAATAAAAGGAATGTGCCTTTCGGCAGGTGGGCCTCACCTTGCCTCGCAGCCCGAGAACAGCCCCAAGCTTGTCGCGGGCCTGGTACGGCCCATTTAGCCGTGTGCCAGGCCGAGCCCGTGAGACGTGTCGAGCACGCGTGCTTCTAGGCCTGCCCATGAAGCACGACCCATTTTGGCTAGCTATACCGTGGAGTACTAGACCAAAGAAGTGGGCTATATTTGTTTTGGTTTTGATAATTTTCTTTGTTTGACTTTTCTTTTCCGAAAAGCATATCATTATAAATATTCACCAGATGTACAAAGCATCCTAGACATAATAAAATTTAAAGATAAATACACTAGTGGTACATCAAGTTGCATAGGCTTAACACTTCGATGCTTAAAGTTGGAAAAAATGGTGCACAAACCAGTCGTGGTTTAAATACGGTGCAAGTTCCGTTTGTAGCCGTCAACGGTGCCTATTACTCTTGAGAGCTGCGAACCCCAGAGCCGAAAAATTAGATAGTGGTTCAGCATCAGTCGAATCTAAGTTCAGTACGCTCTGCCTATTACTCTTGAGAGCTGCGAACTCTCTAGACGGTTAGGTGTCAATTTCTTCAGAGACCAAGAGTAATTGTGGTTCTCGTAGAAGAAGTCTGTAAAGGTTTGGAGATCGCCTCAAGCATCTACCACGAGTGATCGGCATTGGTTGACGAACCAATTGTCGAGGAGAATAGGGCGAAGAGAGTTTATCTTCTGTGTTAAATCACAACCCCTCCAACCAGACGTAGTCCTTTTGCAGAAGGGCGAACTGGTCTACCAAATTCCTTGTCGCCATCGAGCATCGATGGTCACCTCTGCTTCTCCCCTTTACATTCGAACTGTGCTGTTTGACATATTTCAATCATGTGATTTGTCTCGATGCATGCTTTTAGTTTCCATTCGTTAGTTTGTATTCGCTCACTGTACACTATCTTTTACTTTATGTATTTACTTTCATGCAAGAGTCAATAGTATTCTTCTCTATTCCGTTTTTATTTTCTCTTTTGGCAAACATCATGTGGTGGGGATTGATCCATGCATATATATCCAGTTGAATGTAGGTGATCATGAGTTATTATTGTTGACATTACCCTTGAGGTAAATACGTTGGGAGGCAAAATTATAAGCCCCTATCTTTCTATGTGTTCGACTGGAACTTTTGCCCCATAAGTATGACGTGAGTGTCAGCAATCATAGAAGACTAAATGATAGTTGAGTATGTGAACTTGCTAAACAAAGCTCTTACATAGACTCTTTCTGATAATATGATGAATTGCAATTGCTTCGGTGACTGAGATCATAGTTTGTTAGTTTTCAATTTGGTTTATGGTTCATACTTTAACTTGTGGATGAATTGTCACTTTTTCATGAGAAGTTTTATGGTGATATATTGCTATTATAATAAAAATTATGATGCTCCATGTTCGTATTTTATTTTTATCGACGTCTCTCTCTCTAAACATGTGGTCATGATTATCGATTCTGACTTTTCGCTTGAGGGCAAGCGAGGTCTAAGCTTGGGGGAGTTGATACGTCCAATTTGCATCATGATTTCCTACTGTTATTTATTATGTTTTTTATCATTATTTCACTTTATGGTACAATTCTTATGCCTTTTCTCTCTTAATTTGCAAGATTTACATGAAGAGGGAGAATGCCCGCAGCTGGAATTCTGGACCTGAAATAGCCACATCAGAGATACCTACTCTACAGAGCTCCAATTGACCTACAATTTCACGGAGATTTTTTATTGAATATGTAAAAAATACTGGAGAAAAGAAATAACAGAGGGGACCCACCAGTTGCCCACAAGGCAACAGGGCGCGGCCCCCCTGGGCGCGCCCTGATGCCTTGTAGGGCCCACAGCTGGTGTCTGGCCCCCTCCTTCTGCTATATGAAGCCATTTGCCCTAGAAAAATCAAGAGAAGACTTTCGGGACGAAGTGCCGCCGTCTCGAGGCAGAACCTGGGCAGGAGCTATTTTTCTCTCCGACGGAGCGATTCCGCCGGGGATACTTCCCTCCGGGAGGGGGAAATCGAAGCCATCGACATCACCAACGATCCTCTCATCATGGGAGGACCAATATTCATCAACATCTTCACCAGCACCATCTCATATCAAACCCTAGTTCATCTCTTATATTCAATCTTTGTCTCAAAACCACAGATTGGTACCTGTGGGTTCCTAGTAGTGTTGATTACATCTTGTAGTTGATGCTAGTTGGTTTATTTGGTGGAAGATTATATGTTCAGATCCTTAATGCTATTCAATACCCCTCTGATCTTGAACATGAATATGATTTGTGAGTAGTTAGTTTTGTTCTTGAGGACATGGAAGAAGTCTTGTCATAAGTAATCATGTGAATTTGGTATTCGTTCGATAGTTTGATGATATGTATGTTGTGGCTTCCTTTAGTGGTGTCGTGTGAACGTCGACTACATGATACTTCACCATCTTTGGGCCTAAGAAAAGGCATTGTGGAGTAGTAATTAGATGATGGGTTGCTAGAGTGACAGAAGCTTAAACCCTAGTTTATGCGCTATTTCGTAAGGGGCTGATTTGGATCCATATGTTTCATGCTATGGTTAGAGTTATTTTAATTCTTCTTTCGTAGTTGCGGATGCTTGCGAGAGGGGGTAATCATAAGTGATAGGCTTGTTCAAGTAAGAACATCACCCAAGCACCGGTCCACCCACATATCAAATTATCAAAGTAGCGAACGCGAATCAAACAAACATGATGAAAGTGACTAGATGAAATTTCCATGTGTCCTCGAGAACGCTTTGCTTATTATACGAGTTCGTTCCGTCTTGTCCTTTGCTACAAAAAGGATTGGGCCACCTTGCTGCACTTTTTGTTACCGTTATTACTTGTTACTTGTTACGAATTATCTTGCTATCAAAACTATCTGTTACCGCTACTTTCAGTACTTGCAGAGAATACCTTGCTGAAAACCGCTTGTCATTTCCTTCTGCTCCTCGTTGGGTTCGACATTCTTACTTATCGAAAGGACTACGATTGATCTCCCATACTTGTGGGTCATCAGGAACATCCTTTGCTAACACGCCACATCGTCAAGCGCCTGTTCTGCAGGTCTGGTCTTCGGCTCACAACGCCTACAAGGCTATGGCACTAGCCTGGATTTTGGTTTGTTGGTTCTCCGCCTCTTTTCTCATTGTGTGTCTCGGCGACGCTGACGATCGACGGCGGTTTCAGATTTGGTTGTTTGCAAGGACCCCAATGAGCTTATTTGTAATAGTCACTTATGTGGGTTTCTTTCTGCAAAGTTTCCTGGACACTTGTCATGTCCCGGTATTTCTGGTAGTTTCCACATATATGTATGGATTTGTACTCCATTTTACTGTTTAATATAATATGTGTGGTTCAAAAAAAACGGCTCATGTCAGATGTCTACCGGTTGCAATGCCGACCGGCATGTCTCGGCTGGCCGCAGAGCGGAGTCGCCCCGCCGCCGCCCATCCGAGCGGTCAAGCGGGGTCACGTACGTCACCGGAGCGCGCGCGGGCGAGTAGTTTTCCACGTAGAATTCAATTACCGGCCCGCCCGCCGTCCATACGCATCTTATCCTCACCGACGGGCACCCACCGGCGCTTTCAGCGCCAAGTCTCGCCATCTAGCCAGATCGTATCGTCAGTTCGTGACGACGATCGATGGATCGATAGGGCCAAAATTCAAGGCGCGTTCACCGTCGCAAGATCGCCGGCACCACAGGCTCGTTCTGTAGTCCTCGATGGTTCGTCAGTGCACAAGGACAGGTTGAGAAAATTTCCGTTGACCTTGGAACCTTCGTCGTTGAGATGGCAAGGACTCCTCCACCCCGTACTTGTTTTGTTTTTAGAGATGCACCTCGGACTTGTAGTATATTTGAACGGGACATAGAACCGAGTTGGACTTTTTTGGACAGGAAACCGTAGAAAATTCCTACTGCATGTATTTTTTTTGTATATACAAGCAATTAAAAGGAAGAAAAGAACAAAGAAAACAAGAATAAGAAAGGCAAAGCGAACGCGGAGTATGTAATCCCAAGCTCAAATGCTCCCTGATGAACAGTAAAATTGAAAAAAATAGTAAATAAATTCAAAAAATTCTGAATTTTTTTGTGCCAAACTTTGACAAATGTTTTGTGTTCCCGCAAAAAATCATCATGAAATAACATTCTTGGAAGTCATGGCATTAAAACAAAATGGATGCTCCAAAAATGCTATTTACGAAAGCAATTTGGAGTCCTGATTTTTTTTGTCATGACTTCCATGAATGTCATTTCATGATGAAAAATTTCCAATAACTCAAAACATTTTTCAAAGTTTGCACCCCAAAAAATCAGTTTGTTTTTTATTTTTTTGTTCATTATTTTTGGATTTTACTGTTCACCCCGAGCTCAAATGAGCTGGGAGTAGAAGGGGACTTTCGAGACAAAGAACATGTCTTCCATGAGGAAGGGAAACACAAACCTTCATCTAAAGCTATTGACCAAAGCTTTCAATGAGTGGTATTTCTTCCTATTAGCTCTGTATGTGATCCCAACTCAAAAAAAAACTATGTATGTGATCCAGTGCGGTTCCTCTTTGAATTTGGTGCGACAAGAATAGAGATTATGTTGTCTCCCTTTAAAGAAATCATTCCTGACTAACTAGATTATCCAAGCAATAAGAGTGAAGATCTCCCAAATAAATGACACTCGTAGTTCAACTTTCAAAGTATTAATTTTACTTCAAACAAAATTTACCGAGGATTCCAATCAAGGGTAATGTATTTCCAGTAGTCATGGGCAAACTGACAATTGAAGAAGAGTTGGTCCCATGTTCCCAGAGTCCTCGATCCACACATACTACAAGTGTAATCAAGAAAAAGGAATTATTCCTTTGGAGCAGTAGCCTATTGTGAAGCAATAACCAGAGTTCTAGGTTTTGGTAGTTTGGTGACATCATGTTTTTGCCCCATGGCTTGTGTCGTGATGGTAGGCACGAGCAGTGGGTTTCCTGGAGTTGCCCCGAGCTCGCTTCTTCTCTTCCCCTGCCCCCGCTTTACTTGTTCTCTGGTCCTAAGAACTTTGTATTTCTGTTATTGAAAAAGTAACGGAAAGGGGGGAAGCTCAGTTCAAAAAAAGAAAAACACTTTATGTTTGTGTTGGCAACAACTATTCCAAATTCCATTTCAGAGTAGGGATGACTCGTGTATCACCCATGGCCGGCGATTGGATTTCGGGTTCTGAATTGACTAGTCCTATAATTTTATAAAGATGCCATTGTGATAGGATTCCGGGGACGAGCGATGGACCTTGTCCTACCAATCTATCCCTCTCGGGGCATGCGTAGTAGTACTTTCCTTCGAGGGCTAATAAACTTTCGTAACAAGTATGTGAGTTCTTTATAACTAATGTGAGTCCATGGATTATACGCACTCTCACCCTTCCGCAATTTGCTAGCCTCTTCGGTACCGTGCATTGCCCTTTCTCACATCGAGAGTTGGTGCAAACTTCGCCGGTGCATCCAAACCCTGTGATATGATACACTCTATCACACATAAGCCTCCTTATATCTTCCTCAAAACAGCCACCATACCTACCTATCATGGCATTTCCATAGCCATTCCGAGATATATGGCCATGCAACTTCCACCGTTCCGTTTTTATGACATACATCATCATTGTCATATTGCTTTGCATGATCATATAGCTGACATAGTATTTGTGGATCAGCCATCGTTCATCATTGTTATACATGTTATGCTAGCATCATTGCACATCCTGGTACACTGCCAGAGGCATTCATATAGAGTCATATTTTTGTTCTAGTATCGAGTTGTAATGTTGAGTTGTAAGTAAATAGAGGTGTGATGATCATCTTTATTAGAGCATTGTCCCAGTGAGGAAAGAATGATGGAGACTAATGAGTCCTCGAAAAAGTGGGGATGAGGTCCATGAGATCGTTCTAAAAAAAAGAGGCGAAAAAGAGCCATGAAAAAAAAGGAGAGAAAAAGAGAGAAGGGGCAATGTTACTATCCTTTTCCACACTTGTGCTTCAGAGTAGCACCATGTTTTTCATATATAGAGTCTCCTATTTTGTCACTTTCATATATTAGTGGGAATTTTTCATTATAGAACTTGGCTTGTATATTCCAATGACGAGCTTTCTCAAATGCCCGAGGTCTTCATGAGCAAGCAAGTTGGATGCACACCCACTTAGTTTTCATGTTGAGCTTTCATACACTTATAGCTCTTAGTGCATCCATTGCATGGCAATCCCTACTCCTCGCATTGACATCAATTGATGGGCATCTCCATAGCCCGTTGATTAGTCTCGTTGATGTGAGACTTTCTCCATTTTTGTCTTCTCTTATTTATCTCTACCACCATACTCTATTCCACCCATAGTGCTATATCCATGGCTTGCGCTCATATATTGAGTGGGAGTTGAAAAGGTTGAAGCGCATTAAAAAGTATGAACCAATTGCTCGGCTTGTCATCGGGGTAGTGCATGATAAATACTTTGTGTGAAGAACACGGAGCATGACACGGAAAGTCAGTTCGGCTCCCGGGAGCACATGCTCCCGGGGCCAATTTTTTTTTTCAAATGTCAAAAAAATTGACACAATTTTTTTTGCGATCTTTGGCACATACAAATGCTACCTGTAGATTTTGAGGCAAAAAGGTTGAGCATTTTGGCATGCGCAAAAAAAAAACAAATCGAAGACCACATGTCACCCCAAAATGTCACCCCAACTTTGTTTTTTTCACCGACGAAACACCGCTGCTCCATTCCGCATGAAATTTGTCAAGCATGCTTGCTACACCAACATGATCATCTACAAAAAAATTCAGAATTTTTTGAAAACATTTACTATTTTTTGGGGGTACTGTTCATCCAGGAGCATGTGCTCCCGGGAGCCAAAACGCCAGCCTCGAGCATGACATGATTATATGATTTTGTAGGGATAACGTTCTTTAGCATTTTTATTTTGAAAGACATGATTGTTTGCTAGTATGCCTGAGTATTGATGTCTTTATATCAAATTATAGACTATGGCTTTGAATCATTTGGATCTTATTATTCATACCGTAAGAGAGAGATTACATGATGAAACATGATAGGTAGCATTCCACATCAAAAATTCTGTTTTTATCATTTACCTACTCGAGGACGAGCAGGAATTAAGCTTGGGGATGCTTGATACGTCTCCAACGTATCTATAATTTTTGATTGTTCCATGCTATTATAGTATCAATCTTGTATGTTTTATATGCAATTATATATCATTTTTTGGGACTAACCTATTAACCTAGAGCCCAATGCCAGTTGGTGTTTTCTGCTTGTTTTTGGCTTTTCAGAGAAACAATACCAAATGAAGTCCAAATGCCATGAAACTTTTTAGAGATTTTTTTCTGGACAAAAGAAACCTTGGAAGCTTTGGGAGGAGGCCAGAAGCCTCACGGAGGCTTCACAAGGCAACAGGGCGCGCCCTAGGGGGGGCGCGCCGTGTTGCCTTGTGGGGCCCACGTGACTCCGTTTGACCTAATGCCACTTCTATAAATTCACAAATATTGGGAAACCCCCAGAGAGCTAGAAGAGAAAACCTTTCCGCTGCCGCAAGCCTCTGTTCTTCCATGATCCCATCTGGAGGCCTTTTCTGGTACTCTGCCGGAGGGGGAATCGATCACGGAGGGCTTCTACATCAACCTTGCTGCCCTTCCGATGATGTGTGAGTAGTTTACCACAGACCTACGGGTCCATAGCTAGTATCTAGATGGCTTCTTCTCTCTCTTTGATGTTCAATACAATGTTCTCCTCGATGTTCTTGGAGTTCTATCCGATGTAATCTTCTTTTGTGGTGTGTTTGTTGGGATCCGATGAATTGTGAGTTTATGATCAGATTATTCATGAGAAATATTTGAGTCTTCTCTGAACTCTTTTATGCATGATTGTTATAGCTTTGTATTTCTCTCCGATCTATCGATTTGGTTTGGCCTACTAGATTGATTTATCTTGCAATGGGAGAGGTGCTTTGTGATGGGTTCAATCTTGCGATGCTCAATCCCAGTGACAGAAGGGGACATGACACGTATTTGTATTGTTTCCATTAAGGATAAAAAGATGGGGTTTATTCATATTGCTTGAATTTGCTTCTCTACATCATGTCATCTGGCTTAAGGCGTTACTCTATTTTTATTAACTTAATACTCTAGATGCATGCTGGATAGCGGTTGATGAGTGGAGTAATAGTAGTAGATGCAGGCAGGAGTCGGTCTACTTGTCTCGGACGTGATGCCTATATACATGATCATTGCCATGAATCCGTCATAATTATTTGCTTTTCTATCAATTGCCCAACAATAATTTTTTTACCCACCGTATGTTTCTGTGCTCGAGAGAGAAGCCTCTAGTGAAAACTATGGCCCCCGGGTCTATCTTTATCATATAAAAACCTAAAAATACCTTACTACAATTTATTTACTTTTATTTTAATTAGTATTTTAGTTTATCTATTTACCTCGATAAGATTTAATCCTTGCAAATAAACGCTAAGAGGATTGACAACCCTCTTATTTGTGTTGGGTGCAAGCGTTTGCTCTTGTGTGTGCAGGTGCGCTTAACGGAATTTTGCTTGGTTCTCCTACTGGATTGATAACCTTGGTTCTTAACTGCGGGAGATACTTATCTCTACTATACTCCATCATCCTCTCCTCTTCGGGGAAATACCAACGCAGACTACAAGTAGCAGGAAGAATTTCTGGCGCCGTTGCCGTGGAGACATCATCAAAATTACCAAGTACCTTCACACAAACTATCAATCGCTTGCATTTTTTTTATTTTCCTTTTATTTGCATTTTCCTCTCGTTTTCATCTCCCCCACTTCTAATATTTTTTTTACAAAAACACAAAAATATTTTGTTTGCTAGTTTGCTTGCGTTGCCGCGATGTCTCAAGAAAATACAAAATTGTCTGACTTTTCTAATACTAATAATAATGATTTTATTAGTACTCCTATTGCTCCTCCCGCCACTAGTGCGGAGTCATGTGACATTAATGCTGCCTTGCTTAATCTTGTTATGAAAGAACAATTCTCTGGTAGTCCTAATGAAGATGATGCATCCCATCTAAATACTTTCATTGAACTTTGTGATATGCAAAAGAAGAAAGATGTGGATAATGATATTGTCAAATTAAAATTATTTCCGTTCTCACTACGAGATCGTGCTAAAACTTGGTTTTCATCCTTGCCTAGAAATAGTATTGATTCTTGGGATAAGTGTAAGGATGCTTTTATTACCAAGTATTTTTCCTCCCGCTAAAATTATTTCTTTAAGAAATCAAATTATGAATTTTAAGCAACTTGAGCATGAACATGTTGCACAATATTTGGAGAGAATGAAATTAATGATAAGAAATTGTCCAACTCATGGTTTGAATTTATGGATGATCATACAAAAAATTTATGTGGGACTAAACTTTGTCTCTAGAAATTTGCTAGACTCTGCCGCAGGTGGTACTTTTATGGAAATTACATTGGGAGAAGCTACAAAACTTCTTGATAATATTATGGCAAATTATTCTCAATGGTACACTGAATGAACTCCAACTGGTAAGAAGGTAAATTCTGTTGAAGAAATTAATACTTTGAGTGATAAGATGGATGCTCTATTGAAATTGGTTGCTAGTAAGAATGCTCATATTGATCCTAATGATGTGCCATTGTCTACTTTGATTGAGAAAACTAATGATGTTATTGATGTGAATTTTGTCTCTAGAAATAATTTCAACAACAATGCTTATAGGGGTAATTTCAATCCTAGACCGTTTCCTAAAAATTCCTCTAATAATTATGGCAATCCTTATGGTAATTCTTATAATAATAATAATAATAATAATAAAAATAATAATAATAGGATGCCCTCTGATCTTGAAAGTAATATTAAAGAATTTATTAGTTCGCAAAAGAATTTTAATGCTATGATGGAAGAAAAATTGAATAGAGTTGATGAATTGGCTAGGAACATGGATAGAATTGCTCATGATGTGGAAAATCTCAAAACTAAATTTTTTCCATCCAAGCATGATATAAATGAGTCTATTAAGGCTATCTATGTCTCTATTAATGAAAGTAAAGAAAGGACCGCTAGGTTGAGAGCTAAGCGAGAATTTCTAGAAAAATCGATTCCACCCGGTTTCTATCGTAGTAATGATGAAGATATTAAAATGATTGGTGTCACTCCTATTGAATCATTATTTAGTAACATAAAACTTGATGAAAAAGGGACTGGAAAGGATTCAACTTTAGATAAAAGGAGTCCCACTTGCTTGGAGGGTGATAATCTTGATCATAAAAATGAAAAAAAGTGGGTTTGGAGAGGTCAAAACTTTAAATAGTAATGCACCCACTACTTTGGATTACAAGGACTTTAATTATGATAGTTGTTATTTAATTGAGTGTATTTCCTTGTTGCAATCCATGATTAATTCACCAAATGCATATGAACAAAATAAAGCTTTCACTAAACATTTCGTAGAAGCCATGATGAAAGCACATGAAGAAAAGCTTGAGTTGGAAGTATCAATTCCTAGAAAATTACAAGATGAATGAGAACCTACTATTAAAGTAAAAATTAAAGATTATGAATGTAATGCTCTTTGTGATCTTGGTGCTAGCGTTTCCACTATACCAAAGTCCTTGTGTGATGTGCTAGGTCTCACCGACATGGATCCTTGTTCCCTTAATTTGCATCTTACGGATTCCACTATTAAAAAGCCATTGGGTAGAATAAATGATGTTCTTATTCTTGCAAATAGAAATTATGTTCCCGTGGACTTTATTGTTCTTTACATTGAATGCAATCCTTCTTGCCCCATAATACTTGGTAGGCCTTTTCTTCGAACTATTGGTGCTATTATTGATATGAAAGAAGGTAATATAAGATTTCAATTTCCATTAAAGAAAGGGATGGACCACTTCCCTAGGAAAATAATTAAAGCACCCTATGAATCTATTATGAGGGCCACTTATGGAATTAACTTAAAGGATGACAACACTTGAAACTATGCATTATGCCTAGCTAGGGGCATAAAACAATAGCGCTTGTTGGGAGGCAATCCAGTGAATAAAATATATTTTTTGCTTTTACCTACTGTTTTTGAGTGTTTGCATGATTATATTTTTTTTTATGATTGTGTTTTTATGTTTTAATTAGTGTTTGTGCCAAGTAATGCCTTTGGGATGATTTGGAAGATAGTATAATTGATGCTGTTTGGAAAATAAAAAGTTTTGCGTCCAGTGCTAGAATTTTATTTCTGTACTGGAGCTTTAGAAAAATCCGAAATTTTTAAGAAGTATTGGTATATGAATTTCCCACGTTTTCCTAATTTTTCATAATTTTTGGAGTTCAGAAGTATGGCTTTTAAATAGATCTTTACAGACTGTTCTGTTTTAGACAGATTCTGTTTTTGTTGCATAGTTTGCTTATTTTGATGACTCTATGGATAGTATCAGGGGGTATGAGTCATGGAGAAGTTGGAGTAAAGTAGCATTATGCCAATATTAAATATGAATCAATTTACTATAGTACCTAAAGTTAAAGATTTGTTTGTTATACTAACGGATCTCACGAGGTTTCTGTTGAGTTTTGTGTGCTGAAGTTTTCAAGTTTTGGGTGAGACTACGATGGATAAAGGAATAAGGAGCAGCAAGAGCCTAAGATTGGGGATGCCCAAGGCACCCCAAGGTAATATTCAAGGAAGACTCAAGCGTCTAAACTTGGGGATGCCCCGGAAGGCATCCCCTCTTTCGTCTACAATCTATCGGTAACTCACTTGGAGCTATATTTTTATTCATCACATGATATGTGTTTTACTTGGAGCGTCTTGTGAAATAGTTTGTTTGATTTTTAGTTTGTCACAATCATCTTTGTTGAACACACCTTTTTGAGAGGGATACACATTATTCGTGATTTGGTAGAATACTCTATGTGCTTCACTTATATCTTTTGAGCTAGGCAGTTGCTCTAGTGCTTCACTTATATCTGTTAGAGCACGGCAGTGGTTATATTTTAAAGAAATAGTTGCACTCTCATGCTTCACTTATATCTTTTTGAGAGTCTTATGATAGCAATGGTAATATGCACGGGTTATGAATTTGGTCCTGATATGATAGGTATTCAAGAGGGATATAATAAAAACTTTCATGTAGATCACTGAATATGATAAATTTGATTCCTTCCAATAGTTTTGTGATATTAAGATGGTAATATGGGGGAGCTATTAGTAGATAATCGTGGTTTATTAAGAATAATTGTGTTAAGGTTTGTGATTCCCGAAGCATGCACGTATGATCTGTCGTTATGCTAAGAAGTTGGAGCATGATTTATTATTGATTGTCTACCTTATGAGTGGCGGTCGGGGACGAGCGATGGACCTTTTCCTACCAATCTATCCCTCTCGGGGCATGCGTAGTAGTACTTTACTTCGAGGGCTAATAAACTTTCACAATAAGTATGTGAGTTCTTTATGACTAATGTGAGTCCATGGATTATACGCACTCTCACCCTTCCACAATTTGCTAGCCTCTTTGGTACCGTGCATTGCCCTTTCTCACATCGAGAGTTGGTGCAAACTTCGCCGGTGCATCCAAACCCCGTGATATGATACGCTCTATCACACATAAGCCTCCTTATATCTTCCTCAAAGCATCCACCATACCTACCTATCATGGCATTTCCATAGCCATTCCGAGATATATGGCCATGCAACTTCCACCGTTCTGTTTTTATGACATACATCATCATTGTCATATTGCTTTGCATGATCATATAGCTGACATAGTATTTGTGGCTCAGCCACCGTTCATCATTGTTATACATGTTACGCTAGCATCATTGCACATCCTGGTACACTGCCAGAGGCATTCATATAGAGTCATATTTTTGTTCTAGTATCGAGTTGTAATGTTGAGTTGTAAGTAAATAGAGGTGTGATGATCATCATTATTAGAGCACTGTCCCAGTGAGGAAAGAATGATGGAGACTAATGAGTCCTCAAAAAAGTGGGGATGAGGTCCATGAGATCGTTCTAAAAAAAAGAGGCGGAAAAGAGCCATGAAAAAAAGAGAGAAAAAGAGAGAAGGGGCAATGTTACTATCCTTTTCCACACTTGTGCTTCAGAGTAGCACCATGTTTTTCATATAGAGAGTCTCCTATTTTGTCACTTTCATATACTAGTGGGAATTTTTCATTATAGAACTTGGCTTGTATATTCCGACGATGGGCTTTCTCAAATGCCCGAGGTCTTCATGTGCAAGCAAGTTGGATGCACACCCACTTAGTTTTCATGTTGAGCTTTCATACACTTATAGCTCTTAGTGCATCCGTTGCATGGCAATCCCTACTCCTCGCATTGATATCAATTGATGGGGATCTCCATAGCCCGTTGATTAGCCTCGTTGATGTGAGATTTTCTCCATTTTTGACTTCTCTTATTTATCTCTACCACCATACTCTATTCCACCCATAGTGCTATATCCATGGCTTGCGCTCATATATTGAGTGGGAGTTGAAAAAGCTAAAGCGCGTTAAAAAGTATGAACCAATTGCTCGGCTTGTCATTGGGGTAGTGAATGATAAATACTTTGTGTGAAGAAGATGGAGCATGACAGGATTATATGATTTTGTAGGGATAACGTTCTTTAGCATTTTTATTTTGAAAGACATGATTGTTTGCTAGTATGCCTGAGTATTGATGTCTTTATATCAAATTATAGACTATTGCTTTGAATCATTTGGATCTTATTATTCATACCGTAAGAGAGAGATTACATGATGAAACATGATAAGTAGCATTCCACATCAAAAATTCTGTTTTTATCATTTACCTACTCGAGGACGAGCAGGAATTAAGCTTGGGGATGCTTGATACGTCTCCAACGTATCTATAATTTTTGATTGTTCCATGCTATTATAGTATCAATCTTGGATGTTTTTATATGCAATTATATATCATTTTTTGGGACTAACCTATTAACCTAGAGCCCAGTGCCAGTTGCTGTTTTCTGCTTGTTTTTGGCTTTTCAGAGAAACAGTACCAAATGAAGTCCAAATGCCACGAAACTTTTTGGAGATTTTTTTCTGGACAAAAGAAACCTTGGAAGCTTCGGGAGGAGGACAGAAGCCTCACGAAGGCTTCACAAGGCAACAGGGCGCGCCCCAGGGGGGGCGTGCCGTGTTGCCTTGTGGGGCCCACATGACTCCGTTTGACCTAATTCCACTTCTATAAATTCACAAATATTGGGAAACCCCCAGAGAGCCAGAAGAGAAAACCTTTCCGCCGCTGCAAGCCTCTGTTCTTCCACGATCCCATCTGGAGGCCTTTTCCGATACTCTGCCAGAGGGGGAATCGATCACGGAGGGCTTATACATCAACCTTGCTGCCCTTCCGATGATGTGTGAGTAGTTTACCACAGACCTATGGGTCCATAGCTAGTAGCTAGATGGCTTCTTCTCTCTCTTTGATCTTCAATACAATGTTCTCCTCGATGTTCTTGGAGTTCTATCCGATGTAATCTTCTTTTGTGGTGTGTTTGTTGGGATCCGATGAATTGTGAGTTTATGATCAGATTATTCATGAGAAATATTTGAGTCTTCTCTGAACTCTTTTATGCATGATTGTTATAGCTTTGTATTTCTCTCCGATCTATCGATTTGGTTTGGCCTACTAGATTGATTTATCTTGCAATGGGAGAGGTGCTTTGTGATGGGTTCAATCTTGCAGTGCTCAATCCCAGTGACAGAAGGGGACATGACACGTATTTGTATTATTGCCATTAAGGATAAAAATATGGGGTTTATTCATATTGCTTGAATTTGCTTCTCTACATCATGTCATCTTGCTTAAGGCGTTACTCTATTTTTATTAACTTAATACTCTAGATGCATGCTGGATAGCGGTCGATGAGTGGAGTAATAGTAGTAGATGCAGGCAGGAGTCGGTCTACTTGTCTCGGACGTGATGCCTATATACATGATCATTGCCATGAATCCGTCATAATTATTTGCTTTTCTATCAATTGCCCAACAATAATTTGTTTACCCACCGTATGTCTCCGTGCTCGAGAGAGAAGCCTCTAGTGAAAACTATGGCCCCCGGATCTATCTTTATCATATAAAAAACCTAAAAATACCTTGCTGCAATTTATTTACTTTTATTTTAATTAGTATTTTTGTTTATCTATTTACCTCGATAAGATTTAATCCTTGCAAATAACCGCTAAGAGGATTGACAACCCTCTTATTTACGTTGGGTGCAAGCGTTTGCTCTTGTGTGTGCAGGTGCGCTTAACGGAATTTTGCTTGGTTCTCCTACTGGATTGATAACCTTGGTTCTTAACTGAGGGAAATAATTATCTCTACTGTACTGCATCATCCTCTCCTCTTCGGGGAAATACCAACGCAGACTACAAGTAGCAATGCCTCACGAGGAAGCCACAAGCCTAGGGGGCGGCCCTCCCCCCCAGGGCACACGAAGCAGGCTTGTCGCTCCCTCGTGGGCCCCCTTGACGTGAAACCAATGCCAAAAATTCCTATAAATACCAAAACCCCCAGAAAGAAACCTAGAACTTCCACGCCGCCGCCGCAAGCCTCTGTTCCGAAGCGATCTCATCCGGAGCCCTGTTCTGGCACTCTGCCGGAGGGGGAAATCATCACCGGAGGCCATCTTCATCATCCCGGCGGTCTCCATGACGAAGAGGGAGTAGTTCACCCTCGGGGCTGAGGGTATGTACCAGTAGCTATGTGTTTGATCTCTCTCTCTAGTGTTCTTGATTTGGCACGATCTTGATGAATCGCGAGCTTTGTTAATATAGTTGGATCATATGGTGTTTCTTCCCTCTCTCTATCTTGTTGTGACGAATTGATTCTTGCTCTTTGAGGTTTCGTTATGTTGGATTGAATATTGGATTTGAGATCACTTGACATATGTCTTGCATGTGGATACCCATGGTGACAATGGGGTATTCTATTGAGTTACTTGATGTATGTTTTGGTATTCAACTTGCGGATTCCCGTGGTGACATTGGGGTAATCTAAGCACATAGGTTGATACACGTTTTCGTCCTACGTTCTCCGATAGAAACTTTGGAGTGATTCTTTGTCGCACGTTGAGGGATTGTTATATGATTCAATTATGTTAGCATTGTTGAGAGATTGCAGTAGTGAAAGTATGAACCCTAGGCCTTGTTTTCAAGCATTGCAATACCGTTTGTGCTTCGTTTTATCACTTGCTACCTTGATTTTTTTATTTTCAGATTACAAAAACCTATATCTACTATCCATACTACACTTGTATCAACATCTCTTCGTCGAACTAGTGTGCCTATACAATTTGCCATTGTATTGGGTGTGTTGGGGACACAAGAGATTTCTTGTATTTGATTGCAGGGTTGTTTGAGAGAGACCATCTTCATCCTACGCCTCCCATGGATTGATAAACCTTAGGTCATCCACTTGAGGGAAATTTGCTACTGTCCTACAAAACTCTGCACTTGGAGGCCCAACAACGTCTACAAGAATAAAAGTTGCGTAGTAGACATCAACCAGTCGTCCCAAGGACTCCAGCCAACAAACGTAGAGCGACAAAAACAGATAAAACCATGAGACACTGCCTCTATTAAGGAGATAGATCGCACCATGATCCCCAACGTAAGAACGAACTGTAGCACCTGTGCACTGGCGCAACAACCATAACCCAAAAAATCCACCAAATCAAAACAGAGACACGTCGCCCATAACCCAGTGACCAAACACCCCATCAACATCGAATCTCATGAGTCATGATGACATGACCCCTCCTCTTGGCCAATACCCAAACCAAAACCAAAATAAGGATCACAATAGAAGGGAAAACAAAGGAGGAGGAACATTGGAGTTGATCGATGAACTAATTGAAATGCAGTTGCACGGCACAAGGCCAAGTCTGCACATACTCATTGGACTGGCAAGATATTCTGGTGGCCTTGGTGGTGTGGAAACCAACATTGGGCTCCATGATACCAACATTGAACTTGGTCTTTGTCCCTCCTTCATATTTGGCAGGTTGAACTCCAGGAAGTTCCTCGGCTCATCTGTCATGGTACCTGCACCACTAAAATCGGCACCCACGAGGCCACGACATCATTCGTCGATGATGAAAAGAAGGGGGTGAGCGTGGCGAGCTTGACAGCCTTACTAAAACAGTTGAGGTCCAGCATGGAGGAGCGGATGGCATCCACACTCTACCCAATGTCGTCAATCAAATTGGCGTGGTAGAGCGCATACCCTGACGAGGACTCGAAGAGCAGCTAGAGCACCATATTGTGGCTCACTTCGCCGCCGCCGGCTGAGGGGTTTGGGAGGGGAAGCCGCAACACCAGTAGGAGAGAGACACGCTAAATCAGTAGCCGGGCTAATAGTCTACTCTAATATAATCAGTAGCCAATCGATGCAAAGATGGGGAAGAGAGAGAGAGAGAGGGGGGGGGGGGGGAGAGAGAGAGAGAGAGAGAGAAATCACTCAATTGCTTGTCTGCTTTCCATTTTCACTCAGTTCCTTGCTACTCTGCTTCTGCTTGTCCTACTCCACATGCATGCTCGCTCCAACGCAGCCTCCGCCTCCGCTCCCTTGTACTAGGCTCTTTTTCTTTGCCTTCCTCATGGTGCTAGTGATGATGCTCTGGTACGGTCCAGCATCCATGGTTGCGACATTCGTCATGGCCAAGGCACAAGAGACTACCATAGTGTATGCCGTTCGCGGTGTCACCGACGTTGCTCAATCTGGATTGCACAATGGTGACCATGGGACGCTGGATAGATGCCCGTCCATGCACCCCTTCTCCACCCTGGCCGGCAGGGAGGACTCCCTCTGTGTCGCAGATCCATCTTCCATGCGCGCTGATGCTGTCTATATTCTACGGTGGAACATGTCAAAGAATAGAGGAAGCTCCAAGAGGGTGTATCTTGGACCGCTGCTTTGGGCACTCACCTCCAGCGGGTACCGCATCTGTGGGGAGCTCCCTAGCGGCAAGTTCTGTTGCTCGCACTAGAGCAGCCTAGGCATCTTAATCCAACATTTATTTAATATCACCAACCACCAATATGCTTGGATTGTCAAAGGGAATCAACAAGGGTTTTGATGATGATTGTTTTGAAAATATTAGAATCCTCATAGAAGATGAATTCACGGTCACTTATGAAAGGTCCCTTGATGAGTCTATCCCTCAGGAGTTCGACCCGAAAGATATTAAAGTAACCAAGGATAGCCCATTCCATTATTTAACTTCCCTTAATAGAAAATCCCTTGATGAAAAAAGAGAACTTTTGAGAAGCACTTACGATAACATCATTTACAAGGGCATGATGGACACCAAAGATGATAATACTTGAAACTATGCATTATGCCTATCTAGGGGCCTTAAACAATAGCGCGTGTTGGGAGGCAACCCAATATTTATCTTTTTGCTTTCAATTTATTTTTCTTGAGTTACGTGATTATTGCTACTGTAATGATTGTGTTTTTATCTTTTAATTAGTGTTTGTGCCAAGTAATGCCTTTGGGATGATTTGAATGATAGTATAATTGATGCTGTTTGAAAACAGAAAGTTTTGCGCCCAGTACTGGAATTTCTATTATGTACTGAAACGTCAGAAAAATCTGAATTTTTTACAAAGTATTGGGATGCAAATTGTTTACGTTATCCTAAGTTTTCAGAATTTTTAGAGTTAGAACGGTATGGATAAATATTCTGTCATTACGTACTGTTCTGTTTTAGAAAAATTATGTTTTTATTGCATAGTTGACGGTGTCCTGGACTAGGGGGGCCCAACCTAGCCGGTCTAGTCCATGGGCCGGACTGACGGTCCGTTGATGAGGAAGGACTCCGGAAGCCTCTAACCTGTAGCACAAGCATATCGGGCCACACCGAGGACTTGGCATGTACTTCAAGTATGTCTATTAGATTCGGCATGTAACCCCCAGGTGGCAACCGGCCATGTCTAACCCTAGATACCCCCGGTGTCTATATAAACCAGAGGGTTTAGTCCATGGAGACACATTCATCATCATCACCATCACCCCTAGGGTTTAGTCCACAACTTATGATCTCGAGGTAGATCAACTCTGTACTTTGATACATCCATCATATAAACAAGAGCAGGACATAGGGTTTTACCTCCTTAAAGAGGGCCCGAACCTGGATAAAAACCTCGTGTCCCTTGTCTCCTGTTACCCATCGATCCAATCTCACAGCTCGGCCCCGCCTACCCGAGATCTGCCGGTTTTGACACCGACATTGGTGCTTTCATTGAGAGCTCGCTGTTTGATCGCCAAGGGTTGATGGCTCGTTTGCAGATCGATAGCAGTATTGGTTGTGGCGACATCTTCGTCCCCGGCCAGCTTTTTGCCTTCAGCAGCATTGTGCTGCACGCCGATCCGACCGGCCGCCTGGGCCGCGTAGAGGACTTCCCCCCAAGTCAAGTCGTCATGTTCAAAAGCCTGGAGTACATCGCGGACGCCCGAGGTGACCTGGTCCTTTCGGGGTGGACCTCGGATCAGCTTAAAGATCCCTCCGGTGTCGCGATCCTGGAACTGGCTCCCGATCTGATCCTCGGGTCCGACCTCTCAGCAGAACCGATCCCGGAGATAGATCCATGATCACCACACCCGGCCCAATCGCTGCACCCTCGGACGCTGGCCTCGAGCCAAGCTCATCGATGGGCCCGACAGTAACAGTCTTGTCACCAAAGGCTGACGAAATTCTTTCTCGCGTCGACCAGGGGTCAGCCCTGGATGAACAAGATGACGGTGCCGCATCAGGCAGCCCGAACAAACCGCTTCAGATCGGCTCGGCCTACAGCCAGGTCCTGAACACGAAAGAGCTTTCGCAAATCAACGAGGTGCTGGACTGGATCCAAAACCTGGCGATCTCATCCACCGTCTACGATGAGATCGGATGTAAAGTTGATGATCGGGAAATTTTCATCCCACCCACCACCCACTTAGTCGCCACGATCGAAGACTTGACTGATGTGCTTGACTACGGCTCCGACGAAGCCACTGACATGGATGAAGATATCTGTGGCGATTCCAGAGCAAATCCACCCACGGCCAAACCCCGTACAGGGGATTGGGCAGCAACGTCTACCTACGACGTCTACATGGTCGACACTCCTAAAAATAGTCCCCATGAGACACTACAAAAAAACACTTCCGTGATGATACGTCTTTGTCACAGTAGGTCACGTTTTCTGTCATGCATGTACATCCGTGACGATTTTATGACAAAATCAAGATAGTCATACCTGTGCTGTCGTAGAAGTGTTCCATGACAATACTGAAATTATCATCACGGAAGTATCCACTTCCATGACGATAAATGTCGCGTCATGGAAGTGTTTTCATCAAGGCTGACCGACACATGGCTTCCACCGTAACGGGTTGCCGTTAAGCTATCGGGTCCGGTTTTGGATCCGATAACCCGTTAACAGCCCTGACCAATGGCGATTTTCCACGTGTAAAATTCTCATTGGCCAACGGATCCACGTGTCAGCTCGGCGTCGCGACAGATGTCATCCATCCTATGGACGAGACGCGCCTATGGAACAGTGACACGTGGCATGGCCCAATAGTGGCCCATTTAGGTTATAAAGGCCGACCCATTTGACTTGTTCAAAAGTTAACGGGCCGGCCCATGGAAAGCCTGTTACCGGCATGTTCGCATACAACCCATTTACGGCCCGGGTACTCACGGCCCGCTATGTCCTTTCAAAATTCGCCCAGTAGCATCATGTGGGCCGTCCCATATGATTCCAGCCCGTTGTCACTTTCGGCCCATCTATGGCCCGTGAAATCTTTCGGCCCATATGAGGCCTTTTGCATCTCTTGGCCCATTGATGGCCCGTGGTGAATTAGGCCCATCATGAACAGTAAACTGCTTTGAGCCCATTAACGACCCATGATTCAGTTGGGCCGTTTCCAGCCCGTGTTTTCTTTCGGCCTTCTAAGGGCCCATAAATTCTTGGGCTCATTTCTGGCCCTCGATTACTTACGGTCCGTTACTGGCCTGTTATTGTAATGGGCCAAATTCAGCCCGTGGTAGCAATCGGTCCGTTTGTGGCCCGTTAACCCATTGGGCCGTTTTCATCCTGTCTTGTAATCCGGCCCATTAACGACCTGTCATGCCCGTTGATAGAATTAAGCCGTGCTGTCTTCCGGCCTGTTAACGGCCCGTTATGGTCTGGGCCCATAAACCGACCGTTCCGATTTTGGCCCATTTACGGTCCAAATTGCGGTCCGGTTTTGGCCCACGAACAGTACGGCCCATGGATCCTACGGCGCGTATGAGGCCCATGGATCCTACGACCCGTAGGAGGCCCATCGTTACCACGGCCCGTATGTGGGCCATGGTTATTGCGTCCACTAGCAAACCGAGGAAAAAGAACTGCAGTGACTACAAGGAAACAAATAAACAAGACTATAAATAAATCTTTACATTATTAATATATATATATATATATATATATATATATATATATATATATATATATATATATATATATATATATATATATATATATATATATATATATATATATATATATATATATATATATAATAATAAAGCATCTATTGCTTCTGCTCGCATACCCGTCGTGGCACTTTTGCAAAAAGGCCCTTGACTTTTCCGGAAATTGTACCCGCAGTCCAGTAAATAAGTGGGAAAAAACGTTTCGTACGTCTGCCCCACGGACGTGCTTGACAAAAAAAAAACCACCCCCGAATCGAGCGACCGCGTCTCCCACCCCCATCTGGATCCGCCGCCTCGCCGCCGCCGGCCCGCATCCTCCGCCACGTCATCCTCCGCCGCGCCGTGCTGCCGTCCTCCCCGCACCCCGGCCTGCCTCTTCTCCGCCACGCCCTCCTCCCCACGCCGTCCGAGTCCTCCACGCGGTTCGCCGACACCGAGGCCCAGGCCACCGCGCTCCGGGCCCGCGCTGGCCGGCTCGAGCGCTTGCCGCCGACCACGACGAGCTGCTCAACACTCTCCTCGCCGCCACGGGCAACGGCCGGGAGGAGGAGGAGGACGCGCGGGAGGCGCGGCAGCGTCAGAATCAGCGCGTCGGATCCGGCCGAGGCTTACGGCAACACGGACGCGGAGGCTCTGGCCGCGGCCGCCATGCTCTATGCCCCGCCCCTGCTCGCTGAGCCCTGCCTCTCCGGATCTCCATCCATGTACGCTATCGGGGACCCTGCAGGTCCAAGCTTGTCGGCGAGGGGGAGCGCAGACAGGAGCCTAGCCCGTCATGGCGTCCACCAAGGTGCAGCGTATCATGACCCAGCCCGTCAACCTCATCTTCTGCTTCCTCCAGAGCGTACGCTTCTCCTGCTGCTTCTGGATTTTTTCTCAAACTGGAGGTTCGTCAATTCTTATTCCAATTTCGGTTTCATGGTGACTACTCGTAAACATGGATGTAGATGTCGTGCATTTGTCCCAACAACTGTTTTTCTTAATGGTTGGATGAAAAAGAACTTTCTGTAGTGTTTCAGCTTATCATATGGTCAAAGCTGGATATGGCGCGTGCCGTGCCAGGGTCATCGCTACATTGAGCGATGTGGCGTACTACATCTGAAGGTCCATTGGCATGGTTCAACGAGGAGAACTAACAACTGAAGGTCCTTCTTCAGTCTGGCCTCCTCAGTTGATTCTCCCAATAATCATTTTTTCTTAATTTGGATTGAAATGCTAATGGAATGTTTTGCCTTTGGTGTTGTCGATTTTGCACAGATTGCTATATCCGACAGGCAGAAAACTCCAATCATTTGATATTTGAGGGACCACGGGCGCTTTAAGGGAGCATGGTGCTGGCAATTAAAAGGATGCTTCAGGTATAATTTATGAACACTGCACAATTTTAGCAAAGGAAGAAGTACTGGCTATGGATGATTACTTTGAGTGTATGAGATTGTGAGTGGTGTAGGCTTCTTAAGCTACAGGGCTGTTCTGGCTTCTGATGGTTAAGTTGTTTAGGCAATAGCAGTACTAGATCAGTTCAATTCAGTAGAAATGCAGCTAAGCAAGGGTAGCAGTAATGTAGATAAGCAAGGGTAGGAATGCTTCACTCTTTGTTATGAACAAATGGCCTAAGTAGTAGTAATGCAGCTACTGGTTTGTATTTGATCTGAATGAAGTGTAACCAATTGAAGGTAACATTAAAATCCTGCACCAAAGTATATTCTGATTTTTATAACCTGCAACAGAGTATGTATAAGAAAGAATACTTTTTTGTGAATTGGTTTGTTCTCTCTTCTCTTATTGTACCGCTGTTCATATTCAGATTCTTCATTGTTTTGTTCGCATGAAAGGAACTTCTTTACTAACATTAATTTTTTATTTCTATTTTGAAAGCATTCCTTTTTCCATGAGCAAGTTGGGCATGTTGCTCAAAGGATCTGAAAGTTCTAACCAAAGATGACAATATGGGCACAGCCATGTTTCAAAGTGTTTTTTATACGCGTCAAGTTGTGTGCCGTGGTGTATTAGAAGAATGGTGAAAAGGTGAGAAATAGTATAAACTGGGGATAAAGGATCATGCTTTCAAAGTTTATCATGCTTCACATTAATCCTTGTGCATGCCCTTGTGATTCCATCTTTTTGAACCATATATCAACAATAGTCGTGTCGAGCATACCGTCATATATAAGCTTCTACTTTTTCTGAATGATTTTGTAAAGGTGAGATATTCAAAATATGTGTCTCCACATTATGTTTTTTGTTGCTGAAGTAGGGATATGGCAGGTTATGTTCAAGATGAGAGCTGCATGTAAGTAGCGCTGACTGATTCGCCCCAAAAATATTGTTATGCATCTTGATAGTTGTAAATTCACCAGTGAACTCAACGAAAATGTTGCTTTCAGGTAACAAACTATACATTCTTTTTGACAAATTTCACAATGCAGCTGGGCCCATAAATCTCTATCAACCTATTGGTTACATCTCTAATTTTTTTAGTTGGTTGTCAAGCATATCTTACCTTCAATATTTTCTCTATTTTGTTACAGGCATGTTATTTATCTATACTTATGCCAGCTGATCGTGTAAGGTAAAATTGTCGAAAGGAAGTAAAATAATTACATGTCCAAGTTTGATGAAGGTTACTTAATGTTAATCAATCTTTTTCTATATGTTCCTCTCATAGGAGCTGTAGTTTTTCGGATACATGCAGACAAGTAACATTAAGTTGCTAAAAGCAAGCAAAAGTTAAACAAGTTTGACAAAGTTTGACCTCCATTCTTAAATCTAGCTATTTTGTTCCTTTTAGTGAAACCCTTAGACGAGGATAACATATTTGTGATGTTTTCCATAGTTTGATAGAAGTGGTGCTCAGCGGCATACGAAGCTGTCTTTTGAAATGAGCAACATCTACAATTCTCACTAAAGTTTAATACATGTGGAGTTGGCTGCTCCAGTGGAGAAATAGGGACGCGAGTGAGCCAATGTAGGGACGGTGATGTACTTATGTTGCTTCCATTTCAGGTGTGATTTTTCTATTACAGAGCCAGGGGAGTTGAGCAGTGAGTGAGGCTCGATTGTTTCTACTACTATTCGTGGTTATCGATGCGTTCCTACGCCGTCCCTGGCAAGGCTGCAGCCTATTTGCTGCTCTGACATGCCAGCTCTCTTTGCTTCTTGCTCATGCCAGTACTGAAGAGACTATGAATAGATTTCATTATAGTATCCAAAAAAAAAATCCATTGGCAGAAGTTGGAATCTTGCTTCTTACTGGAACATCAGTTCTTCTGCGAGTAGATCATAATCATTTTTAGATTGTTGAATTATTTTGATACATTTCTGTTTTTGAGAATTATTCTAGGATCCTAGCCTTACATTATCTAATCATTACTTATAGGTGAGTGTGCCACAAGGCTCTCTTTGCAACCTTGATCTAACATTTTAGGCAGGATTACCACCTGATAGTTTACATCTTTACAACTAACCAGAAGAACTAAAGAGTGTTCAAAATATCAAGGTGCGCATACATATTTAAAAAATGTGGAATCACATTGTGATTATTAAGGGAACTATTTAATGCTTTATCTTTGTTCTTAATTACTTTGAAGAGATGATCGCTTGAAAAGTTTCTGTTCTTCTAATTATACAGACAAGCCATTCAGTCATTGTTGTTTGTATGTCACCGTGTAGAACAAAAAATTCATGTGATGCGACCCCCCCCCCCCCCCCCCCTAAAAATTGGAATATGTTCATTTACCATACATTTATTGGATGGTCATTAACTAACTTTAGTCATAATTAACTGGTTGGCCTGAAAGTGTTGTAAATGTACCCCCAATTCTATTGATTTGTTCAAGTAGCTAAACAACCCAAAGGAACTTCTGGAGAATTAATATTGTTCTAACTTTCAGGAAGTGGTGTCAAGGAACATGCTGCTTGATTAAGGACCAAGGTAGATGCTTGAAGAGGAACAAGCAGCGGTATGGAAATTCCTCTGGTGGCCAAGCATCTTGTAAGCCCGTGTTTTTGTTGACCAAATTACAAAATATCATAGTTGTAAAAATTTAAAAAATTTCCACAAGCCTTCGAGCAACATGTGTTATCCATGGCCTGCTGCCAAGATATATAAGGTTTTGTGCTAAAAACATTTTTACATGTGAAGTTCAAACAAGGTTGAATTGCTTTTATGAAGAATTTTGAGGGCTAAAAAAGAGGTGACCCGAATGATTTCATTGAATTGCTATTTAGTCAGATTATATAGTTATCCTTGATTATTTGCCCGCTCGAGAACTTGCATAGGTACATATAAAAGCACAGGTACATATGTATACATGGATCCATAAGCTAGAGACATGAAAGAAATTAGTTTTCCCCCGTTGCAACGCACGGGCCCTTTTGCTTGTCCTAGAAATCAGTTATGATGTACCTCCTCACACACAAAATACCAAATATATTGTGATAAAAAAGTTTTAACTATTTGCTTCTGACTTCCATGTAAAATGCACGGCTCGCTGGAAGCTGCTTCTCAGGGAGTGCATGCATTGCTTTTAATATCTGTAGTGATCACTTCCTTAGAAGATGTGTCTAAAACCATTTAGGAAAGATATGGCAAGGTAGAAGCAGGCATATTAGGAACTACTACAACCCATCCCCCTAAAAAAAGAACTACTACAACTCAGCAGTGCACCACGACAGTTACACTCTAGAATACCACACGAATGCTCAAGTTTGTTTTATACCCGTTGCAACGCACGGGCATTTTTGCTAGTAAATAAGCAAGCAACTAATGCTAGGCTATTACGGCGATTACGGACATTACATCCACTGGGCATCAAAGTTCGCCACCAGTGCACATAAAGGGAACAACAAAGCAGCATATTACATACACTAGGCATCTAAATTGGCCACCAGTGCAAATAAACGCGGCAGCAAAACAAGTCCAGAACTGAAACAACTTTAGAAGAGCTCAAGAAACGTTATCCTGGGTATCCACCATGCTGGCAATAAGCTTAGCAAGCTTATTAGCTTTCTCTTGTTTGGCGCTAAAATCCTCCAACACTTGTTGTTGCACTAGAAAGTATGCATCTGAATTCTCCAGGGACTTCCTCAGTCCTTCGGCTTCTTGTCACAGCACAGCTGATCTATGTCTTTTAGCTTGTAGTTGAGACTCAAGAAACCGAACTGATTCAGACAACGAGTTTGAAGAGCTTGTGCAAGTGGTAGTGGCCAGTAACTCGAACACTACATCAAGACAGGACTTTGGGTTTGTCTCACTGTCTTCAAGATAGTTTTCCTTATCTGTTTTATCAGCTTTGTTGGAGACCAGCAAGGTTGTCTCACTATCTTCAACCTTATCTACATTACTTCCTTTACCATTGCTTAATGTGGTACTCTTCTCCAATATTCTGTCAGCATTCTAAAAGAAGAAACAAGCAGACACATAACAGGTTTAGCATGTAGTATATGAAACTCATTTTGGTGAACCAGTTCAGTAGTAAGGTGGACATGATTAAACTATCAAGTCTTCTATTGCAAAGTAGTACATTATAAAAGCATCAAACAAACATATATCTATGTGCTACTGTCACTGCATTGTCTTGCCAAATCAAAATAGAGATACAGTTCAAATCATATCAGTTCAAGACAAAATAGCATTGAAAGAATATAAGTGTGGGAAACTACACAGCACCCCAAGATTTTAGATGGGTACCATGGGTATACATGTACAACTAACAACACTATTGGCTCTGTTTTGATGCTAGTAATGTGCAAGATATGAGAAGACCACTGTCTACACAATTGAAATGGAAATCAACATAGAGCAATTTAGAAGAGCAAACCAGTTAAAGAAACATGTTTAAACATACCTGTTGTGCCATTGGAGTTTTGATTGGATCCTTCTATTTAAAAATTAGTTGGTATGAGTAAATACAGTGATACAAGAGCAAAGCAGTATGCACCACAGCTATGGAATCTTAGCTGAGAACAGTTGTTCTGCAGGTTTAAGCACTTGTTCTATAAGAAGAGAGTATAGTAAGACGCAACCATATAGTACTTCAAAATGAAATATGATCTCATAGACCCTACTAGATTCATGGGTCTAGACCAATACAGAACAAGGCGTTCCCAGTCATCGTCCCGTAAATGTGTCTCCGGAGAAAGTAAGGGAATTTGATGAGTTTCCTTGCCAGTGAAATATGTTTTCTTTAGGTAATTCTGATACCGCCACAAAGCATTCTTGAAGATAGCAGAGGTATTAGCACAGGTTACCTCATCCTGAGTTTCCAAATCGGTCGTTCTCTACACAGAAAAATGGGAACATTTGCTGTGTTATAACCAGCAGGGAGGTCGAAAGTATGGGACAAAGCAAAGTAATTGCCATGAATACTTACACATAACTCCTGGAGGAACACCTGCAACTGGCTTTTTCCTTCATCTTCAGCATAATATTTCCATGATGGGAAGATACGCACATAGGATTTAACAACATCAAATGCGATAGACGCTAAACTATGGATGACTGGTTCTGCTTCGTCCACAGGAATAGGTGTACTAACTGGTGGAGTTGGGGTTCGCCGTGGTAGTCCTGGCGCTTTGGGCACTGGAGCTGCCTTACTAACTGCTCTTGTTTGGGAGCTCTGTCGTGGAGATGGTGTTGTGTCAACTGGAACTGGGTTACTATCTACTGGGGTTGGGGTTAGATTGGGTGAAGCTGGTTCTCTGTCCATTGGAGTAGGGGTACAATCTGCGATAGTCTGGGTTATGTGTGGTAGGGCTGGTTCTTGTGCAAGTACAGGATGGGGTGCTGTCTCCATCGACAGGTAGCACTGTTTTATTTGAAGACCGTGTTTTTACTCCCCTAGATATTGCCATCACACCCTCCAATTCAAATGGCTGATAAACAAGAAAAGTAGTTGAATGTACAGACCTTGTATGAGACAGATGCAATAGATAGTGAGGAAAAAAGAGGGCATGAAATAGTTCACATATATGTTGTTTAACTAAACAGGATAGCATGACATAATTTCACATATATGATGTCTATATAAATAGTATAGCATGACATAATTCAAAGATATGATGACTAACTAAAAAGGATGGCATGAGATAATTATATGATGTCTTTAGTAAACAGGTTCGCATGGCATAATTCACATACATGTTATCTAAGTAAACAGGATGGCATGATATAATTCACATATGTGATTTATATACTAAGAAGATGGCATTCACATATATGATGTCTAAACTAAGCAGATGGTGTTGAATATTGTGTATATGATGTCTAAACTATGCAATGCAAGACACCATATGCATGATACGAGCAGTATAACCCCCTGCCAAGTTAGAGCATACATCTCGGGGGGGGGGGGATAGGACTGGTCATCTGTCTCTGAATCCTCCTCTGAGGAGCTATCTGGACCCAGCAAGAGATCTGCTTCGACAGGTAGCATTGTCTGCTCTGAAGAACTTGTTTTCACTCCAGATTTTTTCATCACCCACTCAAATGGCTGATTCACAGGAAGAGTAGTTGAATGTACAAACATTGTCGACAAATGGAAATGTAATAAAAAAAGGAATGGCAAGATATAATTCAAATATATGATGCTTGGCTAAACAGGATGGCATTGCATATTTCACATATATTATGGCTGGCTAAAAAAGATGGCATTGCATAATTCACATATATGATATAGAAACTAAACAGGTGGCATTACAGAACATGTCTAAACTAAGCAGATGACATATATGATGTCGAAAGTAAGCAAAGCAAGGCACCATATGCATGATATGACTAACATCATCATGCCAAGTTAGAGCAAACACCTCGGGGGGTAAATAGGAGTGGTCAGCTCCCTCTGACTCCACCTCTAAACAGATATCTTCCTCTGGATTACAATCTGGAGGAGGGGGGTGGGGTTGCCATTGCACCCACCATGGAGCGATGTCTGCATGACATTGTATTGCCGTGCAAGACTCTTTTCTTTTTCTCTACATGTTCAGCATGACTCTGTACAATAACTGTCATGCATACGAAAAATATATAGTGAGATTAAGTAAGGAGAGAATGCAGAAATCTAGAGTGATGGTAACAACCAGTGGATAGATCCAAAAATAATGATAGCAGGCAAATGATAGCTTAATTTAATAAAAAGACAGATGATGGCTGTTTTAATGTTTGTTTCCCACCCAAGATGAACGACATAGTAGATACCCTAGATGAAACAGATAGTAGATTGATATACTATTCATTGCTACCTTGATATGTGCCCCACGAGCATTTTAAAACTCAAGTTTGAACATTAATTTGGACCTGACTTGGAGTATAAGAGATGAACATGATGATAAACTAGCAGGTAATATCAAGCAATGCATAAAGTAAGCAGAAACAAAAGAGTGCGACCTCTCTTGAGGACCCGTGTACTCCTCAGGTTCATCTGCTGAGTCGATGATGGTGATGCAGTTGCGGTGGCTACCAGTGGCGGGGAAGAAGATCTGAGGTGGCGAAAGATGGTAAGGAGTCATGATGTCTGGTATGGTGGATGCTTCTGTCGATGGAGCGGCTCAGGTGAGGTGGACGACGGCGCGGCAGGAGCAGGACAAACCACACAAAGTTTTCTTCGACACCTATCTGTAACTGAAGTAATTCTGTAAGGGCTCCTTTGGCTTGCAGGAAGAGCACATGAATGCAAAGAAACATGGCCAAATTAAAGTCAAACCACCTGCAAATGTGTACAGTTAGAATGTTATTATGCCACTAATGCACTTAGTCTTCTTTTCATGCATAGGATTTTGATAAGTAGGTCCAGGTGGATGTTAAAATTTATGTGTTTTTCCTTTGAAGCAGACGCGAAAGGAAAAAATCCTTCAGTTTTGTTTTGCTCCATTCCTTTCAACCAAATGCATGAATAATTGAATAGTGGAGTACCATAGGAAATGTTCCTATTGCTATGTTTTTCCTTCACTTTTTCGGTTTTTCCTTTGAACCAAATAGCCCTAAGGGATCGACATGAATGTAGAGTAAAAAGTGATGCGACAAGTGTACAACCTCTTTGGCGTAGCCGTGTCGACCTCAGCATCATTGGGTCGGTCGCTGAAGATGTTGCGGCGGAGGTGGATGTCGGAGCTGGGGAAGAAGATCTGAGGCGTCTGTGGACGGCGTCGAGGGTACTGCTCTGTTGAGATGGATGGTTCCGTCGTTGGAGCAGCTCCGGCAAGCTGTACGACGTCGAGGCTGAAGCAGTACAAGACAGACATCCTTAATCTGAAGTGGGATTCTAATACCATCTCCAATAGATGACGTAAAATACATCACCAAAAAGTGCTAGTTGTAAAATTTACATCACCAAAAAACAACCAACTCCAACAGATGATGTAAAAACTGTTGACTCTGAACTTAACTGTCGAAACTGAATTTTACTGTTGAAACTGACTATTACTGTCGAAACTGAACGCACTAGTAGCAGAGAAGCACTTCATTGGTAGTTTAGGCCGCTCGAGCACTTGTAGTAGCAGAGAAGCAGTGATCTGAATCAGCAGCCGCTCAACAGGGAACACACTAGCAGATAGCAGCCAGAGCAGCAGCGCGAACGAGAGCCAGAGCAGTAACTCGTGTAGCTGCAGCAGCCCGTGTACCAGCATCAGCAGCGCGAGTGCGAGCAAGAGCAGAGCAGCAGAGCGAGCGAGAGCCAGAGCAACAGCAGCTGCTCCGGCTGGTATGGACGTGATAACCCACAAGTATAGGGGATCGCAACAGTTTTCGTGGGTAGTATTTCACCCAGATTTATTGATTCGACACAAGGGGAGCCAAAGAATATTTGCGAGTATTAGCAGTTGAGTTGTCAATTCAACCACACTTGGAGAAATAAATATCTGCAGCAAAGTGTTTAGTAGCACAGTAGTATGATCGTTTCAATAGCAGTAGTAACGGTAGCAATAGTAACAAAGACATTAACAGTAGCAGTTTTGTAGTGATTGTAACAGCAGCAGCAGCGAAAGTAACTTAGCAAAGATCAATATGAGAAAAGTCGTAGGCATTGGATCGGTGATGGATAATTATGTTGGATGACATTCATCATATAACAGTCACAACCTAGGGCGATACACAATAGCTCCAATTCATCAATGTAATGTAGTCATGTATCCGTATATAGTCATACGTGCTTATAGTAAGAACTTGCATGACATCTTTTGTCCTTCCCTCCTGTGGCAGTGGGGTCCATAAGGAAATCTAAGGGATATTAAGGCCTCCTTTTAATAGAGAGCCGGAACAAAGCATTAACACATAGTGAATACATGAACTCCTCAAACTACAGTAATCACCGAAAAGAATCCCAATTATTGTCACCTTGGGGTATGCGGATCATAACACGTAATAGGTGCATATAACTTGCAAGATAGGATCAAGAACTCAAATATATTCATGAAAACATAAAGGTTCGGATCTGAAATCATGGCACTCGGGCCCTAGTGACAAGCATTAAGCATAGCAAAGTCATAGCAACATCAATCTCAGAACCTAGTGGATACTAGGGATCAAAGCCCTAACAAATTGACTCGATTACATGGTAAATCTCATCCAACCCATCACCGTCCAGCAAGCCTACGAAGAAATTACTCACACACGGCGGTGAGCATCATGAAATTGGTGATGGAGGATGGTTGATGATGACGATAGTGTCGAATCCCCCTCTCCGGAGCCCCGAACGGACTCCAGATCAGCCCTCCCGATGAAGAACATGAGGTGGCGGCGGCTCCGTATTGTAAAACGCAATGATTCTTTCTCTCTGATTTTTTTCTCCATGAATAGGTACTTATAGCATTGGAGTTAGGGTAAATGGAGGTGCCAAGGGCCCACAAGCCTGGGGGGAGCGCCCTGTGGGGGTAGGCGCACCCCCCTGAGCTTGTGGCTCCTGGGTGGCCCCCCTCCAGTGGATCTTTTCGCCAATATTTTATATATATTCTGAAATAATTCTCCGTAAATTTTTAGGGCCATCCGAGAACTTTTATTTTTGCACAAAAATAACACCATGGCAATTCTGCTGAAAGCAGCGTCAGTCCGGGTTAGTTCCATTCAAATCATGCAAATTAGAGTTCAAAACCAAAGCAAAAGTGTTTGGAAAAGTAGATACGTTTGGGACTTATCAACTCCCCCAAGATTAACTCATTGCTTGTCCTCAAGCAATTCAGTTGACAAACTGAAAGTGACAAAGAAAAACTTTTACAAACTCTTTTGTTCTTGTTGTCTGTATATATACTTAACTAGCATCCAAGTTTTCAGCAAAGATTATGAACTAACCGTATGAATCATAACACTTAGGTCTCACATTTACTCATATCAATAACATAACCAACTAGCGAGCAATAATAAGATATCTCGGATGCCAACACTTTGTCAAAACAATCATGATACAATATGTTAACATGGTATCTCGCTAGCCCTTTCTGGGACTGCAAAACATAAATGCAGAGCACCTCTAAGATTCAAGCAACGACTAAACATTGTAATTCAGGGTAGAGGATATCCGGTCATGGTCGCACCCAACATTAACTATACTCAATGCATAAAAATGACAATAGTGCACTCCAACTGGTGCTTAAATGAGAGGGTGATGACTCAACAATAAAAATAAAATAACATGAAAGTAAATGGATAGGCCCTTCGCAGAGGGAAGCATGGATTTGCAGCGGTGCCAGAGCTCGAAGCCTAAATCAGAGATGAAAATAGTTTTGAGAGGTATGCTTTTCCTGTTAACGTCACAACCGAGAGTTTTCAATATCTTCCATGCTAAACCCATTATAGGCGGTTCCCAAGCGGAAAGGTAAAGTTTACTCCCCCTCCACCATACCAACACAAGCCATGGCTAGCCGAATCCTCGGGTGCCCTCCATACCAACAACTTTTCGGGGGAGTTTGTTTGCATTATGTATTTTTGATTTGAGCATAGGACCGGGCATCCCAAATACCAGCCTCTCTCGTGCAATGACAAGTGAATAAACACTCATCTCGAGAATAACCCGCTTAGCATGGAAGATACTGACCGCCCCCCATCACTCCATGAGCGGTACAGTCACACAAAACAGATGTTCGTTTGAATATTTAGAGGTGGCACATGCAAATTTACTTGGAACGGCAGAGTAATACCGCATATAGGTAGATATAGTGGACTCATCTGGAACAACTTTGGTTTAAGGATTTGGATGCACAAGCAGTATTCCCGCTTAGTACAGGCAAAGGCTAGCAAATAGATTGAGAAGCGACCAGCTAGAGAGCGAAAACGGTCATAGACATGCATTGCGAATAATTAACATTGAATACGAGCATGAGTAGGATATCAACACCCTGAACATAAATATCATGGAGGCTATGCTGGTTTTGATTCAACTACATGTATGAACATGTGCCAAGTCAAGCCACTCGAATTACTCAGAGGAGGATACCATGCTAACATACTATATCACAACCATTTTAATGCATGTTGACACTCAAGATAAATCATTATCCACTCCTAGCTATTTAAGCATGGCATGAGCAACTATAATCTCTAATTGTCATCACAAACATGTTTACTCATAATAATGCTGAATCATGAATACTGGGCTAAACATATTTACAAAGACAAAAACAAGAAGAGTTCATACCAGCTTTTCTCCATCGCAATCACTTCATCAAATATCGTCATTATTGCCTTTCACTTGCACGACCGAATGATATGAAAATAATAATAGTGCAAGAGTGCCGTGGTCTAAGCTGGAATCTGCAAACATTTATTCAAAGGGGAAGACAAAGTAATAGTGGCACTTTGTTAGTTCAAAAATAAAGCATATGAGAGCCGCTCAACATTTTCATCGTGGTCTTCTCCTTGCAACGACTCAACAAAAAGAAAAGAAATTCAGAGGAACACACTGAAATGTTTTTGGAGCTTTTGGTTTTTCTGAAGAAAGCAACTTAACGAAGGAAAACAAATAACGAGAAAAACTATTTACACGGGAATACTCCCAACATGCAAAAGAAGAAATGAGAAATCTTTTTGGGTTTTCTTTTACTTCTACGAATTGACTAAACAAGAAGGAAACTACAACTATTTTTTTTTGGATTTTCGAAAGTTTTTCAAACACACAAGAAGAAAGCAAAAATAAAACAAACATGGATATACAATGAAAAAGGATGAACACCGACAACTGGAATGAATGTGTGGTACATGAATGTAATGTCGGTGAGAAATACGTACTCCCCCAAGCTTAGGCTTTTGGTCCAAGTTGGTCTACGGCCACTCTTGGCCTGGATAATGCCCGTGATGGTAGTTCAGGTTGTACTGAAATGCAGCTGCCACAGCTTGGTGAGCTGCCTCGTTAAGGCGCTCGGTCTCTGCTGCCCTCTTGTACTGCTCAGCCTCCTCCTCAAGTATGAAATGTCTATGTTTTCCCTGGAAATCAAAGAAGGTAGGAGCAGGCAAAACAATATGGAAAACATGACGCATGTTAAAGATTAGCCTGTATCTGAACGGAGGGTCACCCCTCTCAAGGAACTGGCGGCGTTCCATAGCATCATAATCAAGAAAACTCGGTGGCAACAGGGTATCATTACGTTTTATGGGCACACTAAGATAAATGGCTAAGCGAGTAGCATAAATTCCACCAAAGAAATCACCAACTAAGGCATTATTATGTAAACGGCATGCAACAATAGCCCCCATGTTAAATTTTCTATCTCCCAGCACTGCACTCTTAAGAATGCTCAAATCAGGAGCGCATAAATGACTAGGGTCCTGTTTACCATTAATGCATCTACCAATGAACAGAGCAAAATAATGTATAGCAGGAAAAATGAATGCTCCCCATAGTAGCTTGCGTAATGCCTCTAGTTTCACCCCTAGTAATGTTCATGAGAAATTCATTGCAGTCAGATTTATGAGGTTCAGTGCAAGTCCCCCAAAATGGAATTTTACAAACACTACTAAATTCTTCAACGGACATGCGAAAGGACTTTTCATATAAGTTGAAAATAACATCATGTGAAGTGCGCTGATATACATACTCGAATCTCCGCACAAAGGAGTCAGTGAGATCATAGTACTGCGGGCACTAATCTGTCAAGAACTCCGTGAGCTCGACATTGCGCACATACATATCAAACTCTTCCTTGATGCCGGCTCGAATCATGAAGGCATCCGATGGCCACTCGCATGGCAAAACCGAAGCCTCCCGCGGCGGTTCGGTATCCGGCTTGCGTATCGCGGGCCTAGGAGCACTATTGCTTGAGGAACCACCATGGAACATCTTCCTAAACATTTTCTTCCTCTGAAATTTTCTGAAATTTTTAGTGACTCGAAATAAAAGTGAAGGAAACTCAACAAAATTGATAGCAACTACTCCCACAAGTATCTAGAGGCTGTATCATGCATCAAAACTACTTTGGACCATACAAATTCAACATGCAAGCTCATAAACATGGTCACCACAGCAGCAAAAATTTGCAAAGTATAAAGCACTAGCACAAAAACTAATTGGAGCATTGGAGGAGTCACATACCAAGGAGTAATTCCTCAAAATAGTTTTGGAAACGGAGTTCCGAGCAAGGAGATCAAAAATCACAGCAAAATGAGCAAGAACACGGGCTTGGGAGGAAGTTTGATTTTTTTTGGAGGAAAAAGAAGGAGATGGGTGGCTGGCATAAGTGAGTGGGTCCCTGCGGGACCCACAAGCCTGCTAGGCGTGCCTTGTGAGCTTGTGGCTCACAGGTACACCCCCCTGGGGTGTGTTCAGTGCCAAAAATTCTTAAATATTCTGGAAAAATTCATACTAAATTTTCATGGCATTCTGAGAACTTTTATTTTTTGGCCATTTTTTATTGCACGGATAATTCAAAAAACAGGATAATCATGGCATTTTATTTTATTCTACTACAAATAACAGAGAGCAAAAGGTGGGTTCAGAAAGTTGTGCTTACTAAATTCATCGACCACATGCCCCTCAAAAGGAATCCATTAATAAGGTTGATCAAGTCTTATTAACAAACTGTTTCCGGATGGCATGAAACCGAAGAATCTTCGTATAAAACTAAGTTACCTCAATGGGGATATGCATCTCCCCAACAATAAGAATTTCATATTTCTTTTTGACAGTAGGAACAGGGAATTTGAAACCTCCAATAGTAATTGTCAAAACTTTTTGAATACAATTGATACCATTCACCGAACTTTGTTTCTTCAGGAAATAAACCGTATGCTCATTACCATTGACATGAAAAGTGACCTTGCTTTTGTTGCAATCAATAACAGCCCCTGCAGTATTCAAAAAGGGTCTTCCAAGGATAATCGACATGTTGTCATCCTCGGGCATATCAAGTATAATAAAGTCTGTCAAGATAGTAACATTTGCAACAACAACGGGGACATCCTCGCAAATTCCAATAGGTATAACAGTTGATTTATCAGCCATTTGCAAATATATTTCAGTAGGTGTGAGCTTATTCAAATCAAGTCTTCTATATAAAGAGAAGGGCATAACACTAACACCGGCTCCCAAATCACATAAAGCAGTTTTAACATAACTTCTTTTAATGAAGCATGGTATAGTAGGTATTCCTGGATCTCCTAATTTCTTAGGTATTCCACCCTTAAAAGAATAATTTGCAAGCATGGTGGAAATTTCAGCTTTAGGTATCTTTCTTTTATTTGTGACAATATCTTTCATGTATTTAGCATAGGGAGACATTTTCAACATATCAATCAAGCGAGTGCGCAAAAAGACAGGTCTAAGCATTTCAACAAAGTGCTCAAAAGGTCTAAGCATTTCAACAAAGTGCTCAAAGTCTTCCTCATCTTTGTTTTTAGATGGTTTAGTGGGAAAAGGCATAGGTTTCTGAACCCTTGGTTCTCTTTCCTTCCCATGTTTTCTAGCAATGAAGTCTCTTTTATCATATCTTTTATTCTTAGGAGGTGGGTCATCAAGATCAACAGCAGGTTCTATTTCTACATCATTATCTGGTTGAGCATCAACATGAACATCATCATTATCATTGTCATTATCATTATCAGTATCACTAGGTGTATGTTCATTACCAGATTGTGTCTCAGCATCAGAAATAGAAATATTGTTTTGATTCTCAAGGGTTTTTTCTATCTTAGGTTCACTAGAAGCATGCAAAGTCCTATCATTTTTCTTTTTCTTTTTCTTCTTAGATGGACTAGGTGCATCAATATTATTTCTTTGAGAATCTTGTTCAATTCTTTTAGGATGAGCTTCAGGATACAAAGGCTCCTGAGTCATTCTACCTCCTCTAGTAACAACTCTAACAACACGATCATTCATTTTATTATTCATCTCATCAAGCAAATCATTTTGTGACTTAGCTATTTGTTCTAACTGAGTCTGAACCATAGAAGCATGTTTATTCAAGCACTTAACTTCATTAGCAGTTCTAAACATCAAATCACTGAAGCATTCAATCATGATGGCATTTCGTTTTAATTGATTGCTAACATACATATTGAAATTCTCTTGCTTAACAATGTAGTTATCAAATTCATCCAAGCATTGACTAGCAGATTTATTATAGGGAATATCACTTTCATTGAATCTACGAAGAGAATTTACCTCCACTACCTGTGTCGGGATGTCGAGCCCATGTATTTCTTCAATAGGTGGTAAATTCTTAACATCTTCAGCTTTAATACCTTTTTCCTTCATAGATTTCTTAGCTTCTTGCATTTCTTTTGGACTGAGGAATAGAATACCCCTCTTCTTCGGAGTTGGCTTAGGTGGTGGTTCAGGAAGTGTCCAATCATCAGAATTTCTCAATATATTATTCAATAGTACTTCAGCCTGTCCAATAGTTCATTCCCTGAAAACACAACTAGCACAACTATCTAGGTAGTCCCTAGAAGCATTGGTTAGTCCATTATAAAAGATATCAAGTATTTCATTTTTCTTAAGAGGATGATCAGGCAAAGCATTAAGTGGTTGGAGAAGCCTCCCCCAAGCTTGAGGGAGATTCTCTTCTTCAATTTGCACAAAGTTAAATATTTCCTGTAAGGCAGCTTGTTTCTTATGAGCAGGAAAATATTTTTTAGAGAAGTAATATATCATATCATGGGGACTATGAACACAACCAGGAGCAAGAGTATTAAACCATTTCTTAGCATCACCCTTTAATGGGAAAAGAAACAACTTAAGAATATAGTAGTAACAAATCTTTTCCTCATGAACTAATAGGGTGGCAATATCATTCAACTTAGTAAGGTGTGCTACAACAGTTTCAGTTTCATAACCATGAAAAGGATCTGATTCAACCAAAGTAATTAACTCAGGATCGACAGAGAATTCATAATCCTTATCGGTAACAAATATGGGAGAGGTAGCAAACTTAGGATCATATTTCATTCTCTCCCTCATGGATTTTTCTTTCAACTCAGCAAGCAATTTTCTAACCTCACCTCTATCATTACAAGCAAGAATTGCCCTAGCTGTCTCCCTATAAAAAACATAACCATCAGATGTCTCAGGCATTTCAACTCTAGTAGGAGAGCTAGGCATAATAGGTGAATCATAATTTTCAAGAGTTTCAACATTTTCAATTCCTTTAGCTTTAGCAATTTGTTCATCAAGAAATTCACCAAGTGGCACAGTATTATCAAGCATAGTACTAGCATCATCATAAGTATCATTCATAGCAGAAGTAGTGTCATCAATAACTTGCGACATATCAGAATGAATAACAGTGGCGGTGTCGCAAGCCTACTCAAAACAGAAGGTGAATCAAGTGCAGAGTGTGATGGCAGTTCCTTACCTCCTCTAGTCATAGAGGGGGCGATCTTGGTCTTAGAGTCTTTCAAATTCTTCATAGTAATCAACAGATATAAATCCCAAGTGACTCAATAGATAGAGCTATGCTCTCCGGCAACGGCGCCAGAAAAAGGTCTTGATAACCCACAAGTATAGGGGATCGCAATAGTTTTCGCGGGTAGTATTTCACCCAGATTTATTGATTCGACACAAGGGGAGCCAAAGAATATTTGCGAGTATTAGCAGTTGAGTTGTCAATTCAACCACACCTGGAGAACTAAATATCTGCAACAAAGTGTTTAGTACCACAATAGTATGATAGTTTCAATAGCAGTAGTAACGGTAGCAATAGTAACAAAGACAATAACAATAGCAGTTTTGTAGTGATTATAACAGCAGCAGCAGCGAAAGTAACTTAGCAAAGATCAATATGAGAAAAGTCATAGGCATTGGATCGGTGATGGATAATTATGTTGGATGACATTCATCATATAACAGTCACAACCTAGGGTGATGCACAATAGCTCCAATTCATCAATGTAATGTAGGCATGTATTCCGTATATAGTCATACGTGTTTATAGTAAGAACTTGCATGACATCTTTTGTCCTACCCTCCCGTGGCAGCGGGGTCCATAAGGAAATCTAAGGGATATTAAGGCCTCCTTTTAATAGAGAGCCAGAACAAAGCATTAATACATAGTGAATACATGACCTACTCAAACTACGGTAATCACCGGAAAGAATCCCAATTATTGTCACCTTGGGGTATGCGGATCATAACACATAATAGGTGCATATAACTTGCAAGATAGGATCAAGAACTCAAATATATTCATGAAAACATAAAGGTTCATATCTGAAATCATGGCACTCGGCCCCTAGTGACAAGCATTAAGCATAGCAAAGTCATAGCAACATCAATCTCAGAACCTAGTGGATACTAGGGATCAAAGCCCTAACAAATTGACTCAATTACATGGTAAATATCATCCAACCCATCACCGTCCAGCAAGCCTACGAAGAAATTACTCACACACGGTGGTAAGCATCATGAAATTGGTGATGGAGGATGGTTGATGATGACGACGGCGTCGAATCCCCCTCTCTGGAGCCCCGAACGGACTCCAGATCAGCCCTCCCGATGAAGAACAGGAGGTGACGGCGGCTCCGTATCGTAAAACATGATGATTCTTTCTCTCTGATTTTTTCTCCATGAATAGGTACTTGTAGCGTTGGAGCTAGGGTAAACTGAGCTGCCAGGGGCCCACAAACCTGGGGGGCGTGCCCTGGGGGGTAGGCGCGCCCCTGAGCTTGTGGCTCCTGGGTGGCCCCCTTCCAGTGGATCTTTTCGCCAATATTTTTTATATATTCTGAAATAATTCTCCGTAAATTTCCAGGTCCATCCAAGAAATTTTATTTCTGCACAAAAATAACACCATGGCAATTCTGTTGAAAACAGCGTCAGTCCGGGTTAGGTCCATTCAAATCATGCAAATTAGAGTCCAAAACCAGAGCAAAAGTGTTTGGAAAAGTAGATACATTTGGGACGTATCAGGATGCCACCGCCGAGGGAGCCTCGCAATGGGGGAGATCCGCCATGGTGGATGTCGCCGGCGGCACCGGTGTCGAGGGAGCCGCGCCATGGCGGAGCTAGATCGAGCACCGGCGGCGCCGTGATGTCGGGTGAAGGAGAAGATGCGATTTGTGTACAACCTCTTTGGTGGCGCCGAGTAGGCCTCGGCTTCATCCGAGGAGTCGGTGAGTATGCTGCGGTTCCGGTGGGGCAGGTTAAGGCGGCGAGGCAATCGTCGGAGCAGCTCCTTGGAGGTGGAGGACGGGGCGGCTGAGCCGGCGGGACGACGAGATCGATGACGGAGCCTCATCCGGTGCGGTGGATGAGGGACGTCGAGCTGTTGCGGTGGACGACGTCGTCGGGGAAGAGGCTCTAGCTGGGCGATGATGGGGGCGGACGGAGGAGGGTGGGGTTTCGCGGCTGGTGGAGAGAGGTTTTGGCGGCCTCAGTTTTTTAATGGGGAAAAGAAGAGGATGGGAGGGGGGGGGGACCATGACTTAGGGACGCGCTTGTCCAAAATGTAGGGTAAGTTACAAAAGTACCCCCACCAATTTGAACTAGCGGCTCTTTCCGATCAGGGGTAGAACGGGGATTTCGCGTGTCAGGATTTCACAGGAGGAGGGAGTTTTCACACGCGTTGTAATTTCGGGATAGCAGGGCGCGGGTTCGGAAGGAGGGAGTTTTCGGAGGACAAACAAACAAAGAGATATCTTGACATTTCGGCATAATAAGGCGCGGGTTGAAATTTTGGGAGAAGGATAACGTGTACGGTACCATATCAATTCGCACTTCCCTCAACCAAAAAAAACAAAAAAAGTCAATTCGCACCACACGAGAGAGGGTCTTGTCCCATTTTACTGTATGAATTACTACAAATGTCATTCAAAACTTTGATCCATGTTATGTTCAATTAAAATATTTCGCTAGGTGCATAATGCATGTAACCTACTCAAATGAACATATTAGTGCATTCCAAATGTATATACTAGCGCTGCAATATGAACTAAATTGGAATTTGTTTCACTATTGGAATAAGAATCTACAATCATGATTATTGTCAAGTTAAACCATCATCTGTATATTATCTTCACAACACACCACATGATTACTGTCAAGTTAGATATGAACTATGTGTACTATATGAACTCGAATTCAAAATTTTGAATCCACTTTATGCTGATTTCAAATAATAGTACATTTCAAGCTCTAGCTAGATCTTCATAATCTAAACCATGTTTCATATGTATAATGTGTTTATCGCACAATGTATAGTGCCCCGCCCCCTATGCCTAGAAGTACTTAGCTGTGAGCTGCAAAAGCCACACATTATCACAAATTCAAATAAATGTGAGATTGTTCGATATATATATAATATATATAGTATAACATGTTCATAACCACACCATGTGTATCACCATTATATTCATGCATGCATGGGTTTTAAAAACTATGATCTCTTATTCAAATATCTGAATCCACTTTTGTAATGAATTATGATCTCTGTTAGACTTTTACACCCACACAATCCTCTTCTCTTTGTAGCTAGCACTAACTTTCTCTCGTGCATGCACACGCCCTCCCCCTCCCTCAGCATTCTCTCCGTCGTGCGCATTCATTATTTTTCTTTAGGTCATTCTCCCACGGTCTCTATAGGTCTCCCCAGCTCCTTCTTTCCGGCACACACCGATCGACATACCTCTCTAGCCAGGTCTGCCTACCACATACACACACTTTCCCTCTTCTCCTCTCACCGTCCATGCCCCCTATCTCTCATACGGTCACACACATATGCACACTCTTGCCCCTCTTTCCATCGATCTCACACTCGCACACTCCTCCATCTCTATATAGTAGGCCTATCGCACCACCTCCTAGTCGCATCCCTCTCTCTCTATCCGTCTCTTCGGGCCTTATTTGCCTCTAGCTAACACTTGCATGCATACCGACCGATCTCCCTCTGTACATATAGCTAGGTCGACTATAACTCTTTTTCACCACGCACCGATTGATTTACCTCACTAGATAAGTCTCCCCCTTTCCCCGACACACGACGATTGCTCTACCTATCTAGTTAGGTCTGCTTACCACAAACATATCACCCCCCATCATCCATGCATGCCTGCCGACTTGTCTCTCACACGCACACGCACATAAAGACACACATCCCCTCTCTTATTGATATTGCAGTCGTACCCTCCATTTGTCTAGTAGGCCTCTCCCACCATCTCCGAGAAGCAACTCCACCACCACCCTCCGGCACTCTAGCTCTGTCTCTCTCCCAACCTTATTCCTCTCCTACACATATGTATGGATGCCGATCGATCTCCCTCAATACATAGCTAGGTCTCTCCTTCTCCACACACATACCTGTCGATCTACCTCTCTAGTTAGGTCTCTGCTCCCCCTCCCCCCCCCCCCACACACACCGATAGTCGAACACTCTAGTTAGGTCTCCCTGCCACACACAAACTGCACCTGTCCCCTCTCAAGTTCCAGCAGGACAGCCACCCTATATCTTTGACGTGCGCACAGACAATTTCGCTGGCTCTCTTTATCGATCTCGCACCCATACACCTTCATCCCTCTCTTCGATTCTATCGATATCTCATGTCGATGATCCCTCCCCTCTCTTCTCGTGGATCGCCCCCTCTATATATGATATATCTAGGCCTCCGTTTCACACACATTGCATATGTTACATTTTTTTGAGATATCATCGGCTCATATTCCCTCTCTATCTCTCACGCACACAAATACACTTACGAAATCACCCCCCCCAAAAAAACTCATGAACGCACTCACCATCTCTCTCTAGGTTTGTATCTCTCTCACACACGCCCACATAGGTGGGATACGTGCACGAAGAGAAGAGGTGCACGCACGACGCACGTACTCACGTCTCGTTCCAAACTCTGTACGAAAAGGCAGCCCATGTGATAATTTGACGCGTGTAGCGGTTGTTCACTTGATGGAGGGTCGTGTACCATGCATGAACGAAACAAAGTGCGACTTGACGTGTTTGCGCGTTATTCCTCAATGGCACGTACATAATATAAAACGATTGTTATCGAGAGAAAAAAGAACACCGCTCCACTATACTATAAAATATAGGCAGGAGCCTCAATGCTTGCTTGCTGGGGTTCATCTCTTCACACTTTCTCACACAAGACGGCGGTGGCCAATCTCTCTCTCTCACCGCAAGTCACTGATCCAATCGGATCCCGTCCGCCGGCGGAAAGGGAGGATGTGCAGCGTTGCTCTTGTCGCCGGCGTCGAGGCAGGAAACTCACTACCGGCGTGTCCCGATCTGCGGTACCCGATGTTCTCTCCGACCAAGCTCCGACGCGGTATGACCTTCGCCCCTTGCTCGCTGTCACAGCAGATCCCGGCCGCCGCTGCCCTCCTAGTTACATCCTGACGACCCTCAGGTACAGCTTCCTCTGGAACCGGCCTTGCTCCACTGCCCAACTTCCCAGGGCGCTGCATGTGGATCTTCTCTAGTTCTTTGCCTAAAACGTAGCTCGGCCGGCGTACTTCCCATTTTGCAATCTCGTCCTCACACCGTTTGAGAGAAACCACTGTGCTGCTATCTCCCCCTTAAGACAATGAATATGCTTCTTTTTGTCGGTGTATGTGTCACCAACTGTTATTGACCAGTAATTGTTTGCTTTCTACCTCTTTTTGCACACATGGCTATCCATTTCACCTTGTTGCTATTGCGACCTTTTGGTGAACTGCACAAATCACTTTTTTCTTAAGAGTGTTTTGTGCAGTTCCACTAAAATGTCACATGGGCAACGTTTCTACATTTCAGTGGGACTGCACAAAGGGAGATTGGTTGTGCTATCCTCCTCATCCAACTATGAGTCTAATCTTCTCCAACAAGTAGTCAGTGTTACGAGAGATTGCAAAGATGATCGGCTTCTATTTGTGTGTGTGTGTTTCATCAACTAGTGCCACTATTATTGTAAAAACACTTATTCATATCTTTGCAAACAGGGATGCTCAGCTCGATTTTACTGGAACTGCACAAAATGATCGGATGGTCCATGTCCTCCATAGACTTCTTTCTTGGCTAACATGTCTTGTTCAGTTCGACAGAGCTGTGTGAAACTAGCTGCCGACCAATGAACACCGTGGCCAGGAAATGGAACCATGCCTACGGACAGCATCGATCAATTTTTATTTTTTCTTTATTTGTAGACCTTCTCACAACTTTGTCTTCAGTTGTGATGTAAATATTGGGGCTGATCTGTGAATCATTGTGATGCATTAGCGTCCATGTTAGTTTTCTTTGTATTTGATGGAATGTTCTAACGAGACAACCTTGTATTTGATGGAATGTTGTAACGAGACAACCTTGGAGGAAAGTGGACACAAGAAACCAAAGTTGAAAGCTTCATAGCATTACGGTATAATTCATTATGCTGGAAAATTATGTGACATATAAACAAATCCTGAAAGCTTGATAGCAATGCCAGAAACCATTGAACTTCCTTTCGCCAACTTGTGGGATATCTAGCATTCGGGTCCACGTGCCATGCACCAATATTGAGTGCACAACCGTAGGGGAGGTTCACCCCGGTCGTTGCGCAGCAGTAATAATGACTAATGAGCAGTCAAATCACAGAGCCCCACCTTTGCCACAGTAAGTTGCTCGGACGAAGAAACCATCATTTCACTATTCGTTGAATCCGCACGTACTCCAATATTCCCACAGTAAGTTGCTCGGACGAAGCAACTATCATTTCACCTTTCCCACAGTAAGTACCTTCTTTTTATTCTAGAAACCACCACACGCGAATATTGGACGGTAACAACACAGCATCAAGTGTATGGGTTTATGGGGCTCAATTCAAAAATCGAAACCAACCAATGAACTACTAGATGGTGAGCGTTTGGAGTGGTACGTATCAACACATGCATGCATGAGGAGTACAATGACCAATAACATTTACATGCATTGGTTAGTTTTCTATTATTAATCCTTGCACGCAATAATTTAATGCACTTTGAAATTTAAACTTGTGAATGTGACCAGTAAAATTGAGACTGACAAAATGGTATAGTAATACAAAAATTTGGAGATTAAGCTCTATAAACCAGATGTGAGTGATATACTGTAGCAGGACGGTTGACGGGATTAGTAGAAAGCGCCTTTTTAGCGGGGATTTGCATCAATCTATGAAGGTGCAAAACCAAGTGTTACTACTACACCAAACAAGTTCAAAATGAGAAACTGGACTCACTCACGGCACGCCTGTCGCGTTTGGTCTGTCGGTGAAAGCGCTTCCTCTTGGCATACCATCATTTTTTTAGAATGCTCCTCGCAATGGCATATCACTAACATGTGGGAGGGAGTGGGAGCAAACCGACCTTAATTGACGGCAAAATCGCCAACCCGCCGCACTTTGAGAGAGAAGAGGAGCTAGAAGCGATACGGGCTGGTGGAGCTTTTTTTAGGGGGGCTGGTGGAGCTAGGTGTCGCACGGAGGCCGAGAATATGGTGATAGTGTGATGTGGGCCATGTATGATGTGAAACTACACTGGGCTGCCGTGTTTCAGACTCCTCCGGTTTAGTAGTACTCCATCGCGCGGTTCCCGGCTCCTTCTTGATCATCGGAAATCGTTTTTCTTCCTTTTGCTGACACGTGGGACATCCATCATCCAGGTCCACGTGTCATGCAAGAATATGGAGATAAGTAGTGTAAGTGAGACTCACCAACGGTCAACAACGTAGGTGGAGTACGTGCACGAATCACCCGCAAAAAAAAGAGTACGTGCATGAACAGAAGAGGTGCACGCACCGACACACGTACTCTTTGCCTCTTTCCCAAACACACATGCGCGGGTACACGGTGGAGCTCATTTCCGGATGAAGAGGCATCTCACGTGATAATTTGACGTGTGTAGTAGTTGTTCACTTAAGTGGAGGGTGGGGAACCACGCGTGAACGAATCAAAGTTCGACCATGACGCGGTGGCGCGTTATTTATAAATAAAGTTTTTTTTTCTTCAATGGCACGTATGCAAATTTTTTTCTTCAATGGCACGTGAATCGTGCAAGTACGACGGAGCATGGGATGGTAGCCATGGACATGGTCGGCCCTTTTTGGAGACTACTAGTACTACTTTGATGTGTCCCGTCAACTCGCAGAACGAGGAGAAGCTTGCTTACTACGCCCTATCCCTCGCCCACGCGCGCTCGGTGGCTTGCAGGACGAGGAGAAGTTGTTGCTTACTACGCGGTGGACGTGCAACAGTTCATTCGGTGTCAGATTGCCAGAACTATATACTAGTACTACTACTAGTATAGTAGTACTAGTACAGTAGTAGTACCATCATCATTGTTCGACTTCCGGAAGAGGCGAAGAGCCAAGCGCAAGGTCAGCTATAGCCAAAACTGTGCCACCTTTTAGTAATCTCACAAAGCGTGTCGGAGCCCATGCAATAGCCACACAAGTAGCATGTACACATTTACTAGTAAGTTCTAAGGGACATATGCCAACTTGCCACACAAGTTCATACCCCATTCCTGTATTAAAATTTGTGCACTACTCTACATAGATTAACAACACTCCCATAATTTTGTGCATGACTACTCCACTTAAACATTATCGATGGACTCCATTTACACCACCTAGTTCCAGTCCCAGGCGTTCTTCATAGAAGGCACGATCCATAGCGGCGGGCAACGGGAACCATGGTCGCAGCTTTCTAGTGTGGTTCCACACGATGGAGATTCATCCTAGCTGAAGCGGCATAAATCAGGAGTCCGGACTAATCCCAAGCCCGCTTCTGAGGTTCTGACCGCCCTAGTCCACCAAAAACCCCTCCCCCTCCCATGCGCGCTTCCCGCCCGGCGCTAGCTGCCCGCATTCACACCGCTGTAGAGCACGCCTCTCCACATTGAAGGCGGCTCAGGGCGGACACAGTGAGAGTGAGAGGTCGTGTCCGCCATTGGAGCGGCGCGCCGGCCGAGGGCGCCGCCAGTTGCATGCCCGGCTAACCGCGCCTCCTCGCCGCATTCAAACGCCTCCATTAAACCCGCGTGGAAGCTGAGAAACCTACTACATCCACACGTCCGTTCAGGAGCGGGCCGGCATTAAACGCAATTCCGACCAAGCTCCTCACTACAAAAAAAAGACACATCCGTGACATTATGGCCCGAACGAAAACTTTTTCTGTCATGGTTGTGACACTTCTATGACAATAATTGTGACAAAAACACGTATCATCATAGATGTGGTGGGCTCCTACTTCTATGACAAAAAATTAATGGGCTTTTCGTCCTGGGCAAGCCGGAGACGCACCCGCATGACATTCTTTGGGCCGTCCATGACGTAAAAAATCGTGGTAGAAGTGAGGATGAGGAAATTTTCGGGGAGTTCCCGGTTATGGTGGGTGGTCGGGGCCGAGCGATGCAGTGTGGTTTGCGCATTTCTCTCGTATGCGCGCATGTGTGCGAGGCATTCGCTAATTGAACCCGAGCGAGGCGTTCACTTAATGAACCCGAGCGATCGATCCACTGCGTACTGAAGCCGAGCGATCCCTTTGCTGCTAACTGAACCCGACCGATCCCTTCGCTGCTAACTGAACCTGAGCGATTCCTTCACTGATAACTGAACCCGATCGATCCTTCTCGCTGCTTACTGAAGCCGATCGAGCCCCCGTGCGAGATGTAGCCAGACGATGTTGGGTTGCCTCTCGATGAACAGTGTCTGTTGCTGTCGCGCGCGTGATACACGTAGACACGAGTCAAGACTTGCATCGATCGAGCCGGTTGGTTCGCTGTGGATGAACAATTCCCGTTGTTGCCGCCCGCTCATATGCCCCACCCCAGCCAGTGGGTTGGCTGTGGATGAACAGTACCCTGGCCGTGTGAAGGTGGTTCGCGCTGGATGAACAGGACCCCGAGGAGGCTGCCACACACCCCAGCCGGTTGGGGGTGGATGAACAGGACCCCATGGAGGCTGGATGAACAGTAGCCAGTGGCGGCTGGAGGAAGTCGACGGTGGATGAACAGTAGCTGGTGGAAGCTAGAGGAGGTCGACCGTGGATGAACAGTAGCCCCGTGGAGTCCCGTTTTGCGATACGCCACCCCCCGATGAACAGGACCCCCGTTTCGACCATGGGCAGTTGGGGAGAAGTCTGTTTCCTCCATTTTGTGGTACGCCAGAGCCCACCCGATCAACAGGGCATCGTTTCGACCGTAGGCGCTCGAACAGAAGTCCGTTTCCTCCGTTTTGCGGTATGCCAGACCCCTTATACGTCCAATTTGCATCATGATTTCCTACTATTAATTAATATGTTTTTGATCATTATTTCACTTTATGGTACAATTCTTATGCCTTTCTCTCTTATTTTGCAAGATTCACATGAAGAGGGAGATTGCCGGCAGCTGGAATTCTGAACCGGAAAAGGGTGAAACAGAGATAGCTATTCTGCACAACTCCAAATGACCTGAAAATTTATGGAGAATTATTTTGGAATATATTAAAAATACTGGCGAAAGAATTACCAGGAGGGGGCCCACCAGGAAGCCACAAGCCTGGGGGGCGCGCCCCCCGAGCTTGTGGGCCCCCTGGCAGGCCTCCGGCCCCCTCCTTCTGCTATATGAAGCCATTTACCCTAGAAAAAAAATGAGAAGAAGACTTTCAGGACGAAGCGCCGCCGTCTCGAGGCGGAACCTGGGCAGGAGCTATTTTGCTCTCCAGCGGAGCGATTCCGCCGGGGATACTTCCCTCAGGGAGGGGGAAATCGAAGCCATCGACATCACCAACGATCCTCTCATCATGGGAGGACCAATCTTCATCAACATCTTCACCAGCACCATCTCCTCTCAAACCCTTGTTCATCTCTTGTATTCAATCTTTGTCTCAAAACCTCAGATTGGTACCTGTGGGTTGCTAGTAGTGTTGATTACATCTTGTAGTTGATGCTAGTTGGTTTATTTGGTGGAAGATTATATGTTCAGATCCTTAATGCTATTCAATACCCCTCTGATCTTGAACATGAATATGATTTGTGAGTAGTTACTTTTGTTCTTGAGGACATGGGAGAAGTCTTGTCATAAGTAATCATGTGAATTTGGTATTCGTTCGATATTTTGATGATATGTATGTTGTTGCTTCCTTTAATGGTGTCGTGTGAACATCGACTACATGACACTTCACCATATTTGGGCCTAAGGGAAGGCATTGTGGAGTAGTAATTAGATGATGGGTTTCTAGAGTGACAGAAGCTTAAACCTTAGTTTATGCGCTATTCCGTAAGGGGCTGATTTGGATCCATATGTTTCATGCTATGGTTAGAGTTATCTTAATTCTTCTTTCGTAGTTGTAGATGCTTGTGAGAGGGGGTAATCATAAGTGGGAGGCTTGTTCAAGTAAGAACAGCACCCAAGCACCGGTCCACCCACATATCAAATTATCAAAGTAGCGAACGCGAATCAAACAAACATGATGAAAGTGACTAGATGAAATTCCCATGTGTCCTCTAAAATGCTTTGCTTATTATACGAGTTCGTTCCAGCTTGTCCTTTGCTATAAAAAGGATTGGGACACCTTGCTGCACTTTATTATACTTGTTACTTATTACTTGTTACGAATTATCTTGCTACCGAAACTATCTGTTATCGCTACTTTCAGTATTTGCAGAGAATACCTTGCTGAAAACCGCTTGTCATTTCCTTCTGGTCCTCATTGGGTTCGACACTCTTACTTATCGAAAGGACTACGATTGATCCCCTATACTTGTGGGTCATCAAGACTCTTTTCTGGCACCATTGCCGGGGAGTGAAGCGCCTTTGGTGAGTGGAATTTGGTAAGGAAACATTTATATTATGTGCTGAAATTTACTGTCACTTGTCACTATGGAAAGTAATCCTTTAAGGGGTTTGTTCGGGGTATCTTCACCTCAATCGGAAGCATTGAGATTTTCTCCTCAACCTACTAAAAATATTTATTATGAAATTCGTTCGGGTATGGTAGAGAAACTGCTAGCTAATCCTTGTGCAGGAGATGGAACGGTGCATCCTGATATGCACTTGATATATGTGGATGAAATTTGTGGATTGTTTAAGCTTGCAGGTCTATTCGGAGATGGAGTTAAGAAGAAAGTATTCCCTTTATCTTTGGAGGGAAAGACATTGACATGGTATAGGCTATGTGATGATACTGAAACATGGGATTGGAACCGGTTGAAGTTGGAATTTCACCAGAAATTTTATCCTATGCATTTGGTTCATCGTGATCGGAATTATATATATAATTTTTCGCCTCATGAAGGAGAAAGTATCGCTCAAGCTTGGGGGAGGCTTAAGTATATGTTACACACATGCCCCAATCATGAGCTCTCAAGAGAAATAATTATTCAAAACTTTTATGCTCGGCTTTCTCATAATGATCAATCCATGCTCGATACTTCTTTTGTTGATTCCTTTATGAAGAGAACTATTGAATTTAGATGGGATCTTCTGGAAAGAATTAAACGTAACTCTGAAGATTGGGAAATCGACAAAGGTAATGAGTTAGGTATAAATCTTGAGTTTGATTATGTTAAATCTTTTATGGAAACTGATGCTTTTCATAAGTTTAGTACTAAATATGGACTTGACTCTGAGATAGTAGCTATCTTTTGTGAATCTTTTGCTGCTCATGTTGATCTCCCTAAGGTGAAATGGTTTAAATATCATCCACCCATTGAATTGAATGAAGAACCTGTTAGTGTTAAAGAAGAAACAACTGTTTACAATGTTGATCCAGTTGTGCCTACTGCTTATATCGAGAAATCTCCTTTCCCTATTAGGATTAAGGAACATGCTAAAGCTTCAACTGTGGTTAATAAAAGTAATATAAGAACACCTAGACCTTTTGAACAAATTAAGGTTGAACCTAATATTGCAATGGTTAAAGATCTTTTGGTTGATGATATTGATGGGCATGTTATTTACTTTTGCGATGAGGCTGCTAGAATTGCTAAACCTGTTAGAAATGAACGAGATATGCTAGATAAAAATAAGCCCGTAGTTGGCATGCCTGTTGTTTCTGTTAATATTGGAGATCATTGCTATCATGGTTTATGTGATATGGGTGCTATGTGTGAGTGCTATTCCGTTTTCTTTATATCAAGAAGTAATGCATGATATTGCACCTGTTCAGATTGAAGATATTGATGTTACTATTAAGCTTGCAAACAGAGATACTATTACACCACTTGGGATTGTTAGAGATGTTGAAGTCTTGTGTGGTAAAATCAAATACCCTACTGATTTCCTAGTACTTGGTTCACAACAAGATAATTTTTGTCTCATTATATTTGGTAGACCTTTCTTGAATACCGTTAATGCTGAAATTGATTGTGTTAAAGAGAAGGTTAGAGTTACGTTTGGTGATATATCTGATGAATTTAATTTCTCTAAGTTTAGTAGACAACCTCATGATAAGGAATTACCCCATAAAGATGAAATTATTGGTCTTTCTTCTATTGCTGTGCCTCCTACTGATCCTTTAGAACAATATTTGCTAGACCATGAGAATGATATGCATATGAATGAAAGAAATGAAATAGATGAGCTGTTCTTTAAACAAGCACCTATCCTTAAACATAATTTGCCTATTGAAACCTTGGGAAATCCTCTACCACCCAAGGGTGATCCTGTGTTCGAATTAAAGCAATTACCTGATACGCTTAAATATGCTTTTCTTGATGAAAAGAAGATATATCCTGTTATTATTAGTGCTAACCTTTCAGAGCATGAAGAAAAGAGATTACTTAAAACTCTGAAGAAGCACCGAGCAGCTATTGGATATACTCTCGATGATCTTAAGGGCATTAGTCCCACTTTTGCAGAGATGTGAAGAAACTAATCTCGTCTTGAATTGGGAGAAGTGCCACTTTATGGTGAATGAAGGTATAGTCCTTGGGCATAAAATTTCTGAAAGAGGTATTGAAGTTGATAAAGCTAAAGTTGATGCTATTAAGAAAATGCCATGTCCTAAAGATATCAAAGGTATAAGAAGCTTCCTCGATCATGCTGGTTTCTATAGAAGGTTTATAAAAGACTTCTTTAAAATTTCTAGGCCTCTTACTAATCTCTTGCAAAAAGATGTGCCATTTGTTTTTGATGATGATTGCGTAGAAGCCTTTGAAATACTTAAGAAAGCCTTAATTTCTGCACCAATTGTTCAACCACCTGATTGGAACCTACCCTTTGAAATTATGTGTGATGCTAGTGATTATGCTGTCGGTGCTGTTCTAGGACAAAGAGTTGATAAGAAATTGAATGCTATTCATTATGCTAGTAAAACTCTAGACAATGCTCAAAGAAATTATGCTACTACTGAGAAATAATTTTTAGCAGTTGTGTTTGCATGTGATAAATTCAAATCTTACATTGTTGATTCCAAAGTTACTATTCATACTGATCATGCTACTATTAAATATCTTATGGAAAAGAAAGATGCTAAACCTAGACTTATTAGGTGGGTTCTATTGCTACAAGAATTTGATTTGCATATTATTGATAGAAAGGGAGCTGAGAATCTCGTAGCTGATAATTTGTCTAGAATGGAAAATGTTCTTGATGACCCACTTCCTATTAATGATGATTTCCCTGATGAACAACTAGCTGTGATAAATGCTTCTCGTAATACTCCTTGGTATGCAGATTATGCTAATTACATTGTTGCTAAATATATACCACCTAGTTTCACATACCAACAAAAGAAAAAGTTATTCTTTGATTTAAGACAATACTTTTGGGATGACCCACATTTATATAAAGGAGTAGATGATATTATTAGATATTGTGTACCTGAGCATGAACAGGAACAAATCCTACGAAAGTGTCACTCCGAGGCATATGGAGGACACCATGCGGGAGATAGAACTGCACACAAGGTATTACAATCTGGTTTTTATTGGCCTACTCTTTTCGAAGATGCACATAAGTTTGTCCTCTCTTGTGATGAATGTCAAAGAATTGGTAATGTTGGTAGACACCAGGAAATGCCTATGAATTATTCACTTGTTATCGAACCATTTGATGTTTGGGGTTTTGATTATATGGGACCTTTTCCTATATCCAATGGGTATACTCATATTTTAGTTGCTGTTGATTACGTTACTAAGTGGGTAGAAGCTATTCCAACTAGTAGTGCTGATCATAACACTTCTATTAAAATGCTTAAAGAAGTTATATTCCCAAGGTTTGGAGTCCCTAGATACTTAATGACTGATGGTGGTTCACATTTTATTCATGGTGCTTTTCATAAATTGCTTGCTAAATATGATGTTAACCATAGAATTGCATCTCCTTGTCATCCCCAGTCTAGTGGTCAAGTTGAATTAACTAATAGAGAAATAAAATTAATTTTGCAAAAGACCGTTAATAGATCTAGAAAGAATTGGTCTAAGAAACTTGATGATGCACTATGGGCTTATAGAACTGCTTATAAAAATCCTATGGGTATGTCTCCGTATAAAATGGTTTATGGAAAAGCATATCATTTACCTCTTGAATTAGAACATAAAGCATATTGGGCAATTAAAGAACTTAACTATGATTTTAAACTTGCCGGTGAAAAGAGGTTATTTGATATTAGCTCCTTAGATGAATGGAGAACACAAGCTTATGAAAATGCCAAGTTGTTTAAAGAAAAAGTTAAAAGGTGGCATGATAAGAGAATTCAAAAATGGGAATTCAAAGTAGGTGATCATGTTCTATTATACAATTCTCGTTTAAGGTTCTTTGCAGGAAAACTTCTCTCTAAATGGGAAGGGCCATACATCATCGAAGAAGTTTATCGCTCCGGAGCCATCAAAATAAACAACTCCGAAGGCAATAATCTGAGAGTGGTTAATGGGCAAAGAATTAAACATTATATCTCAGGTACGCCCATTAATGTTGAAACCAATATTATTCAAACAATGACACCGGAAGAGCACATAGAAGAAACCTTCCGGAACGCTCTAGAATCCTGAAAAGGAGTAGGTACGTGGTATGGTAAGTAAACCGACTCCAAAACTTCCATAAAAGTACTTTCTGTCCGTTTTGGAATATATAAAAAATTAGGAAAATAATAAACAGTCCGAAAAGTGCACGGGGAGGCGACAAGCCTGGGGGGCGCGCCCTACCCCCCAGGGTGCGCCTACCAGGCTTGTGGCTCCCTCGTGGACTTTCCTGACTCTGTTTTCTTCCATATTACTTGTCCTGCATGGGAAAAATTCATTATATATACTCTCGGGTGTTTTGACCAGTGCATCGCAAGTTTCTCATCTGTTCTTGTTTCGGGCTGTTTTTCTGACAGATCTAGATCACTATGGCTCCCCGAAAGCTCCGCACCAAGCACCGGATTTTTCAACCTTCACCTGGCAAATGTCCTTTCAGCGAAGTGTATTATGAGTGGCCATTCGGAGAGGAGGATACTGTTATGGAGGAGGAACCGGGGAAGGTCGTAGAAGACCGGATTCATGAAGAAGAAGATCAAGCCATGCTCAGGAAGGAAGCACCAGAAAAGGGAGATTTGTGGCAAACTCTTTATAATAATCTTCCCCCATCTGCAATTGATACACTAAATTCTTTTGAAGTGATTTGTGCTCAGAATACGTCGCTTACCCGTGAAGTTATTGTGTTAGAGGAGCAGAATCGTGCTCTTCGGAGGATCAATGGAAACTTGCAGTACTTGCTGAAGCTGAAGGACAAGCCTACCACTTCATCACCACCGTCGGCCCAGTGGGAACCAGGGTACCACGGCCCGTCTGCCTCTGGCCCAGAGGACCGCGCTCGGCGGCCAGCCCATGAGAGTGGCCCTGCCGCGGCCGCCCCGGAGGAAGCCGCCTCGCGAGGGGCGAGCTTTGCGAGGCCCCTCGCCGCCAGGCCGGACCCTGCCGAGGACGCCAAGCGCCAGGATGCCTCACGAGGCTCCCTTCGCGAGGCCTCCTCACGAGGCAGGTCGTACGGCGCCAGTCGCAGGGCTCCGCGCCCAGCACATGGGTGACGTCCCGCTGTCAGGATAAGGACGGCTGTAGGATCGAAAGTATGTCTAGAGGGGGGGTGATTAGACTACTTGACCAAATAAAACCTAACCTTTTCCCAGATTTTAATTGTGGGCAGATTTTAGCAATAGTACATGTCAAGCATCACCCTACACATGCAATTCTAAGAGTATAGCAGCGGAATATAAATAATTGCATATGTAAGTAGAGAGGGGATTGGAGATATCAAACGCAATGAAGACACGGTGGTTTTTGGCGTGGTTCCGATAGGTGGTGCTATCGTACGTCCACGTTGATGGAGACTTCAACCCACGAAGGGTAACGGCTGCGCGAGTCCACGGAGGGCTCCACCCACGAAGGGTCCACGAAGAAGCAACCTTGTCTATTCCACCATGGCTTACGTCCACGAAGGACTAGCCTCACTCGGGGTAGATCTTCACGAAGTAGGCGATCTCCTTGCCCTTACAAACTTCTTGGTTCAACTCCACATCTGGTTGGAGGCTCCCAAGCGACACCTAACCAATCTAGGAGACACCACTCTCCAAAAGGTAATAGACGATGTGTTGTTGATGAACTCCTTGCTCTTGTGCTTCAAATGATAGTCTTCCCAGCACTCAAACAACTCCTCACAGATTTGGCTATGGTGGAAGAGGGATTTGAGTGGAAAGCAACTTGGGATAGGCTAGAGATCAAGATTCAAATGGTAGGAATGGAATAGCTTGATCTCAACACATGAGTAGGTGGTTCTCTCTCAGAAAATGAATGGTGGAAGTGTAGACACGTTCTGATGGCTCTCCTTACCGAGAAGGATGTGGTGGAGGGGTATATATAGCCTCCACACAAAATCCAACCGTTACACACTTTTGACCCAACTCGGTGGCACCGAAACTTTCATCTCGGTAGCACCGAACTGTGTAAAAGATATGAACGTTAGGAATCTCGGTGGGACCGATATGAACAACTCGGATGGACCGAAGTGCAATGGCTAGGGCAACCCTCATCTCGGTGTCACCGATTGCATCAACTCGGTAAGACCGAAGTGAAGCAATAAGGCAACAGAGACTTGGCAAGCCATCTCGGTGAGACCGATTTGCAAAACTCGGTGAGACCGAAGTAAGAGCAAACGATTACAGAGAGTTGGCAAGGCCATCTCGGTGAGACCGAGATCCATTTCGATGGATCCGATTTGTTAGGGTTTTGGCAGTGGCTAAGTCTTGGATGAACTCGGTGGGGCCGGATATAGATTTTCGGTGGGGCCGAGTTGGAATGTAGGTTCTGGACACATTTGGGATTGATAGAGTGGTTGAGGGTTTAGGAGTACTGTCACTAAGCACTTGAGCAAAAAGACCATTAAGCAACACCTCATCCCCTTTTAATAGTATTGGCTTTCCTATGGACTCAATGTGATCTTGGATCACTAAACCAAAAATGTAGAGTCTTGATCTTTTGCCAATCCTTGTCCTTAGCATTTTGAGGGGTCCACGTCTCTAGTCCATGCCATGACAATCATTGAACATCCTGAAATCTTAATCTTGAATGTACATTAGTTCAATGAGATATATGTTGTTATGAATTACCAAAACCACCAAGGGAGCAAATGTGCTTTCAATCTCCCCCTTTTTGGTAATTGATGACAACATATAGATCAAAGCTTTGACAAATGATTAAATGAATGAAATACATCGTCGCTTTGAGAAGTATGTGATAAGAAAGAGCTCCCCCTAAATTTGTGCATTATTAAATATTTGATTTTGAATGCAAATGCACAATCAATTAGGCGTATGGGTTACTCTTCCATGTCATGTACATCTTGGTGGAGCACGCAAAATGATATGATTGAAATAGTAAGCACGCATCACCAACACAAATGAATGATCGTGCAAGATAATGATAAAGATAAGCATAGATCATCACAATAAGCATAGTATGACCCATCAACATAGCAGTAGCTCACAAGCATGAACGACAGAATAACTGTAGCAAGCACACACATAACAAAGTATCAACGAGCAAACAAGTAGTAGCAAATGAACTCTCAAAAGAAAAACAAACGACCAAAACACACTCTCTCGAAGCCTATGATCTATACAAATTCTCCCCCTTTGGCAACAAGTACCAAAAAGATCGAATCGTATAGGACTAATCGGCTCTCTAGGCACGATCCTCCGAAGCTCCTGAAGGCGATCTTCTGCTGGCTGCTCCGGTGTGCGTAGACGGCGTTGAGATAAGAGCGTCCGCGAATGCTTCTGCTGATGACTGCTGGACTGGAGGAGTGGAGGCCTGTGGTGGCACTAAGGCAGTAGCAGCTGGTGCAGATACTGTGGTCCTTGGATCCACAACTGGTATTGCAGCAGACCTGGCTGCCCTGAGCACTGACTGAAATTGCTCTGTAGTTGGCCTATCATCTCCATTGTCATTTGATCTGGTTGTCTTGACAGCATCAATGTCATTCTGCAGCTGTTCTACTGTGGTCTGAATCTCAGTTACCTTGACATCCAAATCATGAAGTTTGGTCTCAATAATCCACTCAAAACTAGCCTGGGTCTGGGTGAGGTTGGCCAAACTTCTCTCAATCCTCAGAGGGCTTCAAGCAGATATTGCATTTGGTCCTTGGGTGTCTTGAGATTGACGATTGGAGCATTAGGAGCAGATGCCTCCTGAGCTGTTTTTGCTTCTTTAGCTTTGCGGATCTTCTCTTGGGCTTGTGCTGAAGTGGGATGCGAAGGATCCATCACTATTACATTGTCCTCAAAATCTGGACGGAGTGGCAAGTGCTCTCGATCAAGAAGATACGTGCTGGTTCCAACCTTGGAATGTATCAACAACTGAATATGTGGAGCATATCCGCACGATCTCTTCTGATCAGCTGCTGTCCTCTTGATAGTCTCTACTATCAGGCTCATCACCTTAAACTTCTGAGGTGTGTCAAATAAATGCAGCAAATTGATGGAATGGCCACGAATCATCTTGTCATCTCCTGACTTGGGTAGCAAAGTGTACCGCAGTATAGTGTTCATTGTGGCTAATCCTGGTAGCAGATGCTTCACTGATCCAAGCTTATGAGTTTCAAGATCTTTCTGAGGAATTGCAGTGTACATGTTGGCCATGGAGTTGTGATCCATCTTGAGCTTGGCATAAATGTCAATGTCATCATCCTCTTCCTTGGGTGCACCAAGAAGACTTGCCCACTCAGAGATGGTAGACTGGTATCTTATACCCTCAGTCATCCATATGATGCGGCCATCTAGATAGAAGTGTGCAGTAGAGTAAAATTGCATGACCATTTCATCATTCCACTTGGTCAACTTCTTTCCTACAAACTCGTCAACTCCTGCAATTCTGAAGCTTTCATGGACATGGGGAAAATTATCTTCATTCTCATCAATGTATTCCCAATCCACCCATCTCATATCACTGACTATGGGCTTCTTATCAAGCAAAACTGTCTCGTAAAAGTCATGTTGTTCATGGGTGTGAAAGCGATAGTCACATGCAGTTCTTCTCCTGACAACATAAGGATCTGACAATCTCCATCATCATGTTTTCTACAATGGGGTGTGCATTGTCATGGTCTGGAATCTTTGGCTTCAACTTTCTGAGCACTAGAGGCTCTTCATCAACATTTGATTCAGGCACTGGGGCCTTGTTCTTCTCTGCAGCAGATATGTTCCTAGTTGATCTCTTTGGTGTAGGTGCTTTTGGCTTGGACTTGGGGGGTGCAGCAGTCTTGATTGCATCAGACATGAGCTTCTGAGCTTTTGCAGGGGGTGCACTGGCTGCTGGCTCTTCCTCTTCTTCTTCCTCCTCATCAATCATCGTGGAGGGTCTGCCAATCACATGGGCAAATGATTTCCTTACTCTTTTCTTCTTAGCTCCTTCAGTTGCCTCTGTGTTACTAGGCTTTTGCATAGTCTGCTGAGGCACTTTCCTCACAACAGTCCTCTCTTTGGTAGAAGTAGGCTTGGTGCTGTACTCCTTAGCAAGCACAACTCTCTTCTTCTTCTTTGCAGCTTCACTTGCAATGAAATCCTCATCCTCACTGTCTGAGGTTTTCTTCTTCCTTGTTCTGGTAGCTGCTTTAGGAAGATCTGGAGAGCTTCTCTCTCCCTCATAGAAACTTTCAGCTGGGCTTGACCCTTCACTCATTTCTGCCTGCTGCTCTGACCTGTTCTGACTGTCACTGCCACTTGACATCTTGCTGAGCTGACCCTGTGAGTAGATGGGTATAGGCAGAGTAGATGAGTCATCACAAAAAGCAGATATTTTTTCATAAAATTTGAGTTCAACTCTTAGTTTCAAGTTTTCATAGGATGCGTATCAGATGGACCGAGTTGATCATCTCGGTGACACCGAAGCACACTACAGAGACCTTACACGCCACTTCGATCAGACCGATATGGGTTTCGGTGGCTCCGAGATGCTAGGGTTTCACTGAGACTTTACTTTCGGTCTCACCGATTCGTACAACTCGGTGGCACCGAGACGTACTAGTGCTATGGTCAGAGACCAAATCGGTGGTACCAAAAATTTCGAATCGGTCGGTCCGAGATGCATTCGGTGGAAACTTAAACCTAAATTTTTTACTCGCATCTAATCTATGGAATTTGCAGTGTAACAGGAGTTCTCAATCCGTGGCAAGAATTCAGGCAGTCCAATCGTGCATTGAATCGGAAAAGGGAAGCACGAAAGGGATCGGATCTCACCCTAACTTGGTGGAGATCCTCTACGGCGGCAATGGCGGAGGAGATTCCCGTTGACGGCGATGGAATCCGGCGGTGAGAGCTCACTGGAGATGACGGCGAAGTCCGGAGATGAAGGGCGACGGCAGCGACGGGGAGCGGGAACGAGAGAGGTCGAGAAATTTCAACCGTTCGGTCCGCGCGATATATATACCCGTGCACTGTCGGTGGCACCGAGTTGAGCAACTCGGTGGCACCGATATGTGTAACTGCACGCAGTTTTAGCACATCGGTGGCTCCGAGATGGTTCAATTCGGTAGCACCGAGATGGAAAACCTAGATCAATCTAAGTGATTTTGGTTGGACCGAGTTTGAGTGAATTGGTTCGGCCGAAATCATTTAGAAGGTTTTGGAGGTTCAGCCCTTTCAGATTGGTGGCTCCGAGTGCTCCTCACCCGGAGGGTCCGAAAATGACTTGTTCAATTTTTGTGATGCAGCAAGAATAGAATTTGAGACAAGAAAGCATAGATAGCTAGAGAAGGTACTTAGGCATTCTTGTACATCCACTTGGCCAGAAAAACCAAGACAATCAAAACAACAAATGGATATCCTCGAATGATGAAAACATGCAAACCAACATGCTCACACAATAAGATAGCAAATGAAATATGTGTCAAACATGCACAACCAATTCTAGCATCTATCAAGCAATGGCGATGACTAGGTCGTCTATATATGAGTATATTGACTTAGGAGCCAAATGAGAACATTTGATCATAGGTCATACTCATCGTTTAAGCACAAGTGGGGTTCCCACTTTTACATAAAGCATTAATGTGTTCACACCATTAGAGTTGCTTTAGCTCAATTGCTTAGAGCAAAGCTCCCCCTAGATGTGATATCCCCCCTAAGAGGGATGAACTAACCTTGGGTTTTGTCGATGATGACTTCATGTAGATGTTGAAGATGTGGATGCTCAATGTTGATGTAGACCATCAAGAGTTGGGAGCAATCCTTTGGAGTTTTGTGCTTTCAATACCTACATGGGTTAGTCCCACACAAGGAACATACAAGGATATCCATAGACATAGAGTGAAATACACATGTGATGATGTCCATGAATGCATTTATTACCTTGTCCCTTGCCTTACCAACAAGAGGGTTTGTGACTTCATGAACTAGTGCAAAATGTGGAAGTTGGTTGCACAAGTCCTTGCCATAAATAATATGAGTGAAGCTTGTTGGTGGAGTCACCCTCAAGAACTCTCTAGTTCTTCTTCTTTTGGACCCACATCAACTTGATGGGAATCCTTGGAGTTGTAGTAGCACTTGATGAAGTAGAACTTGATGAAGTCTTGGGAACCCACTTGACCATGGCTTGAGGAGCTTCTTCAAATGAATCAATCTCTTCTTGAAGCTTGTCCTTGCCTTTTAGCTTGTGGTCTTGTAGTGGAAGATCTTCTTGAGCTTGTGTTCCCTTGAAGGAAGTAGGATCATACTTCTCTTGTTGAGGAACAAACTTCGTCTTGGGGTATTGACCTTCTTCCCACTCAACTCCATCGGCATTGAACTTTCGTTCAAAACCAACACCTTGGTTCTTCCGGTGCCATCCTTGCTTGCGTACAATTTCCTCGAATTGTTTACTCCCGGCAAGACTCTTGTAGACACCTTTTTCTATAATTCCTTTCAATAGCATATTTTCTTGCTCAAGTGTAACTTGGCTAAGAGAATCATTAGTGGAATCAATAGAACTACTAGAAGCAACAACATTGGATTTAACATTGTTATTGTCACTACTAGAGGTAGAACCATTTTTACCCTTGTTGCTAGTTTGCTTAGGTTTAACTTGTGGCATAAAGGTAGACAAGAGTAAACGCTTGGCAAGATATGAAGACCTCTTCTTTCGAAGATCGTCATTGATAGCTTTAAGAAACTCATGCTCTTGCTCTAAATTTAGCTTCTCGAAGCGTAGCTTCTCATGAGTTCTTAGAAGTTCTCTATGATCCTCTTGAGTTGTTTCATGAGCTAACTTAAGAGCATTTAGTTCTTTAGTTAGACGCTCAATCTCCTTCATAGCATTGTCACTCGTTTCCTCTTGACTATCATAATTACTAGCATTTTCATTAAAGCTCACATTACTATCTCTATCAACAAGTAAATCATCATCACCAAGCAAATCATCTTCATCACTATTGAAATCAAGATACTCGGGGTGTGATACCTTGGGGCCTTTTGCCATGAAGCATCTTCCAATTCCTTCATTTGGTGAGTCAAATAGATCGTAGGAGTTGGATGACACAAGTGCAAGTCCAGCAACACCTTCATCTTGACTATAGTCGGAGTCGGAGTGATAACTTCTCTCGGAGTGGTTGTCGGAGTCGGAGCCGGAAACCCATTCACCAACATGAGCTTGATGTCTTCTTCTTGTGTAGCTCTTGGATGACTTGTCCTTCCTCTCCGAATCCTTGCTTCTTCGAGAGTGTCTTCATTCATAACGATCATCTCTACTCCTTCTCTCCTTATGAGGTGATTCATCTCTTCTATGTCTTCCTCTTGGTGATTCATCTCTTTTCTTGTAGGGAGCAGTGCATTCATTTGAGTAGTGTCCGGGCTTTCCACGACTTGATGATCTTCTCTCATAGTGTCTTGAGCTTCTTTCTTTCCCTTTGTTCTTGTAGAACTTGTTGAACCTTTTCACCATTAGGCTAATCTCTTCATTGGATACTAACTTGTCACTTGAAGTTGTCGGAGCATCGGTTGAGGCTTTGTAAGCACCACTTGACTTGTTATGCAGCTCCTCTTTGTCCTTGAGTGACATTTCATGAGCAACGATCCTTCCAATGACTTCCGTGGGCTTGAGATCTTTGTAATTTGGCATCATTTGGATCAATGTGCAGACGGTATCATATTTTCCATCCAAAGCTCTAAGTATCTTCTTGATGATGAATTTGTCGGTCATCTCTTCACTTCCTAAGCCGGCAATCTCATTTGTGATGAGAGCAAACCTAGAGTACATCTCAGCGACTCCTTCACCATCCTTCATCTTGAACTTGTCAAGTTGACTTTGAAGCACATCCAACTTAAATTCCTTGACGGACTCGGTACCCTCATGCATATCAACCAAAGTATCCCAAATTTCCTTTGCATTCTCGAGGCGGCTGATTTTGTTGAATTCTTCGGGACATAAACCGTTGAATAGAATATCACAAGCTTGAGCATTGTATTGCAACATCTTCAATTCTTCCGGGGTTGCTTCACGATCCGGTTCCTTGCCATCCTCAAAGAAGTCACCTTGCAAGCCAACACGAACAACAGCCCAAACGGCGGGGTTATGACCAAGAATATGCATTTTCATCTTATGTTTCCAACTAGCAAAGTTTGTACCATCAAAATATGGACCTCTACGGTGGTAGTTACCCTCACTAGACGCCATACTCTCCTAGGTTGTGAAACCAAGGCTATGATCACCAAAGCAATGGAAATCAAGGCTTACGGAGACCAAAGCTCTGATACCACTTGTAGGATCGAAAGTATGTCTAGAGGGGGTTTATTAGACTACTTGGCCAAATAAAACCTAACCTTTTCCCAGATTTTAATTGTGGGCAGATTTTAACAATAGTACATGTCAAGCATCACCCTACACATGCAATTCTAAGAGTATAGCAGCGGAATATAAATAATTGCATATGTAAGTAGAGAGGGGATTGGAGATATCAAACGCAATGAAGACACGGTGGTTTTTGGCGTGGTTCCGATAGGTGGTGCTATCGTACGTCCACGTTGATGGAGACTTCAACCCACGAAGGGTAACGGCTGCGCGAGTCCACGGAGGGCTCCACCCACGAAGGGTCCACGAAGAAGCAACCTTGTCTATTCCACCATGGCTTACGTCCATGAAGGACTAGCCTCACTCGGGGTAGATCTTAACGAAGTAGGCAATCTCCTTGCCTGTACAAACTTCTTGGTTCAACTCCACATCTGGTTGGAGGCTTCCAAGCGACACCTAACCAATCTAGGAGACACCACTCTCCAAAAGGTAATAGACGGTGTGTTGTTGATGAACTCCTTGCTCTTGTGCTTCAAATGATAGTCTTCCCAGCACTCAAACAACTCCTCACAGATTTGGCTATGGTGGAAGAGGGATTTGAGTGGAAAGCAACTTGGGATAGGCTAGAGATCAAGATTCAAATGGTAGGAATGGAATAGCTTGATCTCAACACATGAGTAGGTGGTTCTCTCTCAGAAAATGAATGGTGCAAGTGTAGGCACGTTCTGATGGCTCTCCTTACTGAGAAGGATGTGGTGGAGGGCTATATATAGCCTCCACACAAAATCCAACCGTTACACACTTTTGACCCAACTCGGTGGCACCGAAACTTTCATCTCGGTAGCACCGAACTGTGTAAAAGATATGAACGTTAGGAATCTTGGTGGGACCGATATGAACAACTCGGATGGACCGAAGTGCAATGGCTAGGGCAACCCTCATCTCGGTGGCACCGATTGCATCAACTCGGTAAGACCGAAGTGAAGCAATAAGGCAACAGAGACTTGGCAAGCCATCTCGGTGAGAACGATTTGCAAAACTCGGTGAGACCGAAGTAAGTGCAAACGATTACAGAGAGTTGGCAAGGCCATCTCGGTGAGACCGAGATCCATTTCGGTGGATCTGATTTGTTAGGGTTTTGGCAGTGGCTAAGTCTTGGATGAACTCGGTGGGGCCGGATATAGATTTTCGGTGGGGCCGAGTTGGAATGTAGGTTCTGGACACATTTGGGATTGAGAGAGTGGTTGAGGGTTTAGGAGTACTGTCACTAAGCACTTGAGCAAAAAGACCATTAAGCAACACCTCATCCCCTTTTAATAGTATTGGCTTTCCTATGGACTTAATGTGATCTTGGATCACTAAACCAAAAATGTAGAGTCTTGATCTTTTGCCAATCCTTGTCCTTAGCATTTTGAGGGGTCCACGTCTCTAGTCCATGCCATGCCAATCATTGAACATCCTGAAATCTTAATCTTGAATGTACATTAGTTTAATGAGATATATGTTGTTATGAATTACGAAAACCACCAAGGGAGCAAATGTGCTTTCAACGGCGGGGCATGACCCAGCCCAGCTTCCATTCTGGTGATAAGGGAGCAGTGGCATTTGCCTCCCCCAAAGCAAGCCCCAAGACACTTCCTCTTTGGTGATAGAAGATCAATACGGATCAGCGCACCAGGACGGAGGTCATCTCCAAGCCCACCAGTGCGTCACAAGGAGTTGCTTTAGCAGGCGGAGACCGCCTTTAGTCAGGATAAGCCTGCGCTCTTGTCCCCCTTTTGAATTGCCGTCCTGTGGCAACCCTTTCCTGGTCATATTTTCGGGGAAGAGGACGAAGGCACTACAAAAGGGGCAGGGCTACTTCCATGTAAGGGGATCGATTCATTCTCCCCCACACCTCGTGCACTTAGAGCCATAAGCTCTCCATCGCAGAGCAATCCAACACAGGCAGGAGTAGGGTATTACACCGCATGGTGGCCCGAACCTTGGTAGCTCGCGCATCCCCTTCGTGTCCGGTGAGAGCAAGCGAGTCCGTTGTGTCCCAGCTATAGTCCCATCGTAGGCTGCCAAGCAAAGTCCCCCAGAGTTTGAATCCTAAGTTTTGGAGAAGTTTCTTGGACGCAGATCCTAGACTCCGACATTTGGCGCGCCAGGTAGGGGGCTTGCCGTCTTTGCGCCTTCGACCTCGACACCAGCACCAACATGGACGTCGCCACCGCTCGCCGGGAGCGCGCCGAGCGCCGAGCCGCCGCCAAGGTCCGGGTCCCCGCCCGTGGTGTCCCTGGGCGACGCCCTCGCGCCGCCACCGAGCCTGTTGGGGAGTGCGTGGACTCTTCCACCCACCCGTCAGTGAACGAGTAGGCGCACGGCCCCTCCGCCGCCACCTCCTCTCTCGCGCGTTACGATCCCCCCGCTCCCCGTGCCACGCTGCTCATGGCGCAGGAGCTGCTGCACTACCGCCCCACCGAGGACACCTACGACGCCTGGCTTGGGCGCATCATCGAGCTCGTCGACGCCACGTGCGATGGCTAGGAGCCCTCCCGCTCCCCGCCTGCCCCGCCGTCTCACGCGGACCGGGCCGGGCATGACGCGCCTCCTCCTCCTCCGGACCGCGACGTGGCCGAGCGTCGCCCCGCCGCACGCCCCCCGGAGCCGTCACGCGGCTCGCTCACGCCGGGCGGTGACGGCGACAGCTGCCAGAGCGTCCACCGCGCACCCCCGGATGCGCATGTGGCCCTCGAGAGAGCGCGCAACCGCCAGGACCGCGTCCTCCATGACGTCGCCATGGCTGGGCGTCAGAACCGCGCAGCCCTCGACGGTGGATCCGTCACCAACGGGGGCTACCTGGCCCTCGCCCCTGAGCTACGTCGCGTGGTGTGACCCGACAAGTTCAAGCCAGAGCTCCCCGAGCGCTACGATGGCACCGCAAACCCCACGGAGTTACTCCTGCTCTACACCATCAGCATCCAGGCCGCGAGGGGGGACGACCGGGTCATGGCGAACTGGTTCCCCATGGCCCTCAAGGACGCTGCGCGCTCGTGGCTCATGAACCTCCCCGAGGCGTCCATCTCTTCGTGGGAAGACCTGTGCAAGCAGTTCGTCGCCAACTTCAAGGGCACGAGCGACCACGCCCTCACGCTAAATGACCTGCGGAACGTGCGCCAGCGCCCTGGCGAGCCCCTTTGTAAGTTCATCCAGCGCTTCAGCCAGGTGCGCCACAAGATCCCGAAGGCCTCCGATGCCGCGATTGTCTCCGCCTTCACCAATGGTGTCACAGACGTGAAGATGCGCGAGAAGCTCTCAGTCAGGGACGAGCTCGACTCCGAAGCAGAGCTGTTCATCCTCGCCGACCGCTGCGCCAAGGCCGAAGAGGGACGCCTCTTCCTCCACAACGGCGCTGATGCTGAGCCTGACGCAGCGAAGCCCAAGGCCAAGGACACCAAGTGCAAGGGCCCTGCCGTGCTCGTGGTGGAGCTGGACTACAAGCGCGGCCGCGACCGCGGCGAGGCCATGAAGGACGCCCGCCCTTTCTGCGCGTACCACAACATGAACTCCCACAGCACATAGGACTGCCACGAGCTCAAGCTGCTTCGCGAGGGCCGCACCGGGAGCCGCCGCAGCCACAAGGAGCGCGACAAGGGCCGCAGGGACGGCAACGGAGGCGGCCGCTGGGGCGGCAACCACAACAACAGCGCCGGCGACAGCAACCGTTAGGGCTGGCAGAACCAGCCGCGGCAGGCTGGCCCATAGCCCGACGCTGCCCCAGTACGCGCCAACAACCCCCCTCCCACTGAGAACGCCGGGGGCTACCAAGAGCCCCGCATGGTGGCCTGCATCCTCGGCAGGGCCCAGGCCCCTCCGTCCAACTGCTACTTCAAGCAGTTTTCTCGGGAGGTGAACGTGGCCCTCCCAGCCCTCGACTCCACCGGCCGCCTCAAGTGGTCTGAGTTCCCCATCGCCTTCGACGCCAACGACCACCTCGAGTCCACGAAGGCCGTGGGCGTCATCCCCCTGCTGTGTACGCCCACCATCAGCAATGTGGCAGTCACCAAGACCCCCATCGACAGTGGAGCAGGCCTCAACGTACTCTCCGTGGAGACCTTCGAGACGCTGCGAGTGCCCTATGAGCGCCTGATGCCCACCAGACCCTTCTCGATCATCACCGACGGCTCCACTATTCCCCTGGGGCGGGTGCGCCTTCCCGTCACCTTCAGCACCCTCAAGAACTACCGCACGGAGTTCATCGTCTTCGATGTGGCCCACATCGGCCTGCCTTACAACGCTATCTTGGGCTACCTGGCGCTCACCAAGTTCATGGCCGCAACCCACCACGCCTACGGCCTCGTCAAAATGCCCGGCTGCCGCGGTACCCTCACCGTTCGCTGCGAGGAGAAGGACGCGCTGCAGGCCCTCGAGCACTCCTACAAGACCGCCTCCGTCGCGTACCCGGCCGATGAGGACATGCCTGGGCCTGCCGAGGAGGTGCCCGCGAAGAAGAAGAAGCCCCTGCTCCCTTAGGAGCGGGTCGAGTCCAAGAAGGCGTCGCTAGATGGGGGCGAAGCAGGCCCCTCCCTCGCCGCCGGTGGCGGGCCCTCCCCCAAATAGGAAGGCGCGCTCGTCACTTTCCTCCGGGCGTGCCCTGATGCATTGGCTTGGACAACATCAGGCGCGCCCAGCCTGCCGAGGGAGGTGATCGAGCACCACTCAGCCGCGTGCCGGAGCGCGCGGCCCGTCAAGCATGAGGAATATCGTCAAGCGCCCAAGAAGCAGGAAGTCGTCACCCAAGAGGTCAACAAGCCCCAGGATGCTGGAATCGCCCGTGAAGCCCCCACCCCAAGAGGATCGCCAGCCTCACCCCGTTCGCCAGGCCACGCGATAGCGTGCGCATGTGCGTCGACTTCATCGCCCTCAACCAGGCTTGCCCCGCAGGCCCCTTCCCTCCTCCGCGCATCGCCGCAGGCTCGCCCTGGCTCATGCGTATGCCATTCGGCCTGGAGGGTGCCGCAGCCACCTTCGCGAGGCTGATGCGCATGAGCCTAGAGCCCCACATCGCAAGGAATACAGAGGTGGTTAACACTCACCCACCGGCCCTCCGCGGCCCCTCTCATGACGGAGGTGGGTGTTCCGGTACCAAACACATGGAACGCCCGCCATCACCGTAAGTTCTGTCCGTGCCCCATGGATACGAGCGACATGGAGCTGTACACGCTCCGGGGCTCTCTCTACCCACGCTGCCGCCGGCACGTGAGAGCTCCTTCCCACTCTCGTGGAAGCCCCATGCTCAGCGCTGGCGGATGCCCCATGCTCCGCGCTGGTGGCCTACTTACCTGAGGGCCCCTCGGCCATCACATCCTCAAGCTGACCCATGTCAAACACGGCAGCATGTATCTTTCTGTTATGTAATGAACTTGCTTCATGCATCAGTAAAGCTTATTTCCTCAAAAACCTTGTGTGCTTGCAGCTAAGGGTACCCTAGCGGAGGCGCGCGCTCGTGGTCTCACCTGTGCCTGTTACGCGAGCGGGGGCTGGGCACGGTGTCTGTGCTCGGGTCAGTCCCAGCAGCACTGAAAAACCCAAGCGACTGAGCTCTGACTCGCGGGCCTCCTCTCGTGCACGTCACCTCACCAAGTCCTTGGTGCTCTTGTCTCCTGGGGCACGGTGTCTGTGCTTGGGTCAGTCCCAGCAGCACCGAAAAACCCAAGCGACTGAGCTCTGGCTCGCGGGCCTGCTCCCGCGTACGTCACCTCATCAGGTCCTTGGTGCTCTTGTCTCCTCGCGTAACACCCACAGGCGGCCCCGCGAGCGCGCCCTGCTGTGCTACGTGCGAAAACTTGGCAGTTTCCCTGGTGCAGGATATCGAAGGCCTCAAGAGCCCTCCCCCCTCGGGAGGCCTCGCGGTGGGTCCTACGGGCGGAGGGCCTCACGAGGGACCATGCCTCACGGGCCGTGCCCTGCGAAGGACTCGCCCCAAGCCGCATGCCTCAAAGGAGCTAAGTCTAAAGCACCCCTCGGGTCCTTTCCCTCTCGTTTCTCTCTCGTGGCCTCCTGATTTCCTTGGCACAAGCCGCCTGCGCATCAAGGGGGAGGGGACCCTGAGCATCGCGCCTCAGGGACTCCTACTAGCCCTACACCCTCTGGCCTTGCCGAGCGCACGCTCAAGGCATCCCAGCGACGGTGTAGCCTGCCTTGGGGGCTGGGTCCCAGCGACACAGGGCACAAAGGCAATGTAAAAGGGAAATAAAGGCCTCGGGAGGAAAACGAAAACACGCAGATCATTAAGTACTTAACAACAAAAAGTGCCGTACAAATGTCTTCACGCCCCCTCGGGGCTGCATCCACTCTGTTACATGAAGGCGAGCGCAGGGCCTCAGGCAGCGGAGCCACCGTCGGCGTCATCGAGTACTGGATTGCCGTCGTCGCCGGACCCTTCCCCGACGGGCGCGAAACGCTCCAGCAGGCTCGCCACATGCTCCTCCACCACCCTCGCAAGCTTGCCTTGGAGCTCCTCGGGAATCGAAGACAGCACCTGGTCGAAGTTGAAGCTGCCATCAATGCGCAGCAGGTTGCTGAAGACGCGGGTCGACGCCTGGCGCAGGAGGTCACGACACTCAGCGTCACGGATCTTGTCCCACCGGGTGGAGCTCGCCTCCAGCCGCTTCATCAGCCTTGTGAAGAAGGCCAGGTAGCTGGCGTCGTCGGTCTCCAGGGGATCCTCCACCCTCTCGACCGAGAAAGCAGCCACTGCGTTGCGAGCGCACCCCATGAGCTCGCAGAACATCTTGGAGCGCTGGAGCTGGTCCCCGCGCCCTCGGGCGGCCTCGTCGCGGGCCCGCTGCGCCTCGTCGCTAACCTCGCCCACTTGAAACTGGAGGTCTTGGGAACCCACTTGACACCACGAGCTGCCGCTTGAGCTTGGCAATTTCGGCGTCGAGTTCGCCGCGCCTCTTCGTGAAGTGGTCCTCCTGCTTCTTCAGGTTGTTGGACTAAGTGTCCGCTAGGGCCTTCGCCTTCCGCGCGCCCTCCTCCTGGCCCCGCTTGTCGATCTCAGCCATGTACCTTGTAGCTCTTTCTTCAAGCGTGGTGTTGGCTTTCACGAGGCGTTCTTGGTAGGTGGCCTCGCCGGCCGCCACGATACGGTCCAGATGCTCCAAGCGCTCTCGCTCCCTCTCCTGCTCGATGGTGGTCCGTAGGAGTTCGCGCTCCCGGATCTTCATGTCCATCTCGAGGACCGCCGCCATGCTCTCGCACCGGGTGACCGCCTCCTCGCGGGAGGCTAGCCTGGCCTCGCGGGCTGCGACGCGCCCCTGCTCCAGGCGGAGGTTCTCCTCCTCAGCCATGAGCTCGGCCTCTAGGGAGCTGAGGGCCGACCGGGCGTGGTGGAGAGTCCCGATCCGCGATAGGATGCTGCGGCTCACCAGGGCCAGGGTCCCGGGCACGTCCGGCCCTTCCGTATCCACCCCCCGTGGCTCTGGGGGCTCGGGGGCTGCTGCGCCATCGGATCCACCCAGGCCTCCGCCTGAGGGGGCCTCATTCCCCTCCAGGTGGCCAGGATCCTCCTCGACCTCCGCCTCGGCTTCCGCCTCTGCCGGCCGCTCGGCCGCGTGGGTAGGACTGGGTGTGGCCACCTTCGGCTCATGGCGCCCTGGTGATCGCTCGAGGCTCGCGGTGGCCGCCGTGTCGGCGCCTACCTCCCCCTTGGGGCGGGCCCCTTCCGGAGGCACCCTTTCTCCGACAGGAGGGAAGGCCTCCTCGGGAGGCTGGGCAGATCCTGCAGACCCCTCCTCCACAGCTCCGTCATGCTTCACGGGGATCGTTGGGGGCGCCGGTGCGCCAACCGCCCCCAACTCCCGCTGAGCCCCGGCGGGCTCTCCGGCATCCTCGTCCCGGACACCCTCCTTCTTCTTCTTCGGCGGAGAGCCCCTACTGCATAACTAGGGATCAAGCCGAGCCGTGCAAGATGAGGCAGTGGGTGTAAGGAACGGGCGAGGCAGGGGGACTTACTCGTCTCTGGGGACCCATCGCCGCTTCCTTAGCTTCCCTCCAGGGCGGCTGCCACTTCCGCCCCCTCGGGACTCTTTGGGGCCCCCTCCTGAGGCCCCACCGTGGGGCCCGTCTAGGCCCCCTCCCGAGGCTTCAGCAGGCGGGATCGCCCCGCCAGCCGCGGGGTTCTCCGCGCCAAGGGCTTCCTTCGTCGGGGGTGCAGACCGCTGGGGCTCGACTCAGGGCCCCCCGGCGTCACTGCTGCCGCCGCTGCTGGTTCCTGCCGTCTACAGGCGGTGAGTCGGCTTGGAAGCCGCCGCCTCACTCCAGGCGTCGGCCATGGCCGTCACCTTGGTGTCGCCTACGCCTTCGGGAAGCGGCAGCACCTAGATCAGGTTGTCGCGGAGTCCTACATGACCCGGGGGCACGAGCCCCCACTGGTCAAACAGTGGCATGCCGGCCCGCACGTCCTCCCGGTTTCCGAAGCAGTAAATTGGAGCCGCGCTTGGCGGCAGGAATGGCATTGCCGCGGTGAGGAGAACGTTCGCCAGCCCCTCCACCACCTCCGGGGCAAGGCGATCGGAGCTCAGCCTCATGGGGTCCCCCAGGCCTGAGTGGGTCCACACCGGGCGAGGGCGCCCCTGGAGGGGGGCAATGCGCTTGCGCACGAACTCCTTGACGACCATGCTCGCGGTGAGCCTGCCGTCTTGGAGCACTCGCATCCGCGCCATGACTGGCCCCAACGCGGCCTCGGTCAGCTCGGTGAGCCCCCACCCGGAGCTCGGCACCGCTGGCACCTCCGGGATCTCGGGCAAGGGGCTGTAATGGTGCGCGTCCATGTAGACCCAGCGCTCCCTGAAGCCTTCCACCTCCTCGGGGATCCACATGTTGATGATGTGCGTGCGCATGCCCGCGACCATCTAGAATGACACGCAGACCGAGCGATGGTCTGCCTCGGTCAGTCGAAGGCGAAAAAAATTCCGGAGGAAGGCCACGGATGGCAGCACCCCCAGAAAGGCCTCGCAGAGGTAGGCGAAGACGGAGAGAAGAAGGACCGAGCTCGGGTGCAGGTGCAGCGCATGAACCTAGTAGTGGCTGAGCACGGCATTGAAGAAGTCGAAGAAGGGAGGCACCAGCCCGGCGAAGATGGAGTGGAGGAAGAATGGGAAGGTCGTACCCCCTCGCTGCGCCGTGGGGCGCGACACCGGCCAGATCTTCGTCGCCCCGTTCCCATTATGGCCGCTGGCCATCATCGGCCGCACCTTGTCTAGGCCCTCCTCATTGAGGATCACGGATTTCAGCAGCGCAGGCTCCAGCCCCGGCGGGACCGACGACCCCAGCTCGGCGGTTTTCTTCTTCCCTTTCCTGCCAGGGGCCATGGTGGCGGAGAGATTGGAAGTTGGGGGAGGAGCAACGGAGAAGCTGCTCGCGCGAGACGAGGGGCAAGACGGGGACGAGGAGCAATGACGTGCATGCGCCCCGCGCGAGCAGGCTTTATCACCAAGACGGCGGTTACCGAGGCATCATGGGGAGTGGGGGCGACCCACCCCGCGAAAGCCGCCACGCGTCGCCTCTGGGCCCGGCAGCTCAATGGGCCCCGCGCCGTTTCGTCCCTAACCGGGTGGAACGTGCGTGCTGCGGGCCCGGAGGCTACTGTCGGCCTAGTGGGAACCAGGGTACCACGGGTCGTCTGCCTCTGGCCCAGAGGACCGCGTTCGGCGGCCGGCCCATGAGAGTGGCCCTACCGCGGCCGCCCCGGAGGAAGCCTCCTCGCCGCCAGGCCGGACCCTGCCAAGGACACCAAGCACCAGGATGCCTCGCGAGGCTCCCTTCGCGAGGCCTCCTCACAAGGCAGGTTGTACGGCGCCAACCGCAGGGCTCCGCGCCCAGCACATGGGTGATGTCCCGCTGTCAGGATAAGGACGGCGGGGCGTGACCCAGCCCAGCTTCCATTCTGGTGATAAGGGAGCAGTGGCATCTGCCTCCCCCAAAGCAAGCCCCAAGACATTTCCTCTTTGGTGATAGAAGATCAGGACAGATCAGCGCACCAGGACGGAGGTCATTGCCAAGCCCACCAGCGCGTCACAAGGAGCTGCTTTAGCAGGTGGAGACCGCCTTTAGTCAGGATAAGCCTGCGCTCTTGTCCCCCTTTTTAATTGCCGCCCTGTGGCAACCCTTTCCCGCTCATATTTTCGGGGAAGAGGACCAAGGCACTACAAAAGGGGCAGGGCTGCTTCCATGTAAGGGGATCGATTCATTCTCCCCCACACCTCGTGTATTTAGAGCCATAAGCTCTCCATCGCAGAGCAATCCAACACAGGCCGGAGTAGGGTATTACACCGCATGGTGGCCCGAACCTGGGTAGCTCGCGCGTCTCCTTCGTGTCCGGTGAGAGCCAGCGAGTCCGTCGTGTCCCCACCATAGTCCCGTCGTAGGCTGCCAAGCAAAGTTCCCCAGAGTTCGAATCCTAAGTTCTTGGAGAAGTTTCTTGGACGCAGATCCTAGACTCTGACAACCACCATCACCGAAGAAGGAGGATTGAGTACATGGGTATGGGCACCACCCTTGGCTTGTGCCAAGCTTGGGGGAGGTGCCCCAGTATCGTATCACCATCACTTTTTATCATCATTATCTATCTTAGTTCGATCCTTAGTTATTTCATGATTTAGAAGAATAAAGTTTTAGTATGATCTAGTTTCGAGTGCTTGCTTAGTGATCTATCTATCTATGTAATCATGTGTGAAAGTTATATAATAAAGAGTAGTTTGAGTTGAGTGTTTTGCTTTTGTTGATCTAACCTTAGAAAGAGTAAAGAGAATAAAAATAATAATAAGATCATATGTTAAATCCCATGGGGAGTGATGACTTCACATAAAAAGAAGTATAATTGATAAACCTTGTTGGAAGTTAACAAACATAGCATTGGTCATTGTTGCAATTCATGAAAAAGTAATAAAGGAAGAGAGGTCTCACATATAAATACACTATCTTAGACATCTTTTATGATTGTGAGCCCCCATTAAATATTCTATGTCAAATAGTCGACGTTGGACAAGGAAGACAATGTAATGAGTTATGTTTGCTTATATTCACTTAGAAGTTATATTGTTTTGGATCCTCTAACATGTGGTGCTTGCCCCCTATCTTTTGCTAACCAAAATTCCATACTAAGTAGAGATACTACTTGTGCATCCAAAAACCCTTAAACCCAGTTTCATGTCATGAGAGTCCATTATATCTACCTATGGATTGAATAAGATCCTTCAAGTAAGTTGTCATCGGTGCAAAGCAATAAAAATTGCTCCTAAATATGTATGATCTTTTATTGTAAGGGAAAATAAGCTTTGTACGATCTTGTGATGGCGAAGAAATAAAAGCGACAGACTGCATAATAAAGGCCGCTATCACAAGGGGCAATATAAAGTGTCGTTCCTTTACAGTAAGAGCTGCACATACAAAAACAAAAAGCGCATGAAAACCTCTGCTTCCCTCTGCAAAGGGCCTATCTTTTACTTTATGTATTTACTTTCATGCAAGAGTCAATAGTATTCTTCTCTATTCCGTTTTTATTTTCTCTCTTGGCAAGCATCATGTGGTGGGGATTGATCCAGGCATATATATCCAGTTGGATGTAGGTGATCATGAGTTATTATTGTTGACATTACCCTTGAGGTAAATACGTTGGGAGGCGGAATTATAAGCCCCTATCTTTCTATGTGTTTGACTGAAACTTTTTGCTCCACAAGTATGCTGTGAGTGTCAGCAATCATAGAAGACTAAATGATAGTTGAGTATGTGAACTTGCTAAACAAAGCTCTTATATAGACTCTTTCTGATAATATGATGAATTGCAATTGCTTCAGTGACTGAGATCATAGTTTGTTAGTTTTGAATTTGGTTTGTGGTTCATACTTTAACTTGTGATTGAATTGTCACTTTTTCATGAGAAGTTTTATGATGATATATTGATATTATAATAAAGATCATGATGCTTCATTTCCGTATTTTATTTTTATCGACGCCTCTCTCTCTAAACATGTGGTCATGATTATCGATTTCGGCTTTCGTTTGAGGACAAGTGAGGTCTAAGCTTGGGGGAGCTGATACGTCCAATTTGCATCATGATTTCCTACTGTTAATTAATGTGTTTTTTTACCATTATTTAACTTTATGGTACAATTCTTATGGCTTTTCTCTCTTATTTTGCAAGATTCGCATGAAGAGGGAGATTACCGGCAGCTGGAATTCTGGACTGGAAAGGGGTGAAACAGAGATAGCTATTCTGCACCACTCCAAATGACCTGAAAATTTACGGAGAATTATTTTGGAATATATAAAAAATACTGGCGAAAGAATTACCAGGAGGGGGCCCACCAGGAAGCCACAAGCCTGGGGGGCGCGCCCTACCCCCTGGGCGCACCCCCCGAGCTTATGGGGCCACTGGCAGGCCTCCGACCCCTCCTTCTGCTATATGAAGCCATTTACCCTAGAAAAAAATGAGAAGAAGACTTTCGGGATGAAGCGCCACCGTCTCAAGGAAAAACCTGGGCAGGAGCTATTTTGCTCTCCGGCGGAGCGATTCCGCCGGGGATACTTCCCTCCGGGAGGGGGAAATCAAAGCCATCGACATCACCAACGATCCTCTCATCATGGGAGGACCAATCTTCATCAACATCTTCACTAGCACCATCTCCTCTCAAACCCTAGTTCATCTCTTGTATTCAATCTTTGTCTCAAAACCTCAGATTGGTACCTGTGGGTTGCTAGTAGTGTTGATTACATCTTGTAGTTGATGCTAGTTGGTTTATTTGGTGGAAGGTTATATGTTCAGATCCTTAATGCTATTCAATACCCCTCTGATCTTGAACATGAATATGATTTGTGAGTAGATACTTTTGTTCTTGAGGACATGGGAGAAGTCTTGTCATAAGTAATCATGTTAATTTGATATTCGTTCGATATTTTGATGATATGTATGTTGTTTCTTCCTTTAGAGGTGTCATGTGAACGTTGACTACATGACACTTCACCATCTTTGGGCCTAAGGGAAGGCATTGTGGAGTAGTAATTAGATGATGGGTTGCTAGAGTGACAGAAGCTTAAACCCTAGTTTATGCGCTATTCCGTAAGGGGCTGATTTGGATCCATATGTTTCATGCTATGGTTAGAGTTATCTTAATTCTTCTTTTGTAGTTGCGGATGCTTGCGAGAGGGGGTAATCATAAGTGGGAGGCTTATTCAAGTAAGAACAACACCCAAGCACCGGTCCACCCACATATCAAATTATCAAAGTAGCGAACGCGAATCAAACAAACATGATGAAAGTGACTAGATGAAATTCCCATGTGTCCTCGAGAACGCTTTGCTTATTATACAAGTTCGTTTCGGCTTGTCCTTTGCTATAAAAAGGATTGGGCCACCTTGCTGCACTTTATTATACTTGTTACTTGTTACGAATTATCTTGCTACCAAAACTATCTGTTAACGCTACTTTTAGTATTTGCAGAGAATACCTTGCTGAAAACTGCTTGTCATTTCCTTCTGCTCCTCGTTGGGTTGAACACTCTTACTTATCAAAAGGACTACGATTGATCCTCTATACTTGTGGGTCATCAACCCCCAGCCGATGAAAACGACCCCGTTTCGACCGTAGGCGGTCGAACAGAAGGCCCTTTCCTCCGTTTTGCGGTATGCCAGACCCCAAGTCGATGAACAGGACCCCGTTTCGGCTGTTCCGTCCAAGCCGGTTGGCTCCCGAAGAACAGGACGCGTTCCAACCCAGTCGCTTGGCTCCCGATGAACATGACGCTGTTTCCATCGTTCCGACCCAGCCGGTTGGCTGCCGATGAACACGAGGCCGTTGCTGCCGTCCGTTGCCTCTCTCCATGTACATGAGCCCTGGCCGTACCTATGCACGAGTACGCATTCGAAACCCCGCTCGTATATATATATATGTATGTGGCCATATTTTTTGCTGTGTGGCTGTACGTACGTGTACACGATTTAGACTTGGTTGCCTGAACTGCTAAGTCGGGGGCTCTACTACGACACGTGCCGCTCCTTACACGCCCACGGTTCATCTTTGCAGAGAGACCGATCGACCAGTATGTACGTACACGTTCGCGACCAGACAGACAACGCTACGTACGCTTCGACCGGGTGGGTCCCAGCTGTCAGGGAGGATAAGGAGGCACTTCCTTGCGTGCGAAGACATAACAGGTGGGTCCCAGCTATAAGGGGGGATCAATTTTTTGCGCGTAATAAGGAGGCACTTCCTTGCGTGCGAAGATGTAGCTGGTGGGTCCAGCTGTCAGCCTCACCGCGTACAATCCTCTTCCGATGGCTGCCATTCATTGACCATGTTGACTATGTCGCGCCGAGAGCATCAAGGCGGTGGACGACAGCGAGGCCTAGGAAGGGAATGACGCGGAGCCGGGGAAGACAAGGTAGTGGTTGCCCCACGGAGGGAAGTACGGGGGTTTACTGGTTCGGCTGCGGTGTGAGGCTGCCGTCACCGGAGAATAACAGGAGGTGTAGGTGAGTACAGGGATGGCCTGGCCAGCGGTGGGATTAGGGTTTGGCGGTGAGGCCTGTGCGGCAGCACAGCCGGCCATGGGAGGCAGGAGCAGGCGGTTCCGCCGGCGCTGGTTTGGGCGGCTGGAGCAAGAAGATCAGAGATTGAAGAAGCAGCACTGCCGTTGGATTAACATCCAACGGTCACTGCTGCTAGAATCGTTTGTTGACTAAGTTGACAAAGCCCTGCGTACGCGTCAACTTGGTAGGCCCACAAGTCAGCCTCCAAATCAGATGGGTCCCAGCTAACAGGGAGCAATCATTTTTCTTGCGCGTAATAAGGAGGCACTTCCTTGCGTGCGACCATGGACCTCATGGGTCCTAGCTGTCAGCCTCTCCACGTATAGTCCTCTTCCGATGGCTGCCGTTCATTGACTGCGTTGATGGCGCCGTGCCGAGAGCACCAAGGCAGTGGACAACGGCGAGGCCTAGTAAGGGTACGACCTGGAGACGAGGAAGACTTGGCAGTGGTTGCCCACGCGGAGGGGAGTATGAGGGTTTACTGGTTCGGCTGCAGTGTGAGGCTGCCATCACCGGAGAATAATAGGAGATGTGGGTGAGTAGAGGGATGGCCTGGCCAGCGATAGAAGTAGGATGGGGTGGTGAGACCTGCGCGGCAGCACAGCTGGCCATGGGAGGCGGGAGAAGGCGGTCCAGCAGACGCTGGTTTGGGCGGCTGGAGCAAGAAGATCAGAGATTGAAGAAGTAGCACGGTCTTTGGATGAACATCCAACGGTCACTGCTGCTAGAATCGTTTGTTGACTAAGTTGACAAAGCCCTGCGTACGCGTCAACTTAGTAGGCCCAAGTCAGCCTCCAAATCCATGGCAAACATCATACATCACATTTGCTATTATTTTTAATAATTTACAACCCATTTGCTCTTTCTTAAGGATTTTTTTGCAGCACATATTCTTTTTGTTAGCATTACAGCCAATATTCTGGCCACGGTTAAAAATTTCAATGAAATTTTGCATATTTTGGTGGGGTCCGAACTTATTTTAATCCTGATGTTTTGAGTCTGATTCAGACTAATTTGAAAAATAAAATTATATTAATTAAAATCCAATGTTATTTTCACCGCAGAAAAATCCAATGAAATTTAAAATTTCAAAATCCGGATGAAACGAATTTTGAAACTAATTACCGGTTACTGTGTTCTTTTAAATTTACATCCCATTTCTTATTGCTTATAGGCCATTTTCATTTTTAGGGAAATAAGCCATTTTGTGGGCAAGCCGAATGCATCCCTCCTCCTCTTGAAAGATTTGAAGCCCAGCAGGGGTTAGAAAAGCAAGTAGGCCTCGGTTGCGTATTGTGCAAAAGAAAATAGAACTGGGCTAGCCATTTCAAGAAAGAAAACAAAACTGGACTGGTGATATGGTAAACATAAAATAAAAGACTGGTCATTGAAGTTTTCAAACTATTTTTAATCCCGAAATTTTGAGCTCGATAAAAACAAATTTTAAAATATATTTAAATTATGTTAAAATCCAATGAAATATGAAATATGAAAAAATAAAATAAAATTCGCAATTTGAAACTAATTGCCCATTTGATGTGTTTTTTATATATTTACATCCCATTTTATATTACTCACAAAATTTACAGCTTTTTTTTATGGCCAGGCCGAATGTATCCCTCGTCGTCTTGAAAGATTTGCAGCCCGACAGGGCGGGGAAAAGGAAATCGGCCTGTGTAGGGTATTGTGCGAAAAAAAGGTGCGCTAGTCATTTTCACAGACAAAAAAAAACAGTTGGGCTCGTCATGTTGTAAATAAAGCCTGGGCTAGACGGGCCACAGACGCCGCACAGCCCAGTTGATACCCTGCTTCGTCTCAACAACAACAACAAAAACTGCTCGAGCTACTGGGTCCCAGGTGTCAGCCGCTCCTTGTGCAATTCTTTCGTTTATTGACTACATTGACAATGTCGTAGGTCCCAGATGTCAGCAAACCATTAGGAGGAAGCATTTTTTTCATGTAATAAGGGGAAACTTGCTTGCGTACGGCTATGGACCTGGGGTCCCTACTGTCATCCTCTCCACGTACAGTCCTCACCGATTCCTGCCGTTTGTTGACAGTCGCTCGTTGTGCAATTCTCTCGTTTATTGACTACGTTGACAATCGGGTGGGACCAAGATGTCGGGAAACCATTAGGAGGAAGCATTTTTTTGCTTGTAATAAGGAGGCACTTGCTTGCGTACTACCATGACCCTGGTGGGTCCCTACTGTCATCCTCTCCATGTACAATCATCTCCTGATTACTTTCAGTTGTTGACCATGTTGACAACGCCAGAAGGCGGTGCCGCGGCAAGGGAACCAAAGCGGAGGACGACGGCGAGGCCTCAGACGGGAACGAAAAGGAGCCATGGAAGATGCGGCAGTGTGGTCGGAAATGGAGGGGAGTACAAGGGTTGGTGCGGGGTGGGGATGTTGTCACCGGAAAATAACAGGAGGTGGGGGTGGGTGGGTGGGGGTGTAGAGGAATGGCCTGGCACCGGTTAGGGTATGGTGGGACAGCAATGCGTGCGCGGCTGCGCAGCAAGCCGCGGAAGGCGGGAGCAAGCGATCCTGCTGGCGTTGGTTTGGTTTGGGCGCCTAGAGCCTGGAGGAAGAAGACAAGAGATTGAAAAAGCACGACAGACGTTGGATTGACATCCAACGGCTTAGGCTGCCACAATCATTTGTTGACTAAGTTGACAAAGGCTTGTGTACGCGTCAACCTAGTAGGCCCACAAGTCAGCCTCTTAATCTGTGGTGGACAAATACAGCCCATTTAAAAATATAACAGCCCATTCCAAATTTTCAATCGAAAAGTTCAACATTCAGAGCAAAGTAACAGGACTAATTCAGAGATAGAGTATTGAACTTCCACGTTGACAACCATCATAGCCAACTTAACTATCTACTCCCACTAATACTCGAGTTTAGAACAACTAACATACTCTTAGCTAACTAGATGATGCCGGCCGCCATCTGCGGCACATGCTAAACGACGGCACCGACGTCCTCCTCCTCGCCTCTGACTTGGCAGAGGTGCGATAGGGCGCGTTGCTCACGCCCGTTGGCCCTTTTCATGCCGGCGTGGTCCACCGAAGCTTCGGCTTCTAAGCGGGAAACCCACTTGATGAGCTGGTAGTAAAATTCAGCGTCGCGCACGTGTGCGTGCCCGACAGCCTCTAGGGCTATTCGCCAGGCGCTGGCTCCACGTAGTCAGCCCAGTGGCGGGCGCTCTACTCGCGACGCAGAGCGGCGGTGCGCTGCTCCTCCTCCATGCTCTGCTGGCGGGGTACGCTGCTCCTCCTCCATGCAGTCGCGCTCCAAGGCATCCTCATACTCGGCATTGCCATCTAAAGACCGCCAGAATGCCTCCTCCCTCCGTCTGCCTTCCCGTGAAAAACCGAACACTAACTCCGGCGATGAGCGCCTCTGGCGGCACCTATTGCTGCCGCGCGGGGGCATCACGGACGTGGAGAGAGCGAGGGTAAGTGGCGAGCGACGTCAGGCCGGTGGGGTCTTGTGAGGATAGGGTGCGATGGGTGAAGGTGCCACCGGAGCACACCGCGAACCAGTAATTATAGGCGGACGGTAGGTAAACCGGCGTGTCGCGGGAAACACGATGGTCATCGGAATTCAATGCATAAGCAGGCATGGCTTAGTGCGCCAACTTGCTGTGGAAAACTGGAAAAACTGAAATTATGACTGTACCGTACTCCCATCCCGTCCCGTCAGTGCTGGGTCACACATCGGCACGACAGTCAAACGAGTGCACTCCATTCATCCAAATGAGGTACGTGCGTGATCCGCTGGTTATTCATGTAGGATCGAGTCAGTCGGATAGTGTACGTGTAGGATCGCAATAGCTGATGAACGTTCGCTGGGAGAGAAGGCATTTGCGAACGTTTTTGCTGGCAGTTTCTTCAGATTCGCATGGCATTTTCTTCAGAATAGCATGTCAATTTCTTCAGAGGAAGGTATTTTTATTCTAAAAACTGCCACCCTTGGATCTTACATCGCAACTAAAACTACTAGGAGTGTATTAGCAGGCTAGCTAGTGATCGATCAGTAACTTGTAAACACTGAGCGAAGAGAAATAAGGAACATGTTGGACCATTTGGTGTGAGAGGAATGCTAGGGTGTTCCAGCACAAGTCTACTCTTCCGTCCATCCTGTTGTTCAACATCCAGTCTGAGGCAAAACTTTGGGTCACCGCGGGCGCAAAACATTTGGGTCACATCATGCCGGGAGAGTTAGTGTCTTTGTAATTTCTGTCTCACTTTTCTTTGTAAAAGCAACTATGAACTCCTTAATTAATGCATGTGGCAAAGCTTTTGCCTCCGTTTCAAAAAAAAGAAAACACTGAGCGAAGATAAAAAAGGAACTGTTGTGCATAGTAGTAAGAGCCGATCGGCTATAAATGTTCACACCAGACTCACAAGCCTGGCTTAGTAATATGTTCACATTAATAGCCCAAATTCACAACCAACTAGTAGGATTCCCATACATAAGATCAACATGTTTACGCATCTCAATGATTCACAGATCATACACAATATATCTGTTCTTGCTACTAACATGGATGCTTCTCATGGCCAACATTCAGTACAGAGTGAATGACAAATTTGTTTGTAAAGTCTACATTTCCTCTTGCAAACGTAAGTGGTTTCACCAACAGATGGAACGATGAGAATCAACCACACATTATGGAGGAACATACACTAAAATATGTTATGGTCATCTGTCGATCACACAGAGCAAAAATATGGCGCCTATTCTTCAATGGAGGTCCACCCTGGCAATAAATTTACATGCAAACCAATAATATTACTATCTAATGACAGTACAAAAACAGAAGCAAGATAGTAGCAAACCATGTACCTTGGTAATGAACAGCTCATAGTGCCACCGATTGGATATAACTGTTTGCAGAAAAAATGGTCATAATGTTGAACCATCTGGACTTTTTGTGCACTTTCACTAAAACTGAGCATCCCTGTTTGCACAAATATTGAAAGTGTGATTACTATATAAGTCGCACTAGTTGAAGCATAGACTCACAAATTTAAGCATTCCAAATTTCTTAATGGGAAATGGTAGCAAGACAGTTTCTAACCACCTGTTCAAAGGAATAAAGAAGGCGACAGCGACAGATGTCATGATGGCATACATAGTATTTTGTGAAAGATTGAACCATTCCTGACCTTTCCTCTTCTTTTAAGAATTTTTTGTGCAGTTCAACTAAAATAAAATGCCATCACCACCTTGACATTTCGGTGACACTGTACAAAAAAATTGACTTACCATTACATCATGATGTTAGGTATGTAATCAACAGGCAATAGAGAAAAAAATGCAGACCTCCTCCGATAACATAATGAACATTAATTTTAACAAAGGTGTGACTAGCTTTGTCGGCATAATTTGAAGAATTCTACACCCTCTGTTCCTTAATATAAGACGTTTTCGCAGTTCAATTTAATGTACCAAAACGTCTTGTATTTTGAAAGAGAGGTAGTAGTTTTCCTGCCTTTCTTTCCTTTTTCAATTTATCGGTGACATTAGACAGACTGTGGCATTAGTTAAAAGTGACATCACTTTAGCAGTAGCATAATTTTACCGGTGGCATCTATTATCTACTAAAAGCAAAATACGGGCCAAAATGAGGGATTTGCTATAAATTCTCACAATAATCAGAAACATCGGGCCCTTAATCTGGTGGACCTCATTAAATAAGAAAGCTCAACCATTAGATTTATGTAACATACATTTTTTTTTCTCTGAATGAGTTATGTAACGTGCCTAATCTACTAGGCGCACCATGATTTTATAAAGTGTGCGCACAAAATTAAAACTTCCCTAAAAAGAGAGTCAGCCTGCCATAAAAAAAGGAGTCACCATCACCCACGGTTCGTATTCCCAAGAAGCTAGAAAAAGTGCGTACCCATAAAACGTGTCCATGCCCCAAGCTAAGAGAAGAGCCGACGTCACAAGTTATAAAAAAATGCCCACGCCACAATTCCTTCCAAAACAAGAGACGAGATCCATGTACACTTCCACATTCAGATGAAAAAACAAAACCTACAAATAAGGAGTCCTCAAGCCTCACAATTAAAAGCGAACCAACCTGTGGTTGGATGGTTAGAGGGACCGTGGTATCCCCAGCCCACCAGGGTTCAAATCCTGATGCTCGCATTTATTCCTGGAATTATTTCAGGATTTCCGGCGATGCGCATTCAGTGGGAGAAGACGTTCCCGTCGACGACGAGGTGCCTACGGTGACTTCGTAAATTTCAAGATGATATGCCGGCTCAGTCTCTCGAAGGTGCTCATAGGGGTAGGGTGTGCGTGTGTGCGTTCATAGGGGTGAGTGTATGCGCGTGTATATGAGCGCTTGCGTCTGTACTGTGTTCAAAAAAAAAACCTCACAATTAAAATGGAAGGTGATGCCTGACTGAAAAAGAAATTTCAGTGTCCACGTCCAGAAAGAAGACCCAGCCAAAATACAATAAATCATACACAAATTTGCAAAAAAAAAAAAACGCCCACTAATGGCCGCCAAATATAACAATTTCTTGGGGGCTTACTTTAATATATGAAATTACCTAATTGTAACACAATAATGAAAATATGCGAAAATTATCACGCATGTAGAAAGATCCATGAACTTTCCTTAAGAAATATAATTGAGGGAATACCATAGTTATTGTAGTAAGGGTTGATATGACAGACCGTTGAGTATTTCAAATAGGATTATTTTACAACCAACATTAAATTTTAATTTGAAAACACTTAGTAAATTTTTAATTTATAGGGTAAAATAAATTTCCAAGTATTACGATATTTTTTATTATTTAATTTGATGATGATAGAGATATAAGAATAGCGTTGTTTTTTATCTTGAAACAAGACTTAACTTCTAATCATTGTTGACCAGTGGATATGTGTAGTGTATATTTCTATGAAATTTTACCTAGATGTCTTATAATTGTACTACAATATGGATGACAATTATACTTAGAAGAAGTGATATATGCACGACAACAGTCGAACGATTCATGCACGACAGTGAAAATCCAGCCGCACACGCATGCGAGTTAAAGGGCAACAGCCTCTTGATTACATGGTCATGCCGAAATGGGTTCTCAATTATCCTGTGTAGAGCAGTTTCATATATGTATTGTTTTCTAACTATGAAGGTGTGTATCTTGCCATATGCATCGAATTAATACACACTTTCTTCACCCAATAGTAGGTGGTGTAATATTCACGGAGAAATGTATCTTGCAACTATGATAAGAAGAGTTCATTCGGACCAATGATGGCAATTTGCGCAACATAGACGGGAAAATGGATGCACTACGTCCGAAAATGATGCTCATAATAGACATGTTTATTGTTGTTTTATGATATCTGAAATTTACCTATTGGATTTTACATGTTAATATAGTTTTGTTAATAATTATTTATCCTCATAATAGCTAGGCCGTGCAAGCGCACGGAAACTGCAGGTCTGCATGTTGTCCTGCCGTAAAAGAATTAGCCACCACAACATTTTTTATTTATAGTAGAATTATGTGGTGATGACCAAAAAGGATCAGTTGGTTCAAAACATTTAGTAAGTCCGTGGTTGAGTAAAGTGGTTATGCTATGTGACATTGCATAGCATTATGGTAGGACACAACAAATACATGCAAGAGAGAGCTTAGAGCATCTTGATTCAAAATTGGTGAATAGTAGAAACAATGTAAATTTAGATTGAAATACCACTACCTACATCGAACAAACAAAGTTCTAGAACATGATGACATAGTATTTTTAAAATTTATAAACAATCATTCATGCACAAATCAAGTGATTCAAACTATTTATCATTTTGGTGATATTTTACTTATATGATAATATTTAGAGTGACTATAAAACTAGATTTTATTGGAAGTCCATATTTTCAATACCTATGAAATCATAATTTTGTTCTTCAGATACGTAAAATAAGGTATAGATGATGCCCTCGCAAATGCAAAGGCGACAAATTTAGTGTGTCAAAAATATGTGCGTGAGATAAAAAATCGACACTATTAATGCGTGAAAGATCTAGCCCTCGCATTTGCGAGGGCCACCTTGCTAGTTATACTAACAGGAAAAAAGTGGCAATAAGAGCATGGTGTTGGATGTGTGCATCCTAGCTGTGCAGAGGCCGGAAGAGTGCTCACTGTGTCGTGGTGAAATCACGGCAGATGCCATGAGATGGCTAAAAGTGGGGGGCTGCGAGAGGATGCCGGTGGGTTCCGGAAGCGTGGTCGATACGCGCGAATGCGAGACACAAGACGTACCCAGGTTCGGGGCCCTCCGGAGAGGTAACACCCCTAGTCCTGCCGAATGTAGTATGGAGTGCACAAGGGCTACAAGGTTGCTCCTGGAGCTGTTCAGGCGGAGGAGGAAGAAGGGGCTAGGCCGCCACTCCGCCTCTCCTGCGAGTGTGTGTGTGTTGTGCGTGGAACTAGGTGAAGGCGACCCCTCTGCAAGGAGGCCTCCTAGGGGCTCTTATAGCCCAACCCCCCCAGGGTTACATGGGTAAAACTACACGCGTGCAGGAGCCGGATGTCGGCGTCTGGAGCCGGCGATGGGGCCCACCGGCTGCGGGGCCCGCCGACTGCTCGGTACTGTGGCCCGTCGCCTCACGCGTCATGGAGTGGTTGGCGTCGTGGGGCTGCAGTGGCCCGCTGTGCTGACGTAGGTCGCCCGGGTCAGCGGGGTTGGCAGCGCTGATAGCCACGCTCTCCTGGGTTCGTGGTGCTGTAGCCACCCTCTCCCGCCGTGGAGAGCCGTCTTGTCGTACGGAGCGAAGGGACGACTGTTGACCCGTCGCCGGCCGGCTAGCGGCCAGCCAGACCCGGCACGGGGCCGGGCCCAGCCGGCCAGCATTGGGAAGCCGGTCGGACGGCCAGCCAGTTTGGAGGGGCACGGGCTGCCCCGAAGTTTGAAAACAGGCTCCGGGTTCGTTCGCCTACCCGGGGGTTACCCCCCCCCCCAACAGTAGTCCCCGAAGCTGTAAAGGCTCACCGGCTCCAAGTAGGGAGGTTTTGTAGCTTATCCCCCCCCGAAGGAGAGCGGCTATCGATGAAGGAAAGCCGGCTGGACGCCGCGAACGACGGCTGCAGGGAGTCGGGCCGGGACACTTAGTCGCAACGGAGTTCGAACGGTCCGACCGGCCAGACCAGCCAGTATGGGGGATCGCGCCAGCCACCCGACGAAACCACGCCACGTGCAGCCCAGCGGCAGACGAGGCCTGCCAGGCCACGCACGCGATGGGACGTTGCAGTGGGTTGGGTCCTACCAGGCCGCGGCCTTGGCCTGCGCGCAGGATTTACTGCGGCCGCGTGCGTCCGTTGGAGTTCTCGGGGAAGTTATTGCATGTCATAATGTACCCGCGCATTGCGGGGGAGTGGGGATCATGGGCGCAGACAATCCCACTCCCCCACGTTCATCGTGGCCTTTAAATGAGAATGGAGGGGGAGAGGCCGAGGCACTCGTTCCCTCGCCCCCGCCCGTTGCTTCGTCTCCACCTCTCTGCTTCCTACTCGCGCACACCGCCGCTGCACACTGTCGCCTACACGAGCTGCTGCTGTGTCGCGCTGCGACCTGAGAGCGGCCTTTCTTCCATCTGGCCTGCCGCCGCTTCTTCTTCTTCACCGCTCCCCTCCCGCACCCGCCGATGGCGCCGCCGAAGGGCTCTTGGGAGGGGTCCGTGGTGACCGACGATGACATCGGGTACCTCCGTCGTACGCGATGACTGCCGTCGGCGGAGCTGGTGGAGACGCGCGAGCCCGGCGCGGAGACAACGCCGGCGCCGCGGGACGGCGAGGTGGTGGTCTTCTACACCCACTTCCTCTGCGGGCTCGGGCTCCCCGTGAGCGTATTCTTCCGGTGCTTCCTCACCTACTTCGGCCTCCAGCCGCACCACATAGGCCTAAACGCAATCTTGCAGCTCGCGGCCTTCATGACGCTGTGCGAGGGGTACGTCGGCCTCCTTCCGTATGTGGAGCTGTGGTGCCGGCTATTCTACCTGAAGTAGCTTTTTAGCGTCAGCTGGCGTCATGGCCGAGTGCGGGGCGGCCGTGTCGGTTACCCGGACGGCGGGCCCCTTCCCGAAGCTGCCGCTCGAGGAATCGGCCAAGAAATGGCAGAAGTCCTTCTACGTGAGGAACATCGACCCGGCCGACGACCGCATCAACCTTCCCCCCTTCGTCGATGTGCCGCCGGCTGAGAAGCTGAATTGGGGGCACAACCCGCGGAACCTGTCCGCGGAGATCGTGGGGGTCTGCCGCCGGATCAAGGAGATGACGGACCATGAGGGGCTCGCCACCGTGGACCTCATCGCGGCCTTCATTGGTCGCCGGGTGCTGCCACTGCAGTGACGGGCGCACCGGATCTGCGACATGAGTGCCCGGCGCGACCCCTGCCGGCTGTCGACCAAGGAGTTGACGTAGGAGGAGTTTTTGTCGCCCAGTGTGTCAACGATGTCTCCAACGCCGGGTTCAAGGTGAAGGAGTGGCAATTCGGCAAGGAGCCATACGGCCGGGATGCCCCGGCGCCAGCGGTGAGTCCTTGGTCCCTGTTCTTTTTAGCGTCCGCCCTCTTCATGCGCCCTGAATCCTTGGGCCGGCTACAGCACTTCCCGAGTCAGTTGGTTTATGACGGGCCGAACCCCCTGGTCCTGCAGCCAGATTGGGACGACTCGGACCCAAAGGAGGAGGGAGACGGCGAAGCAGAAGCCGGAGGCGGTGAGGAGCGCCTCGCGAACGCGGAAGCCGGCGGGTCCGGCCAAGCCGGTAAGTCCTTAACCCCGGATCGTTTGCGCAAGTGGCCGGATGACGATGAAGATGACGAGGATGGTGCGGGCGATGCAGCACCACCAGATGCGGAGGCGGGTGACGAGGTCACCCCCAGGGGGGCTGCAGCGGTGGACGGCCGGGGAGCCAGCGGCCGCGAGCCGGCCTCACGGGAAGCAGCCGGTCGAGGCACGGCCGGCCGCGAAGGGCCCAGCGACGACGCAGCCGAGCACCATGAAGCGGTCCATCAAGAAGGCGCGCCGGGCGGCGCCGTCAGCGGGGCCGAAGTGGGCGGTTCCCATGGCGATAGGGTGAGTTTCCCTTTGTTGCTCAGCTTTTGCCTTTCTCATTGCCATACTATTTTTGCTTCTTCCTTATCTTCTTCATGCATCATTTAGGAGCGCGCTCGAGCTGGCGGAGGCGGCCGCAGAGGAGGCCGACTGGTGGAGGGGCCCGAGTGGTGCGAAGGAGCTCGCGGTGGCGGAGACCACCGAGGAGGCGCTCGCAGCCCGCCAGTCCGGCACCCCCCTGGAGGACGCCGGGAGGGACGCCTGGAGGGCGCGGGCCGAGGCCGAGAAGGAGATGGCCGAGGTGTCGGCCCAGGCGTGGGACGACGCCGTGGCGAGATGGTAGGGGGTCGCGGAGGAGCCTACATGGCCGGCTTGGTCGACGCCATCGCCACCGCCGTCGCCGGTCGCGGAGCGCCGCTCCAAATCGGTACATGACCCGGCCCGTTGGGCAGAGGCGGATGCCCGCGCTGCCGCCGAGGAAGCAGCCGGTCATGGCGAAACCGGCGATCACGAGCCGGAAGCCGATCGGATGGACGACTCGGAGGTGTCGCCGGCTGCCGACCCGGCTGACGGGGCAGAATGTGGGGACGGAGGGCGCCGCGAGCCAGAGGCCACACCAGGCGGAGGAGGGGCGCGGCCCCCGAACGCGGAGGCCATGCCGGGGAGTTCTCGCGCCCTGGTGACCGCGGAGCCGTGGGGCGCAGCCTCGAGCTGAGGCCGGCAGGCAGCGGAACCAGCGCCGGGTCCACGGCCCGGCCGTAGCGGAACTGGGCGGCGAGCTCCAGTGAGGCGACGAGTGGAGCCCCTCAGAGCGAGCTGGACGCGGCGGTGGACACACTGCAGCTGCAGATCGCCAACCACCACGGCCAGTGGCAAAGCTTCGCCCAGGCGGAGAATGGCCGGCTGCTGCAGCTGGAGCGGACCTTCGGGGTGAGTTCGCTCATCCTTTGTGTTTTCTTGCGATTGTGTTTTGTTTCTTCTTTCCCCTTCTTGACCGGCTTGGTCGCTTTCCAGTGGGGGCGCGCCAGCGCACCCACTGGGTGTAGCCCCCGAGGCCCGGGCCGGCTGCGCATCTGGCGGGTCGCGCCTTCTCAAGCATCTTGCGCTAACTTTTTTTTCTTCTTGCAGTCCATCTACGACCAGCGGGTGGCAGCGTACAACAGCCTCCTGGGCCGGTACCGCACGGCGAAGGCCCAGCTGGCGGGCAAGGAGGAGGAGCTCCGCCAGGCCAAAGGTGCGTCTTCGAGCTTTTCGCATCTTTCCAGTGGGGGCGCACCAGCGCACCCACTGGGTGTAGCCCCCGAGATTCGGGCCGGTTGCGCAGCAGCCGGGTCGAATCTCCTTGCCTCATATTTAGCTTTCTTGTCCGGCTCCTGACCGGAACCCGGATCCGGTTGCGCAGCCGCCGCCGTCGACCCGGCCGAGATGGAGGGGCTCCGGCGCCAGCTGGATGAAGCCGGCCAGCTCCATGACCAGGTGGTCGCGGAGCGCAACCGGCTACAGGAGGAGGCGGCCCGAGTGGTCCGGGAGAGGGACGAGGCTGCAGCCGCCCACAAGGCCGAGCTGGACCGCCTCGTCGAGGAGCGCCGCTAGGCGGCGATGCGGACGGAGGAGGAGGCGAAGAAGGCCACCAAGGTGGTCACCCAGCTCAAGGCGGCCCGCGATCGCAGCGCCAACGCGTTGGCGGCGAGGGAGCGGGAGGTGCTGCAGGAGGCGCTGTACATCGACGAGCTCCTCACGCGTAAGTATTTTAACTTGTTCTTGTCTTTGCTTCTTCCTGGTTCCGGCCCTTTGGCCTTTTGATCGATCTTCTTCCTTTCTTCCTCAGGGGTCTTCCCCGAGACCCAAGTGCCGGCCGAGGAGGCGGTGAACACCCACCGGCAGGAGCAGAGGGCGGCGGGAGCCGTCGTCGAGGAGTACGCCGCCTGGACGGTGGTGGAGATCACCGTGGCTGCCAAGGCCCACTTGGAGACGGTGGAGCGCGACATGAACCTGCTTTTCGAAGCTGGTCTATCAATGGTGGTTGCTCTCTGGCCGGCTGCAGTGGTGCCGACCACCGTCAGCTGGCTGGCGCATTGGCTGGAAGCCGGCGCAGCGCAACTCAGCGCGTGGAGGGCCTCCGCGGCCCGGGCCGGCGCGGAGATGGTGCTCGGGTTCATGCTATCCTGGTACCCAAGTGTCCGCTTGGACCAGCTGCGCGCGCCGCACGAGGACTTGGCGGAGCGGGTGACGCCGATCGCCGTGCGGGGTAGCAACATTGCGTCGTTCACTCCGCACGAGGAGTTCGTGCCAGAGCGGGCGCCGGACGGCATGGAGCTTCCCACTGACGACTTCGGCCTGGCGCTCGAGGACCCAGAGGGCAGCTCGGCCGAGACGGGAGCCAGCGCGGACGACGAGGCCGCCGACCTAGACGACACCGCCACCACGGAGGACCCGGCGCGGAGCGATGCCGACGAGGCCGCTGCTTAGGGGTTTTCTTTTTTATTTCCTATCTTTTGCTTTGAACTTGAAACTTTTGTTAGCCGACAAGTCTACTCACTGGGGGTGTAAGTTTATGTAATGAACTAATGGCCGTGGGCCTTTGCCGTGTGTATATGCATGCTTGTTTCCTGTGTATGCTTGTCTTTGTCGTTTGGCGGTTCGCTTTTCCTTACTTCCTTAGGCCGTTTTCCCGTTCCCTCCCCTTCTCGCCCTCCTCCCCGCCAGCCGGACAGCCAGGAGCCAGTCTGTAGCTGGGACGGGGAGTCGGACTCGAAAGAGAGCGCAGAGTACTTAGGCTTTAGGATTTGAGCACAAGCGAAACACCCACTGGGCCGGCTGGCTGCAGGCGGCGAAGTCGGCTGGAGCGCAGCCGATCTGTGCGGCGATGAGTGAAAGAGCCAGGTTGGCCGAGCCGGACATTCGCACTTAGCCGCTTTTTGCGTGAGGATGCTTTCAGCCTTTAGCTCCTGCCAGCCTGGATAGCCGGGAGCCAGACTGTGGCTTATGGTAGAGAGAGGGCTTCAGCGGGGCGCACGTTACTGGCCGGGTTTAGGAGAGCGGGGCGCGGGCTAGCCAGCGAGCCCTCGACCCCCCGAGCCGGACGCCCCGACCCGGCAGGAGGGCGGCGAACGCGGTAAAGTGCACAAGAACTTGATAGAGATGAAAAGGTAGCCCCCGAGTGTCATTCGGGGGACCTGCTGTTTTCATTAATTTCCAAAAGGGATAGCGATACATACATACATGATTCAACTGTAAAACAGACAGAGGAGCTCCGCGTTCCTGGGGCATTCTGTCTCTTCGCCGGAGGCATCTCCCTTGCGCTTGTTTTTCTTCTGCGCGTCGATGAGGTAGTATGCATTGTTGCGCAGGGCCTTGCTGATGATGAAGGGGCCCTCCCATGGGGAGGATAGCTTGTGCTGGCCGGCTGTTCGCTGGATCAGCCAGAGTACGAGGTCGCCCTCGTGGAAAGCGAGGGGCTTGATCTTCTTGCTGTGGTAGTGGCGTAGGTTTTGTTGGTAGATGGCCGACCGGCTGAGGGCCAGCAGGCGCGCCTCCTCGAGCAGGTCGACGCCGTCTTCGCGTGCTGCGTTGGCTTCCACCTCCGTGTACAGGGTGACCCGAGGCGAGTCGAACTCGAGGTCCATGGGGATGACCGCCTCGGCCCCGTAGACGAGGAAGAAGGGGGTGAAGCCAGTTGATCGGTTGGGCGTGGTCCGAAGACTCCAGAGGATAGCCGGCAGCTCGTCGATCCAGCTGCCGGGTGACCGCACAAGTGGCTCGACAAGTCGCGGCTTGATGCCGGCTAAGATGAGGCCGTTTGCTCGCTCTGCCTGGCCGTTAGATTGAGGATGTGCGACGGAGGCCAGGTCAAGCCGGATGCCGGAGATGTAGCAGTAACGCGCCAGCGCCCCTTTGGCGAAGTTGGTGCCGTTATCGGTGATGATGTTGTTGGGGACGCCGTAGCGGACGGCGATGTCTTTGATGAACTTGACGGCTATGGGACCGTCGAGCTTCTTGATCGGCCTTGCCTCGATCCACTTGGTGAATTTGTCGACGGCCACCAATAGGTGCGTCATGCCGCCTCGAGCGGTTTTGAAGGGTCCCACCTTATCGAGGCCCCAAACAGCAAAGGGCCACGTGATGGGGATGGTCTGGAGAGTCGCAGTCGGCTGGTGGCTCTGAGCCTTGAAGTGTTGGCAGCCCTTGCACTTGAGGACCAGCTCCTCGGCGTCCTTCAGAGTAGTCGGCCAGTAGAAACCGTGGTGGAAAGCTTTGGCCACCAGGGACCGGGAGGCGGCGTGATGCCCGCACTGGCCCTGGTGGATGTCGTGCAAGATCTCGAGGCCACTATCCGTCTTGACGCAGCGCTGGAAGACGCCGATGGTGCTGCGCTTGACGAGCTCGTTGTTGATGATGCCATAGGCAGAGGCCCGGCGCTGCACTTGCTGAGCCTCGACCTCGTTCGCCGGGAGCTCGCCGCTCACCAGGAAGGTGAGGATCGGTTGGGCCCAAGACTGTGCATCCACCACCGTGAAGACGGCCACTTGCGTCGGTTCGTCCGGGTCGGGAGGTGGCCAACTGGAGCCAGCAGCCCCCGAGACCGGGACGACATTCCCCGAGCTGGAGCCGGCAGCCCCCGGGGCCGGGACGGCAGTCCCCGGGTTGGCGCTGGCAGTCCCCGAGCCGGAGCCGGCAGCCCCCGAGCCAGAGGCTGGGACTATGGGGTCGGCCGGGATGAATATGGACTCCGAATCCGGGGACGGCATGATGGAGGGCTTGCGTAGGTGCTCAAGGGAGACGCTGGCTGGGATGGCCTGCCGGGAGGAGCCAATCTTGGCGAGTGTATCTGCCGCCTCGTTCTCGGCTCGAGGGACGTGGAGGAACTCGTAGCCGTCGAAGGCGCCGGTCATTTGCTGGACCAGGTTGCGGTAGCTGGCCATGTTGGAGTCCCTGACGTCCCATTCGCTAGAGACCTGTTGGACCACCAGGTCGGAGTCGCCGTAGGAGAGGATGCACCGGATGCCAATTTCTTTGGCCAGTTGGAGGCCGTGGACAAGGGCTTCGTACTCAGCGACGTTGTTGGAGGCAGCGAAATGGATCTGGAGCGCGTAGCGCAGCCGGTCGCCCTTGGGGGAGGAGAGCACGATGCCGGCTCCCAAGCCAGGGACCATCTTCGAGTCGTTGAAGTGCATGCGCCAATGCGTCGAATCGGGAGTTGGCGGCAAGTACTGGGTCTCTGGCCAGTCGACGAGGAAGTCGGTCAGCGCCTGCGACTTGATGGCAGTGCGGGGCTCGTAGAGGATGGTGTGACCGGCCCGCTCGATGGCCCACTTGGCGACCCGGCCAGAGGCGTCCCAGCATCCCATGATCTCGCCGAGGGGGGCCGTGCTCACCATAGTGATGACGTGCTCTTGGAAATACTGCTTCAGCTTCTTGGCAGCCAAGTACATGCCATAGCACATCTTCTGGTAGTGGGGGTAGTTCTGCTTGGAGGTGGAGAGGACCTCGCTTAGGTAGTACACAGGGCACTGGACCGGCTGTGCCTTGCCTTCCTCGGGGCGCTCTACCACCAGCACCACACTGACCACGCGGGTGGTCGCTGCGATGTACACCAGGAGCGGCTCCTTCTCAGCCGGCGCGGCCAAGACGGGTGCGGTGGGGAGCATGCGCTTGAGGTCGCGGAAAGCTTCATCCACCTGGTCGGACCACTTGAACGGCGTCGTCTTCTTCATCAGCTGATACAGGGGCAGGGCCCTCTCCCCCAGCCGCCTGACGAACCGGCTGAGAGAGGCCAAGCAGCCGGTGAACTTCTGGACATCGCGCAGCCGAGCCGGCCTGCGCATGCGCTCGATCGCCTTGATCTTCTCCGGATTGGCCTCAATGCCGCGCTCCGAGATGAGGAACCCAAGGAGTTGGCCAGCCGGCACGCCGAAGACGCATTTCTCCGGATTGAGCTTGATTTAGAACTGACGCAGGTTAGCGAACATCTCCCTGAGGTCCTCCAGGAGGCTGAGGTGCTGCTTGGTCTTCACCACAATGTCGTCGACGTAGAAGTGCACGTCCTACCAATCTGTGGCAGGAGGCACTTTTGCATGCAGCGCTGGAAGGTGGCGCTGGCATTCTTCAGGCCGAACGACATGGTGATGTAGCAATACACCCCGAAGGGGGTGATGAAGGATGTCTTGAGGGCATCGGCCGGGTCCAGCTTGATCTGGTGGTAGCCGGAGTAGGCATCCAGGAAGGATAGAAGCTCGCAGCCGGCGGTGGAGTTGATGACTTGGTCGATCCGGGGTAGGGAAAACGGGTCCTTGGGGCAGGCCTTGTTCAGGCTGGTGTAGTCGATACACATGCGCCAGGTACCGTTCTTCTTCAGGACGAGGACTGGGTTGGCCAGCCATTCGGGGTGGAACACTTCCATGATGAACTCTGCTGCGAGCAGCCGGGCGATCTCTTCGCCAATGGTTCTTCACTTTTCCTCGGAGAAACGGCATAGCGGCTGCCAGACCGGCTTGGCATCCGGCCGGACGTGGAGTTTGTGCTCGGCGAACTTCCTCGGAACACCCGGCATGTCCTTGGGGGACCATGCGAAGATGTCTCGATTCTCACGGAGGAAGTCGACGAGCTCGCCTTCCTATTTGATGTCGAGGCCGGAGCCCATGACAACGTACTCGCTGGAGCTGGGGTTGGATGGGTCGAGCGAAATGCTCCTTGTGCCCTTGGCCGGCTTGAAGGAACCCTCGTCGGCCGGCTGCTTGAGCTGAGCCGGCATGACCGGCTGCTCGCCAGCCAGCGCGACGAGATGGTCGAGCTGGCGTCTCTCCTTGGCGATGACCAGCGACTCAGCTAGCTTGGAGCCGGCTTGGGCGCACTCCAGAGACTTCTTGTAGTTGACGGTGATGGTGATGATGCCCTTGGGACCTGGCAGCTTCATCTTGAGGTAGGCGTAGTGGCGGACCGCCATGAACTTGGCCAAGGCGGGCCGGCCCAAAAGCGCGTGGTAGGGGCTGGCCAAGTCGACCACCTCGAACCAGAGCGGCTCGCGGCGGAAGTAGGTGCCGGTGCCGAACAACACGTCCAGCCGAACCCTGCCGATGGGGGAGCAAGAGGCACCCGGCACGATGCGGTGGAACACCGTCTGGGTAGGCTGCAGCTGGCCTTCCTCGATGCTGAGGTTGACCATGGTGTCACGGTAGAGGATGTTGATGCTGCTGCTGCCATCGATCAGCACCCGCGAAAAGTGGCAGGTGCGCTTCTCAGCGATGAAGGTGGGGTCAAGGATGAGCGCATAGCCACCCGGCGTGGGCATCACGGCCGGGTGGTCCTCCCGGGTCCAGCTGATGGGACGGTCGGACCAGTGCATGTACTGGGGGATTGGGGGGACGACGACGTTCACCTCGTGCTGGTACTTGCACTTGCTGTGCTTGTCGTCGCCCTCACTGGTGAAGACGATGTAGGTTGCGTCCTCCTGAGGGAAGGCGTTGTTGGCGAGAGCGCCGGCCGCCGGAGGCGGCGGAAGCTGCGGGCCGGGACCGGGTGGTGGAGGCGGGAGGTTGCCACGCATCAGGCGCTGGGTGAAGCTGCAGTTTCGGAGCGTGTGCGTGGATGGCTTCGCGCCGCTATGGTTCTTGCAGGGAGCGTCGAGCATCTGCTCGAAGGAGAGCTTGGGCTGTCAGGCCATCTTGCCGGTGCGCTGGCTCTTGCCCCCGCCTTGTTCGACCGGCTGCTCATCCGCCACGGCGGCCACTTGCTGGTTGTTGTAGCGAGGAGCCGGCTGCTCGCTCTTTTGCTTCTTGTTGTTGTTGTTGTCTGGACGGCGTGGGTTGGTTTTGCCAGCCGGCTTTGGGGTGACCGGCTGGACCAGAACTGGCTTGCCGTCTGTGTCGACCGTGATCTTTACGCGCATCGCGGAGTCGGCCATGGCGTACTTGTCCGCCACAGCCATGAGCTCCGCCAAGGTGTCCGGCTCGTCGCACATAAGCCGGTGCTTGAGCAGGGTGCCGTCTCGGCACCCGTCGACGAAGTATTGGATGGCCTGTACTTCGTGGACCCCTTCGCAGGAGTTGCGCAGCTCGGTCCACCGCGTGAGGAAGTCGCGGAGAGGCTCGCCTGGGCCTTGAACGCACAAGGAGAGCTGGCGAGGCCGACCCGGATGCTTGTACGTGCTGGTGAAGTTGCACACGAACGCATCCTCGAAGTCCAACCAGGAGTTGATGCTGCCGGCCCTCAGGCTGTTAAGCCATGTCTGGGCCGAGCCGAGCAGCATGAGGGGGACGTAGCGGACCGCCATGCGTCTGTTCCCGCCGGCTATGCCGACAGCCATGGTGTAGTCCGTCAGCCAGTCTTCCGGCTTGGTGATGCCGCCATACTTGGGGGTGTCGCGGGCCAGCGTGAACCCTTTGGGGGAAGGGCTCCTCAAGGATGTGGGGTCCGAAACAGGCGGGGCCAACGGAACCCTCCTCCTCAAGGGCCGTGGACCGCGCGAGCCGGTCGAGGTGGTGACGGGCGTCGTTTTCATCATAGGGCTCGCGGGGACCCAGCCGGATCGCGACTGGGCCGCATGGCACCGCACCGGTGGAAGCTAGCTTGGGCCACTGAGGCGGCGGGGGAGGAAGCTCCGGCTGCCGGACCCGGTCGTCTCCAGCAGTGTCGTCGGCAATGCCGTCGCCGGCCATCGTGGCGCGGTTGTGCCGGCTCCGGCTTGCCCGGCACCGGCCAGAGCGGCTGGCGTCGCCGGCAGGGGAAGAAGCATGCTGCATGTCCCGAAGGACCCTCTCAGGGTCCATGGTGTTTCCTGAAGCGGAGGCGGCGGGCTGGGCCGGATCGAAGCGCTTCTGCTGCTCGTTCGCCGCGGTGATGAGGTCGCGGATGTGCTGCCGCTACTGCAGCAACTCCTCGCCCTCCAGGAACTCGAGATCCGCCATGGCCGCCTACGCTGCATGCATGTTCTTGACGGGGGTGTCATAGACAGGCCGGCATGCACCCAGCGCACGGCCGATGGCACCTCCGCGGATTCGCACCTCCGCAGCCCCGCTGGACTCAGCGGCGGCCGGCGTGAAGCTGTGGACGCTGTCATACTCCCGCTGGGCGGACTCCAGCCGGCACCGCATTGCCGCGAGCACCATGGCCTCGTCCAGCAGTTGCTGACGGTCCTCGTTGAGCTGAGCCGCCACGGCCGCCGGGTCGGCGTCGGGCGTGATGGGGGCCTGTAGGCTCCGGATCGTCTCGCGAAGCGGGTCGACATGGCGGGATTGGGCCACAGCCATGGCAGCAGCAGCCGCGGCGGCCTTCTCCTTGCTACGCGAGGAGTCGGAGCTAGCACCGATGGTTAGCACCTCCGCGCGGGTGCAGAGGTCCACGACGTCGTCGGAGGCGATGCAGCCAACGGGGACAGGTGAGTCGGTGAAGTTGTGTACCTTGCTAGGGTACTCGTCGGGGATGAGCGCGATGCAGACGCGCAGCGCGCCGAAGGGGACGACGGAGCAGCCTGCGTGGCAGGCGGCGTCCACGCCCGTCGCAGCGTCGCAGTCGGCCGAGTTGGCCGCGCAAGGCGCGCGGACCAAACCATGCGCAACGCGCTCGCCGGAGCTGGTGAAGGGCCTCGTCCGGAACTTGTCCGGAACTTGACTCCGGCCGATGCCGCGAGCAGGCCCATGGTGGGCACCAACTGTCATGGTGACATCACGGCAGATGCCATGAGATGGCTAAAAGTGGGGGGCTGCGAGAGGACGCCTGTGGGTTCTGGAAGCGAGGTCGATACGCGCGAGTGCGAGACACAAGACGTACCCAGGTTCGGGGCCCTCCGGAGAGGTAACACCCCAAGTCCTGCCGAACGTAGTATGGAGTGCACAAGGGCTACAGGGTTGCTCCTGGAGCTATTCGGGCAGAGGAGGAAGAAGGGGCTAGGCCGCCACTCTGCCTCTCCTGTGAGTGTGTGTGTGTGTGTGTGTTGTGCGTGGAACTAGGTGAAGGTGACCCCTCTGCATGGAGGCCTCCTGGGGAGTCTTATAGCCCGACCCCCAGGGTTACATGGGTAAAACTACACGCGGGCGGGACCCGGATGTCGGCGTCTAGAGCCGGTGATGGGGCCCGCAGGCTGCGGGGCCCGCCGGCTGCTCGGCACTGTGGCCGGTCGCCTCACGCGTCATGGAGTGGTTGGCGTCGTGGGGCTGTAGTGGCCCGCTGTGCTGACGTAGGTCGCCCGGGTCAGCGGGATTGGCAGCGCTGATAGCCACGCTCTCCTGGGTTCGTGGCGCTGTAGCCATGCTCTCCCGCCGTGGAGAGCCGTCTTGTCGTACGGAGCGAAGGGACGACCGTTGACCCGTCGCTGGCCGGCTAGCGGCCAGCCGGACCCGGCACGGGGCCGGGCCCAGCCGGCCAGCGTTGGGAAGCCAGCCGGACGGCCAGCCAGTTTGGAGGGGCATGGGCTGCCCCGAAGTTTGAAAACGGGCTCCGGGTTCGTTCGCCTACCCGGAGGTTACCCCACCGACACACTATGTTATGTATCTTCTTGATGCTCCGTTTTGAGCCAATAAAATCCACCCTTGTTGAAAAAGTACAATGTACCTCCATGGATGCATAGAGTGGTGAAGCATGGATGGTTGCCTAGAGCAACAAATATCCAAGCAGCATACATGGATTACGTCCCATTTTTGTACTCTTTAGCCACCTTTTACCTATGTGAGGATAACAAACCTGTCGACCTGGTCATTATCTATTGCGTTGTTCTGCCTTTCTTTCCTTTTCAACCAAGAGACAAGAGACTAGTTCCTCAGCTACTACTGCCTTTCCCCTTTTCAACCAAGATGCATGTTCGATACCAAGTCTCTTCTATAGTACTACTTTCCCCCCTTTCTTTCCTTATTCAACCTAGACATGGATTAGTCTGCATGAAGTAAGGTTTCCTTTAATAGTGCAAATTAAGGTTTTCGTCTGCATGACCAGCAGAGGCTAGTAACTTGGAGAGATGGGGCAGTGAAAAAACAACCGCATGCAGCGACGTGGGCAGATGGGGCAATAGCACAAGGGTATAGTTCGAAAAGAGGTAGCATACCAGAGGATCGGCGGGAAGCAGCTTCTCTCATCGTCGTCCTCCTCCGCCGACACTACGGCAGTGAGCTTGGGGACGGAGGCCATCCCACGCCGGTGCTAGGTCTGAGAAGACGGCCTTGTCGTCAGTGCACGTCCTCCTCTTCCCCGGCGGATGGGATCAGGGCTGATCTGTGGCCACCGGTGAGGAGGGAGAGAGAGTGGCTACCGCCGTCTTTTTTAGATCTGGAGAGGGTGATAGTGTGAGAAGCAAGTGGGCAGCCCTAGCAAGCAAGCGCTAAAGCTCCAGCCTATATACTACTATATTATACTTGGTAGAGTACCTCCATCAAGGTTTTCTAAGTCCCGCGAGCCAGAGCAACAGGACCAATAAAAGAGGCAAATTAAGGTCTTCGATCTCTCTCCCATGCACACACTTTTTCTCTCTCCTGCGTGCACCCAATGGATAGCATGCATGTAACGTCCAGCCTAATAAATCGGGACGACGTGTAGTAATGCTTCAAAATTGAACGGCACGCCATTAAAAAAATTTAAGTCAAGAAATAACGCGGCCCGGTCGCATTTTGCACGAGAAATGAAAAACCATGTTTCGTTGACGTGTTGTCCCGTTCCAACGTGTTAGTGAGAAGACGGCGAGTCCTTTTGTATAATTTCCGAACGGACGTCTATGTATGGCCGGGTCGCCTCTTCCTATACCATGGCAACCGTCCACTCCCCACTTGCCTCTTCCTGTACCGTGGCAACCATCCACCGCCTCTTCCCCTTTCCCTCTCGATTTGGGAGTTGGAACTGTTGTCGCACGCTCTTCCTCCCTCCATTTTCCTTGACCCTTCCTTCTGCCATTGTTCGTCTTCTCGATGGAGGGAAGTAGCAGTACCTGACCCCGTTATTCTTGCCCCAATCTAACAGATGACGCGGAGGAGGAAATCATTGATCGCTGCGACATCATCACCGCGGCTAGCATGGCAGGTTCGTTCAAGAACATTCTCGACTCAACAAATAAGATCATTACAAACAACCCAAGGGTTCAAGAGCGGTTTGATCTCCCCTATCTTCTTCACTATGACCCCGCTCTCTGGTACGGGGACGATGGAAGGCTCATCTTGTGCAAGTTGATGCCACTTGATAATGATCTGTGTGATGTTAAGATGCCATCGCTTCAGCGTAAGGATTGGGCAGGCGCAAATGGAGATTGGGTTGTTTATATTGGGGACAACTGCGAGTGGGAGCTTGTGAATGTGTACACTCATCACCGGATTCCAATTCCAAAGATCTCAAACTGCCCTGAGGTTGAGCACACCGATACTCTATGTACGTTCAATTACGATCATGGTGACTATCGTCTACAGAAGATAACAATTTGTTGAGTTCCCACACGCTCTTGAAGTTCTAGGAACTATTGTGTTGTCGCTGTCTTCGACAAGCTTGTTGCCGCCTTTACTCCTGGAGGGATTGGATGGACATTGCTTAAAAACTAGTTTCTGTACACAAGGGAATACTGTGATGCAATTCAATATGAGCATCTTGTGTTTGCTGTCACCACTTGTGGCACTGTTTTTGCATGGGATCGTTCTTGCTTCGGTACGTTTGTCTTCCACCTTAATTAGAATTGTTTCATTCACCATGCATGCGAGTTATCCCTTTACTAATTAACCTTCAAAAGTTTCAAGGTCCTGTCAACATTCCGCCACCGATACTTGGAAACTTTTATAACCAAGGGGGAGATGACAATGGTGATGATGATGATGACGATGGTGATGATCACGAGCATGAAGACGAGCAATACCTACCTACCTACTAGATGGTACCTAGCTACTTATTTCGATGGATCACCTCTTCTTGTCTGTATACAGGGCATTGCTAATGTTACAGAGGAAGCAGGTATGAGTATTGTCTCGCATGGTCGTACTCTACAGACCTATGCCAACTTCCGTTGTAGGCTATTTGGGATGGATACTAGTGTGCTAGCGCCACGAGCTTCTCCCTGGTTTAATATTGACAGTCTTGGAGAACACTCGCTTTTCCTTGGACTAAACTATCCAATGATGGCGAAAGGCGATCCAGCGCCTGTTGGCACAACCTTGCCATTTATGAGAAGCAACTCTATCTATACCACCGACATTGTTGTTGTTGCTCACTACTCCAATGCAAGTATTGCTCCTAATATTGGCCGCTTCAGCCCAGATGGTGAGTCTTGCGTTGGTCTCAAGATTGACAATACCACCGGGCCCTGGTCAGAGACTCGCTTCTGGTTCAAAGCAAGCATTACCAACACCGAGGATTGGTTGACGTGAAGGTCGTTTTCATTTCTTCTACGTGTTGTGTGAGAAAAACTTTAGTATTTACAATGTATCCTCGTTGTCGTTGTGCGTTGTAGACTTGTTGTATGTAGTGTGGATGGTATATTTGCATATGCATGTGATAAACTTAATTTATGAATGGATTTCGAGTCACTTCTCATAGTGTGTGCTGCGTCGCGGAAAAATACTTTTCACTGATAGTATGTTGGACCGAATGTGAGCAAACCGACGATGGGCACACTCTGCGCGTCTGTTGGCTGGCTGATAAGAGAGGGAGAGGAGGGCCGAGCAAGGACTCTAGGAAATTTGCCGATAGTGTGAGGTGGGCCGCCTAGTACTAGTGGTACCGAACTCCTGAAGAAATAATGTGTTTTTCTTTTTGCAAGTTGGAGAGATAATGTGTTTGCTCTACGTAACGAGCACCTCAATATAGTGGGGTGGCATGGGCCAAAACAAGCATTCACGTCTAGGAGTACGGCACACGCCACCACCAAGAGTCCCATCTGACACCAAATTTCTTGGATTCCGTGCTACACCTAGCTCTTCTCTCTCCTTGTTTCTCTAACTCAACCATCGCGCGGCGACCGGGGGGCGAGTTTCAGGTGATACGAAGCTGCCCATGCTCCCATGATACGGGCTTTTGAAAGCCCTTGGATTTGAGATCGGACGGTTGCATGCTGAGCTCCTGTAAGTTTGCAAAAAAGCCCACTAGGATCTGATATTTACACACAGGTCTAGAATCTCAGCATGCGATCGTTCGATCTCAGATCCAAGGGCTCTCAGAAGCCGGTATCATGGGAGCATGGACAAGTTGGTTTGCCGATAGTCGGTTTGCTGAACTATGGTCCCACTTGTTAGTCAAAATGTAAGACAGTAAGCGTTCCCCCTTGAGCGGCGTGCTAGACTAACCGTGGGGGGGTATGACGTGAACCGTGTGGGGGTCCTTTTGAACTTGTAAGTTGTAACATTTGGTTTTGCTCCTTAACGCAACCAATAGATACAAATATAATGATTTTCCCTCAAAAATTAGAAATAATGATTAAAAACGCTATCGCTGGGCCACCGCCGTCTTTTTTTAGATCTGGAGAGGGTCCCGTTCCAACATGTAAGTGAGAAGACGACGAGTCCTTTTGTATAATTTCCAAATGGACGTGTAGGCCGGGTCGCCTCCTCCTGTACCGTGGCAACCGTCCGCTCCCCACTCGCCTCTTCCTGTACCGTGGCAACCGTCCATCGCCTCTTCCCCTTTCCCTCTCGATTTGGGAGTTGGAACTGCTGTCGCACGCTCTTCCTCCCTCCATTTGCCTTGACTCTTCCTTCTATCATTGTTCGTCTTCTCGATGGAGGGAAGTAGCAGGACCTGACCCGTTATTCTTGCCCCAATCTGACAGATGACACGGTGGAGGAAATCATTGATCGGTGCAACGTCATCACCGCGGCTAGCATGGCAGGTTCGTTCAAGAACATTCTTGACTCAACAAATAACATCATTACAAACAACCCAAGGGTTCAAGAGCGGTTTGATCTCCCCTATCTTCTTCGCTATGACCCTGCTCGCTGGCGCGGGGACGACGAAAGGCTCGCCTTGTGGAAGTTGATGCCACTTGACAATAATGATCCATGTGATGTTAAGATGCCATCGCTTCGGCATAAGGCCTATGCAGGCGCAAATGGAGATTGGGTTGTTTATATTGGGGACAACTGCGAGTGGGAGCTTGTGAATGTGTACAATCGTCACCGGATTCCACTTCCAAAAATCTCAGACTGCCCTAAGGTTAAGCACACCGATACTCTACGTATGTTCAAATAAGATCATCGTGACTGTCGTCTACAGAAGATAGCAATTTGTCGAGTTCCCAATCGCTCTTGGAGTTATGCGAACTATTATATTGTCGCTATCTTCGACAAGCTTGTTGCCGTCCTTACTTCTGTGCCTCAATGGATATTGCTTGAAAACCAGTCTCTGGGAACGCATGTGTACTGTGATGCAATTCAATACGATCGTCTTGTGTTTGCTGCCACCACTTTTGGCACTGTTTTTGCATGGGATCCTGATTGTTTCGGTACGTTGTTTGTCTTCCACCATAATTATAATTGTTTCATTCACCATGCATGCCAGTTATCCCCGTACTAATTAACCTTTTTTTGCGGGGTCCTGTACTAATTAACCTTCTTGTGTTTCCAAGGTCCTGTCAACATCCCCCCACCAATACTTGGAAACTTTTATAACCAAGGGGGAGATGACGATGGTGATGATCACGAGCATGAAGACGTGTAGTACCTACCTACTCAGTGGTGCCTAGCTACTTATTCCGATGGATCACCTCTACTTGTCTGTATACAGGGCACTGTTGATGTTACCGAGGAAGCAGGTGTTGTCTACCATGGTCGCAGTTGTCTCCGGACCCGTTCCAACATCCGTTGCAGGGTATTTGGAATGGATACTAGTGTGCTAGCGCCAGAACCTTCTCCCTGGTTCAATATTGATAGTCTTGGAGAATACTCGCTTTTCCTTGGACTAAACTATCCAATTATGGTGAAAGGCGATCCAGCAGCTGTTGGCACAACGTTACCATTTATGAGAAGCAATTGTATCTATACCTCGCACATTGGTATAATTCCGTATGCTGGCTATCACAATTTCCATACTCCTAATATAGGCCGCTTTAGCCTGGATGGTGGGTCTTGCGTTGCTCTCGATGTTGACAATAGCAGGCCCAACCCAGAGGTTCACTTATGGTTCAAAGCAAGTGTTTCCAACGCCGAGGATTGGTTGAACTAAAGTTCATTTCATTGCTTATTATTTGCTGTGTGATAAAAACTTTAGTATTTAGAATGTATCCTTGTTGTGGTTGTGTATTGCTGACTTGTTGTATGTAATAAATGGCATATTTGCATATGCATGTTATAAACTTACTTAATTTATGATTGGTTTTCGGACTTCTCAGAGTGGGTGCTGCGACGCGGCAAAATATTTTTTACCGCCATACATAATTGTCAGTGCATTGCAACAGGTTATATATATATATATATTCTAGTATACCCGCCAAAAAAATGGACTGCATGGATAGTTTCCTTTGGAAACAAGGGGCGTGGCTAGATGACAGTCGCCTGAATATTTTTTGTGGCCAGTCAATTTGGCTTGGGTCGTTGTCGGGCCAGTGGGAACCAGGGTACCACGGCCCGTCTGCCTCTGGCCCAGAGGACGACGCTTGGGCCGGCCCCGGTGAGGTGGCCCTGGCGTCGCTGCTCCGGAGGGAGTCGCCTCGCGAGGCCCCTCGCCTCCAGGTCAGGCCATGCCGAGGCCGCCAAGCACCAGGCTGCCTCGCGAGGCTCCCCTTGCGAGGCCTTCTCGTGAAGTAGGTCATACGGCGTCAGCCGCGGGGCTCCGCGCCCAGCACATGGGTGACGTCCCACTGTCAGGATAAGGACGGCGGGGTGTGACCGAGCCCAGTTTCCATTCTGGTGATAAGGGAGAAGTGGCATCTGCCTCCCCCAAAGAAAGTCCCAAAGCATTTCCTCTTTGGTAAGAGAAGATCAGAACGGATCGGCGCGCCAGGACGGAGGTCATCGCCGAGCCCACCAACACGTCAGGAAGACTACTTTATCAGGCGGAGACCGCCTTTAGTTAGGATAAGCCTGTGCGCCTGTTCCCCTTTGAATTGCCGCCCTGTGGCCACCCTTTCCCGCTCATATTTTCGGGGAAGAGGACCAAGGCACTAAAAAATGGGCAAGTCCGCTTCCATGTAAGGGGATTGATTCATTCTCCCCCACTCCTCGTGTACCTGGAGCCACAAGCTCTCCAGTACAGAGCAATCCAACACAGGCAGGAGTAGGGTATTACACCGCACGGTGGCCCGAACCTGGGTAGCTCGCGCATCCCCTTCGTGTCCGGTGAGAGCCAGCGAGCCCGTCATGATTCTGCCGTAGTTGCCGTCGTGTCATAGGTCGCCAAGCAAAGCCCCCCAGAGTTCGAATCCTAAGTTCTTGGAGAAGTTTCTTGGACGCAGATCCTAGACTCCGACATTTGGCGCGCCAGGTAGGGGGACTTGCCGTCTTCGCGCCTTCGACCTTGACGTCAGCATCGACATGGACGACGCCGTCGCTTCCCGGGAACACGCTGCATGCCGAGCCGCCGCCAGGGTCCACGCGGCGCCCACCGCCCGAGGTGCCCCTGGCCGGCGCCCTCGCGCCACCACTGAGCCTGTTGGGGAGCGAGTGGCCTCCTCCGCCCACCCGTCGGTGAACGAGCAGGCGCACGGCCGCTTCGCTGCCACCTCCTCGCTTGCGCGTCGCGACCCTCCCGCTCCACATGCCGCGCTGCTCATGGCACAGGAGCTGCTGCGCTATCATCCCACCGAGGATGGCTATGACGCCTGGCTCGGGCGCATCACCGAGATCGTCGACGCCGCGCGCGATGGCCAAGCGGCCTCTCACTCCTTGCCTGCTCCGCCGTCCTGCGCCGACCGGGCCGGGAGCGATGCTCCTCCTCCTGCTCCTCTGGACCGTGACGTGGCCGAGCGCCACCCCGCAGCATGCGCCCCGGAGCCGTCCCATGGCTCGCTCGCACCGGACGGTGACGGTGACAGCTGCCAGATGATCCGCCGCGCGCCCCCGGACGCGCGCGTGGTCCTCGAGAGGGCACGCAACTGCCAGGACCGCGTCCTCCATGATGTCGCCATGGCTGGGTGCCAGAACCACGCGGTCCTCGACGGTGGTGCTGTCACCAACGGGGGCTACCTAGCCCTCGCCCCCGAGCTACGCCGCGTGGTGTGGCCAGACAAGTTCAAGCCAGAGCTCCCTTCGCGCTACGACGACAGCGCCAACCCCACGGAGTTTCTCCTGCTCTACACCATCAGCATCCAGGCCGCAAAGGGGGACGACCGGGTCATGGCAAACTGGTTCCCCATGGCCCTCAAGGATGCCGCGCTCTCATGGCTCATGAACCTCCCCGAGGCGTCCATCTCTTCTTGGGAGGACCTGTGCAAGCAGTTCGTCGCCAACTTCATGCGCATGAGCGACCGTCCCCTCACGCTCAACGACTTGCGGGCCGTGCGCCAGCGCCTCGGTGAGCCCCTTCGCAAGTTCATCCAGCGCTTCAGCCAGGTGCGCAACAGGATCCCAAAGGCCTCCGACGCCACGATCGTCTCCACCTTCACCAATGGCATCACGGACGTGAAGATGTGCGAGAAGCTCGTAGTCAGGGACGAGCTCGACTCCGCAGCAGAGTTGCTCGTCCTCGCCGACTGTTGCGCCAAGGTCGAAGAGGGGCGCCTCTTCCTCCACAACGACCCCGACGCTGGGCCTGGCGTGGCAAAACCCAAGGGCAAGGACACCAAGCGCAAGGACCCTGTCGTGCTCGTGGCGGAGCCGGACTACAAGCGCGGCCATGACCGCGGTGAGGCCAAGAAGGATGACCGTCCTTTCTGCACCTACCCCGACGTGAACTCCCACAGCACTGAAGACTGCCACGAGCTCAAGCTGCTTCGCGAGAGCCGCACCGAGCACCGCGGCAAGGGCCACGGTGGCTGCAGCGGAGGTGGCCGCTGGGGCGACAACAACAACAACGGCGTTGGCGACTACAACCGTCAGGGCTTGCAGAACCAGCCGTGGCAGGCTGACCCCCAAGCCAATGCCGCCCCACCACGTGCCAATGACTCCCCTCCCACTGAGAATGCTGGGGGCTACCAAGAGCCCCGCAGGGTGGCCTGCTTCCTCGGTGGGGCCCAGGCCCCTCCATCCAACCGCTACTTCAAGCAGTTCTCTCGGGAGGTGAACGCGGCCCTCCCGGCGCTCGAGTCCGCCGGCAGCCTCAAGTGGTCTGAGTTCCCCATCGCCTTCGACTCCAGCGACCACCCCAAGTCCACGAGGGCCGTGGGCGCCGTCCCCCTGCTGTGTACGCCCACCATCAGCAATGTGGCCGTCACCAAGACGCTCATCGACGGTGGAGCAGGTCTCAACGTACTCTCTGTGGAGATCTTCGAGACGCTCCAACTGCCCTTCTCGGGTGTCACCGACGGCTCCACTATCCCCCTGGGGTAGGTGCGCCTTCCCGTCACCTTCGGCACCCGCAAGAACTACCGTACAGAGTTCATTGTCTTCGATGTGGCTCACATCGGCCTGCCCTACAACGCCATCTTGGGCTACCCGGCGCTCTCCAAGTTCATGGCCGTGACCCACCACGCCTACGGCCTCGTCAAGATGCCAGGCTGCAGTGGTACCCTCACCGTCCGCTATGACGAGAAGGATGCAATGCACACCCTCCAGCACGCCTACAAGTCTGCCTCCACCGCGTACTCGGCCGACGAGGACGTGCATGGGCCTCCCGAGGAGGCGCCCGTGAAGAAGAAGCCCATGCTCTCTCGGGAGCGGGCCGAGTTCAAGAAGGCGTCGCTGGATGGGGGCAAACCAGGCCCCTCCCTCGCCATCACCGGCGGGCCCTCCCCCAAATAGGAAGGTATGCTCGTCACCTCCCTCCGGGCAAGCCCTGATGCATTGGCTTGGACAGCATCAGGAGTGCCCGGCCTCCCGAGGGAGGTGATCGAGCACCACTCAGCCGCGTGCCAGAGCGCGCGACCCGTCAAGCATAAGGAATGGAGTCAGGAGCCCGACAAGTAGGAAGTCATCACCCAGGAAGTCAACAAGCCCCAGGATGCTGGAATCGCCCATGAAGCCCCCCGCCCCGAGTGGATCGCCAGCCTCACCCCCGTCGCCAGGCCGCGCAGTGGCGCGCGCATGTGCGTCGACTTCATCGCCCTCAACCAGGCTCGTCCCACGGGCCCCTTCCCTCCTCCGTGGATCGACCAGACCGCGGGCTCGCCCTAGCTCATGTGTATGCCGTTCGGCCTGGAGGGTGCCGGAGCCACCTTCGCAAGGCTGATGCGCATGAGCTTGGAGTCCCACATCACAAGAAATGCGGAGGTGTTTAACACCCGCCCCCCGGCCCATCGCAGCCCCACTCGTGATGGAGGAGGGTGTTCCGGTACAAAACACTGGGAACACCCCCATCACCGTAAATTCTGTCTGTGCCCCACGGATACGAGTGATATGGAGCTGTACACGCCCCGGGGCTCTCTCTACCCGCGCTGCCTCCGGCACATGAGATCTCCTTCCCAGTCTCGTGGAAGCCCCGTGCTCAGCGCTGGCGGATGCCCCATGCTCAGCGCTGGCGGCCTACTTACCTAAGGGCCCCTCGGCCGTCACATCCTCAGGCTGATCCATGTCGAACATGGCAGCATGCATCTTTCTGTTATGTAATGAACCTACTTCATGCATTAGTAAAGCTTATTTCCTTCAAAATCCTGTGTGCTTGCAGCTGAGGGTGCCCCAGTAGGGGCGCGCGCTCGTGGTCTTCCCCGTGTCTGTCACGAGAGCGGGGGCTGGGCACGGTGTCTGTGCTCGGGTCAGTCCTAGTAGCACTGAAAAATCCAAGCGACTGAGCTCTGGCTCGTGGGCCTACTCCCGTGTACGTCACCTCACCAGGTCCTTGGTTCTCTTGTCTCCTCGCATAACACCCACAGGCGACCTCGCGAGCGCGCCCTGCTGCACTACTTGTGAAAACTTGGCAGTTTCCCTGGTGCAGGATACCGAAGGCCTCAGGAGTCCCCCCCGGGAGGCCTCGCGGGCGGCGTCCTACAAGCGGAAGGCCTCACGAGGGACAGCGCCTCGCGAGCCGCACCCTGCGAAGGACTCGCTCCAAGCTGCACGCCTCGAAGGAGCTAAGTCTAAAGCACCCCTCGGGTCTTCTCCCTCTCGTGGCACCCTGATTTCCTTGGCACGAGCCGCCTGCGCGTCAAGGGGGGGACCCTGAGCATTGTGCCTCAGGGACTCCTACCAGCCCTAAGAGCCCTACACCCTCTGGCCTTGCCGAGCGCATGCTCCAGGCTTACCAGCGACGGTTGTAGCCCGCCTCGGGGGCCGGGTCCCAGCGACACAGGGCGCGAAGGCAATGTAAACGGGAAATAAGGGCCTCGGGAGGAAAACAAAAACACATTAAGCATCAAGTACTTAAAATCAGAAGTGCCGCGTAAATGTTTTCACGCCCCCACGGGGCCGCGTCTACCCTGTTACAGCAATAGGTCAAGAAGAATTAAGGCGCGTGGGGCGCCGCCGTCGCCGCTCTCGCCATCGTCGCGAGGGGGCTCACCACCACCGCCGCTAACCTCAGGCTCGAAGGCATACAGCCCGACGAAGCCAGCCACGTGCTCCCTCACAGCCTCCTCGAGGGCTTCGTGGTGCTCTGCCGGGACAGGGGTCACCACCTGCCCGAAGTCAAAGCGGCCGTCGAGGCGGAGGAGGTTGCTGAAGAGTCGTGTTGTCGCCTGGGTCAGCAGGTCGCGGCACGCTTCCTCGACGGTTGTGTCTGTGTCCAGCAACTACTTCTTGAGGTCGTCAACCTCGGCCTGGAGCTTGTCCCGCTTGGCCGCGAGGCTCCTCCGCTCGTCGAGAGTGGCCTGGGCAGCCGCAAGCTCACGCTCATTCGCCAGCAGGCGCTCCCGTTCTGCCTCCTGCGCGGACGTGGATGTCGCGAGCTCGCGTTCCCGGGCCTTGGCATTCGCCTCGCGGGTAGCGACCGCCTCCTGGCGCCTGAGGACCTCCTCCTCGCGCTTCGGGAGCTCAGCTTCGCGGGACGTGAGCTGGCCCTCGCGGGCCTCCACGACCCCCTCCCACGTCTTGAGCCGGTGCTCACGCGAAGCAGCCTTCTCCTGGAGTGTCTTCTCGTAAGCATCAGCCTCCTCCCGCCGCCGCTTGGCCTCCTAGGCATCTTCAAGGGCCTTCATGAGGGACGCCTGGGCATCTTTGGTGAGCTGCTTGCACTGCGCCTGCGCATCCTCGTCTCGCTGGCGGTCGAGCTTCGCCGCCTCCCGAAGCTGGCTCCACCCCTCCGCCAGGCGCCGCCGCTCCTCCGCGCAGAGCTCCAGCTCCTTCCCGAGCTCACCCTCAAGGGCGTCGAGGGCCGCCCTAACGCTGTTGATGGCCCCGCCCCAGGGCACAGTGCCGCTCTCCCCCAGCACCAAGGCATGACTCGCCCTGGCCTCCTCGTTGCCTACTGGCATCATCGGACGAGAAGGCGCGATCTCGAGCCCCTTCGGCAGCCCGGCGCTGTCGCCCCCAGCAGGGGTCGTGCTCGCCGTCTGGCGTGGGGGACTCGGCATGGCCACCCCCGACGCCGGCGGCGTCACCCCGCGCTCTGGGGTCGCCTCAGGCACCCCGAGGGCCGGGCGCCCGGGCCCAGAAACGGTTCCCGCGGGGGCTGCAGTGACCTCCGCCGCGGTGGGCGCGGTGCGCTAGGAAAAGATCGGCGTCTCACCCTCCTTTCCTGCCATCTCGACACCAGAGACGGGGGCCGCCTCAGGAGGCACCGCTGCAACGGGCCTGGGAGGCGTCGCCTCGCTCTGAGGGGTCGCCTCCGCACGCCCCTGGGGGAGCGCCTCCCGGCCATCGGCGGCCTCGCCCTCGGTCTCAAGCCTCCGCTCGGCCTCCTCACTGCCTCCCGCTGGTTTCGCCACCAGGTGCGCCGGCGCGGCAGGCGAGGTGGTCTTCAGAGGAGGGGAGGGCCCCTCGACCTTGGCCTTTTTCCTCTTGGTCTTCTCCTTCTCCTCGGCGGCCAGCTCGGGGCTCCTGGACAGGTGAAAACTCATCAGGGCCGCAACAGCCAGGAAGCAGGGATCGATAGGAAGGGGCAGGGGAACTTACTCATCCCTGGGGTTCATGCGCCTCCTCTTCCGCTCCTTGACAGCGCCGCTGCTGCTGCTGCCTCCTTCATGCAGCGCACCTGAGCGGTCGACTGAGGGCGCCGCGTGAGTCCCGTCGGAGTTGGCGGCCATAGTGGTCCCCTCCGCCCACACCTCGAGGGGCTTGTCGACCTCCGTGCCACAGTCTCCTCCATCCCTCGCCGGCACGGGCTTGGCCGGCACAACGCGAAATGCATCCCCGTCGTCGCCCTCATCCTCGCCCAGCCGAAGCCGACGACGCACCGGCGGGGACGGAGGGGGTGGCGGGGATGATTCCTCGCTGCTCTCCTCCCCGGAGTCGAAGGCCTCGTGGTCGCCTGAGGCGGACCCCGCCTCCGAAGAATCCTCGAGAAGCTCCTCAGGCTCCTCGAGATCCGTCCGGATCAGCCCCCACTGGTCGAACTGGGGCATCACCGCGACCAGCTCAACCTTTTTGGACTAGCGGTGCACCGGGCGCGCGTCATAAGGCATCTCCCCTGCCTCCCCTGGAAATAAGACTTCCCAAACTTTGGCCACTCCTTTGGCCGAGAGGGACCCCTGTGCCAGCCGGATCCGGTCTTCGGCTCCGGTGATCTCCCACACCGGGTGCGAGCGCTTCTGCAAGGGCACGATGCGGCGGCAGAGGAATTCCTTGGCAATCATGCCCGCCGTGAGCCCGGCCTCACGCAGCTCCGCCAGCCTCGCCAGGATTGGTCCCAGGGCAGCGCCACTGAGCTTTTTGTGCTCCTAGCGGGGGATCTTCTCGGCCGGCTCGTTCAGGACCGCCAGGAGAAGGCTGTCCCGCAGGGCATCAACGTAAACACAGCGCGACCTGAAGTTCTCCACCTTCTTCAAGATCTTCATGTCGATGAAGACCTTGCGCATCTTGTTGTCGATGCGGAAGGAGGCACCCCCGGAGCGGTGGTTTCCCGAGGAAAAAACCCACAGGCTGTAAAAGGTTCAGAAGAGCGCCACGGACGGCATCACTCCCAGAAAGGCCTCGCAGAGGTATGCAAAGAGAGCAAGGATGAGGATGGAGTTGGGGTGAAGATGGAGAAGACAAATCTCGTAGTGCTCAAGGATGGTGAAGAGGAAGTCGGAGAAGGATGGCACCAGCCCGACGAAGAGCGAGTGGAGGAAGACGGGGACCACTGTGGGTCCGAGGTTGTGTCGTGGGTGCGAGCCAAGCCAGATCTTGGTGGTGCCTCCCTCGAAGTGCGCGGAGGCCAACAGGGGGCGGGCCTTGGCCAGCCCGTTCTCATTGGTGATGGTGGCCGGCAGCAGGGCCGGACCGAGCTCCGCCGTTGAGGCGCTCTTGCTGGAGGAGGCCTTGGTGGTCGCAGGTTTCTTGCCTGGGGCCATGGCGGCGGAAAGATTGGAAGTTGGAGGAGGAGGAACAGAGGAGCTGCTCACGCAAGATGGAGGGCGAGATGCAGGCGGAGAGCAATGATGTGCCTGTGCCCTGCGCGGGCAGGCTTTATCGCCAGGACGGCGGTTACCAAGGCGTCATGGGAAGTGGGGGCGACCCGCCCCGTAAAAGCCACCACGCGTCACCTCTGGGCCCGACAGCTCAATGGGCCCCACGTCGTTTCATCCCTAATGGGTGGAACGTGCGTGCCGTGGGCCCGGGGGCTACTGTCGGCCTAGTGGGAACCAGGGTACCACGGCCTGTCTGCCTCTGGCCCAGAGGACGACGCTTGGGCTGGCCCCGGTGAGGTGGCCCTGGCGTCGCTGCTCCGGAGGGAGTCACCTCGCGAGGGGCGAGCCTCGCGAGGCCCCTCGCCGCCAGGTCAGGCCCTGCCGAGGCCGCCATGCACCAGGCTACCTCGCGAGGCTCCCCTCGCGAGGCCTTCTCATGAAGCAGGTCGTACGGCGTCAGCCATGGGACTCCGCACCCAGCACATGGGTGACGTCCCGCTGTCAGGATAAGGACGGCGGGGCGTGACCGAGCCCAGTTTCCATTCTGGTGATAAGGGAGCAGCGGCGTCTGCCTCCCCCAAAGCAAGTCCCAAAGCATTTTCTCTTTGGTAAGAGAAGATCAGGACGAATCGGCGCGCCAGGACGGAGGTCATCGCCGAGCCCACCAACACGTCAGAAAGACTACTTTATCAGGCGGAGACCGCCTTTAGTCAGGATAAGCCTGTGCGCCTGTTCCCCTTTGAATTGCTGCCCTGTGGCCACCCTTTCCCGCTCATATTTTCGGCAAATAGGACCAAGGCACTACAAAAGGGGCAAGGCTACTTCCATGTAAGGGGATCGATTCATTCTCCCCCACTCTGGTGTACCTCGAGCCACAAGCTCTCCACTAGAGAGCAATCCAACACAGGCAGGAGTAGGGTATTACACCGCACGGTGGCCCGAACCTGGGTAGCTCGCGCATCCCCTTCGTGTCCGGTGAGAGCCAGCGAGCCCGTCATGATTCCGCCGTAGTTGCCGTCGTGTCATAGGTCGCCAAGCAAAGCCCCCCAGAGTTCGAATCCTAAGTTCTTGGAGAAGTTTCTTGGACGCAGATCGTAGACTCCGACAGTCGTTGGATGAAAAATGGACGGCGGGATCATCTTCCTAAACCTCCAACCTGTCGCGTCTCACCGCACATGGTGGGTCAGGCACGCCGCTCACCCACCGAATTCGCGCCGTCTTTCGTTTTCACTCACATGTGGGACCGAATGTGAGCAAACCGACGATGGGCACACTCCGCGCGTCTGCTTGCTGGCTGAGGAGAGAGAGAGGAGGGCCGAGCACAGAATCCAGGAAATTTGGCGACAGTGTGAGGTGGGCCATATGTTAATAAAACTAGTACTACTACTAGTGGTACTGTAGTCTAGGAGAGATACTAATGTGGTCGCTCTAGCCACACTCTATGTAACCAGCACCTCGATATAGTGGGGTGGCATGGGCCAGAACAAGCATTCACGTCCAGGAGTACGGCACACGCCACCACCATGAGTCCCATCTGACACTATATTTCTTGGAGTCCGTGCTACATCTATCTCTTCTCCCTCCTCATTTCTCTAACTTAGCGATCGCGTGGCGGGCGGGGTGGGCGTTTGCCGATAGTCGGTTTCCTCAACTGCGGTCCCACATGTAAGTAAAAATGCAAGACATCGTGCATTCCCCCTTGAGCGCCGTGCCACACCATCCGTGTGGGGGTCCGACGAAACACGACAGGCTTTTCCTTTTGAACTTATAAGTTGTAACATTTGGTTCTGCTCCTTGGCGTGACAGATAGATAGAAATAACGATTTTCCCTCAAAAATTAGAAATAACGATTAAAAACACTAGCGCTGGGCTTTTCCCGCGCGATAAGCGGGGGAGTTTTGCCAATTTTGGCCATCATCGCTTTCCTTGCATGCGGTCCCACATGTAAGTGGTATGCCTAACCACTGTGTGTTGAGCGGCGGGCCGGAATGACCGTCTGGGGTGCGACACGAACGGGACTGTACATGTTCTAGTTTCTTGTTTTGAAGTTATGAAGTGTAACACTTATTATAAGCCATCATGCAAAAGGTGAGCAAGGGATCACACACGTCTTTATCAGCTGGAATGAGAATGCAATACAGTAAGAATCAAGGCCACGATGACGCGATGCAATGGTGGTTACACGAGGCCAAATGAAACTTGCGAGCGACCCAACCAAACATGCCCATGATGCTGGGTTGCTGGCTGCATGCCGCATCTCCCATTTAGTAGTACTACTTCCCTCAACATGCGAATTGAAGGAGGATAAACATCAATGGTCGTTCATCGGGAACTGCTACCCTCTACTTTATTTGCATTCAAGTCGTCTCGGAAACCGTACTCGTTTACTAGTCCCCCTTGTATTTTGTGTCATATTTTGGCCCTTAATCTAACTAATAAAATTGTGTGACCAATATAATGTCATTGGAAAACATATTCAAATACGAATCCAACAAAAAAATGTGTGACATGCTACTCAAATACTCCTACTACGTAATGTCATTGGAGTAGTAGGAGTAGTATGTTTGTCCATCGTTGACCCAAAATAAGATGAGACTAATAATCTAGATGTTGGCAGTTGTACTGGGGAAAATCTTGCAAAGTTTGGAGGCTTCTAGAGGGCAGGGGTGATCCTCCTTCACTAAAAAAATAAAAAAATAAGTACTACTCCTATAACCTAACCATCTGCCCTTCTCCATTTTCTTGCATGTGCACAAGTGGGACATTTGATTTGTTTATTGGGCGATAAGACGTTAGAGCATGGTTAATAATATAGCCAGCTGCTGGCTATATGAAACTGACATGCCATCTATAGTTATCATTTATAGTCACTCAATCAATAGTGTAGGCTATAAGGTTGGCTATTACACTTCTACTTTTTTCTATCTTCTCTCTTTCTCTTTCTTCACATTTATTGTATTTGCCTAGGAATACGCATATAGCTAGGCTCTTGCATGAGAGCCCACTTCCCTTACTCTTCCACATCTCTCTCATCCACATAGGCAAAAGCGCCATGTAAGCGGGCTATAAGCCCACTATTGTACTTGCTCTTAGTATTACTCCGTCACCTAGGACAAGGATTTATTGCATGGACAACCAAGCTTTTGCATGTACTTCTTGTGGGACGCAAGACCGATGAACCCTCCCTCCCTCCTGAGTCATTTATCAGAGTGGGTGGTGCCACATGGCCAAATATTTTCTAGCGCAATAGATAATTGCCCGAGCATTGCAATGAGCTATATATATTCTCTAGTACGTATGTCAACCCATAATTTACAGGTCAATATTAATATGCATACGGATCCATAAAAGACATCCTCTAGCCCTAGTGCGCCGGGCCACCAACTGACGGGTGAGGAGCAGCGGCGTTGGTGGCGAGGTCAACGTGCTTCTGAACAATGCCATCCAAGGTTGCTCTGCAGTCCAAGAAGGCCACCGTCCTATCGTCCTCCTCTGGCACGTAGTGGTCCTTGTGGACGATTTCCTTGTAGACGTGGGTGATTATGTCGATGGTGTCGAGGTGGACATTCTCCGGCGCGATGGCGGGCAGTCACAGGGCCACCAGTGTGTCGAAGAGGTTGTCACCATAGAGGCCGGTGAGGGTGGCGGGCATCACAGAGCCTGGGCATGTGGGCTGGAGGCGTACGTCAAGGTCGTCCACAAGCTTCTTGACGACGATGAACTTGTCAAGGAAGCCGACGAGGGCCTCATCGAACAAGGGGACGAAGCTATCGTCCAAGAGGCCTCTTGCCCTGGCGTCCTCAAGCACGACCTGGAGACGTTCCTCGGTGCCGGGCCGCAGGCCGGCGTCGTGGACCATCTGGCATAGCCGGCTCATGCTCGCGCTCATCGCCTCCATGGATCTAGCTTCTGGTCAATTGGTCTTGCGATTGGATTTCTCACTCTTGCCCTTGGTTAGGGTGTGTAGGTGCGTAGGATTTCGTATATGGATTGGACTAATGCGAGGCCTTTATATGAGAAGTGCAGACTGCATTTGCATTCATGTGTGCGTTGCCTATCTACTCCTCGCTCCTTAGTAGTACTCCCTCCGGTCCTTTTTTCTCTGTGCCTAAGGTCAAGCGCGCATACCAAGGGAAGACTCAGTCTATTTTTTCTGGAAATAATTGCCCTTGTGTTTGCAGAGTATCGCATGCCTGCTGCTGCCTCAAATCCCGCTCCGCATGCACGCACTGCTCCCTATCTTGCTGCATGCGCGCATAGTTACGAGAAGATTGAGGTAAATTCTGCGTGCAATTATGTTGGAAGCTGGCGCAATTAATGCGGTGCGAATGCGGTGCAAGTACTAGTGTGGTTGATGAGATTTCATATTTGAGCCCTCAACCGGAAGGGAGAGTGTATAATATCATCGGAAACTACACTCAAATATGACTCGTCAAAAAAAACTACACTCAAATACGAATAAAACAATACTCCATGTAGTATTATTTATGGAGGGAGTAGTAGTATATTTTTTGTGACATGCATTACTATATATTGTTAGTCAAATGCTAAATCCAAACGGAGGTGGTAGTACTTGTCGTGGTTTTCTCGGGGGGGATGCCCCGTCACGGCAGATGCCATGGGATGGCTTAAAGAGGTGAGGGCAAGACTACAGTGGGGATCCGGGACGGAATTGGGCAACAGCACGCGGTGGTTTACCCAGGTTTGGGGCCCTCCGGAGAGGTAACACCTGCATGTCTGGGATATATGCGGTGTATAGGGTTGTACATGGTGTAGAGCATGGCCGTCTTGTCCGCGCAGGTCCGACGGGACGTTGTGGTGGACTTCGTGTGGCAGGCCAGCTGGCTCCAGGTGGCCAGCCGGCCGGGTTGCTGGGTGGCCAGCTGGCCGGGTTGCTGGGTGGCCAGCCGGACGGGTTGCTGGGTGGCCAGCCGGCCAGCCGGACGGGTTGCTGGGTTGCTAGCCAGCCGGGTTGCCGGGTGGCCAGCCAGCCGACTTGCCGGGTGGCTAGCCGGACGGGTTGCTGGGTGGCCAGCCGGCCGGGTTGCTGGGTGGCCAGCCAGCCGAGTTGCTGGGTGGCCAACCGGACGGGTTGCTGGGTGGCCAACCAGCCGGGTGGGTTTGAGCCAGGGGCCGCTCCCCTGGCAAAGTTTTGAAATGTCGTCTTGTCTTCTTGAGCCTACCCGGGGGTCATCCCCCCGACAGTAGCCTCCGAGCCTCCGGGCGACTCGAAGAGTCGGGCAGAGGGTGTTCGCTGATGTGGTAGCAGGGGTTGTCGATGACAACCGGCTGCGGGCCGCAGCCACCGCAGCTTGCTTCCAGTGGGGGCGCGCCAGCGCACCCACTGGGTGTAGCCTCCGAGCCTCCGGGCAACTCGAAGAGTCGGGTGGAGGGTCCTTGCAGTTTGTTGCAGCAGATGGGTGCGGACGCGGAGTCCGCCGGCTGGTGGGCGCGAGGCGCCGCCGGGCGCGGAGCGGGGTCCGCCGGCAGGTGGGCGCGAGGCGCCGCCGGGTGCGGAGCGGAGTCCGCCGGCTGGTGGGCACGAGGCACCGCCGGGCGCGGAGCGGAGTCCGTCGGCAGGTGGGCGCGGAGCGCCACCGGGCACGAAGCGGAGTCCGCCGGCTGGTGGGTGTGGGGCTTGCTGTCTCTCCAGTGGGGACGCGCCAGCGCTCCCACTGGGTGTAGCCTCCGAGCCTCCGGGCGACTCGAAGAGTCGGGCAGAGGGTCTTCGCTGTTGATGGAGCAGATGGTGGCATCGAGGTTGCCGGCGGCAGCCGGTGAAGCGTTTTCCCAGGGAGGCGCGTCGGCGCACCCACTGGGTGTAGCCTCTGAGCCTCCAGGCGAGGAGGGGTGGTTCCCCACGGAAATGATCGTGCAAAGACAAAGTTAGCCAGCGCAGATATATCAAATGTTTGGTTTTGGCAGTGTAAGTTTTATGCAGAGGGTGCCGACTCGGTCTCGTTCAAGCCCCCTTCAGTCTTTTTCTTGTCCCCTCCGCTCTTTGGCTTTTGCTCTTGCCAGCCGGACAGCCGGGAGCCGGTCTGTAGCTGAGGCGAAGAGTGGGCCGCGGAGTAGAGTGTAAGGTACTCGGACTCTGGGAGCAGATTCGACCGAGCAGATACTCATAAAGAAAACGACCGGGTTGCCCATACCGTTTTCTCCCCCGGATGTTTTTCACGTGGGGTGACCTCCAGCTTTTGCTCTTGCTAGCCGGACAGCCGGGAGCCGGTCTGTAGCTGACTCGAAGAGTGGGCCTTCGGTACCATGCACACTACTAAGCCGTTTGCGGGGAAGAACATATCGGGCCAAATGGCCAGCCCCCGGGCCGAGACTAGCTGGCGCCGGGGTGAACAGTAATGCAACTGGAAAAAGGCGGAGGTGGCCCCGAGGGTCACTCGGGGTTATCCATTTTTGTGCACGGTGCAAAAATATGCGGATGGGGGCTCACATTGCTTTTGGCACAGACGGGGCGGAGGTGTCCGCCGACAGACGGCCCGAGCCTCCGGGCAGTCGAGGGGCGCCCCAGCCGATCGGGCCCGACCAGCCAGGCGTCGAAGCGGGCGCAGCTGGCGGGAGCCTTTTTCCTTTTTCTATCCGGTAACAAACTTTTTTTTGGGACCGCCGGCCCACTCCCCTGCTTTCTTTTTCTTCATGCAGTATCCGGCCGCGGCGGTTCAGAAGCGCGAGGACAGGGCGAGGCCGGGCCGGCAGCATGGTGGAAGGCGGCCGGGGCGCGCGAGAGGTGAGCCGGCGGGCGGCGAGCCAGACAGCCGGCCAAGGCCGTGCGGGCAAGCAGGGCACGGGAGCCTGAGCGGTTTGGCGAGCCGGCCAGCACGGGAAGGTGAGCCTCCAGGAGCACGGGAGCCGGCCGACGCGGGGCGGTAGCGCACGGAGCAGGGCCGGGGAGGCGGGACGCGGCCGCGGTGGAGCGGGCGCCGCGGTGGCTAGACGCGGAGCTGGCGCACGGATGCCGGGCCGACGTAGGAGGCAGCGCGGGAGGCCGGGGTGGAGCCGGCGCGCGACGCTGCGCGGGGGCTCGCGGGAGGCCGGCGCGGCAGGGCGAGGAGCGGAAGGCCGCGGCGGAGCCAGAGGTGGTGGCGCACGGGAAAGCGCCGGGCGCGCGGGGGCGCTGGATGACGCGGGCCGGAGGAGCGAGGAGAGGGGGCGATGCAGACGCGCTCGCGTGAGGGTGGGTCGCGAACGGGCGTGGGGACGCGGACGACCGGGCCGGCGGGGGCGGAGGCACGGCGTGATGGCGTGGTGCGGAGACCAGGCCGAGGCCGAGCGGGGCGCGCGCGGCCGCGCGAGCGGACGGCCCTAGCGGAGAGCGAGCGTGCGGGGGCGCAGCCGCCAGACCAGCATAGGCATGCGCAGCCGGCTGGAAAAGCGCGGACATCGGGCCCGCGCTGGAGAGGAAGAGGCCGCGAGCACGCAGCAGGACGACACGGACGGCTAGTGCAAGAGAGGGGCGCAGCGGGCACGCGGGCTGCAGCGGCGCGGTCGAAGAGGCGGGGGGGAAAGGCCGGCGTGGCCGGACGCGGGACGAGCGATGGCGGCCCGAGCCAGCTGGGCGGAGGAGCGGATGCGGCCGGGCATGGGACGCGCGGGAGCGACGACGGGGGAGCCGGAAGCGGGACGCGCGGGAGCGACGACGGGGGCCTCCGGGCGCGCCTGAGCGGCCGAGGAGGAGCTCGCTGGTGGCCAAGCCGCCGGTGAACCCACGGGTTGCCCCTGTTTTTCCCAGGAGCCTTTTTTTGCTTGCACTAGCGCGTGACAGAAGAATGAGGGAGAGGGCCGCGCGCGCGGGGACGGCCGGAGGTGGAGGAGCTGCAGGTTGGGACGACGCACGGGGGCGCGCGTGAGGAGGCGCGGCGCGGTTCAGAGAAGAAGAACCGCGGACGATCTCGGGAACGAGCGTGAGCTCGAGGGACGCACCGAGCAGACGACGGCTGCGGGCACGAGCGCGCCGAGGCCGGGCGCGGACACATCCACGCGGGGGCCGCGACGGGTGGGCGGCGTCGCGGCGGAGGTGACGAAGAGGTTCCCGCCCGGACTGCGGTTCCAACAGCAGCTTGCCTCACGGTGGGCGCCAACTGTCGTGGTTTTCTCGCGGGGATGCCCCGTCACGGCAGATGCCACGGGATGGCTTAAAGAGGTGAGGGCAAGACTACAGTGGAGATCCGGGATGGGATTGGGCAACAGCACGCGGTGGTTTACACAGGTTCGGGGCCCTCTGGAGAGGTAACACCCCTACTCCTGCATGTCTGGGATATATGCGGTGTATAGGGTTGTACATGGTTGCTCCTGGAGCTGTCTGGATGAGGAAGAAGGAGGCGATGTGCTCTCCTCTTCTCCTGTGAGTGTGTGTGTGAATGAGAGTGAGAGGGAATGAGGCCATGGAGTGGAGCTCCTCCCTGGTGCACCTTATAAAGGGGTGCCCAGGGGACATGGGGTGGCCCACATGGCCAACTATACACTATTTGAGGTGACATATGACATATGAACAGTGTCTGCTGTTCATTAACAGTGCTCCACTGTAGAGCATGGCCATCTCGTCCGCGCAGGTCCGACGGGACATCATCCTTGATTTTGTGTGGCAGGCCAGCTGGTTCCAGGTGGCCAGCCAGACGGGTTGCTGGGTCGCTAGCCGGCCGGGTTGCTGGGTGGCCAACCGGATGGGTTGCTGGGTGGCTAGCCGGCCGGGCTGTTGGGTGGCCAGCCGGACGGGTTGCTGGGTTGCCAGCCAGCCGGGTTACTGGGTGGCCAGCCAGCCGAGTTGCTGGGTGGCCAGCCGGACGGGTTGCTGGGTGGCCAGACAACCGAGTTGCTGGGTGGCCAGCCGGACGGGTTGCTGGGTGGCTAGCCAGCCGGGTGGGTTTGAGCCAGAGGCCGCTCCCCTGGCAAAGTTTTGAAATGTCATCTTGTCTTCTTGAGCCTACCCGGGGGTCATCCCCCCGACAATACTACTAAATCCAGACGGAGCGAGTTGTAGTACTAGTACCAAAGTACTACCCGTTGGTCAAATTATTACGTGTTGCTCCTCACAGTGAAGTGACAAGACCCTGCGCCGGAGATGACACCAGAGTGCAGGCGGTGTGTTCGGGTTACCAAAGTCAACCTCACCGTGTGCAGTCACTATCATCAAGGCTGTGGAGCTACCCTGCTTACAACAAGCCGTGTTCTAGATATTTTCCCGTGCGTTGCCACGAGTTAGAATAAAATATTGTAATGGGTATATTGGTTACATCGTTGTAGCACCTATGCACGCGAACATAATCGTAACGTAGTACCATGTGCTGGATAGTCCTAATTTTACAAGGTTCAAACTGATATTACAAATGCTAGCAGTAATGCTGCACCTATGAAGAGGGAATTATTAGCAAGTTTACATAAGAAGTTTTGTTACTTTAGGTGGATGCAGCATTATCATACAAACTAAAATCAACCACCCCTGACAAGTCACTAATAAGCAAATAAACTTGCACATCTCTCGATACTTGATCTTTCAAAAACAAATTCAGCTTCTGCAAAGCCTTTGTCATTCAGCTTTAGACGCTTGCGGTGATCAGCATGCCATTCATTGTTGTGCCAGAGAACGGCAAACCTCATTAACATGAGCACACTTGCCTTCAGAAACAAGAACTGGCCAATTTAATCTCGGATGTGGTGCCTCGGTAGTCGATCAAATCAATTTCTGTAAGATGGAGATTAAGGCATTCGATGAGGTTGTTATATTGCAGCACATTTTTCACTTTAGGGTCTTTTTTTATCTACAAAGAAGAGAACATATTAGAGGAGCTGGATATATAAGATTGCCGTGTCATCAAGAGCTATCAATATCATTCGCTCATACAATAGGGTTGGCTGTAAGGCTAGTGATAATTTTCAATATCTCTCTTTCTCTTTCCTCTCATTTACTCATTTTACGTCCGTCTTGGTTTATAGGTCCCCTTCATATTTAGTGTAAAATTTTGACCATAGATTTACCTAACAAAATGTCAATGCATGTCACAAAAAATTATACCATTGGAAATTATGTTCAAATACGAATCCAACGATATGATTTTTAGTGACATGCATTAACATTTTGTTAGTTAAATCTATGGTCAAAATTTGATACTTCAAAATACGAAGGGGACTATAGTAAACCAGGACGGAGGTAGTACTTGCTCCTAGGATAAAGTTACTTCCCACTATGACTAACCTTGGCTACAACAACAAAAAAAACGATGCAGGTGATCACGTGAGAAAAAATACTAAAAACATTTCTTCTAGTATAGTGCCTAGATGTAGTTTTGAACACTACATTTGTCATTGTAACTTGGGAAAAATTACGAAAAAATTGAGCTCCGTTGTGGTTCACATTTAATAGGAAAGGAGTTTCACCTCGATGATTAGCTTCTCCGTGCACGAAAAGCATCTAAGGAATCCAACAACTTGATCCAGATTGGGGCCGATAGATTTTATTGCCAAAATCTTCACTGTGCGCACAGACTGGGTCAAGCTTGTGGGAATCATTTTCTGGATGACAGTCGAACATACATCAAGAAAAAAAATTAAAATGTGAATTTCAAGAAGAAGAACGAGAAGAAGAAGAGTGATGTACCTGAACAGTTATGGATCCAATAACAAGTTCGGAGAATTTGGCAGACGAGTAGGCCAACGCTGTCAATTTTGACGCGTCAATGACCTTGATTTTTGTTGGACCTTCTAGATCAGATACAAGCAATCTCTCAAGGAAAGGCGCATTCTCAATGACCATATCATGAAACAGCTCAACTGATCTCTTCCCAAGTAATGTCCTCTTGCGGGGCCAGCAAGACACATAAATCCATCGGAGATTCGTCGAGGCGATGTGGAGGCTAATGAACCCATGGATCTGTTGAAGACAAAGGTACTCGAGCGCTGTATAGCCATGGAGCAGCCGCTCCATAGCCTCCTTCGAGATACCAATGTCGAAGAGGCTGAGTTGCTTGAGTTGAGGGAGAAGAAGACCGGGCGTGGCATCAATCTGGGGGAAATAGCAGGAGCTGAACCTGGCGCGGCACAGCATTGGCGCGTGGTGGAGCGCGGACAGCGGCCGAGAGCAACATCGTCCACCTTCAAACCTGAGCTCCTCGAGCTGATCTAGGGCGGGGGATAAGAACCACTCGTTGAACTTGGCTTGGACATTGCAGTTGGTACTGAACATGCGGATGTCAAGGCATCTGGCTAGCCCAGGGTGCGATGCAAGGATCTTGGAGACTGCGGCCATGCATTTGCAATCCCCATCGCAGAGGTAGCTGTCGACGGTGAGGTTGAGGGGGACGCAGCGCTAGAGGGGGCGCCACCGCCGGGAGAGAAGGGTGGTCCGCACGCCAGATTTGGCGGGGAGAAGGGCGATGATGACGAGCAGCATGTCGTCGGGGAGGCTGCTGATGAAGTCCAGGCTCGCCGGATGCGGTTTTAGCTCGAGCCGCCTCCGCTTGTTGGCCGCCTCATCCTCCATCTCAGCCGGCGGTGACGCCGGTGTACACGTGTGCTGGTGTGTATTGTGTGCTGGGTGTGCACGAGTGCGTCCTTGCGTGCATGCCGCGCAGTGGTGTATGTGCGTTGTCGTAGTTTGTGTCCGTGGTGGCGTCTAAGAAGGTGGTAATCTAGTACTCCCTCCATTTCTTTTTAGTCCGCATATAAAATTTGGTCAAAGTCTAACTATGCAAAGTTTGACCAACTTTATATCAAAAGATATCAACATTTACAATACTAAAGCTATATGCTATGAAAATTAATTTCAAGATGCATCTAAATATATTGATTTCATACTGTGAATGTTGATATTCTCCTATAAAGTTAGTCAAAGTTTACGAAGTTTGTCTTTGACCAAATTTTATATGCAGACTAAAAAGAAACGGAGGGAGTACTACAGTACTATTTTAACGAGGAAGAAGTGTGCACTCAATTTACTAGCGTGCGGGGTTCTACCACAAGTGGTTTCTAGTTTGTTTATTTCACCCTGTGGCAGATGGGACTCTAGTTTATTTAATTTCACCCACTACCACATGGGCCCGCGCACCCATAGAGAACACGAGCTGACAAGGCACCATGTAGACTGGTTGACCGGTCAACTAGACAATATACAGATATATACGCTGAGCCAGTGACCGTATAATCCCTCTGTAAAGAGAGATCGAGTGAGAGGGGAGGCCCGTGAGAGGTAGAGATAGAGAAAGAGATAATCCCTCCATTCGATAATGTAGTGCCTATAAGTTTTTGAAAATTCATACTTCTGAAAGTTTGACCAAGTTTATAGAGAAATTTACTTATATCTACAATACCAAAGATATATGATATGATACTACATCTTGTGATGAATCTAATGATGTATGTTTGTCCCTCCAGATGTAAATGTTTTTCTCCACATATACCTGGTCAAACATTGTGAGGTTTGACTTTTCAATAAATGTATATATGCTATGGACCAGAGAGAGTACATGACTAGAGAGAGATCAAGTGTGTGTGAAGGAGAAAGAGTGAGTGTGCAAAAAGAGAGAGTGTGTGTGTGAAAGAGAAAGGGACAACACATGATAAAGTAGAGAGAAAGTGTGTGTGTCTTATGAAAACATATCACGCATGCAACTCCGAGAGAGAAAGCGAGGTGAGGAGATACACAGAGATATATTGTGTGGTTGTTTGCAACGGAGAGAGAGAGAGACCCCTAGCACGTGGCCAAGACAGGTTTGGCAAACAAGGGAGAGACAAGGTCGAGAGAGACGTATGGATAAAATGGAGGCATGGGGAGGGAGAGAGGGTGTGTTTGTGATAGAGAGATCCCCTCCAGATTTTGTGGGGACTATATGGGTGGGAGATCGAGAGACAAGGTGTGTGTGCGATAGAAAGATACCCCGGAAGAGATAGAGATATACCTAGCTAGGGAGGGAAGGAGACAATGTGTGTGTTTGTGATGGAGAGTGAGAGATGGTCATACCTAGGGGGAAGTGCATGTGCGTGTGATGGAGTGAGAGATAATCGTACTTAGGGGGGGCTGTGCGTGCGTTTGAGATAGAGAGAGAACGAGGGAGAGAGAGTGTTAGATGGGTCTATCGAGTGCGAGCGAGATATGTGTATGTGTGACCTAGGGAGATAGAAAGTTTGAAAAAGAGAGAGAAGAGCCCCGAGACGGCGGAGTGGTGCGTGAGAGAGTTGAGAGAGAGAAAGAGATACTCCCTCCATTCGATAATGTAGTGCCTATAAATTTTTGAAAAGTCGAACTTTGGAAACTTTGACCAAGTTTACATAGAAAATTATTTATATATACAATACCAAAGATGTATATATAATATGAAACTACATCCTGTGACGAATCTAATGATATATGTTTCCCGTTCCAGATGTAAATGTTTTTCTCCACATACCTGGTCAAACTTTGTGAGGTTTGACTTTTCAAAAAATCTTTATGCTATGGACCGGAGAAAGTACCTAAGTAGAGAGAGATCAAGTGTGTGTGAAGGAGAAAGAGTGAGTGTGCAAAAAGAGTGTGTGTCTGAAAGAGAAAGGGACAACACACGATAAAATAGAGAGAAAGTGTGTGTGTCTTATGCAAACATATCACGCATGCATATCCGAGAGAGAAAGAGAGGTGAGGATATACACGCAAATAGTGTGTGGTTGTTTGCAACGGAGAGAAAGACCCCTATAGCACGTGTCCAAGAGTGGTCTGGCAAACATGGGACAGAGGTCGAGAGGGACATATGGAGAAAATGGAGGCATGGGGACGGAGATAGGGTGTGTTTGTGATAGAGAGATCCCCTCGAGATCATGAGGGGACTATATGGGTGGGAGATCGAGAGACAAAGGTGTGTGTGCGATAGAAAGATGCCCCGAGAGAGATCAAGATAGTCCTAGGGAGCGAAAGAGACAATGCATGTGTTTTTGATGGAGAGTGTGAGAGATAGTCATACCTAGGGGGAGTGCGTCGATACTCGTACTTAGCTAGGGGGGAGATTGTGTGTGTGTGTGTGTGTGTGCGCGCGCGCACGCGTGCGTGTGAGACAAAGAGACAACGAGGAAGAGAGAATGTTAGATGGGTCTATCTAGTGCGAGTGAGATATATGTATGTGTGACCTAGGGAGATAGAATGTTTGAGAGAGAGAGAGAGGAGCCGGGAGACAACGGAGTGGTGCGTGAGAGAGTTCTGGACAACGAGCGAGAGAATTTGTGTGTGTACTATGAGTGCACCCTAGCTAGCTATTTAGCCTAGACCAGAGAGTCATACATTGTGTGCGAGGGAGACCTATACATAGAGTGTGCATGCAAACTAGAAAGACCTAGAGAGCGAGAGAGAGAGACCGATAAGGATTGTGTTCGTGTGCGTGCGATAGAAAGAAAGAGTGTCGGCTAGAGAGAGAACGGGAGTGCGGGAGAGGGGAGAGGTCGCGTTTTTGCATCGAAGATTGATATAAACCATGATTCAGTATAAACTTGTATTCAAATGTTTGAATTGGAGAACATGGTGTTTGCAATTCACACATAAACGGAGATATGCGTATCAAACAGGTTCATTAATTTGACTTTGAGCATGTTCTTGGAGTACTATAATACAACATGCTATTCAATTGATGTGTTCACTTTTGGATGTAGTCCACAATTTTGACCGGGTCAAAAAGCTATTTCATTGAATTGAGATATTTCATTTCTAGTTTGATTCCCGTTTTTAAGTGGGTCAACTATTTGTCAAATTAATCGGTAGCAACGAGCATGTAAAAACACATTAGTCCCGAGCATCATCTCACCATCTAAAAAAGAAGTGGCAAGATGTGACACTATAGAACTAATATTTCTAAATATGATTCGGATCGACTTGGTACGGTAGACGTGGATGCTTGTTCTCCCAAAATTTGAATGAACCGCTAAAACACCCTCTGCTCGGTGGAATTCGCCCGAGCGAATAAACGAGAGATGTGAAATTACCAGCCTATCTGGGACCCGCATCAATTGTCCCGTTGTATACCGAGGGTAGGTTTGTAACTTCATCGAAGTGCACCCTCTCATCAGCCGAAATGACAGACGCCGAATAATTCATAAACCATGGGCGGCAAAACACCCTCTCCTCGGCCGAAATCGCAGGCGCCGAATAATTCATAAACCATGGGCGGCAAAACACCCTCTCCTCGGCCGAAATCGCTCGCGCCCACTATTTCAAGCACACCCGAAATCGCTGGCGCCCACTATTTGGGAGAAGCAAAGTTACCCTACTATTCCCGACCCTCAAGACTGAGACCCAAGCCCACAAGCCAAAAGACAGGGGTAGAATTGTAACTTCCCCCACATTTCAGACAAATGCGTCCGTAAGACATGGACCCCTCCCAATTCCCCATTCATACACCGTGGGCGCCAAATCACCTTCTCCCCTGCCGTGAAACCTCAGCCCCTCCTCCATGGTCCCCCAATGCTGGAGGGGTAGATTCACCGCTACCCTCCTCCCCAATGCCGGGGCTGCAGTACGTTTGCCATCGGGCACTGGGCCGTGTGCCTCTTATTCCGTGGTTCCAGAGCTGCCTCGATGACGACCGCGTGAACCATGCAGGAGCCGATTCAACCGCGCCACCGTGCACGGTGCCGGAGCAGCTCATACATCGGACGCGTCCAGCGCACCGGCGCTGGTCCCCCGTAGCTGTCGACCACCGCCACATATCTGTTTTCCCGCCGCCGGCAGCCACCTTAACCGCGCCGGCCTCACTGACTCGGCAGATGGAGCTGCCTACTTCACTGGGCCGCAACATAGGTCGTACACTCATCTTAGTCACTTTACCTAGGCGTCAGTCGCCTGGACTTTTATTCTGGGTCAGTCAGTTCCAAATGGAAGGAAGCAGCTCCCCTCGAGGCGGCGAAGCTCCTAGGCTGCCGGTTGGCCGGGGAAGGAGTGCCTCAGTGTATATCGTAGGGGTGCATGCAAGGGGCACAGGTTCGCCGCAGAAGCAACGCTTCAGTGCCTATCTTAGGGTTGCATGGGGTCAAGATACTGCTGGCGCCGAATCTGGATGACGGCGAGTCTTTGAGGTATGGCCGGGGGACGGTGCAACCACGACAGTGCGGTGGGGCGGGGGGCAGGGTTGAGGTCGGAGCTACCATGGCCAGGGACGGGGGTGGCAGGCTGCTCTGCCGGTGCTCGCTGGCTGTTCGAGGAAGATCCTGAACAGTGACAACCGAGAGGCACAAGGCGGCCATCCAGCCATCCGGCGTAGATCGGGTAGTGAAAAAAAAAGCGTGTGACCACAATTTAGTTTTCAGTGAACAGACATGTGACCTGTCTCATACCTGAGTGTTGATCGTATTTCTTCAGATCAGAGATATGTGTCATTCTTAACATTGTGTGTTTTCTGCATCTTCAGCCACACCATATTCCTTCTCACCAGAGCTGCTCCAACAAGGGAAGCATGCACCAGATGGGAGCTATACTCCCCACTCAAGAGTTCCCTGCCTCGTATGTGCCAGCCAGACATGGACAGCCGCAACAACCGCAGCGCCATTGACGATTCAGCAGATGATGCTCACTCCTACGGAGGGCGGCAAGATTGGTTGTACCCTCATCTTACTTGTGTGCAGCATTTATGGCTTTGTTCTTCATCTAAGCATGGAAAATAGATTATCACTTGTCACTGTACATTCATGTTGATTTCTTAGTCTTACTTCAGATAAGAGACTTGTGCAGGAGTTAACGTTGTTCCATAGTTATCGTCCCTCAGCCAAAGCTATCCCACAGGCTAATGATTATACCCCTTCTAGTATTACCTATGTTGTTGTTCTCTAGTACTTTTGTGTGCCATTTAGTTAATCTCAAGTACAAACAGTATATATTTTGTAGCTATCATGTGTGCTCTCTCTTTAGTCTTTGAGGTATCATCCTGTTGCTGCTATTTAAGTGGACTCCTACTATTTATGTCATCTCCTACAGGAACTCATTACATAATCTCACTACTAGTTGTTTTCCATGCATGTCAGATATTATTGCACACAGTGATATTGAAAATCAGAACAAATCCACTAAAAGAAACTCGCGGAGCAATGCAACGGCCAACATACTCGACCTTAATGATATTCAATATGATGGAACAGTTAAATGTAGTTCTTCAGAAGAGTTGCGGAGAGATAATGATTCCTATTCACCCCAGAAGGTCTTTGCTCTAACTTGACCCGTGATATGGGTAGCATCATGCATATAATGTCTTGCAATGCATCTACTCTGTTGCAATGCCATGTGCTTAGCCCGCTGATCATACATGTGAATATGTCATGCCTTCCAGTTTGTCTATACCTATTCCATTCATGATAACATCTTTTCAAATTCAAGTACTGTCATTCTACTTTGCTGCAATGCCATCTGCTTAGTTTGGACATCATCCTTCTGAATATCTCATGCATCGTTGTTCGTCAGTATGTACTCCATCCGTCTACCATACCATGGTTTTTTACATTGAAGTGTTGTTCTACTGTTCTGTTGCAATGTGATCTTAGTTTGCCCATCAGACATGTGAATATGCTGCCTTGCTGTTCTTCTGTACCTATTCCAGCTATCATATAGTTTTACATTCAACTATTGTTTCTTTTACTCTGTTGTCATGTCGTATCCTTAGCTTATACTCCCTCTGTAAAGAAACAATGATCTAAACACTATTATATTTCTTTACGGAGGGAGTACATCATACTCCCTCCGTTTGTATTACTTGTGGCAGAAATGCATAAAAATGGATGTATCTAGGACTACAATACGTCTAGACACATCCATTTATTTCCGGATGGAGGGAGTACATGTCAATATGTCATGCCTTTCTATTCTTCAGTACCTATTCCATCTCTCTGCCATAGCATGTTTTATAACTGAAGCACCATTCTTCTGTACAAGGCATGTAAGCGGAAGAGGGCTATGTTAGAATCTGAAGGGGTACAAACAAGTTCTTTGCAAAAGATCCAAACTCCAGGAGATAGTAACCCAACTCAAGTGTTCATCGGAACTACTTCAGCACAGAGAAACCCAAGTCCTCCAGATAATAACCAGATTCCAGTGGCCAAAGAACCAGTCAGCTCCAGTTCAACAAAAACATGTCAACTCCTTGCTAGGAAGTGTGTGCGTATCCTCGCATCATGAAATTTTATAGCATTCAGATCACATTTGATCTTATATATTCTACATCTGTCTTACTCATCTTTGTTGTAGAAAATATACTTAAAGGACAACAAACATTCTAAACTGGGTTCGTGTTCGAGGAAAGTATCTTGCAGCAATGCTCTGCACTCCAATGCTGATGTAAGTACCTGTTGTATATCACTATAGTTTTACATCAGAATGTAGTTTATTAAGTAGCATGGGCGTGAATCCAACCTTCAGTACCCTACACCAATTATCTGATCTAAATTAACTTGTAGCAAAATGTATAATTAAGGCGCTAATGTAGATTTTTGTAAGGGTAACTGCCTGGCAGTTTTGCATATTGAGCTGCATGATTGTACTATCTCATATATTGCACATTACTAAAATCTAGTGGTCTGGTCTTTTTATCCAATCGTTCATCGTGTCAATGTTGCTTTCCTATAAACTTACCCGGCTGATGATAGTAGTGCTATGTTGTGTTAATTCAGTGTAGGCTGGTGTGGTCTGGTTGCCCAAATGTTCATTGTGTGAATGTTGCTTTCCTATTAAGTATTAACTGACCTGGCCAATGATTTGGTGCAGGCTGCTAAAGATAATACGGCAATGTCTCAAGACAGCAAGGCAACCCCATTGTTTCTCTCCAATAAATCTAGCGAAGGTAATATGTCAATAACTCTTGATTAATCTATTCAGTTTCCCCTCTTATTTAAGTTATGATGTAGTGGTCGAGACACTTTCCACTATCATTGATAGAAGCCTGCCAAAATCCCCATATGAATCTGTTCAGTTTCCTCTGTCTTGAATCCAACGGAAAAGATGTACGTTTGTGAACCAATTACTGGCTGAAGCAATGATGGAAATCATGGAGGAATCAGAGGTGCACATTCTTGCGCAACAACAACTGATCGATGATTTTAGTGACAGTATAGCAAAGAAGAAAGAACTTGCTCACATGCTTATGGGCGTCATCCGCGCTGAGGTTACAGATTGTGAGGTTGTAGATCGTGAAGTTCTGTTCATTTATTTAGACTGGCATCAATCTTTGATTGCCTAGTGGATGTAATTTCCTGTAATCTATGCTTCGATGTGCTACATTTTTCCTTTTATGCATATATTTCCTTAGCGCGCGGTTGCACCTGAGCTTTCTCGGCCGAAACCTCAACTTTCGGCAAACAAGCCAAAATATGCAGTGAAATTAATAACTGGAACAAAGCGACGTGGGCCCTTCTTCTAGGGGAACGGCCCAGGGCCTGTAATGGCCCCGTAGTCGGCCTGCAGTTACGAGATGGGCTCTACCACAGTCCATAATTGTTCCTCGTAATGGGCTCAAAGTAGTAGCTGGGCCTAAATCGACGTGGGCCTTCGATGGACTATATTTGGCCCTGTCATTCAATGGGCCTGTAGCCATGCAAGAAATTTAGCAGGCCCAATTAGTTGACGGGTCGTTAGCAGGCCGAAACCTCGATTGGGCTCCAACAGTGGAAACGGGCCTACGGGCCCTTAGCAAGCCGAAATAGATCAAAATTACTGCTTGGCCCATTCCAAGTCGGGCCGTTAACAGGCCGAAAGCCAATCGGGCCATAAGTGGGTCCATATACAAAACGGGCCTTTAACAGGTCAAAAGTTATGTCGGGTTGGAATTGGTCCATGGAGAACATGGGCCACTAAGAGGCCGAAAGTCAGGTCGGAATGTAAATGGCCCAACTATGGTGTGGGCCGTAAACAGGCCGAAAGATACATCAGGCTGGAAGTTGGCCCAAATCCCTAATGGGCCGCTAAAAGGCCGAAATACGTACCGCCAGGAAATTGGCCCATGCCTATATTGGGCCTCTAACAAGCCGAAAGTCGTACTGCCTGGAAATTGGCCCATCTTCATAATGTGCCTCTAACAGGCCGAAAGAACCTCGGCCGGCAAATGAGCCCAAAGACACAGCGGGCTGTTAATGGGCTGGAACATACGATGGGCCCCAATGGTGTCAAATCGTTAACGGGCCATTGACGGGCCGAATTGGCATATCTCGTATGTGCCATTTTTGTAAATTGGCCAGACGAAAGTAGGCCATAAATGGGCCGGCCCGCTTATTTCGACTGGGCCGGCCTTTTTAGCTAAATGGGCTTGTTTTGGGCCGTGCCACGTGTCACTTTTCCATAGGCGTGTCTCGTCCATTAGGTGGATGACATCTGTCGCGACACCAAGCAGACACGTGGATCCGTCGGCCAATGAGAATTTTACACGTGGAAAATCCCCATTGGTCAGGGCTGTTAACGGGTTATCAGATCCAAAACCAGACCCGATAGCTTAACGGCGACCCGTTCCGGTGGAAGCCACGTGTCTATCACCTTTGACGAAAACACTTCCATGACACGACATTTATCATCATGGAAGTGGACACTTCCGTGATGATAATTTGAGTATTGGCATGGAACACTTCTACGACAGCACAGGTATGACTATCTTGATTCTGTCATAAAATTGTCACGGATGTACATGCATGACAGAAAACTTGACCTACTGTGACAAAGACGTATCATCATGGAAGTGTTTTTTTGTAGTGCCTCCTTCCACCATTTTCTCCACTCTTTTGATGGCATCCGACGAGCAGGAAGAGCAGTTCTCCGGCATAAAAGCCAGCTGGGTGGCCCGCCTAGCCCGACGGAGCCAGTTGCCACCCCCAGCCAGCGCGTGGTTCGGCAACTCGATGCTCCAGGCCAGCTCGAGGAGGACTGGCGAGTTACTCCATGCCCGCAAGGTGGGAAGCACGGCGGCACGGGCATCGTTGCTGCCGTCGACGACACCGTGTCGTATCGCGCCTCCAGTGCCTGCGACTGCGCCATCCTCCGTCGACGCGCCCGTAGCCGCACCATGCAGACAGAGAAAGAAGCCGGCTGCGCGGATGTCGATGAGGTGGCGACCAGCACATCCGCGCCCGCCGCCATCATTGAGGAGAAGTAGAACACGGGAGGCCGCCGTCGCTTGTATCCCATGAAGGCCACCGCGGAGGCGACGCCGGAGTACACAGCCGGTGTCTTGCATGGTTCTTCTTCAACGCAGACCATCGTCGACCCCGCATGATCTCCATGGGAGTGGAGGGAGCCCCCTTCCCCTCCGGCTAAAGCATTAGCCGGGGGTTCCACTCCGATGAGCGATGGGGAAGCGAGGAGCCGCCGGACATGAGGAAGACAAAAGGAGCCGCCGGTGACCATTTAGATTAGGTATTAATTATACCTCTAGAGCCGGACTAGCACCTCTTAGTTGATGTAAATGTAATGAAATCCGTCATGTTTATCTGAAATCCGGCCGTGTTTGCACGAATTTCGTCTTGTTGGTTGATAACCCACAAGTATAGGGGATTAATTGTAGCTTTTTCGATAAATAAGAGTGTCGAACCCAACGAGGAGCTAAAGGTAGAATTAATATTCCCTTCAAGTACTATCGACCACCGATACAACTCTACGCACACTTAACGTTTGCTTTACCTAGAACAAGTATGAAACTAGAAGTACTTTGTAGGTGTAATGCTAGAACTACTTTGCAAGAATAAAACTAGGAGTACTTAGCGAGAATAAAACTATGAGTAATTTGCAAGATAATAAAAGTTGGTTATTTAGTAGAAAGCTTTTGTAACAAAAGAGAAGGATTTGTCCCTAGGCAATCGATAACTAGACCGGTAATCATTATTGCAATTTTATATGAGGGAAAAGCATGAGCTAACATACTTTCCATACTTGGATCATATGCACTTATGATTGGAACTCTAGCAAGCATCCGCAACTACCAAAGATCATTAAGGTAAAACCCAACCATAGCATTAAGTAACAAGTCCTCTTTACTCACATACGCAACAACCCCCTTACTCGGGTTTGTGTTTCAGTCACTCACGCAACCCACTATAAGCGAATTATGAATGTATTGCAACACCCTACAGCGGTAATACCACATGCTTGCGTGACCCGGAGGGCACTGTAGGACAACACCAAAATAAAACATACAACTCAAACCAATCACGATCATCAATCAACCCATAGGACAAAACGAATCTACTCAAACATCATAGGATTTCTACATATCATTTGATAATAATATATAGCATTAAGTGATACGTCTCCAATGTATCTATTGTTCCATGCTGTTATATTATCAATCTTGGATGTTTTTATAATCATTTACAGCAATTATATATCCTTTTGGAGACTAACCTATTAACTTAGTGCCCAGTGCCAGTTGCTGTTTTCTGCCCTGTTTTTGTTTTACAGAAAATCAATACCAAACGAAGTCCAAATGCCACGAAACTTTTTGGAGATTTTTTTCTGGACATATACAACACTAGAAGCTTCGGGACAAGACCAGACGCCAGAGGGGGTGGCCACGAGCCACTAGGGCGCGCCTGGGGGGGGGGCAGGTGCGCCCTGGTGCCTCGTGGGCCCACCCCAGCTCCGTTTGACCTATTTCCACCTCTATAAATTTAGGAAAAAGCAGAAACCCTCAAGGGAGTCCAGGAAATACTTTTTCCGCCACAGCAAGTTTTTGTTCTCGAGAGATCCCATCTGGAGGCCTTCTCCGGTACTCCGCCGGAGGGGGAATCGATCATGGAGGGGCTCTACATCAACCTTGATGCCCTTCCAATGATGCGTGAGTAGTTTGCCACAGACCTTCGGGTCCATAGTTAGTAGCTAGATGGCTTCTTCTCTCTTTTTGATCTTCAATACAATGTTCTCCTTGATGTTCTTGGAGTTCTATCCGATGTAATCACTTTTTGCGGTGTGTTTGTTGGGATCCGATGAATTGTGAGTTTATGATCAGATTATCCATGAATATATTTGAGTCTTCTCTGATCTCTTTTATACATAATTATTATAGCCTCGTATTTCTTCTCTAATCTATTGATTTGGTTTGGCCAACTAGATTGATTTATCTTGCCATGGGAAGAGGTGCTTTCTAATGGGTTCGATCTTGCGGTGCTCAATCCCAGTGATAGAAAGGGACGTGACACGTATGTATCATTGCTATTAAGGGTAAAAAGATGGGGTTTATTCATATGTGAGTTTATCTTGTCTACATCATGTCATCGTTCTTAAGGCGTTACTCTGTTCTTTATGGACTTAATACACTAGATGCATGCTGGATAGCGGTCGATGTGTGGAGTAATAGTAGTAGATGCAGGTAGGAGTTGGTCTACTTGTCTCGGACGTGATGCCTATATACATGATCATTGTCTTGGATATCGTCTTGATTATTTGCTTTTCTATCAATTGCCCAACAGTAATTTGTTTACCCACCATATGCTATTTCCTTGAGAGAAGCCTCTAGTGAAAACTATGGCCCCCGGGTCTATCTAAATCATATTACTAAAACCCTAAAAATATTGCTGCCATTTTCTTTTATTTATTTTATTTTGTATTTTTTTTCAATCTATCTATCTATCACATACAATTTAATCTTGCAATTGACCGCCGTGGGATTGACAACCCCTCGTTTGCGTTGGGTGCAAGGATTTGTTGTTTGTGTGCAGGTACTGCTAACGAGGTGTTGCGTGGTTCTCCTACTGGATTGATAACCTTGGTTTCATAACTGAGGGAAATACTTACCTCTGCTGTGCTGCATCATCCCTTCCTCTTCGGGGATAAAACCAACGCAAGCTACAAGAAGCAGGAAGAATTTCTGGCGCCGTTGCCGGGGAGACATCATCAACATCTATCAAGTACCTTTGCATAAACTCTCATCTCCTTGCATTTACTGTATTTGCCTCTCGTTTTCATCTCCCCCACTTCTAAAACGTTTTTACAAAAATACAAAAATATTTTTCGTTTGCCTTTTTCTTGCTTGCCTTGTCATCATGACTAGCGTTACTATCCCTCCTTTGTCCCCGAATTTTGAAGTGCTTTACTTCAAACAGAAACAAGGAGAAAATCTTAAAGATGCTTGGTATAGATTAATGGAATCCTACCGTATTTGCTCTATAAAAGGGGATTTAAAAATTATGCTTCGCAATTTCTATATAGGTTTAACCATGCATCATAGACAACTTTTGTATTTTGCTGCAAAGGGGAATTTTATTGAGAGTGAGGCCAATACTGCCTATGAAATAATAGAAGGCATACTGGGGATTCCACCACCACAAAAGGGTTTTGCTTTTACTTAAGAGGGGGTTCAAATATTAGACAAATTGGGTGATATGCAGAAAAATTTGATTGAGTTGCAAAAGTCTAACGAGCCTCTTCAAAATATTAGTGGAAATCTCAATCGCACGAATACTTTGATTTCTTTATGCAATAAGCGATTGGATATTTTGGATCTTAAAATTGCCTCTTTTCCTGAGAATAATGGGAAGCGTAAAGAACCTCCTGGATTTGAGAAAACTCCTATAAAGATTACTAAAACGAAAGATGACAATACTTGAAACTATGCATTATGCCTAGCTAGGGGCATAAAACAATAGCGCTCGTTGGGAGGCAACCCAATGAATAAAATAATTTTTTTCTGTTATTGTGTGTTCTTACAATTATGCTACTGGTATGATTGTGTTTTTGTGTTTTTAATTAGTGTTTGTACCAAGTAAAGCCTTTAGGATGATTTGGAAGATAGTATAATTGATGCTGTTTGGAAAACAGAAAGTTTTGCGTCCAGTGCCCGAATTTTGTTTCTGTACTGGAGCATCACAAAAATCTGAAATTTTTACACAGTATTGGTATATGAATTGCAAACGTTTTCCTAAATTTTTCAGAATTTTTTGAGTTACAAAAGTATGGCTTTTAATTAGATTGCTACAGACTGTTCTGTTTTTGACAGATTCTGTTTTTGATGCACTACTTGCTTGTTTTGATGAATCTATGGATTGTATCGGGGGGTATAAGCCATGGTGAAGTTACAGTATAGTAGGTATAATGAAAAAATAAAATATGAATGGGTTTGCAACAGTACTTAAAGTAGTGATTTATTTTTGTTATACTAACGGATATCACGAAGGTTTTGTTGAGTTTTGTGTGATTGAAGTTTTCAAGTTTTGGGTGAGATCACGATGGATGAAGGAATAAGGAGTAGTAAGAGCCTAAGCTTGGGGATGCCCGAGGCACCCCAAGGTAATATTCAAGGAAGACTCAAGCGTCTAAGCTTGGGGATGCCCCGGAAGGCATCCCCTCTTTCTTCTACCAACCATCGGTAATTTTACTTGGAGCTATATTTTTATTCGTCACATGATATGAGTTTTGCTTGGAGCGTCTTGTATTATATGAGACTTTTCTTTGTTTGCTTTTTAGTTTTTCACAATCATCCTTGCTGAACACACCTATTTTGAGAGAGCCACATGTTCATCATCATTTGTTAGAATACTCTATGTGCTTCACTTAAATTTTTTGAGCTAGGCAGTTGCTCTAGTGCTTCACTTAAATCTTTTTGAGCACGGTGGTGGCTAAATTTTGAAGAAATAAACTCTCACACTTCACTTATATTATTTTGGGAGTTGATTAAAATTTTGAAGAAATAAACTCTCATGCTTCACTTATATTATTTTGAGAGTTGATAAGATTGACATTTTGAAGAAATGAATTCTCATGATTCACTTATATTATTTTGAGAATTGACAAGATTGAAATTTTGAAGAAATATTTGCACTCTCATGATTCACTTAAATCTTTTTGAGAGTTGATAATAGTAACGGTAATTTGCACAAGATATGAATTTGGTCCCAAAGTGATGAATATTCAAGAGGGATATAATAAAAACTTTCATATAGATGATTGGATATGATAAGTGTGATTCCTTGCAATAGTTTTGCGATATGGAAATGATAATATGTGAGTCATGTTAGTGAGTAATAGTGATTTAGTATGAATATTAGCGTTATGGTTTGTGATTCCCTATGCATGCATGTTAAGTCAATAGTTATGCAATGAAATTATATCCTACTTATGGTGCATTATTCGGTGTTAGTTATGTTCAATGCATGTTTATGACCGTTTTCACTTTTTGGTTGGTTGCTTCTCAATCTATTTGCTAGCCTTCATTTGTACTAAGCGGATATACTGCTTGTGCATCCAAAATCCTTAAACCCAAGTTGTGCCAAATGAGTCCACTATATCTACCTATATGCGGTATTTCAATGCCGTTCCAAGTAAATTTGCGTGTGCCAACTCTAATATTCAAAATAATTTTTCCGTTTTTTGTGCCCGTACCGCTCATGAAGCGGCAGGGGGTGGCCATTATTTTCCATGCTAGGTGTGTTATTCTCACGATGAGTGTTTATTCACTTGTCATTGCACGAGAGAGTGGCTGGTAATAGGGATGCCCAGTCCCACAATGAAATCAAAAATTAATAACAACAAAATTCCTTGGAAAGTGATGGTATGGAGGGCACCCGTGGATACGGCTAGCCATGGATTGTGAAAGAAATGGTGGAAAGGAAATAAACTTTACTTTCTGTTTGGGAACTGCCTATGATGTGTCTAGCATGGAAAATATTGGGAATTCTCGGTCGTTTTCGTTGACAGGAAAAGCATGCCTCTCAAAATATTTTATCTCTTTAATTTCAGCTTTGAGCTCTGGCACATTTGACAAATCTCTGCTTCCCTCTGCGAAGGGCCTATCTATTTACTTTTATGCAATTTTTATTTTTATTTGAGTCTGCATCTTCTCTTACAAAAGCACCAACTAGAGAGCACTATTGTCATACTTGTGCATTGTGTGTAGATAATATTGGAGTGTGTTTCATGAATGGATCAATGATTGAGCATAATGGGCTAGGGATAACTTTCTTTAGTGTTGATATTTTGAAAGACATGGTTGCTTGTTAGCATGCTTGAGTATTTATATCTTCATGTCAAACTATAGACTATTGCTTTGAATCATTCAAGTCCAATGTCCATGCTACAAAAGAAAACAATATGTGATGAATATGATAGGCAGCATTCCACATCAAACATTCTGTTTTTATCATTTACCTACTCAAGGACGAGCAGGAATTAAGCTTGGGGATGCTGATACGTCTCCAACGTATCTATAATTTTTGATTGTTCCATGCTGTTATATTATCAATCTTGGATGTTTTTATAATCATTTACAGCAATTATATATCATTTTTGGAGACTAACCTATTAACTTAGTGCCCAGTGCCAGTTGCTGTTTTCTGCCCTGTTTTTGTTTTACAGAAAATCAATACCAAACGAAGTCCAAATGCCACGAAACTTTTTGGAGATTTTTTTCTGGACATATACAACACTACAAGCTGCGGGAGAAGACCAGACGCCAGAGGGGGTGGCCACGAGGCACCAGGGCACGCCTGCCCCCCCAGCTCCGTTTGACCTAATTCCACCACTATAAATTCAGAAAAAAATCAGAAACCCTCAGGAGAGTCCACGAAATACTTTTTCCGCCGCCGCAAGTTTCTGTTCTCGAGAGATCCCATCTGGAGGCCTTCTCCAGTACTCCGCCGGAGGGGGAATCGATCATGGAGGGGCTCTACATCAACCTTGCTGCCCTTCCGATGATGCGTGAGTAGTTTACCACAGACCTTTGGGTCCATAGTTAGTAGCTAGATGGCTTCTTCTCTCTTTTTGATCTTCAATACAATGTTCTCCTCGATGTTCTTGGAGTTCTATCCGATGTAATCACTTTTTGCGGTGTGTTTGTTGGGATCCAATGAATTATGAGTTTATGATCGGATTATCCATGAATATATTTGATTCTTCTCTGATCTCTTTTATGCATGATTATTATAGCCTCGTATTTCTTCTCTGATCTATTGATTTGGTGTGGCCAACTAGATTGATTTATCTTGCCATGGGAAGAGGTGCTTTGTAATGGATTCGATCTTGCGGTGCTCAATCCCAGTGACAGAAAGGGACATGACACGTATGTATCGTTGCTATTAAGATTAAAAAGATGAGGTTTAGTCATACGTGAGTTTATCTTGTCTACATCATGTCATCGTTCTTAAGGCGTTACTCCGTTCTTTATGGACTTAATACACTAGATGCATGCTGGATAGCGGTCGATGTGTGGAGTAATAGTAGTAGATGCAGGTAGGAGTCGGTCTACTTGTCTCAGATGTGATGCCTATATACATGATCATTGCCTTGGATATCGTCATGATTATTTGCTTTTCTATCAATTGCCCAACAGTAATTTGTCTACCCACCGTATGGTATTTCCTTGAGAGAAGCCTCTAATGAAAACTACGGCCCCCGGGTCTATCTAAATCATATTACTAAAACCCTAAAAATATTGCTGCCATTTTCTTTTATTTATTTTATTTTGTATTTTTGTTTCAATCTATCTATCTATCTATCACATACAATTTAATCTTGCAATTGACCGCCGAGGGATTGACAACCCCTCGTTTTCGTTGGGTCCAAGGATTTGTTGTTTGTGTGCAGGTACTGCTAATGGGGTGTTGCATGGTTCTCCTACTGGATTGATAACCTTGGTTTCATAACTGAGGGGAATACTTACCTCTGCTATGCTGCATCATCCCATCCTCTTCGGGGATAAAACCAACGCAAGCTACAAGTAGCATTAAGCACCAAGTTTAAGTAGAGATTACAGCAGGGAGAATAGGTGTTACACCGCTGCATAGAGGGGGAGACAGTTGGTGATGATGGCGGCAAAGTTGTTGGTGTAGATCGTCGTCACGATGGTTGCCCCGGTGGCGTTCCGGCGCCACCAGGAGAGAGGGGGAGAGAGCCCCCCTCCTTCTTCTTCTTGCTTGGCCTCCTCCTAGATGGGAGGAGAGTTTCCCCTCTGGTCCATGGCTGCCATGTCTCCCGGAGGGCAGGAGCCCCTCCAAGATTGGATCTCTCTCTCGCTCTGTTTCTCTTCTGTTTCGCGTTCCTGTTTTCTGGCCGAAATCCGTTTCTTATATTCTCGGAGATCCGTAACTCCGATCGGGCTGAAATTTTAACATGATTTTTCTCTCGATATAAGCTTCATTGCGGACGAAGAAGGACCCCAACCGACTTACGATGTGCCCACAAGGCAACACCACACGGCTTGCGGGGCAGTGGCGCCCTGTTGCCTTGTGGAGGCTGTGGGCCTCCGTTTGCGTTGATTCCCCCTCCCAAAAATCACATATATTCCAAAATAATTTTCCATAAAATATTATCGCATTTGGACTTCGTTTGTATGGATTTCTTGCGAAACAAAAACAAGCAAAAACAGGAACTGGCACTGGGCACTGGATCAATATGTTAGTCCCAAAAATAATATAAAATGTTGCCAAAAGAATATGAAAGTTGTAGAATATTGGTATGAAACAATCAAAAATTATAGATACGACGGAGACGTATCAGCATCCCCAAGCTTAATCCCTGCTCGTCCTCGAGTAGGTAAATGATAAAAAGATAATTTTTGATGTGGAATGCTACCTAGCATAATCTTGATCATGTAATCTAATCATGGCATGAATATTAAGACACGAGTGATTCAAAGCAATAGTCTATAATTTGATATAAAGACATCAATACCCAGGCATACCAACAAACAATCATGCCTTTCAGAATAAAAATGCTAAAGAACGCTATCCCTACAAAATCATATAGCCTTGTCATGCTCCATCTTCTTAACACAAAATATAAATCATGTACAACCCCGATGTCAGCCGAGCAATTGGTTCATACTTTTTAACGCGCTTCAACTTTTTCACCCCCCACACAATACATGACCGTGAGCCATGGACGTAGCACTATAGGTGGAATAGAATGCGGTGGTAGGGATTGCCATGCAACGGATGCACTAAGAGCTATAAGTGTACGAAAGCTCAAACTGAAAACTAAGTGGGTGTGCATCCAACTTGCTTGCTCATGAAGACCTCGGGCATTTGAGGAAGCCCATCATCGGAATATACAAGCCAAGTTCTATAATGAAAAATTCCCACTAGTATATGAAAGTGACAACATAGGAGACTCTCTATATGAAAAACATGGTGCTACTCTGAAGCACAAATGTGGTAAAGGATAGTAACATTGCCCCTTCTCTCTTTTTCTCTCATTTCATTTTTTTCTCTTTTTTTCATTTTTTCCTTTTATTTTGTTGGGCTCTTTTTGGCCTCTTTTTTTTGGGGCTCTTTTTGGCCTCTTTTTTTATTTCCTCACTGGGACAATGCTCTAATAATGATGATCATCACACTTTTATTTACTTACAACTCAATATTACTACTCGATAGAAACTATACAAGATGACTCTATATGAATGCCTCTGGCAGTGTACCAGGATGTGCAATGATCTAGCGTAGCAAAGATATTAAAAAACGGACAAGCCATGAAAATATCATGCTAGCTATCTTACGATCATGCAATGCAATATGACAATGAATGCTCAAGTCATGTATATGATGATGATGGAAGTTGCATGGCAATATATCTCGGAATGGCTATGGAAATGCCATAATAGGTAGGTATGGTGGCTGTTTTGAGGAAGATATAAGGAGGCTTACGTGTGATAGAGTGTATCATATCACGGGGTTTGGATGCACCGACGAAGTTTGCATCAACTCTCGAGGTGAGAAAGGGCAATGCATGGTACCGAAAAGGCTAGCAAATTGCGAAAAGGTGAGAGTGCGTATAATCCATGGACTCACATTAGTAATAAAGAACTCACATACTTATTGCGAAAGTCTATTAGCCCTCGAAGCAAAGTACCACTACGCATGCCCCTAGGGGGGAGGTTGGTAGGAGTTAACCATCGCGCGCCCCCGACCTCCACGCAAAGGAAGACACTCAATAATAAATCATTCTCCAACTTCTTAGCATAACTAAAGACTATACGTGCATGCTTTGGGAATCACAAACCTTAACACCAATATTCTTACTAAACCACAATTATTCACTTGTACCTCCCACGTATTACCATCACAATATCGAAAAACTATTGTAAGGAATCAAACTTATCATATTCAGTGATCTACAAGTTTTATGTAGGATTTTATGACTAACCATGTGAATGACCAATTCCTTTTGACTCTGTAAATAGATATAAGTGAAGCATGAGAGTTTAATTCTTTCTACAAAATACTTTCCCACGCTTTAATAAATATAAGTGAAGCAAAAGAGCATTCTACGAATAACGGTTTTCTATATGTAGAGAAACAGGCATCCAAACTTCAAATGATATAAGTGAAGCACATGAAGCATTCTATAAAGCCATACTCAAAAGATATAAGTGAAGTGCATAGAGCATTCTATAAATCAACCAAGGACTATCTCATACATGGTGCATTACTAAAAAAAAAAGCACACGACGCTCCAAGAATTAACTGTAGGAGATATGCCCTAGAGGTAGTAATAACAGTTATTTTGTATCTCCGAGTTTGTAATGAATGTTTATGTTCCATGCTATAACTGCAATGATTCTCGAGTCTGCAATATCCACGAGGCTCGGAGGGAAACTCATGTGCACGTGTGGTATAATAAACGGTAAAATGTATTCCTAGTCATGCCTCTATGACTGGCTCAAGTATTGCATGATGATCCTGTTTTCCAGATCCTGGGCATGACTATGCCGGCAATTTTGAGGGCACAATGTTAGGAGAACACTTGTGTTGAATTGACCCGAATTGATGTTATGCTATGAGATACATTCGTCACAAGTTAATGGTTATAACACAAAGATAGTTAATGTTTGCATAATTCCTTAGACCATGAGAGTATCGAGTTCCTTCGTACTTGCTTCGTGAACTTTGGGGTTTGTTAAAGGTCATCCGTAACTGGGTGGCTATTACGGCGGCTTACGGGTTCACGGAAAAGTATGACAAGAAATGAGATAGCTCAAGATTGGGATTTGCTCCTCCGACGATGGAGAGATATTCTCGGGCCCTCTCGGTGTTACGGTATCCATCATCGTCTGGCCAGACACATTGTGATTTGATCACTAGGATGCCGGAACGCGGAAACGAGAAAAGAGAACAAAACCGGTAACGAGGTAACTGGCATAGTGGACAAGTTGTTGATCCGTGGGGATGCAAATAAATCTCACCTCGGGTATTTGTAACATATCGTGAAGCAACAGGAATAGCACACGGCAACTGGAGGTTCACTCGAATATTCATTCGTGTGGGTATAGGGGTCAATATGGGTGTCCACGGCTCCGATGTTGATCATTGATCGGAAAGTGTTCCGGGTCATGTCTATACTTCACCGAACCTATAGGGTCACACGCTTAAGGGTCATCTATCTGCTGAATACTAGACAGGGAGTCTGAGAGAAAGTCACCGGAAAAGTTTCGGAGACAACGGAAACGTTCCGGAGAGAACACCGGAATAGTTTCCGTAAAACTGAAAAGTTGTTTCGGGGTATGCCATTAAGTCAAATTGGTTTCGGCACACAGAAAAATGTCTTCATGAATAGTGAAAATCACTTTATGGATTTTTTTTGGAAAGCCACCTTTTGGGATATTTCCCAAAAGGCTTCTAGAAGGGATTGGGGAGCAAGGCACCCCCATGTGAGGGGGACCCCTAGAGGTGGCCGGCCAAGGTGGGGCTCCTCCATGGAGCTCCACATGCCACCCCTTTTTGCCTTTTATTCTTTTATGTAAGACATAAAGTGGGGGTACTTTTGGTATTTTTGTATGCCAACTTTACCCCTTGGCTTTCCTATAAATAGAGGTGGAGGGGTGCTCTCCAAAGCTCATCCTTGCTCTCATACACATGCCATGCTCGTCTGGCTTCTCTCTCCCTCCCAGCGAAATAGTTTCGTAGAGCCGAAAGGCTGTCTGGGTTCCGGCAGGAACTAGTTCTGGAAGGCGAAGCCCTGCCGGATAGCTGACACCGTATGTGTGCAACCCCGTAGAGAGTTGTAACACCCCAAAAATTTAACCATGTTTTTATTAAATAAAATTTGGCCAGAAATAAAATTTTGAATTATATTAGGTCTTTTATTAATTTTAAAATATTTTCCGTTTCCTGTTTTCCAAAATTCTTCCCTCCATATAGCAAATTTTCGTAGAATATTATGGCTTTGGTAGTTTTCTCAAATCATCTCATTTATATTTTAATAACAGTAGGAATTATTTTCATAATAAAATTTTGCCCAAGATAATCATTTTTATAGCATTTTCAATTTTTGCCATGCTTCTGTTACACTACAACTAATTTAAACAATTCTTTAAAAATTCCACAAAAATTATGAGGAGTCATGTGATGCCTATAGATAACTTTTATGCAAAAACCTAGCCTGGTCTTTTGAAAATTTTGAGTGGAACATCCTTTTTTCCATTCTGTCCTGTTCTTGAGTTTTAACTACAACCTCAATTTTTATTGCTTCAAAAATTCTGCAATTATTTCCACCTCTAGTCCTTCCTAAGAAACCCTTAAGTCCAGAAGATCCACTCCATTTGCATCTTGTAAACGCACCAAGTAAATCCTCCAAGTTTCTGCCCAGAAATGAATTTCAGTACAACTTGCACTTGCAAGTTTTCCTTTTGGTCAAACCAACCCTGCCATCCTCACTATCATCCAAGGAGACACCCTACTGGCAATTTTCACACCCAACAAAGGTTCATGGCTAGCCCTAGCATTTCATCAAGCATATTATGTGCATGACAGAATTTTTCAACCACCAAAACCTCCATTACCAACTACCACCACTGGACAAACCAGTTTGTCCATCATCTTCATCACTCATAGGACCACCACTATACCAAAGTTCAGATTTAGAAAAGCCCTCTAGCTCACCATGGCAAATCATCGAGCACCCTACGTGCATGTCCAGAGCGCGAGCAAAGTACTCTTTTGTCACGTTCGGCATCACCCATGCGCCACTGCCCTGCTGCCCCCCTCGCCCGTCCTGATCCTCTCCTGGATCACCCAGTCATCCCTACACCTCGCCGACACCCCATCCTGGCCTCTAGCGCCGGCCAGCCGTCGCTATCACCGCCGCACGACGCCGCCTTCTCTGTCACGCCAACGACCGAGCCAACCAAAGCCGCCAGCTCGTCCCGAGCCTTAACCACCACCTACCCGAGCTCATCCAGTGCACTGGCCACGCCGCCGACCTCAACCACCCTCTCTGCCTCAGTAATGGCCGCCGCCGCAATCTGTCATGGCCGGCGTCGTCCGAGCCACCTGGAGCCCCCCCTAACTAGCCAACGCACCTCTGGTATAAATTCGGATGGCCACCGCCCTCACCTATCTTCGCCGACCCCCAACGCCCTCTCACCGGCCATACCTACCTCCGCGGCGCAGTAATGGCCGCCCGCCGTCGAGCCGTTCTCTGGAAGCCACGGAACCGCCTCGCCGCGCTATAAACCCCCCCCCCCCCCCCCGAGCTCCCTCTCGTCGTTAGAACCTCTCCTCCTCCCCTGTGAGCCTCCCCAAGCAACCAAACGACCGGAGAAGGTCATCCCCTTCCTTTCCGGCCGCCACGGCCACCACCACTTCCCGGTTAAATCCGGTGGAACCCGAGCCTCCCTCTCTTCGTCCTCTCTACCAGAAGCACCCTCACGGTCCCACGAATCCATTACCCCACTCAATTTTGCTCCGGAGCCGCTGTAGACGAAACCCCCATTTCGTCCGACGCCGCCATCCGCCGGGGAGCTCGCCGCAGACAATTTTATCCACCTCTTTGGCCGTGTCGAGTACCGGCGGAACCGCCTCGGTCCCCTGGACTCAATGGTGAACTCAGCTCACTGTGAGGTGCCTCGCTCCACCGGCGAGCATCGCCGGAGTCCCCGCCTCTGTTCGGCCGCGGGAGAAACGATGAGGACGACTAGTCAAACCTGACCGGTGGGCTAGGCGGGGCCCACCGTCAGTGACTGGAGGTCGGGACCCGCATATGTAAGTGGAGGCGTATTTTTCTGAAAGTACGCCTCCCTCACAGGAAGACGTATTTACGCGAGTGCGCCTCCGACGTCGACAGTCCTACCGCGCGTCCGTGCGACTGGGCTCGGCCCAATAGCGTCAGGCGACTAAATCGCGCTCAGGCGCACTTCTGCCCTTTTCCCTTTTTCTTTTCCAGCATATCTCAAATATTTCCACAGCAACCGTTTCAAATCCAAATCTGATGATTCAAATTTCTACATGCTCATAAAATCATGCTCTATTATTCTAGCTATGGTGAACATTTTTCCTAAGCTTTGTATCTACTGGATCTTATAAATAGTCCATTTCCTTAATTATCTCAGCTTAGAAGATTCTTAGGAAAATCATATGAACTCCAAATAACTTGATTCTTTTTCTGAAATTCTTTATTTATCATCTAGTTTATTTTAGTATTTATTTCAAAAATTTATAAACAACTTTTTACCACTGTTTTGGCTTTATGTGGTAATTTCAATATTTTTGAAAATAGGAAATGGAGGGAAGAGAATTTTTAAAACTTTTGGAGTAGACCCAATATTGCTGCATGATCAAGGCAAGCATCTTGAACACTTGATATGGTGAACGCATAGTTATTTGTTGAAAGAAATATTGAATTATGAATATGTTGAATTCAAATAAAAATTTGCATATTGTTAGTTATGCTTGCATGATCCCTTGAAAATATTTTATCTTCATTTAAATATGAAGTATGAGTAAGCATGGTTATTTTCACATGCCCAGGTTGGTTCGGACTAATTTGCAGGAAAGAATCAGTCACGAGAAACGTGACCGTGAAACTGAAATCTCGTTGTGCCGAGAATGATCAGTGAGGGCATGTTGGGACATGCCAGATGGTGACCCTGTTGGGTATTACCGAGGAAATATGTTGTGCTAACCATTGCAGGAAAAATTAAACCTCCTGAGTCGACCGTAGATCGAGTCTTGTTCCGGTAACCCCCTTACTTGTTTCGTGCTGCCACTTGTCCCTGCCGCAGGTAGGGTACGGTTCAGTAAGTTGTTAACCCCTTTCCTGCACACACCGTACAGAGAGGCCATAGTGAAAGATACCATTGGCCCATGGTAGGCATGTCACTTGGTCCGGGGGCATGGGTGTCTCCGGTTGTAGCCGGAGAGGGGTCGCACCCCTGTTTGCGCGCCGATATAAATATTGTGATCCCATGCTATTGGAGGCCGTTGAATGAGGCCTTCCCACTTAGAGTTTTACTCTATCATTGCCTTGGGTGGTTCGTGGCTTTGATAAGTTAAAACTGGTATGTGCGGGTCAGGTGTGTTTTCAACCCAAAGGCCGTAATGGGAATTAGTCAGTGTCTCGGTGTTGGCTAAGGAAATCCTTTACTTGTGGGTAAAGAGTACACCCTCTGCAGAGTTATATCTATTCGAATAGCCGTGTCCGCGGTTAAGGACTACAGTCTGGGTTGGTCAAGTGTCGGTCTCCGGAGGAAAATAATTAAAATTGAGTATGATTTATTTTGCAGGATAATTATTGTCGCCAGTAACGCTATCATGAATATTATTGTTGTCATGAATATTATGGTTATTATTATGGACTAACCGTTTCTCTTATTTTTATTTTCTGAGTATCTCATGGGCTGGCTAGACTACTCGGATACTCATTTATTTTCAAGACCTCTCGTGGCGTCGCTTGAGTTCTTGGGCGGTCCTGTCTCGCCCGATTCTCTTTTAGACACCCGTTTGGCATTTCTTTTCAAGACATCTCGTGGCGTCGCTTGAGTTCTCGGGCGGTCCTGTCTCGCCCGATTCTCTTTTAGACACCCGTTTGGCATTTCTTTTCAAGACCTCTCGTGGCGTCGCTTGAGTTCTCGGGCAGTCCTGTCTCGCCCGATTCTCTTTTAGACACCCGTTTGGCATTTCTTTTCAAGACCTCTCGTGGCGTCGCTTGAGTTCTTGGGCGGTCCTGTCTCGCCCGATTCTCTTTTAGACACCCGTTTGGCATTTCTTTTGGATTCTCGGGCGGTCATGTCTCGCCCGATTATCCACTTTTAACTTTCTTTGTTTGTCACTAACACTTCATATTTATTTTTCAGCACCGTAGTAATATTCATCATGCCATGCTTTAATTTCGTTTAGCATATGCATATAATTTAACTCCTCGTGATCATATGCATTCAGTATATCTTTTGTTCATGATGTTTGCGAGTACATTCCAACGTACTCACTGGCTTGTCCCTGGCTATTTAATTGGCCAGGTCAGGAGTTCAACGGGGAGTACCACATCGACGTCCATGTGGAGCCTAGGATAGCAGCCACACGGGATAGGGATTATCCGGGTCAGCTGTTCCTGTGGGAATGGAGCCCCATCGATGTTGGAGAACCACGAGTTGCTTCCGCCACCCGTCACTAGAAATCATTGTTGTATCATTAGACCTTTATGGTCTTGTATCCAATTCTTGTAATTGCTTGGTAATCTGTAACAAGGACGTGTCCACCAGTAACAGTAATCATGGGCTGGTGGCGACACGAGGGGTTAATTTCTGGGATATCATGTTCCGGAAATCTGGCCCGGACAAGAGTTCGTAGTTTCGATCTTTTGCCCGGGGGGCTGTTCGAGTGTCCTCCCGAAGGGCTGTCCGAGTTACCGTTCGGGTTTCGAGGGTCCTCCCGAAGGGCTATCCGCGACATCGTCCGAGGGACTGTCCGACCGCCTCCCGAAGGGCTGTCCGATGTGGGAGTACATCCTCGCGGTTGGGAGGTTGTAAATCCTAGCTGCGGGGATCTGCACCGACGATCTACACCGACTCTTCTTCCGCTGCGCTACGAGTTGGTATGGATCAGATCAAACCTTGTATGACATCTCCATAGTGGTCCTGGGTGTGCTCGCTATACCGAAAATTTTGTTTTCTGTCGCGTTCCCCTACAGTGGCATCATGAGCCGTGCTATGCGTAGATACAGGTTATGATCTGGAATACATGGAGATGTATGGGTATTGCATAATATAATTTTGGAGTAGATTAGATCTATTGCTGAAAATTATTTATGCGGGTAGCAGATGAAATCTGTTACCCGATGTTCTTGTTGCTTCCCTAGAATTTGCGTATTTCTGATCTCGAGACAGCATGGTGGAATTTCACAAAGTTCTGGCAATCCGTGATCCTGATTGATCAACGAAGTGCTATCAGTTCTTTGGGTTTCGCCATAGTCAAAAGAAAGATGAAATTCGCAGATGAAAGGGCAATGCAGATATGATCTGCACGGGGGTCATGCGTATGACGAAGTTTAGTATGGGGCTCAAGATTTTATTATCTCGTGTTTCATACACCCCGAGATGTTAATCTAGCGACTTGAATAATCATACTTGATGATAAAACGTTGGTAGCTGCGGTTTAAGTCAAAACCTTAGAAGCCACGTAAAATAAAATTTTGCATAAACCGATTAGAGGCGTCTAACTTGGTTTTGTAGGATGTGCATGTGATGTGGTATAGCAATGCTCATATTAATTCGATTATGTATGAGATGACTATATGATGTAAATTTATTAACATGACCTACGTGTCATGATTCGGCATGATGGCTGGAGCCATATGATTGTCACTTTAATGACCTGCGTTGACAACCTTAAGTAATGCACTTATTTTATTAGCAATAGAGATAGCAATATTATCTGGTGCATCGACAAGGTGGTGGCAATCTTCGCGAAGGTGAACACCGACGCAAATGCCGAAGACGAAGAAATACTTGACTTCTCCGTCAGAAAGGGCTATACCATATCATGCTATTATGAATTGCCTGAGATGTTTATCCCTTATGATGCACCCTTTTGATTGCGCGGTAGTCGCTTTTTATTAGGGTGATCTCTGACTTAAAATATCAAAGTAGTTAGTGTTCACCCAAGTGTAGCACCGTCTGAAATTCGTATCTTTTCGGGGTGCGCCATGTACACATGAGCACGAACGAATCGAGAGGAATGAGGCGGGTGAGGTCAGACCTCGTAGCAGGATCACTTGGTTGTCTTTGACGTTTAGGCAGGAGAGTCCTGAGCTCGGAACACGCCCATCGAAAGATGAACAAGAATCACATAGAGATGTGATCAGCAAGTTGGCCTACCGATTGAAATTCGCGTCATCAGTGATGAACCCGTCAATGGCGTCGAATTGAAATACGGATCTTGAATCACTCACAATCAATTATGAGAGATATTGATTTGAGTGGGAGCGCACTTTAGAATAAAATTATTTATTCACTAGTGCAGAAAATCATTATGAACAAAGTCTAAGTGAAACTTGTGTTTTCCATTGTAGATAAAATGGCTCGCAACACCGCGTTCAACTTAGGCCCGATGTTAGAGAAAGAGAAGTTAGCTGCGACTGGAAACAACTATTCGGACTGGGTCCGTAACCTGAGGATTGTCCTCAGGAGCGCTAAGAAAATGTATGTGCTTTAAAATTCTCTTCCAGCTAAACCGGCGGCCGATGCCCCGGAAGATGAAAAAAATGTCTGGGCCACTAAGGATGATGATCACAACTTAGTGCAGTGCCTCATGCTAGCTTGCATGAGTGCAGGGCTTCAAAAACGTTTTGAATTCCATAAACCCCGTGATCTGATCCGGGAATTGGATGCTCTGTACAAGGAAACCACAAGGTCTGAACGATTTGATATCATGAAGACCTTGATGGAATGCAAGATGGCTGAGGGCAGTTTAGTTGGCGAACACGTAGTCAAAATGATTGGCTATGCTGAAAGGCTTAAAACCCTAGAATTTCCAATTCCGCCTGGCCATATGATGGACATGATGCTTTCTTCACTCCCCCCATCTTACGACGGTTTTGTCATGAACTACAACATGAGTGGGATGGAGAAAACACCGGAAGAGGCGCTCGCCATGCTGAAAACTGCGGAAGGAGGACTACGGAAAAATCGCAAGCAAGTGTTGCTTGTGAATAAAACCGCCAGTTTCAAAAAGAAAGGCAAGCCAAAGAAGGGCAAGGGAGCCAGTAAGACCGGCTCCCAAAGCAACTCTAAGGGCGGAGCCAAGAATGAAACTCAGTGCTTCTACTGCAAGGGCACATGACACTGGAAGAGAAACTGCAAGAAGTATCTGGAAGATAAGAAGTCCGGGAAAACCGGAAAAGGTATAATTGTTATACAAGTTAATGTCATTGACGTTTTGCTTGCTAGAAAAAATTCTAGGTCTTGGGTATTTGATACCGGATCGGTTGCTCACATTTGCAACTCGATACAGGGACAACAGAAGGTGCACAAGCTAGCAAAGAATGAAGTCGTGATGCGTGTCGGGAACGGCGCTGGGATCGCCGCTCAAGCCGTCGGCATTATGCCTCTACGTCTCCCTTCAGGATTTATCTTAGAACTAAATAACTGTTATTTTGTTCCACTATTGTGTAGAAACATTATCTCCGGATCATGTTTAGTACACGATGGGTATTCGTACAAGTCTGAGAACAATGGTTGTTCACTTTATTGTAAGGATATGTTTTATGGATTTGCACCCATTGTTGGGGGCATTTTCATACTAAATCTTGAATGTGGAAATGATGTCTTTAACGTGAATGCTAAACGCCTTAAGAAGGCTGATACCACCACCACTTTCATGTGGCACTGACGCCTTGGCCACATCAGAAAGAAATGCATGCAAAGACTCCATAAAGATGGAGTTTTACCGTCCCTTGATTTCGAATCATTTGACACATGTGAAGCTTGCTTGATGGGAAAAATGACCAAGACGCCGTTCACGGGTCATCCTGACCGGGCGAGTGAATTGTTGGAAATAATACATAGTGATGTATGTGGTCCAATGAGCACAATCGCACGGGGTGGGTATTTCTACTTCGTGACTTTTACGGATGATTTGAGTAGGTATGGATATATCTACTTGATGAAGCATAAGTCGGAAACCTTTGAAAAGTTCAAAGAATTTCAGAATGAGGTAGAAAATCATCGTAACAAAAGGATTAAGTTTCCGCGGTCTGATCGCGGGGGCAAATACCTTAGTCATGAGTTTAGCCAACATCTGAGTGACCGTGGAATCATTTCACAGCTTACGCCTCTCGGAACTCCACAGCGAAACGGAGTGTCGGAAAGACGTAACCGAACCCTATTAGACATGGTATGGTCGATGATGTCTCTTACAGATCTGCCGATATCTTTTTGGGGTCACACACTAGAAACTGCCGCTCACACATTAAACAGAGCACCGTCTAAGTCTGTTGAGACGACACCATAGGAGTTATGGAACGGGAAGAAACCCGGTTTGTCGCATCTCAGAATTTGGGGTTGTGGGGTATATGTAAAACGTTTACAACCTACCAAACTCGATCCCAGATCAGATAAATGTTACTTTGTAGGTTATCCCAAGGAAACAATTGGGTATTCCTTCTACCACCCGTCCGATAACAAAGTGTTTGTTGCCAGAAATGGACAATTTCTTGAGAAAGAGTTTCTCGCTAAAGAAGTGAGTGGGAGGACAGTACAACTTGATGAGATTATTGAATCTTCGGCAACCGTTGATATGGCTAAGGAACCGGAAAAAATTCCGCTAATTATCCCTATAACCGAGCCGGAAGTTGTCGCATGTGATGCGGAAACTTCAGACAATGTTGTAACTAAACCGCGCAGATCAGGTAGGGCCATCCAGCCACCTGAGTGGTTTCATAACGAAATCTTCATTCTTGAAGACGATGAACCTGCGCACTACAAGGAAGCGATGGCGGGGCCCAGCTCAAAGGAATGGCACAAGTCCATGAAATCCGAGATGGAATCCATGTACGAAAACCAAGTTTGGAACTTGGAAGAACTTCCAAAAGGCGTAAAGCCCATTGGTTGTAAATGGATTTTCAAAAGAAAGACGGACGCGGATGGTAACATTACTATCCACAAAGCTAGACTTGTCGCAAAAGGGTTCACGCAAGTTCCAGGAGTGGACTACGACGAGACTTTCTCGCCCGTAGCTATGCTTAGGTCTGTTCGGATATTACTAGCTATTGCTGCTTATTTCGATTATGAAATATGGCAGATGGACGTCAAAACGGCTTTCCTAAATGGAAACCTCAAAGAGGATGTACACATGATACAGCCAGAAGGTTTTGTCGTTCATAAGGATGCTGGAAAGGTATGCAAACTTCAGAAAGCCATTTATGGTCTGAAGCAAGCGTCAAGGAGCTGGAACATTCGCTTCGATGAAGTGGTCAAATAGTTTGGCTTCATCAGGAATGACGAAGAATCTTGTGTTTACAAGAAGTTTAGTGGGAGCGCAAAAGCATTTCTAATCTTGTATGTGGATGACATATTGTTGATTGGAAATGACGTTAATTTTCTTAGCAAAATAAAAGACTCATTGAAGAAAAGTTTTTCAATGAAAGACTTAGGCGAAGCGGCATATGTATTGGGCATCAGAATATATAGAGATAGATCAATACGCCTGATAGCGCTTAGCCAAAGCACGTACATTGACAAGGTGTTGAAAAGGTTCAACATGAAGAACTCCAAGAAAGGCCTACTCCCCATGTCACCTGGCACAGTGCTTTGCAAGAATCAGTGTCCTCGGACTCTCGATGAGCGAGTACAGATGAATGATGTTCCATATGCCTCGGCAGTTGGTTCTATTATGTATACCATGCTATGTACAAGACCAGACGTTTCCTATGCGCTAAGTGTTAGCAGCCGGTACCAAAGTGATCCAGGATTGGAACACTGGGCCGCAGTCAAGGGTATTCTTAAGTACCTCAGAAGGACCAAGGATTTACTCCTTGTGTACGGAGGTGATGAAAAGCTCATTGTAACTGGTTACACTGACGCAGGCTTCATGACTGACCCAGATGACTTCAAATCTCAATCAGGCTATGTTTTCATATTGAACAGTGGCGCAGTTGATTGGAAAAGTTCCAAACAAAAGACTGTGGCGGATTCTACGATGGAGGCGAAATATGTTGCAGCTTCAGAAGCCTCCAAGGAGGCGGTATGGATCAAGCAATTCTTGAAGACCTTGGTGTGGTTCCAAGTGCTCTGGACCCGATGGAGATCTATTGTGATAATAGTGGCGCCGTGGCTCAGGCAAGGGAGCCAAGTTCACACCATAAGACAAGACATATTGAACGCAAATATAAACTCATTCGACATCATGTCGAAGCGGGTTTAGTGAAAGTATGCAAAGTTCACATGGATCTGAACGTGTCATACCCGATGACAAAGCCTCTACCACGAGCAAAGCATGAGCAGCACCGGATAGCCATTGGTGTTAGGGAAGCCATGTAACTGGATTATGACTCTAGTGCAAGTGGGAGTCTGTAGGAGATATGCCCTAGAGGCAGTAATAACAGCTATTTTGTATCTCCGAGTTTGTAATGAATGTTTATGTTCCATACTATAACTGCAATGATTCTCGAGTCTGCAATATCCACAAGGCTCGAAGGGAAACTCATGTGCACGTGTGGTATAATAAACGGTAAAATGTATTCCTAGTCATGCATCTATGACTGGCTCAAGTATTCCATGATGATCCTGTTTTCCTGATCATGGGCATGACTATGCCGGCAATTTTGAGGGCACCATGTTAGTAGAACACTTGTGTTGAATCGACCCGAAGTGATGTTATGCTATGAGATACATTCATCACAAGTTAATGGTTATAACACAGAGATAGTTAATGTTTGCATAATTCCTTAGACCATGAGAGTATCGAGTTCCTTCGTACTTGCTTCGTGAACTTTGGGGTTTGTTAAACGTCATCCGTAACTGGGTGGCTATTACGGCGGCTTACGGGTTCACGGAAAAGTATGACAAGAAACGAGATAGCTCAGGATTGGGATTTGCTCCTCCGATGATGGAGAGATATTCTCGGGCCCTCTCAGTGTTACGGTATCCATCATCGTCTGGCCAGACACATAGTGATTTGATCACTAGGATGCCGGAACGCGGAAACGAGAAAAGAGAACAAAACCGGTAACGAGGTAACTGGCATAGTGGACAAGTTATTGATCCGCGGGGATGCAAATAAATCTCACCTCGGGTATTTGTAACATATCGTGAAGCAACAAGAATAGCACACGGCAACTGGAGGTTCACTCGAATATTCATTCGTGTGGGTATAGGGGTCAATATGGGTGTCCACGGCTCCGATGTTGATCATTGATCGGAAAGTGTTCCGGGTCATGTCTATACTTCACCGAACCTATAGGGTCACACGCTTAAGGGTCATCTATCTGTTGAATACTAGACAGGGAATCTGAGAGAAAGTCACCGGAAAAGTTTCGGAGACAACGGAAACGTTCCGGAGAGAACACCGGAATAGTTTCGGTAAAACTGAAAAGTTGTTTCAGGGGAAACCATAAATTCAAATTGGTTTCAGCACACGCCTGGAAATTCTTGGAGGATGCCAGAAGTGTTCTGGAAACTTCTCGGAATTTTCTGGGATAAAAACCGGAAATGTTCCGGAGCTGCCGGAACCGATTTGGTTGCTTTTCGCTGAAGAAAAACATTGTTCCGGAATTGTTTTGGAATGCGTTCAAAATTGTTTTAGTGGGTACTGGAATTATTCTAGGCACACAGAAATAATTTGGGATTTATCGGACACAGAAAAATGTCTTCATGAATAGTGAAAATCACTTTATGGATTTTTTTTGGAAAGCCACCTTTTGGGATATTTCCCAAAAGGCTTCTAGAAGGGATTGGGGAGCAAGGCACCCCCATGTGAGGGGGACCCCTAGAGGTGGCCGGCCAAGGTGGGGCTCCTCCATGGAGCTCCACATGCCACCCCTTTTTGCCTTTTATTCTTTTATGTAAGACATAAAGTGGGGGTACTTTTGGTATTTTTGTATGCCAACTTTACCCCTTGGCTTTCCTATAAATAGAGGTGGAGGGGTGCTCTCCAAAGCTCATCCTTGCTCTCATACACATGCCATGCTCGTCTGGCTTCTCTCTCCCTCCCAGCGAAATAGTTTCGTAGAGCCGAAAGGCTGTCTGGGTTCCGGCAGGAACTAGTTCTGGACGGCGAAGCCTTGCCGGATAGCTGACACCGTATGTGTGCAACCCCGTAGAGAGTTCGTAGTTTCGATATTTTGCCCGGGGGGCTGTTCGAGTGTCCTCCCAAAGGGCTGTCCGAGTTACCGTTCGGGTTTCGAGGGTCCTCCCGAAGGGCTGTCCGCGACATCGTCCGAGGGACTGTCCGACCGCATCCCGAAGGGCTGTCCGACGTGGGAGTACATCCTCGCGGTTGGGAGGTTGTAAATCCTAGCTGTGGGGATCTGCACCGATGATCTACACCGACTCTTCTTCTGCTGCGCTACGAGTCAGTACGGATCAGATCAAACCTTGTATGACATCTCCATAGTGGTCCTGGGCGTGCTCGCTATACCGAAAATTTTGTTTTCTGTCGCGTTCCCCTACATTAACGCATATCATGTGAACAAAACAAAAACCGAGACATACCGATAATTGTCGAAGAAAGATGGGATGCCTTCCGGGGCATCCCCAAGCTTAGACACTTGAGTCTCCTTGGATATTTACTTGGGGTGCCTTGGGCATCCCCAAGCTTGAACTCTTGCCTCTCCTTATTCTTCTCATATCGATACCTCCTCGATCTTCGAACACTTCATCCACACAAAACTTAACCGAACTTGGGGTTAGTACATATAACATCAAATCCCATCATGTCCTGCTGTAACATTATTGTATAATTATAATAAAACATTACCCATTGTATACTATCACAATTCTATGGCCCCCAAGTCAATGGGGCTCAACAAGATTTCAAACATACGCAAATAAATAAACTATAACAGCAATCTGTGAAAAAGGGACGGTCTGTAAAGATGCAAATGAAACATATACTTATGTAACTCAAAAAATTCTGAAAAATTAGGAGAAAATAAAAAAATTGCATAGGAGTATTGTGTAAAAATTTCAGAATTTTTTCATGTTCCAGTAAAATATAGAAATTCAAACACTACAGAAAAAGTTTCTGTTTTTGCACAGCACACACCAAACAAGCAATTTAAACATCCTAAAGGTAAATCTTGGCACATTGTTTTTATAATACAATGGATTTGTACAAGGGGATAATTATTTTTGTTTAAAAGTTTCTATAATTCAAGATCCACAAAGTTTCCATGGGCATGAACAAAGTTCAAGGATATCCCCCACTTCAACGGTACTCGTCTTTCTCCTTTCACTTTTCTTTTTGAAAAAGTTTTAGGTTCCCCTCTATATTTTTTGTTTTTAAACTTTTTAAAAGCACTCAACAGAATAAAATGACTCTCTAAGACTTCCGGGCTGTCTCCCAGGCAGCGCTTTCTTTAAAGCCATTAAGCTAGGCATGAAGTGCTCAAGTAATTGATCCACCCGGATCCCAAGGTATATCAAAGCCAATTTTAATTAACAATGATTTGTAATTTAGTAGTGAGCACAAAGCAACATATATCATGTAATGATGAAGTCTAAGGGCCTGTTCAGCAGCTCCCCAACTCCCAGCTTCACCGAATCCAGGAGCAGAGCTGGCCCGAACACCCTGGCTCCACGAAGCTAGCTTCTGGGATGTGTGGCCTGGGTACGTACAAAAAACTGGAGCTGCTCGTTTGGAGATCCCAGAAAACGCAAAAGCTGGAGTTCGCTTTTATTATGAGAATGTGCCACCGCCAAGTGCCATACCTGTTCGATAGATAGGCTAGAGAAGTCTCGATACATCTCGATCCCCATTCTCCTCCTCCTGTATCCCCACCGGCTGGTCCAACCCTAGCCGCCGGACATCCCGCCGCCGCATCCTCACCGGTGAACATCGTCCGGTAACCTCGACGCCACCCGAAGAAGGTCTCCTCCTCGAGCAGCCCTTCTTCGTCCCACTCATGACTCCTTCAAGCTCGCCCCATTCCGCCCCAACCTGATAGGAGCCGGCACCCCCGCCGTCGGCGACGCTGCTCCTCTACCCCGCCGTCGCCGCTCGAGAAGCTCAAGGTGAGCTCGTGCAGATGTACAACCTCACCCCTCTCCATTCAGTTTATTTCACATGGAGTTATAGGCTATTTGGCTCAGATTTTTGGATGTCCAGATGCACAATCTTTTCTAAATGAGAGCATACAATCTTGTAAAGATGGGCATGTCCCTGTACAGATTTATAGATGAGAGCTATCATTTTTTTTACATGAGCAGAACTTTTATAGATGAAATAGTCCTTGTACAGATTTATAAATGAGATAGTCCATGTACAGATGTACAGATTTATAGATGAGAGCTATCATTTGTTTACATGAGCAGAACTTTTATTGATGAAATAGTCTTTGTACAGATTTATAAATGAGATTGTCCATGTACATATGTACAGATTTATAGATGAGAGCTATCATTTGTTTTTACATGAGCAGAACTTTTATAGATGAAATAGTCCTTGTACAGATTTATAAATGAGATAGTCCATGTACATATGTACAGATTTATAGATGAGAGCTATCATTTTTTTTACATAAGCAGAACTTTTATAGATGAAATAGTCCTTGTACAGATTTATAAATGAGATAGTCCATGTACATACGTACAGATTTATAGATGAAATAGTCCATGTACGTATTTATAAATGAGAGCTATTAGTGTTTTTACATGACCAGAACTTTTATATAGAGTTGTCGAACATGGTTGCCGAATGGACCATTGAAAACACTAGGATTATCACCGAGTTGTTTGTCGAGCAAGTGAGAGCTGGAAATAGGCCAAATACTCACTTGACCTCCAATGCATATGAGGAAGTGAGAAGACAATTCAAAATAAGAACTGGGTTGGAGTACATGAATGATCAATTGAAGAACAAATGGGACAAACTCAGAGGTGATTACAGTGTATTCAAGAAACTTAAGTTGAAGGAGACAGGAGCGGGATGGGACATTGAGCGCAACACTGTGAAACAAGATGCTGAGTGGTGGAAGAAGGCGAAGATAGTGAGTTTCATTCTTATGTTGTGCATACCATATCTTTCTTCTCATTAGTTGTTAACATATATTATCTTTATTATATTGTAGGACATTCCAGGTTGTTACAAGTTTAGGAAGCATGGACTTCGCAATGAAGAAAACTTGCGCGTCATGTTTGAAGACATCACAAGTGATGGTTCCGATCATTGGAATCCGAGTTTTGACACCCCTCCTACTGCTCTAATACCAAGTGCCATCAATCTTGAGCAAATTGAAGATGTTGATTTGTTGGAGGATACCCAAGCGGTTCCATCTCCTATTACACCAAAGGTTAATAAGAGGCTCGGAAAGATCATTTGAGACACAAACAAGAAACCGAAGACCGCACAAGTGATGCAGGAGGAGATTACAATGATTGGTGACATTTGTAAGGAGTCACACTCATCATTCCAGTCATTTTTTAAGCAAGATGACACCGCCTCTGTTGCATCCGTTATGAAAGAAGCGATTGCTTGTGGTGCAAAAGAAGGCAGCGATGAGCATTTCATTGCCTCCGAGCTTTTCATCAAGAAAGGCCAAAGAGAGATGTTTCTGAGCATGAGTGTTGACACTCGTTTGGGTTGGCTAAAGAGGAAGTTCAATGTGATGTACGGGAAGTAGTTGTGGCAGTGTTATGTTATGTGTGATGGTTGCTTATGTCTTATCCCGTCGAACCATTTTATATCATGTTGAACAATTGTGACCTATATGGCTTGCAATAACTAGTTGGATAATATTTATGTATCAAGTGGAGGAGTTTCATCTTCATATTTCTTGTGTACCATGCTAACCTTTGTTTGTTAATTCATTTGTTGTGTATGTGCAGATGTCATCTGACAGTGAAAGTGATGATGAAAACTATTATGAAATGAAGAAAAGAATGGTTCGTGCCCATGCAAAAGAAATGAACATCATGTATCTAAGTGCATCAACCATATTTGGGAAGTATTGTGACAGTTGGGTGATGAAGGCCGATCCTAGGACATCTATCTTGAGTGGATTTGGATGGTTGCAGGAGACTATCGGTACACCCGGAGAGACCTTCACTATGCTGAGAATGAAGGCAGCGGTATTCTTTGAACTTCATGACTTGTTGAAGGATAAGTATGGCCTCGGCCATTCCCCCTTTGTTAGCAGTTATGAGTCTCTTGCTATGTTTTTGTGGACCTTGGGGGGCTGTGAATCAAACAGAAGAACCCAAAACCGTTTCAAACATTCTGCAGATACAATCCACCGCAAATTCCATGAGGTGCTACTTTGTGTGGTGAAGATGTCAGCTCACTACCTCAAGCCTAAGGACCCAAATTTTAGGACAATACATCCAAGGATTCTGAATGACAAAAGGGCTTATCCACACTTGAAAGACTGCATTGGTGCAATAGATGGGACTCACATTAGGGCTTCTATTCCCGAGGCCGCACAAGTGAGGTACATTGGAAGAACAGGAGCAGTAACTCAGAATGTGATGGCAATGTGTGACTTTGATATGCATTTCACTTATGCTTCTATTGGTCAACCTGGTTCTATGTACGACACAACTGTGCTATATACCGCAATGCATATGGACAAGGCCACCTTTCCTCATCCTCCAAAGGGTGAGCATTTTTATTTGTTGGAAGTTATGTCATATATGTAGGCATTTCACTTACATTCATTACTCTCTATGTTATTTAGGCAAGTACTACCTTGTAGACGCTGGCTATCCTAACAGAATTGGATCACTCGCGCCTTACAAAGGAGAAAGGTATCATGTACCTGACTTTCAAAGAGGTGCACCACCGAATACCCCTAAGGAGAAATTCAACAGGATGCACTCGTCCAAACGCAATTGCATAGAGAGAGCATTTGGAGTTTGGAAGATGAAATGGCAAATTCTTTTGAAGATGCCAAGCTACTCAATTGAAACCCAGAAGATGATAGTTGTTGCTACTATGACATTGCACAACTATGTTCTCTTCCACGACAAATCAGATCTCCACTTTGTTCGATGTGATAGGGATCCGGATTATGTGCCAACAATTCCTGAACAGTATAAGAAGTTTGCTGTTCCGACAAATGCATCGGATACATCAACTTCAGAGGAAAATGGTGCAGACATGGATCTGATTAGGAACCAACTTGCTACTGACATTGCTCTAGGATGGTGAAGTTTATGTTAAGAATATGTACCACTTTTGATTTGCAAAACTTATGCAAATATTATGCTTTTGTTGCAAGGAATATGTGTAAACTTATGCAAACTTATGCAGCCGACCTCTTTATTTTCATTCAGATATATTACAGTTTAAAAATTTGTAATCTGTACACTTCAAAAATCTGTACACTAGACTCCAGTTGCTCTCTGTTTTAGTCCAGAAACGTAGAGAAAAGGGGCAAAAATGATGCCTCCCAGTGAACTAGGCTGATCAGTGCACGACCTTTTGCCTCCCTTTCCCAGCCACTACGAAAGTAGGCCTCACGTGACTGAGTGCTGCTCCTACTTGGGCCTCTATTCGGCCTGTCCAAACCTCCCACTAGGGCCGAATACACTGGAAAGGGTTGTCAGCCCATGCCTAGCGACCAGAAGCTGGAGCGGACGAGCCGAACGCATTTTTGATCGCTAGCGCTCCCATCGGAAGCTGGCGGTGGAAACGAGAAGTGGGATTCGAGGATTTACGAGAGCTGGGGAGCTGCCGAACAGGCCCTAACTCTCTTCCTATGCATCAGCATGTCATAAAAAAACAATTCATGTACATCAAGTAAAGGCCAATGCATAGTATAAACAGTTTCTTGCAATTTTATCGTACTAGAAACATAGAGAGATGGAGATATAGTTCCTCTCTCATAATAATTGCAATTAGGAGCAGCAAGCACATGCATATTATATTCATCAAAATCATCATGTGCAATAGTAAAACGCAACCCATCAATATAATCCTTAATAACAACAAACTTCTCCGATATAGTTTAGTTGGGAGAATTCAAAAAGATAATAGGACTATCATGTGTGGGTGCAATAGCAACAATTTCATGTTTAACAAAAGTAACTATAGCAAGTTCATCCCCATAAGCATAATTCATATTGGCATCATGGCCACAAGCATAGCAAGCATCAAGTTCATCAATAAGGGATATTTCAAACGAATCAAAGGGATCATAGCATTCATCCTTTGGTAAGCACGAAGGGAAATTAAACAATGTACCAGTTAAAGAGTTACTCTCATCAGAAGGTGGGCACGGGTGATTAATCCGCTCTTCCTCCTTTTGTTCTTCACTCTCCTCCTCATCTTTTTCATCTAATGAGCTCACAGTTTCAGCAATTTCTTCTTCCACAGATTCCTGCAAAACATTAGTCTCTTCTTGGACAGTGGAGACTTTCTCAATAAATTCATCAATATAGGCATTGTATTCATAATTCTTAGTGCAATATTTAAGTATAGCATAACTTTCAGATCTGTAAATAGCATCATCACAATCTCCATACTTTTCAAACAAAGATTCAATTTCATAAGCACCCATAAAAGCAACAAATTCTTCTATTTGTTCCACATCATAGTAATCATATATACCATTAGCATAAGAAGCCAAGGTTTCATTATCATTAAATTCACATTGAAAGGAAAGGTGTGGAGCCTCCATCTTAGAGCAACAAGTATAATCACACCTTAAGCACAAATTCCAAGCATACCAACGCAACATTTTAATTTGATCCCATAAGTGTTTCCCTTTTTGAGACAAGCGATAATCCCTAAAGTATTCACATTGATCCAAAGTTTCTCCCATTATCAAGTTGAATGGAGATTTATCAGGATTATCAAAGTAGTATTTAATATTTTCCACATAACCAGCATCGAGGGTTTTAGGAGGTTCCCCATCTCCATGAGTAGCAAGTACAACTTTTTTTTTTGGTATTTCATGTTCCATATCCATAACTAAAGATAAAGAACAACTTAAAACAGAAAATAAAATCTACTTAGTGATAAAGCAAACAAGCACACACGAGAATATCAACCCCACGCTATTGCTCCCCGGCAACGGCGCCAGAAAAAGGTCTTGATAACCCACAAGTATAGGGGATCAATTGTAGCTTTTTCGATAAATAAGAGTGTCGAACCCAACGAGGAGCTAAAGGTAGAATTAATATCCCTTCAAGTTCTATCGACCACCAATACAACTCTACGCACACTTAACGTTTGCTTTACCTAGAACAAGTATGAAACTAGAAGTACTTTGTAGGTGTAATGCTAGAACTACTTTGCAAGAATAAAACTAGGAGTACTTAGCGAGAATAAAACTACGAGTAATTTGCAAGATAATAAAAGTTAGTTATTTAGTAGAAAGCTTTTGTAACACAAGAGAAGGATTTGTCCCTAGGCAATCGATAACTAGACCGGTAATCATTATTGCAATTTTATATGAGGGAGAGGCATGAGCTAACATACTTTCCGTACTTGGATCATATGCACTTATGATTGGAACTCTAGCAAGCATCCGCAACTACCAAAGATCATTAAGGTAAAACCCAACCATAGCATTAAGTAACAAGTCCTCTTTACTCCCATACGCAACAACCCTCTTACTCGGGTTTGTGTTTCAGTCACTACAAAAAAAAAGACTCATCCGTGACATTATGGCCCGAACGAAAACTTTTTGTGTCATGGTTGTGACACTTCTATGACAATAATTGTGACAAAAACATGTATCATCATAGATGTGGTGGGCTCCTACTTCTATGACAAAAATTTATGACAGAAAATGGGCTTTTTGTCCTAGGCGGGCTGGAGACGCACCCGCATCACATTCTTTTGGCTGTCCATGACGTAAAAAATCGTGGTAGAAGTAAGGGCAAGGAAAATTTTGGGGAGTTCCCGGTTACGGTGGGTGGTCGGGGCCAAGCGATGCAATGTGGTTTGCGCGTTTCTCTCGTACGCGCGCGTGTGTGCGAGGCGTTTGCTAACTAAACACGAGCGAGGCGTTCGCTTACTGAACCCGAGCGATCGCACTAGCTACGTACTGAAGCCGATCAATCCATTCGCTTCTAACTGAACCCGAGCGATTCCTTCGCTGCTAACTGAACCCGAGCGATTCCTTCGTTGCTAATTGAAGCTGGTCGAGCCCCCTGTACATGCGAGACGTAGCCGGTGTTGGGTTGCCTCTCAATGAACAGTGCCCGTTGCTGCCGCGCACGCGATACGCAGCTAGAATGAGTCGAGACGCATCGATCGAGCCCCTTGGGCGAGACGTGGTGAGTTCACCTAGCCGGTTGGTTGGCTGTGGATGAATAGTTCCTGTTGTGCCGCCCGCTCGTACACGCCCCACCTCAGCCGGTGGGTTGGCTGTGGATGAACAGTACCCTGGCCGTGTGAAGGTGGTTGGCGCTGGATGAACAGGACCCCGAGGAGGCCAGCCGGGTGGGGGTGGATGAACAGGACCCCGTGGAACCTGGATGAACAGTAGCCGATGGAGGTTGGAGGAAGTCGACGGTGGATGAACAGTAGCTGGTGGAGGCTGGAGGGAGGTCGACCGTGGATGAACAGTAGCCCGTGGAGTCCCATTTTGCGGTACGCCACACCCCTCCCGATGAACAGGACCCCCATTTCGACCGTAGGCAGTTGGGGAGAAGTCTTATTCCTCCGTTTTCCGGTACGGCAGAGCCCTCCCGATCAACAGGACCCCGTTTCGACCGTAGGCGCTCGAACAGAAGTCTGTTTCCTCCGTTTAGCGGTACGCCAGACCCCCAGCCGATGAACAGGACCGCGTTTCGACCGTAGGCGCTCGAACAGAAGGCCTTTTCCTCCGTTTTGTGTTACGCCAGACCCGAGTCGATGAACAGGACCCCGTTTCGGCTGTTCCGTCCAAGCCGGTTGGCTCCAGATGAACAGGACGCGTTCTGACCCAGTCGCTTGGCTCCCGATGAACACGATGCTATTTCCTCCATTCCGACTCAGCCGGTTGGCTGCCGATGAACAGGAGGCCGTTGCTGCCGGCCGTTGCCTCTCTCCATGTACATGAGCCCTGGCCGTACGTATGTGCGAGTACGCGTTCGAGACCCCGCCCGTATATGTATGTCTGTGGCCGTATTTTTTGCTGTGTGGCTGTACGTACGTGTACACGATTTAGATGGGGCTGCCTGAACTACTATGTCGGGGGCTCTACTACGACATGTGCCGCTCCTTACACACCAGTATATACGTACACGTTCGCGACCAGACAGACAACGCTATGTACGCTTCGACTGGGTGGGTCCCAGCTGTCAGGGAGGATAAGGAGGCACTTCCTTGCATGCAAAGATATAGCTGCTGGGTCCCAGCTATCAGGGGGAGGAATCATTTTTTTTGCACGTAATAAGGAGGCATTTCCTTGCGTGCGAAGATGTAGCTGGTGGGTCCAGCTGTCAGCCTCACCGCATACAGTCCTCTTCCGATGGATGTCGTTCATTGACCACGTTGACCACGTCGCGCCGACAGCACCAAGGCGGTCGACGATGGCGAGTCCTGGAAGGGAACTATGCAGAGATGGGGAAGATGTGGCAGTGGATGCCCACGCGGAGGGGAGTACGAGGGTTCACTGGTTCGGCTGCGGTGTGAGGCTGCCATCGCCGGAGAATAACAGGGGATGTGGGTGAGTAGAGGGAAGGCCTGGCCAGCGGTGGGAGTAGGGTGGGGCGGTGAGGCCTGCGCGGCCGGACAGCCGGCCACGGGAGGCAGGAGCAGGCGATCCCACCGGAGCTGGTTTGGGCGGCTGGAGCAAGAAGATCAGAGACTGAAGAAGCAGCACGGCCGGTGGATTAACATCCAACGATCGCTGCTGCTAGAATTGTTTGTTGACTAAGTTGACAAAGCCCTGCGTACGCATCAACTTAGTAGGCCCACAAGTCAACCTCCAAATATGGTGGGGCCCAGCTATCATGGGGAGGAATCGTTTTTTCGCGTAATAAGGAGGCACTTCCTTCCGTGCGAAGATATAGCTGGTTGGTCCCAGCTGTCAGGGGGAAGAATCATTTTTTTCGCGTAATAAGGAGGCACTTGCTTGCGTGCGGCCATGGACCGTGTGGGTCCCCACTGTCAGCCTCTCCATGTACATCCCTCTTCCGATGGCCGTCGTTTGTTTACCACGCTGACCACGCCGGGCCGAGAGCACCAACGCGGTGCACGACGGCAAGGCCCAGGAAGGGAATGACCCAGAGCCGGCGAAGCCACAACAGTCTATGCCCATGATGAAGGGAGTACAAGGGTTGAATGGTTCGGCTGTGGTGTGAGGCCTGTGTCACCGGTGAATAATAGGAGGTATGGGTGAGTAGAAGGATGGCCTGGCCAGCGGTGGGAGTAGGAGGGGGCGGTAAGGCCTGCGCGGCAGCACAGCCGGCCACGGGAGACGGGAGCAGGCGGTCCCGCCGCCGCTGGTTTGGGCGGTTGGAGCAAGAAGATCAGAGATTGAAGAAGTAGCACGGCCGTTGGACGTTATCCAATGGTCACTGCCGCTAGAATCATTTGTTGACTAAGTTCACAAAGCCCTGCGTACGTGTCAACATAGTAGGCCCACAAGTCAGCCTCCAAATCTATGGCAAACAGTATACAACCCATTTGCCATTATTTTTAATAATTTACAGCCCATTTGCTAATTCTTACGGATTTTTTTGAAGCCCATATTCTTTTTGCTAGCATTACAGCCCATATTCTGGCCACGGTTAAAAAATTCAACGAAATTTTGCATATTTCGGTGGGGTCCGAACTGTTTTTAATCCCAAAATTTTGAGTCCGATTCAAACTAATTTGAAAAATAAATATATATTAATTTAAAATTGAACGGAATTTTCCCGCAAAAAAATCAATGAAATTTAAAATCTGGAAATCATAAAAAAACGTAATTTGAAACTAATTGCCCGTTTGCTGTATTGTTTTTAAAATTTACAGCCCATTTTTGGGCAAGCTCTGAATACATCCCTCCTCGTCTTGAAAGATTTGCAGCCCAGCAGGGATGGTCTAAGAAAGTAGGCCTCAGTTGGGTATTCTGCCAAAAAAGTAGAAGTGGGCTAGCCATTTTCAGAAAGAAAAAAAACAACTGGGCTGGTCATGTGGTAAACAGAAAATAAAAGCCTGGGCTAGATGGGGTACAGCCCCCGCATAGCCCAGTTGATACCCTGCTCCGTCCATCTCAAAAATCGAAAACAACTGGGCGAGCTGCTGGGACCCTGGTGTCTGACGGTCGTTGTGCAATTCCTGTAGGAGATATGCCCTAGAGGCAATAATAAATGTTATTATTTATCCCCATGTTCATAATTAAGTTTATATTCCGTGCTATAACTGCTATGGTTCTTGAGTCTACAATAACCACGAGGCTCGGAGGAAGACTCATATGCACGTGTGGAATAATAAACGGTAAAATGTATTCCTAGTCTGGCCTCTAAGACTAGCTCAAGTGTTGCATGATGGTTCTGTTTTCCTGATCATAGGCATGACTATGCCGGCAACTTTGAGGGCACAATGTTAGGAGAACACTTGTGTTGAATCGACCCGAATTGATGTTATGCCATGAGATACATTCGTCACAAGTTAATGGTTAATAACACAGAGAAAGTTAACGTTTGCATAATTCCTTAGACCATGAGAGTGTCAAGTTTCTTCATGCTTGCTTCATGAACTTTGGGGTTTGTTAAACGTCATCCGTAAATGGGTGGCTATTACGGCGGCTTACGAGTTCATGGAAAAGAGTGTCAAGTAACTTGATAGCTCAAGACTGGGATTTGCTCCTCTGACGATGGAGAGATATCTCTAGGCCCTCTCGGTGTTACGGTATCCACCATCGTCTGGCCAGACACATTGTGATTTGATCACAGGGATGCCGGAACACGGGAACGAGAAAAGAGAACAAAACCGGTAACGAGGTAACTGGCATTCTGGACAAGTGTTGATCCACAGGGATGTCGATGATTCTCACCTCGGGTATTTGTAACATATCACGAAGCAACAGGAATAGCACACGGCAACTGGAGGTTCACTCGAATATTCATTCGTGTGGGCATAGGGGTCAATATGGGTGTCCACGGCTCCGATGTTGATCATTGATCGGAAAGTGTTTCGGGTCATGTCTATACTTCACCAAACCTATAGGGTCACACACTTAAGGGTCATCTATCTATTGAATACTAGACACGGAGTCTGAGAGAAAGTCACCGGAAAAGTTTCGGAGACAACGGAAACGTTCCGGAGAGAACACCGGAATAGTTTCGGTAAAACTGAAAAGTTGTTTTGGGGTATGCCATTAAGTCAAATTGGTTTCAGCACACGCCTGGAAATTCTTGGAGGGTGCCAGAATTATTCTAGAAACTTCTGGGATTTTTCCAGGATAAAAACCGGAAAAGTTCCGGAGCTGCCGGAACCGGTTTGGTTGCTTTTCACAGATGAAAATCACTAATCCGGAATTGTTTCGGAACGCGTCCAAAATCCTTTTAGTGGGTACTGGAATTATTCTAAGACCCACAGAAATATTTTTGAATTTAACGGTCGCGGAAAAATGTTTCCGTGAATAGTGAAAGTGCTTTTTGGGTGGCTTCTTGGAGAAGCCACCTTGAGGGCCTTTTGATATTTTCCCCTTGGCTTCTTGGAGAATCCACCCTTGGGCTTCGCCTATAAATAGGGGTGGAGGGGGCTGCCTAAAGACTCATCCCTTGCTCTCATACACATGCCATGACATTTCTGGCTTCTCTCTCCCTACCAGCGAAATAGTTTCGTAGAGCCGAAAGGCTGTCTGGGTTCCGGTGGGAACTAGTTCTGAACGGCGAAGCCCTGCCGGATAGATGACACCGTATGTGTGCAACTCTGTAGAGAGATCGTAGTTTCGGTCTTAGTTCGAGAGTGCCTCCCGAAGGGCTGTCCGAGTGACCGTCCGATTTTCGATAGTCCTCCCGAAGGGCTGTCCGAGTTACTGTCCGTGAGGCCTCCCGGAGGGCTGTCCGAGGATCCGTCCGGTGGGACTATCCGAAGGACTGCCCAGAGGCCTCCCGGAGGGCTGTCCGAGGATCCGTCCGGTGGGACTATCCGAGGGACCGTCTAGAGGCCTCCCGAAGGGCTGTCCGAGGATCCGTCCGGTGGGACTATCCGAGGGACTGTCCAGAGGCCTCCCGAAGGGCTGTCAGGCGATCCGTCCGGTGAGCTGACGAGGGAGTACATCCTCGCGGTTGGGAGGTTTTAAACCCTAGCTACGGGGATCTGCACCGCCGATCATCATCGACTCTACCCGCGCTGCGCTACGAGTCGGTAACGAAAATATCAAACCTTGTATGCAGTCTCCATAGTGGTCCTGGGCTGGTGCGTAGGTCGGAAATTTTTTGTTTTCTGCTGCGTTCCCCAACAATTCCCTCGTTTATTGACTATACGTTGACAATGGGGTGGGACCCAGATGTTAGGAAACCATTAGGAGGAAGCATTTATTTTGGCTTGTAACAAGGAGGCACTTGCTTGCGTACTGCCATGACCCTGGTGGGTCCCTACTGTCATTATCTCCACGTACAATCATCTCCTGATTCCTCTCGGTTGTTGACCATGTTGACAACGCCAGAGAGCGGCGCTACGGCGAGTGAACCAAGGCGGAGAACGAGGGCGAGGCCTCGGACGGGAACGAACAGGAGCCGGGGAAGATGCGGCAGTGTAGTCACAGGCGGAGGGGAGTATGAGGGTTGACTGGTTTGAGTTCGGGGTGGGGCTGGCTTCGCCGGAGAATAATAGGAGGTGTGTGGGGTAGATGGATGGCCTGGCCAGAGTTTTAGGGTGCGATGGTGCGGCGATGCATGTGTGGAAGTGCAGCCAGCCGTGGGAGGCGGGAGCAGGCGGTCCCGCCGGCGCTGGTTTGGTTTTGGCGGCTGGAGGAAGAAGAGACTGAAGAAACACGACAGACGTTGGATGTCAATCCATCGGTCAACGTTGGTAGAATCGTTTGTTGACTAAGCTGACACCACGTTGCATACGTTTTTCGCAAGAAAAGAAAAACTGGGCTCGTTCGCCAGATAACATTCCCGAAACTGCCACCGTTTGATCTTGCGTCGCAACTAAAACTGCCAGGAAAATGCGTTCGTTTGCTATCCTCCTCCCAGGGAACGTTCGCCACATAACATTCCCGAAAATCAAAGACTTGAGAAGGTGTACAGAACAAGCTAGTCTGGCAGTAAAGAGACGTTCCTGACTGTTAGAAAAAAGAGAGACGTGCTGCTGTAACTAGTTCGAATCCAAACCTAGACTATATATAGTGTTATACTACTCTGCAAGTAATGAAACCGACATATCCAACGTTCGCTTCTCCTCTTCTCTAGTTACTCTGCCTAGCTTCAGAAGCTCCGGCCGCAGCAACCATGTCCGCTGGCTCGTCCACCTGCTCTTCAACAGGGAATCGAGCCAACAACCAGATGTGCGCAAAGTTGCCACCCATACCACCGCCTGTGGGTCTCATCACCCCCCGCTGGCACACTCACCGCAGCCGGTTGCTCATCGCACCCCGCTGCCACTGCTGCAAATCACGCAGAGTCATCCATCGCGTCTCAACTACAACCCTCATCCCTGGCCGAGTCTGCTACAAATGCCCAAATCATGGGGTAATATGGTCAAGTTGTTCGCCTGCTTTCAGTTGCTGAATTTTCTTTTTTAAGAGTTTGGTTGATGATCTTCGAATTTGATTCATGCAGAAAAGGGAGGATTCTTGTGATTTGTATTTCTGGGAAGTTGCAGATGTGGGGGAATGGAACTACGCGGATTATTTGGTTAGCCGACGAATCCCAATACCAGTAGGTTGGGGTGTTTGACAAGTAACTGAAGGAACGGCTGATGAGGAAGATGCAGAGCAGAAGATTAAAGATGATGCAGTTCATCAGATCATGGCCAAGCAACAGTTAGTGAATAGCCTTGGCTGCAATGAGGAGATGAAAGAGCTTATGAAGATAATGGGCAAGATCGTTGTGCTCTGTAGGATGATTGTCTCTTTATTTGCAGTGTATGTAGCACTCGTGATGTATTCAGTGGCTCTGACATGAGCACTTTGCTGAAACTAGTAATGAATGAAACCTATTTAGCAGGCTGGGCATCTAGTGTTGTGAATATCTAATGATTTCTATATTAACAGGAATCGGGGGGCATCCCCTTTTGCTAATAAATAAATAGATAAGCAGAGGACCTGTCAGTCAGCTATGTTCCCATTGCAAGACGTTCAGCAAATTACAGTCCAACAGCAAACTGCCATCAACTACATTTGCGGTTGTACAGTCATCAAATATAAGTTTCACAGCAAAATATGAGTACTATGAAACAACAATGTCATCATGTTTCAGTCGTCATACAATCACCAAACACAAATCAACATACATAATAAGTGATGTTCTCACTGAACAACTACTTCATCAGGTTTCAGTTGTCATAGAAAACACAATTTAACATAGTAGATAATAAGCCGTCTTCTCACAGGCAAATATGACAAAAGCAATCTAATCATCATCCGCAGCATCAGCGTCAACATCTTCACCATGTGTGTCAGTCTGAATCGTAATTCCCCCCAGTGTCATCTTCTTCTTCAGCATCAATGTCCTCGAACGTTGGCTTCTTATTGATCAACTCATCTACTTCCACAGCCTGACAGGCAATCTTTTCTCCAGCCTTATTGATGTGATGGTCCACAAACATATCATAAACATCTGTGGAATCCTCTACATCAGCAGCAGTGTAAGCATCATCTTGTTGTGCAACTTCATTAAACGAATTACTCTGCTCAAACTTTTGCAATATTCTCCAGTCTTGGCTACGTGCAAATGTCTCTTCCAAGAAAAATATTTGTGTTTCTTGATTTGCCAAAATATAAGTCTCGTCGGTGCGGTACGCCGCCTTGACATTGATGGATTTGAAATAATCATCAGCTTTGGGTTTTGAGGTCCTGGTAAACTGGTTATACCAACGACAACAAAACAGAACCACGCATCGATGAACCTCGAAACTGGAGATATACTGCAACTGAACAATGTTTGTTATGTTAGC